>OX451740.1:418582359-421541806 GCA_948472305.1 Vicia faba | reverse complement strand
TGTGATGTTAATCACAATGACAATTTTTTAAAATTTTTCATTTTTTCAATAAGAAAATTTTTATTCAATATAAATAAGTTACATCTACCACTCAATCCATATAGAAATGAGATCTATTTTTCCTTTTTGTATTGAATTTTTATTCAATATAAATAGGTTACATCTACCACTCAATCCATATATAAATGAGATCTATTTTTCCTTTTTGTATTGATATTTCGATTACTTTTTCACCTTTCATTTATGTTTTAACTATTTTTTAAGGTAAAATATCCTTTTTGATTCTGTAGGTTAATGTTAAGGTTCATTTTAGTCCATTAACTTTAAAAAAAATTATATTGGTCCCTTAACTCTTCAAAATATTTTATTTTAGTTCTTTTTGTATAATTAGCGAAGGAAAAACTCAGAAATTGGTCGTTAAATCCACTGCTAATTAGCAAAAGGACTTAAATGGAGCGTTTTGAAGAGTTAAAGACCAATATGAACCTTTTTTTTTGTAGTTAAGGGATCAAAATGAACCTTGACCTTAACATACGAGACCAAAAAATATATTTTAACCATTTTTTAATTTATGTCGAATGTTAATGACTTTAATTTATGTTGTAGGTTAATGACTCAACTTAATCTATCCTCTCAATTATTTAAATATTTTATCTATGATATTTTGTAATAATATATTTTGAGCATAAATATAATATTTCATTATCTACTTGTATGATTTTTTCTTCTTTTTATTGTTTATTTGAATATAACTATTTTTGTTATATGAACGAAACGAAGATGATAAAGAAAACTCTTATTATTTCTACTTTTGCATCCTTATTACTTGAAAATTATGAGAAATATTGCAGTTCATGTAAGTATATTTTTAACGATAACCTTTGAGAGAAATGCGTATTTGATTTAAATTTATTTATTTAATTATAAGAGATCTTCAATAAACAAAAACTACAATGTGAGAAGAATCTAATAATACAATAAATATCTCATTTATTAATATTTTATTGAGAATAAGATATTTGTGATTCACTTGATATCATGATAATGATAAAAATAATTTTTTATTATTAAAATATGTATCTAATTGATTTTAAAATATTTATAAAATTATTATTTTAAAAAATAAAATAAATATGTTAATAAAATAGTTATCTTATGATTTTTTATGATCTTACTCATGTCACATCTAAAATTTATCTGCACCTCTCTTTTAAAACATCTAATCTCGAGTTTAAAAAAAATAATATTTTTTCTTATTTTATTGTGATTTTAATTGAGATTACATTTTTTTTATTTCCCATATTTCTATATAGAAACACTTGATCAAATTGATAGAATGATTGCATACATTGAGTTAAGGTGCACAATTAATATTAAAGCGTATGATTCGAAAATTATATTACATGTTATAAAAACAACTAAAATAATTTATAAGAAATTCAATTTGACCATGTAAATTATCTCTTAATTTATATTCTTTTGTGTTTCTATGATATATAATTTTTTTTTAAAAATTTAATTAAAGTGAAGTTGAGACTACAATATTTAGAAAAAGTAAAATTAGAATAATAAAAAAGATAAAAAAAAAGAAATCTAATAAATGAGAAAAAACATTTTGATACGATCATACATTAATGTCATCAATTTTTATTTATATTTTTTCAATAAATGGAAAAATTCCTATAAATATATTATAATAAAACTCATGGAACACACAAGTAATATACATAGCCTCAAAATACTATAAATTAAATTTTTATAAATTTTTATAAGATCTAGATAATCTATCGGTGTAAATAGATATAATATAAATATGTGTAATTTAATTTCACATATTATTGACTAAAAATAATTCTTTTCTAATTTTTTGTCTTTCACATTAAAAAATTAATAATATAATTACAAGCATAATCTAAATGACCTACAAAATAACTTTATATACAAATAAAAAGTTAAATATCAATTGTTATGAAAAATATAATTTATTTCTAATATACTCGTGCGATCTAGTTCTTTTAACTCCTTTCACTACCATGCAATATGAAATTAATTTTTTTTCTTCACAACTAATATAAATAATATTTTTTACTAAAAAATATATGGTGAGCACGCATAAAAAAAGTGGATTCTCATAAAATTTTATATATTTTTATAAAAATTTACTTAAATCACAAATTGTTCTAGAAATATTAAAATGTGTGTCAAACAATTTTTTTATTTTAAATATCAATGTTTTAAAAACGGGACCGAATCGTTCTGTTCAATCGGTTGGATCGAAAATTAGAGGTGACTTCGATCCGATTAGCCTTATAAATTTGTAGGTGGGTCAAAACCAAAGTAAAATTAAAAAATTCGGTTGAAACCGCTTAACCAAAGAACCGGAGTCGATTATATAAAATCGTACCGTTTAAAAAATGGTTGTTATTGGTCAATTTTTGTATGTTTTATACTTAAAAAAAATTGTTATTGTGTTAGCATTTCTTTCGTAGGAAAGCAACACAAATTTCTAAGTTATAATATTATGTTATAATTTTGTTTCTTTAAACATACTATTATACTATTGTATAATTATGTCTATCATTGTCTCATAATAATAAATTTGTAATGAATTTTTAAAATATTTATTTTAAAAATTTGTGAACAGATTACGTGATTTATCCATAAAATTTAGCTTTATATTGTTGATTTATTTAATAAACGATTCGATTTTAAGTTGAATCAATTAAACCAAATGAACCTTAAACTGAAAGTCTTGTCGGTTTAACATCTGATCCAAATTTTAAAACATTAAAAAATATAATTAAAGATAATATAAATAAAAAAGGTGAATATTAAAATGATATAATGTAAAAAAAAGTAAATTTTAGTGATATGTTAATTTATGATTAGTTGATAATTTTTCTTCTTTAAAATATCATTAAATTAAACTCATTGATAATTAATTTCCATATTATTATAAATAGTAAAATGTGTAAGAAAATAACTAATGTTATTTAGTTACAGTTTTAGAGAACATTAAAATTATATTGATTATTTTAAAAAATGTTTTAAACTATTATTCACTATTAAAAAATTTTATTTTGGATTTCAAATGATTTATAATATATTTTTATATAATTTTAAATTACTTTATGAATACTTATAATTTTAAAGTGCTTTATGAATTTTAATTTTTTATTTTAAATAGTAAATTAAATAGATAAAATATAAAGTTGAAAATTAATATAAATGTAAAATCATTTAACAAAATATATATTTCATAATATCTTATTATTTCGGTCATTCAATCAACTATGATAATAAGTAATAACTCTTATTTCACTACAAGAAAAAGAAATATTAGCCAGGGGTATTTGTGAGGTATTTTACCCCTCACTAAAATCAATATTTTCGTGGGGATAAACCCCTCGCAATTGGCAAAAAATATAAAAAAAAATTAATGGCGTGGGAAAATCCCTCGCAAAACATGAGAAGGGAATTTTGAATTTTAAAAAATTCAACCGTTTTATATTTTGCGTGGGATAAAACAACACAAAATTAAATAGTAGCATTTGCTTGGGATAACCCCTCGCAAATTGCCACTAGTGGTCAGACTGTCAAAATTACTTTTGTAATTTGCAAGGGGCATCCCCTGTGAAATTCTGAATGTTATTTTTTTGAGGAGCATCCCCTCGCAATTGGCATTATGGTATAGTCAAATCTGTTAAATTGTAATCCAATGTGTCGAAACTATGTGTCGAAAAAATTTGATTTGTTTTAGATTTAAATAGATTTGATTTAAGTCTAGAATAAATTAGATTTGATTTGGTAACAAAAAGATATTTTGGGCTTTGGGCTTAGGGTGTAAGCTCAGTTATAAATAGAGGAAGTAACCCCTATTTTTGTAAGCAAGTCAATCAAGTCATTCACAGTATTTTGCAGTTGCAAAGTGAATAATAAAGTTTTCACTGTTTGTGAGCAGAGAGAAACTCTGCAGAAATTATTTGTCTTGTCTTTTTTTCTTTGTTTGTCTCATAATTAAATTGTCATTGTGGTAGAAAGCCATCATAGACTTTGGTGGATTTCTAACATCTGGTATCAGAGCTTTGTTTCGATTCAAGGGAAGTATCAATCAAGAACGATTAAAGAATTCACGATGGCGAATTATGGGAATGCAAATTATCCAGCAGCTCTACCAATTCTGAAAGTAGACAAATATGAGAATTTGTGCAAACAGATGAAAATCTTATTCAGGTGTCAAGGTCTTTGGGACCTTGTAAAAGATGGAGTCGAAGCGCTTGGAGAAAACGCTTCAGAAGAAGAAAAGAAGAAATACATAGAATCTGAGAAGCTGAGTTATAAAGCATTATTTATAATTCATCAGACAATTTCGAAAAGGTTAGTGATTCAGAATCTGCAAAAGAAGCTTGGGAAATCCTTGAGAAGTCTTTTGGAGGCGCTGGAAAAGTGAAAGAAGTGAGGTTACAAACTCATAAAAGGACCTATGAACTGCTTCAGATGGAAGACAGTGAAAGCATATTTGATTTCTTCACTAGAGTTACAAAACTAGTAAATCAAATCAAGATATGTGGAGAAGCGTTAACAACAAGAGTTATTGTGTCGAAGATCTTGAGATCTTTAGCTCCTAAGTTCGACCATATAGTGGTGGCGACAGAAGAGGGAAAAGACTTGTCGAAATTGAAAAAGGAAAAGCTTCAAGGGACGCTTGAATCTCATGAACAAAGAATGAATGAAAGAGATGCAGGAAAATCGAAGAGTGATGTGGCCTTGCAGGCACATTCAGCAAAAGAGACCAAAGGCAAAGGAAAGTGTTTCGACAGAGGTAGAGGTGGCTAAAACAAATCGAATGGTAGAGGAAACCAGATTGAAGGAAACGTGTCGAATCAAAGAAGACCATACCAAGGCAACCAAAGAGGTGGTGTTGCAAATAGAGGAAGAGGTGGTAGTCGAAAACCTGATAAGAGTCACATTCAATGTTACAATTGTCAGAAGTATGGTCACTATTCGAGTGATTGTCCAGAAAAACGAAAGAATCAAGAAAGTGATGCAAAGCTTGCAAAACATGAAGAAGAAGAAGAGATGATGTTGATGGTCACAACAAGAGATGAAGATAGATTCAAGGACCAATGGTACTTGGATTCAGGATGTTCATCACATATGTCTAGAAGGAAAGACTGGTTCGTCAATATAAAGCCCTCAATGAAAAATATGGTAAAATTTGCAAATGACAATACCCTAGCAGCTGAAGGTATTGGTGATGTTATGATTATGAGGAAAGATGGCAAAAGGTCAGTAATCTCCAATGTGTTGTACATACCAGGCATGAAGAGCAATTTTCTCAGTATAGGGCAGTTGGTCGAAAAAAATTATAAAGTGTCAATCTAAGATAAGATGATGAGAGTCGTTGATGCAAATGGGAGATTAATCTTGAAGGCTCTTATGTCTCAGAATCGAACCTTCAAGATTGAGCTAAATGTGATGGAGCACAAGTGCCTTTCGACTGCAGCTAGCAGAGATGAATGGATATGACATTATAGACTAGGCCATCTCAACTTCAGAGACATCAGAGAATTGAAGAGAAGAAATATGGTTTCAGAATTGCCAGAAATTGACATTCCAAACGAGGTATGTGAGGAATGTGTGCAGGAGAAGCAACACAAGAATAACTTCAGCAAGGATGTAGGAAGTAGATCGAAGGCTAGTCTCGAAGTCATATACTCTGATGTATGTGGACCAATCCAGGTGGATTCGATGGGGGGTAACAAATACTTTGTTACATTCATAGATGATTTCAGTCGAAAGCTATGGACTTACCTGATCAAGAAGAAAAGTGAAGTGATCGAAGTATTTACCAAGTTTAAGTCTATGGTCGAAAGACAAAGTGGTCGAAAGCTCAAAGTTTTGAGAACTGATGGTGGTGGAGAATACGTATCGAAAGACTTCGACAGATTATGTGAAAAGGAAGGGATTGTGCATGAGGTAGTGCCACCCTATACTCCACAACAAAATGGAATTGCATAAAGGAAAAATCGAACCATCATGAATATAGTGAGAAGTATGTTGAAAGGCAAGAGTTTACCTAAAGAGTTTTGGGGTGAAGCTGTTTCGACTGCAACATACATTTTGAATAGATGTCCTACAAAGAAGCTAGAAGGAATTACTCCAGAAGAATGTTGGTCTGGTGTGAAGCCTAGCTTGAGTCATCTGAAGGTATTTGGATCTATTGCACATAGACATGTGCCAGATCAGTTGAGAAGAAAACTTGATGATAAGTCAAGTCAAATTATTCTAGTTGGATATCATTCGACGGGAGGCTACAAGTTGTTCGATCCAGTGAAAAAGCAGATTATGATCAGCAGTGACGTGATCATAGATGAGTTTAAAGAATGGGATTGGACTGATAATGTTAAGAAAGATTCAGTGGGAATCCTTCTTGAAGAGCCAGAAACTCAAGTCGAAAGAGAAGTTCGACAAGAGGAACCAGCAAATATACCAAGTACAAGAAGGCCTCAAAGAACAAGACGCATTCCTGCAAGATTTCAAGATTGTGTGATTACATCAGATGATGTAATAGATAATGAAGGTGATCTGGTACATTATGCTTTCTATGTAGATGTCGAACCTGTTAATGCAACTGAAGCATTAAAGGATTCGAAGTGGGTGAAAGAAATGAACGAAGAAGTAAAGTCTATCAAAGACAATAACACTTGGTCACTTGTCGAATTGCCTCAAGGCAAGAAGGAAATTGATGTCAAGTGGGTATACAAAGTGAAAAAGAATTCGAAAGGTGAAGTAACTCGTCACAAAGCAAGACTTATGGCGAAAGGATTTCTACAGAAAGAAGGAATAGACTTCGATGAAGTTTTTGCACCTGTTGCTAGGATCGAAACAATCAGGTTGGTTATTGGTCTAGCAGAAATAAACAGTTGGCACATATGTCAGATGGACGTAAAGTGTGCATTCCTAAATGGACCCTTAGATGAAGAAATCTATGTTAAACAACCAGTTGGGTTTGTGAAACATGACGAAGAAAGAAAGGTGTACATGCTACATAAGGCCCTGTATGGATTGAAACAAGCTCCAAGGGCTTGGAATAAGAAAATTGATAGTTTTCTAAGGGAGAAGGAATTTGTGAAGTGCACAACTAAACATGGAGTATATGTAAGAAAAAGCAAGAGTAAATTGCTTATACTATGTCTCTATGTAGATGATTTATTGATAACAGGTAGCTGTAAAAGTGAGATTGAAGACTTCAAAGGTGATCTCAGCAAGGAATTCGAAATGTCTGATTTGGGTGAGATTTCATATTTCCTTGGTATTGAATTCTACAAGAGTAGTAGAGGTTTGATGATGCATCAAAGAAGATATTCAGGAGAAATTCTCAAAAGGTTTGAGATGGAAGAATGCAACTCAACTTCGACACCTGCAGAACCAAGACTGCAACTGTCGAAAGATGTAGATGAAGATGATGTTGATCTAACCCAATACAGAAGACGTATTGGATCATTGAGATACCTTTGTCATACAAGGCCTGACTTAGCATACAGTCTAGGTATGGTAAGTAGATTCATGCAGAAGCTAAAGGTATCACATCTAGCAACAGTGAAGAGGATACTAAGGTATCTCAAAGGAACTTTCGATTATGGCATTTTGTTTCCTGCAGTTGATAAAGGAAAAGAATGCAAGTTAGTGGGATACACTGATTCGAGTTAGTGTAGTGATGCTGAGGATCGAAAGTCAACAGCAGGATATGTGTTTATGCTAGGTGGTGCACCAATTGCTTGGAATTCAAGAAAGGAACCAGTAGTGACATTATCATCATGCGAAGCAGAATACATAGCTTCTTCTCTTTGTGCATGTCAAGCAACTTGGATGGTGAACTTGGTCGAAGAGATAACAGGGAAAAATCATGGAATAATTACCATGAAGATCGACAGCATGTCAGCTATTAATCTGGCGAAGAACCCAATAGCACATGGTCGAAATAAGCACATCGAAATGAGGTTCCATTATCTTCGAGAGCAGGTAGCAGATGGGAAGATGAATTTGGAACACTGCAAAACTGAGAATCAAATTGCAGACATCATGACGAAGGGAGTGCAAGTCGAAGTATTCAGAAAGCTAAGAGCCATGATGAACATAGATAGTTTAGACACAATGAATTATGTGGTGTGTTAAATTATAATCCAATGTGTCGAAACTATGTGTCGAAAAGATTTGATTTGTTTTAGATTTAAATAGATTTGATTTAAGTCTAGAATAAATTAGATTTGATTTAGTAACAAAAAGATATTTTGGGCTTTGGGGTTAGGGTGTAAGCTCAGTTATAAATAGAGGGAGTAACCCCTATTTTTGTAAGCAAGTCAATCAAGTCATTCACATTATTTTACAGTTGCAAAGTGAATAATAAAGTTTTCACAGTTTGTGAGCAGAGAGAAACTCTGCAGAAATTATTTGTCTTGTCTTCTTTTCTTTGTTTGTCTCATAATTAAATTGTCATTGTGGTAGAAATTCATCATAGACTTTGGTGGATTTCCAACAAAATCAGTCATAACATGTGCAGGTGTGCAGGCTTTGGAAACATAACATGCATTTTGCGAGGGACACCCCATGGCAATTTGTAACAGTTGGATTTATCACGGGTGCCCCCACGCCATTTTTATTATATATGTAAATCCAGTGTCCTTCTCTTTCTTCCACATTTTCCCCCCTTCCATATTTTTCCTTCCCCTTCCATTACAACAAATCTCCTTCTATTTCTTCCAATATTCCATTGTTTCTTCATCTTCTCTCCTTAAGGTAATTTTTTCTATGATTTTATATTTAATTTATATTATTTTGTTTATATAACATATTTATTAATAATTTTAATTTTCGTTTTTTATTTATTTCAGGTTTTATTGTGTTCATCTTCAAATTTACAGTGTTCATCTTCATATTTACAGTGTTCATCTTCAAGGTACCAAAAAATTATTTTTTGTTTATTTATTAAAAAGACTCTGTGATATAATTATTGTGAAAATTTTCTGTTAAATATTATTTTTTAAACACAGTTTTCATATGATATAACTGTTTAAATATAATTAGAAATTAATATGAAATTTTTTATAATTTATTTTATAAAAACAGAATAAATAACAATAGTTAAAAAATAAAAACAGTGTTTAAAAATAATTTTGTAAAGGATTATAATTTTTTTAAAATAATAATATAAAACAGTTTAAAATAATAGTTAAAAAACAACTTAAATATATAGTTTAAAAATAATATATTTTTTAATACGATTTTTTGTTAAATATTTAGTTAAAAAACAGTTTTTATAAAAAACAGTATTAAAAACAATTTTATAAAAAACAGTATTAAAAAACAGTTTTATAAAAAACAATATTAAAAACAGTTTTATAAAACACAGTATTAAAAAACAGTTTTATAAAAAACAGTATTAAAACAATTTCATAAAAAACAGTATTAAAAAACAGTTTTATAAAAAACAGAATTAAAAAATAGTTTTATAAAAAACAGTATTAAAAATAATTTTATAAAAAACAGTATTATAAAAAAACAGAATTAAAAATAGTTTTATAAAAAACAGTTTTATTAAAATATCAAATATTGTTATAGAAAAAACAGAATTAAAATTATTATTATTTTTAAAAAAAAACGGTATAAGAAAGATTAATAAAACAATAACGTTTTTTTATAAATTAAGTTTATTAATATATTGTATTGTTATTTTGAGAAAATATTAATTTAGGAGAATGAAATTAATTTTTAAAGTTATAATATCGTAAATATATTTATATATTCTTTTTATTATAATAAATTACTTATTATGAATAATATAATTTATGTTTAGTATTAAAAATAAGTTTATGTTTTAATATATTTTTATGTGCGTTAGTAAACATCATAATATTTATTTAGAAAATAATAAGTAAATATAGCTTTTAAGAAAAAAGAAAGTATTTTTTAAAATATATCATACGATAAATATATTTATATAGTCTTTAATAACTTTAGAGAAAATATATATTTTTTAGAAGGTATAATAATATGGTAAATATATTTATATACTCATTTAAAAAAGATATCCTTAAAAAAGTATTTTTTAGAAGGTACAATAAGTAAATATATATAATTTAGAGAAAAAAACTATTTTTTAGAAGGTGTAATATGGTAAATATATTTATATACTCATTTAAAAAAGATATCCCTAAAAAGTATATTTTCAAGATTAAAAATATGTTTAAAAATTATTTTAATTAGAATAAATAGGTAGATATATTATTTGGTGAAATATATATTTAAAAAGTATGGTTCAATAAATTTCAAAAATATTATTAAAATTAGGTAGATATATTGTATGAATAAATATTTAACTAGAGTAGATATATTGTATTGAATATTATGAAATCTATAATTATTTTTATGATTTTTTCGACAAAAAAATTAAAAAATTGTCGTTAGATCAATCCCCATTTTATTCAATAAAATTAAACAAGATCGATGTTGTACATGTGCAATATGGAATATTATCAATTTTATCGTAGTTGGATGTATGATAGAATGTTTCCTGGAAAACGTGAGCTTAAACCGCATTTTAAGGAAGGAGTTATCGGGTTTCTCTCGTATGCGTTTGGTCAAGAATGTTGTCGAAGTGAAGGAGGGGTAAGGTGTTTGTGTTTAAAGTGTGGTTGCATAAATATTATTAGTGACCCTAGTGAAGTGAAACGTCATTTGGAGAAAGTGGGTTTTAGGCCAAATTATTGGGTTTGGATATCTAATGGGGAAAAAAATGCCAGAGATGAATATAGAAGCTAGCAGTCAAACACGTATTGGACCAAATATAAATAGAGATGATCCAGGGAGTCCATCACATATGCAATGTCAGGAACAATTTAATCTAGTCGAGGATATGGTCAGTGATGCATTAGGGATGAATGTGACTTATGATGAACTTCAAGACTTTGACGCAGAAGAGCTCCCGAATGAGAAAGCACAAATTTTTTTATCAATTATTGAAAGAAATAAATATACCATTGTTTGAGGGGTCTTCTGACTCTAGGCTATCAATGTGTGTGAGGCTCTTGGCTGCAAAGTCAAATTGGAATGTTCCTGATTAATTTTTGGAATTCTTTGCGAGAATGTTCTTGGACGCAACTCCTGTGAAGGAAAACATGCCTACAAGTTATTATGATGCAAAGAGGATGGTGTCGAAGTTGGGACTAGAAGTAAAAAATATTGATTGTTGCATTGGAGGTTGCATGTTGTTTTATGACAACGAGTTTGGTACAAATGACGGGGAATTGGAGGTATGTAAGTTTTGCAATAGTCTGAGGTATTTAGTTCGCAATAAAGGAGGTGATCGAAATCAAAAAAGAGTTGCAGTAAGGTCCATGTTCTATCTGCCAATAATACCTAGGTTGCAAAGAATGTTTGCATCAATGCACAGCGCAAGCCAAATGACATGGCACCATACAAACAAAATTAGAGGCATGATGCGACATCCATCTGATGGCGAGGCATGGAAACACTTTGATAGAGTTCATCCAGAATTTACAGCAGAACCAAGGAATGTCAGACTTGGATTATGATCGGATGGTTTCACTCCTTATAATTTTTCTGCAAATGCATATTCTTGTTGGTCAGTTATTGTTACCCCGTACAATCTCCCTCCTGAGACGTGTATGACAAAACCTTACATGTTTTTGACATGCATCATTCCAGGACCGTCGAGTCCAAAGGCAGGAATAGATGTTTATTTGCAACCTTTAATTGATGACCTCAAGAGGTTGTGGGTGGGAGAGTGGACTTATGATGTGTCTCGTAAACAAAACTTTATTATGTGAGCTGCTTTGATGTGGACAATTAACGACTTTCCTGCATATGGCATGTTGTCCGGATGGGGTACGTATGGCAAAATGGGATGTCTGCATTGCATGGATCACACAAAAGCGTTTACTTTGGATAAGGGTGGGAAAAGTTCGTGGTTTGACTGTCACCGTAGGTTCTTACCTGCAAACCATGAATTTAGAAGAAATAAGAATGCTTTTATAAAAGGGAAAAAAGTAACAGATCTACCTCCCCCTCGATTGTTATCGACTAAAGTATGGAATATTGTTCGTGACCTACCAAAATTCACAGATAATGGTGAAGCACGTAGAATTCAAGGATATGAGGTTTCTCACAATTGGACAAAAAGAAGTATTTTTTGGGACCTCTCATATTGGGAGGATAGTTTGTTGCGACATAATCTTGATGTTATGCATATCGAGAAGAACTTTTTTGATAATGTATTTAACACAGTGATGGATAATGAGAATATGGAAGATAATGAGAAGGCTAGAAAAGACATGGAAATTTTGTGTAATCAAAGAGAACTAGAGTTGAAACCTAGACCAAATGGAAAATTATTAAAACCCAAGGCTTGTTACACTCTTACTCCCGAAGAAGCAAAATCAATCTGTAAGTGGTTAAATGATTTGAGGATTCCTGATGGTTATTCTTCTAACTTGGCAAGATGTGCTGATGCCTCAACAAGGAAGATGCATGGAATGAAAAGTCACGATTGTCATGTTTTCATGGAACTATTGCTTCCAATTGCATTTAGTTCACTACCCAAGAATGTGCTTAATCCACTAACTGAGATTAGTCAATTTTTTAGAGACATTTGTGCGTCAACTTTAATAGTAGACGTCATCATTAAACTGGACCGAAATATTCCTGTAATTCTATGTAAGTTGGAGCAAATATTTTCGCCAGGTTTCTTTGATTCTATGGAGCATCTCCCTATGCATCTTGCTTATGAAGCTTTCCTAGGTGGACCTGTTCAATATAGATGGATGTATCCATTTGAACGATTCATGGGTGATTCAAAGCGATCAGTGAAAAATAAGGCAAGAGTCGAAGGATCAATTTGTGCACATTATTTACATCGCGAAACATCACATTTTTTCTCTCATTATTTCAATCACATGATGTTGACTCCAAGAATCACAAGGAACGAAGTTCACGTCTGTGAAAGAAGTAAATTCACCTTATCAGTTTTTGGTCATCTAGGTCGGCCCTCAAGGAAGACGAGTGAGCATTGGCTTTCTCAAAAAGAAATGCAATATGCCCATGTTCATGTGTTGATTAACTGCGTTGAAGTTAAACCATATCTTGAGTAAGTATATTTAATTAAGTATATAAATTTTATTGGTTAAGACTTGTAACCTTCTGTAACCTATATTTTTTTCGAAATAGGGCATTTAGTACCTACTATTATCAAAGCACAGGCGAACAACCATCGACTGGTTACACACATGCCTATTTTCCAGCATGGTTCAAGCAACAATTATCATGTATTGTTGCACTAAGTTTTGAAATAATACATTTGAGAAGTTTATCTTAAGGCCCTCGTCAACGTGTGAATGAATGGCACACATACTTTGTAAACGGTTACAAATTTCACACTGAGATTTGGAGTGAAGAGAAGAAAACTATAAACAGTGGTGTAGTCGTAAAAGGAGTTACAGACGGTGGTGAGGACGAATTCTATGGGGTTATCACACATATTTACGAGTTGGTATATAATTATATGGACTCAGAAAATAAAGTTGTCTTGTTTTATTGTGATTGGTATGATCCATCTTCTAGAGGAACAAAAATTGATAAAAAAATATAACACCGTTGAGGTTCGAATAGATAGAAAGTACAAAGAGTATGACCCTTTCATAATGGCACACAATGTCAGGAAAGTTTATTATGTAGCTTATCCTTCAATTACTCCACGCAAACGAGGATGGTGTGTTGTAATCAAATCCAACCCAATGGGTCACATTGATACTGACGAAGTAATGGAAGATGTTGCATACCAAGATGATGAGATAACACCTATTAATGAGGTAATTTAAACTGAGGAGATTATAAGTATGTGTGATACTGAAGTTGAGGGTCAACAAGTTGACGCAACTATCTTGTTGTCAACAAATCCCGTGGAGGAAGAGCATGAAGAGTCTGAAGATAATAACTTTAGTTCCGATGAAGACAATGAAGATTATGATGATGAATAATTTGAATACGTATTATGTAATAACTCACGTGTAATATTATCTTTCAAAATAATCTTGTGTAATATTATATTTCAAATATATATTATCTTGTGTAATATTATCTTTTATGTAACATTCATTGTTTAATGTTTTTCTTTCAAATAGAAAAAATGCCACCCAAGAAAAATGCCTCCCAGCAAAAGCCTCGCCGCAGCAGGTACATTATAGAGGAGGTGCCTGATTCAGATTTGTTTATTCTTATTCCACAATCGAGTCAAGTGGCAAATTATCCTACTTCATATCCTACTCCACCTCATATGCATCCTAATCCACCTCCTATGCATCCTACTCCACCTCATATGCATCCTACTCCACCTCTTATGGATCCTACTCCACCTATGTCTGGATCTTTCACTGGATTACTATCCATACCTCCTGGATGCACACCATTCCCGCCCATATCCCCGACAGATTTTATTAGTCCTATTGGATACACACTATATTTTACTACTGGACCCAGTACATATTTTCCTATGCCTTCCATGCAGTCGAGTGGACCCATTCATATGGAGCTAGGTGGACCTAGCATGCCCCGACCCATGCCTTCTGAGGATGATCATGGAGATACCAGTGCTCCCGGAGATTCTAGTGCTCCCGGAGATACCAGTAGTGCTCCTGGAGAAACCAGTGCTCAAGAAGATACAAGTGCTACTGAGGAGAAAACAAGGAGGGAGCACATCTTGAGGAGAAATGAGCTGCAAAAACTTAGATATTATCGTGGCAGACTTATCATTTGGCCCGACTCTGGATCCTAAGTGTTTATATATGTTTTATATTATTTTAAATTTGAGTTTTATTTAGTCAATTCTAACTCAAGATTTTGGTTTTTAGGATCTAGCCCCATCAGGAAATATCGATCATAACAGGCATTATTAAAGAGAAGTATACAAAATTTTGGCCGAGTTATGGAGTTGTACTTGAAGATGACAGAAAAGATTGGTTTAATGCATTTAAGGTATATTATTCCTTTATATTTTTTTAGATGTATTTCCTTTAAATTTTTTGAGATATTCATGATTCTTTATAGCTTTATTTTGAATTCATACAACAATGTAGGAGAAATGTTGTTGGGATGTTAGAGATGAAGTCCAAATTGAAGAAAATTTTCACTCAAAATGTAGTGCCCGATTTTCTGACACCATGAGGAATGTTAGAATTAAATGGGGAAAAAAAAAAGAAACGTCCACGTTGGATAGGAGTAGAAATATTTCAAGATCTTATTGTCCATTGGAATTCTGAAAAATTTAAGGAAAAATCTGAAAAGGCAAAGAAAAATAGAGCATCTGAAGCTGGTGGCTGCAACTATGCAACGGGTAGTATTAGTGTTGTTGAAGTTGCACGAAGGATGGTACGTAAATTTATTTGTTTTTTAATTAATTTATCATTTAGTTTTTAGATTACATGTAAATAATTATTCTTTTACTTATTTAATTAGCGTGAAGAGTTGGGTAGAACTCCACTTCTTAATGAACTTCATCTAGAGATACATCTTAAGAGAAATGGAGAGTTTGTTGACGAGCGGTCAAGAAACACTCAAGTAAGTTTTTCTTATATTTAAAAAAATTTATTTATTTCTTTTATATGGACCTAGCTTATTTGAATTTTTATAACATTTAATTTTATTTGTAGGAGGAGTTTGATAAACAACTTGCCCTACAGTTGTCAGAGCATCCTGAACTCGAACCACCACCGGGATATCCTGTTGATCCTGCATTGGATTTTCGGACATGGTATGATGTTTCAGGTGGGAAGAAGAAAAATGGGAGAGTGTATGGTGTTGGAGGGTATGCTAAAACTATCAAGCAGCGTGATAGGAGTTTTAGAATGAGACTTGCTGATGGAGAATGTTGTACCCCAAAATTTTCCCTCTCATTTTATCAAGATTTCTCCTCACAAGACTCTTTGAACTCTAGACAAGATTAGGGTTTTGCTCTGCTCAAGACATCTCCTTGCACTGATGACCTAAATTAGGGTTTGAGTTTGCACAGGGATTTTTTGGACTTTCAATGCTCAAAGTGACTTTCATACTTCATGTTGGACCTATAAGATTGCCTCTACCAAGTTTCAAGCCTTGAATCAAATTTTTGCCTAGTCAATTGGACAGTTGACCTAGAAATTAGCTGTATTGGGGAAAAAGACAACTGTGGCCAATTTACAGTCAAACCTCACAATTTTTTATCCACATAAACATTATAGACTCATATGAACCATTTGATCAAGTTTGGACCACAACTCCTCAAGAAATTTGATCAGATCATCAAAAGGGCAAAATGGTCATTTTTAGGGTTTTGACTGCACAAGGGCAATTTCTGATTTTTAACCTAGCAAATGGAAAATTTGGTTCAAGCATGGATTCAAAGACTCAATGGCATCATCTTGACCTATTCACAAGGCTCAAAAGATCTCAATTGCATTGGATTGACAGATGAATTTTTCAGTCAACTGATCAAAATTTGACTGTGCACTGAAAAGTCAAACTTTAACTTTTTGGTCAAAATCAAGTGCAAAGGGTCATTATTCATCAAGATGTATCAAAACATGAAACTTGTTCATCAAGAAACCTAATTTGGCAAATTAGGGTTTAAGATTGAAAAATTTCATAACTTAGAATTTTTCTAAGTTATGAAATTTTCTTATTTTTTCCCAACTTTGCCCAACATTTTCACCATGATGCAATTGGATTAAAACAAAACCTCCAACATGAAGGTTGTAGTCCTCCACAAAATATAAAACTTTGATTCACAAAGTTTTCTCAAAAGAAGCTTGGATATCAAGTTATGATTTTTGGAACAAGGGTCCATGAAACTTTTAACTTAGTGAAAATTTGCCCTAGTTTAGGCATGATTTTGACCTATCTTCATGGCAAGTTTTCACCTAGTTCCACTTGGAATCTCAAAATGCATTTCAAATATGGATTTTAGATCATGTTAAAAGCTTTCAAAAATGTCCAAGAACTCTCCAAAATCATTTATGTTTAGGGAGAATCGAAGGTTTGAATTTGGAAAAAACTCACTTTTGATCCATGGCATTTTCATGTTGATACAAGTTGCAACTTCCATCCAGCATTGTTTGTACTTGATTACAGGTCCCTAAACCCTTTCATACTCAATAATTAAATGCAAATCCATTGGTTTGATGCTTTTTTCTGATCATGGGAGGATTACACAAGAGATTAATCCAAAAATAGTAAAAATGCAACATTGCCATTTTTGTCAAATTTGCTTTATGTCAAATTGCATTCTTGAGCCTTGAACTAAATCTTGTATAGAAAACCAAATCCACAATCTTGGGGCCAATCTCACACAATGTATGAAGGGTTAGAGCTAGCATGTACATGCCTGCTCTTTGTCACTTCTCATTTTTGCTTCATAACCAAGAAACTTGTCAAATTCACATAACTTGCATATCTGTGATAACCACCTCTTGCAAGCATTTGAGACAAGTTTTTGACATTGCCTTGAGCCAGAAACATGAGCCCTCCATCCCTCAAACACTCTTTAACATTAAAACACCAAAAACTTTCAAAACATGGCACTCCCTGCAGTTTCACTTCCATCTCACAAGTTACTCGTGCGTTTTGCCCCAAACTTATTCCAATACATTCCATATAACCTATCCAAGCTATCCCAACCATTGGCCATTGAATGTAACTCCATTTGCAAGCTTCACCATTTCTGTTTTCAGTTTGTGCAGGTTGAGTTCTACAAGCTTGCTCAAGCAAGTCCAAAGCAAACTAGGCATTGGGGAAGGTCAGAGGAAGTTCAGGCAAGCTCCCAAGCACCTCAGGTCTCACTGAAAATCTCCACATTACCATACACGAGTTCATCTGAAACAGGTATTTGTCAACTTTCTATCTCTCTATTTAGGAATCATTAGGCTTAGGTTTGTGAATATAAAATGTAGTACTCAAAGCCCTGAAGCTGTACATATGCTTAGATTTCATTTAAGTTAAACGTGTTAAGAGAATTTGATCCATGAACTTCCTGAAAAAATTAGGTTAGAAATTAGGGCTAGAGAAATTCTCTCTGGTCTTTGAGAGTTAGATTGAGTTCTTTACATGGTTGGAATCGTCTTGAAAAATGCTATAACTTTTGCGTTATGAGTTTTTGCATTAGAGCACGTATGCAGGTTCTCCAGATTTCGTACAGGCGCGCTTATTTTTGAACGAAGGTTGAAGATGAAGCTGGAACTGGGTTGGGCCTTTGTTTCTTGTTTTTAACACCCCCCTCTTTGCTGACTGCACCCCTCTGGCCCTTTTCTTTATATTTTTTTATTTTTGTATTTATTTTTCATTTTTGATTTTATTTTATATTTTCTAAACATAAAAGTAATCAAAAACATTTTTATAAGTTTTCACATTTATTTTTATATTTTATTTTATTTTTCTAACATGAAAATAATTATTAATTAGTATATACTTTTATTTTATTTAATAAAAACTTGAAAATAATACTTAAAAATATTATAATTTTATTTTTATTATTTACATAATTAGATAATATATATTTCTAATATATTTTCATTTTTTGACATTTGTACATATTTCATTATTTTTATTTTATTGTATATAAACAATATAATCAATATATATACTTTTCTTAAAGAAAATTAGGGTTTTTACCCTTGAAAAAAATAATCTTTTATTTCTTTTTTTTAATACATTAAAATATTTTATTTTTATACACATAAAAATAAACAAAAACATTTTTTTACATAGTTATAATATTTTGCACATTTATGTTTAAATTGCTTATTTAATTATTGCCAATTTATTTATTTGTACCATTTATTCAATTTGGATGTAATAGTAAATCCTAGGGTTTTATTTTCTTGCAAATACTCCCCCATTCAAAATTGTATCCCCCTCCCCATATCAATGTTATAATAGTCGTAGATTTATTTTACGCATTTATAGCTTTCAAGTATGCCATGTTAGAGATTAGGGTTTGTACGTAAATACCAAAATTAAACAAATAGCTTGAACTAACATAAGACATAAATGCATGAAAATGATAACACAATGCACACATGCACCCCTAGGGTTTCATCCACTTGTTGCCTTTAAAAATGGCCATGTTATGCATGTTGAGTATCTTGGAAAAACAAAAACAAAACAAAAGATCATAGTCCCTCGATGACGCTATCTTGGTTGCCTATACAAAATGATCTAGTCCCTCAAAAAATTGCTAAAGATACTTGGCAATATTGCTATCATGGTCAATACGATGACCCGCGTCTGTCCCGTTTAACATCCTAATACAAGGTTGTTTACCAAATGCAATGGTAAAACAACACTGTCAAAAGGGTTAAAAATGTGTAGGAAAGATCTTTGAGTAGATAGGGTAGACAACTCTTAGTTACTTGATCAAAGCTTGCAAAAACATCCTTGCTATTTTCAAACACACATCACAACACAATTTCAAAACATTTCCCAAAACCAACTTTCAAACTTTCAAACATTGAAAAAATCTTTTCAAAAGACAATACACCTTTGTATACATTCAAACAAGAATCATTATAAAGGTTGCCACAATGATGGCCTCTTTTCAAAACATTTTCAAAACCACACACAAAGCACCATTTCAAACAATTGGAAAAGCAAAGCAAGTGATCTAAACAAGTAACTAAGAGCCCATGGATAACCATGGATGAAAAGGGTGCTTGCACCTTCCCTTTTCATAATCTATCCCCCGAACCCAAGAAAACATCTCAAAGGTCTTTCCTGTGATTTTTGACCTTTCCTTTGGATAAATTAAAAAGTCGGTGGCGACTCTTGCTAAACCGAAACATTTGCGAACACAAACGCAAAACCTCAAGTTAGTTCTCCCACCGTATCACAGAACTGGCAACTCTACTGGGGACTAGCTAAAAGTGGGGTTACCTTACGGTTTAGACCACCTTTACATGCTTACTTTGTTTGCTTTGATTGATTTACACTTGGTTCTATTGTTTAGGTTTGAAATCCTCTACCCGGATTTGAGAAACATTCATAGGTAAATAGCAATACGTTGTGGAAACTGTGTGGGGTATACCGACATGGTTGAAGCAATAACTATATTAGTGCGACATATTTGTGTGTACCGGTAGCCTTTGAGTCAATCAAAGATAATACAGGGCCGCTGAGTGATGTCATGAAGCACTAATGAACTTTTAGAACCTTTACTTGACCATCTTGGCCTTTTTAGGGGTGGTGAGATGACCGGCTTTGGTGCAGTCCAAAGTTGGTAGATACTCGATACTACACTCATTGAGGGTTGTTTTCTTAGAATATTTTGGTCGCCAGTTAAGTGGCTAAACTGAAACAATGAACACAGATAATAATCTAGTGATATTGAGCTCCTTAGAACCCGGTTACTATTTATAGGACAGGTTGAGCCAACTAACTTCAAGAGGGTACTTACCTATGAAACCCCGTGCAAGCCTGAAACTAGGAACTTGTGTGACTTGCTTGTACATATACTTGTGCATACATCATGAACATCATAAAGCATCATGTGATCGGTGGATTTAGAATTGACTGTTTAACGCTGGTTCGCGAAATGTCGTGGAAGCAAGAGTCGCCATCGTCTTTTATTTTCTCCAATATGGACAGGACAAAAGCACAACAAAATTCCTTATGAGATTGTTTCTCGGTTCGGGAGGTAGATTTATAGAAAGGGAAGGTGTTAGCACCCTTTCTATCCGTGGTTATCCACGGGCTCTTAGATACTTGCTCTTATGTTTTCAAAATGTTTGCTTTTCAATTGTGAGTGGGTTTTGCAAAAGTTTCTTTGAAAGTTTTCTGAATAACTCTTGTAACAGTCCTCATGAGTGTTTGAAAAATTGTTTTGAAAGCTTTTTGAAAGTGTCGGTGTGAAAAGAGTTTTGATTTGTTTTTGAATAGAGCAAGTATCTATGAGTCATCTACCTACCCTAAGGAATTAAGCTGTGTAGAAGTCCTTAAGGTAGTGCCATCCCACCATTACGAGGTAGGTAGCACCACCGGAGGTGTTCGGGTCAATTCGTTTTTAGGAACAGTGTGGTCACCAGAGCAACAATAGGACACCTTAGAAGCTACCCTTATGCCCTTGATCCTTTTTTTAATCCGAGGCAACCGTTTCGAGGCAACTGGATCATGGACATAAGGACTTACTAAAACATCCTATACTCGACGACCACGTTTCAAAGGCAACAGGTGAGGCGTATCCTAGAAGTGGTGTGTGTATTTGTATGTTGTTTTCATGTTAAGTTTATCTTTGATCATGGCACGGTGAGCTACGCTTGTTTTTAATTAGCATGCATTCTTTCATACAAGTTAACAGTTAAGGGGGTGCGGAAAGTAAATTGCGGAAACGTAAATCCTACGCTATTACAAGGCGCGGGTCTATACATCGCCAAAAATTACAAAGACCCGTTTTTTAGTAAATGAGTACGGAAAATAAAAAAAAAAGTAAAAAGTCCTAATTACTATTACATGTCCGGAACAATTACATAATAATCAAATAAAGTAAATGCGCGCGAATAAATTAATCGGGAATGTCTAAGGGTGTTGACCCTTTTAAGAAATGGAATTGATTTTTTGGTCTCTTTGTGATTAAATGAAATTAAAAACGAATTAATGACTAATTGATTAATTTAATTAAAAGAAAATATTTTTAGTTTTTTATGTTTTTATGAAATAAAATAAAAATAAAAAAAAGAACAAAATTAAAAACTAACCTAAATCTAAGTTATTTTAATTATTTAAGAAAAGGAATTACAATTGCCTAATTAAACTATTTTAGTTAATATTTATTTACAAAATAAAATAATAATAATGTTAATGATGTTAATTCTATTTTTTTGATTTTTTACGAAAATATGTTAATTGATTAATTATGTTAATTATAATAAAATAAAAAGGTTAGAGATTAAATTGGAAAATAAAAATGAAAAGGAAAGAATAAACCAAATGGAGGGGGGTACTGGGCCAGGAATGGGTGTGCATCTGGAAATTGTTGGCCCAATGACCAGCCAAGCCACGTTGACTTTCTGACCACTCTATGGCACATGTTGACTAGATGCACGGTGGTCATCTGCTATAAGCCATTGGATTGCTGTTGAGAGACACATGGCATCTTGGCGCTGTAGTCACATGGTGGCCTGTTTTTGACTATGCTGCATGGAATCACTTTGAACAAAATAATAGAAATTATTTGGGGGGACCTGGGATTCAAACCCAGGTCCCAAGGGTCAATGCCTGTACGCCTTAACCAACCGAGCCAGCTGTTTCAATTGATATAACAATAAACATTTAATATTATATGGGATAAGCAAATAAATCCTGGGAATTAAAAAAACGCGCGCGTGCAATTTGAATGGACCAATCAAACGTTAACACGCCATCGTCTTCCCCAATAGTTTGCTGGTTATTTACCTGCGGATTTTTATCCGCAGGTAGTTTCATAGCTTATCTCAAAAAACGTCCCTAGGCCATAAAAACTCCATCCAATCACATGGGCATGATCGTCTCTGCCTCCTCATTAACCCTGTAACCATCATTCATCCTGATTTTGCCTATGTGGAAAACACCTAAAATACAAGCGTATGAACCCTAGGTTCGAATGTCATGATATAGGGGCCAATAACAAAATTGAATAATGCAATTGTGTTAGAAATCAAATGATAAACACGAATATACCAATTTTTTTGAAGAAAAGGTGCAAGGATTGGAGGTTATGATTTCGTGTTCAGCGCTGAGTTTAGGACGACTTACAGTGATGTGTATGAGGTCTTAGGGCTTGGCAATGGTCGCGTTGGCTTCAGGGGATCGCCAGGAAGAAAGCTACGTCCTCAGTTTTGTATGAAAAGGCCTGCAAGATAGCTTTAGATCTCCCACTTTTGACAGTTTTTTTGAATTTCTCTCTGGCCGTTTTAGGTGTCTCTAGGTCGTGAATCTTGTTCTGAAAGCTTGCACCTGTATTATGTAATGAATATCAAACAATATTATGGTCATTGAAGCCTTGCATTCATGTTTGAGATTTCCTCCATAACCAACATTGAACCATTTTCCATTTTTGTGTCAAATTTGAATTCTTGCTTGGAATAGCCCCTTGCACGAATTTGGAATGTGTTTTAAGGTGTATCAAAGCTAATCATCACAAAATATATCCCTCCATTAATTTCTTTGATTTTTATTTGATTTTAAAAGATTTAAAATGAATTAAATCAAATAAAATTAAATAAAAATGGAAAAATTAATTTTAAATCTTGAAATAATTTGTGGGACACGTGGGAAGCATGGCCAAGCTGAAACAAGTGGAAAAAGTGGGCCCCTTTTGTCAAAAATGAAGTTTCAAGGATAATTGACTTTGGCCATTTCACAAAAATTTCCCAACTTCTCCAATGCATATCTTGCTCAATTTTTAAGATATGAACATGTTCTTGGACATTTTGGAAAGGTCTTGAAGTCCTCTAACCAATGTCTTTGGTCCCATGTCATTTTGATTTACCAATCTCAAGTTATGGTCTTTGACTTAAAGTGTCTTTTTGTTGACTTTTGAAAATGACCTATAATGTTGAAATTGATAACTTTTTGTGAGAGAATTTCTTGGACTTGGAATGTGAAGATGAATTGTAGGAAATGTCTTCCCCTTCAAAATGAGCATTGGATGGGATTTTTCTGATGAACCATGAAAAAGTTATGTCTTGGTCAAGTTACAATTGACTTTTCAGCTGTCCAAAAATAGAAACTATTGCATCTTGAGACTTTTTGAGCCAGGCTTGTGGAATCATGATCAAGAATTGATCAAATGATGATTGTGGCTTCAAAATGAGATGTTGACCAAAATTTTTGACTTTTGACTGCCAAATAACCATTTTGCCCCTACAGTTGACTGTTGAGCAAATGGGACTTTTGACTGTGCAACTTGACCTTTGTAAGCCTTGAAACTTGACATGTAGGTGATTGACAATGTATATGAGCATATGGGACTTGATTGAGCCCTTGAAAACCTCAGCTTCCTTGCAAGAACCAAAACCCTAATTTTGCCTGCCTTAGGAGGATGGTTGACTGTGTAGCCCTTGAATAGATTTTGAGCCATTTGGGGTGATGCTTGTCAAATCTTGAAGAATATGGGAGGGCAAATTTTGGGGTACAACAGTTTCCCCTGTTCAATCTTCTTAGACCTGAGGATGTAGATTGGTTTGTGTGCCTTTCGTGATCCAAAGGTGGAAGATGATTGAACACTAGAGTGCCCAGAAATTTGCACTCACATAGTAGAGTATCAGCAGTGTGATAGCGGGAATGGGCTTACAGATGCCATTTGGAGGGATGGTGGATAGGAGGATGGGCTTATAGATTCCATCTGGAGATGTGACAGAACCTTGTCGGGAATGGGCTTATAGATGCCATTTTGGAACTGTAATAGGAGGATGGGCTTATAGATGCCATCTAGGTGTCGATCGCGTAAGAGATTCCTTAGCGAGAAACTTACGTACCTGAGAAAGCAAGATAATTACCTGGCCTGTTACCGGTGTTGATCTTCAAACTCTTCAGACGTGCCCTGGCTGGATACAGGAATCGAATCTGGAAATAGTCGTCAACAGATACGTCCTGGCTGGATACAGGAATCAGATCTTCAAACTCTTCAGACGTGCCCTGGCAGGATACAAGAATCGAGTCTGGAATATAGTCGTCAACAGATACACCCTGGCAAGATACATGAATCGGATCTTCAAACTCTTCAGACGTGCCCTGGAAGGATACAGGAATCGAGTCTGGAATATAGTCGTCAACAGATACACCCTGGCAAGATACAGGAATCAGATCTTCAAACTCTTTAGACGTGCCCTGGCAGGATACAAGAATCAAGTCTGGAATTAGTCGCTCACAGATGTGCCCTGGCTAGCTACAGGTATCGAATCTGGAATTGCGACAATTGATAGTAATCATCTTTGTATTGATCTTGGTCCTGAAAAGACAAAACGTTGGTTGTATGCAATGTCATGATGCATGACATGCATGATGTTCTCAAAATAAATGAGATTGTGAGATATGATGCGTATGTGCATGCATTGTGTATGTAAGCAGGATGTATGAAATGTGATATGGTTATGAATGTATTTTCGTCTAGGAAAATAAATCCTTGACGAATGCCGGGAAGTTGAATCCTGGGCTGACGTTGAAGAGTGAAGTTCTTTATTTCCGCTGGGGATGATGGTTGCAAGAATAAACCTGTAGGAGAAGATGACTCCGTTGGGGAATAAACTTGTTGGAGAAATTACTCTGCGGGGAATTACTCTGTGGGGAGAGATACTTCGCTGAGGTTTTGATGATAACTCTGCTGGGGATACCGTTGATGAGCTATGTTGGGGAAGTTGATGAACTCCGCCGGGGATAGAAAGAACTTCGCCGAGGACGATCTTTCCGTGGTTTTTTAGCTGAGGATAACCCAGTTATAAGCTCTGGTGGAGAATAACCTTTGAATAAAGCCCGGGAGACGCGTCTGTACTCTGTAGGGGATAAGCTTCTAAAATCTACTGGGGATAAGCTTCCTACTGGGGAGATTTATTCAACTCTCCTGGGGATACTTTTGAGACTGTACTGGGGAATGGCTCCACTGGATGTCTGATATTCCACCGGGGAACAATCTTATATTAAGACTTCCGGGGATGCTTGCTTAGGAATATCTATACTCCGTTCGCTGGGGAATGTTGAGACCTGCTGGGGAACCAGCTTCCATAAGGCTGACTGTAGCTTAACTCTGCCTGGGGAGAGTGTTGCTGACTTGCTGGAGACATTGTGCCTTTCCAGGGCTGATGGGAGACCAACTCTGCCTGGGGAGAGTATTGTTGAGTCTTGTCTTTCTCTCAGGGAGTGAAGGTATCTTGGTCGTTCTTCAGCTGAACCTACCTTGGTACCTTGGTGGACAAAGCAACTAGATCGCTTAGACGATTCAATATTGCCCCTGTTTCTGATGTCACCTGTAATTAATCCTTTGTTTTGCATGCAAGTATTTACGAGTTAGCAATTAGTGTCAAATGCATATATCACAATTGAACATTGGACGTTCTTCGCAAAACAAAACAGAAAAAGGAAAAAACAATTGGCAATTGGTCTGAACAGTGAATTTGTATTGATTTTTGAATTTGCCTGTGAATAGCCGTTTATGTACAAGAGGCTGACGTCCTAGTAAGAGAACGCCGCCGAACAACAGAGTTTATACAATTTTGTACAAAGAGAAAACAAAACAGCTATGTGAAGAGAATAATCCCACTGGGTTCCAACTCTGCTATCGCCTTTATATCTTCGAGCGTCTCATCACTTGGCTGCTTGGTTGAAGATGAAGCTGACTGATCGATGCCGTCTGGACTTGATGTTGATACCGGATTCTGGATGCAAGGTGATCCAATGAGACATAGTATTACGCTTTAATCCCTAACTTTTCCTGGACCGCCCTTTCGGGTTTTTAGTCCACCGGGATACCCATTTTTGCCCAAGCCGCCTTTTCAGGTTTTCGACTTGCCGGGTGTACATATTTTTTCATTTCATCCCTTATTTTTGCCCGAACCCTTTTGGTTCGCCGGGAAGCCCTTATTTTTGCCTAGGTATGTCAACCTAGCGGGTCTTTTATCAGGCGTAGTATCTTTTTACTATGTTTGCATTGGCGGGGTGAGAAAGGTCGTCACCATCCATGGTGGTTAGAATCATGGCTCCTCCTGAGAACACATGTTTAACCACAAATGGCCCTTCGTACGTAGGGGTCCATTTGCCCCTGGGATCACTTTGAGGAAGAATGATGCGCTTGATTACCAGGTCCCCAACTTGATACTCTCGTGGTCTGACTTTCTTGTTAAATGCCCTGATCATCCGTTTTTGGTACGTTTGACCATGACAAATAGCAGTGAGTCTCTTTTCGTCGATTAGGTTTAATTGATCAAGTCGAGTCTGGATCCAGTCATCTTCGCTCAGCTCTACATCCTTCATTATCCGGAGAGAGGGTATCTGAACTTCAATCGGCAAGACTGCCTCCATGCCATAGACCAAGGAAAAAGGAGTTTCCCCGGTTGACGTTCTTGCTGAGGTACGGTACCCATGAAGAGCGAACGGTAACATCTCGTGCCAATCTTTATAGGTCACTGTCATCTTCTGCACAATCTTCTTGATATTCTTATTAGCTGCTTCTATAGCCCCGTTCATCTTCGGCCAGTAGGGAGAAGAGTTGTGGTGCTGTATCTTGAATTGCTCGCAGAGTTCAGTGATCATTTTGTTGTTAAGATTGGTACCATTGTCCGTGATGATCCTTTCCGGGACGTATCGACAGATCAGGTTATGTCGAATGAACCGTGCCACTACATTCTTGGTTACTGTAGTGTAGGAAGCTGCTTCAACCCACTTTGTAAAGTAATCAATCGCTACCAGGATGAAGCGATGCCCGTTAGATGCCGTAGGTTTAATCTCGCCGATCATATCTATGCCCCACATTGCGAAAGGCCAAGGTGCAGTCAAGACATTCAGAGGGACTGGAGGAACGTGCACCTTGTCTGCGTAAATATGGAACTTATGACATGTCCGAGAATGTTGGTAACAGTCGGCTTCCATCGTGGACCAGAAATATCCTGCCCGAAGGATTTTCTTTGCCATGGTATGTCCACTGGAATGTGTTCCGAAGGTACCTTCATGTAGCTCTGCCATGATCTTTTCTGCTTCAGTTTTATCCACACAACGCAGTAAAGTTGAATTATGGTTTCTCTTGTATAGAATACCGTTGCTGAGGAAGAACTTTGCCGCAAACCTTCTCAGGAACTTTTTGTCATTGACAGATGCACCCTCGGGATATTCTTGAGCTTCCAGGTACCTCTTTACTTCATGGTACTAAGGTTTTTCAGTTACTATCTCAGCCTCAAGATCACAACAATATGCAGGTTCGTCCAGTTTCCAGATAATGATCCCGGGAGCCTCATTGTCCCACTTGACTTTGAACATAGAAGACAACGTAGCTAACGCGTCCGCCAACTGATTCTCCTCTCTTGGGAAATGTTCAAAAGTTATCTCTGTGAAATGGGGGATCAATGTCAACACACATTCTTTGTAAGGAATAAGATTTGGGTGTTTCGTATCCCACTCGCCTTTGATCTGATTGATCACGAGAGCGGAATCTCCGAAGACAAACTTGATCCTTAAGTCAATTGCAGCTTGAAGACCCATGATGCACGCCTCATACTCCGCCATGTTGTTGGTGCAGTTAAAACATAGTCGGGCAGTGAGTGGAGTATGAGTGCCTTGAGGGGATATGATCACAGCGCCGATACCATTACCCAAAGCGTTTGAGGCTCCGTAAAAGTGCATAGACCATCGGGATCCTTCCTCAGGTCCTTCATCCGGTCCAGGTACTTCGCAATCAGTCACTATCATGATGCTCTCGTCTGGAAACTCGAAGTTCATTGACTAGTAGTCATCTACTGCCTGGTGTGCCAAGTGGTCTGCCAATACACTTCCTTTGATAGCTTTCTGAGTTGTATACTGGATGTCGTATTCTGTCAAGATCATTTGTCATCTTGCTATTCTTCCAGACAGAGCAGGCTTTTCGAATATGTACTTTATTGGATCCATTTTTGAAATCAACAGAGTAGTGTGAGTCAGCATATACTGTCTCAGCCGGCGAGCAGCCCATACCAAAATGCAACAAGTTTTCTCGAGCAGTGAGTATCGGGTCTCACAGTCGGTAAACTTTTTGCTAAGGTAATAAATGGCGTGCTCTTTTCGGCCAGACTCGTCATGCTGCCCCAGCACACACCCCATTGAGTTGTCAAGTACTGTCAAGTATAGTATTAGAGGTTTCCCTTCAACCGGTGGCATAAGAATGGGTGGTTCTTGGAGATACTCTTTGATTCTGTCGAAAGCGGCCTGACATTCATCATTCCAACGTACTACTTGATCCTTCTTCAGTAGTTTGAAGATTGGTTCACAGGTAGCAGTTAGGTGCAAGATGAATCAGGCAATGTAGTTCAGACGTCCTAGAAAGCCTCTGACTTCTTTCTCTGTCTTGGGAACTGGCATCTCTTGTATGGCCTTAACCTTGGCAGGGTCCACTTGAATACCCTTGTCGCTCACGATGAAGCCTAGAAACTTTCCAGATCTTACCCCAAATGTGCACTTGTTTGGATTCAACCTTAGCTTGTATAGCTTCAGACGGTCAAACAGTTTCTGCAGATGGTCAAGGTGCTCCTCCTCTGTTTGAGACCTTGCAATCATATCATCGACGTATACTTCAATCTCATGGTGGATCATGTCATGAAATAAAGCAACCATGGCACGTTGGTAGGTTGCCCCAGCATTTTTCAATCCGAACGGCATGACCTTGTAGCAGAAGGTGCCCCACTGAGTAACAAAGGTAGTCTTCTCCATGTCTTCAGGAGCCATTTTAATCTGATTATAACCTGAAAAACCATCCATGAAGAAGAACACCTTGTGTTGAGCAGTATTGTCAACCAGAACGTCGATGTGAGGTAGGGGGAAGTCATCCTTGGGGCTCGCCCTATTCAAATCCCTGTAGTCAACACACATTCTGACCCTACCATCTTTCTTAGGCACCGAAACCACGTTGGCAACCCACTGAGGGTAAGAAGTCACTGCTAGAAAACCAGCATCAAGTTGTTTCATAACCTCAGCTTTGATCTTCTCGGACATCTCTGGACGCATACGGCGGATCTTTTGCTTAACCGGAGGGCAGTCTTCCTTGGTAGGAAAATTATGAACTACGATGTCGGTATCCAACCCAGGCATGTCTTCGTAAGACCAGGAAAAGATTTCCATGTAGTCATGCAGCATCTAGATCAGCCGTTGTTTCACACTGAGCTCTAGATTAGCACCAATCTTGACTTCCTTTCTGTCTGTCTCAGTACCCAGATTTACCGTTTCCACTGGCTCTTCATGTGGTTGAATGACCCTCTCTTCCTGGAGTAACAGTCTTGCAAGTTCGCCAGGCACTTCGCAATCATCTTCACCTTCGTCTTCGGCTAAGTTGATTGGATTTTCGAAGTCATAACTGGCAGTAGCAGAGTCGTTACCAGTGAGATCCAGAGTGGATTGAAACCTGTACGAGTGAGTGTGTGTAAATACAACTGTTTTGCAATATATAAAGAAAGAAAGAAAGGGAGCTCAAGATTTGAAATGTGAAAAACGTCCAATGCTTTTATTCATGATATATGAAAGTGACAAATAAAAGCCCTCACAAATAAAACCACGGTGCCCCGGGTAAGACACCGGGCCATAAAGTTTCAAATTATTGTTTATTACAAATCCAAAACAAAGAAGTTCATTACTGGGTGACAAAAGTAATAGGTGTAAAGTCTATCGCAATCCAGTTGCTAGGTCCACCGTTGGTTGCCGGGTAGATCCAGCTGTCGAATTTAGATTCGTCTGCTTTGTCCTCAATAGCATTCACTCCCGGGTTGGTGATGAGCACAGGAGGTCTTCCAATCCTTGCCTTGCGCACAACCTTCTGAGCCTCTGCAGTGAAACCCAGTCCAAACTTGTCAGTCTTAGGAGTAAAATCAGGGAGCCTGCCCCAGTTTGCACATTCACCCTTTTCAACCACAGCCCGGGCATCCTTTAAGGAAGCCATCTTCAAAGGAGAACCCTCTTCAGTCACTGTTTCTGCTGCTGCCAATGTTTGAGGCACCTCTTCAAAATGTTGAAAGGGGGTCTCAATGAATTCCCCGTCCATTTCCACGTACCTGAAAGAGTTGAAGTGGCTGACCATGTATTCCTCTTCCCCTTGCACTGTTACAATCTTCCCCCTGACCGGGTATTTGAGCTTCTGATGTAAAGTTGAAGTCACAACTCCAGCCTTGTGGATCCACGGGCAACCCAGCAAACAAGAATAGGATGGACGAATGTCCATCACATAGAATTTTGAATCAAAGACCTGTGACCCAACCCTGATTGGGATGTCAACCTCACCATGTACCATTCTTTTGGACCCGTCAAAGGCCCAAACAATAATGTTACTTGGTTTGAGTTCTAAACCCTCATAGTCCAGCCTGTCTAGAGCTTTCTTGGGCAACACGTTTAATGAGGAACCAGTGTCAACCAGCACATGAGCAAGAGTAGTGCCCCTGCATTCAATGGAGACATGCAGGGCACCATTATGGTTCTTCCCCTTGGCCGTCAGATCAGCGTCAGAGAAACCCAGACCATTATCAGCGGTTAAGTTGGCCACACAGTCGGTGAATTGGTCAGCAGACGTTTCTTGGGGCACGTGGGCCGTCTTCAGGAAAGCAATCAGGGCCTTGGCATGGGCCTCTGAACACAACAACAGTGATAGCATGGAGATTTTGGAGGGGGTGTGCCTCAGCTGTTCAACGACGTTGAAATCACTCTTTTTGATAATTTTGAGGATCTCTTCCATCTCTTGCTTGGAAGCCTCAACAATGGTCTTTGGTGCCTCCGTCTGGGAAGGCATAGCAGCAGCAATTCCCTTGCCCCGAGCGTCAAATGACTCGGCGGCAGGGGTAGAAACTTGATCAGAGGGGAAATAGGCACACTGACAGGTGTGATGACAAGAGGCCTCTGAATTACTGGAGGAGCAATGTCTGGTGAGAACAGTCTTCCACTACGAGTGACCTTAGCAGGCCTAGTGATGTTGGTGACACCGGTACCAGCGTTGAACTCTTGCTTCACTCCCAGAACATAAACATCTGCCCCATAGTGCCACGGGACAGCTTTATCAGACTTGTAGGGGATGGGCCCCGGAACAGTAATGGTTATAGGAGCAATCTTGTGAACAGGCAAAATTTGGACAGGCTTCTTTGAAGGAGCCTTGGAAGGGTTGTTGAAAATGGTAACAATTGAAACTTCTTCAATAGGGGCAGCAGGAACAACAGTCTTTTTGAACAAAATCTCTTTACTATCCATCAGGTTTTGGACGCCTGATTTCAGCAAAGGACAACCAGCAGGTGAATCAGCACATAAATGGCAACCTTTGCTACACCCCGGAAATAAATCGGCCAGCAACAGGTTCCTCTTGACGGTCAGCAGCGGAGTAGCAACATCATCCACAGAAGCTACATACAAATCCTCCTCAACAGCGTTCACTCCATGCTGGGGCATGAGAGCGGTCACAACATTTGGCCTTTCGGGCGCCTCGAACTGTATCTCCTTGGCATCAATAAGGTCCTGAACCTTATTCCTCAAGGCCCAACAATCATCAGTAGAATGTCCTGGGCTATCAGAGTGATAAGCGCAGCGGGCGTTGGGATTGTACTTCGGAGATGTCGTGTTTACCATCTTCGGAGCTTCCCTGACGGTTACCAGGCTGGTTGACAGCAGTTGCGGCAGGATCTGAGAGAGAGTCATGCTGAGCCGAGTATACTGCCGTTTGGGCCTCTCAGCTCTGGGCTGGTTGTATTGCTGAGGAGCAGCAACAGGCTTAGAAATAACCACCGCGTTGACAACTTGGCGGCGTTCCGGTTTGTTTTGCCTTCTTGGACCATACACAACACTTGCCTCCTTCTTGAAGGGCTTCTTTTCAGAATTGGAGGAGGTACCCTTCTGTATCTTTCCCGATTTTATACCAGCCTCGATCCTTTCACCAGTCAGGATCAGGTCAGTAAACCCAGCAGAGGAATTACCAATGAGATGATTGAAGAATGGACCGGATAGGGTCCCCAAGAACATGTCCACTAGCTCACGATCTGTCAATGATGGCTGCACCCTGTCAGCCAGATCTCTCCACTTCTGTGCGTACTCCTTAAAACCTTCACCCGATCCTAGCGACATACCCTGGAGTTGGGTACGCGTAGGAGCGAGGTCGGAATTATATTGATACTGCTTGTAAAAAGCAGTGGCCAAATCCTCCCAGTTACGAATGTTGGTTCCATCCAGCTGATAGAACCATTCGAGATGAGTCCCTGAAAGACTCTCCTAGAAGAAGTGGATCCATAAGTTCTTGTCTGTTGTGTAAGGCTGGATCTTCCTTACATAAGAACGGAGGTGCATCTTAGGGCAGGAAGCCCCGTCATACTTCACAAAGGTCGGCGCCTTGAACTTGTGCGGGATCACCACCCCAGAAGATAACCCCAAGTCTCCGAAATCCAACCCAGGCACACGTTGAATCTCCATAGCATTTAACCTGTCCTCCAGTTGTTTGTACCGGTCCTCAGCAGGAGGGTACTGTTCATCGTTGAAGTCTGTCTCAGTGTCAGAAACCACAGGACTAGGGACCTCCCTCCCTTGGTGACTGCCTTCTCCCACAGATGGAGTAGTCCTCTCAGCTTCATTTTGCAGCGTATTCCCGAGTCTGCGCCCAGTGTTGAGTAGCACAATCCTCTTCTTCTTCTTATTCTTCTTCAGGAGCAAAGCCTTCAGCTCTTGTTGTCCCTGGGCCAAGTTCACGACCATCTCCTGGAATTGGGCGTTTTGGGCCTGGAGGGCCTTGATAGCTTGCTCGGTAGTGAGTTCAAGATTCATGATGCTTGAGTGCTGAAATAAACATCGAAGAAGATTAAGCAACCTGTAGAAAAAAGGGTACCTGTGATGCATATGATGAATGAAATGCGTATGAATTATGTTTTCAAAGACAATCGGGAGTCAACTTTGTAAACAAAAGGAACACACTTTATTAGATTCAAACTTTAAATTGTTCAACAATCTGCCCTTAGGCGTTACAAGAATGAAAATACTGAAAAGGAAATAAAGCTGTAAAAGAAACATCCAAAGCCCATCAGTGCTCCCATGGCCTCCTCTTCTCAGTACGGATATAGTCATTCGGGGTTCGCTCGTTCTCCAGTTGCTTGGTCAGCTTCTGGATCTTCTGTTCTTGTTCGTTGAACTTTTCCCGATAATAATCCCGCTCTTCCTGTAGTTGCGCCCAAGATCTCTTTAGGGTACCAACATCAGTGGGTATCTGAGGAGGGAGTATGGTTGGAGGAACCCCGTCCCCATCAGGACTTTCAAGAATGATAGGCCTGACAACTTCATATGGCATACCCAACTTCTGAGCACGGATGCGGACCCATCTGTAATAGGGTTCCATTGGTAGAGAAGTCTTCAGTCCCAATTCATGTGGGTCAGCTTTGTGAATTTTGTCCCAAGCTTTGATGAATCTACGGCGCAGTTCGTCACTATCTTCTTGAAACTCAAAACTGATGTGAGGCACCAATATCTCATGAGGCCCTGCTCTTCTGGCTCTTCCAAATTGACGGAGAGCTAGACATGGATTATAAGAGATTCCTCCTTGGGTACTAATCAAAGGAACATTAGGATACTCTCCGCAACGATCAATAACAGCTACATCATCCAAACCTCTGAGAGTCCAAATGATGTCACTATCAGTGAGAGACATTAACCTATGAGCCCAGCCTTTTCCTTCTTGGTTCTTCAGCACGAACTTAGGGAGGTGAGAAATAAACCACCTCACCAACAAAGGAGCACAACACCACAGAGTTCCCCGTCTTCGGGTAGTACGAGCATAAAGTTATTGCAGGATATCACCCAAGAGAGTGGGTAGAAGATTCCGAGACATGAAGATCCTTATGGCATTGATATTGACAAAGTTATCAGGATTTGGAAACAATACTAGCCCATAGATTAGGAGGGCCAGAATGTCTTCGTACGCCCTGAAGTCTAAGTCGTTCCAGAAACTATTAGCTTTACCAATCAGAAACTTAGCCAAGAAGCCCTTAACTCCGCTTCTAGTCACCCAGTTGTCCATTACCTCTTTGTTGGTCAAAGGAAGGGTTGCTGCAACCTCCTCAGGTCTAAGATCCTTTTCCCAACCAGTGAAGGGAGTCTGATCCAAGATAGGGATGCCAAGCAAATCAGAGAATTCTTCCAGGGTAGGGACCAGCTGGAAGTCTTGAAAAGTGAAGCAATGATACAAGGGATCATAAAACTGGGTCAGGACACTCATCAGTTGTTGGTCCCACTTTGAAGTGACTAAACCGAGAAGAGAACCATGCCTCTGGATGAAGGAAACAATGTTTGGAATTCTGTCAACCAGCTCTTTAAGCAAATCAGGTGGGTGAACAAAGTTGAGCCGGATAGTGTTCCTTCGCACAGGCATCATGATGTCCTACAAAACAGAGCAAAGGTGAAACCCTCTTGTCTTTGAAATAGGTCAATCCTTATGTAGGATGCATGCAATGTTCATGATGGTATGATGTCATGATAAAGCACACCACAAGTATTCACAAAGGCAAACATGATAAGGCACACAAGTCACACCAAAGCCCTTAGAGTTTAGGCCAGCAGGGAGTTCAGGTACTACCCTCTTTCAGTTTGTTGGTTAAGACATGTCCTATCAAAAGTAACCAGGTTCTTAGAGGATCCCAATATCATCGACTACCCTCAATCGGTCATAACTCCAGCATCGCAATCTTTTCTTGCGGCCAGAACCATCGCGAGAGTTTAGCCTCAATGGGTGTAGCATACTGCTACTGTTCTATTGGCCAAGTTGGGTCAATTAGGGTTCTAAGGTCGGTTGGTGCTTAATGACTCCTCAAAAGACCCATATTCTCCTCGTTGCAACACAAGGGATATCGGTACAGACCAAGGTGTCACACCAACGTAGCCCCTGCTTCACCCATGTTGGTCTACGCCGGACAGGTCCCTCACAGCTTATGCTACCTAACAGGGTATCCCCAGATCCGGGTTAGGATCTATGTAACTCCGATGCAGCCCACAATAATAAAGCAAACAAACACAGCAATTGAAAACACAAGTATGAGCTATCCTAAGGTACACCTCACTTCAAAAGTATCCCCAGCAGAGTCGCCAGTTCTGTGATCGGTGGATTTAGAACTGACTGTTTAACGCTGGTTCGTGAAATGTCGCGGAAGCAAGAGTCGCCACCGTCTTTTATTTTCTCCAATATGGACAGGACAAAAGCACAACAAAATTCCTTATGAGATTGTTTCACGGTTCGGGAGGTAGATTTATAGAAAGGGAAGGTGTTAACACCCTTTCTATCTGTGGTTATCCACGGGCTCTTAGATACTTGCTCTTATGTTTTCAAAATGTTTGCTTTTCAATTGTGAGTGGGTTTTGCAAAAGTTTCTTTGAAAGTTTTCTGAATAACTCTTGTATCAGTCCTCAAGAGTGTTTGAAAAATTGTTTTGAAAGCTTTTTGAAAGTGTCGGTGTGAAAAGAGTTTTGATTTGTTTTTGAATATAGCAAGTATCTATGAGTCATCTACCTACCCTAAGGAATTAAGCTGTGTAGAAGTCCTTAAGGTAGTGCCATCCCACCATTGAGAGGTAGGTAGCACCACCGTTGGAGGTGTTCGGGTCAATTCGTTTTTAGGGACAGTGTGGTCACCAGAGCAACAGTAGGACACCTTAGAAGCTACCCTTATGCCCTTGATCCTTTTTTTAATCCGAGGCAACCGTTTCGAGGCAACTGGATCATGGACATAAGGACTTACTAAAACGTCCTATACTCGACGACCACGTTTCGAAGGCAACAGGTGAGGCGTACCCTAGAAGTGGTGTGTGTATTTGTGTCTTGTTTTCATGTTAAGTTTATCTTTGATCATGGCACGGTGAGCTACGCTTGTTTTTAATTAGCATGCATTCTTTCATACAAGTTAACAGTTAAGAGGGTGCGGAAAGTAAATTGCGGAAACGTAAATCCTACGCTATTACAAGGCGCGGGTCTATACATCGCCAAAAATTACAAAGACCCGTTTTTTAGTAAATGAGTACGGAAAATAAAAAAAAAAGTAAAAAGTCCTAATTACTATTACATGTCCGGAGCAATTACATAATAATCAAATAAAGTAAATGCGCACGAATAAATTAATCGGGAATGTCTAAGGGTGTTGACCCTTTTAAGAAATGGAATTTATTATTTAGTCTCTTTGTGATTAAATGAAATTAAAAACGAATTAATGACTAATTGATTAATTTAATTAAAAGAAAATATTTTTTAGTTTTTTATGTTTTTATGAAATAAAATAAAAATAAAAAAAAGAACAAAATTAAAAATTAACCTAAATCTAAGTTATTTTAATTATTTAAGAAAAGGAATTACAATTGCCTAATTAAACTATTTTAGTTAATATTTATTTACAAAATAAAATAATAATAATGTTAATGATGTTAATTCTATTTTTTTGATTTTTTACGAAAATATGTTAATTGATTAATTATGTTAATTATAATAAAATAAAAAGGTTAGAGATTAAATTGGAAAATAAAAATGAAAAGGAAAGAATAAACCAAATGGAGGGGGGTACTGGGCCAGGAATGGGTGTGCATCTGGAAATTGTTGGCCCAATGACCAGCCAAGCCACGTTGACTTTCTGACCTCTCTATGGCACATGTTGACTAGATGCACAGTGGTCATCTGCTCTAAGCCATTGGATTGCTGTTGAGAGACACATGGCATCTTGGCGCTGGAGTCACATGGTGGCCTGTTTTTGACTATGCTGCATGGAATCACTTTGAACAAAATAATAGAAATTATTTGGGGGGACCTGGGATTCGAACCCAGGTCCCAAGGGTCAATGCCTGTACGCCTTAACCAACCGAGCCAGCTGTTTCAATTGATATAACAATAAACATTTAATATTATATGGGATAAGCAAATAAATCCTGGGAATTAAAAAAACGCGCGCGTGCAATTTGAATGGACCAATCAAACGTTAACATGCCATCGTCTTCCCCAATAGTTTGCTGGTTATTTACCTGCGGATTTTTATCCGCAGGTAGTTTCGTAGCTTATCTCAAAAAACGTCCCTAGGCCATAAAAACTCCATCCAATCACATGGGCATGATCGTCTCTGCCTCCTCATTAACCCTGTAACCATCATTCATCCTGATTTTTCCTATGTGGAAAACACCTAAAATACAAGCGTATGAACCCTAGGTTCGAATATCATGATATAGGGGCCAATAACAAAATTGAATAATGCAATTGTGTTAGAAATCAAATGATAAACACGAATATACCAATTTTTTTGAAGAAAAGGTGCAAGGATTGGAGGTTATGATTTCGTGTTCAGCGCTGAGTTTAGGACGACTTACAGTGATGTGTAGGAGGTCTTAGGGCTTGGCAATGGTCGCGTTGGCTTCAGGGGATCGCCAGGAAGAAAGCTACGTCCTCAGTTTTGTATGAAAAGGCCTGCAAGATAGCTTTAGATCTCCCACTTTTGATAGTTTTTTTGAATTTCTCTCTGGCCGTTTTAGGTGTCTCTAGGTCGTGAATCTTGTTCTGAAAGCTTGCACCTGTATTATGTAATGAATATCAAACAATATTATGGTCATTGAAGCCTTGCATTCATGTTTGAGATTTCCTCCATAACCAACATTGAACCATTTTCCATTTTTGTGTCAAATTTGAATTCTTGCTTGGAATAGCCCCTTGCACGAATTTGGAATGTGTTTTAAGGTGTATCAAAGCTAATCATCACAAAATATATCCCTCCATTAATTTCTTTGATTTTTATTTGATTTTAAAAGATTTAAAATGAATTAAATCAAATAAAATTAAATAAAAATGGAAAAATTAATTTTAAATCTTGAAATAATTTGTGGGACACGTGGGAAGCATGGCCAAGCTGAAACAAGTGGAAAAAGTGGGCCCCTTTTGTCAAAAATGAAGTTTCAAGGATAATTGACTTTGGCCATTTCACAAAAATTTCCCAACTTCTCCAATACATATCTTGCTCAATGTTTAAGCTATGAACATGTTCTTGGACATTTTGGAAAGGTCTTGAAGTCCTCTAACCAATGTCTTTGGTCCCATGTCATTTTGATTTACCAATCTCAAGTTATGGTCTTTGACTTAAAGTGCCTTTTTGTTGACTTTTGAAAATGACCTATAATGTTGAAATTGATAACTTTTTGTGAGAGCATTTCTGGGACTTGGAATGTGAAGATGAATTGTAGGAAATGTCTTCCCCTTCAAGATGAGCATTGGATGGGATTTTTCTGATGAACCATGAAAAAGTTATGTCTTGGTCAAGTTACAGTTGACTTTTCAGCTGTCCAAAAATAGAAACTTTTGCATCTTGAGACTTTTTGAGCCAGGCTTGTGGAATCATGATCAAGAATTGATCAAATGATGATTGTGGCTTCAAAATGAGATGTTGACCAAATTTTTTGACTTTTGACTGCCAAATGACTATTTTGCCCCTACAGTTGACTGTTGAGCAAATGGGACTTTTGACTGTGCAAATTGACCTTTGTGAGCCTTGAAACTTGACATGTAGGTGATTGACAATGTATATGAGCATATGGGACTTGATTGAGCCCTTGAAAACCTCAGCTTCCTTGCAAGAACCAAAACCCTAATTTTGCCTGCCTTAGGAGGATGGTTGACTGTGTAGCCCTTGAATAGATTTTGAGCCATTTGAGGTGATGCTTGTCAAATCTTGAAGAATATGGGAGGGCAAATTTTGGGGTACAACACATCATATGCATCCACTAACCATTTCAAGGGTTTGGATCTTCATCTTTGTTCTTGTTTTGTAGGTAATGGAATCTCTTCGCAGGAAAACAATTTAAGTCAAACTTGTGAGGATCCCTCCTCAACTCAAGGAGCTTACTTCCAAGATTCCAGAGAATTATCTCTTTAGTGAAAGACATGGTAGACTTCTCAACTTGGTCAACTCCAACATTGAAGAAGACATGGTGAAAGTTCTCTTCCAGTTCTTTGACCCCCTACACCATTGATTTACATTTCCTGATTACCAACTAGTGCCTACTTTGGAGGAATTTTCTCAACTCTTGAGGATTCCTATTCTCCATCAACTACCCTACAACGGTACGGAAAGAGAACCAAAGCCTGAAGATGTTGCTCAAGCCCTACACTTGCAACCATCTGATATCAAAGGTCATTGGGAAACCAGAAGTGATGTCAAGGGTTTATTGGCAAAGTTTCTATTTGAGAAGGCACAAGAATGCTGGAATTCTCTAGATCTGCAAGCTTTTGAGGAAATTGTAGCACTTCTCATCTATTGGTTGGTCTTGTTCCCAAACCCTGATCAGCTTGTAGATGTGAATGCTGTCAAAATTTTCATATCTCAGAATCATGTGCCTACATTGCTTGGGGATATGCTCCATTCATTTCACACACGAACAATGAGGAAAAGAGGTGTTCTCATGTGTTGTACTCCTCTTCTAGCAAGGTGGTTTACTTCTAACCTTCCCCAGTCAGTCTTGAAGAATGAGCAAGGTTTGAGATGGTCACAACGATTGATGACTCTTACACATTCTGATGTTCATTGGTGTTCTCAGTCCAGAGAAAATGTCATCATCATTTATCATTGTGGGGAATTCCCTAATGTCCCACTACTTGGCATTAGGGGAGGCATTACCTACAACCCCTGCTTGGCTCTGAGACAATTTAGGTATGCCCGAAGGGATGGCCCTCATGACATGCTGATTATAGACTTGGTTTTTGACTTCAACAACGACGCTCAAGGACTTCGACAAAGGTTTATCCGAGCTTGGAGGATTCCCAACAAAGTGGATAGTAAGACACTGGGGCACAAGAATTCCACCCCCCTTGAGCCTTACCTCAAGTGGGTATGAACCCGCGCCCAGAGTCTTATGATGCCTTACCCCTACATTTTGCCTATGATCAAAGAGCATGTTATGGAAGGAGAGGTTCCATACACCCTCCTACATCCTGACATGCCAACATCATTGGAAGATTTGCAAAGGAGTTGGATACAGCTCAAGGAAGAACGAAATACTTTTGAGGCCAGCTTCTACGCCAGTGAGAAGAATGTTTTAGAACTTACTCATCGACTCCATGAAGAACAGACTCTCAACACCTACATGGAACCGAAAAGGATGCGCAATGTCTTTTTACATTAGGATTTTGTATTATTTTGCCCATGGGGCACTTATGTACTAACAAATTCTGTCTTATTAATATGACATGCGTTCTTTTTTGTTTGCAACAAATTTGAATTTCTGAATCCTTGAATGCATTACATGAATACATATCATTCATCATATGCATAAATAGGTATTCACACCAGGTTTCCTTATCTCTCTACTGTTAATTTCAGCAAGATGGATATAGAGCAGAGGGTCAAAGATCTACAGGCGCAGAATTCACAATTCCAACAGCTACTCATGACCTTGGCAAAGGGTCAGAAGGAGCTCAAAGGTCTACTAGAAAAAGAAAGGGAGAAAAAGAAAAAGAAAAGAGTTGGTGTGGCCACTATGGGAAGAAGATTTGAGAACCAAGCTAGAAGAGTCCTGGATTTCCCCTTAACGTCTGATGAAGGGGTTGGTAAAGGAAAGGGAAATGTTGTGCCCTCCGAGTTTGAGGCTGAAGAAGAAGAAGAAGAGGATGAAGATTACTCTGAGCAGCAGTACCCTCATGCGGACGATAAGTATAAGAATCTGGAAGATTGGCTGGCAACCATGAAGGTACAAAGAGTACCTGGGCTGGCTTTCGAAGAACTAGGGTTTGTTGCTGGGATTGTGATTCCCCCTAAATTCAAGGTGCCTACATTTGCTAAATACGATGGTTTGTCTTGTCCGAAGATGCATCTGTGGTCTTACGTCAGAAAGATCCAACCTCACTCTTCTGATAAGGATATGTAGGTCCACTTTTTTCAAGATAGTCTTTCCAGAACGCAATTGGATTGGTTCTACCAACTTGAAAGATCTGATGTACATAACTGGGAGGATTTGGTTGCTGCCTTCTACAGACAATATCAATATAATGCAGATTTAGTGCCTACTCTTACTCAATTACAGAGTATAGGTATGGTCTCTAATGAGGGCTTTAAGGAGTATGCCCAGAAGTGGCGGGACTTGGCTGGAAGGGTGCAACCACCATTGTCTGAGAGAGAGATTGTGGATATGTTTTTGGGGACCCTGTCAGGTTCATTCTTTAATCATTTAATCGGGAGCTCATCTGCAGGGTTCACCAAATTAATTCTGACTAGTGAAAGAGTCGAAGCTGGCATTAAGAGCGGTAAAATTCAGAAGGATGCATCTACTTCTGCTGCTATCAAAAAGACCTTTACAGCCAAGAAAGAGATCTTTGTTGTTTACTCCCAGAGAAATCAAGGAAGAATGGAGCGCCGACCAGTGGTGGGGGCTGTGATGATTCAGAATTCTGTAGCCGATCAACCTCGAAGCAGTCAACCCAGAGCTAACCAAGCCAGGGTGGAAAGGCCTACACGACAATTCACCCAGATCAATATGACACCTGCTCAGGTTCTCCCTCATCTGTTAAAGTTAAACCTTACAAACTTGAAAGAGGCGCCGAAGAACCCAAATACCTCTTCTCCCTATTACCATTCAAATGCAAAGTGTGCCTATCATTCGGACAGTGTGGGGCACGACACCAACAACTGTTGGGCCCTTAAAAATAAGATCCAGGATTTAATAGATGCCAAGGAGGTGGAGTTTGACGCACCTGAAAAATCTAATGTGATATCCGCTCTGATGCCAAAACATGGTCACAATGTCCATGCTACTGTAGAAGATCTTTATGTTACTGTTGTTAATGACTTAATGACTCTGTTTCCAATGATCAAGATGAATCTGTTGAAAGCCGGGATTTTCCCGGGCTATGAAAAAGATTGTTACTTTTGTTCGACCTTGCAATCCGACTATCCGCTATTGAAGTCGGGCATCCAACGCCTGATGGATAATCAAGAAATCCTCTTCAAGAAAACTCATGTTACTCCAATCAACGATGTTGCTATAATCACCATTTCCGACAATCTTTCCAAGGTCTCCAAAAGACCTGTTAAGATTACACCCGATCCAAAGTTTGTACCTCTGAAGATAACAATGTCGGGGCCTATGCCATACAAGTCCAACAAGACAATACCGTGGAATTATGGAGGAGAGATCTTCTACCACAGTGTTAAGCAGATCGAATCAGTTAAAGAGAATTCCGATGAAGACACTCTTGACGTAGGAAATATTGCGGGGACAAGTAAGATCACCCGCAACGGAAGAATCTTCTCTCCGGAGATTGCTCCTCCAAGGGCAGTCTTCGGACCCTCAAGTGCTCCTAAGGTTACTCCGGTGCCCGTCAACACATCTGTACGAACTCCAGTGATTGAAGAAATCATAACTCCCAAAGTCGTACCCTCTGCTGTTATTGCTGATAAATGTAAGGGGATCCAAGAAGCGCCCGTCAGGACGAGGGCTCAGCCTTTGGTTATCCCCGAGACCACTCAAAAGGAAATGGAGGAGATTTTAAAAATAATTAAGAAAAGCGACTATGATGTCGTAGAACAACTGGGGAAAACCCCTTCAAAAATCTCTATGCTGGCCTTATTACTCTGCTCTAAAGCTCATGCTAAAGCCTTGATCAAATTCCTGAAGATGGCCCCTGTGCCTCAAGAAACTTCTGCGGATCAATTTCAAGAGTGTGTAGCTAGCCTTACCGCCGACAACGGTCTTGGCTTCTCTGATGCCGATCTAACATCTAAGGGAAGAAGGCATAATGACGCACTGTATGTCTCGGTGGAATGCATGGGGACCACACTTGCTCATGTTCTGGTTGATACCGGGTCGTCTTTAAATGTCTTGCCTAAGAAAGCATTGGACATATTGGACTGTGAAGGTTTGACCTTAAAGCCCAGCAATATCATTGTAAGAGCCTTTGATGGTTCTAAGCGGATGGTCCACGGGGAGGTGGACATCCCAATTAAAGTGGGTACTGAAACTTTCCACTCCACATTTTATGTCATGGATATCCGTCCCTCCTACTCTTTCTTGTTAGGAAGACCATGGATTCATCATGCTGGGGCCATTACGCCCACTCTGCATCAGAAGCTTAAGTACCCAGTCCAGGGGAAAATTGTGACAGTTCATGGCGAGGAGGAGTATATGATAAGCCATCTGAATTCATTCCGCTATGTTGAATTAGATGGTGAATTCATCGAGACCCCCTTTCAACACTTTGAAGAGGTTTCTCCTGAAGTTGCGGTAGCCAAGACAATGGCTTATGTGCCCATCATTACCAAACCTGTGTCCCAGATGTCATCCCTTAAAGATGCGGAGGTTGTGATCAAGGAAGGAGAAAGCACAATATGGGGTCAACTGCCAGATTTTCCTTACAAAATAGATAAGTTCGGCTTGGGTTTCACTGCTGCTAGTCAGAAGGTTGTGCGTCGCTCCCGGGCTGGAGGACCGCCATTGAAAATCACTCATCATGGAGTTCACGCTTTAGAGGATGATGAAGAAGAAAGCAATTTTGAAGACTGGATCTTTCCAACTATTGAAGGAGGACTGAACAACTGGGAGGCGAAAGACTTCGTTCCCATTACTTTCATCAATCAATAATTTATCTTTTGAACATTTCCTGTTTGGTCTGTAATAATTATTAAACAATTCGTACACTCTTTTCGCCTTATGCCTTACCCAGGGCATATAGGTCCATTTGTAAGGGTTTTGATTCTTCATTTTCATATGCCATTTTTAATGAATCATGGATGTTTTCATATATAAACTTTTGTGTTAATTTTCTTTCTTTTTACATTTTATTTGTTTAAAGGTGGCTATCCCTTACACACACCCACACTCACAAAATGCAGGTACCCATCCACTCTGGATTCCATGGGTAACAATTCTGTTATGGACTTCAGTGACTCTGAAGATTTGGTCAATCATGCCGAATACGAAGGCGATGAAGACTGTGAAGTGCCTGAGAGTTGGACAAACTTTTGCAACAAGAAGAAATGGCTATTCTGCCCCATGAAGAGTTGTTAGAGACTATCAATTTGGGTACTGCCGAAGACGGAAAAGAGGTTAAAGTGGGTTCCAACCTAGAGCCAAGTGTCAAAGAGCGTTTAGTTCAGCTGTTGAATGAATATGTCGAGATCTTCGCCTGGTCCTATGAAGACATACCGGGACTGGATACAGATATTATGGTTCACCGTCTACCTACGAGAGAAGACTGCCCACCAATCAAACAAAAAGTTCGCTGCATGAGGCCCGACATGTCCGAAAAGATCAAAGCTGAAGTAATGAAGCAGTTCAATGTTGGCTTTCTGGCTGTTACTTCCTATCCATAATGGGTTGCTAACATTGTGCCTGTGCCTAAGAAGGACGGCAAAGTCAGAATGTGCATGGATTATAGAGACTTAAACAGGGCTAGCCCTAAAGATGACTTTCCACTACCACACACTGACATTTTGGTTGACAACACAACTCAACACAATGTATTCTCTTTCATGGATGGATTTTCAGGGTACAACCAGATCAAAATGGCCCCCGAAGACATGGAGAAGACTACTTTTGTTACGCAGTGGGGTACCTTCTGCTATAAAGTGATGCCATTCGGACTGAAGAATGCCGGGGCAACCTATCAGCGGGCCATGGTAGCTTTGTTTCATGACATGATACATCATGAGATTGAAGTTTACGTAGACGATATGATAGCCCGTTCAAAAACAGAAGAAGAACACCTCGACCATCTGCAAAAGCTGTTTGTCAGATTGAAAGAATATAAGCTCAAACTGAACCCTAACAAGTGCACTTTCGGAGTCAGGTCCGGTAAACTTTTGGGATTCATCGTCAGTAACAAAGGCATTGAGGTTGATCCTGCCAAAGTCAAAGCTATACAAGAAATTCCTGCCCCTCGCACTGAGAAGGAGGTCAGAGGTTTCTTGGGACGCCTAAACTATATTGCAAGGTTCATTTCTCACCTAACATCTACCTGTGAACCAATCTTCAAGCTGTTGAAGAAAGAACAGGTGGTTAAATGGAATGATGAATGTCAAGTTGCTTTCAATAAAATCAAGGAGTATCTGCTGGAACATCCTATCTTGATGCCACCCGTCGAAGGAAGACCTTTAATCATGTATCTGACTGTCTTGGAGAATTCAATAGGGTGCGTATTGGGTCAACATGACGAGTCTGGCCGAAAAGAGCATGCCATTTATTACCTTAGCAAAAAGTTTACCGACTGTGAGACTCGTTACTCACTGCTTTGGTATGGGCTGCTCGCCGACTAAGGCAGTATATGTTGACACATACCACTTTACTGATCTCTAAGATGGATCCGATCAAGTAGATCTTTGAGAAGCCTGCTCTATCCGGAAGAATCGCTAGATGGCAGATGATCCTCACCGAGTATGATATATAATACACGACCCAAAAAGCCATAAAGGGGAGTGTGCTAGCCGATCATCTGGCCCATCAAGCTGTCAAAGATTACTAATCCATGAGGTTCGACTTTACTGACGAGGATATCATGACTTTGAGCAACATTGAAGAAAACAGACTGTATGACAGACCTGAACAAGGATCCCGATGGACTCTGTACTTTGATGGTGCCTCCAACGCACTTGGGAACGGTATCGGCATAGTACTTACCTCTCCACAAGGTTTCCATACACCTTTCACTGCTAGACTCTGCTTCAGCTGCACCAACAACATGGATGAGTATGAAGCTTGTATCTTTGGTCTCAAGGTTGCTATTGACTTGGGAATCAAATCTTTGATTGTATTTGGGGACTCAGCTTTGGTTATCAGTCAAATCAAAGGAGAGTGGGATACTAAACATCCAAACCTCATCCCTTACAAAGAACATGTCCTAACATTGTTACCACACTTTGAGCATATTACCTTCGAGCACTTCCCGCGAGAAGAGAATCAACTAGAAGATGCGCTAGCTACAATGTCATCCATGTTTAAACTTAACTGGGATAATGAGGCACCTCAAATCACCATTGAACGAATGGACGAACCTGCACATTGTCACGAGATTAATACCGAAGAAGTGGTGGATCGACCTTGGTTTCATGACGTCAAAAGGTATCTCGAAGCACAAGAATACCCTGAAGGAGCTTCAGTCAATGACAAAAAGTTCTTAAGGAGGTTCGCGGCCAAGTTCTTTCTGAGCAATGGTATCCTATACAAGCGTAATCTTGATTATGTCCTACTCCGTTGTGTGGACAAGGTTGAAGCTGAGCAGATCATGGCTGAACTACATAATGGCACCTTTGGCACCCACTCAAGCGGTCATACGATGGCTAAGATGATTCTACGGGCAGGCTACTACTGGTATACCATGGAAGCTGATTGTCATCAACATTCCCGTACTTGTCACAAATGCCAAATCTATGCTAACAAGGTACATATTCCCCCAGTTCCTCTCAATGTCTTAACAGCTCCTTGGCCATTCGTGATATAGGGAATCAACATGATTGGAGAGATCAAGCCTACATCATCCAATGGACACCGTTTCATCCTGGTGGCCATTAATTACTTTACCAAGTGGGTCGAAGCAGCTTCCTTTGCCTCCGTTACAAAGAATGTGGTTGCCCGCTTCATCAAGAAGAACCTCATTTGTCGGTATGGTATCCCCGACAGGATTATTACTAACAACGGTACAAATTTGGACAATACTATGATCACCGCTCTGTGCGAGCAGTTCAAGATTCAACATCATAATTCATTTCCCTATCGGCCTAAGATGAACGGTGCTGTCGAAGCCGCGAACAAAAATATCAAGAAGATCATTCAAAAGATGATAGTCACCTACAAAGACTGGCACGAGATGTTACCTTTTGCTCTACACGGGTACCGTACCACGACACGCACTTCAACTGGGGCAACACCCTTTTCTTCGGTATACAGCATGGAGGCTGTTTTACCTATCGAGGTTCAGATTCCCTCCTTGAGAAACATGAAAGATGCTGGTTTGAGTGAAGACGATTGGATTCAGACCCGGCTTGATCAACTTAACTTGATTGACGAAAAGTTACTTACTGCTTTCTGCCATGGTCAGGCGTATCAAAAACGTATGATCAAGGCCTTCAACAAGAAAGTCAAGAGACAAGTATATCAAGTCGGGGACCTTGTAATCAAGTGAATCATCTTTCCGCAAAGTGATCCCAGGGGAAAATGGAATCCTACTTACGAAGGACCATTTGTGATCAAAAACATCTTTTCTGGTGGGGCAATGATCCTGACCACCATGGACGGTGATGACCTACTGCACCCTGCGAACGCAAACATAGTCAAAAGATACTACGCATAAACGACCCGACAAGTCGAAAACCCGGAAGGGCGACTTGGGAAAAAATGGGCATCCCGGTGAATCGAAAACCCGAAAGGGCGGTTCAGGCAAAAATTAGGGATAAAACAAAAAATCTGTACACCCGACAAGTTGGAAACCCGAAAGGGTGACTTGGGCAAAAAAAGGTTTCCCGGTGGATCGAAAACCCGAAAGGGCGATCCAGGCAAAAGTTAGGGAATTAAAGCGTATGACTATGTCTCGTCGGATCACTTCAAGGACAATCTCTTCACGGACAAGCTCCAAGCTTCTGATCAATCCAATCATCTGCGGACGAAGCGACGAATGGACAAGATACTCAGAGTTACAAAGGCTATAGCAGAATGGGAACCCCATGGAATTGTTACACATAGCCATCTTTCTTTATATAAATTTTTCTCAATTTTATGACAACATTCTCTTACTAGGATGTCTGTCTCCTTTGTACAAAATACTTACACAAAGTTAATACAAAGATACTTCAAAGTGCAGAAAACTATTTGCCATTTATTTTTCTTTACACTTGTGTTTTATTTGAAAACGTCCATTGATTTATTAAATGAGAATATGCATTTGAATATAATCACTGCTTACAAATAAAACAAAATGAGAAAGGATAATTACTAATAGGTTGAAAGTATAGGAAAACGTCTTTAGGCTACTCCAGAAGAAATCCCCTGCAGTACATCATTCAGATCCTCAACATAGATAAAGCCTTGAAATACATATCCCCAGTGGAGTTAAGTTTCAAAATCCCCATCAGAACTAAGTTTTCAAACACCCAATCCCCAGCGGAGCCAGAAAACTTTAAACTGCAAACCCTCAGTGAAGATAAAACTTTCTTCCCCAACGAAGTCCAAAACTTCAACCCTTAAACCCCGGTGGAAGACCATCTAGTTTCCTCCAATTCCCCAGAGAGTTGTCTTAAAATCAAAATATTCCCCTACAAGTTATCTTAGAAATCAGATGATAGCTTCGGAAAATTCCTCAATAGATTGGCATACAACCCAAGCCCTTGAGAACTCTCCAACAGAATAAACATTCTCCCTACAGAGTTACTTCCCAACAGATCGAAGATGCTCATTCTCATTTCTCCAGTTGAAGCCTCCAGGGTTTCAATTCCCCAGTAGAGATCGTCAGAGTTTTCCTTATTCCCCAGGAAAGTCATGAAGGATTCTCACATCCCCACAAGTCGCCAATGATTTTCTATCCCCAACAGTGGTCCAAGGATTTCTTATTCTCAGCAATCAAAGATTTTGAATCTCCAACAGCGGTCAAGGATTTATTTTCCCCGGCAGCAGTCAAGGATTTTATTATCTCCAACTATCAAGGATTTATTTTCCTCAGAAAGACAGCTAATCATCTTACATGCGCATCCATTACATTCATATATCACAAACATTGATAAAATACATTTTATTGCATCATACATGTCATGCAACATAACTTTGTGTTTTAGCTAACATTTTACCCTTTTCAGGATAAGATTAAAAGCTACCTTTAATAAATGTTCAAAGATTTCAGATACACTACGGATACACTCCAAGACATGGAAGTCATTCTTCTACTCATTCAGATCTATTATCAAGATACAGTATGGATACACCCCAGACACGGCGGTCATTCTACTACTCATTCAGACTTCAGCAATCAGATACAGACTAGATATGCTCCAGACACGGAAGCCATTCTATTTCTCATTCAGATTCAACTATCAACTTCAAGTTCAGATACACTTCAGACACGGGTGTCATTCTGTCACTTATTCAGATCCCAGTTACAATTCAGATACACTCCAGACACGGAAGTTATTCTGCTACTCATACAGGTCTCAATTTCAGTTATAGTTCAGATACACTCCAGACACGGAAGTCATTCTGCTACTCATACAGGTCTCAATTTCAGATACAGTCTAGATATGCACCATACACGGTTACCATTCTGTCACTCATTCAGAATTTATCCCCAGCCCAGAGATGCTCCACACACGGATGTTTTTCTGTCGCCCATTCAAAATTCAGATAAAATACAGATACACTCCAGACACGGCAGTCATTTTGATATTCATTCAAGAATCAAATACAGTTACAGCTCGGATACACTCTAGACACGGACGCCATTCCTTTGCTCATACGAATCTAATCTCCAAATACAACTCAGATACGTTCCAAATACGGATACCAATCTGGTGTTCATTCTCATGATTTTCAACAAACAAGTCTTGGATGGCATCTTTAAACCCATCTCCAGCAAGATTCTACCATCTCCAAATGGCATCTTTAAGCCCATTCCCTCAGCTACATTTTGACGAGTGCAAATTTACGGGCACTCTAGTGTCCAATCCTCTTTTACCTTCGAGTCACGAAAGGCAAACTCGCCAATCTAACTCTTCAGGTTCAAGAAGATTGAACAGGGGCAGTTGTTGTACCCCAAAATTTTCCCTCTCATTTTATCAAGATTTCCCCTCACAAGACTCTTTGAACTCCAGACAGGATTAGGGTTTTGCTCTGCTCAAGACATCTCCTTACATTGATGACCTAAATTAGGGTTTGAGTTTGCACAGGGATTTTTTGGACTTTCAATGCTCAAAGTGACTTTCAAACTTCATGTTGGACCTATAAGATTTCCTCTACCAAGTTTCAAGCCTTGAATCAAATTTTTGCCCAGTCAATTGGACAGTTGACCTAGAAATCAACTGTATTAGGGAAAAAGTCAACTGTGGCCAATTTACAGTCAAACCTCACAATTTTTGATCCACATCAACATTATAGACTCATATGAACCATTTGATCAAGTTTGGACCACAACTCCTCAAGAAATTTGATCAGATCATCAAAAGGGCAAAATGGTCATTTTTAGGGTTTTGACTACACAAGGGCAATTTCTGATTTTTAACCTAGGAAATGGCAAATTGGGTTCAAGCATGGATTCAAGGACTCAATGGAATCATCTTGACCTATTCACAAGGCTCAAAAGATCTCAATTGCATTAGATTGATAGCTGACTTTTTCAGTCAACTGATCAAAATTTGACTGTGCACTGAAAAGTCAAACTTTGACTTTTTGGTCAAAATCAAGTGCCAAGGGTCATTTTTCATCAATATGTGTCAAAACATGAAACTTTTTCATCAAGAAACCTAATTTGGCAAATTAGGGTTTAAGATTGAAAAATTTCATAACTTAGAATTTTTCTAAGTTATGAAATTTTCTTATTTTTTCCCAACTTTGCCCAACATTTTCACCATGATGAAATTGGATTCAAACAAAACCTACAACATGAAGGTTGTAGTCCTCTACAAAATCTAAAACTTTGATTCACAAAGTTTTCTCAAAAGAAGCTTGGATCTCAAGTTATGATTTTTGGAACAAGGGTCCATGAAACTTTTAACTTAGTGAAATTTTGCCCTTGTTTAGGCAGGATTTTGACCTATCTCCATGGCAATATTTCACCTAGTTCCACTTGGAATCTCAAAATGCATTTCAAATATGGATTGTAAATCATGTTAAAATCTTTCCAAAATGTCCAAGAACTCTCCAAAATCATTTATGGTTAGGGAGAATCGAAGGTTTGAATTTGGCAAAAACTCACTTTTGATCCATGGCATTTTCATGTTGATACAAGTTGCAACTTCCATCCAGCATTGTTTGTACTTGATTACAGGTCCCTAAACCCTTTAATAATCAATAATTAAATGCAAATCCATTGGTTTGAGGCTTTGTTCTGATCATGGGAGGATTACACAAGAGATTAATCCAAAAATAGTAAAAATGCAACATTTCCATTTTTGTCAAATTTGCTTTATGTCAAATTGCATTCTTGAGCCTTGAACTAAATCTTGTATAGCAAACCAAATCCATAATCTTGGGGCCAAACTCACACAATGTATGCAGGGTTAGAGCTAGCCTGTACAGGCCTGCTCTTTGTCACTTCTCATTTTTGCTTCATAACCAAGAAACTTGTCAAATTCACATAACTTGCATATATGTGATAACCAACTCTTGCAAGCATTTGAGACAAGTTTTTGATATTTTCTTGAGCCAGAAACACGATCCCTCCATCCCTCAAACACTCTTGAACATCAAAACACCAAAAACTTGCAAAACAGGGCACTCTCTGCAGTTTCACTTCCATCTCACAAGTTACTCGTGTGTTTTGCCCCAAACTTGTTCCAATACATTCCATATAACCTATCCAAGCTATCCCAACCATTGGCCATTGACTGTAACTCCATTTGCAAGCTTCACCATTTCTGTTTTCAGCTTGTGCAGGTTGAGTTCTACAAGCTTGCTCAAGCAAGTCCAAAGCAAACTAGGCATTGGGGAAGGTCAGAGGAAGTTCAGGCAAGCTCCCGAGCACCTCAGGTCTCACTGAAAAGCTCCACATTGCCATACACGAGTTCATCTGAAACAGGTATTTGTCAACTTTCTATCTCTCTATTTAGGAATCATTAGGCTTAGGTTTGTGAATATAAAATGTAGTACTCATAGCCCTGAAGCTGTACATATGCTTATATTTCATTTAAGTTAAACGTGTTAAGAGAATTTGATCCATGAACTTCCTGAAAAAATTAGGTTAGAAATTAGGGCCAGAGAAATTCTCTCTGGTCTTTGAGAGTTAGATTGAGTTCTTTACATGGTTGGAATCGTCTTGAAAAATGTTATAACTTTTGTGTTATGAGTTTTTGCATTAGAGCACGTATGCAGGTTCTCCAGATTTTATAGAGGCGCGCGTATTTTTGAACGAAGGTTGAAGATGAAGCTGGAACTGTGCTGGGCCTTTGTTTCTTGTTTTTAACACCCCCCTCTTTGCTGACTGCACCCCCTGGCCCTTTTCTTTATATTTTTGTATTTTTGTATTTATTTTTCATTTCTGATTTTATTTTATATTTTCTAAACATAAAAAATATCAAAAACATTTTTATAAATTTTCACATTTATTTTTATATTTTATTTTATTTTTCTAACATGAAAATAATTATTAATTAGTATATACTTTTATTTTATTTAATAAAAACTTGAAAATAATACTTAAAAATATTATACTTTTATTTTTATTATTTACATAATTAGATAATATATTTTTATAATATATTTTCATTTTTTGACATTTGTCCATATTTCATTATTTTTATTTCATTGTATATAAACAATATAATCAATATATATACTTTTCTTAAAGAAAATTAGGGTTTTTACCCTTGACAAAAATAATCTTTTATTTCTTTTTTTTTAATACATTAAAATATTTTATTTTTATACACATAAAAATAAACAAAAACATTTTTTTGACATAGTTATTACATTTTGCACATTTATGTTTAAATTGCTTATTTAATTATTGCCAATTTATTTATTTGTACCATTTATTCAATTTGGATGTAATAATAAATCCTAGGGTTTTATTTTCTTGCAAATACTCCCCCATTCAAAATTGTACCCCCCTCCCCATATCAATGTTGTAATAGTCGTAGATTTATTTTACGCATTTATAGCTTTCAAGTATGCCATGTTAGAGATTAGGGTTTGTATGCAAATACCAAAATCAAACAAATAGCTTGACCTAACACAAGACATAAATGCATGAAAATGATAACACAATGCACACATGCACCCCTAGGGTTTCATCCACTTGTTGCCTTTAAAAATGGTCATGTTATGCATGTTGAGTATCTTGGAAAAACAAAAACAAAACAAAAGATCATAGTCCCTCGATGACGCTATCTTGGTTGCCTATACAAAATGATCTACTCCCTCAAAAAATTTCTAAAGATACTTGGCAATATTGCTATCATGGTCAATACGATGACCCGCGTCTGTCCCGTTTAACATCCTAATACAAGGTTGTTTACCAAATGCAATGGTAAAACAACACTGTCAAAAGGGTTAAAAATGTGTAGGAAAGATCTTTGAGTAGATAGGGTAGACAACTCTTAGTTACTTGATCAAAGCTTGTAAAAACATCCTTGCTATTTTCAAACACACATCACAACACAATTTCAAAACATTTCCCAAAACAAACTTTCAAACTTTCAAACATTGAAAAAATCTTTTCAAAATACAATACACCTTTGTATACATTCAAACAAGAATCATTACAAAGGTTGCCACAACGATGGCCTCTTTTCAAAACATTTTCAAAACCACACACAAAGCACCATTTCAAACAATTGGAAAAGCAAAGCAAGTGATCTAAACAAGTAACTAAGAGCCCATGGATAACCATGAATGAAAAGGGTGCTTGCACCTTCCCTTTTCATAATCTACCCCCCGAACCCAAGAAAACATCTCAAAGGTCTTTCCTGTGCTTTTTGACCTTTCCTTTGGATAAAATAAAAAGTCGGTGGCGACTCTTGCTAAACAGAAACATTTGCAAACACAAACGCAAAACCTCAAGTCAGTTCTCCAACCGTATCACAGAACTGGCGACTCTGCTGGGGACTAGCTAAAAGTGGGGTTACCTTAGGGTTTAGATCACCTCTACATGCTTACTTTGTTTGCTTTGATTGCTTTACACTTGGTCCTATTGTTTGGGGTTGAAATCCTCTACCCAGATTTGGGAAACATTCATAGGTAAATAGCAATACATTGTGGAAACTGTGCGGGGTATACCGACATGGTTGAAGCAATAGCTATATTAGTGCGACATATTTGTTGGTACCGGTAGCCTTTGAGTCAATCAAAGAGAATACGGGGCCGCTGAGTGATGTCATGAAGCACTAATGAACTTTTAGAACCTTTACTTGACCATCTTGGCCTTTTTAGGGGTAGTGAGATGACCGGCTTTAGTGCAGTATGAAGTTGGTAGATACTCGATACTACACTCATTGAGGGTTGTTTTCTTGGAATATTTTGGTCGCCAGTTAAGTGGATAAACTGAAACAATGAACACAGAAAATAATCCAGTGATATTGAGCTCCTTAGAACCCAATTACTATTTATAGGACAGGTTTAGCCAACTAACTTCAGGAGGGTACTTACCTATGAAACCCCATGCAAGCTTGAAACTAGGAACTTGTGTGACTTGCTTGTACATATACTTGTGCATACATCATGAACATCATAAAGCATCATATGCATCCACTAACCATTTCAAGGGTTTGGATCTTCATCTTTGTTCTTGTTTTGTAGGTAATGGAATCTCTTCGCATGAAAACAATTCAAGCTAACCCTGTGAGGATCCCTCCTCAACTCAAGGAGCTTGCTTCCAAGATTCCAGAGAATTCTCTCTTCAGTGAAAGACATGGTAGACTTCTCAACTTGGTCAACTCCAACATTGAAGAAGACATGGTGAAAGTTCTCTTCCAGTTCTTTGACCCCCTACACCATTGCTTTACATTTCTTGATTACCAACTAGTGCCTACTTATGAGGAATTTTCTCAACTCTTGAGGGTTCCTATTCTCCATCAACTACCCTACAACGGTACGGAAAGAGAACCAAAGCCTGAAGATGTTGCTCAAGCCCTACACTTGCAACCATCTGATATCAAAGGTCATTGGGAAACCAGAAGTGGTGTCAAGGGTTTCTTGGAAAAGTTTCTGTTTGAGAAGGCACAAGAATGCTGGAATTCTATAGATATGAAAGCTTTTGAGGAAATTATAGCACTTCTCATCTATGGGTTGGTCTTGTTCCCAAACCCTGATCAGCTTGTAGATGTGAATGCTGTCAAAATTTTCATATCTCGGAATCCTGTGCCTACATTGCTTGGGGATATCCTCCACTCATTTCACACACGAACAATGAGGAAAAGAGGTGTTCTCATGTGTTGTACTCCTCTTCTAGCAAGGTGGTTTACTTCTCACCTTCCCCAACCAGTCTTGAAGAATGAGCAAGGTTTGAGATTGTCACAATGATTGATGACTCTTACACATTCTGATGTTCATTGGTGTTCTCGGTCCAGAGAAAATGTCATCATCATTGATCATTGTGGGGAATTCCCTAATGTCCCACTACTTGGCATTAGGGGAGGCATTACCTACAACCCCTGCTTGGCTCTGAGAAAATTTGGGTATGCCCGAAGGGATGGCCCTCATGACATGCTGATTCCAGACTTAGTTTTTGACGTATACAATGACGCTTAAGGACTTCGACAAAGGTTTATCCGAGCTTGGAGGATGCCCAACAAAGTGGACAGTAAGACACTGGGGCACAAGAATTCCATCCCCCTTGAGCCTTACCTCAAGTGGGTACGAACCCACGCCCAGAGTCTTATGATGCCTTACCCCTACATTCTGCCTATGATCAAAGAGCCTATTATGGAAGGAGAGGTTCCATACACCCTCCTACATCCTGACATGCCAACATCATTGGAAGATTTGCAAAAGAGTTGGATACAGCTCAAGGAAGAACGGAATACTTTTGAGGCCAGCTTCTATGCCAGTGAGAAGAAGGTTTTGGAACTTACTCGTCGACTCCACGAAGAGAAGACTCTCAACACCTACATAGCATCGAAAAGGATGCGTAATGTCTTTTTACATTAGGATTTTGTATTATTTTACCCATGGGGCACTTATGTACTAACAAATTTTGTCTTATTAATATGACGTGCGTTCTTTTTTGTTTGCAACAAATTTGAATTTCTGAATCCTTGAATGCATTACATGAATACATATCATTCATCATATGCATAAACAGGTCTTCACACCAGGTTTCCTTATCTCTCTGTTGTTTATTTCAGCAAGATAGATATAGAGCAGACGGTCAAAGATCTGCAAGCGCAAAATTCACAATTCCAATAGCTACTCATGACCTTGGAAAAGGGTCAGGAGGAGCTCAAAGGTCTACTAGAAAAAGAAAGGGAGAAAAAGAAAAAGAAAAGAGTTGGTGTGGCCACTATGGGAAGAAGATTTGAGAACCAAGCTAGAAGAGTCCTGGATTTCCCCTCGACGTCTGATGAAGGGGTTGGTAAAGGAAAGGGAGCTGCTGTGCCCTCCGAGTCTGAGGCTGAAGAAGAAGAAGAAGAGGATGAAGATTACTATGAGCAGCAGTACCCTCCTGCGGACGACAAGTATAAGAATTTGGAAGATCGACTGGCAGCCATGGAGGTACAAAGAGTACCTGGGCTGGATTTCGAAGAACTAGGGTTGGTTGCTAGGATTGTGATTCCCCCTAAATTCAAGGTGCCTACATTTGCTAAATACGATGGTTTGTCTTGTCCGAAGATGCATCTGCAGTCTTACGTCAGAAAGATCCAACCTCACTCTTTTGATAAGGATCTGTGGGTCCACTTTTTTCAAGATAGTCTTTCGGGAACACAATTGGATTGGTTCTACCAACTTGAAAGATCTGATGTACATAACTGGGAGGATTTGGCTGCTGCCTTCTACAAACAATATCAATATAATGCAGATTTAGCACCTACTCATACTCAATTACAGAGTATGGGTATGGTCTCTAATGAGGGCTTTAAGGAGTATGCCCAGAAGTGGCGGGACTTGGTTGGAAGGGTGCAGCCACCATTGTCTGAGAGAGAGCTTGTGGATATGTTTTTGGGGACCCTGTCAGGTCCATTCTTTAATCATTTAATCAGGAGCTCATCTGCAGGGTTCACCGAATTAATTCTGACTGGTGAAAGAGTCGAAGCTGGCATTAAGAGTGGTAAAATTCATAAGGATGCATTTGCTTCCGCTGCTATCAAGAAGACCTTTCCAGCCAAGAAAGAGATCTCTGTTGTTTACTCCCAGAGAAATCAAGGAAGAATGGAGCGTCGACCAGCGGTGGGGGCTGTGATGATTCAGAATTCCACAGCCGATCAACCTCGAAGCAGTTAACCCAGAGCTAACCAAGCCAGGGTGGAAAGGCCTACACGACAATTCACCCGGATCAATATGACACCTGCTCAGATTCTCCCTCATCTGTTAAAGTTAAACCTTACAAACTTGAAAGAGGCGCCGAAGAAACCAAATACCTCTTCTCCCTATTACCATTCAAATGCAAAGTGTTCCTATCATTCAGACAGTGTGGGGAACGACACCAACAACTGTTGGGCCCTTAAAAATAAGATCCAGGATTTAATAGATGCCAAGGAGGTGGAGTTTGACGCACCTGAAAAACCTAATGTGATATCCACTCCGATGCCAAAACATGGTCACAATGTCCATGCTATTGTAGAAGATATTTATGTTACTGCTGTTAATGACTTAATGACTCTGTTTCCAATGATCAAGATGAATCTGTTGAAAGTCAATGAGTTGCAGGAAGAAATGAGGAGGAAAACACAAGAGTATCAAGAAGCAATGCAAATTGCAAATGAGCGGGTTCAAAGATTTGATCAATTTTTTGCTTCGTAAAATTCAGGTGGTGGATTTGGAGGAACTAGTGGATATGGAGGAATTGTTGAAGGAGAAGAACAAGATGAACAAGAATAGAATCTTTAATTTTGAAAATTTAATATTTATTTTAATTTGTATGAAAGAATTTATGTTAACTATTTTAAACTTAAAAACTTTACTTTAATTTGCATGAAATTTTATTTTAATTTTTATTATATGATTGAATTTTATTCATTATATTAATTATATTAATTTTATTTTAATACATTTAATTAATACAATTAATATTACTGATTTTTATTTTATGAATATTAATTTTTTTTTATAAATATTTTTACAATTTTCCAGAGGATAAACTCCTGGGAAAATGGCCATGTCTGCATTTTACCAGGGGCTTAACTCGTTGCAAAAGCAAAAGCATGTACATTTTGCCACGGGCTAAACCCCACACAAAAAATCGGACACACTGCCCCCTATCATGCGCGCCTACGTCTGCAACATGCAGGCTGTATAATTCATGTTGCACTTAGCGAGGGGCATAACCTCTGGCAAATTTCACACGTGAAATACCCCTCGGAAACTTATTTGTGACCCCCAGTTTTCTTAGGGAAGCAGTCCCCTCGCAAATTTTGCATTTGTGAGGGGTTAAACCCCTGGAAAATAATATTTTTTTTTGTAGTGTTTAGACGCCTTTATTTTTTATGTTTTTTATTAGAGCATTTTTCGGCATGGTCCATACTAACAGCTTTTGTCATAGACTAAGGATTACACGCTTTGAATCCTAACACCAATAATATTCTATTTTTTTGTTAAAAAAAGGATGTGTTTTTCTTAATTTGTATATATTAAAATTAAAATACTTTTCACCATAGTTTTTACTACTAACCGTAGTGAAAATGCGGCTGTCAATTTTTCAATCTCAGAGAATTTAATTTTCACAATAACACTGAGTTTAATTTTTACATAAATCACAATTTTTACAATCTCATATACGCTTTGTATGCAATATTTTTATTCATTTTTATTATATCTTAAAATTTTTTGCGTTAAAGATCAATGTTAAGATTCATGCATATTGTTTACTTGATAAAGTGAATCTTAAGGTTAATCTTTAAACCAAAATTTTTAATATACTGTATTAATTTTTGAAGAATAGAATATGAAGGTTGAAGGCGAAATGAGTTAAGTTTAATAAAAAAGTTAATGACGCATTATTCATTTTTATAGATAAATCCCGAAATAATTTCGTCAAGGTTGTAAATAGAAATTGTGGTCATATGTGTAATATATCAGTGCGGTTATTTTTGTCAATCGTAATAAAAAGTATTTCTCTAAAATTAGTATGTAACACCTTTTAGTTCATTTTCCTTCATAACACAACTGCCCTATCGAAAGACCAAAAGAAAGTGATGACAAAGACCAAGCTAACTTCATCATTTCAAGTTCGAATCAAGGAGTAGAAAGACGAAACTTCAAGAAGTGTACACGAAAATAATTTCTTGACATCTTCCTCTTCTTTTTTTGATTTGTGTGTTTGTTGCATCTCTCATTGAGATGACATGATTAGTACGATCTTTGCGTTATGAAGTACTTCCTTCATTTTAAAATGACTGTCATTTTATAAATAAAAAATTATTTAAAAATAATTGTCATTTTCACTTTTCAATATAATAATGATTATCATTTTTCTAATTGTATCATTTACTTTTTACTTTGGGCACTATTTCTAATACATTAATTAGGTTAATTTTATAAAAGTATAATGTCTTATGACAACATTATTACATTCCTCATTTTGAAACAGAGAGAATATTATTTTTATTATACTTTAGTAATATTCTTCTTATCTTATTATTAATTATTTATCACAAAAAAATATAATTTAAATATTAAATAATAGTTCACACCACAAACACCATTAAATTAATATGTGTCTATAATTACTTTTATCATTAACTTATTATATGTCATTCTTTTAACTCCTTTCACTACCGTGCAATATGAAATTAATTTCTTTTCTTCACAACTAATATATTTTTACGAAAAATATAAGGTGAGCACTCATAAAAAAGTGAGTTCCATAAAATTGTATATATTTTTATAAAACATTAATTAAATCACAAATTATTCTAAAAATATTAAATGTGTGTCAAAGAATTTTTCAAAAAATATAATTAAAGATAATATAAATAAAAAAGCTGAATATTAAAGTGATATGATGTAATCAATTTTAGTGATATGTTAGTTTATGATTAGTTGACAATTTTTCTTCTTTAGATTAACATTAAATTAAACTATAATAATTAATTTCGGTATTATTATAAATAGTATAATGTGTAAGAAAATAACTAGTGTTATATAATTATAATTTTAGAGAACATTAAAATTATATTGATTTTTTTAATGTTTAAAAATATTATTTACCATTAAAAATTTATTTTAGATTTTCAATAGATTTATAATATATTTTTATAATTTTAAATTAATTTATGAATATTTATAATTTTAAAGTACTTTATGAATTTTAAAAATTAAAAAAAAAGTAAATTAAATAGATGAAATATAAAGTCTAAAATTAAAATAAATTTAAAATCATTTAACAATAAAATATTTTGGTCTAAAACACAATAAAACAATTTTAACTTTATATTAACATTTCTTTCCCTAAACAAAATTATCTACAACTAAAATAACAATTTGTTACAATTGTCAAATAAATTTTGCTTCTGTTTTAGATAAATTGAGAATGATGTTTTAAAATTATGAATTGAATTTATAAAATATCAAATATTTTATCTTTTCAATTCCACAAATATGAAATTGAATAACACTCACTACTATAAAATATATATTTTGTAGTTATGATAACAAAGTTGGTTTTATATCTAATCTTATATTTTGATGATAATTTTACATGTTATCTTTAAGAAAAATTGTATATTCTAACAGGTTTCTATCTAGTGTGTGACTTTTGTCATATAAGTTATGACTCTAGCAAGAAGGCGCGTGATGTCATTAGGTTCTGAACTCAATACTCTGGAAGAATACCTTTGGTGTGTTACAAGTTAAGTGAAGATTAAAGAATGCCTCTTATGCAACAGTTTTAAGGAACGTTAGTAAAAGAGCTTTTAATCGTGACTTATTCAAGGAAGCTTTGGAGACCTTCTAAAGCTTTACTTCTGATGTTCCAAGTTCTAAAGATGCTGAAGACAAAGGTTCTGCTGCAATATGTTTTGAAGATCTGAAGACATTATTCTGAAGACCAAGTTCTAAAGACTGAAGAAGGCAAGAGTTCTTTGAACAAGTCCTGAAAAGTTCTAATGACTTGGGTTCTGGAAGATACTAGTTTCGATCCTTCTACAACATGCTGCATCAACAAATATATCAGAAGCCTCTAAAGACATAGAAGCGAAGATCAAGACTAAAGGATTCTGTGTGATGGTGAGTATAAAAGTACAAAAGTACATTGTGTCCTCTACTCTCTAGAGCGGCGCAAGGAAAAACCTTTTTGTACTATTGTCTACCAGTCACACCATGAATGTTGGGAACAATACAACTGTAAAGAAAACGAATCAGTTCAACAAAACTACAGTAAACCGCTGCACAAAAACTATGTAGAGAAATCTTTTGTATATTTTTGTAAATAAACAAGGAGTTGTTGTTTGTATCTTGCTATCAACACTTTTGTGTTTTTCTACTTAAACATTGTGCAATCTTCTTATGTAGAAGCATCTCTGTATACACATCTTTGTAATCAACTGTTGTTGATAGGTTCCTTGAGAGACACTGTGTAGTCTGGATTTTCAAGAAGACTTTGGTTGTGGTTATAGTGGTTTGCAATAAGGATCATCGGACTTATTGAGGGTCTCAATAGGGTTGATTAGACTTATTGTGGTTGTCTGTTGTTGTATCCCAAAATTTTCCCTCCCATTTTCACACAAGACATACTCCTAGAGGTCCTCAATTGCTCAAGTTGACTAAGGATTGACTAGACAAATCCTCCTCTTAAGACAATAAGCCTCAAACTAGGGTTTCAATTTCAAGCAATATGGTTGAGTTACAAGGGTCCCAAATGGTCTCCATTATCCTAATATGTCCTCAAGATCATCCATTCCAAGTTTCATGCCTTGCACAACAAGTTTGCTCAGTCAACTGCTCAAATGCCTGGAAATTAACTGTATTAGGTCAAAAGTCAACTATGGCCCAAATACAGTCAAACTTCAAGATTTTTGGTCAACATAAAGATTTTGAAGTATTATCCATCATTTGATCAAGGGTTGATCATGATTCCCCAAAAAATGCTCCTAACTCATCAAAAGTCAAACATGGCAAATTAGGGTTTTTATAGGAAAAGTCAATCAAACTTTGACCAGGCATAACTTTTTCATACTTTATCAGAAAATTTTCAACCAAGGCTCATTTTGAAAAGAATCCAATTCCCAGCATTTTATCTTCATCCCTCAAGTTCAATAAATGCCTCAATCAAAAGATATAAACTCATACATTATAGGTCCATTCAAAAATTCAACAAAAACGCCTTTTAGGTCAAAGCTCCTTACATGAACATGGAAATCCAGTTGAGATGATACCAAAAGGGTTGTTTAGAGGACATCCTAATCTTTCTAATAAGTCTAAGAACACCCTCTTAGGATAAAAAATGAGAGAGATATGCACTGCTAAAGTTGACCAAAATTTAGAAATGTGCATGAAGTCAACATTGACCTAACTTGATTTTTTCCAAATGGGCCCATTTTTTCGTGCTTGCAACTTGTTCCTAACATGGTCCACGGCCCTTGAACTCACTCATATATTATTCTATTATTTTTATTATTTATTTTGATTATTTATTTTGATTATTTATTCATTAAAATTCAAAATTAAATAAAGAAATAATAGAAAATATGTAAGATATGATTTTCAAATCTTTTCCTTGTCAAATAATCACCAAAACATACTGACAAATCAAAGAAAAATCACGGAGGAAGGAAAAGATTGGATTTGGTCCAAAAATAAGCAAAAATCACATAATTGAAAGGAGGATATTTTCTCATGAAATCATGAAATCATTGATTTTTTTCCACATTTGCAACCCTAATGAGATACACTACATAAACACAAGAACCCTAGGTCAAAGAGGAAGAAAAAAGCTGCCTCCACAAGTCCAGAAAAGTTCCAAATGTTTCACAAAAAAGTTCCAATCGGATTCATAGTTGTAGAGGGATTCAAAGCATCCCGAGGCTTGCAATCGATTGCTGGAGGTACTCTGAAGCTAGTTGCATTACTCCCGGACACCAAAGCTCCAAGAATCACCACCTATATCATCACGGTTTGCTACATTTTTTTTTTCAAATTTGTATTCGTGCATTCTTGCATTATTAATCAGTTTTGATTGCATATTTGTGTTTGTATGGATGCATAGAAAGTTTCTGTATAGTTGAATTCATGTTTAGATGCAGGATATGTGATATGCCATTGCTAGGGTTTTGAGGTCCCAAATTGGGAATTATGTACACATGCAAAATTGGGCCACGATAAGGACGCCGTCACATTCAGGGACTAGTTTTGAGTGGAACCATGTTTTTGGTTTGGATTTATTGCGTATGTGTGATGTTTTGAGCTTGGCAGGTGCTATGGTGATGGAAAAAAACCGTCACTTTAAGTTACTACTCTAACACGACGGATGGCTGGGGAAGACAAAGGCGTGGCATGATCTGGTTGGGCCATTGAAACCTGCGCACGCGATTGTTACATCATTGATTCATTATGCTATATAATATATTATTTGTATTTGATATAATGAATGAAGCGTTGGCCTAGTGGTAAGAAGGAAGGATGTTAAAGCGTTGTGTGTGGGAGGTCAGCGGTTCGACCCCTGCCTCCAACGTTTTCTATTTTCTCAATATTTCCTTGCAGATTCTATACTATCATCACAAGGGCGCATACCATATATCTCTAGATCACCACCCTTGGATCATTCTGTAAAATCAAGCTTCTCAAATTCACTTTTGTTTTGATGAAGACAAACCATAAGGGACAAAAAAGGCAAAGATTATTGATCAAGCTAAAAGCATCTACGGATAAAGTCTTCAGTTCAAGCACTTAGCAAATTTCAAGGTATAATGATAATACTTACTTTGAACTTAAGACATAGATGCTCAATGGTGAAAAGAAATATTTTATATTGTCCAAACCTTTACTCAAGTTTTTCTAAGCTAAAAATCATTTTTCACTTTAGTGCAATAGATTTGCATAGTTGTGCAATCGATTGCATGCTTCAATCTTTCAAATCTTTTGCTAATGTTTCTCAGTGCAACCTATTTGCATAGTTGTGCAAACATTTGCTATTGTTTCTCAGTGCAATCGATTTGCATTGTTTGTGCAATCGATTGCACTCAATCAATTTTTGCTACTGACTTCACATGCAATCGATTTACACTCTTGTGCAATCGATTGTATACTCAAAATATTTGAAATTTTAGCTGTTGAAACCCCGTGCAATCGATTTACACAAAGGGTGCAATCGATTGCATGCTGCACGATTTTGAAAAACAGCAGCTTTGTACATGCCTGTTCATAACACCTTTTCATGGAAACCTTTCACTCAATCTTGGCAATTGTTCATGATTCATTTACAAAACTTTATGATGTTTCAAAAATGTGCTATGAACATATAAATACTCATTTTAAAAATCATTTTCAACACCTCTTCCAAATATATTTTCTGAATTTTCAAAATACAAACTCAAGCTTTTCTTCACTTTAATACACAAAGTTTTTCTGCACACTTTCACATATTGTTAACCAGAAAACTTTGAGCATTATATATCTTGAGTCATTGTATACTATTATTATTGGAAGATAAGAACAATTCATTGATTAAGTCACTCAAAGTGATCATTACTACTCAAACTCACTCAAATCAAATATTGATAAATACTTACTTATTTTTCAGGATTGTTGGAAATAAGTTTCAGTGGTTTTATAAATCTTGTCTTTCCAGGATTGTTGGATACAAGTGAAGTCACTTTGATAGGATTGTTCTCATTATTGGCATAGTGAAAATCCAAGAGGATTGTTCTTGGTCCAAGAGGATTGTTCTTGGTTTTTGGTAGTTCTTGTTTAAGTTTGCCACAATAAGGAAAACTCTTTCATGTTGAAAGGGGACTGGAGTGCTCTCGGACTGTGAGGGGAACCAGGATGTATCGCTTGTGTCTCTTTATTTTTCTGCACTTTAATCTTTCATAAACTCACCATAATCCAGAAAAATAATATCCATCATCAATAAAACCATAATTTTTTTAAAGTACCTAATTTACCCCCCCCCCCCTCCCCCCCTCCCCCTCTTAGGCGCACTTCGTACTTACAATTGATATCTGAGCAGGTTATAGGTAACCTGTTCCTAAAAGATCCAGAATGGCTTCCGCAAATCAAAATCCCGTTTTCAGAGATGGTGGTAGTAACAACAAGCCTCCTCTATTTTTCGGTGAATATTTTGACTTCTGGAAAATACGCATGAAGGCGCATCTAGAAGCACAAGGAGAAGAAATATGGGATGCCGTCGAGAATGGTCCTTTTATCCCTATAACAGTAATCAATGGTGATGGCTCATCAAAGCCTAAGGCTGCATGGGACGAAGATGATAAGAAGAAGGTTCTCTATGATAAAAAGGAAATAAATCTTCTTCAAGGTGCACTTAGCATGGATGAATTCTTCCGTGTCTCGGCATGCAAAATAACAAAAGAAATATGGGATACCTTGGTAGAAACTCATGAAGGAACCGCTGAAGTTAAAAGATCGAGATTAAATACTCTGAGTCAAGAATACAAACTATTCAGAATGCAGCCCCAAGAATCAATCCTCGACTTGCAGAAAAGATTTGTACACTTGAAAAATCATTTGAAAGCACTCGGTAAGACTTTAACTAATGATGAACTTAATCTTAAAGGGCTTAGATCTTTATCCAGGGAATGGCAACCAAAAGTGACAGCAATATCCGAGAAGAAGAATCTATCCACAATGACTTCCGCCACTTTGTTCGGAAAACTTCAAGAATATGACACGGAACTTGCAAGACTTGAAAAGCATGAAATCCAAGTAATAGATTCAAAATAAATTGCTTTAAATACAAGGTTAAAAAATCATGATAGCAATAAAGAGGATGAATCTACTAGTAGTGAAGTTGATGATCTCATCAGGAAGATTGAAAAGGTTCTACAAAAAGAAAGAAAAAGGGAAGCATAAACAAGGAAGGTTATATGCTTTGAATGTGGAGAAAAGGAACATGTTAAAAGTGAATGTCCTACACTTGAAAAGAAGAAGAAAATTTTCAAGAGAAATAAAGATAAGAAGTCAAAGAAAGCATATATAGCATGGGAAAGTTCATCTCCCGATTCCAAAAACAATCAACGTGTTAATCTTGAATTGATGGCCTCACACCATTCTGATAGTGAAGATGACGAGGTTAGTAATGAATTTTCTCTTTTTGGTAGTGATGCACAAGGTATTATAGATGAACTATTAAATGAATGCAAAATTATGTACAAAACTATTTCATCTCAAAATAAACAAATTTCATCTTTAGAAGAAAAATGTGAGTCTATGGAAAAAGATCTCAAATATGAAAAACAAAAATTTAGTGAGCAAAAACAGAATTTTGCATGCAAAAATTGTGAAACACTCTATTTCCAAATTGTCCAATTAAAAAGAGTTATTGAAAGATATGAAAAAGGTCAAATTGGATTGGAAGGTGTTCTTAGCCAACAAAGATATTCCAATGATAAAAGTGGACTTGGATATTCAAAGTTTTCAAAACCAAGTTCTAATAAAACTATATTTGTTAAGGCTAGTGATCAATCATATAAAGAGAAAGTGAACAAAACTAAAGTAGTTCATCAAAAGAAAACATTTCCTAAGAAGAAATATTACCCTTCTAGATATAGAAGTAACTTTGAACCTACTTTTTTTTATTGTGGTATTAAAGGCCACACACCTAATGCTTGCTATGTTAGAAACTTTAGTGTGGTAAGTGGGAATTATGTGTAGGTAAAGAAAGAAGCTAACTATGATGGACCCAAAGCATATTGGGTACCAAATCAAACTTAATTTGTTTTGTAGGTTTGCTTGAGGACCACTTTAAATCTATGATGTTTTGATAAGTGGTGGCTCTAAGCATTTGATGAAATTTGATACACTAACTTTCAAATCTAGTTCAAGTCCAAGGATTATTTCACATATGAGAAATACCTTAAAGGAAGAATTCTTGGCATTGACAAAGTTCATACACTAACTTTCATATCCATTGAAGATGTACTTTATGTTGAAAAACAAAAGACAACTTCTAAGAAAAATACAACTTTGTTGAAAGGGGTTCAAATTCATCAAGGATGAATGGTTTATGAAGTCACTCTTGAGGTAAAACTAATAGGTAAAAATTGTTTTTACTTTCAATAATTTCTTTATGTATTATAAGGCTTTTCCTATCCTTTTTTAATGACAAAGGGGGATAAGATATGTATATATATATATATATATATATATATATATATATATATATATATATATATATATATATATATATATATATATATATATATATATATATATATATATATATATATATATATATATATATATATATATATATATATATATATATATATATATATATATATATATATATATATATATATATATATATATATATATATATATATGTGTGTGTGTGTGTGTGTGTGTGTGTGTGTGTGTGTGTGTGTGTGTGTGTGTGTGTGTGTGTGTGTGTGTGTGTGTGTGTGGGTGGGTGTGTGTGTGTGTGTATGTGTGCTTGTCTCTAACTATTGCAGCCCAAAGAAAGATGCAAATTCTCTATGACTCAAGGGAGAATTTTGATCAAGAGGGAGTTATCAAATATAGGGGGAGCATTCACATAAGAGTTTCTCATTCTGCCTAAAAGAGTCAAGCATCTTCAACATTATGTTTTGATGAATATAACTACTATGTGCATTTATCAAAGGATGAGAAAAAGCATTATGAAGCAATATGGCTATGGTTAAAATTTCAATATTATTATATGTATTTTGTCCATTTTTATGCATCTTTCCCTTCTTTTTGATAATGTCAAAGGGGGAGAAGGATGTTATACTTTATGCTTGTGTATTTCCTTATCTTAATATTTTAAGGTACAAATAATCCTTCAAGATGAGCAAATTCAAATGATTTCAAAGCTTCTCATACAAAGGGGGAGTTATGCATCTTAGGGGGAGAAGTCTTCTTTCCGGAAATCACAACGCATTAAGCAAGATCGTTTGTCATCATAAAAAAGGGGGAGAATATAAAATCAAACTTCTCAAATGCACTTTTGTTTTGATGAAGACAAACCATAATGGACAAAGAAGGCAAAGATTATTGATCCAGCTAAAAGCATATATGGATAAAGTCTTCAGTTCAAGCACTTAGCAAATTTCAAGGTATAATGATAATACTTACTTTGAACTTAAGATATAGATGCTCAATGGTGAAAAGAAATATTTTATATTGTCCAAACCTTTACTCAAGTTTTTCTAATCTAAAAATCATTTTTCACTTGAGTGCAATCGATTTGCATAGTTGTGCAATCGATTGCATGCTTCAATTTTTCAAATCTTTTGCTATTGTTTCTTAGTGAAATCGATTTGCATAGTTGTGCAATCGATTACATGCTTAAAATTTTCAAAATATTTGCTACTGTTTCTCAGTGCAATCGATTTGCATTGTTTGTGCAATCGATTGTACTCAATCAATTTTTGCTACTGACTTCACATGCAATTGACTTACACTCTTGTGCAATCAATTGCACACTCAAAATATTTGTAATTTTAGCTGTTGAAACCCCGTGCAATCGATTTACACAAAGGGTGCAATCGATTGCATGCTGCATGATTTGAAAAACAACAGCTTTGTACATTCCTGTTCATAACACCTTTTCATGGAAACCTTTCACTCAATCTTGGCAATTGTTCATGATTCATTTACAAAACTTTATGATGTTTCAAAAAGGTTCTATGAACATATAAATACTCATTTTCAAAATCATTTTCAACACCTCTTCCAAATATATTTTCTGAATTTTCAAAATACAAACTCAAGCTTTTCTTCACTTTCATACACAGTTTTTCTGCACACTTTCACATATTGTTAACCAGAAAAATTTGAGCATTATATATCTTGAGTCATTGTATACTATTATCATTGGAAGAGAAGATCGGTTCATTGATTAAATCACTCAAAGTGATCATTACTACTCAAACTCACTCAAATCAAATATTGATAGATACTTACTTATTTTTTAGGATTGTTGGAAATAAGTTTAAGTGGTTTTATAAATCTTGTCTTTCCAGGATTGTTGGATACAAGTGAAGTCACTTTGAGAGGATTGTTCTTATTGTTGACATAGTGAAAATTCAAGAGGATTGTTCTTGGTCCAAGAGGATTGTTCTTGGTTTTTGGTAGTTCTTGTTTAAGTTTGCCACAATAATGAAATCTCTTTCATGTTGAAAGGGGACTGGAGTACTCTCGGACTGTGAGGGGAACCAGAATATATCGCTTGTGTCTCTTTATTTTTCTGCACTTTACTCTTTCATAAACTCACCATAATCCAGAAAAATAATATTCATCATCACTAAAACCAGAATTTTTTAAAGTACCTAATTCACCCCCCCCCCCCTCTTAGGCGCACTTCGTACTTACACATTCCTTGGTCAGATCTCACGGTTCCAGGTTGTATCCCTATGATGGATCCCCAGGCTCCCAACAACACTGGATCCAACACTGGTGATGGGCCACAGGATTGGGCTTTGGACAAATTCAGCAACACACCATCCCAAATTTGGGTTTACACCCCTTAGGCCCATTCCTTCACTTTTTTAATTTTTACTATTTTTTATTTTCATTAATTGGTTTAATTTCTTTTTAAATAATTTTTTTTTATAAAATAAGAAAATTATCACAAAAATAGGACTTAGTTTTTTTTATTAAATTTTTTCCAAATTAATTATTTTAATCAATTTTAACTTATTTTCATTAATTAAAATTAATTAGAAAATTAGGTCAGTTTCAAATCATTTTTTATAAAAAAATTCAAAAAAAAAATACTTTAAATGTTTTTTTTAGGGTTTTGCACTTTTTTTCAATTTTAATTCTCGCGCTTAATTATTTTTTGCCGCACGATTAATTTTTATTATTGATGTAACTGCGCCCGGTTTGTAATAGTTAAATTAGGGTTTCAATTCCGCATTTTTACTTTTCAGTCATTAATTATGTAATTGCACCAAAGCCTTGTAATAGTTAGGAACTTTATCTTTCCTCCATTTATTTTCCCGCGTGATAAACTGCTTAGATGAATGTTTAATAGGGTTGCCTGAAAGATAATGATTAATTGAACCTAGATAACCCTAATTGTGCAACATAAAATATCTGAAAAAAGCACACTGCTGCACACTTTCACCCTTAGGGTATACCTCACTCGGTTGTCTTTGAATTACGGTCATAGTTCTCGAAACGTGAGAATTCTTAGTGGCTGTCCTTAAAGTCTAGAGATCACTAGTCCCTCGATGACCCTCTCGACTGTTGCCTCGATATAAAAGTGATCTTAGGGCTTTAGGACAGTTACTAAGAGTTTTTGCCCAGTTTCCTTAGTGATCGTACGTCCCTTTCGATAGTCCCTCAAACATCCAACGACTAGGGTTACCTACTCACTAATAGTTGGATAACACAGTCTAAAGGATAGGAGGAAAAGAACAAATTTTTTTCGAGTAGGTAAATAATTTTTAGGTACTTGCTCAAACAAATTTTCACACCACACTTTTAAACATACTTTTCAAACAAAAATTTTCAAAACGCTTTGTCACACTCTTGAGGACTGATACAAGAGTTATCACAAAGCGAATCGCCGCACTAAGGCATTTTTAAAGCTTTTCAAATCACACCGACACAAGAAATTTCAAAAATGAGCAAGTACCTAAGATCCCATGGAAAACCATGGATGGAAATGGTGCTAACACCTTCCCTTTCCATAATCTATCCCCCGTACTCAAAAATCTCGAAAAAAGGTCATTTTCTGTTCTTTTCACCCTTTCCTTTGTTGGATAAAATAAAAGTCGGTGGCGACTCTTGCTTACCGTGACATTTGCGGGGAAAAAATGTGAACCAGTATTAAATAGTCAATTCTGCCACCATATCACAGAACTTGCGACTCTGCTGGGGGAAATTATAAAGTGGGGTTTACCTTAGGAACTAGATCATTTTAAATTGCTTTCTTTTGTTTGCTTTGATTGCTTTATCTTTGAGGGTTTTGTTGGGGTATTCTTATAAAGATCCTATACCCGGATCTGGGGCACCTTATTAGGTAAGTAGCAATAAACCATGGAGGTTGTACGTGATAACGAGAAAACATATCGTATAATTAACATACTTTTTACCGATTTTATATTCCATTAAGTCGTCTAACCCTCGATTATTCCGAGATTATTTGTCTTTTTGCAGGTATAACACTTGTCGACTCAAACCAATGAAAAAGGACAAAATGAAGAAGGCTAGACGAAAAACAAAGAGAAAAAGAATTAAAAAAATACAAAGTTGGGACTTCTAGATAGGTGACGGTCGTCACGCCCCTGTGACGGGCGTAACACCCCACAACATAAGGAAATGCTCGTCACACACACCTGACGAGCGTAAGGCACCACTTCAGCGTGTGAGGACCGTCACCCACCTGTGACGGCCGTCACGCGCGTGAAGGAGAAAGTTACGCATGGATTAAAGACGTGGGCGTGAAGGGAAGACGAGTTCTCCATGTTTCTACTGAATCTCCTATTTTATTGCCACAACTATTACTGCTCCTACAATTTCTCCACGAAGACTTAATCAAGAATTCAAAATTAAACTGCTGATTTTTCCTGCTATATATATGAGTACCAAGGCACAGTCCAAGGGTCGAAGAATTTTACTCAGAGCAAATATTTATTTTATTTTTACAGTTATTTCCAATTTGTTTGTTTTGCAATTCTGCTTTCAATTCCTTGTAATTTTCATTCAAGCCTTAGTTTCTATTTTTAAGTGTTAATTCTTCTTACAAGAATTAACACGAATTTCTTACTGCAAGTCAAGCCCGAAGATCGGATTACTGTATTACCTCAAGATTACTATAGCATCTTTAATTCCAGGTTTTTTATATTGCAATTATTATTTATTTAGTTTCTATAATATGCCAATTATTGCCATTAATTATATTTTAATATTTATTGCTGTTAAGTTAATTATGTCTGGCTAAATTATTAATACCGATATGTGACCGTAAGAACTGAAAGAATTCAATGATACCTTGGCAAAAAATATTTATAAAACAATTTCTGGTTTCCAATTTCCAATATTAATTTAACTATCCTTGTCACGAGAGTGAGAGGTTAAGTAACACGATTTTGCCACGAGAGCGGGAAATTAATTAAGGCAAGAACCTGCATGCGAGAGCTGGGGTTCAACCCAGATAGTGGTAACGAAGCATTGATTTTTAAATACACGAGAGTGTTTTAATAAATTAATTAGATTCAAATTGTTTTCAAAAAGTATTAAATTTAAAGTGCATCCACTAGGTTTAGTAGCATGACTTATTTCATAAACACGAGAGTGTATGTCTCAGGTTTTTAAACATTTAGCTTTTACCGAAATACTTTATAGGCTAAGCGATTCATCGAATTCCCCAAGTCCGATTATTACATACCGATATAATTAGTACTATTACTTTTAAAACTAAACTGTCTCCCCCAAATATCGAATATTCATCGCTTAGTTAGACAAACTGTAGCATTAGATCGTATGCGATTGATACACAGTCTCTGTGGGTTTGATAATCTTTTAAAACTAGAACGACTGAACTGTATACTTGCAGTTAGTATCTCGACAGACTTATAAAGTCACGATCAAGTTTTTGGCGCCGTTGCCGGGGACTGGTAGTCAATTAATTACGATTCTTCTGTTGTGCGTTTAGACTAAGCAACAGACACCCTTTGTCGATTTGTATGCCAAGGACTCGCTCACAAGGCGAACCACTTGACAAACCGACGGACGAACCTGAACGCATTCTTTCCGTAAGACGTGCAGTCAGGGATTACTGTTTAAATCACGCTATTCCTTTACCCAAACCAGAAATCAAGATTGATTTTGAAACTGATTCTAATTCTTCCTCTGAAACCGAAACCAATCCAGAATTAGACATGGCCGAAGAACAAAGGACCCGTCCACTGAAGGAGTACGCAGCTCCATCACAACAAGAGCCCCATAACAGCATTGCTGCTCCAGCAATAAACCGAAACGATTTCGAGTTAAAGCCGTCATTGATATCAGCTATCCAACAACGCCAATTCTCTGGAGATCCTTCTGAGGATCCGAATGAACACCTTACGAAATTCGTTCAATTTGCCGACACAGTTATAGCAAATGGTGTTAGTAAAGATGCGATAAGATTACGTCTTTTCCCTTTCTCACTAAGAGATAGAGCTTTGGCTTGGTTGCAATCCTTGCCATCAAATTCCGTCACTACGTGGGAAGGACTAAAGATCGTATTCTTAGCACGATACTTTCCCCCAAGCAAAACCGCTGCACTAAGAGCCCAAATCAACGGATTTAGGCAGAAGGATACTGAATCACTATTCGATGCATGGGAGCGCTACAAAGATATGATGCGAATGTGCCCACATCACGGACTAGAAAAATGGCTGACAATCCACACGTTTTATAATGGACTCTTGTACAACACAAGACTATCTATAGATGCCGCCGCAGGTGGTACACTGATGGACAAGCCTTATGACGAAGCTAACCAACTCATTGAAAACATGGCTCAAAACCACTATCAGTGGGGAGGAGAAAGAACATATGTGGAGAAGACTCAAGCCAAAGGCGGGATGTACGAGATCAGTAGCCTAGATAAAGTTAATGCTAAGGTAGATGCTCTTACCCAAAAGATAGAAAGCTTGACCTTACCTCCTGCAGCTACCGTAGCTGCAGTAACCCCAAGCTGCGAAGTTTGTGGAGTACCTGGTCATGTTGGAACCGAATGTCAAATCTTAGCAGGAATAACGGCTGATCAGGTAAATTACGCTCAAGGAAATCCTTATGCCAATACCTATAATCCTGGTTGGAAGAACCATCCTAAATTCTCGTACAAGAACAATAACGCTTTATATGCACCTAGCCAAGCACCTGCTGTACCTCCAGGTTATCAAAAACCCGCTGGTAATGTTCCTAACATTCCTAAGAAATCTAACCTTGAAATCCTAATGGAAAATTTTATCGCTAATCAAGCCCAACAAAACAAAGAATTCCTCAATCAAAACGTTCACACCGGTGAACAATTGAAGCTATTAGCAAACAAGGTAGATGCCCTAGCTACTCACAACAAAATGTTAGAAACCCAAATCTCCCAAGTAGCACAACACCAAGCTAGTTCTGCCACACCTGCTGGTACATTTCCTGGACAGCCACATCCCAATCCTAAAGGACATGCAAATGCTATTACATTAAGAAGTGGGACAACCCTTGATGGACCGGTAGATCCTAGACTCCAAAACCCGACCATGTATCAAAAGCCCGAAAAGGAAGTAGAAAAATCGAAAGATCAATCTGAAAATGTAGAGGAAGACGCGAATGAGAACAGAGAGGCCTCAGAAAAACCTTATGTGCCTCCACCACCATACAAACCACCAATTCCATACCCTCAAAGACTTGCAAAACCCAAGAACGAGGGACAATTCAAGAAATTTGTAGAACTTCTGAAACAACTAAACGTCACTATTCCATTTACAGAAGCTATAACCCAAATGCCGTCATATGCTAAATTCCTAAAAGAAATATTGGCTAATAAGAAAAAAATCGTTGAGAACGAAACTGTTATGCTAACTGCCGAATGTAGCGCCATAATTCAAAATAACATGCCTCCAAAGCTAAAAGATCCTGGTAGTTTTTCCATACCATGTGTAATTGGAAAATCTGTCATAGACAAAGCTCTATGCGATTTAGGAGCCAGTGTCAGTCTAATGCCCTTATCTATTTGCGAAAAGCTCAAATTAGGCGACATGAGACCTACCAAGATGTCCTTACAACTAGCCGATAGATCAGTCAAATTTCCTGTTGGTATGCTAGAAAACATTCCTGTCCGAATAGGACAATTTTACATACCGACTAACTTTATAATAATGGACATCAAGGAAGATTCAAACATTCCCATCATACTAGGAAGACCATTTTTAGCTACTGCAGGAGCCATCATTGACGTCAAGAAAGGAAAACTTACCTTTGAGGTAGGAGAAGAAAAAGTAGAATTCATTCTTTCCCAATTCTTTAAAGCCCCTGCTATATATGACTCATGTTGTCTCCTAGATATCATTGATGAATGTGTCAAAGAACTTGAATGCCAAGAGGACACCTACTCTGAGATGCTGAAAATTCAGACACCGACTATCCTCAAGAACGAAGACTGGAAACAAGAACACTTAGATGCCAACCTAAGCGAATGTTTAGCCTTAACACCCGATCCTGACTCAACTAATAAGAAACCCGGTATAGAACTTAAAACACTACCTGAAGATCTTAGGTATGAATTCTTAGATAAAGAACTCGAACGACCAGTTATAGTCAATGCCGAATTAGGAGAGATCGAAACCGAAAAACTTCTTAGTGTGTTAAGGAAATATCCAACCGCGTTAGGCTATAATATCTCAGATCTCAAAGGAATAAGCACTTCTCTCTGTATGCACCGCATTATGCTGGAGGAGGACTGCAAGACTTCTAGAGAACATCAAAGACGAATAAATCCTATCCTAAGTGAAGTCGTTAAGAAGGAAGTGCAAAAACTACTAGAGGCAGGCATCATATACCCAATATCAGATAGCAACTGGGTCAGTCCAGTTCATGTGGTGCCTAAGAAAGGAGGTGTTATAGTTATAAAAAATACAAAAGGCGAATCGGTAGCACAACATACGCAAACAGGATGGAGAATGTGTATCGACTATAGAAAATTAAACAAAGCTACGCGCAAAGACCATTTCCCATTACCGTTCATTGATCAAATGCTCGAGTGTTTAGCAAAACATTCCCATTTCTGCTATCTTGATGGATATTCAGGATTCTTTCAAATTCCCATTCATCCTGACGATCAAGAGAAAACTATGTTCACATGTCCCTATGGTACCTTTGCTTACCGGAGAATTCCATTTGGACTATGTAATGCACCTGCAACTTTCCAACGATGCATGATGGCGATCTTCGCAGACTTTTTAGACGGAATCATGGAAGTATTCATGGACGATTTCTCTGTCTGTGGAGAAAGTTTCAACGGATGTTTAACAAATCTTGAATTAGTACTGAAATGCTATGTTAATGTCAACCTAGTGCTCAACTGGGAAAAATGTCACTTCATGGTGAGACAAGGAATTATGTTGGGTCACATTGTATCAAACAGAGGGATTGAAGTTGACAAAGCAAAGATCGAAATTATCAAAAACCTTCAACCACCCAAAACAGTTAGAGAAATACGAAGTTTTCTAGGACACGCGGGTTTTTACCGATGTTTCATAAATGATTTCTCTAAGATCACCAAGCCACTACCTGAGTTATTAATGAAAGAGGCTGAGTTTATTTTCGACGATAAATGCTTGAACGCATTCGAGACACTAAAAGAGGCTTTAATATCGACACCTATTATGCAACCTCCTGATTGGAATTTACCATTTAAGATAATGTGCGATGCGAGCGATTATGCTGTAGGCGCAGTCCTAGGACAACGCAAAGAAAAGAAGCTTCACGCTATCTACTACGCAAGCAGAACGCTTGATCCCGCACAAATGAATTACGACACTACGGAGAAGGAACTCTTAGCTGTGGTATTCACATTGGACAAATTTCGTTCCTACTTAGTAGGCGCTAAAATCATTATTTATACGGATCATGCTGCGATCCGATACTTACTAAGCAAAAAGGATGCCAAACCGCGATTACTCAGATGGATCTTACTCCTACAAGAGTTTGACTTAGAAATAAAAGACAAAAGAGGAACTGAAAACGTGGTAGCTGACCATTTATCGAGATTAGATGGAATCCAAACCGAGAGTGTTCCCATAAACTAAGATTTCCCTTATGAACGCCTCATTGCCAAGCTAGAGACAAACCCTACCGACAGTTTAGATCCACACAGTGAAACTTTCACAACTGCGGTAGTAAAATCCATTTGTACTAATACCACATTACCATGGTACGCTGACTTCGTCAACTATTTAGCTGCCGGTGTTTTACCACCTGATTTAACGTACCAACAACGGAAGAAATTTTTCCATGACCTTAAACACTACTTTTGGGATGAACCACTACTCTTTAAAAGAGGCGCCGATGGTATCTACCGTCGCTGCATTCCTAATGATGAAATAAACGACGTCATTTCCCATTGTCATTCCGCCCCTTATGGTGGACACGCTAGTACATCGAAGACCTGTGCAAAAATACTTCAAGTTGGCTTCTTTTGGCCTACCTTATGGAAAGACGTCCACGTAGCAATTATGAACTGCGATAGATGTCAACGCACAGGAAATATATCTAGACGTGACGAAATTCCGTTAAAAGGAATCCTCGAAGTAGAAGTTTTCGATGTGTGGGGAATTGATTTCATGGGACCTTTCCCCGCATCCTTTGGAAATAAATATATTTTTGTAGCCGTCGGCTATGTATCAAAATGGATTGAAGCCATCGCCGCACCCACAAACGATACACGTGTGGTACTAAAACTATTCAAGAATATTATCTTCCCACGATTCGGTGTACCAAGACTAGTGATCAACGATGGTGGCTCACATTTTATCTCCAGAATTTTCGAAAGGTTACTTTCCAAATATGGCGTTAAACACCGCATAGCCACACCATACCATCCTCAAACAAGTGGACAAGTAGAAGTATCAAATAGAGAGATCAAACAAATACTTGAGAAAACCGTAGCCACATCCAGAAAAGACTGGTCCTCCAAGCTAAACGATGCTCTTTGGGCATATCAGACAGCTTTCAAAACTCCTATTGGAACAACGCCGTTCAAGCTAGTTTATGGAAAATCTTGTCATTTGCCAGTAGAATTAGAACATAAAGCTTATTGGGCGATAAAAACCCTTAACTTAAACTATAAGAGTGCTGGCGAGAAACGAGTGTTAGATATCCATGAACTAGAAGAATTGCGTTTAGGCGCTTATGAAAATGCTAAAATCTATAAAGAACGAACAAAAAAATGGCACGACAAGCGTATCTCGCGGAAAGACTTTAAGGAAGGAGACATCGTACTCCTGTTCAACTCTAGACTGAAACTTTTCCCGGGAAAATTATGTTCCAGATGGTCCGGACCGTTCGAAATTAACAAAGTTTTCCCAAGTGGTGCGATAGAAATTAAAGGTAGTTCTATCGAACCATTCATTGTTAATGGCCAGCGCTTAAAGCACTATTTTAATGTTGGAAATATCGACTTCTCGGCTTATCTTCAGTTAAGTGAGTTGCCTACCCCGTTACCTAACTGAATAGGTATTTACTGTCGAGCCGTCGACATAAAATAAAGGCGCTTCGTGGGAGGCAACCCATGTTTTACTTTAATTAATTTTTTCTGCTTTAATATGTTTTTATTTTCCTTTTCTTTTTCTTAATCTTTAAAACATTTTTATGATTGCATTTCTTACTTTTCTTCTGTTTCTATTTTTCCCTTTCATCTTTCTTTTTCTTTTTTATTTTAACTTTGGCAATTTCCTAACCCGAAAATACTTACTTAATTCCCTTTTCTTTCAAACATTTTTCAAATATTTTCAGGGGGGTAATTCTTTTTCTTTCACATCTCGCGCTATGGATTGTGCTAACTTTATGAATGTCAAATTGCGAAGCCGCCACCAGAGAAGACGGTTTGCAGACCCGGGAGAATGAGAGATGTGTCCTACTATATATTCAGATGATCATGCTATGGCTGCCCTTGGCATTCGCGAGAGTGTCATGTACCTGCTGCACCAGATTGGTTGGGACACTACTCCTATCCGTCGAAGGTTCTGTACCTACAAAAGGCTGACTCTAGAGTTTCTCAGCACCTTGAGTTTCATTCCAAATCATGGAATGGGATTCAACCGTGGGTTAATTACATTCAGAATGTTTAACATGGATTACACTTACAACCTGCGGGAGTTTAGCCAGCTGCTTGGGTTCCCTTTTGGACCCGATGTTATCAGTATGACACAAGAGAACCTTTTGCCCGTATCTGAGCTTGACTTTTTCTGGGGAAGCATAGCTGGTGTTAACCATCCTGAGCCGTCAGATCTGTACTCTGAATGCATTCATAACCCGACTATCAGGTATTTCCACAAGATCATAGCCCACACTATCTTCGGCAAATAGCAAAATGTCACCTCTGTATCCCGCGATGAGCTGTTTATTATGTATTGTGCATCTCAAAACCGTCCGGTGAACGGTGCAGCTTATATGCTCGCTAATATGGAGCGGATCATCGAAACTCCAAATGCACCTATCTTGTTGGGTGGGTTAGTTACCATGATGTCTAATGCCATTGGACTTCGCCGGCCTATGCTCGGTTCTGCTCCGCTTTATGGCATAAAGCCGATGGACATTGCCTTTTGTTTCAACACTAGCATGATTGGAAACCTTGGAACAAATTCATTTGACCTGCTAGTTAATCATCAGATCGTCCATCATTTTAAGCTGCCTGACCCAAGAACCAGTGTGCACAACCGGGATAACTGGCTGTTTGACCTTCACTACCCTGCTTCACCACCCTCTTCACCCTCTACAGTTGACATTTATGAGGTTCCAAACAATGCTAATGCTGAAGAAGATCCTGCTACACCGCCAGGCTACCATGATCTCCCTGACCCTTGGGAACATGAGGCTACTTCCGCCGAGACTGCGCCTTAGGCTCCTGAGACTACTCCACCTCCACCTGCTATTACCCTGGACTCCCTACATGCGGCCATTACGGACATGCGGGGCGAGCTGACTTCCCTCAGGGTGGACTTCATTACCTTCATGGACTTGGTGACTGATCAGTTGGACTATATGCATCAACATTTGTTTCCACCTCCCCGTGGCTAGAGTTGCCATCGTTATTTCATTTCCTTCTCTCTTGCATTTTTACGTACAGTGAGGACACTGTAAATTTCTGTGTGGGAGGGATTTTTAGTTTAGTTATTATTTCAACATTATCACTTTCTTTTATTTTTAGTTACTTTGAAACAATTTGTTATGCATTTATTAAATTGAAGTTTATTTTAATTTCTTTCCCAGTTTACTGTTTACTGTCTATGTTTTATTTACTGTTGTTATTTACTGTTATTTACTGTCTATTTCGTTACATTTAAAACTTTAATTAATTAAAATAATTAATTAAAACAAACATTTCAAATAAACCAAAAAAATATATAAATTCTTCAAAAATCCAATTTCCAAGAAAAATAATAAACTCATCACTCTCCAACAGTCCTGTAACGTTCTTCCTATTTATGACTTTGTCTGCGTTACGACCGTCACACCCTTGTGACGAGCGTAACGCGCCTATTTGCTTCGTGACGAGCGTCACACCCCTGTGACGACGGTCACGCAGACATAAACCAACAGCTGTTACAGAGAACCGTTCCAACCTTCTTCCTTATAAACCCATTTTTCCTTCCTCCATTATCACCACACCACACGAAAAAAACACCTATCCACTCCATTTTTTCTTCCAATTTCTAAACTCCCAACACCAAATTACCATCCTCACAACCTCCCATTCTCACATTCCCAAATCAAATCCTACCTCCACCATGGCAAACAACCCAAACGCTCAAGTTATCAATTTCAGAATCGGCAAACCTGGGGAGAATCAACGAGCAAAGTATCAAAAATTCCAACGTCGAGGTCTCCAACCCACAAGGTACGTTGACATCGACTTCCTACGGAGTTTGGGACTACTCGACAGTGTCCGCCGATTATTACAAAGCGTGGATTTATGGAACCTCTATCGCGAACCAAGGCCAATCTACGAAACTCTTACTCTTGAGTTCTTGAGTTCGTTTGCTTACCTCACTCCGCCGGGTGTCACAAACCAACTATCAGGCGTGGCAAAATTTCGCATGTTCGGCGTTGAGCACCAATTGCCTCAATCCGACATCGCGAGGCTTATGGGATTTTGTTTGGACGAAGGTGCTCATTTTTGGGTACCGGATAGTTTTAATGAGGAGGCTTTCAACTTGTGGCACAGTTTAACGAACATCCGTGCCGGGTCCTACGACCACCTCAACGCCACCCACATCCACAATCTGGCCATCCGCTACTTCCATCGAATCCTCAGTAACACCATCTTCGCCCGAGACAGCAACCATAAGCTCAACTCCAAGGAGCTCTTCTTTCTACATTGTGCGTTCACTGGGCAAAAGATAAATGCCGCCCCGTTCCTACTTGCTCACATCCACTCTATTTGTGCTAGAGGTGGAAAACCTTTCTATTTTGGAGGGCTGGTTACTTCAATTTCCATTGGTCTGAATTACGGTGTTGCTCTTGCAACCTTGCCTTCTATGGCACCGACTTTGCTAACCTTGGATCACTGCAAAGCCGCACACCTCATCTACGAGCGGGAAGACGGAAGATTCCACCCCGTAATCAGGAATACTGTCTACCAGAATATTATTTTGCCGAACAGGGACCGAATCGATCCAAGTAACCGAGCCAACTGGTTGTTCGACCCTGAAGTTCCCGCAGAGCCTGCACCTACTCACGAAGACCAAGCTGCGGCTGCCGCAGACGACATACAAGAAGAGTTGGATAGTGCTCCGCCTGTCCACAACATCCCTGGATCCTCATCTGCACCTCCTCCTATCAATCTCGAAGACATCCTCCGCGCCCTCCACATGAAAAATCAAATGAATGCGGCGCTTGAAAGGAGGCAAGCTGAGCAGTTTGAGTCTCTGTGCACCCAAAACGCTCAGATCTTGACTGGGCAGCAAAACATGAAAGAGAGGTTGGATGAGGCGCTGTCAGAGCTTAACGCCTTGAGGATAGATATGGACACCTATGGCTTCCAAGACACTGACGCTGAAGCCACTCCTACCAGACGCTCTCGCACCAGGAGCAGAGGACGTGGTCACCAGTAGTTTGTCTTTCTTTAATTTCTTTGTAATTTGTTTCATTTCTTTTCCTTTTGTAATTGTACTTCCCCGCATATATACCGCAACATTGAGGACAATGTCGGATTTTGTGTGGGAGAGGTACCTTTTAATCTTTAATAAAACTAGTAAATTCTTCCTATATGTCTCGATTCAAATTCTTCGCTTTACTTTGCCATACCGAAATTTTTTTATTTTTGCATTAGCCCGACATACCTATTTTAACGAAATCCCAGTTGAGGAAGCCGAAAACGACATAACAAGATCGATACGGTTCTGTCACCGTAGACTTCCTACTTACGCCATCCGTTTCAATAACCATTATACTGATATCTGGAGTTTCAAGTTCTAGAAGTAACCCCCAGTAGTTTATACTAGCAGTCGGCACCGTCTTGACACAAACCACGTGGAGAATCGATGAATATAAGTGTTTGATGCCTAATTCTAAAAAAATATCCTTCCTATCTCGCTGCTAAAAGAAAAGAAAATTTGTGTACCAAAATATACGGGCACATATAAGAGCTGAGCAAATAATGAAGGAATCTAGTGTTGGTTGGTTCAGAGGTATCTGGTTCTGAACTCGGTAGGGCGTGCTATGGCCCGATCCCCCACAACCTCCAATTTGGATAACATATGTAGGGTTGCCACATTCATGTACCAGACCCCGTGCTAAAGGATCAAAGTCACTAACCGGTTACTCCACTACGTGCGTGCTAAGGCAAAGGGCTTAATGTGATTGCGCCAGAACGAAACCGGGTGAAATAGATACGAGGAACTCCGGGCAGAGTTATAACGGAACTGTTGGATAGCTCGTTTAAAATGGAAGTCTACGAGTAAGCTTATTGCTTGCGTCATTAGCGTATCTTTAGTGTTTTACTCAAGTATTGGCCGAACCAACGAGGATTTCCTGAAACCACTTTAAAAATCCAAGGTACGTCATACTTATGCGCTTACCAGAAAACTTGTCCGACCTTTCGAAGGACTATTTGCTTGAGGACAAGCAAAGGTTTAAGTATGGGGGAATTTGATAACGAGAAAAATATCATATAATTAACATACTTTTTACCGATTTTATATTCCATTAAGTCATCTAACCCTCGATTATTCCGAGATTATTTGTCTTTTTGCAGGTATAACACTTGTCGACTCAAACCAATGAAAAAGGACAAAATGAAGAAGGCTAGACGAAAAACAAAGAGAAAAAGAATTAAAAAAATACAAAGTTGGGACTTCTGGATAGGTGACGGTCGTCACGCCCCTATGACGGGCGTAACACCCCACAACATAAGGAAACGCTCGTCACACACACCTGACGAGCGTAAGGCACCACTTCAGCGTGTGACGACCGTCACCCACCTGTGACGACCGTCACGCGCGTGAAGGAGAACGTTACACATGGATTAAAGACGTGGGCGTGAAGGGCAGACGAGTTCTCCCTGTTTCTACTGAATCTCCTATTTTATTGCCACAACTATTACTGCTCCTACAATTTCTCCACGAAGACTTCATCAAGAATTCAAAATTAAACTGCTGATTTTTCCTGCTATATATATGAGTACCAAGGCACAGTCCAAGGGTCGAAGAATTTTACTCAGAGCAAATATTTATTTTGTTTTTACAGTTATTTCCAATTTGTTTGTTTTGCAATTCTGCTTTCAATTCCTTGTAATTTTCATTCAAGCCTTAGTTTCTATTTTAAGTGTTAATTCTTCTTACAAGAATTAACACGAATTTCTTACTGCAAGTCAAGCTCGAAGATCGGATTACTGTATTACCTCAAGATTACTATAGCATCTTTAATTCCAGGTTTTTTATATTGCAATTATTATTTATTTAGTTTCTATAATATGCCAATTATTGCCATGAATTATATTTTAAACTTTATTGCTGTTAAGTTTATTATGTCTGGCTAAATTATTAATACCGGTATGTGACCGTAAGAACTGAAAGAATTCAATGATACCTTGGCCAAAAATATTTATAAAACAATTTCTGGTTTCCAATTTCCAATATTAATTTAACTATCCTTGTCACGAGAGTGAGAGGTTAATTAACACGATTTTGCCACGAGAGTGGGAAATTAATTAAGGCAAGAACCTGCATGCGAGAGCTGGGGTTCAACCCAGATAGTGGTAACGAAGCATTGATTTTTAAATACACGAGAGTGTTTTAATAAATTAATTAGATTCAAATTGTTTTAAAAAAGTGTTATTAAATTTAAAGTGCATCCACTAGGTTTAGTAGCATGACTTATTTCATAAACACGAGAGTGTATGTCTCAGGTTTTTAAACAATTAGCTTTTACCGAAATACTTTATAGGCCAAGCGATTCATCGAATTCCCCAAGTCCGATTATCACATACTGGTATAATTAGTACTATTACTTTTAAAACTAAACTGTCTCCCCCAAATATCGAATATTCATCGCTTAGTTAAACAAACTGTAGCATTAGATCGTATGAGATTGACACACAGTCTCTGTGGGTTCGATAATCTTTTAAAACTAGAACGACTGAACTGTATACTTGCAGTTAGTATCCCGACAGACTTATAAAGTCCCGATCAGTACGGCGTAGACCGATACGGACGAAGTGGTGGCTACGTTAGTGCGATGCTTTGGATTGTACTAATGTTCCTTGAGTAAGTTAAGGATAACATTAGGCTTCCTCATAGTGTCACTAAGCGCTAACTGACCTTTAGAACCTTTAATTGACTCATCCTAGCCATTAGGAAGTAGTGAGATAACCGGCTTTGGTTCCGACCGAAGATTGGTTGATACTCGATACTACACTCATTGAGGCCGGACTTTCAGGATTTTTTGGCTGTAATACTTCGGTGCAGAGCTGAAACAATTTCTGAAGGGAAGGTCAGTGATATTGAGGCTCCTTAGAACCCGGTTACTATTAATAGGATAGGTTGAGCCAACTGAACATTCAATAGGGTACATACCTTTAAAACTCATGCAAGCCTTTGAACCTAAGGTCTATTGTGTGACTTTATTATGTTTATTTGTGATTTTTAGCATAATCATGACATCATAAAGATCATAACATTCATACATACTAATTATTTCACAGACCTGTTGGAGTTACTTCTTGGTTGTTTTGTAGGATATGAATTCAGGTCGCAGAAAAACCATCTGGATTCACTTCAAAAAAGTTCCTCCTAAGCTCAAGGAATTAGTCTTGAAAGTCCCCGAGGACTCATCATTCCATAAAAGACATGGTCACTTTCTCAGTTTGGTTACCACCGGGTCTGACGAAGGTTTGATGAGTGTCTTATTCCAGTTCTTCGACCCTAAGCACCATTGCTTCACATTCCCCGATTATCAACTGGTGCCTACGCTAGAAGAATTCTCTAAGTTACTCGGTTTACCTATATTGGAGAGAGTGCCTTTCACTGGTTTAGAACAAGATCCAGCTTCTGAAAATGTTGTCGTAGCTTTGCACTTGAAACCATATGACATTGAGGCCAATTGGGAAAAAAGAAGTGGAGTTAAGGGTCTCCTTTCAAATTTCCTGATGAAGAAAGCTCATATTTTCCTAGATGCTATGAGCTATCGTGCCTTCGAAGATGTATTAGCCCTCTTGATCTATGGGTTGGTCCTGTTTCCTAATTCAGATCAACTTATAGATGTGAATGCCATCAACATCTTTCTTTCTCATAATCTGGTTCCTACATTGCTCGGGGATATTCTACATTCTCTCCATACTCGTACTTTGAAGAAGAGAGGAACTCTCATGTGTTGCACCCCTCTTCTATATAGGTGGTTTATTTCGCACCTTCCTCGGTCAGTGATGCAAAATGATTTAGGATTAAGGTGGTTTCGAAGAATAATGTCTCTCTCTCTCACTCCAACATCCATTGGTGTCCTCGCTCTCAAGAGGACATTTCTTTTATTGATCGTTGCGGAGAATTTCCTAATATGCCACTCCTGGTCATTAGGGGAGGTGTTGTACCCCAAAATTTTCCCTCTCATGTTTTCCAAAGTCTTCCCCCCTGCATGGTTGATCACAAACCCTTGCCTAAGGAAAAAGAAAATTTTTGAGTGGTGCTTTAAGTATCTTTCGATTGGCATTCTGAAAGACCCTTCGATTGGTATTCTGAAGGAGCATTTCGATTGGCATGGACAAGAACTTCGATTGGAATTATGGACAAGCACTTCGATTGGCATTCTGAAAGACCCTTCGATTGGTATTCTGAAGGAGCACTTCGATTTACATTATGTCAAGCACTTCGATTGGCACTCTGAAAGACCCTTCGATTGGTATTCTGAAGGAGCATTTCGATTGGCATGGACAAGCACTTCGATTGGCATTATGGACGAGCACTTCGATTGGCATTATGTCAAGGCCTTCGATTGGCATGCCAAGGGATCCTTCGATTTAGCATTGTGTCAAGGCAGCTTCGACAGGCATGTTAACCATGTCCTTTAATTAGCATGAACAACACCTTTCGATTAGCCTGTTAACAAAGCCTTTCGATTGGAATTTTAATTAGTACCCTTCGATTGATATTTGGACCAGGGCTATTTGAAGAACTCCTTCCAGGCCATTTGAAAGAGGCCATCAAGAGGGCACTCCAAAAAACATGTCCAGGCCAGATTCTTGCCTTTTCTGTTCCTAAAGAGCTGATTCGACCAGAGTGATTCTGTTTAAATCAAGACCAATCGAAGAGCGAAGAGCAGGGCCTGAAGGCATTCGAAATTCAAAAGTGTCCAGATTCATTCAAAGAGACATGAATATTTCAAAAAAGGAAATTTTTTAATGTGTTTGATTCTTGTCTCATGGCTTTAAAGGCCTGTTTAATGGGTTGTCTCTTGCCGTTACTAGACCCCCACACTCCTATAAATACATGGGGCCAGCATACAGTGCCAAGGACGAAAAAACACAGAGAAAAAAATAGAAAAAAGAAACAGGAAAGATTTAGAGATACGCTGCCCATAACCCACCAAAGGTTATCAGCATTTTCATCCAAGCCAAAGCAGCCATCCAGCGAACAGCTCCACACCTAGAGCCACAAATCATACATCTTCAATTGGTAAGGGTTTGCAAAACCAAAATTGCACCTTCATGACATTTAAATACACATTGCATATGTATTTTTTATTACTGATTGTGTTGCATGTAAGCTGAAGTGCAAAGGTGAGATCGTGCCATTACTTTGGTACGATCTGAGTTTCCCCTTTGAACCTCAGAATAAAACAAACCCAGGCCCAGATTCAGCAGATTCACGTTGAGGAAGAATCAGAATTGGGAGGAGATTCGAATCAGGGGGGGGGGGGGTAAAGTCCCCCCTGGACCTTTAACATTTGTTTCATTTTGCAGTAAAGATATTCTCAGAATCCTGTTCAGAGTTTCGAAGCTTAGCAGCTTAGCTTCGAACTGGATCCAGGATTTCCAGATCGAAGGATGACATATCCAGATCGAACACCCCCAAAAGTGCAGCCCCTCATGCACCTTCGATCAAGCCTCTTCACTGGGTCGAAAGACAGCCCACGACTCTTTCGACCCAGGCCTTCAGAATTATGTTTTTTTTATTTACTGCCTGTTTCCTTCGTTTTTTATCCTTATTTTGACTATTTTATTCCTTTTTTTAATCAACATAAAATCAATTAAAAAAACACAAAAAATATTAGGCTAGTTTTTTTTCTATTAAATTAATTTGGTTAATTAATCATTTAATTATCTTAACATTTTTCCAAAACTAAAATTAAGTAGATTTAGATCATTTTCTCAAAAAAAAACTAAAATTAAGTAGATTTAGATCATTTTCTCAAAAAACTAAAATTAAGTAGATTTAGATCATTTTTCCAAAAATAAAATAAAACAACAAAAAGATTTTATTCTTAGGATTTTTAGAGGTTATTTTCAGATTCGCGCGCGCTTATTTTATTGTAACTGCCTACTGGTTTGTAATAGCTTAACTAAGACCTTTTACACTTTACTGCTTTATTCCCCCAATTTTGGACATGTAAATATTCCCCTCCCCGAAGCCTTGTAATAGCGTAGGATTTACAATTCCCGCACTTTAAATTCCTGTACATATATTAACTGTTTAGATGTATGCTAACTAGGTTATGCATGACAATATTAACTCTTAACTTAAAATCAACAATAGCTCACCATGACATGCAAAGATAATATAACTGAAAATTGACACACTTGCACATGCCACTCCTAGGGTACACCTCACTTGGTTGCCTCGAACATGGTCATTGAGTATAGGAAGTCTTAGAGGTCGCCCTCTTGTCCAAAGATCAAAGTTGCCTCGAAATGGTTGCCTCGATAAAAATGATCTAAGACATTAGGGTTACCGCTAAAGCATCCTAACATTGCTTTAGTGACCACACGTCCCTTAAATCGAATTGACCCGAAAACTCCAACGACGGTGCTACCTACTCCTCAATAGTGGGATAGCACTGTCTAAATGACATTTGCACAGTTTAATTCCTTTTTGAGTAGGTAGAGGTTCTTAGGTACTTGCTCCTTTTAAAAACAAAACAAAACTTTTCACACTTACACTCTCTTCAAAACAAAAACCCTTTTTTTCAAACCCACAAACACAAAGAAAAGCAAACTTTTGAAAACATAGTGAGCAAGTACCTAAGAGCCAGTGGATAACCACAGATAGAAAGGGTGCTAACACCTTCCCTTTCTATAATCTACCTCCCGAACCCGAGAAACATCTCGAAAAGGAATTTTTCTGTGCTTTTGTCCTTTCCTTGTTGGATAAAATAAAAGAGGGTGGCGACTCTTGCTTACCGCGACATTTTGCGAAAACAAACGCAAACGCGAACCAGTATTCCAAAATAGTCAGTTCTCATTCCCACCGATCACAGAACTGGCGACTCTGCTGGGGATCATTATAAGTGAGGTGTACCTTAGGATTAGATCACTTGTGTTTTCAATTGTATTGCTTTGTATGCTCTTAATTTTATGGGCTTGTATCGGAGTTCTATAAATCCTAACCCGAATTTGGGAAACATTCATAGATAGCAATACATTGTGGAATCTGTGCGGGGTATATCGACATGGTTGAAGCAATAACTATATTAGTGCGACATATTTATGAGTACCGGTAGCCTTTGAGTCAATCAAAGAGAATATGGGGCCGCTGAGTGATGCCACTAAGCACTAATGACCTAGAACTTTACTTGACCATCTTGGCCTTTTTTAGGGGTAGTGAGATGACCGACTTTGGTGCAGTCCGAAGTTGGTAGATACTCGATACTACACTCATTGAGGATTGTTTTCTTGGAATATTTTGGTCGCTAGTTCAGTGGCTAAACCAAAACGATGAACATAGAAAACAATCCAATGATATTGAGCTCCTTAGAACCCGGTTACTATTTATAGGACAGGTTTTGAGCCAACTAAACTCAAGAGGGTACTTACCTATGAAACCTCATGCAAGCCTGAAACTAGGGTTTTTGTGTGACTTGCTTGTACATGTGTTTGTGCATACATCATAAACATCATAAAGCATCATATGCATCCGCTAACCATTTCAAGGGTTTAGATCTTCATCTTTGTTCTTATTTTGCAGGACATGGAGTCTCTCTGCAGGAAAACAATTCAAGTCAACCTTGTAAGGATCCCTCCTCGACTCAAAGAGCTTACATCCAGGATTCCCGAGAATTCTCTCTTCAGTGAAAGACATGGTAGACTCCTCAGCTTGGTCAACACCAACATCAAAGAAGACATGATGAAAGTTCTCTTCCAGTTCTTTGACCCCCTACACCACTGTTTCACATTCCCCGATTATCAATTGGTGCCTACTTTGGAGGAATTTTCTCAACTCTTAAGAATTCCTATTCTTAGTCAACTACCCTACAACGGTACGGAAAAGGAACCAAGACCTGAAGATGTTGCTCAAGCATTACGCTTGCAACCATCCGACATCAAGGGGCATTGGGAAACCAGAAATGGTATCAAGGGATTCTTGGCAAAGTTTCTGTTTGAAAAGGCACAAGAATGCTGGAATTCTCTTGATCTACAAGCCTTTGAAGAGATTGTGGCACTCCTTATCTATGGGTTGGTTTTGTTCCCAAATCCTGATCAACTTATAGATATGAATGCTGTCAAGATTTTCATATCCAGGAATCCCATACCTACATTGCTTGGGGATATCCTCCACTCATTTTACACACGAACAATGAGGAAAAGAGGTGTTCTCATGTGCTGTACTCCTCTCCTAGCAAGGTGGTTTATTTCTCACCTTCCACAACCAGTTTTGAAGAATGAGCAGGGTTTAAGGTGGTCACAACGATTGATGACCCTCACACATTCTGATGTACATTGGTGTTCTCGGTCCAGAGAAAATGTCACCATCATTGATCGTTATGGAGAATTTCCTAATGTTCCATTACTTGGAATTAGGGGAGGCATTACCTACAACCCATGTCTAGCTTTGAGACAATTTGGATATGCTCGGAGGGATGACCCTCATGACATGCTGATTCCTGACCTAGTTTTTGACTTCGACAACGATGCGCAAGGACTTCGACAAAGGTTCGTCAAAGCTTGGAGGATGCCTAACAAGGTGGATAGTAAAACACTGGGGCACAAGAATTCCACCCCCCTTGAGCCTTACCTCAAGTGGGTACGAACCCGCTCCCAGAATCTTATGATGCCATATCCTCACATTCTCCCCTTGATCAAAGAGCCTGTTATGGAAGGAGAGGTTCCATACGCCATCCTACATCCTGACATGCCAACATCATGGGAAGAAATGCAAAAGAGTTGGATCCAACTCAAGTAAGAACGAAATACTTTTGAAGCCAGCTTCTATGCCAGTGAGAAGAAGGTTTTGGAGCTTACCCGCCGACTTCACGAGGAGGAGACCCTCAACACTTACATCGCTCCAAAAAGGATGCACAATGTCTTTTTACATTAAGAATTTTGTAATATTTCGCCCATGGGGCATTTATGTACTAACAAATTTCTTCTTAATATGACATGTGTTCCTTTTTTTTGTCTGCAACAAATTTGAATTTTTGAACCCTTGAATGCATTACATACATAGCATACCATTCATCATATGCATAACAGGTCTCCCAGTACATGTCTCTTATCTTCTTCGCTGTTTATTTCAGCAATCATCATGTCTACTGAACCTTCCACTGAGCAAGCTATCAAGGCCCTCCAGGCCCAGAATGCCCAATTTCAAGAGTTGGTCATGAGCCTAGCTAAGGGTCAGCAGGACTTGAAGACCCTGATTATGAAAGAGAGGAAGAAGAAGAAGAAGAGGACCATCCTGTTCAACACCGGACGCAGGTTTAGAAACGGCTGCAGAGTGAAGTTGATCTGACCACCCCATCTGGAGGGAAAGACAGTCCACAAGAAAGGAGGGCTCCTAGCCCTATGGTCTCCGACAACGAGACAGACTATGATGAAGAACAATATCCTCCTGCTGAGGATAAGTACAAGCAGTTGGAAGACCGTTTGAACACTATGGAAATACAGAAGGTGCCCGGTCTGGACTTTGGAGATCTAGGTCTATCATCTGAGGTGGTGATTCCCCATAAGTTCAAAGCACCCGCCTTTGCCAAGTATGACAGAGCTTCCTGTCCAAAGTTGCACCTCTGGTCATATGTGAGGAAGATCCAACCTTACACTGCTGATAAGAACTTGTGGATCCATTTCTTTCAAGACAGTCTTTCAGGGACTCAGCTTGAGTGGTTCTATCAGTTGGACGGAGCCAGTATCCGCAGCTGGGAGGATTTGGCTGTTGCGTTCTATAGGCAGTATCAGTATAACTCCGACCTCGCTCCTACGCGTACCCAACTCCAGGGTATGTCAATAGGAACAGGTGAAGGATTTAAAGAGTATGCTCAAAAATGGAGAGACCTTGTCGGAAGGGTGCAACCACCTTTAGCTGATCGTGAGCTTGTTGATATGTTTCTAGGGACCCTGTCTGGTCCGTTCTTTAATCATTTGATTGGAAGCTCTTCAGCCAGATTTACAGACCTTATCTTGACTGGTGAAAGGATTGAAGCTGGTATTAAGGCTGGAAAGATACAGGGCAAGGGTGCCTCATCTAGCACTGAGAAGAAGCCGTTTAAGAAAGAGTCCAGTGTTATCTACAATTCAAGAAGACAGAATAGACTTGAACGCCACCAAGCTGTCAATGCGGTTGTTATTTCAAAACCTGTCGGTGCTCTTCAGCATCACAACCAACAAAGGGACGAGAGACATCGAAGGCAATTCACTCGTCTCAGCATGACTTTGTCTCAGATTCTGCCACAGTTGCTGAAGACCAATCTGGTGACCCTAAAAGAAGCTCCAAAGAATTCAAATACAACGTCACCAAGGTATAACCCTAATGCCTGCTGTGCTTTTCACTCTGATAGCCCGGGGCATAATACGGATGATTGTTGGGTTTTGAAGAACAAGGTGCAAGACTTAATTGATGCAAAGGAGATTGAGTTCGAGGCGCACGAGAGGCCTAATGTTGTGACTGCTCCCATGCCCAAACATTGAGTAAATGCTATAGAGGAAGACTTGTTTGTAGTGTATGTGGATGATATTGTTACCTCTCTGATGACTGTCAAGAAGAACCTGTTGCTAGCCGGTTTGTTTCCGGGTTGTGGCGAAGGTTGCCATATGTGTTTTGTTTTACCTACTGGTTGCCCATTCCTGAAGTCAGGTATCCAAAACCTGATGGATAGTAAAGAGATTCTGTTTAAGAAGACTACTGTTCCATCCGTTCATTTTGAAGAAGTTGCCATCATTACCATTTCCGACAATTCTTCCAAGGCTCCCTCGAGGACGCCTGTTAGAATTACATCTGTTCCGAAGATCGCACCTATAATCATCACTGTTCCGGGGCCCATCCCCTATACATCTGACAAAGCTGTCCCTTGGCATTATGAGGCAGATGTTTATGTTCTTGGAGTTAAGCAAAAGTTTGATGCTGATACCGACGTCGGCAACATTATTGGACCTGCTAAAGTCACCCGCAACGGTAGACTTTTCTCACCTGATATCGCTCCACCAGCGGCTCGAAGACCTGTTGTCATTTCACCTACAAGTGTACCTACTTCCATTCCTGATCAAGTTCCTATTCCTACCCCAGTCACCGAGTCATCTAGCGCTCGGGGCAAAGGGATCGCCACTGATATGCCTGCCCAGATGGAGGTGCCAAAGACAATCACTGTTGAAGCTTCCAAACAAGAGATGGAAGAGATTCTGAAGATTATTAAGAAGAGTGATTATAATGTAGTTGAGCAACTGGGGCAAACCCCATCCAAGATTTCTATGTTATCACTGTTGTTGTGTTCAGAGGCCCATGCCAAGGCTCTTATTACCTTCCTGAAGACGGCCCACGTGCCACAAGAGACATCAGCTGATCAGTTTACCGATTGTGTGGCCAATTTAACTGCTGATAATGGTTTGGGTTTCTCCGACGTTGATCTGACTGCTAAAGGGAAGAACCATAACGATGCCCTGCATGTCTCCATTGAATGCAGGGGCACTACTCTTGCACATGTGTTGGTTGACACTGGTTCCTCATTGAACGTCTTGCCTAAGAAAGCTCTAGACAGGCTGGATTGCGAAGGTTTGGAGCTAAAGCCGAGTAACATTGTTGTCCGAGCCTTTGATGGGTCTAAAAGGATGGTGCATGGTGAGGTTGATATTCTAATCAAAGTTGGTTCTCAGGTCTTCAATTCTACATTCTACGTGATGGACATTCGGCCATCCTATTCTTGTTTACTGGGTCGTCCATGGATCCACAAAGCTGGAGCTGTAACCTCAACGCTCCACCAGAAGTTGAAGTACCCGGTTAGAGGCAAGATTGTGACAGTTCAAGGGGATGAGGAGTACATGGTCAGCCACCTCAACTCGTTCTGGTACGTAGAGATGGATGGGGAGTTCATTGAGACCCCATTTCAACACTTTGAAGAGGTGCCTCAGACACTGGCATCAGCTGAGACTGTGATTGAAGATTCTCTTATGAAGATGGCTTCCTTAAAGGATGCCTGGGCTGTTATTGAGAGGGGCGAGTATGCAAACTGGGGCCGACTTCCTGACTTCACTCAATACTAACAAGTTTGGTTTGGGTTTCACTGCAGAAGCTCAAAGGGCTGTTCGAAGTGCAAGGATTGGAAGACCTCATATGTTCATCAGCAACTCGGGAGTAAATGCCATCGAAGATGACGTGGAGGAGTCTGAATTTGACAGCTGGATCTATCCTACGACCAACGATGGACCAAACAACTGTACAGCAAAGGATTTCATCCCTATTACTTTTGTTACTCAGTAATGAAGCTTTTTGTTTTAAATTTGTAACAGACAATATTGTGAAACTTTATGGCCCAGTGTTTTACCCGGAGCATCGTGGCTTCATTTGTGAGGGCTTTTGTGTGCCTTTTCATATATCATTAATAAAAGCATTGGACGTTTTTGTGTTTCAAATTTTGCGCTCCTTGTCTTTCTTTATTATATATTGCCAAAACAGCTATTTTACACACACTCACATATACAGGTCCCAATCCACTCTGGATCTCACTGGTAACGATTCTGCTACTGCCAGTTATGACTTCGAAAATCCGATCAACTTAGCCGAAGACGAAGGTGAAGATGATTGCGAAGTGCCTGGTGAGCTTGCAAGACTGCTACTTCAGGAAGAGAGGGCCATTCAGCCACATGAAGAGCCAGTGGAAACAGTGAATTTGGGTACCGAGACAGACAAGAAGGAAGTCAAGATCGGTGCAAATCTGGAGCTTAGTGTGAAACAACGGTTGATTCAGATGCTGCATGACTACGTGGAGATCTTTGCCTGGTCTTACGAAGATATGCCTGGGTTGGATACCGACATTGTGGTTCATCGCCTGCCTACCAAGGAAGACTGTCCTCCGGTAAAACAGAAGGTTCGCCGTATGCGTCCAGAGATGTCTGAGAAAATCAAGGCCGAGGTTATGAAACAGTTTGACGCCGGTTTTCTAGCAGTAACTTCTTACCCTCAGTGGGTTGCCAATGTGGTTCCAGTACCGAAGAAGGATGGTAAGGTCCGAATGTGTGTTGACTACAGGGATTTGAATAGGGAAAGCCCTAAGGATGATTTCCCTCTGCCTCACATCGACGTTCTGGTTGACAATACTGCTTAGCACAAGGTATTCTCCTTTATGGATGGTTTCTCCGGTTATAATCAAATCAAGATGGCTCCTGAAGACATGGAAAAGACCACTTTCGTTACCCAGTGGGGTACCTTTTGTTACAAGGTCATGCCTTTTGGGTTGAAGAATGCAGGGGCAACATATCAGCGTGCCATGGTTGCTTTATTTCATGACATGATCCATCATGAGATTGAAGTATACGTTGATGATATGATTGCAAGGTCCCAAACTGAGGAGGAACACCTTGACCATCTACAAAAGCTGTTTGATAGGTTGAAGTTGTACAAGTTGAGATTGAACCCAAACAAATGCACCTTCGGCGTACGGTCCGGTAAGCTGCTGGGTTTCGTTGTAAGCGAAAAAGGTATTCAAGTGGATCCTGCCAAAGTAAAAGCCATACAAGAAATGCCAACTCCCAAGATAGAGAAAGAGGTCAGAGGCTTTCTAGGACGACTGAACTATATTGCCCGATTCATCTCGCACCTAACTGCTACTTGTGAGCCAATCTTCAAGTTACTGAAGAAAGATCAAGTGGTATGTTGGAATGATGAATGTCAGGCTGCTTTCAAAAGAATCAAAGAGTACCTCTAGGAGCCACCTATTCTTATGCCACCAGTTGAAGGGAGACCTTTGATTTTATACTTGACAGTACTTGACAACTCAATGGGGTGTGTGCTGGGGCAGCATGACAAGTCTGGCCGAAAAGAGCATGCTATTTATTACCTTAGAAAAAAGTTTACCGACTGTGAGACCCGATACTCACTGCTCGAGAAAACTTGTTGCGCTTTGGCATGGGCTGCTCTCCGGCTGAGACAGTATATGTTGACTCACACTACTCTGTTAATTTCAAAGATGGACCCAATCAAGTATATCTTCGAAAAGCCTGCCTTGTCCGGAAGAATAGCAAGATGGCAGATGATCTTGACTGAATATGACATCCAGTACACGACTCAAAAAGCAATCAAGGGAAGTGTATTGGCAGACCATTTGGCACATCAGGCAGTGGATGATTACCAGTCTATGAACTTTTAATTTCCAGACGAGAATATCATGGTAGTGACTGATTGTGAGACACCTGGACCGGATGAAGGACCTGAGGAAGGATCCCGATGGTCTATGCACTTTGATGGAGCTTCAAACGCTTTGGGTAATGGCATTGGCGCTGTGATCATATCTCCTAAAGGCTCTCATACTCCGTTTATCGCCCGACTATGTTTCAACTGCACCAACAATATGACAGAGTATGAAGCCTGCATTATGGGTCTTCGAGCTGTAATTGACCTAAGGATTAAGTTTTTGAGTGTCTTTGGAGATTCCGCTCTCGTGATCAGTCAGATCAAAGGAGAGTGGGATACGAAACACCCAAATCTTATTCCTTACAAAGAGTATGTATTGACGTTGCTTCCCCATTTCGAGGAGATAACCTTTGAACACTTCCCAAGAGAAGAGAATCAGTTGGCGGACGCGTTAGCTACGATGTCTTCTATATTCAAAGTCAAATGGGACAACAAGGCTCCCCGGATCATTATTTGGAAATTGGATGAACCTGCACATTACTGTGATCTTGATACCGAAGAGGTAACAGAAAAACCTTGGTATCATGACGTGAAGAGGTACCTTGAAGCTCAAGAATACCCCGAGGGTGCATCTGTTAATGACAAGAAGTTTCTGAGAAGGTTCGCGGCAAAGTTCTTCATCAGCAATGGCATTCTTTACAAACGTGACCATGATTCAACCTTACTGCGTTGCATGGATAAAATTGAAGCAGAAAGGATCATGGCAGAGCTGCATGAAGGTACTTTCGGAACTCATTCCAGTGGACATACCATGGCAAAGAAAATCCTTCGGGCAGGATATTACTGGTCCATAATAGAAGCCAACTGTTATCAGCATTCTCGGACATGTCACAAGTGCCAGGTCTATGATGATAAGGTGCATATTCCTCCAGGTCCTCTGAATGTTTTGAGGGCACCTTGGCCTTTTGAAATGTGGGGCATTGATATGATCGGTGAGATCAGACCTACGGCATCCAACGGGTATCATTTCATCCTAGTAGCGATTGATTACTTTACGAAGTGGGTTGAAGCAGCTTCCTTTGCTACGGTAACCAAGAACGTCGTGGCACAGTTCATTTGGTACAACCTGATCTATCGATATGGTGTACCAGAGAGGATCATTACGGACAATGGTACCAATCTTAATAACAAAATGATCACTGAGCTCTGCGAGCAATTCAAGATACATCACCACAACTCTTCTCCCTACCGGCCGAAGATGAATGGGGCTATCGAAGCAGCAAATAAGAACATTAAGAAGATTGTGCAGAAGATGATAGTGACATACAAAGACTGGAACGAGATGTTACCATTTGCTCTTCACGGGTACCGTACCTCTGCACGGACGTCAACAGGGGCAACACCCTTTTCCTTGGTTTATGGCATGGAGGCAGTCTTGCCCATTGAAGTTCAGATACCCTCTCTTCGGATCATGAAGGATGCAAGTTTGAGTGAAGACGACTGGATCCAGACCCGACTTGATCAATTGAATCTAATCAACGAAAAGAGACTTACTGCTATTTATCATGGTCAGACGTACCAAAAACGAATGATCAAGGCATTTAACAAGAAAGTCAAACGACAAGAGTATCAAGTTCGGGACCTGGTAATCAAGCGCATTATTCTACCTCAAGGTGATCCCAGGGGCAAATGGACCCCTACTTACGAAGGGCCATTTGTGGTTAAGAACATCTTCTCAGGAGGAGCGATGATTCTAACCACCATGGATGGTGACGACCTTCCTCACCCCGTCAATGCAGACATAGTAAAAAGATACTACACATAATCAAAGACCCGCTAGGTTGACTGGCCTAGACAAAAATAAGGGCTTCCCGGCGAACCAAAAGGGTTCGGGCAAAAATAAGGGATGAAAATAAAAAAAATTTGTACACCCGGCAAGTCGAAAACCTGAAAAGGCGGCTTGGGCAAAAATGGGTATCCCGGTGGACTGAAAACCCGAAAGGGCGGTCCAGGCAAAAGTTAGGGATAAAGAGTAACACTATGTCTCATTGGATCACCTCGCATCCGGACTTCGGTGTCAACTATCAAGCTCGGACGACACCAGTCAATCAGATTCATCTTCAACTAAGCAGCAAAGTGATGAGATGCTTGAAGATATAAAGGCAATAGCAGAGCTGGAACCCAGTGGGACTATTCACATAGTTGTTTTGTTTTCTTTTCACAAATTGTATAAATTCTATTTGTTCGGCGGCGTTCTCTTACTAGGACGTCAGCCTCTTGTACAAAACGCCTATTTACAGGCCAAACTTCAAAATCAATAGAAATTCATTTTCAGATAAATTTCAAACTATTTTTCCTTTATCTGTTTTGTTTTGCAAAGAACGTCCAATGTTCATTTTTGATATATGCATCTGACATTAATTGCTGCTCACACGCGAAACAAAGGACAAATTACGGGTGATATCAGAAGTAGGGGCAATAAGAATTGTCTGAGCGGTCTAGTTGCTCTGTCCACCAGGTACCAAGGTATATATTCAACTGAAGAATATGGCTAAGATACCTTCACTCCCCGCAGAGTAAAACAGTAATGGCATCTCTCCCCACTGAGACTTGCAATCATGAACGAATCAGCAATACTCTCCCCAAGTAGAGTTAATCTACCATCAACCCTAAAAAAGCTTGGTATCCCCAGAAGGTCTTAATATTCCCCAGCGGAGTATAAGAATATTCCCCAGCAAGCATAAGAGCATCCCTGGCAGTCTTAATATTCCTTAACGGAATATAAGAATGTTCCCCGGCAGAATGCAAGATACCCCCAGTGGAGCCATTTCCCCAGCGCAGTCTAAAAAAGTTTCCCCAATGGAGTTGAATCATCTTCCCCAGTAGATTCTGGAAGCGTATCCCCTGCGAAGCACAAATAAGTCTCCCCAGCCAAATTCATAGGTTATCCTCACAAGAACCTAACTGGGTTATCCTCAGCAAGTTGCAACGGAAAGATTATCCCCAGCAAAGTTCTTTCTTTCCCCCTAGCAGGACTTCTATCCTCAACAGGTTCAATATCACCAGCAACGGTAATCTATCCCCAGCGGAGTTTATCATCAAAATCCCCAACAGAGCTTATCAGCGGAATCCCCAACGGAGTTTATCGTTAAAATCCTCAGCAGAGCATCTTTTCCCCACAGAGTAACTCCTCACAGAGTAATCTCTTCATCAAGTTTATTCCCCAACGGAGTTCTTTTCTACTGCAGGTTTATTCTCATAATCATCTTCGTTCATCATCCCCAGCGGAAACGAAGAACTCAACTCTATTCTCCAGCAGCTCCGGGATTTATTTCCCCCAGCTAAAACATCACATTCCCATACATCATGATACATGCATATACGCATCATACAAATACAATCTCATTTATTTTGAGAACATCATTGCTTGACCCATATCATGCATTGCATATGACTGACCTTTACCTTTCAGGAAATATGCAATTACGTTCTCAGCATAGTCGAAGATCTAACCAGTTCTTAAATCTCAATTGAATTATCATCGGTTGAATTTCAGATAAGGTTCTCAATCTCGACAGTCTCCTCCGTCATAGTGTGGACAAGTTCTATAACCTCAGCGGTATACTCCCGGTGGGCACGAGACAGTTCCTAGATCTTGATGAAGATGTTTCCCTACGTCATAGTGTGGACGAGTACTATAACCTCAACGGTATACTCCCTTTGAGCACGAGTCAGTTCCTATATCTTGATGTTCTCCTCCGTCATAGTGTGGACAAGTTCTATAACCTCAGCGGTATACTCCATTGAGCACGAGACAGTTCCTAGATCTTGATGAAGATGTTTCCCTATGTCATAGTATGGACGAGTACTATAACCTCAACGGTATACTCCATTGAGCACGAGTCAGTTCCTAGATCTTGATGTTCTCCTCCGTCATAGTGTGGACAAGTTCTATAACCTCAGCGGTATACTCCCGGTGGACACGAGACAGTTCCTAGATCTTGATGAAGATGTTTCCCTACGTCATAGTGTGGACGAGTACTATAACCTCAACGGTATACTCCATTGAGCACGAGTCAGTTCCTAGATCTTGATGTTCTCCTACGTCATAGTGTGGAAGAGTAATATAACCTCAACGGTATACTCCATTGAGCACGAGTCAGTTCCTAGATCTTGATGTTCTCCTCCGTCATAGTGTGGACAAGTTCTATAACCTCAGCGGTATACTCCCGGTGGGCACAAGACAGTTCATAGATCTTGATGAAGATGTTTCCCTACGTCATAGTGTGGACGAGTACTATAACCTCAACGGTATACTCCATTGAGCATGAGTCAGTTCCTAGATCTTGATGTTCTCCTCCGTCATAGTATGGACAAGTTCTATAACCTCAGCGTATACTCCCGGTGGGCACGAGACAGTTCCTAGATCTTGATGAAGATGTTTCCCTATGTCATAGTGTGGACGAGTACTATAACCTCAACGGTATACTCTCGGTGAGCACGAGTCAGTTCCTAGATCTTGATGTTCTCCTCCGTTATAGTGTGGACAAGTTCTATAACCTCAGCGGTATACTCCCGGTGGGCACGATACAGTTCCTAGATCTTGATGAAGATGTTTCCCTACGTCATAGTGTGGACAAGTTCTATAACCTCAGTGGTATACTCCCAGTGGGCACGAGACAGTTCCTAGATCTTGATGAAGATGTTTCCCCCCAATTGAATTATGAACAGGTTCTTAAAACTCAGCTGAAGCATTATCTCAGTTGAAGCACAGGCAGGTTCCTAAATCTCAACAAAGTTAGACTTCCCCAGCGGAATCTTCTACAACAACAGGTATGCAAGTTCTCGCTAAGGAATCTCTTATGCGATCGACACTCCTGCAGATGGCATCTATAAGCCCATCCTCCTACCAACAATCTCCAAATGGCATCTGTAAGCCCATTCCCGACATCACAATGCTGATACTACACCATGCGAGTGCAAATTTCTGGGCACTCTAGTGTTCAATTATCTTCCACCTTCGGATCACGAAATGCTCGAAAGCCAATCTAATCCTCAGGTTTAAGAAAATTGAACAGGGTCAACTGTTGTACCCCAAAATTTTCCCTCTCATGTTTTCCAAAGTCTTCCCCCTGCATGGTTGATCATAAACCCTTGCCTAAGGAAAAAGAAAATTTTTGAGTGGTGCTTTAAGTATCTTTCGATTGGCATTCTGAAAGACCCTTCGATTGGTATTCTGAAGGAGCATTTCGATTGGCATGGACAAGCACTTCGATTGGCATTATGGACAAGCACTTCGATTGGCATTCTGAAAGACCCTTCGATTGGTATTCTGAAGGAGCACTTCGATTGACATTATGTCAAGCACTTCGATTGGCATTATGGACGAGCACTTCGATTGGCATTATGTCAAGGCCTTCGATTGGCATGCCAAGGGATCCTTCGATTTAGCATTGTGTCAAGGAAGCTTCGACAGGCATGTTAACCATGTCCTTCGATTAGCATGAACATCACCTTTCGATTAGCCTATTAACAAAGCCTTTCGATTGGAATTTTAATTAGTACCCTTCGATTGATATTTGGACCAGGGCCACTTGAAGAACTCCTTCCAGGCCATTTGAAAGAGGCCATCAAGAGGGAACTCTAAAAAACATGTCCAGGCCAAATTCTTGCCTTTTCTGTTCCTAAAGAGCTGATCCGACCAGAGTGATTCTGTTCAAATCAAGACCAATCGAAGAGCGAAGAGCAGGGCCTGAAGGCATTCGAAATTCAAAAGTGTCCAAGTTCATTCAAAGAGACATGAATATTTAAAAAAAGGAAATTTTTTAATGTGTCTGATTCTTGTCTCATGGCTTTAAAGGCCTGTTTAATGGGTTGTCTCTTGCCGTTACTAGACCCCCACACTCCTATAAATACAGGGGCCAACATATAGTGCCAAGGACGAAAAAACACAGAAAAAAATAGAGAAAAGAAACAAGAAAGATTTAGAGATACGCTGCCCATAACCCACCAAAGGTTATCAACATTTTCATCCAAGCCAAAGCATCCATCCAGCGAACAGCTCCACACCCAGAGCCACAAATTATACATCTTCAATTGGTAAGGGTTTACAAAACCAAAATTGCACCTTCATGACATTTAAATACACATTGCATATGTATTTTTTATTACTGATTATGTTGCATGTAAGCTGAAGTGCAAAGGTGAGATCGTGCCATTACTTGGGTACGATCTGAGTTTCCCCTTCGAACCTCAGAATAAAACAAACCCAAGCCTAGATTCAGCAGATTCACGTTGAGGAAGAATCAGAATTGGGAGGAGATTCGAATCAAGGGGGGGGGGGTAAAGTCCCCCCTGGACCTTTAACATTTGTTTCATTTTGCAGGAAAGATATTCTCAGAATCCTGTTCAGAGTTTCGAAGCTTAGCAGCTTAGCTTGGAACTGGATCCAGGATTTCCAGATCGAAGGATGACATATCCAGGTCGAACACCCCCAAAAGTGCATCCCCTCATGCACCTTCGATCAAGCCTCTTCACTAGGTCGAAAGACAGCCCACACCTCTTTCGAGCCAAGCCTCCAGAATTATGTTTTTTTTTATTTACTGCCTGTTTCCTTCGTTTTTTATCCTTATTTTGACTATTTTATTCCTTTTTTTAATCAACATAAAATCAATTAAAAAAAACACAAAAAACATTAGGCTAGTTTTTTTTCCATTAAATTAATTTGGTTAATTAATCATTTAATTATCTTAACATTTTTCCAAAACTAAAATTAAGTAGATTTAGATCATTTTCTCAAAAAAACTAAAATTAAGTAGATTTAGATCATTTTCTCAAAAAACTAAAATTAAGTAGATTTAGATCATTTTCCCAAAAATAAAATAAAACAACAAAAAGATTTTATTCTTAGGATTTTTAGAGGTTATTTTCATATTCGCGCGCGCTTATTTTATTGTAACTGCCTACTGGTTTGTAATAGCTAAACTAACACCTTTTACACTTTACTGCTTTATTCCCCCAATTTTGGACATGTAAATATTCCCCTCCCCGAAGCCTTGTAATAGCGTAGGATTTACAATTCCCGCACTTTAAATTCCTGTACATATATTAACTGTTTAGATGTATGCTAACTAGGCTATGCATGACAAGATTAACTCTTAACTTAAAATCAACAATAGCTCACCATGACATGCAAAGATAATATAACTGAAAATTGACACACTTGCACATTCCACTCCTAGGGTACACCTCACTTGGTTGCCTCGAACGTGGTTATTGAGTATATGAAGTCTTAGAGGTCGCCCTCTTGTCCAAAGATCAAAGTTGCCTCGAAATGGTTGCCTCGATAAAAATGATCTAAGACATTAGGGTTACCGCTAAAGCATCCTAACATTGCTTTAATGACCACACGTCCCTTAAATCGAATTGACCCGAAAAATCTAACGACGGTGCTACCTACTCCTCGATAGTGGGATAACACTGTCTAAAGGACATTTGCACAGTTTAATTCCTTTTTGAGTAGGTAGAGGTTCTTAGGTACTTGCTCCTTTTAAAAACAAAACAAAACTTTTCACACTTACACTCTCTTCAAAACAAAAACCCTTTTTTTCAAACCCACAAACACAAAGAAAAGTAAACTTTTGAAAACATAGTGAGCAAGTACCTAAGAGCTCATGGATAACCATGGATAGAAAGGGTGCTAACACCTTCCCTTTCTATAATCTACCTCCCGAACCCGAGAAACATCTCGAAAAGGAATTTTTCTGTGCTTTTGTCCTTTCCTTGTTGGATAAAATAAAAGACGGTGGCGACTCTTGCTTACCGCGACATTTTGCGAAAACAAACGCAAACGTGAACCAGCATTCCAAAATAGTCATTTCTCATTCCCACCGATCACAGAAGGCATCACCTATAATCCTTCTTTAGAACTACGTCAGTTTGGCTACGCACGGAGAGATGGTCCACCGGATATGCTCATCCAGGGTATTATGTTCAACTACTCAGATGATTTGCATAATTATCGTTAGAGGTTCATCCACTCTTGGGGAATTGTTAAGAAGACTAATAGTAGGACTTTAGAGCGTAAGAACTCCATCCTTTTGGAACCTTACCTCAAATGGGTGAGAGCTCGAGCTCAAAGTCTTATGATGCCATACGATCCCATCTTACGGGTGATCTTAGCTCAAAGTCTTATGATGCCATACGATCCCATCTTCGAAGAGTTGCAAAAGTCTTGGATCCAGCTCAAGGAAGAACGAGATACTTTTGAGGTTCAATTCTATGCAAGTGAGAAGAAGGTGTTGGAATTAACAAAACAGCTTCACAAAGAGAGGAACCTTAACACCTACCTTAACACTAAGAGGAAGCTCCCATGGGAGACTTAGGAATTTCCTTTCAATGTTTATCCTTATGTAATCTTTTGTTTCTTTAAAAACTGGCTAATAAAAGGTTTTGCTTTTTGTTTTGTTTAAAAGAGCTTAAATCCAATAAGGTCCTTGAAATCATTGCATACACATGTCATACGCATCATTGCATAAACAGGTTTCATAACTGGTTTCTCATCTTCTTCGCTGTTTATTTCAGCAAGAAATGGCTCTCGAACAAACTGTGAAAGACTTACAGACTCAGAGCGCACAATTCCAACAGATGATCATGGCTCTAGCCAAAGGGCAGGAGGAACTGAAAGCCTTGATTGTTAAATACAAGGCTAAGAAGCCGAGAAGGACAACTGGTGTGGTAAATCTGGGAAGAAGCTTCAAGGGACCGTTGAAGCAAATGGTTGATCTGACCACTTCATCCAAGGAAGGAGAGAATCAAGGGGTGGGACAAGAGAGGAAGACCCTAGTCCAGAGGAATCTGATAATGACACTGATTACAATGAAGAGTAGTATCCTCCGACTGACAAAAAGTACAAACAGCTGGAAGAGCGTCTGAGTGCAATGGAGATTTAGAAAGTGCCCGACCTGGACTTTGAAGAGTTGGGTTTGGTGCCTGGGATTGTTATTTCGCCAAAGTTCAAGGCACCACTGTTTTCTAAGTACGATGGGGTTTCATGTCCCAAGATGCATCTCCAATCTTATGTGAGGAAGATACAACCTCACACGGCTGACAGAGATTTATGGGTCCATTTCTTTCAGGATAGTCTATCCGGAAGTCAGCTAGATTGGTTCTATCAACTGGAGAGGGACAACATCCATAATTGGGAAGATTTGGTTGCTTATTTTTATAAGCAGTATCAGTATAATGTAGACCTTGATCCCACCCTTACTCAACTCCAGAGTTTGGCTATGGGTTCAAGCGAGGGTTTCAAAGACTACCCTCAAAAGTGGAGGGACTTAGCAGGAAGAGTCCAGCCTCCCCTGTCTGATAGGGAGCTAATGGACATGTTTCTGGGTACCCTGTTCAGTCCGTTCTTTAATCATCTAATTGGAATCTCCTCGGCCGGTTTCACTGAACTAATCTTGACAGGGGAGAGAGTGGAAGCTAGAATTAAGAATGGAAAGATCCAAAAGGATGCATCCTCCAGTGCTGTGAGAAAACCATTCGCTGGGAAGAAAGAGGTTAGTGTTGTGCACCATCAACGGAGTCAGGACAGAACTGAACGCCGTCCAACAGTAGGGGCTATTGTGATTCCTAATCCTGCACCCACTCAACAGAGGAATAATCAACAAAGAACAGAAAGGTCGGTAAGACCATTCACCCAGATACATATGACTTTAGCCTAAGTTTTACTCCATTTGTTGAGATCCAATCTGGTAACCTTGTGGGAAGCACCAAAAAATCCCAACACTACCTCTCCCCGCTACAATCCAAATTCCCGTTGTGCTTATCATTCGAAAAGTCCAGGTCATGATACAAATGACTGTTGGGCTTTGAAAAACAAAGTACAAGACCTTCTCGAGGCGAAGGAAATTGAGTTTGACGCCCCTGAGATGCCAAATGTTATCACTGCTCTTATGCCCAAGCACGGCCGTGGTGTTAACGCTATTGAAGATGATATGTTTTTTACTACTGTTTAAGAGCTTGGTACTCCGCTTATGAACATTAAGTGGAACTTGTTGAAGGCCGGTTTATTTCTGAGTTATGGCGAAGGTTGCCACTTCTGTTTATCTCTACCGACTGGTTGTTATTTGTTGAAGGCAAGTGTTCAACGCCCGATGGATGTTGGAGAGATTTTGTTTGAAAAGTCTCTCGTTCCAACCATTATATGCAAGGATATTTCAATAATAATCATTTCCGCCAATCCTCCCAGGGTCTCCACCAAAAGACCCGTCAGGATTACATCTGTTCCAAAGATTACTCCACTGATAATCACTGCGCCAGGGCCAATCCTGTACTCCTCTGATAAAATTTTCCCTTTGAACTATGGGGGCGACGTCTACTACCACAGCGTCAAGCAAGAGTGGCTGGCTGATGAAGACCAGGTCTCTAAGAATGTTGATCCCGACATTGTCAACATTGTTGGAACCGGCAAAATAACAAGAAGTGGAAGAGTGTTCTCCCCTGAGATTTCTCCTCCGAAAGTTGTTACTGGTCCTGTGATTATTACTACTTTTGTTCCTTCTCCTACTACTACTGAAATTCCTTTGATTACTCCTGCTGACACCCCTATCACCGAGTCAATCGAGACTCGGGGCAAAGAAATATTGATTGAGCATGTCCAAACGAAGGCGCAGTCAGTATCTGTTCCAAAGGCTTCCAAGAAGGAGATGGAAGAAATTCTGAAAATTATCAAGAAAAGCGACTAAAACATGGTCAAACAGCTGGGGAAGACCCCTTCAAAGATCTCTATGCTAGCCTTGTTGTTATGCTCCGAAGCTCATGCGAAGGCTTTGGTGAAGTTTCTGAAAACTGCCCATGTGCCCCAAGAAACTTCTATTGACCAATTTGAAGATTGTATGGCTAGTTTGACGGTCGGTAATGGTTTGGGCTTTTCTGATTCTGATTTGACCCCTAGAGGGAGGAAGCATAATCATGCGTTGCATGTCTCTGTCGAATGCAAGGGCACCACTTTGGCCCATGTCCTTGTAGATACTGGTGTGATGCGGTGGGAGAACTGACTTGAGGTTTTGTGTTTGTGTTTGCAAATGTTATGGTTTAGCAAGAGTCGCAATCGACTTTTATTTTATCCAAAAGGAAAGGTAAAAAAGAACAGGAAAGACCTTTGAGATGTTTTCTTGAGTTCGGGGGATAGATTATGAAAAGGGAAGGTGCTAGCACCCTTTTCATCCATGGTTTACCATGGGCTCTTAGTTACTTGTTTAGATCACTTGCTTTGCTTTTGCAATAGTTTGAAATGGTGCTTTGTGTGGTTTTGAAAGTATTTTGAAAAGAGGCCTTTGTTTAGGCAATCTTTGTAATGATTCTCGTTCGTAAGAATGTATACAAAGATATTTGTCTTTTGAAAAATGTTTCAATGTTTGAAAATTGTTTTGAAAAGTGTGTGTTTGTTTTTGAAAATAGCGAGGATTGTTTGCAAATTGATCAAGTAACTAGAAGCTTATCTACCTACTCAAAAGTCTTTCCTATACATTTTTATTCCTTTGTCATTGTTAACCTACCATTGTTTTGGTAGATAACCCTATCTTTGGATGTTAAACGGGACGGGCGTGGGTCATCGTATGACCATGATAGCAATGTTTCCAAGTATCTTTAGCATTTTCAGGGACTGAGATCATTTGTTTAGGCAACCTTTTGATAGCGTCATCGAGGGACCATGATCTTTTGTTTGTATTGTTTTTCCAAGATACCTTGCATGCATACCATGGCCATTTTGTTTAGACAACCAAGTGGGTGAAACCCTAGAGGTGCTTGTGTGTAATGTGTTGTCATTTTACATGCTTTTTTGTCTTGTATTAGGTCATGCTATTTGTTTGATTTTTATCTTATCATACAAACCCTAATTTATTAAACATGTATATAATGCGATAAATTGCGTAAAGTAAATCTAAACTATTACAACAATATTATGGGAGGGGGGATACAAGTTTTGAATGGGGATATTTGCACAAAATAAAACCCTAATTCACTATTACAACCCAATTGAATTTATTATACAATAAATAAACAATTATTTAAATATGCAATAATATGTATTTATGCAAAAATGTTTTGTAATTGTTTTATGTGTGAGAAAAATAAATTATTTAAGTCCTAAAAATAAGAAAAAATAATATTATTATTTTTGAAAGGGAAAACCCTAAATTTTTGGTTTAAAAGAAAATTATGTTTTCTATTATTTATTTTATTCATTTTTTGTTCAAGAAAAATAATAACAATATTATATACCAATATTAAAAATTAAATATGTATGAAAAATAAATATTTAATGTGTATAAAATATGAAATAAAATATTAAGTATTTTATTATTATTTACAAGTTTATTTAAGAAAATAAATTCTATAAACCTACTAAACTATTTTTATGCCAAAAAAATAATAAAAATAATAAAATAAAAATGCAAAAAATTAAGAAAATATTTTTGGGATCTTTTATGTTTAGAAAAAAAATAATAAAGTCAATAAACACAAAAATAAAAAGAAAATATGAAAAATATCAAAATATGCAAAAGGGGTGCAGATAGGAATATGAAGGGTGTGAAAAACAACAGGCCCAAGGCGCCAGGCCCAGACAGCCTTCGTCCCTGACCTCCAGCCAACATCAAACGCGTGTTTTGCCTTTAATCCTGTATCTTCCTCTAGCTTGCATAAAATTAAAAACTCATAACACAAAAAATGTAGCTTATGAACTCACGATTTCAATGATATAAAATTCATGACCTAACTCTCAAAGATCAGGGAGAATTTTAATGGCCCTAATTTCTGACCTAGTTTTTTCAACATGTTCAACAACCAAATACTCTTAGCTCAGTTAATATAAATGGAAAGTATGCATATGTACAACTTCAGCAAGTTAAGGACTACATCTTTGCTTCACAAATCAAAGCCTAAGGATTCCTAAATAGAGAGACAAAACTTTGAAAAATACCTTGTTCAGTTGAGTTTGGATATGGCAATGTGGGGACTTTGAGTGAGGCCTAAAGATCATGTGAGCTTCCTTGAAGTTCCCTCAAGCTATCCCAATGCTCAGCTTGCCTTGAGGATGCTTGAAACTTCCTGTAGAAGTCAACCTGCAACCTTCAAAAATGAAAATGGTGAAGCTTGAAACTGGGAACACAGTTGCAATACAAGGGCCTGGATAGTTTAGGTAGGATGTATGTAAAGTGTTTGAAGTGTTTCAAAGCAAAACGCACGAGCCAATATTGATTTGGCAAAGGTTCTGCAAAAGATGCCCTGTTTGGGCAGGAACTTGTTTTTTTGTGTTTGAGAGTGTTTTGAATGTTATGAATTCGTGTATTCTGCTTGCAACAAGTTTCTGAACTCGTTTCAAATGAAGCCAAACCTTGCCTTTAACAGATGGACCAGTTAACTTGACTTTTGCAAGTTTGCTTGCTTTTGAAGAAAGTTGACATGACCATGCCAAAGGCCTGTACAGGCTATCTTGTAGACCGTAGAGGGTTGGTGTACTTTTCCTGATGTTTGTGGATCTTGCTTGCAACAAAAGATCAGGTTCATGGCTCAAGAAATGCAAAGTTGCAAAAAGGCTTGCTTTATCAAAGTAGTATTATGAACTTTATGCCATTTTTGGATTAATTCATTGTGCAATGCTTCAAAAGTCAAAACAAGACCATTATCCATTGAGTTTGCATTTAATTATGGAGTTTAGAAGGGATTTGGGACCTGTAATGCAAGGTACAAGCATGCTAGGACATATTTGCAACTTGAAGAATTTGTAAACATGGCTTGAACAAAAGTGATAAATTGCCATTTTCTCTTCTTCGATTCTCCCTAACCATAAATGATCTTGGAGAGTTCTTGGACATTTTGGAAAGCTTGTAACATGCTCTAATTGAAATGAAACTTGAGATTCCTCTTGGAACTAGGTGAAAAATGTCCATGAAGTTAGGTAAAAAATCTGCCTAAATTACGGCAAAATTTCACTAAGTCAAAAAGTTTATGGACCCCTATTCACAAATTCATAACTTGAGATCCAAGCATCTTTTTGGAAAACTTTGTGAATAAAAGTTTTAGATTTCATGGTGGACTACAACTTTCATGTTGGAAGTTTTTTTTTAATCCAATTGCATCATGGTGAAAAAGTTGTGGAAAGTTGGGAAAAAATAAGAAATTTTCCATACTTAGAAAAATTCTAAGTTATGAAAAATTTCAAATTAAAACCCTAATTTGCATTTTTAGGTTTATTGATCAACAAATTTCACATTTTGACATATCTTGATGAATTATGACCCTTGGCACTTGATTTTGACCAAAAAGTCAAAGTTTGACTTTTCAGTGTACAATTGATTTTTGATCAGTTGACTGAAAAATTCATCTGTCAACCCTATGCATTTGAGATCTTTTGAACTATGTGATTATGTCAAGATGATGCTATTGAGTCCTTGAAATCATGCTTGAACCCAATTGGTCATTGACTAGGTCAAAAATTAGAAATTGCCCATTCTCAGTCAAAACCCTAATTTTAACCATTTTGCCCTTTTGATGATCTGATCAAATTTCTTAAGGAGTTGTGATCCAAACTTGATAAAATGGTTCATATGAGTTTAAAATGTGATTGTGTATCAAAAGTTATGAAGTTTGACTGTAAATTGGCCATGGTTGACTTTTTCCCCAATATAGTTGATTTTTAGGTCAACTGTCTAATTGACTGGGCAAAAATGTGATTCAAGGCTTGGAACTTGATATGAGAAATCTTAGGGGTCCAAGATGGTGTATTAAAATCACATGAAGGATTGATGGTCCAAAAGTCCTTGTGCAAACTCAAACCCTAATTTCGGGTCATCAGTGCAAGATGATGTCTTGAGCTGAGCAAACCCTAATCTTGTCTGGAGTCCAAGAAGTCTTGTGAGGAGAAATCTTGATAAATGAGAGGGAAAATTTTGGGGTACAACAGCTTCCCCTGTTCAATCTTCTTGAACCTGAAGAGTTAGATTGGCGAGTTAGCCGTTCGTGACTCGAAGGTAAAAGATGATTGGACACTAGAGTGCCCATAAATTTGCACTCGTCAAAATGTAGTTGAGGAAATGGGCTTAAAGATGTCATTTGGAGAGGCGATAGAATTTTGTTGGAGATGGGCTTAAAGATGCCATCCAAGAATGTTTGCTGAGTTGAAAGTTGTAAGTCAGAAGAATAAGTATCAGAATGGTATCCGCGCCTGAAACGTATCTGAACTGTATCTGGAGACTTAAATCTGTATGAGCAAAGGAATAGCATCCCTGTCTGGAGCGTATCTAAGCTGGGAAAAATCAGAATAGGTGACAGAATGGCAACCGTGTCTGGAGCGTATCTAGACTGTATTTGAATTTTTGAATCTGAATGAGTGACATAATGGCTTCTGTGTTTGGAGCGTATCCGTACTGTATCTGAGATCTGAGTCTGAATGAGCAACAAAATGACTTCTGTGTATGGAGTGTACCCGTACTGTATCTGAATCGGTAAACTGAATAAGGGCCAGAATGGCATCCGCGTCTGGAGCATATCTGAACTAGAATCTGAATAAGTGACATAATGACTTACGTGTCTTGAGTGTATCTGATCTTGAAATTGATAGTTGAATCTGAATGAGAAATAGAATGGCTTCCGTGTCTGGAGCGTATTTGAACTGTATCTGATAGTTGAAATCTGAATAAGTAACAGGATGGCATCCGTATCTGGAGCATATCTGAACTGTATCTGAAATCTGAATCTGAACGAGCAACATAATGACTTCCGCGTCTGGAGTGTATCTGTACTGTATCATGATTGTATACTGTTAATGATAGCTTGTTAATATTATCCTGAAAAGGGTAAAATGTTAGCTGAAACACAAAGTTATGTTGCATAAAATGTATGATACAATAAATGTGTTTTATCAATGTTTATGATACATGGATGTAATGTATGTGCATGTAAGCTGGTTTGTTGTATTGCTGAGGAAAATAAATCCTTGACGCTTGGGGATAATAAAAACCCTTGACTGCTGCCAGGGAAAATGAATCCTTGACTGCTGAGAGTAAGAAATCCTTGGTGATTGTTAGGGATAGCAAATTCTTGACAACTTCTGCGGGGATATAAGGATCCTTCATGCCTTGAAGTTGGAGTATTGACAAAATCTGTTGTGAGAGTAATGCCAAACTATTGGAGAAATTTGCTTGGGGAATCCAAAGAACTTTAATGACTTCTACTAGGGATTATACAAAGGAAATCTTTGATCTGCTGGAGAATAAGGAAGACTCTGATGATTTCTGCGGGGAATTAAGAACGAGAATCTTCATTCTGTTGAGGAATAACGAAAACTTTGGCAACTTCACTGGGGAATTGAGAATCTTCATTCTGTTGAGGGATAAAAAATTCTATGGGGAAGAAGGCTTACTGCTGGAGAGTAAGTTCAGGAGTTTTTGGTTGTCTGCCGCTCTACTGGGAAGTTATCCTAGGTTGGGGAGAGACAAAAGTTAACTGTTATCTGGTTGACTTCCAGGCTTCAAGATAACTTGTTGGGGAAATTGGATTCACTGAAAGGTTTCTGCTGGGGATAGATAGTTTGAAGTTTTAACTCGACTGGGGAAAGAGGTTTCAGCTCCGCTGGGGACCTGTAACTCAAAGTTTTTGCTCCGCTGGGGATTGGGAGTTTGAAGTTTTAACTCTGATGGGGATTAAGGATGTGAAATTTAGCTCCGCTGGGGATCTGTATTTCAGGGTATTGGCTCCGCTGGGGATCTAGATGATGTACTATAGGGATTGCTCCTGAACAGCCTAAAGATGTTTTCCTATCCTTTCAGTTTGTCTGTAATTGTTCTTTTCCATCCTGTTTATTTGTAAACAGTAATTATGTTCAAATGCATATGTTCATCAATGAATCATTGGACGTTTTTACAAATAAAAACACAAGTGTAAAAGAAAAAGACAAGGAGTTTTTGTTCTTTGAAAGAGATATCTTTGTATTAACTTTGAATAAGTGTTTTGTACAAAGGAGACTGTCATCCTAGTAAGAGGATGGTGTCATAATAAGAAACATTTATACAAAGAATAACTATGTGTGTAAAAATCCCATGGGGTTCCCATTCTTCTATAGCCTTCGTATCTCCGAATATCTTGTCCATCCGTTGCTTCATCCGAAGATGTTTGGATTGATCAGAAACTTCAGGTTTGTCAGTGAAGAGATTATCCTTAAAGTGATCCGACGAGACATATTCATACGCTTTAATTCCCTAACTTTTGCCTGGACCGCCCTTTCGGGTTTTCAGTCCATCGGGAAACCCTTTTTTACCCAAGTCGTCCTTTCGGATTTTCAACTTGTCGGGTGTACAAATTTTTTTATTTATCCCTAATTTTTTCCTGAACTGCCCTTTCGGGTTTTCGATTCACCTGGATGCCCCTTTTTTGCCTAGGTGTGTCAACCTAGCGGGTCATTTATGCGTAGTATCTTTTGACTATGTTTGCGTTCACAGGGTGCGGTAGGTCGTCACCGTCCATGGTGGTTAAGATCATTGCCCCACCAGAAAAGATGTTCTTGATTACAAATGGTCCTTCATAGGTAGGAGTCCATTTGCCCCTGGGATCACTTTGTGGCAAGATAATACACTTGATCACTAGATCCCCAACTTGATATGTCTGGCGTCTGACTTTCTTGTTGAAAGCCTTGATTATCCATTTTTGATACGTCTGACCGTGGCAAACAGCAGTAAGTCGCTTTTCATCAATCAAGTTAAGTTGATCAAGTCGGGTTTGAATCCAATCGTCTTCACTCAAACCAGCATCCTTCATGATTCTCAAAGAGGGAATCGGAACCTCGATAGGTAAAACAGCCTCCATGCCATATACCAAAGAATAGGGTGTTGCCCCAGTTGATGTGAGTGTCGTGGTACGGTACCCGTGAAGAGCAAACGGTAACATTTCATGCCAGTCCTTGTAGGTGACTGCCATCTTTTATATGATCTTCTTAATATTTTTGTTCGCGGCTTCGACAACACCATTCATCTTTGGCCGGTAGGTAGATGAATTGTGATGTTGAATCTTGAACTACTCGCACAAGGCAGTGATCATATTATTGTTAAGGTTTGTACCGTTACCAGTGATGATCCTTTCGAGGATACCGTACCGGCATATAAGATTCTGCTTGATGAAGCGGGCAACAACATTCTTTGTAACGAATGCGAAGGAAGATGCTTCTACCCACTTGGTGAAGTAGTCAATGGCCACCAAAATGAAGCGGTTTCCATTGAAAGTTGTAGGCTTGATCTCTCCAATCATGTCGATTCCCCACATAGCGAACGACCAAGGAGCTGTTAAGACATTTAGAGGAACATGAGGCACGTGTACCTTGTCGGCATAGATTTAACATTTATGACAAGTGCGGGTGTGTTGATAGCAATCAGCTTCCATGGTAGACCAATAATAGCCTGCCCATAGAATCTTCTTTGCCATCGTATGCCCACTAGAGTGAGTGCCGAAAGTACCTTCATGCAATTCAACCATAATCCTTTCAGCTTCATCTTTGTCCACACAACGGAGCAGAATAGAATCATGATTGCGCTTGTATAGGATGCCATTGCTCAAGAAGAATTTAGCTGAGAATCTCCTCAAGAACTTTTTGTCATTGACTGAAGCTCTTTCAGGGTATTCTTGCGCCTCGAGATACCTTTTGACTTCATGAAACCATGGCTGGTCCACTACTTACTCGATATTAATCTCGTGACAATGTACAGGTTCGTCCATCCGTTCAATGGTGATTTAGGGAGCCTCATTATCCCAGTTAAGTTTAAACATGGATGACATTGTAGCTAGAGCATCTGCTAGCTGATTTTCTTCTCACGGGAAGTGCTCGAAGGTAATCTGCTCGAAATGTGGTAACAATGTAAATACATGTTCTTTGTAAGGGATGAGTTTTGGATGCTTAGTATCCCACTCTCCTTTGATCTGACTGATGACCAAAGCTGAGTCCCCAAACACAATCAAAGATTTGATTCCCAAGTCTATGGAAGCCTTGAGTCCAAAGATGCAAGCTTCATACTCTGCCATGTTGTTTGTACAATTGAAGCAAAGTTGGGCTATGAAAGGAGTATGGCAACCTTCTGGAGATATAAGCACAACACTGATACTGTTTCCCAGTGCATTGGAGGCCCCATCAAAGTACAGGGTCCATCGGGATCCTTGTTCAGGTCCGTCATATGGTCTGTTCTCTTCAATGTTATCCAATGTCATGATGTCCTCGTCAGGGAAGTCAAACCTCATGGACTGGTAATCCTCAACAACTTGATGGGCCAGATGATCGGCGAGCACACTCCCCTTTATAGCTTTTTGGGTTGTGTACTGTATATCGTATTCCGTTAGAATCATTTACCATCTAGCTATTCTTCTAGATAGAGAAGGTTTCTCAAATATGTACTTGATCAGATCCAACTTAGATATCAGCAGAGTGGTATGAGTCAACATGTACTGCCTTAGCCGGCGAGCAGCCCATACTAAAGCGCAACAAGTTTTCTCGAGCAGTGAAAATCTTGTTTCACAGTCGGTAAAATTTTTGCTAAGGTAATAAATGGCATGCTCTTTTCAGCCAGACTCGTCATGTTGGCCCAGTACGCACCCCATTGAATTCTCTAAGACAGTCAGATACATGATTAGCGGTCTTCCTTCGACGGGTTGCATCAAGATAGGAGGTTCTAGCAAATATTCCTTGATTTTATCGAAAGCAACTTGACAGTCATCATTCCATTTGACTACCTGATCTTTCTTCAACAGCTTGAAGATTGGTTCACAGGTAGATGTTAGGTGAGAAATGAACCTTGCAATGTAGTTTAGGCGTCCCAAGAAACCTCTGACCTCCTTCTCAGTGCGAGGAGCAGGCATTTCTCGTATAGCTTTGACTTTGGCAGGATCAATCTCGATGCCTTTGTTGTTGACAATGAAACCTAGGAGTTTACTAGACCGGACTCCGAATGTACACTTGTTTGGGTTCAATCTGAGCTTGTACTCCTTCAACCTGACAAACAGCTTTTGCAAGTGATCAAGGTGTTCTTCTTCAGTTTGTGATCGGGCTATCATGTCATCTATGTAGAACTCTATCTCATGATGTATCATATCATGAAACAAAGCTACCATGGTGCGTTGATAGGTTGCCCCGACATTCTTCAGTCCGAATGGCATCACTTTGTAGCAGAACGTACCCCACTGTGTGACAAAAGTAGTTTTCTCCATGTCCTCAGGTGCCATTTTGATTTGGTTATAGCCTGAGAATCCGTCCATGAAAGAAAATACTTTATACTGAGCTGTGTTGTCAACCAAGATGTCAATGTGCGGAAGTGGAAAGTCATCTTTAGGGCTGGCCCTATTTAAATCTCTATAATCCACGAACATTCTCACTTTGCCGTCCTTTTTAGGCACGGGCACAATGTTAGCAACCCATTGTGGATAGGAAGTAACAGTCAGAAATCCAGCATTGAACTGCTTCATAAATTCTGCTTTGATCTTCTCTGACATGTCAGGTCTCATGTGGCGGACCTTTTACTTCACTGGTGTACAGTCTTCTCTTGTGGGGAGACGGTGTACCATAATGTCTGTATCGAGTCCCGGCATGTCTTTGTATGACCAGGAAAAGATCTCAACATAATTATTCAATAGCTGAATTAAGCGCTCTTTGACACTCGGCTCTAGATTGGCACCTATCTTGATTTCCTTTTTGTCTTCCTCAGTTCCCAAGTTGATTGTATCCAACTGCTCTTTGTTAGGCTGAATTGCTCTTTCCTCTTGCTGTAATAGTCTGGCCAATTCCCCTGGCACCTCACAATCTTCCTCACCTTCGTATTCGGCTTGGTTGATCAGATCTTCAAAGTCACTGAAGGCTATAGTAGTATCGTTACCCATGGGTTCCAGAATGGAAGGGTACCTGCATTTGTGAGTGTGGGTGTGTGTAAGGACATAGCCATCTTAAAACACCAAAATGTAAAAGAAAGACAATGAGCAAAAAAGGTTTAAATATGAAAAGCGTCCATGATTCATTAAAATGACATATGAAAATGAAATAAGAACCCTTACAAATGGACCTATGTGCCTCGGGTAAGACACAAGGTTGAAAAAGTACGAATTGTTTGTGAATTATTACAGTCTAACAGAAATGGAAAAGATAAATTACTGCGGTATGAAAGTAATCAGAACAAAGTCTTTTGCTTCCCAGTTGCACAGTCCTCCGCCAACAGTTGGAAAAATCTAGTCTTCCAAGCTGCCCTCTTCTTCACTGTCCTCTAGTGCATTAACCCCTCGGTGGCTGATCTTCACAGGTGGCCCTCCGGCACGGGAGCGACGCACGACCTTCTGACCAGTCGAAGTAAATCCCAAGCCGAATTTGTCTGATTTGAAAGGAAAGTCGGGAAGCTGCCCCCAGATAGTGGATTCGCCTTCTTCCACTACTGCCCTAGCATCCTTTAAATAAGACATCCGAGGCGGAGGTCTTATGATCACAGGAGTTGAGGACACCGCCTTGGTCGCTGCTATCTCCTGAGCTACCTCTTCAAAATGCTGGAAAGGAGTTTCGATGAATTTGCCATCCAATTCTATATAGCAGAAAGAATTCAGATGACTGATCATGTATTCCTCTTCGCCATGAATAATTATGATTTTCCCCTGGACAGGGTACTTGAGCATTTGATGCAGAGTACAAGTGACAGCTACAACATGCTGGATCCAAGGTCTTCCCAACAGGCAAAAATAGGAAGGACGAATGTCCATCACGTAGAATGTGGAATTGAACGTCTGGGTACCCACCTTGATCGGGATGTCCACCTCCCCATGGACCATCCTTTTAGAGCCGTCAAATGCTCTCACAATGATGTTGCTGGGTTTCAGGGTTAGGCCTTCACAATCTAACCTATCCAAGGCTTTCTTTGGCAAGACATTTAGAGATGATCCAATATCAACCAAAACATGAGCTAGGGTGGTTCCCCTACATTCCATCGAGACATGTAGTGCATCGTTATGTTTTCTCCCTTTGGAGGTTAAGTCGGCATCGGAGAAACCCAGGCCATTCTCAACTGTCGGAATGGCTACACACTCTTGGAATTGATCAACCGAGGTTTCTTGCGGCACGTGTGCTGTCTTCAAAAACTTGACCAAAGCTTTAGCATGTGCCTCAGAGCACAACAACAAGGCTAACATAGAGATTTTGGAGGGGGTCTGCCCCAGTTGTTCAACAACATCATAATCACTTTTCTTAATGATCTTCAGAATTTCTTCCATCTCTTTCTGGGATGTTTCAGGAATGACTAGTGACTGAGCCTTCGTCAAGACAGACTCCTCTTGGACATTCTTTCCTTTTTTCTTGGCAGCGTAAACAGGGATGGGAATTGCATTGTCATTGTTGGCGAGTACACTTACGGGTACAGTTACTGGTATAGGTGTAATCTTCGGAATGGACGCGGGTCCAAAGACTGCTGTTGGAGGAGCAATCTCTGGAGAAAAGATTCTTCCACTACGAGTAACTTTGCTTGTTCCGACAATGTTACTGATGTCGGGATTATCTTCCTCAGAGCTTTCTTCTTCAATGGTCTGTTCAATTTGTTTGACACCATGGTAGTAGATTTCTCCACCATAGTTCCATGGTACCATTTTAGCGGTTTTGTACGGGGTTTTCCCGGGCATTGTTATCTTCAACAGAGTAGTCACTGGAGCGGATGTAATCCTAACGGGTTTTTTAGGAACCCTGGAAGGATTGGCGTATATGGTTATTATTCAAACTTCGGGAACTAGAATGGGTGAGACAGGAGCTTTCTCAAACAAAATTTCCTTGTTATCAATCAAATGTTGAATTCCTTTCTTCAATAGAGGACAGTCAAATGGGGAGGACAGGCAAGCATGGAAATCTTGGTCACAACCTGGGAAAACCCCAGCCTTCAACAAATTTAACTTGACGGTTAAGAGACGAGTTGACATCTCATCCACAGTAGAAACAAACAAATCTTCTTCCACAACATTGGCATTGTGCCCATGCCTACGCATCAGTGAGGAGATAACATTCTGCTTTTCAGGAGCTTCAAATTCAACTTCCTTTGCATCAATTAGATCTTGAATCTTGTTCTTCAAGGCCCAACAGTTGTTGGTGTCGTGCCCTGGACTTTCTGAATGGTAAGCACATCTGGCGTTGAGATGGTAATGCGGAGAAGCAGTGTTAGGATTTTTAGGGGCCTCCTTTAGCATGGCTAGGTTCAACTTCAAGAGATGTGGTAAGACTTGAGCGCGAGTAATGTTTATCTTGGTGAATTGCCTTACAGTCCTTTCCACCCTTTGTTGGTTATTCCTTGGCTGATCATTTCTCGGCTGATTGTTTCTCGGCTGGTCTGATGCAGACTTCTGAATCATAACGGCCCCCACAGTTGGTCGTCTTTCAATTTTTCCTTGATTCCTTTGGCCATAGACAGTAGACACTTCTTTCTTTCCCGTGAAGGGCTTTTTTGCAGCAGCAAAGGTAGATGCATATTTCTGAATTTTCCCGCTTCTAATACCGGCTTCCACCCTTTCGCCAGTTAGAATCAACTCAGTGAAACCTGCAGAGGAGCTTCCAATCAGGTGATTAAAGAAAGGACCTGACAGAGTCCCCAAGAACATGTCCACTAGCTCTCTTTCAGATAAAGGTGGCTGCACCCTTCCGGCCAAATCCCTCCATTTTTGGGCGTAGTCTTTGAAACCCTCATTGGTAGCCATAGCCATACTCTATAGCTGAGTACAGGTTGGCGCCAAGTTGGCGTTGTATTGATACTGTTTATAGAAGGCAGCTGCTAAATCTTCCCAATTATGCACATCAGACCTCTCCAACTGGTAGAACCAATCCAGCTGCGTCCCCGATAAACTGTCCTAGAAAAAGTGGACCCACAGGTCTTTGTCAGAAGAATGTGGTTGAATTTTCCTGACATAAGATCATAGGTGCATCTTTGGGAAAGACACCCCATCATACTTAGCGAACAGTGGCACTTTAAATTTGGGAGGAATTACAATTCCAGAAACCAACCCTAACTCCTCAAAGTCTAGCCTAAGCACTCTCTGTATCTCCATAGCAGCTAGACGTTCTTCCAAGTTCTTGTATTTGTCATCGGCCGGAGGGTACTGCTGTTCAGAATAGTCCTCATCCTCTTCTTCTTCTATTTCAGAATCAGATGGCACTGCAGTTCCTTTTCCTTTTCCTTCCCCCTCTTCAGATGTTGATGGGAATTCCAAAGTCCGTCTGGCTTGTCCTTCAAACCTTCTTCCCAAGATAGCCACACCAGCTCTCTTCTTCTTCTTTTTCTCTTTTTCCTTCTCTAGTAGAGTCTTGAGCTCCTCCTACCCCTTAGCCAAGGTCAAGAGTAGCTGTTGAAATTGTGAATTCTGAGCTTGTAAGTCTTTGACCGTTTGTTCAATATCCATCTTGCTGAAATAAACAGCAGAGAGATGAGGAAACTTGGTGTGAAGACCTGCTTATGCATATGATGAATGATATGTATTCATGTAATGTTTTCAAGGATTCAGAAATTCAAATTTTTTTTAAACAAAAAAGAAACACACGTCATATTAATAAGATAGAATTGTTAGTACATCAATGCCCCTTGGGCAAAATAATACAAAATTCTAAGGTAAAAAGACGATGCACATCCTCTTTGGTGCAATGTAGGTGTTGAGAGTCTGCTCTTCGTGAAGTAGCTGAGTGAGTTCCAAAACCTTCTTCTCGCTTGCGTAGAATTGGGCTTCGAAAGTGTCGCACTCTCTCTTGAGCTGTATCCAACTCCTTTGTAGATCTTCTAGTGATGTTGGCATGTCAGGATGTAGGAGGGTGTATGGAACCTCTCCTTCCACAACAGGCTCTATAATCACAGGGAGAATGGAGGGGTAAGGCATCATAAGACTTTGGGCGCGGGTTCGTACCCACTTGAGGTAAGGCTTAAGAGGGATGGAATTCTTGTGTCCTAAGGTCTTACTGTCCACCTTGTTGGGAATCCTCCAAGCTCGGATGAACCTTTGTCGGAGTCCTTGATTGTCGTTGTCAAAGTCAAAAACCAAGTCTGGAATCAACATGTCATGGGGGCCATCCCTTCGGGCATACCCAAACTGTCTCAGAGCCAAGCAGAGGTTGTAGGTGATGCCTCCCCTAATGCCAAGTAGAGGGACATTAGGGAATTCCCCATAACGGTCAAAGATAATAACATTCTCTTTTGATCGAGAACACCAATGAATATCTGAATGGTTAAGTGTCATTAACCGTTATGACCACCTCAAGCCTTGCTCATTCTTCAAGACTGATTGGGGAAGATGATAAATAAACCATCTTGCCAGGAGAGGAGTGCAACACATGAGAACACCTATTTTCCTCATTGTACGAGTGTGAAAAGAGTGGAGGATATCCCCAAGCAATGTAGGCAACGGGTTGCGAGTCATGAAGGTTTTAACAGCATTCACATCTATGAGTTGATCAGGGTTAGGGAACAAGACCATCCCATAGATGAGAAGAGCTACAATCTACTCAAAAGCTTGTAAGTCCAAGGAATTCCAGCAGCTTTGGGCCTTCTCAAACAAGAACTTTGACAAGAAGCCTTTGACACCACTTCTAGTTTCCTAATGTGTTGTGACATCAGATGAGTGCAAGTGTAAGGCTTGAGAAATCTCTCCTGGCTTTGGATATCTTTCCGTACCGTTGAAGGGTAGTTGATTGAGAATAGGAATCCTCAAGAGTTGAGAATATTCCTCCAAAGTAGGCACAAGTTGGTAGTCAGGAAATGTGAAGCAATGATGCAAAGTGTCAAAGAACTGGAAGAGAACTTTCAGCATATCCTCCTCTGTGTTGGTGGTGACCAAGTTGAGTAGACGACCATGTCTCTCGGTGAATGGAGAATTCTCACGAATCCTTGAATCTAGCTCCTTGAGTTATGAAGGAATTCTTACAAGGTTGATTTGGATGGTTTTCCTGCGAAGTGAATCCATAACCTATAAAACAGGAACAAAGATGAAAATCCAAAAATCCTTGAAATGGTTAGTGGATGCAAATGATGCTCATGATGTCCATGATGTCATGCACAAGTATATATGTACAAGCAAGTCACACAAGTTCCTAGTTTAGGCTTGCATGGGGTTTCATAGGTAAGTACCCTCTTGAAGTTTAGTTGGCATAACCTGTCCTAGAAATAGTAACCGGGTTCTAAGGAGTTCAATATCACTGGATTGTTTCCTTGTTCATTGTTTCAATTCAGCCTCTTTACTGGCGACCGAAATATTCCAAGGAACCAACCCTCAATGAGTGTAGTATCGAGTATCTACCAACTTCGGACTGCACCAAAGCCGGTCATCTCACTACATCCTAAAAGGCCAAGTTGGTCAAGTAAATGTTCTAAAAGTCCATTAGTGCTTCATGACATCACTCAGCGGCCCCATATTTTCTTTGATTGACTCAAAGGCTACCGGTACCTACAAATATGTCGCACTAATATAGCTATTTCTTAGACCATGTCGGTATACCCCGCACAGTTTCCACAACATATTGCTATTTACCTATGAATGTTTCTCAAATCCGGGTAGAGGATTCAAACCCAAACAGTAGAACCAAAGTGTAAAGCATACAAGTCAAACAAGATAAATATGTAAAGGTGATCTAAAACCCTAAGGTAACCCCACTTATTTAAATGTCCCCAGCAGAGTCGCCAGTTCTGTGATGCGGTGGGAGAACTGACTTGAGGTTTTGCGTTTGTGTTCGCAAATGTTGCGTTTTAGCAAGAGTCGCCACCGACTTTTATTTTATCCAAAAGGAAAGGTCAAAAAGCACAGGAAAGACCTTTGAGATGTTTTCTTGAGTTCAGGGGGTAGATTATGAAAAGGGAAGGTGCTAGCACCCTTTTCATCCATGGTTTTCCATGGGCTCTTAGTTACTTGTTTAGATCACTTGCTTTTCTTTTGCAATTGTTTGAAATGGTGCTTTGTGTGGTTTTGAAAGTATTTTGAAAAGAGGCCTTTGTTTAGGAAATATTTGTAATGATTCTCGTTTGTAAGAATGTATACAAAGATGTTTGGCTTTTGAAAAATGTTTCAATGTTTGAAAGTTGTTTGGAAATTATTTAGAAAGGTGTGTGTTTGTTTTTGAAAATAGCAAGGATTGTTTGAAAATTGATCAAGTAACTAGAAGCTTATCTACCTACTCAAAAGTCTTTCCTATACATTTTTATTCCTTTGACATTGTTAACCTACCATTGTTTTGGTAGATAACCCTATCTTTGGATGTTAAACGGGACGGGCGTGGGTCATCGTATGACCATGATAGCAATGTTGCCAAGTATCTTTAGCATTTTGAGGGACTGAGATCATTTGTTTAGGCAACCTTTTGATAGCGTCATCGAGGGACCATGATCTTTTGTTTGTATTGTTTTTCCAAGATACCTTGCATGCATACCATGGCCATTTTGTTTAGGCAACCAAGTGGGTGAAACCCTATAGGTGCTTGTGTGTAATGTGTTGTCATTTTACATGCTTTTTTGTCTTGTATTAGGTCATGCTATTTGTTTGATTTTTGTCTTATCATACAAACCCTAATTTATTAAACATGTATATAATGCGATAAATTGCATAAAGTAAATCTAAACTATTACAACAATATTATGAGAGTGAGGATACAAGTTTTGAATGAGGATATTTGCACAAAATAAAACCCTAATTCACTATTACAACCCAATTGAATTTATTGTACAATAAATAAATAAACAATTATTTAAATATGCAATAATATGTATTTATGCAAAAATGTTTTGTAATTGTTTTATGTATGAGAAAAATAAATTATTTAAGTCCTAAAAATAAGAAAATATAATATTATTATTTTTGAAAGGGAAAACCCTAAATTTTTGGTTTAAAAGAAAATTGTGTTTTCTATTATTTATTTTATTCATTTTTTGTTCAAGAAAAATAATAACAATATTATATACCAATATTAAAAATTAAATATGTATAAAAAATAAATATTTAATGTGTATAAAATATGAAATAAAATATTAAGTATTTTATTATTATTTACAAGTTTATTTAAGAAAATAAATTCTATAAACCTACTAAACTATTTTTATGCCAAAAAATAATAAAAATAATAAAATAAAAATGAAAAAATTAAGAAAATATTTTTGGGATTTTTTATGTTTAGAAAAAAAATAATAAAGTCAATAAACACAAAAATAAAAAATAAAAAATGAAAAATATCAAAATATGCAAAGGGGGTGCAGATAGGAATATGGAGGGTGTGAAAAACAACAGGCCCAAGGCGTCAGGCCCAGACAGCCTTCATCCCTGACCTCCAGCCAACATCAAACGCGCGTTTTGCCTTCAATCCTGTATCTTTCTCTAGCTTGCATAAAATCAAAAACTCATAACACAAAAAATGTAGCTTATGAACTCACGATTTCAATGATATAAAATTCATGACCTAACTCTCGAAGATCAGGGAGAATTTTAATGGCCCTAATTTCTGATCTAGTTTTTTCAGCATGTTCAACAACCAAATACTCTTAGCTCAGTTAATATAAATGTAAAGTATGCATATGTACAACTTCAACAAGTTAAGGACTACATCTTTACTTCACAAATCAAAGCCTAAGGATTCCTAAATAGAGAGATAGAACTTTGAAGAATACCTTGTTCAATTGAGTTTGGATATGGCAATGTGGGGACTTTGAGTGAGGCCTGAAGATCATGTGAGCTTCCTTGAAGTTCCCTCAGGCTATCCCAATGCTTAACTTGCCTTGAGGATGCTTGAAACATCCTGTAGAAGTCAACCTGCAACCTTCAAAAATGAAAATGCTGAAGCTTGAAACAGGGAACACAGTTGCAAGACAAGGGCCTGGATAGTTTAGGTAGGATGTATGTAAAGTGTTTGAAGTGTTTCAAAGCAAAATGCACGAGCCAATATTGATTTGGCAAAGGTTCTGCAGAAGATGCCCTGTTTGGGAAGGAACTTGGGTTTTTTGTGTTTGAGAGTGTTTTGAATGTTGTGAATTCGTGTATTCTGCTTGCAACAAGTTTCTGAACTCGTTTCAAATGAAGCCAAACCTTACCTTTAACAGATGGACCAGTTAACTTGACTTTTGCAAGTTTGCTTGCTTTTGAAGAAAGTTGACATGACCATGCCAAAGGCCTGTACAGGCTAGCTTGTAGACCGCAGAGGGTTGGTGTATTTTTCCTGATGTTTTTGGATCTTGCTTGCAACAAAAGATCAGGTTCATGGCTCAAGAAATGCAAAGTTGCAAAAAGGCTTGCTTTATCAAAGTAGTATTATGAACTTTATGCCATTTTTGGATTAATTCATTGTCCAATGCTTCAAAAGTCAAAACAAGACCATTATCCATTAAGTTTGCATTTAATTATGGAGTGTAGAAGGGATTTGGGACCTATAATACAAGGTACAAGCATGCTAGGACAAATTTTCAACTTGAAGCATTTGTAAACATGGCTTGAACAAAAGTGACAAATTGCCATTTTCTCTTCTTCGATTCTCCCTAACCATAAATGATCTTGGAGAGTTCTTGGACATTTTGGAAATCTTGTAACATGCTCTGATTGAAATGCAACTTGATATTCCTCTTGGAACTAGGTGAAAAATGTCCATGAAGTTAGGTCAAAAATCTGCCTAAATTAGGGCAAAATTTCACTAAGTCCAAAAGTTTATGGACCCCTATTCACAAATTCATAACTTGAGATCCAAGCATATTTTGGGAAAACTTTGTGAATCAAAGTTGTATATTTCATGGAGGAATACAACTTTCATGTTGGAAGTTTTCTTTGAATCCAATTGCATCATGGTGAAAAAGTTGTGGAAAGTTGGGAAAAAATAAGAAATTTTCCATACTTAGAAAAATTCTAAGTTATGAAAAATTTCAAATTAAAACCCTAATTTACATTTTTAGGTTTCTTGATCAAAAAGTTTCACATTTTGACATATATTGATGAATTATGACCCTTGGCACTTGATTTTGACCAAAAAGTCAAAGTTTGACTTTTCAGTGTACAGTTGATTTTTGATCAGTTGACTGAAAAATTCATTTGTCAACCCTATGCATTTGAGATCTTTTGAACTATGTGATTAGGTCAAGATGATGTTATTGAGTCCTTGAAATCATGCTTGAACCCAATTGGTCATTAACTAGGTCAAAAATCAGAAATTGCCCTTTCTCAGTCAAAACCCTAATTTTGACCATTTTGCCCTTTTGATGATTTGATCAAATTTCTTGAGGAGTTGTGATCCAAACTTGATCAAATGGTTCATATGAGTTTAAAATGTGATTATGTATCAAAAATTATGAAGTTTGACTGTAAATTGGCCATGGTTGACTTTTTCCCCAATACAGCTGATTTTTAGGTCAACTATCCAATTGACTGGGCAAAAATGTGATTCAAGGCTTGAAACTTGATATGAGCAATATTAGGGGTCCAAGATGGTGTATGAAAATCACATGAAGCATTTATGGTCCAAAAGTCCTTGTGCAAACTCAAACCCTAATTTCAGGTCATCAGTGCAAGATGATGTCTTGAGCTAAGCAAACCCTAATCTTGTTTGGAGTCCAAGAAGTCTTGTGAGGAGAAATATTGATAAATGAGAGAGTAAATTTTGGGGTACAACAGCTGCCCCTGTTCAATCTTCTTGAACCTGAAGAGTTAGATTGGCGATTTAGCCGTTCGTGACTCGAAGGTAAAAGATGATTGGACACTAGAGTGCCCGTAAATTTGCACTCGTCAAAATGTAGTTGAGGAAATGGGCTTAAAGATGACATTTGGAGAGGCGGTAGAATTTTGTTGGAGATGGGCTTAAAGATGCCATCCAAGAATGTTTGCTGAGTTGTAAGTTGTAAGTCAGGAGAATAAGTATCAGAATGGTATCAGCGTCTGAAACGTATCTGAATTGTATCTGGAGACTTGAATCTGTATGAGCAAAGGAATAACATCCGTGTCTGGAGCGTATCTAAGATGGGGAAAATCAGAATATGTGACAGAATGGCAACCATGTCTGAAGCGTATATGGACTGTATTTGAATTTTTGAATCTGAATGAGTGACAAAATGGCTTCAGTGTCTGGAGCGTATCCCAAACTTGATATGTCTGGCGTATGAATTTCTTATTGAAAGCCTTGATCATCCATTTTTGATACGTCTGACCGTGGCAAACAGCAGTAAGTCGCTTTTCATCAATCAAGTTAAGTTGATCAAGTCGGGTCTGAATCCAATCGTCTTCACTCAAACCAGCATCCTTCATGATTCTCAAAGAAGGAATCTGAACCTCGATAGGTAAAACAACACCAAAGAATAAGGTGTTGCCCCAGTTGATGTGCGTGTCGTGGTACAGTACCCGTGAAGAGCAAACGGTAACATTTCATGCCATTCCTTGTAGGTGACTGTCATCTTTTGTAGGATCTTCTTAATATTTTTGTTCGCGACTTCGACAACACCATTCATCTTTGGCCGGTAGAGAGATGAATTGTGATGTTGAATCTTGAACTGCTCGCACAAGGAAGTGATCATAGTATTGTTATGGTTTGTACCGTTATCAGTGATGATCCTTTCGGGGATACCGTACTGGCATATAAGATTCTGCTTGATGAAGCGGGCAACAACATTCTTTGTAACGGATGCGAAGGAAGTTGCTTCGACCCACTTGGTGAAGTAGTCAATGGCCACCAGAATGAAGCGGTGTCCATTGGAAGTTGTAGGCTTGATCTCTCCAATCATGTCGATTCCCCACATAGCGAACGACCAAGGAGGTGTTAAGACATTTAGAGGAACATGAGGCACGTGTACCTTATCGGCATAGATTTGACATTTATGACAAGTGCGGGTGTGTTGATAGCAGTCAGCTTCCATGGTAGACCAGTAATAGCCTGCCCATAGAATCTTCTTTGCCATCGTATGCCTGCTAGAGTGAGTGCCGAAAGTACCTTCATGCAATTCAGCCATAATCCTTTCAGCTTCAGCTTTGTCCACACAACGGAGCAGAATAGAATCATGATTGCGCTTGTATAGGATGTCATTTCTCAGGAAGAATTTAGCTGAGAATCTCCTCAAGAACTTTTTGTCATTGACTGAAGCTCCTTCAGGGTATTCTTGCGCCTCGAGATACCTTTTGACTTCATGAAACCATGGCTGGTCCACTACTTCCTCGGTATTAATCTCGTGACACTGTGCAGGTTCTTCCATCCGTTCAATGGTGATTTGTGGAGCCTCATTATCCCAGTTAAGTTTAAACATGGATGACATTGTAGCTAGAGCATCTGCTAGCTGATTTTCTTCTCGCGGGAAGTGCTCGAAGGTAATCTGCTCGAAATGTGCTAACAATGTCAATACATGTTCTTTGTAAGGGATGAGGTTTGGATGCTTAGTATCCCACTCTCCTTTGATATGACTGATGACCAAAGCTGAGTCCCCAAACACAATCAAAGATTTGATTCCCAAGTCTATGGAAGCCCTGTGTCCAAAGATGCAAGCTTCATACTCTGCCATGTTGTTTGTACAGTTGAAGCAAAGTCGGGATGTGAAAGGAGTATGGCAACCTTCTGGAGATATAAGCACAACACTGATACCGTTGCCCAGTGCATTGGAGGCCCCATCAAAGTACAGGGTCCATCGGGATCCTTGTTCAGGTCCGTCATATGATCTCAAATATTGCGGTTAGCAAGAGTCTCCACCGACTTTTCTTTTATCCAAAAGGAAAGGTGAAAAAGCACAGGAAAGACCTTTGAGATTATTTCTTGATTTCGGGGGTTAGATTATGAAAAGGGAAGGTGTTAGCACCCTTTTCATCCATAGTTATCTATGGGCTCTTAGTTGCTTGCTAGATCACTTGCTTTGTTTGAAAAAATGCTTTGTGTGGTTTTTTGAGAGTATTTTGTAAAGAGGCCATTGTTTAGGCAATCTTTGTAATGATTCTCGTTCGTAAGAATGTATACAAAGATGTTTGATCTTTTGAAAATGTTTTCAATTTTTTAAGATGTTTGAAAGTGTACGTGATTGTTTTGAAAATAGCAAGGATGTTTGTTTTGAAATGGAGCAAGTAATTAGGAGCAATCTACCTACTCAAATGTCTTTCTTGTTCATTTTATTTTCCTTTTACATTGTTGTCTTACCATTGATTTGGTAAGGAACCCTATCTTTTGGATGTAACCGGGACATGCGTGGGTCATAGTATAGCCATGATTAACAATGTTTCAAGGTATCTTAGCATTCTTTTTTAGGGACTAAGATCATTTGTAAGGCAACTTAGATAGCGTCATCGAGGGACTATGATCTTGTATTTTGCTTATTTTGCTAAGATATCTCACATGCGTAATATGGTCATTTTTGTAAGGCAACAAAGTGGGTTTACCCTAAGGGTGTATGTGTGTAAATGTGTTGATTTACATGCATTGATTTGTCTTTGATTAGGGTTTGCTATTTGGTTGGTTTTAATCTTTCCATACAAGACCCTAATTACTAGCATTTGTATATAAAGCGATAAATTGCGGGAATTAAAATGACTACGTTATTACATCATTTAGGGGAGGGGTGTACAAATTACAAATGTGGATTTGCAAGAAAATAAATCTATTTATCTATTACAACCATATTGAATTGGATAAATATACAAGGAATGAAATGAATATAATATACAAGTATAAAAGAAAAAGAAATTGATTTATTTTGGATTTTTGTTAAGAAAATGTTTTGGCCTTAATCAAACCAAAGGGTGATGATCAATTGGTCTAAATTAAATTTAGGGAACTAAACCTAATTTTTAAAAGAAATAAAATTGATTTAGAAAAGTATTTTTTAGGATTTTTGTGAATTTAATTAAAATACAAAAAGGTTAATTAACCAAAATAAGCCTAGATTCTAAATTTATTTTAATTTTCAAGAAAATAATAAAATAATACATAATAGTGAAGATTTATTATCTAAGTATATAAAAAAAAGGAATTAATTTATTAAAGAAAAGTTTTTTTATTTCTTTTGATTTTATAAGACAAAATAAACTAAATAAATGTAAAGATAAAAAATATTTTTGGATTTTTATTAATAACTATAAAAAATATTTAATAATAATAATAATAATAATAAAGATAATAAAGATAATAAAGAAAATAAAATAAAAATAAAATATGAAGAGAAAATCAGGGAGGTGTGAAAATAGAACAGGGAGTTAGTGAAAGCAAAAAAGATGGAAAGTTCAAAACTGGGCCCAGGCGCTGTAAAGAACAAAAAAAGTGAAAAAAGTATGAAAATGACAAAAGGCAGCGCGCTGGGTGTTGAACCCACGCCCTCTTGGTCACCAGCGCGCTGCCTTACCATTGGGGTGGCTATACATCCGTTAATTAAAATGAAACAATAAATACATGTTACAAATCAAGTCCATGACCTGAACTTCATCTTCAACCTCACGCCCCAGCCAAACAACCTGCAACTTCCTCATCTCTCAACCAAAATGGAAAACGTGAACATGAAAGTTATTCCATTTTTTCTCACGAATCCAACCATATAAATCATGTAAGCTAACAATCAAAGATGAAGATTAATTTTGCTGGCCCTAAATTGAAACCTAATTTTTTCAGAAAGTTCAAATCTAAAATTCTCTACATACAATCAATATAAATGAAAACTATGAACATGGTTAGTTTTAGAGTAATGATATCTACATTTTATCATCACAAATCAGAAACAAATGATGCATGTATGAAGAGATAGAAGTTTGAAAACTTACCTCTTGCAGCTGGAGTCGTGAATGGAGTTTGAGCAACTTTGGAGATGGCCTGATGATCTGTTTAGCTTGCCTGGACCTCCTTGAGTGTATTCCAACTCTTACTTTGTTTGAAAGTCCATGAATCTCCCTACTCAAGTCAACCTGCAAGCTTGATATTTGAAAATGGTGGATAGTGATGGAGGGGTTAAAGTCTTGAAACATGGGCCTGGATCACTTGTGTATGATGTATGTAAGGTGTTTGAATGATTAAGAATAAAAACACACGAGTGGAAATGGAGATGCAGAGTTTTGGCTAAAAACTGTCAAGTTGAGCAGTCTTGTGAAGCAAGGGTGTTTGGGAGAGTTTTAGGATGCTTGAAATTGGGTGTTGTGTTGCAATTGACTTGTTAATATGTATGGAAAAGATTTGAGCATAAAATCACTCAAGGCTTCTGAGTTATAGGGTTATGGCTCTATAACTTGCTTTTGAAGAAAAGTGAAATGACAAATCTCAAATGTTGTACAAGCATGTCCTGAGCTTCTTCAGGCCTTAGACACCTTGATTTTGGATTATAGGGGTTGTGTGTGTAGAAAGAACAAGTTAGAAGCTCAATACAAGTTGACTTTGTGATTAAAGCAACTTTTCAATAGTGGAATGGTAACTTTCTTCCAAAAATGGCAAATTGGCTTGGACAATGCTTGGAACACTTGGATAATAGCTCAAAAGCAAGTGTAATCTTCTGATTATAGAGATATCTTGAGGTTTAGAGGCCTGCAAAACAAGATTGTGCAGCATAGGTTTGAAATTGGATTTTTGTTCATCACAAAATGCCTTGTAATTCAAGTGACAAAACACCAACTTCATCTCTTCGATTCTCCCTACTCAAGAATGATCTCAAGGAGTTCTTGGACATTTTGGAAAGCTTGAAATTTTCTATAAAACCAATATTTGAATTGATTTTGAAGATTCCCCTTAGAACTATGTGAAAAATTGCCATGAAGTTAGGTCAAAAAATCTGCCTAACTAGGGCAAAATTTCACTAAGTCTTTTTTAGTTCATGAGCATGTATTCATAAAATTATAACTTGAGATCCAAGTACTTTTGGAAGAAGTTTTGTCAAGAAAAGTTGTAGATTTCATGGAGATATACAACTTTCATGTTGGAAGTTTCCTTTGAATCATCTTGCATCATAATGAAAAAATTGCTCAAAGTTATGAAAAAATAAGAAATTTTTTACACTTAGAAAAATTTCTAAGTTTAGAAATTTTGACTTTTCAAAATGAAATCTTGATTTTTTTGATTTCTTGATGAATAAGTTTCATATTTTGACATGTTTTGATGAATTGTGATCTTTGGCACTTGAATTTGACCAAAAAGTCAAAGTTTGACTTTTCAGTGTACAGTTGACTGAAAATTCATCTGTCAATCAATTGATCTTGAGCAATGTTTTGAACCATGTCATTAGGTCAAAATGGTGCAATTGGACTCTTGAGATCATGCCTTAAACCAATTGATCATTTGCTAGGTCAAAAATCAGAAATTGACCTTTCCCAGTCAAAACCCTAATTTTGACCATTTTACCCTTTTGTAGATTTGATCAAATTTCTTGAGGAATTGTGGTACAAACTTGATCAAATGATACATATGAGTATAAAATGTTGATGTGGATAAAAAATTATGAAGTTTGACTGTAAATTGGCCATAGTTGACTTTTTCCCAATACAACTGATTTTTAGGTCAACTGATCAATTGACTGGGCAAAAATGTGATTCAAGACTTGAAACTTGACATGAGCAATATTGAGGGTCCAAAATGATCCATGAAAGTCATATGGGGCATTAAAAGTCCATTTGTCCTTGTTCAATCTCAAACCCTAATTTTCAGTCATCAGTGCTTGAAGAGCTGTCTTGAGCTGATCAACCCTAATGCAATCTTGATCTAAAGGAGATCTTGTGAGAAAATTCTTGATAAGTGAGAGGTAAAATTTTGGGGTACAACACACACTAATTTGTTGATATCTAAGATGGATCCGATCAAGTACATCTTCCAGAAACCCGCTCTCTCCAGAAGAATAGCGAGATGGCAGATGATCTTAACCGAATACGATATCTAATACACAACCCAAAAAGAAATCAAGGGAAGTGTATTAGCTGATCATTTGGCTCATCAGGCCGTGGATGACTACCAGTCCATGAATTTTGAGTTCTCGGGCGAGAATATTATGCTAGTGACTGACTATGAAGAACCTGGGCCAGATGAAGGACCTGAAGAGGGATCCCGATGGATTATGGTTTTTGACGGAGCCTCGAACGCACTCGGTAATGGCATTGGTGCTATAATCATATCCCCCGAGGGCTGTCATACTCCTTTCACTGCCCGACTATGCTTCAACTGTACCAACAACATGGCAGAGTATAAAGCATGCATCATGGGTCTCAAAGCTGATATTGACCTGAGGATCAAGTTCTTGAGCGTTTTCGGGGATTCAGCCTTGGTGATAAGTCATATCAAAGGAGAATGGGATACAAAGCATCTGAATCTCATCCCCTACAAAGAGCGCGTGCTGACATTACTTCCAAACTTTGAAGAGGTCACCTTTGAACATTTTCCACGAGAGGAGAATCAGTTAGCGGATGTGCTAGCTACCATGTCTTATATATTCAAGGTCAAGTGAGACAACGAGGCTCCTCGGATCATTATTGAGAGGTTGGATGAACCAGCATACTGCTATGAGATCGACACTGAAGAAGTAGTAGACAAACCTTGATTCTATGAAGCAAAGAGATATATCGAGGCTCAAGAGTATCCCAAGGGGGCATCTATCAATGATAAGAAGTTTCTGAGAAGGTTCACCGCAAAGTTCTTCCTCGGTAATGGAATCCTCTACAAGTGCAACCATGACAATACTTTACTTTGGTGCATAGACAAGAGAGAAGAGGAGGGGATTATGACAGATCTACACGAAGGCACCTTCGGAACCCATTCGAGTGGACATACCATGGCTAAAAAGATCCTACGGGCAGGATACTATTGGTCCACTATGGAAGCAGACTGCTATCAGCATTCCCGAACTTGTCACAAATGCCAGATCTATGTTGATAAGGTGCATGTACCTCTGGTTCCTTTGAACGTCTTGACGGATCTTTGTCCCTTTGCAATGTGGGGCATTGACATTGTTGTACCCCAAAATTTCCCCTCTTATTTATCAAGTATTTTCTCATAAGATCTCCTTTGATTCAATACTGCACTAGGGTTGATCAACTCAAGACACCTCCTCAAGCACTGATGACTAAAAATTAGGGTTTGAAATTGCACAAGGATAAATGGACTCTTAATGCCCCATATGACTTTCATGGATCACTTTGGATCCTCAAGATTGTTCATGCCAATTTTCAAGTCTTGGATCACATTTTTGCCCAGTTAATTGATCAATTGACCTAAAATCATCTGTATTGAAAGAAAGAAACTCATATATGGCCAATTTGCATTCAAACTTTATAATTTTTTATCCATATTAACATCATGAACCTATATATGTCATTTGGTCAAATTTGGATCATAATTCCTCAAGAAATTTGATCAAATCAACAAAAGGGCAAAATGGTCAAAATTAGGGTTTTGACTGAGAAGGCTCAATTTTTAAGTTTTGACCTAAAACATGGCTTTATGGTATGACTCAAAACATTTCTCAAGATCAATTTATTGATAGTCAAAATTCAGTCAACAATTGAAAAGTCAACTGATATAGTGAAAAGTCAAACTTTGACTTTTGAGTAAAATCAAGTTTCAAAAATCATATTTCATCAAGACATGAAATTGGTTCATCAAAATCAGAAGAGAGACATTACTTTGAAAAAATCAAATTTCTAAACATTTGGAAAATTTTCTAAGTGTTAGGAGAAGATGATACTTCAAAACTTTTGGGTCAGCCTTCACGCGAGTGCAATCAGAATTTGCAAACACGGTCCAGAACATGATGCTTCAATCAGAACATATGGAAGCAATGTTCTTCGGTCAAAACGTGACTCTTCAGCATATGGAGGTTACGTTTCTGATCTTCTGCGACCAGAACATCACCAAAAACCAAAACCTAGTTTAAGCAGCCTGCTGCCCTGTTGTAACACAGTCTTGCAACCAGCTGCTGATGTAGTCCATGCTTGCACTTTCTCAAACCCCATATTTGCACCAAATTAGCATACAAAAGTTATGATTAAAAAGCAATGGAATAATATACCAAAAAGGTTTAAATCCCATTTGTTTTCCCCCCAAAACCACAACAAACTCACCTATAAATAAGTTGCCCCATCACACTTTCAAGGGGATGGCTTTTGGAGAGAGAGAGAATTGTCAAAAGAGAGAAAAGAAAACTGTGAAACTTTTGTAATAATCCATAATCCCCAAACAGAAAACCAAACCTTTGTTCTTCCCTTTGAGTCAAAGAAATTGGTATTTTCTCTTCCGTTGCTCTTGCTGGCTCCAGGACATCTGAAGGCAACAACTCAAGTTCCAAGCGCACGCTTCAGATTCAAGGTAAGTATTTCTGACTTTGCATCTTTTCATTCAGAACATCATTAAAATATGTAAATATCATAGTGTTGATGTTTTCCAGATCATTGCATAAGTAGAAAAACTGTGGATCAGAACTTCTTGATTAAGACTAGGCTCAGAATTAGGATTAGAACTTCTATAAACTGTTGTGTTTTTATCCTTCTGATTTGCTGTTTGTTAAGAACTGAATAAATTTCTGAGGTGCTGATTAATATGAGGAAATAGTTGAAATGTATCACAAAACTTCTGATTTTCAATCACGATGTTAGCACAACACAGAACTTCTGAGTTCTTCTCACTGTTTTAACATACATAACTTCTATAATTTTCTCACTGTTTAAACACACTGAACTTCTGATATTCGCTCACTGTCTTAGAACATACTTAACTTCTTAGCTCTCTTCACTGATTTAATACACGGAACTTCTAAGACTTTCTCACTGTTCTAACACTCAAAAGTTCAGCACACAGCAGCCCAGGACTTCTATATCTTTCCTCTAATGTTTCTTGCAGGACCTCAGAGTGTATCAATTCAGAACTTCTGATGCTTCTTTCTGGACCACAGTGTGCTCGGCATCAGAACTTCTGATCCCTTTTGTGTTGCTTTCAGCAACATGTTAATTCTATCTCTCATTATTTCCCTTTTTTATCATTTTCAATATTAATACTCTTTTATTAATATAAAAAAGACATAAAAATATTTTCTTTTATTAATTAATTAATTTCTTTTTCTTAATTCATTAAGATAAAAAACCACTTTCTAAAAAAGTCCTCTTTCTTTCTCGCATCGTACATTTCAATATGGTTGTAATAGTTAAATAGGATTCAAATTCTTGCAACCCCCCATTTATAAATTTGTGCCCCCATCCCCTTAATGATGTAATAGTGTAGGACTTTACTTTTCCCGCACTTTTATTGCTTTCATATATTGTTAGTAATTAGGATGTGTATGGCAAGATATGAAATCAACAAATAGATAACCCTAATCAATACTAAATGCATGTAAATAAAACACACTATTCACACATGCACCCTTAGGGTAATCTCACTTGTTGCCTTTCGGAAAATAGTCATGTCCCTCGAATATGGGTGTTTTAGCAAAGAACCTCGATAAAAGATCGTAGTCCCTCGATGACCCTCAATATTGCCATCGGTAAACTATCTAGTCCCTAAAACGACATTGCTAAAACGTCCCATAAGTTGCCTTCTATGACTATACAAAAACGTCTCATGCCCGTCCCTTCACATCCAACGATGGGGCTTCTTACCAAAACAATGGTGAGATAGCAACATCTAAAGGAGGAAGAAAATAACATTTAAGACCTTTTGAGTAGGTAGATTCGCTCCTAGTTGCTCGCTTGCTCACAACAAAAACAAACACCCACACTTTCAAAACACCTTTCAAACTTGAAAACATTTTCAAAAGATCAACACCTTTGCATATATTCTTACGAACAAGAATCATTACAAAGTTTTCCTAAACAATGGCCTCTTTTCAAAAATACTTTCAAAAACCACACAAAGCACATTTTCAAACAAAAAGCAAGTGATCTAGCAAGCAACTAATATCCCATGGAAAACCATGGATGAAAAGGGTGCTAATACCTTCCCTTTTCATAATCTACCCCCCGAACTCAAGAAAACATCTCTAAAGGTCTTTCCTGTTCTTTTTAGCCTTTCCTTTTGGATAAAAGAAAAGTCGATGGCGACTCTTCCTAACCGTAACATTTATGATCAAAACACAAAACACCAAGTCAGTTCTCCTACCGTATCACAGAACTGGCGATTCTGCTAGGGAAAATTATAAAGTGGGGTTACCTTAGGGTTAGATCATATTTATTTGCTTTCGTTGTTTGACTTGTATGCTTTACATTATGGTTCTTTGTTTGGGTTTGAATCCTCTTCCCAGATTTGGGATACCTTATAGGTGAGTAGCAATACATTGTGGAAACTGGGCGGGGTATACTGACATGGTCTAAGCAATAGCTAAGTTAGTGTGACATATTTGTGGGTACCGGTAGCCCTTGAGTATTCAAGGAGAATACGGGGCCGTTGAGTGATGTCATGAAGCACTAACTAACTTCTAGAACCTTTACTTGACCAACTTGGCCATTAGAACATAGTGAGATGACCGGCTTTGGTGTCGTCCGAAGTTGGTAGATACTCGATACTATACTCATTAAGGTTTGGTTTTTTGGGATATTTCGGTCACCATTAAAGACGCTTGCGCTGAAATAATGCCCGGGAAGACAAACCAGTGATATTGAGCTCCCTTAGAACCCGATTACTATTGCTAGGACAGGTTTGAGCCAACTAAACTACAAGAGGGTACTTACCTATGAGACTCCATGCAAGCCTAAACCTAAGGATTTGTTTGTCTTGTTTGTGTATATTTACTTGTACATAACATCATAAACATCATAACATCATACTCATACTCACTAACCATTTCAAGGATTTTTGGGATTTATCTTTGTTCTGTTTACAGGACATGGATTTTATTCGCAGGAAAACCATTCAAGTCAATCTCGGAAGGATCCCTCATCAACTTAAAGAGTTAGCATCAAGGGTTCCTGAGAATTCTCCATTTACCAAAAGACATGGTCGCCTCCTAAACTTGGTTACCTCCAACACTAATGAAGATATGATGAAGGTGCTCTTCCAGTTCTTTGATCCTCTACACCATTGCTTCATATTTCCCGATTATCAACTTGTTCCAACTTTGGAAGAATTCTCCCAACTCTTAAGGATTCCCATTCTTAATCAACTACCCTTCAACAATACGGAAATAGATCCAAAACCAGAAGAGATTGCCCAAGCCCTACACTTGCAACAACCTGATGTCACAACTAATTGGGAAACAAGGAGTGGTGTCAAAGGTTTCTTAGCCAAGTTCTTGTTTGAGAAAGCTCAAGATTGTTGGAACTCCTTGGAATTACAAGATTTTAAGGAAATTGTGGCCCTTCTCATCTATGGGATGGTTTTGTTTCCAAATCCTGACCAACTCATAGATGTAAACACCGTCAAAATCTCCATGTCTCGTAACTCGATGCCTACTTTGTTAGGAGACATCCTACATTCTTTTCAATCTCGCACTATGAGGAAAAGAGGTATCCTCATGTGTTGCACTCCTCTCTTGGAAAGATGGTTTATTCCACATCTTCCCCAATCTGTATTGAAGAATGAGTAAGGTTCAAGGTGGTCCCATAGGTTGATGACGCTTAGACATTCAGATATTCATTGGTGTTCCCGATCTTTGGAGAATGTTACTATCATCGACCGTTATGGAGAATTACCTAATGTCCCCTTACTTAGAATTATAGGAGGTATCACTTATAACCCCTACTTAGCCTTACGACAATTTGGTTACGCCCGAAAGGATGGTCCATATGGGATGCTTATCCAAGAAGTGGTATTTGACTACGAGAATGACGGTCAAGGTTACCGCCAGAGGTTTATCCGAGCTTGGAGGATGTTAAACAAGGTGGATAGCAAGACACTAGGACACAATAATTCCATTCCCCTTGAGACTTACCTTAAGTGGGCACGAGCGCATGCTCAGAAACTTGTGATGCCTTATCCCTCCATCTTACCAGTCATCATGGAGCCTGTGGTCGAAGGAGATGTTCCCTACACTATCCTCCATCCCGACATGCCTACCTCTCTCGAAGACTTGCAAAAGGGTTGGATCCAGATGAAGGAAGAACGAGATACTTTCGAGGCTCAATTCTATGCTAGTGAAAAGAGGGTCTTGAAGCTTACGAAACAGCTACAAGAAGAACAAAGTGTGAACGCCTATCTCGCACCAAAGAGGATGCGTTCAGTTTTTCTGTCTTAGAAAGTTATTTTGTAAGCCTAAGAGGCATGATGTAATCTCTCTTGTTTTGTTTAATGAAAATTAACGTTTGTTCATTCTTTTGTCTATACAAATTTAAATCTCATTAATCCTTGAAATCATTTGCACGTACATATTCCATGCATCATAACATGCCAGGTTTTCGCATAATAGGTTTCCTTATCTTTCTCCTGTTTATTTCAGCAAGATGGATCTAGAGAAAACTGTGAAGGATCTCCAAGCCCAAAATTCTCAGTTTCATGAAACTCTACTCGCCCTAGCCAAGGGACAACAAGATATGATGGCTTTGCTGGCCGTTAAGAATAAGCCTAAGAAAAAAGCTCTACTCAACATGGGTAGAAGATTCAAGGAGACAGTTCGTTAAATCCCAGTAGGAGGAGATTCATCTGAAGAGGACGAGAACCAGATTGGTGAGGTCAAGAGTACTCAGGCTGACTGTGTCAATGATCAAGTATCTGATGATGATTATTTCGACGAGCAGTATACACCCGCTGATATCAAATACAAGCAGTTAAAAGACAGATTGAAAGCTGTTGAAATCCAGGCCGTCCCCGGTTTAGATTTTGATGATTTGGGTTTGATCTCTAGGGTAGTCATCCCTCACAAATTCAAAATACCAGTCTTCGCAAAGTACAATTGAATTTTTTGTCCAAAACTCCATTTGAAATCTTATGTGCGCAAGATACAGCCGCATACTACTGATAAGAAGCTCTGGGTTCACTTCTTCCAAGAGAGTTTGGCTGGAACACAACTTGAATGGTTTTATCAGTTAGATGGTTCTCGTATCAATACTTGGGAGGATTTAGATACCGCATTCTACCATCAGTATCAGTACAACACCGACTTGGCGCCAACAAGGGTTCAATTACAAGATATGACCATGGGAAAGAATAAAGGATTTAAGGAATATGGGAAAAAGTGGAGAGACCTTGCTAGTAGGGTCCAACCGCCCTTGACTGATAGGGAGCACATCGATATGTTCATGGGCACTTTATCTGATCCTTTCTTTAATTTGTTGTTTGGCTGCTCTTCTTCTGGTTTCACCGAATTGATCTTAACCGGTGAAAGAGTTGAAAGTGGCATAAAATGTGGGAAGATCTTTATGGCGTCTACCTCCACTTCCAATCCTATCAAGAAACCTTTTGCTGCAAAAAAGGAAGTCAATGTTGTGTACGGGGAAAGGGCCTGTATCAAGAAGAATGATCATCCATCTGTAAATGGCGTCCAAATCTCCAATCCAACTCCTACTCCAAGACCATCTGCAAACCATCAACATTTTGAAACTCCAAGAACACAATTTACGAGGTTAGGCATGTCATTGTCTCAAGCCTTACAACATTTGATCAAAGCTAATTTGGTGACATTGCACAATCCTCCCACCAACCATGATACCTCGTCACCGAAATATAATCCAAACGTTAAGTGTGCTTACCACTCAAGTAGCCCCGGGCATGAAACGGACCAGTGCTGGGCCTTGAAGAATAAAATCCAAGATTTGATTGACAACAAGACTATTGAGTTTGATCCTCCTCCAACGCCGAATGTAATTACCTCTCTGATGCCAAAGCATGACAAGAGTGTTAATGTTGTTGAAGATGCAATTTTTGTTGCCTCTGTTGAAGAATTGACTACTCCACTAAATATAATAAAGAACAATTTGTTGAAAGCTGGGATCTTCCTTGGCTGTGTAAAAGATTGTGTGTGTTGTACAAGACAACTCAATGGATGTGAAGGGATGAAGAAAGGCATACAACGCCTGATGGATAGCCACGAAATTCTATTTGAAAAGACTCCACTTGCCAAGAGTTTGATTAACAAATGTGAAGACCTCTCCATTATTACCATCTCAAACAAGCCTCTTAGGATCACCTCCAAAGGTCCTATTAGGATTTCAAATGAACCCACTGTCGATCCCTTAATACTTACAAATCCCAGACCGATTCCCTACTCTTCAAACAAAGAGGTACCATGGAATTATGGTGCTGAGGTGTTCTATCATGGGATTAAACAAGATGGCTGGATCGAAGAAGAAAAAGATGACAATGTTGGCAACATAGCTGGCTCAAGCAAAGTAACTAGAACTGGGAGAATATTTTCACCCAATATCTCACCACCAGTTTTTACAAAGACGCCCATCCGCATTACTGACGCCAAGCCAAGTACCGATACAAGAGGGAAGGAGAAGGTTGTTGAGCCTGATGTGATTGAAGTGCCCTTATAGGATGGAGAGCCCTCCGCTCGCAAGATGGGAGAGATCTTAAAGATCATAAAAATAAGCGACTTCAAGATTGTAGAACAGTTGGGGAAAACCTCTTCTAAGATTTCAATGTTGTCGTTGCTGCTTTGTTCCGATGCCCATGCTGAGACATTAATCAAGTTCCTGAAAAAGGCTCATGTATCCCATGAGACAACAACAGACCAATTTGAGAATTGCGTGGCTAGCCTGACAGTTGATAATGGTTTGGGATTTTCAGATGCTGACTTAACACCTCTCGGGAAGAATCACAATAAAGCTTTACATGTTTTTGTCGAGTGCAAAGGGACTACCTTAACACATGTGCTAGTCGACACTGGTTCTTCTCTAAATGTATTAACCAAGGGGGAATTAGACCGTCTAGACTGTGAGGGTTTAGTCTTGAAGCCAAGTGATATCATTGTAAGGGCATTTGACGGATCAAAGAGGACTGTTCATGGGGAAGTAGATCTTCCAATCAAAGTGGGCTCCCAAATATTCAACTCACCTTCTACATTATGGATATTCGTACTGCCTATTCTTGTCTGTTGGATCTCCCGTGGATCCATAAAGCTAGGGCAGTAACCTCAACTCTCCATCAAAAACTCAAATATACAGTCAAGGGAAAAACAGTCACTGTCTATGGAGAAGAAGAGTTTATGGTAAGCCACCTTAACTCGTTCAAATACGTAGAGATGGATGGTGAATTCATTGAGACCCCGTGTAAATCCTTTGAAGTCGTGCCACCAATGGTTGCTGCTACCAAATGTTTTTCTGATGAGTCTAAAGCTATTAAGGCCACACCAAAGTTGGTTTCAGTCAAAGATGCTCGTGCGGCAATTGAAGAAGGAAACTGTGATACTTAGGGATAACTCCTTGATATCCCATTTAAAGAAGACAAGTTCGGTTTGGGCTTCACCATCAAAGCTCAGAAGGAAGTGAGGCGTGCTCGTGTTGGAAAGCCACCTCTCTGTATTGGAAGCCATGAAGTCAATGTCGTGGGTGGTTCTGATGAAGAAGTTGCATTTGAAGATTGGGTGTATCAAACTACAACAAAGCTTAAGAATTGGCATGCAAAGGACTTCGTGCCCATCTCCTTCATTGAGGAGTAATGTACTTGTTATTGTCTTTCTTTCAATTCAAGAACATGTTGTCTGTAATATTTTAACAAATAACTTTTAAGCCATGTGCCTAGCTCGGGGAACTTTGGTCCATTTGTCAAGGGTTTTATTTATGTTCATCTAGTCATACAATCATTCAATACAAACCATTGGACTCTTTTGAATTCAAATCTTTGTTCTCATTATCTTTCTTTTCCTTCAAATACATTTTTCAAAATAGCCATGTATCTAACATGCACACATACACACTCTTGCAGGTCCTCATCCACTCTGGATCCTACGGCCAATGAATCTACTATTGCCGACTATGACTTTGAATGCCCAATTAACCAAGTCGAAGATGAAGGCGATGAAGATTGCAAAATACCGGGAGAACTAGCCAGACTTCTATTACAAGAGGAAAAAGCTATTCAACCGCATAAAGAGTCAGTTGAAGTCATTAATCTGGGTACTGAGGCAGATAAGAAGGAAATCAAGATCGACGCCAATTTGGAAAGTAGTGTCAAGAGCAGGTTGGTTCAGATGTTGCATGATTATGTAGAAGTATTTGCTTGATCTTATGAAGATATGCCTGGGTTGGATACCGACATCGTAGTTCACCGTCTGCCGACAAAAGAAGACTGCCCTCCTGTTAAACAAAAGGTTTGTCGCATGAGGCCTGATATGTCTGAGAAGATCAAAGCTTAAGTGAGGAAAAAATTTGATGCAGGGTTCCTAGCTGTGACATCCTATCCCCAATGGGTTGCTAATGTAGTACCAGTGCCAAAAAAAGACGGAAAAGTTTGCATGTGCGTAGACTATAGGGATCTTAATAGGGAAAGCCCCAAGGATGATTTCCCTCTACCACACATTAACATCTTGGTCGATAATACTGCTCAGCATAAAGTCTTCTCATTCATGGATGGCTTCTCAGGCTATAATCAAATAAAGATGACTCCCGAAGACATGGAGAAGACTACTTTCGTTACGCAATGGGGCACCTTCTGCTACAAGGTCATGTCGTTCAGATCGAAGAATGCAGGTGCAACATATCAAAGAGCTATGGTAGCTTTGTTTCATGACATGATTCATCGTGAAATAGAGGTCTATGTGGATGATATGGTTGCTAGATCACAAACTGAAGAGGAATATATCGATCACCTGTACAAATTATTCAAGAGGCTGAAGAAGTACAAGTTGAGGTTGAACCCTAACAAGTGTAGGTTTGGAGTACGACCTGGAAAGCTTTTGGGTTTTGTTGTCAGCAATAAAGGCATTGAAGTTGATCCTGCCAAGGTAAAAGCCATCCAAGAAATGTCGGTCCCTCATTCTGAAAAAGAAGTCAGAGGATTGTTGGGTCGTCTCAATTACATTGCTCGCTTCATATCACACTTGACTGCTACTTGTGAGCCCATCTTCAAACTCTTGAAGAAAGATCAGGTAGTCAGATGGAACGGTGAATGTCAAACTGCCTTTGAAAAAAATCAAAGAATATCTACAAGAGCCTCCTATTCTCATGCCTCCAGTTGAAGGAAGACCTTTGATCATGTACTTGACAGTACTAGAGAATTCTATGGGGTGTGTTTTGGGCCAACATGATGATTCTGGCCGAAAAGAGCATGCTATTTATTACCTGAGCAAAAAGTTTACTGACTGTGAAACCAGATATTCACTGCTCGAGAAAACTTATTGCACTCTGGCATGGGCTGCTCGCCGGCTAAGACAGTATATGTTGACTTATACCACTCTGTTGATTTCTAAGATGGATTCAATCAAGTACATCTTCGAGAAACCTGCCCTTTACGGACAGATAGTCAGGTGGAAAATGATCTTGACTGAGTACGACATTCAATACACTACACAAAAGGCCATCGAAGGAAGCATACTAGCAGGTCATTTGGCCCATCAAGTTGTGGATGATTATCAGTCAATGAACTTTGACTTCCCTGATGAGAATATCATGCTGGTAACCGATTGCGCGAGACTTGGACCGTATGACGGACCTGAACGAGGATCCCGATGGACTATGGTCTTTGATGGTGCTTCCAACGCCTTAGGTAACGGAATTGGTGTTGTGATCATCTCTCCTGAAGGTTGCCACACTCCATTCACTGCCAGACTATGCTTCGATTGCACGAACAATATGGTTGAATATGAAGCATGCATCTTGGGTCTGAAAGCTGCTATTGACTTGAGGATCAAGATTTTGAATGTGTTTGGGGATTCTGCTCTAGTGATTAGCCAAGTAAAAGGAGATTGGGACACTAAGCACCCCAATCTCATCAGTTACAAGGAACTTGTGTTATCCCTGATCCCTTACTTCGAAGAGATCACCTTTGAGCACTTCCCTAGGGAAGAAAATCAGCTGGCTGACGCTTTGGAAACCATGTCTTCGATGAACCTGCACATTGTTGTGAACTTGACACTGACGCAGAAAATCCATGGTACCACGAGGTAATGAGATACCTTGAAGCACAAGAATATCCAGAGAGAGCATCCATTAATGATATAAAATTCTTACAAAAATTTGCAGCCAAATTCTTCCTAAGCAACGGAATATTGTACAAGCGCAACCATGACTCCACTCTACTCCGATGTATGGACAAGAAAGAGGCAGAGGAAATCATGGAAGACATGCACGATGGACTCTTTGGTACTCACTCAAGTGGACATACAATGGCTAAGAAAATCTTAAAAGCTGGCTACTATTGGTCAACGATGGAGGTTGATTGCCATAAAAACTCTAGGACTTGTCACAAATGCCAAATCTATGCTGACAAGGTCTATGTGCCTCCTATCGCTCTGAATGTCATGACCGCTCCATGGCCATTTGTAATGTGGGGCATTGATATGATTGGAGAAATCAAGCCCACCGCTTCCAACGAACATCGCTCCATTCTTGTTGCTATCGACTATTTCACCAAGTGGGTCGAAGCCGCCACTTTTGCCTCAGTCACCAAGAATGTGGTAGCCAGATTCATCAGACACAACCTCATCTGCCGCTATGGAATCCACGAAAGTATTTTCACCAACAATGAGACTAACCTCAACAATGCTATGATTACTGAGCTTTACACTCAGTTTAAGATCAAGCATCACAATTCTTCTCCATATAGACCGAAAATGAATGGCGCAGTCGAATCGGCCAACAAAAACATCAAGAAGATTATGCAGAAGATGGTAGTAACCTATAAGGATTGGCATGAGACGTTTCCATTTGCTCTGCATGGCTACCACACTTCAACTAGAACATCAACTAGGGAAACTCCCTTTTCTCTAGTCTATGGCATGGAAGTTGTTTTACTAGTGGAGGTTCAGATTCCCTCGCTGAGCTTGGAAGCTGTTTTACCAGTGGAGGTTCAGCTTCAAACGAGATTGGATCAGCTGAACTTGATCGACGAAAAACGATTGGCTGCTATTTGTCATGGTCAGACGTACCAAAAATGTATGATGAAGGCGTTCAACAAAAAGATCAAGCCTCGAGAATATTAAGCTGGTGACTTGGTGATAAAGCGCATCATTCTGCCACAAGGGGACCCCAGAGGCAAATGGACTCTCACTTATGAAGGGCCATTTGTTGTCAAAAGAGTGTTCTCTGGCGGTGCCATGATGCTGACTACCATGGATGGTGAAGACTTACCACATCCTGTCAACACAAACATAGTTAAAAAATACTACGCATAAGAGACCCGCTAGGTTGACACACCTAGGAAAAATAAGGGCATCCCGGTAAACCAAAAGATTTGGGCAAAATTTAGGGATATATGCAAAAGATTGTACACCCGGCAAGTTGAAAACCCGAAAGGGCGACTTGGGCAAAAATGGGTATCCTGATGGACTGAAAACCCGAAAGGGCGGTCCAGGAAAAATTTAAGGATTAAAAGCGTATGACTATGTCCTATGGATTCACCACAGTCAACTCTATCACCAAGGTCCGAGTTCAAACGGTCCAAGATCAATCCAATCAACTTCCGTCAACGACAAGGGGCATTCGAAGACATTGGGGCAATAGTAGAGTTGGAAGGCGATGAGATCATTTCACATGGCTACTTGTTTTTGTTTTCAATTTTCTCTTCCTTTTCGAAGATTTCCTCTTACTAGGATCTCTGTCTCTTTGCACAAAAACACCTATTCACAGGAAAAATATCAATACAAATATACTTTGAAGTGCAAACTTCTTGTCTTTGTTTTGAATGCAAATTTGTCCAATAACTAAAATTGAATGAACATATGCATATGAACATAATTAAAACTGTTTGATACCTACGACCTAAGTAGTAACAAGCACCTCTTTAGTGAATATGGAATACCCCCACAGAGTTATTTCATTAACATCCTACTGAACAAAGTTACTCACAAAGTCTCTTTGTATAGGGTAATCTCCAACCAAAGTCTCAATCTCTTGGCAGCTCTTCCCCGGTTAAGTTGAGTCTTACAAGTAGAGGCCATGTGGATCTCTTCCTAAAAGAACTCACCACTTCAGCAGTTTATCAACAAGGTTTATTTCCCCATCAAAAAGTGGATAACATAACTCCCTAGCTAAGTACAAAGTTCCCCAACTTTGGTCTATCTTCTCCAGCTGAGCCTGTTACCCCCAACTGAGTATACCTCCCCAAGCTGGGTTTGTCCTCCTCGACTGAATCTACACTCTCCAGTTCGAGTTTTCCTTTCAGATTATTACAAATCATAGGGCCACAACCCCTAATCCCCAGTAAAATCGTCAACAAAACCTTTACTATCTCCAAAAGATACTATGAAGCCTGGACCCGACCAGATATTAGTACAACTTTCTAAACACTAGGGATCCTGGACCCGACCAGATAATGGTGTAACTCTTAAATTGCTGAAACCTGGACTCGACCAGATAACAATTTGAGTTTCTGAAACCTGGACCCGACCAAATAACAGTTAATCTAAGATACTATAAAGCCTAGACCCGACCAGATAATAGTTTAACTCTTCAAAATATAGAAGAACATGGACTCAACCAGACTACCGTTTAACTTCTTTTCCCCAATAGAGTTTGCCTCTACCCAAAATAAGTTATTGTAAAGCCTGGATCCGACCAGATAGCAATTGCCTTCAGAAATTCATTATGAAACCTGGAACCCGACCAGATAACAATTTAATTCCTAAATAGTTTATTGTGAAACCTGGACCCGACCAGATAACAATTAATCTCACCAACCTCAAAAATCTGCAAAGCCTGGACCCGACCAGATATAAGTTTTCGAGCAAGTTATTGTGAAACCTGGAGCTCAACCAGATAACAATCAATTGTGATCCCCAGAGAGACACTGTGAAGCCTGGACCCGACCAGATAATAATGCGACTTTCCAAAAACCATGAAACCTGGACCCGACCAGATAGTAGTTACCACTTCAAAATTACTGCAAAGCCTGGACCCGACCAGATAATAGTTGACTTCCTTATCCTCAGCGAGTTATTGTAAATCCTGGACCCGACCCGATGATAGTTCAATTTCAAGAAATTTTCTGCAAAGCCTGGAATCCGACCAGATAACAGTTAATTTATTTCTTCCTCAAAAAGTTACCGTGAAGCCTGGATCCGACTAGATAGCAGTAGACTTCCTCTACCCAAACAGGTTATTATGAAGCCTGGATCCGACCAGATAACAACTGATGTTCAATAGATATTCCCCAGCGGAAGCATCCTTTCAACAAAGTTTAAAGATATGTATATTCTTCATCCCCAACGGAAATCCAGGAGTCAACTTCCTAAAACTCCTCAGCAACAGTCAGGGATTTATTTCTTCGGAAAAAACATACATCTCACATTCATACATCATATCATCTACATTCAAGATGCATTTAGCATAATACCACCTCTAGTGAACATCCTGCATACATCTGCATTTTACTAACTCTTTTTCTCACAAGTAAAACATCAAATTTTAGTATGAATCAACAAGAGATTTGTACTGATATTTCTTCCAGTGTTTACCACCATTCCTCCAAATGGCATCTATAAGCCCATTCACAATTCATCTTCGAGTGCAAATTTCTGGGCACTCTAGTGTTCAATCATCTTCCACCTTCAAGTCACGAATGGCGGATCCGCCAATCTAACTCTTCAGGTGTAAGAAGATTTAACAGGGGCAGATGTTGTACCCCAAAATTTTCCCTCTCATTTATCAAGTATTTTCTCATAAGATCTCCTTGGATTCAAGACTGCACTAGGGTTGATCAACTCAAGACACCTCCTCAAGCACTGATGACTGAAAATTAGGGTTTGAAATTGCATAAGGATAAATAGACTCTTAATGCCCGATATAACTTTCATGGATCACTTTGGACCCTCAAGATTGTTCATTCCATGTTTCAAGTCTTGGATCACATTTTTGCCCAGTCAATTGATCAATTGACCTAAAATAAGCTGTATTGAAAGAAAGAAAGTCATCTGTGGCCAATTTGCATTCAAACTTCATAATTTTTTATCCATATCAACATCATGAACCTATATATGTAATTTGGTCAAATTTGGATCACAATTCCTCAAGAAATTTGATCAGATCAACAAAAGGGCAAAATGGTCAAAATTAGGGTTTTGACTGAGAAGGCTCAATTTTTTAGTTTTGACCTAAAACATGGCTTGATGGTTTGGGACATGTTATCAAGGATTAAAATGCATCATTTTAACCTAATGGCATGACTCAAAACATTTATCAAGATCAATTGATTGATAGTCAAATTTAGTCAACAAATGAAAAGTCAACTAATACAGTCAAAAGTCAAACTTTTACTTTTTGAGTAAAATTAAGTTTCAACAATCATATTTCATCAAGACATGAAATTAGTTCATCAAAATCATAAGTCATAAATTACTTTGAAAAAATAAATTTCTAAACATTTGGAAAATTTTCTAAGTGTTAGGAGAAGATGATACTTCGATACTTCTGGGTCAGCCTTCACGCGAGTGCAATCAGAATTTGCAAACACGGTTCAGAACATGATGCTTCAATCATAACATATGGAATAAATGTTCTTCGGTTAGAACGTGACTCTTCAGTATATGGAGGTTAGGTTTCTGATCTTCTGCGACCAGAACATCACCAAATCCCAAAATCTCGTTTAAGCAGCCTACTGCCCTACCGTAACACAGTCTTGCAACCAGCAGCTGATCCAGTCCATGCCTGCACTTTCTCAACCCCCATATTTGCACCAAATTAGCATACAAAAGTTGTGATTAAAAAGCAATGGAACAGTAATACCAAAAAGGTTTAAATCCCATTTGTTTTCGGCCCCAAAACCATAGCAAACTCACCTATAAATAAGTTGTTCCATCACACTTTCAAGGGGCTCGATTTTGGAGAGAGAGAATTGTCAAAAGAGAGAAAAGAAAACTGTGAAACCTTCATAAAAATCCATAATCCCCAAACAGAAAGCCAAACCTTTGTTCTTCCCTTTGAGTCAAAGAACTTGGTATTTTCTCTTTCGTTGCTCTTGCTGACTCCAGAACATCTGAAGGCAGCAGCTCAAGTTCTAAGCGCACGCTTCAGATTCAAGGTAAGTCTTTCTGACTTTGCATCTTTTCATTCAGAGAATCATTAAAATATGTAAATATCATAGTGTTGATGTTGTCCAGATCATTGCATAAGTAGAAAAAATATGGATCAGAACTTCTTGATTAACACTAGGCTTAGAATTAGGATTAGAACTTCTATAAACTGTTGTGTTTTTAACCTTCTGATTTGCTGTTTGTTAAGAACTGAATAAATTGCTGATGTGCTGATTAATATGAGGAAAGAGTTGAAATGTAGCACATAAATTCTGATTTTCACTCACGATTTTAGCACAACACAGAACTTATGAGTTCTTCTTACTATTTTAACACACAGAACTTCTGTGATTTTCTCACTGTTTAAACACACTGAACTTCTGATGTTCGCTCACTGTCTTAGCACATACTGAACTTCTGAGTTCTCTTCACTGTTTTAATACACGGAACTTCTAAGACTTTCTCACTGTTCTAACACTCAGAAGTTCAGCACACAACAATCCAGAACTTCTATATCTTTCCTCTAACGTTTCTTGCAGGACCTCAAAGTGTATCAATCCAGAACTTCTGATGCTTCTTTCTGGACCACAGCGCGCTCGGCATCAGAACTTCTGATCCCCTTTGTGTTGCTTTCACCAGCATGTTAATTCTATCTCTCATTATTTCCCTTTTTTTTATCATTTTCAATATTAATACTCTTTTTATTAATATAAAAAAGACATAAAAATATTTTTCTTTTATTAATTAATTTATTTCTTTTTCTTAATTCATTAAGACAAAAATCACTTTCTAAACAAGTCCTCTTTCTTTCTTGCATCGTACATTTCAATATGGTTGTAATAGTTAAATAGGATTCAAATTCTTGCAACCCCCCATTCATAAATTTGTACCCCCATCCCCTTAATGATGTAATAGTGTAGGACTTTACTTTTCCCTCACTTTTATTGCTTTCATATATTGTTAGTAATTAGGACGTGTATGGCAACATATGAAATCAACAAATAGATAACCCTAATCAAGAGTACATGCATGTAAATAAAACACATTATTCACACATGCACCCTTAGGGTAATCTCACTTGTTGCCTTTCGGAAAATAGTCATGTCTCTTGAATATGGGTGTTTTAGCAAAGACCCTCGATAAAAGATCGTAGTCCCTCGATGACCATCAATGTTGCCTTTGGTAAACGATCTAGTCCCTAAAACTACATTGCTAAAATGTCCCATAAGTTTCCTTTTATAACTATACAAAAACCTCCCATGCCCGTCCCTTCACATCCAACGACGGGGCTTCTTACCAAAACAATGGTGAGATAGCAACATCTAAAGGAGGAAGAAAAGAACATTTAAGACCTTTTGAGTCGGTAGATTCACTCCTAGTTGCTCGTTTGATCACAACAACAAAAAAACACCTACACTTTCAAAACACCTTTCAAACTTGAAAACATTTTCAAAAGATCAACACCTTTGTATACATTCTTACGAACAAGAATCATTACAAAGTTTGCCTAAACAATGGCCTCTTTTCAAAAATACTTTCAAAAACCACACAAAGCACATTTTCAAACAAAAAGCAAGTGATCTAGCAAGCAACTAAAAGCCCATGGAAAACCATGGATGAAAAGGGTGATAATACCTTCCCTTTTCATAATCTACCCCCCGAACTCAAGAAAACATCTCTAAAGGTCTTTCCTGTTCTTTTCAGCCTTTCCTTTTGGATAAAAGAAAAGTCGGTGGCGACTCTTGCTAACCGCAAAATTTGCAATCAAAATTCAAAACATCAAGTCAGTTCTCCAACCGTATCACAGACATGATCAGAGAGATTAGACCAAACGCTTCCAATGGGCATCGCTTCATCCTGGTGGTCATTGATTATATCACGAAGTGGGTTGAAGTTGCCTCTTTTGCTACTGTTGCCAAGAACGTTGTAGCACGGTTTATGAAGCATAACTTGATCTGTCGGTACGGTATGCCAGAGAGAATCATCACTAACAATGGTACGAATCTCAACAATAGGATGATCACTGAACTCTGTAAACAGTTCAAGATCCAACACCATAATTCTTCCCCTTACCGGCCGAAGATGAATGGAGTTGTGGAGGCTACTAACAAGGACATTAAGAAAATCATACAGAAGATGACGGTGACATACAAAGACTGACATGAGATGTTACCATTCGCTCTTCATGGTTATCGCACTTCAGCACGAACGTCGACAAGGGCAACACCCTACTCTCTAGTATACGGTATGAAGGTTGTCCTACCTATTGAGGTCCAGATCCCTTCTCTGAGAATCATGAAGGATGTAGGTCTGAATGAAGATGATTGGGTCCAGACTTGACTTGATCAACTGAATTTGATTGATGAAAAGAGACTTACTGCTGTCTGTCATGGTCAAATGTATCAAAAACGGATGATCAAGGCCTTCAACAAAAAGGTCAGATGTCAAGTATATCAAGTCATGGATCTAGTGATCAAGCGCATCGTACTACCGCAAGGTGATCCCAGGGGCAAATGGACTCCCACATACGAAGGACCATTTGTGATCAAAAGCATATTTTCTGGTGGAGCCATGATCCTGACCACCATGGACGGTGATGACCTTCTTCACCCTGTCAATGCGGACATAGTGAAAAGATACTACGCATAAATAATACCCGCTAGGTTGACTGGCCTAGGAAAAAATAAGGGCTTCCCGGTGAACCAAAAGGGTTCGGGAAAAAATTAGGGATGAAAACAAAAATATATGTACACCCGACAAGTCGAAAACCTGAAAAGGCTGCTTGGGCAAGAAAGGGTATCCCGGTGGACTGAAAACCCGAAAAGGCGGTCCAGGAAAAAGTTAGGGATTTGAAGCGTATCACTATATCCCATTGGATCACCTTGCATCCAGACTTCAGCATCAGCTATCAAGCTCAAAACGGCACCGATCAATCCAGTCAACTTCGGACAAGTATCAAAGTGATGAGACGCTCGAAGACATAGTGGCAATAGTAGAATTGAAACTCAATGGGATTATTACACATAGTTGTTCGCTTCTCTTTGTACACAATATTGTATAACTTTCATTTTCGCTAGGGCATTCTCTTACTAGAGTGTCAGCCTCTTTGTACAAAAACGCCTGTTATAGGCTAACTTCGAAATCAATACAAGTCATTCTACACAAAAAACTATTTGTTTTTCTTTTTTGTTTTGTTTTGAAAAAACGTCCAATGATTTATTCTTGACATGTGAATTTGAATATGATTGCTATTCATAAATATTTTCATAAGAAATGGAAAGACAGTTGCTCAAGGACTTAAAGGAATTGGGCAAAGTCTAAAAAAGGCAGTTGCAATCCCGACAGTTACTTCGTCCAGCAGGTACAGGGGAAGAAACAGTTCTGAAACGAAGTTACCAGTACATGTAACCCCGTAACATCTACACTCCCCACAGAGTAGAGGCAACCAAAAGTTTGACATCGACTTCCCCCAATAGGAGATACTTTCCCCAGCAAAGTTCCTTCAGAGAGCCAACATCTATATCCCCCAGCCGAATTTTATAATCACAAGCAGTTTATAAAGTTTTCTCCCGAGCAGAGTTTATTTCTCTGAATGCAGAAGCTCAATCCCCAACGGAGTTTATTTCTCCAGCTATGAAAGTTCATCCCTCGGTGGAGTTTATTTCTCCAAATCGGCAAAATCTTCCGGCAAAGCGTCTCCTCTCGCAAACAGAGTTATCGCCCCGCAGAGTTATTCTCAGGCAGAGTCTCTCCCCGACAGAATATTCGCAAACAAAAAGGAGTAAATCCCCAACATAGATATCTCCATTCACCATCCCCAGCAGAAATGAAGGGTTCAACTTCCTAATACTCTCCAACAGTAGTCAGGGATTTATTTTCCCCGACTAAAAAATACCGCAATAGCATCCCATATTCATACATCATGGCATGCAGATACATATTGCATACAGTACAATCTCATTTATTTTGAGAACATCATCACAATGAATTTCATACATCATGACATTGCATACGATTAACTCTTTACGATTTAGGGAAAAGATCAAATCAACAAGCTACGTCTAACAAAGGGCTATTCCAGAATTTTCCTCAGAAAGATGTCCTCACAAGATCTCTTTACTCACTATTCCGGTGACAGATGTACCAAGACTTTCGTCTGGGTCAGTCAAATCGCTACTAAGATTCTCCTGATTACTATGCTAGTCAAAGTTAACCTTAGATCTCTCTGCTTACTATGCTGGTAGAAGAGATTACAAGACTTTCGTCTGGGTCAGTTGAATCGCTACTAAGATTCTCCTGATTACTATGCCAGTCAAAGTTAACCTAGATCTCTCTGCTTACTATGCCGGTAGAAGAGACTCCAAGAATTTCATCTGGGTCAGTTAAATTGCTACTAAGATTCTCCTGATTACTATGCCAGTCAAAGTTAACCTAAGTTTTCCTCTGGGTCAGACAAGTCGACACTAAGATCTATCTAATTACTATGCTAGCGGAAGATGTACCAAGACTTTCGTCTGGGTCAGTTGAATCGCTACTAAGATCCTCCTGATTACTATGCCAGTCAAAGTTAATCTAAGATATCTCTGCTCACTATGCCGGTGGAAGAGATTCCAAGACTTCCGTATGGGTCAATTAAATCGCTACTAAGATTCTCCTGATTACTATGCCAGTCAAAGTTATCCCAAGATCTCTCTGCTTACTATGCCGGTGGAAGAGATTCCAAGACTTTCGTATAGGTCAGTTGAATCGCTACTAAGATCCTCCTGATTACTATGCCAGTCAAAGTTAACCCTAGATCTCTCTGCTTACTATGCCGGTAGAAAAGATTCCAATACTTTCGTCTGGGTCAGTTGAATCGCTACTAAGATCCTCCTGATTACTATGCCAGTCAAAGTTAATTCAAGACCTTTCTCTAGTTCAGTCAAATCGATACTAAGATTTATATCCCAGTTGAAGACAACTTGAGACCTTTCTCTGGTTTAGTTAAATCAATACTAAGATTTTTATTCCAGTTAAAGAAGCTATGAAGCCCAAAAACTGACCGGATAATAGTCAATCAACAATTCAAGATATTGTGAAGCCCGGATCATGACCGGATAACAGTTTAATCTCATTTCTCCAGTAATTTGCTGTGAAGCCTGGAATACGACCAGATAGCAATCATCCTTATCACCCTCAGCAAGTTACTGTGAAGCCTGGATCCTGACCAGATAGCAGTTCATTTTTGTCTCTTCAATCAAGAGATGACTCCCCAGTAGAGTAACAGACAACTAAAACTCCTAGACTCTATTCCCCGAGACAGAGACCAACATTCCTTAGTGAAGTCCTCCCTAACAACAGGAACAGGAATTCCCACAAAGGAATATCTCATGAAATCATCATTGTTCTGGATGGCATCTTTAAGCCCATCTCTGACGACTCTCCGTCACATTCTCTAGATGGCATCTTTAAGCCCATCTCCGACGATGTTCTATCATCTTCTCCAAATGGTATCTGTAAGCCCATTCCCGACATCATCAACCATCAGTATTACTTCATGCGAGTGCAAATTTTTGGGCACTCTAGTGTTCAATAACCTTCCACACTCAGGTCACGAAAGGCAGACAAGCCAATCTAAGTCCTCAGGTTTAAGAAGATTGAACAGGGGCAGCTGTTGTACCCCAAAATTTTCCCTCCCATTTTTACACAAGACATACTCCTAGAGATCCTCAATTTCTCAAGTTGACTAAGGATTTACCAGACAAATCCTCCTCTTAAGACAATAAGCCTCAAACTAGGGTTTCAATTTCAAGCAAGATGGTTGAGTTCCAAGGGTCCCAAATGGTCTCCATTTTCATAGTATGTCCTAAAGATAATCCATCCCAAGTTTCATGCCTTGCACAACAAGTTTGCTCAGTCAACTGCTCAAATGCCTGAAAATCAATTGTACTAGGTCAAAAGTCAAATGTGGCCTAGATACAGTCAAACTTCAAGATTTTTGGTCAAAATCAACATTCTGAAGTATTATCCATAATTTGATCAAGGGTTGACATGATTCCTCAAGAAATGCTCCTAACTCATCAAAAGTCAAACATGGCAAATTAGGGTTTCTATAGGAAAAGTCAACCAAACTTTGACCAGGCATAACTTTCTCATACTTTATCAGAAATTTTCCAACCAAGGATCATTTTGAAGAGAATCCAATTCCCTATAATTTCTCTTCATCCCTCAAGTTCAAGAAATGCCTCAATCAAAAGATATAAACTCATACATTATAGGTCCATTTAAAAAGTCAACAAAAACACCTTTTGGGTCAAAGCTCCTTACATGAGCATGAAAGATCCAGTTGAGATGAGACCAAAAGGGTTGTTTAGAGGACATCCTAAGCTTTCTAAAAAGTCCAAGAACACCCTATTAGGGTAAAAAATGAGAGAGATATGCACTTCTAAAGTTGACCAAATTTTGGAAATGTGCATGAAGTCAACATTGACTTAACTTGATTTTTTTCCAAATGGGCCCATGTTTTCATGCTTGCAACTTGTTCCTAAGATGGTCAACGACCCTTGAGCTCACTCATATGTTATTCCATTATTTTTATTATTTATTTTGATTATTTATTTTGATTATTTATTCATTAAAAGTCAAAATTAAATAAAGAAATAATAGAAAATATGTAAGATATGATTTTCAAATCTTTTCCTTGTCAAATAATCATCAAAACATGCTGGCAAATCAAAGGAAAATCGTGGAGGAAGGAAAAGATTGGATTTGGTCCAAAAATAAGCAAAAATCACATAATTGAAAGGAGGATATTTTCTCATGAAATCATTGATTTCCTTCCACATTTGCAACCCTAATGAGATACACTACATAAACACAAGAACCCTAGGTCAAAGAGGACGAAAAAAGCTGCCTCCACAAGTCCAGAAAAGTTCAAAAAAATTCATTAAAAAGTGCCAATCGGATTCATAGTTGCAGAGGGATTCAAAGAATCCCGAGGCTTGCAATCGATTGCTGGAGGTACTCTGAAGCTAGTTGCATTACTCCCAGATGCCAAAGCTCCAAGAATCATCACCTATATCATCACAGTTTGCTACATTTTTTTCAAATTCGTATCCGTGCATTCTTTTATTATTAATCTGTTTTGATTGCATATTTGTGTTTGTATGGGTGCATAGAAAGTTTCTGTATAGTTGAATTCGTGTTTAGATGCAGAATATGTGATATGCCATTGCTAGGCTTTTGAGGTCCCAAATTGGGAATTCTATACACAGGCCAAATTGGGCCACAATAAGGACACCATCATGTTCGGGGACTAGTTTCGAGTGGAACCATGTTTTTGGTTTGGATTTATTGTGTATGTGTGATGTTTTGAGCTTGGCAGGTGCTATGGTGACGGCAAAAAACCGTCACTATAAGTTACTACTCTAACGCGATGAATGGCTGGGGAAGACAAAGGCGTGGCATGATCTAGTTGGGCCATTCAAACCTGCGCGCGCGTTTGTTATATCATTGATTCATTATGCTATATAATATATTATTTGTATTTGGTATAATGAATGAAGCGTTGGCCCAGTGGTAAGAAGGAAGGATGTTAAAGCGTTATATGTGGGAGGTCAGGGGTTCGACCTCTGCCTCCAACGTTTTCTATTTTCTCAATATTTCCTTGCAGATTCTATGCTATCATCACAAGCATGCATACCATAGATCTCTAGATCACCATCCTTGGATCATTCCTTGGCCAGATCTCACGCTTCCAGGCTGTATCCCCATGATGGATCCCCAGGCTCCCAACAACATTGGATCCAGCGCTGGTGATGGGACACAGGAATGGGCTTTGGACAAATTCAGCAACACACCATCCCAAATTTGGGTTTACACCCCTCAGGCCCATTCCTTCACTCTTTTTAATTTTTACTATTTTTTATTTTCATTAATTAGTTTAATTTCTTTTTAAATCAATTTTTTTTATAAAATTAGAAAATCATCACAAAAATAGGACTTAGTTTTTTTTATTAAATTTTTTCCAAATTAATTATTTTAATCAATTTTAACTTATTTTCATTAATTAAAATTAATTAGAAAATTAGGTCAGTTTCAAATCATTTTTATAAAAAAATTCAAAAAAATATATTTTAAATGTTTTTTTTTGTATGGTTTTGCACTTTTTTTCAATTTTAATTCTCGCGCTTAATTATTTTTTGCCGTACGATTAATTTTTATTATTGATGTAACTGCGCTCTGTTTGTAATAGTTAAATTAGGGTTTCAATTCCGCATTTTTACTTTTCAGTCATTAATTATGTAATTGCACCAAAGCCTTGTAATAGTTAGGAACTTTATCTTTTCGCCATTTATTTTCCCGCGCGATAAACTGCTTAGATGAATGTTTAATAGGGTTACCTAAAAGATAATGATTAATTGAACCTAGATAACCCTAATTGCGCACGATAAAATATCTGAAAAAAGCACACTGCTTCACACTTGCACCCTTAGGGTATACCTCACTCGGTTTCCTTTGAATTACGGTCATAATTCTCGAAACGTGAGAATACTTAGTGGTTGTCCTTAAAGTCTAGAGATCACTAGTCCCTCGATGACCATCTCGACTGTTGCCTCGGTATAAAAGTGATCTTAGGGCTTTAGGACAATTACTAAGAGTTTTTTCCCAGTTGCCTTGGTGACCGTACGTCCCTTTTGATAGTCCCTCAAACATCCAACGACTAGGGTTATCTACTCACTAATAGTAGGATAACACGGTCTAAAGGATATGAGGAAAAGAACAAACTTTTTTCGAGTAGGTAGATAACTGTTAGGTACTTGCTCAAACAAATTTTCACACCACACTTTTAAACATACTTTTCAAACAAAAGTTTTCAAAATGCTTTGTCACACTCTTGAGGACTGATACAAGAGTTATTACAAAGCGAATCGCCACACTAAGACATTTTCAAAGCTTTTCAAACCACACTGACACAAGAAATTTCAAAAATGAGCAAGTACCTAAGAGCCCATGGAAAACCACGGATGGAAAGGGTGCTAAGACCTTCCCTTTCCATAATCTTCCCCTCGTACTCAGAAATCTCGAAAAAAGGTCTTTTACTGTTCTTTTCACCATTTCCTTTGTTGGATAAAAGAAAAGTCGATGGCGACTCTTGCTTACCGCGACATTTACGAACAAAAAATGCAAACCAGTATTAAACAGTCGGTTCTACCACTGTATCACATCTGTAATTTGGTTAATTATAGTGGATTAAGTCCTTGTGTATACGGAAAATTACCTTGCGTGCTGGACTGGAGTAACTTAGTTAACAGTGAACCAGGATAAAAATAATTGTGTTCATCTATTTTTATTCACATGTTATCTTTGTGTTTTGAGTTGCAAAAAGATTATATTTGGTGCAAGCCAATTCAACCCCCCCTTTCTTGTGTTTATCACACCTTCAATTGGCATCAGAGCTCAGATTCTAGTATTGATATCTAACAAACACTTAATCGTGTCAGATAAAGATCCATACGAGTTTTAGAAACACTATGGTTGATCCTGTTCCACGACCACCTACTCCAGTTTCTGATAAAGATAACTACAACGCTAAAACTCCCATTTTTATGGTGAAAAGTTTAAATACTGGAAAGATAGAGTAGAAAGCTTCTTTTTATGTTATGATGTTGATCTCTGGGATATGTTAGTTGATGACTTTGAACATTCCACATATTCAAATGGAAAACAGCTTGAAAGGAAAGCTATGACTGCTCAACAAAAGAAATATTGTAAGAATCATCATAAAGCAAGAACCATCTTGTTGAATGTTATTTCTTACACTGAGTATGAGAAGATCATAAATAGAGACTCGTCTAAGTCTATATTTGACTCTCTCAAAATGACTCATGAAGGAAATGATCGAGTTAAGAAACTATGGATTTGGCCTTGATTCAGAAGTATGAAGCCTTAAAGATGGAGGATGATGAAACAGTTGAGATAATGGTCTCAAGGTTTCAAACCTTAGTTACACGACTGAGAGACCTAAAAAAAGGTTACTCAACAGCAGATCACATGAAGAAGATTATCAGAAGCTTTCCATCCAAATAGAGGCCCATGGTAACTGCGCTCAAGCTTACAAAGGATCTGAACAACACTTTTATAGAAGAACTGGTGCATTCTCTAAGAAGTCATGAGATCGAGCTAGATCAGAATAAACCTCAGAAAAAAGGGAAATCTATTGTGCTCAAATTTTTCAGAAGATTTGAGAAGTCCAAAGCTCTTCAAGCTGAAGAGATTGAGGATTCAGAAGAAGATTCCAAAGAAGACAAAGATAAGTTGTCTCTACTGTCTAGAAGGGTTAACCGTCTTTAGAATAGAAATCAAGGCAACGAGTTCAGAAGTACTAGAAGAACAAGTGGCCGCTTCGAGTCTACTTCTAGTCAAAGGAAGTCTAGTGGCAAAAAAGTCACTTGTTATGAATGCAATAAGCCAGGACACTGTAAGAATGATTGTCCTGAACTTCAAAAGGATAAGTCTAAGAAAAGAGATCTAAAAAGAAAAATGAAGGGTGTAGCGGAAAAAATTTGAGACTAAGGTATTAATTAACTTAACTCATATAAATGAAAGTCATCACTACACTTTATTGTTTCCAAAAGGAAATGGGAAAAGAAAGAATATAACCCAAAATAAAATAGAGATCAAGGTATGGGGTTCAGATATGCAAAGGGAAGGTGTACATCCCGGAAATATTAATCCCAACCAGGTTATGAAGTCGTCTAAAAAGAGGAGGTACCCAGGGGGATGTGCAACTTGGCTTTAGAGTTTGGGAGATCATCATCTCTAGGTAGTAGCTCGTTTGTGCTACCAACTCGGATGACACTAGTAATCAGAGCCTACTTACCCATAAACTAGATAGTAACCCGGCTTATTAATGAGTGTAATTTTCGCCGATGCATTAAAGCCAAACGTTACGTAGCTTTGAACACCTTCATTCATGGTGACAACGGCTGTTATGGAGTTATATAACCAAAAGGGCCATACCTTAATTGAGGCTCTTAAATGATGCTAAAATGAATACTATATAAGGGGCTCCCGCAAGAGGTATAAGCAAGACATATACTATTGGGAAATATGCATTACTAGCGTAGCTCCCAAATCCCCACATATACGATAGCAAACTACCTTTGAGGCTCTCCTTATTCCTATAAGAAAGTCAACCATATATTGTTCCTATGCAAGAACATGGGCACCAATCGTGAGGCCTCGGTAAAATTATCCTAGTTTGCAATTCAAAACATATTCACCAGAATGTCATTTGAAGGAGATCCTTTAGACATAGTGCAGTTGTTGGCCACAGTGGAGGACCTTAGACAACAAAACAAAATGATCTAGGGACACTTATGAAAAATTTAAGACCAAAGAAGAGGGGTCGAGAAGGAGGTCGGAGTCTTCTCGGGCTTCCCCAAGAGACTGACCCCGAGAGCGCACGACTCAAAGGCCAAGTTGACGAGCCTTTGATCCAATCAAAGATTTGACACTGCTGAACACCAAGAGAGGTGATGTCTTGCAAGAAGTTGGACATCTGAACCTAATCTTGAAAGCGCCCCGTCCAAAGAGGCTCAATTCCATGATGGGAAAGGATGTTGGGGCTTGGTGTAGCTATCACAGGCTCCAAGGACACCACACTGATGATTCTCATTAGTTGAAAAAAGAAATTAAGGCATTAATACAGAAGGGAGATCTTCTGAATTATGTGAACGGTGGTGAAACCATGACCGAGAAAAAAGATATCCAGAGAGATGATGCAGACTCAAAGGAACCCTCCCAACAAAAGGGGATGGGTACGGAAGAAGCACATGAAACTAAAACGGCTTTCCACATGCTTAACACTATTATTGGAAGATTCGCTAGCCGCGGGGAGACCATCTCGACCAGGAAGAAGTATGCTTGGGCCGTGATGCATGTGTTTGAAGACGTAACCAAAGTCCGAGAACAGGATTTAAATCCTGTTATCTTCTCTAAAAAGGACGTGGTTGGAATTATGGCTCACGATAACTACCTAATGGTCATTAAGGTACAAATCAGAGATTGGAGCGTGAAGAGAGTATTGGTGGACCCCAGGAGTTCAACTGACGTGCTCTACTGGGACGCCTTCAAGGGAATGGAATTTGATACGGTCGAGCTATTACCCTTCAACGGTACCTTAGTAAGATTTTCTAGAGAAAAGGTGCAAGTATTGGGATACCTACCGGTACTAACTACTTACAGAAGCGGCATGAATGCCAAAACGGTCAGAGTGAGATACTTGATTGTCAATGCTACTTCTCCCTATAACATCATCATAGGAATACCATCTTTTAATTCCTTGGAAGCCGCTCTCTCCACCCTATACCTCACAATGAAATATCCCTTGGGGGATGGCAGGGTTGGGGTGGTCAAGGGAGATCAAGATTTAGCAAGGAAATGTTACAAGGACAGTCTAAAGCTAAAGAAGAAAGTCCAAACTGGATAAGCCGAGCATTCCAATGATCTTAAAGTCAACATGGTTGACATAGACTTGCACGATGATTTGTCAGGGGAAAATATATCTCCCTAAGATGAAATAAAGAAAGTCCAGATCTACGGCACATTCTCTGAGATAACATATGTCGGTGCCAACATCTCTCAGGAATAATAGGAAGAGATTGTGGAGCTATTAAGAGAGAATATTGACTTTGGGCCTTTGTCCGTCTACTAAGTCGGTTACGCCTATGGGCCTCTGTCTACCACTATACCGGATACGCCTTAGGGCTTCTGTCTTCCACTAAGTCGGTTATGATTTAGGGCCTCTTTCCTCCAACTAATCTGTTTATGACTTAGGGCCTCTATCCACCAACTAAGTTGTTTACGCCTTCGGGCCTCTGTCCGTTACTAAGCCAGTTATGCCTCGAGGCCTATGTCTTCCACTAAGCTGGTTACTCCTCTGGGCCTTTATCTGCCACTAAGTCGGTTATGCCTTCGGGCCTTTGTCTGCCACCAAGTCGGTTACGCCTTAGGGCCTATGTCTGCCACTAAGTCGGTTATGCCTTCGGGTCTCTGTCCGCCAACTAAGTCGGTTACGCCTTCGGGCCTCTATCCACTAATAAGTCATATACGCCTTAGGGAATTTTTCCACCACTAATTTGACTACGCCTTAGGGCCTATGTCTTCTAACTAAGTCAGTTATACCTTAGGGCCTATATCCTTCAACTAAGTCAATTACGCCTTATGGCCTTTTGTCCACCGCTAAGCTGGTTATATCTTAAGGCCTCTGTCTGCCAACTAAGCCAGTTACGCCTTACAGACTCTATCTGTCAACTAAGTCGGTTACACCTTAGGGCCTCTATCCGCCACTAAGTCAGTTACGCCTTAGGGCCTTTGTCCTCCATTAGAATCCCAGGGGCTTTCAAACGATTATGGAAGGGGTTACCTTCTAAAGATAAAAACAATGGATAGTTGTTGGGGCTTATGAAATTAATATAATACCTGATACTACATGATCAGACACATACAACTTGATGGACTTTATATCTGAGGGGCTTATAAATATGCATCTGATTATTTTAAAGCTAAGTATGCGAGCAAGATTAAAAATGCGGGCAAGTAAAAGCTAAAACAAAACAATTACATAAGCCACAAAGGTCAGTTAAAAACACATATCCCGGAGGCAGAAGTCATGATTACAAACAAAATGGGGGGATTAACCACTCCTCACACAAAATTATATTAATGCATAATTATCAGATGACCAACAGAAACACATATTAAAAAATAGCATCATGGAGTCAGGGTCTCCTTCTCGTCACCATCATTGTTGTTCTTCCCTCTAGAAGGATCTTCAAGATTCGGTGGAGGATATGAAGTATTATATACCTCCTCAAGATCCACAAGGTGGCCATCCAGAACCACCTTGAAGTGATCTATCCCTGCCAAATCTATGTTGGGATGAAGGCACAATCTCCGCTCCTTATCCTGTTCGAAGGTTTCGTCACCAGCAGAGAGGATACTCACTTGAGAATTCTTAAGAGCCTCTTTCAGCTCGTCGGTAGTGACCTTTAGCTCTTCATTAACTATCTTTTCTACCTTCAATATCTCATTAAGCTGGGTAAGAGAAGTTGTTGCACCCCAAAATTTGCCCTCTCATGTTTTCCAAAGTCTTCCCCCTGCATGGTTGATCACAAACTCTTGCCTAAGGAAAAAGAAATTTTTGAGTGGTGCTTTAAATACCTTTCGATCGGCATTCTGAAAGACCCTTCAATTGGTATTCTGAAGGAGCCTTTCGATTGACATTATGGACAAGTACTTCGATTGGCATTATGTCAAGGCCTTCGATTGGCATTCTGAAAGACCCTTCGATTGGTATTCTGAAGGAGCCTTTCGATTGACATTATGGACAAGTACTTCGATTAGCATTATGTCAAGGCCTTCGATTGGCATTCTGAAAGACCCTTTGATTGGTATTCTGAATGAGGCTTTCGATTGGCATTATGGACAAGCACTTCGATTGGCACTGTGTCAAGGCCTTCGATTGGAATTCTGAAAGACCTTTTCGTTTGGCACCCTGGGCCAAGCCTTTCAATTGGAATGCCAAGAGATCCTTCGATTTAGCATTGTGTCAAGGCAGCTTCGATAGGCATGTTAACCATGTCCTTCGATTAGCATGAACAACACCTTTCGATTGGCCTGTTAACAAAGCCTTTCGATTGGAATTTTAATTAGTACCATTCGATTGATATTTGGACCAGGGCCATTTAAAGAACTCCTTCCAGGCCAGTTGAAAGAGGCCATCAAGAGGGCACTAAAAAAACATGTCCAGGTACACTGAACATGAGAAAATGGCATGTCTCCCTTGCAAATATAGAAATAATTAAAGGGTGATTGTGGATTTAATTCCTGAGTTAAAGGCCAGATTCTTGCCTTTTCTATTCCTAAAGAGCTGATTCGACCAGAGTGATTCTGTGAAACTCAAGACCATTCGAAGAAGCATTCAGAAGGCCCATTCGAAGGGTACATAAGAAGTCCATTCGAAGGAGGCAATTCAAGACCAATCGAAGAGCATGGCCTGAAGGCATTCGAAATTCAAAAGTGTCCAGGTTCATTCAAGAGACATGAATATTTCAAAAAAGGAAATTATTTAATGTGTCTGATTCTTGTCTCATAGCTTTAAAGGCCTGTTTAATAGGTTGTCTCTTGCCGTTACTAGACCCCCACACTCCTATAAATACAGGGGCAAGCATGCAGTGTAGAAGACACGAAAAAACAGAGGGAAAAATATAGAACAGAACAGGAGAACAAAAACCATTGGAGAGGCGCTGCCCATACAATCCATCAAAGGTTGTCAGAATTTTCCAAGCCAAAGTAGTCCTTCAGATCGAAGGTGCCCACGCCCAGAAGCCCTCAGATTGAAAGTGCTCCCATCCATCCAGTACCCAAATCGAAGATTCAATCTGCTGGTAAGAGAGGGTAAATTGTCAAAACTTTTCATTTTGCATAACACCTCCATATTTTCTATCCCATTCGATTTTCCATCCTAGACAGAATTCAAGGGCTTGGGTTTGGCCCCAGGTCAAGTTCTTCGTTTGCTAACATTTGCTGCAGATTTAGCCTGAAAAGACTCAGCGCATGCAAGATCGAAGGGCTTGGGGTTCGATACCAGGCCCTGAGTTTTATTTTGCTAACATACTTTTGCAGGTATAGCATCCCAGATCGAAGGAGACACCTTCTCTGGATCGAAGCTTCTCATAGTCCACCTCGATCGAAGAAGGAATTTTTCCCAGGATCAAAGGGAAATCCCCTTCCCTGGATCGAAGGTTGTTCATGCCCACGTCCTGGCCCAATCGAAAGAACCATGACCCTGTTTGGATTGAAGCTTCCATTCCCTCCTTGGCTCTAAGCTCTTTTTTTCCTGGATCGAAGGATCCCCCTTGTATTTTATTTTTGTTTTCATTGACATCTTTTTATCTTTTTTTTAATTAACATTAAAATAAAAAAAAATAATAACAAAAACATTAGGCTAGTTTTTTCTATTAAATTAACTTTGTTAATTAACCTTTTAATTATCTTAACATTTTCTCAAAACTAAAATTAAGTAGATTTAGATCATTTTCTCAAAATAAAATAAAACAACAAAAAGATTTTATTCTTAGGATTTTTAGAGGTTATTTTCAGATTCGCGCGCGTTTATTTTATTATAATTGCCTACTGGTTTGTAATAGCTTAACTAAGACTTTTACACTTTACTGCTTCTTATTTCCCCAATTTTTGGTCATGTAAATAATTCCCCTCCCCGAAGCCTTGTAATAGCATAGGATTTACAATTCCCGCACTTTAAATTCCTGTACATATATTTACTGTTTAGATGTATGCTAACTAGGCTATGTATGACAAGATTAACTCTTAACTTAAAACCAACAGTAGCTCACCATGACATGCAAAGATAATATAACTGAAAATTGACACACTTGCACATGCCACTCCTAGGGTACACCTTACTTGGTTATCTCGAATGTGGTCATTGAGTATAGGATGTTTTAGAGGTCGCCCTCCTGTCCAAAGATCAAAGTTGCCTCGAAATGGTTGCCTCGGAAAAATGATCTAAGACATTAGGGTTACCGCTAAAGCGTCCTAACATTGCTTTAGTGACCACACGTCCCTTAAATCGAATTGACCCGAAAACTCCAACGACGGTGCTACCTACTCCTCAATAGTGGGATAGCACTGTCTAAAGGACATTTGCACAGTTTAATTCCTTTTTGAGTAGGTAGAGGTTCTTAAGTACTTGCTCCTTTTTAAAACAAAACAAAACTTTTCGCACTTACACTCTCTTCAAAAACAAAACTCTTTTTTCAAAACCCACAAACACAAAGAAAAGCAAACTTTTGAAAACATAGTGAGCAAGTACCTAAGAGCCCGTGGATAACCACTGATAGAAAGGGTGCTAACACCTTCCCTTTCTATAATCTACCTCCCGAACCCGAGAAACATCTCGAAAAGGAATTTTTCTGTGCTTTTGTCCTTTCCTTGTTGGATAAAATAAAAGACGGTGGTGACTCTTGCTTACCGCGACATTTTGCAAAAACAAACGCAAACGCGAACCAGCAATCCAAAATAGCCAGTTCTCATTCCCACCGATCACAGAACTGGCGACTCTGCTGGGGAATCTATAAGTGAGGTGTACCTTAGGATTAGATCACTTGTGTTTTCAATTGTATTGCTTTGTATGCTTTAAATTTTGTGGGCTTGTATCGGAGTTCTATAGATCCTAACCCGGATTTGGGAAACATTCATAGATAGCAATACATTGTGGAAACTGTGCGGGGTATACCGAGACGGTTGAAGTAATAGCTATATTAGTGCGACATATTTGTGAGTACCGGTAGCCTTTGAGTCAATCAAAGAGAATACGGGGCCGTTGAGTGATGTCACTAAGCACTAATGACCTAGAACCTTACTTGACCATCTTGGCCTTTTTTAGGGGTAGTTAGATGACCGACTTTGGTGCAGTCTGAAGTTGGTAGATACTCGATACTACACTCATTGAGGATTGTTTTCTTGGAATATTTTGGTTGCTAGTTCAGTGGCTAAACCAAAACGATGAACATAGAAAACAATCCAATGATATTGAGCTCCTTAGAACCCGGTTACTATTTATAGGACAGGTTTTGAGCCAACTAAAATCAAGAGGGTACTTACCTATGAAACCTCCATGCCAGCCTGAAATTTAAGGGCTATTGTGTGACTTGTGTGCTTTCAAACTTGAACTACTTGCATATTCTTGTTATCTGACAACATGATTTCCTTGCAGGTTTTATTTACAGTCCTTATCCAATAATATGGATTTATTGCAGGGCTTACTTACATCACCTCACATTTTTGCTTAAACACATAGCATACACATCATAACATCATGCCTTAACATTTTCTTAACCATTTCAAGGATCTCAAGGGCTTGTGATGCAGGTTATGGTAAATCAAATGTCCAGCAAGGGGCAAAGGGGATTTATTTTCCTCTAGCCAAGGGTGTCTAGAAATCCAAGCACGATAACTTGAGTCAGGGACTATGACCCACTCTATATGGTGAGCTTGACTCTTGAAGAAGGACTCTCAGCAACATGAAGTTCCTTCAATCAAGCTATAAGATTCAAATTCTAACAGTTTCTTGTTTACCCCGCGAGATCTTTGAAAACATTGCATACATATATCATACATATCATTGCATAACAGGTCTCCCAGTACAGGTCTCTTATCTTCTTCGCTGTTTATTTCAGCAATCATCATGTCTACTGAACCTTCAACTGAGCAAGCTATCAAGGCCCTCCAGGCCCAGAATGCCCAATTTCAAGAGTTGGTCATGAACCTAGCTAAGGGTCAGCAGGACCTGAAGACTTTGATTCTGAAGGAGAAAAAGAAGAAGAAAAAGAGGACCATCCTGTTCAACACTAGACGCAGGTTTGGAAATGGGCTGCAGAATGAAGTTGACCTGACCACCTCATCTGGAGGGAAAGACAATCCACAAGAAAGGGGGGCTCCTATCCCTGAAGTCTCCGACAATGAGACAGACTGTGATGAAGAACAGTATCCTCCTGCTGAGGATAAGTACAAATAGCTGGAAGATCGTTTGAGCGTTATGGAGATACAGAAGGTGCCCGGTTTGGAATTCGGAGAGCTAGGTCTATCCTCTGGGGTTGTGATTCCCCATAAATTCAAGGCACCTTCCTTTTCCAAGTATGACGGAGCTTCCTGTCCAAAGCTGCACCTCCGGTCATATGTAAGAAAGATCCAGCCTTACACTACTGATAAGAACTTGTGGATCCATTTCTTTCAAGACAGTCTTTCAGGGACTCAGCTTGAGTGGTTCTATCAGTTGGACGGAGCCAGTATCCGCAACTGGGAGGATTTGGCTACTGCGTTCTATAGGCAGTATCAGTATAACTCCGACCTCGCTCCTACGCGTACCCAACTCCAGGGTATGTCAATAGGGACGGGTGAAGGATTTAAAGAGTATGCTCAAAATGGAGAGACCTTGCCGGAAGGATGCAACCACCTTTAGCTGATCGTGAACTTGTTGATATGTTTTTGGGGACCCTGTCTGGTCCATTCTTTAACCACTTGATCGGAAGCTCTTCACCCGGGTTCACCGAGCTAATACTGACCGGCGAAAGGGTCGAAGCTGGCATCAGAAGTGGGAAGATTCAAGAAGCTACACCTTCTGATGCTCAGAAAAAGCCCTACAATAGGAAGAAAGAGTCCAATGCTGTGAACAATCAAAAAAGTCACCGACAACAGCAAAAGGGAAATCAATGAAAGCCAGATGAGCCTAAAAGGCAATTCACCCAAATCAACATGCCATTGTCACAAGCATTGCAGCAGATGTTGAAGATGAATCTGATTATGGTGATAAACCCTCATCCGAACCCTAAGACTTCTTCTCCTAACTACAACCCAGATGCAAGGTGTGCTTATCATTCTGGTAGCCCGGGGCACGATACTAACGGTTGATGGGCATTGAAGTACAAGATTCAAAATTTGATTGATGCCAAGGAGATTGAGTTTGGTCCTCCGGAGACTCTAGCATAATCACTGCTCCTACGCCAAATCATTGAGAATGCCTTTGTTTCATTTGACTTTTCAAGTTGTAATCTATTTGTTATTCAAACAATTATCTATTAATGCCAAACTTTGTTTCATTAATGCATTGCATATGTTTGTCTTGATTTGATCTGATCATTTTAATTACATTTAAACTATGCTTTTTACTCACTTTATGACATTCAACTCTTGCTAAAAGTTACAAGCCTTTAGAGGGAGGATGAAGAAATAATGCCATGATCTCATACAGTATGTTTTTGGACAGACCTTGCTAACGATGTACAGGCGTTTCTTTCAAATCCTAAACACTAGAGTTATAAGGAAGATAATCCCTAGTCAACCCCTTTGAGCCAAAGAAGTAGGAGTTTTCTGTTTTAAACACAAATTGAAACCTTTAATTTAAACATGGGGCAGGGTAGTCTCTCAGTTAATTCAAAAGATGCGCATTGAAGTCACAAAACTCTCAGTTCATAATACAACGAATGACATCAAAAGCATTCCTCTGGAATCAAAAGACAGTGATGGTTCCTTATTTCATAGGCAGTCAATCTCTCAAAAGAGAAAAGCTCACTGAGCCAAAACCTATAAAGGAGGCTTAAGAAAGCTGGGGCATCCCGCTGACTGTAATCTCGAAAACAGGAACAGTCAGGCAAAAGTTAGGGATAACAAATCAAAAGAACAAGGTCGCTACAAATCCTCAACAACATGAAAAATGTTGCAAAAATGACTGCCTTCCAAAATCCAACTTGTGAACCATCACCAAAACGTCGTTCCAAATTCGAATAGAGTTCGACGCACAATTAACTGAGTTTAGGATTGAAGAACATCACGAAGAGCGGGTGGGTACAAATATACTTTGAGCCTTTATACTTTGTTTCTTAAACAGTGAACCAATCCACGTTACAACCCTTCAAAAGTCCTAACTGAAGCATGGGTTAGTTCGAAAGCATACTGTTACAAAAGGTATCCTGACTCCTGTAAGGCTTTGCCCTAAATCTTGTGTTGAAATTGTCTTATAAAGAGTTTTCTGCTAAAAAACACATTTTTCAAAACTTCGAGACAAGCATAAACTTTGCATTATTTGAATATCACTGTTTGCATTTGGCTATTTGTTTGACAACGGAGAAATTCACACAACGAATATTCGATGAACGAAAGCCCTCTCAGTGAACAAAATCACTTCAAAAAGGATGACACTTCCATTGACAAATCTCCTATCAACAAGGGGACTTGACATGTCACTATCCAACACACCTGGGGCAGTCCAGTCAAGATTTCAAGAAATCTCTGAAGAGGTACAGAGTAACCAGGGGCAAGTCTCCATCTCCGTCACTTGGGGCATTGAACATCAATCTCAGTGAAGGGTTACGTACAATCAAACATTTTTTCTGGCAATGTCACAAACACTTGCTACTAGGGGCAATGACAAATCTCCCCAAAGTCCTTCTTATAGGATGATTCCCCAGCAAGAGTATAATCTCTGACCCCTTTCCCCAGCTGAATCAACCTCAAGAATCCTCGAGGACTTCCCCCAACGAAGATGTCACCTCTCTAGCGGACTGACGACAGGGTTTATTTCCCCAACAATACCAGGATTCCCCAGCTTGAGTTTGCCTCTCCGACTACTACAAATCAAAGGACCACAACTCTTCTTCCCCAGTAGACTCTGGAAGCTTGTCCCCTGCGAAGCACAAATAAGTCTCCTCGGACAAATTCAGAGGTTATCCTCACAAGAGTCTAATTGGGTTATCCTCAGCAAGTGGAAACTGAAAGATCATCCCCAGCGAAGTTCTTTCTATCTCCAACAGAGTTCATTCCTTTCATAGACAGAAATTCAATCCCAACAGGGTTCACTGTCACCAGCAACAGTAATTCATCCCCAACTGAGTTTTATTTCTCCAAATCAGCAGATCTTCTAGCAGAGTATATACTCCCCACAGATTCATTTCCTCGTCAGTCCATTCCCCAGTGGAGTTATTCTTTACTGCAGGATTATTCTCCCAATCATCTTCGATCGTTATCTCCAGCGAGTGAAACTCTTTATTCTCCAACAACAGTCAGGGATTTATTTTCCCAAACTCGGACATACCACAATAGCATTTCATGTTCATACATCATGATGTGCGCATACATATTGCATACAGCATAATCTCATTTATTTTGAGAACATCATCATACAATGCATGTCATGCATCATATACGATTAATCATGTACCTTTTCAGGAAAGATGGTTATCATCAACAACTTCCAGCAAGTTCAAGATTAACTCCGGAAACTAAACAGAGTAATTATCTGCACGATCAAATTCAACTTTACACGGGTTCGTCATGAAGAAATCTTACACGGGTTTCTCCTAAATGCAGCTTCACACGGGTCTATCCTGAAAAATCCTACACGGGTCCTTTATCATATATTTCTGAATGAAGTTTTACACGAACTCATCCCAAAGTAACCTTACCCCGGTTCATCCTGAAGTTTTACACGAACTTATCACAAAGTAACCTTACCCAGGTTCCTCCTGAAGTTTTACACAAACTTATCCCACAGTAACCTTACCCCGGTTCATTCTGAATTTTACACGAACTTATCACAAAGTAACCTTACCCAGGTTCCTCCTGAAGTTTTACACAAACTTATCCCACGGTAACCTTACCCCGGTTCATTCTGAAGTTTTACACGAACTTATCACAAAGTAACCTTACCCAGGTTCCTCCAGAAGTTTCACACAAACTTATCCCACAAAAACCTTACCCCGGTTCATTCTGAAGTTTTACACAAACTTATCACAAAGTAACCTTACCCAGGTTCCTCCAGAAGTTTCACACGAACTTAGCCCGAAGTAACCTTACCCAGGTTCCTCCTGAAGTTTTACACAAACTTATCCCGAAGCAACCCTACACCGGTTCCTTCTCAATTCCAGATGCAGTTTTACACGGACTCATCATGAAGCAACCCTACACCGGTTCCTTCTCAATTCCAGATGTAGTTTTACACGGACTCATCATCAGGCAACCCTACACCGGTTCCTTCTCAATTCCAGATGTAGTTTTACACGGACTCATCATCAGGCAACCCTACACAGGTTCCTCCTTTCCAGATGAAGTTTTACACGGACTCGTCATCAGGCAACCCTACACCGGTTCCCTCTCTTTCCAAGATGAAGTTTTACACGGACTCATCATCAGGCAACCCTACACCGGTTCCCTCTCTTTCCAAGATGCAGTTTTACACGGACTCGTCATCAGGCAACCCTACACAGGTTCCTTCTCAGGAAATTTCAGATGCAGTTTTACACGGACTCGTCATCAGGCAACCCTACACCGGTTCCCTCTCTTTCCAAGATGTAGTTTTACACGGACTCATCATCAGGCAAACCTACACCGGTTCCCTCTTTCCAAAGATGAATTTTTACACGGACTCGTCATCAGGAAACCCTACACCGGTTCTCTCTTTCCAAAGATAAAGTTTTACACGGACTCATCATCAGGCAACCCTACACAGGTTCCTCCATTCTATATGCAGTTTTACATGGACTCATCATCAGGAAACCCTACACTGGTTCCCTCTCTTTCCAAGATGCAGTTTTACACAGACTCATCATCAGGAAACCCTACACAGGTTCCTCCATTTCAGATGCAGTTTTACATGGACTCATCATCAGGCAACCCTACACCGGTTCCCTCTCTTTCCAAGATGCAGTTTTACACGGACTCATCATCAGGAAACCCTGCACAGGTTCTCTCTTTCCAAAGATAAAGTTTTACACGGACTCATCATCAGGCAACCCTACACCGGTTCCCTCTCTTTCCAAGATGCAGTTTTACATGGACTCATCATCAGGCAACCCTACACAGGTTCCTCCTTTCCATTTGAAGTTTTACATGGACTCATCATGAAGTAACCCTACCCAGGTTCCTTCTCAGCCCAGATATGCAGTTCACCTCCAGAGTTAATTCCCCAGTAGACTAACGGACAACTGAAGCTCCTAAAATTCTATTTCTCTCAAGACAGCTACCAACAATCTCCAAATGGCATCTATAAGCCCATCCTCCTACCAACAATCTCCAAATGGCATCTGTAAGCCCATTCCCGAAGTCACACTGCTGATACTGCACCATGCGAGTGCAAATTTCTGGGCACTCTAGTGTTCAATTATCTTCCACCTTCGGATCACGAAAGGCTTGAAAGCCAATCTATATCCTCAGGTTTAAGAAAATTGAACAGGGGCAACTGTTGCACCCCAAAATTTGCCCTCTCATGTTTTCCAAAGTCTTCCCCCTGCATGGTTGATCACAAACTCTTTCCTAAGGAAAAAGAAATTTTGGAGTGGTGCTTTAAATACCTTTCGATTGGCATTCTGAAAGACCCTTTGATTGGTATTCTGAAGGAGCCTTTCGATTGACATTATGGACAAGTACTTCGATTGGCATTATGTCAAGGCCTTCGATTGGCATTCTGAAAGACCCTTCGATTGGTATTCTGAAGGAGCCTTTCGATTGACATTATGGACAAGTACTTCGATTGGCATTATGTCAAGGCCTTCGATTGGCATTCTGAAAGACCCTTCGATTGGTATTCTGAATGAGCCTTTCGATTGGAATTATGGATAAGCACTTCGATTGGCACTGTGTCAAGGCCTTCGATTAGAATTCTGAAAGACCTTTTCATTTGGCACCCTGGGCCAAGCCTTTCAATTGGCATGCCAAGGGATCCTTCGATTTAGCATTGTGTCAAGGCAGCTTCGATAGGCATGTTAACCATGTCCTTCGATTAGCATGAACAACACCTTTCGATTGGCCTGTTAACAAAGCCTTTCTATTGGAATTTTAATTAGTACCCTTCGATTGATATTTAGACCAGGGCCATTTGAAGAACTCCTTCCAGGACAGTTGAAAGAGGCCATCAAGAGGGCACTAAAAAAACATGTCCAGGAACACTGAACATGAGAAAATGGCATGTTTCCCTTACAAATATAGAAATAATTAAATGCTGATTGTGGATTTAATTCCTGAGTTAAAGGCCAGATTCTTGCCTTTTCTGTTCCTAAAGAGCTGATTTGACCAGAGTGATTCTGTGAAACTCAAGACCATTCGAAGAAGCATTCATAAGGCCCATTCGAAGGGTACATAAGAAGTCCATTCGAAGGAGGCAATTCAAGACCAATCGAAGAGCATGGCCTGAAGGCATTCGAAATTCAAAAGTGTCCAGGTTCATTCAAGAGACATGAATATTTCAAAAAAGGAAATTATTTAATGTGTCTGATTCTTGTCTCATAGCTTTAAAGGCCTGTTTAATGAGTTGTCTCTTGCCGTTACTAGACCCCCACACTCCTATAAATACAGGGGCAAGCATGCAGTGTAGAAGACACGAAAAAACAGAGGGAAAAATAGAGAACAGAACAGGAGAACAAAAAACATTGGAGAGGCGCTGCCCATACAATCCATCAAAGGTTGTCAGAATTTTCCAAGCCAAAACAGTCCTTCAGATCGAAGGTGCCCACGCCCAGAAGCCCTCAGATTGAAAGTGCTCTCATCCAGCCAGTACCCAAATCGAAGATTCAATCTGCTGGTAAGAGAGGGTAAATTGTCAAAACTTTTCATTTTGCATAACACCTCCATATTTTCTATCCCATTCGATTTGCCATCCTAGACAGAATTCAAGGGCTTGGGTTTGGCCCCAGGTCAAGTTCTTCGTTTGCTAACATTTGCTGCAGATTTAGCCCGAAAAGACTCAGCGCACGCAGGATCGAAGGTCTTGGGGTTCGATACCAGGCCCTGAGTTTTATTTTGCTAACATACTTTTGCAGGTATAGCATCCCAGATCGAACGAGACACCTTCTCTGGATCGAAGCTTCCCATAGTCCACCTGGATCGAAGAAGGCATTTTTCCCAGGATCGAAGGGAAATCCCCTTCCCTGGATCGAAGGCTGTTCATGCCCACGTCCTGGCCCAATCGAAAGAACCATGACCCTGTTTGGATTGAAGCTTACATTCCCTCCTTGGCTCTAAGCTCTTTTTTTTGCTGGATCGAAGGATCCCCCTTGTATTTTATTTTTGTTTTCATTGACATCTTTTTATCTTTTTTTTAATTAACATTAAAATAAAAAAAAATAATAACAAAAACATTAGGCTAGTTTTTTCTATTAAATTAACTTTGTTAATTAACCTTTTAATTATCTTAACATTTTCTCAAAACTAAAATTAAGTAGATTTAGATCATTTTCTCAAAATAAAATAAAACAACAAAAAGATTTATTTCTTAGGATTTTTAGAGGTTATTTTTAGATTCGCGCGCGTTTATTTTATTATAATTGCCTACTGGTTTGTAATAGCTTAACTAAGACTTTTACACTTTACTGCTTCTTATTCCCCCAATTTTTGGTCATGTAAATAATCCCCCTTCCCGAAGCCTTGTAATAGCGTAGGATCTACAATTCACGCACTTTAAATTCCTGTACATATATTAACTGTTTAGATGTATGCTAACTAGGCTATGTATGACAAGATTAACTCTTAACTTAAAACCAACAGTAGCTCACCATGACATGCAAAGATAATATAACTGAAAATTGACACACTTGCACATGCCACTCCTAGGGTACACCTCACTTGGTTACCTCGAATGTGGTCATTGAGTATAGGATGTTTTAGAGGTCGCCCTCATGTCTAAAGATCAAAGTTGCCTCGAAATGGTTGCCTCAGAAAAATGATCTAAGACATTAGGGTTACCACTAAAGCGTCCTAACATTGCTTTAGTGACCACACGTCCCTTAAATCGAATTGACCCGAAAACTCCAACGACGGTGCTACCTACTCCTCAATAGTGGGATAGCACTGTCTAAAGGATATTTGCACAGTTTAATTCCTTTTTGAGTAGGTAGAGGTTCTTAAGTACTTGCTCCTTTTTAAAACAAAACAAAACTTTTCGCACTTACACTCTCTTCAAAAACAAAACTCTTTTTTCAAAACCCACAAACACAAAGAAAAGCAAACTTTTGAAAACATAGTGAGCAAGTACCTAAGAGCCCGTGGATAACCACAGATAGAAAGGGTGCTAACACCTTCCCTTTCTATAATCTACCTCCCGAACCCGAGAAATATCTCGAAAAGGAATTTTTCTGTGCTTTTGTCCTTTCCTTGTTGGATAAAATAAAAGACGGTGGCGACTCTTGCTTACCGCGACATTTTGCAAAAACAAACACAAACGCGAACCAGTATTCCAAAATAGTCAGTTCTCATTCCCACCGATCACAGAACTGGCGACTCTGCTGGGAAATCTATAAGTGAGGTGTACCTTAGGATTAGATCATTTGTGTTTTCAATTATATTGCTTTGTATGCTTTAAATTTTGTGGGCTTGTATTGGAGTTCTATAGATCCTAACCCGGATTTGGGAAACATTCATAGATAGCAATATGTTATGGAAACTGTGCGGGGTATACTGACATGGTTGAAGAAATAGCTATATTAGTGCGACATATTTGTGAGTACCGGTAGCCTTTGAGTCAATCAAAGAGAATACGGGGCCGCTAAGTGATGTCACTAAGCACTAATGACCTAGAACCTTACTTGACCATCTTGGCCTTTTTTAGGGATAGTGAGATGACCGACTTTGGTGCAGTCCGAAGTTGGTAGATACTCGATACTACACTCATTGAGGATTGTCTTCTTGGAATATTTTGGTCGCTAGTTCAGTGGCTAAACCAAAACGATGAACATAGAAAACAATCCAATGATATTGAGCTCCTTAGAACCCGGTTACTATTTATAGGACAGGTTTTGAGCCAACTAAACTCAAGAGGGTACTTACCTATGAAACCTCCATGCCAGCCTAAAATTTAAGGGCTATTGTGTGACTTGTGTGCTTTCAAACTTGAACTACTTGCATATTCTTGTTATCTGACAACATGATTTCCTTGCAGGTTTTGTTTACAGTCCTTATCCAATAATATGGATTTATTGCAGGGCTTACTTACATCACCTCACATTTTTGCTTAAACACATAGCATACACATCATAGCATCATGCCTTGACATTTTCTTAACCATTTCAAGGATCTCAAGGCCTTGTGATGCAGGTTATGGTAAATCAAATGTCCAGCAAGGGGCAAAGGGGATTTATTTTCCTCTAGCCAAGGGTGTCTAGAAATCCAAGCACGATAACTTGAGTCAGGGGCTATGACCCACTCGATATGGTGAGCTTGACTCTTGAAGAAGGACTCTCAGCAACATGAAGTTCCTTCAATCAAGCTACAAGATTCAAATTCTAACAGTTTCTTGTTTACCCCGTGAGATCCTTGAAAACATTGCATACATATATCATATATATCATTGCATAATAGGTCTCCCAGTACATGTCTCTTATCTTCTTCGCTGTTTATTTCAGCAATCATCATGTCTACTGAACCTTCAATTGAGCAAGCTATCAAGAGTTGGTCATGAGCCTAGCTAAGGGTCAGTAGGACCTGAAGACTTTGATTCTGAAGGAGAAAAAGAAGAAGAAAAAGAGGACCATCATGTTCAACACTAGACGCAGGTTTGGAAACGGGCTGCAGAATGAAGTTGACCTGACCACCTCATCTGGAGGGAAAGACAGTCCACAAGAAAGGGGGGCTCCTAGCCCTGAAGTCTCCGACAATGAGACGGACTATGATGAAGAACAGTATCCTCCTGCTGAGGATAAGTACAAACAGCTGGAAGACTGTTTGAGCGTTATGGAGATACAGAAGGTGCCCGGTCTAGAATTAGGAGAGCTAGGTCTATCATCTGGGGTTGTGATTCCCCATAAATTCAAGGCAACTACCTTTTCCAAGTATGATGGAGCTTCCTGTCCAAAGCTGCACCTCCGGTCATATGTAAGAAAGATCCAGCCTTACACTGATGATAAGAACTTGTGGATCCATTTCTTTCAAGACAGTCTTTCAGGGACTCAGCTTGAGTGGTTCTATCAGTTGGACGGAGCCAGTATCCGCAGCTGGGAGGATTTGGCTACTACGTTCTATAGGCAGTATCAGTATAACTCCGACCTCGCTCCTACGCGTACCCAACTCCAGGGTATGTCAATAGGGACGGGTGAAGGATTTAAAGAGTATGCTCAAAAATGGAGAGACCTTGCCGGAAGGGTGCAACCACCTTTAGCTGATCGTGAACTTGTTGATATGTTTTTGGGGACCCTGTCTGATCCATTCTTTAACCACTTGATCGGAAGCACTTCAGTCGGGTTCACCGAGCTAATACTGACCGGCGAAAGGGTCGAAGCTGGCATCAGAAGTGGGAAGATTCAAGAAGCTACACCTTCTGATGCTCAGAAAAAGCCCTACAATGGGAAGAAAGATTCCAATGCTGTGAACAGTCAAAAAAGTCACCGTCACCAACACGTAGGGGCAGTCCTGGTCTCTGGTTCTGCGTCACACCGACAACAGCAAAAGGGAAATCAATGAAAGCCAGATGAGCCTAAAAGGCAATTCACCCAAATCAACATGCCATTGTCACAAGCATTGCAGCAGATGTTGAAGATGAATCTGATTACGGTGATAAACCCTCATCCGAACCCTAAGACTTCTTCTCCTAACTACAACCCAGATGCAAGGTGTGCTTATCATTCTGGTAGCCCGAGGCACGATACTAACGATTGGTGGGCATTAAAGTACAAGATTCAAAATTTGATTGATGCCAAGGAGATTGAGTTTGGTCCTCCGGAGACTCTAGCATAATCACTGCTCCTACGCCAAATCATTGAGAATGCCTTTGTTTCATTTGAATTTTCAAGTTGTAATCTCTTTGTTATTCAAACAATTATCTATTAATGCCAAACTTTGTTTCATTAATGCATTGCATATGTTTGTCTTGATTTGATCCGATCATTTTAATTACATTTAAACTATGCTTTTTACTCACTTTATGACATTCAACTCTTGCTAAAAGTTACAAGCCTTTAGAGGGAGGATGAAGAAATAATGCCATGATCTCATACAGTATGCTTTTGGACAGACCTTGCTAACGATGTACAGGCGTTTCTTTCAAATCCTAAACACTGGAGTTATAAGGAAGATAATCCCTAGTCAACCCCTTTGAGCCAAAGAAGTAGGAGTTTTCTGTTTTAAACACAAATTGAAACCTTTAATTTAAACATGGGGCAGGGTAGTCTCTCAGTTAATTCAAAATATGCGCATCGAAGTCGCAAAACTCTCAGTTCATAATACAACGAATGACATCAAAAGCATTCCTCTGGAATCAAAAGACAGTGATGGTTCCTTATTTCATAGGAAGTCAATCTCTCAAAAGAGAAAAGCTCACTGAGCCAAAACCTATAAAGGAGGCTTAAGAAAGCTGGGGCATCCCGCTGAATGTAATCTCGAAAATAGGAACAGTCAGGCAAAAGTTAGGGATAACAAATCAAAAGAACGAGGTCGCTACAAATCCTCAACAACATGAAAAATGTTGCAAAAATGACTGCCTTCCAAAATCCAACTTATGAACCATCACCAAAACGTCGTTCCAAATTCGAATAGAGTTCGACGCACAATTAACTGAGTTTAGGATTGAAGAACATCACGAAGAGCGGGTGGGTACAAATATACTTTGAGTCTTTATCCTTTGTTTCTTAAACCGTGAACCAAGCCACGTTACAACCCTTCAAAAGTCCTAACTGAAGCATGGGTTAGTTCGAAAGCATACTGTTACAAAAGGTATCCTGACTCCTGTAAGGCTTTGCCCTAAATCTTGTGTTGAAATTGTCTTATAAAGAGTTTTCTGCTAAAAAACGCATTTTTCAAAACTTCGAGACAAGCATAAACTTTGCATTATTTGAATATCAATGTTTGCATTTGGCTATTTGTTTGACAGCAGAGAAATTCACACAACGAATATTCGATGAACGAAAGCCCTCTCAATGAACAAAATCACTTCAAAAAGGATGACACTTCCATTGACAAATCTCCTATCAACAAGGGGACTTGACATGTCACTATCCAGCACACCTAGGGCAGTCCAGTCAAGATTTCAAGAAATCTTTGAAGAGATACAGAGTAACCAGGGGCAAGTCTCCATCTCCGTCACTTGGGGCATTGAACATCAATCTCAGTGAAGGGTTACGTACAATCAAACATTTTTTCTGGCAATGTCACAAACACTTGCTACTAGGGGCAATGAAAAATCTCCCCAAAGTCCTTCTCATAGGATGATTCCCCGGAAAGAGTATAATCTTTGACCCCTTTCCCCAGCTGAATAAACCTCAAGAATCCTCGAGGACTTCCCCCAACGAAGATGTCACCTCTCTAGCAGACTGACGACATGGTTTATTTCCCCAACAATACCAGGATTCCCCAGCTTAATTTTGCCTCTCCGACTACTACAAATCAAAGGACCACAACTCTTCTTCCCCAGTAGACTCTGGAAGCTTGTCCCCTGCGAAGCACAAATAAGTCTCCTCGGCCAAATTCAGAGGTTATCCTCACAAGAGTCTAATTGGGTTATCCTCAGCAAGTGGCAACTGAAAGATCATCCCCAGCGAAGTTCTTTCTATCCCCAACAAAGTTCATTCCTTTCATAGACAGAAATTCAATCCCCAACAGGGTTCACTGTCACCAGCAACAGTAATTCATCCCCAGCTGAGTTTTATTTCTCCAAATCAGCAGATCTTCTAGCAGAGTATATACTCCCCACATATTCATTTCCTCGTCAGTCCATTCCCCAACGGAGTTATTCTCTCCTGCAGGATTATTCTCCCAATCATCTTCGGTCGTTATCTCCAGCGAGTGAAACTCTTTATTCTCCAACAACAGTCAGGGATTTATTTTCCCAAACTCGGACGTACCACAATAGCATTTCATGTTCATACATCATGACGTGTGCATACATATTGCATACAACATAATCTCATTTATTTTGAGAACATCATCATACAATGCATGTCATGCATCATATACGATTAATCATGTACCTTTTCAGGAAAGATGGTTATCATCAACAACTTCCAGCAAGTTCAAGATTAACTCCGGAAACTAAACAGAGTAATTATCTGCACGATCAAATTCAGCTTTACACGGGTTCGTCATGAAGAAATCTTACACGGGTTTCTCCTAAATGCAGCTTCACACGGGTCTATCCTGAAAAATCCTACACGGGTCCTTTATCATATATTTCTGAATGAAGTTTTACACGAACTCATCCCAAAGTAACCTTACCCCGGTTCATCCTGAAGTTTTACACGAACTTATCACAAAGTAACCTTACCCAGGTTCCTCCTGAAGTTTTACACAAACTTATCCCACAGTAACCTTACCCCGGTTCATTCTGAAGTTTTACACGAACTTATCACAAAGTAACCTTACCCAGGTTCCTCCTGAAGTTTTACACAAACTTATCCCACGATAACCTTACCCCGGTTCATTCTGAAGTTTTACACGAACTTATCACAAAGTAACCTTACCCAGGTTCCTCCAGAAGTTTCACACAAACTTATCCCACAGTAACCTTACCCCGGTTCATTCTGAAGTTTTACACAAACTTATCACAAAGTAACCTTACCCAGGTTCCTCCAGAAGTTTCACACGAACTTAGCCCGAAGTAACCTTACCCAGGTTCCTCCTGAAGTTTTACACAAACTTATCCCGAAGCAACCCTACACCGGTTCCTTCTCAATTCCAGATGCAGTTTTACACGGACTCATCATGAAGCAACCCTACACCGGTTCCTTCTCAATTCCAGATGTAGTTTTACACGGACTCATCATCAGGCAATCCTACACCGGTTCCTTCTCAATTCCAGATGTAGTTTTACACGGACTCATCATCAGGCAACCCTACACAGGTTCCTCCTTTCCAGATGAAGTTTTACACGGACTCGTCATCAGGCAACCCTACACCGGTTCCCTCTCTTTCCAAGATGAAGTTTTACACGGGCTCATCATCAGGCAACCCTACACCGGTTCCCTCTCTTTCCAAGATGCAGTTTTACACGTACTCGTCATCAGGCAACCCTACACAGGTTCCTTCTCAGGAAATTTCAGATGCAATTTTACACGGAATCGTCATCAGGTAACCCTACACCGGTTCCCTCTCTTTCCAAGATGCAGTTTTACACGGACTCATCATTAGGAAACTCTACACCAGTTCCCTCTTTCCAAAGATGAATTTTTACACGGACTCGTCATCAGGAAACCCTACACCGGTTCTCTCTTTCCAAAGATAAAGTTTTACACGGACTCATCATCAGGCAACCCTACACAAGTTCCTCCATTCTAGATGCAGTTTTACATGGACTCATCATCAGGAAACCCTACACCGGTTCCCTCTCTTTCCAAGATGCAGTTTTACACAGACTCATCATCAGGAAACCCTACACAGGTTCCTCCATTTCAGATGCAGTTTTACATGGACTCATCATCAGGCAACCCTACACTGGTTCCCTCTCTTTCCAAGATGCAGTTTTACACGGAATCATCATCAGGAAACCCTACACAGGTTCTCTCTTTCCAAAGATAAAGTTTTACACGGACTCATCATCAGGCAACCCTACACTGGTTCCCTCTCTTTCCAAGATGCAGTTTTACATGGACTCATCATCAGGCAACCCTACACATGTTCCTCCTTTCTAGATGAAGTTTTACATGGACTCATCATGAAGTAACCCTACCCAGGTTCCTTCTCAGCCCAGATATGCAGTTCATCTCCAGAGTTAATTCCCCAGTAGAGTAACAGACAACTGAAGCTCCTAAAATTCTATTTCTCTCAAGACAGCTACCAACAATCTCCAAATGGCATCTATAAGCCCATCCTCCTACCAACAATCTCCAAATGGCATCTGTAAGCCCATTCCCGAAGTCACACTGCTGATACTGCACCATGCAAGTGTAAATTTCTGGGCACTCTAGTGTTCAATTATCTTCCACCTTCGGATCACGAAAGGCTCGAAAGCCAATCTATATCCTCAGGTTTAAGAAAATTGAACAGGGGCAACTGTTGCACCCCAAAATTTGCCCTCTCATGTTTTCCAAAGTCTTCCCCCTGCATGGTTGATCACAAACTCTTGCCTAAGGAAAAAGAAAATTTTTTAGTGGTGCTTTAAATACCTTTCGATTGGCATTCTAAAAGACCCTTCGATTGGTATTCTGAAGGAGCCTTTCGATTGACATTATGGACAAGTACTTCGATTGGCATTATGTCAAGGCCTTCGATTGGCATTCTTAAAGACCCTTCGATTGGTATTCTGAAGGAGCCTTTCGATTGAAATTATGGACAAGTACTTCGATTGGCATTATGTCAAGGCCTTCGATTGGCATTCTGAAAGACCCTTCGATTGGTATTCTGAATGAGCCTTTCGATTGGCATTATGGACAAGCACTTCGATTGGCACTGTGTCAAGGCCTTCGATTGGAATTCTGAAAGACCTTTTCGTTTGGCACCCTGGGCCAAGCCTTTCAATTGGCATGCCAAGGGATCCTTCGATTTAGCATTGTGTCAAGGCAGCTTCGATAGGCATGTTAACCATGTCCTTCGATTAGCATGAACAGCACTTTTCGATTGGCCTGTTAACAAAGCCTTTCGATTAGAATTTTAATTAGTACCCTTCGATTGATATTTGGACCAGGGCCATTTGAAGAACTCCTTCCAGACCAGTTGAAAGAGGCCATCTAGAGGGCACTCAAAAAACATGTCCAGGTACACTGAACATGAGAAAATGGCATGTTTCCCTTGCAAATATAGAAATAATTAAATGCTGATTGTGGATTTAATTCCTGAGTTAAAGGCCAGATTCTTGCCTTTTCTGTTCCTAAAGAGCTAATTCGACCAGAGTGATTCTGTGCAACTCAAGACCATTCGAAGAAGCATTCAGAAGGCCCATTCAAAGGGTACATAAGAAGTCCATTAAAAGGAGGAAAATCAAGACCAATCGAAGAGCAGGTCCTGAAGGCATTCGAAATTCAAAAGTGTCCAGGTTCATTCAAGAGACATGAATATTTCAAAAAAGGAAATTATCTAATGTGTCTGATTCTTGTCTCATGGCATCAAAGGCCTGTTTAATGGGTTGTCTCTTGCCGTTACTAGACCCCCACTGTTGTACCCCAAAACTTGCCCTCCCTTTTCATCAACATTTTCTCACCACAAGACTCTTGGAGCTCAAGATCAAGTTAGGGTTTGCTCTGCTTAAGACCCCTCCTTGCATTGTTCACCCAAATTAGGGTTTGAGTTTACACAAAGATTTTTTTACCTAAAATGCCCAAAGTGACTTTCATGCTTCATGTTGGACTTACAAGTTCATCCATACCAAGTTTCAAGCCTTGATTCCAATCTTTGCCCAGTCAATTGGACAGTTGACCTAGAAATCAACTGTATTGGGGAAAAAGTCAACTATGGCCCATTGACAGTCAAACCTCATGATTTTTGACCCACATCAACATCATGAACTCATATGAACCATTTGGTCAAGTTTGGATCATAATTCCACAAGAAATTTGATCAGATCACCAAAAGGGCAAAATGGTCATTTTTGGGGTTTTGACTGCACAAAGGCAATTTTTGACTGTTTGACCTAACCAATGGCAAACCAAGCTCACATATGGACTCAAGGACTCAATGGCATTGTCTTGACCCATTCAACAGGTTCAAAAGATCTCAAAGGCATAGTATTGACAGATGAATTTTTCAGTCAACTGATCAAAATTTGACTGTATACTGAAAAGTCAAACTTTGACTTTTTGGTCAAAATCAAGTGCCAAGATTCATTTTTTATCAAGACATGTCAAATTATGAAACTTGTTCATCAAGAAACCTAAAATTGCAAATTAGGGTTTAAAATTAGAAAATTTCATAACTTAGAATTTTTCTAAGTTATGAAACTTCCTTATTTTTTCCTAACTTTGTCCCATTTTTTTCACCAAGATGCAAATGGATTCAAACAAAACTTGAAACATGAAAGTTGTATTCCATTACAAAATATACAACTTTGATTCATAAAGTTTTCTCAAAGGAAGCTTATAGCGCAAGTTATGATTTTTGGAACAAGGGTGCAAAACATTTTTAACTTAGAGAAATTTTGACCTATTATAGGCAGGGTTTTTGTCCAACTTCTTGGCCATTTTTCACATGCTTCCATTTGGAGTCTCAATTTTCATTAAAAATATGGATTGTAGTACACATTCTAAGATTTCCAAATTGTCCAAGAACTTCTCAAACACCCTTGTGGTTAGGGAGAATAGAATTTGCAAAGTTGGACAAAATTCACTTTTGTTCATAACCAAATGCATGTTCATACAAGTTCCATTTTCAAATAAGCATGCTTGGTACTTGCTTGCAGGCCTTTAAACCAAGTTTGAACTCCATAATTAAATGCCTACCCATTGTGTTCAAGCATTGTTTTATGCATTTGGTCATTACACAAAGAATTATCCTTTAAGTAGCAAAAGCAAACTTGCCATTTTTGAAAAGTAGTGCTTTATGTCAAATGCCAAATCCAAGAGGCATGGGGCCAGATCTTTGAGGCCAGATAGAGTCCACAAATTTGTGTTACCAAGAGTAAGATATGCAGCATACATAGAGAGTGGTACATGCCTGCATTGGAACTTACACTATCCTTGCTTACATTTGAAGAAAGCTTGCAAACTGAAGCCAATCTCTCATTCCTGTAAACACTAGCCAAAACAAACTTTGCAAACATCTTTCATACATCCAAGCAAGCCTAAAGCACGACTAAACCACCCCTCATCCGTCCTCATACATAAAATCACAGTTTTTCTGCAAAATAGGGCATCTGTTGCAGTTTGACTTCCACAACTCAATCCACTCGTGCACTTTGGCTAAAAACCTTTCAAACACATTCTATATCACCCACACAAACTATCCCAAGCCTTGAACTCAAGCTGTAACACCCTTAACTTCATATGCCATTTTCACTTTTCAGTTTTGCAGGTGAACTTCCATAGCACGATTCAGTGAGTTTCAAAGCAAGCTAGGTACTTGAGAAGCATCCTTGGACTTCAGGCAAGCTGTACAAAAGCTCAAACTCCATTGAAGTTGGCCACATTGCTGTACACGACTCAAGCTGAAACAGGTAAAACCATGAACTTCTATCTCTCAATCTAGGAAGAGTTAGGCTTAGGTTTGTGAATGAAACATGCTCTACTCATAGCCCTGAAGCCATCCATGTATTTACTTTTCATTTATATTAAGCATGCTATGAGAATTTTGGCAATGAATATTGATGAAAAATTAGGTCAGAAATTAGGGATGAAGAAATTCTCCCTGGATTCTTAGAGTTAAGTCAAGTATTTTATATGTCTGAATTCGTCTCTTGATGCTCTATATTATTGGTGTTATGAGTTTTTGTTAAAAGTCAAAGAATCAGAAGTTAGTATGATGAACAAGAAGGCGCGCATTTTTGAAACAGAAGCTGAAGGTTGAAGACAAAGCTGGCTTGGGCTGGGCCTGAGTCAGTCTTGCTCTTTGCACTCCCTTTTCTAATTTCCACCCCCTGGCCCATTGTGTGAAATATTTATCATTTTTGACTTTTTATTTTTGATTCTGATTTTATATTTTTATTCAAACATGAAAAAACACTAAAAATATTTGTCCTCACTTTTTTGCATTTATTTGGCATTTATTTGTTTTGTTTAGTATATATATGTAAATAAATATAAAAACCTTTTTATTTAAAACCCTAAAAATAATACAAAAATAAATATTTTTCAGTTATTTTTTTGTTTACATTTTTGAAAACATTTTCTAAAATATACTTTTTTTTTGTAAGTAACTAATATTATATTTTTGTATATATTTAGTATATTTAATATATAATATAAATACTTGTATATTTTATTAGAATACTTAGGATAAAAATATGAAAATAATACATTTTTATTTTTATTAATATATGACACTAAAAAATACTTTTTTTTTTTTTACAATATACTTCTTTTTTTTATTTTTTGTATAAATTAATATATAAATATTGTATATAATTAATAAATGAATACTATTTATTTAAAAACTAGGGTTTTGCCCTAAACCATAAAAATATTCAAAATTTGACCTTTTTATTTTTGTTTATATTTTACATTGAAAAATACTTTCACATACATAAAAAATCATTTTGTGCATAATACATTTTGCATATTTATTGTATTTATTTTTATATTGTACAATTAAATATTTGTATATTCGATATGGATGTAATAGCTTAGAATTTAATTTCTTGTCAAATATCCCCAAATTCAAACTTGTATCCCCATCCCCATAATCATTGTTGTAATAGCTTAGCATTTAAATTTTCGCATTTAAAAGCTTTCAAATTATGCCATGTTAGACTTAGGGTTTGTATGCAAATCAAAAATAACAAATAGCTTGACTAATACAAAGACAGAAAAGCATGAAAATGGACAACACAATGCACACTTGCACCCCTAGGGTTACTCCACTTGTTGCCTTCAAAAATGGGCCATGTTGCATGTTGAGTGTCTTTGGCAAAACAAAAACAAATCAAATGATCATAGTCCCTCGATGACGCTATCAAGTTGCCTAAAAAATGATCAAGTCCCTTAAAGAAAAAATTGCCAAAGACACTTGGCACTATTGCATTCATGGTCTAAACGATGACCCGCACCCGTCCCGTTAACATCCTAACACAAGATTGTCCACCAAATACAATGGTGGAACAATACTGTTAAAAGGGTTAAAACATAGGAAAGATCTTTGAGTAAATTTAGGGGTAGACAACTCTTAGTTACTTGATCAAACTTGCAAAACACACTTGCCTACTTTCAAAACACACTCCACAACACAATTTCCAAAACAATTTTCAAAAACATTGAAACATCTTTTCAAAAAGACAAACACCTTTGTAAAACATTCGAGTAAAGAATTGTTACAACGGTTGCCTAGACAAGGCATCTTTTTTAAAACATTTTCAAAACCACACACACAAAGCACCATTTCAAACAATTGAAAAGCAAAGGCAAGTGATCTAAGAAAGTAACTAAGAGCCCATGGATAACCATGGATAGAAAGGGTGCTAATACCTTCCCTTTCTATAATCTACTCCCTGAACCCGAGAAAACATCTCAAAGGTTTTTCCTGTGCTTTTTAACCTTTCCTTAGGATAAAATAAAAAGTCGGTGGCGACTCTTGCTAAACCGAAACATTTGCGAAAACAAATGCAAAACCCAAGTCAATTCTCCCACCGTATCACAGAACTGGCGACTCTGCTCGGGAATTTCTTATAAGTGGAGTAACCTTAGGGCCTAGATCACCCTTTTGCATGACTAATTGTTTGCTTTGATTGCTTTACATTTTGGTTCTCTTGTTTGGGCTTGAAATCCTACACCCGGATTTGGGAAACATTCATAGATAGCAATACATTGTGGAAACTGTGCGGGGTATACCGACACGGTTGAAGCAATAGCTATATTAGTGCGACATATTTGTGAGTACCGGTAACCCTTGAGTTCAATCAAGGAGAGTACGGGGCCGCTGAGTGATGTCACTAAGCACTAATGACCTAGAACCTTACTTGACCATCTTGGCCTTTTATTAGGGGTAGTGAGATGACCGGATTTGGTGCAGTCCGAAGTTTGTAGATACTCGATACTACACTCATTGAGGGTTGTTTTCTTGGAATATTTTGGTTGCTAGTTAAGTGGCTAAACCAAAACAATGAACATGGAAAACAATCCAATGATATTGAGCTCCTTAGAACCCGGTTACTATTTATAGGACAGGTTTTTAAGCCAACTACACTTAAGAGGGTACTTACCTATGAAACCTCATGCAAGCCTGACATTAGGGTTTTGTGTGACTTGCTTGTACATATGTTTGTGCATACATCATGAATATCATAAAGCATCATATGCATCCACTAACCATTTCAAGGGTTTGGATCTTCATCTTTGTTCTTGTTTTGTAGGTCATGGAAATTCTTCGCAGGAAAACTATCCAAGTCAACCTTGTAAGAATCTCTCCTCAACTCAAGGAGCTTACATCCAGAATTCTAGAAAGCTCTCTCTTCAGTGAAAGACATGGTAGACTGCTCAGCCTAGTCAACACCAACATTGAAGAAGACATGGTGAAAGTGTTGTTCCAGTTCTTTGACCCCCTTCACCACTGTTTCACATTCCCCGACTACCAATTGGTGCCTATTTTGGAGGAATTTTCTCAACTCCTGAGAATTCCTATTCTTAATCAACTACCCTACAACGGTACGGAAAAAGAACCAAAGCCTGAAGATGTTGCTCAGGAACTACACTTGCAACCATCTGACATCAAGGGGCATTGGGAAACTAGAAGTGGTATCAAAGGCTTCTTGGCAAAATTCTTGTTTGAGAAAGCACAAGAGTGTTGGAATTCTTTGGATCTACAAGCCTTTGAAGAAATTGTGGCACTCCTTATTTATGGGTTGGTCTTGTTCCCAAATCCTGACCAACTTATAGACGTGAATGCTATCAAGATTTTCCTATCCAGGAATCCCATACCTACATTGCTTGGGGACATCCTCCACTCATTTTACACACGAACAATGAGGAAGAGGGGTGTTCTCATGTGTTGTACTCCTCTCCTTGCAAGGTGGTTTATTTCTCACCTTCCACAATCTGTTTTGAAGAATGAACAAGGCTTAAGGTGGTCACAACGGTTGATGACCCTCACACATTCTGATGTACATTGGTGTTCTCGGTCCAGAGAAAATGTCATCATCATCGATCGCTGTGGTGAGTTCCCTAATGTTCCATTACTTGGAATTAGGGGAGGCATTACCTACATCCCTTGTCTAGCTTTGAGACAATTTGGATATGCACGGAGGGATGGCCCTCATGACATTCTGATTCCTGACCTAGTTTTTTACTTCGACAACGATGCGCAAGGACTTCACCAAAGATTCATCAGAGCTTGGAGGATGCCTAACAAGGTAGATAGCAAGACACTGGGGCACAAGAACTTCATCCCTCTTGAGCCTTACCTCAAGTGGGTACGAACCTGAGCCCATAGTCTTATGATGCCTTACCCTCATATTCTCCCTTTGATTAAAGAGCCTGTTAAGGAAGGAGAGGTTCCATACACCATCCTACATCCTGACATGCCAACATCATGGGAGGAAATGCAAAAGAGTTGGATCCAACTCAAGGAAGAACGAAATACTTTTGAAGCCAGCTTCTACGCCAGTGAGAAGAAGGTTTTGGAGCTTACCCTTCGACTTCACGAGGAGGAGACCCTCAACACTTACATCGCACCAAAGAGGATGCGCAACGTCTTTTTACCTTCAGAAGTTTTTGTAATATTTGGCCCATGGGGCATTTATGTACTGACAAAATTTCTTCTTATTAATATGACGTGTGTTCTTTTTGTCTGCAACAATTTTGAATTTCTAAATCCTCGAATGCATTGCATGAATAAACATATCATTCATCATATGCATAAACAGGTCTTCGCACCAGGTTTCCTTATCTCTCTCTGCTGTTTATTTCAGTAAGATGGATCTTGAACAGACGGTCAAAGATCTGCAGTCACAAAACTCTCAGTTTCAACATCTCCTAATGACCTTAGCAAAGGGTCAGGAGGATCTTAAAGCACTGTTAGGGAATAAAGAGCAAGAAAAAGGAAAAAAGAAGAAGAAAAGAGTAGGAGTAGCTACACTGGGAAGAAGATTTGAGAATGAAGCTAGGAGAGTTCTTGAATTCCCCTCCACATCTGATGAGGGGACCGGTAAAGGAAAAGGGGCTGCATTACCTTCTGAGTCTGAGGCTGAAGAAGAAGAGGTTGAGGAAGATGAAGATTATTCAGAGCAGCAATACCCGCCAGCGGATGACAAATACAAAAACCTGGAGGATAGACTGGCAGCTATGGAGCTGCAAAGGGTTCCTGGGTTAGATTTTGAAGAATTGGGATTGATTGTTGGAATTGTGATCCCTCCAAAATTTAAGGTGCCGATTTTTGCAAAATATGACGGGCTGTCTTGCCCGAAGATGCACCTGAGGTCATATGTCAGAAGAATTCAACCTCATACATCCGACAGAAATCTTTGGGTACACTTCTTTCAGGACAACCTGTCCGGTACACAGCTTGACTGGTTTTACCAGCTTGAGAGGTCAAAAGTGCATAACTGGGAAGACTTGGCAGCTGCCTTTTATCGACAGTATCAATATAATGCTGACTTGGTGCAAACCCGTACTCAGCTACAAAGTATGGGGATGGCCTCAAATAAGGGATTCAAAGAATACGCCCAGAAATGGCGCAACTTGGCCGGTAGGGTGCAACCACCGCTGTCAGATAGGGAGCTAGTTAATATGTTCTTGGGGACCCTATCTGGCCCGTTCTTCAACCATTTGATCAGGAGCTCTTCCGCAGGGTTTACTGAATTCATTCTGACTAGAGAACGGGTTGAAGCTGGTATTAAGAGTGGGAAAATTCAAAAAGGATCGGGAAGAACTGAGCACCGACCGACTGTGGGGGCCGTGATGATTCAAAATTCGTCAAATGATCAGCCTCATAACAATCAGTCCAGACCTAACCAACAACGGGTAGAACGGCCACAATGGCAGTTCACCCGCATCAACATGACGCCTGCACAAGTTCTTCCCCATTTGTTGAAGCTAAATCTCACCACTATTAGAGAGGCGCCAAAGATTGTGAATATCGCTTCCCCACACTATCATCCCAATGCTAAATGTGCCTATCATTCTGACAGCGCCGGGCATGACACCAACGATTGCTGGGCGCTTAAGAATAAAATTCAAGACTTGATAGATGCTAAGGAGGTTGAGTTCGATGCCCCCGAGAAGCCAAACGTAATATCCTCTCTAATGCCGAAGCATGGTCGCAATGTCCATGTTGTTGAAGAAGATCTGTTTGTTTCTACTATGGATGATCTGATAACTCCATTACTGACAATTAAGTTGAATCGGTTGAAGGCTGGGATTTTCCCAGGATGTAAAGAAGACTGCTACCTTTGTTCCTCCCTACCAATCGACTGTCCATTGCTAAAGATAGGCATCCAACGCCTAATGGACAACCAACAAATTCTTTTCGAAAAGATTCCTGTTACTCCAACTCCTATCAATGAAGTTTCAATAATCACCATTTCCGCCAATCTTTCCAAGGTCCCCAAAAGGCCTGTTAAGATTACATCAGTTCCGAAGATTGCACCTCTGAAAATAACCATGCCTGGGCCCGTCTCCTACAAATCTGACAAATCAATACCGTGGAATTATGGTGGAGAAATCTACTACCACGGTGTTAAACAAATTGAGATAACTGAAGAGAGCTCTGACGAAGAAACTACCGACATTGGAAAAATTGCCGGTACGAGCAAGATTACCCGAAGTGGGAGAATTTTCTCTCCAGAGATTGCCCCTCCAAAAGCAATCTTTGGACCCTCAGCTGCTGCCAAGGTTACTCCTGCACCGATAAAACTTTATGTAAGAACTCCGTTGATTGAAGAAGCTGTTACTCCTGTGGTTGTCCCTCCTACTTCTGCTGATAAGGGGAAAGGGATCCAAGAAGAGCTCGTCAGGACGAGGGCTCAACCCTTGGTCATCCCCGAAACCTCTAAGAAAGAAATGGAGGAGATTCTGAAAATAATTAAGGAGAGTGACTATGACGTTGTAGAGCAACTGGGGCAAACCCCCTCGAAGATCTCCATGTTAGCTTTGCTGCTTTGTTCGGAGGCTCATGCCAAAGCTTTGATAAGGTTTTTGAAGACAGCCTATGTGCCCCAAGAAACCTCAGCCGATCAATTCCAGGATTGTGTAGCCAGCCTTACCGCCGACAACGGCCTGGGTTTCTCTGATGCTGACCTGACTCCAAAGGGAAGAAAGCACAATAACACACTGCATGTGTCAGTTGAATGCCGAGGAACCACTCTCGCCCATGTCTTGGTCGACACTGGTTCTTCTCTAAACATGCTGCCTAAGAAAGCTCTGGACCGGTTGGACTGTGAAGGCTTGGAGTTGAAACCAAGTAATATCATTGTCAGGGCCTTTGACGGGTCTAAAAGAATGGTGCATGAGGAGGTCGACATTCCCATCAAGGTAGGCACTGAAGTTTTCCACTCAACATTCTATGTGATGGACATCCGCCCATCATACTCTTGCTTGCTAGGAAGACTGTGGATACATAATGCTGGGGCAGTCACTTCTTCTCTACATCAGATGCTGAAATACCCGGTTAAGGGAAAAATCATAACTATACACGGTGAAAAGGAGTACATGATCAGCCATCTGAATTCCTTTCGGTATGTGGAAGTGGATGGAGAATTCATCGAGACACCGTTCCAACACTTCGAGGAGGTTGCTCCCGAGGTTGCAGTAGCAAAGGCAGTAGCTGAGGTACCCAAGCAGGTGGCCAGGATGGCATCTCTGAAAGACGCAAAGGCTGCGATGAAGGAAGGAAAGAGCTCAGCATGGGGACAGTTGCCTGACTTCCCCCACAAGACAGACAAGTTTGGGTTGGGATTTACCGCGGCGGAGCAAAAAGCTATGCTTCGCTCAAAAATTGAAAGAACACCCATCAAGATTTCTCCTCATGGAATCAATGCCTTGGAAGACGAAGACGAAGAGGCCAACATTGAAGATTGGATCTTCCCAACCATCAAAGGGGGACTACACAACTGGGAGGCGAAAGACTTCGTTCCCATTACTTTCATCGATCAGTAATTTATCTTTCGAACATTTCCTGTTGGTCTGTAATAATTACTTTTAAACAATCTGCACACTATTTTTCACCTCATGCCTTGCCCGGGGCATGTAGCTCCATTTGTAAGGGTTTTGATTCTCTTCATATTCATATGCCATGTTTAATGAATCATTGGACGTTTTTCATTTATAAACTGTTGTGTTCATTTTCTTTCCTTTTGCATTTTTGTTTGTTTAAGGATGGTTATCCCTTACACACACCCACACTCACAACTGCAGGTACCCATCCACTCTGGATTCTATGGGTGACTATTCTGTTGTATCCTTCAATAACTCTGAAGATTTAGTCAACCAGGCTGAATACGAAGATGACGAAGATTGTGAAGTACCAGGAGAGCTAGCCAGACTTCTACAACAAGAGGAGAGGGCCATCTTGCCTCATGAAGAGTTGTTGGAAACAGTTAACTTAGGAACAGAGGAAGACAGGAAAGAAGTACAAGTGGGTGCCAATCTGGAACAAAGTGTCAAGGAGCGCTTAATACAGCTGTTAAATGAATACGTTGAAATCTTTGCTTGGTCTTATGAAGACATGCCGGGTTTAGACACCGATATCGTGGTTCACCGTCTCCCTACAAGAGAGGATTGTCCACCGATCAAGCAAAAAGTCTGCCGAATGAGGCCCGACATGTCTGAGAAGATTAAAGCTGAATTAATGAAGCAATTCAACGCTGGCTTTCTGGCTGTTACATCCTATCCACAATGGGTTTCTAACATTGTTCCAGTTCCCAAAAAAGACGGCAAGGTCAGAATGTGTGTGGACTACCGGGACTTGAATAGGGCCAACCCTAAAGATGATTTTCCACTGCCACATATCGACATCTTGATTGACAACACAGCTCAGCATAAGGTATTTTCCTTTATGGACGGATTCTCGTGCTACAACCAGATCAAAATGGCCCCCGAGGACATGGAGAAAACAACCTTTGTTACACAATGGGGTACCTTCTGCTACAAGGTGATGTTGTTCGGACTGAAGAACGCAGGGGCAACTTATCAATGCGCCATGGTAGCTTTGTTTCATGATATGATACATCATGAGATCGAAATTTACGTAGACGACATGATAGCTCGATCACAAAAAGAGGAGGAACACCTTGAACATTTGCAAAAGTTGTTTGCCAGGTTGAAGGAGTACAAACTCAGGTTGAATCCAAGTAAGTGCACTTTTGGAGTTAGGTCTGGTAAACTTTTGGGATTTATTGTCAGCAACAAATGCATTAAGGTAGATCCAGCAAACGTAAAGGCTATACAAGAAATGCCTGCCCCCGTACTGAAAAGGAGGTTAGAGGGTTCTTGGGGCGCTTGAACTATATTGCCAGATTCATCTCTCATCTGACGTCTACCTGTGAGCCAATTTTCAAACTATTGAAGAAAGATCAGGTAGTCGAATGGAATGATGATTGCCAAGCTTCTTTTGATAAGATCAAGGAGTATTTGCTAGAACCTCCTATTCTGATGCCACCCGTTGAAGGAAGGCCGATGATCATGTATTTGACTGTTTTGGACAACTCAATGGGGTGCGTACTGGGCCAACATGACGAGTCTGGTCGAAAAGAGCATGCCATTTATTACCTTAGCAAAAAGTTTACCGACTGTGAGACTCGCTACTCACTGCTCAAGAAAAATTATTGCGCTTTGGTATGGGCTGCTCGCCGACTAAGACAGTATATGTTGACTCATACCACTCTGTTGATTTCCAAAATGGATCCTATCAAGTATATCTTCGAGAAGCCTGCTTTATCTGGAAGAATCTCTAGATGGCAAATGATCCTGACTGAGTATGACATCCAGTATACTACCTAAAAAGCTATAAAAGGGAGTGTATTAGCTGACCATCTAGCTCATCAAGCTATCGAAGATTATCAATCCATGAGATTCGACTTCCCGGACGAGGACATCATGACATTGGACAACATTGAAGGTAACGGACCGTATGACGGACCTGAAAATGGATCCCGATGGACCCTGTATTTTGATGGTGCTTCAAATGCACTTGGAAACGGTATCGGTGCGGTACTCATTTCCCCGGAAGGTTGCCATACACCTTTCACTGCCCGACTTTGTTTCAGCTGTACCAACAACATGGCCGAATATGAAGCTTGCATTTTTGGTCTCAAGGCTGTTATAGACCTGGGGATCAAATCTTTGATCGTATTTGGGGACTCGGCTTTGGTTATCAGTCAAATCAAAGGAGAGTGGGACACCAAGCATCCTAATCTTATCCCATACAAAGAACATGTCCTAACATTGTTGCCTCACTTCGAGCAGATCACCTTCAAGCATTTCCCGCGAGAAGAAAATCAGCTAGCAGATGCTCTGGCTACAATGTCTTCCATGTTTAAACTCAACTTGGATAACGAGGCTCCCCAAGTCACCATCGAGCGAATGGATGAACCTGCGCATTGTCATGAGATTAATACCGAAGAAGTAGTGGAACAACCCTGGTTTCATGAAATCAAAAGGTATCTCCAGACTAGAGAATATCCTGAAGGAGCTTCCATCAATGACAAAAAGTTCTTAAGGAGATTTGCAGCCAAGTTCTTCCTAAGCAATGGCATCCTTTACAAGCGCAGCCATGATTGTGTTTTACTCCGATGTGTAGACAAAGCTGAAGCAGAGTTGATCATGACTGAGATACACAGTGGTACATTTGGCACCCACTTGAGCGGACATACGATGGCTAAGAAGATTCTAAGGGCAGGCTATTACTGGTCTACCATGGAAGCTGATTGCCATCAACATTCCCGTACTTGCCACAAATGTCAAGTCTACGCCGACAAGATTCATATTTCTCATGTTCCTATCAACGTTCTGACAACTCCTTGGCCATTTGCAATGTGGGGCATTGACATGATTGGAGAGATCAAGCCCACAACATCCAATGGACATCGCTTCATCTTGTTCGCTATTGACTATTTCACCAAGTGGGTCGAAGCAGCTTCCTTTGCCTCTGTTACAAAAAATGTGGTTGCCCGCTTCATCAAGCAGAACCTCATATGCCGGTATGGTGTCCCCGACAGGATCATCACAGACAACGGTACAAATCTGAACAATACTATGATCACTGCTCTATGCGAATAGTTCAAGATTTATCATCACAATTCATCTCCCTATCGGCCGAAGATGAACGGTGCCGTTGAAGCTGCGAACAAAAACATCAAGAAGATCATTCAGAAAATGACAGTTACCTACAAGGACTGGCATGAGATGTTACCGTTTGCTCTGCATGGATACCGTACCACGGCACGAACTTCAACAGGGGCAACCCCATTTTCTTTGGTATATGGCATGGAAGCCGTCCTACCCATGGAAGTTCAGATTCCTTCTTTAAGGATTATGAAGGACGCTGGTTTGAATGAAGACGATTGGATTCAGACTCGACTTGATCAACTCAATTTGATCGACGAGAAGCGACTCACTGCTGTTTGTCATGGTCAGATGTACCAAAAACGGATGATCAAGGCTTTCAACAAGAAAGTCAGACGTCAAGTATATCAAGTCGGAGATCTTGTAATCAAGCGGATCATCTTGCCGCAAAGTGATCCCAGGGGAAAATGAACTCCTACTTACGAAGGACCATTTGTAATCAAGAGCATCTTTTCTGGTGGTGCAATGATTCTGACCACCATGGACGACGACGATTTGCCGCACCCTGCGAACACAGACATAGTCAAAAGATACCACGCATAAAACGACCCGACAAGTCGAAAACCCGAAAGGGAGACTTGGGCAAAAAAGGGCATCCCGGTGAACCGAAAACCCCAAAGGGCGGTTCAGGCAAAAATTGGGGATAAAACAAAAAATCTGTACGCCCGGCAAGTCGAAAACTTGAAAGGGCGGCTTGGGCAAAAAGGGGTTTCCCGGTGGATTGAAAACCCGAAAGAGCGATCCAGGCAAAAGTTAGGGAATTAAAGCGTATGACTATGTCTCGTCGGATCACTTTAAAGAACAATCTCTTCATCAACAAGCTCCGAACTTCTGATCAATCCAATCATCGGCGGACGAAGCATTGAATGGACAAGATGTTCAGAGTTGTGAAGGCTATAGCATAATGGGAATCCCATGGAATTGTTACACATAGCCATCTTTCTTTTGTATAAAATTTTCAATTTTTTACGACAACATCCTCTTACTAGGATGCATGTCTTCTTTGTACAAAGATACTCATAAAAAGTTAATACAAATACTTTTCCCAATACAGAAATTTGCTTTGTCTTCCTTTTTATTTTTTTGCACTTATGTTTTATTTGAGAAACGTCCAATGTTTTGTTAAATAGGCATATGCATTTGAACATAATCATTTTCTTACAAATCAAGAAAGATGACTGCTGATGGGTTGAAAGTACATATAGATATCTTGATGCCCTTTCAGAAGAAATCCCCAACGGAATTAAACTCCAAATTCCTCAACAAGGTTAAAATCCAGAACTTAATTCCCTAAACAGAGTTAAACTTCAGGATCCTCAGCAGAACAAAGCTTTCTCAAAACTGATTTCCCCAGCTAAGAGAGCCTTCCAGAAATTAATTCCCCTCAGAGATAAGTTTCAGTATCCCCAATGGAGCCTTAAAAAATCTGAAAATCCTATCCCCAGTGAAGTCAAAGCTGTTAATCCCCAGCGGAGCTAAAACTTCCAACTATCAATCCCCAGCGGAATTGGATTAGTAAACATTCTCCCCACAGAGATACTTCCCATCAGATTGAAGATTCTCAGTCTCAACATGAGTCTCCCAGGTTCTGAACTCCCCAGTAGAGATCATCAGAATCCTCATTCCCCACAGGTCACCAAGGATTTTCAATCCTCAGCAGTGATCCTAAAATCCCTCAACAATTGAAGATCTTGCTCCCCAAGCAATCAGCATTCAGCAAGGATTTCTCACCCTCAGTAATCAAAGGATTTTCAATCCTCAGCTCCGATTATGGGTTTATTTCCCCAACATTTGTCAAGGGTTTATTCTCCAAAACAAATCACATTTCAATTTGATTGGTCATTCAAAAGTTCCTTCATCACCTGTTGGGAGTCACGGTCGTTAAAAATCAAATTCTCACAAGAGTCAAGTTATGAAGCCCGGATTCGACCGGATAGTATTTTGATCTCTACAGCATACCGTGAAGCCCGGATTACGACCGGATAACAGTTTCAAACCGCTGCAAAGCCTGGATTACGACCGGATAGTGGTATCTCCTAAAATCAAGCTATGAGACCCAGATTCGACCGGATAATAGTTTAATCCCCAGCAAGCTATTGTGAAGCCTGGATTACGACCAAATAACAACAAAGAATACCATGAAGCCTGGAATCGACCAGATAGTGGTACATCTTAAATTCAAGCAATAAAGCCCAGATTCGACTGGATAGTATCTTGATCCCTCCAAAGAATACTACGAAGCCTGGAGTCGACCAGATAGTGGTATACCTTTAACACAAGCCGTGAAGCCCGGATTTGACCGGATAGCAGCTCAACAAGTTATTGTGAAGCCTGGATTACGACCAGATGGCAATACAAGTTTCTGTGAAGCCTGGATTACGACCAGATAACAGCAGAGAATACCATGAAGCCTGGAATCGACCAGATAATGGTACATCTTAAACTCAAGCTGTGAAGCCCAGATTTGACCGGATAGCAGCTCAACAAGTTAGTGTGAAGCCTGGATTACGACCAGATGGCAATACAAGTTTTTGTGAAAGCCTGGAGATCGACCAGATAGCAGTTAATCATTAACAGAATGAAGACTCTCATCCTTAAAACCCCAAGAGATTGGCATACACCCAATCTTATGACCCAATACCTGAAGGAAGATTCTAATTGTGACTTACCCAGTAGATTGGCATACAACCCAAGCTCCTGATTCCCCAACAGCGGTTCCAGGACTTCTCACTTCCAACAATCCCCTGTAGCAGTCAGGGATTTTCTTTCCCCAGAAGCAGTCAAAGATTTCATTATCCAGGATTCATCCATCCTCAGCAAGACAGCTCATCAGCTTACATGCGCAATCATTACATTCATATCATGAACATTGATATACACATATTGCATCATACATTTCATGCAACATGACTTTGTGTTTCAGCTAATATTTTACCCTTTTCAGGATAAAATTAATGATCCAAGACTTCTGAAAACAGTTTACAGATTCTCCAAACACGGATGTTAATCTATCGCTTGTTTAGACCTAACTTTGGAAAACAGTTTACGGACGCTTCCCAACATGGATGCTGATCTATTGCTTATTCAACTTCAAGACCTCTGAAAACAGTTTACGGGTTCTCCAGACGCGGATGTTAACCTATCGCTTATTCAGATCCAAGACCTCTGAAAACAGTTCACAGATTCCCCAGATACGGATGTTAATCTATCACTTACTCGAATTCAACTTTTGAAAACAGTTTACGGATTCTCCAAACACGGATGTCAATCCATTGCTTATTCAAGATCCCCAGTTCAGAGATATTCCAAACATGGACACCTTTCTGATACTCATTTCTTTCACCTACAATATACATTCCAGATGGCATCTTTAAGCCCATCCCCTGACAAGATTTTGGTCACATCTCCAGATGGCATCTTTAAGCTCATCTCCAAATGGCATCTTTAAGCCCATTCCCGCACCCATGCTTTGACGAGTTCAAATTTACGGGCACTCTAGTGTTCAATCTCCTTTTACCTTCGAGACGCGAAAGGCAAACTTGCCAATCTAACTCTTCAGGTTCAAGAAGATTGAACAGGGGAAACTGTTGTACCCCAAAATTTGCCCTCCCTTTTCATCAACATTTTCTCACCACAAGACTCTTGGAGCTCAAGATCAAGTTATGGTTTGCTCTGCTCAAGACCCCTCCTTGCATTGTTGACCCAAATTAGGGTTTGAGTTTGCACAAAGATGTTTTGACCTAAAATGCCCAAATTGACTTTCATGCTTCATGTTGGACTTACAAGTTCATCCATACCAAGTTTCAAGCCTTGATTCCAATCTTTGCCCAGTCAATTGGACAGTTGACCTAGAAATCAGCTGTATTGGGGAAAAAGTCAACTATGGCCCATTGACAGTCAAACCTAATGATTTTTGACCAACATCAACATCATGAACTCATATGAACCATTTGGTCAAGTTTGGATCACAATTCCACAAGAAATTTGATCAGATCACCAAAACGGCAAAATGGTCATTTTTAGGGTTTTGACTGCACAAAGGCAATTTTTGACTGTTTGACCTAACCAATGGCAAACCAAGCTCACATATGGACTCAAGGACTCAATGGCATTGTCTTGACCCATTCAACAGGTTCAAAAGATCTCAAAGGCATAGGATTTACAAATGAATTTTTCAATCAACTGATCAAAATTTGACTGTATACTGAAAAGTCAAACTTTGACTTTTTGGTCAAAATCAAGTGCCAAGATTCATTTTTTATCAAGACATGTCAAATTATGAAACTTGTTCATCAAGAAACCTAAAATTGCAAATTAGGGTTAAAAATGAGAAAATTTCATAACTTAGAATTTTTCTAAGTTATGAAACTTCCTTATTTTTTCCTAACTTTGTCCCATTTTTTTCACCAAGATGCAAATGGATTCAAACAAAACTTGAAACATGAAAGTTGTATTCCATTAAAAAATATACAACTTTGATTCACAAAGTTTTATCAAACGAAGCTTTTAGCTCAAGTTATGATTTTTGGAACAAGGGTGCAAAACATTTTTAACTTAGAGAAATTTTGACCTATTCTAGGCTGGATTTTTGTCCAACTTCTTGGCCATTTTTCACATGCTTCCAAGTAGATTCTCAATTTGCATTACAAAGATGGATTGTAGTACACATTCCAAGCTTTCCAAATTGTCCAAGAACTTCTCAAACACCCTTGTGGTTAGGGAGAATAGAATTTGCAAAGTTGGACAAAATTCACTTTTGTTCATAACCAAATGCATGTTCATACAAGTTCCATTTTCAAATCAGCATGCTTGGTACTTTCTTGCAGGCCTCTAAACCAAGTTTGCACTCCATAATTAAATTCCTACCCATTGTGTTCAAGCATTGTTTTGTGCATTTGGTCATTACACAAAGAATTATCCTTTAAGTAGAAAAAGCAAACTTGCCATTTTTAAAAAGTAGTGCTTTATGTCAAATGCCAAATCCAAGAGGCATGGGGCCAGATCTTTGAGGCCAGATAGAGTCCACAAATTTGTGTTACCAAGAGTAAGATATGCAGCATACATAGAGAGTGGTACAGGCCTGCATTGGAACTTACACTATCCTTGCTTACATTTGAAGAAGGCTTGCAAACTGAAGCCAATCTCTCATTCCTGTAAACACTAGCCAAAACAAACTTTGCAAACATCTTTCATACATCAAAGCAAGCCTAAAGCACGACTAAAACACCCCTCATCCCTCCTCATACAGAAAATCACAGTTTTTCTGCAAAACAGGGCATCTGTTGCAGTTTGACTTCCACAACTCAATCCACTCGTGCACTTTGGCTAAAAACCTTTCAAACACATTCCATATCATCCACACAAACTATCCCAAGCCTTGAACTCAAGCTGTAACACCCTTAACTTCATCTGCCATTTTCACTTTTCAGTTTTGCAGGTGAACTTCCATAGCATGATTCAGTGAGTTTCAAAGCAAGCTAGGTACTTGAGAAGCATCCTTGGACTTCAGGCGAGCTGTACAAAAGCTCAAACTCCATTAAAGTTGGCCACATTGCTGTACACGACTCAAGCTAAAACAGGTAAAACCATGAACTTCTATTTCTCAATCTAGGAAGAGTTAGGCTTAGGTTTGTGAATGAAACATGCTCTACTCATAGCCCTGAAGCCATCCATGTATTTACTTTTCATTTATATTAAGCATGCTGTGAGAATTTTGGCCATGAATATTGATGAAAAATTAGGTCAGAAATTGGGGATGAAGAAATTCTCCCTGAATTCGTAGAGTTAAGTCAAGTATTTTATATGTCTGAATTCGTCTCTTGATGCTCTACATTATTGGTGTTATGAGTTTTTGTTAAAAGTCAAAGAATCAGAAGTTAGTATGATGAACAAGAAGGCGCGCGTTTTTGAAACAGAAGCTGAAGGTTGAAGACAAAGCTGGCTTGGGCTGGGCCTGAGTCAGTCTTGCTCTTTGCACTCCCTTTTCTAATATCCACCCCCCTGGCCCATTGTGTGAAATATTTATCATTTTTGACTTTTTATTTTTGATTCCGATTTTATATTTTTATTCAAACATGAAAAAACACTAAAAATATTTTTCCTCACTTTTTTGCATTTATTTGGCATTTATTTGTTTTGTTTAGTATATATATGTAAATAAATATAAAAACCTTTTTATTTAAAACCCTAAAAATAATACAAAAATAAATATTTTTCAGTTATTTTTTTGTTTACATTTTTGAAAATATTTTCTAAAATATAATTTTTTTTTGTAAGTAACTAATATTTTATTTTTGTATATATTTAGTATATTTGATATATAATATAAATACTTGTATATTTTATTAGAATACTTAGGATAAAAATATGAAAATAATACATTTTTATTTTTATTAATATATGACACTAAAAAATACTTTTTTTTTACAATATACTTCTTTTTTTAATTTTTTGTATAAATTAATATATAAATATTGTATATAATTAATAAATGAATACTATTTATTTAAAAACTAGGGTTTTGCCCTAAACCATAAAAATATTCAAAATTTGACCTTTTTATTTTTGTTTATATTTTACATTGAAAAATACTTTCACATACATAAAAAATCATTTTGTGCATAATACATTTTGCATATTTATTGTATTTATTTTTATATTGTACAATTAAATATTTGTATATTCGATATGGATGTAATAGCTTAGAATTTAATTTCTTGTCAAATATCCCCAAATTCAAACTTGTACCCCCATCCCTATAATCATTGTTGTAATAGCTTAGCATTTAAATTTCCGCATTTAAAAGCTTTCAAATTATGCCATGTTAGACTTAGGGTTTGTATGCAAATCAAAAATAACAAATAGCTTGACTAATACAAAGACAAAAAAGCATGAAAATGGACAACACAATGCACACGTGCACCCCTAGGGTTACTCCACTTGTTGCCTTCAAAAATGGGCCATGTTGCATGTTGAGTGTCTTTGGCAAAACAAAAACAAATCAAATGATCATAGTCCCTCGATGACGCTATCAAGTTGCCTAAAAAATGATCAAGTCCCTTAAAGAAAAAATTGCCAAAGACACTTGGCACTATTGCATTCATGGTCTAAACGATGACCCGTGCCCGTCCCGTTAACATCCTAACACAAGATTGTCCACCAAATACAATGGTGGAACAATACTGTTAAAAGGGTTAAAACATAGGAAAGATCTTTGAGTAAATTTAGGGGTAGACAACTCTTAGTTACTTGATCAAACTTGCAAAACACACTTGCCTACTTTCAAAACACACTCCACAACACAATTTCCAAAACAATTTTCAAAAACATTGAAACATCTTTTCAAAAAGACAAACACCTTTGTAAAACATTCGAGTAAAGAATTGTTACAATGGTTGCCTAGACAAGGCATCTTTTTCAAAACATTTTCAAAACCACACATACAAAGCACCATTTCAAACAATTTAAAAGCAAAGGCAAGTGATCTAAGCAAGTAACTAAGAGCCCATGGATAACCATGGATAGAAAGGGTGCTAATACCTTCCCTTTCTATAATCTACTCCCCAAACCCAAGAAAACATCTTAAAGGTTTTTCCTGTGCTTTTTAACCTTTCCTTAGGATAAAATAAAAAGTCGTGGTGACTCTTGCTAAACCGAAACATTTGCGAAAACAAACGTAAAACCCAAGTCAGTTCTCCCACCGTGTCACACCCATACTCCTATAAATACAGGGACAAGCATGCAGTGCAGAAGACACGAAAAAACACAGAGGGAAAAATAGAGAACATAACAGGAGAACAAAAAACATTAGAGAGGCGCTGCCCATACAATCCATCAAAGGTTGTCAGAATTTTCTAAGCCAAAGCAGTCCTTCAGATTGAAGGTGCCCACGCCCAGAAGCCCTCAGATTGAAAGTGCTCCCATCCAGCCAGTACCCAAATCGAAGATTCAATCTGCTGGTAAGAGAGGGTAAATTGTCAAAACTTTTCATTTTGCATAACACCTCCATATTTTCTATCCCATTCTATTTGCCATCCTAGACAGAATTCAAGGGCTTGGGTTTGTCCCCAGGTCAAGTTCTTCGTTTGCTAACATTTGTTGTAGATTTAGCCTGAAAAGACTCAGCGCACGCAGGATCAAAGGGCCTGGGGTTCGATACCAGGCCCTGAGTTTTATTTTGCTAACATACTTTTGCAGGTATAGCATCCCAGATCGAAGGAGACACCTTCTCTGGATCGAAGCTTCCCATAGTCCACCTGGATCGAAGAAGGCATTTTTCCCAGGATCGAAGGGAAATCCCCTTCCCTGGATCGAAGGCTGTTCATGCCCACGTCCTGGCCCAATCGAAAGAACCATGACCCTGTTTGGATTGAAGCTTCCATTCCCTCCTTGGCTCTAAGCTCTTTTTTTTCCTAGATCGAAGGACCCCCCTTGTATTTTATTTTTGTTTTCATTGACATCTTTTTATCTTTTTTTTAATTAACATTAAAATAAATAAAAAATAATAACAAAAACATTAGGCTAGTTTTTTCTATTAAATTAACTTTGTTAATTAACCTTTTAATTATCTTAACATTTTCTCAAAACTAAAATTAAGTAGATTTAGATCATTTTCTCAAAATAAAATAAAACAACAAAAAGATTTTATTCTTAGGATTTTTAGAGGTTATTTTCAGATTCGCGTGCATTTATTTTATTATAATTGCCTACTGGGTTGTAATAGCTTAACTAAGACTTTTACACTTTACTGCTTCTTATTCCCCCAATTTTTGGTCATGTAAATAATCCCCCTCCCCGAAGCCTTGTAATAGCGTAGGATTTACAATTCCCGCACTTTAAATTCCTGTACATATATTAACTGTTTAGATGTATGCTAACTAGGCTATGTATGACAAGATTAACTCTTAACTTAAAACCAACAGTAGCTCACCATGACATGCAAAGATAATATAACTGAAAATTGACACACTTGCACATGCCACTCCTAGGGTACACCTCACTTGGTTACCTCGAATGTGGTCATTGAGTATATGATGTTTTAGAGGTCGCTCTCCTGTCCAAAGATCAAAGTTGCCTCGAAATTGTTGCCTCGGAAAAATGATCTAAGACATTAGGGTTACCGCTAAAGCGTCCTAACATTGCTTTAGTGACCACACGTCCCTTAAATCGAATTGACCCGAAAACTCCAACGACGGTGCTACCTACTCCTCAATAGTGGGATAGCACTGTCTAAAGGACATTTGCACAGTTTAATTCCTTTTTGAGTAGGTAGAGGTTCTTAAGTACTTGCTCCTTTTTAAAACAAAACAAAACTTTTCGAACTTACACTCTCTTCAAAAACAAAACTCTTTTTTCAAAACCCACAAACACAAAGAAAAGCAAACTTTTGAAAACATAGTGAGCGAGTACCTAAGAGCCCGTGGATAACCACGGATAGAAAGGGTTCTAACACCTTCCCTTTCTATAATCTACCTCCCGAACCCGAGAAACATCTCGAAAAGGAATTTTTCTGTGCTTTTGTCCATTCCTTGTTGGATAAAATAAAAGATGGTGGCAACTCTTGCTTACCGCGACATTTTGCAAAAACAAACGCAAAAGCGAACCAGCATTCCAAAATAGTCAGTTCTCATTCCCACCGATCACAGAAGCCTTGCTCTCGGTCTCCAAAGTCTGCCTCCGCTCTTTCTCTTCGGCCAAACTCTTCTCCAAGCTGGTTAACTTCTCAGACTGAGTCTTCTGAGCCTCATTCAGTCGGGTTATCTCCTTCTTGGCTTCAACACCGTCTTCTCACAGACATCACTAGACTAAAAGACTCCATGAGTCAGAATCGCACACCTCATAAGCTAGGAACTAAGGTTTTGTGTTATCTTATATGGGCATATGGTCTTGACCATATTGACGTCTTTAGTGGCATTGAGATGGTCGTAAAGGAAGCGAAGCCCATCAAAGTTGTTGGACTAGAAATTGAACTCCCCGAACCCATGATGGTCTCCAAGCTCTCTCATTAAAGAGTTTATCTCCATGTCGGCTTGGTAGGCATCGTCACTCAGGAGAGTCTTCAGCTTCTTTGAAGTACTTTGTTGCATCTCTTCCTGAATAGAGGGAGCGTAAGTTTGTAGTTCAGCCATGCTCGAAGTGGCATTGGTTCCCACCACCTTCTGCCCCTCTTTAGGATTCAGGTTTCCAACTCGGCAAGATCAGACTTAACCACCAAAGACCCACCTGCCCCTTTCCGGGCAGCTCTGGCTTCCAACATCATCTTCTTCTGCTCGGCTATAGAAATATATGTCATATTATCTACAAAAGAAGCAAAAAGACAGTATGAGCACCGTTAATGAATATGCACAATTGTTAATCAGAAGAAAAAACTATTACCAAGAAAAATTGGGATCTGTTTTGTGGTTAGGGGCAACAAATCCTTAATCTTCATCATTCAGAAGGAGTCAAGCACGTTCAAGGCTTGGACCTCTAGGTCGCTCAGTTTATCAAAATTGAAGCCGGAAATAGGCGAAGGATCCCGGGTCGATTAGAAGGGGAAGGGTGGGTGCCCATCTAAACCATACAACAACTAGGAGCATCCGACCCACACTTCACCTTCAGAAACTGGGATTTCAAACCCTTATAGTTAGAGGTATATACTTGGAGAAAACTCTTGTGGGGGAGTCCACTGATTTGGATCCAATATAATTTCTAGACCCCTTTGACATCAAAGAAAGAGAAGAACAGACCCATTGTAGGGATGATGTTCATCGCCTCATAGACCATTTCAAAAGTCTTTATAAAACCCCTAATTGTTAGGGAAAAGCTGAGAAGGAGCAACATTCATGGTCTTCAATATGTCAACCTCAAAATTAGAAAACAGTATACAGACTTTGAAATCCTCTAAAACCCCAGAATGAAAATAGAAGAACTCTTCATCGGTAATCTTCTAACGAAGAAGGCATACTCGTTATCCAGAGGCACAAGACACTAGAATAATGTCATCTTCCTCCCCGGTCGATGAAACGTTCATCAGAGATTGGATTTTGGAAATCTTTTCATCGTCAAGCGAGTTGTTTTTGTAGCCCAAAACTTCAAGATTGAAGGGAGATGATGTTTCCATAAGAACTTCTACAGAACCTGAGGAGGAAGAATCATAATCAGAAACTCTCAAAGAAGTGAAGGTACAACCATAAACTTATTTCGTGATTCATTCAAATTCCTCCTAACCTAGGGTACCCTTAACTTCCTGTATGCCTTGATCCCATAACTCCCTTCTCTCTTTGGAATTCGAGGGTTTCACAATATTTCCCTTGTCATCACATTTACTTATCGTGACCATTTTCTAAAGATAAAAACAAAGGAAAATTGAAAAATAAGACGAGGAGAAAAGAGGAATACCTAGGGATGATGAGCGCTTGGGAATGTATATGCTCTTTTCTGGAGGTTGAAACATTTTCTGAATGTCGAGATGAAAAAGGAAAGTTGGAAAGAGGCCTTAAATAAGGTCCAATGAATAAGGCGTTGTTAACGGAAATGCCACCCACTAAGAAGATACATAAGTGAAAATCATCATTACTCTATGAGAGAGAAGACGTGTGTCTCTTCAGTCTATGACATGTGCGCAAGGTTAGAGACAGGTTACAACCCGGTGTCAGCCTCAATACTTTGTGTCTCTTGTGACCGAGAATTGCATCCCTACAGAGCGGATTTGAATTCGGGGAGCTTATGTGCATCCTGGAAATATTAACCCCGATCAAGTTATAAATTCGTCTAAAAAGAGGACAAGACTAGTAAATCGATCCATAATGGGGAGAAGATACCCAGGGGGATGTAAAACTCGGATTTAGTTTAAGAGATTATCATCTCCTGGTAGCAGCTCATATGTGCTACCAGCTCGAATGACACTAGTAACTTGATCCTACTTACCCATAAATCGGATAATAACCCGACTTATTAATGAGTGTAACCGTCACTGGCCCATTAAAGCCAAATGTTATGTAGTTTTGAACACCTTCATTCATGGTGATAGTGGTTGTTATGGAGTTATAGATCCCAAAGGTAACACCTTAATTGAGGATATTAAATGATGCTAAAATGAATACTATATAAGGGACTCCTGCAAGAGGGATAAACAAGACATATACTCTTGGGCAATATGCATTACTAGCGGAGCTCCCAAATCCCCACGTATACGACATCAATATACCTTTGAGGCTCTCCTTATTCCTATAAGTAAGTCAACTATATATTTTTCCTATTCTACCCTTCAACGAATCTCTTCTTTTCAGCTATAAAAGAAGTAATTGGAGGAATTTGAAATTAACGAATCAGTTCAACAAAACTGCACTAAACCGCTGCGCAAAAACATTGTAGAGAAATCTTTTGTATGGTTTTATAAATAAGAAATGATTTTTTGATTGTATCTTGCTGTCAAAACTTTTGTGTTGATGTACTTAAACATTGTGTAATTTGCTTGTGTAGAAGCATCTCTGTATACACATCTTTGTAATCAACTATTGTTGATAGGTTCCTTGAGAGACTATGTGTAGTATGGATTCTCAAGAAGACTTTGGTTGTGGTTATAGTGGTTTGCAATAAGGATCAACAGACTTATTGGAAGTTCCAATATGGTTGATCGGACTTATTGTGGTTGTCTGTAATCTGGTTGAATATAATGGATTAAGTCCTTGTGTATAAGGAAAATAACCTTGCGGAGTGGACTAGACTAACTTAGTTAATAGTGAACTAGGATAAAAATAATTGTGTTCATATATTTTTATTCACTTGTTATCTTTGTGTTTTGAGTTGAAAAAAATATTATATTTGGTGTAACCCAATTAAAACCCCTCATTTCTTGTGTTTCTCGCACCTTCAATTGATATAAGAGCTCAGATTCTGGTATTGATATCTATCAAACAATTAACCGTGTCAAATAAAGATACATACGAGTTTTAGAAACTTTATGGTTGATCTTGTTCCACGACCCCCTGCTCCAGTTTCTGATAAAGATAACTACAATGCTAAACCTCCCATTTTTTATGGTGAAAAGTTTGAATACTGGAAATATAGACTATAAATCTTCTTTCTAGGTTATGATATTGATCTATGGGATATGTTAGTTGATGGCTACGAATATCCCACATATTTAAATGGAAAGCAGCTTGAAAGAAAAGCTATGACTGGTCAACAAAATAAATCTTATAAGAATCATCATAAAGCAAGAACCATCTTGCTGAATGCTATTTCTTACATTGAGTATAAGAAGATCACAAATAGAGACTCAACTAAGTCTATATTTGACTCTCTCAAAATGACTCATGAAGGAAATGATCAAGTCAATGAAACCAAGGCTTTGGTCTTGATTCAGAAGTATGAAGCCTTCAAGATGGAGGATGATGAAACAATTGAGATAATGTTCTCAAGGTTTCAAACCTTAGTTGCAAGACTGAGAGTTCTAAACAAAGGTTACTCAACAATAGATCATATTAAGTAGATTATCAGAAGCTTTCCATCCAAATAGAGGTCCATGGTAACTGTGCTCAAGCTTGCAAAGGATCTAAACAACACTTCTCTAGAAGAACTGGTGAGTTCTCTAAGAAGTCATGAGATCGAGCTAGATCAGGATGAACCTCAGAAAAGAGGGAAATCTATTGTGCTCAAATCTGTTAGAAGATCTGAGAAGTCTAAAGCTCTTCAAGATGAAGAGACTGAGGATTCAGAAGAAGACAAATATGAGTTGTCTCTATTGTCCAGAAGGGTTAACCATCTCTAAAATAGAAATCAAAGCAATGGGTTCAGAAGTACTAGAAGAACAGGTGGTCGCTTCGAGTCTACTTTTGATTAAAAGAAGTCTAGTGGAAAAAAATTCACTTGTTATGAGTGCAATAATCCAGGATACTACAAGAATGATTGTCCTGAACTTCAAAAGGATAAGTCTAAGAAAAGAGAATTCAAAAGCAAAATGAAGGGTGTAACAGAAAAAATTTGAGACTAAGCCAATAATTGACTTAACTCATATCAATGAAAGTCTCCACCACACTTTATTGTTTCTAAAGGGAAATGTGAAAAAAACTAATAAAACCCAAAATGAAATATAGATCAAGGTACGGGGGTCGGTTATGCAAAGGGAAGATATTAGCACCCTAAACATCTACGGTACTCCGCAGAATCCACTATGTTTGTTCTAATCAGAGGATGTTTATATCTAAAGCTTAAACTTTCTAAAAGGGAATGCATGACTAAATTATAAAATAAATAAAGGAGAAATCTTTTACGATTTTTTATTATTGCACTCGCCTCGGTTTCTCAACTTAGTTCCTACGTATCCCGAAAGAATCAGAGCACCATAGTTCTTCTCAAAGAGAATCGCTCCGTTGATTGATTTTAAATGAAGAGACAAGTCATCATTTTTAGGGAGAAGACTCACCTAATCGCCCACAAAGTATGAGAAAGGAGGACTATGCACCAACATGAGGGAGGGTTACGATACACCTCTAGTACTCAAGTGGAAAAGTCGACATTGTTACAACCATGTGGATAGGAGAATGATATCACGACTATAAATGACTCATGTCTAATCTGAAAAAAGTTTTAAAAGAGAAAAGGTGCACGAGAGCACAAAAATGATTTGAATGAGTTGAGTGTTTTTTTGTTGGAATAATAGAAAATGGATCCCACTAGCAAATGGATCCCACTGGAGGGAGACTTACTACTTCTCTGATCAATTGCAAAAGAGTTTGAGATTTGAACCATATTAAAGACTATGATTGAAAGGAAATACAAGGTTGGGACTGTACCACCTCATACATCTCCCAATACTTAAGGCTTATAACATATGGTCTGTCTCTTTATTGTTAAGTGTTTTTGGATTTTTGATAAATAAAAAAGAAGTTTTAGTTTTAGAGGTATAAATCCAAAAGGAAAGAGAAAATCTAAGGGGAAACTAAAGTCCTAATGTTGTCGTGTATAATGGACCTAGAGTTGGGATCAAGAGAAATTATACCTAGATATTGTCATGCTTGGGTTAAATCCCGAGGTTTAATTAATTCAATTTAACCGAAAGATTAAAATCGAATTAATGATCCTAAGAGAACATGGTAATCACACAAGCAATAAAGTCCATACAAGTGTACAAGAAGATTTTGAAAAAGATGAGAAGGTTTTGAAAACTAAAGAATGGGAGGAGATGAAGAGACTATCCTAAATCATAAAATAAATACAAAGGTAAGGAAGGTCTGACCAAACAAGAAATCCACACTTGACATAAAGTCAGCACAGAATTTCCACCATTTGGATTAAATCCATAAGCAAATAATAAACCAATAGTATACCAAGCATCAAGTGAAAATAAATCACAAGCAGAAAGTGCATCAGATAAACCCAAGGTATAAGATAAAGCTCCAAGCATCAGATGATCACTAAGATATCAGATAAGAATCCCTGCATTAGATGAAACTCCCAACAAACAGACAAAGTCAAAATGATAGAGAAATAATTTGAATGTCTCATATGAAATAAGAATTGATCGTACCTGATCAGAATTGGACCGTCATAGCTGGCTTCAAATTGGATTTGAAGGAAATGAGGGGGGGGGGGTACCTGCAAGACACTCCGATGATAAAGTGAGAGACAGAATGAGCAGGAAAGTAAGTATATAGGTGTGAATGAATGAATACCCGACCCTCTTGAAATAGAGGGTATTTATAGCCCCCAGCGCTGGGCCAAGATCCCTTTATTGGGCTGACCAAACAGGCCCAACAAAGGGACTTCCAGGCTCTACGTGAGTAGTGGGGACCTGCACATGGTCCCCTACCTAGATGATTATCTCCGTAGAATAGGGAGGGTAAATACGCGATCTTCCTGGGACCCTGAGTACTCCGAGACATCCGGAGAGGCTGAAAGTCTGCCCTACGAGGAGGGTACTCGAGAAGGGCTTAGATTGGAATGTTCCTCGTCTGGAACGTCCCTCATCGAGGACACTCTTTGCAGGCACCAGCAGGCCCAGTCGTATTCGACCAGTCACCCATGATCGTGGTGTGCTTGGGGGATCTAATGCTCAGCATGGTACATTGTAAAGCTTGGATTGGGCCTCACTGGTGATTGGGCCACGGGCAGGCCCAGTCCAGAATAGGATCCCCCCCTGATACAGGAGTTATGACTTGATTCAAGTTCTCTCTTTCGTGAGGCTCACTTGCGCGACGCAGGGGTTTTCACCCGGGGAGAAGAGACATCGCCCGATTTGTGATTTACCCCGTGCAGCGATCGAGGAACTTTTTGTGGGGAGGTGGTGACGCGTCATTTAGACACGTGGTGTGGCTCTTGGAAACCACAATGCCTCCCTAGGGAATAGGGCCATCATTGTCTATGCGAGTAGACGTCGAGGATGGGGGCGGTTTGTGGTTCCCCGACACGACGTTTCGTATTCCACGTCATCTCTATAAATAGGGTTCCAGGGCCCATAGTTTGTTTTCACCTCTTCCTGCTTCTCATATTTTCTGTATTTTCATTCTCATGAATTTTCCTAGCGTCGCTGAGACCATCGTGTTGCTAGCCGTCTGATCATCTCCACCACCGTCGTTCTTCATTCTTCTCTCAAGTAAGTGTTTTCTCCTTTTGATATCTCGTGTTGTAGATAGATTTGATGGAATTTTAGTGGTAGAATCTCGTGTCTGGGGATAGTGCCCGATAAATTTAAGCGTGCTAGGTGCCTGATTCATAGTTGTCCCCGAGATATTCATAAGTTTAAGCATACGGTTTACGGTCGTGCCCACGATACTCATGCGTTTGGCTAGTAGATTTATGAACCTGGTCGGGAGATTCATCCTTTCGTTAGTATGTAGGCTAGTTTTCCCCGTAGTATTCTTGTACCGGGCTAGCAACATTATGAACTTGGTCGCAAGATTCATCCTTCTTCTATGATATTCATGCTATGCTCGTGTCATTCATAATTGATACACATCCGCCACTGAGATCGGTGTTTGGTCAAGGTCCACTTGTTTCCCGTTTTTCGTGCGAATGACCGTAGACTCGGTCTGAGTGTTGCTTACTTCTCCCCATCTTTGTGGCGGACAAGCGGATTTGCTGTTGAATTCACCGGTTTCCTGTACTTTGCAGGTAAATGGCCGACATTCCTGAGTCCTCGGGGCGTAACAATGTCGAGGAAACAAGCACAGCGGAGGAAACTATAACCCTGGTTGACATCGTCGATGACCCCACTCTGGATTGGGTCGGTGATGAGCCCCGGGGAATAGCTTTGATCTACAACCTTTCTAGTAGACAATCTTACACTGTCGTCGAGTATGGCGGCGGTCAAGAGGGATTTCGAAGGAACTTCAAGATTATGAGGCCGACGAGGGATGCCCGTATCTGTTCGGAGTTCACACAGGATGCATTTCCCATGTACAAGATCGTGTTTAGAGATCTCGGGCTCCGGTTGACCTTCAATGACTTCCAGGTCGGAGTGTTCAACCATTTGAACCTGGTCCCCTCCCAAATTCATCCTAATGCGATTGCGTTTCTCCGGGAATTCGAACTCACCTGTCGCTTCCTGAGGATTGGGGAGACGATCCCCTTGTTCTTCAGGGTTTTTCACTTACAACAGCAGTCCCGAGGAGGGAAGCACGGCTGGGTGTCCCTTAAGCAGTCGAAGAGACAATTTAGGATGTATATGGATTATGCGCGAGATTTTAAGGATAAGTGGTATATTTTGCAACCGTCTACCCCGATAGCCATAGATTTGTTGTTCGAACCGGCCGCTGTGATGGACGAGGATGGGGAGCCGTGTTTGGTTGCTGAGGGTAACCCCGAGATTGGGAGAGTCTCTAGGTTTCCCATTCACTGGTGTTCAGACCATTACGACCATGGTCCTGGATACTACCACACTCCTGCTAGGGGTATGAGCGTTGAGGATGAGGAAGCTTATGGCGTCTTAAACAAGTTTGTCGACGGCTTCTTTCCTGCTCGGTGGGTTACGCGGGAAGGGGACGATTTTCTCGATGAGGATGGATATCCGACATTCGAGGCACGCTCGATCAATACTAAGGCGCTCGTCGAGTTCCAATCTTACGAGCAAGCCGTAGACCTCTTAGGTTTCTTGCTTTGCTCTATTAACATTCCTCTTTATTTGCTTTCTTTAATGTACGTAGCTAACCCAAGTACGCTTCCTTTACAGGTCACATGGCAGAGCATCGCGAAAGGTTGCTGAAGTTAACCCAAGACAAGAAAATTAGCAAGAGATTGGTGAGGCCGCAACAAGCCACGCGGATAGGTCCGCCTCCTGACTCGGGCAGGGAAGGATCTAGTGGGTCCTTGGGTTCCCCGGACGCCAAGCGCCAATATGCTCTGATCACCAAGAAGCAGAGTCGACCAGATGATGGGGTCGAAGTAACTGGAGGAGGTGCGGGTGCCCGGGCCTTCGGCCGGCCACCCTGCTTCGTGGAGAAGGATTTCTTCGAGGGGTTTCCCTTGTCCGTATTCGACAATGAGGCTGACATCATCAGGCGGCTTGACAAGGAAGGTCGGAGGAAGCACCTCGCTGCCAATATGGTCGGGGTGGTAAAAATGGCCGAGATGGCGGTTGTCCTTGCGGGGGAAGGATCGGACTCCATGGACCTAATTAGAGAGTTGGAGTCAGAGAAGGTGGCTCTTACGGCCAAGTCCCACAAATTGAAGGCTGCCCTCGAATGCTCTGAGGAGATGTTTCACGAGCAGTTTGATGTGTTGTCGGGGGAGAAGGAAAGGGCCGACTAGGCTCTCGAGGAAAGGGTTGCCTTCAACTTGATAAGGAACGGTTGGAGAGCGACAACCAGCGGCTGTCGAGAGAGGTCGAGGACCTGAAGGCCGTTATGCTTCCCTCTGAGGACGGGCCAGGAAGGATGGATGACTTGCGTACGCACTCTAATTTTATTGCTCGCATTCAACTCCTAGAGTCGGACTGCGTTGGCGCTTTGGACGACGGGTTTGAGGTTGCGGTGAGTCAGCTGTCCATGCTAAATCTGAGTTTGAGCACCAAAGGGGCTGGAGTTCTGTCCCAGATTGTCGATGGCCGGGTTATTCCTCCCCCCGATTCTCCTGGCGTTGATGTCGGCACTCCAGGAACTGATTGATGCTTTGTTGGTATTTGGGTATGCGCGCCCGTTTATTGTTTTTTCTGTTTTGCAGCCTGCGTGGCCGCTATTATTCTTAGTTTTTTGGCCGTCGTGCCTGGACTGTAATTTCGGATATCACCGACCCTCGTGGCCGGTATATTATTAATCCTTGCTTGTAATTTCCTGTTCGACGGATGCTTTGTTTGCAATTATCTGATAGTATTTTAGGTATATGCTCGATTGTTATTTCGATAATGAATTCTTGGCAAAGTTTGTATTCTAGAGGAGATATCCGTTCGACCCATGTGACAGTTCGATGCACTTCAAAATGCGTAGAATGCACGGAGTGGAATCTGCGTATCAAGCGTATGACCGCGATTGGGGTCCTACGCCTGTGGCATGAACCGCCCATCACGAGCTGTGTATTCTTCCATGTGGGGTACTTCGACAGTGGAGCTCGATCGAGGTGTCCCTGCCGGGCATGTACGTTTGGTTCATCAAAGTGAACGACAGTATACCCCCGTTGGTTAGTAGGTCGGGTCCGTACCTCAACTCGCCTACGTGGTCGAGATTTTTCCCCTTGTCGTCTAAAGGTGTATATTCGACGGTGAAATTCCACAGTTAGTGAGGGCTTTAGCTATAGTATCGTTTCAGCTTCGCAGCATTCCAGGGTCGTGGTAACGATTCTCCATTTAATTGCTCGAGATAATATGCTTCGGTGCCCGTAGCGCCCTGGACGTGATAAGGTCCCTCCCAGTTTGCAGCCAATTTTCCTTCGCGGGAATCTTTCTGGTTCCTTCGCAAGACTAGGCTGCCGACCTGGAATTTGCGTCTAATGACCTTGTTGTCGTGGCGTAGGGCTGATTGCTATTTCAGAGTGGCCTCGCGCAGGGCGGCTCCCGACCGGATTTCCTTGACCAGGTCGAGCTCCTCCCTCAGGGCTTCGTCGTTCATTTCCTCGTCAAGAGGCATCTCCGTTCTCCTAGATGGCTCCATGAACTCTAAGGGGATGACCGCCTCGGTGCCATAGGTTAGTCGGAATGGAGTCTCACCTATCGTTAAATGGGGCGTGGTGCGGTAAGCCCACAGAACGCTATGTGGTTCCTCGACCCACCCCTTTTTTGCTTCGCCCAATTTGCGCTTGAGTCCTCGTAGGATGACCCTGTTGGCGGTCTCGGCTTGCCCGTTGGTTTAGGGATGCTCGACTGAGGTAAAATGTTGTTTGGTGCCGAGTTTGGCGATGAAGCTTCAGAAGCCTTGGTCGGTGAATTGGTTACCGTTATCTGTGATTAGCGCCTATGGGATTCCAAACTGGGCGAGGATGTTTCATTTATAAAAGCGGAGTATTTTATGGGAGGTGATTTTCGCAAGGGCCTCGGCCTCTATCCACTTTGTAAAGTAATCCACGGCCACAATGAGGAATTTGTTTTGGTACGTCCCTTGCATGAACGGTCCGAGGATGTCCATCCCCCACCAGGCAAATGGCCACGGGGATGACAATATATTCAGCTCGTGTGGGGGGGCGAGATGCATGTCAGCATGCCTTTGGCATTTGTTGCATCTCTTGACGTGGTCTTTGGCGTCTTGTTGCATTGTCAGACAGTAGTACCCCGCTCGTAGAGCCTTCCTTGCTAGGGATTTGCCGCCCATGTGCTGGGCGTTAATACCTTCGTGTATTTCCCGTAATATCTCGGGGACTGTGGATTTGTCTATGCACTTCAAGAGTGGGATGGAAAATCCCATGTGATATAGTCTGTGCTCGATCACCACGTAGGAGCATGCTCGTCGTTTGGTTGCGGCTGCTTCTGTTCGGTCCGGGGGGAGTTCCCCCTTGTTAGGAAGTTGAACACCGGGGGTCATCCAGCATGAACTGTCTCTGATGGCATTTACCTCCGGTGGAGTCAAGGTTTTTTCGATGCTCGGGCGAGATAAGGATTCTTGTATGACGATTTGTTTCTGCCTTTCTTCCTCGTGCTTGCGAGCTTCAAGAGTATATCGGCCCTTGTGTTTTGCTCGCGCGGTACGTGCGAAATTTCTGCTCGGTCAAACTTTTTCAAGTACTCTTTGACTAAGTTCAGGTATTCGATGAGGCTGTTGTTTTTAGACTGGTATCCTCCTTGGACTTGGGACGCGACAAGTTGAGAGTCGGTGAAGATTTGTACCTCACGGGTGCCTAGGTCCTCGGCTAGTCTTAGTCTCGCGAGCAGGGCCTCGTATTCCGCTTGGTTGTTCGAGGTCGGAAAGAAGAGGGTGAGCGAATGCTCGACCACCACACCTTCCTCGTTCTCTAGGAGGATCCCGGTGCCACTCCCGGATGAGCTAGATGCCCCGTCGACGAAGATGATCCACTTGTGCTCTTTTCCTGTGGGGGGTTGTGAGTGGTCATCTCCGCGACGAAATCAGCCAAAGCTTGTGCCTTTAGGGCTTTCCTGCTCTCGTACTGGATGTCGAACTCAGAGAGTTCCAAGGACCACTTCAGCATTCGACCCGCCATGTCTGGGTGACCCAGAAGCTGTTTTACGGGTTGATATGTTCGTACTACGATCACGTGTACGAGGAAATAGTATCTGAGCCTTCTCGCTGCATTGACGAGGGCCAGAGCTACCTTCTCTATCTGTTGGTATCTATCCTCGGGCCCTTGAAGTTCTTTTCTCGTGAAATAGACGTTTTTTTCCCGTCGAGAGTCTCGCGAATGAGGGTTACGCTGACGGCTTCGGCCGAGATGGCCAGGTACATGAACAAAGGTTCCCTGTCGATTGGTCGTGATAACATGGGTGGCTGAGATAGAGTTTGTTTAAGATAGAGTAGCGCCTGCTCGCATTCCTCGGTCCATTCGAAGGTCGCTTCCTTGCGAAGAAGCTTGAAGAAAGGGAGGGCGTGTTGAGTGGATTTTGCAACGAAACGGGATAACGAGGTGAGCATCTCATTCAGGACTTGTATGTATTTCTTCGATGTAGGTGTGGGGAGGTCGGAGAAAGCCCGGCATTTGTCGAGGTTGGCTTCGATTCCTTGTTTTGTCAAGTAGAAGCCGAGGAATTTGCCCGCCTTGACCCCGAACGTGCACTTCTTGGGGTTAAATCTCATTTTGCATTGCCTCGCTTGAGCAAAGACTTCCATGAGATGAGCGGCATGGTCGGTGTCTGCTTGTGACTTGACGATCATGTCATCCATGTATACCTCGAGCATATCCCCAATTTGGTTACGGAATACTTTGTTCATCATCCGTTGATACGTTGCTCCTGCATTTTTCAGGCCAAAGGGAATTACGTTGTAGTAATAGTTGCCCGAGCTGGCCATGAAAGCGGTGCAATGTTTGTCGCTTATTGCCATTGGGATTTGGTTATATCCCGAATAGGCATCCATAAATGATATTATTTTATAACCAGCCGAGTTGTCGACCATCATATTAATATTAGGTAAAGGAAATGCATCTTTCAGGCATGCCCGGTTAAGATCGGTATAATCAACACACATTCGCCATTTTCCATTATTTTTCTTGACAAGTACAACATTTGATAGCCAGGTTAAATACTGGGCTTCAGAAATAAAAATTGTCTCTAGGAGGTCTTTTACAACTTTTTCAGCAGCCTCCGTTTTCTCCGGAGACTGCCTACGTCTATGTTGCACTATTGCCCTAGCGGCTGGATCGATGGCGAGTTGGTGACAGACGACCTCAGGGTCGAGTCAGGCATCTCCGCAGTGCTCCATGCGAACAAGTTTGTGTTCTCGCACAAGCAAGCTTTAATTTGCTTCCTCGCCAAGTCGGGGAGTCCGGTGCCAATCTTCACTCCTCTGCTTGGGTCTTTGCTGAGGGGGACGAGTTCGAAGTCCCCGTCCGAAATTGGTCGAAGGGGAACTTGCTCGCCGTTGGGAGGCTCATCCTGGTCGAAACAGGTGTCCAAGGATATTGAGTCGACCTCTGGAGGGGCTCTCTGCTCTTCCGCTTTTATGGTCTTTGACCTCTGAGGTTCTGGTCATGTTGTTGCAGCTCTTTTGGCGGGCCTTGTGCTGGTGTCGACCGTATCGCGTCCCTCGGATGCCACGTTAAAACACCTTCGGGCAGCTGCTAGGTCCCCTTGGATGGTGGAGACCCGTGCCCTCTTGGTGTAAAACTTCATTTTTAGATGAACGGTGGAGGGTACTGCGGTCAGCTCCGCCAGTGTCGCCCTTCCCAGTATGCAGTTGTAGAGGGAAGGGCAATCAATGACGAGAAAGTGCACCTTGACTTGTCTTGTTTCCGTATCCTCGCCGAATGTGACCATGAGCTCGATGTATCCCAAAGGCTTGCAAGTCGAGCCGTTAAAGCCCTGCAGGTCCGACCCCACGTAAGGCGAGAGGTGAGAGTCGTCGAGCTGCAGGGTTCAGAACAGTTGGTTGTACATCACATCGACGAAACTTCCTTCGTTGACGAGGACACGATGTACGTCGAAGTTGTCCATTCTCGCTCTTATCAGCAGAGGGATAATCGAATTGGGGGCCCCTCCAGGGAATTCCTCAAGATAGAAAGTGATTGGCTCCGACCTTCCCCTCACTTTTTCAAAGGTCACCGTTTGAGGGGGGGGCGTGTCGACCAATTCGTCCAGCTTCCTCTTAGCTGAATTTATGGTCAGATTGTTGAACCCTCCACCATTGATGACCATGACGGAGGGGAAGTGTTCCCACCTGTTGTGCGTTGACAGCGGTTCTTGCATGTGATCAGGGACATAGAACTCCTCGGGTCTTGTGACGGAGAATGCGGTTTGGATGGGAACTGACTCGTCAGATGGTCGGGCATCCTCTTCTGCTTCCCTCATCTCGCGGGCGTCACGACGAGGAGCGTCATTCCGTAGGTACTTCGCGAGTCTTCCCCCTTTTATGAGGGTCTCGATGGCGTCCTTGAGGTGGACGCAGTCTTCGGTCAGATGCCCGTGGCTCCGGTGATACTGACAATATTTTCTCCGGTCCACCCCGGGTTTGGCAGGAGCTGGTCGGGGACGTTTGACGCTGCCATCTTTAAAGTCTGTACTCGCACACTCCGTTAAGATACACTCATGGGAAGCCGTGAGCGGAGTGTATTCTGTGAACCGTCCCGAGGTCCCCCACTGCTCCCGGGCGTCCCGGGGTTTATCGTCCTTTCTTTTTTCCCCGGTTCGTTGAGGAGGGGCGGTATCTTGTCGCGGATTGCTGCTGGATCTGCGATTCCTGGGGTCTCGGGCTCTGTTGGCCGCTTCCCTCTCCTTGTAGTCCATGTAAACATTCGGGGTGGTTCGATGCCCACGACTTTCCTGAATTCGGTGCCGGGGAGGAGCCCCCTCTCCAGCAGGTATCTCTTCATATGGTCCATGCAAGGGACCTGGATGGCTTCCCGATTGAAGCGGTTGATGAACTCCCTCACGGTCTCATTGTGCTTCTGGACGACTGCCTCGAGCGCTGCTTCGGTCTTCGGATGTCTCCGCGACACAGTGAATGAGCTGATGAATTGGTTCTTCAAGTTTCGCCACGAGGTAATTGACCTCGGGGAGAGACCTTTGTACCATTCCATAGATGCTTTCCTCAGGGTTGTGGGAAACAACCGGCATTTGATTGGTCCCCCGACATTGTGGTAGTTCAGCATGGCCTCGAACCCATCTATGTGGTCAACCAGGTCGGCGATGCCGTCATATTCTTTTAAGTGGGGAGGCTTCTCCATGCCCGAGGGAATGGGTGCCTCCATGATAGCTTGTGACAAGGGAATGCGAGGGTCGTCCTCTTCACTCTGTTCCGGGAAGTGGGACGGGGATCTGATGTATTGTCGGTCACGATGGCCCTGGTCGTGCGGGATGTTCCTCGAGTGATGTGACTGTTGATAGATTCCTGTGTCTATCCCCGGGAGCTCTTCGTTCTTGCTGTGAAGGGTCGTGGTCGCACCTTCCGGTTTTGATGAGTTATTCTCTCTCCAAGGGGGGTCGCCGCATGATTGGTCGAGGCGACGGGCTTTGAGAGATGTCCCGATCCTGTCTCCACGGGGGAGATCGGGTACGTTCCTCCGTCCGTCGATGAGGAGGGGATTAAGGCCTCCTGTGTCTTCTAGGGGACCTTCGGTCGTCTTCAAGTGCTCTCAATCTTTCCCCCTGGGCAAATATGAGATAGTTGGTCTGGTTAATCGCTGCGAACAGTGCCCTAGTCGTAGCGTCTACCCTGGAGGGAACATGGACCTCGTGGAATTGGACGGCTGGATAGATCAGAGGAAATAGGTGATCTTCTTCAAGCCGGGGAGGGATTAATGAAGACGAGGCCGTGACTCCGTCTCGGTAGTTAGAAGGCCTGGGGATGATGCCGTCGGGGACAGTGTTATGCTCGGTGATGCCGGTGTTGTCGGGGCCGACATTATTATCGGTGATGTTGTTGTTAGCTTTGATGACGCAGACGTTCTGGTTGTCCTGAGTCTGGTCAGCCATGACAGTCGAGGATGGTTTTAGCTTTGGTCTTTTTAAGTGAATAAGACGGGGAAGCTTAGGTTCCCACAGACGGCGCCACTGATCGTACCTGATCAGAATTGGACCGTCACAGCTGGCTTCAAATTGGATTTGAAGGAAATAAGGGGGGGGGGTACCTGCAAGACACTCCGATGATAAAGTGAGAGACGGAATGAGTAGGAAAGTAAGTATATAGGTGTGAATGAATGAATATATGACCCTCTCGAAATAGAGGGTATTTATAGCCCCCAGTGCTGGGCCAAGGTCCCTTTATTGGGTTGACCAAACAGGCCCAACAAAGGGACTGCCAGGTTCTACGTGAGTAGTAGGGACCCGCACGTGGTCCCCTACCTGGATGATGTTCTCCGCAGAATAGAAAGGGTAAAGACGCGATCTTCTCGAGACCTTGAGGACTCCGAGACATCCGAAGAGGCCGAAAGTCTGCCCTATAAGGAGGGTACTCGAGCAGGGCTTGGATTGGGATGTTCCTCGTCTGGAACGTCCCTCGTCGGGGACGCTCTTCGCGGGAACTGACGGGTGCAGTCGTATTCGACCAGTCACCCATGATCGGGGTGTGCTCGGAGGATCTAATGCTCAGCATGGTACGTTGTAAAGCTTGGATTGGGCCTCACTGGTGATTGGGCCACGGGCAGGCCCAGTCCAGAACAAGAATCAAGTTCGAATGAGTTAGAACCAAATATCAAGTGAAAATAAATCACAAGCAGAAAGTACATCAGATAAACCCAAGGTATCAGATAAAGCTTCAAGCATAAGATGATCACTATGATATCAAATAAGAATCCCCGCATAAGATAAAACTCTCAATAAACAGACAAAGCCAGAATGACAGAGAAATAATCTGAATGTCTCATATAAAATAAGAATCAAGTTCGAATGAGTTAGAACCAAGTATCAAAGGTGAATGAATGATATATGAAATGAATGTTTAACCCATTAATTAAAAGTAACAAAAATGTGCAAAGATGAGATCAAATAATTGAAAAGCAATTAAAACAATTTAAATGATTTAGCACACAAAAATTAATTAAGTTAATTGAAAAATATTTAGTAAAACTAATCGATCAACATTAGCTTGACTAAATAAAAATCAATTAACAAAATTAATTACCAAATAAAAAAAAACTAAAACAATTAAAACAAAAATTAAAGCAACGAGGGTGTATTAGTGAAAACATAGCTACAACATGTAATTCGTGTGGGCTACTGAATGCAAGCAAGGTCCAAGCATTACTATTGTATTTCAGCAAGAATAAATAAAAGAACAGATGGGGCCTAATGATGGTAGTAAAATCGAAATGGGCTCAACAGGTAAAGCCCACTCGACTAGCCTACTGAATGAAACAATTGGAAACAGACAGCAAATATATGAAACAATTGGAATAATCTGTTTGAGATTGTTCTCTGCACTGTAATTGATTTTAACTGCAGCAAAAAATGAAGTTTGAATTTTGTTGTTACTGAGGGGGAGGATTCACTCTTAATGATGCAGAGAAACCTTGGGCCTAAGGACCATCTTCTTATTTTACTCAAAATTGTCAAAGTCTTACATGCAATGAGATGAATTGAAAATGTTATTGAACAAAACTTCTTTATTTATATATTTTTGTCTAAATGAAAAGTAAAATAGCAAATCTCTAAACTGTTGGAAATCCACCTAATACTATGATGAATTTCGACCACAATGATGATTAGTTATGAGAAAAAAAATAAAAGAAGACAAGATAAATAGTTCTGCAGAGTTTCTCTCTGCCCACAAACTGTGGAAAAATTTCTTAATCACTTGCAACTGCAAATTCTGTGATTACAATGAATTATCTTGCTTGACTTTCTTGACTTGCTTTCAAAATATGGGTTACTCCCTCTATTTATAATTGAGCTTACACCCTAAGCACAAGGCCCAAAATATCTTTTTGTTACTAAATCAAATCTAATCAAATCTATTCTAGACTTAAATCAAATCTATTTAAATCTAAAACAAATCAAATCTTCTTTGACACATATGAATTAAAATTTAACACACCACCTAATTCATTGTGTCTAAACTGTCTATGTTCATCATGGCCCTTAGCTTTCTGAATACTTCGACTTGCACTCCCTTCGTCATGATGTCTGCAATCTGATTCTCAATTCTGCAGTGTTCCAAATTCATCTTCCCATCTACTACCTGCTCTCGAAGATAATGGAACCTCATTTCGATGTGCTTACTTCGACCATGTGCTATTGGGTTCTTTGCCAGATTAATAGCTGACATGCTGTCTATCTTCATGGTAATTGCTCCATGATCTTTCCCTGTTATCTCTTCGACCAAGTTCACCATCCAAGTTGCTTGACATGCACAAAGAGAAGCAGCTATGTATTCTGCTTCGCATGATGATAATGCCACTACTGGTTCTTTTCTCGAATTCCAAGCAATTGGTGCACCACCTAGCATAAACACATATCCTGTTGTTGACTTTCGATCTTCAGCATCACTACACCAACTCGAATCAGTGTATCCCACTAACTTGCATTTTTTTCCTTTATCAACTGCAGGAAAAAAAATGACATAATCGAAAGTTCCTTTGAGATACCTTAGTATCCTCTTCACTGCTGCTAGATGTGATACCTTTGGCTTCTGCATGAATCTACTTACCATACCTACACTGTATGCTAAGTCAGGCCTTGTATGACAAAGGTATCTCAATGATCCAATAAGTCTTCTGTATTGGGTTGGATCAACATCATCTTCATCTGCATCTTTCGACAGTTGCAGTCTTGGTTCTGCAGGTGTCGAAGTTGAGTTGCATTCTTCCATCTCAAACCTCTTGAGAATTTCTCCTGCATATCTTCTTTGATGCATCATCAAACCTCTACTGCTCTTGTAGAATTCGATACCAAGGAAATATGAAATCTCACCTAAATCAGACATTTCGACTTCCTTACTGAGATCACCTTTGAAGTCTTCGATCTCACTCTTGCAGCTACCTGTTATCAACAAATCATCTACATAGAGACATAGTATAAGCAATTTACTCTTGCTTCTTCTTACATATACTCCATGTTTAGTTATGCACTTCACAAATTCCTTCTCCCTTAGAAAACTATCAATTTTCTTATTCCAAGCCCTTGGAGCTTGTTTCAATCCATACAGGGCTTTATGTAGCCTGTACACCTTTCTTTCTTCGTCATGTTTCACAAACCCAACTGGTTGTTTAACATAGACTTCTACATCTAAGGGTCCATTTAGGAATGCACACTTCACGTCCATCTGACATATGTGCCAACTGTTTATTTCTGCTAGACCAACAACCAACCTGATTGTTTCGATCCTAGCAACAGGTTCAAAAACTTCGTTGAAGTCTATTCCTTCTTTCTGTAGAAATCCTTTCGCCACAAGTCTTGCTTTGTGTCGAGTTACTTCACCTTTCGAATTAGTTTTCACTTTGTATACCCACTTGACATTAATCGCCTTCTTTCCTTGAGGCAATTCAACAAGTGACCAAGTGTTGTTGTCTTCGATAGACTTTACTTCTTCGTTCATTGCTTTCACCCACTTCGAATCCTTTAATGCTTCAGCTGCATTAACAGGTTCGACATCTGCATAGAAAGCATAATGTACCAGCTCACCTTCATTATCTATTACATCATCTGATGTAATCACACAATCTTGCAATCTTGCAGGCATGCGTCTTGTTCTTTGAGGTCTGATTGTACTTGGTATATCTGTTGGTTCCTCTTGTCGAACTTCTCTTTCTACTTGAGTTTCTGGCTCTTCGAATAGGATTCCCACTGAGTCTTTCTTGATATTTGCAGTCCAATCCCATTCTTTAAACTCATCTATGATCACGTACCTGCTGATCACAATCTTCTTGTTCTCTGGATCGAACAACTTGTAGCCTCCTGTCGAATATATCCAACTAGGATCATTCGACTTGACTTTTCATCAAGTTTTCTTCTCAACTGATCTGGCACATGTCTATGTGCAATAGATCCAAATACCTTCAGATGACTCAAGTTAGGCTTCACACCAGACCAACATTCTTCTGGAGTAATTCCTTCTAGCTTCTTTGTAGGACATCTGTTTAAAATGTATGTTGCAGTCGAAATAGCTTCACCCCAAAACTCTTTAGCTAAACTCTTGCCTTTCAACATACTTCTCACCATATTCATGATGGTTCGATTTTTACTTTCGGCAATTCCATTTTGTTGTGAAGTATATGGTGGCACCACCTCATGCACAATCCCTTCCTTTTCACATAATATGTCGAAGTCTTTCGACACATATTCTCCTCCGCCATCAGTTCTCAAAACTTTGAGCTTTCGACCACTTTGTCTTTCGACCATAGACTTAAACCTGGTAAATACTTTGATCACTTCACTTTTCTTCTTGATCAGGTAAGTCCATAACTTTCGACTGAAATCATCTATGAATGTAAAAAAGTATTTGTTACCTCCCATCGAATCCACCTGGATTGGTCCACATACATCAAAGTATATGACTTCAAGACTAGCCTTCGATCTGCTTCCTACATCCTTGCTGAAGCTATTCTTGTGTTGCTTCGCCTGCACACATTCTTCACATACTTCGTTTGGAATGTCAATTTCAGGCAATCCTGAAACCATATTTCTTCTCTTTAAATCTCTGATGTCTCTGAAGTTGAGATGACCTAGTCTATAATGCCATATCCATTCATCTCTGCTAGCTGCAGTCGAAAGGCACTTGTGCTCCATCACATTTAGTTCAATCTTGAAGGTTCGATTTTGAGACATAGGAGCCTTCAAGATTAATCTTCCATTTGCATCAACGACTCTCATAAACTTATCTTTGATTGACACTTTATAATTCTTTTTGACCAACTGCCTTATACTGAGCAAAATGCTCTTCATGCCTGGTATGTACAATACATTTGAAATTACTGACTTCTTGCCATCTTTCCTCATGATCATAACATCACCAATACCTTCAGCTGCTAGGGTATTGTCATTTGCAAATTTTACCATATTTTTCGTTGAGGGTTTTATATTGACGAACCAGTCTTTCCTTCCAGACATATGTGATGAACATCCTGAATCCAAGTACCATTGGTCCTTGAATCTATCTTCATCTCTTGTTGTAACCATCAACATCATCTCTTCTTCTTCATGTTTTGCAAGCTTTGCATCACTTTCTTGATTCTTTCGTTTTTCTGGACAATCACTCGAATAGTGTCCGTATTTCTGACAATTGTAACATTGAATGTGACTCTTATCAGGTTTTCGACCACCACCTCTTCCTCTATTTGCAACACCACCTATTTGGTTGCCTTGGTATGGTCTTCTTTTATTCGACATGTCTCCTTCGATTTGGTTTCTTCTACCATTCGATTTGTTATAGCCACCTCTACCTCTGTCGAAACACTTTCTTTTGCCTTTGGTCTCTTTTGCTGCATGTGCCTGCAAGGCCACATCACTCTTCGATTTTCCTGCAGCTCTTTCGTTCATTCTTTGTTCATGAGATTCGAGCGTCCCTTGAAGCTCTTCCTTTGTCAATTTCGACAAGTCTTTCCCCTCTTCTATCGCCACCACTATGTGGTCGAACTTAGGAGCTAAAGATCTCAAGATCTTCGACACAACAGCTCTTGTTGTTAACGCTTCTCCACATATCTTGATTTGATTTACTAGTTTTGTAACTCTAGTGAAGAAATCAGATATGTTTTCACTGTCTTCCATCTGAAGCAGTTTATAGGTCCTTTTGTGAGTTTGTAACCTCACTTCTTTCACCTTCTCAACGCCTCCAAAAGACTTCTCAAGGATCTCCCAAGCTTCTTTTGCAGATTCTGAATCACTAATCTTTTCGAAATTGTCTGGGCTGACACATTGATGAATTATAAATAATGCTTTATAACTCAGCTTCTCAGATTCTGTGTATTTCTTCTTTTCTTCTTCTGAAGCGTTTTCGCCAAGCGCTTCGACTCCATATTTTACAAGGTCCCAAAGACCTTGACACCTGAATAAGACTTTCATCTGTTTGCACCAATTCTCATAGTTGTCAACTTTCAGAATTGGTAGCGTTGCTGGATAGTTTGCATTCCCATAACTTGTCATCGCGAATTCTTCAATCGTTCTTGATTGACACTTCCCTTGAATCGAAACAAAAGATCTTGATACCAGATGTTGGAAATCCACCTAATACTATGATGAATTTCGACCATAATGATGATTAGTTATGAGAAAAACAAATAAAAGAAGACAAGATAAATATTTCTGCAGAGTTTCTCTCTGCCTACAAACTGTGGAAAACTTTCTTAATCACTTGCAACTGCAAATTCTGTGATTAAAATGAATTGTCTTGCTTGAATTTCTTGACTTACTTTCAAAATAGGGGTTACTCCCTCTATTTATAATTGAGATTACACCCTAAGCCCAAGGCCCAAAATATCTTTTTGTTACTAAATCAAATCTAATCAAATCTATTCTAGACTTAAATCAAATCTATTTAAATCTAAAACAAATCAAATCTTCTTTGACACATATGAATTACAATTTAACATAAACTAATTAGTTAATTAAGATGGAAAAGGAAAACTAAGATATTTAATTCAAAATTAATTACAAAGATGTAAAAATGCAAATTGTGAATGACAATTTAGGGTATATCTGTTTCAAGTTATCAAATTATATTTCTTGGAATCATATTCTTTTGATTCATATTCTTTGATTCATATTTTTTGAAATAATATTCTAATTTATATGTTTGTATAAAAGTAAACTTTCTTAGGAATATTTATAAATTTATTTAATTTAAAAATTATGAAAAATAAAAATAGTAATAACTTGTGAGTAGAAGTGGAAAGTTAGTGGTAGTTGGATTTATTCCTGTGGGAATATTGGATTCCCACCCTTTAACCATAGGAATAAAAATAAAAACTATATCTTGAAATAATTTTTTTAAATTTAAATCAAACATGAGAATGTTGCATTTCCATAATCACATTCCTTAGATTATTTTTTACAACCTTAAAACAAACACACCCTTAGTTATAAAAATACAAATTTCAAATCAATCAAAAACAAATTTAACTATTAATCAAAGGCAAAATTCAATTATCAATTAAATATGGATTTAATAGTGGATTCAAGAAAATATTATAACTAAATGCAATAAAAATATTTAGAACAAACTTGCTAATGAAGTAGCAAAAACAGTCAACAAAAAGTCATCTCTGATTTTGATGTAGTTGATGCATGTGAAGTAGCAAAAAATAGTCAATAAAAAGTCATCTCTAATTTTGATGTACTTGATGCATGTGAACGAATGACTCAATGTTATGGATTCAATAGATGAAATGATGCAAAAAATGAAAATGAAACATCAGATAATAAAAAAATCGAGGCAAAATTTAGGGTGTGACAAAGGGCCTATTATCATCCTGGGATACAACTGAAGACTACTCAGAAAAAGAAAATGTTAACATAACATTAATGGCTCATATCAGAAGTTATAAAGTAGAGTGTTCTCTAGAAGTTGAAGTAAGCTCAGAATCAGACGCAAAAGAAAAGTCCTTAACACACAAGTGAAACATCAATCATGGTATCTAGACTCTGGTTGTTTGCGCCACATGATGGGAAGAAGACATATGTTTAACAACCTGGAACTCAAATCTGGAGGTATCATGGGCTTTGGAAGCAATTATAAGGGGAAAATCACCGGCTCTGGAACAATTGGTAATGGTTCTCTTTCCTCGATAACTAATATTTTACTTGTTGATGGATTAATGCATAATTTTTTATCTATAAGTCCATTAAGTGATAATAGTTATGATATTATTTTTAATCAAAATTCTTGTAAAGCAGTTAGTCAGAATGATGGTTATATTCTATTCAATGGTAAAAGGAAAAAAACATCTATAAGATTAGACTTTTTGATCTTAAAGAACAAAATGTAAAATATCTTATGTCGGTTAATAAAGAGCAATGGAGTTTGCATAGACGATTGGACCATGTCAACATGAGAAGAACATCTCAGCTAAACAAACTTAATTTAGCCAGAGGTCTTCCCAATCTAAAGTTCTCCTCATAAGGTCTTTGTGAAGCATGTCAGAAGGGCGATTTTTCAAAAACTTCCTTTAAAGCAAAGAATGTTGTTTCTACATCCAGACCATTGGAACTTCTACATATTGATTTGTTTGGTCCAGTAAAGATGGCACCGATCAATGGAAAGAAGTATGGACTAGTCATTGTTGATGACTATAACAAATGAACTTGGGTAAAATTTCTTAGACACAAGGATGAGTCACACTTTGTATTCACCTCATTATGTAATCAAGTACAAAATGAGATGAGTCTTAGTACTGTTAAGGTTAGAAGTGACCATAGAGGAGAATTTGAGAACAAACACTTTAAAAAACAGTTTGATGAAAATGTCATTTCTCATGATTTATCATGCCATGGAAATCCACAACAAAATGAAGTCGTAGAAAGGAAGAATGAGACTTTGTAAGAAATGGCTAGAACCATGATAAATGAAACCAACATGGCAAAACACTTCTGGGCAGAGGTTATAAACACAACATGTTACATTCAAAAAAGAGTTTCTATAAGACATATTCTAGGTAAGACTCCCTATGAATTATGGAAGAACAAGAAGCCTAATATTTCTTATTTTCATCATTTTGGATGCTATTGTTTTACATTATATACTAAAGAGAATCTCAACAAGTTTGATTCTAAATCTCAAAGTTGTATCATGTTAGGATATTTTGAACTCTCAAAAGGTTACATAGTATATAACAATGAATTGTTTAAGAATCAATCCATGTTAATGATAAGCTTGACCTTGAAAAGTTAAAGCTAGTTGAAGAACTTGCAGATTTAGATATTACCTACTCAGGCGCTGAAGGTAATGAAGCTGGTTCAAACGAACAACATGTCAAAGAGTTAGAAGACGTTTAACCAGAAGAAGTAGAAGCACAAACACCTTTGAGGAAGCCCAGACAGAGAGTGTTACACTCTGAAGAATTAATTCTAGGAGACAAAACTAAACTTGTCAGAACCAGATCATTTTTCAAACCTGTTGAAAATTAATTTCTTGGTTTGGTGTCCCTAATAGAGCCTACATCCATTGATGAAGCACTTCTGGAAAATTATTAGTGTTGTACCCCAAAATTTTCCCTCCCATATTTCTCAAGACATGTCAATAATAATCTCAAGTTGTTCAAGATGGCTCAAGAGTTGGACAGTCAAATCACCTCCTAAGGCAGTCAATTAAAAATTAGGGTTTTATGTTGCATCAAGGTCCTCATATCCAAATGGTCTCAAATTCTCCCCAATGTCCTAACATGTTCTCAAGTTCATCCATGTCAAATTTCAAGCCTTGCAGAGAAAGTTTGGTCAGTCAACTGCTCAAGAGGTCCAAAAATCGACTGTGCTAGGGCAAAAGTCAACTGTGACCCAAACACAGTCAAACCTCAAGATTTTTTGTCAACATTATCATTTTGAAGTATAATTCATCATTTGATCAAGGGTTGATCATGATTCATTAAGGATTGCTCAAGATTCATCAAGATTCAAAAGTTGCTTATTTAGGGTTTTGTAGGAAAAGTCAACTCAACTTTGACCAAGCATAACTTTCTCATAATTCATGAGAAATGACCCATCAAAAGCTCATTTTGAATAGGATGCAATTTCCTACAATCCATCTTCACACCCCAAGATCAAGAAATTCTCTCACAAAAAGTTACAAATTTGGACATTATAGGTCATTTTTGAAAGTCAACAAAAACACCTTTTTTGCCAAAGCTTATAACTTGATCATGGAATATCCAAATGAGATGATACCAAAAGGGTTGATTAGATTACATCTCAAGGTTTCTAAAAAGTCAAAGAACACTTCCAAAAGTTCAAAATTGAAGAAGTTATGCGTTGTTGAAGTTGGGCATTTTTCCAAAATTGCCAAAAGTCAACTATCCTCAAAACTCCAATTTTTGACAAAAGGGCCCACTTTTTCCCACTTGATTTGGTCTTATCACACCATACACGTGCCCCATCTTCAATTTCATGGCCATTCATTTATTTTTCTATTTTATTTAATTTTTATTGATTTAATTCATTTTAAATCAATATTAATTCAAATAAAATCCAAAAATTAATGGAATGAGATTCTTGTGATCATTACAGCTTGCAAATACCATGATACATTCATTCAAACTCGTGCCAAGTCAAAACATGCACAAAATCTTGGATTTGAGGAAAATATGGAAACTTGATAATGGTGATCAAATCAAATCTCCAATCTTCAATTCCTATGGATTCAAGCCCAAATTTTAACCTAAACTCATTCCCTTATACATACACAAGTGAGGCATAGCAAGAATACGACCTAAGCATTGCAGAAACGGCCAGACAAAGTTTGAAAAAAAGCTTGGAAAACTTGGAATCTGAGATCCACCTTAGAGCTCGATTCAAAGCAAAAGCTTGACACTAGTCTCTTGTTGGCAATCCCATGAAGCGATATCAATCAAAACCAGGCCTTGAGACCCCCTGAGTAGAGTTGTAAGTGCCCACGAATACAGCTCTGTACATGGAATCATAACTCGGTTTTCTTGCATCCTTTCGCCAAATTTCTTGCATATTCATACTGACCATTAAATTTCTAAGCATTCTGCATTATTTAATTTTATTTTCAGAGCCTGTATTGTAATACCCGAATCTAGGGTTTTCTTGTTTTGTTTTTAGGCATTCTTGGCACAGGTACAATCAAGGCAAACCATGGCCATATTTGAGTTCAGGGAAGAGAAACGAGTAAAGTGTTGGTCCCAAAAGTCGTTTCTATGGCCTATAGATGATTCTGGGATTGAGCCACGGATTTTGTTGCGGAACCAAATTCGTAGGAAACAAACCAAGGATATTTGGAGAAGATGATAACGTGGCTTGGCTTCATTGGCCAGTTCAAACATGTTTAGCGCGTTTTTTATTTTTCAGCATAATTAATTGATTTGTCAATATAATATTTGTTTGGTGTTAGTATAACAATTAGGCAGGTTAGCTCAGATGGCAAGCGTGTCAATGCATATTCCCTTGGGACCTGGGTTCGAATCCCAGGTCCCCCAATATTTGTTACAATTTTTTTCCAGGAAATTGCATGGGGCTCAGCAAGCGTGGACTATCATGCTCCCCCTGATCTCAAAGGCCAGGTGGCCTTCAAGCCAGATCCAAAGGCCAGAATTGCAGGTCCACCATGGTCCCTGGTCAACAAGCATACATTGGAGAGCAAAGGTCAAACAGGCTTGGATGTTTTGGGCCTGGAGAATTGCCAGATTCACCACCAATCAGGCCCAACACCCCCTTGGTCATTTCTTTCCTTTTATATTTTATTTATTTTACTTGTTTTATTTTATTATTTTTAATTAATTACTAACCCAATAATTTTTCTCATAAAATCAGAAAACCTAAAAAATGATATTTTTATTAATTTCACTATTTCATTATTTTTGTAAATAAATAATTTAATTAATTTAGTTTTTTAATTAGGCATAATTTTAACATTTTTTGCAATAAATTAAAATTAATTAGAATATTAGGTTTTAACAATTTTAATCATTTTATTTTTATTTCCTTAAATATAAAAAACCCAAAAATATATTTTCTATTTAATTAATTAATTAACTTAGATTTAATTTCCATTTAATTCAAAAATAACAAAAAAATATGCTTTCTTTAATAAAAAAGGTCAAAACCCTAAAAATGCTCCGATTTAATTTTCTCGCACGCGTATTATTTTTATCCAATAATGTAATTACTTCGGGAATGTAATAGTTTTTAAATTAAGACTTTATTTATTTATCGCTTCTTTTATTTTTCCCCAATTTAAATTAAAGGGTTTGTCTTTGGCGATGTAAATACCCGACGCCTTGTAATAGCTTAGATTTAATTTCCCGCAATTTAATTTCCGCATAATATTAACTGTTAGATGTTTGATAAATAAGGAATGCATGACAAGAACAAATCTTTAACCTAAAATCAACATAGCTCACCATTGACATGTACAGATAAAATTAACTGAATTAACACACTTGCACATGCCACTCTTAGGGTACACCTCACTTGGTTGCCTCAAACGTGGCCATTGAGTATAGGAAGTTTTAGAGGTCTCCCTCTTATCTAAAGATCATAGTTGCCTCGAAATGGTTGCCTCGTGTGATCGGTGGAAATAGAACTGACTGTTTTTGTAGCTGGTTTCGCGAAATGTCGCGGTAAGCAAGAGTTGCCACCATCTTTTATATTCTCCAACATGGAAAGGACAAAAGCACAGCAAAATTCCTTATTCGAGAATGTTTCTTGGTTCGGGAGGTAGATTTATAGAAAGGGAAGGTGTTAGCACCCTTTCTATCCGTGGTTATCCACGGGCTCTTAGGTACTTTCTCTTATGTTTTCAAAAAATGTTTGCTTTTCAAGTGTGTGTGGGTTTTGAAAAAAAGATTTCGTTTGAAAAATTTCTAAGTAACTCTTGTATCTGTCCTCAAGAGTGTATGAAAAATTTGTTTGAAAACTTTTTGAAAGTGTCAGTGCGAAAAGTTGTTTTTGTTTGTTTTGAAAAGAGCAAGTACCCATGAGATCTACCTACTCTAAGGAATTAGGCTATGTAAGAGTCCTTTAGATAGTGCCATCCCACCATAGAGAGGTAGGTAGCACCATCGTTGGAGTTATTCGGGTCAATTCGATTATAGGGACAGTGTGGTCACCAAAGCAATAGTAGGACACCTTAGAAGTAAACCTAATGTCCTAGATCCTTTTTTATCCGAGGCAACCGTTTCGAGGCAACTGGATCTTTAGACAGGATGGCGACCTCTAAGACACCCTATACTTGACGACCACGCTCGAGGCAACCAGTGAGGCATACCCTAGGAGTGGCATGTGCATGTGTATTGTTTTTCAGTTAAATTGTCTTTACATGTTATTTGTGAGCTACGGATTGGTTTTAAGTTAAGAGTTGATCTTGTCATACAATCCTAGTTAGCATACATCTAAGCAGTTAATATATGTACAGGAATTTAAAGTGCGGGAACTGTAAATCCTACGCTATTACAAGGCTTTCGGGGAGGGGGATTATTTACATGTCCAAAAATATTGGGGGAAATAAAAACAGTAAAGTAAAATAAGGTCTTAGTTTAAGCTATTACATCCCAGTAAAATAAACGCGCGTGAATCGGAAAAAAAAATCTAAGAATAAGAACTCTTTTTGTTGTTTTTGATTAAGAAGATATTTGAATTAAATACTCCTAAGCCTAGTTTATTTTAAATTGATAAAATGAAGTTAAAATAATTAATTTATTTATTTACAAAATTAATTTGAATAAAAAAACTAACCTAATGTTTTTTTTTGTGATTTTTTTATTTTAATGTTAATTAAAAGATAAAAAGAAGTCTATGAGAATAAAAACAAAAAAATAAAGTGCAGGAGGGATCCTTCGATCCAGGGAAAAAAGGAGTTTCGACCCAGGGAGGGAATGGGCTGCTTCGGTCCAAAGAGGGTCCTGGTCCTTTCGATTGGGCCAGACAGTAAGGCGTGAGTAGCCTTCGATCCAGGGAAGAGGATTGCCCTTCGATCATGGAGGTCATGGCTTTCGATCCAGGGATGAGATGCCTCTTTCGATCCAGTATACTAATGGGTTCGATCCAGAGAAGGGCTCTCCTTCGATCTGGGATTTTATACCTGCAAAAGTATGTGAGCGAAACAAAAATGCAGGGCCTGGGTATTGAATCCCAGGCCCTTCGATCCTACACTTGTTGGGGTCTCTTCAGGCTAAATCTGCAGTAAATGTTAGCACACGAGAAATGTGACTTGGGTGCCAAACCCAGGCCTTTCGATCCTGTCTAAGATGGCAAGTCAAAGGTAACAACAAGTAATAATGCATTTACGCAAATGTAAGGTTGGACAATTTACCCTTTCTTACCTGCAGATTGAGTCTTCGATTTGGGCACTGGCTGGATGGGAGCACTTTCAATCTGGGATTTCTGGGCGCAGGCACTTTCGATCTGGGCACTTCTGGGCGCAGGCACTTCTGATCTGGGCACTTCCTGGATGTAGGCACTTTTGATTTGAGGGCTTCTGGGCGTAGGCACCTTCGATCTGAGGGACTGCTTTGGCTTGGAAAATTCTGGGCAGCGTCTCTCCAATGTTTTGTTCTCCTGCAGATTTTTTGAAGAAGTGTGTATAATTTTCGTTCTTTTGATTTTCGTGTGATTTTTCGTGTAATTTTTTTTTTTGTGTGTGTTGTAATGTGTCACTGACCTCCTATTTATAGAAGTGTGGGAGTGCACGAAAATGGCAAGGGACAACCATTAAAATAGGCCTTTAACGCTCTGGACAAAAATCAAACACATTAAATCATTTCCTTTTTTGAAACATTCGTGTCCCTTGAATGAACCTGGACGCTTGGATTTCGAGTGCTTTCAGGCCATGCTCTTCGATTAGTCCTGATTTGCCTCTTTCGAATAGACTCCCTGCGTACCCTTCGAATGGGCCTGGCCCAAATATCAATTGAAGGATTCCAATTGAAATGCTCTATTAACAGGCCAATCAAAAGGTGTTGTTCATGCCAAATGAAGGACATGGTTGACATGCCTGTCGACATTTCCTTGACATAATTCCAATAGAATGCTTGTCCATAATGCCAATCGAAATACTCCTTCAGAATGCCAATCGAAATACTCCTTCAGAATGCCAATCGAAAGGTATTTGAAGTACCACTCAAAAATCTTATTTTTCCTTAGGCAAGAGTTTGTGATCAACCAGGCAGGGGGGAGACTTTGGAAAACATGAGAGGGAAAATTTTGGGGTGCAACAGTTGCCCCTGTTCAATCTTCTTAGACCTGGGGATGTAGATTGGCTTGTGTGCCTTTCGTGATCCGAGGGTGGAAGATGATTGAACACTAGAGTGCCCATAAATTTGCACTCGCATAATAGAATATCAACAATGTGACAGCGGGAATGGGCTTACAGATGCCATTTAGAGAGATGGTGGATAGGGGGATGGGCTTATAGATGCCATCTGGAGATGTGACAGAACTTTTTCGGGAATGGGCTTATAGATGCCATTTGGAAATGTGATGGATAGTTGTGGAGATGGGCTTAAAGATGCCATCAGGGACGACAGAACCTTGTCAGGAATGGGCTTATAGATGCCATTTGGAAAATGTGATGGATAGTTGTGGAGATGGGCTTATAGATGCCATTTGGAAAATGTGATGGATACTTGTGGAGATGGGCTTATAGATGCCATCTGGATGTGACAGGACCTTGTCGGGAATGGGCTTATAGATGCCATTTGGAAGTGTAATGGATAGTTGTGGAGATGGGCTTAAAGATGCCATCTAGGTGTCGATCGCGTAAGAGATTCCTTAGCGAGAACTTGCGTACCTGAGAAAGATAATTTCCTGGCCTGTTACGGGTGTTGATCTTCACTCAGTCGCTCACAGACATGCCCTGGCTAGATACAGGTATCGAATCTGGAACTTCAAAAGGTTGCTTACAGACGTGCCCTGGCTGGATACAGGTATCGAATCTTCAAACTCTTCAGACGTGCCCTGGCTAGATACAGGAATTGGATCTGGAACTTCAAAAGGTTGCTTACAGACGTGCCCTGGCTGGATACAGGTATCGAATCTTCAAACTCTTCAGACGTGCCTTGGCTAGATACAGGAATCGGATCTGGAATTAGTCGTCTACAGATTTTCCCTGGCTGGATACAGGTATCGAATCTTCAAACTCTTCATACGTGCCCTGGCTAGATACAGGAATCGAATTTGGAATTAGTCGTCTACAGATTTGCCCTGGCTGGATACAGGTATCGAATCTTCAAACTCTTCAGACGTGCCCTGGCTAGATATAGGAATCGAATCTGGAATTAGTCGTCTACAGATTTGCCCTGGCTGGATACAGGTATCGAATCTTCAAACTCTTCAGACGTGCCCTGGCTAGATACAGGAATCGAATCTGGAATTAGTCGTCTACAGATTTTCCCTGGCTGGATACATGTATCGAATCTTCAAACTCTTCAAACGTGCCCTGGCTAGATACAGGAATCGAATCTGGAATTAGTCGTCTACAGATTTGCCTTGGCTAGATACAGGTATCGAATCTTCAAACTCTTCAGACGTGCCCTGGCTAGATACAGGAATCGAATCTTGAATTAGTTGTCTACAGATTTTCCCTGGCTGGATACAGGTATCGAATCTTCAAACTCTTCAGACGTGCCCTGGCTAGATACAGGAATCGAATCTGGAATTAGTCGTCCACAGATTTGCCCTGGCTGGATACAGGTATCGAATCTTCAAACTCTTCAGACGTGCCCTGGCTAGATACAGGAGTCGAATCTGGAATTAGTCGTCTACAGATTTGCCTTGGCTGGATACAGGTATCGAATCTTCAAACTCTTCAGACGTGCCCTGACTAGATACAGGAATCGAATCTGGAATTGCGACAATTGATAGTAATTATCTTTGGATTGACCCCCTTTTTTTTCTTCTGAAAAGGCAAAACATCAGTTGTATGCAAAGTTATGATGTATGAAATGCATGATGTCATGATGGTCTCAAAATGAATGAGATTGTATAATGTGATGTGTATATGTATGCATCATGATGTGTGAAAATGTGATGTTTGTGAATGTATCCTCGTCTGAGAAAATAAATCCTTGACGAATGCCGGGAGTTAAATCCTGGGCCGATGTTGAAGAGAGTTCTTCGTTTCCGCTGGGGATGAAGATTGCAGGAATAAACCGGTAGGAGAAGATGACTCCATTGGGGAATAAACTTGTTGGAGAGATTACTCTGCGGGGAATTACTCTGTGGGGAGAGATACTTCGCTGAGGTTTAGATGAGAACTCCGCTGGGGATACGGTTGGTAAGCTCTTGTTGAGGATTTGATGAACTCCGCTGGGGGATAGGAAGAACTTCGCCGAGGACGATCTTTCCGTGGCAATTAGCTGAGGATAACCCAGTTATAAGCCCTGGTGGGGAATAACCTTTGAATAAAGCCGGGGAGACGCGTTCGTACTCTGCAGGTGAGGAGCTTCCAGAATCTACTGGGGATAAGCTTCCAGAATCTACTGGGGAGATTGATACAACTCTCCTGGGGAAACTCTTGGACTGTACTGGGGAAGTGGCTCCACTAGGGTGTCTGTATTTCGCCGGCGAATAATCTTATATTAAGACGACCGGGGATGCTTGCTTAGGAACATCTGTATACTCTGCTGGGGAATATTGAGACTTTCTGGGGATATCCAACTTCCTTAAGGCTGACTGTAGGCTAACTCTGCTTGGGGAGAGTATCGCTGACTTGTTGGAGATACTGTGCCTTTATAGGGCTTATGGGGGACCAACTCTGCTCGGAGGAGAGTACTGCTGATTGGTCTTACTCTGGGAGGAGTGAAGGTATCCTGGTTACATTCTTCAGCCGAACTTACCTTGGTACCTTGGTGGACAGAGCAACTAGATCGCTTGGACAATTCATTATTTCCCCTGTTTTTGATGTGGGAGAAGAAGATACCTTGTGGAGGTGCTTAATAACTGCCGATTGACAAATCTTCTTCTGGTAAGCAAGTGACGAGATGACGGAACATAGTCGTACACTTTTGATCCCTAACGTTTGCCTGGACCGTCCTTTCGGGTTTTCAATCCACCGGAATACCCATTTTTGCCCAAGCCGCCTTTTCAGGTTTTCGACTTGCCGGGTGTACCGATTTTTTTTTCTTATTTCATTTCATCCCTTATTTTTGCCTAGGTGTGTCAACCTAGCGGGTCTTTGCTTATGCGTAGTGTTTTTTCGACTATGTCCGTGCTCTCAGGATGCAGGGGGGTGCCACTGTTAGTAGTGTTGTGTCGCCATACCACCAGAAGATCTTCGTTTGATCGTCCAATGCCCCAAGTGACTCAGACAGAGATTTGCCCCAAGCTGGTTGGCCTTTTGAGAGATTCTCCGAATCTTGACTTAACTTCCCCAGATGATGGACCATGATCATATCTTGCCCCTTGATTGGAAGTGTTTCCTCTTTTTGAGCTTTTGTTGAGAAGATTTTTGTTCACCGGATATTCGTCGTGCGAATTTCTCTGCTGTTCAAACAAATAATCATATGCAAACAATGTTATTTAAAATGCAAAGCTTATGTCTGTTTCGAAATTTTTGAAAATGCATCCTTTTTTAGTAAAAACAAGTGAATTTTGTAAACTGTGATGTCAACTCGTTATTTTACCGCAAGCCCTAAGGAGTCAGGATACCTTTCGTAACAGTATGCTTTCGAACTAACCCGTGCTTCAGCTAGGACTTTTAAGGGTTGTAACGTGGCCTGGTTCACGGTTTAAGAAACAAAAGATAAGGCTCAAAATGTAATTGTAACCACCCGCTCTTCGTGATGTTCTTCAAACCTAAACTCAGCTGATCGTGCGTTAGACCTTGTTTGAGTCTTTGCTCTGATGTTCCAATGATGGTTCGGATACTGATAGTTTATTTTGAATAGGAAGTCATTTCTTTTTTTGTTGAGGGTTTGTAGGACCTCTTTCTTTTTGATTTCGTTATCCCTGTCTTTTTCCTGAACTGTTTCTTTTGTGATTACAGTCAGCGGGATGCCCCAGTTTTGTAAGTCTCCTTCATAGGTTTTGACTTAATGGGCTTTTATTTTGAGAAATGATGACTGTCTGTCTTTATGATCATTCAGAACCATCACTGTCTTTTGTTTTGTAAGGGCTTCTTTGGTGCCATTCGTTGTGCACTTGGATCAATTGAGAGAACTACCCTGCCCCAGGTTATGATTAAAGGTTTTAATTTTCGAAAAGAAAAACTCCTACTTCTTTGGCTCAGAGGGGTTGACTAGGGATTATCTTCCTCATAACTCCAGTGTTTAGGAATTGAAACAATGCCTGTACCTCATCAGCGGGGTCTGTTCAAAAGCATACTGTAGATTGTGGTATCGTTTTCGTCATCCTCCCTCAAGAGGCTTAGAATTATTAATTGAGAGTTGACATCAAAAAATGAAAGCAGTTTGAATATAGCGAATGCGAATATATTGATTCAAAGCAGACATATGAGATGCATTGATAAAGTAATAATGTTTGCCATGACAATAATTGTTTGAACAATCAAAAGAAAATTACAACTTGAAAATTCTAATGGACAAAAAGTCTTCTCATCTCAGGACTTGTCACTTCAAATGGTGAATCCTGCAGGGATGGTAGAAGAACTCAGCCTGACCCTCTTGGGTGAAATCCACTGCTCCTTCATTAATCAGGTCCTGGACCTTGTTCTTCAGAGCCCAGCAGTCGGCAGTGTCATGTCCAGGACTATCAGAGTGGTATGCACATCTTTTGTTGGGATGATAGTTAGGAGCAGAGATGTTGGGATTCCGGGGAGGAGCCCTTAGTGTAATCAGATTCAATCTCAACAGGTGTTGTAAATCTTGAAACAACGACACGTTGAGCTGGGTGAATTGCCTCTTGGGCTTGTTTGGCTTACTCTGATCAACCTGTTGCTCTGGGCGAGGTTGTGGTTGGACCTGTGAAGTGGTAGCAATTTGGAGAGGTCTATTCTTCACCATACCAGACTCTTGTCCTCTTGGAAGCTGATCAATGACCTGGTCCCTGACTTGGACTGGTTGCTTCATGTCTTGATGAAGCTGACTGATCATGGTCCTCAACTCTTCTTACTCCCGAGCTAAGCCTTGGATGAGAGCCATTTGCCCCAGCATCTGGGTTCTCATTGTATCTACCTCGACTTGTAGACGTTTCAGCCGTTCGTCCTTATCATCTTCGGGACTTTTCTTGGCCAAATTCCCCATGAGGAGTGTCCTCAACTCTTCCTGCCCCTTGGATAGGCTTAGGAAGATCTCCCTGAACTGAGTCTCTTGAGCATGAAGACCCTGGTTATCTTGTTGGGAAGCCATTGCTGAAATAAACAGCGAAGAAGGTAAGTGACCTGTAACAAGGGTACCTCTAATGCAATGATATGTATGATATGCATGCAATGTTTTCAAGAATCTCGCGGGATAAACAAGAAAGATTGTTAGAACTTGAATTTTGTAGCTTGATTGAAGGAACTTCATTTTGTTAAGAGTCCTTCTTCAAGAGTCAAGTCTTACCATATCGAGTGGGTCATAGCCTCTGACCCAAATCATTAACCTTGGCTAGAGGAAAATAAATCCCCTTTGCCCCTTGCTAGGCAGTTGGTACATCATGACCTGCATCACAAACCCTTGAGATCCTTGAAATGGATTTGGTCCTTATGCAGGATATATGCAATGGTATGATGGTATGATGTTATGCTATGCGTGGAGTGATGTAAGTGAACCCTGTTATGAGTCCAGATTAAGGACTGTAAACAAAAATCTGCAAGAAACTCAAGTGTCAGATAACAAGCATGCAAGTAGTCAAGTTTGAAGGCACACAAGTCACACCAGACAGCCCTTAGAGTTTAGGCCAGCATGAAGTCTAGGTACTACCCTCTTGAAGTTGGTGGGCTCAAAACCTGTCCTATCAAAAGTAATCGGGTTCTAAGGAGCTCAATATCATCGGGTTGTTTTCTGTGTTCATTGTTTTGATTTAGCCACTGAACTGGCGATCAAAATATTCCAAGAAAACAACCCTCAATGAGTGTAGTATCGAGTATCTACCAACTTCAGACTGCACCAAAGTCAGTCATCTCACTACCCCTAAAGAGGCCAGGATGGACAAGTAAGGTTCCTAAGGTCAGTTGATGCTTCACGACACCACGCGGCGGCCCCGTACTCTCCTTGACTTGAGTCAAGGGTTACCGGTACTCACCAAAGTGCCACATCAACGTAGAAAACTGCTTCAACCGTGTCGGTATACCCCGCACAGTTCCCTCACAGTTTGTTGCTACTTTCTAAGAAGGTATCCCCCAGATCCGGGTTAGGATCTATGAAACTCCAAGGCAAACTCATAATATTAAATCAGGCAAAGCAAGCAATTGAAAACATAAGAGTGGTCTAATCCTAAGGTACACCTCACTTATAATGTCCCCAGCAGAGTCGCCAGTTCTGGTATCGGTGGAAATAGAACTGACTGTTTTTGTAGCTGGTTTCGCAAAATGTCGCAGTAAGCAAGAGTCTCCACCGTCTTTTATGTTCTCCAACATGGAAAGGACAAAAGCACAACAAAATTCCTTATTCGAGAATGTTTCTCGGTTCGGGAGGTAGATTTATAGAAAGGGAAGGTGTTAGCACCCTTTCTATCCGTGGTTATCCACGGGCTCTTAGGTACTTGCTCTTATGTTTTGAAAAAATGTTTTCTTTTCAAGTGTGTGTGGGTTTTGAAAAAAAGATTTCGTTTGAAAAATTTCTAAGTAACTCTTGTATCTATCCTCAAGAGTGTATGAAAAATTTGTTTGAAAACTTTTTGAAAGTGTCAGTGCGAAAAGTTGTTTTTGTTTGTTTTGAAAAGAGAAAGTACCCATTAGATCTACCTACTCTAAGGAATTAGGCTGTGTAAGAGTCCTTTAGATAGTTCCATCCCACCATTGAGAGGTAGGTAGCACCATCGTTGGAGTTATTCGGGTCAATTCGATTATAGGGACAGTGTGGTCACCGAAGCAATAGTAGGACACCTTAGAAGTAACCCTAATGTCCTAGATCCTTTTTTATCCGAGGCAACCGTTTCGAGGCAACTGGATCTTTAGACAGGATGGCGACCTCTAAGACACCCTATACTTGACGACCACGTTCGAGGCAACCAGTGAGGCGTACCCTAGGAGTGGCATGTGCATGTGTATTGTTTTTCAGTTAAATTGTCTTTACATGTTATTTGTGAGCTACGGATTGGTTTTAAGTTAAGAGTTAATCTTGTCATACAATCATAGTTAGCATACATCTAAGCAGTTAATATATGTACAGGAATTTAAAGTGCGGGAACTGTAAATCCTACGCTATTACAAGACTTTCGGGGAGGGGGATTATTTACATGTCCAAAAATATTGGGGGAAATAAAAACAGTAAAGTAAAAGAAGGTCTTAGTTTAAGCTATTACATCCCAGTAAAATAAACGCGCGTGAATCTAAAAAAAAATCCTAAGAATAAGAACTCTTTTTGTTGTTTTTGATTAAGAAGATATTTGAATTAAATACTCCTAAGCCTAGTTTATTTTAAATTGATAAAATGAAGTTAAAATAATTAATTTATTTATTTACAAAATTAATTTGAATAAAAAAACTAACCTAATGTTTTTTTTTGTGATTTTTTTATTTTAATGTTAATTAAAAGATAAAAAGAAGTCTATGAGAATAAAAACAAAAAAATAAAGTGCAGGAGGGATCCTTCGATCCAGGGAAAAAAGGAGTTTCGACCCAGGGAGGGAATGGGCTGCTTCGGTTCAAAAAGGGTCCTGGTCCTTTCGATTGGGCCAGACAGTAAGGCGTGAGTAGCCTTCGATCCATGGAAGAGGATTGCCCTTCGATCATGGAGGTCATGGCTTTCGATCCAGGGATGAGATGCCTCTTTCGATCCAGTACGCTAATGGGTTCGATCCAGAGAAGGGCTCTCCTTCGATCTGGGATGTTATACCTGCAAAAGTATGTGAGCGAAACAAAAATGCAGGGCCTGGGTATTGAATCCCAGGCCCTTCGATCCTGCACTTGTTGGGGTCTCTTCAGGATAAATCTGCAACAAATGTTAGCACACGAGAAATGTGACCTGGGTGCCAAACTCAGGCCTTTCGATCCTGTCTAAGATGGCAAGTCAAAGGTAACAACAAGTAATAATGCGTTTACGCAAATGTAAGGTTGGACAATTTACCCTTTCTTACCTGCAGATTGAGTCTTCGATTTGGGCACTGGCTGGATGGGAGCACCTTCAATCTGGGGTTTCTGGGCGCAGGCACTTTCGATCTGGGCACTTCTGGGCGCAGGCACTTCTGATCTGGGCACTTCCTGGATGTAGGCACTTTTGATTTGAGGGCTTCTGGGCGTAGTCACCTTCGATCTGAGGGACTGCTTTGGCTTGGAAAATTCTGGGCAGCGTCTCTCCAATGTTTTGTTCTCCTGCAGATTTTTTGAAGAAGTGTGTATAATTTTCGTTCTATGATTTTCGTGTGATTTTTCGTGTAATTTTTTTTTGTGTGTGTTGTAATGTGTCACTGGCCTCCTATTTATAGGAGTGTGGGAGTGCACGAAAATGGCAAGGGACAACCATTAAAATAGGCCTTTAACGCTCTGGACAAAAATCAAACACATTAAATCATTTCCTTTTTTGAAACATTCGTGTCCCTTGAATGAACCTGGACGCTTGGATTTCGAGTGCTTTCAGGCCATGCTCTTCGATTAGTCCTGATTTGCCTCTTTCGAATGGACTCCCTGCGTACCCTTCGAATGGGCCTGGCCCAAATATCAATTGAAGGATTCCAATCGAAATGCTCTGTTAACAGGCCAATCAAAAGGTGTTGTTCATGCCAAATAAAGGACATGGTTGACATGCCTGTCGACATTGCCTTGACATAATTCCAATCGAATGCTTGTCCATAATGCCAATCGAAATACTCCTTCAGAATGCCAATCGAAATACTCCTTCAGAATGCCAATCGAAAGGTATTTGAAGTACCACTCAAAAATCTTCTTTTTCCTTAGGCAAGAGTTTGTGATCAACCAGGCAGGGGGAAGACTTTGGAAAACATGAGAGGGTAAATTTTGGGGTGCAACACCTCGGATAAAATGATCTAAGACATTAGGGTTACCGCTAAGGTATTCTAACGTTGCTTTAGTGACCACACGTCCCTTAATCAAATTGACCCAAAAACTCCAACGACGATGCTACCTACTCCTCAATAGTGGTATAGCATTGTCTAAAGGACATTAGCACAGTTTAATTCCTTTTTCGAGTAGGTAGATGGTTCTTAAGTACTTGCTCCTTTTAAAACAAAACAAAACTTTTCGCACTTACACTCTCTTCAAAACAAAAACTCTTTTCAAACCCACAAACACAAAGAAAAGCAAACTTTTGAAAACACAATGAGCAAGTACCTAAGAGCCCGTGGATAACCACAGATAGAAAGGGTGCTAACACCTTCCCTTTCTATAATCTACCTCCCGAACCCGAGAAATATCTCAAAAAGGATTTTTTCTGTGCTTTTGTCCTTTCCTTGTTGGATAAAATAAAAGACGGTGGCGACTCTTGCTTACCGCGACATTTTGCAAAAACAAACGCAAAACACAAACCAGCATTCCAAAAATAGTCAGTTCTCTTTCCCACCGATCATAGAACTAGCGACTCTGCTGGGGAAATTAATAAGTGGGGTGTACCTTAGGATTAGTTCATCATATGTGTTTTCAATTGTATGCTTTGTATGCTTTAATTTTGTGGGCTTGTATCGGAGTTTCTATAGATCCTAACCCGGATCTGGGGGTACCCTTTAGGTAAGTAGCAATAAACTGTGAGGGATCTGTACAACATAGACCGATACGGATAAAGCAGTAGCTACGTTGGTGTGGCACTTTAGTCTGTACCGATATCCCTTGTGTTGGAATGAGGAGAATATGGGTCTTCTAAGGGGTCATTAAGCACCAACTGACCTTAGAACCTTAAATTGACCAACTTGGCCATAGAACAGTAGCAGTATGCTACACTCATTAAGACTAAACTCTCGCGATGATTCCGGCCGTAAGAAAATGTTGCTAAACTGGAATTATGACCGATTAAGGGTAGTCAGTGATATTGAGATCCTCTAGAACCCGGTTACTATTTTTAATACAGGTTTAAACCAACTAAACTGAAAGAGGGTAGTACCTAAGCTCCATGCCATCCTAAAATCTAAGGGCTCTCAGTGTGACTTGTGTGCCTTTACCATGTTTGCTTTTTGTGGATACTTGTGGTGTGCCTTTATCATGACATCATGACATCATAACATTGCATACATCTTGCATAAGGACTAACCTATTTCAAAGACAAGAGGGTTTCATCTTTTCTCTGTTTTGTAGGTCATCATGATGCCCATGCGTAAGAATACTATCCGGATCAACTTTGTCCAAGTACCTACCCTGCTTAAAGATTTGGTTGTCAGAATTCCAGACACTACTTCCTTCATCAGGAGGCATGGTTCTCTTCTCAGTTTGGTCACCTCCAAATTGGACGAACAAATGATGAGTGTCCTGGTCCAGTTTTACGATCCGTTGTACCATTGCTTCACTTTTCAAGACTATCAGCTGTTTCCTACCCTAGAAGAGTTTTCTGAGCTACTCGGTATCTCTGTTCTGGAACAGACCCCGTTTACTGGTTGGGAGAAGACTCTTAGGCCCGAAGAAATTGTTGAAGCCCTTCATTTGACCAAAGAGGAGGTAATGGCTAATTGGGAGACTAGGAGTGGAGGTAAAGGATTTCTGACTAAGTTCTTGGTTGGCAAGGCTAACTACTTCTGGGATAGCCTAGACTTTAAGGCGTTCGAGGATATTCTGGCTCTTCTGATTTATGGCTTGGTATTGTTTCCGAATCCTGACACTTTTGTTGATATTAATGCCATAAAGATCTTCATCTCTCAGAACCCTGTACCCACTCTCTTGGGTGACATTCTCCATCAGCTCTATGCTCGTACTGCCCGAAATCGGGGAACCTTGATGTGCTGTGCTCCTTTATTGTCGAGGTGGTTTATTTTGCACCTCCCCAAGTCAGTGCTAAAGAACAAAGAAGGAATGGGCTGGGCTTATAGGGTGACGTCTCTTTCTCATAATGACATTATCTGGACTCTCAAAGGTATGGATGAGGTGACTATCATTGATCGTTGTGGAGAGTATCCCAATGTTCCCTTGCTAGGAACCCATGGAGGAATTTCTTACAACCCATGCTTAGCTCTCTGTCAATTTGGAAGATCCAGAAGAGAAGGACCTCATGAGATGTTGATGCCTCATATCATCTTTGATTTTCAGGGGGATAGCGAAGAGCAGCGTTGCAGATTCATAAGGGCTTGGGACAAAGTTCACCAATCTGATCCACATGAGTTGGGTCCAAAGACTTCTCTGCCAATGGAGCCATATCTCATATGGGTCCGCATCCGTGCCCAGAAGCTAGGTATGCCATATGAAGCTGTCCGGCCTGTCACTCTTGAAGTTGCTAATGAAGAAGGGGTTCTTCCAACCATTCTCCATCCTTATATGCCCACTGACATTGGGGCACTAAAGAGATCTTGGATGCAACTGCGTGAAGAACGGGATTCTTACCGAGAGAAGTTCAATGAACAAGAGCAGAAGATCCAGAGGTTGACTAGGCAGTTAGAGAATGAGCGGATTCTCAACGACTATGTCCGCACTGATAAGAAGAGACCATGGGAGCATTGATGGACCTTTGATGTTTTCCTTTCCAGTTTTTTTTACTTTTTCAGTATTTCAATTCTTGTAACGCCTTAAGGGCAATTTGTTGAACAATTTAAGTTTTGAAGTTTAAATCTAATAAAGTGTGTTTCCTTTCTTGTTTACAAATTTGAATTCCGATTGTCCTTGAAAACATAAATCATACGCATTTCATCCCATGCACTTCATAAACAGGTACCCTTTACAAGTCTCTTATCTTCTTCGCTGTTTATTTCAGCAATCATCATGTCTACTGAACCTTCAACTGAGCAAGCTATCAAGGCCCTCCAGGCCCAGAATGCCCAGTTTCAAGAGTTGTTCATGAATCTAGCTAAGGGTCAGCAGGACCTGAAGACCTTGATTCTGAAAGAGAAGAAGAAGAAGAAGAGGACCATCCTGTTCAACACTGGACGCAGGTTTGGAAACGGGCTGCAGAATGAAGTTGATCTGACCACCTCATCTGGAGGGAAAGATAGTTCACAAGAAAGGAGGGCCCCTAGCCCTATGGTCTCCGACAACGAGACAAACTACGATGAAGAACAGTATCCTCCTGCTGAGGATAAGTACAAACAGTTGGAAGACCGTTTGAGCGCTATGGAAATTCAAAAGTTGCCCGGTCTGGACTTCGAAGATCTAGGTCTATCATCTGGGGTGGTGATTCCCCATAAGTTCAAGGCACCTGCCTTTGCCAAGTATGACAGAGTTTCCTGTCCGAAGCTGCACCTCCGGTCATATGTGAGGAAGATCCAGCCTTACACTACTGATAAGAACTTATGGATCCATTTCTTTCAAGACAGTCTCTCAGGGACTCAGCTTGAGTGGTTCTATCAGTTAGACAGAGCCAGTATCCACAGCTGGGAGGATTTGGCTACTGCATTCTATAGGCAGTATCAGTACAACTCCGACCTCGCTCCTACGCGTACCCAACTCTAGGGTATGTCAATAGGAACAGGTGAAGGATTTAAAGATTATGCTCAGAAGTGGAGAGACCTTGCCGGAAGGGTGCAACCACCTTTGGCTGATCGTGAGCTTGTTGACATGTTTCTGGGGACCCTGTCTGGTCCATTTTTCAACCACTTGATTGGAAGCTCTTCGTCTGGGTTTACAGATCTTATTTTGACTGGTGAGAGGATTGAAGCCGGTATTAAGGCTGGAAAGATACAGAAGGGTGCCTCATTGAGCACCGAGAAGAAGCCGTTTAAGAAAGAGTCCAGTGCTGTCTACAGTACAAGAAGATAGAATAGACCTGAACACCACCAAGCTGTCAATGCGGTTGTTATTTCAAAACATGCTGGTGCTCCTCAGTACAACAATCAACAAAAGGACGAGAGACCTAAGAGGCAATTCACTCATCTCAGCATGACCTTATCTCAGATTCTTCCACAGTTGCTGAAGAGTAATCTGGTGACTCTAAGGGAAGCCCCAAAGAATTCAAATACGACGTCACCAAAGTATAACCCTAACGCCCGCTGCGCTTATCACTCCGATAGCCCGGGGCATAATACAGATGACTGTTGGGCTTTGAAGAACCAGTTCCAAGACTTGATTGATGCGAAAGAGATCGAGTTCGGAGCACCAGAGAAGCCTACACAAGAGGCAGGGGTAAATGCTATCAGGGATGATGATGATGAAGAGTTTGATATCGACAGTTGGATCTACCCTACGACCAACGGTGGATTAAGCAACTGGACAGCGAAGGATTCTATGCCCGTTTCAGTTGTTACCCAATAATGAAACTTTTTGTTTTGAATTTGTAATAGACAATGTTTTGAAACTTTATGGCCCGGTGTCTTACCCGGGGCACCGTGGCTTCATTTGTGAGGGCTTTTGTGTGTCATTTTCATATATCATTAATAAAAGCATTGGAATTTCTTGCATTTCAAATATTGCGCTCCTTGTCTTTCTTTATTATATATTGCAAAACAGATATTTTACACACACTCACATATACAGGTCCACATCCACTCTGGATCTCACTAGTAACGACTCTGCTACTGCCAGTTATGACCGAAAATCCGATCAACTTAGCCGAAGACGAAGGTGAAGATGATTGCGAAGTGCCTGGTGAACTTGCAAGACTACTACTCCAGGAAGAGAGGGCCATTCATCCACATGAAGAGCCAGTGGAAACAGTGAATCTAGGTACTGAGACAGACAAGAAGGAAGTCAAGATTGATGCAAATCTGGAAGCTAGTGTGAAACAACGGTTGATTCAGATGTTGCGTGACTACGTTGAGATCTTTTCCTGGTCTTACGAAGATATGCCTGGGTTGGATACTGATATTGTGGTTCATCGCTTGCCCACCAAGGAAGACTGTCCCCCAGTGAAATAGAAAGTTCGTCGTATGCGCCCAGAGATGTCTGAGAAAATCAAGGCTGAAGTTATGAAACAATTTGAAGCCGGTTTTCTAGCAGTTACTTCTTACCCTTAGTGGGTCGCCAATGTGGTTCCTGTGCCGAAGAGAGATGGTGAGGTCCGAATGTGTGTTGACTACAGGGATCTGAACAGGGCGAGCCCTAAGGATGACTTCCCTCTACCTCACATCGACGTTCTGGTTGACAATACTGCTCTGCATAAGGTATTCTCCTTCATGGATGGTTTCTCCGGTTATAACCAGATTAAAATGGCTCCTGAAGACATGGAGAATACCACCTTTGTTACTCAGTGGGGTACCTTTTGCTACAAGGTCATGCCTTTTGGACTGAAGAATGCTGGGGAAACATATCAGCGTGCCATGGTTGCTTTGTTTCATGACATGATCCATCATGAGATTGAAGTATACGTCGACGATATGATTGCAAGGTCCCAGACTGAGGAGGAACACCTTGACCATCTACAGAAGCTGTTTGACAGGTTGAAGTTGTACAAGTTAAGGTTGAACCCGAACAAGTGCACCTTCGGGGTGAGATCTGGTAAGCTACTGGGTTTCGTCGTGAGCGACAAAGGTATTCAAGTGGACCCTGCCAAAGTGAAATCCATACAAGAGATTCCAGCTCCCAAGACAGAGAAAGAGGTCAGAGGCTTTCTGGGACGACTGAACTACATTGCCCGATTCATCTCGCACCTAACTACTACTTGTGAGCCAATCTTCAAGCTACTGAAGAAAGATCAAGTGGTACGTTGGAACGATGAATGCCAGGCCGCTTTCGAAAGGATCAAAGAGTATCTCCAAGAGCCACCCATCCTAATGCCACCAGTTGAAGGGAAACCTCTGATCCTATACTTGACAGTACTTGACAATTCAATGGGGTGTGTGCTGGGGAAGCATGACAAGTCTGGCCGAAAAGAGCATGCTATTTATTACTGTTGTACCCCAAAATTTGCCCTCCCATAATTCTTCAAGAAAATGCCAAGTCAAGCTTCAAAGTTCCCCAAGGGTTGCACAGTGCAAGAGCCTCCTATACAGTCAAGATTAGGGTTTTTTGTTCTGGTCAAGAAAATAAAGTTTCCAAAGGTCCAATCAAGTCTCACATGCCTACAAATATGGTCAAGCATCCTCATACAAAGTTTCAAGACATTCAGCTCAAAATTGCACAGTCAGAAACCCTAATTGCACTACAGTCAACTGTAGGGGCAAAATGGTCATTTGACGGTCGAAAGTTCAAATTTTTGGTCAACATATCATTTTGAAGCCACAAATATCATTTGATCAATGCTTGATCATGATTCTCAAAATTTGGCTCAAAAATCATCAAGATGCAAAAGTTTCCTTATTTGGACAGCTGAAAAAGTCAACTGAAATTGACCAGGGCATAACTTTCACATGGATTATCAGAAAAATTCCATCCAAAGCTCATTTTGAAGAGAAAGACATTTCCTACAACTCATATTCATATTCAAAGTCCAAGAAATGCTCTCACAAAAAGTTATCAATTTCAACATTATAGGTCATTTTCAAAAGTCAACAAAAAGGGACTTTAAGTCAAAGGCCATAACTTGAGATTGGTAAATCAAAATGACATGGGACCAAAGGCATTGGTTAGAGGACTCAAAGAACTTTCCAAAATGTCCAATAACATGAGAAAAGCTTAAAAATTGGGCAAGTTATGCCTTGTAGAAGTTGGGAAATTTTTGGATATTTTGAAAAGTCAACATTGATTCAAATGACCTAAAATTGCTAATGGGCCCATTTTTCTTCCACAAATCATCATCCATGGCATGTGCACGACCACTTGGCCCAAAGGGAAGTTTTTATTCATTTTTTATTTATTTATTTGGATTTTTATTAATAATAATTCATTTAAATTAAAATAAATACATGAAAAATGCTAACCTAAATTTTTTCAATCTTTTTGTGCACATTATATCATCAATAATTCGTGCATATCCCAACATGGAAAGATTTGGATTGATTGGTATGATTGAGAACAAAAAACACATGGAAAAGATTGAAAAAAGATATTGAAAATCAAATTTTCAAAATCAATGAATGCAATGGATTTGTTCTATTTTTCTTGACCTAATGGACTCAATACAAAAGCCAAAAGACAACCCTAATGCTCAGACACACGCAGCTGCTCAGAAAAGCCATTATCAAATTGGAATTTTTTTGCAAAAAACTCATAACTGAAAACTAACTTGCAGGAGGTTTCAAGCCACGATTGCTATCTCATTAGCTTCCTCAAGCATCATTGGACGTATTCCAATCAAAAACATCAAGCCAAACGCTGTGAAACGGTATCCAGAAGTCACACTTTTGCCATTTTTTTTCATTAGCGTGTTTTAACATCCATGCACATTCATAACGTTTTGCTTATATATTCATGATCAGTGAAGTGTTTGCAAGCTAACCCATGCGTTTGATTGAGTTTTTACAAGCTATAGACGATTTCGCCATTGTCAATTTCTAGGGTTACAGGACCTTGGAATTAGGGCTTTTGAAACAAAGAAAAATTGGCCTTCCAGACCCATACCATTAGAACTAGCAGGTTTGGACGATCAGGAATCCATCATCGCGCTCAATTTATGAGCGTCCTAGGCTTATTCGCTATTTTCTGGAAAGTGGCCTAAAAGGACGTTTGCAAAACCGTGGCCATTGTTGTTATATTTTCAGGAACGAAGAAGAAGACAACTAGGTGGCAGGGAGTGATTGGACCTTTTAAAATTTCGCGCTAAAAGCACTAACGCGTGGTTTTTGTCCTTATAATATTTGTTTGATCTTTGATATACAAAGCACGCGCTCAGTACAACTGGCAAGGCATAAGGCTGGCAACGTTCCTGACCTGGGTTCGAGTCCCAGGTCTTCATTATCTCTCATATTATTTTTCAAATAACAATCACATGTAGGTTAACGTTGCTGTCCCATGATACACCTTCATAATCAAGCGTGCCACGTCCATCTCAGAATCAAATCAAAGGCCATGGATTGAAGAACACAATGCACCCCAGTCAACATGCCAGCACACTGCCTGGAAAAGTCAACGGAGTCAGGCTTGTTTGGGCCTGAACTTCATGGGCTATACCTCCATATTGGGGACTACCACCCCCCTAGGTTTGCCATATCTTTTTTATTTAATTTAATTCTATTTCTTTTAATAATTATTTTGTTCAACTTAATTAATTATTTTCACAAAATATAAAATATCATAAAAAAAATCAGAAAAGAGTTAAAATAATAAATATTTTTATTTCTAATATTTTCATAAATAAATTTGCATGTAATTATTTAGTTTTAACTTAAGTTGTAATTTTAATACTTTTAACAAAAAAATCTAAAAAATTGAAGAAATAGGTTTAATTAATAATTTTTCATCCCTTTTTATTTTTCTTTCATAAATATATTAAATAATTAAATATTTTACTGTTTATAATTAAATTGCATGAAAATAAAATTAGGTTTAATTTAGGTTAAAAACTTCAATATTTCTTAATAAAGTAAAAAATGACTAGAATTAGGGTTTGCCTCTTATTTTAATTTTAATTAATTCTTTTTCTCATTAAATTCCTAAAACACTAAAAAATACCAAAAAAATAAATTCTTTCCTTCTTTTAATTTTAATCAATTCCATGTAATTTAACTTTGCAAAAAGGGTCCAACGCCCTCGTTCCGATTTAATTATTAATTCGCATATTATTTTATTCCGTTTAAATATTCATGTATCTCTCCCGAAGCCATGTAAATTACTTCTCGCACTTTTAATTCTTTTAATTTCTTTATTTTTCTGTCAAATCGGGTCCTGGTTAATTTTGGCGATGTGGACCCGCGCCTTTTGTAATAGCCTAGAATTTTCTTTTCCCGCAACTTTTTAACTGTTAATCAAAAGCATGAAAGAATGTATGGACAAAATAAAAACAAGCGTAGAACGCCAATAACATGACAAGATAAATGCAAATGAAAACGACACACGAATCGCACACACCACCCCTAGGGTACGCCTCACTGTTGCCTTGCCTCGAAAGGTGATCGTCGAGTAGAGGATGTCTTAGTAAGTCCTCATGGTCCGGGAACCTGGCATGAGGGTAGCTTCTAAGGTGTCTTCCCATTGCTCTGGTGATCACCATGTCCCGAACCTCGAATTGACCCGAACACCTCCAACGATGGTGCTACCTACCTCTCAATGGTGGGATGGTACTACTTTAAAGGACATCTACACAGACGAATTCCTTAGGGTAGGTAGACGACTCGTAGATACTTGCTCTAATTTCAAAACAAATTCAAAAAGACTTTTCACACCGACACTTTTTTAAAAGCTTTCGAAAGCAAATTTTCAAACACTCTTGAGGACCGATACAAGAGTCGAACTGAAATTTTCAAAGAAACTTTTTTAAACCCACAATTGAAAAGCAAACAAACCATTTTTGAAAACACAATGAGCAAGTATCTAAGAGCCCATGGATAACCATGGATAGAAAGGGTGCTAACACCTTCCCTTTCTATAACCTACCTCCCGAACCGAGAGCAATCTCTATAAGGAATTTTTCTGTGCTTTTGTCCTTTCCATTTGGAGAAAATAAAAGACGGTGGCGACTCTTGCTTCCGCGACATTTCGCGAACCAGCGTTAAACAGTCAGTTCCAGATCCATCGATCACAGCACTGGCGACTCTGTTGGGGAAGAAACTTAAAGTGAGGTGTACCTTAGGGTTAGTTCATAACTGTGTTTTCAATTGCTTTCCTTGTTTGCTTTAAATTGTGGGACTGTCTTGGGAGTTCTATAGATCCTAACCCGGATCTGGGGATACCTTCTTAGAAAGTAGCAACAAGGCTGTGAGGGAACTGTGCGGGGTATACCGACATGGTTGAAACAGTCTGCTATGTTGATGTGGCACTTTGGTGTGTACCGGTAACCCTTGAGTTCAGTCAAGGAGAGTACGGGGCCTCCGCGTGGTGTCGTGAAGCATCAACAGACCTTAGGAACCTTAATTGAAGTATCTTGGCCTCTTTAGGGTAGTGAGATAACTGACTTTGGTGCAGTCCGAGGTTGGTTGATACTCGATACTACACTCAATTGAGGGTTGCTTTCCTGGAATATTTTGGTCGCCAGTTCAGTGGCTAAATTGAAACGATGAACAATGAAAGCAATCCCGTGATATTGGGATCCTTAGAACCCGGTTACTTCTAATAGGACAGGTTGAGCCCACCAACTTCAAGAGGGTAATACCCAGACCCCATGTTGGCCCAAACTCTAAGGGTTTCTCTTGTGTGACTTGTGTGCCTTCGTACTTGACTATTTACATGCTTGTTACCTGACACTAGTTTCTTGCAGGTTATGTTTTAAGTCCTTAACTAGGACTCATGACAGGTTTACTTGAGCTTCTTGCAGGCTTTGGATTGCAGTCCTTAATAAGGGCTCATAACAGGGTTTATCCATATTACCCCATGCATCATAACATCATACCATTGCATACATCCTAACCCATTTCAAGGATCTCAAGGGCTTGTGATGCAGGTCATGATGAATCAAACATCTAGCAAGGGGCAAAGAGGATTTATTTTCCTCTAGCCAAAGTTGTCAGGGGCTATGACCCACTGGATATGGTGAGCCTTTGACCCTTGACGAAGGACTCTCAACCACATGAAGTACCTTCAACCAAGTTTCCAGCTTCCAACTCTAACAAGTTTCTCTGTTTACCCCGCGAGGTCCTTGAAATCATTGCATACATGTCATACATATCATTGCATAACAGGTACCCTTTCTCTGCAGGTTACTTACCTTCTTCGCTGTTTATTTCAGCAGTCTCGTCATGAATCCTGAATCCTCAACCGAGCACACTATCAAGGCCCTCCAGGCTCAGAACGCCCAGTTCCAAGGGTTGATCATGAATTTGACCCAGGGGCAACAAGATCTGAAGGCCCTGCTCTTGAAGAAGGAAAAGAAGAAGAAGAGGAATGTTTTGTTCAGCCCTAGATGCAGATCTGGTAACACACTGCAGGATGAAGCTGAGAGGACAACTCCGTCAGTGGGGAAAGGCAGTCATCAAGAGGAAAGGATTCCCAGCCCAGTGGTCTCCGACCATGAGACAGATTTCAACGACGAACAGTACCCTCCGGCTGAGGATAGGTACAAACAGTTGGAAGACCGGCTAAGTGCTATGGAGATACAAAAAGTGCCTGGCCTGGACTTCGAGGATCTAGGTCTGTCTTCTGGGGTAGTGATCCCGCACAAGTTTAAGGCACCTGCCTTTGCTAAATACGACGGGGCATCTTGTCCTAAATTGCATCTCAGGGCTTACACAAGGAGGATCCAGCCCTATACAGCTGACAAAAACTTATGGATCCATTTCTTCCAAGAGAGTCTTTCAGGGACTCAGCTCGAGTGGTTCTATCAATTGAATGGAGTCAACATCCGTACCTGGGAAGACCTAGCCACTGCTTTCTACAAGCATTACCAGTACAATGCCGACCTTGCTCCTACACGTACCCAACTCCAGGGTATGTCGCTAGGGTCAAGTGAAGGTTTCAAGGAATACGCACAGAGATGGAGAGACCTTGCTGGAAGGGTGCAGCCTCCATTAACTGACCGGGAACTCGTTGATATGTTCTTAGGGACCCTATCCGGGCCATTCTTCAATCATCTCATCGGTAATTCATCTGCAGGATTTATCGACCTCATCCTGACTGGCGAAAGAATTGAAGCTGGTATCAAGAGTGGGAAAATCCAAGAGGCCACACCTTCTGACACTCCCAAAAAGCCTCACACGGGCAAGAAAGAGGCTAATGCTGCATACAGTCAAAAAAGTCATCATGCAGGGGCAGTCATGATCTCCGGTTCTACACCACGTCGCCAACCACAAAAGGGAAATCAGCGAAGGCCGGACGAGCCCAAGAGACAATTCTCCAACATTAACATGCCATGGTCACAAGCTCTGCAACACATGTTGAAGATGAATCTAATTGCGGTGATCAACCCTCCTACAAACCCCAAGACCTCCTCTCCAAGCTACAACCCAGAAGCGAGGTGTGTTTATCATTCTGATAGCCCGGGGCACGATACTGAGGACTGTTGGGCACTGAAGTACAAGATTCAGAACATGATCGATGCCAAAGAGATCGAGTTCGAGCCTGCCGAGACTCCCAACGTGATCACTGCTCCATTGCCAAAACATGGCTAGGGTCGAGAGATTTTTGTTCATTTGAATTCAAGTTGTATTTTTCTTTTCTTGTTCAGATAAACAATTATCATGTTAAACTCTTTTATTTCATGAATGCATTACACATGTCTGTCTTGATTTAATTATGTTTACTATGCTTAAAACTGCTTTCATATTTTTGTGATGGTCAACTCTTAATTGAAAATTCTAAGCCTCTTGAGGGAGGATGACGAAAACGATACCATAATTTACAGTATGCTTTTGAACAGACCCCGCTGATGAGGTACAGGCATTGTTTCAATCCCTAAACACTGGAGTTATAAGGAAGATAACCCCTCGTCAACCCCTCTGAGCCAAAGAAGTAGAAGTTTTTATTTTCGAAAATCAAAACCCTTAATCATAACCTGGGGCAGGGTAGTTCTCTCAGTTGATCCAGATGCATAACGAATGGCACCAAAGTGGTCTTTACAAAATAAACAAGAGACAGTGATGGTTCAGAACAATCATAAAGACAGGCAGTCGTGATAAAAAAAAATCATAAATGAAAAGCCCAAGAAGTCATAACCTATAAAAGGGACTTATGAAACCGGGGCATCCCGCTGACTGTAATTCCAAAAAAAGGAAACAGTTCAGGCAAAAAAAGAAAGGATTAACTAAATCAAAAAGAAAGAGGTCCTACAAAACCTCAACAAAAAAGGAGATGACTGCCTATTCAAAATAAATTGTCAACATCTGAACCATCACCGGAAAATCAGAGCAAAGACTCAAACAAGGTCTAACGCACGATCAACTGAGTTTAGGTTTGGAGAACATCACGAAGAGCAGGTGGGTACAAATAATTTGAGCCTTTATCCTTTGTTTCTTAAACCGTGAACCAGGCCACGATATAACCCTTAAAAGTCCTAGCTGAAGCATGGGTTAGTTCGAAAGCATACTGTTACGAAGGTATCCTGACTCCTGAAGGTTTGCTGTAAAATCTTGAGTTGACACCGCATTGTATTACAAAAAATGCATTTTCAAAATTCAAGACAGACATAGGCTTTTGCATTCTTAAAATAACCTTGTTTGCATATGACTATTTGTTTGAACAGCAGGGAAATTCGCACGATGAACACCTTGTGAACAGAAGTACCTCCAATCAAGGGGCACAGTAGGAGCATTGCCCATCATCTGGGGCAGGACAAAATACTTCCAACAGGGGCAACTCCCTACATTCTGAGAGCGTGGACATAGTCGAAAAAATACTGCGCATAATCAAAGACCCGCTAGGTTGACACGCCTAGGCAAAAATAAGGGCTTCCCGTCGAACCAAAAGGGTTCGGGCAAAAATAAGGGATGAAAACGAAAATATGTACACCCGGCAAGTCGAAAACCTGAAAAGGCGGCTTGGGCAAAAATGGGTATCCCGGTGGACTGAAAACCCGAAAGGGCGGTCCAGGCAAAAGTTAGGGATTTAAGCGTACAACTATGTCCCGGCATCTCGTCACTTGTCTGCCAGAAGATTTGTCAAACGACCTCCAAGGTATCTTCTCCCTTCACCTCAGAAACAGGGGCAATAATGAGTCGTCCAGGCGATCCAGTGGCTCTGTCAACCAAAACACTAAGGTCAATATAAAGATGATTACCATTTACCTTTACAAATCCCAGATCAACATTAAAAATCAAGTAGCCTTACCCCGGTTCCTCCAGAAGTCTTACACAGATTTATCTCAAGTTTTTACACAAACTTATCCAAGTAACCTAACCCCGGTTCCTCCAGAAATCTTACATGGATTTATCACAAATAACCCTACCCCGGTTCATCAAGAAGTTTTACACAAACTTATCCAAGTAACCTAACCCCGGTTCCTCCAGAAATCTTACATGGATTTATCACAAATAACCCTACCCCGGTTCATCAAGAAGTTTTTACACAAACTTATCCAAGTAACCCAACCCCGGTTCCTCCAGAAGTCTTACATGGACCTATCTCAAGATGACCTAACCCCGGTTCATCAAGAAGTTTTACATGAACTTACCTCACCAGGCAACCCTACACAGGTTCTCCTTCTCCGGACGTAGTTTTACACGAACTCGACATCAAGCAACCCTACACCGGTTCCCTCTCTTCAAGATGCAGTTTTACATGGACTCGTCACCAGAAACCCTACACAGGTTCTCCCTTTCCAAAAACGAAGTTTTACACGAACTCATCATCAAAGTAACCCTACACAGGTTCCTTCTCCATTTCAGATGCGGTTTTACATGAGCTCATCAGCAGGCAACCCTACATAGGTTCCCTCTTTCAACCTACAAAATTACAGTTCAAAATCTCCCCAGGAGAGTCCAACCTAGGAAGATTGGAATTCATCTCCCCAAGCAGTAAGCTCATCCCCAGTAGATTCTGGAAGCTTATCCTTCGCAGAGCACGAACGCGTCGTCCGACTTTATTTAAAAAGTTATTTCCTTAACAGGATATAACTGGGTTATCCACAGCCAAAAGCCACGGAAAGGTCGTCGTCAACGTAGTTCTTTTCTTATCCCCAGCAAAGTCTATTCATACTTCCAATACAAAAAAGATATCCTCAGCAAGCTACTACTAACAACTTCAGCAGAGCATCCCCACAGAGTATCACTCCCCAGCATGGTCGCTAGAGTATTTTTCTCCCCGCAGAATCTTCCATTCGCCAAGTTTATTCCGCAACGGAGTCATCTTCTCCCACCGGTATTCTAGCAGTTATCATCCCTAGCGGAAGCAAAATCTATTCTTCAACATCAGCCCAGGATATGACTTCCCGGCACCCGTCAAGGATTTACTTTCCAAGACGAAAAACACATACATAAACATCACATACATCATTATAGCATGCATAGACGCATCATATCATACAAATCTCACTTACGTTGAGAACATCATTGCTTGACCCATATCATGCATTGCATATGGCTGACCTTTACCTTTCAGGAAAGATTCAGCTAAATTCCCAGTCATATTTCAAGACTTAGACCGGTTCAGTTAATCGACTCCAAAGATTTCTTATCCAGTCCAAGGCCTTCTCTAGTCCAGCTAAATCAACTCCCAACAGATTTTTTCTGATAAAGACTCAGTAGAAGTTATCAGATTATAATTTCCTATTGGTTTTCTCTCCGACGGTGCATGAGATTTCCATTTTAGGTTTTTCTTTGAGATTATAATGTCCTATTGGTTCTCTCTCCGACGGTGCATGAGATTTCCATTTTAGGTTTTTCTTTGAGATTATATTTTCCTATTGGTTCTCTCTCCGACGGTGCATGAGATTTCCATTGTAGGTTTTTCTTTGAGATTATATTTTCCTATTGGTTCTCTCTCCGACGGTGCATGAGATTTCCATTTTGGGTTTTTCTTTGAGATTATATTTTCCTATTGGTTCTCTTCCCGATACTGCGAAGATGGTAATTCCCACCAAGATTTTTCTCAACGAGCGTTGTTGAAGTTAAAGTCACCCAAGGTTCTCTTACCGTTCATGCTAAGGTAGTAACCATCCCTGGTTCATTCATCACCGTTTGAAGTTCCAGACTCAGTTCCTGTAACCAGTCAGGACATATCTATACCAAGCATCTGAAACCAGCTCCTGCAACGTGTCAGGTACTCATTTTTCTTTTGCAGGTATGCAGGTTCTCGCTAAGGAATCTCTTACGCGATCAACATCCAGATGGCATCTATAAGCCCATCATCCTATCCACCATCTCTCCAAATGGCATCTGTAAGCCCATTTCCACCATCACTGCTACTATGTGAGCGTAAATTTCTGGGCACTCTAGTGTTCAATCATCTTCTACCCTCGGATCACGAAAGGCACGTCAGCCAATCTGCATCCTCAGGTTTAAGAGGATTGAACAGGGGCAACTGTTTTACCCCAAAATTTTCCCTCCCATAATTCTTCAAGAAAATGCCAAGTCAAGCTTCAAAGTTCCCCAAGGGTTGCACAGTGCAAGAGCCTCCTATACAGTCAAGATTAGGGTTTTTTGTTCTGGTCAAGAAAATAAAGTTTCCAAAGGTCCAATCAAGTCTCACATGCCTACAAATATGGTCAAGCATCCTCATACAAAGTTTCAAGATATTCAGCTCAAAATTGCACAGTCAGAAACCCTAATTGCACTACAGTCAACTGTAGGGGCAAAATGGTCATTTGACGGTCGAAAGTTCAAATTTTTGGTCAACATATCATTTTGAAGCCACAAACATCATTTGATCAATGCTTGATCATGATTCTCAAAATTTGGCTCAAAAATCATCAAGATGCAAAAGTTTCCTTATTTGGACAGCTGAAAAAGTCAACTGAAATTGACCAGGGCATAACTTTCACATGGATTATCATAAAAATTCCATCCAAAGCTCATTTTGAAGAGAAAGACATTTCCTACAACTCATCTTCATATTCCAAGTCCAAGAAATGCTCTCACAAAAAGTTATCAATTTCAACATTATAGGTCATTTTCAAAAGTCAACAAAAAGGGACTTTAAGTCAAAGGCCATAACTTGAGATTGGTAAATCAAAATGACATGGGACCAAAGGAATTGGTTAGAGGACTCAAAGACCTTTCCAAAATGTCCAAGAACATGAGAAAAGCTTAAAAATTGGGCAAGTTATGCCTTGTAGAAGTTGGGAAATTTTTGGATATTTTGAAAAGTCAACATTGATTCAAATGACCTAAAATTGCTAATGGACCCATTTTTCTTCCACAAATCATCATCCATGGCATGTGCACGACCACTTGGCCCAAAGGGAAGTTTTTATTCATTTTTTATTTATTTATTTGGATTTTTATTAATAATAATTCATTTAAATTAAAATAAATACATGAAAAATGCTAACCTAAATTTTTTCAATCTTTTTGTGCACATTATATCATCAATAATTCGTGCATATCCCAACATGGAAAGATTTGGATTGATTGGTATGATTGAGAACAAAAAACACATAGAAAAGATTGAAAAAAGATATTGAAAATCAAATTTTCAAAATCAATGAATGCAATGGATTTGTTCTATTTTTCTTGACCTAATGGACTCAATACAAAAGCCAAAAGACAACCCTAATGCTCAGACACACGCAGCTGCTCAGAAAAGCCATTATCAAATTGGAATTTTTTTGCAAAAAACTCATAACTGAAAACTAACTTGCAGGAGGTTTCAAGCCACGATTGCTATCTCATTAGCTTCCTCAAGCATCATTGGACGTATTCCAATCAAAAACATCAAGCCAAACGCTGTGAAACGGTATCCAGAAGTCACACTTTTGCCATTTTTTTTCATTATCGTGTTTTAACATCCATGCACATTCATAACGTTTTGCTTATATATTCATGATCAGTGAAGTGTTTGCAAGCTAACCCATGCGTTTGATTGAGTTTTTACAAGCTATAGACGATTTCGCCATTGTCAATTTCTAGGGTTACAGGACCTTGGAATTAGGGATTTTGAAACAAAGAAAAATTGGCCTTCCAGACCCATACCATTAGAACTAGCAGGTTTGGACGATCAGGAATCCATCATCGCGCTCAATTTCTGAGCGTCCTAGGCTTATTCGCTATTTTCTAGAAAGTGGCCTAAAAGGACGTTTGCAAAACCGTGGCCATTGTTGTTATATTTTCAGGAACGAAGAAGAAGACAACTAGGTGGCAGGGAGTGATTGGACCTTTTAAAATTTCGCGCTAAAAGCACTAACGCGTGGTTTTTGTCCTTATAATATTTGTTTGATCTTTGATATACAAAGCACGCGCTCAGTACAACTGGCAAGGCATAAGGCTGGCAACGTTCCTGACCTGGGTTCGAGTCCCACGTCTTCATTATCTCTCATATTATTTTTCAAATAACAATCACATGCAGGTTAACGTTGCTGTCCCATGATACACCTTCATAATCAAGCGTGCCACGTCCATCTCAGAATCAAATCAAAGGCCATGGATTGAAGAACACAATGCACCCCAGTCAACATGCCAGCACACTGCCTGGAAAAGTCAACGGAGTCAGGCTTGTTTGGGCCTGAACTTCATGGGCTATACCTCCATATTGGGGACTACCACCCCCCTAGGTTTGCCATATCTTTTTTATTTAATTTAATTCTATTTCTTTTAATAATTGTTTTGTTCAACTTAATTAATTATTTTCACAAAATATAAAATATCATAAAAAAAATCAGAAAAGAGTTAAAATAATAAATATTTTTATTTCTAATATTTTCATAAATAAATTTGCATGTAATTATTTAGTTTTAACTTAAGTTGTAATTTTAATACTTTTAACAAAAAAATCTAAAAAATTGAAGAAATAGGTTTAATTAATAATTTTTCATCCCTTTTTATTTTTCTTTCATAAATATATTAAATAATTAAATATTTTACTGTTTATAATTAAATTGCATGAAAATAAAATTAGGTTTAATTTAGGTTAAAAACTTCAATATTTCTTAATAAAGTAAAAAATGACTAGAATTAGGGTTTGCCTCTTATTTTAATTTTAATTAATTCTTTTTCTCATTAAATTCCTAAAACACTAAAAAATACCAAAAAAATAAATTCTTTCCTTCTTTTAATTTTAATCAATTCCATGTAATTTAACTTTGCAAAAAGGGTCCAACGCCCTCGTTCCGATTTAATTATTAATTCGCATATTATTTTATTCCGTTTAAATATTCATGTATCTCTCCCGAAGCCATGTAAATTACTTCTCGCACTTTTAATTCTTTTAATTTCTTTATTTTTCTGTCAAATCGGGTCCTGGTTAATTTTGGCGATGTGGACCCGCGCCTTTTGTAATAGCCTAGAATTTTCTTTTCCCGCAACTTTTTAACTGTTAATCAAAAGCATGAAAGAATGTATGGACAAAATAAAAACAAGCGTAGAACGCCAATAACATGACAAGATAAATGCAAATGAAAACGACACACGAATCGCACACACCACCCCTAGGGTACGCCTCACTGTTGCCTTGCCTCGAAAGGTGATCGTCGAGTAGAGGATGTCTTAGTAAGTCCTCATGGTCCGGGAACCTGGCATGAGGGTAGCTTCTAAGGTGTCTTCCCATTGCTCTGGTGATCACCATGTCCCGAACCTCGAATTGACCCGAACACCTCCAACGGTGGTGCTACCTACCTCTCAATGGTGGGATGGTACTACTTTAAAGGACATCTACACAGACGAATTCCTTAGGGTAGGTAGACGACTCGTAGATACTTGCTCTAATTTCAAAACAAATTCAAAAAGACTTTTCACACCGACACTTTTTTAAAAGCTTTCGAAAGCAAATTTTCAAACACTCTTGAGGACCGATACAAGAGTCGAACTGAAATTTTCAAAGAAACTTTTTTAAACCCACAATTGAAAAGCAAACAAACCATTTTTGAAAACACAATGAGCAAGTATCTAAGAGCCCATGGATAACCATGGATAGAAAGGGTGCTAACACCTTCCCTTTCTATAACCTACCTCCCGAACCGAGAGCAATCTCTATAAGGAATTTTTCTGTGCTTTTGTCCTTTCCATTTGGAGAAAATAAAAGACGGTGGCGACTCTTGCTTCCGCGACATTTCGCGAACCAGCGTTAAACAGTCAGTTCCAGATCCACCGATCACAATTACCTTAGCAAAAAGTTTACCGACTGTGAGACCCGATACTCACTGCTCGAGAAAACTTGCTGCGCTTTGGCATGGGCTGCTCGCCGGCTGAGACAGTATATGATGACTCACACTACTCTGTTGATTTCAAAGATGGATCCAATCAAGTATATCTTCGAAAAACCTGCCTTGTCCAGAAGAATAGCAAGATGGCAGATGATCTTGAATGAGTATGACATCCAGTACACGACTCAAAAAGAAATAAAGGGAAGTGTGTTGGCAGACCATTTGGCACATTAGGCAGTGGATGATTACCAGTCTATGAACTTTGAATTTCTGGACGAGAATATCATGTTGATAACTGATTGTGAGACACCTGGACCGGATGAAGGACCTGAGGAAGGATCCCGATGGTCTATGTACTTTGATGGAGCTTCGAATGCTTTGGGTAATGGCATTGGCGCCGTGATCATATCTCTTAAAGGCTCTCATACTCCGTTTACCGCCCGACTATGTTTCAACTGCACCAACAACATGGCGGAGTATGAAGCGTGCATCATGGCTATTAGAGCTGCAATTGACCTAAGGATTAAGTTTCTAAGTGTATTCGGAGATTCCGCTCTCGTGATCAGTCAGATCAAAGGCAAGTGGGATACAAAACGCCCAAATCTTATTCCTTACGAGGAGTATGTATTGACGTTGCTTCCCCATTTTGAGGAGATAACCTTTGAACACTTCCCCAGAGAGGAGAATCAGTTGGCGGACGCGCTGGCTACGATGTCTTCTATGTTCAAAATCAATTGGGACAATGAGGCTCCCTGGATCATTATTGAAATATTGGATGAACCTGCACATTGCTGTGATCTTGAGACTGAAGAGGTAACAGAAAAGCCCTGGTTTCACGAAGTAAAAAGGTACCTTGAGGCTCAAGAATACCCCGAGGGGGCATCTGTTAATGACAAGAAGTTTCTGAGGAGGTTCACGACGAAGTTCTTCATCAGCAATGACATCCTTTACAAGCGTAACCATGATTCAACTCTGCTGCGTTGTGTGGATAAGAATGAAGTAGAAAGAATCATGGAAGAGCTGCATGAAGGTACTTTCGGGACTCATTCCAGTGGACACACCATGGCAAAGAAGATCCTTCGGGCAGGATATTACTGGTCCACAATGGAAGCCGACTGTTATCAGCACTCTCGGACATGTCACAAGTGCCAGGTCTATGCTGATAAGGTGCACATACCTCCAGTACCTCTGAACATTTTAACGGCACCTTGGCCTTTTGCAATGTGGGGTATTGATATGATCGGCGAGATCAGACCTACGGCGTCCAACGGGCATCGTTTCATCCTAGTAGCAATTGATTACTTTACAAAGTGGGTTGAAGCAGCTTCCTTTGCTACTGTAACTAAGAACGTCGTGGCACGGTTCATTCGGCACAATTTGATCTGTCGATATGGTGTACCAGAGAGGATCATTACGGACAATGGTACCAATCTCAACAACAAGATGATCACTGAGCTCTGCGAGCAATTCAAAATACAGCATCATAACTCTTTTCCCTACCGGCCGAAGATGAATGGGGTTGTCGAAGAGGCGAATAAGAACATTAAGAAGATTGTGTAGAAGATGACAGTGGCATACAAAGACTGGCACGAGATGTTACCATTTGCTATTCACGGGTACCGTACCTCAACACGGACGTCAACAGGGGCAACACCCTATTCCCTGGTTTATGGCATGGAGGCAGTCTTGCCTATTGAAGTTTAGATACCCTCTCTTCGGATCATGAAAGATGCAGGTTTGAGTGAAGATGACTGGATTCAGGCCCAACTTGATCAACTGAACCTAATCGATGAAAAAAGACTTACTGCTATTTGTCATGGTCAGACGTATCAAAAACGGATGATCAAGGCATTTAACAAGAAAGTTAGACGACAAGAGTATCAAGTTGGGGACCTGGTAATCAAGCGCATTATTCTACCTCAAGGTGATCCCAAGGGCAAATGGACCCCTACTTACGAAGGGCCATTTGTGGTTAAGAACATCTTCTCAGGAGGAGCTATGATTCTAACCACCATGGATGGTGACGACCTTCCTCACCCCGTCAATGTAGACATAGTAAAAAGATACTACGCATAATCAAAGACCCGCTAGGTTGACTGGCCTAGGCAAAAATAAGGGCTTCCCGGCGAACCAAAAGGGTTCGGGCAAAAATAAGGGATGAAAATAAAAAATTTGTACACCCGACAAGTCGAAAACCTGAAAAGGCGGCTTGGGAAAAAATGGGTATCCCGGTGGACTGAAAACCTAAAAGGGCGGTCCAGGCAAAAGTTAGGGATTAAAGCGTAACACTATGTCTCATTGGATCACCTCACATCCAAACTTCGGTATCAACTACCAAGCTCGGACGACATTAACCAATCAGATTCATCTTCAACTAAGCAGCAAAGTGATGAGATACTTCAAGATATAAAGGCAATAGCAGAGTTGGAACCCAGTGGGATTACTCACATAGCTGTTTTGTTTCTTTTTACAAATTGCATAAATTCTATTTATCCGGCGGCGTTCTCTTACTAGGACGTCAGCCTCTTGTACAAAAACGCCTGTTTACAGGCCAAACTTCAAAATCAATACAAATTCATTTTCAGAAATTTCAAGCTGTTTTTTCCTTTATCTGTTTTGTTTTGCAAAGAACGTCCAAAGTTCATTTTTGATATATGCATTTGTCATTAATTGCTGATCATAAATATTTACATGCGAAACGAAAGATGGATTACTGGTAATATCAGAAACAGGGGCATAAGAAATGTCCAAGTTGTGTCGTTGCTTTATCCACCAGGTACCAAGGTAGATTCAGCTGAAGAATTTGGCTAAGATACTTTCACTCCCCGCAGAATAAGACAGTGATAATAGCTCTCTCAGCTGAGACTTGCAACTATGAACGAATCAACAATACTCTCCCCAAGCAGAGTTAGTCTACCATCAGCCCTAAAAAGGTTTGGTATCCATAGAAGGTCTTAATATTCCTCAACGGAGTATAAAGACATTCCCCAACAAGTATAAGAGCATCCCCGACAGTCTTAATATTCCTCAACAGAGTATAAGAATGTTCCCCGTTGGAATACAAGATACCCCCAGTGGAGCCATTTCCCCAGCGCAGTCTAAAAAAAGCTTCCCCGACAGAGTTGAATCATCTTCCCCAGTAGATTCTGGAAGCTTATCCCCTGCAGAGTGCCAAATAAATTTCCCCAGCCAAATTCAGAAGGTTATCCCCACAGGAGTCTAACTGGGTTATCCTCAGCAAGTTGCAACTAAAAGATCATCCCCAGCGGAATTCTTTCTTTCCCCAAACAGGAGTTCAATCCTCAACTAATTCTGTATCACCAGCAATGGTAATCCATCCCCAGCGGAGTTCATCATCAAAATCCCCAACAGAGTTTATCAGTGGAACCGCCAGCGGAGTTTATCGTTAAAATCTTCAGCAGCACATCTCTTCCCCACAGAGTAATTCCCCTCAGAGTAATCTCTTCATCGGGTTATTCCCCAATGGAGTTCTTTTCTCCTGCTGGCTTATTCTCACAATCACCTTCGTTCACCATCCCCAGCGGAAACGAAGAACTCAACTTTATTCTCCAGCATCTCCGGGATTTATTTTCCCCAGCTAAAATATTACATGTCCATACATCATGATACATACATATACGCATCATACCATACAATCTCATTTATTTTGAGAACATTATTGCCTGATACATATCATGCATTACATACAACTAACCTTTACCTTTCAGGAAGGATACAATCAAAATTCGAGTTATGAAGCCCAGGTACAACCGAATGGTATCTTGATTTCTACAACATATTGTGAAGCCCGGATAACGATGTCAAACTACCGCGAAGCCTGGATTACGACCAGATAATGACAAATCTCAAAAGCAAGCTATGAAACCCGGAGAACGACTGGATAATAGTTTATTCCCCAGTGACCCATGAAGCCCGGATTGCGACCGGATAACAGCTCAGTAAGCACCATGAAGCCTGGATTCGACCAGATAGTGGTATGTCATAAACACAAGTTGTGAAGCCCGGATCACGATCTAATAACAGCTCAACAAGTTATTTTGAAGCCTGGATTACGACCAGATAGCAACCAAGAGTACTACGAAGCCTGGATTTCGACCAGATAGTGGTATGATACATTGTGAAGCCTGGATTACGACCAGATAGAAACCAAGAGTACTACGAAGCCTGGATTACGACCAGATATGGGTATATATTTAATAAAAGTTATGAAGCCCGATAGTATCTTGATGCCTCCGAACACCATGAAGCCTGGATTTCGACCAGATAGTGGTATGATACATCGTGAAGCCTGGATTACGACCAGATAGCATTAAGGGACACTGTGAAGCTTGGATTGCGACCAAATAGCAGTTTACCCAGCTGTTGTACCCCAAAATTTTCCCTCCCATAATCTTCAAAGTTTTGCCAAGCATCACCTCAAATGGTTCAAAGTCTACTCAAAGGCTACACAGTCAACCATCCTCCTAAGGCAGGCAAAATTAGGGTTTTGGTTCTTGCAAGGAATTTGAAGTTTTCAAGGGCTCAATCAAGTCACATATGCTCATATACATTGTCAAGCACCTACATGTCAAGTTTCAAGGCTCACAAGGTCAAGTTGCACAGTCAAAAACCCTAATTGCCTCACAGTCAACTGCAGGGGAAAAATGGTCATTTGGCAGTCAAAAGTCAAAAAATTTGGTCAACATCTTATTTTGAAGCCACAATCATCATTTGGTCAAATCTTGACCATGATTTCACAAGAATGGCTCAAAAAGTCTCAAGATGCAAAAGTTTCTATTTTTGGACAGCTGAAAAGTCAACTGTAACTTGACCAAGGCATAACTTTTTCATGGTTCATCAGAAAAATCCCATCCAATGCTCATCTTAGAGGGGAGGACATTTCCTACAACTCATCTTCACACTCCAAGTCCAAGAAATGCTCTCACAAAAAGTTATCAATTTCAACATTATAGGTCATTTTCAAAAGTCAACAAAATTACACTTTAAGTCAAAGACCATAAATTGAGATTGGTAAATCAAAATGACTTGGGACCAAAGACATTGGTTAGAGGACTTCAAGACCTTCCCAAAATGTCCAAGAACATGTTCATAGCTTCAAAATTGAGCAAGATATGCATTGGAGAAGTTGGGAAATTTTTGTGAAATGGCCAAAATCAATTATCCTTGAAACTTCATTTTTGACAAAAGGGACCCACTTTTTCCACTTGGTTCAGCTTGGCCATGCCTCCCACGTGTCCCACAATTTATTTCAAGATTAAAAATTAATTTTTCCATTTTTATTTAATTTTATTTGATTTAATTCATTTTAAATCTTTAAAATTCAAATGAAAATCAAGAAAATTAATTAAGGGAAATATTTTGTGTTGAATTGCCTTGATGCACCATCATTCACCTTCCAAAATCGTGCAAGGCCTATTCCAAGCAAGAAATTCAAAATTGGACACAAAAGGCAAGTTGTTTCAATGGAGTTTATGGCAAAATCAAGAACTTCAATGCAAAGGCTTAATGTCCATTATGCTGATTGATTCATATTACAAAACACATATGCAAGCTTCCCAATACAAAATTCACGAGCTAGAGCACTCATACAGCATAAGCCATTTCCAAATTTTCAAGAGAAAAATCAAAAACTGAAAACCACCTTGCAGCCCAATTCAAGCTTCCTTGTTGATCCAAACACACTCCTGACCCTTCCAGGAAGCCATTGCAATCAAGAACGAGGCTTAACACCATCAGAATCATCCCCACCAACTCATACAGTTTGCATATATTTCCCAATTTACATATCACATTCCATGCGTTTTTAATACATTCTCTTGAGTGATTTGTGTTGCTGACATCCTTCCAAAGCTATTGGCATTGTCTAATTTCATTATCATGTACAGAATCACGATTTTCCATTAAAACGCTTTAGGGTTTTCAAGGTTTAGAATTGGGGGTTTTTACATATTGTAAAATTGAACCTCAAAACAGGCATGGTCAAACTCAGAAGCTCAAGACGAACAGGATGAACATATCGCGCCCAATTTATGCTTCATGAGAGGCTAATCACTATTTTTATAATGCCTGTATTTTGTGGGGGTTTAAAACCCCCGCTATATGTTTTATGTTTACATAAAAAGCTTGAAGACAATGGCGTGGCAGCAAGGCACTGGTACATTCAAATCCTGCGCGCGCCTTTTTTTGTTTTTTAGCATATAACGCGTGTTGTGTATATTATATTTCTTTTCTATTATGTTTACAACTAATGCGCTTGGTTCAGTTGGTTGGCTGTGTACTTTGCAATCTTTGGGGCCTGGGTTCGATCCCAGGTCCCCACCAAAATTCATAATATTTTTCTCTCTATGCTTGTGTGCAGCATCTCATCTAGGATCCACCATAGACCTCATCCAAGAGCCAGCCAAGTGTCTACAGAGGTAGATCCAAAGGTCCAGAAGGCTAGAACACCATACTCTGGAGTCAGCGCATGCGTAGGCGATCCAAGAAAGTCAAACGAGCTAAAGCTTAATGGGCCATAATTCCAACAATGCACCCTCCATTTCAGCCCACACCCCTTGGGTTTTTTACTCTTCTTTTTATTTTGTTTTGACATTTTTTTTATTTACTTGCTTTATTTTATTTATTTATTATTAACAATTAACCAACTAACATTTTTTATAAAAAAAAAAAAAAACTAACATCATTATTATTATTATTATTTTATTTTGTAAATAAACATTAATTGAAATAGTTTAATTAGGCAATTTTGACTTTTCTTTTAACAATTAAAATAAACTAGAATTAGGTTAATTTAGAATTTTAATTCTTTTATTTTATTTCATAAAAACATAAAAAACACAAAAAATATATTTTCTTTTAATTAAATTAATTAATTAGTCATTAGTTAGTTTTTAATTTCTTTTAATTACAAAAAGACAAAAAAAATCAATTTCTTTTCTAAAAAGGGTCAACACCCTTAAGACATTCCCAATTCTTTCTTTCGCGCGCATTTTAGTTTTAATTCCTTATTTTGATTATTATGTAACTGCCTCCGGATGTAATAGTAATTAGGACTTTTACTGTTTTTATTTACTTTCTGTACTTATTTACTAAAAACGGGTCTTCGTATTTTTGGCGATGTATAGACCCGCGCCTTGTAATAGCGTAGGATTTATGTTTCCGCAATTTACTTTCCGCACCCCTTAACTGCTAAACTTGCATGAAAGAATGTATGTAAATAAAAACAACTCGTAGCTCACTAATTACAAAGACAAACATAACATGAAAACAACACACAATACACACACCACTTATAGGGTACGCCTCACTCGTTGCCTTCGAAACGTGGTCATCAAGTATAGGACGTCTTAGAGGTCACCCTTGGTCCAAGATCCAGTTGCCTCGAAACAGTTGCCTCGAAATGGTTGCCTCGGATTAAAAAGGATCTAGGACATTAGGGTTACTTCTAAGGTGTCCTAACTGTTGCTTCGGTGACCACACTGTCCCTAAAATCGAATTGACCCGAACACCTCCAACGGTGGTGCTACCTACCTCTCAATGGTGGGATGGCACTACCTAAAGGACACTTACACATCTTAATTCCTTAGGGTAGGTAGATGACTCATGGGTACTTGCTCTTTTCAAAAACAAACAAAATACTTTTCACACCTTACACTTTCAAAAACTTTCAAAACAAATTTTTCAAACACTCTTGAGGACAGATACAATAGTTATTCAGAAATCTTTCAAAGAAACTTTTTCAAACCCACTCACATTTGAAAAGCAAACATCTTTTGAAAACATAAGAGCAAGTACCTAAGAGCCCATGGATAACCATGGATAGAAAGGGTGCTAGCACCTTCCCTTTCTATAAATCTACCTCCCGAACTGAGAACCATCTCATAAGGAATTTTGTTGTGCTTTTGTCCTGTCCATGTTGGAGAAAATAAAAGACGGTGGCGACTCTTGCTTCCACGACATTTCGTGAAACCAGCTTTAAACAGTCAGTTCTAAATCCACCGATCACAGAACTGGCGACTCTGCTGGGGATATTTTTAAAGTGAGGTGTACCTTATGATAGATCATACTTATGTTTTCAATTGCCTGATTTGTGTGCTTTAATATTATTGGGCCTGTCTTGGGAGTTCTATAGATCCTAACCCGGATCTGGGGGATACCTCTTAGAAAGTAGCAACAAGACTGTGAGGGAACTGTGCGGGGTATACCGACACGGTTGAAGCAGTCTGCTACGTTGATGTGGCACTTTGGTGAGTACCAGTAACCCTTGAGTCAAGTCAAGGAGAGTACGGGGCCACCGCGTGGTGTCGTGAAGCATCAACTGACCTTAGGAACCTTAATTGAACCATCCTGACCTCTTTAGGGGTAGTGAGATAACTGACTTTGGTGCAGTCCGAAGTTGGTTGATACTCGATACTACACTCATTGAGGGTTGTTTTCTTGGAACATTTTGATCGCCAGTTCAGTGGCTAAATCGAAACAATGAACACAGAAAACAATCCAATGATATTGAGCTCCTTAGAACCCGGTTACTTTGATAGGACATGTTTGAGCCCACCAACTTCAAGAGGGTAGTACCCCAAACTTCATGCTGGCCTAAACTCTAAGGGTTGTGGTGTGACTTGTGTGCCTTATCATGTTTGCTTTTGTGAATACTTGTGGTGTGTTTTATCATAGCATCATAACATCATACAGCATCATATGCATCCACTAACCACTTCAGGGGTTCGAATCTTCATCTTTGTTCTTGTTTTGTAGGACATGGAAACTATCCGCAGAAAGACAATTCAGGTCAACCTTGTAAGGGTCCCTCCTCAGCTTAAGGAACTTACATCCAGGATTCCCGAGAACTCTTTATTTAGTGAAAGGCATGGTAGACTCATCAGCTTGGTCAATACCAACATTGAAGAGGACATGGTGAAAGTGATGTTCCAATTCTTTGACCCTCTGCACCACTGTTTTACTTTCCTGGATTATCAACTGGTGCCTACTTTGGAAGAGTTTTCCCAGCTTCTGAAGATTCCTATCCTTAGTCAACTACCCTACAACGGTACAGAAAAGGAGCCAAAACTTGAAGAGGTTGCTAAAGCATTAGGCCTACAACCATCTGACATTAAGGGACATTGGGAAGTTAGAAGTGGTATCAAAGGGTTCTTGGCAAAGTTTCTGTTTGAGAAAGCACAAGAATGTTGGAATTCCCTTGACCTACAAGCCTTTGAAGAAGTTGTAGCCCTCCTTGTCTATGGGTTGGTGATGTTCCCTAAGCCAGATCAGCTTATAGATATCAATGCTGTCAAGATCTTCATGTCCAGGAATCCTATACCTACGTTGCTTGGGGACATCCTTCACTCATGTTACACTCGAACCATGAGAAAAAGAGGTGTTCTTATGTGCTGCACTCCTCTCCTGGGAAGGTGGTTTATTTTGCACCTTCCACAATCAGTTTTGAAGAATGAGCGGGGTTTGAGATGGTCACAACAATTAATGACTCTTACGCATGCTGATATACATTGGTGTTCTCGGTCCAGAGAAGACGTCACTATCATTGATCGTTGCAGGGAGTTTCCTAATGTTCCTTTACTTGGAATAAGAGGAGGTATTACTTACAACCCATGCTTGGCTTTGAGACAGTTTGGATATGCTCGGAGGGATGGCCCTCATGATATGTTGATTCCTGACATAGTTTTTGACTTCGATAACGATGCACAAGGACTTCGCCAGAGATTTATCAGAGCTTGGAGGATGCCCAACAGGGTAGACAGCAAGACACTGGGGCACAAGAATTCCATCCCCCTGGAGCTTTATCTCAAGTGGGTACGAGCCCGCTCTCAGAAGCTGGTGATGCCATATCCTCATGTTCTCCCTGTGATCAAAGAGCCATCCTTGGAAGGAGAGGTGCCCTACACTATTCAGCATCCTGACATGCCTACATCCTGGGAAGAAATGCAGAAAAGCTGGATCCAACTCAAGGAAGAACGGAATTCTCTTAAAGCCAATCTACATGCCAGTGAGAAGAAGGTCTTGGAGCTCACGCGTCTACTGCACGAGGAAAAGACTCTCAACACTTACATTACTCCAAAGAGGATGCGCGGTGTCTTTTGGGATTAATTATTTTGTAATGTTTTGCCCATGAGGCCTTGATGTACTGAATAATTCATTTCCTAATAAAAAGTGTGTTCTTTTTTGGCTACAACGAATTTGAACTTTCGAACCCTTGAATGCATTGCATAAATAGCATATCATGCATCATGTGCATAACAGGTACCCCTTTTTCTACAGGTTGCTTAATCTTCTTCGCTGTTTATTTCAGCACTCAAGCATCATGAATTCTGAACTCACTACCGAGCAAGCTATCAAGGCCCTCCAGGCCCAAAACACCCAATTCCAGGAGATGGTCATGAACTTGGCCCAGGGACAACAAGAGCTGAAGGCTTTTCTCCTGAAGAAGAATAAGAAGAAGAAGAGGACTGTGTTGTTTAACACTGGGCGCAGACTCGGGAATACATTGCATAATGAAGCTGAGAGGACTACTCCGTCTGTGGGGGAAGGCAGTCACCAAGGGAGAGAGGTCCCTAGTCCTGTGGTCTATGACACTAAGACAGACTTCAACGATGAACATTACCCTCCTGCTGAGGACCGGTACAAACAGCTGGAGGACCGGCTAAATGCTATGGAGATTCAACGTGTGCCTGGGTTGGATTTCGGAGACTTGGGGTTATCTTCTGGGGTGGTGATCCCGCACAAGTTCAAGGCGCCGACCTTTGTGAAGTATGACGGGGCTTCCTGTCCTAAGATGCACCTCCGTTCTTATGTAAGGAAGATCCATCCTTACACAGCAGACAAGAACTTATGGATCCACTTCTTCCAGGAGAGTCTTTCAGGGACTCACCTCGAATGGTTCTATCAGCTGGATGGAACCAACATTCGTAACTGGGAGGATTTGGCCACTACTTTTTACAAGCAGTATCAATATAATTTCGACCTCGCTCCTACGCGTACCCAACTCCAGGGTATATCGCTAGGATCGGGAGAAGGTTTTAAGGAATACGCACAGAAATGGAGAGATCTGGCTGGCAGGGTGCAGCCACCGTTGACGGATCGTGAGCTGGTGGACATGTTCTTGGGGACCCTATCCGGTCCATTATTTAATCATCTCATTGGTAATTCCTCTACTGGGTTTACTGACCTGATCCCGACTGGTGAAAGGATCGAATCTGGTATAAAATCAGGGAAGATACAGAAGGGTGCCTCCTCAAGTACTGAAAAGAAGCCCTTCAAGAAGGAGGCCAGTGCTGTGTACGGTCCCAGGAGACAGAATAAACCGGAACGCCGCCAAGCTGTCAACGCGGTGGTTATTTCTAAGCCTGCTGCTGCTCCTCAGCAATACAACCAGCCCAGAGCTGAGAGCCCAAAAGGCAGTATACTAGGCTCAGCATGACTCTCTCTCAGATCCTGCCGCAACTGCTGTCAACTAGCCTGGTAACTGTCAAGGAGGCTCCGAAGATGGTAAACACGGCATCTCTGAAGTACAACCCCAACGCCCGTTGCGCTTATCACTCTGATAGCCCGGGACATTCTACTGATGATTGTTGGGCCCTAAGGAATAAGGTTCAGGACCTTATTGATGCCAAAGAAATACAGTTCGAGGCGCCCGAAAGGCCAAATGTTGTGACCGCTCCCATGCCCCAGCATGGAGTAAACGCTGTTGATGAGGATCTGTATGTAGCTTCTGTGGATGATGTTGCTACTCCGCTGTTAACCGTCAAGAGGAACCTGTTGCTAGCCGGTTTATTTCCGGGATGTAGTAAAGGTTGCCATCTGTGTGCTGATTCCCCTGTTGGTTGTTCTTTGCTGAAATCAGGCGTCCAAAACCTGATAGATAGCAAAGAGATCTTGTTCAAGAAGATTGCTATCCCTGCCGTTCCTGCTGCCCCTGTTGAAGAAGTTTCAATTGTTACCATTTTCAACAACCCTTCCAAGGTTCCTTCAAAGAAGCCTATCAAAAGTTTGCCTGTTCACAAGGTTGCTCCTATAACCATTACTGTTCCGGGGCCCATCCCCTACAAGTCTGATAAAGTTGTCCCATGGCACTATGGGGCAGATGTTTATGTTCTGGGAGTGAAACAAGAGTTCAACACTGGTACCGGTGTCACCAACATCACCGAGCCTGCTAAGGTCACTCGTAGTGGAAGACTGTTCTCACCAGACATTGCTCCTCCAGCAATTCAAAGGCCTCTTGTCATCACACCTGCCAATGTGCCTGTTTCCCCCCTGATCAAGTTTCTACCCCTGCTGTCGAGTCATCTGACACTCGGGGTAAGGGAATTGCTACTGATGTGCCTGCCCGGACGGAGGCACCAAAGACCACTGTTGAGGCTTCCAAGCAAGAGATGGAAGAGATCCTCAAAATTATAAAGAAAAGTGATTTCAACATCGTTGAACAGCTGGGGCACACCCCCTCCAAAATCTCCATGCTATCACTGTTGCTGTGTTCAGAGGCCCATGCCAAGGCCCTGATTGCTTTCCTAAAGACGGCCCACGTACCACAAGAAACGTCTGCTGATCAATTCACCGACTGTGTGGCAAACTTAACTGCTGATAATGGTCTGGGTTTCTCTGACGCTGATCTGACGGCCAAGGGGAAGAACCATAATGATGCCCTGCATGTCTCCATTGAATGCAGGGGCACTACTCTTGCTCACGTGCTGGTTGACACTGGTTCTTCACTGAACGTACTACCCAAGAAAGCTCTAGACAGGCTGGACTGTGAGGGTTTAGAGCTCAAACCAAGTAACATTGTTGCCCGGGCCTTTGATGGGTCCAAAAGGATGGTACATGGTGAGGTTGACATCCCAATCAGGGTTGGTTCACAGGTATTTGACTCAAAATTCTATGTGATGGACATCCGTCCATCCTATTCTTGTTTGTTGGGTCGCCCATGGATCCACAAGGCTGGAGCTGTGACTTCAACATTGCATCAGAAGCTCAAATACCCGGTCAGGGGGAAGATCGTAACAGTGCAAGGGGAAGAGGAATACATGGTCAACCACCTCAACTCCTTCAGGTACGTAGAAATGGATGGGGAGTTCATTGAGACCCCCTTTCAACACTTCGAAGAGGTGCCTCAAACATTGGCAGCAGCAGAGACAGTGACTGCAGAAGCCTCTCCTTTGAAGATGGCTTCCTTGAAGGATGCCCGGGCTGTGATTGAAAAAGGTGAATGTGCAAACTGGGGCAGGCTCCCTGATTTTACTCCTAAGACTGACAAGTTTGGGATGGGTTTCATTGCAGAGGCTCAGAAGGCTGTACGCAAGGCAAGGATTGGAAGACCTCCTGTATTCATCACCAACCCGGAAGTGAATGCTATTGAGGATGAAGCGGACGAATCTGAATTCGACAGCTGGATCTACCCAACGACCAACGGTGGACCTAGCAACTGGACTGCAAAAGACTTTACACCTATTACTTTTGTCACCCAGTAATGAACTTCTTTGTTTTGGATTTGTAATAAACAATAATTTGAAACTTTATGGCCCGGTGTCTTACCCGGGGCACCGTGGTTTTATTTGTGAGGGCTTTTGTGTGTCACTTCCATATATCATGAATAAAAGCATTGGACGTTTTTTACATTTTCAAATCTTGCGCTCCCTTTCTTTCTTTATATATTGCAAAACAGCTATATTTACACACACTCACTCATACAGGTTCCAATCCACTCTGGATCTCACTGGCAACGACTCTGCTACTTCCAGTTATGACTTCGAAAATCCGATCAACTTAGCCGAAGACGAAGGTGAAGATGATTGCGAAGTTCCTGGTGAGCTTGCAAGACTGTTACTCCAGGAAGAGAGGGCCATTCAACCACATAAAGAGCCAGTGGAAACGGTAAATCTGGGTACTGAGACAGACAGAAAGGAAGTCAAGATTGGTGCCAATATAGAGCTCAGTGTGAAATAGCGGTTGATCCAGATGTTGCATGACAATGTGGAAATCTTTGCCTGGTCTTACGAAGACATGCCTGGTTTGGATACCGACATTGTGGTTCATCACCTGCCTACCAAGGAAGACTGCCCGCCAGTAAAACAGAAGGTTCGCCGTATGCGTCCAGAGATGTCCGAGAAAATCAAAGATGAGGTTATGAAACAGTTTGATGCTGGGTTTCTAGCAGTGACTTCTTACCCTCAGTGGGTTGCCAACGTGGTTCCGGTGCCGAAGAAAGATGGCAAGGTCCAAATGTGTGTTGATTACAGGGATTTGAATAGGGCAAGCCCCAAGGATGACTTCCCTCTGCCTCACATCGACGTTTTGGTTGACAACACTGCTTAGCACAAAGTGTTCTCCTTCATGGACGGCTTTTCAGGTTATAATCAGATCAAAATGGCTCCTGAAGATATGGAAAAGACTACCTTTGTTACGCAATGGGGCACCTTCTGCTACAAGGTCATGCCATTTGGGTTGAAAAATGCTGAGGCAACCTACAAACGTGCCATGGTTTCTTTGTTTCATGACATGATCCACCATGAGATTGAAGTCTATGTCGATGATATGATTGCAAGGTCCCAAACTGAGGAGGAACACCTTGACCATCTACGGAAACTGTTTGACCGTCTGAAGTTATACAAGCTGAGGTTGAACCCAAACAAATGCACCTTCGGGGTGAGATCTGGAAAACTGCTAGGCTTCGTCGTAAGTGATAAGGGTATTCAAGTGGACCCTGCCAAGGTTAAAGCCATACAAGAGATGCCATCTCCCAAGACAGAGAAAGAAGTCAGAGGCTTTCTAGGACGTCTGAATTACATTGCCCATTTCATCTCGCACCTAACTGCTACCTGTGAACCAATCTTCAAGCTGCTGAAGAAAGATCAAGTAGTACGTTGGAATGATGAATGTCAGGCCGCTTTCGACAGAATCAAAGAGTATCTCCAAGAACCACCCATTCTTATGCCACCGGTTGAAGGGAGATCTCTAATACTATACTTGACAGTACTGGACAGCTTAATGGTGTGTGTGCTGGGGCAGCATGACGAGTCTGGCCGAAAAGAGCACGCCATTTATTACCTTAGCAAAAAGTTTACCGACTGTGAGACCCGATACTCACTGCTCGAGAAAACTTGTTGCGCTTTGGTATGGGCTGCTCGCCGGCTGAGATAGTATATGCTGACTTACACTACTCTGTTGATTTCAAAAATGGATCCGATCAAGTACATATTCGAAAAGCCTGCTCTGTCTGGAAGAATAGCAAGATGAAAGATGATCTTGACAGAATATGACATCCAGTACACGACTCAGAAAGCTATCAAGGGAAGTGTGTTGGCAGACCATTTGGCACACCAGGCAGTAGACGACTACCAGTCAATGAACTTTGAATTTTCTGACGAGAACATCATGGTAGTGACTGATTATGAAGTACCTGGACCGAATGAAGGACCTGAGGAAGGATCCCGATGGTCTATGCACTTCGAAGGAGCCTCAAACGCTTTTGGTAACGGTATCGGCGCTGTGATCATATCCCCTCAAGGCACTCATACTCCACTCACTGCCCGGCTATGTTTCAACTGCACCAACAACATGGCGGAGTATGAGGCATGGATCATGGGTATTCAAGTTTCAATTGACCTAAGGATCAAGTTTTTGAGTGTCTTCGGAGATTCCGCTCTCGTGATCAATCAGATCAAAGGCGAGTGGGATACGAAACACCCAAATCTTATTCCTTACAAAGAATGTGTGTTGACGTTGATCCCCCATTTTACAGAGATAACTTTTGAACACTTCCCAAGAGAGGAGAATCAGCTGGCGGACGCGTTAGCTACGATGTCTTCTATGTTCAAAGTCAAATGGGATAACGAGGCTCCCCGAATCATTATCTGGAAGTTGGACGAACTTGCACATTGCTGTGATCTCGAGGCTGAAGAGGTAACTGAGAAACCCTGGTATCATGAGGTGAAGAGGTACTTGGAAGCCCAAGAATACCCTGAAGGTGCATCCATCAATGACAAGAAGTTTCTGAGAAGGTTCGCTGCAAAGTTCTTCCTCAGCAACGACATTCTATACAAGCGAAACCATGATTCAACCTTACTGCGTTGTGTGGATAAGACTGAAGCAGAAAAGATCATGGCAGAACTACATGAAGGAACCTTCGGAACATATTCCAGTGGACATACCATGGCAAAGAAAATCCTCCGGGCAGGATATTTCTGGTCCACAATGGAAGCTGACTGTTACCAACATTCTCGGACATGTCATAAGTGCCAGATTTATGCTGATAAGGTGCACGTTCCTCCAGTACCTCTGAACGTCTTGACATCACCTTGGCCTTTTGCAATGTGGGGCATTGATATGATCGGCGAGATCAGACCTACAGCATCCAACGGTCACCGCTTCATCCTGGTAGCGATTGATTACTTCACAAAGTGGGTTGAAGCAGCTTCCTATGCTACCGTAACTAAGAACGTCGTGGCACGATTCATTCGGCATAACCTGATCTGTCGATACGGTGTACCTGAGAGGATCATTACGGATAACGGTACCAATCTTAACAACAAGATGATCACTGAGCTCTACGCACAATTCAAAATACAGCACCACAACTCTTCTCCTTACCGGCCGAAGATGAATGGGGCTGTAGAAGCAGCTAATAAGAATATCAAAAAGATTGTGCAGAAGATGAAAGTGACCTACAAAGATTGGCACGAGATGTTACTATTTGCTCTTCATGGGTATCGTACCTCAGCACGGACGTCAACCGGGGCAACCCCCTTTTCCTTGGTCTACGGCATGGAGGCAGTCTTGCCGATTGAAGTCCAGATACCCTCTCTCCGGATAATGAAGGATGCAGATCTGAGCAAAGACGACTGGATCCAGATTCGACTTGATCAGTTAAATCTAATAGACGAAAAGAGACTCACTGCTATTTGTCATGGTCAAACGTACCAAAAACGGATGATCAGGGCATTTAACAAGAAGGTCAGACCACAAGAGTATCAAGTTGGGGACCTGGTAATCAAACGCATCATTCTTCCTCAAAGTGATCCCAGGGGCAAATGGACCCCCACGTACGAAGGGCCATTTGTGGTTAAACATGTCTTCTCAGGAGGAGCCATGATTCTAACCACTATGGATGGTGACGACCTTCCTCACCCCGCCAATGCAGACATAGTAAAAATATACTACGCATGATAAAAGACTCGCTAGGTTGACATACCTAGGAAAAAATTAGGGCTTCCCGACGAACCAAAAGGGTTCGGGCAAAAATAAGGGATGAAATGAAAAAATCTGTACACACGGCAAGTCGAAAACTTGAAAAGGCGGCTTGGGCAAAAATGGGTATCCCGATGGACTGAAAACCCGAAAGGGCGGTCCAGGAAAAAGTTAGGGATAAGCGTAATACTATGTCTCATTGGATCACCTTGCATCCAGAATCCGGTATCAACCATCAGGTTCAGACAGCATCGATCAGTCAGCTTCATCTTCAACTAAGCAACCAAGTGATGAGACGCTCAAAGATATAAAGGCGATAGCAGAGTTGAAACCCAGTGGGATTACTCTTTTCACATAGCTGTTTTGTTTTCCCTTTTCACAAAAGTTATATAAACTTTGTTGTTCGGCGGCGTTCTCTTGCTAGGACGTCAACCTCTTGTACATAAATGCCTATTTACAGGCCAATTCAAAAATCAATACAAATTCACTTTTCAGACAAATTGCCAATTCTTTTTCCTTTTTTTGTTTTGTCTTGTGAAGAACGTCCAATGTTCAATTGTGATATATGCATTTGACACTAATTTCTAACTCATAAATATTTGCATGCGAAACAAAGGATTAATTACAGGTGACATCAGAAACAGGGGCAATATTTAATTGTCTAAGCGATCTAGTTGCTCTGTCCACCAAGGTACCAAGGTAGGTTCAGCTGAAGAACAATCAGGATACCTTCACTCCCCGCAGAGTAAGTCAGGACTCAACAATACTCCCTGAGCAGAGTTGGTCTCCCACAAGCCCTACAAGGCATAGTATCTCTGGCAAGTCAGCAATACTCTCCCCAAGCAGAGTTAGTCTACTGTCAGCCTTAAGGAAGATGGGTATCCCCAGAAATCTCGATATTCCCCAGTAGAGTATACAAATGTTCCTAAACAAGCATCCCCGGCAGTCTTATTCTAAGATTGTTCCCCGGCGGAATACAGACACTTCAGTGGAGCCACTTCCCCAGTACAGTCTCAGAAAGTCTCCCCAGGAGAGTTGAATCCATCTCCCCAGTAGGAAGCTTATCCCCAGTAGATTCTGGAAGCTTACCCCTGCAGAGCACGAACGCGTCTCCCCGGACTTTATTCAAAGGTTATTCCCCACCAGGATATAACTGGGTTATCCTCAACCAAAAACCACGGAAAGATCGTCCTCGGCGAAGTTCTTCCTATTCCCCAGTGGAGTTCATCAAATCTTCCAACAAAGCTCAACAACGGTATCCCCAGCGGAGTTATCATCAAACCTCAGCGAAGTACCTCTTCCCACAGAGTATTCCCCGCAGAGTAATATCTTCGCCAAGTTTATTCCCCCAACAGAGTCATCTTATCCTATCGGTTTATTCTTGCAACCATCATCCCCAGCGGAAACAAAGAACTTCACTCTTCGACATCAGCCCAGGAGTTAACTTCCCGACATCCGTCAAGTATTTATTTTCCTAGACAAAAATACAGTCATACACATCACATTTTCATACATCCTACTTACATACACAACGCATGCATATACGCATCATATCACACAATCTCATTTCTCCCTGAGAACATCATGACATCATGCTTTTCATACATCATGACATTGCATACAACTAACGTTTTGTATTTTCAGGACCAAGATCAACACAAAGATAATTACTATCAACTGTCGCGATTCCAGACTCGATTCCTGTATCCTGCCAGGGCACGTCTGAAGAGTTTGAAGATCCGATTCTTGTATCCTGCCAGGGTGTATCTGTTGACGACTATTTTCTGGACTCGATTCCTGTATCTTGCCAGGGCACGTATGAAGAGTTTGAAGATCCAATTCCTGTATCCTGTCAGGGTGTATCTGTTGACGACTATATTCCAGACTCGATTCCTGTATCCTTCCAGGGCACGTCTGAAGAGTTTGAAGATCCGATTCCTGTATCCTGCCCGGGTGTATCTGTTGACGACTACTTTCCGGAATCGATTCCTGTATCCTGCCAGGGCACGTCTGAAGAGTTTGAAGATCCGATTCCTGTATCCTGCCAGGGTGTATCTGTTGACGACTACTTTCCGGACTCGATTCCTGTATCCTGCCAGGGCACGTCTGAAGAGTTTGAAGATCTGATTCCTGTATCCTGCCAGGGTGTATCTGTTGACGACTATTTTCCGGACTCGATTCCTGTATCTTGCCAGGGCACGTCTGAAGAGTTTGAAGATCCGATTCCTGTATCCAGCCAGGGCGTATCTGTTGACGACTATTTCCAGATTCGATTCCTATATCTAGCCAGGGCATGTCCGAAGAGTTTGAAAATCCGATTCCTGTATCCAGCCAGGGCATATCTGTTGACGACTATTTCCGGACTCGATTCCTGTATCCTGCCAGGGCGTGTCTGAAGAGTTTGAAGATCTGATTCCTGTATCCTGCCAGGGTGTATCTGTTGACGACTATTTTCCGAACTCGATTCCTGTATCATGCCAGGGCACGTCTGAAGAGATTGTATATTCGATGCTTGTATCCAGCCAGGGCATGTCTGCACGAAGAGTTTAGAGATTTGACTCCTGTATCCAGCCAGGGCACGTCTGTAAGCAACCTTTTGAAGTTCCAGATTCGACACCTGTATCTAGCCAGGGCATGTCTGTGAACGACTGAGTGAAGATCAACACCTGTAACAGGCCAGGTAATTATCTTTCTTTCTCAGGTACGCAAGTTCTCGCTAAGGAATCTCTTACGCGATCGACACCTAGATGGCATCTATAAGCCCATCCTCCCATTATAGTTCCAAATGGCATCTATAAGCCCATTCTCGACAAGGTTCTGTCACACTTCCAGATGGCATCTATAAGCCCATCCTCCTACCCATCATCTCTCCAAATGGCATCTGTAAGCCCATTCCCGCTATCACACTGCTGATATTCTACTATGCGAGTGCAAATTTCTGGGCACTCTAGTGTTCAATCATCTTCCACCTTCGGATCACGAAAGGCACACAAGCCAATCTACACCCTCAGGTCTAAAAAGATTGAACAGGGGCAACTGTTGTACCCCAAAATTTTCCCTCCCATAATCTTCAAAGTTTTGCCAAGCATCACCTCAAATGGTTCAAAGTCTACTCAAAGGCTACACAGTCAATCATCCTCCTAAGGCAGGCAAAATTAGGGTTTTGGTTCTTGCAAGGAAGTTGAAGTTTTCAAGGGCTCAATCAAGTCACATATGCTCATATACATTGTCAAGCACCTACATGTCAAGTTTCAAGGCTCACAAGGTCAAGTTGCACAGTCAAAAACCCTAATTGCCTCACAGTCAACTGCAGGGGCAAAATGGTCATTTGGCAGTCAAAAGTCAAAATTTTTGGTCAACATCTTATTTTGAAGCCACAATCATCATTTGGTCAAATCTTGACCATGATTTCACAAGAATGGCTCAAAAAGTCTCAAGATGCAAAAGTTTCTATTTTTGGATAGCTGAAAAGTCAACTGTAACTTGACCAAGGAATAACTTTTTCATGGTTCATCATAAAAATACCATCCAATGCTCATATTGGAGGGGAGGACATTTCTTACAACTCATCTTCACACTCCAAGTACAAGAAATGCTCTCACAAAAAGTTATCAATTTCAACATTATAGGTCATTTTCAAAAGTCAACAAAATTACACTTTAAGTCAAAGACCATAACTTGAGATTGGTAAATCAAAATGACTTGGGACCAAAGACATTGGTTAGAGGACTTCAAGACCTTCCCAAAATGTCCAAGAACATGTTCATAGCTTCAAAATTGAGCAAGATATGCATTGGAGAAGTTGGGAAATTTTTGTGAAATGGCCAAAGTCAATTATCCTTGAAACTTCATTTTTGACAAAAGGGACCCACTTTTTCCACTTGGTTCAGCTTGGCCATGCCTCCCACGTGTCCCACAATTTATTTCAAGATTAAAAATTAATTTTTCCATTTTTATTTAATTTTATTTGATTTAATTCATTTTAAATCTTTAAAATTCAAATGAAAATCAAGAAAATTAATTAAGGGATATATTTTGTGTTGAATTGCCTTGATGCACCATCATTCACCTTCCAAAATCGTGCAAGGCCTATTCCAAGCAAGAAATTCAAAATTGGACACAAAAGGCAAGTTATTTCAATGGAGTTTATGGCAAAATCAAGAACTTCAATGCAAAGGCTTAATGTCCATTATGCTGATTGATTCACATTACAAAACACATATGCAAGCTTCCCGATACAAAATTCACGAGCTAGAGCACTCATACAGCATAAGCCATTTCCAAATTTTCAAGAGAAAAATCAAAAACTGAAAACCACCTTGCAGCCCAATTCAAGCTTCCTTGTTGATCCAAACACACTCCTGACCCTTCCAGGAAGCCAATGCAATCAAGAACGAGGCTTAACACCATCAGAATCATCCCCACCAACTCATACAGTTTGCATATATTTCCCAATTTACATATCACATTCCATGCGTTTTTAATACATTCTCTTGAGTGATTTGTGTTGCTGACATCCTTCCAAAGCTATTGGCATTGTCTAATTTCATTATCATGTACAGAATCACGATTTGCCATTAAAACGTTTTAGGGTTTTCAAGGTTTAGAATTGGGGGTTTTTACATACTGTAAAATTGAACCTCAAAACAGGCATGGTCAAACTCAGAAGCTCAAGACGAACAGGATGAACATATCGCGCCCAATTTATGCTTCATGAGAGGCTAATCGCTATTTTTATAATGCCTGTATTTTGTGGGGGTTTAAAACCCCCGCTATATGTTTTATGTTTACATAAAAAGCTTGAAGACAATGGCGTGGCAGCAAGGCACTGGTATATTTCAAATCCTGCGCGCGCCTTTTTTTTTGTTTTTTAGCATATAACGCGTGTTGTGTATATTATATTTCTTTTCTATTATGTTTACAACTAATGCGCTTGGTTCAGTTGGTTGGCTGTGTACTTTGCAATCTTTGGGGCTTGGGTTCGATCCCAGGTCCCCACCAAAATTCATATTATTTTTCTCTCTATGCTTGTGTGCAGCATCTCATCCATGATCCACCATAGACCTCATCCAAGAGCCAGCCAAGTGTCTACAGAGGTAGATCCAAAGGTCCAGAAGGCTAGAACACCATACTCTGGAGTCAGCGCATGTGTAGGCGATCCAAGAAAGTCAAACGAGCTGAAGCTTAATGGGCCATAATTCCAACAATGCACCCTCCATTTCAGCCCACACCCCTTGGGTTTTTTACTCTTCTTTTTATTTTGTTTTGACATTTTTTTTTATTTACTTGCTTTATTTTATTTATTTATTATTAACAATTAACCAACTAACATTTTTTATAAAAAAAAAAAAAACTAACATCATTATTATTATTATTATTTTATTTTGTAAATAAACATTAATTGAAATAGTTTAATTAGGCAATTTTGACTTTTCTTTTAACAATTAAAATAAATTATAATTAGGTTAATTTAGAATTTTAATTCTTTTATTTTATTTCATAAAAACATAAAAAACACAAAAAATATATTTTCTTTTAATTAAATTAATTAATTAGTCATTAGTTAGTTTTTAATTTCTTTTAATTACAAAAAGACAAAAAAAAATCAATTTCTTTTCTAAAAAGGGTCAACACCCTTAAGACATTCCCGATTCTTTCTTTCGCGCGCATTTTAGTTTTAATTCCTTATTTTGATTATTATGTAACTGCCTCCGGATGTAATAGTAATTAGGACTTTTACTGTTTTTATTTACTTTCCGTACTTATTTACTAAAAACGGGTCTTTGTATTTTTGGCGATGTATAGACCCGCGCCTTGTAATAGCGTAGGATTTATGTTTCCGCAATTTACTTTCCGCACCCCTTAACTGCTAAACTTGCATGAAAGAATGTATGTAAATAAAAACAACTCGTAGCTCACTAATTACAAAGACAAACATAACATGAAAACAACACACAATACACACACCACTTCTAGGGTATGCCTCACTAGTTGCCTTCGAAACGTGGTCATCAAGTATAGGACGTCTTAGAGGTCACCCTTGGTACAAGATCCAGTTGCCTCGAAACAGTTGCCTCGAAACGGTTGCCTCGGATTAAAAAGGATCTAGGACATTAGGGTTACTTCTAAGGTGTCCTAACTATTGCTTCGGTGACCACACTGTCCCTAAAATCGAATTGACCAGAACACCTCCAACGGTGGTGCTACCTACCTCTCAATGGTGGGATGGCACTACCTAAAGGACACTTACACATATTAATTCCTTAGGGTAGGTAGATGACTCATGGGTACTTGCTCTTTTCAAAAACAAACAAAATACTTTTCACACCTTACACTTTCAAAAACTTTCAAAACAAATTTTTCAAACACTCTTGAGGACAGATACAAGAGTTATTCAGAAATCTTTCAAAGAAACTTTTTCAAACCCACTCATATTTGAAAAGCAAACATCTTTTGAAAACATAAGAGCAAGTACCTAAGAGCCCATGGATAACCATGGATAGAAAGGGTGCTAGCACCTTCCCTTTCTATAAATCTACCTCCCGAACTGAGAACCATCTCATAAGGAATTTTGTTGTGCTTTTGTCCTGTCCATGTTGGAGAAAATAAAAGACGGTGGCGACTCTTGCTTCCGCGACATTTCATGAAACCAGCTTTAAACAGTCAGTTCTAAATCCACCGATCACAGAACTGGCGACTCTGCTGGGGATATTTTTAAAGTGAGGTGTACCTTAGGATAGATCATACTTATGTTTTCAATTGCCTGATTTGTGTGCTTTAATATTATTGGGCCTGTCTTGGGAGTTCTATAGATCCTAACCCGGATCTGGGGGATACCTCTTAGAAAGTAGCAACAAGACTGTGAGGGAACTGTGCGGGGTATACCGACACAGTTGAAGCAGTCTGCTACATTGATGTGGCACTTTGGTGAGTACCGGTAACCCTTGAGTCAAGTCAAGGAGAGTACGGGGCCGCCGCGTGGTGTCGTGAAGCATCAACTGACCTTAGGAACCTTAATTGAACCATCCTGGCCTCTTTAGGGGTAGTGAGATAACTGACTTTGGTGCAGTCCGAAGTTGGTTGATACTCGATACTACACTCATTGAGGGTTGTTTTCTTGGAACATTTTGATCACCAGTTCAGTGGCTAAATCGAAACAATGAACACAGAAAACAATCCAATGATATTGAGCTCCTTAGAACCCGGTTACTTTGATAGGACATGTTTGAGCCCACCAACTTCAAGAGGGTAGTACCCCAAACTTCATGCTGGCCTAAACTCTAAGGGTTGTGGTGTGACTTGTGTGCCTTATCATGTTTGCTTTTGTGAATACTTGTGGTGTGTTTTATCATAGCATCATAACATCATACAACATCATATGCATCCACTAACCACTTCAGGGGTTCGAATCTTCATCTTTGTTCTTGTTTTGTAGGACATGGAAACTATCCGCAGAAAGACAATTCAGGTCAACCTTGTAAGGGTCCCTCCTCAGCTTAAGGAACTTACATCCAGGATTCCCGAGAACTCTTTATTCAGTGAAAGGCATGGTAGACTCATCAGCTTGGTCAATACCAACATTGAAGAGGACATGGTGAAAGTGCTGTTCCAATTCTTTGACCCTCTGCACCACTGTTTTACTTTCCCAAATTATCAACTGGTGCCTACTTTGGAAGAGTTTTCCCAGCTTCTGAAGATTCCTATCCTTAGTCAACTACCCTACAACGGTACAGAAAAGGAACCAAAACTTGAAGAGGTTGCTAAAGCATTAGGCCTACAACCATCTGACATTAAGGGACATTGGGAAGTTAGAAGTGGTATCAAAGGGTTCTTGGCAAAGTTTCTGTTTGAGAAAGCACAAGAATGTTGGAATTCCCTTGACCTACAAGCCTTTGAAGAAGTTGTAGCCCTCCTTGTCTATGGGTTGGTGATGTTCCCCAAGCCAGATCAGCTTATAGATATCAATGCTGTCAAGATCTTCATGTCCAGGAATCCTATACCTACGTTGCTTGGGGACATCCTTCACTCATGTTACACTCGAACCATGAGAAAAAGAGGTGTTCTTATGTGCTGCACTCCTCTCCTGGGAAGGTGGTTTATTTCGCACCTTCCACAATCAGTTTTGAAGAATGAGCGGGGTTTGAGATGGTCATAACAATTAATGACTCTTACGCATGCTGATATACATTGGTGTTCTCGGTCCAGAGAAGACGTCACTATCATTGATCGTTGCAGGGAGTTTCCTAATGTTCCTTTACTTGGAATCAGAGGAGGTATTACTTACAACCCATGCTTGGCTTTGAGACAGTTTGGATATGCTCGGAGGGATGGCCCTCATGATATGTTGATTCCTGACATAGTTTTTGACTTCGATAACGATGCACAAGGACTTCGCCAGAGATTTATCAGAGCTTGGAGGATGCCCAACAGGGTAGACAGCAAGACACTGGGGCACAAGAACTCCATCCCCCTGGAGCCTTATCTCAAGTGGGTACGAGCCCGCTCTCAGAAGCTGGTGATGCCATATCCTCATGTTCTCCCTGTGATCAAAGAGCCATCCTTGGAAGGAGAGGTGCCCTACACTATTCAGCATCCTGACATGCCTACATCCTGGGAAGAAATGCAGAAAAGATGGATCCAACTCAAGGAAGAACGAAATTCTCTTGAAGCCAATCTACATGCCAGTGAGAAGAAGGTCTTGGAGCTCACGCGTCTACTGCACGAGGAAAAGACTCTCAACACTTACATTGCTCCAAAGAGGATGCGCAATGTCTTTTGGGATTAATTATTTTGTAATGTTTTTCCCATGAGGCCTTGATGTACTGAATAATTCATTTCCTAATAAAAAGTGTGTTCTTTTTTGGCTACAACGAATTTGAACTTTCGAACCCTTGAATGCATTGCATAAATAGCATATCATGCATCATGTGCATAACAGGTACCCCTTTTTCTACAGGTTGCTTAATCTTCTTCGCTGTTTATTTCAGCACTCAAGCATCATGAATTCTGAACTCACTACCGAGCAAGCTATCAAGGCCCTCCAGGCCCAAAACACCCAATTCCAGGAGATGGTCATGAACTTGGCCCAGGGACAACAAGAGCTGAAGGCTTTTCTCCTGAAGAAGAATAAGAAGAAGAAGAGGACTGTGCTGTTTAACACTGGGCGCAGACTCGGGAATACATTGCAGAATGAAGCTGAGAGGACTACTCCGTCTGTGGGGGAAGGCAGTCACCAAGGGAGAGAGGTCCCTAGTCCTGTGGTCTCTGACACTAAGACAGACTTCAACGATGAACATTACCCTCCTGCTGAGGACCGGTACAAACAGCTGGAGGACCGGCTAAATGCTATGGAGATTCAACGTGTGCCTGGGTTGGATTTCGGAGACTTGGGGTTATCTTCTGGGGTGGTGATCCCGCACAAGTTCAAGGCGCCGACCTTTGTGAAGTATGACGGGGCTTCCTGTCCTAAGATGCACCTCCGTTCTTATGTAAGGAAGATCCAGCCTTACACAGCAGACAAGAACTTATGGATCCACTTCTTCCAGGAGAGTCTTTCAGGGACTCACCTCGAATGGTTCTATCAGCTGGATGGAACCAACATTCGTAACTGGGAGGATTTGGCCACTACTTTTTACAAGCAGTATCAATATAATTCTGACCTCGCTCCTACGCGTACCCAACTCCAGGGTATATCGCTAGGATCAGGAGAAGGTTTTAAGGAATACGCACATAAATGGAGAGATCTGGCTGGCAGGGTGCAGCCACCGTTGACGGATCGTGAGCTGGTGGACATGTTCTTGGGGACCCTATCCGGTCCATTCTTCAATCATCTCATTGGTAATTCCTCTACTGGGTTTACTGACCTGATCCTGACTGGTGAAAGGATCGAAGCTGGTATAAAATCATGGAAGATACAGAAGGGTGCCTCCTCAAGTACTGAAAAGAAGCCCTTCAAGAAGGAGGCCAGTGCTGTGTACGGTCCCAGGAGACAAAATAAACCGGAACGCCGCCAAGCTGTCAACACGGTGGTTATTTCTAAGCCTACTGCTGCTCCTCAGCAATACAACCAGCCCAGAGCTGAGAGGCCCAAAAGGCAGTATACTAGGCTCAGCATGACTCTCTCTCAGATCCTGCCGCAACTGCTGTCAACTAGCCTAGTAACTGTCAAGGAGGCTCCGAAGATGGTAAACACAGCATCTCCGAAGTACAACCCCAACGCCCGTTGCGCTTATCACTCTGATAGCCCGGGACATTCTACTGATGATTGTTGGGCCCTAAGGAATAAGGTTCAGGACCTTATTGATGCCAAAGAAATACAGTTCAAGGCGCCCGAAAGGCCAAATGTTGTGACCGCTCCCATGCCCCAGCATGGAGTAAACGCTGTTGAGGAGGATCTGTATGTAGCTTATGTGGATGATGTTGCTACTCCGCTGTTAACCGTCAAGAGGAACCTGTTGCTAGCCGGTTTATTTCCGGGATGTAGTAAAGGTTGCCATCTGTGTGCTGATTCCCCTGCTGGTTGTTCTTTGCTGAAATCAGGCGTCCAAAACCTGATAGATAACAAAGAGATCTTGTTAAAGAAGATTGCTATCCCTGCCGTTCTTGCTGCCCCTGTTGAAGAAGTTTCAATTGTTACCATTTTCAACAACCCTTCCAAGGCTCCTTTAAATAAGCCCATCAAAATTTTGCCTGTTCACAAGGTTGCTCCTATAACCATTACTGTTCCGGGGCCCATCCCCTATAAGTCTGATAAAGCTGTCCCATGGCACTATAGGGCAGATGTTTATGTTCTGGGAGTGAAACAAGAGTTCAACACTGGTACCGGTGTCACCAACATCACCGGGCCTGCTAAGGTCACTCATAGTGGAAGACTGTTCTCACCAGACATTGCTCCTCCAGCAATTCAAAGGCCTCTTGTCATCACACCTGCCAATGTGCCTGTTTCCCCCCCTGATCAAGTTTCTACCCCTGATGTCGAGTCATCTGACACTCGGGGTAAGGGAATTGCTACTGATGTGCCTGCCCGGACGGAGGCACCAAAGACCACTGTTGAGGCTTCCAAGCAAGAGATGGAAGAGATCCTCAAAATTATAAAGAAAAGTGATTTCAACATCGTTGAACAGCTAGGGCACACCCCCTCCAAAATCTCCATGCTATCACTGTTGTTGTGTTTAGAGGCCCATGCCAAGGCCCTGATTGCTTTCCTAAAGATGGCCCACGTACCACAAGAAACGTCTGCTGATCAATTCACCGACTGTGTGGCAAACTTAACTGCTGATAATGGTCTGGGTTTCTCTGACACTGATCTGACGGCCAAGGGGAAGAACCATAATGATGCCCTGCATGTCTCCATTGAATGCAGGGGCACTACTCTTGCTCACGTGCTGGTTGACACTGGTTCTTCACTGAATGTACTACCCAAGAAAGCTCTAGACAGGCTGGACTGTGAGGGTTTAGAGCTCAAACCAAGTAACATTGTTGTCCGGGCCTTTGACGAGTCCAAAAGGATGGTACATGGTGAGGTTGACATCCCAATCAGGGTTGGTTCACAGGTATTTAACTCAAAATTCTATGTGATGGACATCCGTCCATCCTATTCTTGTTTGCTGGGTCGCCCATGGATCCACAAGGCTGGAGCTGTGACTTCAACATTGCATCAGAAGCTCAAATACCCGGTCAGGGGGAAGATCGTAATAGTGCAAGGGGAAGAGGAATACATGGTCAGCCACCTCAACTCCTTCAGGTACGTAGAAATGGATGGGGAGTTCATTGAGACCCCCTTTCAACACTTCGAAGAGGTGCCTCAAACATTGGCAGCAACAGAGACAGTGACTGCAGAAGCCTCTCCTTTGAAGATGGCTTCCTTGAAGGATGCCCGGGCTGTGATTGAAAAAGGTGAATGTGCAAACTGGGGCAGGCTCCCTGATTTTACTCCTAAGACTGACAAGTTTGGGCTGGGTTTCATTGCAGAGGCTCAGAAGGCTGTGCGCAAGGCAAGGATTGGAAGACCTCCTGTATTCATCACCAACCCGGAAGTGAATGCTATTGAGGATGAAGCGGACGAATCTGAATTCGACAACTGGATCTACCCAACGACCAACGGTGGACCTAGTAACTGGACTGTAAAAGACTTTACACCTATTACTTTTGTCACACAGTAATGAACTTCTTTGTTTTGGATTTGTAATAAACAATAATTTGAAACTTTATGGCCCGGTGTCTTACCCGGGGCACCGTGGTTTTATTTGTGAGGGCTTTTGTGTGTCACTTCCATATATCATGAATAAAAGCATTGGACGTTTTTTACATTTTCAAATCTTGCGCTCCCTTTCTTTCTTTATATATTACAAAACAGCTATATTTACACACACTCACTCATACAGGTTCCAATCCACTCTGGATCTCACTGGCAACGACTCTGCTACTGCCAGTTATGACTTCGAAAATCCGATCAACTTAGCCGAAGACGAAGGTGAAGATGATTGCGAAGTGCCTGGTGAGCTTGCAAGACTGTTACTCTAGGAAGAGAGGGCCATTCAACCACATGAAGAGTCAGTGGAAACGGTAAATCTGGGTACTGAGACAGACAGAAAGGAAGTCAAGATTGGTGCCAATCTAGAGCTCAGTGTGAAATAGCGGTTGATCCAGATGTTGCATGACTATGTGGAAATCTTTGCTTGGTCTTACGAAGACATGCCTGGTTTGGATACCGACATTGTGGTTCATCACCTGCCTACCAAGGAAGACTGCCCGCCAGTAAAACAGAAGGTTCGCCGTATGCGTCCAGAGATGTCCGAGAAAATCAAAGATGAGGTTATGAAACAGTTTGATGCTGGGTTTCTAGCAGTGACTTCTTACCCTCAGTGGGTTGCCAACGTGGTTCCGGTGCCGAAGAAAGATGGCAAGGTCCAAATGTGTGTTGATTACATGGATTTGAATAGGGCAAGCCCCAAGGATGACTTCCCTCTGCCTCACATCGATGTTTTGGTTGACAACACTGCTTAGCACAAAGTGTTCTCCTTCATGGACGACTTTTCAGGTTATAATCAGATCAAAATGGCTCCTGAAGATATGGAAAAGACTACCTTTGTTACGCAATGGGGCACCTTCTGCTACAAGGTCATGCCATTTGGGTTGAAAAATGCTGGGGCAACCTACCAACGTGCCATGGTTTCTTTGTTTCATGACATGATCCACCATGAGATTGAAGTCTATGTCGACGATATGATTGCAAGGTCCCAAACTGAGGAGGAACACCTTGACCATCTACGGAAACTGTTTGACCGTCTGAAGTTATACAAGCTGAGGTTGAACCCAAACAAATGCACCTTCGGGGTGAGATCTGGAAAACTGCTAGGCTTCGTCGTAAGTGATAAGGGTATTCAAGTGGACCCTGCCAAGGTTAAAGCCATACAAGAGATGCCATCTCCCAAGACAGAGATAGAAGTCAGAGGCTTTCTAGGACGTCTGAATTACATTGCCCATTTCATCTCGCACCTAACTGCTACCTGTGAACCAATCTTCAAGCTGCTGAAGAAAGATCAAGTAGTACGTTGGAATGATGAATGTCAGGCCGCTTTCGACAGAATCAAAGAGTATCTCCAAGAACCACCCATTCTTATGCCACCGGTTGAAGGGAGATCTCTAATACTATACTTGACAGTACTGGACAGCTTAATGGTGTGTGTGCTGGGGCAGCATGACGAGTCTGGCCGAAAAGAGCACGCCATTTATTACCTTAGCAAAAAGTTTACCGACTGTGAGACCCGATACTCACTGCTCGAGAAAACTTGCTGCGCTTTGGTATGGGCAATTTTGACTTTTCTTTTAACAATTAAAATAAATTAGAATTAGGTTAATTTAGAATTTTAATTCTTTTATTTTATTTCATAAAAACATAAAAAACACAAAAAATATATTTTCTTTTAATTAAATTAATTAATTAGTCATTAGTTAGTTTTTAATTTCTTTTAATTACAAAAAGACAAAAAAAAATCAATTTCTTTTCTAAAAAGGGTCAACACCCTTAAGACATTCCCGATTCTTTCTTTCGCGCGCATTTTAGTTTTAATTCCTTATTTTGATTATTATGTAACTGCCTCCGGATGTAATAGTAATTAGAACTTTTACTGTTTTTATTTACTTTCCGTACTTATTTACTAAAAATGGGTCTTTGTATTTTTGGCGATGTATAGACCCGCGCCTTGTAATAGCGTAGGATTTATGTTTCCGCAATTTACTTTCCGCACCCCTTAACTGCTAAACTTGCATGAAATAATGTATGTAAATAAAAACAACTCGTAGCTCACTAATTACAAAGACAAACATAACATGAAAACAACACACAATACACACACCACTTCTAGGGTACGCCTCACTCGTTGCCTTTGAAACGTGGTCATCAAGTATAGGACGTCTTAGAGGTCACCCTTGGTCCAAGATCTAGTTGCCTCGAAACGGTTGCCTCGGATTAAAAAGGATCTAGGACATTAGGGTTACTTCTAAGGTGTCCTAACTGTTGCTTCGGTGACCACACTGTCCCTAAAATCGAATTGACCCGAACACCTCTAACGGTGGTGCTACCTACCTCTCAATGGTGGGATGGCACTACCTAAAGGACACTTACACAGCTTAATTCCTTAGGGTAGGTAGATGACTCGTGGTTACTTGCTCTTTTCAAAAACAAACAAAATACTTTTCACACCTTACACTTTCAAAAACTTTCAAAACAAATTTTTTAAACACTCTTGAGGACAGATACAAGAGTTATTCAGAAATCTTTCAAAGAAACTTTTTCAAACCCACTCACATTTGAAAAGCAAACATCTTTTGAAAACATAAGAGCAAGTACCTAAGAGCCCATGGATAACCATGGATAGAAAGGGTGCTAGCACCTTCCCTTTCTATAAATCTACCTCCCGAACCGAGAACCATCTCATAAGGAATTTTGCTGTGCTTTTGTCCTGTCCATGTTGGAGAAAATAAAAGACGGTGGCGACTCTTGCTTCCGCGACATTTCGTGAAACCAGCTTTAAACAGTCAGTTCTAAATCCACCGATCACACCAGCCAATTACTATGAAGCTCGGATCCGACCAGATATTAGTAAACCAAACCGTCAAAGGGAAGCTCAGATGCGACCGGATAACCACTTGATTTATTCTGAAGCCTGGATTACGACCAGATAGCAATCAAGAGTACTACGAAGCTTGGATTTCGACCAGATAGTGGTATGATACATTGTGAAGCATGAATTACGACCAGATAGAAACCAAGAGTACTACGAAGCCTGGATTTCGACCAAATAGTGGTATGATACATCGTGAAGTCTGGATTACGACCAGATAGCGTTAAGGGACACTGTGAAGCTTGGATTACAACCAAATAACAGTTTACCCAGCCAGTTACTATGAAGCCCGGATTCGACCGGATACTAGTAAACCCAACAGTCAAAGGGAAGCCCAGATGCGACCGGATAACCACTTGATTTGTTCTAAAGCCTGGATTTCGACCAGATAAGAAGTGAGGTATTGCGAAGATTGGATTCGACCAAATAGTAGTACGTGACACCATGAAGCCTGGATTCGACCAGATAAGGGTATAACACATTGTGAAACCTGGATTACGAGCAGATAGTGGTACAAGGCATTGTGAAGCTTGGATTCCGACCAAATAGCAGTTTACATGGACAATTACTAAGAAGCCCGGAGTCGGCCGGATATTAGTATGCCCTAAACTCAAGTTGAAGCCCGAATGCGACCGGATAACCACTTGATTTGCTCTGAAGCCTGGATTTCGACCAAATAAGAAGTGAGGTATTGCAAAGCCTGGATTACGACCAGATAGCAAGTTTAATCTCATCTCCTCAGTAAGTCCCTGTAAAGCCTGGATTACGACCAGATAACAGTCGGTCTTATCACTATGAAGCCTGGGATACGACCAAATAGTAGTTCACTCTCACCTCTTCAACATAGATGATTCCTCAGTAGAATAACGGACGACCGAAGCTCCTAAAACTCAACAGAGATGATTCCCCAGTAGAATAACGGACGTTCGAAGCTCCTAAAGTTCTATTTCTCCTAAGACAAAGAACAACATTCCCCAGCAGAATCTCCCTCAACAACAGGTATACAAGCTCTCGTTAAGGAATCTCTTACGCGATCGACACTCCTTCGAATGACATCTTTAAGCCCATCTCCCATCATCAATCTCCAAATGGAATCTGTAAGCCCATTCCCGACATCACAAGACAAATACTACTTCATGCGAGTGCAAATTTTTGGGCACTCTAGTGTTCAATCACCTTCCACCTTCGGATCATGAAAGGCCCGAACGCTAATCTATATCCTCAGGTTTAAGAAGATTGAACAGGGGAAACTGTTGTACCCCAAAATTTGCCCTCCCATATTTCTCAAGACATGTCAAGAATAATCTTAAGTTGATCAAGATGGCTCAAGAGTTGGACAGTCAAATCACCTCCTAAGGCAGTCAATTCAAAATTAGGGTTTTATGTTGCATAAAGGTCCTCATATCCAAATGGTCTCAAATTCTCCCAAATGTCCTAACATGTTCTCAAGTTCATCCATGTCAAATTTCAAGCCTTGCAGAGAAAGTTTGGTCAGTCAATTGCTCAAGAGGTCCAAAAATCGATTGTGCTAGGGCAAAAGTCAACTGTGACCCAAACACAGTCAAACCTCAAGATTTTTTGTCAACATTCTCATTTTGAATGATAATTCATCATTTTATCAAGGGTTTATCATGATTCATCAAGGATTGCTCAAGATTCATCAAGATTCAAAAGTCGCTAAAATAGGGTTTTGTAGGAAAAGTCAACTCAACTTTGACCAAACATAACTTTCTCATAATTTATGATAAATGACCCATCCAAATCTCATTTTGAAGAGGATTAAATTTCCTACAATCCATCTTCACACCCCAAGATCAACAAATGCTCTCACAAAAAGTTACAAATTTGGACATTATAGGTCATTTTTGAAAGTCAACAAAAACACCTTTTTTTCCAAAGCTTATAACTTGAAAATGGAATATCCAAATTAGATGATATCAAAAGGGTTGGTTAGAGAACATCTCAAGGTTTCTATAAAGTCCAAGAACACTTCCAAAAGTTCAAAATTGAAGAAGTTATGCCTTGTTGAAGTTAGGCATTTTTCCAAAATTGCCAAAAGTCAACTATCCTCAAAACTTCAATTTTTGACAAAAGGGCCTACTTTTTTCCACTTGATTTGGTCTTATCACACCATACACGTGCCCCATCTTCAATTTCATGGCCATTCATTTATTTTTCTATTTTATTTAATTTGTATTGATTTAATTCATTTTAAATCATATTAATTCAAATAAAATCCAAAAATTAATGGAATGAGATTCTTGTGATCATTACAACTTGCAAATACCATGATACACTCATTCAAACTCGTGCCAAGTCAAAACATGCACAAAATTGTGGATTTGAGGCAAATATGGAAACTTGATAATGGTGATCAAATCAAATCTCCAATCTTCAATTCCTATGGATTCAAGCCCAAATTTTAACCTAAACTCATTCCCTTATACATACACAAGTGAGGCATAGCAAGAATACGACCTAAGCATTGCAGAAACGGCCATACAAAGTTTGATAAAAAGCTTGGAAAACTTGGAATTTGAAATCCACCTTAGAGCTCGATTTAAAGCAAAAGCTTGACACTAGTCTCTTGCTGGCAATCCCATGAAGTGATATCAATCAAAACCAGGCCTTGAGACCCCCTGAATAGCGTTGTAAGTGCCCACGAATACAGCTCTGTACATGGAATCGTAACTCGGTTTTCTTGCATCCTTTCGCCAAATTTCTTGCATATTCATACTGACCATTAAATTTCTAAGCATTCTGCATTGTTTAATTTTATTTTCAGAGCCTGTATTGTAATACCCGAATCTAGGGTTTTCTTGTTTTGTTTTTAGGTATTCTTGGCACAGGTACAATCAAGGCAAACCATGTCCATATTTGAGTTAAGGGAAGAGAAACGAGTAAAGTGATGGTCCCAAAAGTCGTTTCTATGGCCTAGAGATGATTCTGGGATTGAGCCACGAATTTTGTTGCGGAACCAAATCCGCAGGAAACGAACCAGGGATATTTGGAGAAGATGATAATGTGACTTGGCTTCATTGGCCAGTTCAAACATGTTTAGCGCGTTTTTTATTTTTCAGCATAATTAATTGATTTGTCAATATAATATTTGTTTGGTGTTAGTATAACAATTAGGCAGGTTAGCTCAGATGGCAAGCGTGTCAATGCATAGTCCCTTAGGACCTGGGTTCGAATCCCAAGTCCCCCAATATTTATTACAATTTTTTTCCAGGCAATTGCATGGGGCTCAACAAGCATGGACTATCATGCTCCCCCTGATCTCAAAGGCCAGGTGGCCTTCAAGCCAGATCCAAAGGCCAGAATTGCAGGTCCACCATGGTCCCTAGTCAACAAGCATACATTGGAGGGCAAAGGTCAAACAGGCTTGGACGTTTTGGGCCTGGAGAATTTCCAGATTCACCACCAATCAGGCCCAACACCCCCCTTGGTCATTTCTTTCCTTTTATATTTTATTTATTTTACTTGTTTTATTTTATTATTTTTAATTAATTACTAACCCAATAATTTTTCTCATAAAATCAGAAAACCTAAAAAATGATATTTTATTAATTTCACTATTTCATTATTTTTGTAAATAAATAATTTAATTAATTTAGTTTTTTAATTAGGCATAATTTTAACATTTTTTGCAATAAATTAAAATTAATTAGAATATTAGGTTTTAACAATTTTAATCATTTTATTTTTATTTCCTTAAATATAAAAAACCCAAAAATATATTTTCTATTTAATTAATTAATTAACTTAGATTTAATTTCCATTTAATTCAAAAATAACAAAAAAATATGCTTTCTTTAATAAAAAGGGTCAAACCCCTAAAAATGCTCCGATTTAATTTTCTCGTACGCGTATTATTTTTATCCAATAATGTAATTGCTTCGGGAATGTAATAGTTTTTAAATTAGGACTTTATTTATTTATCGCTTCTTTTATTTTTCCGTAATTTAAATTAAAGGGTTTGTCTTTGGCGATGTAAATACCCGACGCCTTGTAATAGCTTAGATTTAATTTCCCGCAATTTAATTTCCGCATAATATTAACTGTTAGATGTTTGATAAATAAGGAATGCATGACAAGACCAAATCCTTAACCTAAAATCAACATAGCTCACCATTGACATGTACAGATAAAATTAACTGAATTAACACACTTGCACATGTCACTCTTAGGGTACACCTCACTTGGTTGCCTTGAACGTGATCATTGAGTATAGGAAGTTTTAGAGGTCGCCCTCTTATCCAAAGATCATAGTTGCCTCGAAATGGTTTCCTCGGATAAAATGATCTAAGACATTAGAGTTACCGCTAAGGCATCCTAACGTTGCTTTAGTGACCATACGTCCCTTAATCGAATTGACCCGGAAACTCCAACGACGATGCTACCTACTCCTCAATAGTGGGATAGTATTGTCTAAAGGACATTATCACAGTTTAATTCCTTTTTCGAGTAGGTAGGTGGTTCTTAAGTACTTTCTCCTTTTAAAACAAAACAAAACTTTTCGCACTTACACTCTCTTCAAAAAAAACTCTTTTCAAACCCACAAACACAAAGAAAAGCAAACTTTTGAAAACACAATGAGCAAGTACCTAAGAGCCCGTGGATAACCACGGATAGAAAGGGTGCTAACACCTTCCCTTTCTATAATCTACCTCCCGAACCTGAGAAATATCTCAAAAAGGAATTTTTCTGTGCTTTTGTCCTTTCCTTGTTGGATAAAATAAAAGACGGTGGCGACTCTTGCTTACCGCGACATTTTGCGAAAACAAACGCAAAACACAAACCAACATTCCAAAAACAGTTAGTTCTATTTCCCATCGATCACAATTAGGTTTTAGCCATGCAGGAAGAACTCAATCAATTCTCAGTAAACGATGTATTCGATCTAGTACCTAGACCCAAAGAAACTCACGTTATTGGAACTAAGTGGTTCTTCATAAACAAGCTCAATGAGAAAGGATATGTGGTAAGAAACAAAGCTCGACTGGTTGCACTTGGATACAGTCAGCAAGAACTAGTTGACTATACATAAACCTTTGCATTGGTTGCCATGTTAGAGTCTATTCGTCTCTTAATTTCTTTTATTGTTAATCACAACATCATCTTATATCAGATGGATGTTAAAAGCGCATTTCTGAATGGCTACATAAATGAGGAAATGTATGTTCACCAACCTCCTGGTTTTGAAGATATTAAAAATCCAAAATTTGTGTTAAACTTAAAAAATCATTGTACGGTATAAAACAAGCTCCTAGAGCTTGGTATGAAAGATTAAGCAACTTTCTTTTAGAAAAGGGTTTCACCATAGGAAAGGTTGACACCACTTCATTTTGCAAGTCATTCAAAAAGATATTCTAGTAGTTCAAATATATGTTGATGATAACATATTTGGTTTTGTTAATGCCACTGTGTGCAAAGAGTTTTCTAAGACTATGCAGGCTGAGTTTAAAATAAGCTTGATGGGAGAGCTCAAGTTCTTTCTTAGGATCCGGATAAATCAAGGATCATAAGAGATATTCATTCATTAGAGTAAGTATACCAAATGATTTCTAAAAGAGTTCAACTTGTCTGAATGCAAGATTGCAAAAACTCCAATGCATCCCACTTGTATTCTGGAAAAAGACAAAGTAAGCGGTAAGGTAGATCAGAAGCTATACAGAGGTGTGATAGGCTCTCTACTATATTTAACTTCTTCCAGACCTGATATCCTATTCAGTGTGTATTTGTGTGCTCGCTTCCAATCAGATCCTAGAGAATCTCACTTGACTACTACTAAAAGGATTTTTAAGTATCTGAAAGGTACTACTAATCTTGGTTTGTCTTATGAAAAATCAAGTGAGTATAAATTAGTAGGTTATTGTGATGCTGACTATGCTGGTGATAGACTCGAGAGGGAAAGTACTTCTGAAAATTGTCAGTTTCTTGGAGAAAATTTGATATCATCGTCCAGCAAAAGGCAATCCACGATAGCGCTCTCCACTGCAGAAGCTGAATACACATCTGCTTCTGGATGTAGTACACAAATTCTCTGGATGAAGAGTCAGCTTGAGAATTATCAAATTTTTGAAAATGACATTCCTATATTTTGTGATAATACTTCCGCTATTTATTTATCTAAAAACCCAATTTTACATTCTAGGGAAAAACATATTGAGATAAAACATCATTTTATCATAGACTATGTTCAGAAGGGAACTTTGTATTTAAAATTCATAGATACAGGTCATCAATAGGCTTATATTTTTACAAAACCCCTTGCTGAGGATAGATTGGACTTCATTCTGAAACATTTAAAAATGGTTTCTTGCTCAGACTGAAAAAGACGTTGTATCAAATTAATGTTTGATCAAACGTATACACTTACTCATCCATATGACGCCTGTCAGTTACTGAGTACGATATATCTTTGATTGACATACTAGGTAAACAACTCCTTTGAAAATGATTCTTGCTAACACACGTTATCCCTCTCTTGTATTTCATCTGTCTTGAAAAATTGTATTTATTTGCTCTCTGAATTTCTTGCCCCTTACGTTTCCTCCCTCTACTTATATCATTCACTTCTCTTCAAAATTCTCCATCTCTTGTATCCTCTTTTCACAAGTCTCTCAAGTTTGTTTTGTGTTATCTTTTGGTTTTCAATGGAAATTTCTTATTTTGTCTGTTAAATTCTTTTTGATTTCTGAAAAAGGGGGAGAAAGAGTAAATGATTTTGATAGTACTTAATCTCTGATCTCAAACCCAAATATGATATAATGCTTTTACCGCTAACAGTTTGTTTGATGTTTAATTCGGAAACTTTGCAAAAGTTCATTGGTTTTCATAGACAAATTAATTGGCTATCAGAAGATTATCATCTTCCAACCAGAAGATCAAGGTCAAAGATCAAGATGCATGAAGAAAGCTCTGATGAGCTAAGCATCTACAAAGATTAAGATGCTCTAAGAATGCTCTGATAAGATAAAGCATCTGGGAAGTAATCAAGAACAAGATGCATGAAGAAAATCCCCGATGAGCTAATCATCTATGAACATGTATTTGTTAAAAGTTGTGAACTGTCTAAAAATGAATCATGAACTAAAACTATGATTTGGTCAGAAGGCTCTGACTAAGTTAAAGGATGAAATAGATGTTGATTTACCTATTGTCCAGAAGAAGTGAACTTCGTGAAATATGGTTAAATTAAGCTATGATAATCCTATTATTCAAAAAGTTGTGAATTGACTGAAAGTAAGGAAATCGTGCGTTGATAATACCTATTGTTCAGAAGGATTGAACTTCGTGAAAATATGGTTAAATCAAGCTCTGATATTCCTACTATTCAAGAAGTCGTGAAATTTCTGAATGTAAAGAAATTGTATGTTGAAAATACCTATTGTTCAGAAGTTGTGAACTTTCTGAAAATATGGTAATCAGACTTTGTTGCTTCAGAAGTTATGAACTGTCGGAAAGCTTAACAAAGATGTTATGTTACTTATCATTCATTTAATAAGTTATGGATTATCTTAAAGAATGTCAATGTGTGTTTCGGCAATGTTTGATCCACTATCACAAGACTGATCAGAAGTTGTTAACCATCTGAAAGTGTTTGTAACCAGGTTATGTGTTATCAGATTCTGACACTTCAGAAGTTGTGAAATGTCTGAAAGTATAGTAATTCCGTTTTTAACCAAGTTTCTTTAGATGTTGTGAACCGTTAGAAGACATGGTCCAAATATATGTTTGGAAGACATCGTCTAAGACATGTTCGAAAGACATGGTCTAAGACATGGTTTAAGACATTCTATGAATACATGGTCTAAGACATGTTCTGAAGACATGGTCTAAGACATGTTCTAAAGATGTGGTCTAAAAATACATGTTCTAAGACATGGTCAAAAGACATGTTCAAAAAACATGGTTAGTCACGAATTGGTTCAGGTGTTAAACTCTCTGATGACATGATGATGTGTGCAATCTGGTGACACGATTCTAATTTTTGGAAGAATCACGTATTAGTTCTAATTTTTGATGCAAGTCACCAAGTGCTAACTTAGAAAAGCCTTCGATAAACCTTATGTACTAACCAGCCAAGCCTAAAAAGCTTCTAATCTCCATAACTGATCTTGGAGATGCAACATTGCATCTACTTTGGATGGATCCACCGCAATACCATCACCTAAAATAATGTGGCCAAGAAAACTAACCTTTTCCAACTAGAACTCACACTTTGACAACTTCGCATATAATTTCTTATCTTTCAACACTTGTAATACAATTCGCAAATGCTCAACATGCTCTTCTTCCGATTTAGAATAAATCAAAATATAATCAATAAAGACTACCACAAACTTGTCCAGACATGGATGAAAGATTTTGTTCATATATTCCATGAATATACCGGGGGCATTAGAAACATCAAACGACATCACCAAATACTCATAATGTCCATACAAAGTACTGAAAGCCGTCTTTTTAATATCGTCGCCTTTAACTCGAATTTGATGATAACCCGACCTCAAGTTAATTTTGCTAAACATGCGTGCATCCACCAACTGGTCAATCAAGTCGTATATTCTCTGAAGTGGATACTAAATCTCAATCATTACCTTAACCAACTGTCGGTAATACACACGCAACCTCATACGACTGTTATCATAGCCATGCAACATCTGAGCTTCATCTTCTAAGAGTTACTCTACATTGCTTATCAGATATCTCCAAAAACACCCGGAAGGTACCCACTATTGGTATATCACTAGCCGTCACATTTATCTCTATCCCCTGAGAAGAAACCATTTATAATACTTGATCATTCTCCCTCAGAGACGTCCCCACTTGACCAACAAATAGGAACCTTGAATCTGTATTATCCTCAGGCATGAGAATTTGCGTTTACTCATCAAAACAATTCATAAGCACTTGGTTTACCTCTAAACAATTCACCAAAATGATAACATCAAGTTAATCCAACATGCCTCTCTAATGACAAGTAATAATCATCCCCGAGAAAGCATCAATACCCACACACAACTGGAACATCATTAGCCATAACATCACTCTCTGCTCCTAGAGATGCAAACAACACAAGTACCTGATCATCCTCTCTCAAGGACACTTTGACCTGACCATTATACACGAATCTCGAATCTGTATTCTCTTTAGAATCGAGAAACCACATAGTCTCACAAATAATTTCACTCTTACAATCCATGGCACACCGAACCAACTATTCACATCTTGTAACTAAAACATCTGAGAAGCAACATCTTCTCCCTCACTTGTTTTAATCTCTCTCCTACAAATAAGTGATTAGAAAAATAAGAAGTACCAACAGTGTTTCACACACATGTCGCATACTAAGGAACAATACACCAACATTATTCAACTGTTACACCACACTACAAACTTAACAACCTGGTCAGACGGACCGACCTGCTCTGATACCACTAATGTAACAACCTAATTTCCTTGAAGAATATTAATATAAAATCAGAGTAATTATGTTCTTTAAAATAAATCAACTGCAGACAATTAGGATGCTACACTTCAAAACACTACAAAGACTTGCTTAAAACATATACACAAATACATAACACATTTGTTTACGGATGAACCGTAATAAAACATCATAGTCCTCAACTTCCATTTTTATTAAGCAACGGAAAAGAATCATACTTATTGTAAAAATGATTTTCATCCAATCATAAAACAACAGTTAATCCTATAATAGGGAGTTCATAATACTCCAAACAAATCATTTAAAACCAAACAAAACCATAAAGTGTTCATCCCCCGGTGTTACGTATCAGAGCAATGACACCAAATCGAAATAAATGAAGAGCAACCTCTTCCGATCCTTGCAGCCTCAGACTACTCTTGACTATCCGCACGATGCCGTATAAAGCATCATTCAAATATAAGGGTGAGATATCACAACAATATAAGAGAATGTATAATAACAAGTATACATAAAATATAATCATACATAGCTATACATTCCACATCCCACACATTCACACTATCAACAACAACTGTTCTTACTACATAATAACTCCACAATCATGCACAATCATTGCACATCTCCTAAATTATCATGTATCACATACACCAATTATACAACTTAAACATCATGCTAACAACAATGCAATGCAATGAGACCGACACACCGACTCAATGCATGTGATACCAATATCGCTCCCAAATCCATGCCATATAAGACCAAAGCCACCAGTATCATGTACAATTTGGTTCACCTTCCTCCCAATCCATGCCATCTAGGATTAGAGATAACAACTTCATGAATAATGATGTTCATATCACTCCCGATCCACGCCATCTAGGATCGGAGCCAAAAAACAAGACTAAAGTCTCCAACATGTAATGCATGAGGCACAACCATACAACAAAGTAACACATATTGATATCTACATCCATCAATGTGACATGCCATTTTGGCCACCACTAGTTCATACATGCAATATATAATTCATATAACTCAACAATATCACACATCATCATTGTATCAGCACCAAGTTATCATAATGCATATTTCATAACCAATTTGTCACATAACATCCAATTTATCATGTTATAAGTACTGAAAATCGATATCATTTTACTCATTTGATTCCACCAAAATATAGTTCATCGTGTTAGCTATCCAACGCTTTGAGCGGCGCGTCAAATGGAGTCTGAAAACTCAAGTTACGACCTTTACAAAATTCCAACAATACTGCTCGCCTAAGGCTAGCCTGACGACATTGAACGCTCTCCCGAGGATCGCCCGACGATGTTAGGGAAACACAACATGCCCCATACATTTTCCAAGAACACCTTTTTTCCACCCTTTCCTTCGCCTCTTAGCTTGCCCCAGTGAGCTCGTACTCGCCATTACTTCTCCTGGCGAAGCTGGAGCAAAATTCCTTCCTCATACATTTTCCAGGTGCACCTAAAATTACATGTTCCCTCGCCCAGAGCTCTCCCGGCGCTGCTCAGGTGAAGTTGTTTCGCTCGGTGTTGCCTATGGCTCGCCTTCCACTGTGTGTGAAGCAACAACTTCCTGCTGCAATTTCTGTACCAGACCAGACCTAATTCTCATACGATTCAAACATCATACAATCCCAAAACTCACCAAATTTAACATGTTTTCACAATACAAGAAAAACACATCATGATAGGAATGATACACATCAAATCATGGCAAAATAACATCATATATTTCATCATTTCCATCACATGAGTTCAAATCGCACAAAATAAATTTCACAACAAGAACACACAATAACTATGGCAATTACAAACCCTAACATACCCATAATTATACATAACCCTTAGAAAGTTATAACCCCACCCTTACCTTGGATTTACGGTTCTTAAGTCTCAATAATGGATTTTCTTGACCTAGCGCTTCTCGCCTTCGTGCTTTCCCTTCTCCCCAAAATCACGATCGTATAGAATGATACGATTCCCCTTATCTACTCCCTCTTTTTACTAATTTAGTCATTTGACCACTAATATCATATTCCACTTATGTACTTCCACATAACAATAACTAAAATAATTATTTAATTATTATTATCACTATATTATTATAATATTCTAATTTAATAATAATAGTAGTAATAATCTCCTCCTACTGTTAAGTGTCTACACTATTAGTCATAATCCCAAATACCTTAACATCGATAATTTCTAAGACAACTACCCCTCAACAAGGCATCACATCATAACAAAATGCTCATCAGCACATACAAATACACAACATCAATTAATTAATTTATTAGAATAATTCAATAAATAATCCGGGTGTTACACGTTAGAATTCCAACAAAATCATCTTTAAGCTCTAACAATAGAGTTTCTTCTTCCTCTTAAACACTCTTGCCTCTTTTGCCTCTTTTCTTCCAAAATCTCTAAAACATGCACTTACACCTTAGGTTCTCCAACTCTCTCTCTCTTTTATTCCAAAGCTTGATTCCCTTTCTTTTGTTATCCCATTTTATCCCTACTTATTCTCATAATCACCAAACTACCATTCACCCTTATTTTCAATTTAATTAAATTATTAAATCTAATTCTCACCAAAAATTCATAATTCTCATTTATTCAATTATTATAGATATTAACATTATTCTATTTTTTTAACTAAATAATTAAACCATCCTTTAACAACCTCAAACATGATATATTTATGCCAAACATCATTCATAATTCAATTAAAGCATCAAACTAATTGAATAAACAATTTAAATAAAACGGATGTTACACTATTCCACTACTAGAAATCACATGATCAAGCAAACTCGCTTCTTACAACCAGAACTCACATTTGGATAACTTGGCATACAACTTATTCTCTTGCAAAATCTGCAACACTACTCTCAGATGATTAATATACCACAAAATATCATCTAAGTACTCCAAGTAAGGATGGAAGATCCTATTCATATACTCCATGAACACACCTAGCACATTAGACACACTAATCAACATCACTGAATATTCATGGTGACCATATCTAGTTATGAATGCGGTCTTTAACATATCTTCTGACTTTACTTGAATATTATGATAACCTGATCTTAAATCAATCTTACTGAACACGCAAGCACCAACTAATTGATCCATAAGGTCATCAATTATCGGGAGAGGATAATTGTTCTTGATAATAACCTTATTTAGTTGTCAATAATAAACACACAACCCCATGCTACCATCTTTCTTATGGACCAACAACATTGGTGCTCCTCACCGGAAAACACGTGTTCGAACAAACTTCTTCTCAAGAAGATCTCTAAATGTTTCTTCAGCTCACTTAGCTCTGAACCATACATTATATATGGTACCATCAACACGGGACTAGTACTAGGTACCAAGTCTATGGTGAACTCAACCTTGTGCAATGGCAGTAAATCGCCAATGTCATCTGGAAACACATATGGAAAATCACACAGAATTGGCATATCACCAATCACAGCTTTGCTTTCGGCCTTCAAAGAAGAGAACATCATTAACACTTGAGCATCATACTTCAAAGACTTCTCCACTTAATTAGCAGATATAAACATTAGATTTTCACCTTCTTCAAACTCAGGAAACAACATTGACTTGTCGAAGTAATTTTATATGAACATGGTTGAACTCCAACCAGATCATTCTTATAATAACATCAAGACGACTCAATGGAAAACAAATTAAGTCAATACAAAGTTCTTACCATGACTAGTCAAGGGAAATTTAAACAAACCAACATAGTAGTCACCAGACCATTAGTTGGGATAACAATGACCATACTTCCAACCATATAAGACATTTCTAGATTCAAATTTCTAGCACAGTCAAGAGATATAAATGAATGTGTTGCACTCATATCAATAATTACAATTAAAGAAACACAATTAATGGAGAATCAAGTTATCAGATCCAGTAGTCTCCACTTCACTCAAACAAAGACATTTCCACCTGATTTAGCTTTCTTTGGCTTCTGGCACTGTGTACTAATATGTCTTGGTTCACCATAGTTGTAGCAAGTCAGAACATTACTCTTCCAATCTACAATATGGTGTCCCTACTTCCCACATTTAAAACACTCTTGAGATGAAATCTTGTACTAATTAGCATGATGACCCGTCTCTATGCATTTGAAATATATGACATAAGCAGGAGTGCCTCCCCCACTTGTTTTTTCCCCACCTATAGCCTTTTGCTTTCTCTTATTAGTTGGAGCTCCACAAGGCTTACCACAGTTTTAATTTCCACTTTTCTTCTCACTAACACTCTTGTAGTGAGCAGATATGGCCCGACTATCCTTATCATAGATCCTATATTTATTAACCAACACTGAGAACTGACAAATCTACTGGTAACCATTGAATTGCTTGATCTTCAGACGCAAGCCACTCTCAAAATTTAAACAATTAGAACCTTCAGCTCTGACCTCGCTGTAATGAGGGGAGAACTTGAACAACTCCTTGAACTAGCTGCATAATCAACCACAATCATGTTTCCTTGCGTCAGCTCAAGGAACTAAATCTCTTTCTTACTACAAATATCAGTAGGAAAGTACTTCTCTAGAAACTTGTTCTTGAAATTCTCCCAAGTGATATCGATAAATGCAACTTCTAACCTATGGCGAACATTATACCGCAATTACGCAGCCTCCTATTATAGCATATAAGTCCTGAACAGGACCTTCTACGCATTTGTGCAAGCCATCACCCTGAAGATTTTCTCATTCTCCCACAGCAAACTCAGAGCACCCTTAGGATTATACCTTCCTTTAAAATTAAGAGGATTGTTTCTTTGAAAATTTCCTAGTCCATGGAAGTCGTCAACTACACCATGCTAATTCTGCAACGCCTATTTCATCTGACCCATCACATGAGCCATAGCCTCCAAAGCATCATCGATTGCATGATATTTCCTTCCAGCCATTTCTCTGCACACTAGCAAACAAAAATTAAGATAAACATGCATTGACAATGTTTATACACATGTCGCATACCATGAAATAGATAAAATCACAAAACATAGACAAATGGACCGACCTGCTCTGATACCAACTATGTAACACTCTAAAATTCCCGACTCTTTATTTATAAAAGATAAACAAATAATTTCTCCAAAAGGTGTTACACATACTCAACATGCATACTCTTTCAACTTACAACATAAAACACGTCAGCGGAATTCAATATAAAGCATACTTTAAATCATCTCAACAAATTAAGGACTTGATTAATTAAATAATTCAAAACATCAACTCAAACAAACGATAAACAACCCATTCCCAATATTATAGATCAGAGCAACAAAAAACTAAATAAATGAAAAATGATAGATAAATGAATAGGCCTCGTCGCCATCCCCTAACTCACAATAACTATTGCTCATGTTCCTGAGCATTTGTATCATATCGTACATAACACTACAAACAAACAAAACAGGGGTGAGAATACACTCAAACTATGTCAGTGGCGCAAAATATGGAAAGGGTAGCATATTCAGATTATTCATCAAGCACATAAATAATTGACAACAACAAACCAATCACAATGTGTTCATATATGCAATGTGAACAACATCTCGACTCAAATGCATGTGGTACCATTTATGGACATCAGAGTTGTATTACCAATTTCATCCACTCTCTGTGGTTCCCCTTTGAACCTGGTTTCAATTAGAACCTAAACTTGTCGTTGATCCCCTCTTCTAAACCACTGACTTGTCACTTCCATTACCGACACACATAATGCATGATATGTAACAACAATAATAACATAAAAATGCAATAATTCACCATTGGTTCCTCTTTGAACCGTACACAACGCCAAATAAGGCCACACCACAATAGTTCTCATCAGAACTATACTTCTCAACATAACATATAATTATAAACCATTCTATAATTACACAAAATATTTCAAATATTGTTCACCATCCATAATATTTTATTATAACAATTTAACACATCAGAATCACCAAAATAGCTGCCAAACAGCATCACAAGCAAAAACAGCTCAGAAAACTAAATCGACGACTCAGAACCAATCTACACCTATCACAACGGTCAACACATCATAGGGATGACAATCGTCACCTTGCCCGTCACACCCTTCCACCACCAGGTTGTCGTCTAGCTGATGTACGGCAAGAAAATCCTACTTGGGACCATAATGGTCAACCCGTCACACAGTTGACATCTATCAGCTTACTCAACCCAGTGACGGTCTTCCTGTCATGAAGGTGACGACCGTCACCACTATGCTAAAAACCCATAAATGTGATTTCACCCTTAGAGCTCATTCAAAGATTCGATTTTGATTCCAAATAACCCAAATGGCACATAAGCTAACATATATAATTTATACTACATCTATTCCATCAAATCTCTACTAATACATTCATTAATCCATCAAATTATCACAATCTAACCATTTTTACATCACTTTAAAAGGTGATAATATGAACAACACAACTCCGATTTTCACATACAGAGCCTCTATTGTACCCCAAAATTTTCCCTCCTTTTTCTCAAGACATTTTCTCACAAGGATTTTTAAAAGGGCAAGTTTACACAAGTACAATTGGATTTTTGGCTTTTAGGCATCAAATCAAAGAAGAGCAAGTTCACCTTGATTCATAAGCTTCGATTGGGCATCTAAAATCCTTCGAGCAAGCTTTGTTTCACAAGCTTAGATTGGGTATTTGGCCTCTTTCAATGCAAGCTTGGTTCACAAGCTTTGATTGATCATTTGGCCTCCTTCGATGCAAGCTTGGTTCACAAGCTTCGATTGAGCACTTGGCCTCCTTCGATCAAGTTTAATTCACAAAGCTTTGACTGAGCGTTGACTACTTCAGGCTTGCTTTCGATTCATTAGGCAAATACTTCCTTCATGTCTGGTTCGATTCATTGGGCAATGGCCTCCTTTGTGCCTCCTTTGATCCACAAAGCAGTGGCCTCCTGCATGCAAGCTTCGATTGAGTATTGGCTTCTTACGTGTCTGCTTTAATCCACAAGACAAGTGCCTCCTCTGTGCTTGATTTTGACGCACAAGGCAAAGGCTTCCTTTTCATGACTGCCTTTGATTCACAAGGCAAGAGATTTCTACATGCCCGCTTCAACTCACAAAGCAGTGGTCTCTTACATGTTAAGCTTTGATTAGATAATGGCTATCTGCATGCAAGCTTCGACTGGGCAATGTCTATGTTCAGGCCGGCTCTGACTCCACCTCTAAAACCCTTAAACATACATAGTTTTTACACTATGACATACAATATGGTCCCTTCAAAGAAGCATTCAAAAGGTCCATTTGAAGAACATGCATGTGGTCCATTCGAAGAACACACATGTGACTCATTCGAAGAACACACATGTGGTCCATTCGAAGGATACACAATTGTTGGAAACATGTTTATTTTTCCTTTTGATGAGTCTGGTTTAAGATGCTTGCTGGCCAAAGTCCTACATGCTTCCAAGCCCAAGCCTCCTGCACAATTACATTCATGACAAAAGAAGCTTCGACTGGCTAGAATGAAGTTTTTGATTGGGCTAGTTGGGTATTTTCATAGCCAATCGAATAACAAGGAAAATAGGGGCTCAATCGAAGAAGCCATAATAATGAAGCCCAGAGCCATCTAAAGGAGCAATTCAGAGCCAATCTAAGAACAAGGAGTGGAGGCATTCGAAGGAGTCAGGGAGTGAAACATGTTCAGGTTCATACCAAAACCCAAAAGGATAGGAAATTATCAAAGATGGAAATCCTTTAATTTGTCTAATTTTGTTTTCAAAGCCATGTTTAATGGCTGGTCCTTAATGCCATGCTTCTTTCCCCATTTCCTTGTCCCCTCACACCCCTATAAGTACAAAACTAGAGTGTAAGCAAAAGGACAGACTAATTGCCCACAAAGATATTTCACCCACACACGTACGTTGCCTATACAAGAATCACACCAAATTCTCCAAACCTTCACAAAATTGCCAAATTCAAAAAGTTCTTGCAAACTCCCTCAGTCTAAATAAATATCAGATTCGTTCTCCTGAGACTTCCAGGTAGCCATCCCACGCCCAAGACTGCAGATCGAAGCACCTCCATTTGGTAAAAAAGAATTTTCAATCTCAAACTCATTCAATCTCTGATTTAAACCCATTTTCAATTGCATATTAGTGTTATTACTGTTTTTTTGTGTGAATAATTTAATGTGATGCATGTAAGTTGCAGTGTCCAAATTCTAGGAGACTATTGTTAGGGCCTTCGAATCTGATTACCTTCAAAACTCATGATGTAGGCCATTTCAGGCCAAAGCAAACCCAAATTCGAACTCAGGGAGTTCGAATTAGAGGGGATTCGAATTGAGAGGAAGGGCCTGGGTTCGATACCCAGGCCTTACCATTTTATTTTTTCTAACATAATATTTACAGATTCAATGCTTCCAGGCTACGCATGCATACCATACACCATCAAATCTATCCCATCAGATGTACATCTGATCCAGATCCAACGCCCCGAGTGCATAACCTCACCATGGACTCTCTTAAGGATCTTCCCATTGAATCTATTGGTAGCATGGGCCTCTCCTCAGACTTGGGCCCAATGAATTTCAAGTCTCACCCCACAGTTTCTTTCACTATCCTGGTGCATTTAAATTTTGTTTTGTTTTTATTAACTTATTTCTTTTTATTTGTTTTGTTTTATTTAATTAGCAAAATAATTATAAAAAAAGTCACAAAAATTAGGTCTAGTCTTTTATAATTAAAATTAATTTTGTTAACTAATTAATTAGTTACTTTAACATTTCTCTTAAAATTAAAACTGAATAGACTTAGGATTTTAATTCAATCATTTTCACAAAATAAAAACAAAACAACAAAAAGATTTCCTTTCGTTTAGGATTAGACGTTATTTTCAATTCGTGCATGTTTTTTTGCTTTCTTTATTTTCATATTAATGTACTTGCTCATGGAATGTAATAGAAATTAACTAGGAGTCTTTTATCGCTTTTCTTTATTTTTCCCAAGTTTTTAGAATTGTAATAATCCCCCTCCCCGAAGCTTTGTAATATCGTAGATTTAAATTCCCGCATTTTATTTCCTGTACATATTTGAACTGTTTAGATGTATGATTAATAGGGTTGTATGACAAGAATTAAAACCAACGCTAGCAAACTTAACACAAGACAAAAATAACTGAATACAACACACTTGCACATACGCACCTCTAGGGTACTCCCACTTTAGTTGCCTTCGGAAAAATAGTCACAACTCTCGAAACGTGAGAGATTTTAGTTGCTGCCCTCCGGTTTAAAGAGATCATGAGTCCCTCAATGATCCTCTCGATGTTGCCTCGGTAAATAATGATCTTAAAACCCTAGGGTAGTTACTAAGGTTTCTTGCCTAGTTGCCTTTGTGACTATAAAATGTCCCTTCGAATATCTCTCAAATATCCAAACGACTAGGGCTACTTACTCGCTAATAGTAGGATAGCATTGTCTAAAGGAAAGGAGGAAAATAACGAACCTTTCGAGTAAAGTAGGTAGTTTCTAGATGCTATGCTCAAAAACAAACTTTTTACACTTACACAAAACAATTTTCAAAAACCTTTTCAAAATGCTTTATCAACACTCTTGAGGATTGATACAAGAGTTATCATAAAGAAAACTGCCTCGCTATTGGCATTTCAAAAATACTTTTCAAAAACACACAAAGCACAAGGTATTTCAAAAATGAGCTAAGCATCTAAGATCCCGTAGAAAACTACGGATGGAAAGGGTGCTAACTCCTTCCCTTTCCATAATCTACCCCCCTTACTCAGAAATAATCTCGAAAGGTCTTTTTCTGTTCTTTTCACCCTGTGATACGGTGGGAGAACTGACTTGGGTGTTTTGCATTTGATCGCAAATGTTGCGGTTAGCAAGAGTCGCCACCCACTTTTCTTTTATCCAAAAGGAAAGGTGAAAAAGCACAGGAAAGACCTTTGAGATTGTTTCTTCAGTTTGGGGGGTAGATTATGAAAAGGGAAGGTATTAGCACCCTTTTCCATGGTTTTCCATGGGCTCTTAGTTACTTGCTAGATCACTTGCTTTTGTTTGAAATTATGCTTTGTGTGGTTTTTGAAAGTATTTTGTAAAGAGGCCATTGTTTATGCAATCTTTGTAATGATTCTCGTTCGTAAGAATGTATACAAAGATGTTGATCTTTTGAAAATGTTTTCAATTTTGTAAGATGTTTGAAAGTGTATATGATTGTTTTGAAAATAGAAAGGATGTTTGTTTTGAGATGGAGCAAGTAATTAGGAGCAATCTACCTACTCAAATGTCTTTCTTGTTCATTTCCTTTTCCTTTGACATTGTTGTCTTACCACTGATTTGGTAAGCAACTCTATCTTTGGATGTAAACGGGACGGGTGTGAGTCATCGTATAACCATGATTAGCAATATTGCAAGGTATCTTAGCATTCTTTTTGTGGGACTAAGATCATTTGTAAGGCAACTTAGATAGCGTCATCGAGGGACTATGATCTTGTATTTGCTTGTTTTTGCTAAGATACCTCACATGTGTAATATGGACATTTATTAGGAAACCAAGTGGATTTTACCCTAGGGGTGCTTGTGTGCAAGTGTATTGATTTGCATGCTTGTTTTGTCTTGTATTAGAGTTTTCTACTTGTTGATTTTATCTTGCCATACACACCCTAATTACTTACAATTATATTAAAGCGATAAGTTGCGGAAATTAAAATCCTACACTATTACATCATTTGGGGGATGGGGATACAAATTTACAAATGGGGGGATGAAAGCAAATAAATCCTAATTTACAATTACAACCATATTGAATGAATAAATAATGTACAAAAATAAATAAATAAATAAGAAAATTGTTTTGAATTTTTTTTATGTATTGACACATACACATATGTATTGATACAAAAATGTTATGTATTGACGCGTGTCATTAAGTATTGATACGAAAACAAATTATGTATTGACGCATGCCATTACGTATTGATACGAAAACAGTTTATGTATTGACGCATGCCATTACGTATTGATACGAAAACTTCCTTGCTGCTGAAAAATGAAAATTAACTCAGTGTGAGTCAACGCATTCACATTTCGTATCGACTCATGCAATATTTCGTATCGATTCATAATGGTTTGCATCGGCTCATAACCTGTTTTGGACATAATATGTGTCGACTCATAGCATTTCGTGTAGACGCATAACTGTTGTTTTTTTGTTTTTATCACTGTTTTGCTACATGTAAAAGTCAATTCTCAACACATGGTTAGTGAAAATGAAAAGAAAGCATATGGTTAGCTTTAAGGCAATGATATCTACATTTTATCTTCACAAATGAACCATTAATGATGCTTGTATGAAGAGTTCAAAATTAAGAAAACTTACCTTGAAACTGAAATTTGTGCTTTGAGTTTGAGCTGCTGTATGGGCTGTTGTTGAACTTGGGAAGTGATGATAGTGATGTTACAGAAGTTTTTCTTGTGTTTGAACAATTTATATATGATGTATGTGGAGTGTTTATATGGTTGGACAGAATTTGCAAGGTATGAGAGGTTCAAAGGTTTGACTTTAAAACTCAAGAGTGGAAGTTTTGTGGACTGTTATGGATTTTGTGAATATGAGATTTTGAGGGTTTACCAATAAAACTTCTGGATTTTCTCTCTATTTTTTCTAACCTCTTTGTCTTGCAAATGCTTCTTCTATTTATAGGCAGGAGGTTTGTGCATATGAGCTGACTAGGTTTGCAAGTCAGCATGTTATGGTTTGGTTGGATTACAAAGATCAAACTATGTCAAGTACTCCATAGTCCCAAGATGAAGTACCGAAGTTGTTGGTATAGAGGAGCTACTTCCCATGATTTATGGTGGATTATAATCAGCAACAAGCAAGGTATGGGCTCAAGACAAACTTTGTACAAAAGGCTTGCTTTTCAATAATAGCAATGGTGCCTTTATGCCATAAATGGAAAGATCTTTTGGAAGATGGTTTAAACACTTGATTAATAGTTCAAGCTCTTGTGTAAACATTAAATTATGATGAGATTTGCAATCAAGGAGGCCTGAAACATAAGATTATGCAGCAAATCATAAGAGTTTTGTTATGTGTTCTTCACTAAAATGAGTTGCAACTCAATAATGGATGCTCAACTTCATGCTCTTGAATCTCCTAGCTCAAATATGATAAATTCATACTCTTGGATGTTTTGGAAAGCTTGAAACACCCTCTACAACTTTCATGTTGACCAGTTTTGTTAAATCAAACTGGAACTTGATGAAAATTGGCCAAGAAGTTGGGATAAAAACCTGACCAAAACTGTTGAAAATTTCTCTAAGTGTTAAATAAAAATGTCATGACTTCATGAATTTATAACTTGAGATTCAATCATATTTAGGAGAAGTTGTGTAAAGCAATGTTGTAGATATCACGGATATCTACAACTTTCATGTTGAAAGCTTCTTTTGAATCATCTTACATCTTGGTGACAGAATGGCATGAAGTGATGAAATTATCATGTATAAAAACACTTAGAAAATTTTAAGTTTTGGAAATCTTGACTTTTCAAGTTGACTTTTGACTTTCTTGACTTCTTGATGATTAAGCTTGATATTATTGAGTGTCTTGATGAAATTTGATCTTTGGAATGTAATGTTGACCAAAAAGTCAAAGTTTGACTTTCCAGTATGCAATTGACCATTTTGCCCTTGTGCCAATTCCAAGTCTAAATTGATGTATCAGTGCTGCAAACTTGACGTCGTAGAAGATCTCGTGAGCAAATACTTGACAAATGAGAGGACAAATTTTAGGGTACAACACACCCTTTCCTTTGTTTGATAAAAGAAAAGTCGGTGGCGACTCTTGCTTACCGCAACATTTGCAAACACAAACGCGAGACTAGTATAACAATCAGTTCTGCCACCGTATCACAGAACTAGCGACTCTGCTGGGGAAAATTATAAAGTGGGGTTACCTTAGAGTGTAGTTCATTCTATATTCGCTTTAATTGTGTGTTTTGTTTGCTTTAACTTTGAGCGTTTGCTTGGGTTTACTTGTAAAGATCCTACACCCGAATCTAGGACACCTTTTAGGTAAGTAGCAATAGATCGTGGGGATTGTGCGGGGTATACCGACACGGTTGAAATGATAGCTACGTTAGTGTGACACATTTGTTGGTACAGGTAGCCCTTGAGTAGTCAAGGAGAATACGGAGCCGCTGTGTGGTGTCATGTGATAAACCGGAAATGTATCGAATATTTGGATCAAATTAAATGAATTTTATCTGCATTTTAATTAATTAAATTACTCTTTATTCGTATTATGCGGGTATTTTCTATGTTTTCAGGAATTTGATGTTTGCAAGCCATGTGCGAAGAAAGTCAAGGAAAGTCGAGCTAATCATATTTAAAATCCGCACAAAGAAAGAGAAATTATGCAATTAAGGGGTGTGTGGCAAAACTGGGTGCATTACAAGTAAAAAGCCTTGGAAGACCAAAAGAAGAAATACACGCTGGGCCTAATCCACCCAAGGTCCAAGGGGTGTAACAGCCATTACACGTCACCTAACCCTTGCCAAGCCAGCCTCTCCTCGAAAGTAGGGGATGTAACGACCGTTACACCTTTCCAAGCCAACCTCTCCTCAAAAGTAGAGGGTGTAACGACCGTTACACCTTGCAGCGCTAGTCCCTCCTCAAAAGAAGGAGTATAACGATTGTTACACTGAGTGTTTCAATCCGTAGCGGTTGTTACGGAGGCAAATCCGGAGGAGAAAATATCTCAACTCCCTGCGCATCTCCAAGCCTATAAATAGGACCTCAAATTCCCGTTTTTAAACACGTTTTCTTTTCTCTGTTTTTACTGTTACTCTGCCGAATATTTTCCGCATTATTTCTTTGCGCATTATTTTCTTTCTGCATTATTTTATTTACCGATCCGTGGGAGACATATGATATCAGCCAAATATTCTTCCATAATATTTTGAGGTTTAATTTAAGTACTTTGTTTATTTATGCCAGGATTGTCTGAGATATTTAGTTTATTTAAATTGTTTGATGGTAGTTATTTCTGTTGTGCTATTATTGAATCGTTTAACATGCTAGGCTAAATTTATTTATTGGTATGTAAGGTCATATAGCCAACGGGGTTTAGCAACGCCAATTGATCAGTTCCTTTTAAAAAAGAATAATTTCCTGGTTTTAATTACTAGTTCTAAATATTAACTGTTTTATTACGAGAGTAAAATACAGATAGAAGTTAGGATCAATAAAACGAGAGTTTGAGATAATAACTGGATAGTGGTTGTTGCACCCCAAAATTTGCCCTCCCATACTCTTCAAGAAATTGCCAAGCCAGGTCACAAAATTCCCCAAGGGTTATGCAGTTCAACTGTCTCCTATACAGTCAAAACTAGGGTTTGTGTCCTGATCAAGAAATTGAAGGTTTCAAAGGCCCAATCAAGTCTCACATGCCTACAAAGATGGTCAAGTATCCTCATGTCAAGTTTCAAGGCATTCAGCTCAAAATTGCACAGTCAAAACCCTAGATTGCACTACAGTCAACTGTAGGGGCAAAATGGTCATTTGACGATCAAAAGTTCAATTTTTTGGTCAACATATCATTTTGAAGCCACAAACATCATTTGATCAATGCTTGATCATGATTCTCAAGATTTGGCTCAGAAATCATCAAAGATGCAAAAGTTACTATATTTGGACAGCTGAAAAAGTCAACTGAAATTGACCAGGGCATAACTTTCACATGGATTATCAGAAAAATTCCATCCAAAGCTCATTTTGAAGAGAAAGACATTTCCTACAATTCATCTTCATATTCCAAGTCCAAGAAATGCTCTCACAAAAAGTTATCAATTTCAACATTATAGGTCATTTTCAAAAGTCAACAAAAAGGGACTTTAAGTCAAAGGCCATAACTTGAGATTGGTAAATCAAAATGACATGGGACCAAAGGCATTGGTTAAAGGACTCAAAGACCTTTCCAAAATGTCCAAGAACATGTGCAAAGCTTAAGAATTGAGCAAGTTATGCCTTGTGGAAGTTGGGAAATTTTTGGGAATTTTGAAAAGTCAACAATGGTTCAAATGATCCAAAAATGCTAATGGGCCCATTTTTCTTCCAAGTTTCTTCATGCCAAGCCTATGCACGACCATTAAGCCCAAGGGGAAGTATTTTCTCAATTTTTAATTATTTATTTGAATTTATATTAATATTAATTCACTTAAATCATTTAAATATGTAGAAAATATAAACTTGACCTAAAAAAATCCTTTTGTACACATTCTAGGCTCAAGATTTCGTGTACAATTAAATATGGCAAGATTTGGTTGATTGGAGCTAATTGACACAAAATTTCACATGAAAAAAGATATGAAAAGATCTTACAAAATCAAATATGCAAATCATTGAATTCATGAGATTTTGTTCAATTTTATTGACCTAATGCCTTCACTATATGATCAGGAATCAACCCTAATGGCCATGACACTAAAGGCTGCGCATAAGAATACTATACAAACTTGAAAAATTGTCCAAAAACTCAAGAACTGAAAAGCATTCAAGAGGTGGTTTTAAGCCCTAACATTCATTCAAAAAGCTTCCTCGTGGACTCTTGATCACATTCCAATCAGAAATCATCACCAAAACGCCCTGAATCGGTATCATGAACTCAAACTGAGTCACGAAATTCTTGAAATCGTATAGCCTAATTCAAGCATCTTTTTGCATTTTTCTTTATTGATTCATGCTCATAATGATGTTTCTAAGCTAACCAACGTATTCAATTGTGTTTTTGTGCCACATATGCGATTTTACCATGTTTGAATATTAGGGTTACAGGGTTTCCAGATTGGGGCTTTCATAACCAAGTGAAATTAGGACTCAAAATCACCACTATCAAACTCAGCTCAACTGGACGAAGAGATCCCAATAGTCGCGATGAATTTATGTTCAAGAATAGCCTAATCGCTATTTTCTTGAAAGCTGCCTAAAACCACACTTCTAAAACCGTTGCCTATAGCCTTTATGTTTCAGAAAAAAAACTGGGCGAGGACGATGATGTGTTGGCAAGCAGTGGTTGGGTGTTTTAAATTTCGCGCGTTTAATTACTAGTGCGCTTGTTCTTTCTTTTTGTTGATTGTGTGTTGTTAATATATCAAATAGTTCAAATGGCTCAGCTGGCAGGTACCTCTCTTGGCAATATCAAAGACCTGGGTTCGAACCCCAGGTCTTCCACATGCTCAATATTATTTTTCAATAATTAATTATATGCAGCGCTAACGTCCCAGTATACCATACGCTCACCATCTCAAGCGTGCACGCGTCCCACCAATCCAAATCAATGGCCAAGATTCAAAGAACACGTACACAATGGTCAACGCGTTCGCATACAACCTGGAAAAGTCAATGGACCAAAGCGTTATTGGGCCAGAATGCTAGGCCTTACCTCCAATTTTGGGGCTACCCCCCCCCTGGTTTGCTTTTCCTTTTTATATTTTATTTTCTCAATTGTTATGTTATTTATTTTTTTTATTAATTAATTATTTTTTACAAAATACAAAAACATCAAAAAATCAGAAAAAGGATAAAAACATAAAAAATATTTATTTCATTTATTTTCTTGTAGATAATTAACATGTAAATTAATTTAGTAAAATAGGTTTTAACTTTAATTCTTTTAATAAATAAAAATCCAAAAATATGTAGAAATAGGTTTAATTAATTTTGATTCTTTAATTCCTTTTTTTTTTACAATAATAATATTCATTTTATTTATTTTCTATAATTAAATTTGTACATAAATAAATTAGATTTAAATTAGGTCAAATTCCAATATTTTCATAATAAATCTTAAAAAACATTAGAATTAGGGTTTGACGCTCCATTTTAATTTTAATTAATTATTCTTTCTTTTAAATCTTAAAAAAGCATAAAATACAAAAAAATATTTTCTATTAATTTTTAATTTCTTATTAATATTAATTTTGCAAAAGGGTCCAACGCCCATACTTTTAATTATTAATTTCGCACATTTTACTTTGTCGTTTATTATAATTATGTACATGTCCCAAAGCCTTGTAACTTTAATCTTTTCGCACTTTTCAATTCTTTTATTTGCTTTATTTATTTTTCAGTCAAATCGGGTCCGGTTTAATTTTGGCGATGTGGACCCGCGCCCTTTGTAATAGTTTAGATTTATTTTCCCGCAAATACTTTATAACTATTAAAAAGCATGCAAGAATGAATGGTCTTAATTAAAACCAAGCGTAGATCACAACAAACATGACAAGACAAATATCAATGAAACTGACACACAATTCGCACACACCACCCCTAGGGTACGCCTCACTGTTGCCTTGCCTCGAAAGGTGATCGTCGAGTAGAGGATGTCTTAGTAAGTCCTCATGATCCGGGAACCTGGCATGAGGGTAGCTTCTAAGGTGTCTTCCCATTGCTCTGGTGATCACCATGTCCCGAACCTCGAATTGACCCGAACACCTCCAACGGTGGTGCTACCTACCTCTCAATGGTGGGATGGCACTACTTTAAAGGACATTTACACAGACGAATTCCTTAGGGTAGGTAGGTTCTCAAGGATACTTGCTCTCTTCAAAACAAACTGAAATCTTTTCACACCAACACATTTTCAAGAGTTTTCAAAGCAAATTTTTCAAACACTCTGACGTACGAGTCGAACTGAAATTTTTCAAAGAAACTTTTTTAAACCCACAATTGAAAAGCAAACAAACAATTTTGAAAACACAAATGAGCAAGTATCTAAGAGCCCATGGATAACCATGGATAGAAAGGGTGCTAACACCTTCCCTTTCTATAATCTACCTCCCGAACCGAGAGCAATCTCTTTAAGGAATTTTTCTGTGCTTTTGTCCTTTCCATTTGGAGATAATAAAAGACGGTGGCGACTCTTGCTTACCGCGACATTTCGCGAACCAGCGTTAAACAGTCAGTTCCAGATCCACCGATCACAGAACTGGCGACTCTGCTGGGGACAAACTATAAAGTGAGGTGTACCTTAGGGCTAGGTCATAACTGTGTTTTCACTTGTATTGTTTTGCTTGCTTTACTATTGTGGGTTGCATCGGAGATACATAGATCCTAACCCGGATCTGGGGATACCCTGTTTAGGTAGCATAAGCTGTGAGGGACCTGTCCGGCGTATACCGACATGGGTGAAGCAGTGGCTACGTTGGTGTGGCGCCTTGGTCTGTACCGATATCCCTCGTGTCGAAACGGGGAGAATATGGGTCTTCCAAGGAGTCATTAAGCACCAACAGACCTTAGAACCTTAAATGACACAACTTGGCCATTAGAACAGTAGCAATATGCTACGCCCATTGAGGCTAAACTCTCGTGATGGTTCTGGCCGCAAGAAAAGATTGCGATGCTGGAGTTATCACCGATTGAGGGTAGTCAATGATATTGGGATCCTCTAAGAACCCGGTTACTTTGATAGGACAGGTATAAACCAACCAACTGAAAGAGGGTAATACCTAGACCTCATGCTGGCCTAAATTCTAAGGGCTCTCTTGTGTGACTTGTGTGCCTTCATACTTGACTATCTGCGTGCTTGTTACCTGACACTTGTTTCTTGCAGGTCTTGTTTATAGTCCTTAATTGGGACTCATAACAGGGTACTAAATTTCTTGCAGGGTTGTTTATAGTCCTTAATTGGGACTCATAACAGGGTACTAAATTTCTTGCAGGGTTGTTTATAGTCCTTAATTGGGACTCATAACAGGGTTTACTAGATCTCTTGCAGTTTTTGTTTATAGTCCTTAACTGGGACTCATAACAAAGTATACTGAATTTCTTGCAGGGTTTGTTTATAGTCCTTAATTGGGACTCATAACAGGGTTTACCTACATCTCCCCATGCATAGCATGACATCATACCATTGCATACCATTGCATACATCCTAACCCATTTCAAGGATCTCAAGGGCTTGTGATGCAGGTCATGATAAATCAAACATCTAGCAAGGGGCAAAGAGGATTTATTTTCCTCTAGCTAAGGTTGTCAGGGGCTATGACCCACTGGATATGGTGAGCCTTTGACCCTTGATGAAGGACTCTCAACAAAATGAAGTTCTTACAATCAAGCTACCGGTTCCAAATGCTAACAAATTTTCTGTTTACCCCGCGAGGTCCTTGAAAACATTACATGCATGTCATACATCTCATTGCATTGCAGGTACCCCTTTGACAGGTTGCTTACCATTCCCCGCTGTTTATTTCAGCCGATCGTCATGAATCCTGAATCATCAGCCGAGCAGACTATCAAAGACCTCCAGGCTCAGAACGCCCAGTTCCAAGAGCTGATCATGAATTTGACTCAGGGGCAACAAGATCTGAAGGCTCTGCTCTTGAAGAAGGACAAGAAGAAGAAGAGAATTGTCTTGTTCAGCCCTAGACGCAGATCTGGGAATACACCGCAAATTGAAACTGAGAGGACAACCCCATCTGTGGGAAAAAGCAGCCATCAAGAGGAAAGGGTGCCCAGTCCAGAGGTCTCTGACAATGAAACAGATTTCGACGACGAACAGTACCCTCCGGCTGAGGACAAGTACAAACAGTTGGAGGATAGGCTGAATGCTATGGAGACCCAACAAGTACCTGGGCTGGATCTTGGAGATTTGGGTTTGTCAACTGGTGTGGTTATTCCCCGGAAGTTCAAAGCACCATCCTTTACTAAGTATGACGGGGCGTCTTGCCCCAAGCTGCACCTAAGGTCCTATGTTCGGAGGATTCAGCCATATACGGGGGACAAGAATTTATGGATCCACTTCTTCCAGGAGAGTCTTTCAGGGACTCATCTCGAATGGTTCTATCAGCTGGATGGGACCAAAGTTCGTAACTGGGAGGAGTTGGCAACTGCTTTCTACAAGCAGTATCAGTATAATGCCGACCTTGCCCCTACGCGTACCCAACTCCAGGGTATGTCGTTAGGATCAAGTGAAGGTTTTAAAGAATATGCGCAAAAATGGAGGGACCTTGCTGGAAGGGTACAACCACCTCTGACTGACCGCGAGCTCGTCGACATGTTCTTGGGGACCCTGTCTGGTCCATTCTTCAACCACCTAATTGGGAATTCTGCTGCTGGGTTTACAGATCTTGTCTTGACTGGGGAGAGAATCGAAGCTGGTATCAAGTCGGGGAAGATTCAAGAAACCGCACCTGCTGATACTCAGAAAAAGCCCCACAGTGGAAAGAAAGAGTCCAATGCTATACATGGTAAAAAGGGCCGTCATGATGCAGAGGCAATCCAGATTTCTGATCCCACGCCCGTTCAGCCAAGAAAGAGCAATAGGCGCAGGATAAAGCATCAAGATAGGAAGTATACTGACATCAACATGTCTTTGTCTCAGGCATTACAACAATTGCTGAAGGCGAAAGTGATCACACTTAAGGATCCTCCTCAAAATCCTGACACTTCCTCTCCCAAGTACAACCCGGGTGTGAGATGTGCCTATCATTCTGACAGTCCTGGACATGACACCAACGACTGTTGGACCTTGAAGAACAAGATCCAGGATTTGATTGACGCCAAGGAGGTCGAGTTTGAACACTGATCCTACACCGAATCATCGAGAATGTCTTTTGTTCATTCAAACGTTCAAAGTTGTATTTTCCTTTGATTGTTCAAACAGTTATTCATGTTAAACATTGTTATCACATTAATGCATCGCTTATGTCTATTTTGAATCAATATATTCGCATTCACTATATGCAATTTGTTTTCATATTTTTTCTGATGTCAACTCTCGTTAATTCTAAGCCTCTTGAGGGAGGATGACGAAAACGATACCACGACATCTACAGTATGCTTTTGAACAGACCCCACTGATGAGGTACAGGCATTGTTTCAACCCCTAAACACTGGAGTTATAAGGATGATAATCCCTCGTCAACCCATCAGAGCCAAAGAAGTAGGAGTTTTATTTTCGAAAATTAAACCCTTAATCATAACCCGGGGCAGGGTAGTCTTCTCAGTTGATCCAAGTGCATGACGAATGGCACCGAAGAGATCTTTACAAAACGAACAAAGACAGTGATGGTTCAGAACAACCATAAGGACAGGCAGTCATTACCAAAAAAAAAAAAATCATAAATGAAAAGCCCAAAAAGTCTAAACCCATGAAGGAGACTTACAAAACTGGGGCATCCCGCTGACTGTAATTCCAAAAAAAGGAAACAGTTCAGGCAAAAAAAATAGGGATAACAAAATCAAAGAAGAAAGAGGTCCTACAAACCCTCAACAAAAACAAAAATGACTGCCTGTTCAGAATAAATCATCAATATCTGAACCATCATTGGAACATCAGGACAAAGAATCGAACAAGGTCTAGCGTATGATCAATTGAGTTTAGGTTTGGAGAACATCACGAAGAGCGGGTGGGTACAAATAACTTGAGCCTTTATCCTTTGTTTCTTGAACCGTGAACCAGGCCACGGTATAACCCTCAAAAGTCCTAGCTGAAGCATGGGTTAGTTCGAAAGCATACTGTTACGAAAGGTATCCTGACTCCTTAAGGCTCACGGTAAAATACGGAGTTGACATCATGTTTTACAAACATTCATTTGTTTTATGAAAAATGCATTTTCAAAATCCTCAAGACAGACATAAGCTTTGCATTTTTAACATAACTTTGTTTGCATATGACTTCTTGTTTGAACAGCAGGGAAATTCGCACGATGAATGCCTAGTGAACAAAAGCACTTCCAACCAAGGGGCAGACATGGTCATGGTCTACCATCTGGGGCAGTTAAGTCAAGATCCAGAGAATCTCTCAAAAGACCAAAAAGCCTGGGGCAAATCTCTGCCTGAGTCACTTGGGGCACTCCAGCAACAAATCTTGCCCGATCAGACATCTTCTGGTAACATGGCAACACAAACAGCCAGGGGCACCCCCCTGCATTCTAAGAGCGCGGACATAGTCGAAAAAATACTACGCAAAATCAAAGACCCGCTAGGTTGACATACCTAGGCAAAAATTAGGGCTTCCCGGCGAACCAAAAGGGTTCGGGCAAAATAAGGGATGAAATGAAAAAATCTGTACACCCGGCAAGTCGAAAACCTGAAAAGGCGGCTTGGGCAAAAATGGGTATCCTGGTGGACTGAAAACCCGAAAGGGCGGTCCAGGCAAAAGCTAGGGATTAAAGCGTACGACTATGTCCCGTCTTCTTGTCATCTGTCTACCAGAAGAAGGTTTGTCCACCAACAACTATCAGCACCCCACAAGAAACAGGGGCAATAAAGAGCGGTCTAAGCAATCTGATGGTTCTATCCTCCAAAGTATCAGGATAGGCTCCGCAGAAGAACATAACCAACACAGTTCAAAACTTCCCCAGAAAGTCCAATCCAGTTTCCCAAGGAAAGTTGGAATCCATCTCCCCCAAGCAGTAAGCTTATCCCCAGTAGATTCTGGAAGCTTATCCCTCGCAAAGCGCGAACGCGTCGTCCGACTTTATTTAAAGAGTTATTTCCTTAACAGGATATAACTGGGTTATCCTCAGCCAAGAGCCATGGAAAGAGCGTCCCCGACGAAGTTCTCTTACCCCCAGCGAAGTCTATCAACACTTCCAATACAACAAGGATATCCCTAACAAGTAATTATCAACAATTCAGCAAAAGCATCCCTCTCCCCACAGAGTATCACTTCCCAGCATGGTCGCTAGAGTATTTTCTCCCCGTAGAATCTTCCATTTTCCAAGTTTATTCCTCAACGGAGTCATCTTCTCCTACCGGTATTCTTGCAGTTATCATCCCCAGCGGAAGCAAAATCTATTCTTCAATATCAGCCCAGGATATGACTTCCCGGCACCCGTCAAGGATTTACTTTCCTAGACGAAAAACACATTCATAAAACGTCACATACATCATTATAGCATGCATAGACGCATCATATCACCCCAATCTCATTTATTTTTGAGAACATCTTAAAATCATGCAATTCACGCATTATGACATTGCATACAACTAATTCGTTACTTTTTTCAGGAAAGAACGATCAACAGATAAAAGTCTTTTCCCGTTGAGGTAGTAATCGTCCCAGATTCCTTCATCACCATATAGTTGAGGTAGTAATCGTCTCGGATTCCTTCATCACCCGTTGAGGTAGTAATCGTCCCAGATTCCTTCATCATCCTGCTGAGGTAGTAATCGTCCCAGATTCCTTCACCATATAGTTGAGGTAGTAATCGTCTCGGATTCCTTCATCACCCGTTGAGGTAGTAATCGTCCCAGATTCCTTCATCATCCTGCTGAGGTAGTAATCGTCCCAGATTCCTTCACCATATAGTTGAGGTAGTAATCGTCCCAGATTCCTTCATCATCCTGCTGAGGTAGTAATCGTCCCAGATTCCTTCATCATCCATTGAGGTAGCAATCGTCCCAGATTCCTTCATCATCCTTTTGAGGTAGTAATCGTCCCAGGTTCCTTCATCATAGATTTGGAGTAGCAATCATCTCAGATTCCTTCATCACACCCTTATCAAACAAAAAAAGCCTTCTCTAGTCCAGCTAAATCGACTCCCAACAGATTTTTCTGATAAAAACTCAGCAGAACTTATGGTCCCCTCTCCGACGATGAGTGTGAGGTGGTAATTCCTTTTTTAGATGTTTCCCTCTCCGACGATGAGTGTGAGGTGATATTCTCCTATGGTCCCCTCTCCGACGATGAGTGTGAGGTGGTAATTCCTTTTTTAGATGTTTCCCTCTCCGACGATGAGTGTGAGGTGATATTCTCCTATGGTCCCCTCTCCGACGATGAGTGTGAGGTGGTAATTCCTTTTTTAGATGTTTCCCTCTCCGACGATGAGTGTGAGGTGATATTCTCCTATGGTCCCCTCTCCGACGATGAGTGTGAGGTGGTAATTCCTTTTTTAGATGTTTCCCTCTCCGACGATGAGTGTGAGGTGATATTCTCCTATGGTCCCCTCTCCGACGATGAGTGTGAGGTGGTAAGTCCTTTTTAAGATGTTTCCCTCTCCGACGATGAGTGTGAGGTGATATTCTCCCTATGGTTCCCTCTCCAGCGGTGTGTGAGGTAGTAATCCCTTTTTTAGATGTTTCCCTCTCCGACGATGAGTGTGAGGTGATATTCTCCCTATGGTTCCCTCTCCAGCGGTGTGTGAGGTAGTAATTCCTTTTTCAAGATGTTTCCCTCTCCGACGTTGAGTGAGGTGATGATTCCCTTTCAGATTATAATAGCTTATGGTTTTCTTCCCGATACTGCAAAGATGGTAATTCCCGCCAAGATTTTTCTCAACGAGCGTTGTTGAAGCTAAAGTCGCCCAAGGTTCTCTTATCATTCATGCTAAGGCAGTAACCATCCCTGGTTCATTCATCAGCGTTTGAAGCTCCAGACTCAGCTCCTGTAACCAGTCAGGACACATCTATACCAAGCATCTAAAATCAGCTCCTGCAACGTGTCAGGTACTCATTTTCTCTTTTGCAGGTATGCAGGTTCTCGCTAAGGAATCTCCTACGCGATCAACATCCAGATGGCATCTATAAGCCCATCATCCTATCCAGCAATCTCCAAATGGCATCTATAAGCCCATTCCCCCTCACACTGCTACTATGTGAGCGCAAATTTCTGGGCACTCTAGTGTCCAATCATCTTCTACCCTCGGATTACGAAAGGCACGCCAGCCAATCTGCATCCTCAGGTCTAAGAAGATTGAACAGGGGCAACTGTTGCACCCCAAAATTTGCCCTCCCATACTCTTCAAGAAATTGCCAAGCCAGGTCACAAAATTCCCCAAGGGTTATGCAGTTCAACTGTCTCCTATACAGTCAAAACTAGGGTTTGTGTCCTGATCAAGAAATTGAAGGTTTCAAAGGCCCAATCAAGTCTCACATGCCTACAAAGATGGTCAAGTATCCTCATGTCAAGTTTCAAGGCATTCAGCTCAAAATTGCACAGTCAAAACCCTAGATTGCACTACAGTCAACTGTAGGGGCAAAATGGTCATTTGACGATCAAAAGTTCAATTTTTTGGTCAACATATCATTTTGAAGCCACAAACATCATTTGATCAATGCTTGATCATGATTCTCAAGATTTGGCTCAGAAATCATCAAAGATGCAAAAGTTACTATATTTGGACAGCTGAAAAAGTCAACTGAAATTGACCAGGGCATAACTTTCACATGGATTATCAGAAAAATTCCATCCAAAGCTCATTTTGAAGAGAAAGACATTTCCTACAATTCATCTTCATATTCCAAGTCCAAGAAATGCTCTCACAAAAAGTTATCAATTTCAACATTATAGGTCATTTTCAAAAGTCAACAAAAAGGGACTTTAAGTCAAAGGCCATAACTTGAGATTGGTAAATCAAAATGACATGGGACCAAAGTAATTGGTTAAAGGACTCAAAGACCTTTCCAAAATGTCCAAGAACATGTGAAAAGATTAAAAATTGAGCAAGTTATGCCTTGTGGAAGTTGGGAAATTTTTGGGAATTTTGAAAAGTCAACAATGGTTCAAATGATCCAAAAATGCTAATGGGCCCATTTTTCTTCCAAGTTTCTTCATGCCAAGCCTATGCACGACCATTAAGCCCAAGGGGAAGTATTTTCTCAATTTTTAATTATTTATTTGAATTTATATTAATATTAATTCACTTAAATCATTTAAATATGTAGAAAATATAAACTTGACCTAAAAAAATCCTTTTGTACACATTCTAGGCTCAAGATTTCGTGTACAATTAAATATGGCAAGATTTGGTTGATTGGAGCTAATTGACACAAAATTTCACATGAAAAAAGATATGAAAAGATCTTACAAAATCAAATATGCAAATCATTGAATTCATGAGATTTTGTTCAATTTTATTGACCTAATGCCTTCACTATATGATCAGGAATCAACCCTAATGGCCATGACACTAAAGGCTGCGCATAAGAATACTATACAAACTTGAAAAATTGTCCAAAAACTCAAGAACTGAAAAGCATTCAAGAGGTGGTTTTAAGCCCTAACATTCATTCAAAAAGCTTCCTCGTGGACTCTTGATCACATTCCAATCAGAAATCATCACCAAAACGCCCTGAATCGGTATCATGAACTCAAACTGAGTCACGAAATTCTTGAAATCGTATAGCCTAATTCAAGCATCTTTTTGCATTTTTCTTTATTGATTCATGCTCATAATGATGTTTCTAAGCTAACCAACGTATTCAATTGTGTTTTTGTGCCACATATGCGATTTTACCATGTTTGAATATTAGTGTTACAGGGTTTCCAGATTGGGGCTTTCATAACCAAGTGAAATTAGGACTCAAAATCACCACTATCAAACTCAGCTCAACTGGACGAAGAGATCCCAATAGTCGCGATGAATTTATGTTCAAGAATAGCCTAATCGTTATTTTCTTGAAAGCTGCCTAAAACCACACTTCTAAAACCGTTGCCTATAGCCTTTATGTTTCAGAAAAAAAAACTGGGCGAGGACGATGATGTGTTGGCAAGCAGTGGTTGGGTGTTTTAAATTTCGCGCGTTTAATTACTAGTGCGCTTGTTCTTTCTTTTTGTTGATTGTGTGTTGTTAATATATCAAATAGTTCAAATGGCTCAGCTGGCAGGTACCTCCCTTGGCAATATCAAAGACCTGGGTTCGAACCCCAGGTCTTCCACATGCTCAATATTATTTTTCAATAATTAATCATATGCAGCGCTAACGTCCCAGTATACCATACGCTCACCATCTCAAGCGTGCACGCGTCCCACCAATCCAAATCAATGGCCAAGATTCAAAGAACACGTACACAATGGTCAACGCGTTCGCATACAACCTGGAAAAGTCAATGGACCAAAGCGTTATTGGGCCAGAATGCTAGGCCTTACCTCCAATTTTGGGGCTACCCCCCCTGGTTTGCTTTTCCTTTTTATATTTTATTTTCTCAATTGTTATGTTATTTATTTTTTTTATTAATTAATTATTTTTTACAAAATACAAAAACATCAAAAAATCAGAAAAAGGATAAAAACATAAAAAATATTTATTTCATTTATTTTCTTGTAGATAATTAACATGTAAATTAATTTAGTAAAATAGGTTTTAACTTTAATTCTTTTAATAAATAAAAATCCAAAAATATGTAGAAATAGGTTTAATTAATTTTGATTCTTTAATTCCTTTTTTTTTTACAATAATAATATTCATTTTATTTATTTTCTATAATTAAATTTGTACATAAATAAATTAGATTTAAATTAGGTCAAATTCCAATATTTTCATAATAAATCTTAAAAAACATTAGAATTAGGGTTTGACGCTCCATTTTAATTTTAATTAATTATTCTTTCTTTTAAATCTTAAAAAAGCATAAAATACAAAAAAATATTTTCTATTAATTTTTAATTTCTTATTAATATTAATTTTGCAAAAGGGTCCAACGCCCATACTTTTAATTATTAATTTCGCACATTTTACTTTGTCGTTTATTATAATTATGTACATGTCCCAAAGCCTTGTAACTTTAATCTTTTCGCACTTTTCAATTCTTTTATTTGCTTTATTTATTTTTCAGTCAAATCGGGTCCGGTTTAATTTTGGCGATGTGGACCCGCGCCCTTTGTAATAGTTTAGATTTATTTTCCCGCAAATACTTTATAACTGTTAAAAAGCATGCAAGAATGAATGGTCTTAATTAAAACCAAGCGTAGATCACAACAAACATGACAAGACAAATATCAATGAAACTGACACACAATTCGCACACACCACCCCTAGGGTACGCCTCACTGTTGCCTTGCCTCGAAAGGTGATCGTCGAGTAGAGGATGTCTTAGTAAGTCCTCATGATCCGGGAACCTGGCATGAGGGTAGCTTCTAAGGTGTCTTCCCATTGCTCTGGTGATCACCATGTCCCGAACCTCGAATTGACCCGAACACCTCCAACGGTGGTGCTACCTACCTCTCAATGGTGGGATGGCACTACTTTAAAGGACATTTACACAGACGAATTCCTTAGGGTAGGTAGGTTCTCAAGGATACTTGCTCTCTTCAAAACAAACTGAAATCTTTTCACACCAACACATTTTCAAGAGTTTTCAAAGCAAATTTTTCAAACACTCTGACGTACGAGTCGAACTGAAATTTTTCAAAGAAACTTTTTTAAACCCACAATTGAAAAGCAAACAAACAATTTTGAAAACACAAATGAGCAAGTATCTAAGAGCCCATGGATAACCATGGATAGAAAGGGTGCTAACACCTTCCCTTTCTATAATCTACCTCCCGAACCGAGAGCAATCTCTTTAAGGAATTTTTCTGTGCTTTTGTCCTTTCCATTTGGAGAAAATAAAAGACGGTGGCGACTCTTGCTTACCGCGACATTTCGCGAACCAGCGTTAAACAGTCAGTTCCAGATCCACCGATCACAGTGGTAATTGTGCATCAACTTCAAATACAGCGAGAGCGCTTTTAGGTTGATTAGGTTTTGTTTGTTTCCAAAAACTATTTTTAAACTCTAATTGAAACAACGAGAACACTCACTTAGGTTTGATCATGGGATCTGAATGAATAAACACGAGAGTGTGAGAAGAGGGTTTTCAAACAAATACTTCCTATTGAAAACTGTTTTGTTAATCCGAGTTAGGTCAATGAGTTGCTAAATCCCCGAAGTCCGACCATTACATACCGATATTCTCCCTTGAATCTAAACTAGATTATAATCAGTTAGGTTCCCTAAACCCCCTATTAATTACATTGTTAGTCTTAGATTTACGTAGTAACCTAAGATGACAGTAGTTCGACATTTGGTCCCTTGGGATTCGATAATCTTTAAAGCTACACGCGATAAGACTGTATACTTGCGGTCTAGATTATTTAAGACTCACAAAGTCGCGATCAAGTTTTTGGCACCATTTCCAGGGACTAACAAGTCGATATCGTAACCCTTTTAGTTACACTGTAGAGACTAAGGCACCATTCCCAATTGTATTCCAAGCACCCGCTCTAAAGGTGAAGGCTTAGTGCTACCAATTTCCGAACCTGAGTGCTCTATTACTAGAAGACGCCGAGTACGAGTATCTCTTACAAATCAATCCCTCTCTCAATCTTATATCCCTGCCGAACTAGTTAAAGAACCAGACATGGGTGATCAGACATGTCCGCTCAAATCTTATGTTATTCCTTCGTAGAAAGAGCCATATAACAACATTGTTTCTCCTCCGATTGAGGCTAATAACTTCAAACTCAAACCTTCCTTGTTGTCCGCTGTACAATAAAACCAATTTTATGGAGGGTCAATGGACGACCCTAATCTACATTTATCAATGTTTCTGTAATACGCAGATACAGTTAAGAACAATGGAGTCAGTCAAAAGGCGATAATACTTCATATTTTCCCTTTTTCTCTAAGAGACAAAGCCCAAGCCTGGCTCCAGTCTCTACCAACTAACTCGGTTACCTCTTGGGATGAGTTGAAGAAAGTCTTTATTGCAAGATATTTCCCACCAAGTAAGACAGCTATGCTAAGATCCCAAATAAGCGATTTTCGACAAAAGGACAACGAGTCTCTTTTTGACGCTTGGGAAAGATACAAAGACATGCTGAGGCTCTGTCCACATCATGGCCTAGAAGAATGGTTAATTATCCATACCTTCTACAATGGTCTCCTTTATAATACAAGATTAATGATAGACGCCGCCGCAGGTGGCGCACTTATGGATAAATCCTACGTTGATGCTTATGCTCTCATAGAAAGTATGGCTCAAAACCACTATCAGTGGGGGAGTGAAAGAGGTCAAGCAGACAAAGCTCCCATAGAGAAAGCACCGACAAAAGGTGGTATGTACGAGATTAGCAGTCTTGATAGCGTCCATACTAAGGTAGACGCTCTCGTCCAGAAGATAGATAGCTTAACCGCAGTACCTCCAGCCACTGTGGCTGCTATAACTCTGAATTGCGAGATATACGGAGTACCTGGACATGCTGCTGCCGAATGTCAAATCTTAGCAGGAACCCCCTCCTGACCAAGTACATTATACTCAAGGAAACCCTTACTCGAACACTTACAACCCTGGATGGAAAAATTATCCAAATTTCTCATATAAGAACACCAATGCGTTGTATGCGCCTGGCCAAGCACCTGCTGTACCACCAGGATATCAAAAAGCACCTGCAGCTGCTCCTAATATGCCTAGGAAGCCTAACCTCTAAATTTTAATGGAAAATTTTATAGCTACCCAAGCTCAAACTAACCAGTAATTTCTAAACCAAAATATTCACAATAGTGAGCAAATTAAACAGTTAGTGAACAAAATGGATGCTTTAGCCACCCATAACAAAATTCTTGAAACTCAGATTTTCCAAGTGGCCCAACAACAACAACCTACTGCTGCACCTGCTGGTACATTTCCAGGTCAACCTCAACTGAATACAAAAGGACATGCTCATGCTATTATATTGCAAAATGGAACTGAATACGATGGACCAATTGATCCTAGAGATGAAAACCCAGCCATGTCCCAAAGTTCTAGAAAAACAACCGAGGAGGAACGCGAACCAAAATAGAAGGAGAAGGTAGGTGATGGAGAGACATAAGAAAAGGAAAAACCTTATGTGCCTCTGGCGCCTTATAAACCACCAATCCCGTATCGTCAAAGACTTGCTTAATCTAGAAGTGTGGGGCAATTTAAGAAATTTTTTGAACTTATGAAACAATTAAACATCACGATACCATTCACAGAAGTTATCACTTAAATGCCCTCGTACACTAAGTTTCTCCAAGAAATCTTGTCAAACAAGAAAAAGATAGAGGATGACGAGAGAATTACACTCACTGCTGAGTGTAACGCAATCATTCAGAACAAAATGCCTCAGAAGCTGAAGGATCCCGAAAGTTTCTTTATACCCTGTGTTGTACCCCAAAATTTTTCCCTCATATTTCTCATTACATTTCAAGTGAGGTATTCAAATTGCTCAAGGAAGTCCAAGGGTTGACCAGACAAACTCTCTCCTAAGGCAGTCTACCTCAAATTAGGGTTTCATGTTGCATCAAGATACTTGAGTCCAAGGGATACCAAATTCTCACCATTGTCCTAATATGTTCTCAAGATCATCCATGTCAAGTTTCAAGCCTTGTAGAGAAAGTTTGCTCAGTCAATTGCTCAAAGGCCTGAAAATCAACTGTGTTAGGGCAAAAGTCAACTGTGGCCCACATACAGTCAAACTTCAAGATTTTTGGTCAACTTCCTCATTTTGAAGTATTATTCATAATTTTATCAAGGGTTGATCATGATTCATCAAGGATTGCTCCCAATTCATCAAAACCCAAAAGTTGCTAAATTAGGGTTTTGTAAGAAAAGTCAACTCAACTTTGACCAAGCATAACTTTCTCATACTTTATGAGAAATGACCCATCCAAAGCTCATTTTTAAGAGGGTGCAATTAACTACAATTCATCTTCAGCTCCCAAGTTCAAAATATATACTCACAAGAAGTTATGAATTTGGACATTATAGGTCATTTTGAAAAGTCAACAAAAACACCTTTTTTGTCAAAGCTTCATACATGCACATGGAAGATTCAATTGAGATGAGACCAAAAAGGTTGCTTAGAGGTCATCTCAAGATTTCTAAAAAGTCCAAGAACACTTCCAAAGAGTCAAAATTGAGGAAGTTATGCATTGGTGAAGTTGACCTTTTTTGCAAAATTGTCAAAAGTCAACTATGCCTCAAATTGCAATTTTTGATAAATGGGCCCAATCTTTTGCACTTGTTTTGAGTTGGTAGCATGGTCCACGACCTCTAGCTCTTTCCACTTGTCTTTATATTATTTGTATTATTTATTTTTGATTTTTTATTGCAATTAAATCAATTTAAATCAAACCAAATCATGAGAAAATCCAAATCATTGAAACCTCAAGATCTTGTGCATATTTCAGGTCCTATATCCAGTTGGCAAGTGAATCAATTCGTGCAAGGCCTTTGTGTGCATGAAAAGATTAGTTTTGACCTATTTTTGGAAAGATTTTCAAGTGAATCAAATCAAGATCAAAAGCTATAATGGATAAAGATTGAGAGCATAATTTCAACCCTAATTGAATCCTTGGTATATAGTGAACATTTGAAGACCTAAAACACAAGGCTTGGGAGGCGTGAAAAGGCAGAACAAACTTGGAAAAATCACAAAAAAGTGCTGAGTTGATTTCATAGTTCCAGACGATTAGAAGACTCCCTAACCATCTCATTCACTTCCTGGGATCACAAGCAAGCTATACCAATCAAGAACAAGGACTTTCCAGCGCTAGAACTCACTGTAAGTCAACCACGACAATGGCTTCTTCTTGAAATTGAATTGCATGATTTTGGCATCTATAGCATGAAATACTTATATATTCTTGCTCCTTGAAACATTTGCAAACTATCTATAACATTTAATTGTGTTTTTGTGGACTGTATCAAGATTTGCCATTATTAGGGTTCTTGGTCTCGATTTAGGATCTTTTCACACAGGTAAAATTGGGCCACAAAAGGGGCACCATAATGCTCAGCAGGTCAAGACGAGTTGATTCATGGAATTAGATTTTATTTATCATGCCCATGGAAGATTTTGAAATAAGCCAGGGATGTAGCGACGGATGGTGTCCGTAGGTAAAAGTTTTTAACTTTTACCAACGGAGAGAGGACAGGGACGACCTGCGTGGCACCATATTACTTGTCCATTTGAATTTTGGCGCTTTTTTCCCACTAACTTGCATTATTATATATTATTCATTGTTATTATTCTATGTACGATAAACATGTGCAGCGCAGTTGGTAAAGAGGTGAGTGGAAAAGGCTATGGGGCCTGGGTTTGAATCCCAGGTCCCCCCATTATTTCATGTTATTTTTCTTCAGATGTTCAGGCGCGCACACAAGGCCAAAGGATCACCATGTGCCATCAGGATCCAACCATTGGATCTCCAGATGGCCAGATCTAAAGGCCATCAGATGAAGGAGCATCATAGGCCTTGGTCAACATGCAGCAGGGAACCTGGGAAGTCAAACGTGGACTTTTGGTTTTGGGCCAGAATTGCTAGCAATACACCCCTCCAAATTACTTTCTCAGGCCCATTTTCTTCTTCTTTTCATTTATATTTTCTTTTATTTAATTTATTTAATTATTTTTACTAACATAAAATCAATTCCTTTTTTTATTAAAAAATCACAAAAAACAATTTTTCATCCAATTAGATTTAGGTTTATTTTTTATCAAAAAAATTAATTAATTAAATTAGTTTATTTAATTTTAGGGTAACTTAAATTCTTTTTGTAAATAAATTAAAAACAATTAGAAAATTAGGGTTTTAGTTTAATTTAATTCTATTTTCTTTTTCCTAAAAAAGTAATCAAAAATATAAAAATAGGTCATGTAAATTATTTTCTTTAATTAACTTCATTACTAATTAATTTTGTATTTAATTTAAAAACCTTATTTTTTTCTTAAATAATTAAAAACAACAAAAATAATTGTTTCTTTCGATTAGGTTAGACGGGGTCAAAACCTTAGTTCTCTCTCGTTCTCGATTCATCGTGTTTATTTATTTTTACCATATTAATGTAATTGCTCACAAGTTGTAATAGATTAATTAGGACTTTTCTCCTTTTTATTTTATCGTTTTGTTTTTACGGGTTGTTTTTGGGTATGTAATTAATACCCGAAGCCTTGTAATAGCTTAGCTTTACTTTCCGCACTTTAAATTCCGCAAACTATTAATTTTTAGATGTATGATATTAGGGTTACATGATAAGAATGTATGATTAACTTTAAAGCGGTTAGCAAACCCTAAACGTACAAAGATAATAAACTTGAAATTGAATCACTCGCACATGCGCACTCCTAGGGTATACTCTCACTTCGGTTGCCTTCAGTAAACGATCATTAAGTATAGGATATTTTAGTGGTCGCCCATTTGTCTCAAAGATCAAAGTTGCCTCGGAAAGATTGCCTCAGAATTGTTTCCTCGAATATTGATCTTAAGACATTAGGGTTATTAGTAAGACATCCTAACATTGCTTTAGTGATCGTACGTCCCTTTCGAATTGACCCTTAAAACTCCAACGACGGTGCTACCTACTCACTAATAGTAGGATAACGCTGTCTAAAGGAAACGAACATAGAACAATTATTTTTTCGAGTAGGTAGATGCTAGTAGGTACTTGCTCAAAATAAACAAACTTTTCACACTTACACTCTTTTCAAACAAAGTTTCAAAAACACTTCGTAACACTCATGAAGACAGAAGCAAGGGTTAAATCGAAGTGAAACAAAAACTTTTCAATTCACACAAACACAAAAGCAATTTTAAAATGATGAGCAAGTACCTAAGAGCCCGTGGAAAACCACAGATAGAAAGGGTGCTAATACCTTCCCTTTCTATAATCTACCCCCCGTACTCAGAAAATATCGAAAAAGGAATTTTTCTATGCTTTTTTCCTTTCCTGTTGGATAAAATAAAAGTCGGTGGCGACTCTTGCTTACCGCGACATTTTGCAAACACAAACGCAAAACACAAACTAGCATTTCAAAACAGTTCCGATTCTGCCACCGTATCACAGAACTGGTGACTCTGTTGGGGAATTAATAAGTGGGGTATACCTTAGGATTAGTTCATCATATTGCTTCTATTGTTTGATTTGATTGCTTTATTTTTGTGGGCTTTGTATCTGAGTTACTATAGATCCTAACCCGGATCTGGGGAACACCTGTTAGGTAAGTAGCAATAAACTGTGAGGGAACTGTACGGCGTAGACCGATACGGTTGAAGCAGTAGCTACGTTGATGTGGCATATTAGTTGGTACCGGTATCCCTTGTGGAGAAACAAGGAGAATACGGGGCTGCTATATGGGTCGTTAAGCATCAACTGACCTTAGAACCTATAATTTACCAACTTGGCCATAGGAAGTAGTGAGATAACCGGCCTCGGTATAGAGCTGAGAACTGGTTGATACTCGATACTACACTCATTGAGACCATACTCTCTTGATAGTTCCAGCCGCAAGAAAAGATTGGGTGAGCTGAAACCATGACCGATGGAGGATGGTCAGTGATATTGAGAACCTCTAGAACCCGGTTACTATTATTAGGACAGGTTGAAACCAACTGAACTTCAAGAGGGTAGTACCTAGACCCCATGCAAGCCTGAAACTTAAGGGGCTCTTGTGTGACTTGTTTGCCTTTACCATGTTTGTTACCTGCTATACCTGATGTGTGTTTTACCATGACATCATGCATCATGACATAACATGCATACTTCATTGTACTAACCATTTCAAAGACTGAGGGGATTTATCTTTGTCCTGTTTTGCAGATTATGGCTTCAGTACGCAGAAATACCTTCGAGTCAACTTCGTATAGATACCTGCTCAGCTCAGAGAGTTAGTCTCAAAAGTTCCTGATACTTCTTCATTTGTTAGAAGACATGGTCATCTCCTTAGCCTGGTCACTTCAAAGTTGGATGAGCAGATGATGAGCGTACTTTTCCAGTTCTTTGATCCGGTATATCATTGTTTCACATTCCCGGATTATCAGCTAGTCCCCACTTTGGAAAAGTTCTCTGACTTACTGGGTATATCCATTCTCGAGAAGACACCCTTCACAGGTTTAGAAGAGGCTCCTAGGCCAGAGGATATTGCTTCAGCCCTACATCTAAAAAGGGTTTATGTAGTATCCAACTGGGAGACACGGAGCGGGGTTAAAGGATTCTTGGCTAAGTTCTTGATCAATCAAGCTCAACAGTTCTGGGATAACTTGGATTTTCAAGCTTTCGAAGACATCTTGGCTCTCCTCATCTACGACTTGGTTCTTTTCTCGAATCCAGATTCCTTCATAGATGTGAATGCAGTTAAGATCTTCTTGTACCGCAATCCAGTGCCTACTCTTCTGGGTGATATTATGCATGCTCTATATACTCGTACTGTAGGAAGAAGGGGGACTCTCATGTGTTGCACGCCGCTGTTGGCGAGGTGGTTTATTTCACACCTCCCCAAGTCTGTATTGAAGAATGAAGAAGGGTTAGGTTGGGCTTACATAATCATTTCCCTTGCCCATACAAATATTCTTTGGAGTTCTAAGGACATGGAAAGAGTAGCTGTCATTAATCGATGTGGGGAATACCCTAATGTCCCATTGCTTGGAATTAGAGGGGGAATAACCTACAATCTTTGCTTGGCTCTACGACAGTTTGGTCTCGCTCAGAGAGACGGTCCTCATGAGCTACTTCTTACAGATGTTGTCTTTGAGTACAAGGGGGACATTAATGAGCATCGCCGAAGGTTTGTACGAGCCTGGGGCAGGGTGAACAGGTCTGACCCTCACGAGCTAGGACCGAAAACTTCTCTCCCGATGCAACCTTATCTCCAGTGGGTTTGAGCCCGTGCTCAAAAGCTGGGAATGCCTTATGAAGCTGTTTTTCCAGTAGTTATGCAGCATACTAATGAAGAAGGTGTTCCTTATACAGTCCTCTATCCCTATATGCCTACTGATCTTGGGGCATTGAAGAGATCTTGGATCCAGTTGAAGGAAGAAAGGGATACCTACGGGGAGAAGTATCATGAGCAGGAAAGGAAGATCTTGAAGCTCACGAGGCAGCTTGAGAATGAAAGGACAATCAATGATTATGTCAGCACGAAGGGAAAACGACCATGGGATTTCTGATGTCTTTTATTATTTCTAGTTTAGATTTGCTTTTCAGTTATTTCTTATGTAACGCCTTATAGGCATTGTTAAACATTGTTACAAGTTTAATCTAATAAAGTTTGTTTCATTTTTTGGTTTACAAATTTAAATCTACCTAAGTCTTTGAAATCATTTCATATGCATTCCATTACCCTGCACCTCATCACAGGTACCATTACAGGTTTCTTATCTTCTTCGCTGTTTATTTCACTCACAGAATATCTTCTGAAATGCCTACCGATCAAGCCATCAAAGCTCTTCAAGCACAAAATGCTCAATTCCAGGAGATGTTCTTGAACTTGGCTAAAGGACAGTAGGATTTGAAGACTCTCATCCTGAAGGAGAAGAAGAAGAAAGTGGTTCTGCTGAATATGGGTCACAGGTTTGGGAATAGGTTGCGACAGGAAGCTGATCTGTCTCATTCATCTGGAGGAGGATAGAATCAAGAGGAAAGAAAGGATCCTAGCTTTGTGGTCTCTGATAATGACACTGATTTTGATGACTAACAGTACCCTCCTGCTGAGGATAGGTACAAACAACTTGAAGACCATCTGAGTGCTATGGAGATTCAAAAGGTTCTTGGTTTGGACTTCGGAGATTTGGGACTGGCATCGGGAGTGGTGATCCCTCACAAGTTTAAAGCTCCGGTCTTTGCTAAGTACGATGGAGTGTCCTGTCCAAAACTCCATCTCCACTCGTAGGTCAGAAAAATCCAACCTTACACTGCTGATAGGAATCTGTGGGTACATTTCTTTCAAGATAGTCTGTCAGGGACTCAGCTTGAATGGTTTTATCAATTGGAAGGAGCTAATGTCCGCAACTGGTAGGACCTTGCTTCTGCCTTCTACAAGCAGTACCAGTATAACGCCGACCTTGCTCCTACTCGTACTCAGCTTCAGGTATGTCCATGGGTGCAAGCGAAGGTTTTAAGGACTATGCTCAGAAATGGAGAGATCTGGCTAGAAGAGTCCAACCCCCTCTGTCTGATAGGGAGTTAGTTGATATGTTTCTAGGGACCCTGTCTGGTCCATTCTTTAATCATCTAATCGACAGTTCATCATCTGGGTTTACTGAATTGATTATGACTGGGGAGAGGGTAGAAGCTGGTATCAGAAGTGGCAAGATACAGAAAGGTGCTTCATCAAGTACATAAAAGAAGCATTTCAGAAAAGAAGCTAGTTCAGTTTACGGCTCGAGGAGCCAAAACCGACCTGAACACCATCAAGCGGTGAATGCGGTGGTAATATCAAGACCTACAGTTGCCCCACAATGCAACAATCAGCAAAGAATGGAGAGGCCGCAGAGACAGTATACTCGGCTTAATATGACCTTGTCTCAAATTCTACTGCAATTGTTGAAGACCAACCTGGTAACTCTGAGGGAAGCCCCGAAGAATCCCAGCACCACATCTCCGTTGTATAATCCAAATGCCCGCTGTGCCTATCACTCTGATAGCCCGGGTCAGGATACGAGGAACTGCTGGGCTTTGAAGAATAAAGTGCAAGATTTGATTGAAGCTAAAGAGATTTAGTTTGACGCTCTAGAGAAACCCAACGTCATAACTGCTCCTATGCCCAAGCACGATAATGGAGTAAATGTTGTGGATGATGATTTATTTGTGACCTCCGTGGAAGACATTTCTACTCCGTTGGTGACCGTTAAGAAGAATCTATTGTTGGCTGGTTTATTTCCGGGTTGTGGCAAAGGTTGCCACCTACGTTCCATCCCACCCGCTGGTTGCTATTTACTGAAATCAGGTGTTCAACGCCTGATGGATAACAAAGAGATCTTGTTCGAGAAAACTTTGATTCCGTTGATTCCTGTTGAAGATATTTCCATCATAACCATTTTCGCCAATCCTTCCAAGGCTTCCTCGAGAAAGCCTGTTAGGATTACATCTGTTCCAAGATTTGCTCCATTAATCATTACTATTCCTGGTCCTATCCCATACACTTCAGATAAGGCTGTCCCGTGGCACTATGGGGCTGATGTGAATTGTCATGGGATCAAACAAGACTTGAAGGTTGAAGAGGCTGATGCTGATGTCAGCAATATTGTCGGGTCTAGCAAAGTCACCAGAAGTGGAAGACTCTTCTCTCCTGAGATTTCCCCTCCGACTGTTCAAAAGCCTGTTGTCATTCCATCTGCCAGTACACCAACTACTGTTCCAATTCTTACTCCAGTTATCACCCCTGTCGCCGAGTCATCTGACACTCGGGGCAAAGAGGTTACAGGTGAGCCTGCCCGGACGGAGGCGCCTAAGAAGATCATCGTAGAAACCTCTAAGCAGGAGATAGAGGAAATTTTGAAGATTATCAAGAAAAGCGACTACAACGTAGTCGAACAGCTGGGCCAAACCCTGTCGAAGATCTCCATGTTATCCTTATTGTTGTGCTCGGAAGCCCATGCAAAGGCTTTAATTGCTTTCCTTAAAATTGCGCATGTGCCGCAGGAAACATTTGCTGATCAATTCAAAGACTGTGTAGCTAGTTTGACCGCTGACAACGGGTTAGGTTTCTCCGACGCAGATCTGACGGCCAAAGGAAGAAATCACAATGATGCTCTGCACGTCTCGATCGAGTTCAAGGGCACTACTTTGGCTCACGTACTGGTGGATACTGGGTCCTCATTAAATGTTTTACCCAAGAAAGCATTAGATCGACTGGATTGTGAAGGGTTGGTTCTGAAGCCAAGTAATATTGTGGTTAGGGCCTTTGATGGGTCCAAAAGGATGGTGCACGGGGAGGTGGACGTCCCTATTAAAGTTGGCTCTCAGACTTTTGCATCTACGTTCTATGTGATGGATATCCGACCATCTTATTCTTGTTTGCTAGGTCGCCCTTGGATTCATAAGGATGGGGCAGTGACTTCTACGCTCCATCAGATGTTGAAATATCCTGTAAAAGGGAATATTGTTACGGTGCAGGGTGAGGAGGAGTACATGGTAAGTCATCTTAATTCCTTTCGCTATGTGGAGATGGATGGGGAGTTCATTGAAACCCCGTGTTAGAACTTTGAAGAGGTTCCCAAGACTCTGGCATCGACTAAAGTTGCTGTTGAAAAACCTCTGATGAAGATGGCTTCCCTCAAGGATGCCAGGGCTGTGATTGAAAAAGGTGGGTGTGCAAATTTGGGTCAGCTCCCTGACTTTCCACACAAGACTGACAAGTTTGGTTTGGGTTTTACTACAAAAGCTCAAAGGGCTGTTCGGCGTGTGAGAATTGGAAGACCTCCTCTGCGCATCAGTAATCTGGGAGTGAATGCAATTGAAAATGATGAAGAAGAGTCAGATATCGACAGCTGGATTTACCCGACTACCAACGGTGGATTGAACAATTGGACGGCGAAGGACTTCGTGTCCGTTTCTTTTATTACACAGTAATAGACTTTTGTTTTGAGACTTGTAATAGACAATTTGAAACTTTACGGCCCGGTGCCTTACCCGAGGCACCTCGGATTTGTTTGTGAGGGCTTCTTATTTTTCATTTTCATATATCATCAATAAAGCATTGGATGCTTCTTGCATTACAAATTTTGCGCTCTTTGTTTTTCCTTTCTATCTTGCACTTTATCAAAACAACTATTTGTCTTACACACACTCACATATCATAATACAGGTCCACATCCACTCTGGATCCCACTGATAACGACTCTGCTACTGCCAGTTACGACTTCTAAAATCTGATCAACCAAGCCGAGGACGAAGGTGAGGATGATTGTGAAGTGCCTGGGGAACTTTCTAGACTGTTACTTCAGGAAGAGAGGGCCATACAACTGCATGAAGAGCCAGTAGAATCAGTAAATTTGGGTACCAAGGAAGACAAGGAAGAGTTCAAGATAGGTGCAAATCTGGAGCCTAGTGTCAAGAAGCGGTTGATACAGATGCTACGCGACTATGTTGAGATATTCGCTTGGTCTTATGAAGATATACTTGGTTTAGACACTAATATCGTGGTTCAACGTCTGCCAACTAAAGAAGACTGCCCTCCGGTAAAGGAGAAGGTCCGTCGTATGCGCCCTGAGATGTCTGATAAAATCAAAGCTGAGGTTATGAAACAGTTTAACGCCGGGTTTCTAGCTGTTACTTCTTACCCACAGTGGGTTGCCAACGTGGTTCTGGTGCCGAAGAAGGATGGTAAGTGTGATCGGTGGATCTGGAACTGACTGTTTAACGCTGGTTTTGCGAAATGCCCCGGAAGCAAGAGTCGCCATCGTCTTTTATTTTCTCCAACATGGAAAGGACAAAAGCACAGAAAAATTCCTTATTGAGATTAGTTCTCGGTTCGGGAGGTAGATTTATAGAAAGGGAAGGTGTTAGCACCCTTTCTATCCATGGTTATCCATGGGCTCTTAGATACTTGCTCATTTGTGTTTTCAAAATGTTTGTTTTCTTTTCAAGTGTGAGTGGGTTTGAAAAAGTTTCGTTTAAAGTTTCAGATCGACTCTTGTATCAGTCCTCAAGAGTGTTTGAAAAATTGTTTTGAAAGCTTTTTGAAAGTGTAATGTGTGAAAAGAAGTTTTTGATTTGTTTTGAATTAGAGCAAGTATCTACGAGTCATCTACCTACCCTAAGGAATTAGTCTGTGTAAATATCCTTAAGGTAATGCCATCCCACCATTGAGAGGTAAGTAGCACCACCGTTGGAGGTGTTCGGGTCAATTCGAGGGTTAGGGACAGTGTGGTCACCGGGAAATAGTAAGATACCTTAGAAGCTACCCTTATTCCATTGATCTTTTTATTCCGAGGCAACTGTTTCGAGGTAACTGTTTTGAGGCAACCGTTTCGAGGCAACTAGATCAATGGAACATAAGGACTCACTAAGACGTCCTATACTCGACGACCACATTTCGAGGGGGGCAAGGCAACAGTGTGATCACCAGAGCAATAGTAGGACACCTTAGAAGCTACCCTTATGCCATGCTCATGGACATAAGGACTTACTAAAACGTCCTATACTCGACGACCACGTTTCGAGGGGCAAGGCAACAATGAGGCGTACCCTAGGAGTGGTGTGTGAATTGTGTGTCATTTTCAGTTATTATTTGTCTTGTCATGCATTGGGTGAGCTACGCTTTGATTTTATTTGGTCTATTCATTCTTTCATGCAATTATTAGCAGTTAAGGGGTGCGGAAATTAAAGTGCGGAAAAGAAAGTCCTACGCTATTACAAGGCGCGGGTCTATACATCGCCAAATTAAACAAAGACCCGATTTGAATAAAATTGCGGAAAGTAAAATGTCCTAATTATCTATTACAAGGCTTTGGGGCAATTACATAAAAAAGAAAAATAGAAGCAAACGCGCGAAAAGGAATTATAATCGAAGGTGCGAGGGCGTTGGACCCTTTAAGGAAATTGAATTGAAATTACAAATTAATTAATGATTAAAGAAAAGAAGTTATTTTTTTTGGTTTTTTGTATTTAATGGACATAAAGAAAATTAATTGGAATTAGAAATTAAATAAAAACCCTAATTCTAAGTTTTTTTTTTAATTATTAAAAAAATGTTTATGTTTAAGCCTAATTTACTAATTGTTTAATTACAAGAGTATTTACAAATTTAATTAATAATAATAATAAGGAGAAAAAGTTATTTATTGAGAAAAGAATAAAGATACTAATAACCTAATTTTTATGTGTTTTTTTTTATTATTTTAGAAAAAGACATAAAAGTTAAATACCTAAATTTAAACTAATTGTTTTATTGGAATTTATTTACAAAAACTATTTAAAGAATTAAAAAATTAAAAAAAACATATTTTTATTTTTTAATGATTTCTGATTTTTTTGGTTTTGTGTTATTATTAAGATTAATTTTGGTGAATTAAATAAAACAAAAGAAAAACAATTAAAATAAAAAGAAGAAAAGAAAAATGAAAAAATGAAAGGTGATGCAAACCATGGGGGTGTTGACCCAATTTAGGAGAGGTTATGAAGCAATTTGGCCCACTGCAAGCTAGGCCTTTTGTTGACTTTTTGAATCACATGCTTGTGGTTGACTGAGCGTGCATGATGGTCTGCTTTCGTGACCATTGGATTGATCAATCAGATTACGTGGCCAACGAGTGCTTGAGGATGTATGATGAGCCCTGGGGACTTATACTGCATGGAAGTATATGAAACAAATCAATAGAAATTATTTGAGGGGACCTGGGATTCGAACCCAGGTCCCAGTGTTTACCAAGCCATCTGCCTACCAGTTGAGCTATCAGCGCGTTTTGGATATAAAATGGAAAATAAATAATATAACATAAAACAAGAATTAGTGGTACACAAACAAAAAACGCGCCAGAATTATGAACCATCCAATGACAACCAGCCACGCTAGCCTTCGTCTCCATTTGTCCCTGTAACAAAATGAGATAGCGGGGGTTTTAAACCCCCCCAAAACACCATCTGCAAAAAATAGCGAACAGCATATAGTGAAAAAGAAAAAGGGCGCGATGGTTAATTTCTATTCATTGGAAGGTCCTGATTTCAATGGTAGTGGTCTCATGGTCCAATTTTTCCAGATGAAAGAAACCCCAAAATTGGAGCTCTGAAACCCTAAGCAGCTTTCATGGTAGATTCCTGTACAGGCGCCTATAACTCAATTGGATGGTACCAATAGCTTCAGAGAGTCCTCATTAGTGCAAATCAAACAATAAAAATCATTAAAAATGCATGAATCATGTTATGTATTTCTGGAAAAAATGTCAAACCGTATGGCTTCGTGTGAATAGTTCTTTGCGTGTTTGGGCTTGATTTTGATTGCTAGAGCTTCCTTGGGATGTCAGCAATGTGTTTGGATAGGAATGGGGACTTGAAACATACTGTAAGGAGGTTTTCAGATTTCAAGTTTGTGTGATAATTTTGCAATTTTGTATGGCCGTTTTTGGAGCTCTTAGGTCGTGTCCTTGCTTGTGTTCACTTGCATATAGGTTATGTAGTGAGTTTTGATAAGAATTATGGCCAATAATGCCTTGCATTCATGCTTAAGATTTTGACATAAACTCCATTAACAAACCTTCCATTTTTGAGCCAAATTTGAATTCTTGCTAGCTTTAGCCCTTTGCACGAATTTGGGATGTGCATAATGGTGGTTCAAAGCTAATCAAAGCAAGATATGTCCCTTAATTAACCTTTTTGATTTTTATTTGATTTTAAAGGATTTAAAATGAATTAAATCCAGTAAAATCAAATAAAAATGAAAAAATTAATTTTAAATTTTGAAATAAAATGTGGGACACGTGGGAAGCATGGCCAAGCTGATTCAAGTGGAAAAAGTGGGCCCCTTTTGTCAAAAAATGAAATTTCAAGGATAAATGATTTTGGCCATTTCACAAAAATTTCCCAACTTCTCCAATGCATATCTTGCTCAATTTTGAAGTTATGAACATGTTCTTGGACATTTTGGAAAGGTCTTGAAGTCCTCTAACCAATGTCTTTTGTCCCATGTCATTTTGATTTACCAATCTCAAGTTATGGTCTTTGACTTAAAGTCCCTTTTTGTTGACTTTTGAAAATGACCTATAATGTTGAAATTAATAACTTTTTGTGAGAGCATTTCTTGGACTTGGAATGTGAAGATGAGTTGTAGGAAATCTTCCCCCCTTCAAGATGAGCATTGGATGGGATTTTTCTGATGAACCATGAAAAAGTTATGCCTTGGTCAAGTTACAGTTGACTTTTCAACTGTCCAAAAATAGAAACTTTTGCATCTTGAGTCTTTTTTAGCCATAATTTTGAGAATCATGATCAAGAATTGATCAAATGATGTTTGTGGCTTCAAAATAAGATGTTGACCAAAATTTTTGACTTTTGACTACCAAATGACCATTTTGCCCCTACAGTTGACTGTTGAGCAATTAGGGTTTTTGACTGTGCAACTTGACCTTGTGAGCCTTGAAACTTGACATGTAGGTGCTTGACAATGTGTATGAGCATAGGAGACTTGATTGAGCCCTTGAAAACCTCAACTTCCTTGCAAGAACCAAAACCCTAGTTTGACTGGCTTAGGAGGATGGTTGACTGTGTAGCCCTTGAGTAGACTTGAGCCATTTGAGGTGATGCTTGGCAAAACTTTGAAGATTATGGGAGGGAAAATTTTGGGGTACAACAGTTGCCCCTGTTCAATCTTCTTAAGACTGAGGATGTAGATTGGCTGGCGTGCCTTTCGTAATCCGAAGGTGGAAGATGATTGAACACTAGAGTGCCCAGAAATTTGCGCTCACATAGTAGTGTGATGGTGGGAATGGGCTTACAGATGCCATTTGGAGATTAGTAGATAGGAGGATGGGCTTATAGATGCCATGTTGAGAGGTGATGGATAGGTGGATGGGCTTATAGATGCCATCTGGGTGTCGGTCGCGTAAGAGATTCCTTAGCGAGGACTTGCGTACCTGAAAAAGAAAAATTACCTGGCCTGTTACAGGAGTTGACCTTAAAATTCTTTATATAGACACGCCCTGGCTGGATACAGGTATCGGATCTTTGAACTCTTCAGACGTGCCTTCAACGGGACGGTGAGAGAACCCTGGACGATTACTACCTCAACAGTAACGATGAGAGAACCTTGGGCGATTACTACCTCAACAGTAACAGTGAGAGAACCTGGGGCGATTACTACCTCAACAGTAACAATGAGAGAATCTGGGGCAATTACTACCTCAACAGTAACGATGAGAGAATCTGGGGCGATTACTATCATCAACAGTAACGATGAGAGAATCTGGGGCGATTACTACCTCAACAGTAACGATGAGAGAATCTGGGGCGATTACTACCTTAACAGTAACGATGAGAGAATCTGGGGCGATTACTACCTCAACAGTAACAATGAGTGAATCTGGGGCGATTACTACCTCAACAGTAACGATGAGAGAATCTGGGGCGATTACTACCTCAACAGTAACGATGAGAGAATCTGGGGCGATTACTACCTCAACAGTAACGATGAGAGAATCTGGGGCGATTACTACCTCAACAGTAACGATGAGAGAATCTGGGGCGATTACTACCTCAACAGTAACGATGAGAGAATCTGGGGCGATTACTACCTCAACAGTAACGATGAGAGAATCTGGGGCGATTCTACCTCAACAGTAACGATGAGAGAATATGGGGCGATTACTACCTCAACAGTAACGATGAGAGCATCTGGGGCGATTACTACCTCAACAGTAACGATGAGAGAATCTGGGGCGATTACTACCTCAACAGTAACGATGAGAGAATCTGGGGCGATTACTACCTCAATAGTAACGATGAGAGAATCTTGGATGTCTTCTACTGAGTCTTCATCAGGAAAATCTTTAGGAATCGATTTAACTGGACTAGAGAAGGCCTTTGACTGGATCGGCATCAGAAAAATCTTTAGGAGTCGATTTAACTGAACCAGGAAAGGTCTTGGAATCTTCAACTGGAATAAGAATCAGGGAGATCTTAGGGTCGATCTGACTGAATCAGAGAAGGCCTTTGACTGGATCGGCATCAGGAAAATCTTTAGGAGTCGATTTAACTGAACCAGGCAAGGTCTTGGAATCTTCAACTGGAATAAGAATCAGGGAGATCTTAGGGTCAATCTGACTGAACCAGAGAAGGCCTTTGACTGGATAAGAATCAGAAAAATCTTTAGGAGTCGATTTAACTGAACCAGGCAAGGTCTTGAAGTCTTCAACTGGAATAAGAATCATGGAGATCTTGGGGTCAATCTAACTGAACCAGAGAAGGCCTTTGACTGGATAAGAATCAGAAAAATCTTTAGGAGTCGATTTAACTGAACCAGGCAAGGTCTTGGAATCTTCAACTGGAATAAGAATCAGGGAGATCTTAGGGTCGATCTGACTGAACCAGAGAAGGCCTTTGACTGGATAAGAATCAGAAAAATCTTTAGGAGTCGATTTAACTGAACCAGGCAAGGTCTTGGAATCTTCCACTGGAATAAGAACCAGGGAGATCTTAGGGTCGATCTGACTGAACCAGAGAAGGCCTTTGACTGGATAAGAATCAGAAAAATCTTTAGGAGTCGATTTAACTGAACCAGACTAAAGTCTTGGAATGGCTGAGAACTTAACTGAATCTTTCCTGAAAGGTAACGGTCAGTCATATGCAATGCATGATATGGATCAAGCAATGATGTTCTCAACATAAATGAGATTGTATGTTCATGATGCGTATATGCATGCTATAATGTATGGAAATGCGATGTTTATGAATGTATGTTTTTGTCTAGGAAAGTGAATCCTTGACGGATGTCGGGAAGTTAAATCTTGGGCTGATGTAGAGCTTTTGTTTCCACTGGGGATGATGATTGCAAGAATACCGGTAGGAGAAGATAACTCCGTTGGGGGATAAACTTGACGAAGAGATTACTCTGCGGGGAGAAAATCACTCTAGCGATCTTGTTGGGGATCAATACTCTGTAGGAAGAGAGGCGCTTCGCTGAGATGTTGATGATAACTCCGCTGGGGATACCGTTGTTATGTTGGAAGTTTTAATAGACTTCGCTGAGGATAGGAAGACTTCGCCGAGGGCGATCTTTCTGTGGCTTTTGGCTGAGGATAACCCAGTTATATCTTGGTCGGGAAATAACCTTTGAATAGAGTCGGGAGACGCGTTCGTGCTCTGTGGGGGATAAGCTTCCAGAATCTACTGGGGATAAGCTTCCTGCTGGGGAGATGATTCAAACTTTCCTGGGGAAATCTTGATTGGACTCTCCTGGGGAAACTTTTGAGAGATATTGGGGAAGTGGCTCCGCTGAATGTCTGGTATACCGCCGGGGAACAATCTTAGATCAAGACTGCCGGGGATGCTTGTTAAGAATGTCTGTATGATGTGCTGGGGCATGTTGAGATCTGCTGGAGGATACCCAACTTCCTTAAGACTGATTGTATAACTTTGCTTGGGGAGAGTGCATTGACTTGCTGGCTCACTCTCTGGGGAATTAAGATATCTTGGTTACCTTCTTCAGCTGATCATACCTTGTATCTTGTGGACAGAGCAATTAGATTGCTTGGATGACTCATTACTGCCCCTGTTTCTGTGGGAGAAGATACTGGTGGAGTCTTGATAACTTCCGTTTGACAAACCTTCTTCTGATAGGCAAGTGACGAGATGCTGGGACATAGTCGTACGCTGTGACCCCTAACTTTTGCCTGGACCGCCCTCTCGGGTTTTCAGTCCACCGGGATACCCATTTTTGCCCAAGCCGCCTTTTCAGGTTTTCGACTTGCCGGGTGTACATATTTTTTCATTTCATCCCTTATTTTTGCCCGAACCCTTTTGGTTCGCCGGGAAGCCCTTATTTTTGCCTAGGTGTGTCAACCTAGCGGGTCTTTGATTGTGCGTAGTATTTTTCGACTATGTCCACACTCTCAGGATGTAGGGAGGTGCCCCTGTTGTAGCGTTGTGTTGCCATACTACCAGAAGATCTTTGTTTGATCGTCCAACACTCCAAGTGATCCAGATGGAGATTTGCCCCAGGCTGGTTGGCCTTTTGAGAGATTCTCTGAATCTTGACTTAACTGCCCTAGATGATGGACAATGATCATGCCATGCCCCTTAATTGGAGGTGCTTTTGTTCATTAGACATTCGTCGCGCGAACTTCTATGCTGTTCAAACAAATAGTCATATGCAAACAATGTTATATCAGGAATGCAAAGCTTATGTCTGTCTTGACGTTTTTGAAAATGCATTTTTTCATAAAAACAAGTGAATTTTTTGTGTAAACTGTGATGTCAACTCGTTATTTTACCACAAGCCTTAAGGAGTCAGGATACCTTTCGTAACAGTATGATTTCGAACTAACCCATGCTTCAGCTAGGACTTTTAAGGGTTATAACGTGGCCTGGTTCACGGTTTAAGAAACAAAGGATAAAGGCTCAAATTATATTTGTACCCACCCGCTCTTCGGGATGTTCTTCAAACCTAAACTCAGTTGATCGTGCGTTAGACCTTGTTTGAGTCTTTGTCTTGATATTCCAATGATGGTTCGGATATTGACAGTTTATTTTGCATAGGCAGTCATTCCTTTTTTGGTTGAGCGTTTGTAGGACCTCTTTCTTTTTGATTCCGTTATCCCTGTTTTTTTTTTGCCTGAACTGTTTCTTTTATGATTACAGTTAGCGGGATGCCCCAGTTTTATAAGTCTCCTTCATAGGTTTTGACTTAATGGGTTTTTATTTTGAGAAGTAATGACTTCCTGTCTGTGTGATTGTTCGGAACCATCACTGTCTTCTTTTTTTGTAAGGACCTCTTAGGTGCCATTTGTTATGCACTTGGATCAACTGAGAGAACTACCCTGCCCCAGGTTATGATAAAGGGTTTTAATTTTCGAAAAGAAAAACTCCTACTTCTTTGGCTCAGAGGGGTTGATGAGGGATTATCTTCCTTATAACTCCGGTGTTTAGGGATTGAAACAATGCCTGTACCTCATCAGCGGGGTCTGTTCAAAAGCATACTGTAAAGATCGTGGTATCGTTTTCGTCATCCTCCCTCAAGAGGCTTAGAATTATTAACCGAGCATTGATCATCAGAAAAAATATGAAAATAATTTGTATATAGTGAATACGAAATAATTACTTCAAAATAGACATGTGTAGTGCATTAATGAAATAACAATGTTTAACATGAATAAATGTTTGAACAATCAAAAGAAAATCACAACTTGAAAAATTCTAATGAACAAAAGTCTTCTAGTCTCGGGGCTTGTTACTTCGACTTGTGCATCTTGTAGGGATGGCAGGAGCATTCAGCCTGGCCCATCTGGGTGAAATCCATAGCTCTTTCATTAATCAGATCTTGGATCTTATTCTTCAGAGCCCAGCAATCATCGGTGTCATGTCCTGGACTGTCAGAGTGGTATGCACATCTTTCCTCAGGATTGTACTTTAGGGAGGTTGTGTTGAGATTCTTAGGAGGGTCCCTTAACGTCACCAGATTCAACCTCAACAATTGTTGTAAAGCTTGAGACGGTGACACGTTGAGCTTGGTGAACTGCCTTTTAGGCTTGTCCGGCTTGCTCTGATCAGCCCGTTGTTCTTGGCGAGGTCGTTGTTGGACCTGTGAAGTAGTAGCAGCTTGGAGAGGCCCGTTCATTAAACCAAACCTTTGTCCTCTCGGAAGCTGTTCAATGACCTGGTCCCTGACTTGGGCTGGTTGCTTCCTGTCTTGATGAAGCTGACTGATCATGGCCCTCAGCTCTCCTTGCTCCCGAGCTAAACCTTGGATGAGAGCCCTTTGCCCCAGCATCTGGGTTTTCATCGTATCTACCTCAGCTTGCAGACGTTTCATCTGCTCGTCCTTATCATCTTCGGGACTTTTGCTGGCCAAATTCCCCATAAGGAGTGTCCTCAACTCTTCTTGCCCCTTGGATAGGCTTAGGAAGATCTCCCTGAATTGAATCTCTTGAGCATGAGGTCCCTGGTTATCTTGTTGGGAAGCCATTGCTGAAATAAACAGCGGAGAAGGTAAGTGTCCTGTAACAGGGGTACCTGTTATGCAATGATGTGTATGCATGCAATGTTTTCAAGGACCTCACGGGGTAAACAAGAAGATTGTTAGAATTGGAAACCGATAGCTTGATTGAAGGAACTTCATGTTGTTGAGAGTCCTTCTTCAAGGGTCAAGGCTCACCATATCGAGTGGGTCATAGCCCCTGACTTTAGTCATCATGTCTGGTTTTGATTTCCAACCAACCTTGGTTAGGGGAACCTTCTTCAGGAGTCAAAGCTCACCATATCTAGTGGGTCATAGCCTCTGACTCAGATCATCAACCTGGCTAGAGGAAAATAAATCCCCTTTGCCCCTTACTAGACATTCTGGTTCATCATGACCTGCATCACAAGCCCTTGAGATCCTTGAAATGGATTAGTCCTTATGTATGCAATGGTATGATGGTATGATGTCATGCTATGCATGGGATAATGTAGGTAAACCCTGTTATGAGTCCCAATTAAGGACTGTAAACAAAACCTGCAAGAAACTCAAGTGTCAGATAACAAGCATGCAAGTAGTCAAGTATGAAAGCACACAAGTCACACCACAGCCCTTAGAGTTTAGGCCAGCATGGGGTCTGGGTATTACCCTCTTGAAGTTGGTGGGCTCAACCTGTCCTATTAGAAGTAACCGGGTTCTAAGGGTCCCAATATCACTGGATTGCTTTCATTGTTCATCGTTTCGATTTAGCCACTGAATTGGCGACCGAAATATTCTAGGAAAGCAACCCTCAATTGAGTGTAGTATCGAGTATCAACCAACCTCGGACTGCACCAAAATCAGTTATCTCACTACCCTAAAGAGGCCAAGATAGTTCAATTAAGGTTCCTAAGGTCAGTTGATGCTTCACGACACCACGTGGAGGCCCCGTACTCTCCTTGACTAGACTCAAGGGTTACCGGTACACACCAAAGTGCCACATCAATGTAGCAGACTGCTTCAACCATGTCGGTATACCCCGCACAGTTCCCTCACAGCCTTGTTGCTACTTTCTAAGAAGGTATCCCCAGATCCGGGTTTAGGATCTATAGAACTCCCAAGATAGTACCCACAATAATAAAGCAAACAATTCAGACAATTGAAAACACAAGTGATCTTAGCCCTAAGGTACACCTCACTTTAACGTAGTCCCCAGCAGAGTCGCCAGTTCTGTGATCGGTGGATCTGGAACTGACTGTTTAACGCTGGTTTTGCGAAATGTCGCGGAAGCAAGAGTCGCCACCGTCTTTTATTTTCTCCAACATGGAAAGGACAAAAGCACAGAAAAATTCCTTATTGAGATTAGTTCTCGGTTCGGGAGGTAGATTTATAGAAAGGGAAGGTGTTAGCACCCTTTCTATCCATGGTTATCCATGGGCTCTTAGATACTTGCTCATTTGTGTTTTCAAAATGTTTGTTTGCTTTTCAAGTGTGAGCGGGTTTGAAAAAGTTTCCTTTAAAGTTTCAGATCGACTCTTGTATCAGTCCTCAAGAGTGTTTGAAAAATTGTTTTGAAAGCTTTTTGAAAGTGTAATGTGTGAAAAGAAGTTTTTGATTTGTTTTGAATTAGAGCAAGTATCTACGAGTCATCTACCTACCCTAAGGAATTAGTCTGTGTAAATATCCTTAAGGTAATGCCATCCCACCATTGAGAGGTAAGTAGCACCACCGTTGGAGGTGTTCGGGTCAATTCGAGGGTTAGGGACAGTGTGGTCACCGGGTAATAGTAAGATACCTTAGAATCTACCCTTATGCCATTGATCTTTTTATTCCGAGGCAACCGTTTCGAGGCAACTGTTCCGAGGCAACCGTTTCGAGGAAACTAGATCAATGGAACATAAGGACTCACTAAGACGTCCTATACTCGACGACCACGTTTCGAGGGGGGCAAGGCAACAGTGTGATCACCAGAGCAATAGTAGGACACCTTAGAAGCTACCCTTATGCCATGTTCATGGACATAAGGACTTACTAAAACGTCCTATACTCGACGACCACGTTTCGAGTTGCAAGGCAACAGTGAGGCGTACCCTAGGAGTGGTGTGTGAATTGTGTGTCATTTTCAGTTATTATTTGTCTTGTCATGCATTGGGTGAGCTACGCTTTGATTTTATTTGGGCCATTCATTCTTTCATGCAATTATTAGCAGTTAAGGGGTGCGGAAATTAAAGTGTGGAAAAGAAAGTCCTACGCTATTACAAGGCGCGGGTCTATACATCGCCAAATTAAACAAAGACCCGATTTGAATAAAATTGCGAAAAGTAAAATGTCCTAATTATCTATTACAAGGCTTTGGGGCAATTACATAAAAAAGAAAAATAGAAGCAAACGCGCGAAAAGGAATTATAATCGAAGGTGCGAGGGCGTTGGACCCTTTAAGGAAATTGAATTGAAATTACAAATTAATTAATGATTAAAGAAAAGAAGTTATTTTTTTTTGTTTTTTGTATTTAATGGACATAAAGAAAATTAATTGGAATTAGAAATTAAATAAAAACCCTAATTCTAAGTTTATTTTTAATTATTAAAAAAATGTTTAAGTTTAAGCCTAATTTACTAATTGTTTAATTACAAGAGTATTTACAAATTTAATTAATAATAATAATAAGGAGAAAAAGTTATTTATTGAGAAAAGAATAAAGATACTAATAACCTAATTTTTATGTGTTTTTTTTTATTATTTTAGAAAAAGACATAAAATTTAAATACCTAAATTTAAACTAATTATTTTATTGGAATTTATTTACAAAAACTATTTAAAGAATTAAAAAATTAAATAAAACATATTTTTATTTTTTAATGATTTCTGATTTTTTTGGTTTTGTGTTATTATTAAGATTAATTTTGGTGAATTAAATAAAACAAAAGAAAAACAATTAAAATAAAAAGAAGAAAAGAAAAATGAAAAAATGAAAGGTGATGCAAACCATGAGGGTGTTGACCCAATTTAGGAGAGGTTATGAAGCAATTTGGCCCACTGCAAGCTAGGCCTTTTGTTGACTTTTTGAATCACATGCTTGTGGTTGACTGAGCGTGCATGATGGTCTGCTTTCGTGACCATTGGATTGATCAATCAGATTACGTGGCCAACGAGTGCTTGAGGATGTATGATGAGCCCTTGGGACTTGTACTGCATGGAAGTATATGAAACAAAACAATAGAAATTATTTGAGGGGACCTGGGATTCGAACCCAGGTCCCAGTGTTTACCAAGCCATCTGCCTACCAGTTGAGCTATCAGCGCGTTTTGGATATAAAATGGAAAATAAATAATATAACGTAAAACAAGAATTAGTGGTACACAAACAAAAAACGCGCCAGAATTATGAACCATCCAATGACAACCAGCCACGCTAGCCTTCGTCTCCATTTGTCCCTGTAACAAAATGAGATAGCGGGGGTTTTAAACCCCCCCAAAACACCATCTGCAAAAAATAGCGAACAACATATAGTGAAAAAGAAAAAGGGCGCGATGGTTAATTTCTATTCATTGGAAGGTCCTGATTTCAATGGTAGTGGTCTCATGGTCCAATTTTTCCAGATGAAAGAAACCTCAAAATTGGAGCTCTGAAACCCTAAGCAGCTTTCATGGTAGATTCCTGTACAGGCGCCTATAACTCAATTGGATGGTACCAATAGCTTCAGAGAGTCCTCATTAGTGCAAATCAAACAATAAAAATCATTAAAAATGCATGAATCATGTTATGTATTTCTGGAAAAAATGTCAAACCGTATGGCTTCGTGTGAATAGTTCTTTGCGTGTTTGGGCTTGATTTTGATTGCTAGAGCTTCCTTGGGATGTCAACAATGTGTTTGGATAGGAATGGGGACTTGAAACGTACTGTAAGGAGGTTTTCAGATTTCAAGTTTGTGTGATAATTTTGCAATTTTGTATGGCCGTTTTTGGAGCTCTTAGGTCGTGTCCTTGCTTGTGTTCACTTGCATATAGGTTATGTAATGAGTTTTGATAAGAATTATGGCCAATAATGCCTTGCATTCATGCTTAAGATTTTGACATAAACTCCATTAACAAACCTTCCATTTTTTAGCCAAATTTGAATTCTTGCTAGCTTTAGCCATTTGCACGAATTTGGGATGTGCATAATGGTGGTTCAAAGCTAATCAAAGCAAGATATGTCCCTTAATTAACCTTTTTTATTTTTATTTGATTTTAAAGGATTTAAAATGAATTAAATCCAATAAAATCAAATAAAAATGAAAAAATTAATTTTAAATTTTGAAATAAAATGTGGGACACGTGGGAAGCATGGCCAAGCTGATTCAAGTGGAAAAAGTGGGCCCCTTTTGTCAAAAAATGAAATTTCAAGGATAAATGATTTTGGCCATTTCACAAAAATTTCCCAACTTCTCCAATGCATATCTTGCTCAATTTTGAAGTTATGAACATGTTATTGGACATTTTGGAAAGGTCTTGAAGTCCTCTAACCAATGTCTTTGGTCCCATGTCATTTTGATTTACCAATCTCAAGTTATGGTCTTTGACTTAAAGTCCCTTTTTGTTGACTTTTGAAAATGACCTATAATGTTGAAATTGATAACTTTTTGTGAGAGCATTTCTTGGACTTGGAATGTGAAGATGATTTGTAGGAAATCTTCCCCCCTTTAAGATGAGCATTGGATGGGATTTTTCTGATGAACCATGAAAAAGTTATGCCTTGGTCAAGTTACAGTTGACTTTTCAACTGTCCAAAAATAGAAACTTTTGCATCTTGAGTCTTTTTGAGCCATAATTTTGAGAATCATGATCAATAATTGATCAAATGATGTTTGTGGCTTCAAAATAAGATGTTGACCAAAAATTTTGACTTTTGACTACCAAATGACCATTTTGCCCCTACAGTTGACTGTTGAGCAATTAGGGTTTTTGACTGTGCAACTTGACCTTGTGAGCCTTGAAACTTGACATGTAGGTGCTTGACAATGTGTATGAGCATAGGAGACTTGATTGAGCCCTTGAAAACCTCAACTTCCTTGCAAGAACCAAAACCCTAGTTTGACTGGCTTAGGAGGATGGTTGACTGTGTAGCCCTTGAGTAGACTTGAGCCATTTGAGGTGATGCTTGGCAAAACTTTGAAGATTATGGGAGGGCAAATTTTGGGGTACAACAGTAAGGTTCAGATGTGTGTGGATTATAGAGATCTGAACAGGGCAAGCCCCAAGGATGTTTTACCACTTCCTCATATCGATGTCCTGGTTGACAACACCGCACAACATAAGGTCTTCTCCTTTATGGATGGTTTTTCCGGTTATAATCAGATTATGATGGCTCCCGAAGACATGGAGAAGACAACCTTAGTTACGCAATGGGGCACCTTTTGTTACAAAGTAATGCCTTTCGGGTTGAAGAATGCTGGGGAAACTTATCAGCGCGCCGTGGTCGCTTTTTTCCACGACATGATTCACCATGAGATTGAGGTATACGTTAATGACATGATTGAAAGGTCCCGGACTGAAGAAGAACACCTTGAACATCTTCAGAAACTATTCGACGGGTTGAAGACGTACAAGCTGAGGTTAAACCCGAACGAGTGCACCTTCGGGGTAAGGTCTGGTAAGCTACTAGTTTTCGTCGTTAGTGATAAAGGTATTCAAGTGGATCCCGCAAAGGTGAAGGCTATACGGGAGATGCCAGCTCCCCGAACAGAAAAGGAAGTTAGAGGCTTTTTGGGACGTCTGAATTACATTGCTCGGTTCATTTTGCACCTGACTGCTACTTGTGAGCCAATCTTCAAGCTGCTGAAGAAGGATCAAGTGGTAAAATGGAATGATGAATGTCAGGCCGCTTTCGAAAGGATCAAGGAATACATCTAAGAGCCACCTATTCTGATGCCTCCAGTTGAAGGAAGACCTTTGATCTTATACTTGACAGTACTAGATAATTCAATGGGGTGCGTGTTGGGGCAGCATGATGAGTCTGGCCGAAAAGAGCATGCTATTTACTACCTTAGCAAAAAGTTTACCGACTGCGAGACCCGATACTCGTTGCTCGAGAAAACTTGATGCGCTTTGGCATGGGCTGCTCGCCGGCTGAGAAAGTATATGCTGACTCACACTACCCTATTAATATCAAAGATGGATCCAATCAAGTATATCTTCGAAAATCCTGCCTTGTCCAGAAGAATAGCAAGATGGAAGATGATCTTAACTGAGTACGACATCCAATACACAAGCCAGAAAGAAATCAAGGGGAGTGTGTTGGCAGATCATTTGGCACATCAGGCCGTAGATGACTACCAATCTATGAATTTCGAGTTTCCGGATGAGAACATCATGTTGGTGACTGATTGTGAGAAACCTGGATCGGATGAAAGACCTGAGGAGGGATCCCGATGGTCTATGTACTTTGATAGAGCCTCAAATGCGTTGGGAAATGGAATTGGTGTTGTGATTATATCTCCTGAAGGCTGTCATACTCCATTCACCGCCCAATTATGTTTTAACTGCACCAACAATATGGCGGAGTATGAAGCGTGCATCATGGGCCTTCGAGCAGCTATTGACCTAAGGATTAAGTTCTTGAGTGTATTCGGAGATTCCGCTCTAGTGATCAGTCAGATCAAATGCGAGTGGGATACGAAACACCCAAATCTTATTCCTTACAAAGAGTATGTACTGACGTTGCTCCCACACTTCGAGGAGATAACCTTTGAACACTTCCCCAGAGAGGAAAATCAGTTAGCGAACATGCTAGCTACTATGTCTTCCATGTTCAAGGTTAGGTGGGACAATGAAGCTCCCCAGATTACAATCGAGAGGTTGGACGAACCCGCACATTGCTGTGATATTGAGACTGAAGAGGTAACAGATAAACCCTGGTTTCATGAGGTAAAGAGGTATCTTGAGGCTCAGGAGTACCCCGAGGGTGCATCTGTTAATGATAAGAAGTTCTTGAGAAGGTTTGTGGCGAATTTTTTCATCAGTAATGGGATCCTTTATAAGCGTAACCTGTTAGAACATAGTTTGATTCTATAACCCTCAGTTAGAGTTTTGATGATAATAAAATACAAGATTAAATGAATTATGAGTTTTATATTTGACATAGATGCTACTTAAAATTATTATGTATATTTACAGGAAACTCTGATGGAATCAGCATCAGAATATCTATATCAACATCAGCATCAGAAGATGTAAACCAGAAGATCATACATGTGCTTATGCTGAAGTCTGATGAACAGAATCTGCACTCAACACACTCTGATTCTGATCAGGATCTTATCAATGTCATCAGCACTCAGAAGCAATCAGAATAAACTCAAAGCCAAGATCACTATGATCTTAATCAAGCAGAACATTCTGAAGTGACAATGGTACTGCATTCAAGGCAGATTAATTACCAACGGCTTTATTCCAAGACAAAGATCTTCTCAAAATGGAAAGAACGTAATGAGCATTGAAATGGAATTATTGGCATCAACGTATCTTTTCCAAGAAGTATTTAAACAAATCAGTGAGAAATGAATTGGCTAATGCTCTACAATACTCTACACGCCTAAAGTCAATCATCTTCATCCTCACTCATACAGTTTGCAAAAGCTCTCAATTGATTATTCTATAGCTCTAGCAATCTAGTATCATCTAAGCTTTACTTTGTGTATTGTCACAGTTGTGATATACAATTTTTGTAGAAAACATCAAACACACATATTGTTCATTTATTTGTAAGAAAGAATTTCCTTGAGAAACCGGTCTGTGGTTTAGACTCAAGAAGGCTTTAGCAGTTGTTAAAGCAATTGTAATATTCAGTTGAATATAGTGGATTAAGACCTCGTTGGAGAGAGGCGAAATCACCTTGACGGGTGGACTGGAGTAGTTTGAGATCAAACAAACCAGGATAAAAATAACGTGTTGTCTGCATTTGATTTCAAGTTTTAACAATTCAACCCCCCTTCTTGTGTTTTTCACTTCTTCATAACCATGACTCAACCTTACTGCGATGTGTGGACAAGAACGAGGCAGACAGGATTATGGAAGAGTTACATGAAGGTACTTTTGGAACTCATTCCAGCGGACATACCATGGCAAAGAAGATCCTAAGGGCAGGATATTTTTGGTCTACTATGGAAGCCGATTGTTATCATCATTCTCGGACTTGCCATAAATGCCAAGTCTATGCTGATAAGGTGCATATACCTATAGTTCCTCTGAATGTTTTGACAGCTCATTGGCCTTTTGAAATGTGGGGCATCAATATGATTGGCGAGATCAGACCTACTGCATCCAACGGGCATCGTTTCATCCTGGTGGCTATTGATTACTTTATGAAGTGGGTTGAGGCAGCTTCCTTTTCTACAGTAACCAAGAACGTCGTGGCGCAGTTCATCCGACACAACTTGATCTGTCGATATGGTGTTCCATAGAGGATCATTACGGACAATGGTACAAATCTCAACAACACAATGATCACCGAGCTCTGCAAACAGTTTGAGATACATCATCACAACTCTTCTCCTTACCGGCTGAAGATGAATGGGGCTGTTGAAACGGCTAATAAAAACATCAAGAAGATTGTGCAGAAGATGACGGTGACATACAAAGACTGGCACGAGATGTTACCGTTTTCTCTTCATGGGTACCGAACCTCAGCGCGGACGTCAACAAGGGCAACACCCTATTCTTTGGTGTATGGCATGGAGGCGGTCTTACTCATTGAAGTCCAGATACCCTCTCTCCGGGTTATGAAGGATGCAGGTTTGAGCGAGGAAGATTGGATTCAGACTCGGCTTGATCAGCTGAACTTAATCGACGAAAAGAGACTTACTGCTATTTGTCATGGTCAAACGTATCAAAAGCGAATGATCAAGGCATTTAACAAGAAAGTTAGACGACAAGAGTATCAAGTCGGGGATCTGGTGATCAAACGCATCATACTACCACAAGGTGATCCCAGGGGAAAATGGACCCCTACGTACGAAGGGCCATTTATGGTTAAGAACATTTTCTCGGGAGGAGCTATGATTCTAACCACCATGGATGGTGACGACCTTCCCCACCCCGTCAATGCAGACATAGTGAAAAAATACTACGCATAATCAAAGACCCGCTAGGTCGACTGGCCTAGGCAAAAGTAAGGGCTTCCTGGCGAACCCAAAGGGTTCGGGAAAAAATAAGGGATGAAAAAAAAAATTGTACACCCGGCAAGTCGAAAACATGAAAAGGCGGGTTGGGCAAAAAAGGGTATCCCGGTGGACTAAAAATCCGAAAGGGCGGTCCAGGCAAAAATTAGGGATTAAAGCGTAACACTATGTCTCATTGGATCATCTAGCAACCAGACTCTGGTATCGACTATCAAGCTCGGACGACGCCAATCAATCGTATCTACCTTCAACCAAGTAGCAAAGTGATGAGACGCTCAAAGATATAAAGGCAATAGCAGAGTTAGAACCCAGTGGGATCGTTCACATAACTGTTTTTCTTTGTTTTTCACAAATTGTATAATTCATCTTTCGGCGGTGTTTTCTTACTAGGACGTCAGCCTCTTGTACAAAAACGCCTATTTACAGGCCAACTTTAAAATCAATACAATTCATTTTCACAAAGAAATTTCAAATTATTTTCCTTTTTCTGTTTTGTTTTGCAAGAACGTCCAATGGTTGATTTTGATATATGCATTTTACAATAATTACTGCTCATAAATATTTACATGCGAAACAAAAGACGATTACTCGTAATTCCAGAAACAAGGGCAAACAAGAAATGTCCATACCTTACAGTCGCTCTACTCACCAGGTACATGGATAGACCTGGCTAGAGAAAATGACTAAAAATATATACACTCCCCGTAGAGTAAGGAAAAAGACAGTGATGTTAGCTTTCCCAAACAGGACACAACTCTCCCCAGCTGAGGTTCACAATCGCGAATGAGTCGGTAAGATTCTCCCCAAGTAGAGTTCATCTATCACCAGCACTAGAAGGTTATCTCCAGTGGAGTTTCTTTCTTCTACAAACAGAAACTTTATCCCCGACAAAGTTCATCATTGCCAGCAACAGTAATTCATCCACAACCCAGGTTATTTCTCCAAGTCAGCAGATCTCCTGACAGAGTATCTCTTCCCCACAGAGTCATTCTCTCACCAATGCATTCTCCAGCAGGATTATTCTCCCAATCATCTTCGGTCGTTATCCCCAACGAGCGAAACTCTTTATATTCTCCATCAGCGGTTCGGGATTTATTTTCCCCAGCTAAAGAACATCATAAAAGCATTGCACATCCATACATCATGACATGCATACGCATCATACAACACAATCTCACTTATTTTGAGAACATCATTACTCAATACATGTCATACATCATGACATTACATACGACTAACCCTTTACCTTTCAGGAAAAGATACAATTAAATTCTCATAAAGTTCAAGCTATGAAGCCTAGGTACGATAGGATAATATCTTGATTCCTCATATTGTGAAGCCCAGAGAACGACCGAATAACAGTATCAGAATACCACGAAGCCTGGATTACGACCAGATAGTGGTATCTCTTAAAAGCAAGATATGAAGCCCGGATTCGACCGAATAGTAGTTTAATCCCCAGCAAGTTACTGTGAAGCCTGGATTACGACCAGATAGTAGTACATGACACCATAAAGACTGGATTTGACCAGATAATGGTATGAAACATCGTGAAGCCTGGATTACGACCAGATAGCGGTACAAGACACTGCGAAGCTTGGATTTCTACCAAATAGCAGTTTACCTGGACAGTTACTAAGAAGCCCGGAGTCGACCAAATATTAGTGTGCCCTAAATTCAAGTTGAAGCCCGAATGCGACCGGATAACAACTGGATTTCTTCTGAAACCTGGATTACGACCGGATAAGAATTGAGAAATTGCGAAGCCTGGATTATGACCGGGTAGCAAGATTGATCTCATCTCCCCAGTAAATCACTGTGAAGCCCAGATTACGACCAGATAACAACCGATCTTATCACTATGAAGCCTGGATCATGACCAGATTGTAGTTCATTTTCTCCTCTTCAACCAAGAGATGATTCCCCAGTAGAATAACGGACGACCGAAGCTCCTAAAATTCAACTTTTCTCAAGACAGAGAACAACATTCCCCAACGAAATCTTCCTCAACGACAAGTATACAAGCTCTCGCTAAGGAATCCCTTATGCGATCGACACTCCTTCGGATGGCATCTTTAAGCCCATCTCCCATCATCAATCTCCAAATTGCATCTTTAAGCCCATTCCCGACATCACAAGACAAATACTACTTCATGCGAGTGCACAATTTTGGGCACTCTAGTGTTCAATCATCTTCCACCTTCGGATCACGAAAGGCAGACAAGCCAATCTACATCCTCAAGTTTAAGAAGACTGAACAGGGGCAACTGTTGTACCCCAAAATTTTCCCTCTCATATTTCTCATTACATTTCAAGTGAGGTCTTCAAATTGCTCAAGGAAGTCCAAGGGTTGACTAGACAAACTCTCTCTTAAGGCAGTCTACCTCAAATTAGGGTTTCATGTTGCATCAAGATACTTGAGTCCAAGGGATCCCAAATTCTCACCATTGTCCTAATATGATCTCAAGATCATCAATGTCAAGTTTCAAGCCTTGCATAGAAAGTTTGCTCAGTCAATTGCTCAAAGGCCTGAAAATCGACAGTGTTAGGGCAAAACTCAACTGTGGCCCACATACAGTCAAACTTCAAGATTTTTGGTCAACTTCCTCATTTTGAAGTATTATTCATAATTTGATCTAAGTTTGATCATGATTCATCAAGGATTTCTCCCAATTCATCAAAACCCAAAAGTTGCTAAATTAGGGTTTTGTAGGAAAAGTCAACTCAACTTTGACCAAGCATAACTTTCTCATACTTTATGAGAAATGACCCATCCAAAGCTGATTTTCAAGAGGGTGCAATTACATACAATTCATCTTCATCTCCAAAGTTCAAAATATGCACTCACAAGAAGTTATGAATTTGGATATTATAGGTCATTTTGAAAAGTCAACAAAAACACCTTTTTTGTCAAAGCTTCATACATGAACATGGAAGACTCAATTGAGATGAGACCAAAAGGGTTGCTTAGAGGATATCTCAATATTTCTAAAACGTCCAAGAACACCTTCAAAGAATCAAAATTGAGGAAGTTGACCTTTTTTGCAAAATTGTCAAAAGTCAACTATGCCTCAAATTGCAAATTTTGCTAAATGGGCCCAATCTTTTGCACTTGTTTTGAGTTGGTAGCATGGTCCAAGACCTCTAGATCTTTCCACTTGTCTTTATCTTATTTTTATTATTTATTTTGATTTTTTATTATAATTAAATCAATTTAAATCAAAACAAATCATGAGAAAATCCAAATCATTGAAACCTCAAGATCTTGTGCATATTTTAGGTCCTATATCCAGTTGGCAAGTGAATCAATTCGTGCAAGGCCTTTGTGTGCATGAAAAGATTGGTTTTGACCTATTTTTGGAAAGATTTTCAAGTGAATCAAATCAAGATCAAAAGCTATAATGGATAAAGATTGAGAGCATAATTTCAACCCTAATTGAATCCTTGGTATATAGTGAACATTTGCAGACCTAAAACACAAGGCTTGGGAGGCGTGAAAAGGCAGAACAAACTTGGAAAAATCACAAAAAAGTGCTGAGTTAATTTCATAGTTCCAGGCGATTACACGACTCCCTGACCATCTCATTCACTTACTGGGATCACAAGCAAGCTATACCAATCAAGAACAAGGACTTTCCAGCGCTAGAACTCACTGTAAGTCAACCACGGCAATGGCTTCTTCTTGGAATCGAATTGCATGATTTTGGCATCTATAGCATGAAATACTTATATATTCTTGCTCCTTGAAACATTTGAAAACTATCTATAACATTTAATTGCATTTTTGTGGACTGTATCAAGATTTGCCATTATTAGGGTTCTCGGTCTCGATTTAGGATCTTTTCACACAGGTAAAATTGGGCCACAAAAGGGGCACCATAATGCTCAGCAGGTCAAGACGAGTTGATTCATGGAATTAAATTTTATTTATCATGCCCATGGAATATTTTGAAATAAGCTAGGGATGTAGCGACGGATGGTGACCGTAGGTAAAAGTTTTTAACTTTTACCAACGGAGAGAGGATAGAGACGACCTGCGTGGCACCATATTACTTGTCCATTTGAATTTTGGCGCTTTTTTCCCACTAACTTGCTTTATTATATATTATTCATTGTTATTATTCTATGTACAATAAACATGTGCAGCGCAATTGGTAAAGAGGTGAGTGGAAAAGGCTATGAGGCCTGGGTTCGAATCCTAGGTCCCCCCATTATTTCATGTTATTTTTCTTCAGATGTTCAGGCGCGCACACAAGGCCAAAGGATCACCATGTGCCCTCAGGATCCAACCATTGGATCTCTAGATAGCCAGATCTAAAGGCCATCAGATGAAGGAGCATCATAGGCCTTGGTCAACATGCAATAGAGAACCTGGGAAGTCAAACGTGGACTTTTGGTTTTGGGCCAGAATTGCTAGCAACACACCCCTCCAAATTACTTTCTCAGGCCCATTTTCTTCTTCTTTTCATTTATATTTTCTTTTATTTAATTTATTTAATTATTTTTACTAACATAAAATCAATTCCTTTTTTTATTAAAAAATCACAAAAAACAATTTTTCATCCAATTAGATTTAGTTTTATTTTTTATCAAAAAAAATAATTAATTTAATTAGTTTATTTAATTTTAGGGTAACTTAAATTCTTTTTGTAAATAAATTAAAAACAATTAGAAAATTAGGGTTTTAGTTTAATTTAGTTCTATTTTCTTTTTCCTAAAAAAGTAATCAAAAATATAAAAATAGGCCATGTAAATTATTTTATTTATTTAACTTAATTACTAATTAATTTTGTATTTAATTTAAAAACCTTATTTTTTTCTCTTAAATAATTAAAAACAACAAAAATAACTGTTTCTTTCGATTAGGTTAGACGGGGTCAAAACCCTAGTTCTCTCTCGTTCTTGATTCATCGCGTTTGTTGTACGCCAAAACTTTCCCTCTCATTTCATCAACATTTCTCATCACAAGGCTTTTGGAACTCAAGATCAAGTTAGGGTTTGCTCTGCTCAAGACACCTCCTTGCATTATTGACCTAAATTAGGGTTTGAGTTTGCACAGTGATGTTTTGACCAACAATGCCCAAATTGACTTTCATACTTCATTTTGGACTCACAAGTTTGTCCATACCAAGTTTCAAGCCTTGATTCAAATTTTTGCCCAGACAACGGGACAATTGACCTAGAAATCAGCTGTATTGGGGAAAAAGTCAACTATGGCCAATTGACAGTCAAAACTCATGAATTTTGACCCACATCAACATTATGAACTCATATGAACCATTTGATCAAGCTGGGATCACAATTCCACAAGAAATTTGATCAGATCACCAAAAGGGCAAAATGGTCATTTTTAGGGTTTTGACTGCACAAAGACAATTTTTGACTGTTTGACCTAACCAATGGCAAATAAAGCTCAACCATGGACTCAAGGACTCAATGACATTATCTTGAGCCATTCAACAAGTTCAAAAGATCTCAAATGCATAGGATTGACAGATGAATTTTTCAGTCAACTGATCAAAATTTGACTGTACACTAAAAAGTCAAACTTTGACTTTTTGGTCAAAATCAAGTTCCCAGAGTTATTTTTCATCAAGACATGTCAAATTATGAAACTTGTTCATCAAGAAACCCAAAAATGAAAATTAGGGTTTAAAATGGAAAATTTTCATAACTTAGAAATTTTCTAAGTTATAAAATTTTCTTATTTTTTCCTAACTTTGTCCCAGTTTTTCACCAAGATGCAAATAGATTCAAACAAAACTTGTAACATGAAAGTTGTAGTACATCACAAAGTCTACAACTTTGATTCACAAAGTTTTCTCAAAAGAGGCTTGTATATCAAGTTATTATTTTTGGAACAAGGATACCTAAAACTTTTAACTTAGAGAAATTTTTGCCCTAGTTTAGGCAGGATTTTGACCCATCTTCTTGGCCATTTTTCACATAGTTCCACTTAGATTTTCAAGTTACATTTCAAATATGGATTATAGTACATGTTTCAAGCTTTCCAAATTGTCCAAGAACTCCTCAAACACCCTTGTGGTTAGGGAGAATCGAGCGCTTGAAGTTGGAAAAAGCTCACTTTGATCCATGGCCAATACATGTTCATACAACTTGCATTTTCAAATCAGCATGCTTTGTACTAGCTTGCAGGCCTCTAAACCATTTTAAACTCCTTAATTAAATGCAAATCCACTGAGCTAATGCATTATCTTGGCCATTTGGACATTGCATGCAAAACTAATCCTTATTTGGAAAAAGGTGTATTGCCATTTTTGAAAAGTTACACTTTATGTCAAACCAAGATCCTTGAGGCATGGGGCCAGATCTCTGAGGCAAGATCAAATCCACAAATTGCAAGTATCAAGGGAAAGATATGCAGCATACAAGATAGGGATCACATGCCTGTATTGACAAGTTAGACACTCTTACTTCAAGAAGAAGAAATTTGTCCAAAATCTTCCCAACTCAAAAACCATCCATATTCAGCTTACACAAACATTGCAAACACATTTCACACAACCCTTTGAGTCATAAACACGAGCCCTTCACCACTCAAACATCCTTGTACACAAAATCATTGCTTTTCTGCAAAACAGAGCAAGCCCTGCAGAACCACTTCTATCTCCACTTTCCCTTGTGCGTTTTGCCTCAAATTTGTTCCAATACCTTCCATTCAACTCACCTAAACTATTCCAGCCCTCCATTGCTAGATGTAACACCATTAACATACATTGCCATTTTTGCTTCAAAGCTTTGTAGGTTGAGTTCTGTAGCACGATTCAGGCTACTTCAAAACAAGTCAAGCATTGGAAAAGCTTCAGTGGACCTCAGGCAAGCTCAAAAGAACCTCAAGCACCCTTGGAAGTTGCTGCATTATCCAGCTAGAAGTCAACTGAAACAGGTATTTCATGAACTTCTATCTCTCTATTTAGGAATAGTTAGACTTAGGTTTGTGAATAAAAGATGTTGTATTCATAGCCCTGAAACCATACATGTGCTTAGTTTTCATTTATATTAACCATGCTAGGAGAATTTCACCCATGAACTTTCTGAAAAAAACTAGGTTAAGAATTAGGGCCAGAGAAATTCTCTCTGGTCTTTGAGAGTTAGCTTAATATTTTTATATGGTTAGATTTGTTATTTGATTCTCTACAAGTTTCATGTTTTGAGTTTTGTCAAAGGATCACAAATACAGGAGATACAGGTCTGTGTTGCTAGCGCGCGTTTTTTCAAACTTCTGTTTGACAGAGGAAGAAGATGAAGTAGATGGGCTACGCCTGGCTACTTTCTGCTTTTCACACCCTATTTTTCAGTTTCACACCCCCTGGCCCATTTCTTGTATTTTTATTATTTTTGCATTTTTATCACATTTCTGACTTTAATATTTTATTTTCTAACATAAAAGATACTTAAAAAATATTTTCATTTTTTTTACATTTTAATTGGTATTTATGTTTATTTTTCCTAACTTAAAAATGATTAAATACTTATATTATTTTTGTTTAAACCTAAAAAATAATACAAATAATACTTAAATATTTTATTTTATTTTTATACATATTTGAAAATATTTTCTTGAAATATATTTCTTTTGTAAATAATTAATTTTTATTTATTTATATATATATATATATATATATATATATATATATATATATATATATATATATATATATATATATATATATATATATATATATATATATATATATATATATATATATATATATATATATATATATATATATATATATATATATATATATATATATATATATATATATATATATATATATATATATATATATATATATATATATATATATATATATATATATATATATATATATATATATATATATATATATACTTTATTTTGTTAAGTAATTAAGAATAAAAAACACAAAATAATACATTTTTATTTTTATTAATATTTTATACTAAAATACCATTTTTTTTAATATACTTATATTTTTGTACAAATTAATACATTATTGTATATAAAATAATAAATAATACTATTTATCTAAGAAATTAGGGTTTTGCCCTAAAAAACAAAATAATTGAAATTAACTTTTTTTATTTATTTACATTTCACATTAAAAATACTTTTTCATACATAAAAAAACATTTTTTGCATAATACACTTTATTTAATATTTATTTGTTGTATTTATTTAAATATTGTACATTTAAATTATGCCTTACCCATTCAATATGGTTGCAATAATTTAGGATTTAATTTCTTGCAAAATAATCCCCAATTCAAATTTGTACCCCCTCCCTATATCATATTGTAATAGTGTAGAATTTAAATTCTCGCACCTTTAAGCTTTCAATTATGCCATGATTAGACCTAGGGTTTGTATGCAAAACCAAATCAACAACTAAGTTTGACCTAATCCAAGATAACAAGGCATGAAAAACAAACACAACGCACACTTACACCCCTAGGGTTTCAATCCACTTGTTGCCTTCAAAAATGGGCCATGGTATGCATGTCAAGTACTTTGGCAAAGCAAAAACAAAAACAAAAAGATCATAGTCCCTCGATGACGCTATCTGGGTTGCCTAAACAAAATGATCAAGTCTCTTAAGAAAATTGCCAAAAATACTTGACACTATTGCTATCATGGTCTATACGATGACCCGTGCCTGTCCCGTTTACACATCCTAACATAAGGTTGTTCACCAAATACAATGGTGAAACAATACTGTTAAAAGGGTTAAAAACATAAGAAAGATCTTTGAGTAAAATAGGGTAGACAAACTCTTAGTTACTTGATCAAGCTTGTAAAAACATCCTTGCTATTTTCAAAACACACTTCACAACACAAATTTCAAAACCCTACTTTCAAACATTGAAAACTTTTCAAAAAGACAAAAACACCTTTGTATACATTCAAACAAGAATTATTACAAAGGTCGCCACAACGATGGCCTCTTTTCAAAACATCTTTCAAAATCACACACAAAGCACCATTTCCAACAATTGAAGAGCACCATTTCAAACAATAGAAATGCAAAGCAAGTGATCTAAGCAAGTAACTAAGAGCCCATGGATAACCATGGATAGAAAGGGTGCTAATACCTTCCCTTTCTATAATCTACTCCCCGAACCCAAGAAAACACCTCAAAGGTCTTTTCTGTGCTTTTTGGCCTTTCCTTAGGATAAAATAAAAAGTCGGTGTCAACTCTTGCTAAACCGAAACATTTGCAAACACAAACGCAAAAAACCAAGTCAGTTCTCCCACCGTATCACAGAACTGGCGACTCTGCTGGGGAAATATTTGAAAAGTGGAGTAACCTTAGGGCTTAGATCACCCTTTGCATGATTATTGTTTGCTTTGATTGCTTTATATTTGGTTCTCTTGTTTGGGCTTGAAATCCTCTACCCGGATTTGGGAAACATTCATAGGTAAATAGCAATACGTTGTGGAAACTGTGCGGGGTATTCTGACATGGTTGAAGCAATAGCTATATTAGTGCGACATATTTGTGAGTACCGGCAGCCTTTGAGTCAATCAAAAAGAACACGGGGCCGCTGAGTGATGTCATGAAACACTAATGAACTCTTAGAATGTTACTTGACCATCTTGGCCTTTTATTAGGGGTAGTGAGATGACCGACTTTGGTGCAGTCTGAAGTTGGTAGATACTCGATACTACACTCATTGAGGGTTGTTTTCTTAAAATATTTTGGTCGCTAGTTAAGTGGCTAAACCAAAACAATGAACATAGAAAATAATCCAGTGGTATTGAGATCCTTAGAACCCATTTACTATTTATAGGACAGGTTTTGAGCCAACTAAACTCAAGAGGGTGCTTACCTATGAAACCTCATGCAAGCCTGAAACTAGGGTTTTGTGTGACTTGCCTGTACATGTGCTTGTGCATACATCATGAACATCATAAAGCATCATATGCATCCACTAACCATTTCAAGGGTTTGGATCTTCATCTTTGTTCTTGTTTTGTAGGTCATGGAATCTCTTCGCAGGAAAACAATTCAAGTCAACCATGTGAGAATCCCTCCTCAACTCAAGGAGCTCACTTCCAGAATTCCAGAGAATTCTCTCTTAAGTGAAAGACATGGTAGACTCCTCAACTTGGTCAACACCAACATTGAAGAAGACATGGTGAAGGTCCTCTTCCAGTTCTTTGACCCCCTACACCACTGTTTCACATTCCCTGATTACCAGTTGGTACCCACTTTGGAGGAATTTTCTCAACTCCTGAGAATTCCTATTCTTCATCAACTACCCTACAACGGTACGGAAAAAGAACCAAAGCCTGAAGATGTTGCTCAAGCATTACACTTGCAACCATCTGACATCAAGGGACATTGGGAAACCAGAAGTGGTGTCAAGGGCTTCTTGGCAAAGTTTCTGTTTGAGAAGGCATAAGACTGCTGGAATTCTCTTGATCTACAAGCCTTTGAAGAGATTGTGGCACTCCTCATCTATGGGTTGGTCTTGTTCCCAAACCCTGATCAGCTTATAGATGTGAATGCTGTCAAGATTTTCATATCCAGGAATCCTATACCTACATTGCTTGGGTACATCCTACACTCATTTTACACACGAACAATGAGGAAAAGAGGTGTTCTCATGTGCTGTACTCCTCTCCTAGCAAGGTGGTTTATTTCTCACCTTCCACAATCAGTTTCGAAGAATGAGCAGGGTTTAAGGTGGTCACAACGATTGATGACCCTCACACATTCTGATGTACATTGGTGTTCTCGGTCCATAAAAAATGTCATCATCATTGATCGTTGTGAGGAATTCCCTAATGTCCCACTACTTGGCATTAGGGGAAGCATCACCTATAACCCCTGTCTAGCTTTAAGACAATTTGGATATGCTCTGAGGGATGGCCCTCATGACATGCTGATTCCTGACCTAGTTTTTGACTTCGACAATGATGCGCAAGGACTTCGACAAAGGTTCATCAGAGCTTGGAGGATGCCCAACAAAGTGGATAGTAAGACACTGGGGCACAAGAATTCCACCCCCCTTGAGCCTTATCTCAAGTGGGTATGAACCCGCTCCCAGAATCTTATGATGCCATACCCTCACATTCTCCCCTTGATCAAAGATCCTATTGCGGAAGGAGAGGTTCCATACAGCATCCTATATCCTGACATGCCAACCTCATGGGAAGAAATGCAAAAAAGTTGGATCCAACTCAAGGAAGAATGGGATACTTTTGAAGCCAGCTTCTATGCCAGTGAGAAGAAGTTTTTGGAGCTTACCCGCCGACTTCATGAGGAGGAAACTCTAAACACTTACATAGCACCAAAGAGGATGCGCAATGTCTTTTTACATTAAGAATTTTGTAATATTTTGCCCATGGGGCACTTATGTACTAACAAATTTCTTCTTAATATGACGTGCGTTCTTTTTGTTTGCAACAAATTTGAATTTCTGAATCCTTGAATGCATTACATGAATAACATACCATTCATCATGTGCATAAACAGGTCTTTACACCAGGTTTCCTTATCTTTCTGCTGTTTATTTCAGCAAGATGGATCTGAAGCAAACGGTAAAGGATCTACAGGCACAAAATTCATAATTCCAACAACTCCTCATGACCTTGGCAAAGGGTCAAGAGGACCTCAAAGCTTTGTTGGAGAAGAATAAAGAGAAAAAGAAAAAGAGACCTGGGGTAGCCACTTTTGGAAGAAGGTTTGAGAGCAATTCTAGGAAGGTTCTTGAATTCCCCTCAACATCTAACGAAGGGGTCGGTAAAGGGAAAGGGGTTACTGTACCTTCTGAGTCTGAGGTAGAAGAGGAGGAAGAGGAAGAAGACGAAGACTGCTCCGAACAATAGTATCCTCCAGCGGATGATAAATATAAGAATCTTGAGGACAGACTGGAAGCTATGGAGTTGCAGAGGATACCCGGTTTGGATTTTGAAGAACTAGGGCTGGTAGCTGGGATTGTTATCCCTCCCAAGTTCAAGGTGCCAACATTTTCCAAGTATGACGGTCTGTCATGCCCAAAGATGCACCTGAGGTCGTATGTCAGAAAAATCCAACCCCACTCATCTGATAAAGATCTTTGGGTGCACTTTTTTCAAGACAACTTGTCAGGAACGCAGTAGGACTGGTTCTATCAGCTCGAGAGATCAGAGGTTCACAATTGGGAAGACTTAGCAGCTGCTTTTTACCATCAGTATCAATACAATGTTGATTTGGCGCCCACTCGTACTCAGTTACAAAGTATGGGGATGGCTTCCAATGAAGGGTTTAAAGAATACGCCCAGAAGTGGCGTGATCTGGCTGGAAGGGTGCAGCCGCCGTTGTCAGATAGGGAGTTAGTTGACATGTTTCTGGGGACCCTGTCTGGCCCCTTCTTCAACCATCTAATCGGGAGTTCTTCCGTGGGATTTACTGAACTAATTTTGACTGGCGAGAGGGTCGAGGCCGGTATTAAGAGTGGAAAGATTCAAAAGGATGCTTCCGCATCCACAGCTGTTAAGAAACCTTTCCCAGCTAAGAAGGAAGCATCTGTTGTGTATTCTCAGAAGGGTCAGGGAAGAATCGAGCACCGACCGACTGTAGGGGTTGTGATGATTCAAAACTCGTCAAATGATCAACCTCGTAACAATCAGTCGAGACCTAATCAACAACGGGTAGAAAGGCCACAACGGTAGTTCACCCGCATCAACATGACGCCAGCCCAGGTCCTCCCCCATTTGTTGAAGCAGAATCTTACCAGTTTGAAGGAAGCGCCAAAAAACCCTAACACCTCCTCTCCATACTACCACTCCAATGCCAAATCTGCTTACCATTCCGACAGTGCTGGGCACGATACCAATAATTGTTGGGCGCTTAAGAACAAAATCCAGGACTTGATTGATGCCAAAGAGGTAGAATTCGATGCGCTTGAGAAGCCCAATGTCATATCTGCTCCGATGCCCAAGCACGGCCACAATGTTCATGCCATTATAGAAGACCTACATGTTACTGATGTTGCCAATCTTTTGACTCCATTGTTAGTAATTAAAGAGAAGTTGATGAGAGCCGGGATCTTTCATGGTTGTGGTAAAGACTGCTATTTTTGTTTGAACATACGAGGTGATTGCCCAATGTTGAAGTCAGGTGTCCAACGCCTGATGGATACCCAAGAGATACTTTTCCAGAAAACCCCTGTTGATACCTTCAATCCTGTTACTTCTGCTACTTTTTCTATTTCAACCAACGATATTGCAATCATAACCATTTCCGACAATCCTCCCAAGGCTTGCAAAAGGCCTGTCAGGATTACACCTAACTCTAAATGTGTACCATTAAAGATCACCATGCCGGGACCTGTCCCATACCAATCCAACAAAACAATACCATGGAACTATAGAGGAGAAATCTTCCACCATGGTATCAAACAAATTGAGGTAGTCCAAGAAAATTCTGAAGAAGAAAACCCTGATATAGGGAACATTGCAGGTACAAGCAAGATAACCCGCAGTGGCTGAATCTTTTCTCTGGAGATTTCTCCCCCTCGAGCAGTTTTCAGACCCTTGAAAGCTTCTGTACCTGTTGGACAATCTATGCAAGGCCCAGTGATTGAAGAATTGGATACTCCTGAAGTAAGACCATCTGCTGATACTACCGACAAGGGTAAGGGGATACTGGAAGTGCCTGTTAGGATGAAGGCCCATGCTGTGGTTATCCCCGAAACCACTCAGAAAGAAATGGATGAAATCTTGAAAATAATCAGAAAAAGTGACTACGACGTTATGGAACAGCTAGGGCAGACCCCTTCTAAAATTTCAATGTTGGCTCTTCTGCTCTGTTCTGAGGCCCATGCTAAGGCCCTAATCAAATTCTTGAAGGCGTCACATGTACCCCAAGAGACTTCGGCTGACCAGCTTCAGGAATGTGTGGCCAGTCTTACTGCTAATAATGGCCTTCGCTTTTCCGATGCTGACTTGACCTCCAAAGGAAGGAAACACAACGACGCGCTACATGTTTCAGTTGAATGCAGGGGAACCACCCTCGCCCATGTCTTAGTTGATACTTGTTCTTCCTTGAATGTGCTGCCGAAGAAAGCCTTAGACCGTTTGGACTGCGAAGGATTGACCCTCAAACTTAGTAACATCGTTGTTAGGGCCTTTGATGGGTCCAAAAAATGGTTCATGGAGAGGTTGATATTCCTATCAAAGTAGGAACAGAAGTTTTCAACTCCACATGCTACGTGATGGACATCCGTCCGTCATATTCATGTTTGTTAGGAAGACCGTGGGTCCATTATGCTGGGGCAATTACCTCCTCTTTGCACCAAATGCTGAAATATCCTGTTAAGGGTAAGATTATAACAGTGCACAGCGAGGAAGAGTACATGATAAGTCATCTCAATTCCTTCCGCTATGTGGAGTTGGATGGCGAGTTCATCGAAACGCCTTTCCAACATTTTGAGGAAGTTTCTCCTGAGGTAGCAGTTGCGAAGACAATGGTTGAGGTGCCTATCGTTCCCAAGCATGTATCTAGGATGGCATCTCTCAAGGACGCAGAGGCTATGATTAAAGAAGGGAAGAGTATAGTATGAGGGCAATTGCCTGATATTCCCCATAAGACGGACAAGTTTGGGTTAGGGTTTACTGCGGCAGGACAAAAGGCTATGCGTCACTCCAAAGCTGGAGGGCCACCCGTCAAGATCTCTCACCATGGAATCAATGTTGTAGAAGATGAAGACGAAGAGAGCCACTTTGAAGATTGGATCTTTCCGATTGTCGAAGGGGGTTTAAGAAATTGGGAAGCAAAGGATTTTGTTCCCATCACCTTTATCAACCAGTAATTTTATCTTTGAACAATTTCCCATTTATGGTCTGTAATAATTAAAACAATTCGCACACTATTTTCACCTCATGCCTTGCCCGGGGCATGTAGGTCCATTTGTAAGGGCTTGATTTTCTTCATAATCATATGCCATGTTTTAATGAATCATTGGACGTTTTTCATCTACAAACTGTTGTGTTCATTTTCTTTCTTTTTGCATTTTTGTTTGTTTAAGGATGGCTATCCCTTACACACACCCACACTCACAAATGCAGGTACCCATCCACTCCGGATTCCATGGGTGACTATTCTGCTTTAGCCTTCGATAACTCTGAAGATTTGGTCAATCATGCTAAGTACGAAGTTGACGAAGACTGTGAAGTGCCAGGAGAATTAGCCAGACTTTTGCAACAAGAAGAGAGGGCTATTTTGCCTCATGAAGAGTTGCTAGAAACCATCAACTTGGGGACAGAGGAAGACAGGAAAGAGGTAAAAGTGGGTGCCAACCTGAAACCGAGTGTCAAAGAGCGCTTAGTGCAGTTGTTGAACGAATATGTTGAAATCTTCGCCTGGTCTTATGAAGACATGCCAGGGTTAGACACAGATATCGTCGTTCACCGTCTCCCTACAAGAGAAGATTGTCCACCGATCAAGCAAAAGGTCCGCCGGATGAGGCCTGACATGTCTGAGAATATTAAGGCTGAAGTAATGAAGCAATTCAACACTGGATTTCTGGCTGTTACCTCCTATCCACAATGGGTTGCTAACATCGTGCCCGTGCCTAAGAAGGACGGAAAAGTCAGAATGTGCGTGGACTATCGGAATTTGAACATGGCTAGCCCTAACGACGATTTTCCGCTGCCACATATCGACATCTTGGTTGACAACACAGCTCAGCACAAGGTTTTTTCCTTCATGGATGGATTCTCGGGATACAACCAGATCAAAATGGCCACCGAGGACATGGAGAAAACAACTTTTGTCACTCAATGGGGTACCTTCTGCTACAAAGTGATGCCATTCGGACTGAAGAATGCAGGGGCAACCTATCAACGCGCCATGGTAGCTTTGTTTCATGATATGATACATCATGAGATCGAAGTTTAAGTAGAAGATATGATAGGTCGATCACAGACATAAGAAGAACACCTTGATCATTTGCAAAAGCTGTTTGCCAGGTTGAAGGAATATAAGCTCAGATTGAACCCAAGCAAGTGCACTTTTGGAGTTAGATCTGGTAAACTTTTAGGGTTTATTGTCAACAACAAAGGCATTGAGGTTGATCCAGCTAAAGTAAAGGCTATACAAGAAATGCCTGCCCCCCGTACTGAAAAGGAGGTTAGAGGATTCTTGGGACGCTTGAACTATATTGTGAGGTTCATCTCTCACCTGACATCTACATGTGAGCCAATTTTCAAACTGTTGAAGAAAGATCAGGTAGTTTAATGGAACAATGATTGTCAAGTTGCTTTTGATAAAATCAAAGAGTACTTACTAGAACCTCCTATTCTGATGCCACCCGTCGAAGGAACGCCGTTAATCATATATCTGACTGTTTTGGATAACTCAATGGGGTGTGTGCTGGGCCAACATGACGAGTCTGGCCGAAAAGAGCATGCCATTTATTACCTTAGCAAAAATTTTACCGACTGTGAGACTCGCTACTCACTGCTCGAGAAAACTTGTTGCGCTTTGGTATGGGCTGCTCGCCGGTTAAGGCAGTATATGTTGACTCACACCACTTTGCTGATTTCCAAAATGGATCTGATCAAGTATATCTTCAAGAAGCCCGCTTTATCTGGAAGAATTGCTAGATGGAAAATGATCCTGACTGAGTATGATATCCAGTATACTACCCAAAAAGCTATAAAGGGGAGTGTACTAGCTGACCATTTAGCCCATCAAGCCGTCGAAGATTACCAATCTATGAGATTCGACTTCCCTGACGAGGACACCATGACATTGGACAACATTGAAGGTAACGGACCGTATGACGGACCTGAACAAGGATCCTGATGGACCCTGTACTTTGATGGTGCTTCAAAAGCAATTGGCAACGGTATTGGTGTAGTACTCATTTCTCCGGAAGGTTGCTATACACCCTTCACTGCCCGACTTTGCTTCAGCTGTACCAACAACATGGCTGAATATGAAGCTTGCATCTTTGGTCTCAAGGCTGCAATAGACTTGGGAATCAAATCTTTGATCGTATTTTGGGACTCGGCTTTGGTTATCAGTCAAGTCAAAGGAGAATGGGACACCAAACATCCTAACCTTATCCCATACAAAGAACATGTCCTGACATTGTTGCCTCATTTCGAGCAAATTACTTTCGAGCACTTCCCGCGAGAAGAGAATCAACTAGCAGATGCTCTGGCTACAATGTCTTCCATGTTTAAACTCAACTGGGATAACGAGGCTCCCCAAATTACCATCGAGCGAATGGATGAACCTGCACACTGTCATGAGATTAATACCGAAGAAGTAGTGGAACAACCCTGGTTTCATGAAATCAAAAGGTATCTCCAGACTAGAGAATACCCTGAAGAAGCATTCGTCAATGACAAAAAGTTCTTAAGGAGATTTTCTGCCAAGTTCTTCCTAAGCAATGACATCCTTTATAAGCGCAGCCATGATTGTGTTCTACTTCGTTGTATGGACAAGGTTAAAGCAGAGTTGATCATGACTGAGATACACAGTGGCACATTTGACACCCATTTGAGCAGACATACGATGGCTAAGAAGATTCTAAGGGCAGGCTACTACTGGTCTACCATGGAAGCTGATTGTCATCAACATTCCCGTACTTGCCACAAATTCCAAGTCTACACCGACAAGGTACATATTTCTCCTGTTCCTCTCAACGTTCTGACAGCTCCTTAGCCATTCGCAATGTGGGGCATTGACATGATTGGAGAGATCAAGCCTACGACATCCAATGGACATCACTTCATCTTGGTCGCTATTGACTATTTTACCAAGTGGGTCGAAGCAGCTTCCTTTGCCTCAGTCACAAAGAATGTGGTTGCCCGCTTCATCAACCAGAACCTCATATGCCGGTATGGTGTCCCCGACAGGATCATCACAGACAACGGTACAAATTTGAACAACACTATGATCACCACTCTGTGCGAACAGTTCAAGATTTATCATCATAATTCATCTCCCTATCGGCCAAAGATGAACGGTGTTGTTGAAGCCGCGAACAAAAATATCAAGAAGATCATTCAAAAGATGACAGTCACCTACAAGGACTGGCATGAGATGTTGCCGTTTTCTCTACATGGATATCGTACCACGGCGCGTACTTCAACAAGGGAAACCCCCTTTTCTTTGGTATATGGCATGGAAGCTATTTTACCTATGGAAGTTCAGATTCCTTCCTTAAGGATCATGAAGGATACTGGTTTGAGTGAAGACGATTGGATTCAGACCCGGCTTGATCAACTTAACTTGATCGACGAGAAGCGACTTACTGCTGTTTGTCATGGTAAGACGTATCAGAAACGAATGATCAAGGCTTTAAACAAGAAAGTCAGACGTCAAGTATATCAAGTCGGAGATCTTGTAATCAAGCGGATCATCTTACCGCAAAGTGATCCCAGGGGCAAGTGGACTCCTACTTACGAAGGACCATTTGTGATCAAGAACATATTTTCTGGTGGGGTAATGATTCTGACCACCATGGATAGCGACACCTGCCGCACCCTGCGAACACAGACATAGTCAAAAGATACTATGCATAAAACGACCCGGCAAGTTGAAAACCCGAAAGGGCGACTTGGGCAAAAATGGGCATCCTGGTGAATCGAAAACCCGAAAGGGAGGTTCAGGCAAAAATTAGGGATAAAACAAAAAAATCTGTACACCCGGCAAGTTGAAAACCCGAAAGGGCGACTTGGGTAAAAAAGGGTTTCCCGGTGGATCGAAAACCCGAAAGGGAGGTCCAGGCAAAAGTTAGGGAATTAAAGCGTATGACTATGTCTCGTCGGATCACTTTAAGAACAATCTCTTCACCAAGAAGCTCCAAGCTTCTGATCAATCCAGTCATCGGTGGGCGAAGCGGCAAATTGACAAGATATTTAGAGTTATGAAGGCTATAGCAGAATGGGAATCCCATGGAATTATTACACATAGCCATCTTTCTTTTGTATAAAGTTTTTCAATTTTTACGACAACATTCTCTTACTAGGATGTCTGTCTCCTTTGTACAAAGATACTCACAAAAATTAAATACAAATATACTTCAAAGCGCAGAAATTCGCTTGCCTTTCTTTTCTTTTTACACTTATGTTTTATTTGAAAACGTCCAATATTTTGTTAAATAGGCATATGCATTTGAATATAATCACTGCTTACAAGAAAAAGGAGATTGAAAAAGGATAATTACTAATAGGTTGAAGGTGTAGGAAGATATCCTTGTGCCATTTCAGAAAAAGTCCCCTACGATACATCATTCAGATCCTCAACAAAGCTAAATTTGGAGTATATTTCCCCAACAGAGTTAAGCTTCAAGATCCTCGGTGGAGCCAGTGCATTCTAAAAGCCTGATTCCCCAGCTAAGTTAAGTTTCAAAATTCCCATCAGAGTTAAGCCTCGAGATCCCCAGTGGAGCCCGAAAAACCCTGAAAATCCTATCCCTAGCGGAGCCAGAATAGTGAACATTTCCCCCATAGAGTTACCTTCCAAAAGATTGAAGATTCCCGGTCTCATTTCTCCAGGCAGAAGCCTCCAAGGTTTCAATTCCCCAGTAGAGATCATCAGAGTTTTCCTCATTCCCCAGGAAAGTCATGAGGGATTCTCACATCCCCGCAGGTGTTGTCAAAGGCCTTGTCACATCCCCACAAGTTGCCGAGGATTTTCAATCTCCAGCAGTGGTCCCAGGATTTCCCCTTCTCAGTAATCAGAGATCTTTAATCCCCAAGCAGTCAGCAGTCAGCAAGGATTTCTCATCTTCAATAATCAAAGTTTTTTTTGGAATCCCCGTCATCGGTCAAGGATTTACTTTCCCCGACAGCAATCAAAGATTTCATTATCTCCAGATTATCAATGATTTATTTTCCTCAGCAAGACAGCTACTCAGCTTACATGCACATCCATTACATTCATATATCATAAACAATTGATGAAACACAATTCATTGCATCATACATATCATGCAACATAACTTTGTGTTTTAGATAACATTTTACCCTTTTCAGGATAAGATTAAAAGGCTATTGTTAACAATTATTCAGATACAGTATGGATACACCTCAGACACGGCGGTTATTCTATTACTCATTAAGAATTTCAAGTCAAATACAGTACAGATACACCCCAGACACGACGGTCATTCTACTACTCATTCAGACTTCAGCAATCCGATACAAACTAGATACGCTCCAGACACGGCGACCATTCTATCTCTCATTCAGATTCAACTATCAATTTCAAGTACAGATATGCTCCGAACACGGATGCCATTCTGACCTTTACACCAGCAATTTGATTCTCCCCAGTGCAGTCGCCACATAAGTCATTCTGTCACTTATTCAGATCCCAGTTACAGTCTCAGATATACTCCAGACACGGAAGTCATTCTGCTACTCATACAGATCTCAACTTCAGATACAGTCCAAATACGCTCCAGACACGATTGCCTTTCTGTCACTCATTCGGAGTTTATCCCCAACCCAAAGATGCTCCACACACAGATGTTTCTCTGTCGCCCATTCAAGAATTCAGATACAATACATATACACTCCAGACACGACAGTCATTCTGATATTCATTCAAAAACTCAAATACAGTTACAACTCAGATACACCCCAGACACGGACGCCATTATTTTGCTCATACAAACTCAGTCTCCAGATACAGTTCAAATGCATTCCAGACACGCATACCATTTTAATGCTCATTCTTCTGACCTACCACTTTGCAATTCAACAAACATTCTTGGATGGAATCTTTAATCCCATCTCCAGCAAGATTCTACCATCTCCAAATGTCATCTTTAATCCCATTCACTCATCTATGTTTTGACGAGTGCAAATTTACGGGCACTCTAGTGTCCAATCCTCTTCTACCTTCGAGTCGCGAAAGGCAAACTTGCCAATCTAACTCTTCAGGTTCAAGAAGATTGAACATAGGCAACTGTTGTACCCCAAAATTTTCCCTCTCATTTCATCAACATTTCTCATCATAAGGCTTTTGGAACTCAAGATCAAGTTAGGGTTTGCTCTGCTCAAGACACCTCCTTGCACTGTTGACCTAAATTAGGGTTTGAGTTTGCACAGTGATGTTTTGACCAACAATGCCCAAATTGACTTTCATACTTCATGTTGTACTCACAAGTTTGTCCATACCAAGTTTCAAGCCTTGATTCAAATTTTTGCCCAGTCAATGGGACAGTTGACCTAGAAATCAGCTGTATTGGGGAAAAAGTCAACTGTGGCCAATTGACAGTCAAAACTCATGAATTTTGACCCACATCAACATTATGAACTCATATGAACCATTTGATCAAGTTGGGATCACAATTCCACAAGAAATTTGATCAGATCACCAAAAGGGCAAAATGGTCATTTTTAGGGTTTTGACTGCACAAAGGCAATTTTTGACTGTTTGACCTAACCAATGGCAAATAAAGCTCAACCATGGACTCAAGGACTCAATGAAATTATCTTGAGCCATTCAACAAGTTCAAAAGATCTCAAATGCATAGGATTGACAGATGAATTTTTCAGTCAACTGATCAAAATTTGATTGTACACTGAAAAGTCAAACTTTGACTTTTTGGTCAAAATCAAGTGCCCAGAGTTATTTTTTATCAAGACATGTCAAATTATGAAACTTTTTCATCAAGAAACCCAAAAATGCAAATTAGGGTTTAAAATGGAAAAATTTCATAACTTAGAAATTTTCTAAGTTATAAAATTTTCTTATTTTTTCCTAACTTTGTCCCATTTTTTCACCAAGATGAAAATGGATTCAAACAAAACTTGCAACATGAAAGTTGTAGTCCATCACAAAGTATACAACTTTGATTCACAAAGTTTTTCTCAAAAGAGGCTTTTATCTCAAGTTATGATTTTTGGAACAAGGGTACCTAAAACTTTTAACTTAGAGAAATTTTTGCCCTACTTTAGGCAGGATTTTGACCCATCTTATTGGCCATTTTTCACATAGTTACACTTAGAGTTTCAAGTTGCATTTCAAATATGGATTATAGTACATGTTGCAAGATTTCCAAATTGTCTAAGAACTCCTCAAACACCCTTGTGGTTATGGAGAATCGAGCGCTTGAAGTTGGAAAAAACTCACTTTGATCCATGGCCAATACATGTTCATACAACTTGCATTTTCAAATCAGCATGCTTTGTACTAGCTTGCAGGCCTCTAAACCATTTTACACTCCTTAATTAAATTCAAATCCACTGAGCTAATGCATTATCTTGGTCATTTGGACATTGCATGCAAAACTAATCCCTATTTGGAAAAAGGTGTATTGCCATTTTTGAAAAGTTACACTTTATGTCAAACCAAGATCCTTGAGGCATGGGGCCAGATCTCTGAGGCAAGATCAAATCCACAAATTTCAAGTATAAAGGGCAAGATATGCATCATACAAGATAGGGATCACAAGCCTGTATTGACAAGTTAGACACTCTTGCTTCAAGAAGAAGAAATTTGTCCAAAATCTTCCCAACTCAAAAACCATCCATAGTCAGCTTACACAAACATTGCAAACACATTTCACACAACCCTTTGAGTCATAAACATGAGCCCTTCACCACTCAAACCTCATTGTACACAAAATCACTGTTTTTCTGCAAAACAGGGCAAGCCCTACAGAACCACTTCTATCTCCACTTTCCCTCGTGCGTTTTGCCTCAAATTTTTCCAATACCTTCCATTCAACTCACCTAAACTATTCCAGACCTCCATTGCTAGTTGTAACACCATTAACATACATTGCCATTTTTGCTTCAAGGCTTTGCAGGTTGAGTTCTGTAGCACGATTCACGCTACTTCAAAACAAGCCAAGCATTGGAAAAGCTTTAGTGGACCTCAGGCAAGCTCAAAAGAACCTCAAGCACCCTTGGAAGTTGCTGCATTGTCCAGCTCGAAGTCAACTGAAACAGGTATTTCATGAACTTCTATCTCTCTATTTAGGAATAGTTATACTTAGGTTTGTGAATAAAAGATGTTGTATTCATAGCCCTGAAACCATACATGTGCTTATTTTTCATTTATATTAACCGTGCTAGGAGAATTTCACCCATGAACTTTCTGAAAAAAACTAGGTTAGGAATTAGGGCCAGAGAAATTCTCTATGGTCTTTGAGAGTTAGCTCAAGTTTTTTATAAGGTTAGATTCGTTATTTGATTCTCTACAAGTTTCATGTTTTGAGTTTTGTCAAAGGATCACAAATACAGGAGATACAGGTCTGTGTTGCTAGCGCGCGTTTTTTCAAACTTCTATTGGACAGAGGAAGAAGATGAAGTAGCTGGGTTGGGCCTGGCTACTTCCTGCTTTTCACACCCTATTTTTCAGTTTCACACCCCCTGGCCCATTTCTTGTATTTTTATTATTTTTGCATTTTTATCACATTTCTGACTTTAATATTTTATTTTCTAACATAAAAAATACTTAAAAAATATTTTCATATTTTTTTACATTTTATTTGGTTTTTATTTTTATTTTTCCTAACTTAAAAATGATTAAATACTTATATTATTTTTGTTTAAACCTAAAAAATAATACAAATAATACTTAAATATTTTATTTTATTTTTATACATATTTGAAAATATTTTCTTGAAATGTATATCTTTTGTAAATAATTAATTTTTATTTTTATACATTTAATATATTTAATATATATATATATATATATATATATATATATATATATATATATATATATATATATATATATATATATATATATATATATATATATATATATATATATATATATATATATATATATATATATATATATATATATATATATATATATATATATATATATATATATATATATATATATATATATATATATATATATATATATATATATATATATATATATATATATATATATATATATATATATATATATATATATATATATATATATATATATATATATATATATATATATATATATATATATATATATATATATATATATATATATATATATATATATATATATATACTTTATTTTGTTAAGTAATTAAGAATAAAAAACACAAAATAATACATTTTTATTTTTATTAATATTTTGTACTAAAATACCATTTTTTTTTAATATACTTATATTTTTGTACAAATTAATACATTATTGTATATAAAATAATAAATAATACTATTTATCTAAGAAATTAGGGTTTTGCCCTAAAAAACAAAATAATTGAAATTAACTTTTTTTATTTATTTACATTTCACATTAAAAATACTTTTTCATACATAAAAAAACATTTTTTGTATAATACACTTTATTTAATATTTATTTGTTGTATTTATTTAAATATTGTACATTTAATATTATGCCTTACCCATTCAATATGGTTGTAATAATTTAGGCTTTAATTTCTTGCAAAATAATCCCCAATTCAAATTTGTACCGCCCTCCCTATATCATATTGTAATAGTGTAGAATTTAAATTCTCGCACCTTTAAGCTTTCAATTATGCCATGATTAGACCTAGGGTTTGTATGCAAAACAAAATCAACAACTAAGTTTGACCTAGTCCAAGATAACAAGGCATGAAAAACAAACACAATGCACACTTACACCCCTAGGGTTTCAATCCACTTGTTGCCTTCAAAAATGGGCCATGGTATGCATGTCAAGTACTTTGGCAAAGCAAAAACAAAACAAAAAGATCATAGTCCTTCGATGATGCTATCTGGGTTGCCTAAACAAAATGATCAAGTCCCTTAAGAAAATTGCCAAAAATACTTGACACTATTGCTATCATGGTCTATACGATGACCCACGCCTGTCCCGTTTACACATCTTAACACAAGGTTGTTCACCAAATACAATGGTGAAACAACACTGTTAAAAGGTTTAAAAACATAAGAAAGATCTTTGAGTAAAATAGGGTAGACAAACTCTTAGTTACTTGATCAAGCTTGCAAAAACATCCTTGCTATTTTCAAAACACACTTCACAACACAAATTTAAAAACCCTACTTTCAAACATTGAAAACTTTTCAAAAAGACAAAAACACCTTTGTATACATTCAAACAAGAATCATTACACAGATCGCCACAACGATGGCCTCTTTTCAAAACATCTTTCAAAATCACACACAAAGCACCATTTCAAACAATTGAAGAGCACCATTTCAAACAATAGAAATGCAAAGCAAGTGATCTAAGCAAGTAACTAAGAGCCCATGGATAACCATGAATAGAAATGGTTCTAATATCTTCCCTTTCTATAATCTACTCCCCGAACCCAAGAAAACACCTCAAAGGTCTTTCCTGTGCTTTTTGGCCTTTCCTTAGGATAAAATAAAAAGTCGGTGGCGACTCTTGCTAAACCGAAACATTTGCAAACACAAACGCAAAAAACCAAGTCAGTTCTCCCACCATATCACAGCGTTTATTTATTTTTACCATATTAATGTAATTGCTCACAAGTTGTAATAGATTAATTAGGACTTTTCTCCTTTTCATTTTATCGTTTTGTTTTTACGGGTTGTTTTTGGCTAATTAATACCCGAAGCCTTGTAATAGCTTAGCTTTACTTTCCGCACTTTAAATTCCACAAACTATTAACTGTTAGATGTATGATATTAGGGTTGCATGATAAGAATGTATGATTAACTTTAAAGCGGTTAGCAAACCCTAAATGTGCAAAGATAATAAACTTGAAATTTAATCACTCGCACATGCGCACTCCTGGGTATACTCTCACTTCTGTTGCCTTCGGTAAACGATCATTAAGTATAGGATATTTTAGTGGTCGCCCTTTTGTCTCAAAGATCAAAGTTGCCTCAGAAATATTGCCTCGGAATTGTTGCCTCGAATATTGATCTTAAGACATTAGGGTTATTACTAAGACGTCCTAACATTGCTTTAGTGATCGTACGTCCATTTTGAATTGACCCTTAAAAATCCAAAGAAGGTGCTACATACTCACTAGTAGTAGGATAGCGCTGTCTAAAGGAAACGAACATAGAACAATTATTTTTTCGAGTAGGTAGATGCTAGTAGGTACTTGCTCAAAATAAACAAACTTTTCACACTTACACTCTTTTCAAACAAAGTTTCAAAAATACTTCGTAACACTCTTGAAGACAGAAGCAAGGGTTAAATCGAAGTAAAACAAAAACTTTTCAAATCACACAAACACAGAAGCAATTTTAAAATGATGAGCAAGTACCTAAGAGCCCGTGGAAAACCACAGATAGAAAGGGTGCTAATACCTTCCCTTTTTATAATCTACCCCCCGTACTCAAAATCTCGAAAAAGGATTTTTTCTGTGCTTTTTTCCTTTCCTGTTGGATAAAATAAAAGTCGGTGGTGACTCTTGCTTACCGCGACATTTTGCGAACACAAACGCAAAACACAAACCAGTATTTCAAAACAGTTCCGGTTCTGCCACCATATCACACCCTGTAATATAGGTAAGTATGTCATAGACAAAGCTCTATGCGACTTAGGCGCTAGTATCAACATTATGCCCCTGTCCATATCCAAAAAGCTTTACATCGGAGAATTAAGACCAACCAAGATGTCAATACAACTAGCGAATCGCTCTATCAAATACCTCGTGGGAATTCTAGAAAAAATTCTGGTACACATAGGTCAATTCTACATCCCTACAGATTTCTTCATTATGGACATTAAAGAAGACATCGTAACCCCTATAATATTGGGAAGACCATTTTTAGCCACTGCTGAAGCTATTATAGATGTTAAAAGAGGTGTGATACGGTGGCATAACCGACTGTTAATACTGGTTTGCGTTTTTTGTTCGCAAAATGTCTCGGTAAGCAAGAGTCGCCACCGACTTTTATTTTATCCAATCAAAGGAAAAGGAAAAAGAACAGAAAAAACCTTTTTCTAGATGTTTGAGTACGGGGGGTAGGTTATAGAAAGGGAAGGTGTTAGCACCCTTTCTATCAATGGTTTTCCATGGGCTCTTAGGTACTTGCTCATTTTTAAATTGCTTGTGTGTGCTTGCTTTGAAAAGTTTTGTTTTACTTTGTTTTAACCCTTGTTTCTGTCCTCAAGATTGTTACGAAGTTATTTTTGAAAACTTTAGTTTGAAAAGTGTTTGTGTGAAAAAAGTTTGTTTGTTTTTTGAGCAAGTACCTAGGAACTAATCTACCTACTCGGAAAAGGTTGTTCATTTTCCTTTAGACAGCGCTATCCTATTATTAAGGAATAGGTAGCACCGTCGTTGGAATTTTAAAGGGACGTTCGAAGGGACGAAATGGTCACTGAAGGCAACATGTAAAGATACCTTAGCATTTCAAAGGGACTATCATCATATATTCGTAGGCAACATCGAGGGACAAGATCATTTCTCGTAGGCAACTCGAGGGACATTGAGAGACCATGATCTTTATGATGACTTTAACTGGATGACTTTAACTGAGGGTTTTTGTTAAGGGTATCCCTACGTTCGAGGGACATGACTATTGTTTTCTGAGGAAACCAAGTGGGGAGTATCCTAAGGGTACAAGTGTGTAATAGTGTATTTTTTCAGTTATATTTATCTTGCAATTAGAATTTTCTATCGTTCATGTTTATCTTTCCATACAATCCTATTAATCTAAGCATTGCATAAAAAATAGTAATAGGAGATAAAGGCGAAAATGTAAATCTAAGCTATTACAGAGCTTTGGGGCAGTTACATAATAGTGAAGAATGCGGAAAAGAAATCCTAAAACTATTACATCCCAGAAGCAATTACATGATAATGATTAAAAAAGCGAGAAAAGATAAATCTACGCTATTACATTGATAATGCGACCTATACAATTTTCCTAGAAATTAAAATGTAAAAGAATAAATAAAAAGAAATTAAGGAAAAATTAAAACCTAAAATTCTAAGTTAATATTTTTGGTGTTTTTTTTAGAAAATAATTTTAAGTTAATTAAAAAACCTAATTCTAACTAATTTTAATAAATAAAAAGTTAATTAACTTAATTTATTAATAAATGAAAAAAGCCAAAAATTCAGTTACTAACTAAAACAAAAACCTAATCCTAATTTGTTAAAAATGGTTAATTAAAGGGTTAATTACAAAGAAAACCTAAAACCTAATTGTTTTCCTAATTTGCAGAAAAAAGTTAATTAATAAAATTAAAGAGTTAATAAAAAAGAGTTAATAATAATAAAATAAATTTAAAACCTAAATTAATTAGGGTTTGTAAAAAAGGTTAAGTTTGCCAATTAATAGGGTTTTTTATTTAAATAAAATTAGAGTTTATATGAATTTAGGGTTTTTAAGGAAGATATTAAAGAGAAAGAAATGAGGCAAAAAGGGTTAAAAATAAGCAAAATTATACATATTGCCAGTGGTGGGTGTTGAACCAAAAATTAATTTAAAATCTAAAATTAGATTAAAAAACCTTAAAATTAATTATTCGAGTTTATTATGAAAAATCAAAGGTCTGTGAAAAATGTTAAGTTTTATGAAAAAAATTTTAAACAGAAAGAATGAAAATAGGTAAAAGGATAAATAGAAAGGAAGAAAACCAAAACCAATAGGGGTGGTTGTTGAACCCACGCCCTTAGCCTCCTCAGGATGCCTGCCTTGCCATGAGCCATGCATTGGTTGTTCTGTTTTGCCCTCAGTGTTTTGTGATAAACTTGCATGGGACCATGTCTAAATCTACAGTGTTGAATCTCATGAACACATTAAATAAGTTACTATATCATGAAATACAAAGAAAATAACTATATGAATTTTTTTAATGTTAAAACCGATATGGAATGTATGAATGCTTCTATACCCTTTTTATCATGGAGATCAAACCAACCTTACCCTTACTGGAGAAGTAGTGAGATATGGGTTTGTAACAAGGATGACTTGTTTGTAGTGAGATGGGGGTTTGTAATAAGGATTTCAAGGTTTTTAGGATTCTTGAAAGAATTTGATATTTTGACAGGGTTGTGGCAAAGGTTTTTTTTTGTGTTCTTGTTTGTGTGAAAAGAATGAGATTATATAATTGGAAATTAGAGAAAAGATATGGGCTTTGAATGTGCAATTGGGCCTCCAATGTTCACTTGAGTCCGTCACGTTCCAGGCTAAATCTTAGGGGCTTAAGTAAAATTTTTGAAGTTGAAATGTGAAAACAAAATGTAGTTGACATTGAAAACTAGCTCATGTCCAAAAATGGGATCAATCGGATAAACGGTGAATTAGTTATGAAATTTTGAAGTTTTGGCTCAGACAAACTTATTTTGGACTCCAGTGTCGACTCTGACACGCTCTTCAATAAAAAACTGGTATTGATCGGAGCATAACCTTGTCTCAACTTTGGAAGACAAGTTGTAGATTTATGAGTCAGTGACCTTGAGTAAAAAGATGGGCCCAATCCGATAAACATTGACCGAGTTATGAATTTTCGAAGTTTCGACCCAGATGAAATAATATTCAGTATTCAGGATTTTCGGCGCGTCACACGCACTCTGAGCAAAAAAAGAAGGCCTTTTGGATACCGTTCGAACTGAATAACTCATGTGAACACTTATCTTACTCAATTTGTGAAATTTTGGCGCCGGAACCAGCTCGATACGATGAAAATAGACCAAGTTATCATTTTTTGAACATGACGCAAATAAACTTCTGTCACAAATTTTCTGTACGAAAATACTTGATAAATCCGCATTTTTGAAGACCTTCTGATCGAAATTGGCTTCCATCCGTGAGAGATGAAAACGTAAATGACGTCAAGACGGAATTTTGTCCACCGAAACGGGCTCAAAAAAATCCATGATCTTCAAGTTATGAATTTTTTAGTGCGTAAAAACTGCACTTTCAGCACACTTTTTCACCATATTTCTTCGAGAAAACTCACACATTCGGAGACCTTCTTTAAATAATTGACTCTTGAGCCAAACCTGAATTTGAGAATACATTATCTAAGATATTTTGGTGAAAGAACACCTGAATATGACGCGCCGGGTTGGACTTGTGAATCTTTGAACCCCGAATCGTTGCAAAACGGCGAACCAATCTTCAGCACGGAAAATACTCTGAGAACATCCATTGGCGAAATAAACGTCACTTGTAACCTGACGAAGCTTGATAAATATACCTTTATTCCATAATCATAAAACCAATAATATACGTGTATGAAAAGAGGGTAAATTTTGGGGTACAACAACTGCCCCTGTTCAATCTTCTTAAACCTGAAGATTTAGATTGGCTTATCTGCCTTTCGTGATCTGAAGGTGGAAGATGATTTAACACTAGAGTGCCCAGAAATTTGCACTCGTCTGAGATGGTGCTGGACTGTGTAGATAGTTTCGGGAATAGGCTTATGGATTCCATTTGGAGGTGATGACGGAAGGTCACCGGAGATGGGCTTAAAGATGCCATCCGGAAGATATGACGGAGAATCGTCGGAGATGGGCTTAAAGATGTCATCTAGAGGATGTTGATTTCCCGAGATATTCCTTTGATGAGAGTCTTGTTCCTGTTGTTGACGAGGAATCTTCTGAAGAATGTTGGTATTTGTCTTGGGAGAAATAGAATTTTAGGAGCTTCAATTGTCCGTTACTCTACTGGGGAATTAACTCCGGAGGTGAACTGCATATATGGTCAGTGTACAGGCTGCGTCGCGACTTACTGGGGAAATGCGAAACCAATCGTGTTTGATCAGGACCAGGTCTTACAGTGTTGTAAACTGTCGTTTGGAGGTAAGAGAAAAGAAACCTGGATGGTAAGGTTTCTTTAAAATGAATGCCCTGGATAGTAGGGCTTATGGGAAGGAACCTGGGTAAGGTTGCTTCGTGAGGAGTTTGGGTAAAACTGTATCTGAACTGAGAAGGAACCTAGGTAAGGTTGCTTCATGGGGAGTTTGGGTAAAACTGCATCTGAACTGAGAAGGAACCTGGGTAAGGTTGCTTTGTGAGGAGTTTGGATAAAACTGCATCTAAACCGAGAAGGAATCTAGGTAAGGTTGCTTCAGGATAAGTCTGAGTGAAACTTCAGAAGGAACCTGGGTAAGGTTGCTCGTGATGAGTCTGTGTAGGGATTTAGGAGGAACCTGGGTAGGGTTACTTCGGAATAAGTTCGTGTAAAACTTCAGCAGGAACCTGGGTAAGGTTACTTTGGGCTAAGTCTGTGTAAAACTTCAAGAGGAACCTGGGTAAGGTTACTTTATGATAAGTTCGTGTAAAACTTCAGAAGGAACCTGGGTAAGGTTACTTTGGGATAAGTTCGTGTAAAACTTCAGGAGGAACCTGGGTAAGGTTACTTTGTGATAAGTTCGTGTAAAACTTCAGAAGAAACCTGGGTAGGGTTACTTTGGGATAAGTTCGTGTAAAACTTCAGGAGGAACCTGGGTAAGGTTACTTTGTGATAAGTTCGTGTAAAACTTCAGGAGGAACCTAGGTAAGGTTACTTTGAGATAAGTTCGTGTAAAACTTTATTTGGAAATGTATGAGAAAGGACCCGTGTAAGATTTTTCAAGATAAACCCGTGTGAAGCTACATTTAGGAGAAACCCGTGTAAGATTGCTTCGTGACGAACCCATGTAAAGCTGCATTTGGTCGCGCAAATAATTACTCTGTTTAGTTTCAGGAGCCAATCTTGAACTTGCTGGAAGTTGTTGATGATAACCATCTTTCTTGAAAAGGTACATGATTAATCGTATATGATGCATGAAATGCATTATATGATGATGTTCTCAAAATAAATAAGATTATGCTGTATGCAATATGTATGCGTACGTCATGATATATGAACATGAAATGCTATTGTGGCACGTCCGAGTTTGGGAAAATAAATCCCTGACTGCTGTTGGAGAGTAATGGGAATTACATTCCTGATCGTTGTAGAAACAATGGTTCTTCTAATTCCGCTGGAGATAGCGAACCAGAGATGACTATGGTGGAGATTTGCTCCTTGTTTACAGCTACTCTGCCAGGGGAGAGACTCTGTTTAAGAATAACTCTGCGGAAGAATAACTCTATTGGGGAACGTAGCTCCTGTTTGGGGAATCAGAGGTCAAAACTTTGGTTACCTCTACTCTGTGGGGAGTGTAGATGTCACAGGGTCGTATGCTGAGGATACGAAAATGACTTTGCATCAGGACTTTTCTGCCCCTGTACTTGCTGGAGAAAGTACCCACGGAGGCTTTGTGGATGCAGATTGGGATGATAAGTCTTCTATTGATAAACAAATGATAAGATGACGGGACATAGTTGTATGCTTCAAATCCCTAACTTTTTCCTGGACCGCCCTTTCGGGTTTTCAGTCCACCGGGATACCCTTTTTTGCTCAAGCCACCTTTTCAAGTTTTCGACTTGCCGGGTGTACATATCTTTTTTGTTTTTATCCCTAATTTTTGCCCGAACCCTTTTGGTTCGCCGGGATGCCCTTATTTTTTCCTAGGCCAGTCAACCTAGCGGGTCTTTGTTCATGCGTAGTATTTTCCGACTATGTCCATGTTCACCGGGTACGGAGAATTGTCACTGTCCATAGTAGTAAGTGTTGCCACACTACCAGAAGATGTTTGTTTGATCGTATAAGATTTGTTGCTGGAATTCATGGCCAATGTCCCAAGTGATTCAGATGGAGATCTGCCCCTGGCTATTTGGCATCTTTGAGAGATTCCTTGAATCTTGACTTGACTGCCCCAGATGATGGACAACTATCATGCCGTGCCCCATGGTTGGAAGTGTTTTTCCACTTGAGGTGATCCTTTTTATTGAGAAGGTTTTTGTTCACTAGATATTCGTCATGCGAATTTCTCTGCTGTTGAACAAATAGTCATATGCAAACAATGTTATTTTAAGAATGGAAAGCTTATGTCTCTCTTGAGGTTTTGAAAATGCAGTTTTTTTAGTAAAATAGAATTTTACAAATATGTGATATCAACTCGGGATTTGTAACAGACCTTCAGGAGTCAGGATACCTTTTGTAACAGTATGCTTCTGAACTAACCCATGCTTCAGCTAGGACTTTTAAGGGTTATAACGTGGCCTGGTTCACGGTTTAAAAAAGAAAGGATAAAGGCTCAAATATTATTTGTACCCACCCGTTCTTCGTGATGTTCTTCGATCCTATGCTCAGTTAATTGTGCATTTAGATCCCGTTTGAGTCTTTGCTCTGATATTCCAGTGATAGTTCGGATATTGACAGTTTATTTTGAATAGGCAGTCATTTCTTTTTTGTTGAGGGTTTGTAGGACCTCTTTCTTTTTTATTTTATTATCCATGTCTTTTGCCTGAACTATTTCTTTTTGTGATTACAGTCAGCGGGATGCCCCACTGTTTTTTCTTAAGTCTCCTTCATAGGTTTTGACTTAATGGGCTTTTATTTCGAGAGATAATGATTGCATGTCTTGGTGATTATAGGGAACCATCACCGTCTTTTGTTTAGGAAGGACGTCTTTGATGCCATTCATTGTGTACGAAGCGGCAGATTGTGACTGAATGCGGCTCTGAATTAACTGAGAAAACTACCCTGCCCCAAGTTATGATTAAGGGTTTTAATATGTGTGAAAAGAAAAACTCCTACTTCTTTGGCTCAAAGGGGTTGACTAGGAATTATCTTCCTTATAACTCCACTGTTTAGGATTTGAAACAACGCATGTACATCGTCAGCGGGGCCTGTTCAAAAGCATACTGTAGAGATTGTGGTATCATTTTCGTCATCCTCCCTCTAAAGGCTTACAACTTTTTAATCGAGAGTTGACTATCACAAAAAGGAATGGAGTTTAAATATAGTGAATATGAATGAATTTATTCAAAACAGACATATGCAATGCATTGATAAAGTAACAAAGTTTGACATGAATAAATATTCAAATAATCAAAAGAAAATTACAAATTGAAAGTTCTAATGAACAAAAGCCTCTTCGTCTAATCTTGTCACTTCAGAGGACATGCCTTGGAGGGATGGTAGAAGAACTCAGCCTGACCATCTTGTGTAAACTCCAGCACTCCTTCATTAATCAAGTCCTAAATTTTATATTTCAACCTCCAATAGGCGTCAGTATCATGCCTCGGGCTGTTGGAATGGTATGCACACCTTGCATCAGGATTGTAGTTAGGGGAAGAAGTCTTGGGATTCGGATGAGTCCTATAAACTTAATCAAATTCATCCTTAATAGGTGTTGCAAAGCTTGAGACATCAACATGTTGAGTTTGGTAAACTGCCTTTTGGGCATATCCAGCTTATTCTCATTAACCCGTTGTTTTTGGCGAGGTTGTTGTTGGACCCATGATGTAGTAGCAATTTAGAAAGGTCCACTCTTCACCAAACCAACCTTTTATCTTCTTGGAGGTTGATCAATGACTTGGTCCCCGACCTCGACTATTTGCTTCATACTGTTGTATCCGTCTTGATGAAGTTGGTTGATGATGGCTTTCAGCTCTTCTTGTCTTCGGGCTAGGCCTTGGATAAGAGCCATCTGCCCCAGCATCTGGGTTCTCATTGCACCTACCTCAGCTTGCAGTTGTTCCATCCATTCGTCCTTATTATCTTCAAGACTTTTCTTGACCAAGTTCCCAATGAGGAGTGTTTTCAACTCTTCCTGCCCCTTGGATAGGTTTAGGAATATTTCCCTGAACTGAGCTTTTTGAGTTTGAAGATCTCTGTTGTCTTGTTTGAGAGCCATTGCTGAAATAAATAGCGAGAACATGAGAGACCTGTACTGGAAGACCTATTATGCAATGATATGTATAATATATGTATGCAATGTTTTCAAGGATCTCACGGGGTAAACAAGAAACTGTTAGAATTTGATTGCAGCTTGATTGAAGAAACTTTATGTCGTTGAGAGTCCTTCTTCAAGAGTCAAGCTCACCATATCGAGTGGTTCATAGCCACTGACTCAAGTTATCGTGTTTTGATCTCTAGACAATATTGGCTAGAGGAAAATAAATCCCCTTGCCCCTTGCTAGACGTCTGATTTACCATAACCTGCATCACAAACCCTTGAGATCCTTGAAATGGTTAAGGAAATGTTAAGGCATGATGTTATGATGTGTATGCCTGGTCTCGACTTTGGAAGAAAAGTTGTAGATCTCTAAGTCAGTGACCTTGTGTAAAAAGATGGGCCCAATCCGATAAAAATTGACCGAGTTATGAATTTTCGAAGTTTCGACCAAGATGAAATAATATTCAGCATTCAGGATTTTCGGCGCGTCACACGCACACTGAGCAAAAAACGAAGGCCTTTTGGATACCGTTCGAACTCAATACCTCCTATGAAAACTTAGCCAACTCAATTTGTGAAATTTTGGTGCCGAAACCAGCTCGATACGATGAAAATCGACCAAGTTATGATTTTCTGAACACGACGCAAATAAACTTTTGTCACAAATTTTCTGTACGAAAATACTTGATAAATCCGCATTTTTGAAGACCTTCTGATCGAAATTGGCTTCCATCCGTGAGAGATGAAAACATAAATGACGTTAAGACGGAATTTTGGCCACCAAAACGGGTTCAAAACAAGCCACGATCTTCAAGTTATGAATTTTTTAGTGCATAAAAAACTGCACTTTCAGCACACTTTTTCAACATATTTCTTCGAGAAAACTCACACATTCGGAGACCTTCTTTAAAGAATTGACTCTTGAGACGAACCTGAATTTGAGAATACATTATCTGAGATATCTTGGCGAAATAACACCTGAATATGACGCGCCGGGTTGGACTTGTGAATCTTTGAACCCCGAACCGTTGCAAAACGGCGAATCGATCTTCAGCATGGAAAATACTCTGAGAACATCCATTGGCGAAATAAGCGTCACTTGTAACCTGACGAAGCTTGATAAATATACCTTTATTCCATAACCATAAAACCAATAATATGCGTGTATAAAAAGAGAGTAAATTTTGGGGTACAACAAGAGGAAAGCTAACTTTTGAAGTTGGAGAAGAGAAAGTTGAGTTTATCCTGACACAGTTTCTACAGGCCCCATCTATTGATGATACATGTTATTTGTTAGATGTAATAGACGAATGTGTCAAAGAGATGGAGTCAGGAGAATCATTCTGAAACTATGAAGATTCTGATGCCCCTAATTTTTGAAGATGATGATTGGTGTCCCGAATATCGAGATGACGGTTTAAGCGAATGCCTAGCACTGACACCAAATCATATGCCTTGTCCGAAGAAACCCAACTTGGAACTTAAAGTGTTACCCAAAACCATAAGATACAAATTCCTAGATTCCAAACTTAAAAGACCTGTGATAGTCAACACAGACTTAGGACAAGCTGAGACGGAAAAACTATTGCATATCTTAAGAAAATATCCCTCTGCTTTTGGATATAACATTGTTGATCTTAAAGGAATAAGTCCTTCCATCTGCATACATCACATTATGTTAGAAGATAACTGTAAATCTTCTAGAGAACATCAGAGAATAATTAACCCGATCTTGAGCACTGTAGTCAAGGATGAAGTAACTAAACTTCTAAATGCATGTATCATTTATCCAATCTCAGATAGCCAATGGGTTAGTCCAGTCCACTGTGTACCCAAGAAAGTGTTAGAACAATGTTTGAATCTGCTACCCTATGTTTAAGTTTTGATGATAACAAAATGAAAATATATATTATTTATATTATTCATGTATGAACTATTTGCTGCCTAAATTATTACGTTCTGATTTGCAGATACTCTGATAGGTATAAGCAAGATCACACCTAATCAGCATCAGAAATTTGGTTGTTGACATCAGCATCAGAAGTTACTATATCAGAATACCAGAATCAGAAGATCAACTCACGTGTATGCTGAAGCTTGATGAACAGAACTGCGCTCAACACTCTGATAAATAAAACAACAGTTCATCAGCAGTTAAGCAGAGTCAGAATGAGCCAAGCCAGAACATGCATTAAGTAAGCAATGGTAATGTGCATTGAAAGCAAATTAATACCAACAGCCTCATTCCAGACAAGATCTGCTCGATAAGGAAAGTTTGTTATTAGCATTGAATCAAGAATATTGCTCCAACGTTCATAATCTCAGTGCTATATAAACAAGACTATGAAGATTGAATTGGATAATGCTCTCCAACATCTTACACGCCTAAAAGCTGATCATAATCTTCCTTCTATTAGTTTGCTAAACACCTCATATCTCCTTACTCAATCCTTGTTTTAGCAATCTAGTTTCTAAGCTTAAAGTTGTGTATACATCACAGTTGTGATACAGTTTTGTAGAAAACATTCACACACTTAGATTTATCTTCTTTGTAAGAAAGTGTTTCCTTGACAAACCGGGTTGTGGTTTGCATCAAGAAGGCTTTAGAAGGTGTTAAAGCAGTTTGTAATATTCAGTTGAATATAGTGGATTAAGACCTCGTTGGAGAGAGGCGAAATCACCTTGACGGGTGGACTGGAGTAGTTTGAGATCAAACGAACCAGGATAAAAATATCTTGTTCATTGCATTGATTTTCAGTTTTACAATTCAACCCCCCCTTCTTGTGTTTTTCACTACTTCAATTGGCATCAGAGCGCCTGGTTCTGAGCTAAAACACTTAACCGTGTCAGTACAAGATCTAGCGTCAGAAAAACACAATGGCAGGAAACTATTCTCACACCAGCAATGACAATAATGAGGACAGAGACAAATTCAGCGGAAAACCTCCAGTCTTTGATGGAGAAAACTTTGATTACTGGAAAGACAGAATCGAAAGCTTCTTTCTGGCACATGATGTTGATCTGTGGGATATGGTGACAGATGGATACACGCACCCTGTGAATGCAAGCGGTCAGAAGATTGATAGAAAAACAATGTCTGACCAACAAAAGCGTGACTTCAAGAATCACCACAAGGCCAGAACCATCCTCCTCAGCGCCATCTCCTATACTGAATATGAAAAGATCTCCAACAGAGACACAACAAAGAACATTTTTGACTCACTCAGAATGACGCATGAGGGCAACGTTCAGGTCAAAGAAACTAAAGCTCTGGCGCTCATTCAGAAGTATGAGGCGTTCAAAATGGAAGAATCTGAATCCATTGAAACAATGTTCTCAAGATTCCAGATTCTGGTAGCTGGTCTCAAGGTTCTGGACAAAGGATACTCTACTGCTGACCATGTCAAGAAAATCATCAGAAGTTTACCCAAGCAGTGGAGACCAATGGTTACAGCTCTGAAGCTAGCTAAAGATCTCAACAAAATCACTCTGGAGGAACTTATCAGCTCCCTCAGAAGTCATGAAATAGAGCTAGAAGCTGACAAGCCTCAGAAGAAAGGTAAGCCTTTAGCGTTAAAATCTAACAAAAAATCTGAGTCTAAAGTTTTGCAGGCAGTTGAAGAAACATCTGATGGATCCTCATCAGAAGAAGACGAACTCTCCCTCCTCTCCAGAAGAGTAAATCAACTGTGGAAGCAAAGACAAAGGAAGTTCAGGAATCCCAGAAGATCTGATCAGAACGAGTCTTCTTCCAGATATAGAAGGACAGACTCTTCCTCTGGATACAGAAGATCTGAAGGTTCCTCAAGTAGCAAAAAGCCAAACACCAAGGACATCATCTGCTATGAGTGCAATGAGCAAGGACACTATAAGAGTGACTGCCCAAAGCTTCAGAGGGAAAAGCCCAAAAAGAAGTTTGGAAGAGAAAAGAAGAAAAGTCTCATGGCTACATGGGATGACTCTGACTCGTCCGAAGCTGACTCAGAATCAGATGATGAGAGGGCAAACATAGCTCTCATGGCTAACATCTCAGAAGATAGTGAAGCTTCTGAATTAGACTCAGAATCAGATACTGAAGAGGTATTTCCTAACTTTGCTGTTAATTTTACCAAGGCAGAACTTGCTGAAAGCCTTAATGAGATTCTGGAAAGGTATCAGAAAATTAGAGTTAAATTCAGAGACCTGAAAAGGAATCTTGAATCCGACTCTAATAAGACTGAGAGTCTCAAATTGGAGAATTCTGAGCTGAGAAATAAGATTTCAAAATTAGAAAATACTTTACAAAACTCTCAGAAGGAACCAATTTCTGAAACTCCCAGCAACGCTGATGAGATCATCAAGGAGTATGATCACAGTTTCCAGAAGTTCCTTGCTAAAAGCATAGATAGAAGCAAAATGGCTTCAATGATCTATGGAGTTAGCAGAAACGGCAGGAAAGGAATAGGATACCAAGGTAAGGTTCCTACACCAAAGAATGTCATGGACTTAACCATTAAACACACTCCTCTGAATTCACATTTTGTGTATGGTCACACACATGATATTAAATACACTAGCAGTAAGCACTCTGTGAAACCAAAATTCAACCAGAGTTTTGGTAAAACTAACAAATCAGGACCCAAGAAAATCTGGGTACCTAAGGATAAAATAATACATGTTGCAGATATCTTTAGCAGCAAGTCAGAAACACCAGTCATGGTACCTGGACTCTGGCTGCTCGCGACACATGACGAGAACAAGGCATATGTTCCAAAGCCTGGAACTTAAGCCTGGAGGCCACGTTGGCTTTGGAGGCAATCAGAGGGGAAAGATAATTGGCTCTAGAACTGTAGGTAATGGAAATCTTCCCTCTATTAATAATGTTTTGCTAGTAGATGGATTAATGCATAATCTGTTATCCATAAGTCAATTAAGTGATAATGGTTATGATATAATCTTTAATCAAAAATCATGTAAAGCTGTTAGTCAGAAAGATGGGACTATCCTGTTTAATGGTAAGAGGAAAAACAACATTTACAAAATCAAACTTTCTGAACTAAAGAGTCAGAATGTAAAGTGCCTTCTGTCTGTTAACAACGAGCAGTGGATCTGGCACAGAAGATTGGGGCATGTTAGTATGAGAAGAATATCTCAGATTAACAAACTCAATCTGGTCAGAGGACTTCCTAATTTGAAGTTCAATTCAGATGCTCTGTGTGAAGCATGTCAGAAAGGCAAGTTTGCAAAACCCTCTTTTAAATCTAAAAATGTTGTTTCTACCTCTAAGCCATTAGAACTTCTGCACATTGGCTTATTTGGACCAGTTAAAATTGCTTCAGTCAGTGGCAAGAAGTATGGGTTAGTAATCGTAGATGACTATAGCAGATGGACATGGGTAAAGTTCTTAAGACACAAGGACGAGTCACACTCTGTGTTTGTTACCTTCTGTAACCAAGTTCAGAATGAAAAGGATCTTAGAATCGTTAAAGTCAGAAGTGATCATGGTGGAGAATTTGAAAACAAAGATTTTGAGTCATTCTTTAATGACAGAGGCATTCTGCATGATTTCTCTTGTCCTAGAACTCCCCAACAAAATGGAGTTGTAGAACGAAAAGAACAGAACATTGCAAGAAGTGGCCAGAACCATGATCAATGAGACAAACGTTGCTAAGATCTTCTGGGCAGAAGCAATAAACACAGCGTGCTACATTCAGAATAGAATCTCAATAAGACCTATTCTGGAAAAGACTCCATATGAATTGTGGAAGAACAGAAAGCCCAACATTTCATATTTTCATCCATTTGGATGTACTTGCTTTATGTTAAATACAAAGAATTATTTGAACAAGTTTGACTCTAAAGCACATAAGTGTATTATGTTAGGATACTTTGAACGCTCAAGAGGGTACAGAGTATACAATATAGAAACACAGATTGTGGAAGAATCAATCAGTGTTCGTTTTGATGATAAGCTTGACTCTGAAAAGTCAAAGCAGAATGAAGTTTTTGCAGGTATGGAAATTGAATTTACAGGTTCTGAAGACAAGTCATCAGAAGCTCTCAACAGACACTCCTTCAACGTCTGAAAGGAGCACTGCTAGCAATCCTACAACAGCTGCTGATCAACCTCAGAAGAGATTACCCAGAAGCAGCTTGGATCACCCAGAAGAGACTATCTTAGGAAGAAAGGAAGATCCAATCAGAACAAGAGCAAGCTTCAGAAACTCTGAAGAAACTCTCATGGGACTTGTGTCTCTGATTGAACCTTCTTCTATTGATGAAGCACTTCTGGATAATGACTGGATTCTGGAAATGCAAGAAGAGCTGAATCAATTCACCAGAAACGACATATGGGATCTTGTTCCCAGACCAAAAGGATTCAACGTCATTGGAACAAGATGGGTGTTCAGAAACAAGCTAAATGAACAAGGTGAAGTCATCAGAAACAAGGCACGACTGGTTGCACAAGGTTATAGTCAGCAAGAGGGGATAGACTATACAGAAACCTTTGCTCCAGTCGCCAGGTTAGAATCTATCAGACTTTTAATTTCATTTGCTGTTAATAGAGGCATCACTCTGTATCAGATGGATGTCAAAAGTGCATTCTTAAATGGTTATATAGAAGAAGAGGTTTATGTGCACCAACCCCCTGGTTTTGAAAATACAAAACATCCAGAACATGTTTTCAAACTAAAGAAGTCACTATATGGTCTGAAACAAGCTCCCAGAGCTTGGTATGAAAGGCTAAGTAACTTTCTGTTAGAAAATGAATTCACCAGAGGGAAGGTGGACACTACCTTATTCTGTAAATCAGTTAAGAATGACATCTTAGTCTGTCAAATTTACGTTGATGATATTATTTTTGGTTCTACTAATCCTTCTCTTGGAAGAAAATTTGCTAAGTGTATGCAGGCAGAATTTGAGATGAGCCTCATGGGGGAACTGAAATTCCTTCTAGGAATTCAGATCAATCAAACTCCAGAGGGAACTTACATTCATCAGAGCAAATACATCAGAGATCTTCTGAAGAAATTTGACCTCTCAAAATGTAAGCCATCAAAGATTCCAATGCATCCCACGTGCATTCTGGAAAGAGAAGAGGTAAGCAAAAATGTAGAACAGAAAGTCTACAGAGGTATGATTGGTTTTCTCCTTTATCTGACTGCTTCAAGACCTGATATATTATTCAGCGTTTGTATTTGTGCTAGATTCCAATCAGATCCTAGAGAATCTCACTTAACAGCTGTTAAGCGAATTTTCAAGTATCTGAAAGGTACTACTAATCTGGGTTTGTTTTATAGAAAATCTAGTGATTACAGTTTAGTAGGCTACTGCGATGCTGATTTTGCTGGAGACAGAGTGGAGCGAAAAAGTACTTCTGGAAGCTGCCAGTTTCTGGGAGAAAATCTGATCTCTTGGTCCAGCAAAAGGCAATCAACAATTGCGCTATCAACAACAGAAGCTGAGTACATAGCAGCAGCAGGATGTAGCACACAAATGCTCTGGATGAAAAGTCAGCTTGAAGACTTCCAGATTTTTGAGAGTAACATTCCTATACTTTGTGATAATACCTCTGCTATTTGCTTAAGTAAGAATCCCATTCTACATTCTAGAGCTAAGCATATAGAAATAAAACATCACTTCATTAGGGACTATATTCAGAAAGGAATTTTGAATTTAAAATTTATAGATACAGACCATCAATGGGCTGATATCTTTACTAAACCCCTTTCAGAAGATAGGTTTAATTTCATTCTGAAACATCTCAGCATGAAAGTCTGCCAAAAGTGAAAATGTTTTAATTCCATATATTTATCTTCATAATGTAATTGTTTTACTGTGAACTTCTGATCAATCTTCTTTCAGAAAGATAGAACATGCAGGTTGTATCAGATGCAAGTCTAAAGATCTGAGAGTCTAAGCTCAAAGACAGACGTGCTGATCACTACATCAAACAAGTGTCATCCAATCATCAGCAAATCTCTGAAGCAGAACGCGTGCACGCTTCTGAGAAGGCAAAACGCTGATTGGGTGCATTGAGACACATGTCTGGTAACCGTTTTTAAGTATCTTTCTCAAATCCCCCAAAATCAGCAAGCATTTAATAAAAGTAATCATGCTTTTAAAATGCAATCACGACTTTATTTCTCTTTCTTAAAAACGTTTACTTTTTCAAAATATTCTGAACTCTATTTAAACACATTAACCTCTCATTCTAATTCTTTACAGTTTCTCACTATTTCTCAAGCATTCTCTGCATTTTTCTGTGTTCATCTCTTGCAAACCTTTTTTTCTCAGTTTCTTCTCAAAATCTTTTAGCGTGAACATGGCAACCTCCAGCAGTGCTTCTGCAGGTCCTCAGAAGAAAGCATCATCTGAACAGTATCAAGTTCCATTCAGAACACTCCTCACTCCTGTGAAGAATCTTGAAGTGTTATCTGAATTGATCATTGATTTTGGAAGCTTGAAGGAAAACGGTTTTGATTTAACTGAAGAAGTTAGGGCACAGAAATGGGAAAGGTATTTTGACAGGTTGGTTGGACCAACATTCCCTATGTTAGTGAAGGAGTTCTGGATTCATGCAACGGCTTCAACGCATCAAGTCACCTCCTACATCATGGGGAAGAAGATTGTGATCACTGAGGATCACATAGCAAGGTTAATAGGCTACAGTGGCGGTGGCGTCCACTGTATTGATATGGCTGAGAGATGTGCTGACGTGGGCGTCATAGCTGAAAGGATTTTCACCCATGGGGTGCCCAGCAGCAAGATCAAAGATCTGAAGGATCATCAGAGTTTGGGCAAAGATAATTCTGGGGTGCTTCAACCATAGGAAGCCAACTAGTTCCCCTGATTACATAAATGTGGATCAGCAGTTTCTGATCTACTTTATCAATCAGAAGGTAAAAATCAACTTGGCTCATCTTCTGTTCAACCACCTCAGAACAAGCGTGAAGGAGACCAGGGAAGAAGAAAGAACGAAGAGGGATTGGATTCCCTTTGGAAGGTTGATATCAGATATTCTGACAGAGAATAGGCTGATAGAGCATCTGATAGAAGCTCAAGAGTTAAGCACCATTGAACCAACAGTTGGGAAGCCTCTGAACGCGAAGAACTTGAAGAAAATGAAGTTGATATAGAATATCAAAAAGGAACCCAGCGCTACTCCTATTGCTGATATCACCAGCAGAAGAGTTCCACTGAGTGACTTTCCTTTATTCTCTCAGATAGAATCCAAGCCAGTGGTAGTTCTCAGATATATGGACGCGTGCAAAGCTGATGGCACAGATCCAAATCTGAAGATCAAAGATCTACATCAACCTCAACCAGAAGTGACTCTGAAGAAGACGAAGAAGAGAAAGGCACCTTCAGAAGGATCATCCCAGCAGACACCCAAGAAAAGAGGTAATTTATCTGCTGCTTCTGTTTTAAATTCTTCTACTATTCCAGCATCTATTCCACCTCCAACCTCTCATAGAATCTCAATCCCCATCCCAACAATAGATGAAACTGAACCAGAAGATGACCCTTCTGAGGCATTAAAACTCAGAAGACCCAGAACCAAACATCCCAAACCAACAATATCAACAACATCAGCAATTGACAAAGTGCTGTCTGACATTGATCAACACACTTCTGATCACTCCTCCAATCCAAACTCTGAACCACAAATTGTCCCTCCTCCATAACCAGAACAACAGCAATCTGCTGAAGAACCAGAACAACAACAATATGCTGAAGAACCAGAACAACAACAACCACTCTCATCCATTCCAAAAGAACCTCTCATCCCTGAACAACCAGAAATTCCAACAATTCCTCCTCAACCAACAATTTCGTCTCCCTCTCCTCAACCAGAAATTCATCCACCATCACCTCAACCTGAGTTTCATCACTCTGAAACTCCTTCTCCTCCACCTTCTGAACCTCATTCACCTCAACCATCACCTCTGGCAATCCAGCTGCCATGTGGAACAACAGTAACAATGGCCCAGTTTCCATCCTCACCAGAATCTACACCACCAAATACTCCCAAAACACCACACAGTCCAATTATAATTTCTGATTCTCCCACTCCATCTCCAAAACAAACAGCTGCCAAACAAACCACCGAAAACCCCAGCAGGACCTTCATAGACTTAACCAGTCTTGACCGTCTTGCTGATCTGAAACATAAAATAGCCATCCCAAAACCAAAACAACCAGATGTTGGCTCTGGTATTATGAATTTTGAAACAGGTGTGCAGCAGTGGATTGCTTCTTTGAAGCAAGTTTGTCCTGGATTAATTGACCCAGCTGCTTCTGACCAGCTCTGGTCACAATTCAGAACCTGGGTACGTGCTGAAGCCCTCAAGTTGCAGGATATCAACTATGAGCAGGCACAATAGAACTTCAGCAAGCTGCTGAAGGAAGTTGAAAGTCAGCTGCCTCAGGAAGCTGTGCTCCCTCTGGATAGTGAACCTTGGTCTGAGAAACAGCTAGCTTCAAAGGTGCAACCAGAAGAAGACAAGACCATTCAAGCTGAAGCAAGTCAAGCAGAAGATGTTGCAGAAAGCTCTCAGAAGCTTCCTGCTTCTGATGCTTCTCAAGCTGCCTTGGACATGCAGACTCTGGAAGAGCTGAAGCTGAATGACATGCGTCTGCAGCAGAGGATGGATGAAAACGACCAGAAGATGAAAGAAAGAATGGATGTGCAGGATAGCAAGATTGACACTGTTGTCAGCATGGTACACAAGCAGAATGAGACTGCTGATCAGATCAAAGCCATGCTGGAGAACCTGTTCACACGCCTTCCTCCCCAACCTTAGTTTTTTCATTCATGTCATTTTCATGTTTTCCTTAAATATCTGATGTACTGCTTTAATATGTTTTGTTTTATTCTGAACCTTTTAATATGACAAGTTTTTCTGATCTTAACTGTTTTAGCACATCACTTACACTTTTTGATTGCTGACAAAAAGGGGGAGAACAAGAATGATATTTTAAATAATAACGGATTACTAAGACAGAAATTCTCGAACATTCTAACTCTGTTATACTTGAAAATGTTTTCTGTTTTGCTTAAGTCTACAGGTACAAGAAAGCACCATGATACTCTGAAGACTAAAGCTCTGATACTCTGATCCGCTCTGATACTCTGACCCAAAGCAAAGCTCTGACAAGAAAAGCTCTGATACGCTGATCTGAAGCTCTGCTCTGATATGCTGATCTAAAGCTTCTGATAGTCAAAGACTCTGATACTCTGATGTTCAAAGAAAGGCAAAAAGTTCTGATCCTGAAGAACTCTTGGAATCAAAAAGGGAAGCAATAAACTCAGGGGGAGTATCTCTCAACTCTTATCCCTTATCTTTGATAAACCTCTTACTCTGATACATATCTCTGATACCTTTTCACGTTATTTTCAATTAAAAATATCCAGTTTTTGTCATCATCAAAAAGGGGGAGATTGTTAGAACAATGTTTGAATCTACTACCCTATGTTTAAGTTTTGATGATAACAAAATGAAAAGATATATTATTTATATGATTCATGTATGAACTATTTGCTGCCTAAATTATTACGTTCTGATTTGCAGATACTCTGATAGGTATAAGCAAGATCACACCTAATCAGCATCAGAAATTTGGTTGTTGACATCAGCATCAGAAGTTACTATATCAGAATACCAGAATCAGAAGATCAACTCACGTGTATGCTGAAGCTTGATGAACAGAACTGCGCTCAACACTCTGATAAATAAAACAACAGTTCATCAGCAGTTAAGCAGAGTCAGAATGAGCCAAGCCAGAACATGCATTAAGTAAGCAACGGTACTGTGCATTGAAAGCAAATTAATACCAACGACCTCATTCCAGACAAGATCTGCTCGATAAGGAAAGTTTGTTATTAGCATTGAATCAAGAATATTGCTCCAACGTTCATAATCTCAGTGCTATATAAACAAGACTATGAAGATTGAATTGGCTAATGCTCTCCAACATCTTACACGCCTAAAATCTGATCATAATCTTCCTTCTCTTAGTTTGCTAAACACCTCATATCTCCTTACTCAATCCTTGTTTTAGAAATCTAGTTTCTAAGCTTAAAGTTGTGTATACATCACAATTGTGATACAGTTTTGTAGAAAACATTCACACACTTAGATTTATCTTCTTTGTAAGAAAGTGTTTCCTTGACAAACCGGGTTGTGGTTTGCATCAAGAAGGCTTTAGCAGGTGTTAAAGCAGTTTGTAATATTCAGTTGAATATAGTGGATTAAGACCTCGTTGGAGAGAGGCGAAATCACCTTGACGGGTGGACTGGAGTAGTTTGAGATCAAACGAACCAGGATAAAAATATCTTGTTCATTGCATTGATTTTCAGTTTTACAATTCAACCCCCCCTTCTTGTGTTTTTCACTACTTCAGAAAGGAGGAATCACAGTCACGACAAACAAAGCGGGAGAACAAATAGAAGAAAGAGTCGTGAGTGGAGCCATAATGTGCATTGACTACAGAAAACTAAATAAAGCAACTCGAAAAGACCATTTCCCTCTACCTTTTATTGACCAAATGCTTGAGTGATTGGCTAAGCATTCTTACTACTTTTATTTAGACGGTTATTCAGGATTCTTTCAAATTCCTATCCACCCTGATGACCAAGAAAAGACAACGTTCACCTGTCCTTACGGTACGTTTGCTTATCGGCGAATGCCGTTCGGACTATGTAATGCGCCTGCAACATTCCAAAGATGTTTAATGTCCATCTTTGCTGATTTTATAGACGATATTAGGAAGTGTTCATGGATGACTTCTCTGTATGCAGGCAAAGTTTTGAAGGATGCCTGTCAAACCTGGAAAGGGTATTGGAAAGATGTGTACAGGTAAACCTAGTGTTGAACAGGGAGAAATGTCATTTTATGGTAAAACAAGGAATTGTACTTGGACACATAGTTTCTGAAAAGGGGATCGAAGTAGACAAAGCTAAGATTGAAGTAATACGAAGTTTCTTAGGCCATGCCGGTTTCTACTGACGCTTCATAAAAGATTTCTCAAAAATTTCTAAACCTCTGACTAACCCCTTAATGAAAGAAGTTGAGTTCATCTTCGATGATGACTGTCTGAAGGCGTTTAAATGGTTAAAAGCAGCTCTCATATCCGCACCTATCATTCAACCACCTGATTGGAGTCTACCATTCGAGATAATGTGTGACACAAGCGATTATGCAGTAGGTGAAGTCCTAGGACAAAGAAGACAAAAAAAACTCCATGCAATATACTATGCAAGCAGGACTTTGGATTCTGCATAGATAAACTACGCCACTACAGAAAAGGAACTCTTGGCAATCGTTTTTGAATTAGATAAATTATGTTCCTATCTAGTAGGCGCAAAGATTATTATCTACACTAATCACGCAGCTATTAGATACCTGTTAGCTAAACAGGATGCCAAGCCAAGATTATTAAGATGGATATTACTCTTACAAGAGTTTTATTTGGAAATCAAAGATAAACCAGGATCTGAAAATCTTGTTGCCGACCACCTATCTAGGATGGAAAATCTTAAACCTGAAGAGATACCCATAAATGACGATTTTCGATATTAACACCTGGTAGCCCATACAAGGTCTGAAAACTCAGCTGAAGAATGCCCTGAATTTTGCAACAATGACGGGACAACTGAAGTATTGGAAGTAGTATCTACTCAAATTTCACTGCCCTAGTATGCTGACTATGTCAACTACTTAGCAGCAAAAGTCCTTCCACCTGATTTAACTTATCAGCAGAAGAAGAAATTCTTTCATGATCTCAAACACTATTATTGGGACGAGCCCTTACTATTCAAGCGAGGCCCCAATGGTATTTTTCGTTGATGCATTTCTGAAAGTGAAATAGAGAGCATGATATCTCATTGTCACGAAGCCCCTTGTGGTGGACACTCTAGCACCTCAAAGGCTTGCGCAAAAATCCTACAACCTGGCCTTTATTGGCCCAGACTATGGAAAGATGTCCATGCTGCAATTACAAAATGCGACTGGTGTCAATGCACTGGTAATATTTCTAGGCGCGATGAGATGCCTCAAAAGGGTATCCTAGAAGTAGAGATATTTGACGTATGGGGAATTGACTTTATGGGACCTTTCCCATCGTCCTCTGACAACAATTACATATTAGTGGCAATAGATTACATATCCAAATGGGTAGAAGTTGTAGCCTCTCCAACAAATGATGCACAAGTAGTGATTAGGTTATTCAAAAACATAATTTTTCCAAGATTCGGTGTTCCGAGATTAGTCATCAGTGATGGTGGCTATCATTTCATTTCCAAAATTTTCAATAAACTCTTAGGAAAGTATGGAGTCCGACACCGCGTAGTAACACCTTACCACCCATAAACAAGCGGGCAAGTGGAAATCTATAACAGGGAGATTAAGAAAATACTTGAGAAAAATGTTTCCACATCTAGGAAAGATTGGTCGCCTAAACTATATGAAGTATTGTGGGCATACAAAACAGCGTACAAGACACCCATTGGAACCACACCTTTCAAACTGGTCTATGGTAAATCATGCCATCTACCCGTAGAACTGGAACACAAAGCCTATTGGGCCATCAAAACCCTGAATCTAAGTTACAAATCCGCTGAAGAAAAGAGAATTCTAGACATCCATGAATTAGAAGAGCTTAGGCTAGATGCATACGAGAATGCCAAAATCTACAAGGAGAGAACTAAGAAATGGCACGACAAACACATCTCTAGGAAAGAACTCAATGAGGGCAATGTAGTACTCCTGTTTAACTCCAGACTTAAACTATTTCCAGGGAAACTTCACTCTAGATGTTCAGGACCTTTTGAAGTTATTAAAATACTCCCAAGTGGCACTGTAGAAATCAAAGGAAAAACCAGCGATCCGTTTATTGTAAATGGGCAGCGTTTAAAGCACTACCACTGCATCGAGAATAAGGACTACTCAGCTAGTTTAAGATTTATACAGCTGCCGACTGAGTCACCGAAATAGATTTTCAATTTTCAATATAGTTCGAGCTTTTGACATTAAACAAAGCGCTTTGTGGGAGGCAACCCACCATTTTTATTAAAATTTTATTTACTAAAAGTTTTTTTTATGTTTCTCTTAAAAATTTTACAAAATTTTTCTGTTCTTTTCTTCTTTTCCATTTTTAGGCATTAGGCTGATGCTAATTTAAAACTATTTTCAGATTAACCAACGGGATTCACATTTCTTTTTCTTCATTGATTTTTTCTATGGACTTCTCTGACACCATGCCTATCACCTTCGTGGGTGATACTCAGCAGAAGCATTATGAGATGCTTGCTCTGAGAGAGATGTATCCCATCATCTTTGTGCACGACCCTATATTGTCTGCATTGGGCATCAGGGAGAGTGTCCGCTTCATGTTTAACCAGTTGGTTGGGATTATTTTATTCATTATCAGCAACCTACCTACCGCAACATGACGTTGGAGTTCCTCAGTTCGTTGCAGTACAACCCTGATATTGGTTTAGGGTTGGCCAGAGGTTTGGTTTCATTCAGATTGTTTGGTTTTACCCACAGGTTCACCATCCATGAATTTGCTGCTTTAATGGATTTCCCGGTTAGTGCTGATTCTGTCATTGAGATTCCAAATGACAAGTATATGGACAGCCAGCTTGACCACTTTTGGGGAGAGATATTTGATCTGAGACATGAGAGCTCTATTCCTAGGCACTCTTCAGAGATTCATAACCCCACTACTAGGTATTTCCACATGATTCTGGCGTTTACCCTATTTGGAAAACCTCAAAATGATACCTTAGTGTCTAAGGAAGAGTTGTTTATCATATTCTGTGTGTTTCAGTTCAGACCATTAGTTCGTGCATCTTTTATTATTGCTCGTCTCCTGAGTATAGCCCAGGCTCCTCATGGCCCGATTTGTCTTGGTGGTTTAGTGACTATGATCGCTAAAGCCCTATTTTTGAGAGAGCCATTATCCCGTCTAACCCCTGCTGGCAACTATACCCCGCTAGACCTTACTTTTTGTTTTAATGTTGGGATGATCAGATGTTTAGAGCCGAATCAGTTTCAGTTGCTGATACATCATGATCCGGTATACCACTTCACACTTCCTTACATTGCACGGTCCAGTGCGCATGACAGGAAGAACTAGATTTATGACCTGAAGGGTATAGCTGAGAATGACATGGAAGAAGAAGAGTTAGATCCTTTGACACTGCCCCATTATTATGACCCTCTAGTAGGATTGGGCGAGTTTGATCCTGATATGGCAGAGACTGATCCTGTGACACCTCCTATACTTGACCGCCATCCAACTTGGAACCCACCATCAGCTTCTATTGCCGCCGCTGTCCATATTCCTCATACTGATATCGCTTCCGCTATGGATGCTATCACGATGGAGCTTGCTGGTCTTCATTCTGATATTACTGCCCTCCGCAGAGATTTTTATGGTTTCATGGATCTTGCTACGGCAAATATAGATCACCTGTTTCATTCTAGAGGTGACTGACTTATGTCTTTAGAACATTGAGGGCACTATTTTCTCTTAGTGTAAGGGAAGAGTATTTATTCAGTCTTTAGTTTTTCATTAACATCATTATTTTTATTTTCTAGTTGGATTTACTTATTTTAATTAATTAATTTATTTTTATTCATTTATTTATTTTCGAAATTATTCATTTATTTATTTATTTCAATATTTTCAAATTTACTCCTCATTGTGCTATTATATATTGTGATGCTATTATGTTATTGTGTTCTCCCAAAATAAAATGCATGTTAATCTAGTAGACCAAGTATTATAATTAAATTATGCATCACACCTAATTTTCACTTCATTGTCTCCTAGCATTTTAAAATTTATTACTCCCACTAGATGATGAATTGACACACCCATGCTATACCTCGGTCAACAAGCAAAGTCCCTCATGCATGGCTGACAAACTGACCGTTGCAGGCACAAGATTCTCTTGGGAATCAAACCTTGTAACGACCGTTACACCCTCTTCTCGTCCCACTCTTTAAACTCTGTCAGCCGTTGCATCTTCATTTGATTTTCAATTCAATTTTTTTTCAAACTTCCTATCCACTCCATTTCTTTTCCACACAAATAAACACCCCCTAATACCATTCAATACCCCCACTAATTTTCTCTTTACCATTAAAACTTTGCTTCTATATAAACTCTTGAAGAGAATTTTACTATCACACCAACTTTCTTCAACATCTCTTCTACCCTATAAACTCTATCATTTCCAACACCTTTCCTAAATGGCCAGAAGAGCTCAAGAAGAAAGAGAGGAGCCAGACCTCACTAATATGGTTTTCATAAATGGAGCCAACAGACATCTACAAGAGAAACTTTACCGAAGATTTCTTCAGAGAGGTATACTTACAACAAGGTATATCGATGAGGATTGCTTACGTGACTTGGGATTGCTTGAGAGTGTGCAATTTATGCTCCATGAATCTGGTCTACACTACATTTCCACCATGAATCTTACAACTTATGAATCCCTCATGTTGGAATTCTTGAGCTCTTTTTCCTACCAAACACCATCCACTCCAGAACCCGGTCAGTATCTAATCAGCGCAACAACTTTTAGATTATTCAACACGGAGTACACCATGAATCAAGAGACTCTGAGTCAGATACTCCACTGCAACCATGGTGAAGGTGTGGAATATAGAATTCTGCTAGAAGAAGATTGGAGGGCAAGATCGTTTGAAATTTGGGAACGCTTAACTCATACTAAGGTCAACGACTGGGCTGAGCTTCTATCCACTCACATACATAACCCATGCATCCGTTATTTCCACCGTGTTCTAGCCAATATAGTGTTCGGGAGAGCAAACAACAATAAAGTGAACGCTAGGAAAATGTATTTTCTGCACTACACCCTTGATCCCGATCTTAGAATAAATGCTGCTTCATTCCTTCTCAACCACATCTAGTCTCTGTTATCAAGGAGCGCGAGCACATAACCTTTCTGTATAGGAGGTTTAGTCACCGCTATTGCCAACTATCTGAATTTGCAAAGCAGGTTGGTTCAACTAACTTTTTGGCAAGTTGAGTTTCTTGATATTGAATATTGCCAGTTTGGTCATCTTGTCAAAGCAAGAAGGGATGGAAGGTACAACCTGATGGTGCAACACAAGGTCATCCCAAGTATTATTCTGCCGAATCCGGATGTAACAAGAATTAACATCACTGCAAATTGGATTTATGATTTGCAGGCACCTGCCCCCGGAGCACACGTGCAGGATAATCAAGCAGGTGTAGAAAATGCAGTACCAGAAGTAAATCAACAAGGGCCAGAACAAGAAAAAGCAAGAAATGATCCTCAGCCGGCCACCATCGAAGCTATTTATGCACCGCTTTTACTACAAGATCAGCGTAAGCAAGAACTGATGTAGATCATGCAAGAACTGCAACGTGATCAACGCGATAACTCTTACTGGAACCATCACGACAATTCTAACCTGATTGATGAAATGTGGTACTTGTCATTCCGGGTTGAAGGCCTGCATGCTTATGTTTACAACACTGGCGAGGAACCTCCTAAACCCAGAAGAGGTGGAGTAAGGACACAAGAAGGAAGAGCACAAGGTGAAGCATCCAGCAACATAAACGTCAGAGATTACAATGTGAAGTGATCTATGTTTTCTCCATTCCTTGAATTTTTATTATTATTTCTTAAGTTTCCTGTTCGTTTTCTTTTCTCACTTTATTTGTCGTATTGAGGACAATGCCCAATTCAAGTGTAGGGGAGGAAACCTATGGTACCTATGTTATGTTTTCTATTTTCCTAGTAAGTTATTCGAATTTCCGTTATTTCCCTTTCCATTCAATAAAAAAACCATTTCGGTAAGTTATTCGTACTTCAACACTTTTCTTAAACCATAAAAAGTTTTTTTTTACTCGACACATTAGCTCGGTACGTTCGAAAAGTATATAGGTTGTTCACAATTAGGCTGCGTTAGAATTTTTGAAAAAGAGTCAACAAAAATAATACCGCCTTGACACCTAAATCTTCCAGATCATGCAAATCAGTTTGAGTGGTTATGATACTGAAGCCTTAAGTTTTAGTTTTAGATCAACCCCGAGTAGTTTATACTAGCAGTCAGCATCGTCTTATCCACAAACTACGTAGGGAGCCGATGAGTATAAGTGACTGGTCCTAATCAGAAGAAAAAATGATAAGCATCAAGATATAATAGGGAATGCGCTAATTAATTTAGGTGATCCTCACCAGGTCATTTAATCCAACAGTTGCGGTACCTACAAAAACTAATGTAACGACCAGTTTTAAGCCTATTCAGTGGTATCTGGTGCTGAACTTGGTAGGGCGAACTATGGTTTGATCCCCCGAGACTTATAATCTAGGAAAGAAAAATGGTTACCAACTTGTGTACCAGAAACCCGTGCAAAAGACACCAGAATTGCTAACCGGCTACTCTACTATGTGCGTGCGAAAGATAAAGGGCTTAATGTGATTGCGCTAGAATGAAAGCCATTGATTTTGAACGAAAAGAATTAGGTTGAGCTATGATAGCATAACTCAGACTAGTTTGCATAGGATGGAGGATTTTGACCATGTCATATGGTTTTGTGTCATTTCTGTATCATTAGTGTCATAACCTAGTTCCATCTTTCTAATGTAACGCCCCTCAACCACGTACGATTTGAGTTGTATCATGCGAGTGTGTCTGAAACCATGCGTTAAACGTTTCTTTTGCTCTATTATTTGCTTAAGGACAAGAAAAGGTTCAAGTGTAGGGGAGTTTAATAAACCGGAAATATATCGAGTATTTGGACCAACTTACATGAATTTTATCTGCATTTTAATTAATTAAATTACTCTTTATTCGTATTATGCTGGTATTTTCTATGTTTTCAGGAATTTGATGTTTGTAAGGCATGTGCGAAGAAAGTCAAGAAAAGTCGAGCTAATCGTATTTAAAATCCGCACAAAGAAAGATAAATTATGCAATTGAGGGGTGTGATGCGGTGGAAGAAATGACTTGAGGTTTTGCATTTGTGTTTTGCAAATGTTTCGATTTAGCAAGAGTCGCCACCGACTTTTTATTTATCCAAAGGAAAGGTTAAAAAGCACATGAATGACCTTTGAGATGTTTTTTTGGGTTCGGGGGTAGATTATGAAAAGGGAAGGTACTAGCACCCTTTTCATCCATGGTTTTCCATGGGCTCTTAGTTACTTGTTTAGATCACTTACTTTTGCTTTTCAATTGTTTGAAATGGTGCTTTTGTGTGTGGTTTTGAAAGTATTTTGAAAAGAGGCCATTGTTGTGGTAACCTTTGTAATGATTCTGATTTGAATGTATACAAAGGTGTTTTGTCTTTTGAAAAATGTTTCAATGTTTGAAAGTTTGTTTTGGGAAAATGTTTTGAAATTGTGTTATGATGTGTTTTTGAAAATAGCAAGGATGTTTGCAAGTTTGATCAAGTAACTAGGAGCATCTACCTACCTACTCAAAGATCTTTCCTATACATTTTTAACCTTTTGACATTGTTGTTTTACCATCGCATTTGGTAAACAACCTTGTGTTTGGATGTTAAACGGGACAGGCGCGGGTCATCGTATGACCATGATAACAATTGTGCCAAGTATCTTACCAAATTTTTTGTTTGAGGGACTAGATCATTTTTGTATAGGAAACCAAGCTAGCGTCATCGAGGGACTATGATCTTTTGTTTTTGTTTGATTTTTGCCAAGACACCTAGCATGCATACCATGATCATTTTAAAGGCAACAAGTGGATGAAACCCTAGGGGTGCTTGTGTGCACTGTGTTGTCATTTTCATGCATTTTTGTCTTGTATTAGTCAAGCTATTTGTTTGATTTTGGATTTTTGCATACAAACCCTAATCTTTCTATCATGGCATATTTGAAAGCAATAAAAGCGTAAAAGTAAATCTAATACTATTACAACATGATTATGGGGAGGGGGATACAAATTTGAATAGGGGGATATTTGCAAGAAAATAAAACCCTAAGATTATTACAACCATATTGAATTCTTTGCATAAATAAATAAATAGACAATATTTAAATAAGCAATTAAACATAAATATGCAAAAAAGTTTTTTTGTATTTTATTTTATGTATGTAAAAATGAATTATTTAATGTCTTAAAAATAATAAGAAAATAAAGATTATTTTTGAGAAGGGTAAAACCCTAATTTTTGGTTTAAGAAATATATATATATATATATATATATATATATATATATATATATATATATATATATATATATATATATATATATATATATATATATATATATATATATATATATATATTATAATTATATTATTTACTCATTTATGTACAAAAAATAAATGAAAATAATATATACAAATGTTAAAAAAATAAAATATGTGATAAAATATTATTTAACTGTAAAAATAATAAAAATAAAAATAAATAATATTTTTGTAGTATTTACAAGTTTTTATTTTAAGAAAATAAAAGTATATTATTTAATAATTATTTCTATGTCCAAAAAATAATAAAAGTAATAAAATAAAATATGAAAATTTAAGAAAATATTTTTGGTAATTTTTAATGTTTAGAAAAATAAAATAAAGTAAAAAATTTAAATAGAAATAGAAAAATATGAAAAATAATGAAATGGGTCAAGGGGGGTGTAAACAGTAAGCCAAGGGGTGTCAAAAGCAAAGAGAAACCAAGCCCAGCCCACATTTCCTTTGTCCCTGTCCTTGAGACAGCAACCAAACGCGCGCTTCTTGTTCAAATGGCTAACTCCTGCATTTGTGCTTAAAAACAAAAACTTGCAACATGAAAGTTATAGAGCATGACCGTACGATTCTAACCATGTAAAAAACTTAATCTAACTCTCAAAGACCAAAGAGAATTTCTCTGGCCCTAATTTCTAATCTAGTTTTTTCAGAAAGTTCATCATTCAAATTCTCCCAGCTCAATTAATTAAATGAATTATATGCATATATACAGCTCAAGGGCAACGAGGACTACATTTTTTATTCACAAACCTAAGCCTAATGTTTCCTAAATAGAGAGATAGAAGTTTGAACTTTACCTGTTTCAGTCAAGCTCGAGTATGAAATGCAGGGGTTTTCAGTGAGGCCTGGGATGCTTGTGAGCTTGCTTGAAGTTCCTTTGAGCTTTCTCAATGCTTAGCTAGTTTTGAACTTGCTTGAATCTCTCTATAGAACTCAACCCGCAAACTCAAAATTCAGAAATGGTGAAGTGTGTAAATGGAGTTACAGTGACTTGGGAATGGTTGAGATAGTTTAGGTGGGTTGTATGGAGTGTGTTGGAACTGGTTGCAAGCAAAACGCACGAGTGGTTTGTGATTTGGAAATCAAAATGCAAAACTTGCCCTGTTTTGCAAGAACTTGTGATTTTTGTGTACAAGGGTGTTTGAGAGGTTTCTAGCTCGTGTTTCTGGCTTATTGTGAGATGCAAAACTTGTTTGAAATGTTTACAAACTTTGGTTTTATCAGATTGCAAAGGTGTTGACCTTTTGCAAGGTTTCTTGGTTTTGAAGCAAAAGTGAGAATTGACAATGCAAAGGCTTGTACAACCTAGCTTAGGGCCTGCTAAGAGTTGGTAGCAATTGCCTGATATTAGTGAACTTTGTTTGCTGCAAAATATTGGGTCCTTGGCTCAAGATAAGCAATTTGACATAAAGCATGCTTTATGTAAATGGTATTGCCATCTTTATGCCATAAATGGAATAAACCTTTGTGTAATCTTCCATAGATCATAACAATACCTCTAACCAATGTGTTTACATTCAATTTTTGAGTTTGGAAGGGTTTAAGGACCTGTAAACCAAGTACAAGCATGGTTGGACAGAAATTGCAACTTGTATCAACATGAAAAATGACATGGACCAAAGTGATATTTTGCCAAATTCAAACCTTCGATTCTCCCTAACCATAAATGATTTTGGAGTGTTCTTGGACATTTTGGAAACCTTGTAACATGCTCTACAATCCATCTTTGAAATGAAATTTGAGATTCCAATTGGAACTATGTGAAAAATTTCCATGAAGATAGGTTAAAATCCTGCCTAAACTAGGGCAAAATTTCACTAAGTTAAAAGTTTCATGGATCCTTGTTCACAAAATCATAACTTGAGATCCAAGAATCTTTTTGGAAAACTTTGTGAATCAAAGTTGTATATTTTCTGGAGGAATACAACTTTCATGTTGGAAGTTTTCTTTGAATCCAATTTCATCATGGTTAAAAAGTTGGGCAAAGTTGGGAAAAAATAAGAAAATTTCATAACATAGAAAATTTCTAAGTTATGAAAATTTTCAATCTTAAACCCTAATTTCCAAAATTAGGTTTCTTGATGAACAAGTTTCATGTTTTGACACATCTTGATGAAAAATGACCCTTGGCACTTGATTTTGACCAAAAAGTCAAAGTTTGACTTTTCAGTGTACAATTGATTTTTGATCAGTTGACTGGAAAATTCATCTGTCAATTCAATGCAATTGAGATCTTTTGGACCTTGTGATTAGGTAAAGATCATGCCATTGAGTCCTTGAATCCATGATTGAACCCAATTTGCCATTGTCTAGGTGAAAAAAAAAATCAGAAATTGCCCTTATGCAGTCAAAACCCTAAAAATGACCATTTTGCCCTTTTGATGATCTGATCAAATTTCTTGAAGAGTTGTGGTCCAAACTTGATCAAGTGGTTCATATGAGTCTATAATGTTGATGTGGATAAAAAATTATGAGGTTTGACTGTAAATTGGCCACTGTTGACTTTTTCCCCAGTACAGCTGATTTCTAAGTCAACTGTCCAATTGACTGGGCAAAAATTTGATTCAAGGCTTGAAACTTGGTATGGGAAATCTTATAAGTCCAACATGAAGTATGAAAGTCACATTAAGCATTGAGAGTCCAAAAATCCCTGTGCAAACTCAAACCCTAATTTCAGATCAACAGTGCAAGGAGATGTTTTGAGCAGAGCAAACCCTAATCTGGCCTTGAGTCCAAAGAGTCTTGTGGGCGAAAATCTTGATAAAATTAGAGGACAAATTTTGGGGTACAACAGCTGCCCCTGTTCAATCTTCTTGAACCTGAAGAGTTAGATTGGCGAGCTTGCCTTTCGTGACTCGGAGGTAAAAGATGATTGGACACTAGAGTGCCCGTAAATTTGCACTCGTCGAAAATGTAATTGAGGGAATGGGCTTAAAGATGCCATTTGGAGATGATTGAATCTTGATGGAGATGGGCTTAAAGATGCCATCCAAGAATGTCTGTTGAAAATCAGGAGAATGGACATCAGAATGGTATCTGTATCTGGAACGTATCTGAGTTGTATCTGGAGATCGGATTTGAATGAATAACAGAATGACTGTCGTGTCTGGATTCTATCTGTATTGTATCTAAATCTAAAATCTGAATAAGCGACAGAATAGCATCCGTTTCTGGAGCGTCTCTGGGCTGGGAAAAATTAGAATGAGTGACAGAATGGCTTCCGTGTCTGGTGGGTATCTGGACTGTATCTGAAGTTGAGATCTGTATGAGTAGCAGAGTGACTTCCGTGTCTGTAGTGTATCTGTACTATAACTGGGATCTGAAGAAAGTGACATAATGACTTCCGTGTCTGGAGTGTATCTGAACTTTGAAATTGATAGTTGAATCTGAATGAGAAATAGAATGGCTTCCGTGTCTGGAGCGTATCTAGTCTGTATCTGATTGTTGAAGTCTGAATGAGCGACAAAATGGCATCCGTGTCTGGAGCGTATCCGTACTGTATCTTGACTTTTGAATTCTGAATGAGTAATAGAATGACCTCCGTGTATGGGGTGTATCCATATTGTATCTGAATAAGCGATTTGAATGAGTAGCAGAATGACTTCCGTGTCTGGAGTGTATCAGTACTGTATCTGAAATCTTTGAATATTTGTTAAAGATAGTTTTTAATCTTATCCTGAAAAGGGTAAAATGTTAGCTAAAACACAAAGTTATGTTGCATGACATGTATGATGCAATAAATGTGTCTTATCAATGTTTATGATATATGAATGTTATATATGCGCATGTAAGCTGATTAGCTATCTTGCTGAGGACAATAAATCCTTGATAGCTGGAGATGATAAAATCTTTGACTGCTTTCGGGGAAAATAAATCTATGACCGCTGTTGGAGATTCAAAATCTTTGATTGCTGGGGATGAGAAATCCTTGGACCACTGTTGGGGATAGAAAATCCTTGGCAACTTGTGGGGATTATCAAAACCTTGACAACTTCTGTAGGGATGTGAGAATCCTTCATGACTTTTCTGGGAACAGGAATCCTTCAAGTTTGCTTGAGAAACCTGCTTGGGGAATCCTAAGAACTTTGATGATTATGGTTAGAGATTACACAATCGGAATCCTTACTCGGCTGGAGAATAAGGAAACTCTGATGACCTCTACTAGGGATTAGATGAAAGAAAACCTTTATCTGCTGGAGAATAAGGAAGACTTTGATGGCTTCTGCGGAGAATTAAGAATGAGAAACTTCGACCTCCTGGGGAAATTGAAACCTTGGGGGCTTCACTGGAGAAGTGAGAAAGATAATCTTTGATCTGCAGGGGATTAAAAATTCTGACAAACTCACGCTGGGAAGTTAAGTATACTCAGGCAATTTTATTGGGGAATCAAGAATGAGAATCTTCAATCTGCTAGGGAAAAATAAATCCTTGTGGTCTTCAAGTTGGAGAGTTAAGAATGAGAGTCTTCATTCTGTTGGGGAGTAAAAACTCTGTGGGGAATAACTATACTGCCGGGGAGTAGCTATCCTGCTGGAGGATAAGTTCAAGACTCTCTGAGGGAAGAGGTTTATTCCTATTTGGAAAAAGTTCAGGAGTTTGGGTTGTATGCCAATCTATTGGGGATTTATCTGGAGGTTGGGGATAAAAGTTAACTGTTATCTGGTTGATTCTCAGATTTTAAGACAACTTGTTGGGAAATCTGGGGAAAACTGAATGGTTTCCGCTGTGGATTCGCAGTTGGAAATTTGACTCCGTTGGGGAAGAAGGTTTCATCTTTGCTGGGGATTTATGACCCAAAGTTTTGCTCTGCTGAGGATCTTAACTCTGATGAGAATTAAAAGTTTGAAATATGACTCCGCCGGGGATTGGGAGTTTGAAGTTTTGACTCTGGCGAGGATTTTGAAATTTAATTCCGCTAGGGATATGTTTTTCAAGTTTTAGTTCCGCTGGGGATCCATATGATGTACTGCAGGGGATTTCTCTTGTAATAGCCTGAAGACGTTTTCCTACACTTTCAACCTGTCAGTAATTATTCTTTCACATCTCGTTTATTTGTAAACAGTGATTATATTCAAATACATATGCTCATTTAATAAACAGTTGGACGTTTTCAAATATAACACGAGTGTAAAAAAAGAAAAGGCAAATAGTTTTCTGCACTTTGAAGTATCTTTGTATTAACTTTGTGTAAGTATTTTGTACAAAGGAGACAGACATCCTAGTAAGAGAATGTTGTCATAAAATTGAGAAAAATTTATACAAAGAAAGATGGCTATGTGTAAAAATTCCATGGGATTCCCATTCTGCTATAGCCTTCGTAACTCTGGATATCTTGTCCATTTGTTGCTTCGTCCGACGATGATTGAATTGATCAGAAGCCAAGAGCTTGTCTGGTTAAGAGATTGTTCTTAAAGTGATCCGACGAGACATAGTCATACGCTTTTCAGTCCACTGGAAAACCCTATTTTGCCCAAGTCGCCCTTTCGGGTTTTCGACTTGTCGGGTATACATATTTTTTGTTTATCCCTAATTTTTGCCTGAACCCCCCTTTCGGGTTTTCGATTCACCAGGATGCCTATTTTTGCCCAAGTCGCCCTTTCAGGTTTTCAACTTGTCGGGTCGTTTATGCGTAGTATCTTTTGACTATGTCTGCATTCACAGGGTGCGGCAGGTCGTCGCCGTCCATGGTGGTCATGATCATTGCCCCACCAGAAAAGATGTTTTTGATCACAAATGGTCCTTCGTAGGTAGGAGTCCATTTGGCCCTGGGATCACTTTGTGGCAAGATGATCCGCTTGATTACAAGATCCCCGACTTGATATACCTGGCGCCTGACTTTCTTGTTGAAAGCTTTGATCATTCGTTTTTGATACGCCTGACCATGGCAAACAACAGTAAGTCGCTTTTCATCAATCAAGTTAAGTTGATCAAACCGGGTCTGAATCTAATCGTCTTCACTCAAACCAGCATCCTTCATGATTCTCAAGGAGGGAATCTGAACCTCGATAGGTAAAACATCTTCCATGTCGTATACCAAAGAATAGGGTGTTGCCCTAGTTGATGTTCGTGCCGTGGTACGTTACCCGTGCAAAGAAAACGGTAACATCTCATGCCAGTCCTTGTAGGTGACTGTCATCTTTTGTATGATCTTCTTGATATTTTTGTTTGCAGCTTCGACAACATCGTTCATCTTCGGTTGATAGGGAGATGAATTGTGATGTTGAATCTGGAACTGCTCGTATAGAGCGGTGATCATAGTATTGTTCAGGTTTGTACCGTTGTCAGTGATGATCCTGTCAGGGATTCTGTACCGGCAAATGAGGTTTTGCTTGATGAAGCGGGCAACCACATTCTTTGTAACGGATGCGAAGGACGCTGCTTCGACCCACTTGGTAAAGTAATCAATGGTTACCAGGATGAAGCAGTGTCCATTGGAAGATGTAAGATTGATCTCTCCAATCATGTCGATTCCCCACATCGCGAATGGCCAAGGAGCTGTTAAGAAATTGAGAGGAACTGAAGGTATATGTACCTTGTCCGTGTAGATTTGGCATTTGTGACAAGTACGGGAATGTTGATGACAGTCAGCTTCCATGGTAGACCAGTAATAGCCTGCCCGTAGAATCTTCTTAGCCATCATATATCCGCTAGAGTGAGTGCCAAAGGTACCATTGTGCAGTTCAGCCATGATTTTCTCAGCCTCAACCTTGTCCACACAATGGAGTAGAATGCAATCATGATTGCGCTTGTATAGGATACAATTGCTCAAGAAGAACTTAGCTGCGAACCTTTTTAAGAACTTTTTGTCGTTGACTGAAGCTCCTTCAGGGTATTCTTGTGCTTAGAGATACCTTTTGACGTCATGAAACCACAGTCGGTCCATTACTTCTTCGGTATTAATCTTGTGACAATGTGCAGGCTCGTCCATCCGTTCAACGGTGATTTGGGGAGCCTCATTATCCCAGTTAAGTTTAAACATGGATGACATTGTAGCTAGAGTATCCGCTAGCTGATTTTCTTCTCGCGGGAAGTGCTCGAAGGTAATCTGCTCGAAATGTGGTAACAATGTCAGGACATGTTCTTTATAAGGGATGAGGTTAGGATGTTTAGTATCCCACTCTCCTTTGATTTGACTGATAACCAAAGCGGAGTCCCCAAATACAATCAAAGATTTGATTCCCAAGTCAATGGCAGCCTTGAGACCAAAGATACAAGCTTCATACTCGGCCATGTTGTTGGTGCAGCTGAAGCAGAGTCTGGCAGTGAAAGGTGTATGGCAACCTTCAGGAGAGATAAGTACCGCGCCGATACCGTTTCCAAGTGCGTTGGAGGCACAATATAAGTACAGGGACCATCGGGATCCTTGTTCAGGTCTGTCATACGGTCTGTTTTCTTCAATGTTGCTTAAAGTCATGATATCCTCGTCGGGGAAGTCGAACCTCATGGCTTAGTAATCTTCGACAGCTTGATGGGCCAGATGATCGGCTAGCACACTCCCCTTTATAGCTTTTTGGGTCATATACTGTATATCATACTCGGTGAGGATCATCTGCCACCTTGCTATTCTTCCAGATAGAGCAGGCTTCTCAAAGATGTACTTGATCGGATCCATCTTAGAGATCAACAGAGTGGTATGAGTCAACATATACTGCCTTAGCCGGCGAGCAGCCCATACCCAAGCGCAACAAGTTTTCTCGAGCAGTGAGTATCGGGTCTCACAGTCGGTAAACTTTTTGCTAAGGTAATAAATGGCATGCTCTTTTCGGCCAGACTCGTGATGTTGGCCCAGTATGCACCCCATTGAATTCTTCAGGACAGTCAGATACATGATAAGCGCTCTTCCTTCGACGAGAGGCATCAAGATAGGAGGTTCTAGCAAATATTCCTTGATTTTATCGAAAGCAACTTGACAGTCATCATTCCATTTAACCACCTGATCTTTCTTCAATAGCTTGAAGATTGGTTCACAGGTTGATGTTAGGTGAGAGATGAACCTTGCAATGTAGTTTAGGCGTCCCAAGAAACCTCTGACCTCCTTCTTAGTGTGAGGGGCAGGCATTTCTTGTATAGCTTTGACTTTTGCAGGATCAACCTCGATGCCTTTGTTGCTGACTATGAAACCCAAGAGTTTACCGGACCTGACTCCGAAAGTGCACTTGTTAGGGTTCAGTCTGAGCTTGTACTCTTTCAACCTGACAAACAGCTTTTGCAGATGGTCGAGGTGTTCTTCTTCTGTCTGTAAACGGGCTATCATGTCGTCTACGTAGACTTCTATCTCATGATGTATCATATCATGAAACAAAGCCACCATGGCGCGCTGATAGGTTGCCCCAGCATTCTTCAGTCCAAATGGCATCACTTTATAGCAGAACGTACCCCACTGTGTAACAAAAGTAGTTTTCTCCATGTCTTCAGGGGCCATTTTGATCTGGTTGTACCCTGAAAATCCATTCATGAAAGAAAATACCTTGTGTTGAGTTGTATTATCAACCAAGATGTCAATGTGCGGTAGTGGAAAGTCATCCTTAGGGCTAACCCTGTTTAAGTCTCTGTAATCCATGCACATCCTGACTTTTCCGTCCTTCTTAGGCACGTGCACAATGTTAGCAACCCATTGTGGATAGGAATTAACAGCAAGAAAGACAACATTGAACTGCTTCATCACTTCAGCTTTGATCTTTTCAGACATGTAGGGCCTCATGCGGCGGACCTTCTGTTTAACTGGTGGATAGTCTTCTCTTGTAGGGAGGCGGTGAACCACAATATCTGTATCAAGTCCCGGCATGTGTTCATAGGACCAGGCGAAGATCTCAACATATTCATTCAACAACTGAACTAAACGCTCTTTGACACTTGGCTCTAGGTTGGCACCCACTCTAACCTCTTTTCTGTCTTCCTCTGTACCCAAGTTGATTGTCTCTAACAACTCCTCATGAGGTAGAATAGCCCTTTCTTCATGTGGTAGCAGTCTAGCCAATTCTCCAAGCACTTCACAGTCTTCATCACCTTCGTATTCGGCATGATTGACCAGATCTTCAGAGTTACTGAAGGCCATAGCAGAATTGTTACCCATGGAATCCAGAATGGATGGGTACCTACATTGGTGAGTGTGGGTGTGTGTAAGGGATAGCCACCTTTAAACAAATAAAATGTAAAAAAGAAAGAAAATGAACGCAAAAGTTTATATATGAAAACGTCCATGATTCATTAAAATGGCATATGAAGATGAAAAATCAAACCCTTACAAATGGACTTATGTACCTCGGGTAAGGCACAAGGTTAAAAGTGTACAAATTGTTTAGGAATTATTACAAACCAACAGAAAGATAAATTACTGATTGATGAAAGTAATGGGAATAAAGTCCTTTGTCTCCCAATTGCATAATCCTCCTTCAACGGTATGGAAAATCCAGTCTTCAAGGTTGCTCTCCTCTTCACCATCCTCCAAAGCATTGACTCCATGATGAGTGATCTTCACTGGTGTCCCTCCAGCCCGGGAGTGACGCACAACCTTTTGAGCAGAAGCAATGAAACCCAAGCCGAATTTATCAGACTTGAAAGAAAAATCGGGAAGTTTCCCCCAGATTGTGCTTCCTCCTTCTTCAATCACAGCCTTTGCATCTTTGAGAGAAGACATCCGAGACAGAAGTCTGGTAATCATGGGTACATAAGGCATTGCCGCAATCTCCTGAGCTTTCAAAATGCTTAAAGGGGGTTTCAATGAATTCACCATCCAATTCCACATAGCGGAAAGAATTAAGATGGCTTATCATGTATTCCTCCTCACCGTGAACTGTCACAATTTTCCCCTGGACAGGGTACTTGAGCTTCTGATGCAGAGTTGAAGTAACAGCTCTAGCATGATGAATCCAGGGTCTTCCCAACAAGCAAGAATAGGAGGGACAGATGTCCATGACATAGAATATGGAGTTGAAGGTTTCAGTTCCCACTTTAATCGGGACGTCCACCTCCCCGTGGACCATCCTTTTAGAACCATCAAAGGCTCTGACAATGATGTTTTTGGGCTTCAAAGTTAAACCTTCACAATCTAGCCTATCCAATGCCTTCTTTGGTAATACGTTCAACGATGAACCAGTGTCTACTATAACATGTGCCAGAGTAGTCCTTCTACATTCTACCGAGACATGCAAAGCGTCATTATGCTTTCTCCCTTTGATTGTTAAATCAGCGTCGGAGAATCCTAGACCATTGTCTACTGTTAGGCTAGCTACACATTCCTGGAACTGGTCCGCAGAGGTTTCCTGGGGTACATGGGCCGTCTTCAAGAATTTGATCAAAGCTTTGGCATGAGCTTCTGAACAAAGCAGCAAGGCCAGCATAGAGATTTTTGAGGGGGTTTGGCCCAGTTGCTCCACAACATTATAATCGCTTTTCTTGATTATTTTCAAAATCTCTTCCTTTTCTTTTTGAGAGGTTTCAGGGATGATCAACGGCTGAGCCCTCGTCCTGATGGGCTCTTCTTGGATCCCTTTCCCTCTATCATCAGCGACAGTAGAGGGGACAACTTCAGGAGTCAAAACTTCTTCAATAACTGGAGTTCTCGCAGATATGTTGACTAGTGCAGGAGTAACCTTAGGAACGGCTGAGGGTCCGAAGATTGCCTTTGGAGGCGCAATCTCCGGAGAGAAAATTCTTCCACTGCGGGTGATTTTACTCGTTCCAACAATGTTTCAAATAGCGTAAGTCTCTTCATCAGAACTCTCTTCAGTTGATTAAATTTGTTTAACACCATGGTAGAAGATCTCTCCCCCATAGTTCCACGGTATTGATTTGTTGGACTTGTACGGGATAGGCCCCGACATGGTTATCTTCAAAGGTACAATCTTCAGATCGGATTTAATCTTAACAGGTCTTTTGGAGACCTTAGAAAGATTGGAGGATATGGTAATTATTGAAACATCATTGACAGGAATCGGTATAACAGGAGTCTTTTCAAAAAGTATTTCTTGATTATCCATTAGGCGCTAGATGCCTAACTTCAACAACGGACAGTCATTTGGTAAGGATGAACAAAGGCAGCAATCTTCTTTACAACCTGGGAAAATCCCAGCCTTCAGCAAATTCAACTTGATTATCGGTAGCGGAGTCATCAAATCATCAACAATAGCTACAAATAGATCCTCTTCAACAGCATGGACATTGTGACCATGTTTTGGCATTAGAGAAGAGATCACATTAGGCTTTTCAGGGGCGTCGAATTCCACTTCTTTCGCATCTATTAAATCCTGAATATTATTTTTGAGGGCCCAACAATGGTTGGTGTCATGCCCCAGCCTGTCTGAATGATAAGCACATTTGGCGTTGGCATGGTAGTAAGGAGAAGTTGTATTCGGATTCTTCGGGGCCTCTCTCAAACTGGTAAGGTTTAACTTCAACAGATGGAGAAGAACCTGAGCGGGAGTCATGTTTATCTGAGTGAATTTCCGTGCAGGCCTTTCCACCCTTGCTTGGTTGGTTCTGGGTTGATTGTTTCTGGGCTGATCAGTTGCAGACTTCTGAATCGTTACGGCCCCCACCGCTGGCCGGCGCTCAACTCTTTCCTGACCTCTTTGGGAGTAGACAGTTGAGACTTCTTTCTTTGCTGGAAAAGTCTTTTTGATGGCAGCGGAAGCAGATGCATCCTTTTGAATTTTCCCGCTCTTGATTTCGGCTTCAACTCTTTCACCAGTCAGAATTAACTCGATGAACCCCACAAATGAACTTCCAATCAGGTGATTGAAAAAGGGGCCTGACAGTGTACCCAAGAACATATCTACCAGCTCCCTCTCAGATAGAGGTGGTTGCACTCGTCCCGCCAAGTCTCTCCATTTCTGAGCATACTCTTTAAAACCTTCATTTGATACCATGCCCATATTCTGTAATTGAGTACGAGTTGGTGCTAAGTCCGTATTATATTGATATTGTCTATAGAAGGCAGCAGCCAAATCCTCCCAGTTATGCACATCAGGCCTCTCTAGCTGGTAGAACCAATCTAACTGCGTACCCGAGAGACTGTCCTGGAAGAAATGAACCCGCAGATCCTTATCAGAAGAATGAGGTTGGATTTTTTTGACGTAAGATCGCAAATGCATCTTTGGACAAGACAACCCATCGTATTTAGCAAAAAGAGATACTTTGAACTTAGGGGGAATCATAATCCCAACAACCAAACCTAGCTCCTCGAAGTCTAGCCCAGGCACTCTTTGCACCTCCATAGCTGCCAGACGCTCTTCCAGATTCTTGTATTTGTCACCTGCAGGTGGGTACTGCTGCTCAGAATAATCTTCATCCTCTTCTTATTCTTCTTCTTCCTCAGACTCGGAGGGCACTGCAGCTCCCTTTCCTTTTCCTACCCCTTCATCAGATGTTGAGGGGAAATCCAGGACCCTTCTAGCTTGGTTCTCAAATCTTCTTCCCATGGTAGCCACACCAACCCTCTTCTTTTTATTTTTCTCCTTTTCCTTTTCCAGTAGGCCTTTGAGCTCCTCCTGACCCTTTGCCAAGGTCATGAGTAACTGTTGGAACTGTGAATTCTGCGCTTGTAAGTCTTTGACCGTCTGCTCTATATCCATCTTGCTGAAATAAACAACAGATAGATAAGGAAACCTGGTGTAAAGACCTGCTTATGCATATGATGAATGATGTGTATTCATGTAATGCATTCAAGGATTTAGAAATTCAAATTTGTTGCAAACAAAAAGAACACACGTCATATTAATAAGAAGAATTTGTTAGTACATAAATGCCCCATGGGAAAAATAATACAAAATTATAATGTAAAAAGACGTTGCGCATCCTCTTTGGTGCAATGTAGGTGTTGAGAGTCTGCTCTTCGTGAAGTTGACGAGTAAGTTCCAAAACCTTCTTCTCACTGGCGTAGAATTGGGCTTCAAAAGTATTGCGTTCTCCCTTGAGTTGTATCCAACTCCTTTGTAAATCTTCTAATGATGTTGGCATGTCAGGATGTAGGAGGGTGTATGGAACCTCTTCTTCCATGACAGGCTCTTTGATCACAGGCAGAATGTAGGGGTAAGGCATCATAAGACTTTGGGCGCGGGTTCGTACCCACTTGAGGTAAGGCTCAAGGGGGATGGAATTCTTGTGTCCCAAGGTCTTACTGTCCACTTTGTTAGGCATCCTCCAAGATCGGACAAACCTTTGTCGAAGTCCTTGATCATCGTTGTCAAAGTCGAAAACCAAGTCTGGAATCAGCATGTCATGTGGGCCATCCCTCCGGGCATACCCAAACTGTCTCAGAGCCAAGCAGGGGTTATAGGTAATGCCTCCCCTAATGCCAAGTAGAGGGACATTAGGGAATTCCCCACAACGATCATTGATGATAACATTTTCTCTGGATCGAGAACACCAATGAACAGCTGAATGTGTAAGAGTCATCAATCGTTGTGACCACCTCAAGCCTTGCTCATTCTTCAAGACTGATTGGGGAAGGTGAGAAATAAACCACCTTGCTAGAAGAGGAGTACAGCACATGAGAACACCTCTTTTCCTCATTGTTCGAGTGTGAAATGAGTGGAGGATATCCCCAAGCAATGTAGGCACTGGATTCCGGGACATGAAAATCTTGACAGCATTCACATCTATAAGTTGGTCAGGGTTTGGGAGCAAGACCAGCCCATAGATGAGAAGAGCCACAATCTCCTCAAAGGCTTGTAAGTCCAATGAATTCCAACATTCTTGAGCTTTCTCAAACAGGAACTTTGACAAGAAACCCTCTACACCACTTCTGGTTTCCCAATGACCTATGACATCAGATGGTTGCAAGTGTAGGGCTTGAGCAACATCTTCAGGCTTTGGATCTCTTTTCGTACCGTTTTAGGGTAGTTGATGGAGAATAGGAATCCGCAGGAGTTGAGAAAATTCCTCCAAAGTAGGCACTAGCTGGTAATCAGGAAATTTGAAGCAGTGGTGTAGGAGGTCAAAGAACTAGAAGAGGACTTTCACCATGTCTTCCTCAGTGTTGGTGTTGACTAAGTTGAGAAGACGACCATGCCTCTCGGTGAATGGAGAATTCTCAGGAATCTTGGAAGCAAGCTCCTTGAGTTGAGGAGGAATTCTCACAAGGTTGACTTGGATTGTTTTCTTGCGAAGTGAATCCATTACCTACAAAACATGAACAAAGATGAAGATCCAAACCCTTGAAATGGTTAGTTGGATGCATATGATGCTTCATGATGTTATGATGTTATGCACAAGTATATATGTACAAACAAATCACACAAGATCCTAGTTTCAGGCTTGCATGGGGTTTCATAGGTAAGTACCCTCTTGAAGTTTAGTTGGCTCAACCTGTCCTATAGTAACCGGGTTCTAAGGAGCTCAATATCACTGGATTATTTTCTATGTTCATTGTTTCAGTTTAGCGACTTTACTGGCGACCGGAATATTCCAAGAAAACAACCCTCAATGAGTGTAGTATCGAGTATCTACCAACTTCGGACTGCACCAAAGCCGGTCATCTCACTACCCCTAAAAAAAGGCCAAGTTGGTCAAGTAAAGGTTCTAAAATTCCATTAGTGCTTCATGACATCACTCAGCGGCCCCGTATTCTCTTTGATTAACTCAAAGGCTACCGGTACCCATAAATATGTCGCACTAATATAGCTATTGCTTCAACCATGTCGGTATATCCCGCACAGTTTCCATAACGTATTGCTATTTACCTATGAATGTTTCCCAAATCCGGGTAGATGATTCAAACCCAAACAATAGAACCAAATGTAAAGCATACAAAGCAAACAAGGTAAGCATGTGAAGGTGATCTAAACCCTAAGGTAACCCCACTTTTAAGTTAATTCCCCAGCAGAGTCGCCAGTTCTGTGATGCGGTGGGATAACTGACTTGAGGTTTTGCGTTTGTGTTTCACAAATGTTTCGGTTTAGCAAGAGTCGGCACCGACTTTTTATTTATCCAAAGGAAAGGTCAAAAAGCACAGGAAAGACCTTTGAGATGTTTTCTTGGGTTCGGGGGGTAGATTATGAAAAGGGAAGGTACTAGCACCTTTTTCATCCATGGTTTTCCATGGGCTCTTAGTTACTTGTTTAGATCACTTAATTTTGCTTTTCAATTGTTTGAAATGGTGCTTTTGTGTGTGGTTTTGAAAGTATTTTGAAAAGAGGCCATCGTTGTGGAAACCTTTGTAATGATTATGATTCTTGTTTGAATGTATACAAAGGTGTTTTGTCTTTTGAAAAATGTTTCAATGTTTGAAAGTTTGTTTAGGGAAAATGTTTTGAAATTGTGTTATGATGTGTTTTTGAAAATAACAAGGATGTTTGCAAGTTTGATCAAGTAACTAGGAGCATCTACCTACCTACTCAAAGATCTTTCCTATACATTTTTAACCTTTTGAAATTGTTTTTTTACCATTGCATTTGGTAAACAACCTTGTGTTTGGATGTTAAACGGGACAGGCGCGGGTCATCGTTTGATCATGATAACAATTGTGCCAAGTATCTTAGCAAAATTTTTGTTTGAGGGACTAGATCATTTTTGTATAGGCAACCAAGATAGCGTCATCGAGGGACTATGATCTTTTGTTTTTGTTTGATTTTTTCCAAGACACCTAGCATGCATACCATGGCCATTTTAAAGGCAACAAGTGGATGAAACCCTAGGGGTGCTTGTGTGCATTGTGTTGTCATTTTCATGCATTTTTGTCTTGTATTAGTCAAGCTATTTGTTTGATTTTGGATTTTTGCATACAAACCCTAATCTTTCTATCATGGCATATTTGAAAGCAATAAAAGCGTAAAAGTAAATCTAATACTATTACAACATGATTATGGGGAGGGATACAAATTTGAATAGGGGGATATTTGCAAGAAAATAAAACCCTAAGATTATTACAACCATATTGAATTCTTTGCATAAATAAATAAATAGACAATATTTAAATAAGCAATTAAATATAAATATGCAAAAAAAAAAATTGTATTTCATTTTATGTATGTAAAAATGAATTATTTAATGTCCTAAAAATAATAAGAAAATAAAGATTATTTTTGAGAAGGGTAAAACCCTAATTTTTGGTTTAAGAATATATATATATATATATATATATATATATATATATATATATATATATATATATATATATATATATATATATATATATATATATATATATATATATATATATATATATATATATATATATATATATATATATATATATATATATATATATATATATATATATATATATATATATATATATATATATATATATATATATATATATATATATATATATATATATATATATATATATATATATATATATATATATATATATATATATATATATATATATATATATATTATAATTATATTATTTACTCATTTATGTACATAAAATAAATGAAAATAATATATACAAATGTTAAAAAAATAAAGTATGTGAGAAAATATTATTTAAGTGTAAAAATAATAAAAATAAAAATATATAATATTGTTGTAGTATTTACAAGTTTTTATTTTAAGAAAATAAAAGTATATCATTTAATAATTATTTCTATGTCCAAAAAATAATAAAATAAAATATGAAAATTTAAGAAAATATTTTTGGTAATTTTTAATGTTTAGAAAAATAAAATAAAGTCAAAAATGTAAATAGAAATAGAAAAATATGAAAAATAATGAAATGGGCCAAGGGGGTGTAAACAACAAGCCAAGGGGTGTCAAAAGCAAAGAGAAACCAAGCCCAACCCACATTGCCTTCGTCCCTGTCCTTGAGACAGCAACCAAACGCGCGCTTCTTATTCAAATGGCTAACTTCTGCATTTGTGCTTAAAAACAAACACTTGCAACATGAAAGTTATAGAGCATGATCGTACGATTCTAACCATGTAAAAAACTTAATCTAACTCTCAAAGACCAGAGAGAATTTCTCCGACCCTAATTTCTAACCTAGTTTTTTCAGAAAGTTCATCATTCAAATTCTCCCAGCTCAGTTAACTTAAATGAATTCTATGCATATGTACAACTCAAGGGCAATGAGGACTACATTTTTTATTCACAAACCTAAGCCTAATGTTTCCTAAATAGGGAGATAGAAGTTTGAACTTTACCTGTTTCAGTAAAGCTTGAGTATGGCAATGCAGGGGTTTTCAGTGAGGCCTGAGATGCTTGTGAGCTTGCTTGAAGTTCCTTTGAGCTTTCCCAATGCTTAGCTAGCTTTGAACTTGCTTGAATCTCTCTATAGAACTCAACCTGCAAACTCAAAATTCAGAAATGGTGAAGTGTGTAAATGGAGTTACAATGACTTGGGAATGATTTGGATAGTTTAGGTGGGTTGTATGGAGTGTGTTGGAACTGGTTGCAAGCAAAACGTACGAGTGGTTTGTGATTTGGAAATCAAAATGCAGAACCTGCCCTGTTTTGCAAGAACTTGTGATTTTTGTGTACAAGGGTGTTTGAGAGGTTGCTAGCTCGTGTTTCTGGCTTATTGTGAGATGCAAAACTTGTTTGAAATGTTTACAAACTTTGGTTTTATCAGATTGCAAAGTTGTTGACCTTTTGCAAGGTTTCTTGGTTTTGAAGCAAAAGTGAGAATTGACAATGCAAAGGCTTGTACAACCAAGCTTAGGGTCTGCTAAGAGTTGGTACCAATTTCCTGATATTAGTGAACTTTGTTTGCTTCAAAAGATTTGGTCCTTGGCTCAAGATAAGCAATTTGACATAAAGCATGCTTTATGTAAATGGTATTGCCACCTTTATGCCATAAATGGAATAGACCTTTGTGTAATCTTCCATATATCAGAACAATGCCTCTAACCAATGTGTTTGCATTCAATTTTTGAGTGTGGAAGGGTTTAAGGACCTGTAAACCAAGTACAAGCATGGTTGGACAGAAATTGCAACTTGTATCAACATGAAAAATGCCATGGACCAAAGTGATATTTTGCCAAAATTCAAAGCTTCGGTTCTCCCTAACCATAAATGATTTTAGAGAGTTCTTAGACATTTTGGAAAGCTTGTAAGATGATCTACAATCCATCTTTGAAATGAAAGTTTAGATTCCAATTGTAACTATGTGAAAAATTTCCATTAAGATAGGTCAAAATCCTGCCTAAACTAGGGCAAAATTTCACTAAGTTAAAAGTTTCATGGACCCTTGTTCACAAAATCATAACTTGAGATCCAAGCATCTTTTGGGAAAACTTTGTGAATAAAAGTTGTAAATTTTGTGGAGGACTACAACTTTCATGTTGGAAGTTTTCTTTGAATCCAATTGCATCATGGTGATAAAGTTGGGCAAAGTTGGGGAAAAATAAGAAAATTTCATAACTTAGAAAATTTCTAAGTTATGAAAATTTTCAATCTTAAACCCTAATTTCCAAAATTAGGTTTCTTGATGAACAAGTTTTATGTTTTGACACATCTTGATGAAAAATGACCCTTGGCATTTGATTTTGACCAAAAAGTCAAAGTTTGACTTTTCAGTGTACAGTTGATTTTTGATCAGTTGACTGGAAAATTCATCTGTCAATTCAATGCAATTGAGATCTTTTGGACCTTGTGATTAGTTCAAGATGGTGCCATTGAGTCCTTGAATCCATGCTTGAACCCAATTTGCCATTGGCTAGGTGAAAAAATCAGAAATTTCCCTTCTGCAGTCAAAACCCTAAAAATGACCATTTTGCCCTTTTGATGATCTGATCAAATTTCTTGACGAGTTGTGGTCCAAACTTGATCAAGTGGTTCATATGAGTCTATAATGTTGATGTGGATAAAAAATCATGAGGTTTGACTGTAAATGGCCACAATTGACTTTTTCCCTAATATAGTTGATTTCTAAGTCAATTGTCCAATTGACTGGGCAAAAATTTGATTCAAGGCTTGAAACTTGGTATGGGCAATCTTATAAGTCAAACATGAAGTATTAAAGTCACATTAAGCATCGAGAGTCCAAAAATCCCTGTGCAAACTTAAACCCTAATTTCAGATCAACAATGCAAGGAGATGTTTTGAGCAGAGCAAACCCTAATCTGGCCTTGAGTCCAAAGAGTCTTGTGGGGGAAAATCTTGATAAAATAAGAGGAAAATTTTGGGGTACAACAGCTTCCCCTGTTCAATCTTCTTGAACCTGAAGAGTTAGATTGGCGAGCTTGCCTTTCGTGACTCGAAGGTAAAAGATGATTGGACACTAGAGTGCCCGCAAATTTGCACTCATCGAAAATGTAATTGAGGGAATGGGCTTAAAGATGCCATTTCGAGATGATTGAATCTTGTTGGAGATGGGCTTAAAGATGCCATACAAGAATGTTTGTTGAAAATCAGGAGAATGAACATCAGAATGGTATCCGTATCTGGAACGTATCTGAGTTGTATCTGGAGATCGGATCTGAATGAATAATAGAATGATTGTTGTGTCTGGATTGTATCTGTATTGTATCTAAATCTGAAATCTGAATAAGTGACAGAATAGCATCCGTGTCTGGAGCGTCTCTGGGCTGGGGAAAATTAGAATGAGTGACAGAATGGCTTCCGTGTCTGGTGCGTATCTCGACTGTATCTGAAGTTGAGATCTGTATGAGTAGCAGAATGACTTCCGTGTCTGGAGTGTATCTGTACTGTAACTGGGATCTGAAGAAAGTGACAGAATGACTTCCGCGTCTGGAGCGTATCTAGTCTGTATCTGATTGTTGAAGTCTGAATGAGCGACAGAATGGTATCCGTGTCTGGAACGTATCCGTACTGTATCTTGACTTTGAATTCTGAATGAGTAATAGAATAACCTCCGTGTCTGGGGTGTATCCATATTGTATATGAATAAGAGATTTGAATGAGTAGCAGAATGACTTCCGTGTCTGGAGTGTATCAGTACTGTATCTGAAATCTTTGAATATTTGTTAAAGATAGCTTTTAATCTTATCCTGAAAAGGGTAAAATGTTAGCTAAAACACAAAGTTATGTTGCATGACATCTATGATGCAATAAATGTGTCTTATCAATGTTTATGATATATGAATGTTATATATGCGCATGTAAGCTGATTAGCTGTCTTGCTGAGGACAATAAATCCTTGATAGCTGGAGATAATAAAATCTTTGACTGCTTCCGGGGAAAATAAATCCATGACCGCTATTGGAGATTCAAAATCTTTGATTGCTGAGGATGAGAAATCCTTGGATCACTGTTGGGGATAGAAAATCCTTGGCAACTTGTGGGGATTATCAAAACCTTGACAACTTCTGTAGGTATGTGAGAATCCTTCATGACTTTCCTGGGAACAAGAATCCTTCAAGTTTTCTTGAGAAACCTGCTTGGGGAATCCTGAGAACTTTGATGATTATGGCTGGAGATTACACAATGGGAATCCTTACTCGTCTGGGGAATAAGGAAACTCTGATGACCTCTACTGGGGATTAGATGGAAGAAAACCTTGATCTGTTGGAGAATAAGGAAGACTTTGATGGCTTCTGCAGAGAATTAAGAATGAGAAACTTCGACCTCCTGGGGAAATTGAAACCTTGGGGGCTTCACTGGAGAAGTGAGAAAGATAATCTTCGATCTGCAGGGGATTAAAAATTCTGACAAACTCACGCTGGGGAGTTAAGGATACTCAGGCAATTTTACTGGGGAATCAAGAATGAGAATCTTCAATCTGCTAGGGGAAAATAAATCCCTAGGGTCTTCAAGATGGAGAGTTAAGAATGAGAGTCTTCATTCTATTGGGGAGTAAAAACTCTATGGGGAATAACTATACTTCCGAGGAGTAGCTATCCTGTTGGAGGATAAGTTCAAGACTCTCTGGGGGGAAGAGGTTTATTCCTATTTAGAAAAAGTTCAGGAGTTTGGGTTGTATGCCAATCTACTGGGGAATTATCCGGAGGTTGGGGATAAAAGTTAACTGTTATCTGGTTGATTCTCAGATTTTAAGACAACTTGATGGGGAATCTGGGGAAAACTGAATGGTTTCCGCTGTGGATTGGCAGTTGGAAATTTGACTCCGTTGGGGAAGAAGGTTTCATCTTTGCTGGGGATTTATGACCCAAAGTTTTGCTCTGCTGAGGATCTTAACTCTGGTGAGAATTAAAAGTTTGAAATATGACTTCTCCGGGGATTGGGAGTTTGAAGTTTCGACTCTGGCGAGGATTTTGAAATTTAATTCCGCTGGGGATATGTTTTTCAAGGTTTTAGTTCCGCTGGGGATCCAGATGATGTATTGCAGGGGATTTCTCTTGGAATAGTCTGAAGATGTTTTCCTATACTTTCAACCTGTCAGTAATTATTCTTTTACATCTCGTTTATTTGTAAACAGTGATTATATTCAAATGCATATGCTCATTTAATAAACCGTTGGACATTTTTAAATAAAACACGAGCGTAAAAAAAGAAAAGGCAAATAGTTTTCTGCACTTTGAAGTATCTTTGTATTAACTTTGTGTAAGTATTTTGCACAAAGGAGACAGACATCCTAGTAAGATAATGTTGTCATAAAATTGAGAAAAATTTATACAAAGAAAGATGGTTATGTGTAAAAATTCCATGGGGTTCTCATTCTGCTATAGCCTTCGTAACTCTGGATATCTTGTCCATTCGTTGCTTCGTCCGACGATGATTGGATTGATCAGAAACCAGGAGCTTGTCTGGTGAAGAGATTGTTCTTAAAGTGATCCGACGAGACATAGTCATACGCTTTAATTCCCTAATTTTTCCTGGACCGCCCTTTCAGGTTTTCAGTCCACCGGGAAACCCTTTTTTGCCTAAGTCGCCCTTTCGGGTTTTCGACTTGTCGGGTATACAGATTTTTTGTTTATCCCTAATTTTTTTCCTGAACCGCCCTTTCGGGTTTTTGATTCACCGGGATGCCCATTTTTTCCCAAGTCTCCCTTTTGGGTTTTCAACTTGTCGGGTCATTTATGTGTAGTATCTTTTGACTATGTCTGCGTTCGTAGGGTGCGGCAGGTCGTCACCATCCATGGTGGTCAAGATCATTGCCCCACCAGAAAAGATGTTTTTGATCACAAATGGTCCTTCGTAGGTAGGAGTCCATTTTCCCCTGGGATCACTTTGCGGCAAGATGATCCGCTTAATTACAAGATCCCCGACTTGATATACCTGGCGCCTGACTTTCTTGTTGAAAGCTTTGATCATTCGTTTTTGATACGCCTGACCATGGCAAACAATAGTAAGTAGCTTTTCATCAATCAAGTTAAGTTGATCAAGCCGAGTCTGAATCCAATCGTCTTCACTCAAACCAGCATCCTTCATGATTCTCAAGGAGGGAATCTGAACCTCAATAGGTAAAACAGCTTCCATGCCGTATACCAAAGAATGGGGTGTTTCCCCAGTTGATGTTCGTGCCATGGTACGGTACCCGTGCAAAGCAAACGGTAACATCTCATGCCAGTCCTTGTAGGTGACTGTCATCTTTTGTATGATCTTCTTGATATTTTTGTTCGCAGCTTCGACAACACCGTTCATCTTCGATTGATAGGAGATGAATTGTGATGTTGAATCTGGAATTGCTCGTACAGAGCGGTGATCATAGTATTGTTCTGGTTTGTACCGTTGTCAGTGATGATCCTGTCAAGGATTCTGTACCGGCAAATGAGGTTCTGCTTGATGAAGTGGGCAACCACATTCTTTATAACGGATGCGAAGGACGCTGCTTCGACCCACTTGGTAAAGTAATCAATGGATACCAGGATGAAGCGGTGTCCATTGGATGCTAAAGGCTTGATCTCTCCAATCATGTTGATTCCCCACATCGCGAATGGCCAAGGAGCTGTTAAGATATTGAGAGGAACTGGAGGTATATGTACCTTGTCCGCATAGATTTGGCATTTGTGACAAGTACGGGAATGTTGATGACAGTCAGCTTCCATGGTAGACCAGTAATAGCCTGCCCGTAGAATCTTCTTAGCCATCGTATGTCCGCTAGAGTGAGTGCCAAAGGTACCATTGTGCAGTTCAGCCATGATTTGCTCAGCCCCAACCTTGTCCACACAATGGAGTAGAATGCAATCATGATTGCGCTTGTATAGGATACCATTGCTCAAGAAGAACTTAGCTGCGAACCTTCTTAAGAACTTTTTTTCGTTGACTGAAGCTCCATCAGGGTATTCTTGTGCTTCGAGATACCTTTTGACGTCATGAAACCACGGTCGGTCCATTACTTCTTCAGTATTAATCTCGTGACAATGTGCAGCCTCGTTCATCCGTTCAACGGTGATTTGGGGAGCCTCATTATCCCAGTTAAGTTTAAACATGGATGACATTGTAGCTAGAGCATCCACTAGCTGATTTTCTTCTCGCGGGAAGTGCTCGAAGGTAATCTTCTCGAAATGTGGTAACAATGTCAGGACATGTTCTTTGTAAGGGATGAGGTTAGGATGTTTAGTATCCCACTCTCCTTTGATTTGACTGATCACCAAAGCTGAGTCCCTAAATACAATCAAAGATTTGATTCCCAAGTCAATGGCAGCCTTGAGACCAAAGATACAAGCTTCATACTCGGCCATGTTGTTGGTGCAGCTGAAGCAGAGTCTGGCAGTGAAAGGTGTATGGCAACCTTCAGGAGAGATAATTCTCGCGCCGATACCGTTACCAAGTGCATTGGAGGCACCATCAAAGTAGAGGGTCCATCGGGATCCTTGTTCAGGTCTGTCATACGGTATGTTTTCTTCAATGTTGCTTAAATTCATGATATCCTCGTCGGGGAAGTCGAACCTCATGGCTTGGTAATCTTCGACAGCTTGATGGGCCATATGATCGGCTAGCACACTCCCCTTTATAGCTTTTTGGGTCGTATACTGTATATCATACTCGGTGAGGATCATCTGCCACCTTGTTATTCTTCCAGATAGAGCAGGCTTCTCAAAGATGTACTTGATCGGATCCATCTTAGAGATCAGCAGAGTGGTATGAGTCAACATATACTACCTTAGCCGGCGAGCAGCCCATACCAAAGCGTAACAAGTTTTCTCGAGCAGTGAGTATCGGGTCTCACAGTCGGTAAACATTTTGCTAAGGTAATAAATGGCATGCTCTTTTTGGCCAGACTCGTCATGTTGGCCCAGTACGCACCCCATTGAATTCTCCAGGATAGCCAGATACGTGATAAGCGGTCTTCCCTCGACGGGAGGCATCAAGATAGGAGGTTCTAGCAAATATTCCCTTATTTTATCGAAAGCAACTTGACAGTCATCGTTCCATTTAACTACCTGATCTTTCTTCAACAGCTTGAAGATTGGTTCACAGGTTGATGTTAGGTGAGAGATGAACCTGACAATGTAGTTTAGGCGTCCCAAGAAACCTCTGACCTCCTTCTCAGTGCGAGGGGCAGGCATTTCTTGTATAGCTTTGACTTTGGAAGGATCAACCTCGATGCCTTTGTTGTTGACTATGAAACCCAAGAGTTTACCGGACCTGACTCCGAAAGTGCACTTGTTAGGGTTCAGTCTGAGCTTGTACTCTTTCAACCTGACAAACAGCTTTTGCAGATGGTCGAGGTGTTCTTCTTCTGTCTGTAAACGGGCTATCATGTCGTCTACGTAGACTTCTATCTCATGATGTATCATATCATGAAACAAAGCCACCATGGCGCGCTGATAGGTTTCCCCGGCATTCTTCAGTACGAATGGCATCACTTTATAGCAGAACGTACCCCACTGTGTAACAAAAGTAGTTTTCTCCATGTCTTCTCGGGCCATTTTAATCTGGTTGTACCCTGAAAATCTATCCATGAAAGAAAATACCTTGTGCTGAGTTGTATTTTCAACCAAGATGTCAACGTGCGGTAGTGGAAAGTCATCCTTAGGGCTAGCCCTCTTTAAGTCTCTATAATCCATGCACATCCTGACTTTGTCGTCCTTCTTAGGCACGGGCACAATGTTAGCAACCCATTGTGGATAGGAAGTAACAACAAGAAAGCCAGCATTGAACTGCTTCATCACTTCAGCTTTGATCTTTTCAGACATGTCGGGCCTCATGCGGTGGACCTTCTGTTTAACTGGTGGACAGTCTTCTCTTGTAGGGAGACGGTGAACCACAATATCTGTATCAAGTCCCGGCATGTCTTCATAGGACCAGGCGAAGATCTTAACATATTCATTCAATAGCTGAACTAAACGCTCTTTGACACTTGGCTCTAGGTTGGCACCCACTCTAACCTCTTTTCTGTCTTCCTTAGTACCCAAGTTGATTGTCTCTAACAACTCCTCATGAGGTAGAATAACCCTTTCTTCCTGTTGTAGCAGTCTAGCCAATTCTCCAGGCACTTCACAGTCTTCATCACCTTCGTATTCGGCATGATTGACCAGATCTTCAGAGTCATTGAAGGCCATAGCAGAATTGTTACCCATGGAATCTGGAATGGATGGGTACCTGCATTGGTGAGTGTGGGTGTGTGTAAGGGATATCCACCTTTAAACAAATAAAATGTAAAAAAGAAAGAAAATGAACGCAAAAGTTTATATATGAAAACGTCCATGATTCATTAAAATGGCATATGAAGATGAAAAATCAAACCCTTACAAATGGACCTGTGTACCTCGGGTAAGGCACAAGGTTAAAAGTGTACGAATTATTTAAGAATTATTACAAACCAACAGAAAGATAAATTACTGATTGATGAAAGTAATGGGAATAAAGTCCTTTGTCTCCCAATTGCACAATCCTCCTTCAACGGTAGGGAAAATCCAGTCTTCAAGGTTGCTCTCCTCTTCACCATCATCTAAAGCATTGACTCCATGATGAGTGATCTTCACTGGTGGCCCTCCAGCCCAAGAGCGACGCACATCCTTTTGAGCAGAAGAAATGAAACCCAGTCTGAATTTATCAGACTTGAAAGGAAAATCGGGAAGTTGCCCCCAGATTGTGCTTCCTCCTTCTTCAATCACAGCCTTTGCATCTTTGAGAGAAGACATCCGAGGAGTAGGTCTGGTAATCATGTGTACAGAAGGCACTGCTGCAATCTCCTGAGATACCTCTTCAAAATGTTGAAAGGGGGTTTCGATGAATTCACCATCCAATTCCACATAGCGGAAAGAATTAAGATGGCTTATCATGTATTCCTCCTCACCGTGAACTGTCACAATTTTCCCCTGGACAGGGTACTTGAGCTTCTGATGCAGAGTTAAAGTAACGGCTCCAGCATGATGAATCCAGGGTCTCCCTAACAAGCAAGAATAGGAGGGACGGATGTCCATGACATAAAATATGGAGTTAAAGGTTTCAGTTCCCACTTTAATCGGGATGTCCACCTCCCCGTGGACCATCCTTTTATAACCATCAAAGGCTCTGACAATGATGTTGCTGGGTTTCAAAGTTAAACCTTCACAATCTAGCCTATCCAATGCCTTCTTTGGTAATACGTTCAGTGATGAACCAGTGTCTACCAGAACATGTTCCAGAGTTGTCCCTCTGCATTCTACCGAGACATGCAAAGCGTCATTATGCTTTCTCCCTTTGATTGTTAAATCAGCGTCGGAGAATCCTAGACCATTGTCTACTGTTAGGCTATCTACACTGTGATCGGTGGAAATAGAACTGACTGTTTTTTAATGCTGGTTCGCGAAATGTCGCAGTAAGCAAGAGTCGCCACCGTCTTTTATTTTCTCCAACATGGACAGGACAAAAGCACAGCAAAATTCCTTATGAGATAGTTTCTCGGTTCGGGAGGTAGATTTATAGAAAGGGAAGGTGTTAGCACCCTTTCTATCCATGGTTATCCATGGGCTCTTAGATACTTGCTCTTTATGTTTTCTAAATGTTTGCTTTTCAATTGTGAGTGGGTTTGAAAAAAGTTTCATTGAAAGATTTCTGAATAACTCTTGTATCAGTCCTCAAGAGTGTTTGAAAAATTATTTTGAAAGCCTTTTGAAAGTGTCAGTGTGAAATATTTTGATTTGTTTTTGAAGAGAGCAATTATCTATGAGTCATCTACCTACCCTAAGGAATTAGGCTGTGTAAATGTCCTTAAGGTAGTTCCATCCCACCATTGAGAGGTAGGTAGCACCACCGTTGGAGGTGTTCGGGTCAATTCGAGTGTAGGGACAGTGTGGTCACCGAAGCAACAGTAGGACACCTTAGAAGCTACCCTTATGTTCTTGATCCTTTTTTAATCCGAGGCAACCGTTTCGAGGCAACTATTCTGAGGAAACTGTTCCGAGGCAACTGTTTCGAGGCAACTGGATCATGGACATAAGGACTTACTAAAATGTCCTATACTTGACGACCACGTTTCGAAGGCAACAGGTGAGGCGTACCCTAGAAGTGGTGTGTGTATTTGTGTGTTGTTTTCAGTTTAACAATTATCTTTGATCATGGCATTGTGAGCTACGCTTGTTTTTAGTTAGCATACATTCTTTCATACAAAGTTAGAATTTAAGAGTGCGGAAAATTAAAAGACGGAAAGATAAAAGCTACGCTATTACAAGGCGCGGGTCTATACATCGCCAAAATACAAAGACCCGTTATGATAAAAGATGCGGAAAGTAAATAGAAAAGCGATAAACCTAATTACTATTACATCCTTGAGCAGTTACATAATAATCAATAAGAAAATAATGCGCGAAAAGAAATTAAAATTGAACGTCCGAGGGTTTTGACCCTTTGCTTGAAATTAAATGAAATTAAAGTCTATTTAATTATTTAATTAAAGAAAAGTGTTTTTTATGTTTTTTTTGAAATAAAGAAAAGAATTTACAAGGAAACCCTAATTCTAGATTATTTTTAGTTATTAAAGAAAATATTAAAGTTAACCTAATTTACGCTAATTAATTAATTTACATGTTTATTTACAAAAATAATAATTAATAATAATAAGAAATAATGAGAGAGAAATTAATTAAGAAAAAAGATAAAATGTCAAAATCTAATTCTATGCATTTTTTATTTATTAAGGAAAGTGTCAAAATTAAAACCTAATTTAACTAAGTTAGTTATTGAAATTTATTTACAAAAATATTTTAATGGTGAAATTAAATATAATTAAATATAAAACATTTTTTTGGTTTCTGATTTTTTATTATGAAAAGAAAATTATTTTAGGTGAATTAAATAAACAATTAAAAAGAATTAGAAAAGAAAAGAAAATAGAAATTAAAAAAAAGATGCAAACCAAAGGGGGTATCAGGCCCAAAATGGAGGTGTTTGAAAGTAATTCAGGCCCATTAGCCAAGGCTCGTTTGACTTTCCATGCTTGTGTGCACGTGGGTTGACTGCAGTGTGTAACACCCCAGTTCTATTTATTTGGAATTATCTTAATAAGAGTTATTTTATTTGAAACCAATAAAATTATTTTATTTGGGTTAATATAAAATAAAAGGATTATTATTTATTTTATAAATAATTGTAGAAAAAAAAATAAGGATTGAAGGTTATTGGGCTTATGATGTTATTGGTAAAAGAGGAGGTGCAAGTGAAGTAAAATGTTATTTGGGACTTATATGTCACTTTTGCTCACTTTCACGTAAAACTGAGATTTTGGGATTTTGGGACTCAGAGAACGTGTAAAGAAGAGAAAGGAGAAGAATGAGAAGATTGATCGAGGAAGTTGCAGGAGCTGCAAATTATCCAAGGTAAGGGGTTGGTCATTCTTTTACTATGAATAAGTTGTGATATATATTCTATATGAGTTAGGGATTTGTAGGGATGATGGATTCTTGATGTCATGGTTGTTGTGATGATGAAACATGAATGGAATTGATTGGTGTTTTGATGTGGTATTGATCCTATTGTATGCCTTAGATCATTGCTATATGGTAGGAATTCGATTTTGATGGTTTTAGGATGTTTGGGGATGATTAGGAATGAGTTGGGGTGATTTTGGGAAGCATAAAAACGTGAAATATGGTGTTGTAGAGTCATCAACACGGGCCGTGTTGATTCACACGGGCACCCGTGTTGATCTTCTGTGTTGATGCTCGGGTAGGTTTTTCCCAAAAATCGTTTCGGCCATAACTTTTGAACCGTAACTCCGATTTAGGCGCCATTTGATGCATTGGAAAGCTAGTGAAAGTTTCTATATGATTATGAGGAATTAAGTAGCTTTAAGAGCTTATTTTAAAAAGTGATTATTGGAGAAAGTGTTTATGTTTATAAGTGAATTTGATTGTTATGTATTTTAGTGAAGTGTTTGGAGATATTTGGGATTGGAGCTCTGAAGAACGACGAACAATCGCTCAAGAGTTCGAAGCTGCAATTTGATAAGGTAAGGGGGCTACTACTCAATTTATATTTTCTTATGGGTTTAGATGCAATTGGTTGGGTAATCGTAGGATAATCCCATTTTCTATGATATTCTTAGTGATCGATAACTTTAGGGTCGAATTTCGTTAGAAAGGATTAGGGTCCCTAAAGGTTGTGAATCGATTAAGAAATTAATCCCCATTGTTGATTTAGATCGAAATGGTATGCTTGTGAATTTACCTTAGGTGTTCTAGGGATAACCTCAATGTTGTTAGGATTTCCCTAAAGGACGGGTAATATGTAACTTAAGGTCAATTTTAATAAAACTTGTTGTTGATGAAAGGATTGTTGATAAAATAGGACGTTTTAAAAATGAAAATTCTGAGTTTTGATTGATTTTGGAAAATGGGACCTTAAGTGAAATAATGTTGTCCTTAAGATTGGAAATTGACTAACGTAGAAGGGAATTGTGTTCCAATTGATGTGTTGTTTTGAGTTATGCATAATTGATGTTGTTATGTACCGAAATGCACGTTTTGGCTGGTATTTTTCGCGTTTGGCTGGTGTTCTGAGCTGCTGCAGGTACAGGAAATTTTGGGTTCGCGCTCATCAACACGGGCCGTGTGGATTCACACGGGCACCCGTGTTGATTCACTGTATTGCCAAAAAAATGTGTTTCCAGACACATTTCAACACGGGCCGTGTTGATTCACACGGGCACCCGTGTTGATCCCCTGTATTGGCAAAATAACGTGTTTTCTGGACACATTTCCACACGGGCAGTGTTGATTTACACGGGCACCCGTGTTAAACCTCCTGTGTTGGTTTCTAAACTCTGTTTCTGTGTATGCTGTTATGTACGGAGTGATCCTGTTTTGATGTGCAGTGTTTGATATGTTTTGAATATGCTGTTTACTGATTTTCCTAGTGTTGATTGATGCTTGTATCGAATAACGATTATATGTTATGATACCAACACTATATGGATTTTATTGTCATGCTTTTAGATGATTTTATCAAGCATGAATTATGATATAACTTGATATGATTGATGTTTAATAGTATGCTGAGTGATTACATGCTATCCATATCCTGTTATGATTGATGTTGTTGATGTTGCATGATATGTTGATTGATGTTAATAGTATGCTGAGTGTTACATACTTTACATATCATGTTGCATTTGTTAATTCCCATTGTGTGGAATTAACATGGTGGCCAATATACGTGTCCGCGATTTAATGGAACGTTGAGGTGGTAGCCGTGTCCGCGATATAATGGAACGGTGAGTTATCCGTGACCCGAGATTTAATGGGGCGGTAAAATGGTACCACATGCATGGGTGTGTTGCATTATATTGAATGTAACATGAATGGATGATTTTCCAATGTTGTATTTAATTGATTGTATGCATATATTTCTGCTAAATTGTTAATGATGTTTGATGTTAATTATAAGTATGAAAAGTGATATATTATGAATATATGAATTGTAAAGGTTTTCGTAAACTATGAAACATGCTAACTGTTTGGGTGATGCTTATGGTTTCTGAATTGATTGTTATGAACGTATAATCAAATGTATAGTTGAGATGCTCACCCTTACTATTGAATATTTCAGATTGAGGAGCTTCGTTCAGGTGCTTGGCGAAGGCTTGTTGTTTCTAGTTTATTTCCGTTTAAGTATTGTCCGGGTCATGCTCTGGTAGTTGTAACTCCGGGAACGTTTGTTTGTCGAGCTGCTTTAGTCAGACTCGTTTATTTCCTTATGTTTGTTATAATATGAGGTTGATATTTTCCAGGTGTTAATCCCTGATGATTTTGAAAATATTATAACATTGGTTTTGTTAATTAAATTATTCCGCTGTGTAAACATGTATGAGTTGCTTCTATGTTATGCATGACAGGAACTTGTTTTTATTAAAAGAGAATTGTGACATCCTCGTTAATACATGTACTCTGAAATTATAATTTTAATTATTTGCGAAATTTTGTTCGGGGTTTTAGAGGGTGTTACAATAGTGGTATCAGAGCATGGTCGATCTGTCCGGCCAAGTTGTTATGTCAGTGTCATTACCCTTGGTACGCAATAAGTGTTTGAAAACACTGTTGGTACTTCTTTGTTTTGGATCACTTGATTGCAGGGATAAGATTGCGATAAGTGGGGGAGAAGTTGGTACTTCTCCATGGTGCTTCTGGATGCTAAGTAATGGCTCGACGTGAGGAAAATGGTAAGAGTATGAGCATGGTATAGACTGCATTGTTCATAGTCCTGAAGAGGATTCAGAGGTAAGAGCATTACTTAGGTGGAATTTATCTCATGGATTTGTGCATCAGTTGTATGCAGTGCTAATGAAGTCAGTAAAGATGGGTTTTTACATTCATTATGTCTTCGGTTGTCTATTGACAAATTGAGGGACTGATCGACCTTAATCTGTTGTTGATAGCAAATAGGAGCATAGTGGATGTGATAGACATGTCTTGCTAGTTTTGTTAGTATGTGTATGAACTTGGTAGAGTGAAGCCAATTGCTTTAAGATGGATGTGAGAAGTTGATACGGATTTTGATATCTGAAAGAATACCAATTAAAGGTCTCGATGTATTGATCAAATTGAAATGGTTCGATAAGAGAACGATCAAGTGAAGGTGTAGCGACAGATAGTGTTGTATTAGTGGTTTATGAATTCCTAGTGGCACTCTGAAGCTAGCAGTAGTTCTGTAAGTGTGAACTAAGGTCCAACAAGAGTAAACGATGATATATTGAGAATGTGGAGTACTTGTGGAATTATGAAGTCTACCTCCGTGTTAAACTGGATTGGTTGGTATTAGTTGGACTTGGTTGTTTTGTGAATCTCGTGGGCTAAGAGTGTGATGGATATGCTTCCCTGTAGCGGAGATTCGAGAAGGAAGATTGGTTTTCCATGATTGGAAGTGAGAACTTGTATGGAATTCTGATGATACAAGAGTTCTGTTAGGCAAGTAAATAATTCATAAGAAATGAAGTCTAGACTTGAATGTTGTGGCGTATAAGAATATGTGTGACGTTATTGTAAACCTTCTGGTTTATTCAATTCAGGATAAGGACTGATGGAGTAATTACAAATCTTGTGTTGGGAATTGACAGAGATTAGACTTGGTGCTAAGCTAGCAAAGTGTGACTTCGGTTTAAAGAAGCGAGTTATGAGTATGATGTTCCAGATGGTGGTATGTGTGAATCCATCCCAGTAGATGAGATTCTATATTGAGAATTACCAGACCGATTATAGTGATTAGAAACTTGTTGAGCTTAGTTGAGCACTGCTGTGTTGTTGAAATGGGGTAAAGTGTTTATCTGAGGTAAGGTTCAGTGCAAAGAATTTTGGTAAGTTGTGGTAGTACTGATGGAGGATATTCTGATTTACTTCAAGGATGAAGATGAATAGTTGGAATATCTCGAGAATTGTTTTGAGAATTATTGAAAGAGAAGTGATTTCATATGTATCCTGGTTAAGTAAAGTTAATTCTCATGGACATGTGATTTCTGTGATGGTATTGTGTTGATCCTAAGTAAGAAAGGGTCCAACGTATATTGGTACTCTAAGTGTGAATAAGGATTTCAAGAGGTGAAGAAGAGGTTAACTAGTGTGCCTATTTGGAGTTGCCAATCCGGCAGAACTTTGTTGTGTATTGTGATGCATCCTTGATGGGATTAGTGCAGAGTGTAATGCAGAATCGAGAAGAAGTGGCTGATGCTCCGAGACAACTGAAAGTGCATGAAGGAAACTATCCTACTCATGACTTAGAATTGGCGGCAGTTGTGTTCGTTTTGAAGTTGTGAAGACATTATCTGTATGGTTCGGGATTAGAGGTGTATAGTGATCATAAGAGTTTGAAATATCTTTTCGATCAGAAAGAGCTTAACATGAGGCAGAGAAGATGGTTAGAATTTCTCAAAGATTATGATTTTTGTTTGGTTTACCATCCTGGTAAGACAAATGTAGTTACAGATGCTTTGAGCAGGAAATCATTGCATGTGTCTATGATGATGGTTCGTGAATTGGATTTAATTGAGCAATTCAGAGATTTAAGCTTAGTATGTGAAAGTACTCTGAAGTGTGACAGGTTGGGTATGTTTAAGCTGACTAGTGGTATACTAGAAGAGATCAGGATTGGGCAGAAATCTGATGTTAATCTAGTTGATAAATTGACATTGATCAATCAAGGTCAAGGAGGTGAATTCCGAATGGATAAAAACAGTATTTTTATAGATTTTGTATCTGGGTTGCCGAGGACTCCTAAGACTTGTGAAGCGATATGGGGTATTTTGGATAGACTAACGAAGTCTGCTCATTTTATACCGGTGCGAATGGATTACCCAATGGAGAGACTAGCACAGTTATACATTGAGAAGATAGTAAGTTTGCATGGAGTTACTTCTAGTATTGTGTCGGATAGAGATCCGAGGTTTACTTCAAAATTTTAGGAAGGATTGCAGAAGGCTTTGGGCACTAAGTTGAGGTTGAGTTCGGCTTATCATCCTCAGACTGATGGACAGACTGAGAGGACGATTCAATCATTAGAAGATTTATTGCGTGCTTGTGCATTAGAGAAGGGTGGATCTTGGGATAGTTATTTACCACTGATTGAATTTACTTATAACAACGGTTACCATTCGAGTATTGGTATGGCTCCGTTCAAAGCATGGTATGGTCGGAGATGTAGAACGCCTTTGTGTTGGTATGAATCTGGAGAAAGTTCAGTAATTGGGCCAGAGATTGTTCAGCAAACTACTGAAAAGATCAAATTGATTCAAGAGAATATGAAAGCTTCTCAGAGTCGTCAGAAAAGTTATCATGATAAGAGGAGGAAGACTTTAGAATTCAGTGCTGGAGATCATGTGTTTATGAGAGTTACTCCGATGACGGGTATTGGTCGAGCGTTGAAATCTAAGAAATTGACTCCGCATTTTATTGGTCCGTTTCAGATTACGGAAAGAGTTGAAGGAGTTGCTTATCATATTTCTTAACCGCCGAGTCTTGCAAATTTGCATGATGTTTTTCATGTTTCTCAGCTGAGGAGATATATTTCAGACCCATCTCATGTGATCCAAGTAGATGATGTTCATGTGAGGGATAACCTGACGGTGGAAACATTGCCTATGAGGATAAAAGATCGGGAATTGAAACAAATTAGAGGTAAAGAGATAGCTTTGGTAAAGGCAGCTTGGGGAGGCCCAGCAGGTGGAAATGTTACATGGGAATTGGAGAGCCAGATGAAAGAGGCGTTTCCGGAACTTTTCGTCTAAGGTATGTTTTCGAGGACGAAAACTCTTTTAGTGGGGGAGAGTTGTAACACCCCAGTTCTATTTATTTGGAATTATCTTAATAAGAGTTATTTTATTTGAAACCAATAAAATTATTTTATTTGGGTTAATATAAAATAAAAGGATTATTATTTATTTTATAAATAATTGTAGAAAAAAAATAAGGATTGAAGGTTATTGGGCTTATGATGTTCTTGGTAAAAGAGGAGGTGCAAGTGAAGTAAAATGTTATTTGGGACTTATATGTCACTTTTGCTCACTTTCACGTAAAACTGAGATTTTGGGATTTTGGGACTCAGAGAACGTGTAAAGAAGAGAAAGGAGAAGAATGAGAAGATTGATCGAGGAAGTTGCAGGAGCTGCAGATTATCCAATGTAAGGGGTTGGTCATTCTTTTACTATGAATAAGTTGTGATATATATTCTATATGAGTTAGGGATTTGTAGGGATGATGGATTCTTGATGCCATGGTTGTTGTGATGATGAAACATGAATGGAATTGATTGGTGTTTTGATGTGGTATTGATCCTATTGTATGCCTTAGATCATTGCTATATGGTAGGAATTCGATTTTGATGGTTTTAGGATGTTTGGGGATGATTAGGAATGAGTTGGGGTGATTTTGGGAAGCATAAAAACGTGAAATATGGTGTTGCAGAGTCATCAACACGGGCCGTGTTGATTCACACGGGCACCCGTGTTGATCTTCTGTGTTGATGCTCGGGTAGGTTTTTCCCAAAAATCGTTTCGGCCATAACTTTTGAACCGTAACTCCGATTTAGGCGCCATTTGATGCGTTGGAAAGCTAGTGAAAGTTTCTATATGATTATGAGGAATTAAGTAGCTTTAAGAGCTTATTTTAAAAAGTGATTATTGGAGAAAGTGTTTATGTTTATAAGTGAATTTGATTGTTATGTATTTTAGTGAAATGTTTGGAGATATTTGGGATTGGAGCTCTGAAGAACGACGAACAATCGCTCAAGAGTTCGAAGCTGCAATTTGATAAGGTAAGGGGGGCTACTACTCAATTTATATTTGCTTATGGGTTTAGATGCAATTGGTTGGGTAATCGTAGGATAATCCCATTTTCTCTGATATTCTTAGTGATCGATAACTTTAGGGTCGAATTTCGTTAGAAAGGATTAGGGTCCCTAAAGGTTGTGAATCGATTAAGAAATTAATCCCCATTGTTGATTTAGATCGAAATGGTATGATTGTGAATTTACCTTAGGTGTTCTAGGGATAACCTCAATGTTGTTAGGATTTCCCTAAAGGACGGGTAATATGTAACTTAAGGTCAATTTTAATAAAACTTGTTGTTGATGAAAGGATTGTTGATAAAATAGGACGTTTTAAAAATGAAAATTCTGAGTTTTGATTGATTTTGGAAAATGAGACCTTAAGTGAAATAATGCTGTCCTTAAGATTGGAAATTGACTAACGTAGAAGGGAATTATGTTCCAATTGATGTGTTGTTTTGAGTTATGCATAATTGATGTTGTTATGTATCGAAATGCACGTTTTGGCTGGTATTTTTCGCGTTTGGCTGCTGTTCTGAGCTGCTGCAGGTACAGGAAATTTTGGGTTCGCGCTCATCAACACGGGCCGTGTGGATTCACACGGGCACCCGTGTTGATTCACTGTATTGCCAAAAAAATGTGTTTCCAGACACATTTCAACACGGGCCGTGTTGATTCACACGGGCACCCGTGTTGATCCCCTGTATTGGCAAAATAACGTGTTTTCTGGACACATTTCCACACGGGCAGTGTTGATTTACACGGGCACCCGTGTTAAACCTCCTGTGTTGGTTTCTAAACTCTGTTTCTGTGTATGTTGTTATGTACGGAGTGATCCTGTTTTGATGTGCAGTGTTTGATATGTTTTGAATATGCTGTTTACTGATTTTCCTAGTGTTGATTGATGCTTGTATCGAATAACGATTGTATGTTATGATACCAACACTATATGGATTTTATTGTCATGCTTTTAGATGATGTTATCAAGCATGAATTATGATATAACTTGATATGATTGATGTTTAATAGTATGCTGAGTGATTACATGCTATCCATATCCTGTTATGATTGATGTTGTTGATGTTGCATGATATGTTGATTGATGTTAATAGTATGCTGAGTGTTACATACTTTACATATCATGTTGCATTTGTTAATTCCCATTGTGTGGAATTAACATGGTGGCCAATATACGTGTCCGCGATTTAATGGAACGTTGAGGTGGTAGCCGTGTCCGCGATATAATGGAACGGTGAGTTATCCGTGACCCGAGATTTAATGGGGCGGTAAAATGGTACCACATGCATGGGTGTGTTGCATTATATTGAATGTAACATGAATGGATGATTTTCCAATGTTGTATTTAATTGATTGTATGCATATATTGCTGCTAAATTGTTAATGATGTTTGATGTTAATTATAAGTATGAAAAGTGATATATTATGAATATATGAATTGTAAAGGTTTTCGTAAACTATGAAACATGCTAACTGTTTGGGTGATGCTTATGGTTTCTGAATTGATTGTTATGAACGTATAATCAAATGTATAGTTGAGATGCTCACCCTTACTATTGAATATTTCAGATTGAGGAGCTTCGTTCAGGTGCTTGGCGAAGGCTTGTTGTTTCTAGTTTATTTCCGTTTAAGTATTGTCCGGGTCATGCTCTGGTAGTTGTAACTCCGGGAACGTTTGTTTGTCGAGCTGCTTTAGTCAGACTCGTTTATTTCCTTATGTTTGTTATAATATGAGGTTGATATTTTCCAGGTGTTAATCCCTGATGATTTTGAAAATATTATAACATTGGTTTTGTTAATTAAATTATTCCGCTGTGTAAACATGTATGAGTTGCTTCTATGTTATGCATGACAGGAACTTGTTTTTATTAAAAGAGAATTGTGACATCCTCGTTAATACATGTACTCTGAAATTATAATTTTAATTATTTGCGAAATTTTGTTCGGGGTTTTAGAGGGTGTTACACAGTGTACCATGGAATTCACCTTCTGACCATTGGATGGGATCTCTTGGCCACTTGGCAAGCACAGGCGTGGGACTCATGGTAGGCCATGGAATGAGTGCTGCACTAGAATATATTGAAACAAAAATTAAGAATTATGTGGGGGGACCTGGGAATCGAACCCAGGTCCCTATCCCTGCAAGACACGTCCTCCAACCAACTGAGCTACCACGCGCATTTGTAAACAATATACTAAGGAATTATAATATATGAAAAAAAGCCATTATGTTGGAAACGTTAAAAAACGCGCTAAAGTTTGAATCTCCCAATCACGCTTAGCCACGCATGCTTCTTCTTCATCTTTTTCCTGTAAATATAAAACAAGTAGCGGGGGTTTTAAACCCCCACTAAGTGAAATAGTGAAAATAGCGATTACGCCTACAACTTATATAAATTGGGCGCGAGGGTTTCAAGCGATTCGTCTCGTTGCAAGGAATTTGTCTATACTGGTTTGATAGTCCAATTTTACAGCATATGCAAAGCCCCAATTTTTGAGCTCTGAAACCCTAAAAACATGTTAATGGCAAATCACGATACAAAGCCTTATAATGCAATTGAATCATATCATTAGCTTCAGAAGGTTCCTGTGAATACAAAACAACCAATAATATGTATCAAATACGCATGAATCATGATATGGAATTCAAGAAAATGTGGCAAACCGCATGGCTTATGTTCTATGATTCTTTACGCATTTGGACTGATTCTTGATGCCAAAAGACTCCTGGAAGGTCCAGCAATGTGTTAGAATACTTTTTAGGCTTTGAAACGTCCTGCACCTATGAGATCAGTTTCACAATTTTCCTTGAATTTTTGCCAATTGGTTCTCTATTCTCAGCAGTTTTTTCGTGTATCTATGAGTAGGGTTTCACTCAGCCTTTGTATGTGAGGCAAACTAGGTCAAGAAAGAGCCCAAAAGTCCATGAATTTATGATTTGAATATTTGATTTCCAATCATGAAATTTCAATCTTTTTTTCAATGAAACTTTGCCAATTATGGAAGATTTTGTCTTGTTGATTGATGCACAAAATCTTTAGCATATTTGGAGTATATTTGCTGCATAAAAAGATTTGAAAACCATTATTTGATATTTTTCTACAATTAAAACTAATTAAATGAATTAATAAGAATAAAAATTCAATTAATTAATTAAAAATAAGAAAATAAATCATTTTGAGCTCAATGGGTCGTGCATAGGCTTTGGGTAATGATTCAAGGAAGAATTTGAGGCCCATTAGCAAATTTGAAGTGTTTTAGGCAAAGTTGACTTTTCAAAATTCCCAAAAATTTCCCAACTTCTCCAATGCATATCTTGCTCAATTTTGAAGCTATGATCATGTTCTGGGACATTTTGGAAAGGTCTTGAAGTCCTCTAACCAATGCCTTTGGTCCCATGTCATTTTGATTTACCAATATCAAGTTATGGTCTTTGACTTAAAGTGCCTTTTTGTTGACTTTTGGAAATGACCTATAATGTTGAAATTGATAACTTTTTGTGAGAGCATTTCTTGGACTTGAAGTGTGAAGATGAGTTGTAGGAAATGTCATCCCCTTCAAAATGAGCTTTGGATGGGATTTTTCTGATAAACCATGAAGAAGTTATGCCTTGGTCAATTTGCAATTGACTTTTCAACTGTCCAAAAATAGAAACTTTTGCATCTTGAGACTTTTTGAGCCATGCCTTGAGGAATCATGATCAAGAATTGATAAAATGATGATTGTGGCTTCAAAATAAGATGTTGACCAAAAATTTTGACTTTTGACTGTCAAATGACCATTTTGCCCCTGTAGTTGACTGTGGAGCATTTAGGGTTTTTGACTGTGCAATTTGATGTTGTGAGTCTTGAAACTTGACATATGGATGTTTGACAATGTATATGGGCATGTGGGACTTGATTGTACCCTTGGAAACCTCATTTTCTTTGCAAGAACGAAAACCCTAATTTTGACTGTGTCAGAAGGCAATTGGACTGTGCAACCCTTGAGAGATTTTGAACCATCTGGAGATTGATCTTGGAAAATCTTGAAGAATATGGGAGGGCAAATTTTAGGGTACAACAGTTGCCCCTGTTCAATCTTCTTAGACCTGAGGATGTAGATTGGCTGGCGTGCCTTTCGTAATCCGAAGGTGGAAGATGATTGAACACTAGAGTGCCCAGAAATTTGCGCTCACATGTTAGCAGTGTGATGGTGGGAATGGGCTTACAGATGCCATTTGGAGAGATGATGGATAGGAGGATGGGCTTATAGATGCCATCTGGAGCTGTTGGTATGTGGATGGGCTTATAGATGCCATCTAGGTGTCGATCGCGTAAGAGATTCCTTAGCGAGAACTTGCGTACCTGAGAAAGAAAAATAATTACCTGGCCTGTTACAGGAGTTGATCTTCAAACTCTTTATGTAGATGTGCCCTGGCTGGATACAAGTATCGAATCTGGAAAATAGTCGTCAACAGATACACCCTGGCAAGATACAGGAATCAGATCTTCAAACTCTTCAGACGTGCCCTGGCAAGATACAGGAATCGAGTCTGGAATTAGTCGTCAACAGATACACCCTGGAAAGATACAGGAATCGGATCTTCAAACTCTTCAGACGTGCCCTGGCAAGATACAGGAATCGAGTCTGGAATTAGTCGTCAACAGATACACCCTGGCAAGATACAGGAATCGGATCTTCAAACTCTTCAAACGTGCCCTGGCAAGATATAGGAATCGAGTCTGGTATAGTCGTCAACAGATACACCCTGGAAAGATACAGGAATCAGATCTTCAAACTCTTCAGACGTGCCCTGGCAGGATACAGGAATCGAGTCTGGAATATAGTCGTCAACAGATACACCCTGGCAAGATACAGGAATCGGATCTTCAAACTCTTTAGACAAGCCCTGGCAGGATACAGGAATCGAGTCTGAAATTAGTCGTCAACAGATACACCCTGGCAAGATACAGGAATCGGATCTTCAAACTCTTCAGACGTGCCCTGGCAGGATACAGGAATCAAGTCTGGAATATAGTCGTCAACAGATACACCCTGGCAAGATACAGGAATCAGATCTGGAATCACGATAGTTGATAGTAATTATCTTTGTATTGACCTTTGTCCTGAAAAGACAAAACATTAGTTGTATGCAATGTCATGATGTATGACATGCGTGATGTTCTCAGAATAAATGAGATTGTATGTTCATGATGCATATGTGCATGCATTGTGTATGTAAGCGGGGTGTGTTGTACCCCAAAATTTGCCCTCGCGCTTTTCCACAAGAAATCTCAGCTTCAAACATTTCCTGACTTCTCAAACTGGCTCAAGAATCGGACAAACAGACTTTTCTTGACAGTCAAGCAAAATTAGGGTTTTTACTGATTTTCAGAGCTCTGATTTGTTTCATACAGTGGGCCTAGGGTTTGATTGATTGTTGGTTCAATTTTGGTCAAGCGAGCGTGATTTGGCATTTAATCGGGAATTAAGTTTTTATGGGCATATTCTCAGAAGAATTTGAATTCCACAGCACTTTGCGATTTATTTCAAGATTCGGATTAAAATTCGCGTTATCTTGGTTTAATCAGTAAAAGAGACAGTGGTTTGAATTCAGTACATTTTGATTGGGCCGGTCAGATACAAGATGCAGTTTTGAATTCACAGTGTTTATGTGTTGATCAGTTTACTTGGTTTAATTGCTGCTTTGCTTTGGATGTTGGATAAGACAGGTTTATTGGATAAATGTTGTTTTATTTTAGTTATTCATTATTCTAAAATTAAATGATTGAATTAATTTTTCAATTGTTTTAATTCTAAGAATTTTAAATAAATAAATAAGCAATAAAGAAATTAGAACCAATTGGATAATTTGATTTTTATTGATATTTGAATTATTTACAAATTGTTGTTACAAACAATAATTTATATTTAATTTAAATATTACATAGAATGAAAAACTATCCTATTTTCTAAATATTCTTCGCGCTTCATTCCGCTCCGGTATTCCATTTTTCATCTGCAAAAAGAACAAGAAAAGTCAGAAAGCAGTTAATTGGAAAAGACAGTTAAAATGCTCATCATTAGGGGCCACTGACTGGGATCAGTTGACCCTCTCTGCAAATCACGGGATTTCTCCCGGTTCACAGAGAGGGAAGATTATTTTTATTTCATGAATGCAAATGCAAATGCATAGTTTCTAAAAAGTTTGCAAGCTGCATAGAATCTCAATGTCCAAGTCAAACCATATAGTTCAAATCCAAACTTTCTATCCAAAAGCAAAGGCTACTGTCAGAATGCCAAAAGATATCAAAGAAGTCAAAATGGTACAAGTTGCTATCAAAGCACACAAGCTGTCAAAAGGAGATGCAAGATGTATTATGCTATGCAAACATCTCAATTCATCATTTCCCATCCAGGGCCCCTTCAGAAAAGTACAACTTAAATTATATAAAATTTCTTTGCTGTACTGTAAAGAGAAGTAAAGAGAGATAAAGCAAACTCAGTTCAGGTTAGGCATGGACATCAGCACAGCAGGCAAAAGGAAGAGAGAGGAATGTGTACCAATTTCATCAACTCTGCATAATAACAGTTCACAGCAGACAGTAGCAGGAGGAAAAAGATACACAAAATCAGAAAAGAGCCAACTCAGTTCAGTAACATAGGCAGCAGGCTTAGACAGTAGAGGCAGAAAAGATATACAACAAAGAGGATAATTCAGCATTGTTCAAAATTACACAGCATAGCCAATTACTGAAATGGGAAAATGCCATGAAACCTTGTGAAAATGTCAAGCAGACTTGGGTCAAAGAGAAGACCAAGGCTTTGAAAAAAAGATTGGGCGCCAAGAGAAAAGATAGAAAAGATATAATACAAACTCAGCATAGGAAACCACATCAGAAAACACACAAGAGAACATACAAAAACCTGCTACCAAGTTTAATCCAAAAACACATAAACCTGCAAAAACTAAGTTATCTCAAAACCAACTACTGTCATAACAAAGAACCACAACTTGCAACCTACAAAAACACCATAACCTGATGTACACAACCCTGCATCAAACCACTACTGTCCCAAACCTCACATAACCAGAAACTGAGTTAAGCCAAGCTTAATCAGAACCTGCACCATACCAATAACCTCATCATCTTATGCTAAACACAAAAAACCTGATATACCAAAACTGAGTTGAGCATAAGCATCAGTCATAACCAAAACCCAAGGCTAAACCTCACAAAAATCTCAAGCCTCAACCTTCATGTTAAACATACAAATCTCATATCCAAACTCAAGCCTCAACCTTCATGCTAAACGTACAAAACTGATATCCAAACTCAAGCCTCAACCTTCATGATAAACATACAAAACTGATCAAAACCAACCCAAGCCTACAACCCTGTGAAGCTGAACATCTCAAGCCACAAAGCCAAGCTCCAACACTGAACATTCAAACACCAAGCCTCAGAAGGGGGACTTCATCATAGGCCAAATAGAAAGGCATATCCAACAACATACTCAAGCATATAGGCAACGAATACGAGCCCCTCAGAACTGTAAGTTCATCATGGGGGGAACCAAATCAAGTCACACAGCATCAAGCTCGCAAACAAGCACATAGCCTCTCAAGAAGAAGAAGAAAAAGGCAGTTCAAAGAGCCTCAGAAGCAAGCTTCATCATAGGCAAGCACACATAGGCAAGCATACAAGCAAATACTCAGACATATCATACTCAGGCAACAAGACTCAAGGCAACGATTGTTCCAAAATATCCCACAAACAGAAGCAAAGGCATCACAGTAGGAAAGAGGAAGATGAAGAAGTGAATCATTTCAAGGTTTGTTTTTTTCAGTTAATAATCATCATCAAAAAACCTGAGCAAAAGATAAAAGAACGAAAGTACCAGAAAGCATCAAAAGCAAGCTCCATCACCGCCGTTCCGGCCTCCTGAAGCATCACCCCTTTGCCTCTCCTCCGTCTCCCAAAATCAGGTAGCAATCTTCTTCCCTTTCACCTCATGAAACGAAAATATAAAACTCAGTTTAAAACGAGTCCGAACCACGCGAATCAAAAAAGAAGAGGAAAATATAAAACGATTAGAACCAACCTTGCTTCAAAGGACGCGGAATTCTTGCCTTGGAGGGAAGAGAGCGTGAGGATGATGCTGGTGGCCGGAGAAAACGCTCAGGGAATGGCTAATCGGAGAAGATGAACTCAACGCGCGGCGCCGCTGTTAACCCTAGAGCCCTTTATCTCAATTGAACAAACAACGCGTCAACCCTAATTTTTTGCCTTTGGACCATTGGGCTTAACCCGTTCATACTTCCCTGAAGCCCATTTAAAATGCCTCTTTTCTTTGTAACAACATTAATCACTAACCTTAATTAACTTACTTCATTTTTTATAAAAAGAAAACACTAATCTCTTTTTATTTTACAAAATAATGTTTGCTTTTTTTTTATCTTAATTAAAAATACTTTTTATTATAAAATTAAGACATTTTTAGATAGATATTTTATACATATATTACCTTAAAGAAATTAGTTTTGTACATATCATATAAACTAAATTTGAAAATACTTTTTTAATCAAAATACTTTTTATACATAAATTAAACTTAAAAACATTTTTTTGAAATACATTTGTATATATTATCTTTTCTTTTTTATATACATGATTAAATTGAAGATACCTTTTTTAATTAAAATGCATTTTTGTACATATTATACATTTTTATACATAATGAAAATTGAAACCTTTTTTTTTATTAACATTCTTTTTTCATACATAACCAATTAAATACATTTTTCTCTAAACATTAAATTCACAAACATTTTGATTAAAATACTTTCCAATTAAAACTTAACATTTAAACAAAACACTTCTTTTCTTTTGTACATAATTAACATATAAATCAAAATACAGATTAAAACATATATCTAGGTCAAAACCCTAATACGACTCAATTTCACATTTCGCACCTGTACATAATTACACATACACAATTCACATACATATACATTTGTACACTTACACAAATACATTCACATTACCCTATACACATGTTTATCTTACATTTATATTTGATATTCATTTGATCGCGACATTCGATTTGGTTGTAAATACTATAAGTCTCATCCCCTTGTACATTTATACCCCCACTCCTGGATATTATTGTGTAATAGCGTAGATTTACATTCCGCAATTTACAGTTTTCCAATTATACCATGGTTAGACCTAGGGTTTGTATGTACATAAAATCAAACGCTAGATAACCTAATAAAAGATAAATGCATGTAATCAATACACAATCACACTTGCACCCTCTAAGGTAATCCCACATGTTGCCTTTCAAATGGGCCATGCTTGCACGTCGAGTTTCTTTGGCAAAACGAATTCAAATGATCATAAGTCCCTCGATGACGCTTTCGAAAGTCGCCTATCAAAAATGATCAAGTCCCTTCAAAACAAATTGCCAAAGACACTTGGCACCATTGCATTCATGGTCCATACGATGACCCGCGCCCGTCCCGAATAAACTTCCTAAACGCAAGATTGTCTACCAATTTCAATGGTAGAACAAAATTGTTAAAAGGGGTTAAAACATGACAAAAACCTTTGAGTACAATAGGGTAGACAAAACTCTTAGTTACTTGAGATCAAACTTGCAGAAACACTTGCCTTCTTTTCAAAAACCACAATCCACAACACTTTCAAAAATCAACTCTTCAAACTTTTGAAACATCTTTTCGAAAAGATATGCACCTTTGTAAAACATTCGAGTAAAGAATTATTACAAGGTTGGCCTAAGACAAGGCATCTTTTTCCAAAACATTTTCAAAAAGCACCCACACACATACCATTTTCAAAGCAATCGAAAAACAAGGCAAGTGATCTAAGAAACCAAGTAACTAAGAGCCCATGGATAACCATGGATGAAAAGGGTGCTAATACCTTCCCTTTTCATAATCTACCCCCCGAACCCACGAAATATCTCAAAAGGTTTTTGCTGTGCTTTTTAACCTTTCCTTTAGGATAAAGTAAAAAGTCGGTGGCGACTCTTGCTAACCGCACAAGTGCGAATACGAACACAAAACACTAGTCAGTTCTCCCACCGTATCACAGAACTGGCGACTCTGCTGGGGATGTGACTTTTAAGTGGGGTTACCTTAGGGTTTAGATCACCTTTACTTTCAATTGATTGCTTTGTTTGCTTCTACATTTGTGGGCTCTGTATCGGAGTTTTATAGATCCTAACCCGGATCTGGGGAAACCCTTTTAGGTAGCAACAAGGTTGTGAGGGAACTGTGCGGGGTATACCGACATGGTTGAAGCAGTCTGCTACGTTGATGTGGCACTTTGGCGTGTACCGGTAACCCTTGAGTCAATCAAGGAGAGTACGGGGCCGCCGCGTGGTGTCGTGAAGCATCAACTGACCTTAGAACCTTAATTGACCATCTTGGCCTCTTTAGGGTAGTGAGATGACTACTTTGGTGTACTCCGAAGTCGGTTGATACTCGATACTACACTCAATTGAGGGTTGTTTTCTTGGGATATTTTGATCGCCAGTCAGTGGCTAAATCGAAACGATGAACAATGAAAGCAATCCAGTGATATGGGGACCTTTAGAACCCGGTTACTTTTGATAGGACAGGTTTTAACCAACAAACTGAAAGAGGGTAGTACCTGAACCTCATGCAAGCCTAAACCTAAGGCCTTGTGTGCTTTGTGTGAATATTGTTTGCTTGTATATACACTTACTTGCTTGTGCATACATGTACATAACACCATAACATCATACCATAGCATTTTAGCATTTTCAATAACCATTTCAAGGATCTCGAGGGTTCTTTTGGTGCAGGGTTACGTTGAACCAGATATCTATCAAGGGGCAAGAGGTCTCTCCTCTAACCAATCCAGTCAAAAGATCAAGTACAACAACTTGAATCAGTGGCTATGACCCACTCGACATGGTGAGCTTGATTCTCGTGGAAGGACGTCCACGGGTGCAAAGTTCCCCAATCAAAGATTGAAGTTCAACCTCTAACATTCTCTTGTGTATACCCCGAGAGATCCTTGAAAACATTGCATATATATCACACATATCATTGCATAACAGGTTTCTCCCCTACAGGTCTCCTTATTATTCCTACTGTTTATTTCAGTAAGATGGATATGGAGCAAACGGTGAAAGAGCTCCAGGCTCAAAATGCTCAATTCCAACAAATGTTGCTGGCTATGGGCAAGGGGCAAGAGGATCTGACAGCTCTCCTTCTCAAAGACAAAAAGAAGAAGTCCAAGAAGGCAGCCCGCATCCTGAACCTAAGGAGAAGGCCTAAGACCCAAGACCTTGCAACTCCATCCGACACAGTGGTTAGTCTTGAGGAAAACCACAATGTAGAGATTGATGAAGGGGAAGCTGATTATTCCGAAGAACAATATCCTCTCACTGATGACAGGTACAAAGAGTTGGAGGATCGCCTCAATGCTATGGAGATCCAACAAATACCTGGCTTGGATTTAGGAGATATGGGGTTGGTTCCTGGATTGGTCATCCCTCCAAAATTCAAAGTTCCTACCGTTGCTCTGTACGACGGAGTTTCTTGCCCTAAGATGCATCTAAGATCTTATGTCCGCAAGATTCAACCATACACAGCTGATAAGAGGCTTTGGATCCATTTCTTCCAAGAAAGTCTAGTAGGGGCTCATCTCGAGTGGTTCTATCAATTGGAGAGTTCTCGCATCCACACCTGGGAAGACCTAGCCGGGGCTTTCTACGAACAGTATCGGTACAATGCTGATCTCGCACCAACTCGTGTGCAATTGCAGAACATGACTATGGGTTCTGACGAGAGCTTCAAAGGGTATGCTCAAAAATGGAGAGATCTGGCTGGTAGAGTGCAACCCCCTCTAACTGACAGAGAGCTGATTGACATCTTCATGGGAACTTTGACAGGGCCTTTCTTCAAGCACTTAATTGGAAGCTCCTCAGCCGGGTTCGCCGAGCTAATACTAACCGGCGAGAGGGTCGAGGCTGGCATCAAGAGTGGAAAGATCCAGGGAGCCACAACCTCCGATACTCAGATAATCCCCTACAACGGGAAGAAAGAGTCCATTGCTGCGAACAGTCAAAGGGGTCGTCGTGACCAACATGTAGGGGCAATCCTGATCCCCAATCATGTACCTGCTCAACAAAGACAGGGGCACCAGCATAAGGAAGTCGCACCTAAGAGGCAGTTCACCAAGATCAACATGTCACTGTCTCAGGCACTGCAACACCTGTTGAAGAGGGGTATGATTACTCTGAGGGCTCCTCTCCGGAACCCGAATACTTCTGCTCCTACCTATCACCCTAATGAAAGATGTGAATACCACTCTGATAGCCCGGGGCATGATACCAACAACTGTTGGCCTCTGAAGAACAAGATCCAGGACATGATCGATGCCAAGGAGATTGAGTTTGGTCCCCCAGAGACTCCAGCATGATCACTCCTCTTATTCCAAATCATTGAGATTGCGTTTGTTTCATTTTGAATTTTCAAAGTTGTAATTTCTTTTGTTGTCAAACAATTATCTGTTGATGTTAAACTCTGTTTTCATTAATGCATTGCATATGTTTGTCTTGAATTCATCCATTCGTTTCACTACTCTTATGCTTTTCTTTATGATATTTGACTCTTGATAAAAAGCTGCAAGCCTTTAGAGGGAGGATGACGAAACAATACCGTGATCTTATACAGTATGCTTTTGAACAGACCTTGCTGATGATGTACAGGCATTTCTTTCAATTCCCAAACACTGGAGTTATAAGGAAGTTAATCCCTAGTCAACCCCTTCGAGCCAAAGAAGTAGGAGTTTTCTGTTCTAGACAATCAAAACCTTTGATATAAACCCGGGGAAGGGTAGTATCTCAGTTAATTCAAAGAAAATGCGCATTGAAGTCGCAAACTCTCAGTTCGTAACACGACGAACGACGTCGAAAAAGAAAGCATTCCTTTGGAATCAAAAGACAAGGGTGGTTCCCTATCACATAGACAGTCAATCTCTCAAAAGAGGAAAGCCCACCAAGCCAAAACCTATGAAGGAGGCTTAAGAAAGCTGGGGCATCCCGCTGACAGTAATCCCGAAAACGATAACAGTCAGGCAAAAGTTAGGGATAACAAATCAAAATCAAAATAGTGAGGTCATTACAAAACCCTCAACAACATGAAAAAATGTTGAAAAAGAAAAAGGAGATGATGACTGTCTCCCAAATTCAAAACCGGTGAACCATCGCCCAAAAGTCGTTCCAAACTCAAAACAGAGTGCGACGCACAATTAACTGAGCTTAAGTTGAAGAACATCACGAAGAGCGGGTGGGTACAAATATACTTTGAGCCTTTATCCTTTGTTTCTTAAACCGTGAACCAGGCCACGTTACAACCCTTCAAGAGTCCTAATTGAAGCATGGGTTAGTTCGAAAGCATACTGTTACAAAAGGTATCCTGACTCCTGTAGGGCTTTGCTCTAAATCTTGTGTTAACTTGTCTTGTGAAAAGTTTTCTGCTAAAAACGCATTTTTCAAAACTTCGAGACAAACATAAACTTTGCATTAGTCGAATATCACTGTCTGCATTTGACCCTTTTATTTGACAGCGAAGAAATTCATACAGCGAATGTTCGGAGGAACGAAAACTCTCTCAGTAAGTCAAAATCACTTCAAGAGGATAACACTTCCATCAAATCTCCTATCAACAAAGGGGCATGACATAGCACGATTCAGTAACCTGGGGCAGTCCAGTCAAGGTCCGACAGATCTTTCAAAGTTCAGTTAACCTGGGGCAGTCCAGTCAAGATTTCAAGAAATCTCTCAATATGCAGAGTAATCTGATTCAAGACTCCTTCACCACCACTTGGGGCATTCGAATGTCAAAAGTGTTCAACAAGTTCCTTATCACCTCAAAAGACAAGATATAGTTCAAGATGTGACCCAGACATGGCGACATTCTATAACTCATTCAGATCTTCCAGATATAGTTCAAGATGTGACCCAGACATGGCGACATTCTATAACTCATTCAGACTTCCAGATATAGTTCAAGATGTGACCCAGACATGGCGACATTCTATAACTCATTCAGACTTCCAGATATAGTTCAAGATGTGACCCAACCATGGCGACATTCTATAACTCATTCAGACTTCCAGATATAGTTCAAGATGTGACCCAGACATGGCGACATTCTATAACTCATTCAGATCTTCCAGATATAGTTCAAGATGTGACCCAGACATGGCGACATTCTATAACTCATTCAGACTTCCAGATATAGTTCAAGATGTGACCCAGACATGGCGACATTCTATAACTCATTCAGATCTTCCAGATATAGTTCAAGATGTGACCCAGACATGGCGACATTCTATAACTCATTCAGACTTCCAGATATAGTTCAAGATGTGACCCAGACATGGCGACATTCTATAACTCATTCAGACTTCCAGATATAGTTCAAGATGTGACCCAGACATGGCGACATTCTATAACTCATTCAGACTTCCAGATATAGTTCAAGATGTGACCCAGACATGGCGACATTCTATAACCCATTCAGATTTTCCAGATATAGTTCAAGATGTGACCCAGACATGGCGACATTCTATAACTCATTCAGACTTCCAGATATAGTTCAAGATGTGACCCAGACATGGCGACATTCTATAACTCATTCAGACTTCCAGATATAGTTCAAGATGTGACCCAGACATGGCGACATTCTATAACTCATTCAGACTTCCAGATATAGTTCAAGATGTGACCCAGACATGGCGACATTCTATAACCCATTCAGATTTTCCAGATATAGTTCAAGATGTGACCCAGACATGGCGACATTCTATAACTCATTCAGATTTTCCAGATATAGTTCAAGATGTGACCCAGCCATGGCGACATTCTATAACTCATTCAGACTTCCAGATATAGTTCAAGATGTGACCCAGACTTGGCGACATTCTATAACTTATTCGAAGTGCTTCTAAATATGGTTCGAGATGTGACCCAGCGATGGCGACATTCAGTAACTTATCCCAAACCAACAACAATCAGAAAATTCTTCCCATCCCCAGTGGAGTTCATCAAAATTCCCCAGCAGATCAAGAGCTTCAAGTGGACAATCCCCAGCGAAGTCAGACTTTTAAATCTTCTCCCCACAGAGTTTTTAGAAGGACAAATCTTGAGTTCCCCAGTGAAGTCTCCAGAGTTACTTCCCATCAAGCTAACGATTCTCAAATCTGACCTCCCCAGCACGAGTCTACTAGTTGGAACTCCCCAGTAGAGGTCATCAGGAATTCTCTTCCCCAGCGACAGCCAAGGATTTATTTTCCCCGGCAGCAGTCAAGATGCTTTTATCTTCAGCCATCTCGGATTCATGTATCCTCGGCAAGATTAGCTCATCAGCCTACATGCGCATCCATTACATTCATATCATAAACATTAATGTCACATGCATTGCGTCATGCATCATAACATTGCATACAGCTAACCCTTCACCTTTTCAGGTAAGATCAGTCGACAGACACAGATCAACTCCCAGGATTCATCCAGAAATAGTTCAGATGTGACCCGGACACGGCGACATTCTGATACTTATTCCAGATCCATTCAGACGCATCATCAAGAAACCCTACACCGGTTCCTCTTCAACTTCAAGATTTCTGAAAACAGTTCACGGGTTCTCCAAGTAAACGGATGTTAACCTATCACTTGTTCAGATTCTTCTTCAAGACGTCTGAAAATAGTTTACGGATTCTTCCCAACAACGGATGTCAATCTACCGACCGATTCAGACTCTTCTCAATTTTTGAAAATAGTTTACGGACGTGTCCCAACAACGGATGCTGCTCTATTGCTTATTCAATCTCAGATGGGTTACAGATTCTCCAGATACGGACGTCAATCTATTGCTTGTCCGGACTCCAATTCAGAGACGTTCCAAAACAGGGATGCCCTTCTGATACTTGTACACTCACTTGTGGCATACGGTTCAACATCACCATATGGCATCTATAAGCCCATCCTCCTACCAGCAGTCGCCGAATGGCATCTGTAAGCCCATTCTCAGATGGCATCTCTAAGCCCATCCCCCGACAAAATTCTCTCGCACCAGATGGCATCTTTAAGCCCATCACCAAATGGCATCTTTAAGCCCATTCACCTCCACCATCACGTCGACGAGCGCAAATTTTCTGGGCACATTAGTGTTCAATCTCCTTTTACCTTCAAGTCGCGAAAGGCAAACCTGCCAATCTAACTCTTCAGGTCAAAGAAGATTGAACAGGGGCAACTGTTGTACCCCAAAATTTGCCCTCGCGCTTTTCCACAAGAAATCTCAGCTTCAAACATTTCCTGACTTCTCAAACTGGCTCAAGAATCGGACAAACAGACTTTTCTTGACAGTCAAGCAAAATTAGGGTTTTTACTGATTTTCAGAGCTCTGATTTGTTTCATACAGTGGGCCTAGGGTTTGATTGATTGTTGGTTCAATTTTGGTCAAGCGAGCGTGATTTGGCATTTAATCGGGAATTAAGTTTTTATGGGCATATTCTCAGAAGAATTTGAATTCCACAGCACTTTGCGATTTATTTCAAGATTCGGATTAAAATTCGCGTTATCTTGGTTTAATCAGTAAAAGAGACAGTGGTTTGAATTCAGTACATTTTGATTGGGTCGGTCAGATACAAGATGCAGTTTTGAATTCACAGTGTTTATGTGTTGATCAGTTTACTTGGTTTAATTGCTGCTTTGCTTTGGATGTTGGATAAGACAGGTTTATTGGATAAATGTTGTTTTATTTTAGTTATTCATTATTCTAAAATTAAATGATTGAATTAATTTTTCAATTGTTTTAATTCTAAGAATTTTAAATAAATAAATAAGCAATAAAGAAATTAGAACCAATTGGATAATTTGATTTTTATTGATATTTGAATTATTTACAAATTGTTGTTACAAACAATAATTTATATTTAATTTAAATATTACATAGAATGAAAAACTATCCTATTTTCTAAATATTCTTCGCGCTTCATTCCGCTCCGGTATTCCATTTTTCATCTGCAAAAAGAACAAGAAAAGTCAGAAAGCAGTTAATTGGAAAAGACAGTTAAAATGCTCATCATTAGGGGCCACTGACTGGGATCAGTTGACCCTCTCTGCAAATCACGGGATTTCTCCCGGTTCACAGAGAGGGAAGATTATTTTTATTTCATGAATGCAAATGCAAATGCATAGTTTCTAAAAAGTTTGCAAGCTGCATAGAATCTCAATGTCCAAGTCAAACCATATAGTTCAAATCCAAACTTTCTATCCAAAAGCAAAGGCTACTGTCAGAATGCCAAAAGATATCAAAGAAGTCAAAATGGTACAAGTTGCTATCAAAGCACACAAGCTGTCAAAAGGAGATGCAAGATGTATTATGCTATGCAAACATCTCAATTCATCATTTCCCATCCAGGGCCCCTTCAGAAAAGTACAACTTAAATTATATAAAATTTCTTTGCTGTACTGTAAAGAGAAGTAAAGAGAGATAAAGCAAACTCAGTTCAGGTTAGGCATGGACATCAGCACAGCAGGCAAAAGGAAGAGAGAGGAATGTGTACCAATTTCATCAACTCTGCATAATAACAGTTCACAGCAGACAGTAGCAGGAGGAAAAAGATACACAAAATCAGAAAAGAGCCAACTCAGTTCAGTAACATAGGCAGCAGGCTTAGACAGTAGAGGCAGAAAAGATATACAACAAAGAGGATAATTCAGCATTGTTCAAAATTACACAGCATAGCCAATTACTGAAATGGGAAAATGCCATGAAACCTTGTGAAAATGTCAAGCAGACTTGGGTCAAAGAGAAGACCAAGGCTTTGAAAAAAAGATTGGGCGCCAAGAGAAAAGATAGAAAAGATATAATACAAACTCAGCATAGGAAACCACATCAGAAAACACACAAGAGAACATACAAAAACCTGCTACCAAGTTTAATCCAAAAACACATAAACCTGCAAAAACTAAGTTATCTCAAAACCAACTACTGTCATAACAAAGAACCACAACTTGCAACCTACAAAAACACCATAACCTGATGTACACAACCCTGCATCAAACCACTACTGTCCCAAACCTCACATAACCAGAAACTGAGTTAAGCCAAGCTTAATCAGAACCTGCACCATACCAATAACCTCATCATCTTATGCTAAACACAAAAAACCTGATATACCAAAACTGAGTTGAGCATAAGCATCAGTCATAACCAAAACCCAAGGCTAAACCTCACAAAAATCTCAAGCCTCAACCTTCATGTTAAACATACAAATCTCATATCCAAACTCAAGCCTCAACCTTCATGCTAAAGGTACAAAACTGATATCCAAACTCAAGCCTCAACCTTCATGATAAACATACAAAACTGATCAAAACCAACCCAAGCCTACAACCCTGTGAAGCTGAACATCTCAAGCCACAAAGCCAAGCTCCAACACTGAACATTCAAACACCAAGCCTCAGAAGGGGGACTTCATCATAGGCCAAATAGAAAGGCATATCCAACAACATACTCAAGCATATAGGCAACGAATACGAGCCCCTCAGAACTGTAAGTTCATCATGGGGGGAACCAAATCAAGTCACACAGCATCAAGCTCGCAAACAAGCACATAGCCTCTCAAGAAGAAGAAGAAAAAGGCAGTTCAAAGAGCCTCAGAAGCAAGCTTCATCATAGGCAAGCACACATAGGCAAGCATACAAGCAAATACTCAGACATATCATACTCAGGCAACAAGACTCAAGGCAACGATTGTTCCAAAATATCCCACAAACAGAAGCAAAGGCATCACAGTAGGAAAGAGGAAGATGAAGAAGTGAATCATTTCAAGGTTTGTTTTTTTCAGTTAATAATCATCATCAAAAAACCTGAGCAAAAGATAAAAGAACGAAAGTACCAGAAAGCATCAAAAGCAAGCTCCATCACCGCCGTTCCGGCCTCCTGAAGCATCACCCCTTTGCCTCTCCTCCGTCTCCCAAAATCAGGTAGCAATCTTCTTCCCTTTCACCTCATGAAACGAAAATATAAAACTCAGTTTAAAACGAGTCCGAACCACGCGAATCAAAAAAGAAGAGGAAAATATAAAACGATTAGAACCAACCTTGCTTCAAAGGACGCGGAATTCTTGCCTTGGAGGGAAGAGAGCGTGAGGATGATGCTGGTGGCCGGAGAAAACGCTCAGGGAATGGCTAATCGGAGAATATGAACTCAACGCGCGGCGCCGCTGTTAACCCTAGAGCCCTTTATCTCAATTGAACAAACAACGCGTCAACCCTAATTTTTTGCCTTTGGACCATTGGGCTTAACCCGTTCATACTTCCCTGAAGCCCATTTAAAATGCCTCTTTTCTTTGTAACAACATTAATCACTAACCTTAATTAACTTACTTCATTTTTTATAAAAAGAAAACACTAATCTCTTTTTATTTTACAAAATAATGTTTGCTTTTTTTTTATCTTAATTAAAAATACTTTTTATTATAAAATTAAGACATTTTTAGATAGATATTTTATACATATATTACCTTAAAGAAATTAGTTTTGTACATATCATATAAACTAAATTTGAAAATACTTTTTTAATCAAAATACTTTTTATACATAAATTAAACTTAAAAACATTTTTTTGAAATACATTTGTATATATTATCTTTTCTTTTTTATATACATGATTAAATTGAAGATACCTTTTTTAATTAAAATGCATTTTTGTACATATTATACATTTTTATACATAATGAAAATTGAAACCTTTTTTTTTATTAACATTCTTTTTTCATACATAACCAATTAAATACATTTTTCTCTAAACATTAAATTCACAAACATTTTGATTAAAATACTTTCCAATTAAAACTTAACATTTAAACAAAACACTTCTTTTCTTTTGTACATAATTAACATATAAATCAAAATACAGATTAAAACATATATCTAGGTCAAAACCCTAATACGACTCAATTTCACATTTCGCACCTGTACATAATTACACATACACAATTCACATACATATACATTTGTACACTTACACAAATACATTCACATTACCCTATACACATGTTTATCTTACATTTATATTTGATATTCATTTGATCGCGACATTCGATTTGGTTGTAAATACTATAAGTCTCATCCCCTTGTACATTTATACCCCCACTCCTGGATATTATTGTGTAATAGCGTAGATTTACATTCCGCAATTTACAGTTTTCCAATTATACCATGGTTAGACCTAGGGTTTGTATGTACATAAAATCAAACGCTAGATAACCTAATAAAAGATAAATGCATGTAATCAATACACAATCACACTTGCACCCTCTAAGGTAATCCCACATGTTGCCTTTCAAATGGGCCATGCTTGCACGTCGAGTTTCTTTGGCAAAACGAATTCAAATGATCATAAGTCCCTCGATGACGCTTTCGAAAGTCGCCTATCAAAAATGATCAAGTCCCTTCAAAACAAATTGCCAAAGACACTTGGCACCATTGCATTCATGGTCCATACGATGACCCGCGCCCGTCCCGAATAAACTTCCTAAACGCAAGATTGTATACCAATTTCAATGGTAGAACAAAATTGTTAAAAGGGGTTAAAACATGACAAAAACCTTTGAGTACAATAGGGTAGACAAAACTCTTAGTTACTTGAGATCAAACTTGCAGAAACACTTGCCTTCTTTTCAAAAACCACAATCCACAACACTTTCAAAAATCAACTCTTCAAACTTTTGAAACATCTTTTCGAAAAGATATGCACCTTTGTAAAACATTCGAGTAAAGAATTATTACAAGGTTGGCCTAAGACAAGGCATCTTTTTCCAAAACATTTTCAAAAAGCACCCACACACATACCATTTTCAAAGCAATCGAAAAACAAGGCAAGTGATCTAAGAAACCAAGTAACTAAGAGCCCATGGATAACCATGGATGAAAAGGGTGCTAATACCTTCCCTTTTCATAATCTACCCCCCGAACCCACGAAATATCTCAAAAGGTTTTTGCTGTGCTTTTTAACCTTTCCTTTAGGATAAAGTAAAAAGTCGGTGGCGACTCTTGCTAACCGCACAAGTGCGAATACGAACGCAAAACACTAGTCAGTTCTCCCACCGTATCACAGGGTGTATGAAATGTGATATGTTTATGAATGTATTGTCGTATAGGAAAATAAATCCTTGATGAGTGCCGGGAAGTGGAATCCTGGGCTGATGTTGAAGAGTAGAGCTCTTCGTTTCTGCTGGGGATGATGGTTGCAAGAATAAACCGGTAGGAGAAGATGACTCCGTTGGGGAATAAACTCGGAAAATAGATTACTCTGCAGGGAGTGAACTCTGTGGGGAAAGAGAGTTACTTTGCTGAGGTTTGATGATAATTCCGCTGGGGATACCATTTTTACGTTTTGTTGGAAGTTTTGATGAACTCCGCTGGGGATAGGAAGACTTCGCCGGGGACGATATTTCTGTGGCACTTGGCTGAGGATAACCCAGTTATATCCTGGTGGGGAAATAACCTTTGAATAAAGTCGGGGGGGCGTTCGTATTCTGTAGGGGACAAGCTTCCAGAATCTACTGGGGATAAGCTTCAAGACCTTCTGGGGATATGGATTCCACTTTCCTGGGGAAACTTTTCAGATTGGACTGGGGAAATGGCTCCACTGGATGTCCGGTATTCCGCCGGGGAACAATCTGAGATCAAGATTGTCGGGGATGCTTGTTATGGAATGTTTGTATACTCCGTTGGGGAATGTTGAGATCTTCGGGGGATAATCCAACTTCCTTAAGGCTGACAGTAGGCTAACTCTGCTTGGGGAGAGTGTTGCTGACTTGCTGGAGATACGGTGCCTTTTCATGGCGGATGGGAGGCCAACTACTTGGGGAGAATTGTTGAATCTTGTCTTACTCGGCGGGGAGTGAAGGTATCTGGGTTGCGTTCTTCAGCCGAACTTACCTTAGTACCTTGGTGGACAAAGAGATTAGACTGCTTTGACAACTCATTATTGCCCCTGTTTCTAATGTTACCTGTAATTAATCCTTTGTTTTGCATTCAAATATTTATGAGTTAGCAATTAGTGTCAAATGCATATATCACAATTGAACATTGGACGTTCTTCGCAAAACACAACAGAATAAGGAAAAACAACAATTGGCAATTGGTCTGAAAAGTGAATTTGTATTGATTTTTGAATTTTCCTGAAAATAGGCATTTATGTACAAGAGACTGGCGTCCTAGTAAGAGAACACCGCCGAACAACAGAGTTTATACAATTTTACGAAAAGGGAAAACAAAACAGCTATGTGAAAAGAATAATCCCACTGGGTTCCAACTCTGCTATCGCCTTTATATCTTCGAGCGTCTCATCACTTGGCTGCTCGGTTGAAGATGAAGCTGATTGATCGATGCCGTTTGAACCTGATGTTGATACCAGATTCTGGATGCAAGGTGATCCAATAAGACATAGTATTACGCTTTATCCCTAACTTTTGCTTGGACCGCCCTTTCGGGTTTTCAGTCCACCGGGATACCCATTTTTGCCCAAGCTGCCTTTTCAGGTTTTCGACTTGCCGGGTGTACAGATTTTTTTTCATTTCATCCCTTATTTTTGCCCAAACCCTTTTGGTTCGCCGGGAAGCCCTAATTTTTGCCTAGGTATGTCAACCTAGCGGGCCTTTTATCATGCGTAGTATCTTTTTACTATGTCTGTATTGGCGGGGTGAGGAAGGTCGTCACCATCCATGGTGGTTAGAATCATGGCTCCTACTGAGAACACATGTTTAACCACAAATGGCCCTTCGTACTTAGGGGTCCATTTTCCCCTGGGATCACTTTGAGGAAGAATGATGCGCTTGATTACCAGGTCCCCAACTTGATACTCTTGTGGTCTGACTTTCTTGTTAAATGCCCTGATCATCCATTTTTGGTACGTTTGACCATGACAAATAGCAGTGAGTCTCTTTTCGTCAATTAGGTTTAATTTATCAAGTCGAGTCTGGATCCAGTCATCTTCGCTCAAACCTGCATCCTTCATTATCCGGAGAGAGGGTATCTGGACTTCAATCGGCAAGACTGCCTCCATGCCATAGACCAAGGAAAAAGGAGTTGCCCCGGTTGACGTCCTTGCAGAGGTACGGTACCCATGAAGAGCAAATGGTAACATCTCGTGCCAATCTTTATAGGTCATTGTCATCTTCTTCACAATCTTTTTAATATTCTTATTTGCTGCTTCTACAACCCCATTCATCTTCGGCTGATAAGGAGAAGAGTTGTGGTGCTGTATATTGAATTACTCGCAGAGCTCAGTGATCATCTTGTTGTTAAGATTGGTACCATTGTCCGTAATGATCCTTTCCGGGACACCGTATCGATAGATCAGGTTGTGCCGAGTAAACCGTGCCACGACATTCTTGGTTACAGTAGCATAGGAAGCTGCTTCAACCCACTTTGTAAAATAATCAATTGCCACCAGGATGAAGCGATGTCCGTTGGATGTTGTAGGTTTAATCTCGCCGATCATATCAATGCCCCACATTGAAAAGTGCCAAGGTGCAGTCAAGACATTCAGAGGAACTGGGGGAACATGCACCTTATCAGCATAGATCTGGCACTTATGACATGTCCGAGAATGTTGGTAGCAGTCGGCTTCCATTGTGGACCAGAAATATCCTGCCCGAAGGATTTTCTTTGCCATGGTGTGTCCACTGGAATGTGTTCCGAAGGTACCTTCATGCAGTTCTGCCATGATCTTTTCTGCTTCAGTCTTATCCACACAATGCAGTAAGGTTGAATCATGGTTTCGCTTGTATAGAATGCCATTGCTAAGGAAGAACTTCGCTGCGAACCTTCTCAGAAACTTCTTGTTGTTGACAGATGCACCCTCGGGGTATTCTTGAGCTTCCAGGTACCTCTTTACTTCATGATACCAAGGTTTCTCAGTTACTACCTCAGCCTCGAGATCACAACAATATGCAAGTTCGTCCAGTTTCCAGATAATGATCTAGGGAGCCTCATTGTCCCACTTGACTTTGAACATGGAAGACATTGTAGCTAACGCATCCGCCAACTGATTCTCCTCTCTTGGGAAATGTTCAAAAGTTATCTCTGTGAAATGGGGGATCAATGTCAACACACACTCTTTGTAAGGAATAAGGTTCGAGTGTTTCGTATCCCACTCGCCTTTGATCTGATTGATCACGAGAGCGGAATCTCCAAAGACACTCAGAAACTTGATCCTTAAGTCAATCGTAGCTTGAAGACCCATGATGCATACCTCATACTCCGCCATGTTGTTGGTGCAGTTGAAACATAGCCGGGCAGTGAGTGGAGTATGAGTGCCTTTTGGGGATATGATCATAGCGTCGATGCCGTTACCCAAAGCGTTGGAGGCTCCGTCAAAGTGCATAGACCATCGGGATCCTTCCTCAGGTCCTTCATCCGGTCCAGGTACTTCACAATCAGTCACTACCATGATACTCTTGTCTGGAAACTCAAAGTTCATTGACTGGTAGTCGTCTACTGCCTGGTGTGCCAAATGGTCTGCCAATACACTTCCTTTGATAGCTTTCTGAGTCGTGTACTGGGTGTCGTATTCTGTCAAGATCATCTGCCATCTTGCTATTCTTCTAGACAGAGCAGGCTTTTCGAAGATATACTTTATTGGATCCATCTTTGAAATCAACAGAGTAGTGTGAGTCAGCATATACTGTCTCAGTCGGCGAGCAGCCCATACCAAAGCGCAGCAAGTTTTCTCAAGCAGTGAGTATCGGGTCTCACAGTCGGTAAACTTTTTGCTAAGGTAATAAATGGCGTGCTCTTTTCGGCCAGACTCGTCATGCTGCTCCAGCACACACCCCATTGAGCTGTCAAGTACTGTCAGGTATAGTATTAGAGGTCTCCCTTCGACCGGTGGCATAAGAATGGGTGGTTCTTGGAGATACTCTTTGATTCTGTCAAAAGCGGCCTGACATTCATCATTCCAACGTACTACCTGATCTTTCTTCAGCAGCTTGAAGATTGGCTCACAGGTAGCAGTTAGGTGCGAGATGAATCGAGCAATATAATTCAAATGTCCTAGAAAGCCTCTGACTTCTTTCTCTGTCTTGGGAACTGGCATCTCTTGTATGGCTTTTACCTTGGCAGTGTCCACTTGAATACCCTTGTCGCTCATGACGAAGCCTAGCAACTTTCCAGATCTTACCCCAAAGGTGCACTTGTTTGGTTTCAACCTTAGCTTGTACAACTTCAGACGGTCAAACAGCTTCTGTAAATGGTCAAGGTGTTCCTCCTCAGTTTGGGACCTTGCAATCATATCATCGACGTACACTTCAATCTCATGATGGATCATGTCATGAAACAAAGCAACCATGGCACGTTGGTAGGTTGCCCCAGTATTTTTCAACCCGAATGGCATGACCTTGTAGTAGAAGGTGCCCCACTAAGTAACAAAGGTAGTCTTCTCCATGTCTTCAGGAGCCATCTTGATCTGATTATAACCTGAAAAACCATCCATGAAGGAGAACACCTTGTGCTTAGCAGTATTGTCAACCAGAACGTCGATGTGAGGTAGAGGGAAGTCATCCTTGGGGCTTGCCCTGTTCAGATCCATGTAATCGACACACATTCTGACCTTACCATCCTTCTTCGGCACCGGAACCACGTTGGCAACCCACTGAGGGTAAGAAGTCACTGCTAGAAACCCGGCATCAAATTGTTTCATAACCTCAGCTTTGATCTTTTCGGACATCTCTTGACGCATACGGCGGACTTTCTGTTTAACCGGAGGGCAATCCTCCTTGGTAGGCAGGTGATGAACCACAATGTCGGTATCCAACCCAGGCATGTCTTCGTAAGACCAGGCGAAGATTTCCACATAGTCATGCAACATTTGAATCAACCGTTGTTTTACGCTGAGCTCTAGATTGGCACCAATCTTAACTTCCTTTCTATCTGCCTCAGTACCCAGATTTATTGTTTCCACTGGCTCTTCATGTGGCTGAATGGCCCTCTCTTCCTGGAGTAACAGTCTTGCAAGCTCTCCAGGCACTTCGCAATCATCTTCACCTTCGTCTTCGGCTGAGTTGATCGGATTTTCGAAGTCATAACTGGCAGTAGCAGAGTCGTTACCAGTGAGATCCAGAGTGGATTGGAACCTGTATGAGTGAGTGTGTGTAAATATAGCTGTTTTGCAATATATATAAAGAAAGAAAGAAAGGGAGCACAAGATTTGAAATGCGAAAAATGTCCAATGTCTTTATTCATGATATATGGAAATGACAAGTAATAAGCCCTCACAAATGAAGCCAACGGTGTCCCGGGTAAGACACCGGACCAGAAAGTTTCAATTTATTGTTCATTACAAAATTAAAAACAAAGGAATTCATTACTGCGTAACAAAAGTAACAGGTATGTGGTTTTTTGCAGTCCAATTGTTCAGTCCACCGTCAGTCGTCGGGTAGATCCAGCTATCAAACTCAGATTCCTCTGCCTCGCCTTCAATAGCATTCACTCCCGGGTTGGTGATGAACACGGGAGGTCTTCCGATCCTTGCTTTGCATACAGCCCTCTGAGCCTCTGCAGTGAAACCCAACCCAAACTTGTCAGTCTTAGGAGTAAAATCAAGGAGCCTGCCCCAGTTAGCACATTCACCTTTTTCAATTACAGCCCGGGCGTCCTTCAAGGAAGCCATCTTCAAAGGAAAGTCCTTTTCAATTACTGTTTCTGCTGACGCCAATGTTGGAGGCACCTCTTCAAAATGTTGAAAGGGGGTTTCAATAAACTCCCCGTCCATCTCTATATACCGGAACGAGTTCAGATGACTAACCATGTATTCTTCCTCCCCCTGCACTGTAACAATCTTCCCTCTGACAGGGTATTTGAGCTTCTGGTGTAGAGTGGAGGTCACTGCCCCAGCTTTGTGGATCCAAGGACGACCCAGCAAACAAGAATAGGATGGACGAATGTCCATCACATAGAACGTTGAGTCAAAGACTTGAGAACCAACACGCATCGGAATATCCACCTCCCCATGTACCATCCTCTTCGACCCGTCAAAAGCTCGGACAACGATGTTACTAGGCTTCAACTCCAGACCCTCACAATCCAACCTGTCCAAGGCTTTCTTGGGCAACACATTCAGTGAAGAACTGGTGTCCACCAACACGTGTGCGAGAGTAGTGCCCCTGCATTCTATGGAGACATGCAAGGCATCATTGTGGTTCTTTCCCTTAGCGGTAAGATCAGCATCCGAGAAACCCAAACCATTGTCAGCGGTCAAGTTGGCCACACAATCAGTGAATTGATCAGCGGACGTCTCTTGTGGCACATGAGCCATCTTCATAAATGAAATCAGGGCCTTGGCATGGGCCTCTGAACACAACAGTAGTGATAGCATAGAGATTTTAGAGGGGGTATGCCCCAGCTGTTCAACGACGTTGAAATCGCTCTTCTTGATGATCTTAAGGATTTCCTCCATCTCTTGCTGGGAGGCTTCAACATTAACAGTCTTCGGTGCCTCCATCCGGGCAGGCACATCATCAATCCCTTTGCCCCGAGTGTCAGATGACTCGGCAACATGCAATCATATCATCGACGTATACTTCGATCTCATGATGGATCATGTCATGAAACAGAGCAACCATGGCACGTTGGTAGGTTGCCCCAGAATTTTTCAACCCAAAAGGCATGACCTTGTAACAGAAGGTGCCCCACTGAGTAACAAAAGTGGTCTTCTCCATGTCTTCAGGAGCCATCTTGATTTGATTATAACCGAAGAAGCCGTCCATGAAAGAGAATACCTTATGCTGAGCAGTGTTGTCAACCAGAACATTGATGTGAGGCAGAGGGAAGTCATCCTTAGGGCTCGCCCTGTTCAAATCTCTGTAATCAACACACATTCTGACCTTACCATCTTTCTTCGGCACCGGAACCACGTTGGCAACCCACTAAGGGTAAGAAGTTACTGCTAGAAAACCGGTGTCGAATTGTTTCATAACCTCGGCTTTGATTTTCTCGGACATCTCTGGATGCATACGGAGGATGTTGTACCCTAAAATTTTCCCTCTCATTTCATCAATATTTTCTCACCACAAGACCCTTGGAGCTCAAGATCAAGTTAGGGTTTGCTCTGCTCAAGACTCCTCCTTGCATTATTGACCCAAATTAGGGTTTGAGTTTGCACAAAGATGTTTTGACCTAAAATTCCCAAAGTGACTTTCATGCTTCATATTGGACTCACAAGTTTATCCATACCAAGTTTCAAGCCTTGATTCCAATCTTTGCCCAGTCAATTGGACAGTTGACCTAGAAATCAGCTGTATTGGGGGAAAAGTCCACTGTGGCCAATTAACAGTCAAACCTCATAATTTTTTACTCACATCAACATAATGAACTCATATGAACCATTTGGTCAAGTTTGGATCACAATTCCACAAGAAATTTGATCAGATCACCAAAAGGGCAAAATGGTCATTTTTAGGGTTTTGACTGCACAAAGACAATTTTTGACTGTTTGACCTAACCAATAGCAAACCAAGCTCACATATGGCCTCAAGGACTCAATGGCATTGTCTTGACATATTCAACAAGTTCAAAAGATCCCAAATGCACAGGATTGACAGATGAATTTTTCAGTCAACTCATCAAAATTTGACTGTATACTGAAAAGTCAAACTTTGACTTTTTGGTCAAAATCAAGTGCCAAGATTTATTTTTCATCAAAAAAGACATGTCAAATTATGAAACTTGTTCATCAAGAAACCAAAAATTGCAATTTAGGGTTTGAAATGAAGAAATTTCATAACTTAGAAATTTTCTAAGTTATGAAATTTCCTAATTTTTTCCTAACTTTGTCCCATTTTTTCATCAAGATGTAAATGGATTCAAGCAAAACTTAAAACATGAAAGTTGTAGTCCATGTCAAAATCTACAACTTTGATTCACAAAGTTTTTTCAAAAGAAGCTTGTAGCTCAAGTTATGATTTTTGGAATAGGGGTGCAAAACATTCTTAACTTAGAAAATTTTTGACCTATTTTAGGCAGGATTTTTGCCCAACTTCATGGCCACTTTTCACATGCTTCCACTTGTAATTTCAACTTTCATTAAAAAGATGGATTGTATTACACATTTCAAGATTTCCAAATTGTCCAAGAACTTCTCAAACACCCTTGTGGTTAGGGAGAATCGAATTTGCAAAGTTGGGCAAAATCCACTTTTGTTCTTGACCAAGGCATGTTCATACACTTTGCATTTTCATACTCAGCATGGTTCAAGCTAGATTACAGGCCTCTAATCTCATTCATACTCAATAATTAAATGCCAATCCATTGTGTTCTAGCATTATTTTGTTCATATAGTCATTACACAAAGAATTAACTTTTAAATGGAAAAAGCAAGTTTGCCATTTTGAAAAAGCAGTGCTTTATGTCAAAGTCCATATCTTGGAAGTACAGGCAGATCTTTGAGGCACAAGTTTGTGGACAAATCCCACTGATCAAGAAGAGAAAATGCAGCATGCTTGAGGGGCCTGTATTAGCCTATAACCCAACTTGACAATTTTTGCTTAGATAAGAAGAAAACTTGCAAACAGAACCAGAACTCTCATGCCTGCAAAGACCAACTAAAACAAACTTTGTAAACACATTTCATACTCCCTAACTGACCTAAAGCATGACCAAACCACCTTCAATACCTCCTCATTCATCAAAACACTATTTTTCTGCAAGAAATAGGGCATGCCTGCAGTTTGACTTGGTCAGCGCCATTCACTCGTGCGTTTTTGCCCAAACAAGTTCCAATACATTCCCTACCATCCATTGAAGCTATTCCAAGCCTTAGATACAAGTTATAACATCCATAGCCAAGTGTGCCATTTTCACTTTTCTCTTTTGCAGGTTGACTTCCATAGCTCGATTCAGAGAGATTCAAAGCAAGTTAAGCATAGGGGAGGCATCCTTGGACTTCAGGCAAGCTGTACCAAAGTTCAAACTCCATTGAAAGTACCTCCATTGTTGTACACGACTCAAGCTGAACAGGTAAAAATTTGAACTTCTATCTCTCTATCCAGGCATAGTTAGGCTTAAGTTTGTGAAGAAAGCATGTTCTATTCATAGCCCTGAAGCCATCCATGTAGTTACTTTTCATTTATATTGTGTGTGCTGTAAGAATTTTGGACCTGAACATGGAAGAAAAGCTAGGTTAGAAATTGGGGGAGAAGAAATTCTCTCTCGTTTCTGAGAGTTAGAACAATTTTTTTATATATTTGAAATCGTGACATGATGCTCTACATTATTGATGTTATAAGTTTTTGCTAAAAGTCAAAGAATCAGGAAGTTTGAATCAAGCATGGAGGGCGCGCGTTTTTGAGACAGAAATGGCTGGAGGTTGAAGACAAGCCACTTGGGCTGGGCCTGAGTTGTTTTTACTTTTTGCACCCTTTTTCTCATTTTGCACCCCCTGGCCCATTGTGTGAAATATCCATTATTTTTGACTTTTTATTTTTTTCTTCTGACTTGATATTTTTTGTCAACACATAAAAAAACATTAAAAATATTTTTTTCACATTATTTTATATTTTTTTGGCATTTATTTTCTTATTTAAACATGTGCATGTAAATAAATATATATATACTTTTATTTAAGACACTAAAAAATAATACAAAATATATTTATTTTCAGTTATTATTTTATTTTACCTTTTGAAAACATTTTCTCAAAGTATACTTTTTTTGGTAAATAATAAATATTTTATTTTTATACATATTTAGTTTATTAAATATACATAAATATACTTGTACATATTTATTAGAATATTTAGGACAAAAACATGAAAATAATACTCTTTTATTTTTATTAATATTTGACATCAAAAAATAATTTTTATAATATATTTTTTATTTTTGTATATAATTAATAAATATTAATAAGTAAAATACCACTTATTCAAAAATTAGGGTTTTACCCTAAAACCATAAAAATATCAAAAATTAACCTTTTCATTTTTGTTTATATTTTACATTGAAAAACACTTTTACATACATAAAAAACCATTTTTTTGTGCATAATACATTTTTGCATTTTTTATCTGTAATTATTCAATTATTGTACAATTAAATTATTTGTCTATTCAATATGGATGTAATAGTCTAGATTTAATTTCTTGCTAAATATCCCCCATTCAAACATTTGTACCCCCCATCCCCATAATTATGTTGTAATAATCTAGGACTTTAAATTTCCGCATTTTAAAGCTTTCTAATTATGCCATGATAGACCTAGGGTTTGTATGCAAAAATCAAATAACAAATAGCTTGACCTAATGCAAAGACAAAAAAGCATGAAAATGGACAACACCAATCACACTTGCACCCTTAGGGTTACTCCACTTGTTGCCTTCAAAAATGGGCCATGTTGCATGTTGAGTGTCTTTGGCAAGACAAAATAAATCAAATGATCATAGTCCCTCGATGACGCTTTCTCAAGTTGCCTAAAAAATGATCAAGTCCCTTGAAGGAAAAATTGCCAAAGACACTTGGCACTATTGCATTCATGGTCTAAACGACCGCGTCCGTCCCGTTAACATCCTAACACAAGATTGTCCACCAAATACAATGGTGGAACAATACTGTTAAAAGGGTTAAAACATAGGAAAGATCTTTGAGAAATTTAGGATAGATAGCTCTTGGTTACTCGATCAACTTGCAAAATAAATCCTTGCCATTTTTCAAAACACACTCCACAAACACACTTTCAAAACAACTTTCAAAACCTTGAAACATCTTTTCAAAAAGACAAACACCTTTGTAAAACATTCGAGTAAAGAATTGTTACAATGGTTGCCTAGACAAGGCATCTTTTTCAAAACATTTTCAAAAACACACACACACACCACCATTCCAAGCAATTGAAAATCAAAGGCAAGTGATCTAAAACAAGTAACTAAGAGCCCATGGATAACCATGGATGAAAAGGGTGCTAATACCTTCCCTTTTCATAATCTACCCCCCGAACCCACGAAACATCTCAAAAGGTTTTTCCTGTGCTTTTTAACCTTTCCTTTAGGATAAAATAAAAAGTCGGTGGCGAATCTTGCTAAACCGAAACATTTGCGAAAACAAACGCAAAAACCCAAGTCAGTTCTCCCACCGTATCATAGCGGACCTTCTGTTTTACCGGAGGGCATTCTTCCTTGGTAGGCAGGTGATGAACCACAATGTCAGTATCCAACCCAGGCATATCTTCGTAAGACCAGGCAAAGATTTCCACGTAGTCATGCAGCATCCGAATCAACCGTTGTTTCATACTAAGCTCCAGATTTGCACCAATCTTGACTTCCTTTCTGTCTGTCTTAGTACCCAGATTTACCGTTTCCACTGGATCTTCATGTGGCTGAATGGCCCTCTCTTCCTGGAGTAGCAGTCTTGCAAGCTCACCAAGCACTTCGCAATCATCTTCACCTTCATCTTTGGCTAAGTTGATCGGATTTTCGAAGTCATAACTGGCAGTAGCAGAGTCGTTACCAGTGAGATCCAGAGTGGATTGGGACCTGTATATGTGAGTGTGTGTAAATAGCTTTTTTGCCATATATAATAAAGAAAGACAAGGAGCGCAAGATTTGAAATGCAAAAAACGTCCAATGCTTTTATTAATGATATATGAAAATCACACACAAAAGCCCTCACAAATGAAGCCACAGTGCCCCGGGTAAGACACCGGGCCATAAAGTTTCACAATATTGTTTGTTACAAATTCAAAACAAAGGAGTTCATTACTGAGTCACAAAAGTAATAGGGACAAAATCTTTCGTTGTCCAGTTGTTTGGTCCACTGTTGGTCGTAGGGTAGATCCAGCTGTCGAATTCAGATTCCTCCACGTCATCTTCAATAGCATTTACTCCCGGGTTGCTGATGAACACAGGAGGTCTTCCAGTCCTTGCACTTCGAACAGCTCTTTGAGCTTCTGCAGTGAAACCCAAACCAAACTTATCAGTCTTCTGAGTGAAATCAGGAAGTCGGCCCCAGTTTGCATACTCACCCTTCTCAATAACAGCCCGGGCATCCTTTAAGGAAGCCATCTTCAAAGGAGAATCTTCAATCACAGTTTCAGATGATGCCAGTGTCTGAGGAACCTCTTCAAAGTGTTGAAATGGGGTCTCAATGAATTCCCTATCCATCTCTATGTACCGGAATGAGTTGAGGTGGCTGACCATATACTCTTCCTCCCCCTGAACTGTCACAATCTTCCCCTTGACTGGGTACTTCAGCTTCTGGTGTAGTGTGGAGGTCACAGCTCCAGCCTTATGGATCCATGGACGACCCAGCAAACAAGAATAGGATGGTAGGATGTCCATCACGTAGAATGTAGAATCGAATACCTGAGAACCAACTCTGATTGGAATATCAACCTCGCCGTGCACCATCCTTTTAGACCCGTCAAAGGCCCGGACAACAATGTTACTTGGCTTTAGTTCCAACCCCTTGCAATCCAACCTGTCTAGAGCTTTCTTGGGTAAGACATTCAACGAGGACCCAGTGTCAACCAACACATGTGCAAGAGTAGTGCCCCTGCATTCAATGGAGACATGCAGGGAATCATTATGGTTCTTCCCTTTAGCAGTCAGATCGGCGTCAGAGAAACCCAGACCATTATCAGCAGTTAAGTTGGCCACACAATCGGTAAATTGATCAGCTGATGTCTCTTGTGGCACGTGGGCCGTCTTCAGGAAGGTAATCAGAGCCTTGGCATGGGCCTCTGAACACAACAACAGTGATAGCATAGAAATTTTAGATGTGGTGTGCCCCAGTTGCTCAACTACGTTAAAATCACTCTTCTTGATGATCTTAAGAATCTCTTCCATCTCCTGTTTGGAAGCTTCAACATTGACGGTCTTTGGTGCCTCCGTCGGGGCAGGCATATCAGTAGCGATCCCTTTGCCCCGAGCGTCAGATGACTCGGCAGCAGGGGTAGAAATAGGAACTTGGTCAGGAAGAGAAATAGGCACACTTGCAGGTGTGATGACAATAGGTCTCTGGATAGCTGGTGGCGCAATATCTGGTGAGAAAAGTCTACTGCTGCGGGTGACTTTGGCAGGCCGGGTGATGTTGCTGACGCCGGTACTAGTATCAAACTCTTGTTTAACTCCGAGCATATAAACATCTGCCCCATAGTGCACGGGACAGCTTTGTCAGATGTATAGGGGATGGGCCCCGGAACGGTGATAATTATAGGTGCAATCTTCTGAACAGGAATAATTTTGACAGGCTTCCTCGGGGGAGCCTTGGGAGAATTGTTGAAAATGGTGACAATGGAAACTTCTTCAGTGGGGGTAGCAGGAACAACAATCTTCTCAAATAGGATCTCTTTATTATCCATCAGGTTTTGGATACCTGAATTCAAAGATGGGCAACCAGTAGGTGAAACAGAACATAGATGGCAACCTTTACTACATCCCGGAAATAAACCGGCTAGCAACAGGTTCCTTTTGACGTTCATCAGCGGGGTGACAATATCATCCACAGAGGCTATAAATAAGTCTTCCACTACAGCATTCACTCCATGCTTGGGCATGGGAGCAGTCACAACATTGGGCCTTTCGGGCGCCTCAAACTCTATCTCTTTAGCATCAATTAGGTCCTGAACCTTATTCTTCAGAGCCCAAAAATCATCCGTAGTATGCCCCGGGTTGTCAGAGTGATAAGCATAGCGGGCGTTGGGATTGTACTTTGGGGATGTGGTGTTTACAACCTTAGGAGCTTCTTTTATAGTCACCAGATTGGTTGTCAGTAACTACGGCAATATCTGGGACAAGGTCATGCTGAGGCGAGTGAACTGTCTTCGGGGTCTCTCACCCCTTTGCTGGTTGTGATGCTGAGGAGCAGCAGTAGGCTTTGAAATAACCACCGCGTTGATAGCCTGGCGACGTTCCGGTCTATTTTGTCTCCTTGAACCGTAAACAGCACTGGATTCCTTCTTGAGCGTCTTCTTTTCAGTGCTCGAGGAGGCACCTTTCTGTATCTTCCCAGACTTGATAACAACTTCAATTCTCTCACCAGTCAAGATAAGGTCTGTAAACCCGGCAGAAGAATTTCCAATCAGATGGTTGAAGAACGGACCGGACAGGGTCCCCAAGAACATATCCACAAGTTCACGGTCAGTTAAAGGTGGCTGCACCCTTCCAGCAAGGTCTCTCTATTTTTGAGCATATTCTTTAAATCCTTCACCCGTCCCTAGTGACATACCCTAGAGTTGGGTACGCGTAGGAGCAAGGTCAGAATTATACTGATACTGCTTATAGAACGCAATATCCAAATCCTCCCAGTTACGGATACTGGCTCCATCCAGCTGATAGAACCATTCGAGTTGATTCCCTGAAAGACTATCCTAGAAGAAATGGATCCACAAATTCTTGTCAGCAGTGTAAGGTTAGATCTTCCTTACATACGACCGGAGGTGCAGCTTTGGGCAGGAAGCTCCGTCGTATTTGGAAAAAGCAGGTGCCTTGAACTTATGGGGAATCACCACCCCAGAGGATAAGCCTATGTCACCAAAGTCCAACCCGGGCACATTCTGTATCTCCATAGCACTTAAGCGGTCCTCCATCTGTTTGTACCTGTCCTCAGCAGGAGGGTACTGTTCCTCATCATAATCCGTCTCGTTGTCAGAGACCACGGGACTAGGAACCCTTCTCTCTTGTGGGTTGTCTTTCCCTACAGATGAAGTAGTCAGCTCAACCTCATTCTGCAGTCCGTTCCCAAATCTGCGTCCAGTGTTGAACAAGACGGTCCTCTTCTTCTTCTTCTTCTTCAGAATCAAAGTCTTCAACTCCTGTTGACCCTGGGCTAGGCTCATAACCAACTCTTGGAACTGGGCGTTCTGGGCCTGGAGGGCCTTGATAGCTTGTTTAGTGGAAGGTTCAGTAGACATGATGATTGCTGAAATAAACAGCGAAGAAGATAAGTGACCTGTAAAAAGGGTACCTGTTATGCATATGATGAAATGAAATGCGTATGATTTATGTTTTCAAAGACAATCGGGATTAAACTTTGTAGACAAAAAAAGGAACACACTTTATTAGATTCAACTTTAGAATTTAAATTGTTCAACAAATTGCCTTTAGGCGTTACAAGAATGGAAATACGGAAAAGTAAATAAAAGTTGTAAAAGAAACATCCAAGGCCCATCAATGCTCCCATGGCCTCTTCTTCTCAGTACGAATATAGTCATTCAGGATCCGCTCGTTCTCCAATTGCTTTGTCAGCTTCTGGATCTTCTGTTCCTGTTCGTTGAACCTTTCCCAATAAGAATCCCGTTCTTCCTGCAGTTGCACCCAAGACCTCTTTAGTGTACCAATATCAGTGGGTATCTGAGGATGGAGAACAGTTGGAGGAACCCCGTCTTTATCAACAACTTCAAGGGTAATAGGTCTGATGGCTTCGTATGGCATACCTAACTTCTGAGCACGGATGCGGACCCATCTGAAGCAGGATTCCATGGGTAGAGAAGTCTTTGGTCCCAACTCATGTGGGTCAGCTTTGTGAATTCTGTCCCAAGCCCGGATGAATCTACGACGCAGCTCGTCACTATCTACCTGAAACTCAAAGCTGATATGAGGTATCAACATCTCATGAGGCCCCTCTCTTCTGGCTCTTCCAAACTGACAGAGAGCTAAACATGGGTTATAAGAGATTCCTCCCTGAGTTCCGATCAATGGAACATTAGGATACTCTCCACAACGATCAATAACGTCCACCTCATCTAAACCTCTGAGAGTCCAAGTGATGTCATTATCAGTGAGAGAAATTATCCTATGAGCCCAGCCCCTTCCTTCTTTGTTCTTCAGTACGAACTTAGGGAGGTGTGAAATAAACCACCTCACCAATAAAGGAGCACAACACCACAAATTTCCCCGTCTTCGGGCAGTACGAGCATAGAGCTGTTGCAGGATATCACCCAAGAGAGTGGGTACAAGGTTCCGAGAGATGAAGATCCTTATGGCGTTGATATTAATAAAGGTATCAGGATTTGGAAACAATACTAGACCATAGATTAAGAGAGCCAGGATGTCTTCGTACGCCCTGAAGTCTAAGTCATTCCAGAAACTATTAGCTTTGCCAATCAGAAACTTAGCCAAAAAGCCCTTAACTCCACTTCTGGTCTCCCAGTTAGCCACTACCTCTTCTTTGGTCAAGGGAAGGGCTGCAACAATCTCTTCAGGCCTAAGAGTCTTTTCCCAACTGGTGAATGGAGTTTGTTCCAAAACAGGGATACCAAGCAAATCAGAGAATTCTTCCAGGGTAGGGACCAATTGGAAGTCTTGAAAGGTGAAGCAATGGTATAGCGGATCATAAAACTGGGCCAGGACGCTCATCAATTCTTGGTCCCACTTTGAAGTGACTAAACCGAGAAGAAAACCATGCCTCTTGATGAAGGAAGTAGTGTTTGGAATCCTATCAACCAATACTGTAAGCAAAGCAGGTGGTTGAACAAAGTTGAGCCGGATAGTGTTCCTACGCATGGGCATCATGATGTCCTACAAAACAGAGCAAAGATGAAACCCTCTTGTCTTTGAAATGGGTTAGTCCTTATGCAGGATGCATGCAATGGTATGATGTTATGATGTCATGATAAAGGCACACCACAAGTATTTACAAAAGGCAAACATGGTAAAAGCACACAAGTCACACCAAACAGCCCTTAGAGTTCAGGCCAGCATGAAGTTTAGGTACTACCCTCTTTCAGTTTCAGTTGGTTAAGACCTGTCCTAAAAATAGTAACCGGGTTCTAGAGGATCTCAATATCACTGACTACCCTCAATCGGTCATAATTCCAATTTGGCAACCTTTTCTTGCGGCCGGAACCATCACGAGAGTTTAGCCTCAATGAGCGTAGCATACTGCTACTGTTCTATGGCCAAGTTGGTCAATTTAAGGCGCTAAGGTTAGTTGGTGCTTAATGAATCCTCAAAAGACCCATATTCTCCTCGTTCCAACACAAGGGATATTGGTACAGACCAAGGTGTCACACCAATGTAGCTACTGCTTCACCCGTGTCGGTCTACGCCGGATAGGTCCCTCACAGTTTATTGCTACTTACCTACAGGGTTTTCCCCAGATCTGGGTTAGGATCTATAAAACTCCGATGCAAACCCACAAAATTAAAGCATACAAGGCATACAATTGAAAACATAGAATGATCTAATCCTAAGGTACACCTTACCCAAAATTCCCCAGCAGAGTCGCCAGTTCTGTGATCGGTGGAAATAGAACTGACTGTTTTGAAATGCTGGTTCGCGTTTGCGTTTAGAAAAATGTCATAGTAAGCAAGAGTCGCCACCGTCTTTTATTTTCTCCAACAAGAAAAGGACAAAAGAACAGCAAAATTCCTTTTCGAGATGTTTCTCGGTTCGGGAGGTAGATTATAGAAAGGGAAGGTGTTAGCACCCTTTCTATCTGTGGTTATCCACGGGCTCTTAGGTACTTGCTCACTATGTTTTCAAAAAGTTTTGCTTTTCTTGTGTTTGTGGGTTTTGAAAAAAAGTTTGTTTGAAAACTTCGATTTAACTCTTGTATCTGTCCTCAAGAGTGTATGAAGTGTTTGTTTGAAAACATTTGTTTGAAAAGTGTATGTGTGAAAAGTATTTTTGTTTTTGAAAGAGCAAGTATCTAAGAACCTCTACCAACTCAAAAGAAATTAAGCTGGGTAAATGTCCTTTAGACAGTACTATCCCACTATTGAGAAGTAGGTAGCACCGTCGTTGGAGTTTCGGGTCAATTCGATTATAGGGACATGTGGTCACCAAAGCAATAGTAGGACGCCTTAGCGGTAACCCTAATGCCCTAGATCATTTTTTATCGAGGCAACCGTTTCGAGGCAACTTTGATCTTTAGACAGGAGGGCGACCTCTAAAACACCCTATACTCAATGACCACGTCGAGGCAACCAAGCGAGGCGTACCCTAGGAGTGGCATGTGCGAGTGTGTCAGGTTTCATGTTAAGTTATCTTTGCACATGTTATGGTGAGCTACGGGTTGATTTTAATTTCAGAGAGATCTTGTCATGCATAGCCTAGTTAACATACATCTAATAGTTAATAGTTGCGGAAAATAAATCTACGCTATTACAAGGCGTCAGGTATTTACATCGCTAAAAACAAACCCTTGAAAAGTAAATTGCGGAAAATAAATGACAAGCGATAAAAAGTCCTAATTAAAGCTATTACATCCTCGGAGCAATTACATAATTGGAATAAAAAATAATATGCGCGAAAAAATTGAATCGGAGAAGTCCTTAGGGTTTTGACCCTTTTTTGAGAAAGATAGAGTTTTTTTTTGTTATTTGGTATTTAATTAAATTAAACCTAAAACTAATTAATTAATAAGAAATATTTTTGAGTTCTTTATGTTTTTTAAGGAATAAAAATAAAAGGATTAAAATTGTCAAAAACCCTAAGTCTATGTTGATTTTAAATTATTGAAAAAAAGTTAGAATTATCCTAATTAAACTAAATTAGTTAATTATATTTATTTACAAAAATAATAAAAGGGTGAAATTAATAATAATAAAAAATATTATATTTTTTGGTTTTCTGATTTTATTATGAAAAAAATTAATTTGGTTAATTAAGTGATAATAATAATAATTAATGGTAAAATAATTAAATGAAAAAATATAAAAGAATAATAAAAGAAGAATAAACCAGGGGGGTGCTGGCCCAATTAGGAGGTGTGTTTGTAATTCTGAAGCCCAATTGCTCAAGCCTGTTTGACTTTCTGAGATCCTCCATGCGCATGTTGACTAAGGAGTATGCTAGTCCTTCAATCTATGCCATAGGATTTGAGTTTGAGGCCACTTGGCGTGTTGATAATTGAGGTATATGGTGGACATCTCCTGGGCATAGCATAGGAATATCTGGAAAGAAAAATTAAATAAGTGTTTGGGGGACCTGGGATTCGAACCCAGGTCCCAAGGACTAATACTCCAATGCCTTTGCCAACGGAGCTAGGACGCGCGTTTGTTAAATGTATGGACAATGAATATTATATATAAAAAGTAAAAAATATGCTGTAAAACAAAACAACGCGCGCCCTTTTTTAAACTGGCCAACCGGACGTTAACACCTCATCATCTTCTTCGTTGTACCTGCAAAAACAGAATCAGATAGCGGGGGTTCTTAACCCCCACAAACCATTGCAAGGAAAAATAGCGACTAGAGATACAGTACATATAAATATTTTGCGAGGGGTCAGTTGTATTCGTCTTGTCCTCACGAATTCAACCATAGGTCTTAGGAGTCCTAATTTTTCCTGGTTCATAAAGCCCCAATTTCAAAGCTTAAGAACCCTAGAAATCATTCATGGCATCTTGTGATTCAGGGAGTTATAGTTCAATTAAGTGATACCATTAGCTTCGTATGGTCCCTAGCAACATAAATCAATCAAGAAAACACGTTAAATATGCATGATTTAAGAGTTACGATTCTGGAAAAAAATGGCAAACTTTGGTTCTGTAGGTATCGATTCCTTGAGCCTTAATGCTTGATTTTGATTGCAGTTCACTCCTGGGACTTCCTGCAAGGTGTTTGAATGAAAAGCACGCCTTGAATTGCCTGGAATGCAAAGATCAGTTTTCACTTTTTCTTGAAATTTCTTGAATTGGCTATGGTTTTTTCTGCAGCTTTTTCACGTCCCTTAGGTTAGGATTTGCTTGCATATATATAGGGCAATTGAATTAGGTCAAGAGCTGGGCAAAAATCCATGTGCAATGGTGATTGAATCTTTGATTGGAAATCAAATCTTTTTGATTTTTCATGATTGGAAAATGTTGCCAAATTTGGAGATTTTGTATCTTTGACTTGGTGCTCGAAATTGCCAGCATATATTGACCATATTTGCTTCACAAAAAGATTGAAAAACCAAATTTTGTATTTTCCTACAATTTAAATTGATTAAATGAATTAATATCAATTAAAAATCCAATTAATCAATAAAAATAAGAAAATAAATTCAATTAAGCTTGATGGGTCGTGCATAGGTCATGGGTGAAGTTTCAAGAAGAGATTTGAGGCCAATTAGCAAAAATAAGGTGTTTTGAGCAAAGTTGACTTGTGCAAATTCATAAAAATTTCCCAACTTCTCTAATGCATAACTTGCTCAATTTTGATCATGTGAACATGTTCTTGGACATTTTTGAAAGCTCTTGAAGTCCTATAACCAATGCCTTTAGTCCCATGTCATTTGGATTTACCAATCTCAAGTTATGGCCTTTGACTCAAAGTGCATTTTTGTTGACTTTTGAATTTGACCTATAATGTCAAAATTGGTAACTTTTTGTGAGAGCATTTCTTGGACTTGGAGTGTGAAGATGGATTATAGGAAATTGCATCCTCTTCAAAATGAGCATTGGATGGAATTTTTCTGACAAAACATGAAAAAGTTATGCCATGGTCAAGATACAGTTGACTTTTCTACTGTCCAAAAATAGTAACTTTTTGCATCTTGATGATTTTTGAGCTATCCTTGTGGAATCATAATCAAGACTTGATCAAATGATGATTGTGAACTCAAAATAAGATGTTGACCAAAAATTCTGACTTTTGACTGCAAAATGACCATTTTGCCCTTGCAGTTGACTGTGGATCAAATGGAGCTTTTGACTGTGCAAATTGGCACTGTGAGTCTTGAAACTTGGTATGTAGGTGCTTGAGAATGTATATGGGCCTATGAAACTTGATTGAACAATTGAAAACCCCAAATTCCTTGAAAGAATCAAAACCCTAATTTCAGTTGTCTTAGGAGGTGGTTTGACTGTACAATCCTTGAGCCATCTTGAGCAATTTGAAAATCAATCTTGACAAATCTTGAAGAATATGGGAGGGGAAATTTTGGGGTACAACACCAATCCTTCATCAAACCAACAACGACACAATCAGCGCGGACCGGATGTGCCCAGAAGACAGTTCACCCGGGTCAAAATGACCTTATCACAGGTTTTTCCACACCTGTTAAAGTCCAATCTGGTGACTCTAAAGGAAGCTCCCAAGAATCCCAATACTTCATCTCCCCGCTACAACCCAAATGCTCGATGTGCCTACCATTCCGAAAGTCCGGGGCACGATACAAACGATTGTTAGGCTCTGAAAAATAAGGTGCAAGATCTTATCAAGGTGAAGGAGATTGAGTTTGACCTTCCAGAGACACCTAATGTAATAACTGCGCCAATGCCCAAACATGGCCAGAGTGTCAATGTTGTTGATGTCGACCTGTTTGTTTCCTCTGTGGATGAATTATCTACTCCTCTTCTGATTGTTAAAGAGAATCTGTTGCGAGCCGGTTTATTTTTGGGTTGTGGTGAGGTTTGTCACTTATGTATGTCTCTACCAGATGGTTGTTTGTTGTTAAAGATGGGTGTCCAGCGCCTGATGATTTACAAAGAAATTTTGTTTGAGAAAGTTCCCCTTGCAAGAAAGTTGTGTGGAGATGTCTCAATAATTACCATTTTTGACAATCCTCCCAGGGTCTCCACCAAAAGACCCGTCAGGATTACATGCGTTCCCAAGTTTTCTCCCTTGACTATCACCCTTCCTGGGCCGATACCATATTCCTCTAATAAAGTTGTTCCTTGGAATTATGGGGCTGATGTCTATTACCATGGAGTCAGGCAAGACCTATTGGCTATTAAGGATAAAGTGGTTGAAGATACTGATCCTGACATCGACAAGATCGTCGGGACCAGTAAAATTATGAGAAGCAGATGGATTTTCTCTCCCTAAATCTCTTCTAAGACTGTTGCTACTCCTTTGATTATTCTCGCTGCTACTCTTGGTAGTACTCCCATTGTTAATCCTACTATTATCCCTGTTGTTATCCTTGATACTGAGCTAGTTGAGACTCGGGGCAAAGAGGTATTGGTTGATCCTGTCCGGACGAAGGCACACAAAGAAGTCATTCTTGAGGCTTCTAAAAAATAAATGGAAGAGATATTGAAGATAATATAGAAAAGTGATTACAACGTTGTGGAGCAGTTGGGGTTGACCACTTCAAAAATCTCAATGTTGGCCTTACTTTTATGCTCTGAAGCCTATGATAAGGCTTTGGTAAAATTCCTGAAGTCTTCCCATATGCTTCAAGAGACCTCCGCCGATCAATTCGAGAATTTCATTTCTAGTTTGACAACTGACAATGGACTGGGTTTCTCTGATGTATATTTGACATCCAAGGGAAGAAAGCATGATGATGCCCTGCATGTCTCCATTGAATACAGGGGCACTACCCTAGCTCATTTTATGGTATATACAGGTTCATCCTTTAATGTCTTACCCAAGAGTGCTTTAGACAGGTCGGATTGTGAAGGACTCACACTGAATCCCATTAATATTATGGTGAGGGCCTTTGATGGTTCCAAGAGAATGGTGCACTGGGAGGTGGATATCCCTATCAAAGTTGGTACGCAGACTTTTGACTCCACTTTCTACGTGATGGACATCTGCCCATCTTACTCCTGCTTATTGGGTCGCCCTTGGATCCACTGGGCCGGTGCTATTACTTCTACTCTGCATCAAATGTTGAAGTACCTAGTTAATGGAAATATTATCACAGTCCATGGCAAAGAGGAATACATGGTGAGCCACCTGAACTCTTTCAGGTATGTTAAGATGGACGGCGAGTTCATTAAGACTCCCTGTCAGAACTTTGAGGAGGTTCCATAAATAGTTGCTGCAACCAAGACTCCTACTAGTGTCCCAAGGATTACCAGACCTCCGTTGAATATGGCTTCTCTGAAGGATGCCAAAGCAGTATTTGAAGAAGGTGGGTGTACCATTTGGGGCCTGTAATACGGTGGGATAATTGACTTGGGTGTTTTGCGTTTGTATCGCAATTGTTGCTAATAGCAAGAGTCTCCATCGACTTTTCTTTTATCCAATAAAGGAAAGTGTGAAAATAACATGAAAGACCTTTGAGATTATTTTCTTGAGTTCCGGGGGGTAGATTATGAAAAGGGAAGGTGTTAGCACCCTTTTCATCCATAGTTATCTATGGGCTCTTAGTTGCTTGCTAGATTATTGCTTTTGTTTGAAAGTGTGCTTTATGGTGGATTTTGAAAGTATTTTTAAAAAAACGCCTCCGTTTAGGAAAACTTTGTAATGATTCTCGTCTCTATAATAATGTATACAAAGTGTTAGACTTTTGAAAATATTTCAAGTTTTGAAAGTGTTTGGTGTATTTGAAAATATGTTTGTTTTAAAGATGGATTGTGAGCAAGCAACTAAGAACGTTTCTACCTACTCAAAAGTCTTTGTTCTTTTCCTCCTCCTTTAGATGTTACTATCTTACCATTGATTGGTAAGAAGCCTTATCTTTGGATGTAAAGGGAAGGGTGTGGATCATCATATAGTCATGATAGCAATGTTGTGAGATGTCTTAGCATTTCTCTTAAGGGACTAAGATCATTTGTAAGGCGACATTCAAAGCGTCATCGAGGGACTATGATCTTGTATTTTTTTTATTGTTTTTGCTAAGACGCCTCACATGCATAACATGACCATTTTTCATAAGGAAACAAGTTGAATTAAACCTATAGATCCAAGTGCGCAAGTGTTTGTATTTCATGCTTGGTTTATCCTGGATTAGTGTTTTCTAGGTATTGATTTTATCTTTCGATACAAACCCTAATTACTAGCGTTTATATGAAAAGCGATAAATTGCAGAAAGTAAATAACCTGCGCTATTACAATCACTTGGGGATGGGGTGTACAAATTTACAAATGGGGGTTGAAAGAAATTAAAATCCTAATTATCTATTACAACCATATTGAAATAATGTACAAGAATTGAAATGTAAAATAGATTTGTTTTGTTTTTGTTAAGTGAAGAAATAAATTTTCTTAAAGAAACGTTTTTAGTATTTTTGTTTTAAAATAAATAAAGAAAAGTATATGAATATAAAGTATTTTTTGGTGTTTTTGATTAATGAAAATAAAAGTGATGATAAAAATAATAAGAGAATAAGAGTTAGAATCAACGCGTTATTGAAAGGATAAAAATAAGAGATAACAGAAGTTCTGACTCAGGCGCGCTGCAAATCAGAAAGAAAATGTTAGAAGAAATGGGGAAAGCCAGAAGTTCTGGATCTAGACGCACTAAAGTTCTGGGGTTGTTGGGAACAAAGGAAAGCCTAGAAGTTCTGATTGCTGAGAGAGAGAGCCTAGAAGTTCTGGTGCAGCTGGAAACCTAGAAGTTCTAGTATTACTGGGAGGCTAGAAGTTCTGTTAATGGGTAAATGAGGTGACGATGTCATTGGATGAGAATATCTAAAAGTTCTGGTCCAGGAGTACTATTTTGACGAATAAATGGAGGGGGGGTTATCTAGATGTTCTGGTCCAGGAATATTGTTTAATAAATAATGGGGTAAAAATAAACATAAAAGATGCTTCTGGGGCTAGAACCCAGGACCCTCAACACTAGTGCCTTATGCGCGCGCTCTCTACCACTGGGGTGGATATATATCCGGTATTAGAAGCAAAAACATAAACATATATTACAAAGTAAGTTCTGATGATGAACTTCATCCCCTTCTTCGCGCCAGCCAGAGTATCTGCAACTTAGTCATTTCTCAACAAAAATGGAAAATGCAAACATAGGAGTTATGGCAAATTTCATCATGGTTTCAGAAATACAAAACATCAAAACTGTAAACCAGAAGCAAGCATGAATTTTGCTAATCCTAATTCTGAACCCTAACTTTCTCAAGAAGTTCTAATATGAAATTCTCTCTACTTAGGCCATCTAAATGAAATCTATAAATATGTACAGACTCAGAGCCATGATATCTACATTATGTCTTTGAAATTGCAAGCCTAACAATGCCTAAGTAATGAGATGAAAATCAGAAGAAACTTACCTTGCAGCTGGAAATTGTTCTGTGAGTTAGAGCCTGGTTCAGATTGCTGTGATGTTCTGGTCAGCTTCCTCAAGTTCTTAGAAAGCTAAAGCAACCCTTAACTTGAATTATGGATGGTTGGAATGCTCTAGAGAAGTCAAGGTACAAAGTTTTGATTTTTGAAATGGAGATTGGTGAAGACTGTTTTACAGTTTGAAAACAGAAATTGGGAAAGCCTCTACGTGTATACCAGAAACGGTATGGATGATTTGGCCAAGAAACGCACAAGGAAAATTAGAGTTTGGATGAAAAAATCATAAACTAGGAGGTTTTGTGTTTGTATTGCAGTTTCAGGTTCTTGGGAATTTTCAGCAAGGTTTCAGGGCTTTTTTCCAATCCTCCTTCAGTTTGCAAATGAAGTTTAATTTATAGGCAAAGGATTTAGAAGCTTGGAGAAGTCAGGAGTACAACCATCATGTGTTATGGATCGTTGACTTATTTTTGAAGCAAGTTTAGACAAGCATGGTTTCAAGGCAAGGTAGGGTGGTTAGCAGCTTCAAACACGCCTAATATGAGTTTGTAGGCATGATTTGTGGGGAAGTACACTCAGAAACAAAGTAAAGTATGGGCTAAAAATGAACTTTGTATAAAAGTTTGCTTTTCAAGGATAGGAGTGGTACTTTTATGCCACACGTGGGAAGATCTCTTGGATAAAGGCTTAAACACTGGGATAAAGACTCAAAAGTTGGTGTGAGCATAAAATGATGATAAGATTTAACAAGCAAGAAGGCCTGCAACATGAGATTATGTAGCATAGCTTGAAACTGGATCAGAAGTTCAGCATAAACGTAACTTAGAATAAATTTCCAACTTCTGATCTTTGATTCTCCCTGCTCCGGCATGATCTGAAAAAGTTCTCATATTTTTCAGAAAGCCTGTAACATGCTTTGTAACCCCTCTTTGAATCATTTTCGCAAACTCTAATTGTATATATGTGAGAATTGGCCCAGAATTTCTAATCAAATTCTGACTTGGAAATGCTCAGAATTTACTAAGTGTTTTAGTTTCATGGGCGTGTCCTCAAAGATTTATAACTTGAAATCCCAGCATTTCTAGGAGGAGTTCTGTTCTATAATGTTTTAGATCTCATTAAGATCTATAACTCGTGTCAGAAGTTCTTCCTGAATCATCTTGCATCATGATGAAAATCTGGCCAAAAGTTATGAACTTATCATACTTTCTTAACACTTAGAAAAATTTCTAAGTGTTTAGAACTTTGACTTTTCCAAAGTAATTTTGACTCTTGATTTTCTTGATGACCAACTTCATATTTTACTATGTCTTGATGAAATGTGATTCTTGAAACTTGATTTTGATTAAAAGTCAAAGTTTGACTTTTCAGTGTGCATTTTGACCATTTTGCCCTTGTGCCAATTCCAAACCTAAATTGATGTATCAGTGCTGCAAACTTGAATCATGGAAGACCTTGTGAGAAAATTCTTGAGAAACGAGAGGGAAAATTTTGGGGTACAACAGGGCCAACTTCTGGATATTCCCTACAAATCTGAAAAGTTTGGTTTGGATTTTACTTCAGGGGCCCAAAGAGCTGTTCGTCGTGCTCGCACCGGGGGACAACCACTACGCATCAGCAACCATGGAGTCAATGCATTGGAGGACAATGATAGAAAATGTGACATGGATAAGTGGATCTTCCCAACTATCGGCGGTGGACTCAACAATTGGGAGGCCAAAGATTTTGTTTCTATTACTTTTATTTAAGAGTAATTGTCTTTTAGTTTTTCTTTTGGGATATGTAATATTTGAACAATTGAAACTCTAAAGCCTTGTGTCTTACCCGAGGCACAATGGTCTATTTGTGAGGGTTATTACTTCGTCTTCATATGTCATTAATAAATCATTGGACATTTTGCATGCAAATTTTACGCTCTTTATTTTTCTTTTCTACTTTTCACTTTATCAAAAATAGTTATGCTCTCTTATACACACCCACATATCAAACTGCAGATCCACATCCACCCTGGATCCCATTGGTAACGGTTCTGCTATTGCCAATTATGACTTTGAAAATCTGATCTACCAAGCCGAGGAAGAAGGTGAGGAAGATTGTGAAGTACCAGGGGAACTTGGCAGACTCTTACAATAGGAAGAAAGGGAAATACAGCCCCATGAAGAGTCAGTGGAGACAGTGAACTTGGGTATCGAAGAGGATAAGAAGGAAGTCAAGATAGGTGGCGATATGGAGCATAGTGTCAAGAAACGGTTAATTCAGATGTTACATGATTATGTTGAGGTCTTTTCCTGGTCATACGAAGACATGTCGGGACTTGACACTGATATTGTGGTTCATCGCCTACCGACAAAAGAGGACTGCCCTCCAGTGAAACATAAGGTTCGCCGTATGCATAACGGGTTGCTAATGTTGTTCCGGTACCTAAGAAGGATGGTAAGGTACGTATGTGTGTGGATTACAGAGGCCTGAATAGGGCAAGCCCCGAGGATGACTTTTCGCTTCCCCATATTGATGTTCTGGTTGACAACACCGCACAACATAAGGTATTCTCCTTCATGGATGGTTTCTCCAGGTACAATCAGATTAAAATGGCGCCTGAATATATGGAGAAAATAACCTTCGTCACACAGTATGGCACTTTCTGCTACAAAGTTATGCCATTTGGGTTAAAGAACAATGGGGCAACCTATCAGCATGCCATGGTAGCTTTGTTTCACGATATGATCCATCACGAGGTAGAGGTCTACGTTGATAATATGATAGCCAGGTCTTAGACTGAAGAGGAGCACCTTGACCACATACAGAAGCTATTTGAAAGGCTGGAGAAATAAAAACTAAGGCTGAACCCGAATAAGTGCACCTTTGGAGTAAGATCCGGTAAGCTCTTAGGCTTCGTTGTCAACAGCAAAGGTATTGAAGTAGACCCTACAAAGGTTAAAGTTATACAAGAAATGTCAACTCCTCACACTAAGAAGGAAGTTAGGGGATTCTTGGGACGTCTAAACTACATTACCAGATTCATTTCCCATCTAACCGCTACTTGTGAGTCAATCTTCAAATTACTGAAGAAAGATCAAGCAGTGAAATGGAATGACGATTTCCAGATTGCCTTTGAAAAAATAAAGGAATATCTTCAAGAGCCTCCAATTTTGATGTTTCCGGTTGAAGGAAGACCTCTGATCATGTACTTAACAGTGTTACAGAACTCAATGGGGTGTGTGCTGGGGCAGCATGACGAGTCTGGTCGAAAAGAGCATGCAATATACTACCTTAGCAAAAAGTTTGCCGACTGTGAAACAAGATACTCACTGCTCGAGAAAACTTGTTGTGCTTTGGCATGGGCTTCTCGTCGACTAAGACAGTATATGTTGACTCACACTACCTTGTTGATATCTAAAATGGATCCTATCAAATACATCTTTAAGAAACCCGCTCTCTCCAGAAGAATAGCAAGATGGAAAATGATCCTGACCGAATAGGATATTCAGTACACAACCCAGAAAGTAATTAAGGGGAGTGTATTAGCTAATCATTTTGCTCATCAGGCTGTGGACGACTACCAATCCATGAATTTTGAGTTCCCGGAAGAGAACATCATGTTAGTAACTGATTTTGAAGAACCTAGACCGGATGAAGAACCTGAAAAAGGATCCCGATGGACTATGGTTTTTGACGGAGCTTCTAACGCACTTGGAAATGTCATCGGTGCTGTGATCATATCTCTCGAAGGCTGTCTTTTGTACCCCAAAATTTTCCCTCCCATTTTCACACAAGACATACTCCTAGAGGTCCTCAATTGCTCAAGATTGACCAAGAATTGATCAGACAAATTCTTCTCCTAAGCATTGGTCTTCCAACTAGGGTTCCATTTTTAACCAAGATGTGTGAGCTCTAAAGGTCTCAAATGTCTTCCATGGTCCTAATATGTCTTCAAGATTATCCATGACAAATTTCATACTTTGCACTACAAGTTTGCTCAGTCAACTGCTCAAATGCCTGAAAATCAACTATATTAGGTCAAAAGTCAATTGTGGCCTATATACAGTTAAACTTCTCTATTTTTGGTTAAAATAAACATTTTGAAGTGATATCCATCATTTAATCAAGGGTTGATCATGATTCCTCATGAAATGCTCCCAATTCATCAAAAGTCAAGAATTGTTAAATTAGGGCTTCTATAGGAAAAATCAATCAAACATTGACCAAGAATAACTTTCTCAAACTTCATCCATGTTTCCCCAAACAAAGCTCATTTTAAAAATAATCCACTTACCTATAACTTCTCTTCAGCCCTCAAGTACAAGAAATTCACCATTTGAAAGATACAAGCTCAAACATTACAGGTCATTTTCACAAAGTCAATAAAAGGCACTTTTTGTCAAGACCATTTACATCAAGATAAATCCTTCAAATGGAAAAATGTACAAAATAGAGATTGAATTAGACATCTTGGGATTTCCAAAAAGTCCAAGATCATCATCATGAGATAAAAATTGATCAAGTTATGGCTTTCCCAAGTTGGGAAAATTTTGGAAATTTAAAGAATTGTGCATTGAGAAAATTTAAACTTTTGAAGCAATGGCTTATTTTATTAGGCCTCAAACATATTCCTAAGATTATAAAGGACCTATAATTTCATTATTACCTTGCCTTGCATTTTTTATCTATTTTATTCATATTTATTTTGTTTTTATTCACGTAAATACAAGATAAATCACATAAAATAGTAAACGATTGGATCATGACCATTGGGCTTTTGTTTTGATTCAATTTCATGCCCACAATTTTGTACAAAGAATGACCAGGTTCATTCAAGCATGGAAAGGGAAAGATTTTCAAATATGGAAGCCTTTAAATTTTTTGGATTTTGACATGAAAGCATAGCATTATGACTTGATTCTTTCCATGTTATATTGTCTCCTCCATCTACGCTATAAGTACAACATTCTAGCAAGCCAAGTGGACACGTAAAGACATTTAAGAAAGCCAGAAAAGATTGCAAAAAATCACAAAGTTGTCAAGTTTGAATTTCAGTTTCCAGTGTGATTTAGTCTCAAGCAAGCATCCTAATCCACTCCTGGAGGTCCCTAAAGTTTTTCCAACCGTTTTCAAGCTTTGAAACAACCCAAAACGCATCACCCACATCTCAGAGTTTGCGTTTTTTCTCAATTTTAATTTGTTTGATTTATGTAACATAAACACATTTTAACCATGCATTAATGACTATTTTTGTATTTGCAAGCTATCTGTATGGTTGGATTTGGTTTTTGATGCAGGAATCGAGTGTTACCATTTATAGGGTTTGGACCTTAGAATTGGGGTTTCCTTTGTTAGTCAAAATTAGGCTTAACCACTGGTACCATCATGCTCAGGAGGACGAGGTCAGTTGATCCATGGCCTTACATTTGATTTTTGTTGCATATTATGATTTTTACAAGATGCAGGTGCTATAGTGACAGGAAAAAAATGTCATTATAGGTCCAAGGTCTAAGACGACGGATGGAGGAAGAAGATGATGTGTGGCAGTGTCCCGTTGGCCAGTTCAAATGAAATGCGTGTTTTTTTATTTTTTTAATGATCACTTGAAATGTTACTTTATGTTATTATTGTTGTATTTTGTATAACGATTGAACAGGCAGTACAGTTGGTAAAGCAGTGCGCATGTGAGGGAAAGTACCTGGGTTCGAGTCCCAGGTCCAGCATTTTGCATTTTATTAACATGTTTATGCAGATTCAATACTTCCTATGGCCAAGAGTTCACCATGCGCTATCAATCTTATACCATCAGATGCACATCTGATCAGGATCAACCCATCCAACACGCAGATCACCATGGACATGCAGAGGCTGTCCTTACTGGATCCCTTGGTAACATTGGGCTCCTTGCAATTGGGCCTAGCAAATTTAAGCAGCACCCCCCCCCCCATTTTTTATCACCCAGGCCCACTTTGCGTTTTTTTTTGTACTTGTTTAATTTCTTTTTTTATTTTTTGTTTTTCCTTATTTATTTATTTAATTAGCCAAATAATAAAAAAAATCACCAAAAAATTAGGATTAGATCTTTTTTTTAAATAACTAATTTCTTGAATTAATTAATTAAAATTTAACTATTTTCTTAATTTAAAATGAATTAGAATTTAGGATTTAATTTATGCTTCAACTATTTCTCTTAAATAAAAATGGAAAAAATATTAGAATTAGGACTTATTTCCTTCAATATTTATTAATTAAAATTAAATTTTGAGTTAATTATTTTCTTAACAAAAATAAAAAATATTTTCTTGTTTACTTAGCTTTTTTTTCCTTAGGGTTTTAGACGTTCGTCTTTATCTCGCGCGCATTTATTTTGTTCTTTGCATTTTTTTTAATAATGTAACTATATTCTGGTATGTAATAGCTTAAGTAGGACTTTTATCGCTTTCCTTATTTTATTTTTCCCTCAGTTTTGTATATTATAAATCCCCCACCCCGAAGCATTGTAATAGTGTAGGTTTAACTTTCCGCACTTTTAATTTCTGTATATTAACTATAGTAATTACGCGCGCATGATAAGACTGAAAACTAAAATATTAGCAAACTTAATAATGCAAGATAAATAACTAAACTTAACACATATGCACATATGCACCTCTAGGGTATCCCCACTTCGGTTGCCTTCGGTGAAACAGTCATAATTCTCGAAACGTGAGAAGTTTTAGTGACTATCCTTCAGTTTAAAGATCACTAGTCCCTCGATGACCCTCTCGACGTTGCCTCGGTTTAAAAGCGATCTAGAACTTTAGGGTGGTTACTAAAGCCTCTTTCTAAGTTGCCTTCGTGACTGTAAACGTCCCTTCGATTGTCCCTCTGACATCCGATAACAAGGCTACCTACTCACTAATAGTAGGATAGCGTTTTCTAAAGGATAGGAGGAAAAGAACGACCCTTTTCGAGTACAAAAGTAGATAGCTGTTAGAAGCTTGCTCAAACATTTTGCACTTACACAAAAAACTACTTTTCAAAAAAACAATTTCAAAACACTTTGTATACTTTCTCCACTACCCCGAGAAACATTACAAAGTTCGCCATACTAAGGCATTTTCAAAGCATTTTCAAACACACAAAGCACAAAGGTATTTCAAAATGAGCAAACCTCTAAGAGCCCGTGAAAAACTACGGATGGAAAGGGTGCTAACACCTTCCCTTTCCATAATCTACCCCCTTACTCAGAAACTCTTGAAAAAGGTCTTTTTCTGTTCTTTTCACCCTTTCCTTTGTTGGATAAAAGAAAAGTCGGTGGAGACTCTTTCTTACCGCATATTTGCAAATACAAAATGCAAACCAATATTAAACAGTCAGTTCTGCTACCGTATCACAGAAATGGCGACTCTGCTGGGGAAGTATAAAAAAAAGTGGGGTTACCTTAGAGTTTTAGTTCACCATTTTAAATGCTTTATTGTGTGTTTGATTGCTTTATCTTTGAGGGTTTGTTGGGGTATTCTTGTAAAGATCCTACACCCGGATCTAGGGCACCTTATTAGGTAAGTAGCAATAAATCATGGAGGTTGTACGGTGTAGACCGATACGGACGAAGTGGTGGCTACGTTAGCGCGATACTCTGGATTGTACTAATGTTTGAGTAAGTCAAGGATAACATTAGGCTTCCTCATAGTGTCACTAAGCGCTAACTGGCCTTTAGAACCTTTAATTGACTAATCCTAGCCATTAGGAAATAGTGAGATAACCGGCTTTGGTTCCGACCGAAGATTGGTTGATACTCGATACTTCACTCATTGAGACTGAACTTTCGGGATTTTTTAGCCGCAATACTTCGGTACTAAGCTGAAACAATTTCTGAAGGGAAGGTCAGTGATATTAAGGCTCCTTAGAACCCGGTTTCTATTAATAGGACAGGTTAAGCCAACTGAACATTCAAGAGGGTACTTACCTTAAAACCTCATGCAAGTCTTTGAAACTAAGGTCTATTGTGTGATTTGCTTGTGTTTATCTGTGATATTAAGAATAATCATGACATCATAAACATCATGACATTCATATATACTAATCATTTCAAGGACCTATTGTATTTACCTCTTTGTTGTTTTGTAGGATATGAATTCAGGTCGTAGAAAAACCATCCAGATTCACTTCACAGAAGTTCCTCTCAAGCTCAAGGAATTAGTCTTGAAAGTCCCCGAGGACTCATCATTCCAAAAAAGACATGGTCATTTACCCAGTTTGGTTACCACCGGATTTGACGAAGGTTTAATGGGTGTCTTATTCCAGTTCTTCGACCCTAAGCACCATTGCTTCACATTCCCCGATTATCAACTGGTGCCTACACTGGAAGAATTCTCTAACTTACTTGGTTTTCCTATATTGGAGCGAGTACCTTTCACTGGTTTAGAACAAGACCCAGCTTCTAAAGATGTTGTCATAGCTTTACACTTGAAGCCATCTGACATTGAGTCCAATTGGGAAAAAAGAAGTGAAGATAAGGGTCTCCTTGCAAATTTTCTGATGAAGAAAGCTCAGATTTTCCTAGATGCTATGAGTTATCATGCCTTCAAAGATGTCTTAGCCCTCTTGATCCATGGGTTGGTCCTGTTTCCTAATTCAGATCAATTTATAGATGTGAGTGCCATCAACATTTTTCTTGCTCACAATCCGGTTCCTACATTGCTCGGGGATATCCTACATTCTCTATAAACTTTTACTCTGAAGAAGCGAGGAACTTTCATGTGTTGCACCCATCTTCTATATAGGTGGTTTATTTCGCACCTTCCTCGGTCAGTAATGCAGAATGATTTAGGCTTAAGGTGGAGTCAAAGACTAATCTCTCTCTCTCTCTCTCTCTCTCTCTCTCTCTCTCTCTCTCTCTCTCTCTCACTCCAACATCCATTGGTGTCCTCGCTCTCAAGGAGACATCTCTTTTATTGATCGCTGCAGAGAATTTCCTAATGTGCCACTCTTGGGCATTATAGGAGGCATCACCTACAATCCTTCTTTAGCACTACGTCAGTTTAGCTACGCACAGAGAGATGGTCCACCAGATATGCTCATCCAGGATATTATGTTCAACTACTCAGATGATTTTCAAAATTATCTTCAGAGGTTCATCCGCGCTTGGGGCATTATTAAGAAGACTGATAGTAAGACTTTGGGGCACAAGAACTCCATCCCTTTGGAACCTTACCTCAAATGGGTGCGAGCTCGAGCCCAAATTCTTATAATGCCATACGATGCCATCTTACCGGTGATCTTGGAACCTGTTGTTCAAGGGGGCGAGTCCCGTGTTATTCTCCATCCTGATATGCCAACCAATTTCGAAGAGTTGCAAAAGTCTTGGATCCAGCTCAAGGGAGAATGGGATACTTTTGAGGCTCAATTCTATGCAGTGAGAAGAAGGTGCTGGAATTAACAAAGCAGCTTCACGAAGAGAGGAACCTCAATACCTACCTCAACACCAAGAGGAAGCGCCCATGGGAGACTTAGGAGTTTTGAATTTCCTTTTAATGTTTATCCCTGTGTAATCTTTTGTTTCTTTAAAAACTTGCTAATAAAGGGTTTTGTTTCTTGTTTTGTTTAAAAGAGCTTAAATCCAATAAGTTCCTTGAAAACATTTCATAAGCATATCATGCATCTCATTGCATAAGCATGTCTCAAAGCAGGGTTCTTATCTTCTTTGTTGTTTATTTCAGCAAGTAAAGAAATGGATCTTAAACAAAACATCAAGTATCTCCAGGCGCAAAACGCCCAGTTCCAGCAAATGATCGTGGCTCTAGATAAAAGGCAAGAATATCTGAAAGCCCTCAAACTAAAGGATAAAAAGAAGAAGCCAAAGAAACCAGCTGGTGTGGTGAACTTGGGAAGAAGGATCAGAGGACCAGTGCGGCGAGCTTCAGAACTGGTAACTTCATCAAATGAAGGAGACAATCGGGAAGAGGAGACAAGAGAAGAAGACCTCATCCCGAAGGAATTTTATGATGAATCTAACTATAATTAGGAGCAGTATCCTCCTGCTGATGATAAATAAAAACAGTTGGAGGATCATCTAAATGCAATGGAAATCCAGAAGTTACTTGGGCTGGATTTTGAAGAGATGGGTTTGGTTTCTAGGGTTATCATGCCGCATAAGTTCAAGGTTCCGGTGTTCGCTAAATATGATGGGCTATCATGTCCCAAGATGCATCTCTGATCTTATGTGAGGAAGATTCAGCCTCACACTGTAGACAAGGACTTATGGGTCCATTTCTTTCAAGACAGTCTATCTGGGACTCAACTAGAGTGGTTATATCAGTTGGAGGGGACCAATATTCGTAACTGGGAAGACCTGGTTGTTGCTTTCTACAAGAAATATCAGTATAATGCAGACCTTTCCCCCACCTGTACACAACTCCAAATTATGTCTATGGGTTTGAGAGAGGGTTTTAAAGACTATGCTCAGAAGTGGAGGGACTTAGCAGGAAGAGTCCAACCCCCCTGTTTGATAGGGAGTTAGTGGATATGTTTTTGGGTACCTTATCTGGTCCATTTTTCAATCATCTAATTGGAAGCTCCCCAACTGGCTTTATTGAGTTGATTTTGACGAGAAAGAGTGGAAGTTGGGATTATAAGTGGCAAGATTCAGAAGGATGCCTCTTCAAGTGCGGGAAAGAGACCTTTTGTGGGGAAAAAAGAGGCCAGTGTTATTTACAATTAACAAAATCAGAGCAGAACCGAGCGTCGTCCAACGGTAGGGGCTGTTATGATATCCAAGCCTGCAGCTACTCAACAACGAAACAATCAGCCCAAAGCAGAAAGATCTGTAAGACAATGCACCCGGATAAATATGAATTTGTCTCAAGTTTTGCCTCACCTACTGAAATCTAATCTGGTTACCCTGAGGGAAGCTCCTAAGAATCCCAACAGCACATCTCCTCGCTACAACCCAAATGCTCGTTGTGCTTACCATTCATAAATTCTAGGCCATGATACAAACGACTGTTGGGCTTTGAAAACAAGGTGCAAGACCTTATTGAAGCAAATGAGATTGAATTTGATGCTCCTGAGATTCCCAATGTTATAACGGCTCCCATGCCCAAGCACGACCGTGGTGTTAATGCTGTTGACGATGATACGTTTGTTACTTCTATTGAAGAACTTGTTACTCCTCTCATGACAGTTAAGTGAAATTTGTTGCAAGCCGGTTTATTTCCGGGCTATGGTGAGGATTGCCACTTATGTTTATCTCTACCGACTGGTTGTTGTTTGTTAAAAGCAGGTGTTCAGCGCCTGATAGATGATAAAGAGATTCTATTTGAGAAGACTCCCATCACAACTGTTTCTTGTAAGGATGTTTCGATCATAACCATTTCCACCAATCCTCCCAGGGTCTCCACCAAAAGACCTGTCAGGATTACATCTGTTCCAAAGTTGGCTCCTCTGATCATCACTATGCCAGGGCCAATACCATATTCCTCGGACAAAGTTGTTCCCTGGAATTATGGGACTGACGTCTATTACCATGGCGTCAAGCAAGACCTGTTGGCTACCGAAGACAAAGTTACTGGAAATATGGATCCCGACATTGGAAACATCGTTGGGACCAGCAAAGTAACAAGAAGTGGAAGAGTGTTCTCCCCTGAGCTTTCTCCTCTAAAAGCCGTTACTATTCCTGTGATCATTCCTACTGTTGTTCCTGCTGATACTACCATCGTAATTCCTGTGATTACCCTTGTTTCCACCCTTATCACCGAGTCGGCCGAGACTTGGGGCAAAGACATATTGATTGAGTCTGTCCAGACGAAGGCACATTCAGAATCCATTCCAGAGGCTTCCAAGAAGGAAATGGAAGAAATCCTAAAGATAATTAAAAAGAGCGACTATAATGTGGTCGAACAGCTGGGGCAGACCCCTTCTAAGATTTCAATGTTATCCCTTGCTATTGTGCTCTGAATCTCATGCAAAAGCTTTGGTGAAATTCCTCAAAACTGCCCATGTGCCACAAGAAACCTCCACTGACCAATTTGAAGATTGTGTGGCCAGTTTGACGGCTGATAACGGTTTGGGTTTTTTTGATGCTGATCTGACACTCAGAGGAAGAAAACATAATGATGCGTTGCATGTCTCCATCTAATGAAGGGGCACTACTTTGGCCCATGTTCTAGTAGATACTGGTTCATCATTGAACGTACTGCCCAAGAAGGCTCTGGACATATTACACTATGAAGGTTTGACCCTGAAGCCCAGCAACATTGTAGTGAGGGATTTTGATGGTTCGAAAAGAATGGTGCATGGGGAGGTGGACATCCCCATCAAAGTTGGTTCTCATACCTTTGACTCCACCTTCTACGTAATGGATATCAGACCATCTTATTCTTGTTTGTTGGGTCGCCCTTGGATCCACGGGGCTGGAGCTGTCACGTCCACTCTGCATCGGATGATGAAGTACCCGGTGAAAGGAAAGATTGTCATGGTACACGGTGAAGAGGAATACATGGTAAGCCACCTGAACTCTTTCAGGTATGTGGAAATGGATGGCGAGTTCATCGAGACTCCTTGTCAGAACTTCGAAGAGATGCCCCAAACCATGGCTGCAATTGAGACTGTTACCAATCCGCCGAAGATCACCAGACCTCCCTTGAAAATGGCTCCTCTCAAGGACGCCAAAGCAGTTATTGAAGAAGGTGGGTGTAACATTTGGGGCCAACTCCCTGACATTCCATACAAATCTGATAAGTTTGGTTTGGGTTTCTCTTCAGGGGCTCAAAGGGTTGTTCGTCGTGCTTGTGCTGGAGGACCTCCCCTACGCATCAGTAACCATGGGGTCAACTTTAGAGTACAGTGATGGTGACTATGACATGGATATCTGGATCTTCCCTACTACCAACGATGGACCCAACAACTGGATGGCTAAAGAATTTGTACCGATTACTTTTATTCAGAAGTAATTGTCTTTCTTGTTTTTGGATATGTTATAATTAAACAATATAAACTCTATGGCCATGTATCTTACCCGAGCACAATGGTTTATTTGTGAGGGTTATCATGTTTCAATCTCATATGTCATTAATAAATCATTGGACGTTTTGCATACAAATTTTGCGTTATATGTCTTTCTTTTCTGCTTTTTACTTTGTCAATACAGTTATGCTCTTACACACACTCACGTATCAAACTGCAGATCCATATCCACTCTGGATCCCATTGATAACGGTTATGCTATTGTTGGTTATGACTTTGAAAATCTGTTCAACCAAGCCGAGGACGAAGTTGAGGAAGATTATGAGGTACCCGGAGAGCTTGCCAGACTGTTACAACAGGAAGAACGGGCTATACAGCCTCATGAAGAGCCAATTGAGACAGTGAATTTGGGCGGAAGAGGATAGAAAAGAAGTCAAGATAGGTGAAATTTTGGAGCTTAGTGTCAAACAGCAGTTGATACAGATGTTGCATGATTATGTCGAGATCTTTGCCTAGTCATATGAAGACATGCCGGGGCTAGACATTGATATTGTGGTTCATCGTCTGTCAACTAAAGAAGATTGCCCTCCAGTAAAGCAGAAGGTTCGTCGTATGTGCCCTGAAATGTCGAAGAAGATCAAAGCAGAAGTTATGAAACAGTTCAACACTGGGTTCTTAGCTGTCACCTCTTATCCCCAATAGGTTGCTAACATAGTCTCGGTGCCTAAAAGGTATGGCAAGGTACGGATGTGTGTGGACTACAAAGATTTAAACAGGGCGAGCCCCAAGGATGACTTCCCGCTTCCCCAGATTGACGTTCTGGTTGACAACACCGCGCACCATAAGATCTTTTCCTTCATGGACGGTTTCTCTAGTTACAATCAAATCAAGATGGACCCCGAGGACATGGAGAAGACAACCTTCGTCATAAAATGGGGAATTTTCTGTTACAAAGTGATGCCATTTGGATTGAAGAATGTTGGGGCAACCTATCAGCGAACCATGGTAGCTTTGTTCCATGACATGATTCATCATGAGATAGAGGTCTTGTTGACGAGAAGAGCACCTTTACCACTTGTAAAAGTTATTTGATAAACTTAAGACGTACAAGTTGAGGCTAAATCCGAACAAGTGCACCTTTGGGGTAAGGTCTGGTAGACTCCTAGGTTTCATTGTCAGTGACAAGGGTATTTAGGTAGACCCTGCAAAGGTAAAAGCTATACAAGAGATGTCAGCCCCTCGCATTGAGAAGGAAGTTAGAGGTTTCTTAGGACGCCTAAATTACATTGTCAAATTAATTTCCCATCTAAATGCTACTTGTGAGCCAATTTTCAAACTCCTAATGAAAGATCAAGTGGTAAAGTAGAATGATGAATACGAGACTACCTTCGATAGAATCAAGGAATACCTTCAAGAGCCTCCAATTCTGATGCCTCCGATTGAAGGAAGACCGTTGATAATGTACTTAACAGTGTTAGATAATTAAATGGGGTGTGTGTTGGGGCAGCATGACGAGTCTGGTCGAAAAGAGCATGCAATATACTACATTAGCAAAAAGTTTACCGACTGTGAAACAAGATACTCACTGCTCGAGAAAACTTGTTACGCTTTGGCATGGGCTGCTCGCCGACTAAGACAGTATATGTTAACTTACACTACCTTGTTGATATCTAAGATGGATCTTATCAAGTACATCTTCGAGAAGCCCGCTCTCTCCAGAAGGATAACAAGATGGCAAATGATCCTGACTGAATACGATATTCAATACACAACCCAGAAAGCAATCAAGGGAAGTGTATTAGCTGATCATTTGGCTCATCAGGCTATGGATGACTACCAATCCATGAACTTTGAATTCTCGGATGAGAATATTATGTTAGTGACTGACTGTGAAGAACCTGGACCGGATGAAGGGCCTGAGAAAGGATCCCGATGGACTATGGTTTTTGACAGAGCTTCCAATGCACTCGACAATGGAATTGGCGTTGTAATCATATCTCCCGAGGGTTGTCATACTCCTTTCACTTCCAGACTATGTTTCAATTGTACCAACAATATGGCTGAGTATGAAGCATGCATCACGTGTCTCAAAGATTCTATTGACCTAGGGATCAAGCTCTTGAGTGTTTTCGGAGATTTGACTTTGGTAATAAGTTAAATCAAAGGAGAGTGGGACACGAAGCACCCTAATCTCATCCCTTACAAAGAACATGTGCTGACGTTGCTTCCACACTTTGAAGAAGTTACCTTTGAACATTTTCCACAAGAAGAGAATCAGTTAGCGGAAGCGCTAGCTACTATGTCATCTATGTTCAAGGTCAGGTGGGACAATGAGGCTCCTCAGATCACTATTAAGAGATTAGATGAACCAGCATACTGCTATGAGATTGATACTAAAGGGGTAACAGACAAAATTTGGTTCCATGAAGTGAAAAGGTATCTCTAGGCTCAAGAATATCTTGAGGGGGCATCTGTCAATGATAAAAAATTTCTGAGAAGGTTCTCCACAAAGTTCTTCCTCAGTAATGGAATCCTCTACAAGTGCAACCACGACTCTACTTTACTTTGATGTGTAGACAAGAGCGAAGCAGAGAGGATTATGACAGATTTACTCGAAGGTACCTTTGGTACCCATTCTAGTAGACACACCATGGCTAAAAAGATCCTACGTGAAGGATATTACTAGTCTACTATGGAAGTAGACTTTTATCAGCATTCTCGAACTTGTCACAAATGTTAGATCTATGCTGATAAAGTACATGTACCTCTGGTTCCCTTGAACATCTTGACGGCTCCCTGGCCCTTTGCAATGTGGGGCATTGACATGATCAGAGAGATTAGACCTACCGCTTCCAATGGGCATCGCTTCATCCTAGTGGCCATTGATTACTTCACGAAGTGGGTTGAGGTTGCCTCTTTTGCTACTGTTACCAAGAATGTTATGGTGCGGTTCATCAAGCATAACCTTATCTGTCGGTATGGTGTTCCAAAGAGAATTATCATAGAAAATGGTACAAATCTGAATAATATTATGATCACCAAACTCTGTAAACAATTCAAAAACCAGCATCATAATTCTTCCCCTTACCGACCGAAGATGAATGGTGTTGTAGAGGCTTCTAACAAGAACATTAAGAAAATCATACAGAAGATAATGGTGACATACAAATACTGGCATGATATGTTACCATTTGCTCTTCATGGTTACCGCACCTCAACACGTACGTCAACAGGGGCAACACCTTACTCTCTGGTATATGGTATGGAGGTTGTCCTACCTATTGAGGTCCAGATCCCTTCTTTGAGAATCATGAAGGATGCGGGTTTGAATGTAGATGATTGGATCCAGACTCGACTTAACCAACTGAATCTGATTGATGAGAAAAGGCTTGTTGCTGTCTGTCATGGTCTGATGTACCAAAAGCGAACGATCAAGGCTTTCAACAAGAAGGTCAGACATCAGGTATATCAAGTTGTTGATCTAGTAATCAAGCACATCATTCTGTCGCAAGGTGATCCCAGGGGAAAATGGACTCCCACATACGAAGGGCCATTTGTGATCAAGAACATATTTTCTGGTGGAGCCATGGTCTTAACCACTATGGACGATGACGACCTTCCTCACCTTGTGAACGCGGACATAGTTAAAAGATACTAAGCATGAATAAAAACCCGCTAGGTTGACTGGCCTAGGAAAAAATAAGGGCATCCCGACGAACCAAAAGGGTTCGGGCAAAAATTAGGGATAAATACAAAAAAAAAATTGTACACCCGGCAAGTCAAAAACCTGAAAAGGCGGCTTGGGCAAAAAAGGGTATCCCGGTGGACTGAAAACCCGAAAGGGCTGTCCAGGCAAAAGTTAGGGATTTAAAGCGTATAACTATGTCCCGTTGGAACACCTTGCAACTAGACTTCAGTATCAACTATCAAGCTCTAATAATACCAATCAATCCAGTCAACTTCGGACAAGTAGCAAAGTGATGAGACGCTCAAGGACATAAGGGCAATAGCAAAATTGAAACTCAATGGGATTATTACACATAGCCGTTTCCTCTTTGTATTCCATTTTGTATAGTTTTCATTTTCACGACGGCATTCTCCTACTATAATGTCAGTCTTTTTGTATAAAAAATGCCTATTATAGGCAAACTTCAAAATCAATAAAAAAACACTTCTTTGAAAGTACAAAATGTTTCGTTTTCATTTTTCTATTTTGTTTTGTAAAAAATGTCCAGTGATTATTTTTGACATATGTATTTGAATATGATTATTGTTTACAAATACTTGCATATAAAAAATAGAAAGATAGTTGCTAATGACTTTAAGAAACGGGATAAAATCTAAAAAGCCATTTGTAGTCCCCACAGTTATGTTTTCCAGCAGGAACAAAGGCATAGACGTCCTACTGCAAAGTCAAAGCTACATCCTCCGCATATGTCCTAGTGATGTCTATGTCCCCGTAGAGTGAAAGCAACCAAAGTTTTGACCTCTTCTTCCCAAAGCAGGAATTACCTCCTCTAGCAAAGTTCCCTCAGAGAGCTGAATTCCATGTTCCCCATCTAAGTTTTATAATCTCAAACAGTTTATAAAGCCTCACCCCCGATAGAGTTTATTTCCCTAGTTGCAGAATTCCATCCCCCAATGGAGTTTATTTCTCTACATTGGTAAGATTTTCCAACAGAGCATCTTCTCCTTAGAGGAGAATTCTCAAGAAGAAGTCAAAGATCCCCGACAGAGCATCCCCAAACCGAAAGAGGAAATCCTCGGAAAATTATCTCCATTCATCATCCGCAGCGGAAATGAAAGAATCACTTTCTACCAAGCAGTAGTCTGGGATTCAGCTTCCTAGTACTCTCCAGCAGCAGTCAAGGATTTAGTTTCCCAGACTAGGAAATGTCGCAACAGCATTCCATGTTCATACATCATGTCATGCGCATATATATTGCACACAACACAATGTCATTTATTTTGAGAACATCATTACACGATGCATTTCATACATCATAACATTGCATACGACTAACTCTTTACCTTTTCAGGAAATATCAATCAACAAACATCACAAACTACTTATATGACCTGCAGTCTTTTCAAAGGTTACCTCTGACGAAGGGATATTCTAGCATTTTCTCCAAAAGATTATATTCATGACCCCTAATGGTTCAGTTTAAATCGATCAATGATTTATTTTGATTCACTTCAGGTAGACCTTTCTCTGGTTCAGTCAAATTGACCCTAAGATTTTTATGATTCTTATCCAGTTAAAGATAATTCAAGACCTTTCTATGGTTCAGTTAAATCAACCCTAAGATTTTTCTGATTCTTATCCAGTTAAAGATGATTCAAGACCTTTCCCTGGTTCAGTCAAATCGACCCTAAGATTTTTCTGATTCTTATCCAGTTAAAGATAATTCAAGACCTTTCTCTGGTTCAGTCAAATCGATCCTAAGATTTTTCTAATTCTTATCCAGTTAAAGATAATTCAAGACCTTTCTATGGTTCAGTAAATTCGACCCTAAGATTTTTCTGATTCTTATCCAGTTAAAGATAATTCAAGACCTTTCTCTGGTTCAAATAAATCGCTCCAAAGATTTATCTGATTATTTTCCACTTAAAGATTATTTAAGACTTCTGTCGGTTCAATTTAAACCGATCAATGGTTTATTCTGATTTCGTTCTGGTAGACACTTTATATGGTTCAGTTAAATCGCTCCTAAGATTTCTTTGATTCTATTCCAGTTAAAGATACTATGAAGCCTGGAATACGACCAAATAGCAGTCAGTCTTATTGTCCTCAATAAGTCATCGTGAAGCCTGGATCCCGACCAGATAACAACTCGCTTTTGTCTCTCCAATCAACAGATAACTCCCCAGTAGAGTAACAAACAACCAAAGATCCTATACTTTATTCCCCTAAAAACATTCCTCGGCAGATTCCTCCCTACACAGCAGGAACATGAATCCCCATAAAGAGATTTCTTATGAAGTCAGCATCTACTTTGGATGGCATCTTTAAGCCCATCTCTGACGATTCTCCGTTATATTCCATGGATGGCATATTTAAGCTCATCTCCGACAGTCTTCTGTCATCTTTACCAAATGGCGTCTCTAAGCATATTCCCGATATTGTTCACCAAAAGTATCACTTCATGCGAGTGCCAAATTTCTGGGCACTCTAGTGTTCAATCATCTTCCACCTTCAGATCACAAAAGGCAGACAAGCCAATCTAAACCCTCAGGTTTAAGAAGATTGAACAGGGGCAGCTGTTGTACCCCAAAATTTTCCCTCCCATTTTCACACAAGACATACTCTTAGAGGTCCTCAATTGTTCAAGATTGACCAAGAATTGATCAAACAAATTCTCCTCCTAAGCATTGGTCTTCCAACTAGGGTTCCATTTTTCACCAACATGTGTGAGCTCCAAAGGTATCAAATGTCTTCCATGGTCCTAATATGTCTTCAAGATTATCCATGACAAACTTCATACTTTGCACTACAAGTTTGCTCAATCAACTGCTCAAATGCCTGAAAATCAACTATATTAGGTCAAAAGTCAATTGTGGCCTATATACAGTCAAACTTCAATATTTTTGGTCAACATCAACATTTTGAAGTGATATCCATCATTTTATCAAGTTTTGATCATGATTCCTCATGAAATTCTCCCAAATCATCAAAAGTCAAGAATTGCTAAATTAGGGCTTCTATAGGAAAAGTCAACCAAACTTTGACCAGACATAACTTTATCATACTTCATCCATGTCTCCCCAACCAAAGCTAATTTTGAAGATAATCCAATTCCCTACCACTTCTCTTCAGCCCTCAAGTCCAAGAAATGCACCATTTGAAAGATACAATCTCAAACATTACAGGTCATTTTCAGAAAGTCAACAAAAGGAACTTTTTGTCAAGACCATTTACATCAATATAAAACCTTCAAATGCAAAATTGGTAAAACTATAAATTGAAGTAGACATCTTGGGATTTCCAAAAAGTCCAAGATCATCATCATGAGATAAAATATGAGCAAGTTATGGCTTTCCCAAGTTGGGAAAATTTTGGAAATTTCAAGAATGGTGCATTGAGAAAATTTAAACTTTTGAAGAAATGGCTTATTTTATTAGGCCTCAAACATCTTTCTAAGCTTATAAAGGACCTATAATTTCATTATTATCTTACCTTGCATTTTTTTAGCTATTTTATTCATATTTATTTTGTTTTTATTCACATAAATACAAGATAAATCACATAAAATAGTAAATGATTGGATCATGACCATTGGGCTTTTGTTTTGATTCAATTTCAGGCCCACAATTTCGTACAAAGAATGACCAGGTTCATTCAATCATGGAAAGGGAAAGATTTTCAAATATGGAAGCCTTTAAATTTGTTGGCTTTTGACATGAAAGCATAGCATTATGACTTGATTTTTTCCATGTTATATTGTTTCCTCCATCTACATTATAAGTACAACATTCTAGCAAGCCAAATATACACGTAAAAACTGTCAAGAAAGCCAGAAAAGATTGCAAAAAATCACAAAGTTGTCAAGTTTGAATTTCAGTTTCCAGCCTGCTTTAGTCCCAAGAAAGCATCCTAATCCACTCCTGGAGGTCTCCTGAAGTTTTTCCAACCGTTACCAGGCTTTTAAACAACCCAAAACGCATCACCCACATCTCACGGTTTGAGTTTTTTCTCAATTTTATTTATTTTTTATTTATGTAACATAAACATATTTTAACCATGCATTACTGACTATTTTTGTATTTGCAAGCTATTTGTATGGTTGGATTGGGTTTTTGATGCAGGAATCGAGTGTTACCCTTTCTAGGGTTTGGACCTTAGAATTGAGGTTTCCTTTGTTAGTCAAAATTAGGCTTAACCATTAGTACCATCATGCTCAGGAGGACGAGGTCAGTTGATCCATGGCCTCACATTTGATTTTTGTTGCATATTATGATTTTTACAGGATGCATGTGCTATAGTGACAGGCAAAAACTGTCACTATAGGTCCAAGGTCTAAGACGATGGATGAAAGAAGAAGATGATGTGTGGCAGTGTCCCGTTGGCCAGTTCAAATGAAGCGCGTGTATTTTTATTTTTTAATAATCACTTGAAATCTTACATTATGTTATTATTGTTGTATTTTGTATAACGATTGAACAGGCAATATAGTTGGTAAAGCAACGCGCATGTGAGGGAAAGGACCTGGGTTCGAGTCCCAGGTCCATCATTTTGCATTTTATTAACATGTTTATGCAGATTCAATACTTCTTATGGCTAGGAGCTCACCATGCGCCATCAATCTTATACCATAAGATGCACATCTGATCAGGATCAACCCATCCAACGCACAGATCACCATGGACATGTAGAGGTTGTCCTCACTAGATCCCTTGGCAATGTTGGGCTCCTTGCAATTGGACCTAGCAAATTTAAACAACACACCCCCCATTTTTTTATCACCCAGACCCACTTTGTGTTTTTTTTATTTGTTTCATTTTTTTTTGTTTTTTCCTTATTTATTTATTTAATTAGCCAAATAATAAAAAAAAATCACCAAAAAATTAGGATTAGATCTTTTTTTTAAATGATTAATTTCTTGAATTAATTAATTAAATTTTAACTATTTTCTTAATTTAAAATGATTTAGAATTTAGGATTTAATTTATGCTTCAACTATTTCTGTTAAATAAAAATGCAAAAAATATTAGAATTAGGACTTATTTCCTTCAATATTTATTAATTAAAATTAAATTTTGAGTTAATTATTTTCTTAACAAAAATAAAAAATATTTTCTTGTTTACTTAGCTTTTTTTTTCTTTCTTAGGGTTTTAGATGTTCGTCTTTATCTCGCGCGCATTTATTTTGTTCTTCGCATTTTTTTTAATAATGTAACTATATCCTGGTATGTAATAGCTTAAGTAGGAATTTTATCGCTTTCCTTATTTTACTTTTCCCCCAGTTTTGTATATTGTAAATCCCCCACCCCGAAGCATTGTAATAGTGTAAGTTTAACTTTCGGCACTTTTAATTTCTGTATATTAACTGTTAGTAATTAGGCGTGCATGATAAAACTGAAAATTAAAACGTTAGCAAACTTAATAATGCAAATAAATAACTGAACTTAACACATATGCACATATGCACCTCTAGGGTATCCCCACTTCGGTTGCCTTCGGTAAAACAATCACAATTCTCGAAACGTGAGAAGTTTTAGTGACTATCCTTTAGTTTTAAGATCACTAGTTCCTTGATGACCCTCTTGATGTTGCGTCGGTTTAAAAGTGATCTAGAACTTTAGGGTGGTTACTAAAGCCTCTTGACAAGTTGCCTTTGCGATTTTAAACGTCCCTTCGATTGTCCCTCTAACATCCGACGATAAGGCTACCTACTCACTAATAGTAGGATAGCATTGTCTAAAGGATAGGAGGAAAAGAATGACCCTTTTCGAGTACAAAAGTAGATAGCTGTTAGAAGTTTGCTCAAACATTTTGCACTTACACAAAAAACTACTTTTCAAAAAAACAATTACAAAACACTTTGTATACTTTCTCCACTACCCCGAGAAACATTACAAAGTTCTCCATACTAAGGCATTTTCAAAGACACAAAGCACAAAGGTATTTCAAAATGAGCAAACCTCTAAGAGCCCGTGGAAAACCATAGATGGAAAGGGTTCTAACACCTTTCTTTTCCATAATCTACCCCCCTTACTCAGAAACTCTCGAAAAATGTCTTTTCTGTTCTTTTCACCCTTTCCTTTGTTGGATAAAAGAAAAGCCAGTGGCGACTCTTGCTTACCGCACATTTGCGAATACAAAAAGCAAACCAGTATTAAACAGTCGGTTCTGCCACTGTATCACATTGTCATACTCCTTTCACTGCCAAGATATGTTTCAATTGTACCAAAAATATGGTTGAATATAGAGCATGCATTATAGGTCTCAAAGCTGTTATCGACTTGAGGATCAAATTCTTGAGTGTATTTGGAGACTCGGCCTTATTAATCAGCCAAATCAAAGGAGAATGGGACACGAAGCATCCTAATATCATCCCTTACAGAGAGCATGTGTTAACACTGATTCCACACTTTGAATAAGTTACCTTTGAGCATTTTCCACGAGAGGAAAATCAACTAGCGGATGCGTTAGCTACTCTGTCATCCATGTTCAAGGTCAGGTGGGATAATAAATCTCCTCAGATCACTATTGAGAGAATGGATGAACCAACATACTGTTATGAGGTTGATACTGAATAAGTAGTGGACAAACCTTGGTTCCATGAAGTTAAAAGATATCTCGAAGCCCAAGAGTATCCTGAAGGAGCGTCAGTCAATGACAAGAAGTTCCTAAGAAGGTTCTCTGCCAAGTTCTTCCTCAGTAGCGGAATCCTCTATAAGCACAACCACAATTCTACTTTGCTCCGGTGTGTGGATAAAAGTGAAGAAGAAAAGATTATGACAGATTTACACGATGGTACCTTTGGCACACATTCTAGTGGGTACACAATGCCTAAAAAGATCCTATGGGCAAGATACTACTGGTCCATTATGGAAGTAGACTGTTATCCGCATTCACGAACTTGTCACAAGTTCCAGATTTATGCTGATAAAGTACATGTGCCTCTGGTTCCCTTTAACGTTTTGACTACTCCCTGGCCATTCGCAATATGGGGTATCGATATGATTGGGGAGATTAGACCTACAACTTCTAATGGGCACCTCTTCATCCTCGCCACTATTGATTACTTCACAAAGTGGATTGAGGCAGCCTCATTTGCTTCTGTTACCAAGAAAGTTGTTGTTGTACCCCAAAATTTTCCCTCTCATTTCTCAAAGGATCATCTTGGACCCTCAGGTTTGCTTCCATCCAATTCCAAACCTTGAATTACAAGTTTTCCAAGAAAGTCATCCACAAGGGAAAAATGGTCATTTGCATACTGAAAAGTCAAACTTTGACTTTTGGATCAAAGTCAAGTTTCAAGAGTCATATTTCATCAAGACAGGTTAAAATATGAAGTTTGTTTCATCAAGAAATTCAAAAGTCAAAATTACTTTGGAAAAGTCAAAATTCTAAATACTTAGAACTTTTCTAAGTGTTTAAGAAATATGACAAATTCAGAACTTCGGGCCAGATTTCCACCATGATGCAAGTTGATTCTGAAAGAACTTCTAATACAAGAGTTTTAGATCTCAATGAGACCCAAAACATTGCAGAACAGAAATTCTTCTAGAAGTGTTGGGATTTCAAGTTGTACGTCTTCAAAGACACGTCCCTAAAACTTAAACACTTAGTAAATTATGAGTATTTTCAAATCAGACTTTGTTTACAACTTCTGGGTCAGTTTTCACGTAGGTTCAGTCAGAAGTTGCAAGAGTAATTCAAAGAGGGATTACAAAGCATGTCATAAGCTTTCTGGAAAGTCTGAGAACTTGCTCAGAACATGAAGGAGCAAAGAGATTAAAGGATCAGAAGTTGGATGTGGGTTCTAAGTTACGCTAATGCTGAACTTCTGATCCAGAATTAAGCTATGATGCATAATCTCACATTGCAAGATTTCTGGTTTGATAAAACTCATCATCATTTAATGCTCACAACCACTTTTGCGTTTTTATCCAAAGGATTCCCCCATGTGTGACATAGAAGTACATTGTTGTCCTTGAAAAAGCAAACTTTTGTACAAGAGTATGTTGGGCCCATGCTTTGCTTTTGCTTCTGAGGGTACTTTTCCTTAATTCATGCTTACAAATCCAGCTTAGGCACGCCTAAAAGCTGCTAACCACCATACTTGTTTATCTTGCTTTAAGAACAAGCCAGCACGATATCATGACGGTGGTACTTTTGACTTCTCCAAGCTACAAAGTTCTTGCCTATAAATTGAACTTCATTTGCAACTGTGAAGGAGGCCGGTCGAAAAAACTAAAAAGAAAAAGCTTTGAAACCTTGCTAAAAATTCCAGGAATCCGAAACTGCAAACACAAATACAAAACCTGCTAGTTTTTTATTTTTGCATTCAAACTCCAACTTCCCTCAAAGTGTTTCTTGACCAAATCATTCATACAGCTTCTAAATTTTCCAACCATTCATAACCCAAGTTAAAGGTTATTCCGTCTGCTGAGCACGTGAGGAAGCTGATCAGAACATTACAAGTAGTTAGAACCAGGCTCAAGTTCACAAGACTTTCTCCAGCTGCAAGGTAAGCTTCTACTAACTCTTATCATATCACTTAGGCATTGTTACACTTGCATGTCCAAAATACAATGTAGACATCCTGATTCTGATGATGTACATATTCTGAAGTTTCATGTATTTGTCTGCCTAAGTAGGGAGAACATCAATTCAGAACTTCTTAAGGAAACTAGGATTCGCAGATGCATGCTTGTTTCTGGTTTACAGTCTTGACTTTTAATGTTTCTGAAACCATGTTGGAAACCTACCATAATTTCTATGTTTGTGTTTTCTGTTCTATTAAGAAATGACCAAGTTGCAGATGTTCTGATTAGCATGAAGAAAGAGGTGGAGTTTATCATCAGAGTCTACTTTGTAATACATGTTTATGCTTTTGCTTCTAATATCGGATGTACAGCCACCCCAGTGGTAGACAGTGTGTACGCATAAGACATTAGAGCTAAGGGTCCTGGGTTCTAGCCCCATAAGAATCTTTTTAGGTTTATTTATTGACATTTTTACCCATTTATCTGTCTGACGATACTCCTAGATCAGAACTTCTAGATATCCTCACCTAATAGCATAATCACTTCACTCTCTCAAACAACCAGAACTTCTGACTTGCCAGAGATATATGAACTTCCAGGTTCCCAGCTACGCTATAGCTTCTGAACCCCTTCAACAATCAGAACTTCTAGATTTTCCTTTATTCCTGGCAACCTCAGAACTTGGTGTACCCAGGCCCAGAACTTTTGACCTTCTACTTTCCTACTAACATTTTCTCTCTTGCAGCATATCAGAGTCATAACTTTTATTCCTTCTCGTTTCAGCAATGTGTTGATTTTGACTCCTTTTTTTCTTATTTATCTTATTTTAGCTTTTAAATAACCAAAAACACCAAAACATTTTTATATTTACATACTTTATTTTTATCTCTTTTTAAACCAAAAGATCAAAAATATTTTCTTAAGCCAATTTATTTCTTTTCTTAACAAAAACAAAACAAGTCCATTTCAATTCTTGTACATTATTTCAATATGATTGTAATAGATAATTAGGACTTTAATTTCTTGCAATCCCCATTTGTAAATTTGTACACCCCATCCCCCTAATGATTGTAATAGCGTAGAATCTTTACTTTCCGCAATTTATCGCTTTCATATAAATGCTAGTAATTAGGATTTGTATGGAAAGATAAAAAATAACAAATAGACAACCCAATAATCAAAGACTAAATGCATGCAACCAAACACATTATTCACACATGCACCCCTTAGGGTAATCTCACTTGTTGCCTATCGGAAAAATAGTCATGTCCCTCGAACATGGACATTTTAGCAAAGACCCTCGATAAAAGATTGTAGTCCCTCGACGACCCTCGATGTTGCCTTCGGTAAACGATCTAGTCCCTAAATGACATTGCTAAAACGTCCCATGAGTTTCCTTCTATGACTATACAAATGTCCCGCACCCGTCACTTCACATCCAACGATGGGGCTTCTTATCAATCAATGGTAAGATAACAACATCTAAAGGAGGAAGAAAAGAACATTTAAGACCTTTTGAGTAGGTAGATTCGCTCCTAGTTGCTCGCTTGCTCACAACAAAAACATGGTATACACCCACACTTTAATTTTGAAACATTTTCAAAAGTTAAAACACTTTGTACGCGTTCTTATAGAAACAAGAGCCATTACAAAGAAGATACTTTTTCAAAAACATATTTCACAAACACCTCTTTGAGCTATTTTTGAAACAACACATTGTACGCGTTCTTATAGAAACGAGAACCATTACAAAGAAATTTTCAAAATACTTTCAAAACTCACACCACAAGCACACATTCAAACAAAAGCAAGTGATCTAGCAAGCAACTAAGATCCTGTAGTTAAATACGGATGAAAAGGGTGTTAATACCTTCCCTTTTCATAATCTACCCCCCCCCCCCTGCAACACCCCTTCTAAATAACCCGCGAATATATTAATTAAATCAGAGTAACATGGAAAACAGGGATGTCACAATTCAAGATAAATATAAAACCTCAAATTTACAGTTGTCATGCTTTACTGAAGGAATTATTAAAATAAATATTCGAATCAACATCATGTTCTACACAGCGGAAATATCTCAAAACCGGAATAACTTCACTTCATAAGTATTCCCAACATAAATTAAACAATAGAGTATAAAATAAAACTCGTCATTCAAACGTTTCCCCCAGTGTTACAACCTATCAGAGCACGACACTGACACACGGACTTAAAATAACATAGCTCTAGAGCCATCCTCACCAACTCCTGAGCTGCTAACTTTAATCTGAAACCATTAAAGTAAGGGTGAGATTTCTCATAATTAACATGCATTATAAGTTTCTCAATCAACATTATATCACAAGCATATTATTTCACCCATATTAGCATAAACTCAGATTCAACACACAGTTCCAATCATACAAGTCATTATGCACAAATCAATAATCAACCAAAGAATTGTAACACTGGAAGACATCCTAACATGTTACAATTCCATGCAAACACAAATGCAAACACAATGCATGTGGTACCAATAACGTGACCAAGTCACCCATCACTGATCCATCATCAACCGGATACAGCAACCATCGATTCGTCCATAACACTCGGACATGAATCCAGCCGAAGTAATCATCGATTCGTCCGTAACACTCGGACACGAATCCAACCTAACCACCCATCATCTCTCGGGTATCGGTTAACGGAAATACAAGTCAAATTCCACACAATGGGAATTAACTTCACCAAAACAATGCATATGCATGCACATCACCAACATGCAACATCAATCAACGGAGTATGATCACAACATAATTCCAAATAACGCCAAAACCAATATATCACATGATCACATCTCAATCATAATGGATAGCAGGCACAACACATAAGTATCAGTTCTCATTCACCAAATCAGAACAATTCACAAACAATTCTACATCATTCCCAAAATACCAAAGTTTACAAAAAAATCGGGAATTCGACTCTTTTTAAAATAATTTTCATAAAATAATATTTTTCTTATTTTATAAAATAGAGTATTTAATGTAATAAATAACGTCCAAAACGGCACTCAAAACGGACTTACGGTTTGAAAGTTATGAATTTTCAAAGTTTAGTATTTTTCAAAAAGTTAGAGCAGAACCCGGTTCCTACATATACAGGAACCGATTCCTGCGAAGTTCAGAAAACACCCATTCTGGAAAATGTACTGGAACCTGGTTCCTACCCATACAGGAACCGGTTCCTACGACCAATTTTGCAAGTTTTTGTAAATTTTCACAGTGGAACCCGGTTCCTCCCCACTGGGAACCGGTTCCTGCGACCTGAAAAGTCAAAAACTACTATTTTGACAGCATTTATTCATTCCAATCCCATCCAATTCATACCCATACGAATCCAACTCACAGCAATGTCAAAACAAGTTATAGTGCATGATTCCAATGAGATTATAACACAACATAATATCATACAATTCCCTCATAACATCAAATTGAATCAAAACATAAAATTCATGGGAGGGGGTTTGAATTTCATAAATCCTAAATTGGGATTCCTAACATGCTTAATCAATTCTATTGATCCCAAAATCTATAAGGCATAGTAATTAATCGAAATCACCCCTTACCTCGCGATGATCCTTCGAATTCACGGTGTTTGGCTTTTTCCTCTCTTTTCTTCTCTTCTCAAATTTCACGTACAATGAGTTTTTCCCAAAACCTTCTTTTCCTTTTTCCTTTTTATCCTTCTTTTTCTTTTACTTTTATTATTTGCCAAACAATAATAATAAATTAGTAATTATTTTAGTAGAGATTTTTACTTCACACACCTCTAATTCAACTTTACACCCCCGGTCTTCCTTTTTAATTCCATAATTAATTCATCCATTTAATCCAAAATATTATTAATTAAGCCTTTAATTAATTTAATAATTAAATTCCTAATTATTTAACACATGAATTAAATTTGGGGTGTCACAACTCTCCCTAACTAAAAGAGTTTTCGTCCTCGAAAACATACCTTAGACGAACAGTTCGGGATACGAGTCCTTCATCTGGCTCTCCAGCTCCCAAGTGACATTTCCATCTGCTGGTCCTCCCCAAGCCACTCTTACCAACACGATCTCCTTGCCTCGCAACTGTTTCAACCTCCGATCCTCAATTCTCGCAGGTACCGCTTCCACAGTCAAATTCTCTCGTACCTGTATATCGTCTACCCGAATCTCATGAGATGGATCAGCAATGTACTTCCTTAGCTGAGATACATGAAAAACATCATGCAAATTTGCAAATGATGGCGGCAAAGCAATTTGATAAGCAACTTTCCCAACTCTCTTGGTAATCTGAAACGGACCAATAAAACATGGAGTCAACTTCTTTGACTTTAAAGCTCGACCAATACCAGTCATCGGAGTAACTCGCATAAAAACATGTTCTCCTTCGCTAAACTCAAGATCTTTCCTCCTCTTATCGTGATAACTTTTCTGACGACTCTGAGAAGTCCTCATCTTCTCCTGAATCATCTTAATCTTTTCCGAAGTCTGTTGGACAATTTCCGGTCCAATCACATCACTCTCTCCAGATTCATACCAACACAATACAATGCCTCAAACGGAGCCATACCAATGCTCGAATGAAAACTATTGTTGTAGGTAAACTCAATCAATGGTAGATAACTATCCCAAGCTCCACCTTTCTCCAACACACAAGCTCTTAACAAATCTTCCAACGACTGAATCGTTCTCTCCGTCTGACCATTTGTCTGTGGATGATAAGCGGAACTCAAACGCAACTTAGTACCCAAAGCTTCTTGCAATCCCATCCAGAATTTAGATGTAAACCTCGGATCTCGATCCGACACAATACTAGAATGAATATCGTGCAAACTCACAATCTTCTCAACATACAATTCTGCCAACCTTTCCATCGGATAATCCATTCTTATCGGAATAAAGTGAGCAGATTTCGTCAACCGATCAATAATAACCCAGATAGAATCACAATTCTTCGATGTCCTTGGCGAACTAGACACAAAATCCATAGAGATTCCATCCTATTTCCATTCCGGAACAAACAACGGTTCCATCAATCCTGACGGTTTCTGATGCTCAACCTTCGACTTCTGACAAACCAAACAAGCATACACAAACTCAGCAATTTCCTTTTTCATTCCCAGCCACCAAAACAACTTCTTCAAATCATGGTACATTTTAGTAGCACCAGGATGAATACTCAATCCACTACGATGTCCTTCTTCCAAAATACTCTTCCTAATATGTGCAACATCCAGAACACACACCCTATTACCAAATCTCTCTCATCAATCCGGAACTCGCCTCCTTGACCTTGGTTGATCAATGTCAATTTATCAACTAACCCAACATCGGACTTATGTTAATTCCGAATTTCTTCCAGAATACCACTAGTCAGTTTCAACATACCTAATTTCACACTATTCGGAGTAGTTTCACATACCAAACTTAAATCTCTGAACTGCTCAACCAAATCTAACTCACGGACCATTAACATCGACATATGCAAGGACTTCCTACTCAAGGCATCCGCAACAACATTTTCCTTACTAGGATGGTAATTCAAACCGAAATCATAATCCTTTAGAAATTCTAACCATCTCCTTTGCCTCATATTCAACTCTTTCTGATCAAAGAGATACCTCAGACTTTTGTGATCACTGAACACCTCAAACCGAGAACCATATAAATAATGCCTCCACAACTTCAAAACAAACACAACAGCTGCCAACTCCAAATCATGAGTCGGATAATTCCTTTCATGTACTTTCAATTGTCTCGAAGCATAAGCCACCACTTGCTTATCTTGCATCAACACACCACCTAATCCCATTAATGATGCGTCACAATACACAACAAAAGACAGTCGGATTTGGCAAAATTAAGATCAGAGCACTTGTCAACCTCCTCTTCAGCTCTTGAAATCCTTTCTCACACTCAACATCCCAAACAAACATCTGACCCTTCCTGGTCAACTTAGTCAACGGTAACACTAATTTGGAAAATCCTTCTATAAACTTCCTGTAATAACCTGCAAGACCCAGAAAACTACGGATCTCAGAAGCATTCTTCAGCGCTTCCCACTGAGATACTGCTTCTACCTTCGTAGGATCCACAGCAATTCCATTCTTGGAATTTACATGGCCAAGAAAACTTACTTCACTTAACCAGAATTCACACTTGGACAACTTCGCATAAAGCTTCTTCTCTTTCAACAATTCCAACACAACTCTGAGATGTTCTGCATGCTCTTCATCGCTCTTCGAATAAATTAGAATATCATCAATGAACACCACCACGAACTTATCAAGATACGGATGAAATATCCTGTTCATATACTCCATGAAAACACCAGGTGCATTAGTAACTCCAAACGGCATAACAGAATACTCATAATGTCCATACCTCGTTCTAAATGCAGTTTTCTGAATATCTTCCGACTTCACACGAATCTGATGATATCCAGATCTCAGATCAATCTTACTAAATACACAAGCTCCAACTAGTTGATCTATCAAATCATCGATCCTCGGCAAAGGATACCGATTCTTGATTGTAACTTTATTCAGCTGTCTGTAATCAACACATAATCTCATTGAACCTTCTTTCTTCTTAACCAACAACACTGGAGCACCCCACGGTGAAACACTCAGACGAATAAACTTCTTCTCAAGCAATTCCTCAAGTTGACTCTTCAACTTTCTCAATCTAGAAGCAGACCTCTTATAGGCATCCTCGAATTCGAACTAGTTCTAGTAACAAAACCCATTAAGACTTCACCTTGCACTCTCACACCGTTCCACTTACTTCATCACGGAACACTTCATAAAAAATTACATCCAATAGGTCACATGCCTTTTTATTGCTCTCGCCGAGATCTAAATCTCTCGTTACGCAAACCATAACGCTTCTATTCTTGCCGACTCAACTAATTTCACGCACTGTAAAGCTGGCACAATAAGTACATCCCATCCAACGCGATCCCGACTACTATCAACAAGAGATTAAGGGTGATCAGTTCCTCAATTTATCAATAGATAGTCAACAATCATGAGGTGGCATCAACTATCATTACCAAACCACAACAGCATCTTCAATCTTACCCTTCAAGCTACTTAAACATAACCATGCTTGAAGCATCAACTGCTCGGCAATACTTACATCTTACAATCGGAGGTATACTGAACCAACCTCTTGCACAAAACTTCAGAGAAGAAACTTCTCCCCCACTTATTTCACACATACCTCTGCAGACAACGAAAAGGAAACAATCAAGTACCGACAGTGTTTCACACACATGTCGCATACCAAAAGGGAGTAAACACATAAACAACCTGGCCGATAGACCAACCTACTCTGATACCACTGTTGCAACACCCCTTCTAAATAACCCGTGAATATATTAATTAAATTAGAGTAACATGGAAAACAGGGATGTCACAATTCAAGATAAATATAAAACCTCAAATTTACAGTTGTCATGTTTTACTGAAGGAATTATTAAAATAAATATTCGAATCAACATCATGTTATACACAACGGAAATATCTCAAAACCGGAATAACTTCACTTCATAAGTATTCCCAACATAAATTAAACAATAGAGTATAAAATAAAACTTGTCATTCAAATGTTTCCCCCAGTGTTACAACCTATCAGAGCACGACACTGACACGCGGACTTAAAATAACATAGCTCTAGAGCCATCCTCACCAACTCCTGAGCTGCTAACTTTAATCTGAAATCATTAAAGTAAGGGTGAAATTTCTCATAATTAACATGCATTATAAGTTTCTCAATCAAAATTATATCACAAGCATATTATTTCACCCATATTAGCATAAACTCAGATTCAACACACAGTTCCAATCATACAAGTCATTATGCACAAATCAATAATCAACCAAAGAATTGTAACACTAGAAGACATCCTAACATGTTACAATTACATGCAAACACAAATGCAGACACAATGCATGTGGTACCAATCACGTGACCAAGTTACCCATCATTGATCCATCATCAACCGGATACAGCAACCATCGATTCGTCCATAACACTCGGACATGAATCCAGCCGAAGCAATCATCGATTCGTCCGTAACACTCGGACACGAATCCAGCCTAACCACCCATCATCTCTCGGGTATCGGTTAACGGCAATACAAGTCAAATTCCACATAATGGGAATTAACTTCACCAAAACAATGCATATGCATGCACATCACCAACATGCAACATCAATCAACGGAGTATGATCACAACATAATTCCAAATAACTCCAAAACCAATATATCACATGATCATATCTCAATCATAATGGATAGCAGGTACAACACATAAGTGTCAGTTCTCATTCACCAAATCAGAACAATTCATAAACAATTCTACATCATTCTCAAAATACCAAAGTTTACAAAAAATCGGGAATTCGACTCTTTTTAAAATAATTTTCATAAAATAATATTTTTCTTATTTTATAAAATAGAGTATTTAATGTAAGAAATAACGTCCAAAACGGCACTCAAAACGGACTTACGGTTTGAAAGTTATGAATTTTCAAAGTTTAGTATTTTTCAAAAAGTTACAGCAGAACCCGGTTCCTACATATACAGGAACCGGTTCCTACGAAGTTCAGAAAACACCCATTCTGGAAAATGTACTGGAACCCGGTTCCTACCCATACAGGAACCGGTTCCTACGACCAATTTTGCAAGTTTTTGTAAATTTTCACAGTGGAACCCGGTTCCTCCCCACTGGGAACCGGTTCCTGCGACCTGAAAAGTCAAAAACTGCTATTTTGACAGCATTTATTCATTCCAATCCCATCCAATTCATACTCATACGAATCCAACTCCCAGCAATGTCAAAACAAGTTATAGTGCATAATTCCAATGAGATTATAACACACCATAATATCATACAATTCCCTCATAACATCAAATTGAATCAAAACATAAAATTCATGGGATTGGGGTTTGAATTTCATAAATCCTAAATTGGGATTCCTAACATGCTTAATCAATTCTATTGATCCCAAAATCTATAAGGCATAGTAATTAATCGAAATCACCCCTTACCTCGCGATGATCCTTCGAATTCACGACGTTTGGCTTTTTCCTCTCTTCTCTTCTCTTCTCAAATTTCACGTACAATGAGTTTTTCCCAAAACCTTCTTTTCCTTTATCCTTTTTATCCTTATTTTTATTTTCCTTTTATTATTTGCCAAACAATAATAATAAATTAGTAATTATTTTAGTAGAGCTTTTTACTTCACACACCTCTAATTCAACTTTACACCCCCGATCTTCTTTTTTAATTCCATAATTAATTTATCCATTTAATCCAAAATATTATTAATTAAGCCTTTAATTAATTTAATAATTAAATTCCTAATTATTTAACACATGAATTAAATTTGGGGTGTCACACCCTGCCCCCCGAACTCAAGAAAACATCTCTAAAGGTCTTTCCTGTTCTTTTCAGCCTTTCCTTTTGGATAAAAGAAAAGTCGGTGGCGACTCTTGCTATCTGCAACATTTGCGATCAAACGCAAAACACCCAAGTTAGTTCTCCCACTGTATCATAGAATTGGCGAATCTGCTGGGGAGCATCTTAAAAGTTGGGTTACCTTATGGCTAGATCACTTTTACCTGCTTTCATTGTTTAAATTGCTTGCTTTACATTATTGGTTCTTTGTTTGGGTTTATTTTGATCCTCTACCCGGATCTGAGGCACCTTTTAGGTAAGTAGCAATAGATTATGGAAACTGTGTGGGGTATACCGACATGGTCTAAGCAATATCTATGTTAGTGTGACGCATTTGTTGGTACCGGTATCCCTTGTGTTGAAATGAGGAGAATACGGGGCCGCTGAGTGGCGTCATGAAGCACTAAATGACCTTAGAAACTTACTTGACCAACTTGGCCATTAGGAAGTAGTGAGATAGCCGGTTTTGGTGTAAATCTGAAAATTGGTTGATACTCGATACTACACTCATTGAGACTTGACTCCTGAGTTTTGTTTGGTTGTGAGTCAATCGCTTATTGAACGAAGCTTGTGGGAAAGTTCAGTGATATTGAAATCCCTTAGAACCCGGTTACTATTAACTAGGACAGGTTGAGCCAACTAAACTTCAAGAGGATACTTACCTACAAACTCCATGCAAGCCTAAACCTAAGGATTTGTCTGCTTTGTATGTATATGTTTATTTGCATATCAACTTGCTTACTTTGCATACTTGTATATAACATCATGCCATAGCATTTTCAATAACCATTTCAAGGATCGTGAGGGTCTATGATGCAGGGTTACATTGAACCAGGCGTCTATCAAGGGGAAAGGGGATTTATTTTCCTCTAACCAAACACCGTCAAAGATCAAGTACAACAACTTGAGTCAAGGGTTACAACCCGCCCGACATGGTGAGCTTAATTCTCGTGGAAGGACATCCACCGATACAAATTTCTCCAATCAAAGTTGTAAGTAACTACTAACATTTGCCCCGCGAGATCCTTGAAAACATGCATCCACATATCATGCATCATATCATGACAGGTTTCTCCCATACAGGTCTCCTTATCTTCCTACTGTTTATTTCAGTGAGATGGATATGGAACAAACGGTGAAATATCTCCAAGCCTAAAACGCTCAATTCCAACAAATGTTCCTGGCCATGGCTAAGGAGCAAGAGGACTTGAAGACTCTCCTTCTCAAAGACAAGAAGAAGAAGCCTAAGAAGTCAGTAGGCGTCCTGAACTTAGGAAGAAGACTTAGAGGACCAGTCAAGGGAGCTCTAGATCTTCCAACTCCATCCAACATGGGGGATAGTCATGAAGAAGACAATAGTCTGGAGATTGATGAAGTCGAAGCTGACTACTCTGAGGAACAATATCCTCCCGCTGATGACAAGTACAAACAGTTAAAGGATCGCCTCAATGCTATGGAGATTCAGCAGATACCTGGCTTGGATTTAGGAGACATGGGTTTGGTCTTTGGAGTGGTCATCCCGCCGAACTTCAAAATCCCTACCTTTGCCCTGTACGATGGAGTCTCTTGCCCTAAGATGCACTTAAAGTCTTATGTCCGTAATATTCAACCATACACAACTGATTTGAAGCTGTGGATCCATTTCTTCCAAGAGAGCCTAGTAGGGACTCAACTCGAATGGTTCTATCAATTGGAGACTTCTCACATCCACACCTGGGAGGATTAGCTGCTACTTTCTATAAGCAGTACCAGTACAACGCTGATCTTGCACCAACTCGTGTGTGTGATACAGTGGCAGAAACGACTGTTTAATACTGGTTTACATTTTGCGTTTTGTGTTTGCAAAATGTCGCGATGAGCAAGAGTCCCCATCGACTTTTATTTCATCCAATCATGGAAAAGGAAAAAGAACAGAAAAAAACCTTTTTTCGAGATATTCTGAGTACGGGGGGTAGATTATAGAAAGGGAAGATATTAGCACCCTTTCTATCCATGGTTTTCCATGGGCTCTTAGGCACTTTCTCATATTTTTAAAATTGCTTGTGTGTGTGCTTGCTTTGAAATTTTTTTACATCGTGATAACCCTTGTATCAGTCCTCAAGGGTGTGACGAAGTTGTTTTTTGAAAACTGTTTTGAAAAGGTGTTAGTGTGAAAAGATTTTTTTTGAGCAAGTACTTAAGATTCTACCGACTCGAAAAAAGATTGTTCATTTTATTTCCTTTAGACAGCGCTATCCCACTATTAAGGAGTAGGTAGCATTGTCGTTGGAGTTTGTAAGGGACGTTCGAAATGGACAAATACAATCACTAAAGCAATAGTTAGAAAACTTTAGTAGTAACCCTGGAGTCTTAAGATCTTTTCGAGGCAACCTTTCCGAAGGCAACATTTCCGAGGCAACATTTCCGAGGCAACATTCAAATGGGACAATTTGATCTCTTTAGACTGGAGGGCAACCACTAAAATCTCCTATGCTTAATGATTGTTTACCGAAGGCGGCCGAAGTGAGAGTATACCCTAAGAGTGAATATGTGCGAGTAATTTATTTTCAGTTTATTATCTTTGCACATTAGGGTTTTCTAACCATTTTAATTTTGTCATGCATTCTTGCCATACAATCCTAAACATACATCTAACAGTTAAGAGTTTTGCGGAAAGTAAAAGCGGAAAAATAACCTACGCTTATTACATGGCTTTGACAGTTACATAATTGTCGTTGACAGTAAATAAAGTTTTGAAAATTTAAAAACCCTAATTAAACTATTACATCCTCAAAACAGTTACAAAAATAATAAAAGAATTAAATGTGTGTGGTTAGTTAAATGCGAGGCGATTAGGGTTTTGACCCTTTGAATAATCCTACTTGCGATTGATTAAAGAAAAAAAATGTTTTTTTTGGTCATGTTTTGTTATTTGAGAAAATAATGGAGAATTAAATTAAAAGAAAATCCTCAGTCCTAATTTATATTAATTTTCGAAAATTAATTAATTAATTCTAAACAACCTATTTTTGTATTTTTGTTTTATTTGAGAAAAAATAGAAAAATTAAATCAAGAGTTAACCTAATTTTCTAATTTACTAGAGAGATGCGAAACCAGTCGTGTTTGATCGGGTCCCAGTCTTACAGTGTTGTGGACTGCTGTATGGGGATAAGAGAGGAAGAACCCGGATAGTAAGGTTATGAGAAGGAACCTGGATAGTAGGGTTACTTCGAGATGAAAGCCTGGATAGTAGGGCTTGAGAAGGAACCTGGATAGTAGGGTTACTTCAAGATGAAAGCCTGGATAGTGGGGCTTGAGAAGGAACCTGGATAGTAGGGTTACTTCGACATGAAAGGCTGGATAGTAGGGCTGTGAGAAGGAACCTGGATAGTAGGGTTACTTTGAGATGAAAGGCTGGATAGTAGGGCTTGAGAAGGAACCTGGATAGTAGCTTTACTTCGACATGAAAGCCTGGATAGTAGGGCTTATGGGAAGGAACCTGGATAGTAGGGTTACTTCAAGATGAAAGCCTGGATAGTAGGGCTTATGGTAAGGAACCTGGATAGTAGGGTTACTTCAAGATGAAAGCCTGGATAATAGGGCTTATGGGAAGGAACCTGGATAGTAGGGTTACTTCAAGATGAAAGCCTGGATAGTAGGTGTTGTACCCCAAAATTTGCCCTCCCATATTTCTCAATACATTTCAAGTGAGGTCTTCAAATTGCTCAAGGAAGTCCAATGGTTGACCAGACAAGCTCCCTCCTAAGGCAGTCTACCTCAAATTAGGGTTTCATGTTGCATCAAGATACTTGAGTCCAAGGGATCACAAATTCTCACCATTGTCCTAATATTTTCTCAAGATCATTCATGTCAAGTTTCAAGCCTTACAGAGGAAGTTTGCTCAGTCAATTGCTCAAAGGCCTGAAAATCAACTGTGCTAGGGCAAAAGTCAATTGTGGCCCACATACAGTCAAACTTCAATATTTTTGGTCAACATCCTCATTTTGAAATATTATTTATCATTTGATAAAGGGTTGATCATGATTCATCAAGGATTGCTCACAATTCATCAAAATCCAAAAGCTGCTAAATTAGGGTTTTGTAGGAAAAGTCAACTCAACTTTGACCAAGCATAACTTTTTCATACTTTATTATAAATGACCCATCCAAAGCTAATTTTGAAGAGGATGCAATGACCTACAATTCATCTTCGGCTCCCAAGTTCAAAATATTCACTCACAAGAAGTTATGAATTTGGACATTATAGGTCATTTAAAAAGTCAACAAAAACACCTTTTTTGTCAAAGCTTCATACATGAATATGGAAGACTCAATTGAGATGATACCAAAAGGGTTGCTTAGAGTACATCTCAATATTTCTAAAAAGTCCAAGAACACCTTCAAAGAGTCAAAATTGAGGAAGTTATGCATTGGTAAAGTTGACCTTTTTTGCAAAATTGCCAAAAGTCAAAAGTGCCTCAAATTGCAATTTTTGTCAAATGGGCCTCACTTTTTGCATTTTTTTTTAGTTTGCAACATGGTCCACGAGCCCTAACTCTTCCCACTTGCATTGATATTATTTTTACCATTTATTTTGATTTTTTATTTCAGTTAAATCAAATTAAATCAAAATAAATCATGAAAAAATCTAAATCATTGAAACTTCAAGATATTGTGCATATTTCAGGTCCTATATCCAGCTAGCAAGTGAATCAATTCGTGCAAGGCCTTTGTGTACATGAAAAGATTGGTTTTGGCCTATTCTTGGAAAGATTTTCAAGTGAATCAAATCAAGATCAAAATCCATAATGGATATAGATTGAGAGCATAATTTCAACCCTAAGTTATTCCTTGGTATATAGTGAACATTTGCAGACCTAAAACACAAGGTTTTGGAGGCGTGAAAAGGCAGAACAAACTTGGAAAAATCACAAAAAAGTGCTGGGTTGATTTCACACTTCCAGGCGATCACAAGACTCCCCGACCATGTCATTCACTTCCTGGGATCACAAGCAAGCTATACCAATCAAGAATAAGGAGTTTCCAGCGCTAGAACTCACTGTAAGTCAGCCACGACAATGGCTTCTTTTTGAAATCGAATTGCATGATTTTGGCATCTATAGCATGAAATACTTATATATTATTGCTCCTTGAAACATTTGCAAACTATCTATAACATTCAATTGCATTTTTGTGGACTATATCAGGATTTTCCATTGTTAGGGTTTTTTGCTTCGATTTAAGATCTTTGTGTACAGGTAAAATTGCCCCCCAAGAAGGGTACCATGATACTCAGCAAGCCAAGACGAGTTGATTCATGGCATTAGGTTTCATTTCTTATGTCTGCGTGTGATTTTAAGGTATACAGGGGTTGTAGCTACAGACATTTGTTCGTAGGTAAAAGTCTATGACTTTTACCAACGGAGCAAAGAGGAAGATGCCTGGCGTGGCACATTCCTATTCGTCTGTTTGAAAATTCGCGCGCAGGAATTTAACAAAGTTATTTTTCTTTTATATTATTTATTTGTCCCTTTGTATACAACAAGCGTGTGTAGTTCAGCTGGCATTGATGCAGGTGGAAAAGGCCTCAGGACCTGGGTTCGAATCCCAGGTCCCCCCATTATTTCATGTTATTTTTCTTCAGATGTTCAGGCGCGCACGTAAGGCCAAAGGATCACCATGTGCCCTCAGGATCCAACCATTGGATCTCCAGATGGCCAGATCTAAAGGTCATCAGATGAAGGAGCATCATAGGCCTTGGTCAACATGCAGCAGGGAACCTTGAAGGTCAACATGGACCTTTGGTTTTGGGCCAGAATTGCTAGCAACACACCCCTCCAAATTAATTTCTCAGGCCCATTTTCTTCTTCTTTTCATTTATATTTTCTTTTATTTAATTTATTTAATTATCTTTACTAACACAAATTAATTTTTCTTTTTATCAAAAAATCCTAAAAATAATTTTTCATCCAATTAGATTTTGGTTTATTTTTTATCAAAAAAATTAATTAATTTAATTAGTTTATTTAATTTTAGGGTAACTTAAATTCTTTTGTAAATAAATTAAAAACAATTAGAAAATTAGGGTTTTAGTTTAATTTAATTCTATTTTCTTTTTCCTAAAAAATAACCAAAAATATAAAAATAGGCCATGTAAATTATTTTCTTTAATTAACTTAATTACTAATTAATTTTGTATTTAATTTAAAAACCTTATTCTTTTTTCTTAAATAATTAAAAACAACAAAAATAATTGTTTCTTTCGATTAGGTTAGACGGGGTCAAAACCCTATTTCTCTCTCGTTCTCGATTCACCGCGCTTTATTATTTTTACCATATTAATGTAATTGCTCACAAGTTGTAATAGATTAATTAGGACTTTTCTCCTTTTCATTTTATCGTTTTGTTTTTACGGGTTATTTTTGGCTATGTAATTAATACCCGAAGCCTTGTAATAGCTTAGCTTTACTTTCCGCACTTTAAATTCTGCAAACTATTAACTGTTAGATGTATGATATTAGGGTTGCATGACAAGAATGTATGATTAACTTTAAAGCGGTTAACAAACCCTAAATGTGCAAAGATAATAAACTTGAAATTGAATCACTCGCACATGCGCACTCCTAGGGTACACTCTCACTCTGGTTGCCTTCGGTAAACGATCATTAAGTATAGGGTATTTTAGTGGTCGCTCTTTTGTCTCAAAGATCAAAGTTGCCTCAGAAAGGTTGCCTCAGAATTGTTGCCTCGAATATTGATCTTAAGACATTAGGGTTATTACTAAGACGTCCTAACATTGCTTTAGTGATCGTACGTCCCTTTCGAATTGACCCTTAAAACTCCAACGACGGTTCTACCTACTCACTAATAGTGGGATAGCATTGTCTAAAGGAAACGAACATAGAACAATTATTTTTTCGAGTAGGTAGATGCTAGTAGGTACTTGCTCAATACAAATAAACTTTTCCACATTTACACTCCTTTCAAACAAAGTTTTCAAAAACACTTCGTAACACTCTTGAAGACAGAAGCAAGGGTTAAATCGAAGTCAAACAAAAACTTTTTTCAAATCAAACACACACAAGCAATTTTGAAAATGATGAGCAAGTACCTAAGAGCCCGTAGAAAACTACGGATAGAAAGGGTGCTAATACCTTCCCTTTCTATAAACTACCTCCCGTACTCAAAATCTCGAAAAAGGAACTTTTCTGTGCTTTTTCCTTTCTAGTTGGATAAAATAAAAGTCGGTGGCGACTCTTGCTTATCGCGACATTTTGCAAACACAAACGCAAAATGCAAACCAGCATTTCAAATAGTTCCGGTTATGCCATCGTATCACAGAACTGGCGACTCTGCTCGGGAATTTATAAGTGGGGTATACCTTAGGATTAGTTCATCATATTTGCTTCTATTGTTTGATTTGATTGCTTTATTTTTGTGGTCTTTGTATTGGAGTTACTATAGATCCTAACTCGGATCTGGGGAACACCTGTTAGGTAAGTAGCAATAAACTGTGAGGGAACTGTACGACGTATACCGATACAGTTGAAGTAGTAGCTACATTGATGTGGCACATTGGTTGGTACCGGTATCCCTTGTGGAGAAACGAGGAGAATACGGGGCTGCTGCGTGGTGTCGTTAAGCATCAACTGACCTTAGAACCTATAATTGACCAACTTGGCCATAAGAATTAGTGAGATAGCCGGTCTCGGTATAAAGCTGGGAACTGGTTGATACTCGATACTACACTCATTAAGACCATACTCTCGAGATAGTTTCGGCCGCAAGAAAAGATTGCGTGAGCTGAAACCATGACCGATGGAGGATGGTCAGTGATATTGAGAACCTCTAGAACCCGGTTACTATTATTAGGACAGGTTGAACCAATTGAACTTCAAGAGGGTAGTACCTAGACTCCATGCAAGCCTGAAACTTAAGGGCTCTTGTGTGACTTGTTTGCCTTTACCATGTTTGTTACCTGCTATACCTGTTGTGTGCTTTTATCATGACATCATGCATCATAACATAGCATGCATACTTCATTAGACTAACCATTCAGAGACTGAGGAGATTTATATTTGTTCTGTTTTGCAGATTATGGCTACCATGCACAGAAATACCATTCGAGTCAACTTCGTGCAAATACCTGCTCAGCTCAGAGAGTTAGTCTCAAAAGTTCCTGATACTTCTTCATTTGTTAGAAGACATGGTCATCTCCTTAGCCTGGTCACTTCAAAGTTGGATGAGCAGATGATGAGCGTGCTTTTCCAATTCTTTGATCCGGTGCATCATTGTTTCACCTTCCCGGATTACCAGCTAGTTCTTACTTTGGAGGAATTTTCTGACTTACTGGGTATATCCATTCTCGAGCAGACACCCTTCACAGGTTTAGAAGAGGCTCCTAGGCCAGAGGATATTGCTTCAGCCCTACATCTAAAAAGGGTTGATGTAGTGTCTAACTGGGAGACACGAAGTGGGGTTAAAGGTTTCTTGGCCAAGTTTCTAATGGATCAAGCTCAACAGTTCTGGGATAACTTGGATTTTCAAGCATTTGAAGACATCTTGGCTCTCCTCATCTACGGCTTGGTTCTTTTCCCGAATCCAGATTCCTTCATAGATGTGAATACGGTCAGGATCTTCTTGTCTCGTAATCCAGTGCCTACTCTTCTGGGTGATATTTTACATGCTCTCTATACCCGTGTTGTACGAAGAAGGGGTAATCTCATGTGTTACATGCCGCTGTTGGTGAGGTGGTTTATTTCGCACCTCCCCAAGTCTGTATTAAAGAATGAAGAAGGGTTAGGTTGGGCTTACATAATCATGTCCCTTGCCCATACGGACATTCTTTGGAGTTCTAAGGACATGGAAAGAGTAGCTGTCATTGATCGATGTGGGGAATACCCTAATGTCCTATTGCTTGGAATTAGAGGGGGAATAACCTACAGTCCTTGCTTGGCTCTATGACAGTTTGGTCGCGCTCGAAGAGACGGCCCTCATGAGCTACTTCTTACAGATATTGTCTTTGACTATAAAGGGGACGTTAATGAGCATCGCCGAAGGTTTATACGAGTCTGGGGCATGGTGAACAGGTATGACCCTCACGAGCTAGGATCGAAGACTTCTCTCCCGATGCAACCTTATCTCCAGTGGGTTCGAGCCCGTGCTCAAAAGCTGGGGATGCCTTATGAAGCTGTTTTGCTAGTGGTTGTGGAGCATACTAATTAAGAAGGTGTTCCTTATACAGTCCTCTATCCCTATATGCCTACTGATCTTGGGGCATTGAAGAGATCTTGGATCCAGTTGAAGGAAGAAAGGGATACCTACAGGGAAAAGTATCATGAGCAGGAACGAAAGATCTTGAAGCTCACGAGGCAACTTGAGAATGAAAGGACAATCAATGATTATGTCAGCACGAAGGGAAAACGACCATGGGATTTCTGATGTCTTTTATTGTTTCTAGTTAGATTTGCTTTTTAGTTTATTTCTTTTGTAACGCCTTGAAGGCATTGTTAAACATTGTTACAAGTTTAATCTAATAAAGTGTGTTTTATTTTGTTTTACAAATTTGAATCTCCCAAAGTCTTTGAAATCATTTCATACGCATTCCATTATCATGCACCTCATTACAGGTACCATTCCAGGTTTCTTATCTTCTTCGTTGTTTATTTCAACACATAATGTCTTCTGAAACACCTACCAATCAAGCCATCAAAGCTCTTCAAGCACAGAATGCTCAATTCCAGGAGATGTTCTTGAACTTGGCCAAAGGGCAACAGGATTTGAAGACTCTCATCCTGAAGGAGAAGACGAAGAAGAAGAAGAAGAAGAAGAAGAAGAAGGTGGTTCTTTTGAATATGGGTCACAGATTTGGGAATAGGTTGCGACAGGAAGCTGATCTGTCTCATTCATCTGGAGGAGGAGAGAATCAAGAGGAAGGAAAGGGTCCTAGCCCTGTGGTCTCTGATAATGACACTGATTTTGATGATGAACAGTACCCTCTTTCTGAGGATAGGTACAAACAACTTGAAGACCGTCTGAGTGCTATGGAGGTTCAGAAGGTCCCGGGTTTGGACTTCGGAGATTTGGGACTAGCATCTGGGGTGGTGATTCCTCACAAGTTTAAAGCTCCGGTCTTTGCTAAATACGATGGAGTATCCTGCCCAAAACTCCATCTCCGCTCATATGTCCGAAAGATTCAACCTTACACTGCTGATAGGAATCTATGGATGCATTTCTTTCAAGATAGTCTGTCAGGGACTCAACTTGAATGTTTTTATCAATTGGAAGGAGCTAATGTCCGCAACTGGGAGGACCTTGCTGCTACTTTTTACAAGCAGTACCAGTATAATACCGACCTTGCTCCCACTCGTACTCAGCTTCAGAGTATGTCCATGGGTGCAAGCGAAGGTTTTAAGGACTATGCTCAGAAGTGGAGAGATCTGGCTGGAAGAGTCCAACCCCCTCTGTCTGATAGGGAGTTGGTTGATATGTTTCTGGGGACCTTGTTTGGTCTGTTTTTTAATCATTTAATCGGTAGTTCATCATCCGGGTTTACCGAATTGATTATAACTGGGAAGAGGGTAGAAGCTGGTATCAGAAGTGGCAAGATACATAAAGGTGCTTCATCAAGTACAAAAAAGAAGCCTTTCAGGAAAGAAGCTAGTGCAGTTTACGGCTCGAGGAGCCAAAGCAGACCTGAGCGCCGCCAAGCGGTAAATGCGGTAGTAATATCAAGACCTACAGTTGCCCCGCAATGCAACAATCAGCAAAGAATGGAGAGGCCGCAGAGACAATACACTCAGCTTAATATGACCTTGTCACAAATTCTACCATAATTGTTGAAAACCAACCTGGTAACTCTGAGGGAAGCCCCGAAAAATCCCAGCACCACATCTCCGCTGTATAATCCGAATGCCCGCTGTGCCTATCACTCCGATAGCCCGGGTCATGATAAGAACAATTGTTGGGCCTTGAAGAGTAAGGTGCAAGATTTTATTGAAGCTAAAGAGATTGAGTTTTACGCTCCAGAAAAACCCAATGTCATAACTGCTCTGATGCCCAAACATGATCAGGGAGTGAATGCAATTTAGAATGATGAAGAAGAGTCAGATATCGACAGCTAGATTTACCCGACTATTGATGGTGGATTGAACAATTGGACGACAAAGGACTTCGTGCCCGTTTCTTTTATTACACAGTAATAGACTTTTGTTTTGAGACTTGTAATTGTAAATTTGAAACTTTACGGCCCGGTGCCTTACCCGAGGCACCTTGGCTTTGTTTGTGAGGGCTTACTATTTGTCATTTTCATATATCATCAATAAAGCATTGGACGTTTCTTGCATTACAAATTTTGCGCTCTTTGTTTTTCCTTTCTATCTTGCACTTAATCAAAACAGCTATTTGTCTTACACACACTCACATATCATAATACAGGTCCACATCCACTCTGGATCCCATTGATAACAACTCTGCTACTGCCAGTTATGACTTCGAAAATCCGATCAACCAAGCCGAGGACGAAGGTGAGGATGATTGTGAAGTTCCTGGGGAACTTGCTAGACTATTACTTCAGGAAGAGAGGGTCATACAGCCGCTTGAAGAGCCAGTAGAATCAGTAAACTTGGGTACAGAGGAAGACAAGAAAGAGGTCAAGATAGGTGCAAATCTGGAGCCTAGCGTCAAGCAGCGATTGATACAAATGCTACGCGGCTATGTTGAGATCTTCGCTTGGTCTTATGAAGATATTTCTGGGTTGGATACTGATATTGTAGTACACCATCTGCCGACTAAAGAAGACTGTCCTCCAGTAAAGCAGAAGGTTCCCCGTATGCGCCCCGAGATGTCTGAGAAAATCAAAGCTGAGGTTATGAAACAGTTTGACGTCGGGTTTCTAGCCGTTACTTCTTACCCGCAGTGGGTTGCCAATGTGGTTCCGGTGCCGAAGAAAGATGGTAAGGTCCGCATGTGTGTAGACTATAGAGATCTGAACAGGGCAAGCCTCAAGGATGATTTCCCTCTGCCTCATATCGATGTTCTGGTTGACAACACCGCACAACATAAGGTCTTCTCCTTTATGGATGGTTTTTCTGGTTACAATCAAATTAAGATGGCTCCCTAAGACATGGCGAAGACAACTTTCGTTATGCAATGGGGCACCCACTTCATACAAAGTAATGCCTTTCGTGTTGAAGAATGTTGGGGCAACTTATCAGCGCGCCATGGTCGCTTTGTTCCACGACATGATTCACCACGAGATTGAGGTATACGTTGATGACATGATTGCAAGGTCCCAGACTGAAGAAGAACATCTTGACCATCTCCAGAAACTATTCGACAGGTTAAAGATGTATAAGCTGAGGTTAAACCCGAATAAGTGCACCTTCGAGGTAAGGTCTGGTAAGCTACTGGGTTTCGTCATTAGTGATAAATGTATTCAAGTGGATCCCGCAAAGGTGAAGGTTATACAGGAGATACCGACTCCCCGAACAGAAAAGGAAGTTAGAGGCTTTTTAGGACGTCTGAATTACATTGCCCGGTTCATTTCGCACCTGACTGCTACTTGTGAGCCAATCTTCAAGCTGCTAAAGAAGGATCAAGTGGTAAAATGGAATGATGCATGTCAGGCCGCTTTTGAAAGGATCGAGGAATACCTCCAAGAGCCACATATTCTGATGCCTCCAGTTGAAGGAAGACCTTTGATCTTATACTTGACAGTACTGGATAATTCAATGGGGTGCGTGCTGGGGTAGCATGACGAGTCTGGCCGAAAAGAGCTTGCTATTTACTACCTTAGCAAAAAGTTTACTGACTGTGAGACCCGATACTCACTGCTTGAGAAAACTTGCTGCGCTTTGGCATGGGTTGCTCGCTGGCTGAGATAGTATATGTTGACTCACACTACCTTATTGATATCAAAGATGGACCCAATCAAGTATATCTTCGAAAAGCCTGCCTTGTGCGGAAGAATAGAAATATGGAAGATGATCTTAACTGAGTATGACATCCAATACACAACCCAAAAGGCAATCAAGGGGAGTCTGTTGGCAGATCACTTGGCACATCAGGCCGTGGATGATTACCAGTCTATGAATTTCGAGTTTCCAGATGAGAACATCATGTTGGTGACCGACTGTGAAATACTTTATGTTGTACCCCAAAATTTTCCCTCTCATATTTCTCCATACATTGCAAGAAAAATCTCCAAGTGGCTCAAGATTGCTCAAGAGTTGGACAGTCAAGCTATCTCCTAAGGCAGTCAACCCCAAATTAGGGTTTTGTGTTGCATCAATATCCTTGAGTCCAAATGACCTCAAGTTCTCCCCAATGTCCTAATATGTTCTCAAGATCATCCATGTCAAATTTCAAGCCTTGCAGAGGAAGTTTGCTCAGTCAATTGCTCAAAGGGTCCAAAAATCGACTATGCTAGGGCAAAAGTCAACTGTGGCCTACAAACAGTCAAACTTCAAGATTTTTTGTCAAAATTCTCATTTTGAAGGATATTTAATCATTTGATCAAGGGTTGATCATGATTCATCAAGGATTGCTCAAAATTCATCAAGACTCAAAAGTTGCTAAATTAGGGCTTTATAAGAAAAGTCAACTCAACTTTGACCAAGCATAACTTTGTCATACTTTATAATAAATGACCCATCCAAAGCTCATTTTGAAGAGGATGCAATTTCCTACAATCCATCTTCATACCCCAATATCAATAAATGCACTCACAAGAAGTTACAAATTTGGACATTATAGGTCATTTTTGAAAGTCAACAAAAACACCTTTTTTGCCAAAGCTTATAACTTGAGCATGGAATATCAAAATGAGATGAGACCAAAAGGGTTGCTTAGAGGACATCTCAAGATTTCTAGAAAGTCCAAGAACACCTCCAAAAGTTCAAAATTGAAGAAGTTATGCATTGTTGAACTTGGGAATTTTTGCAAAATTACCAAAAGTCAACTATCCCCAAAACTTCAAATTTTGTCAAATGGGCCCATTCTTTTCCACTTGGTTTGAGCTTGTACCATTGCACACGTGTCCTAGCTTCAGCCTTGAGATCATATTTATTTTTTATTATTTTATTTGATTTTTTATTGAATTATTTCATTTTAAATCAAATTAAATCATGTAAAATCCAAATATTGATTACTTGAGATCTTTTTGGTTGATTTAGGACTTAATCATCATCATGATCAGCATCAAATTCATATCTCACCATATCATGAACAAAAAGATGGATTTTTGACAAATTAGGCAAGCTTTCAAAAGTGAATCAAATCAAATATTTTATGCATTGATGTGGAAGATTCAAGGCACAATTGTTAACCTAATGCATTCCACATTACATAAGGAAGCTAGAGGGCATGAAAACAAGGCTAGAGGCTGCAGAAATAAGCAAAATAAAACTTGCAAAATTCACTAAAAAGTGTGAAACCAAAATCATACTTTGAGGCGTTTTCAGAAGCAAAGCTTGATACCAATCGATTGCCGGGTGTCTACTCAACCATCTGCAATCCAAAGCAAGCTCTCATACACACCAAAACGTGCTGTAAGTATCACGTCTCTCAGCCCTGTATTCGAAATCGTAGCTCTCAATTCTTACATCTTTCTGGAAAATCATTGATATATTTGTGACTCTCATGAGATTTCTAAGCTTGTGGCAATATTTAATTTCATTTATATGGACTGTAATCTCATAACAGCATGGCTAGGGTTTCGTGTTGGATTTTAGGGATTTACGTTTCAGGTGAAATTGAGTCTCGTGATAGACATGGTTGCACTCAGGAGAGGGAGACAAACCTAACCATGCCTCTGGAGGTCGTTTTTATGGCCTGGAATTAATTTTGGTATCGACCTGCGCATTTAGCTGCGGATCTAAATCTGCAGGTAAAGTTACAGGGGCTGGAGGTAGGGGACGATGGCGTGTCATCTCCCCAGTGGCTGGTTCAAATAATTCACGCGTTTTTATTTTTTTCTGGCATATGGCGCATTATCTCTTATTATTATTATCGTTTAATATACTAACAATTGAGACACATTGGCCTAGTGGCGAAGCAAGCAATGCAAATACCACCAGGACCTGGGTTTGAATCCCAGGTCCTCCAAATTTCTCTTTGATTTTTTCCTTCAGGTTATCATGTGCATATCCAGGCGCGCAGCATACCATACACCATCATTCAATCAATTGCCAGATGGCCATTGGCCAGATCTGGGAATTTTTTTTATTAATAACCATGTATTAAAAAAATATTTCATAAATAACCGGGTTTCGAAAAAAATTATGCAAATAACCATGTTTGAGATGGCTCCACAAAGGAGGAGCCATCTCAATTGGCGCATGCACCTCCTTTTTTAAGGGAGGCGCCATCTCACTTGGCGCCTAAGTGCTTAGGGCATGCCCTAAGCCAAGTGAGATGGCGCCTATGTACAAAATTAGGGCAAAAAAAAAAATTTTTTTTTCTTTCATGTGCGTTGCCTATTAGACAGAGATCAACAAAATGGATTTTTTATTTAAAAAAAAATAATTACATTCAACTGTTTTACATTAAAAGAACAGTAAAAAAAATGGATACAAAAAATACTGGGAAAAAAAAAGATACATCAGTGATCCCCCGGAACCCGGTAATGACCCCCGGTTCCGCATCCCCGTCCTCGCCTTTCTCTTGCTGGGTGTCGTCACGTTTCCTGCTGCGGCAAGGTTGATGGCCCAGCGAAGTCAATGCGATCTGAATCCATAAAATCAGTAAGGTCTCCATATCTCAAAGATCCGCTCTGGTAAAGTCGGTTACCCATACCCTCAAAGTTTGGTCGTGTTGGCGGTGGGTGGGGTTCCATGGTTGGTCGGTAGCATTGGTCGTCTGAGTATGGGGGGTAGAAAGGAAATGGATCTTGGGGTGTTTGGTATTGTGGATGTTGGGTTGTTTGGTGATATGGTGGTTGATGGTAGGTTTGGTCGGCTTGGTCATAATCTTCTGACATTCCCATATCAGGGCTAAGGCTGGATGTTGAGGGCGCCATATTGGGATATGTGGAAGACTGAAATTGTGTCTGGGGTATGTGGGTGTGCTGGTATTGGGGTAGGTATTGTGGTTGGGTTTGAGGCATATCCGGGTATTGGTAGTTTGGTGGTGATTGTGGTTGGTAGTACGACATTTGATTCTAGTTATGTTGTGGTGGGGAATGTGGTTGTGTGTTTGTTGGTCTGTTTCTTCTTGGGGGTTGGTTTGAGGTTGATGGATTTTATGTTTGTTGATGGGGAATCGAGGGTTGTGCCCATTGTGTGCGTGGGTCAACCAAGTACCTTGGATGAGACACGTGCATTTCTGGGTTACTAACCGACCTGTACCACGACATATATTGATCAGTGTGTCACATATTACCTTGAGTAAGGAAAACCGGGGATTGCAAGATGTAGCGGTGACGCCTTTGCCACATTTTACACCATTCCGGAGCAAAGTCTTTCAAGTTGGTAAGAACCCACTGGGCGTCGACCCTTTTTAGATGCCAGGGGGACAAATCTGTTGGATCACTTGGTATCTCTTGATGCATTCCGAACTGCATCTTCACACGGTCGCTGTGGTGCATCTCCACAATGTTGAACCGAATGAGTGCAGTCTTTGCAGTCCAAGTTGCTGCATCCTCTGGGTTTGGAGAATGGCCCAAACCCAAATATGGTCTCCAGACGAACTGCGATAAAATTTAAATCAGGTTAGCGCAAAAGTAATGTATAAATAATTAAAATGAACAAAAGTTAAAAGCTACGACGTACGTCATCTGGGCCTAAGTGATCCAACAGATTCCAGTAGAGTGCGACATTGAATCTTGGATTCTTGCCGTAATCCATACCCCTCACGCAGTACCTAAAGGAAATGAGAAACATGTTATTTTTAGCATATATTTTGGAAAGAGCAGAATAGTTATAAATGCTATAACTTAATGACTTAATTTGTTGCGTACGGGAAACCAAAAGTGTTGTTGTTGATGGGGTTTAAGGACTCCATCCTCCACCAACCCCAGGCTTGTAGTAAAAATGCGCACCCATAAAATGTACATTTTTCCTTGACTGCGTTTTTGCACAAGGAACTGTACAGGTGGGCTAATACTGCAGAACCCCAACTATATTTTCTAGTTTTTTCAAAATTTGTTAGTAAATGTAAGTACATGAAATTTACACTATTTCCCGTACTTTCGGGAAATAAAAATGTACCAAAAAGTATCATAAGATACGTTCTGGCTTTTACTACTCGGTCATTCTCTGAGGAATTTTCATTTAATTCCATACTTGCATAATGCCGTTTCAGGTCAGTGAGTAGTATTCCCTGCCCTCTTGCTCCACCACCTTCTACCATATCCCTACCCAACAGTTCTTCACACTGTGAGTTGGGTTGTTGAACCGACCCGTTCACCGCCTTACCGTCGATAGGGAGGCCCAGTAGCATGTACACATCCTCGAGAGTGATGGTACATTCACCTATTGGTAGGTGAAATGTATGGGTCTCTGGTCTCCACCTCTCCAACATTGCAAGAATGAATTTTGAGTCAATGGTGCAGTTGGAGATCTTTATCACATGTCCAAAACCTGCATATTCCAGATAAGGGACGATAAATGGGTCGGGAGCCAGGTAGTTGTGCGAACGGATTCTGAATCTTTTTGTATCCTGAGATCATAATTAAACAAGTGTAAGATTAATTAAGATGAACAACACGTTATTTGAAGTATGAAAAATGTATAACCAAAGAAGAGACTTACAAATGCAGCAATGTTTTCCCTTGTGCCTCTGTGAGTATTGCCCATTGTTACAAGAGCCATTGTTCAGAATGCTTGAGAGTATGAAAGACTTAGGAAGAAATAGAGAGTATGATAGACTTAAGAAATATTTCGTAGCAGAGAGTGAGAGTTGTGTGGGTGTGAGAGATGTTTCATAAGGTATGTATTTATAGGCAAATAAGTTTGATGTAGTGGTTGCTTGTGCTTGCATGCCTGCGAAGTGTCACATTTACATGCTTAGGGTGTTACACATATGCATGCATGCATTTACAAAAAATGTAAGGTGTCACTCTTGCAGGCTAGATGGCAGCCCATGCATGTATCACGATTGGACAGTAAGGGAGGCGCCATCTTACTTGGCGAAAGAGTACAAAAATGAATGGTGTCGCCACCCCATTTGGCGAATAAGAGGTGTCATTTGTTACAACATTGGCTCAGGCTACGTGACAGCCTTTGGGATTCCTTTCTTTGTTGCATGCAAGGCCATTGGAGTTGATGGGTGGAGTCTTACACAAAACATTTATGTGTGCAGAATAGGGCCAGGATAGGTGGCAGGCTAGGTGGCTTCATAAGCCCATGCATGTATCACGATTAGACAGTAAGGGAGGCGCCATCTCACTTGGTGAAAGAGTACAAAAATGAATGGTGTCGCCACCCCATTTGGCGAATAAGAGGTGTCATTTGTTACAGCATTGGCTCAGGCTACGTGACAGCCTTTGGGATTCCTTTCTTTGTTGCATGCAAGGCCATTGGAGTTGATGGGTGGAGTCTTACACAAAACATTTATGTGTGCAGAATAGGGCCAGGATAGGTGGCAGGCTAGGTGGCTTCATAAGCCCATGCATGTATCACGATTGGACAGTAAGGGAGGCGCCATCTCACTTGGCGAAAGAGTATAAAAATGAATGGTGTCGCCACCCCATTTGGCGAATAAGAGGTGTCATTTGTTACAGCATTGGCTCAGGCTACGTGACAGCCTTTGGGATTCTTTTCTTTGTTGCATGTAAGGCCATTGAAGTTGATGGGTGGAGTCTTACACAAAACATTTATGTGTGCAGAATAGGGCCAGGATAGGTGGCAGGCTAGGTGGCTTCATAAGCCCATGCATGTATCACGATTGGACAGTAAGGGAGGCGCCATCTCACTTGGCGAAAGAGTACAAAAATGAATGGTGTCGCCACCCCATTTGGCGAATAAGAGGTGTCACTTCTTACAGCATAGGCTCAGGCTACGTGACAGTCTTTGGGATTCCATTCTTTGTTGCATGCAAGGCCATTGGAGTTGATGGGTGGAGTCTTACACAAAACATTTATGTGTGCAGAATAGGGCCAGGATAGGTGGCAGGCTAGGTGGCTTCATAAGCCCATGCATGTATCACAATTGGACAGTAAGGGAGGCGCCATCTCACTTGGAGAAAGAGTACAAAAATGAATGGTGTCGCCACCCCATTTGGCGAATAAGAGGTGTCACTTCTTACAGCATAGGCTCAGGCTACGTGACAGCCTTTGGGATTCCATTCTTTGTTTCATGCAAGGCCATTGGAGTTGATGGGTGGAGTCTTACACAAAACATTTATGTGTGCAGAATAGGGCCAGGATAGGTGGCAGGCTAGGTGGCTTCATAAGCCCATGCATGTATCACGATTGGACAGTAAGGGAGGCGCCATCTCACTTGGCGAAAGAGTACAAAAATGAATGGTGTCGCCACCCCATTTGGCGAATAAGAGGTGTCACTTCTTACAGCATTGGCTCAAGCTACGTGACAGCCTTTGGGATTCCATTCTTTGTTGTATGCAAGGCCATTGGAGTTGATGGGTGGAGTCTTACACAAAACATTTATGTGTGCAGAATAGGACCAGGATAGGTGGCAGGCTAGGTGGCTTCATAAGCCCATGCATGTATCACGATTGGACAGTAAGGGAGGCGCCATCTCACTTGGCGAAAGAGTACAAAAATGAATGGTGTCGCTACCCCATTTGGCGAATAAGAGGTGTCACTTCTTACAGCATAGGCTCAGGCTACGTGACAGCCTTTGGGATTCCATTCTTTGTTGCATGCAAGGCCATTGGAGTTGATGGGTGGAGTCTTACACAAAACATTTATGTGTGCAGAATAGGGCCAGGATAGGTGGCAGGCTAGGTGGCTTCATAAGCCCATGCATGTATCACGATTGGACAGTAAGGGAGGCGCCATCTCACTTGGCGAAAGAGTACAAAAATGAATGGTGTTGCCACCCCATTTGGCGAATAAGAGGTGTCACTTCTTACAGCATAGGCTCAGGCTACGTGACAGCCTTTGGGATTCCATTCTTTGTTGCATGCAGAATAGGGCCAGGATAGGTGGCAGGCTATGGGGTTTCATTATTGCATGTAATATTATTGGCAGCCTTGGGGGGTTGCATCCCTTACTTAATTGAAATTTTTTGCCTTACGTTGAACATAACATTCATTCACATAATCTGTAAAATCTTCCAACCTTCGAATCAGTCATCAAACAATCAAACATTCCAGCATTCATACCTTCATACAATCAATAAACCTCAAACATTCCAACCTTCAAACCTTAAAACAATTCTACACAATGGCCTCTTCACCACAATTTGTTGTCAAAGCACATTTCAACGGTGAGACATACATTTGTCCCACAGTTGGGTTTTTGTTTAGAAACACCGACAACGTTCGATTTCTCTTAAACGGGAAAGCAAATTTCTCGTACTTTAAGAAAAGATTGGAGGCCAAACTTGAACGAGGCCCGGTATCCCAGATATTTTATCAGAGTCCAGTTTTCTTTGGAAACAACCAAGTAATTTTTTATAAGGTTGAAGTTCAAGATGACGAGGATCTCCAGAACATGATTTCCAGCCATGTCTATTCTGGAAACGACTCTATTGAGTTGTACGTTTTGCTTCAAGAGCCTCCGGTGACACAGGAGGTAGAGCCTCCGGTGACACAGGAGGTTGATCCTTTGGAGAATGAACAAGATGAGGTAGATGCAGTTGATGATGAAGAAGAAGATAACGAGTTAGAGTTTGATGAAATGGTGAACGACGATTCTGACGATGATGGCATCCCAAGTATTCCTACTGACAAAATCTACATACCACCTACGCACATGACAAACTTCAACATGGGCGGAGATGAACCTTCTACTGACTTGTTTTTCCAACCGTATATGCAGTCGGATGAAAATTTAAAAGAGAAGGACAAGTTTCGTAACAGAGAGGAATGCATCAGGGCCATCAAAAAATTTCACATGCTCAACTCGGTTGATTATAAGGTGGATCGTGTAAACCCGGAAAGGTACAAGATCAAGTGTGTCCACCCTGACTGTATGTTCAAGCTGACCGCATCATACAGATTAAGGGGTGACTGCTGGGTCATAGGTTCCATGACTACCCATACTTGTGTAAGTTCCACTCAATCACAAGACCACCGAAAACTCAACCATGATCTAATCTGTCAAGAAATCCTACCCCTGGTCAGCAACGACCCTTCTTTGAAGGTGAAAACAATCATCTCCCACATCACCACGGTTTTTAACTACACTCCGTCTTACCGTAAGGCGTGGTTAGCAAAGACTAAGGCGATTGAAAGGGTGTACGGAAACTGGGAGGAGTCATACCGAGAACTTCCCCGCTACCTAAATGCACTCAAGACATATTCTCCAGGTAGTGTTTATGTTCTCGAAACATTGCCAGCGTACGCCCAAGATGGTAGTCTACTGCATGGCAACGGAATATCCAGTCGCGTGTTTTGGGCATTTCAACCATGCATCACAGGGTTTGCATCATGCAAACCAATTCTACAAATTGACGGGACTTGGTTGTATGGGAAGTACAAAGGCACGCTATTGATGGCAGTTGCACAAGATGGCAACAATAACATTTTCCCCGTTGCGTTTGCCCTTGTCGAGGGGGAGACCGGTGGTGCTTGAAGCTTTTTCCTAAAAAATCTTCGTACACACGTGGCTCCTCAACCAGATCTCTGTTTGATCTCGGACAGACATGCCTCCATTGAAAGTGCCTATAATAATCCAGCAAATGGTTGGCATGACCCTCCTTCTACGCATGTCTATTGCGTCAGGCATATCGTCCAGAATTTCTCGAGGGAGGTCAAGGACAAAACATTGAGGAAAGCGGTGATGAATGAGGGATACGCACTGACACAACCCACATTCAAATATTACCGCAACGAGATCCGTTTGTCTAACCCAGAAGCCGGTACGTGGATCGACAATATACCGGTCGAAAAGTGGACTAGGTCATACGACAATGGCCAAAGATAGGGGCATATGACAACAAATCTTATTGAATCAATGAATGGGGTATTCAAGGGCATATGAAACCTCCCAATCACTGCCTTGGTGAAATCCACGTATTTTAGGATGGCTGCGTTATTTGCCAAAAGAGGTGAAATGTGGTATGCGGTCTTGCAATCAGGACAACTATGGAGTGAAAGCTGTATGAAATACATTAAGGCTGAAAGTGCTAAAGCCAACACTCACATGGTTACACGGTTTGACCGACACAGCCACAACTTCATTGTGAAAGAGACAATCGACCACAATGAAGGCCTGGCAAGACAAGAATACAGGGTCATTTTACCTTCTCAATGGTGCGATTGTGGCAGGTTTCAAGCATTTCGTATGCCTTGCTCTCATGTCATTGCCGCTTGTGCTCATACCCATCAAGACGCGCTTCAACTGCTCTCAAACGTTTATAAATCTGAAACGTTGCTCACTGTTTACAACAACAACTTTCCTTTGGTGGTAAAACCGGACTATTGGCCTGAATACAACGGCGATAAAGTTTGGCACAATGACCAAATGCGAAGGAACAAGAAGGGTCGTCCCAAAAGCAGGCGCATCACAACAGAAATGGACGATCTTGACAGGTTGGAAAGAAAGTGTGGTTTATGCCGTCAGGTCGGACACAATCGCAAAAACTGTCTGAATCGGGCGTCTGGCTCGACCACATAAATTTTGTAATATAATAAATCTTTTCAATATTTGTGTTGTAAACATTAGGATTTTCCGTTAATAAAATTGTTAACACAATTTAAGAAATTCAATATAGGAAATTACATTAGGGTTTTCGCGTACAACAATGATTAACGATATTCAATCTAGGAAATTACAACTGTTAACACAATTTCATCTGACCCATGCATCATCAGCATTACATCACTGTCTGTTTTGACTTCCTCCAACCATACATTAGGTCTTCCTGTCGCATGCGAGGTTGTTGTTCATTTTCGCTGGATCCTTCGAATTTTTTCCCCCTCCGCGATGTCTCCATCTAGCCACAGCATCAACTCCCGCTTCAGACGCTCCATGGAGTGAATGTGCCAGAATTTCATTTTCATCGCAGGTTTCGTGGCGGAGAATATAACGTAACCATCTCTGCTAAAAATCATAGGCGACGTCATTACGCAAATAACGGAGTACAAAATAAAAATACAGTGCGAGAAAGTGTGAGAAATTTCAAAGAAACGGACGAATTATTTATAAAACAGCATTTTGCCCTAGTTTTGCCCTAGGCGCCAAGTGAGATGGCGCCTCCTCTCATTTTTAAGGAGCATGCACCATCTCACTTGGCTAAAAGACAAGGGAGGCGCCAAGTGAGATGGCTCCTCCTTTGTGGAGCCATCTGAAACATGGTTATTTGCGTAATTTTTTCCGAAACCCGGTTATTTGCGAAATATTTTTTTAATACATGGTTATTAATAAAAAAAATTCCAGATCTGGTGGCCAAGAGATGATGGTCTATCATAGATCCAGTCAACAAGCATACACCAAATCCAGGCAAAGTCAACCAGGGCCAATTCTAATGGGCCTTCAGTGTGCTTCTCAAACACCAATTTCAGGCCCATACCCCTCTCTCTCTCTCTCTCTCTCTCTCTCTCTCTCTATTTTATTTATTTTGTTTATTTTATTTGTTTTATTATTTTTGCTTAATTAACTAACCAATTAAAATTCTTTTCTTTTATAAAACAAAATCACAAAATGTTTTCTTTATCAAATTAAATTCTAACTTTTATTTTTGTTAATAAACACTAATTAAATTAATTTAGTTTTTTTAATTAGAATAACTTTAACTTTTTTTTTGTAAAAAATTAAAATTAAATTAGAATTAATTTAGGTTTTAATTACTAACATTAATTTTGATTTCTTTCTTAAAATACCAAAAAATCCAAAAATAACTTTTCCCATTTAATTAATTAATTTATTTAATTCAATTTAGGAATTAACTTAGAATTTATTTCTCTCTTAAATAAAAAAAACAAAAAATCTTTTCTTTAACAAAAAGGGTCAAAACCCTAAACTTTGCCCTCAATTTAATTTCCCGCACGCGATTTATTTGCTTTATCCATTTATGTATCTGATTCCGGTTTGTAATAGCTTAATAGGACTTTATTTAATTTTTATCGCTTTATTTACTTTTAAAGGGTTTGTCTTTGGCGATGTAAATACCCGACGCCTTGTAATTTAAATTCTGCATTTTATTTTCCGCAAATTATAACTGTTAGATGTTTGATAATAGGTTTGCATGAGAAGACTGAATGTTTTAACCTAAAATCAACATAGATCACCCTTAACATGTGCAAAGATAAAATTAACTGAAAACAACACACTCGCACATGCGCACTCTTAGGGTACACCCCACTTGGTTGCCTTCGTACACAGTCATTAAGTATATGTCACTTTAGAGGTCGTCCTTTTGTCTAAAGATCATAGTCGCCTCGAAACGGTTGCCTCGGATATTGTTGCCTCGAACAAATGATCTAAGACATTAGGGTTACCGCTAAGGCGTGCTAACATTGCTTTAGTGACCGCAAGTCCCTAATTCGAATTGACCCTTCAACTCCAACGACGGAGCTACCTACTCATCAATAGTAGGATAACATTGTCTAAAGGAAATTAGCATAGAACAATTATTTTTTCGAGTAGGTAGATGGTTGTTAAGTACTTGCTCTTTCAAAAAACAAAATCTTTTTCGCACTTACACTTTTCGAACAAAGTTTTCAAAAACACTTCATACGCTCTTGAGGACAGAAGCAAGAGTTAAATCGAAGTTTTCAAACAAAAACTTTTTCAAACCCACAAGCACAAAGAAAGCAATTTTGAAAACAAATGAGCAAGTACCTAAGAGCCCGTGGATAACCACGGATAGAAAGGGTGCTAATACCTTCCCTTTCTATAATCTACCCCCCGAACCCGAGAAATATCTCGAAAAAGGAATTTTTCTGTGATTTTTTCCTTTCCTTGTTGGATAAAATAAAAGTCGGTGGAGACACTTGCTTACCGCGACATTTTGCGAAAACAAACGCAAAACGCAAACCAGCATTCCAAAAAACAGTCAGTTCTTTCCCACTGTATCACAGAACTGGCGACTCTGCTGGGGACGCTTATAAGTGGGGTGTACCTTAGGAATAGTTCATAATGTTTTCAATTGCTTGCTTTGTATGCTTTATATTTGTGGGCTTGTATCGGAGTTACTATAGATCCTAACCCGGATCTGGGGGATACCCTTTAGGTAAGTAGCAATAAACTGTGAGGGAACTGTACGGCTTAGACCGATACGGTTGAAGCAGTAGCTACATTGGTGTGGTACTTTAGTTTGTATCGATATCCCTTATGTTGGAACGAGGAGAATATGGGCCTTCTAAGGGGTCATTAAGCACCAACTGACCTTAGAACCTTTAAATTGACCAACTTGGCCATAGAACAGTAGCAATATGCTACACTCATTGAGACTAAACTCTCGCGATGATTTCGGCCGCAAGAAAAGGTTGCTAAACTGGAATTATGACCGATCGAGGGTAGTCAGTGATATTGAGATCCTCTAGAACCCAGTTACTATTTTTAGGACAGGTTTGAACCAACTGAACTGAAAGAGGGTAGTACCTAAGCTCCTTGCCAGCCTGAAATCTAAGGGCTCTCTGTGTGACTTGTGGGCCTTTACCATGTTTGCTATTTGTGGATACTTGTGGTGTGCTTTCTATCATGACATCATGACATCATAACATTGCATATATCTTGCATTGGACTAACCTATTTCAAAGACAGGAGGGATTCATCTTTGTTCTGTTTTGTAGGTCATGGAACCTATGCGTAGGAACACCATCCGGATCAACTTTGTCCAGGTTCCCGCTATGCTCAAAGAATTGGTTGCAAAGATGTCTGATACTACCTCCTTCATCAGAAGACATGGGCATCTTCTTAGTTTGGTCACCTCCAAATTGAACGAGCAGATGATGAGTGTCTTAGTCCAGTTCTATGATCCATTGTACCATTGCTTTACTTTTCAAGACTACCAGTTGGTCCCTACCTTGAAAGAGTTCTCTTATCTGCTCGGTATCTCTATTCTGGAGCAGACTCCGTTTACAGGTTGGGAGAAGATCCTTAGGCCAGAAGATATTGCTTCAGCCCTTCATATGACAAAGGATGAGGTAATGGCTAATTGGGAAACTCGTAGTGGAGCAAAGGGCTTTCTGACTAAGTTCTTGGTTTGTAAGGCTAATCACTTCTGGGATAGTTTAGACTTCCAAGCATTCGAAGATATTTTGGCTCTTCTGATATATGGCTTGTGTTGTACCCCAAAATTTGCCCTCCCATATTTCTCAAGACATGTCAAGAATCATCTCCAAGTTGTTCAAGATGGCTCAAGAGTTGGACAGTCAAATCACCTCCTAAGGCAGTCAATTCAAAATTAGGGTTTTGTGTTGCATCAAGGTCCTCACATCCAAATGGTCTCAAGTGCTCCCCAATGTCCTAATATGTTCTCAAGTTCATCCATGTCAAATTTCAAGCCTTGCAGAAGAAGTTTGGTCAGTCAATTGCTAAAGAAGTCCAAAAATCGATTGTGTTAGGGCAAAAGTCAACTGTGACCTAAATACAGTCAAACCTCAAGAGTTTTTGCCAAAATTCTCATTTTTAAGGATATTTCATCATTTGATCAAGTTTTGATCATTATTCATCAAGGATTGCTCAAGATTCATCAAGATTCAAAAGTTGCTAAATTAGGGTTTTGCAGGCAAAGTCAACTCAACTTTGACCAAGCATAACTTTCTCATACTTTATGATAAATGGCCCATCCAAAGCTCATTTTGAATAGGATGCAATTTCCTACAATCCATCTTCACACCCCAAGATCAAGAAATGCACTCACAAGAAGTTACAAATTTGGACATTATAGGTCATTTTTGAAAGTCAACAAAACACCTTTTTACCAAAGCTTATAACTTGAGCATGGAACATAAAAATGAGATGAGACCAAAAGGGTTGGTTATAGGACATCTCAAGGTTTCTAAAAAGTCCAATAAAACTTCCAAAAGTTCAAAATTAAAGAAGTTATGCATTGTTGAAGTTGGGCATTTTTCCAAAATTGCCAAAAGACAACTATCCTCAAAACTCCAATTTTTGACAAAAGGGCCCACTTTTTTCCACTTGATTTGGTCTTTTCATACCACACACGTGTCCCATCTTCAATTTCATGACCAATCATTTATTTTTCTATTTTATTTAATTTTTATTGATTTAATTCATTTTAAATCAATATTAATTCAAATAAAATCTAAAAATTGATGGAATGATATCTTTGTGATTGGTACAGACTTCAATTATCATCATGAACCAAATCAAATTCGTATCAAGCTTTGTTATGCACAAAAAATCATATTTGGTACTATTATGGAAAGTTTATCAATGGTGATCATATCAAATCCCAAACCTTGAATGCACAAAGATTGGAAGCCCAAGATTTAACCTAATTGCTTGCTTGATACATATACAACATAAAGCAACAAAGAACAGGACCTGAAACTGGAAGAAACGGCCAAACCAAATTGGAGAAAAAGCTTGAAAAAGTGAAAACTGAAATCACACTTAGGGCTCGTTTCAATCCAAAATCACAACGTGGTGTTCTTGCATGCAATCTCCTGAAGCTATAGCAACCAAAACCAGGCCTTGAGACCACTTGAAACGCGCTGTAAGTACTCACGAACATGCCTCTGTACACGAAAACATAACTCCTCATTCTTGCATCTTTTTGACAAAACATTAGCATATTCTTGTTCCTTGTATGATTTTTAAGCTTTTTGCAATATACAATTTCATTTTCCTGGCCTGTATTGTAATGCCCGAACCTAGGGTTTTCTTGTGTTGTTTTTAGGCATTTGCGTTGCAGGTAAAATTAAGACTAATAATGGGTATAGAGATGATTAGGAGAACGAGACGAACAGGATGATGGGTTTGGTTTGCATTTTTGTAACCTAGAATGCATTCTAGGATGATGCCACGGATCTTGATGCAGAATAAAATCCGCAGGAAAAAATATAGTCTTCGTTGAAGAAGACGAAGACGTGTCTCTGCGTCATTGGCTTGTTCAAATTATTTAGCGTGTTTTTTTTTAATTCCCAGGCATATTAATTGTTTTCAATATATTATTTGTTTTGTATTACATTAACAATAAGATAGCATGGCTCAGTTGGTGGAAGTGTGAGTGGGATACCATTGGGACCTGGGTTCGAATCCCAGGTCCCCCAAAACCTTTGTTTAATTTTTCTTCAGATATTCTCATGCAACGCCCCAAGGTGTAGAACATCATATGCCTCATGGATCCAGGCGCCAGATGGCCTCCAGGCCAAATCCAAGGGTCCAGATTGCAAGCTCATCATACTCCCTAGTCAACAAGCGCACGCTGGATTGGGAAAGTCAAACAAGGCTGAACGTTTTGGGCCTGGAAAATTGCTGATTCTACCTCCAGTTTGGGCCCAGAACGCCCCATATTTGGTTATTTCTTTTCATATTTCTTTTTTATTTAATTGTTTTTATTAATTATTATTATTATACTAACTAATTTATTTTGCCTAATAAAATCAGAAAACAAAAAAATATAATATTTTTATTTATTAAAACTAATTTCATTATTTTTTGTAAATAAATATTAACATAATTTATTTAGTTTTAGATAGGTGTAACATTTAACATTTTTGCAATAAATTAAAATCAATTTAGAATATTAGGTTTTTAATAATTTTAATCTTTTTATTTTATTTCCTTAAATATAAAAAATCCAAAAATATATTTTTTATTTAATTAATTAATTAACTTAGATTTAATTTCCATTTAATTCAAAATAACAAAAATGTGCTTTCTTTGATAAAAAAGGGTCAAAACCCTAAAAATGCTCCGATTTAATTTTCTTGCGCGCAATTCATTTGATTCCAATTTTGTAATTGTTTCCCGGTATGTAATAATTAATCAGGACTTTATTTATTTATCGTTTTATTTTTACTTTCCGCAATTTAAATTAAAGGGTTTGTCTTTGGCGATGTAAATACCTAACGCCTTGTAATAGCTTAGATTTAATTTCCCGCAATTTAATTTCCGCACAATATTAACTGTTAGATGTTTGATAATAGGGAATGCATGACAAGATCAAATGTATGAACTTAAAATCAACATAGCTCTCCCATGACATGTATAAAGATAAATAACTAAAAAATAACACACTCGCACATGCGCACTCTTAGGGTACACCTCACTTGGTTGCCTTCGAACTGGTCATTGAGTATAGGAAGCTTTAGAGGTCGCTCTCTTATCCAAAGATCATAGTTGCCTCGAAACGGTTGCCTCAGAAAAATGATCTAGGATATTAGGGTTACCGCTAAGGCGTCCTAACGTTGCTTTAGTGACCACACATCCCTTAATCGAATTGACCCTTAAACTCCAACGACGGTGCTACCTACTCCTCAATAGTGGGATAGCATTGTCTAAAGGACATTTGTACAGTTTAATTCCTTTTTGAGTAGATAGATGGTTCTTAAGTACTTGCTCCTTTTAAAACAAAATAAAACTTTTCGCACTCACACTCCTTTCAAAACAAAAACTCTTTTCGAACCCACAAACACAAAGAAAAGCAAACTTTTGAAAACACAATGAGCAAGTACCTAAGAGATCATGGATAACCACGGATAGAAAGGATGCTAACACCTTCCCTTTCTATAATCTACCTCCCGAACCCGAGAAATATCTCAAAAAGGAATTTTTCTGTGGTTTTGTCCTTTCCTTGTTGGATAAAATAAAAGATGGTGGCGACTCTTGCTTACCGCGACATTTTGTGAATAAGAACGCAAAATGCGAACCAGCATTCCAAAACAGTCAGTTCTCATTCCCACCGATCACAGAACTGGCGACTCTGCTGGGGATATTCTTAATTATAAGTGAGGTGTACCTTAGGATTAGATCATTATGTTTTCAATTGTATGCTTTGTATGCTTTAATTTTGTGGGCTTGTATCGGAGTTCTATAGATCCTAACCTAGATCCGGGGATACCCTTTAGGTGAGTAGCAATAAACTGTGAGGGATTTGTACGGCGTAGACCGATACGGATGAAGTAGTAGCTACGTTGGTGTGGCACTTTAGTCTGTACCGATATCCCTTGTGTTGGAACAAGGAGAATATGGGTCTTCTAAGGGGTCATTAAGCACCAACTGACCTTAGAACCTTAAATTGACCAACTTGGCCATAGAACAGTAGCAGTATGCTACACTCATTGAGACTAAACTCTCGCGATGATTCTAGTCGGAAGAAAAGGTTGCTAAAATGGAATTATGACCGATTGAGGGTAGTCAGTGATATTGAGATCCTCTAGAACCCGATTACTATTTTTAGGACAGGTTTTAACCAACTGAACTGAAAGAGGGTAGTACCTAAGCTCCATGCCAGCCTGAAATCTAAGGGCTCTCAGTGTGACTTGTGTGCCTTTACCATGTTTGCTTTTTGTGGATACTTGTGGTGTGCCTTTATCATGACATCATGACATCATAGCATTGCATGCATTGCATAAGGACTAACCTATTTCAAAGACAGGAGGGTTTCATCTTTGCTCTGTTTTGTAGGTTATCATGATGCCCATGCGTAAGAATACTATCCGGATCAACTTTGTCCAAGTCCTTACCTTGCTTAAAGAGTTGGTTGCCAAGATGCCTGGCACTACTTCCTTCATCAAGAGGCATAGTTCTCTTCTCAGTTTGGTCACCTCCAAATTAGACGAGCAGATGATGAGTGTCCTGGTCCAATTTTATGATCCGCTGTACCATTGTTTTACTTTCCAGGACTTCCAGCTGGTCCCTACCCTAGAAGAGTTCTCTGAGCTGCTCGGTATCTTTGTTCTGGAGCAGACTCCGTTTACTGGTTGGGAGAAGACTCTTAGGCCTGAAGAAATTGCTGCAGCCCTTCATTTGACTAAAGAAGAGGTATTGGCTAATTGGGAGACTAGGAGTGGAGCAAAAGGATTTCTGACTAAGTTCTTGGTTGGCAAGGCTAACTACTTCTGGGATAGCCTAGACTTTAAAGCGTTCGAGGATATTCTGGCTCTTTTGATTTATGGCTTGTGTTGTACCCCAAAATTTTCCCTCCCATTTCTCATTGATTTCTCATCACAAAGCCCTTGAAGATCAAGATCCAGTTAGGGTTTCATCTGCTCAGGACTTCTCCTTGCACTGTTAACCCAAATTAGGGTTTGTGTTTGCACAAAGATGTTTTGACCTAAAATGCCTAAGATGACTTTCTTGCTTCATGTTGGACTCCCAAGTTTACCCATACCAAGTTTCAAGTCTTGATTCTAAATTTTGCCCAGTCAATTGAACAATTGACCTAGAAATCAACTGTATTGGGGAAAAAGTCAACTGTGGCCAATTGACAGTCAAACATCATGAAAATTGACCCACATCAACATCATGAACTCACGTGGACCATTTGATCAAGTTTGGATCACAATTCCACAAGAAATTTGATCAGATCACCAAAAGGGCAAAATGGTCATTTTTAGGGTTTTGACTGCACAAAGGCAATTTTTGACTGCTTGACCCAACCAATGGCAAACCAAGCTCACATATGGACTCACGAACCCCATGGAATTATCTTGACATGCTCAACAAGCTCAAAAGATCCCTAGTACACAAGATTGAAAGTTGAATTTCCCAGTCAATTGATCAATTTTGACTGTATACTGAAAAGTCAAACTTTGACTTTTTGGTCAAAATCAAGAGTCAAGGTTCATTTTTCATCAAAATATGCCAAATCATGAAACTTGTTCACCAAGAAATCAAAAATTGCAAATTAGGGTTTGAAATGAGAATTTTTCATAACTTAGAATTTTTCTAAGTTATGAAAAACCCTAATTTTTTCCCAACTTTGCCCCACTTTCTCATCAAGATTCATTTGGATTCAAACAAAAGTCAAAACATGAAATTTGTAGCTTGTTGCATAATCTACAACTTTGATTCACAAAGTTTTCCCAAATTAGGCCTGTATCTCAAGTTACAATTTTTGGAATAAGGGTACTAAACCATTCTTAACTTAGTGAAATTTTAACCTATTTTGTTAAGGTTTTCTACCTAACTTCAAGGCCATTTTCCATACACTTCCACTTAGAATTTCAATTTGAATTTCAAATATGGATTGTAGTACACATTCCAAGCTTTCCAAAATGTCCAAGAACTCATCAAACAACCTCATAACTTGAGAGATTCGAATTTTGCAATATGGCAAAAACTCACTTTTGAATTGGTCATGTACATGTTAATAACTTATGCCATTTTCAAGTCAACTTGGTTTGTGCAACATTACAGGCCCTTAAACCATACAACACTCAATAATTTAATGCATGTTCATTGTGCTAAGGCTTTGTTTCATGAGTTTGTGCATTACATGTTGAATTAAGCCATAAATGGAAAAAGTAAAATGGCCATTTTTACAAAAGCAAGCTTTATGTCATAATGCAAATCCAAGAGGTACAGATCAAATCCAATTGGCACAAGATTATGAGCAAAACACTCTGATCAAGATAAGGTTAGCAGCATGTTTAGGGGGCCTCTACTTGCCTAGAACATCAACTTGGCTTTGCTTGCTTAAGTGTGAAGAAAAGTGGCATAACATCACACAACTATCATCTCAGCATTAGAACACTTAAGTAATTGTTTTGTACACCTTCTAATCATCCTAACTAAGCTAGAACACGACTCCAATACCTCCAATACCTCCACAAACTCAGAACCACCCTCAAACTGCTCAAACAGAGTTCTCACTGCAGTTTGAGTGCCAACTCTCATCCCTTGCATGATTTCTTGCCCAAAGCTCATCAAACACATTCCCTAGCATCAATGCAAGCTAACCAAAACCTAAAACACGACCTGTAATTCCTCTAACCAGTTCCACCATTTTCACTTTCTTGTTTTACAGTTGGAGGTCCATAGCTCGATTCAAGGTGTCTAAAAGCAAAGTAAGCATTGGAATAGCATCACCACACTTCAGGAAAGCTGTACAGATCATCATCTTGCTCTGAAAGCTCCCCCATTGCCAGATAGAACTTCAACTGAATAGGTATTTTCTTGAACTTCTAACTCTTAGTCTAGGCATCATTAGCTCTAAGTTTGTGAATAAGAAGTGTTCTACTCATGCCCCTGAATCTGTACATGCTTTTACTTTTCATTTATTTTGCTTGAGCTGTGAGAATTTAAGGTTCGAATATGGAAGAAAACTTAGGTCAGGATTTGGGAATGTCAAAATTCTCTCTCATTTCTGAGAGTTAGGATGAGTTTTTTATATATTTAGAATCGTGATTCAATGCTTAACATTTCTTATGTTGGAAGTTTGTGCAAAAGATCAAAGAATCCAGGTGTTTGAATTGGAAGTACAGGCGCGCGTTTTTTGAACATTTTTTGTTCAGAGGTTGAAGAAGAAGCTTCATGGGCTGGGCTTGCTTCTGATTTTCTTTTCACACCATATTTCTGATTTCACACCCCCTGACCCCAATTTGTGTGTTTTATTGATTTTTTGATTTTTCTTTCTTTCATTTTGGTTTATTTATTTTTTCTAATAATATTAAAAACATAAAAAACATTTTTTACACCATTTTTCTATTTTTAGGCATTTATTTGTTTATATGGACATATATATATATATATATATATATATATATATATATATATATATATATATATATATATATATATATATATATATATATATATATATATATATATATATATATATATATATATATATATATATATATATATATATATATATATATATATATATATATATATATATATATATATATATATATATATATATATATATATATATATATATATATATATATATATATAGAATAGATAGGAAAAATAATGCAAATATACTTTATTTTCTGATTTTTTATTACATTTTCCTTTTTGAAAATATTTTATGCAAAATATATTTTTTTTATTTATAAATATTAAATATTATTATTTTTTATATATAATACATATTTAGAAATTAATACATACATATATATATTTATTAGTATATTTAGGTTAAAATACAAAAATACCTATATTTTTATTTTATTAATATTAGACATAAAAAAAAATACTTTTTATAAATATACTTCATTTTATTTTATTTTTGTACATAATAAACAAATACTTGTATAAATTAAATAATATATATATTACTTAATAAAAATTAGGGTTTTACCCTTAAAATACAAAAAACTCCAAAAATAATACTTTTTTTATTTTATTTATTTGACATAAATAATACTTTTTTTGTCATACATATAAAAACCTTTTTTTTGCATTTTGCATCTTTATTTTATTTTCCATTTAATTTATGCAATCAATTATCTTGTAAATATTCCAAAATGGATGTAATAGCTAGGTTTAAATTTCTTGTCTAAATATCCCCCCATTTGAACATTTGTACCCCCCTTCCCATATTGTGTTGTAATAGTGTAGGAATTTTACTTTTCGTACTTTAAACGCTTTCTAAATATACCATGCTAGAATTAGGGTTTGTATGCAAATAAAAAGAACAAAATAGTTTGACCTAATTTCAAGATAAACAAGCATGAAATATGGACAACACATATCACACTTGCACCCCTAGGGTATTCCACTTGTTGCCTTCAAATAATTGGGCCATATTGCATGTTAGGTTTCTTTGGGTAAAACAAACAATCAAATGATCATAGTCCCTCGATGACGCTTTCGAAAAGTTGCCTAAAATGATCAAGTCCCTTTCAAAGAGAAATTGCCCAAAGATACTTAGCACTATTGCAATTATGGTCTAAACGATGACCCGCGCCCGTCCCTTTTACCTCCTAATACAAGATTGTCCACCAAATGCAATGGTGGAACAAAATTGTCAAAAGGGTTAAAACATAGTAAAAATCTTTGAGAACTTTAGGGTAGATTGCTCTTAAGTACTTGTCCACTTGCCAAAGAAAACTCTTGCCTATTTTTCAAACCACACTTCACAAACACTTTCAAAACAAAACTTTTAAGAAACCCTTGGAACATCTTTTCAAAAAAGACAAATACCTTTTGTAAAACATTCGAGTAAAGAATTGTTACAAGGGTAGCCTATACAAGGCATCTTTTTTCAAAACATTTTCAAAACCACACACAAAGCACCATTTTAAACAATTGAAAACCAAGGCAAGTTGATCTAAGCAAGTACCTAAGAGCCCATGGATAACCATGGATAGAAAGGGTGCTAATACCTTCCCTTTATATAATCTACTCCCCGAACCCAAGAAAAATCTCAAAGGTTTTTGCTGTGCTTTTTAAACCTTTCCTTAGGATAAAATAAAAAGTCGGTGGCGACTCTTGCTCAACCGAAACATTTGCGAAAACAAACGCAAAACCATAGTCAGTTCTCCCACCGTATCACAGAACTGGCGACTCTGTTGGGGACATTTTAAAAGTGGAGTAACCTTAGGGCTTAGATCACCCTCTTGCATGACTAATTGTTTGAATTGATTGCTTTATATCTTGGCTCTATTGTTTATGTTTGCAATCCTACACCCGGATTTTGGGAAACATTCATAGATAGCAATACGTTGTGGAAACTGTGCGGGGTATACTGACACGGTCGAAGCAATAGTTATATTAATGCGACATATTTGTGAGTACCGGTAACCCTTGAGTTCAGTCAAGGAGAGTACGGGGCCGCTGAGTGATGTCACTAAGCACTAATTGTTAGAACAAAGTTTGAATCTACTACCCTATGTTTAAGTTTTGATGATAACAAAGTGAAAAGATATATTATCTATATGATTCATGTATGAACTATTTGCTGCCTAAATTATTACGTACTGATTTGCAGATACTCTGATTGGTATAAGCAAGATCACACCTAATCAGCATCAGAAATTGGTTCTTGACATCAGCATCAGAAGTTGCCATATCAGAATGTCAGAATCAGAAGATTAACTAACGTGTATGCTGAAATCTGATGAACAAGAACTGCGCTCAACACTCTGATAAAGAAACACAACAGTTCATCAGCAGCTAAGCAGAATCAGAATGAGCCAAGCCAGAACTTGCATTAAGTAAGCAACGGTACTGTGCATTGAAAGCAAATTAATACCAACGGCCTCATTCTAGACAAGATCTGCTCGATAAGGAAAGTTTATTATTAGCATTGAATCAAGAATATTGCTCCAACGTTCAACATCTCAGTGCTATATAAACAAGACTTTGAAGATTGAATTGGCTAATGCTCTCCAAATCTTTACACGCCTAAAAGCTGATCATAATCTTCCTTTTCTCAGTTTGCTAAACACTACACATTCTCTTATTCAATCATTGTTTAGCAATCTAGTTTCTAAGCTTTAAGTTGTGTATACATCACAGTTGTGATACAGTTTTGTAGAAAACATTCACACACTTAGATTTATCTTCTTTGTAAGAAAGTGTTTCCTTGACAAACCGGGTTGTGGTTTGCATCAAGAAGGCTTTAGCAGTTGTTTAAGCAGTCTGTAATATTCAGTTGAATATAATGGATTAAGACCTCGTTGGAGAGAGTCGAAATCACCTTGACGGGTGGACTGGAGTAGTTTGAGATCAAACGAACCAGGATAAAAATATCTTGTTCATTGCATTGATTTTCAGTTTTACAATTCAACCCCCCCCCCCCCCCCCCCCTTCTTGTGTTTTTCACTACTTCAATTGGCATCAGAGCGCCTGGTTCTGAGCTAAAACACTTAACCGTGTCAGTACAAGATCCAGCGTCAGAAAAACACAATGGCAGGAAACTACTCTCACACCAGCAATGACAATAATAAGGACAGAGACAGATTCAGCGGCAAACCTCCAGTCTTTGATGGAGAAAACTTTGATTACTGGAAAGACAGAATTGAAAGCTTCTTTCTGGCACATGATGCTGATCTGTGGGATATGGTGACAGATGGATACACGCACCCTGTGAATGCAAGCGGTCAGAAGATTGATAGAAAAACAATGTCTGACCAACAAAAGCGTGACTTCAAGAATCACCACAAGGCCAGAACCATCCTCCTCAGCGCCATCTCCTATACTGAATATGAAAAGATCTCCAACAGAGACACAGCAAATAACATTTTTGACTCACTCAGAATGACGCATGAGGGCAACGTTCAGGTCAAAGAAACTAAAGCTCTGGCGCTCATTCATAAGTATGAGGCGTTCAAAATGGAAGAATCTGAATCCATTGAAACACTGTTCTCAAGATTCCAGATTCTGGTAGCTGGTCTCAAGGTTCTGGACAAAGGATACTCTACTGCTGACCATGTCAAGAAAATCATCAGAAGTTTACCCAAGCAGTGGAGACCAATGGTTACAGCTCTGAAGCTAGCTAAAGATCTCAACAAAATCACTCTGGAGGAACTTATCAGCTCCCTCAAAAGTCATGAGATAGAGCTAGAAGCTGACGAGCCTCAGAAGCAAGGTAAGCCTTTAGCATTATAATCTAACAAAAAATTTGAGTCTAAAGTTTTGCAGGCAGTTGAAGAAACATCTGATGGATCCTCATCAGAAGAAGACGAACTCTCCCTCCTCTCCAGAAGAGTAAATCAACTGTGGAAGCAAAGACAAAGGAAGTTCAGGAATCCCAGAAGATCTGATCAGAACGAGTCTTCTTCTAGATACAGAAGGACAGATTCTTCCTCTGGATACAGAAGATCTGAAGGCTCCTCTAGTAGCAAAAAGCCAAACACCAAGGACATCATCTGCTATGAGTGCAATGAGCAAGGACACTATAAGAGTGACTGCCCAAAGCTTCAGAGGGAAAAGCCCAAAAAGAAGTTTGGAAGAGAGAAGAAGAAAAGTATCATGGCTACATGGGATGACTCTGACTCGTCTGAAGCTGACTCAGAATCAGATGATGAGAGGGCAAACATAGCTCTCATGGCTAACATCTCAGAAGATAGTGAAGCTTCTGAATCAGACTCAGAATCAGATACTGAAGAGGTATTTCCTAACTTTGCTGTTAACTTTACCAAGGCTGAACTTGCTGAAAGCCTTAATGAGATTCTGGAACGGTATCAGCAAATTAGAGTTAAATTCAGATACCTGAAAAGGAATCTTGAATCTGACTCTAATAAGACTGAGAGTCTCAAATTGGAGAATTATGAGCTGAGAAATAAGATTTCAAAATTAGAAAACACTTTACAAAACTCTCAGAAGGAACCAATTTCTGAAACTCCCAGCAACGCTGATGAGATCATCAAGGAGTATGATCACAGTTTCCAGAAGTTCCTTGCTAAAAGCATAGATAGAAGCAAAATGGCTTCAATGATCTATGGAGTTAGCAGAAATGGCACGAAAGGAATAGGATACCAAGGTAAGGTTCCTACACCAAAGAATGTCATGGACTTAACCATTAAACACACTCCTCTGAATACACATTTTGTGTATGGTCACACACATGATATTAAATACACTAGCAGTAAGCACTCTGTGAAACCAAAATTCAACCAGAGTTTTGGTAAAACTAACAAATCAGGACCCAAGAAAATATGGGTACCTAAGGATAAAATAATACATGTTGCAGATATCTTTAGCAGCAAGTCAGAAACACCAGTCATGGTACCTGGACTCTGGCTGCTCGCGACACATGACGGGAAGAAGGCATATGTTCCAAAGCCTGGAACTTAAGCCTGGAGGCCACGTTGGCTTTGGAGGCAATCAGAGGGGAAAGATAATTGGCTCTGGAACTGTAGGTAATGGAAATCTTCCCTCTATCAATAATGTTCTGCTAGTAGATGGATTGATGCATAATCTGTTATCCATAAGTCAATTAAGTGATAACGGTTATGATATAATCTTTAATCAAAAATCATGTAAAGCTGTTAGTCAGAAAGATGGGACTATCCTGTTTAATGGTAAGAGGAAAAACAACATTTACATAATCAAACTTTCTGAACTAAAGAGTCAGAATGTAAAATGCCTTCTGTCTGTTAACAACGAGCAGTGGATCTGGCACAGAAGATTGGGGCATGCTAGTATGAGAAGAATATCTCAGATTAACAAACTCAATCTGGTCAGAGGACTTCCTAATTTGAAGTTCAATTCAGATGCTCTGTGTGAAGCATGTCAGAAAGGCAAGTTTGCAAAACCTTCTTTTAAATCCAAAAATGTTGTTTCTACCTCTAAGCCATTAGAACTTCTACACATTGACTTATTTGGACCAGTTAAAACTGCTTCAGTCAGTGGCAAGAAGTATGGGTTAGTAATCGTAGATGACTATAGCAGATGGACATGGGTAAAGTTCTTAAGACACAAGGACGAGTCACACTCTGTGTTTGTTACCTTCTGTAACCAAGTTCAGAATGAAAAGGATCTTAGAATCGTTAAAGTCAGAAGTGATCATGGTGGAGAATTTGAAAACAAAGATTTTGAGTCATTCTTTAATGACAGAGGCATTCTGCATGATTTCTCTTGTCCTAGAACTCCCCAACAAAATGGAGTTGTAGAACGAAAGAACAGAACATTGCAAGAAATGGCCAGAACCATGATCAATGAGACAAACGTTGCTAAGACCTTCTGGGCAGAGGCAATAAACACAGCGTGCTACATTCAAAATAGAATCTCAATAAGACCTATTCTGGAAAAGACTCCATATGAATTGTGGAAGAACAGAAAGCCCAACATTTCATATTTTCATCCATTTGGATGTACTTGCTTTATATTAAATACAAATAATTATTTGAACAAGTTTGACTCTAAAGCACATAAGTGTATTATGTTAGGATACTCTGAACGCTCAAGAGGGTACAGAGTATACAATACAGAAACACAGATTGTGGAAGAATCAATCAGTGTTCGTTTTGATGATAAGCTTGACTCTGAAAAGTCAAAGCAGAATGAAGTTTTTGCAGGTATGGAAATTGAATTTACAGGTTCTGAAGACAAGTCATCAGAAGCTCTCAACACAGACACTCCTTCAACGTCTGAAAGGAGCACTGCTAGCAATCCTACAACAGCTGCTGATCAACCTCAGAAGAGATTACCCAGAAGCAGCTTGGATCACCCAGAAGAGACTATCTTAGGAAGAAAGGAAGATCCAATCAGAACAAGAGCAAGCTTCAGAAACTCTGAAGAAACTCTCATGGGACTTGTGTCTCTGATTGAACCTTCTTCTATTGATAAAGCACTTCTGGATAATGACTGGATTCTGGCAATGCAAGAAGAGCTGAATCAATTCACCAGAAATGACGTATGGGATCTTGTTCCCAGACCAAAAGGATTCAACGTCATTGGAACAAGATGGGTGTTCAGAAACAAGCTAAATGAACAAGGTGAAGTCATCAGAAACAAGGCACGACTGGTTGCACAAGGTTATAGTCAGCAAGAGGGGATAGACTATACAGAAACCTTCGCCCCAGTCGCCAGGTTAGAATCTATCAGACTTTTAATTTTATTTGCTGTTAATAGAGGCATCACTCTGTATCAGATGGATGTCAAAAGTGCATTCTTAAATGGTTATATAGAAGAAGAAGTTTATGTACACCAACCCCCTGGTTTTGAAAATACAAAACATCCAGAACATGTTTTCAAACTAAAGAAGTCATTATATGGTCTGAAACAAGCTCCCAGAGCTTGGTATGAAATGCTAAGTAACTTTCTATTAGAAAATGAATTCACCAGAGGGAAAGTGGACACTACTCTATTCTGTAAATCAGTTAAGAATGACATCTTAGTCTGTCAAATTTATGTTGATGATATTATTTTTGGTTCTACTAATTCTTCTCTTGGAAGAAAATTTGCTAAGTGTATGCAGGCAGAATTTGAGATGAGCCTCATGGGGGAACTGAAATTCTTTCTAGGAATTCAGATCAATCAAACTCCAGAGGGAACTTACATTCATTAGAGCAAATACATCAGAGATCTTCTGAAGAAATTTGACCTCTCAGAATGAAGCCATCAAAGATTCCAATGCATCCCACGTGCATTCTAGAAAGAGAAGAGGTAAGCAAAAATGTAGAACAGAAAGTCTACAGAGGTATGATTGGTTCTCTCCTCTATCTGACTGCTTCAAGACCTGACATATTATTCAGTGTTTGTATTTGTGCTAGATTCCAATCAGATCCTAGAGAATCTCACTTAACAGCTTTTAAGCGAATTTTCAAGTATCTGAAAGGTACTACTATTCTGGGTTTGTTTTATAGAAAATCTAGTGATTACAGCTTAGTAGGCTACTGCGATGCTGATTTTGCTGGAGACAGAGTGGAGCGTAAAAGTACTTCTGGAAGCTGCCAGTTTCTGGGAGAAAATCTGATCTCTTGGTCCAGCAAAAGGCAATCAACAATTGCGCTATCAACAGCAGAAGCTGAGTACATAGCAGCAGCAGGGTGTAGCACACAAATGCTCTGGATGAAAAGTCAGCTTGAAGACTTCCAGATTTTTGATAGTAACATTCCTATACTCTGTGATAATACTTCTGCTATTTGCTTAAGTAAGAATCCCATTTTACATTCTAGAGCTAAGCATATAGAAATAAAACACCACTTCATTAGGGACTATATTCAGAAAGGAATTTTGAACTTAAAATTTATAGATACAGACCATCAATGGGCTGATATCTTTACTAAACCCCTTTCAGAAGATAGGTTTAATTTCATTCTGAAACATCTCAGCATGAAAGTCTGCCCAGAGTGAAAATGTTTTAATTCCATATATTTACCTTCAGAATGTAATTGTTTTACTGTGAACTTCTGATCAATCTTCTTTCAGAAAGATAGAACATGCAGATTGTATCAAATGCAAGTCTAAAGATCTGAGAGTCTAAGCTCAAAGACAGACGTGCTGATCACTACATCAAACAAGTGTCATCCAGTCATCAGCAAATCTCTGAAGCAGAACGCGTGCACGCTTCTGAGAAGGAAAAACGCTGATTGGGTGCATTGAGACACATGTCTGGTAACCGTTTTTAAGTATCTTTCTAAAATCCCCCAAAATCAGCAAGCATTTAATAAAAGTAATCATGCTTTTAAAACGCAATCATGATTTTTCTCTTTCTTAAAAACGTTTATTTTTTCAAAATATTCTAAACTCTATTTAAACAGATTAACCTCTCATTCTAATTCTTTACAGTTTCTCACTAATTCTCAAGCATTCTCTGCATTTTGCTGTGTTCATCTCTTGCAAACCCTTTTTCTCAGTTTCTTCTCAAAATCTTTTAGTGTGAACATGGCAACCTCCAGCAGTGCTTCTGCAGGTCCTCAGAAGAAAGCATCATCTGAACAGTATCAAGTGCCATTCAGAACACTCCTCACTCATGTGAAGAATCTTGAAGTGTTATCTGAATTGATCATTGATTTTGGAAGCTTGAAGGAGAACGGTTTTGACCTAACAGAAGAAGTTAGGGCACAGAAATGGGAAAGGTATTTTGACAGGTTGGTTGGACCAACATTCCCTATGTTAGTCAAGGAGTTCTAGATTCATGTGAAGGCTTCAACGCATCTAGTCACCTCCTTCGTTATGGGGAAGAAGATTGTGATCACTGAGGATCACATAGCAAGGTTAATCGGTTACAGTGGCGGTGGCGTCCGCTGTATTGATATGGCTGAGAGATGTGCTGACGTGGGCGTGATAGCTGAAAGGATTTTTCACCCATGGGGTGCCCAGCAGCAAGATCAAAGATCTGAAGGATCATCACAGAGTTTGGGCAAAGATAATTCTGGGGTGCTTCAACCATAGGAAGCCAACTAGTTCACCTGATTACATAAATGTGGATCAGCAGTTTCTGATCTACTTTATTGATCAGAAGGTAAAAATCAACTTGGCTCATCTTCTGTTCAACCACCTCAAAACAAGTGTGAAGGAAACCAGGGAAGAAGAAAGAACAAAGAGGGATTGGATACCCTTTGGAAGGTTGATATCAGATATTCTGACAGAGAATAGGCTGATAGAGCATCTGATAGAAGCTCAAGAGTTAAGAACCATTGAACCAACAGTTGGGAAGCCTCTAAACGCGAAGAACTTGAAGAAAATGAAGTTGATAGAGAATATCAAAAAGGAACCCAGGGCTACTCCTATTGCTGATATCACCAGCAGAAGAGTTCCACTGAGTGACTTTCCTTTATTTTCTGAGATAGAATCTAAACCAGAGGTGGTTCTCAGATACTTAGACGCGTGCAAGGCAGATGGTACAGATCCAAATCTGATTATCAAAGATCTGCATCAACGTCAACCAGAAGTGACTCTGAAGAAGACGAAGAAGAGGAAGGCACCTTCAGAAGGATCATCCCAGCAGACACCCAAGAAAAGAGGTAATTTATCTGCTGCTTCTGTTTTAAATTCTTCTACTATTCCAGCATCTATTCCACCTCCAACCTCTCATAGAATCTCAATCCCCATCCCAACAATAGATGAAACTGAACCAGAAGATGACCCTTCTGAGGCATTAAAACTCAGAAGACCCAGAACCAAACATCTCAAACCAACAATCTCAACAACATCAGCAATTGACAAAGTGTTGTCTGACATTGATCAACACACTTCTGATCACTCCGCCAATCCAAACTCTGAACCATAAATTGTCCCTCCTCCACAACCAGAACCACAGCAATCTGCTGAAGAACCAGAACAACAACAACCTCTCTCATCCATTCCAGAAGAACCCCTTATCCCTGAACAACCAGAAATTCCAACAACCTCTCCTCAACCAGAAATTCATCCACCATCACCTCAACCTGAGTTTCATCACTCTGAAACTCAAAATCCTCCACCTTCTGAACCTCATTCACCTCAATCATCTGAACCACAACCTCTGGCAATCCAGCTGCCATGTGGAACAACAGTCACCATGGCCCAGTTGCCATCCTCACCAGAATCTACACCATCCAATACTCCCAAAACACCAAACAGTCCAATCATAATTTCTGATTCTCCTACTCCATCTCCAAAACAAACAGCTGCCAAGCAAACCACCGAAAACCCCAGCAGGACCTTCATAGCCTTAACCAGCCTTGACCGTCTTGCTGATCTGAAACACAAAATAGCCATCCCAAAACCAAAACAACCAGATGTTGGCTCTGGTATTATGAATTTTGAAACAGGTTTGCAGCAATGGATTGCTTCTCTGAAGCAAGTCTGTCCTGGAATGATTGACCCAGCTGCCTCTGACCAGCTCTGGTCACAATTCAGAATTTGGGTATGTGCTGAAGCCCTCAAGTTGCAGGATATCAACTATGAGCAGGCACAACAGAACTTCAGCAAGCTGCTGAAGGAAGTTGAAAGTTAGCTGCCTCAGGAAGCTGTGCTCCCTCTGGATAGTGAACCTTGGTCTGAGAAACAGCTAGCTTCAAAGGTGCAACCAGAAGAAGACAAGACCATTCAAGCTGAAGCAAGTCAAGCAGAAGATGTTGCAGAAAGCTCTCAGAAGCTTCCTGCTTCTGATGTTTCTCAAGCTGCCTTGGACAGGCAGACTCTGGAAGAGCTGAAGCTGAATGACATGCGTCTGCAGCAGAGGATGGATGAAAACAACCAGAAGATGAAAGAAAGAATGGATGTGCAGGATAGCAAGATTGACACTGTTGTCAGCATGGTGCACAAGCAGAATGAGATTGCTGATCAGATCAAAGCCATGCTGGAGAACCTGTTCACACGCTTTCCTCCCCAACCTTAGTTTTTTCATTCATGTCATTTTCATGTTTTCTTTAATTTTCTGATGTACTGTTTGAATATGTTTTGTTTGATTCTGAACCTTTTAATATGACAAGTTTTTCTGATCTTAATTGTTTTAGCACATCACCTACACTTTTTGATTGCTGACAAAAAGGGGGAGAACAAGAATGATATTTTAAACAATAACGGTTTACTAAGACATAAATTCTCGAACATTCTAACTCTATTATACTTGAAAATGTTTTCTGTTTTGCTTAAAGTCTACAGGTACAAGGAAGCTCCTGTACACTCTGAAGACTAAAAGCTCTGAAGCTCTGATCCGCTCTGATACTCTGATCCAAAGCAAAGCTCTGACAAGAAAAGCTCTGATACGCTGATCTGAAGCTCTACTCTGATATGCTGATCTAAAGCTTCTGATAGTCAAAGACTCTGATACTCTGATGTTCAAAGAAAGGCAAAAAGATCTGATCCTGAAGAACACTTGTAATCAAAAAGGGAAGTAATAAACTCAGGGGGAGTATCTCTCAACTCTGATATCTCTTTATCCCTTATCTTTGATAACCTCTTACTCTGATGCATCTCTCTGATACCTTTTCACGTTATCTTCATTTAAAAAATATCTAGTTTTTGTCATCATCAAAAAGGGGGAGATTGTTAGAACAAAGTTTGAATCTACTACCCTATGTTTAAGTTTTGATGATAACAAAGTGAAAAGATATATTATCTATATGATTCATGTATGAACTATTTTCTGCCTAAATTATTACGTTCTGATTTGCAGATACTCTGATTGGTATAAGCAAGATCACACCTAATCAGCATCAGAAATTGGTTCTTGACATCAGCATCAGAAGTTGCCATATCAGAATGTCAGAATCAGAAGATTAACTCACGTGTATGCTGAAATCTGATGAACAAGAACTGCGCTCAACACTCTGATAAAGAAACACAACAGTTCATCAGCAGCTAAGCAGAATTAGAATGAGCCAAGCCAGAACTTGCATTAAGTAAGCAACGGTACTGTGCATTGAAAGCAAATTAATACCAACGGCCTCATTCCAGACAAGATCTTCTCGATAAGGAAAGTTTATTATTAGCATTGAATCAAGAATATTGCTCCAACGTTCAACATCTCAGTGCTATATAAACAAGACTTTGAAGATTGAATTGGCTAATGCTCTCCAAATCTTTACACGCCTAAAAGCTGATCATAATCTTCCTTTTCTCAGTTTGCTAAACACTACACATTCTCTTATTCAATCATTGTTTAGCAATCTAGTTTCTAAGCTTTAAGTTGTGTATACATCACAGTTGTGATACAGTTTTGTAGAAAACATTCACACACTTAGATTTATCTTCTTTGTAAGAAAGTGTTTCCTTGACAAACCGGGTTGTGGTTTGCATCAAGAAGGCTTTAGCAGTTGTTAAAGCAGTCTGTAATATTCAGTTGAATATAGTGGATTAAGACCTTGTTGGAGAGAGGCGAAATCACCTTGACGGGTGGACTGGAGTAGTTTGAGATCAAACGAACCAGGATAAAAATATCTTGTTCATTGCATTGATTTTCAGTTTTACAATTCAACCCCCCCCCCCCCCCCTTCTTGTGTTTTCCACTACTTCACTAATGACCTAGAACCTTACTTGACCATCTTGGCCTTTTATTAGGGGTAGTGAGATGACCTGCTTTGGTGCAGTCCAAAGTTGGTAAATACTCGATACTACACTCATTGAGGGTTGTTTTCTTGGAATATTTTGGTCGCTAGTTAAGTGGCTAAACCAAAACAATGAACAATAAAAACAATCCCGTGATATTGAGCTCCTTAGAACCCGGTTACTATTTATAGGACAGGTTTTTAAGCCAACTACACTCAAGAGGGTACTTACCTATGAAACCCCATGCAAGCCTGAAACTAGGGTTTGGTGTAATTTGCTTGTACATATGTTTTGTGCATACATCATAAACATCATAAAACATCATATGCATTCACTAACCATTTCAAGGGTTTTGGATCTTCATCTTTGTTCTTGTTTTGTAGGTCATGGAAATTCCTCGCAGAAACACCATTCAAGTCAATCTTGTGAGAATCTCTCCTCAACTCAAGGAGCTCACCTCAAGAATTCCGGAAAATTCATCCTTCAGTGAAATACATGGTAGACTGCTCAGCTTAGTCAACACCAACATTGAAGAAGACATGATGAAAGTGCTATTCCAGTTCTTTGACCCTCTTCACCACTGTTTCACTTTCCCTGATTATCAGTTGGTGCCCACTTTGGAGGAGTTTTCTCAACTCCTGAGAATTCATATCCTTAATCAACTACCCTTCAACGGTACGGAGAAGGAACCAAAGCCGGAAGATGTTGCTCGAGCATTACATCTACAACCATCCGACATCAAGGGGCATTGGGAAACCAGAAGCGGCGTCAAAGGATTCTTAGCAAAATTCTTGTTTGAGAAGGCACAAGAATGTTGGAACTCATTGGACCTACAAGCCTTTGAAGAAATTGTGGCACTCCTTATCTATGGGTTGGTCTTGTTCCCAAATCCTGACCAATTGGTAGATGTCAACGCCGTCAAAATCTTCTTGTCCAGAAATCCAATACCAACATTGCTTGGGGACATTCTTCACTCATTTTACACACGAACAATGAGAAAGAGGGGTGTTCTCATGTGCTGTACTCCTCTCCTTGCAAGGTGGTTTATTTCGCACCTTCCACAATCTGTCCTGAAGAATGACCAAGGCTCAAGGTGGTCCCAACGGTTGATGACTCTTACTCACTCTGATGTACATTGGTGTTCTCGGTCCAGAGAAAATGTCATCATCGTCGATCGTTGTGGAGAATTCCCTAATGTTCCTTTACTTGGAATTAGAGGAGGTATCACCTACAACCCTTGCCTAGCTTTGAGGCAATTTGGATATGCACGGAGGGATGGCCCTCATGACATGTTGATTCCTGACCTAGTTTTTGACTTCGACAACGATGCGCAAGGACTTCGCCAAAGATTCATCAGAGCTTGGGGGAGACCCAACAAGGTTGATAGCAAGACTCTGGGACACAAGAACTCCATCCCTCTTGAGCCTTATCTCAAGTGGGTACGAGCCCGGGCCCAAAGTCTGATGATGCCTTATCCTCATGTTCTCCCGGTGATTAAGGAGCCCGTCAAGGAAGGAGAGGTCCCCTACACCATCCTACATCCAGACATGCCTACATCGTGGGAGGAAATGCAGAAAAGTTGGATTCAGCTCAAGGAGGAACGGAATACTTTTGAAGCTAGTTTCTACGCCAGTGAGAAGAAGGTTCTAGAGCTTACCCGCCGACTCCATGAGCAAGAGGCCCTCAACACCTACATCGCACCAAAGAGGATGCGCAATGTCTTTTTGCCTTGAGAAGTTATTTTGTAATATTTGGCCCATGGGGCATTTATGTACTAACAAATTTCTTCTTATTAATATGACGTGCGTTCTTCTTTGTCTAAAACAATTTTGAATGTCCTAAATCCTTGAATGCATTGCATACATAAGCATACCATTCATCATGTGCATAAGCAGGTCTCACTCCAGGTTTCCTTATCTGTCTGCTGTTTATTTCAGTAGGATGGATCTCGAGCAAATAGTCAAAGACCTGCAAGCTCAAAATGCACAGTTCCAGCAACTCCTGATGACCTTGGCTAAAGGTCAGGAGGATATCAAGACTCAATTGGGGAACAAAGACCCAGTGAAAAAGAAGAAAAAGAGACTCGGGGTGGCTACTTTAGGGAGAAGATTTGACGGAGAAGCTCGGAGAGTGCTTGAATTTCCTCCTATCTCTGATGAAGGAACCAGCAAAGGAGGTGGAGCTGCGGTACCTTCCGAGTCTGATGCGGAAGAAGAAGAGGTCGAAGAGGATGAAGATTATTCTGATCAGCAATATCCTCCAGCTGATGACAAATACAAAGGGCTAGAAGACAGATTGGCCGCCATGGAATTACAAAGAGTACCGGGTTTGGATTTTGAAGACTTGGGTTTGGTCACCGGGATTGTGATTCCCCCAAAATTCAAAGTGCCAGTGTTTGTGAGGTATGATGGGCTGTCCTGTCCCAAAATGCATCTCAGGTCCTACGTGAGAAAGATTCAACCCTATACGGCAGATAAAAACCTTTGGATTCATTTCTTTCAAGACAGCCTTTCTGGAGCTCAGTTGGAGTGGTTTTATCAGCTAGAGGGAACCAGCGTCCGAAATTGGGAAGATTTGGCCACCACTTTCTACAAACAATACCAGTATAATTCTGACCTTGCTCCTACTTGTACCCAACTTCAGGGTATGTCGTTAGGAACAGGCGAAGGATTCAAAGAATATGCACAAAAATGGAGGGATTTGGCTGGCAGGGTGCAGCCTCCTTTAACCGATCGTGAACTCGTTGATATGTTTCTAGGGACCCTATCTGGGCCATTTTTCAATCATCTAATTGGTAACTCTTCCGCGGGGTTTACCGATTTGATCTTAACAGGCGAAAGAATAGAAGCTGGCATCAAGTCAGGAAAGATTCAGAAGGGTGTTGCTGCAAGTGTTGAGAAGAAGCCTTTTAAGAAGGAGACAGCTGTGGTATATTCTCAGAGAAGAGCAGGGAAAACTGAACGCCGGCCAACTGTGGGGGCCGTAATGATTCAAAACACTTCAAGTGAGCAGCCTCGCTATAACCAGTCTAGACCAAATCAACAACGAGTGGAGCGGCCACAACGGCAGTTCACCCGTATTAATATGACTCCAGCGCAAGTGCTTCCCCATCTGTTGAAGTTGAATCTCGCCACCATCAAGGAGGCACCAAAGAATGTGAATACGTCATCTCTGCATTATCATGCTAATGCTAAATGCGCCTACCATTCAGACAGTGTTGGGCACGACACCAATGATTGTTGGACACTCAAGCATAAAATCCAAGACCGGATAGAGGCGAAAGAGGTGGAGTTTGACGCTCCGGAGAAGCCTAATGTGATATCTGCACCCATGCCGAAGCACGGCCGAAATGTCAATGCCATTGAAGAAGATTTGTATGTTGCTGATGTCAATAATCTGACTACTCCATTGCTAACCATTAAGTTGAATTTGTTAAGGGTCGGGATCTTCCCGGGATGTAAGGAAGACTACTATTGTTGTTACTCTCTGCCGTTTGATTGTCCGTTACTGAAGAAAGGCATCCAAGGCCTTATGGATAGTCGACAAATTTTGTTTGAAAAAGTTTCTGCTGTTCCAGTTCATATTGAAGATGTCTCAACATAACCATTCACGCCAATCTTTCCAAGGCCGTCAAAAAGCCTGTTAAGATTACACCAGCTACGAAATCTGTTCCTTTAAAGATAACAATGCCAGGGCCTGTCCCCTATGTTTCCGAGAAGTCCATACCATGGAACTATGGCGGTGACGTTTACTATCATGGTATCAAACAAATCGAAATAACTGAAGAAAGTTTGGATGATGAAGAAGTCAGCATTGGTAACATTGCAGGCACGAGTAAAATCACCAGGAGCGGGAGAATATTTTCTCCAGAGATTGCCCCTCCAAGAGCAATCTTTGGACCCTCATCAGCCAACAAGGTCATCCCTGCACCAATAAAACTCTCTTCCAGAACCCTTTTGATTGAGGATGTTGTTGTTCCTAGTACTGTCTCTCCTATCGCTGCTGATAAAGGTAAGGGAATCCAAGATGAGCTCGTCAGGACGAGGGCTCAGCCCTTGGTCATCCCGGAAACCTCCAAGAAGGAAATGGATGAGATTTTGAGGATAATCAAAAGTAGTGATTACGATGTGGTAGAACAGCTGGGGCAAACCCCCTCAAAGATCTCCATGCTGGCACTACTACTTTGCTCGGAAGCGCACGCTAAAGCTCTGATAAAATTCTTGAAGGCAGCCCATGTGCCCTAGGAAACCTCCGCAGATCAATTTCAAAATTGCGTGGCTAGCCTGACTGCGGACAATGGATTAGGGTTCTCTAATGCCGACTTAACTCCTAAAGGTAGAACCACAATGATGCTTTGCACATTTCAGTCGAGTGTCGAGGAACCACCCTCGCACATGTCTTGGTTGACACTGGTTCATCGCTGAATGTACTGCCTAAGAAGGCCTTGGACCGACTAGATTGTAAAGGGTTGGAATTGAAGCCGAGTGATATTGTTGTCAGAGCTTTCGATGGTTCGAAGAGAATGGTCCATGGAGAGGTTGAAATTCCCATCAAGATAGGCACCGAGGTGTTTAAATCTACTTTCTATGTGATGGACATCCGTCCGTCATACTCTTGCTTGCTGGGTAGGCCTTGGATACACCATGCTGGGGCAGTCACCTCCTCCTTACATCAGATGTTGAAGTATCCTGTCAAGGGAAAGATCATTACTGTCCACGGTGAAGAGGAGTACATGATTAGCCACTTGAATTCTTTCCGGTACGTGGAGGTAGAGGGAAAGTTCATTGAAATGCCTTTTCAGCATTTAGAAGAAGTCCTTCCTGAAATAGCAGTAGCAAAGTTGGCAGCTGAGACGCCGAGGCAGATGGCTAGGATGGCATCTTTGGAGGACGCAAGGGCCGTAATAAAGGAAGGGAAGAATTCAGCATGGGGGCAGTTACCTGACATTCCACATAAGACAGACAAATTTGGATTAGGGTTCACAGCCGCTGGCCAGAAAGCTATGCGCCGGTCGAAGATTGAAAGAGCGCCAGTCAAAATTTCTCCCTACGGAATCAACGCCTTGGAGGACGAAGACAAGGAGAACAACATCGAAGAGTGGATTTATCCAACTGTCAAAGGAGGATTGAGCAACTGGGAGGCAAAAGACTTTGTCCCCATCACTTTTATTCATCAGTAATTTATCTGTTAAACATTTCCTATTTGGTCTGTAATATTTACTTTCAAACAATCCGTACACTATCTTTTCACCTCATGCCTTGCCCGGGGCATGTAGGTCCATTTGTAAGGGTTTTGATTATTTTTCATATCCATATGCCATGTTTAATGATTCATTGGACGTTTTTCATTTGATAAACTGCTTGTGTTCATTTTCTTTCCTTTTGCATTTTTTGTTTAAGGATGGTTATCCCTTACACACACCCACACTCACCAATGCAGGTACCCATCCACTCCGGATTCCATGGGTGACGATTCTGCTATATCCTTCAATAACTCTGAAGATCTGGTCAATCAAGCCGAGTATGAAGATGACGAAGGTTGTGAAGTACCAGGGGAACTAGCCAGACTTCTACAACAAGAGGAAAGGGCCATCTTACCGCACGAAGAGTCATTGGAAACTGTCAACTTAGGGACCGAGGAAGACTGGAAGGAGGTGCAAGTGGGTGCCAATCTGGAACCAAGTGTCAAGGAACGCCTGATACAGTTGTTGAATGAGTTTGTTGAAATCTTCGCTTGGTCTTATGAAGACATGCCGGGTTTAGACACAGACATCGTGGTTTATCGCCTCCCCACAAGAGAGGATTGTCCACCGATCAAGCAAAAGGTCCTCCGAATGAGGCCTGACATCTCTGAAAAGATAAAAGCAGAGGTGATGAAGCAATTCGACGCTGGATTTCTGGCTGTTACGTCCTATCCTCAATGGGTCGCTAACATCGTGCCAGTACCTAAGAAAGATGGCAAAGTCAGGATGTGTGTGGACTATCGGGATTTGAATATGGCCAGCCCCAAAGATGATTTCCCACTTCCACACATTGACATTTTGATCGACAATACAACTCAGCATAAAGTGTTTTCCTTCATGGATGGATTCTCGGGCTACAATCAAATCAAAATGGCCCCCGAGGATATGGAGAAAACAACTTTTGTCACACAATGGGGCACTTTCTGTTACAAGGTGATGTCGTTCGGGCTGAAGAACGCAGGGGCAACTTATCAACGCGCCATGGTAACTTTATTTCATGATATGATACATCATGAGATTGAAGTTTACGTAGACGATATGATAGCTCGGTCACAAACAGAGGAAGAGCACCTTGAACATCTAGAAAAGCTGTTTGCCAGGTTAAAAGAATACAAGCTCAGGCTGAATCCAAGTAAATGCACTTTTGGAGTTAGGTCTGGTAAACTCCTGGGATTCATTGTAAGCAACAAAGGCATTGAAGTCGATCCAGCAAAAGTAAAAGCAATACAAGAAATGCCTGCTCCCCGTACTGAAAAGGAGGTTAGAGGGTTCTTGGGGCGCTTGAACTATATTGCCAGATTCATCTCGCATCTGACTTCTACCTGTGAGCCAATTTTCAAACTCTTGAAAAAAGATCAGGTAGTTGAATGGAACGACGATTGTCAAGCTGCTTTTGATAGGATCAAGGAGTATTTGCTAGAACCTCCTATTCTGATGACACCCGTCGAAGGAAGACCATTGATCATGTATTTGACCGTCTTGGATAACTCAATGAGGTGTGTTTTGGGCCAGCATGACGAGTCTGGTCGAAAAGAGCATGCTATTTATTACCTTAGCAAAAAGTTTACCGACTGTGAGACTCGCTACTCACTGCTCGAGAAAACTTGCTGCGCTTTGGTATGGGCTGCTCGCCGACTAAGACAGTATATGTTGACCCATACTACCTTGTTGATTTCCAAAATGGATCCTATCAAGTATATCTTCGAAAAGCCCGCTTTATCTGGAAGGATAGCTAGATGGCAAATGATTCTAACTGAGTATGACATTCAGTACACCACCCAAAAAGATATAAAAGGGAGTGTACTAGTTGACCATCTAGCTCATCAGGCTATCGAAGATTATCAACCCATGAGATTTGACTTCCCGGACGAGGACATCATGAATTTGGACAGCATTGAAGGTAACGGACCGTATGACGGACCCGAAAAGGGATCCCGATGGACCCTGTACTTTGATGGTGCCTCAAATGCACTTGGAAACGGTATTGGCGCAGTACTCATTTCTCCAGAAGGTTGTCACACACCTTTCACGGCCCGACTTTGCTTCAGCTGCACAAACAACATGGCTGAGTATGAAGCTTGCATCTTTGGTCTCAAGGCTGCTATAGACTTGGGGATCAAATCCTTGATCGTATTTAGGGACTCGGCTTTGGTTATCAGTCAAATCAAAGGAGAGTGGGATACCAAGCATTCTAATCTTATCCCATACAAAGAACATGTCCTGACATTGTTGCCTCATTTCGAGCAAATTACCTTCGAGCATTTCCCGCGAGAAGAAAATCAGCTAGCAGATGCTCTGGCTACAATGTCCTCCATGTTTAAACTCAACTGGGATAACGAGGCTCCCCAAATCACCATCGAGCGAATGGATGAACCTGCGCATTGTCACGAGATTAATACCGAAGAAGTAGTGGAACAACCTTGGTTCCATGAAATCAAAAGGTATCTCGAGACTAGAGATTATCCCGAAGGAGCTTACGTAAATGACAAGAAGTTCTTAAGGAAATTCGCTGCTAAATTCTTCCTGAGCAACGACATCCTTTACAAACGAAGCCATGATTGTGTATTACTCCGATGTGTAGACAAAGCTGAAGCAGAGTTGATCATGACCGATATACACAGCGGCACATTTGGCACTCACTTGAGCGGGCATACAATGGCTAAGAAGATCCTAAGGGCAGGCTATTACTGGTCTACCATGGAAGCTGACTGCCATCAACATTCCCGTACTTGCCACAAATGCCAAGTTTATGCTGATAAAGTTCATATCCCTCCGGTTCCCCTCAACGTTCTGACTGCTCCGTGGCCCTTTGCAATGTGGGGCATTGATATGATTGGAGAGATCAAGCCCACGGCTTCCAACGGACATCGCTTTATCCTGGTTGCCATTGACTATTTCACCAAATGGGTCGAAGCAGCTTCCTTCGCCTCTATTACTAAAAATGTGGTTGCCCGCTTTATCAAGCAAAATCTCATATGTCGGTATGGTGTTCCGGACAGGATCATCACAGACAACGGTACAAATCTGAATAACACGATGATCACCGCATTGTGCGAACAGTTCAAGATTTATCATCACAATTCATCTCCCTATCGGCCGAAGATGAACGGTGTTGTTGAAGCTGCGAACAAAAACATTAAGAAGATCATTCAGAAAATGACGGTCACTTACAAAGACTGGCATGAGATGTTACCGTTTGCTCTGCATGGATACCGTACGACGACACGTACTTCAACTGGGGCAACCCCATTTTCTTTGGTTTATGGCATGGAAGATGTTTTGCCTATGGAAGTCCAGATTCCTTCTCTAAGGATTATGAAGGATGCAGGTTTGAACGAAGATGATTGGATGCAGACCCGACTTGATCAACTCAATCTGATCGACGAAAAGCGACTTGCTGCTATATGCCATGGTCAGGCGTATCAAAAACGAATGATCAAGGCCTTCAATAAGAAAGTCAGACGGCAAGTATATCAAGTCGAAGATCTCGTAATCAAGCGGATTATCTTGCCGCAAAGTGATCCCAGGGGCAAATGGACTCCTACATATGAAGGACCATTTGTGATCAAGAGCATATTTTCTGGTGGCGCAATGATTCTGACCACCATGGACGGCGACGATTTGCCACACCCTGCAAACGCAGACATAGTCAAAAGATACTACGCATAAGATAACCCGACAAGTCGAAAACCCGAAAGGGCGGCTTGGGCAAAAATGGGCATCCCGGTGGATCGAAAACCCGAAAGGGCGGTTCAGGCAAAAATTAGGGATAAAAACAAAAAAATTTGTACACCCGGCAAGTTGAAAACCCGAAAGGGCGGCTTGGGCAAAAAGGGGTTTCCCGGTGGATCGAAAACCCGAAAGGGCGATTCAAGCAAAAGTTAGGGAATTAAAGCGTATGACTATGTCTCGTCGGATCACTTCAAAGACAATCTCTTCATCAACCAGTTCCAGGCTTCTGATCAATCCAGTCATCGGCAAACAAAGCATTGAATGGACAGATACCCAGAGTTGTGAAGGTTATAGCGGAATGGAATCCCATGGAATTATTTCACATAGCCATCTTTATTTTGTATAAAATTTTCAAATATTTACGACAGAATCCTCTTACTAGGATGATTGTCTCCTTTGTACAAATATACTCATAGAAAGTCAATACAAATACTTTTCCCAGAAATTTGTGTAATTTCCTTTCATTTTTTCTCTTGCGCTATTTGTTTTATTTTGAGAAACGTCTAATGTTTTGTTAAATAGGCATATGCATTTGAACATAATCATTCCCTTATGAATCCAGAAAGAGGATTACTGATAGGGCGAAAGTACAGTTGGATATCTTGATACCCCTCAAAGGAAACCCCCAAGAGATTTGGAATCCATATCCCAGCAAACTCTGAAGCTTATCCCCAGTAGATTCTGGAAGCTTATCCCCTGCAGAGTACGGACGTCTCTCCCGAGTTTTATTCAAAGTTATTCCTCGCAAGGGCTTATAACTGGGTTATCCTCAGCTAATTGCCACGGAAGATCGCACTCGTCAAATTTCTTCCAATCCCCGGAGGAGTTTATCTTTGTTATCCCCAGCCGGAGAATCCTCCAGAACTCAATTCCCCTCAGAATTTAAGTTTCAGTATCCCCAGCCGAGCTAAAACTTCAAACTATCAATCCCCAGCGGAGCCAGACTAATGAACCTTCTCCCCACAGAGTTTTGAGGAGGGCAAATCTTGAGTTCCCCAGTGAAGTCGCCAGAGATACTTCCCACCAAACTGAAGATTCTCAGTCTTACATCCCCAGCATGAGTCTATTAGCTTGGAACTCCCCAGTAGAAGTCATCCGGAATTCCCCAGAAGATTGGTATACAACCCAAGCTCCTTTTTCTCCAGCAATGACCAGGAATTTTTCTTCCCGGCAGCAGTCAAGATATTGTCATCTTCAGCCATCTCGGATTCATCTATCCTTTGCAAGACAGCTCTCCAGCTTACATGCGCATTCATTTACATTCATATTACATAACATACATTGCATCATGCATCATGACATTGCATATAACTAACTCTTTACCTTTTCAGGTAAGATCAGTCAAAAGACTAGAATCACTATCCTCCGAGTTTCTTTCCAGGAATAGTTCGGATGTGACCCAGACACGGCAACATTCTAATGCTTATTCCAGATTTATCCAGATGCAGTTTTACACGAGCTCATCATCAGGGAGCCCTACACTGGTTCTTCCTCCAAATTCAAGATTTCTGAAAACAGTTCACGGGTTCTCCAAGTAACGGATGTTAACCTATCGCTTGTTCAGTTTCTTCTCAAGACTTCTGAAAACAGTTTATGGATTCTTCCCAACAACGGATGTTAATCTATCACTTGTTCAGATGCAATCTTTGAAAACAGTTTACGGACGCTTCCCAACAACGGATGCTGCTCTATTGCTTATTCAACTTCAAGACTTCTGAAAACAGTTTATGGATTCTTCCCAACAACGGATGTTAATCTATCACTTGTTCAGATGCAATCTTTGAAAACAGTTTACGGACGCTTCCCAACAACGGATGCTGCTCTATTGCTTATTCAACTTCAAGACTTCTGAAAACAGTTTATGGATTCTTCCCAACAACGGATGTTAATCTATCACTTGTTCAGATGCAATCTTTGAAAACAGTTTACGGACGCTTCCCAACAACGGATGCTGCTCTATTGCTTATTCAACTTCAAGACTTCTGAAAACATTTTATGGATTCTTCCCAACAACGGATGTTAATCTATCACTTGTTCAGATGCAATCTTTGAAAACAGTTTACGGACGCTTCCCAACAACGGATGTTGCTCTATTGCTTATTCAACTTCAAGATTTCTGAAAACAGTTCATGGATTCTTCCCAACAACGGATGTTAATCTATCGCTTGTTCAGACTCTTCTCAACTTCTGAAAACAGTTTATGGGTTCTCCAAGTAACGGATGTTAACCTATCGCTTGTTCAAGTTTCTTCTCAAGACTTCTGAAAACAGTTTATGGATTCTTCCCAACAACGGATGTTAATCTATCAACTTGTTCAGATACAACTTTTGAAAACAGTTTACGGATTCCTCCCAACAACGGATGTCAATCTATTGCTTATTCAGACCCCCAGTTCAGAGATGGTCCAAAGCATGGACACCTTCCTGATATTCCTTTCCAGATGGCATCTATAAGCCCATCCCCGACAAGTGTCCGTCACTCTTCCAGATGGCATCATTAAGCCCATCTCCAAATGGCATCTCTAAGCCCATTCCCGCATCCCTTGTTTGGGCGAGTGCAAATTTAAGGGCACTCTAGTGTCCAATCTCCTTTTACCCTCGAGTCACGAAAGGCAAACTTGTCGATCTAACTCTTCGGATTCAAGAAGATTGAACAGGGGCAACTGTTGTACCCCAAAATTTGCCCTCCCATTTCTCATTGATTTCTCATCACAAAGCCCTTGAAGATCAAGATCCAGTTAGGGTTTCATCTGCTCAGGACTTCTCCTTGCACTGTTAACCCAAATTAGGGTTTGTGTTTGCACAAAGATGTTTTGACCTAAAATGCCTAAGATGACTTTCTTGCTTCATGTTGGACTCCCAAGTTTACCCATACCAAGTTTCAAGTCTTGATTCCAAATTTTGCCCAGTCAATTGGACAATTGACCTAGAAATCAACTATATTGGGGAAAAAGTCAACGGTGGCCAATTGACAGTCAAACATCATGAAAATTGACCCACATCAATATCATGAAATCACGTGGACCATTTGATCAAGTTTGGATCACAATTCCACAAGAAATTTGATCAGATCACCAAAAGGGCAAAATGGTCATTTTTAGGGTTTTGACTGCACAAAGGCAATTTTTGACTGCTTGACCCAACCAATGGCAAACCAAGCTCACATATGGACTCAAGAACCCCATGGAATTATCTTGACATGCTCAACAAGCTCAAAAGATCCCAAGTACACAAGATTGACAGTTGAATTTCCAAGTCAATTGATCAATTTTGACTGTATATTGAAAAGTCAAACTTTGACTTTTTGGTCAAAATCAAGAGTCAAGGTTCATTTTTCATCAAAATATGCCAAATCATGAAACTTGTTCACCAAGAAATCAAAAATTACAAATTAGGGTTTGAAATGAGAATTTTTCATAACTTAGAATTTTTCTAAGTTATGAAAAACCCTAATTTTTTTCCCAACTTTGCCCCACTTTGTCACCAAGATTCATTTGGATTCAAACAAAAGTCAAAACATGAAAGTTGTAGCTTGTTGCATAATCTACAACTTTGATTCACAAAGTTTTCCCAAATGAGGCCTGTATCTCAAGTTACAATTTTTGGAATAAGGGTACTAAACCATTCTTAACTTAGTGAAATTTTAACCTATTTTGGCAAGGTTTTCTACCTAACTTCAAGGCCATTTTCCATACACTTCCACTTGGAATTTCAATTTGCATTTCAAATATGGATTGTAGTACACATTCCAAGCTTTCCAAAATGTCACAGAACTCATCAAACAACCTCATAACTTGAGAGATTCGAATTTTGCAATATGGCAAAAACTCACTTTTGAATTGGTCATGTACATGTTCATAACTTATGCCATTTTCAAGTCAGCTTGGTTTGTGCAACATTACAGGCCCTTAAACCATCCAACACTCAATAATTTAATGCATGTTCATTGTGCTAAGGCTTTGTTTCATGAGTTTGTGCATTACATGTTGAATTAAGCCATAAATGGAAAAAGTAAAATGGCCATTTTTGCAAAAGCAAGCTTTATGTCATAATGCAAATCCAAGAGGTACAGATCAAATCCAATTGGCACAAGATTATGAGCAAAACACTCTGATCAAGACAAGGTTAGCAGCATGTTTAGGGGGCCTCTACTTGCCTAGAACATCAACTTGTCTTTGCTTGCTTAAGTGTGAAGAAAAGTGGCATAACATCACACAACTATCATCTCAGCATTAGAACACTTAAGTAATTGTTTTGTACACCTTCTAATCATCCTAACTAAGCTAGCACACGACTCCAATACCTCCAATACCTCCACAAACTCAGAACCACCCTCAAACTGCTCAAACAGAGTTCTCACTGCAGTTTGAGTGCCAACTCTCATCCCTTGCATGATTTCTTGCCCAAAGCTCATCAAACACATTCCCTAGCATCAATGCAAGCTAACCAAAACCTAAAACACGACCTGTAATTCCTCTAACCAGTTCCACCATTTTCACTTTCTTGTTTTACAGTTGGAGGTCCATAGCTCGATTCAAGGTGTCTCAAAGCAAAGTAAGCATTGGAATAGCATCACCACACTTCAGGCAAGCTGTACAGATCATCATCTTGCTCTGAAAGCTCCCCCATTGCCAGATAGAACTTCAACTAAACAGGTATTTTATTGAACTTCTAACTCTTAGTCTAGGCATCATTAGCTCTAAGTTTGTGAATAAGAAGTGTTCTACTCATGCCCCTGAATCTGTACATGCTTTTACTTTTCATTTATTTTGCTTGAGCTGTGAGAATTTAAGGTTCGAATATAGAAGAAAACTTAGGTCAGGATTTGGGAATGTCAAAATTCTCTCTCATTTCTGAGAGTTAGGATGAGTTTTTTATATATTTAGAATCGTGATTCAATTCTTAACATTTCTTATGTTGGAAGTTTGTGCAAAAGATCAAAGAATCCAGGTGTTTGAATTGGAAGTACAGGCGTGCGTTTTTTGAACATTTTTTGTTCAGAGGTTGAAGAAGAAGCTTCATGGGCTGGGCTTGCTTCTGATTTTCTTTTCACACCATATTTCTGATTTCACACCCCCTGACCCCAATTTGTGTGTTTTATTGATTTTTTGATTTTTCATTTTTTCATTTTGGTTTATTTATTTTTTCTAATAATATTAAAAACATAAAAAACATTTTTTACACCATTTTTCTATTTTTAGGCATTTATTTGTTTATATGGACATTTGTACATATATATATATATATATATATATATATATATATATATATATATATATATATATATATATATATATATATATATATATATATATATATATATATATATATATATATATATATATATATATATATATATATATATATATATATATATATATATATATATATATATATATATTATTTAGAATAGATAGGAAAAATAATGCAAATATACTTTATTTTCTGATTTTTTATTACATTTTCCTTTTTGAAAATATTTTATGCAAAATATATATTTTTTTATTTATAAATATTAAATATTATTATTTTTTATATATAATACATATTTAGAAATTAATACATACATATATATATTTATTAGTATATTTAGGTTAAAATACAAAAATACCTATATTTTTATTTTATTAATATTAGACATAAAAAAAAAATACTTTTTATAAATATACTTCATTTTATTTTATTTTTGTACATAATAAACAAATACTTGTATAAATTAAATAATATATATATTACTTAATAAAAATTAGGGTTTTACCATTAAAATACAAAAAACTCCAAAAATAATACTTTTTTTATTTTATTTATTTGACATAAATAATACTTTTTTTGTCATACATATAAAAACCTTTTTTTTGCATTTTGCATCTTTATTTTATTTTCCATTTAATTTATGCAATCAATTATCTTGTAAATATTCCAAAATGGATGTAATAGCTAGGTTTAAATTTCTTGTCTAAATATCCCCCCATTTGAACATTTGTACCCCCCTTCCCATATTGTGTTGTAATAGTGTAGGAATTTTACTTTTCGCACTTTAAACGCTTTCTAAATATACCATGCTAGAATTAGGGTTTGTATGCAAATAAAAAGAACAAAATAGTTTGACCTAATTTCAAGATAAACAAGCATGAAATATGGACAACACATATCACACTTGCACCCCTAGGGTATTCCACTTGTTGCCTTCAAATAATTGGGCCATATTGCATGTTAGGTTTCTTTGGGTAAAACAAACAATCAAATGATCATAGTCCCTCGATGACGCTTTCGAAAAGTTGCCTAAAATGATCAAGTCCCTTTCAAAGAGAAATTGCCCAAAGATACTTAGCACTATTGCAATTATGGTCTAAACGATGACCCGCGCCCGTCCCTTTTACCTCCTAATACAAGATTGTCCACCAAATGCAATGGTAGAACAAAATTGTCAAAAGGGTTAAAACATAGTAAAAATCTTTGAGAACTTTAGGGTAGATAGCTCTTAAGTACTTGTCCACTTGCCAAAGAAAAATCTTGCCTATTTTTCAAACCACACTTCACAAACACTTTCAAAACAAAACTTTTAAGAAACCCTTGGAACATCTTTTCAAAAAAGACAAATACCTTTTGTAAAACATTCGAGTAAAGAATTGTTACAAGGGTAGCCTATACAAGGCATCTTTTTTCAAAACATTTTCAAAACCACACACAAAGCACCATTTCAAACAATTGAAAACCAAGGCAAGTTGATCTAAGCAAGTACCTAAGAGCCCATGGATAACCATGGATAGAAAGGGTGCTAATACCTTCCCTTTCTATAATCTACTCCCCGAACCCAAGAAATATCTCAAAGGTTTTTGCTGTGCTTTTTAAACCTTTCCTTAGGATAAAATAAAAAGTCAGTGGCGACTCTTGCTCAACCGAAACATTTGTGAAAACAAATGCAAAACCATAGTCAATTCTCCCACCGTATCACAGCTTGGTACTGTTTCCGAATCTTGACACTTTTGTTGATGTGAATGCCATAAAGATCTTCATCTCTCAGAACCCTGTACCCACTCTCTTGGGTGACATTCTTCATCAGCTCTATGCTCGTACTGCTCGAAAGTGGGGAACCTTGATGTGTTGTGCTCCTTTATTGTCGAGGTGGTTTATTTCGCACCTCCCCAAGTCAGTGCTAAAGAACAAAGAAGGAATAGGCTGGGCTTATAGGGTGATGTCTCTTTCTCATAATGACATTATCTGGACTCTCAAGGGTATGGATGAGGTGACTATCATTGATCGTTATGGAGAGTACCCCAATGCTCCCCTGCTAGGAACCCATGGAGGAATTTCTTACAACCCATGCTTAGCTCTCCGTCATTTTGGAAGAGCCAGAAGAGAAGGACCTCATGAAATGTTAATGCCTCATATCATCTTTGATTTTCAGGGGGATAGCGACGAGCAACGTCGTAGATTCATAAGGGCTTGGGACAGAGTTCACCAATCAGATCCACATGAGTTGGGTCCAAAGACTTCTCCAATGGAGCCATATCTCAGATGGGTCCGCATCCGTGCCCAGAAGCTAGGTATGCCATATGAAGCCGTCCGGGCTGTCACTCTTGAAGTTGCTAATGAAGAAGGGGTTCTTCCAACATTCTCCATCCTTATATTCCCACTGACATTGGGGCACTGAAGAGATCTTGGATGCAACTGCGGGAAGAACGGGATTCTTATCGGGATAAGTTCAACGAGCAAGAGCAAAAGATTCAGAGGTTGACCAGGCAGTTAGAGAATAAGCAGATTCTCAACGACTATGTCCGCACTAATAAGAAGAGACCATGGGAGCATTGATGGACATTTGATGATTTCCTTTCCAGTTTTTTGTTTACTTTTCAGTATTTCCATTCTTATAACGCCTTAAGGGAAATTTGTTGAACAATTTAAATTTTGAAGTTTAAATCTAATAAAGTGTGTTTCCTTTCTTGTTTACAAATTTGAATCCCGATTGTCTTTGAAATCATAAATCATACGCATTTCATCACATGCACTTCATAAATAGGTACCCTTTACAGGTCTCTTATCTTCTTCGTTGTTTATTTCAGCAATCATCATGTCTACTGAACCTTCAACTGAGTAAGCTATCAAGGCCCTCCAGGCCCAGAATGCCCAATTTCAAGAGTTGTTCATGAATCTAGCCAAGGGTCAGCAGGACCTGAAGACCTTGATTCTGAAAGAGAAAAAGAAGAAGAAGAAGAAGAGGACAGTCCTGTTCAATACATGACACAGGTTTGGGAACAGACTGCAGAATGAAGTTGATCTGACCACCTCATCTGGAGGGAAAGATAGTCCATAAAAAAGGAGGGCTCCTAGCCCTGTGGTTTTCGACAACAAGACAGACTACGATGAAGAATAGTATCCTCCTGTTGAGGATAAGTACAAACAGCTGGAAGACCGTTTGAGCGCTATGGAAGTTCAGAAGGTGCTTGGTATGGACTTCGGAGATCTAGGTCTATCATATGGGGTGGTGATTCCCCATAAATTCAAGGCACCAGCCTTTGCCAAGTATGACGGAGTTTCCTGTCCGAAGCTGCACCTCCGGTCATATGTGAGGAAGATCCAGCCTTACACTGCTGATAAGAACTTATGGATCCATTTCTTTCAAGACAGTCTCTCAGGAACTCAACTTGAGTGGTTCTATCAGTTGGACGGAGCCAGTATCCGCAGCTGGGAAGATTTGGCTACTGCATTCTACAGGCAGTATCAGTACAACTCTGACCTCGCTCCTACGCGTACCCAACTCCAGGGTATGTCAATGGGAACGGGGGAGGGATTTAAAGATTATGCTCAGAAGTGGAGAGACCTTGCAGGAAGGGTGCAACCACCTTTGGCTGATCGTGAGCTTGTTGACATGTTTCTGGGGACCCTGTCTGGTCCATTCTTCAACCACTTGATTGGAAGCTCTTCATCTGGGTTTACAGATCTTATTTTGACTGGTGAGAGAATTGAAGCTGGTATTAAGGCTTGGAAGATACAGAAGGGTGCTTCATCAAGCACCGAGAAGAAGCCGTTTAAGAAAGAGTACATTGTTGTCTACAGTGCAAGAAGACAAAATAGACCTGAACACCGCCAAGCTGTCAATGCGATTGTTATTTCAAAACCTGTTGGTACTCCTCAGTACAACAATCAACAAAAGGACGAGAGACCTAAGAGGCAATTCACTCGTCTCAACATGACCTTATCTCAGATTCTACCATAGTTGATGAAGAGTAATCTGGTGACTCTAAGGGAACCCCCAAAGAATTCAAATAGAACGTCACCAAGGTATAACCCTAACGCCCGCTGCGCTTATCACTCCGATAGTCCGGGGCATAATACAGATGATTGTTGGGCTTTGAAGAACAAGATACAAGACTTAATTGATGCAAAGGAGATTGAGTTTGAGGCGCCCGAGAGGCCTAATGTTGTGACTGCTCACATGCCCAAACATGGAGTAAATGCTGTAGAGGAATACTTGTTTGTAGTTTCTGTGGATGACATTGTTACCCCTCTGATGACTGTCAAGAAGAACCTGTTGCTAGCCGGTTTATTTCCGGGTTGTGACGAAGGTTGCCATATGTGTTCTATTTTACCTACCGGTTGCCCATTCCTGAAGTCAGGTATCCAAAACCTGATGGACAATAAGGAGATCCTGTTTGAGAAGACTGTTGTTCCTTCCATTCCTACTGAAGAAGTCGCCATCATTACCATTTTCGACAATTCTTCCAAGGCTCCCTCGAGGAAGCCAGTTAGAATTACATCTGTTCCGAAAATCGCACCTGTGATCATCACTGTTCCGGGGCCCATCCCATACACCTCTGATAAAGCTGTCCCTTGGAACTATGGGGTTGATGTTTATGTTCATGGAATTAAGCAAGAGTTGGATGCTGATACTGGCGTCAGCAACATTACTGGACCTGCTAAAGTCACCCGCAGCGGAAGACTTTTCTCACCTGATATTGCTCCACCAACATCCCGAAGACCTGTTGTCATTACACCTACAAGTGTACCTAATGCTATTCCTCATCAAGTCCCTATCCTTACCCCTGTCGCCGAGTCATCTGGCGCTCGGGGCAAAGGGATCACCACTGATGTGCCTGCCCAGACGGAGGCACCAAAGACGATTAGAGTTGAAGCTTCCAAACAGGAGATGGAAGAGATTCTGAAGATTATTAAGAAGAGTGATTACAACGTAGTTGAGCAACTGGGGAAAACCCCGTCTAAGATTTCTATGTTGTCACTATTGCTGTGCTTAGAGGCCCATGCCAAGGCTTTGATTACCTTCCTGAAGACTGCCCATGTGCCACAAGAGACATCAGCTGATCAGTTTACCGATTGTGTGGCCAATTTAACTGTTGATAATGGTTTGGGTTTCTCCGACGCCGATTTGACTACCAAGGGAAAAAATCATAATGATGCCATGCATGTCTCCATTGAATGCAGGGGCACTACTCTCGCGCATGTATTGGTTGATACTGGTTCCTCATTGAACGTCCTGCCCAAAAAAGCTCTAGACCAGTTGAATTGCAAAGGGTTAGAGCTAAAACCAAGTAACATCGTTGTCAGGGCCTTTGATGGGTCTAAAAGGATGGTGCACGGTGAAGTTGATATTCCAATTAAAGTTGGTTCTCAGGTCTTCAATTCTACGTTCTATGTGATGGACATTCGGCCATCCTACTCTTGTTTGCTGGGTCGTCCATGGATCCATAAAGCCAGGGCCGTAACCTCAACGCTCCACCAGAAGTTGAAGTACCCGGTCAAAGGTAAGATTGTGACAGTATAAGGGGAGGAAGAGTACATGGTCAGCCACCTCAAATCGTTCCGACATGTAGAAATGGATGGGGAGTTCATTGAAACCCCATTTCAGCACTTTGAAGAGGTTCCCCATACAATGGCATCAGTTGAGACTGTGGTTGAAGATTCTCCTATGAAGATGGCTTCCTTAAAAGATGTCCGGGCTGTTATTGAGAAGGGTGAGTGTGCAAATTGGGGTCGACTCCCTGATTTTACGCAGAAGACTAACAAGTTTGGTTTGGGTTTCACTGCAGAAGCTCAAAGGGTTGTTCTAAATGCAAGGATCGGAAGACCTCCCGTGTTCATCAGCAACTCGGGGGTAAATGCCATTGAAGATGATGTGGAAGAGTCTGAATTCGACAGCTGGATCTATCCTACGACCAACGGTGGACCAAGCAACTGGACAGCAAAGGATTTCATCCCTATTACTTTTGTTACCCAGTAATGAAACTTTTTGTTTTGAATTTGTAATAGACAATGTTTTGAAACTTTATGGCCCGGTGTCTTACCCGGGGTACTGTGGCTTCATTTGTGAGGGCTTTTGTGTGTCATTTTCATATATCATTAATAAAAGCATTGGACGTTCTTGCGTTTCAAATCTTGCGCTCCTTGTTTTTCTTTATTATATATTGCAAAACAGCTATTTTACACACACTCACATATACAGGTCCACATCCACTCTGGATCTCAGTGGTAACGACTCTGCTACTGCCAGTTATGACTTTGAAAATCCGATCAACTTAGCCGAAGACAAAGGTGAAGATGATTGCGAAGTGCCTGGTGAACTTGCAAGACTGCTACTCCAAGAAGAGAGGGCCATTCAGCCACATGAAGAGCCAGTGGAAACAGTGAATCTAGGTACTGAGGCAGACAAGAAGGAAGTCAAGATCGGTGCAAATCTGGAAGCTAATGTGAAACAACGGTTGATTCAGATGCTACATGACTATTTTGAGATCTTTGCTTGGTCTTACGAAGATATGCCTGGTTTGGATACCGATATTGTGGTTCATCGCATGCCTACCAAAGAAGATTGTCCTCCCGTAAAATAGAAGGTCCTCCGAATGCGCCCAGAAATGTCGGAGAAAATCAAGGCTGAAGTTATGAAACAGTTTGACGCCGGTTTTATAGCAATGACTTCTTACCCTCAGTGGGTCGCCAATGTGGTTCCTGTGTCGAAGAAAGATGGTAAGGTCCGAATGTGTGTTGACTACAGGGATCTGAACAGGGCGAGCCCCAAGGATGACTTTCCTCTACCTCATATCGATGTTCTGGTTGACAACACAGCTCAGCACAAGGTCTTCTCCTTTATGGACGGTTTATCCGGTTATAATTAGATAAAAATGGCTCCCGAAGACATGGAGAAGACCACCTTTGTCACTCAGTGGGGGACCTTTTGCTATAAGGTCATGCCTTTTGGGTTGAAGAATGTCGGGGCAACATATCAGTGTGCCATGGTTGCTTTGTTTCATGACAAGATCCATCATGAGATTGAAGTATATGTCGATGATATGATTGCAAGGTCCCAGACCGAGGAGGAGCACTTTGACCATCTCCAAAAGTTGTTTGACAGGTTGAAGTTGTACAAGCTAAGGTTGAACCCGAACAAGTGCACCTTCGGGGTGAGATCTGGTAAGCTACTAGGTTTCATCGTGAGCGACAAAGGTATTCAAGTGGACCCTGCCAAGGTGAAAGCCATACAAGAGATGCCAGCTCCCAGAACAGAGAAAGAAATTAGAGGCTTTCTGGGACGACTGAATTATATTGCCCGATTCATCTCACACCTGACTGCTACTTGTGAGCCAATCTTCAAGCTGCTGAAGAAAGATCAAGTGGTACGTTGGAACGATGAGTGCCAGGCCACTTTCGAAAGGATCAAAGAGTATCTCCAAGAGCCACCCATCCTAATTCCACAAGTTGAAGGGAGACCTTTGATCTTATACTTGACAGTGCTCGATAACTCAATGGGGTGTGTGCTGGGGCAGCATGACGAGTCTGGCCGAAAAGAGCATGTTATTTATTACCTTGGCAAAAAGTTTACCGACTGTGAGACCTGATACTCACTGCTCGAGAAAACTTGCTGCCCTTTGGCATTGGTTGCTCGCCGGCTGAGACAGTATATGCTGACTCACACTACTCTGTTGATTTCAAAGATGGATCCAATCAAGTATATCTTCGAAAAGCCTGCCTTGTCCGGAAGAATAGAAAGATGGCAGATGATCTTGACTGAGTATGACATCCAATACATGACTCAAAAAGCAATCAAGGGAAGTGTGTTGGCAGACCATTTGGCACATCAGGAAGTGGATGATTACCAGTCTATGAACTTTGAATTTCCGGACGAGAATATCATGTTGATAATTGATTGTGAGACACCTGGACCGGATGAAGGACTTGAGGAAGGATCTCGATGGTCTATGTACTTTGATGGGGCTTCGAACGCTTTGGGTAATGGCATTGGCGCCGTGATCATATCTCCTAAAGGCTCTCATACTCCGTTTACCGCCCGACTATGTTTCAACTGCACCAACAACATGGCGGAATATGAAGCGTGCATCATGGGTCTTCGAGCTGCAATTGACCTAAGGATTAAGTTTCTAAGTGTATTCGGAGATTTCGCTCTCGTGATCAGTCAGATCAAAGGTGAGTGGGATACGAAACACCCAAATCTTAATCCTTACAAGGAGTATGTATTGACGTTGCTTCCCCATTTTGAGGAGATAACCTTTGAACACTTCCCTAGAGAGGAGAATCAGTTAGCGGACGCGCTGGCTACGATGTCTTATATGTTCAAAGTCAATTGGGACAATGAGGCTCCCCGGATCATTATTGAAAGATTAGACGAACCTGCACATTATTGTGATCTTGAGACTGAAGAGGTGCCAGGAAAGCCCTGGTATCATGAGGTGAAGAGGTATCTTGAAGCTCAGGAGTACCCCGAGGGTGCATCTGTTAATGATAAGAAGTTTCTGAGGAGGTTCGCGGCGAAGTTCTTCATCAGCAATGACATCCTTTACAAGCGTAACCATGATTCGACATTACTGCGTTGTGTGGATAAGAATGAAGCAGAAAGGATCATGGCGGAGTTACATGAAGGTACTTTCGGAACTCATTCCAGTGGACATACTATGGCAAAGAAAATCCTACGGGCAGGATACTACTGGTCCACAATGGAAGCCGACTGTTATCAGCATTCTCAGACATGTCACAAGTGCCAAATCTATGCTGATAAGGTGCACATACCTCCAGTTCCTCTGAATGTTTTGACAGAGCCTTGGCCTTTTGCAATGTGGGGCATTGATATGATCGGCGAGATCAGACCTACGGCATCCAACGGGCATCGTTTCATCCTGGTAGCAATTGATTACTTTACGAAGTGGGTTGAAGCTGCTTCCTTTGCTACCGTAACCAAGAACGTCGTGGCACGGTTCATTCGGCACAATCTGATCTGTCGATACGGGGTACCAGAGAGGATCATTACAGACAACAGTACCAATCTTAACAACAAGATGATCACTGAGCTCTGCGAGCAATTCAAAATACAGCATCATAACTCTTCTCCCTACCGGCCGAAGATGAATGGGGTTGTCGAAGCAGCAAATAAGAACATTAAGAATATTGTGCAGAAGATGACAGTGACGTACAAAGACTGGCACGAGATGTTACCATTTGCTCTTCAAGGGTATCGTACCTCAGCACGGACATCAACAGGGGAAACACCTTATTCCTTGGTATATGGTATGGAGGCAGTCTTGCCCATCGAAGTTCAGATACCCTCTCTTCGGATTATGAAGGATGCAAGTTTAAGCAAAGATGACTGGATTCAGACTTGACTTGATCAACTGAACCTAATCGACGAAAAAAGACTTACTGCTATTTGTCATGGTCAGACATACCAAAAACGGATGATCAAGGCATTTAACAAGAAAGTTAGACGACAAGAGTATCAAGTTGGGGATCTGGTAATCAAGCGCATTATCTTACCTCAAGGTGATCCCAGGGGAAAATTGACCCCTACTTACGAAGGGCCATTTGTGGTTAAGAACATCTTCTCAGGAGGAGCTATGATTCTAACCACCATGGATGGTGACGACCTTCCTCACCCCGTCAATGCAGACATAGTAAAAAGATACTATGCATAATCAAAGACCCGCTAGGTTGACTGGCCTAGGCAAAAATAAGGGCTTCCTGGCGAACCAAAAGGGTTCGGGCAAAAATAAGGGATGAAAATAAAAAAAAATTGTACACCCAGCAAGTCGAAAACCTGAAAAGGTGGCTTGGGAAAAAATGGGTATCCCGGTGGACTGAAAACCCGAAAGGGCGGTCCAGGCAGAAGTTAGGGATCAAAGCGAAACACTATGTCTCATTGGATCACCTCGCATCCAGACTTTGGTATCGACTATCAAGCTCCGACGGCCCTAATCAATCAGATTCATCTTCAACTAAGCAGCAAAGTGATGAGATGCTTGAAGATATAAAGGCAATAGAAGAGTTAGAACCCAGTGGGATTATTCACATAGTTGTTTTGTTTCCTTTTCACAAATTATATAAATTTTATTTGTTCGGCGGTGTTCTCTTACTAGGACGTCAGCCTCTTGTACAAAAACGCCTATTTACAGGCCAAACTTCAAAATCAATACAAGTTCATTCTCAGAAATTTCAAGCTATTGTTCCTTTATCTGTTTTGTTTTGCAAAGAACGTCCAAAGTTCATTTTTGATATATGCATTTGACATTAATTGCTGATCATAAATATGTACATACGAAACAAAGGATGAATTACTGGTAATATCAGAAACAGGGGCAATAAGAATTGTCCGAACTGTACAAGTTGCTCTATCCACTAGGTACTAAGGTACATCCAGCTGAAGAATATGGCTAAGATACCTTCACTCCCCGCAGAATAAGGCAGTAATGGTAGCTCTCCCAGCTGAGACTTGCAGCTATGTACGAATCAGCAATACTCTCCTCAAGCAGAGTTAATCCACCATCAAGCGCTAAAAAGGTTTGGTATTCCCAGAAGGTCTTAATATTCCTCTGCGGAGTATAAAGATATTCTCCAGCAAGCATAAAATCATCCCCAGCGGAGTATAAAGATATTCCCCAGCAGAACTTATCAACAGAATCCCCAGCGGAGTTTATCGTTAAAATCTTCAGCAGAACATCTCTTCCCCACAGAGTAATTCCCCTCAGAATAATCTCTTCACCAGTTTATTCCCCAACGAAGTTCTTTTCTCCTGCAGGTTTATCCTCACAATCATCTTCGTTCACCATCCCTGGCAGAAGCAAAGCATTCAACTTTATTCTCCAGCAGCTCCAGGATTTATTTTCCCTAGCTAAAACATTACATGTCCATACATCATGATACATGCATATACGCATCATACCATACAATCTCATTTATTTTGAGAACATCATTGCCTGATACATATCATGCATTACATACAGCTAAACTTTATCTTTCGGGAAAGATACAATCAAAATTCAAGTTATGAAGCCCGGGTACGACAGGATAGTATCTTGATTTCTACAGCATATTATGAAGCCCGAATTACGACCGAATAACAATATCAGACTACCGCGAAGCCTGGATTACGACCAGATAGTGATATCTCTCAAAAGTAAATTATGAAGCCCGGAGAACGACCGGATAATAGTTTATTTCCCAGTGAGCCGTAAAGCCCGGGTTACGACGGGATAGCAGCTCAGTAAACACCATAAAGCCTGGATTCGGCCAGATAGTGGTATATCATAAACACAAGCCGTGAAGCCCGGATCACGACCGGATAACAGCTCAGCAAGTTATTGTGAAGCATGGATTACGACCAGAAAGCAATACAAGACCATGAAGCCTGGATTACGACCAGATAGTGATATCTCTCAAAAGTAAGCTATGAAACCTGGAGAACGATCGGATAATAGTTTATTCCCCAGTGAGTCATGAAGCCCGGATTATGACCGGATAACAGCTCAGCAAGTTATTGTGAAGCCTGGATTATGACCATAAAGCAATACAAGACCATGAAGCCTGGATTACGACCAGATAATGGTAGAAGATGTTGTGAAGACTGGATTACGACCAGATAGCAACCAAGAGTACTACGAAGCCTGGATTTTGACCAGATAGTGGTATGATACATCGTGAAGCCTGGATTACGACCAGATAGCATTAAGGGACACTGTGAAGCTTGGATTGCGACCAAATAGCAGTTTACCCAGCCAGTTACTATAAAGCCCGGATTCGACCGGATATTAGTAAACCAAACCATCAAAGGGAAGCCCGGATGCGACCGAATAACCACTTGATTTGTTCTGAAGCCTGGATTTCGACCAGATAAGAAGTGAGGTATTATGAAGATTGGATTCGACCAGATAGCAGTATGTGACACCATGAAGCCTGGATTCGACCAGATAATGGTATAACACATCGTGAAGCCTGGATTATGACCAGATAGCGTTACAAGACACTGTGAAGCTTGGATTCCGACCAAATAGCAGTTTACATGGACAGTTACTAAGAGGCCCGGAGTCGGCCAGATGTTAGTATGCCTTAAATTCAAGTTGAAGCCCGAATGCGACTGGATAACCACTTGATTTATTCTGAAGCCTGGATTTCGACCAGATAAGAAGTGATAAATTGCAAAGCCTGGATTACGACCGGATAGCAAGTTTAATCTCATCTCCCCAGTAAGTCACTGTAAAGTCTGGATTACGACCAGATAACAGTCGGTCTTATCACTATGAAGCCTGGGTTACGACCAGATAGTAGTTCACTCTCACCTCTTCAACAGAGTTGATTCCTCAATAGGATAACGGATGACCGAAGCTCCTAAAATTCAACAGATATGATTCCCCAGTAGAATAACGGACGACCGAAGCTCCTAAAGTTCTATTTCTCCTAAGACGAAGAACAGCATTCCCCAGCGAAATCTCCCTCAACAACAGGTATACAAGCTCTCGCTAAGGAATCTCTTACGAGATCGACACTCCTTCGGATGGCATCTTTAAGCCCATCTCCCATCATCAATCTCTAAATGGCATCTGTAAGCCCATTCTCGACATCACAAGATAAATACTACTTCATGCGAGTGCAAATTTCTGGGCACTCTAGTGTTCAATCATCTTCCACCTTCGGATCATGAAAGGCCCAAACGCCAATCTATATCCTCAGGTTTAAGAAGATTGAACAGGGGCAACTGTTGTACCCCAAAATTTTCCCTCCCATATTTCTCAAGACATGTCAAGAATCATCTCCAAGTTGTTCAAGATGGCTCAAGAGTTGGACAGTCAAATCACCTCTTAAGGCAGTCAATTCAAAATTAGGGTTTTGTGTTGCATCAAGGTCCTCATATCCAAATGGTCTCAAGTGCTCCCCAATGTCCTAATATGTTCTCAATTTCATCCATGTCAAATTTCAAGCCTTGCAGAAGAAGTTTGGTCAGTCAATTGCTCAAGAAGTCCAAAAATCGACTATGCTAGGGCAAAAGTCAATTGTGACCTAAATACAGTCAAACCTCAAGAATTTTTGCCAACATTCTCATTTTGAAGGATATTTCATCATTTGATCAAGGGTTGATCATGATTCATCAAGGATTGCTCAAGATTCATCAAGATTTAAAAGTTGCTAAATTAGCGTTTTGTAGGAAAAGTCAACTCAACTTTGACCAAGCATAACTTTCTCATACTTTATGAGAAATGACCCATCCAAATATCATTTTGAAGAGGATGCAATTTCCTACAATCCATCTTCACACCCCGAGATCAAGAAATGCACTCACAAGAAGTTACAAATTTGGACATTATAGGTCATTTTTGAAAGTCAACAGAAACACCTTTTTGCCAAAGCTTATAACTTGAGCATGGAACAACAAAATGAGATGATACCAAAAGGGTTGGTTAGAGGGCATCTCAAGGTTTCTAAAAAGTCCAAGAACACTTCCAAAAGTTCAAAATTAAAGAAGTTATGCATTGTTGAAGTTGGGCATTTTTCCAAAATTGCCAAAAGACAACTATCCTCAAAACTCCAATTTTTGACAAAAGGGCCCACTTTTTTCCACTTGATTTGGTCTTGTCATACCACACACGTGTCCCATCTTCAATTTCATGACCAATCATTTATTTTTCTATTTTATTTAATTTTTATTGATTTAATTCATTTCAAATCAAGATTAATTCAAATAAAATCTAAAAATTGATGGAATGATATCTTTGTGATTGGTATAGACTTCAATTATTATGATGAACCAAATCAAATTCGTATCAAGCTTTGTTATGCACAAAAAATCAGATTTGGTACAATTATGGAAAGTTTATCAATGGTGATCATATCAAATCCCAAACCTTGAATGCACAAAGATTGGAAGCCCAAGATTTAACCTAATTGCTTGCTTGATACATATACAACATAAAAGCAACAAATAACAGGACCTGAAACTGGAAGAAACGGCCAAACCAAATTGGAGAAAAAGCTTGAAAAAGTGAAAACTGAAATCACACTTAGGGCTCGTTTCAATCAAAAATAACAACGTGGTGTTCTTTCTTGCAATCTCCTGAAGCTATAGCAACCAAAACCAGGCCTTGAGACCACTTGAAACGCGCTGTAAGTACTCACGAATATGCCTCTATACACGAAAACATAACTCCTCATTCTTGCATCTTTTTGACAAAACATTAGCATATTCTTGTTCCTTGTATGATTTTTAAGCTTTTTGCAATATTCAATTTCATTTTCCTGGCCTGTATTTTAATGCCCGAACCTAGGGTTTTCTTGTGTTGTTTTTAGGCGTTTGCGTTGTAGGTAAAATTAAGACTAATAATGGGTATAAAGATGATTAGGAGAACGAGGCGAACAAGATAATGAGTTTGGTTTGCATTTTTGTGACCTAGAATGCATTCTAGGATGATGCCACGGATCTTGATGCGGAATAAAATCCGCAGGAAAAAATACAGTCTTCGTTGAAGAAGACGAAGATGTGTCTCTGTGTCATTGGCTTGTTCAAATTGTTTAGCACGTTTTTTTTTAATTCCCAGGCATATTAATTGTTTTCAATATATTATTTGTTTTGTATTACATTAACAATAAGACAACATGGCTCAGTTGGTGGAAGTGTGAGTGAGATACCATTGGGACCTGTGTTCGAATCCCAGGTCCCCCAAAACCTTTGTTTAATTTTTCTTCAGATATTCTCATGCAACGCCCCAAGGTGTAGAACATCATATGCCTCATGGATCCAGGCGCCAGATGGCCTCCAGGCCAAATCCAAGGGTCCAGATTGCAAGCTCATCATACTCCCTAGTCAACAAGCGCACGCTGGATTGGGAAAGTCAAACAAGGCTGAACGTTTTGGGCCTGGAAAATTGCTAATTCTACCTCCAGTTTGGGCCCAGTACCCCCCATATTTGGTTATTTCTTTTTATATTTCTTTTTTATTTAATTGTTTTTATTAATTATTATTATTATACTAACTAATTTATTTTGCCTAATAAAATCAGAAAACAAAAAATATAATATTTTTATTTATTAAAACTAATTTCATTATTTTTTGTAACTAAATATTAACATAATTTATTTAGTTTTAGATAGGTGTAACATTTAACATTTTTGCAATAAATTAAAATCAATTTAGAATATTAGGTTTTTAATAATTTTAATCATTTTATTTTATTTCCTTAAATATAAAAAATCCAAAAATATGTTTTTTATTTAATTAATTAATTAACTTAGATTTAATTTCCATTTAATTCAAAATAACAAAAATGTGCTTTCTTTGATAAAAAAGGGTCAAAAGCCTAAAAATGCTCCGATTTAATTTTCTTGTGCGCGATTCATTTGATTCTAATTTTGTAATTGTTTCCCGGTATGTAATAATTAATTAGGACTTTATTTATTTATCGTTTTATTTTTACTTTCCGCAATTTAAATTAAAGGGTTTGTCTTTGGCGATGTAAATACCCGACGCCTTGTAATAGCTTAGATTTAATTTCCCGCAATTTAATTTCCGCACAATATTAACTGTTAGATGTTTGATAATAGGGAATGCATGACAAGATCAAATGTATGAACTTAAAATCAACATATCTTACCCATGACATGTACAAAGATAAATAACTGAAAAATAACACACTCGCACATGCGCACTCTTAGGGTACACCTCACTTGGTTGCCTTCGAACGTGGTCATTGAGTATAGGAAGTTTTAGAGGTCGCCCTCTTATCCAAAGATCATAGTTTCCTCGAAACGGTTGCCTCGGAAAAATGATCTAGGATATTAGGGTTACCGCTAAGGCGTCCTAACGTTGCTTTAGTGACCACACGTCCCTTAATCGAATTGACCCTTAAACTCCAACGACGGTGCTACCTACTCCTCAATAGTGGGATAGCATTGTCTAAAGGACATTTGTACAGTTTAATTCCTTTTTGAGTAGATAGATGGTTCTTAAGTACTTGCTCCTTTTAAAACAAAACAAAACTTTTCGCACTCACACTTCTTTCAAAACAAAAACTCTTTTCGAACCCACAAACACAAAGAAAAGCAAACTTTTGAAAACACAATGAGCAAGTACCTAAGAGCCCGTGGATAACCACGGATAGAAAGGGTGCTAACACCTTCCCTTTCTATAATCTACCTCTCGAACCCGAGAAATATCTCAAAAAGGAATTTTTCTGTGCTTTTGTCCTTTTCTTGTTGGATAAAATAAAAGACAGTGGCGACTCTTGCTTACCGCGACATTTTGCGAATACAAACGCAAAACGCGAACCAGCATTCCAAAACAGTCAGTTCTCATTCCCACCGATCACAGCTTGGTATTGTTTCCTAACTCTGACTCCTTTGTTGATGTGAATGCGGTAAAAATCTTCATATATGGTAATCCTGTACCCACTCTCTTGGGTGACATTCTTCATCAGCTTTATGCCCGTACGGCTCAGAGGCTGGGAACCTTGATGTGCTGTGCTCCGTTATTGGCGAGGTGGTTTATTTCTCACCTCCCCAAATCAGTTTTAAAGAACAAGGAAGGCATGGGCTGGGCTTATAGGGTTATGTCTCTCTCTCTCACAATGACATCATTTGGACTATTAAGGGTATGGACGAGGTGGCCATTATTGATCGTTGTGGGGAATACACCAATGTTCCACATATAGGAACCAATGGAGGAATCAGTTACAATCCATACTTGGCCTTACGTCAGTTTGGACGAGCCAGGAGGGAAGGACCTCATGAGCTGCTAATGCCTAGTATAATCTTTGATTTCCAAGGGGAGAGTGACGAGCAACGCCGCAGATTCATAAGGGCTTGGGATAGAGTACACAGATCTGATCCACACGAGCTGGGTCCAAATACTTCTCTACCAATGGAACCATATCTCCGATGGGTTCGCATACATGCCCAAAAGCTGGGAATGCCCTATGAAGCCGTCTTGCCTATCATTGTTGAAGTTGCTGATGAGGAAGGGGTTCCTCCTACTATCTTACACCCTTACATGCCTACTGACATCGGGGCATTGAAGAGGTCCTGGATGCAGCTAAGGGAAGAGCGGGATACTTACCAAGAAAAGTATCACGAGCAAGAGCAGAAGATCCAGAATTTGACTAGGCAGCTGGAGAGGGAGCAGATCATCAACGACTATGTCAGCACCAAAGGCAAACGTCCATGGGAGCGCTAATGTCTTTTGATTATTTCCAGTTTTTATTTACTTTTTAGTATTTCCTTTCTTGTAACGCCTTAAGGGCAATTTGTTAAACAATTGAATTTCAAGTTTATCTAATAAAAGTGTGTTTCATGTTTGGTTTACGAATTTGAATCTCTTGATGTCTTTGAAATCATAGCATACGCATTTCATTCCATGCACCTCATAACAGGTACCCTTACAGGTTTTCTCATCTTCTTCGCTGTTTATTTCAGCATCATGTCTTCTGAACCATCAACTGAACAAGCAATCAAGGCTCTACAGGCTCAAAATGCCCAATTCCAAGAGGTGTTCATGAATTTAGCTAAGGGTCAGCAAGATCTGAAGACCCTTATTCTGAAAGAGAAGAAGAAGAAGAAGAAGAAGAAGAGGACAGTCCTATTTAACACAGGTCACAGGTTTGGAAACAGGCTACGGGACAAAGTTGATTTGACCACCTCATCTGGAGGGAAAGATAGTCAGGAAGAAAGGAGGGCTCCTAGCCCTGTGGTTTCAGACAACGAGACGGACTTCGACGAAGACCAGTATCCTCCGGCTGAGGATAGATACAAGAAACTGGAAGATCGTTTGAGTGCGATGGAAGTTCAGAAGGTGCCTGGTCTGGACTTTGGTGATCTGGGTCTGTCATCTAGGGTAGTGATTCCCCACAAGTTCAAAGCACCAGCCTTTGCTAAATACGACGGGGTTTCTTTCCCGAAACTGCACCTCTGGTCGTATGTTAGGAAGATTCAGCCATACACCGCTGATAAGAACCTATGGATCCACTTCTTTCAAGACAGTCTCTCAGGGACTCAGCTTGAATGGTTTTACCAGTTGGAAGGAACTAGCATCCATAATTGGGAATATTTGGCTGCTGCTCTCTACAAGCAGTACCAATACAATGCCGACCTCGCTCCCACGCGTACCCAACTCCAGGGTTTGTCAATGGGTGCGGGTGAAGGTTTCAAAGATTATGCTCATAAGTGGAGGGACCTCGCTGGAAGAGTGCAACCACCCTTGGCTGATAGGGAGTTAGTTGATATGTTTTTGGGGACCTTGTCTGGTCCGTATTTTAACCATCTGATTGGAAGTTCTTCGTCCTGGTTCACGGAGCTGATTATGACCGGGGAAAGGATTGAGGCTAGTATTAAGTCTGGTAAAATACAGAAGGGTGCTTCATCAGGCACCGAGAAGAAGCCTTTTAAGAAGGAGTCCAGTGTTGTTTACAGTTTGAAAAGCCAGAATAGACCTGAACGCCGCCAAGCTGTTAATGCGGTTGTTATTTCAAGACCTGCTGATGCTCCTCAGTACAATAATCAGCCAAAGGCCGAGAGACCGCGAAGGAAATTCACTCAGCTCGGCATGACTTTATCTCAGATTCTGCCACAGTTATTGAAAACCAATCTAGTGATTCCAAGGGAGGCCCCGAAGAATCCCAACACTACATCACCAAAGTATAACCCTAATGCCCGATGTGCTTTTCACTCTGATAGCCCGGGGCATGATACAGATGATTGTTGGGTTTTGAAGAACAAAGTACATGACTTAATTGATGCAAAGGAGATTGAGTTTGAAGCACCTGACAGACCTAATGTTGTGACTGCTCATATGCCCAAGCATGGAGTAAATGCTATAGATGAAGACTCGTTTGTGGTTTCTGTGAACGACATTGTTACCCCTTTGATGATCGTGAAGAAGAACCTCTTGTTAGCCAGTTTATTTCCGGGTTGTGATGAAGGTTGGTGTATGTGTTCTGTCCTACCTACTGGTTGCCCTCTTTTGAAGTCAAATGTCCAACGCCTGATGGATAATAAGGAAATTATGTTTGAGAAGACTGTTGTTCCTTTAGTTCATACTGAAGAAGTTGCCATTATCACCATTTTCGACAATTCTTCCAAGGCTCCCTCGAGGAAGCCTGTTAGAATTACATCTGTTCCAAGAATCGCGTCGTTGATCATCACTGTTCCAGGGCCTATCCCCTATACATCTGATAAAGCTGTCCCCTGGAACCACGGGGATGATGTTTATTTTCACGGAGTTAAACAAGATTTGGATGCTGATACTGACGTGAGTAATATTGTTGGACCTGCCAAAGTCACCCGTAGTGGAAGACTTTTCTCCCCTGACATCTCTCCTCTAATTGTCCGGAAACATGTTGTTATTACACTTGCCAGTGTACCTGCTGCTATTTCTGTCCAAGTTCCCATTCTCACCCCTGTTGTCGAGTCATCTAATACTCGGGGCAAAGAGACCACTGATGAGCCTGCCTAGACGGAGGCACCAAAGAAAATTATTGTTGAAGCCTCTAGACAAGAGATGGAGGAGGTTTTAAAGATCATCAAAAAGAGAGACTACAATGTAGTCGAGAAGCTGGGGAAAACCCCATCCAAAATCTATATGTTGTCATTGTTGCTATGCTCATAAGCCCATGCCAAAGCTCTGATTTCATTCCTGAAGACTGCACACGTACCTCAAGAAACATCAGCTGATCAGTTTAAAGATTGCGTGGCTAGTCTGACTGCTGATAATGGGTTGGGTTTCTTTGACGCCGACTTGACTGCTAAAGGGAAGAATCCCAATGATGCCCTGCATGTCTCCATTGAATGCATGGGCACTACTCTTGCTCATGTATTGGTGGACACTGGTTCCTCATTGAATGTTTTACCTAAGAAAGCTCTAGACCGGTTGGACTGTGAAGGTTTAGAGTTGAATCCAAGTAACATTGTTGTTAGGGCCTTTGATGGGTCAAAGAGGATGGTGCACGGAGAAGTGGATATTTCGATTAAGGTGGGTTCTCAGATTTTTGCATACATTCTATGTGATGGACATTTAGCCATCTTATTCGTGTTTGTTAGGTCGTCCGTGGATCCACAAAGCTGGGGCAGTAACCTCAATGCTCCACCAGAAGCTGAAGTACCCGGTCAAAGGGAAAATTGTAACAGTACAAGGAGAGGAGGAGTACATGGTGAGCCACCTCAACTCTTTCTGATATGTAGAGATGGATGGGGAGTTCATTGAGACCCCGTTTCAACATTTTGAAGAAGTTCCCCAGACACTGGCATCAACTGAAACTGTTTTTGAAGATCCTCCTATGAAGATGGCTTCCTTCAAGGATGCCCGGGCTATTATTGAGAAAGGTGGGTGTGCAAATTGGGGCCAACTCCCTGATTTTGCACATAAGACTAACAAGTTTGGTTTGGGTTTCACTGCAGAAGCTCAAATGGTTGTTCGAAGTGCACGGATCGGAAGACCTCCCATTTTTATCAGCAATTCAGGAGTAAATGCCATTGAAGACGATGTTGAAGAGTCTGAGTTCGACAGTTGGATCTATCCTACGACCGACGGTGGACTAAGCAACTGGACATCAAAGGGCTTCATCCCAATTTCTTTTGTTACCCAGTAATGAGACTTTTTGTTTTGAATTTGTAACAGACAATGTTTTAAACTCTATGGCCCAGTGTCTTACCTGGGGCACCGTGGCTTCATTTGTGAGGGCTTTATGTGTGTCATCTACATATATCATTAATAAAAGCATTGGACGTTTCTTGCATTTCAAATTTTGCGCTCCTTATTTTTCTTTTATTATATATTGCAAAACAGTTATTTTACACACACTCACATATACAGGTCTACATCCACTCTGGATCTCATTAGTAACGACTCTGCTACTGCCAGTTATGACTTTGAAAGTCCGATCAACTTAGCCGAAGAAGAAGGTGAAGATGATTGTGAAGTTCCTGGTGAACTTGCTAGACTGTTACTTCAGGAAGATAGGGTTAATCAGCCGCATGAAGAGCCCGTGGAATCAGTAAATCTGGGTACATAAGTGGACAAGAAAGAGGTCAAGATTGGGGTAAATCTGGAGCTTAGTGTGAAGCAACGGTTGATTCATATGCTGCGTGACTATGTTGAGATCTTTGCCTGGTCTTATGAAGATATGCCTGGGTTAGATACTGATATTGTGGTTCACCAATTTCCTACCAAGGAAGATTGTCCTCCAGTGAAACAGAAGGTCCGCCGAATGCGCCCAGACATGTCTGAGAAAATCAAGGCTGAATTGATGAAACAGTTTGACGCCGGTTTTCTAGCAGTTACTTCTTACCCGCAGTGGGTGGCCAATGTGGTTCCTGTGCCGAAGAAGGATGGTAAGGTTCGAATGTGTGTTGACTATAGGGATTTGAATAGGGCGAGCCCCAAGGATGATTTCCCTCTACCTCATATCGACGTTATGGTTGACAATACCACTCAGCATAAAGTCTTATCCTTTATGGATGGTTTCTCCGGTTATAATCAGATTAAAATGACTCCCGAAGACATGGAGAAGAGAACCTTTGTTACTCAATGGGGCACCTTTTGCTACAAAGTCATACCTTTTGGATTGAAGAATGCTGGGGCAACGTATCAGCGTGCCATGGTTGCTTTGTTCCATGATATGATCCATCATGAGATTGATGTATACGTCGACGACATGATTGCAAGATCTCAGACTGAAGAAGAACATCTGGACCATCTTCAGAAGTTGTTTGACAGGTTGAAGTTGTACGAACTGAGGTTAAACCCGAACAAGTGCACCTTCAGAGTGAGATCCGGTAAACTGTTGGGTTTCGTTGTAAGCGATAAAGGTATTCAGGTGGATCCTGCAAAGGTGAAAGCTATACAGGAAATGCCAGTTCCCCAAACAGAGAAAGAAGTCTGAGGCTTTCTGGGACGTCTGAACGATATTGCCCGATGCATCTCGTACATGACCGTTACTTATGAGCCAATCTTCAAACTACTTAAGAAAGATCAAGTAGTACGTTGGAACGATGAATGTCAGGCCGCTTTCGAAAGGATCAAAGAGTATCTCCAAGAGCCACCCATTCTGATGCCTCCAGTTGAAGGGAGATCTTTGATCCTATACTTGACCGTACTCGACAACTCAATGGTGTGTGTGTGATGGGGAAGCATGACGAGTCAGGCCGAAAAGAGCATGTTATTTATTACCTTAGCAAAAAGTTTACCGACTGTGAGACCCGATACTCACTTCTCGAGAAAACTTGTTGCGCTTTGGCATGGGCTGCTCGCCGGCTGAGACAGTATATGTTGACTCACACTACTCTATTGATATCAAAGATGGATCCAATCAAGTATATCTTCAAAAATCCTGCCTTGTCCGGAAGAATAGCAAGATGGAAGATGATCTTGACTGAGTACGACATCCAGTATACGACCTAAAAGGCAATCAAGGGAAGTGTGTTGGCAGACCATTGGCACATCAGACAGTGGATGATTACCATTCTATGAACTTTGAATTTTCGGATCAGAGTATCATGATAGTAACTGATTGTGAGACACCTGGACCGGATGAAGGACCTGAGGAAGGATCCCGATGGTCTATGTACTTTGATGGAGCTTCGAACGCTTTGGGTAATGGCATTGGCGCCGTAATCATATCTCCTAAAGGCTCTCATACTCCGTTTACCGCCCGACTATGTTTCAACTGCACCAACAACATGGCGGAGTATGAAGCATGCATCATGGGTCTTCGAGCAGCAATTGACCTAAGGATTAAGTTTCTAAGTGTTTTCGGAGATTCCGCTCTCGTGATCAGTCAGATCAAAGGCGAGTGGGATACGAAACACCCGAATCTTATTCCTTACAAGGAGTATGTATTAACGTTGCTTCCCCACTTCGAAGAGATAACTTTTGAACACTTCCCAAGAGAGGAGAATCAGTTGGCGGACGGGCTAGCTACGATGTCTTCTATGTTCAAAGTCAACTGGTACAACGAAGCTCCTCGGATTATCATTGAAAGATTGGACGAACCTGCACATTGCTGTGATATTGAGACTGGAGAGGTAGCAGATAAACCCTGGTTTCATGAGGTGAAGAGGTACCTTGAGGCGTAGGAATACCCCGAGGGTGCATCTGTTAATGACAAGAAGTTTCTAAGGAGGTTCGCAGGAAAGTTCTTCATCAGCAATGGCATCCTCTACAACCGTAACCATGATTCAACCTTACTGCGATGTGTGGATAAGAACGAGGCAGAAAGGATCATGGCAGATTTACATGAAGGTACCTTCGGAACCCATTCCAGTGGACATACCATGGCAAAGAAAATCCTTCGGGCAGGATATTATTGGTCCACTATGGAAGTCGACTGTTATCAGCATTCTCGGACCTGTCACAAGTTCCAGGTCTATGCTGATAAGATGCACATACCTCCAGTACCTCTGAACGTCTTGACGTCACCTTGGCCTTTTGCAATGTAGGGCATTGATATGATCGGCGAAATCAGACCTACGGCATCCAACGGGCATTGTTTCATCCTGGTAGCTATCGATTACTTTACAAAGTGGGTTAAAGCAGCTTCCTTTGCTACAGTAACCAAGAACGTCGTAGCATGGTTCATTCGGCACAATCTGATCTGTCGATACGGTGTACCAGAGAGGATCATTACGGACAATGGTACCAATCTCAACAATAAAATGATCACTGAGCTCTGCAAGCAGTTCAAGATACAGCATCATAACTCTTCTCCCTACCGGTCGAAGATGAATGGGGCTGTAGAAGCGGCTAATAAGAACATTAAGAAGATTGTGCAGAAGATGGCAGTAACATACAAAGATTGGCACGAGATGTTACCATTTGCTCTTCATGGGTACCGTACCTCAGCGCGGACGTCAACAGGGGCAACACCCTATTCCTTGGTATATGGCATGGAGGCAGTCTTTCCCATTGAAGTTCAGGTACCCTCTCTTCGGATTATGAAGGATGCAGGTTTGAGCGAAGATGACTGGATTCAGACCCGGCTTGATCAGTTGAACTTAATCGACAAAAAGAGACTTACTGCTATTTGTCATGGTCAGACGTACCAAAAGCGAATGATTAAGGCATTTAACAAGAAAGTTAGACGACAAGAGTATCAAGTCGGGGATCTGGTGATCAAGCACATTATCTTACCTCAAGGTGATCCCAGGGGTAAATGGACCCCTACTTACGAAGGGCCATTTGTGGTTAAGAACATTTTCTCGGGAGGAGCTATGATTCTAACCACCATGGATGGTGACGACCTTCCTCACCCCGTCAATGCAGACATAGTGAAAAGATACTACGCATAACCAAAGACCCGCTAGGTCGACTAGCCTATGCAAAAATAAGGGCTTCCCGGCGAACCAAAAGGGTTCGGGCAAAAATAAGGGATGAAAATAAAAAATTTGTACGCCCGGCAAGTCGAAAACCTGAAAAGGCGGCTTGGGCAAAAAGGGGTATCCCGGTGGACTGAAAACCCGAAAGGGCGGTCCAGGCAAAAATTAGGGAATAAAGCGTAACACTATGTCTCATTGGATCACCTTGCAACCAGACTCCGGTATCGACTATCAAGCTCGGGCGGCACCAATCAATCTGATCTACCTTCAACCAAGTAGCAAAGTGATGAGATACTCGAGGACATAAAGGCAATAACAGAGTTGGAACCCAGTGGGATTATTCACATAGCTGTTTTGTTTAGTTTTTCACAAATTATGTAAATTCTATTATTCGACGGCGTTCTCTTACTAGGACGTCAGCCTCTTGTATAAAAACGCCTATTTACAGGCCAAACTTCAAAATCAATACAATTCATTTTCAAAGAAATTTCAAGCTATTTTTCCTTTATCTGTTTTGTTTTGCAAAGAACGTCCAATATTCATTTTTGATATATGCACTTGACATTAATTGCTGCTCATAAATATTTACATGCGAAACAAAAGACGATTACTGGTAATATCAGAAACACGGGCAAATGAGAATTGTCCAAGCTGTATAGTTGCTCTGTCCACCAGGTACAAGGTAAATTCAGCTGAAGAATATGGCTAAGATACTTTCACTCCCCGCAGAGTAAGAAAAAGACAGTGATGTTAGCTTTCCCGAACAGGACACAACTCTCCCCAACTGATGTTCGTAATCGCGAATGAATGAATCGGTAAGATTCTGCCCAAGCAGAGTTCATCTATCACCAGCACTAGAAGGTTATCCCTAGTGGAGTTTCTTTCTTCCACAAACAGAAATTTTATCCCCGACAAAGTTCATCACCGCTAGTAATGGAAATTCATCCACAGCCGAGGTTATTTCTCCAAGTCAGCAGATCTCCTGACAGAGTATCTCTTCCCCACAAAGTCATTCTCTCACCAATGCATTCTCCAGCAGGATTATTCTCCCAATCATCTTCGGTCGTTATCCCCAGCGAGCGAAACTCTTTATATTCTCCATCAGCAGTCCGGGATTTATTTTCCCAAACTAGAGAACATCATAAAAGCATTGCACATCCATACATCATGACATGCATATGCATCATACAGTACAATCTCACTTATTTTGAGAATATCATTACTCAATACATGTCATACATCATGACATTACATACGACTAACCCTTTACCTTTCAGGAAAAGATACAATAAAATTCTCACAAAGTTCAAGCTATGAAGCCCGGGTACAACCGGATAGTATCTTGATTCCTCCATCATATGGTGAAGCCCGGAGAACAACCGGATAACGGTATCAGAATACCACGAAGCCTGGATTACGACCAGATAGTGGTTTATCTCATATTCAAGCTATGAAGCCCGGATTCGACCGGATAGTATTTTAATCCCCAGCAAGTTATTGTGAAGCCTGGATTACGACCAGATAGCAATACAAAGACACCATGAAGCTTGGAATCGACCAGATAGTGGTATATCATAAACACAAGCCGTGAAGCCCAGAAATCGACCGGATAACAACTTAGTAAGTTATTGTGAAGCCTGGATTATGACCAGATAGCAATACAAGACACCATGAAGCCTGGATTCGACCAGATAATGGTAGAAGACATTGTGAAGCCTGGATTACGACCAGATAGCAGCCAAGAATACTACGAAGCCTGGAGTTGACCAGATAGTGGTATATCTTTAATGCAAGTTGTGATACGGTGGGAGAACTGACTAGTGTTTTGCGTTTGTATTCGCAAATGTTGCGGTTAGCAAGAGTCGCCACCGACTTTTTATTTTATCCTAAGGAAAGGTTAAAAAGCACAGCAAAAACCTTTTGAGATGTTTTCTTGGGTTCGGGGAGTAGATTATAGAAAGGGAAGGTATTAGCACCCTTTCTATCCATGGTTATCCATGGGCTCTTAGTTACTTGCTTAGATCACTTGCCTTTTGTTTTCAATTGTTTTAAATGGTGCTTGAGTGTGTGGGTTTTGAAAATGTTTTGAAAAGAGGCCAATGTGGTGGCAACCTTTGCAATGATCCATGTGGGGATGTATACAAAGATGTATGTCTTTTGAAAAGGTTTTCATTTGTTTTTTTGAAAGTTTTTGTTTTGAAAGCGTTGTAATGCGTGATTTTGAAATTAGGCAAGTGTTTTGTTTTACAAGTTGATTCAAGTAACTAAGAGGTTATCTACTCCTAAGTTTCTCAAAAGATTATTGCTATACTTTAACCCTTTTAACAAGTTTGCACCACCATTGTATTTGGTGGGCAACCTTGTGTTAGGATGTGAAAGGGACGGGCGCGGGTCATCGTTTAGACCATAATTGTAACGACGTTAAATGTCTTTGGGCAATTTCTCTAAGGGACTTGATCATTTGTTTTGTTTGTTTTGAAAAGTTTTATCGAGGGACTATGATCATTCAAACTGTTTGCTTTGCCCAAAGATGTTCAACATACAATATGGCCCATTTATTTGAAGGCAACAAGTGGAATACCCTAGGGGGTGCAAGTGTGATTTGTGTGTCCATTTTCATGCTTGTTTATCTTGTATTAGGTCAAACTATTTTTTATCGTTTTTTCGCATACAAACCCTAATTCTAGCATGTTATCATTAGAAAACAATAAAGTGCGAAATTAAAATTACTAAGCTATTACAAAACCAAATATGGGAAGGGGGGTACAAATGTTCAAATGGGGATATTTGACAAGAATTTAAATCTAAATTATTACAATAATTGGATATTTGCATGGTAAATAAATTGCATAATTTAAATGCAAATAAAATAAATATGTGAAATGTAAAAAAGAAAGTTTTTATGTGTATGAGAAAAATATTATTTATGTAAAAGGAAAAAGAAAATAAAAATGTATTTATTTTTTAGTATTTTGAACCTAGGGTGAAAAACCCTAATTTTTAAATAAAGGTGTTATTATCTAATTTAATTCTACTATTTATTTATTATTTATAAAAAATAAAACAAAATGAAGTGTATTGTGAAAAAGGTATTTTTTGTATCAAATGTTAAGTAAAATAAAAAAAATCAAATATTTTTATATTTTTGTCTTAAATATATTAATAATCATATATATATATATTATTAAACCCTAGATATGTATTATACAAAAATATTTATTTATTTAATATTTTAATAAAATAAATAAATAAAATAAAAAAAGGTATTTTTTTGTGTGAAATATTTTCAGAGAATAAATAAGAAATAAAAAGTGTATTTACATTATTTTCTATTTATTTCAATAATAGTATATATATATATTTGTATCTAACAAAAGAAATAAACAAATAAATATGCCATAAATACAAAAAGTGATGGAAAAAATATTTTAAAAATTTTAATGGTATGGGAAAAAATAAATAAAGTCAACCCAAAAAAAAAAAAAGTCAAAAATGTCAAGAAATGAGCAAATGGGCTCAGGGGGGTGTAAACCAAAAAATGGGGTGTGAAAAGGAAACAAATCCAGGCCCAGCCCAGATCACTTCTTCTTCAACCTCTGTACAGCTTTCTTCACACAAAACACGCGTTTTCTAACTCTGGATTCCTGGACTTTCAAGCAAAACTCATAACATGAAAAGTGTAGAGCATTAAGAGACGGTTTCAACCATATAAAGAACATGACCTATCTCTCCAAGATGAGAGAGAATTTCTCTCCCCCTCTTTTCTGACCTAACTTTTCATCAATGTTCAGACATGAAATTCTCTAAGCACACGAAACATAAATGAAATCTAATCATATGAGCATGTTCAGGGCTATGATTGTGACATGTTTTCTTCAAAAACCTAAAGCTAACAATGCCTAACAAGAGAGATAGAACTCCATGAATATACCTGTTCAGTTGGAATCGAGCTGGGCAATGGAGGATGTTTCAGAATGAAATGAGGACTTGTATATCTTCCTTGAAGTGTAAGGAAGCTTTTCCAGTTCCTACTTTGCCTTGAAACTTCCTGAATCGAGCTAATGAACTCCAACTGCAAAACAGAAAATTAAAAATGGTGAAGTGGCTTGGAGGTGTTACAGGTCTGATTTTAGGATATGGATAGCTTGCATATGTTGTAAGGAAGGTAGAGGAAAAGGTTTGAATCAAAATGCTTGAAGGGATTGGGAGTTTGAACTCAAACTGCAGGGGCACCCCTGTTTTTGCAGTTTGAGGATGGTTCTGAGATGGAGAGGGTTTGAAAGGGAAATGGCTCGTGCAAAAGCTTCAAAATGGTCTATGGAATGTGTTTGATATCTTTTGTGCTGTGTTGTTTTTCTGATATGAGAGATAGCATATGTTATGGACCTTTCTTCACATTTAAGCTACCAAAAGCAAATTGGTGTTCTAGGTCAGTATAGGACCCCCTAATGTGCTGCATCAACTCCTCTTGATCAGTGTGTTATGCCCATAATCTTGTGTTAAGCAGATCTTCTTTGTACTTGTTGGATTACAAACTTGACATAAAGCTAAACTTTTCAAAAATGGAAATTCCACTTTATCTAGTTTAGGATTAAACCATTATGCAATGTTAGAACACAAAGAACATGACCTTAACACATTGAATATGCATTAAATTATTGAGTATGGATTGGTTCAAGGACCTGTAATTAAGCATAAAGCAAACTGAATTCAAATTGGCAAATTTGTGAACATGTCTTGATGAAGAACAAAAGTGAATTTTTGCCAACTTGTGAAATTCGAATCTCTCAAGTTATGAGGTTGTTTGATGAGTTCTTGGACATTTTGGAAAGCTTGGAATGTGTACTACAATCCATCTTTGAAATGCAATTTGAAATTCCAAGTGGAAGGGTATGAAAAGTGGCCTTGAAGTAGGGTAGAAAACCTTGTCAAAATAGGTCAAATTTCACTAAGTTAAAAGATGGTTTAGTGCCCTTATTCAAAAAATCATAACTTGAGATACAAGCTTCAAATGAGAAAACTTTGTGAATAAAAGTTGTAGATTTTGCAACAAGCTACAACTTTCATGTTTTGACTTTTGTTTGAATCCAAATGGATCATGGTGAAAAGACGGGGCAAAGTTGGGAAAAAATTAGGGTTTTTCATAACTTAGAAAAATTCTAAGTTATGAAAAATTCCATTTTCAAACCCTAATTTGCATTTTGTGATTTCTTGGTGAACAAGTTTCATAATTTGGCATGTTTTGATGAAAAATGAATCTTGACTCTTGATTTTGACCAAAAAGTCAAAGTTTGACTTTTCAGTATACAGTCAAAATTGATCAATTGACTGGGAAATTCAACTATCAATCTTGTGTACTTTGGATCTTTTGAGCTTGATGAGCATGTCAAGATAATTCCATGGGGTCCTTGAGTCCATAAGTGAGCTTGGTTTGCCATTGGCTAGGTCAAACAGTCAAAAATTACCTTTGTGCAGTCAAAACCCTAAAAATGACCATTTTGCCCTTTTGGTGATCTGATCAAATTTCTTATGGAATTGTGATCCAAACTTGATCAAATGGTTCATATGAGTTCATAATGTTGATGTGGATCAAATTTCATGAGGTTTGACTGTCAATTGGCCACAGTTGACTTTTTCCCCAATACAGCTGATTTCTAGGTCAACTGTCCAATTGACTGGGAAAAACTTGGAATCAAGACTTGAAACTTGGTATGGGTAAACTTGGGAGTCCAATATGAAGCATGGAAGTCATCTTAGGCATTTTAGGTCAAAACATCTTTAGGCAAACACAAACCCTAATTTGAGTCCACAGTGCAAGGAGAAGTCTTGAGCAGAGGAAACCCTAATTGTATCTTGATTCTTAAAGGTCTTGTGATGAGAAAATGTTGAGGAAATGGGAGGGCAAATTTTGGGGTACAACAGTTGCCCCTGTTCAATCTTCTTGGACCTGAAGAGTTAGGTTGGCAGGTTTGCCTTTCGTGACTCGAGGGTAAAAGGAGATTGGACACTAGAGTGCCCGGAAATTTGCACTCGCATGCTGGAGTATCAGCAACGTGGTGTCGGGAATGGGCTTATAGATGCCATTTGGAGAGATGGTGGATAGGGAGATGGGCTTTGTAGATGCCATCTGGAAAAGTGACAGAACTTTGTCGGGAATGGGCTTATAGATGCCATTTGGAAGTGTTGATCGCATAAGAGGTTCCTTAGCGAGAACTTGTGTGTTTTAAGAAAGACAGATGTTTTCCTGGCTTGTTACAGGTGTTTGATCTTCAGTCTCCTTATGCAGATATGCCCTGGCTGGATACAGGTATCGAATCTACGATCGGTTGCTCACAGATGTGCCCTGGCTGGATACAGGAGTCGAATCTGGAAATAGTCGTCAATAGATATGCCCTGGCTGGATACAGGAGTCGAATCTTTGAACTCTGCAGACGTGCCCTGGCTAGATACAGGAATCGAGTCTGGAAATGTGGTCAACAGATATGCCCTGGCTGGATACAGGAATCGAATCTGGAAATGTTGTAGTTGATAGATGTGCCCTGGCTGGATACAGGAGTCGAATCTTTGAACTCTGCAGACGTGCCCTGGCTGGATACAGGAATCGAGTCTGGAAACTGATCACTCTCAGATGTGCCCTGGCTAGATACAGGTATCAAATCTGGAATTGTGACAGTTGAAAGTAGTCTTTTTTTGAGATTGTCTTTTTCCTGAAAAGGCAAAGACGTAAGCTGTATGCAATGTCATGATGTATGATATGCATGATGTCATGATGTTCCATATTTGATGTTGTATGTGTCTCATCATGTATGTAAGCAAGATGTATGAAAATGTGAAATGTTTATGAGTGTCATTTCATCTTAGGAAAATAAATCCTTGACGAATGGCCGGGAAGCTGCTTTGCGGAAGAGATACTTGGCCGAAGCTCTGATGAGAGGCCTGCTGAGGACTTTAACGATGGATTCCGCTGAGGATAATGATGATAAACTCTGCTGGGGAACCCCAAAGATAAACTCTGCTTGGGAAAACCAAAGATAAACTTCGCTGGGGATTGAAGGAACTTTCGCCGAGAACGGTCTTCCGTGGCTTTTAGCTGAGGATAACCCAGTTATAAGTCCTTGTGAGGAAATAACTCTAAATAAAACTTGGCGTAACGTTCGTACTTCGCCGGGGATAAGCTCGCAGAATCTACTGGGGATGAGCTTTTAAGATTTGCCGGGGAACGTTGTGCCTTTTTTCAGGATCGACGGGGAATCGACTCCCGCTTGGGGAAAGTGCTGCTGAACCTGTTTTATTCTTCGGGGAGCTAAGATGATTCGACCAATATTTTCAGTTGAACCTACCTTGGTGCCTTGGTGGACAAAGCAACTAGACCGCTTTAGACAACTACACATTGCCCCTGTCTTTGATGTCACTTGCAATTAGTCTCTTTTTTCATATGCAAACATTTAGGGATCAGCAATTTAATGTCAAATGCATATATCAAAAAATGAACATTGGACGTTCTTCGCAAGACAAAACAGAAAAAGAAAAACAATGGCAATTTGTATGGACAAGTGAATTTGTATTGATTTAAACTTTGCCTGTGAATAGGCGTTTTTTGTACAAGAGGCTAACATCCTAGTAAGAGGACACCGCCAAATAACATAGAGTTTACAATTTGAAAAACAAAACAGCTATGTGAACCATCCCACTGGGTTCCAACTCTGCTATTGCCTTTATATCTTCGAACGTCTCATCGCTTTGCTGCCTGGTCGAAGATGAAGCTGATTGGTCGATGCCGTAATCTGAGCCAGATAGTTGATGCCGAATTCCGGGTGCGAAATGATCCAATGAGACATAGTGTTACGCTCTCATCCCTAACTTTTGCCTGGACCGCCCTTTCGGGTTTTCAGTCCAACGGGATACCCTTTTTTGCCCAAGCCGCCCTTTCAGGTTTTCGACTTGCTGGGTGTACAGATTTTTATTTATTTCATCCCTTATTTTTGCCCGAACCCTTTTGGTTCGCCGGGAAGCCCTTATTTTTGCCTAGGTATGTCAACCTAGCGGGTCTTTTATTTATGCGTAGTATTTTTTCACTATGTCTGCATTGGCGGGGTGAGGAAGGTCGTCACCATCCATGGTGGTTAGGATCATGGCTCCTCCTGAGAATACACGTTTAACCACAAATGGCCCTTCATAAGTAGGGGTCTATTTGCCCCGGGGATCACTTTGAGGAAGGATGATGCGTTTGATTACCAGGTCCCCAACTTGATACTCTTGCGGTCTGACTTTCTTGTTAAACGCCCTGATCATCCGTTTCTGATACGTTTGACCGTGACAGATAGCAGTGAGCCTCTTTTCGTCAATCAGATTTAGTTGATCAAGTCGAGTCTGGATCCAATCATCTTCATTCAAGTCTGCATCCTTCATTATCCGGAGAGAGGGTATCTGGATTTCGATCGGCAAGACTGCCTCCATGCCATAGACTAGGGAGAAGGGAGTTGCCCCGGTTGACGTCCTTGCTGAGGTGCGGTACCCATGAAGAGCGAACGGTAACATCTCGTGCCAATCTTTATAGGTCACTGTCATCTTCTGCACAATTTTCTTGATATTTTTATTGGCTGCCTCTACAGCCCCATTCATCTTCGGCCGATAGGGGGAAGAATTGTGGTGCTGTATCTTGAATTGTTCAGAGTTCAGTGATCATTTTGTTATTGAGATTGGTACCGTTGTCCGTAATGATTCTTTCCGGGACTCCGTACCGACAGATCAGATTATGCCGGATGAAACGCGCCACGACGCTCTTGGTTACTGTGGCATAGGAAGCTGCCTCGACCCATTTCGTGAAGTAATCGATCGCCACCAAGATGAAGCGATGCCCATTGGATGCCGTTGGTCGGATCTCACCGATCATATCGATGCCCCACATTGCGAAAGGCCAAGGTGCCGTTAGGACATTCAAAGGAACTGGAGGGATATGCACCTTGTCAGCATAGATCTGGCACTTATGACAAGTTCGAGAGTGCTGGTAACAATCGGCTTCCATTGTGGACCAGAAATATCCTGCCCGAAGGATTTTCTTAGCCATGGTGTGTCCACTGGAATGGGTTCCAAAGGTACCTTCATGCAGTTCCATCATAATTTTCTCAGCTTCAGCCTTATCCACACAACGCAGCAGAGTTGAATCATGATTCCGCTTGTAGAGAATGCCGTTGCTGAGGAAGAATTTTGCAGCAAACCTCCTCATGAACTTCTTATCATTGACAGACGCACCTTCAGGGTATTCCTGAGCTTCCAAGTACCTCTTCACCTCGTGATACCAGGGTTTTTCAGTCACCTTCTCAGCCTCGAGCTCGCAGCAGTAAGCCGGTTCATCCAACTTCCAGATTGTGATTTGAGGAGCCTCATTATCCCATTTAACTTTGAACATCGAAGACATCGTGGCTAGTGCGTCCGCTAGCTGATTCTCCTCTCTAGGGAAGTGCTCAAAAGTTATCTCTTCAAAGTGAGGGAGCAAGGTCGACACATACTCCTTGTAAGGAATGAGATTCGGGTGTTTCGTATCCCACTCGCCTTTGATCTGATTGATCACGAGAGCGGAATCTCCGAAGACACTTAGAAACTTGATCCTCAAATCGATCGCAGCTTGTAAACCCATGATACATGCCTCATATTCTGCCATGTTGTTGGTGCAGCTGAAACATAATCGGGCGGTGAGTGGAGTATGAGTCCCCTTGGGAGATATGATTACAGCGCCGACGCCGTTACCCAAAGCATTGGAGGCTCCATCAAAATGCATAGACCATCGGGATCCTTCCTCAGGTCCTTCATCCGGTCCAGGTACTTCACAGTCAGTTACCACCATGATGTCTTCGTCCGGAAAATCAAAGTTCAATGATTGATAATCGTCCACAGGTTGGTGTGCCAAATGATCAGCCAGTACACTCCCCTTAATTGCTTTCTGAGTTGTATACTGGATGTCATATTCTGTTAAGATCATTTGCCATCTCGCTATCCTCCCAGACAGGGCGGGCTTTTCAAATATGTACTTGATGGGATCCATCTTTGAAATCAATAAAGTAGTGTGAGTCAGCATATACTGTCTCAGCCGGCGAGCAGCCCATACAAGAGCGCAGCAAGTTTTCTCAAGCAGTGAGTAACGAGACTCACAGTCGGTAAACTTTTTGCTCAAGTAATAAATAGCGTGCTCTTTTCGGCCAGACTCGTCATGCTGCCCCAGCACACACCCCATTGAATTATCAAGCACTGTCAAGTATAGTATCAGAGGTCTTCCTTCCACTGGTGGCATAAGAATGGGTGGCTCTTGGAGGTATTCCTTTATTCTTTCAAAGGCGGCCTGACATTCATCATTCCAGCGTACCACTTGATCTTTCTTCAGTAATTTGAAGATTGGCTCACAAGTAGCAGTCAGATGTGAGATGAATCGGGCAATGTAATTCAGTCGTCCTAGGAAACCTCTGACTTCTTTCTCTGTTTTTGGAGTCGGCATCTCTTGTATGGCTTTTACCTTGGCAGGGTCCACCTGGATACCTTTATCACTTACAATGAAACCTAGCAATTTTCCGGACCTCACCCCGAAGGTACATTTGTTGGGATTCAATCTCAGCTTGTACAACTTGAGTCGGTCAAACAACTTCCTCAGATGATCAAGGTGTTCCTCCTCAGTTTGAGACCTTGCAATCATGTCATCAACGTATACTTCAATCTCATGATGGATCATATCATGAAATAAAGCAACCATGGCACGCTGATAGGTTGCCCCAGCATTTTTCAATCCGAATGGCATGACCTTATAACAGAAGGTCCCCCACTGAGTTACAAATGTAGTCTTCTCCATATCTTCAGGAGCCATCTTGATCTGATTATACCCTGAGAAGCCATCCATGAAGGAGAACACCTTGTGTTGAGCTGTATTGTCAACAAGGACATCAATGTGAGGTAGGGGAAAATCGTCCTTGGGGCTGGCCCTGTTCAGATCCCTGTAGTCGACACACATTCTGACTTTACCGTCCTTCTTCGGCACTGGCACAACATTGGCAACCCACTGAGGGTAAGAGGTTACTGCAAGGAAACCCGCATCAAACTGTTTCATCACCTCAGCTTTAATCTTCTCAGACATCTCTGGACGCATTCGTCGAACTTTTTGCTTTACTGGAGGGCAATCTTCCTTGGTCGGCAAATGGTGAACTACAATGTCGGCATCCAAACCGGGCATATCTTCATAGGACCAAGCAAAAATCTCCATGTAGTCTTGTAGCATCTGGATCAATCGTTGCTTCACGCTGAGCTCTAGATTGGCACCAATTTTGACCTCTTTCTTATCTGTCTCAGTACCCAGGTTAATTGTCTCCACAGGCTCTTCATGTGGTTGAATAGCCCTCTCTTCCTGTAGTAGCAGTCTTGCGAGTTCACCAGGCACTTCGCAATCATCTTCACCTTCGTCTTCGGCCAAGTTGATCGGATTTTCGAAGTCATAACTGGCGGTAGCAGAGCTGTTGCCAGTGAGATCCAGAGTGGATTGAAACCTGTATAAGTGAGTGTGTGTAAATATAGCTGTTTTGCAATATGTATAACACAGAAAGAAAAGGAGCACAAGATTTGAAATGCAACAAACGTCCAATGTTTTGATTGATGATATATGAAAATGTCATACAAAAAGCCCTCACAAATGGAGCTACGATGCCCCGGGCAGGACACCGAGCCAACAGAGTTTTAACATATTGTTTGTTACAAATTTGGAAATCAAAAGAAATCAATTACTGCGTGACAAATGTGATAGGGGTAAAATCTTTTGCTGTCCAGTTGCTTGGTCCGTCGCTGGCAGTCGGGTAGATCCAATTATCAAACTCAGCTTCCTCCACATCCTCCTCGATAGCATTCACCCTTGAGCTGGAAATAAACACCGGAGCCTTTCCAATCTTCTCTTTGCGCACCGCCTTCTGAGCCTCTGCAGTAAAGCCTAGCCCGAACTTGTCGTTCTTCTGAGTGAAATCAGGAAGCTGACCCCAGTGTGCACCATTGCCTTTCTGAACCACAGCCCGGGCATCCCTTAGGGAAACCATCTTCAAGGAATCATTCTTTTCGGCCATTGTCTCCGCAGCTGCTGAAATTGGATGTACCTCCTCGAAATGTTGGAAGGGAGTTTCAATAAATTCTCCGTCCATCTCGATGTACCTGAAGGAATTCAAATGGCTCACCATATACTCCTCTTCTCCTTGCACAGTGACAATTTTCCCCCTGACGGGATACTTCAGCTTTTGGTGTAAGGTGGAGGTCACTGCCCCAGCCTTGTGGATCCAAGGTCTACCCAACAGACAGGAGTACGATGGACGTATATCCATCACGTAAAAGGTAGAGTCAAACACTTGAGAGCCCACACGAATAGGGATGTTAACCTCTCCATGAACCATCCTCTTGGAACCGTCAAAGGCTCTGACGATGATATTGCTGGGTTTCAACTCCAGGCCTTCATAATCCAGACGATCCAAAGCCTTTTTCGGAAGAACATTCAAAGAAGAACCAGTGTCCACCAATACATGTGCCAGAGTAGTGCCCCTGCATTCAATAGAGACATGCAGGGCATCATTGTGGTCTCTCCCTTTTGCGGTCAGGTCAGCATCTGAAAAGCCCAAGCCGTTGTCCGCCGTCAGATTGGCTATGCAGTCAGTGAACTGGACTGCAGACGTCTCTTGCGGCACATGGGCCGTCTTGAGAAATGAGATTAATGCCTTAGCGTGAGCCTCGGAACATAGCAATAGGGAGAGCAGGGAGATCTTGGAGGGTGTATGCCCCAATTGTTCGACAACATTAAAATCACTTTTCTTTATTATTTTCAGAATCTCCTCCATTTCTTGTCGGGAGGCCTCAGCATTCACGGGTATTGGTGCCTCCATTCGGGCAAGCTCTTCTTCAATTCCTTTGCCCCGAGCATTTGATGACTCGGCAGCAGGGGACACAATTTGATCAGCAACAGGACTTGATAAACTTGCAGGTTTTATGAGGAGGGGTTTTCGAATGGCGGGTGGCGCAATGTCAGGCGAGAAGAGCCTGCCACTGCGGGTGACTTTAGCTGGACCGGTGATATCGCAGATACTGGCACTAGCATCAAATTCTTGCTTGATTCCATTTACATATACGTCTGCCCCATAATGCCAGGGGACAGCTTTATCAGACACGTAGGAGAGGGGTCCTGGAACAGTAATGATCACAGGCGCAACTGTCAAGATTTGAATAGGCTTCTTTGGGGAAGCCTTGGTTGGATTTTTGAAGATGGTAATCACGGACACTTCTTTCGTCGGAACCAAATGAACAGCAGTCTTTTTGAATAAAATCTCCTTGCTATCCATTAGGCCTTGGATGCCTAACCTTAGCAAGGGACAATCAGACAGGGAAATAGCACAGAATGGGCAACCTTCGCCGCAACCCGGAAATAAACCGGCCCGCAGTAGGTTCTTCTTAACAGTCTTCAAAGGGGTAACAACTTCATCTATCGAAACAGCATACACTTCTTCCTCAATGGCATTCACCCTATGCTGGGGCATAGGAGCCGTTACAACATTCGGTCTTTCCGGCGCTTCAAACTGAATTTCTTTTGCGTCAATTAGATCTTGCACTTTGTTTCTCAAGGCCCAACAATCGTCAGTAGTGTGCCCGGGACTATCAGAATGATAAGCACACCGGGCATTTGGGTTGTATTTAGGGGACGCAGTGTTGACGACCTTAGGAGCTTCTTTGAGGGTCACCAGGTTGGTGGATAACAGTTGGGGTAAAATTTGAGATAATGTCATACTCAATCGGGTATACTGCCTCTTGGGCCTTTCACTTCTTTGCTGATTGTACTGCTGAGGAGCAGCAACAGGTTTAGAGATGACCAAAGCATTAACGGCTTGGCGACTTTCGGGCTTGACTTGTCTTCTAGGGCCATAGACGGCGCTTGCTTCTTTCTTAAATGGCCTCTTCTCAGCACTTGTAGAGGCAGCCTTCTGTATCTTGCCTGACCTGATGCCAGCTTCAATTCTCTCTCCCGTTAATATCAAATCTGTGAACCCAGCGGAGGAGTTACCAACCAAATGATTAAAAAACGGACCAGACAACGTTCCCAGAAACATATCAACCAGCTCTCGATCAGTTAATGGAGGCTGCACCCTGCCAGCCAAATCTCTCCATTTTTGAGCGTACTCTTTGAATCCTTCACCCGTCCCTAGAGACATACCCTGAAGTTGGGTACGCGTAGGAGCGAGATCAGAATTATATTGGTATTGTCTGTAGAAAGCAGTCGCCAAATCCTCCCAGTGCCGGATGCTAGCTCCGTCTAATTGGTAGAACCATTCAAGCTGAGACCCCGAGAGGCTGTCTTGGAAGAAGTGAATCCAGAGGTTTTTATCCGCCGTGTAAGGTTGGATTTTCCTTACATACGACCTCAGATGCAGCTTTGGGCAGGAGACCCCATCATACTTGGCGAAGGCAGGCGCCTTAAACTTGTGTGGAATTACTACTCCGGAAGATAATCCCAAATCCCCGAAATCCAGTCCCGGCACGTTCTGAATTTCCATAGCGCTCAAGCGGTCCTCCAATTGTTTGTATCTGTCAGCAGCAGGTGGGTATTGTTCCTCGTTATAGTCCGTCTCGTTGTCGGAGACTGCGGGACTAGGTGCTTCTCCCCCTTGGGGACTTTTTCTCAGCAGAAGAAGTGGTTGGATCAGCTTCATTGTGGAGTGTGTTCCCAAATCTGCGTCCGGTGTTGAACATTGCCGTTCTCTTTTTCTTCTTCTTTTTCAGGAGTAGAGTCTTCAACTCTTGCTGACCCTGGGCTAGACTTAGGACCATCTCTTGAAACTGTGCACTTTGGGCCTGAAGGGCCTTGATTGCTTGCTCACTGGATGACTCCGAATTCATGATGACTGTTCACACAAACAGCGAAGAAAATTAAGCAACCTGTGAAATAGGGTACCTGCTATGCATATGGTGCAATGGAATGCGTATGTATGCAATGCATTCAAGGATTTAGAACATTCAAACTTTGTTGTAGACAAAAAGGAACGCACATCATATTAATAAGGAGAAATTCGTTAGTACATAAATGCCTCATGGGCCAAATATTACAAAATAAACTCCTTAAGGTAAAAAGACATTGCGCATCCTTTTTGGCGCGATGTAGGTGTTGAGATTCCTTTCCTCGTGCAGCAGGCGGGTGAGTTCCAGGACCTTCTTTTCACTAGCATGTAGACTGGTCTCAAGAGAATTCCGCTCTTCCTTAAGTTGGATCCAGCTCTTCTGCATCTCTTCCCAGGAGGTGGGCATGTCGGGATGTTGAATGGTGTAGGATGCTTCTCCTTCCAAGACTGGCTCTTTGATTACAGGTAGCATGTGAGGGTAAGGCATTACTAACTTCTGAGAGCGGGCTCGTACCCACTTGAGGTAAGGCTCCAACGGGATGGAGTTCCGGTGCCCCAGTGTTTTGCTGTCTATCCTACTTGGCATCCTCCAAGCTCTGATAAATCTCTGACGAAGCCCTTGAGTATCGTTGTCAAAGTCGAAGACTATGTCAGGAATTAACATGTCATGAGGGCCATCCTTCCGAGCATAACCAAACTGTCTCCAAGCCAGGCATGGGTTGTAGGTTATACCTCCTTTGATTCCAAATAAAGGAACATTAGGGTATTCCCCACAACGATCAATGATAGTGACGTCTTCCCGGGACCTAGGACACCAATGTATATCTGCATGCGTAAGAGTCATTAACCGTTGTGACCATCTCAAACCCTGCTCGTTCTTCAAAACTGTTTGTGGAAGATGCGAAATAAACCACCTTCCCAAGAGAGGAGTGCAACACAAAAGGACACCCCTTCTTCTCATGGTTCGAGTGTAACATGAGTGAAGGATGTCCCCCAACAGTGTAGGTATAGGATTCCTGGTCATAAAGATCTGGACAGCACTGATATCGATAAGCTGATCTGGGTTAGGGAACAATACCAAACCATAGACAAGGAGGGCTACAACTTCTTCAAAAGCTCGTAGGTCAAGAGAGTTCCAACATTCTTGAGCCTTTTCAAACAGAAATCTAGCTAAGAAACCTTTGATACCACTCCTAACTTCCCAATGTCCCTTGAGGTCAGATGTCTGTAGGTGCAAGGCTTTAGCAATCTCTTCAAGCTTGGGTTCCTCTTCCGTACCGTTGTAGGGTAGTTGATCAAGGATAGGGACCTTCAGAAGTCGGGAGAACTCTTCCAATGTGGGCACCAACTGATAATCCGGGAAGGTGAAGCAGTGATGCAGAGGGTCAAAGAATTGGAACAGGACCTTTATCAAGTCCTCCTCAATGTTGGTGTTAACCAAGTTGATGAGTCTTCCATGTCTCTCGCTGAATGAAGAACTCTCGGGAATTCTGGACAGAAGCTCCTTAAGCTGAGGAGGGATCTTTACAAGGCTAATCTGAATTGTCTTTCTGCGAGCAGTTTCCATGTCCTATAAAACAAGAACAAAGATGAAGATTCGAAACCCTTGAAATGGTTAGTCAATGCTCATGATGTTTGTATGATGTAATGATGTGATGATTGAATGCACTATAAACATTCACAAAGGCAAACATGGTAAGGCACACAAGTCACACAAACCCTTAGAGTTTAGGCCTGCTTGGAGTTTGGGTGTTACCCTCTTGAAGTTTTGTGGGCTCAACCTGTCTTATCAAAAGTAACCGGGTTCTAAAGGTCCCAATATCACTGGATTGCTTTCATTGTTCATCGTTTCGATTTAGCCACTGAACTGGCGACCGAAATATTCCAGGAAAGCAACCCTCAATTGAGTGTAGTATCGAGTATCAACCAACCTCGGACTGCACCAAAGTCAGTTATCTCACTACCCTAAAAAGGCCAAGATGGTTCAATTAAGGTTCCTAAGGTTAGTTGATGCTTCATGACACCACGCGGCGGCCCCGTACTCTCCTTGACTGAACTCAAGGGTTATCGGTACACACCAAAGTGCCACATCAACGTAGCAGACTGCTTCAACCATGTCGGTATACCCCGCACAGTTCCCTCACAGCCTTGTTGCTACCTAAAAGGGTTTCCCCAGATCCGGGTTAGGATCTATAAAACTCCGATACAAAGCCCACAATATGTAAAAGCAAACAAAGCAAGCAATTGAAAACAAAGGTGATCTAAACCCTAAGGTTACTCCACTTTAAAAGTTTCCCCAGCAGAGTCGCCAGTTCTGTGATACGGTGGGAGAACTGACTAGTGTTTTGCGTTTGTATTTGCAAATGTTGCGGTTAGCAAGAGTCGCCACCGACTTTTTATTTTATCCTAAGGAAAGGTTAAAAAGCACAGCAAAAACCTTTTGAGATGTTTTCTTGGGTTCGGGGAGTAGATTATAGAAAGGGAAGGTATTAGCACCCTTTCTATCCATGGTTATCCATGGGCTCTTAGTTACTTGCTTAGATCACTTGCCTTTTGTTTTCAATTGTTTTAAATGGTGCTTGAGTGTGTGGGTTTTGAAAATGTTTTGAAAAGAGGCCAATGTGGTGGCAACCTTTGCAATGATCCATGTGGGGATGTATACAAAGATGTATGTCTTTTGAAAAGGTTTTCATTTGTTTTTTTGAAAGTTTTTGTTTTGAAAGCGTTGTAATGCGTGATTTTGAAATTAGGCAAGTGTTTTGTTTTACAAGTTGATTCAAGTAACTAAGAGGTTATCTACTCCTAAGTTTCTCAAAAGATTATTGCTATACTTTAACCCTTTTAACAAGTTTGCACCACCATTGTATTTGGTGGGCAACCTTGTGTTAGGATGTGAAAGGGACGGGCGCGGGTCATCGTTTAGACCATAATTGTAACGACGTTAAATGTCTTTGGGCAATTTCTCTAAGGGACTTGATCATTTGTTTTGTTTGTTTTGAAAAGTTTTATCGAGGGACTATGATCATTCAAACTGTTTGCTTTGCCCAAAGATGTTCAACATACAATATGGCCCATTTATTTGAATGCAACAAGTGGAATACCCTAGGGGGTGCAAGTGTGATTTGTGTGTCCATTTTCATGCTTGTTTATCTTGTATTAGGTCAAACTATTTTTTATCGTTTTTTCGCATACAAACCCTAATTCTAGCATGTTATCATTAGAAAACAATAAAGTGCGAAATTAAAATTACTAAGCTATTACAAAACCAAATATGGGAAGGGGGGTACAAATGTTCAAATGGGGATATTTGACAAGAATTTAAATCTAAATTATTACAATAATTGGATATTTGCATGGTAAATAAATTGCATAATTTAAATGCAAATAAAATAAATATGTGAAATGTAAAAAAGAAAGTTTTTATGTGTATGAGAAAAATATTATTTATGTAAAAGGAAAAAGAAAATAAAAATGTATTTATTTTTTAGTATTTTGAACCTAGGGTGAAAAACCCTAATTTTTAAATAAAGGTGTTATTATCTAATTTAATTCTACTATTTATTTATTATTTATAAAAAATAAAACAAAATGAAGTGTATTGTGAAAAAGGTATTTTTTGTATCAAATGTTAAGTAAAATAAAAAAAATCAAATATTTTTATATTTTTGTCTTAAATATATTAATAATCATATATATATATATTATTAAACCCTAGATATGTATTATACAAAAATATTTATTTATTTAATATTTTAATAAAATAAATAAATAAAATAAAAAAAGGTATTTTTTTGTGTGAAATATTTTCAGAGAATAAATAAGAAATAAAAAGTGTATTTACATTATTTTCTATTTATTTCAATAATAGTATATATATATATTTGTATCTAACAAAAGAAATAAACAAATAAATATGCCATAAATACAAAAAGTGATGGAAAAAATATTTTAAAAATTTTAATGGTATGGGAAAAAATAAATAAAGTCAACCCAAAAAAAAAAAGTCAAAAATGTCAAGAAATGAGCAAATGGGCTCAGGGGGGTGTAAACCAAAAAATGGGGTGTGAAAAGGAAACAAATCCAGGCCCAGCCCAGATCACTTCTTCTTCAACCTCTGTACAGCTTTCTTCACACAAAACACGCGTTTTCTAACTCTGGATTCCTGGACTTTCAAGCAAAACTCATAACATGAAAAGTGTAGAGCATTAAGAGACGGTTTCAACCATATAAAGAACATGACCTATCTCTCCAAGATGAGAGAGAATTTCTCTCCCCCTCTTTTCTGACCTAACTTTTCATCAATGTTCAGACATGAAATTCTCTAAGCACACGAAACATAAATGAAATCTAATCATATGAGCATGTTCAGGGCTATGATTGTGACATGTTTTCTTCAAAAACCTAAAGCTAACAATGCCTAACAAGAGAGATAGAACTCCATGAATATACCTGTTCAGTTGGAATCGAGCTGGGCAATGGAGGATGTTTCAGAATGAAATGAGGACTTGTATAGCTTCCTTGAAGTGTAAGGAAGCTTTTCCAGTTCCTACTTTGCCTTGAAACTTCCTGAATCGAGCTAATGAACTCCAACTGCAAAACAGAAAATTAAAAATGGTGAAGTGGCTTGGAGGTGTTACAGGTCTGATTTTAGGATATGGATAGCTTGCATATGTTGTAAGGAAGGTAGAGGAAAAGGTTTGAATCAAAATGCTTGAAGGGATTGGGAGTTTGAACTCAAACTGCAGGGGCACCCCTGTTTTTGCAGTTTGAGGATGGTTCTGAGATGGAGAGGGTTTGAAAGGGAAATGGCTCGTGCAAAAGCTTCAAAATGGTCTATGGAATGTGTTTGATATCTTTTGTGCTGTGTTGTTTTGCTGATATGAGAGATAGCATATGTTATGGACCTTTCTTCACATTTAAGCTACCAAAAGCAAATTGGTGTTCTAGGTCAGTATAGGACCCCCTAATGTGCTGCATCAACTCCTCTTGATCAGTGTGTTATGCCCATAATCTTGTGTTAAGCAGATCTTCTTTGTACTTGTTGGATTACAAACTTGACATAAAGCTAAACTTTTCAAAAATGGAAATTCCACTTTATCTAGTTTAGGATTAAACCATTATGCAATGTTAGAACACAAAGAACATGACCTTAACACATTGAATATGCATTAAATTATTGAGTATGGATTGGTTCAAGGACCTGTAATTAAGCATAAAGCAAACTGAATTCAAATTGGCAAATTTGTGAACATGTCTTGATGAAGAACAAAAGTGAATTTTTGCCAACTTGTGAAATTCGAATCTCTCAAGTTATGAGGTTGTTTGATGAGTTCTTGGACATTTTGGAAAGCTTGGAATGTGTACTACAATCCATCTTTGAAATGCAATTTGAAATTCCAAGTGGAAGGGTATGAAAAGTGGCCTTGAAGTAGGGTAGAAAACCTTGTCAAAATAGGTCAAATTTCACTAAGTTAAAAGATGGTTTAGTGCCCTTATTCAAAAAATCATAACTTGAGATACAAGCTTCAAATGAGAAAACTTTGTGAATAAAAGTTGTAGATTTTGCAACAAGCTACAACTTTCATGTTTTGACTTTTGTTTGAATCCAAATGGATCATGGTGAAAAGACGGGGCAAAGTTGGGAAAAAATTAGGGTTTTTCATAACTTAGAAAAATTCTAAGTTATGAAAAATTCCATTTTCAAACCCTAATTTGCATTTTGTGATTTCTTGGTGAACAAGTTTCATAATTTGGCATGTTTTGATGAAAAATGAATCTTGACTCTTGATTTTGACCAAAAAGTCAAAGTTTGACTTTTCAGTATACAGTCAAAATTGATCAATTGACTGGGAAATTCAACTATCAATCTTGTGTACTTTGGATCTTTTGAGCTTGATGAGCATGTCAAGATAATTCCATGGGGTCCTTGAGTCCATAAGTGAGCTTGGTTTGCCATTGGCTAGGTCAAACAGTCAAAAATTACCTTTGTGCAGTCAAAACCCTAAAAATGACCATTTTGCCCTTTTGGTGATCTGATCAAATTTCTTATGGAATTGTGATCCAAACTTGATCAAATGGTTCATATGAGTTCATAATGTTGATGTGGATCAAATTTCATGAGGTTTGACTGTCAATTGGCCACAGTTGACTTTTTCCCCAATACAGCTGATTTCTAGGTCAACTGTCCAATTGACTGGGAAAAACTTGGAATCAAGACTTGAAACTTGGTATGGGTAAACTTGGGAGTCCAATATGAAGCATGGAAGTCATCTTAGGCATTTTAGGTCAAAACATCTTTAGGCAAACACAAACCCTAATTTGAGTCCACAGTGCAAGGAGAAGTCTTGAGCAGAGGAAACCCTAATTGTATCTTGATTCTTAAAGGTCTTGTGATGAGAAAATGTTGAGGAAATGGGAGGGCAAATTTTGGGGTACAACACAAGTTATGAAGCCCAGATTCGACCAGATAATATCTTGATTTCCTCGAACACCATGAAGCCTAGATTCGATCAGATAATGGTATAAGACATCGTGAAGCCTGGATTACGACCAGATAGCGGTACAATACATCGTGAAGCCTGGATTACGACCAGATAGCGGTAAAGAACACTGAAGCCTGGGATTACGACCAGATAACAGTAAGGGACACTATGAAGCTTGGATTTCAACCAAATAGCAGTTTACCCGGCCAATTACTATGAAGCCCGGAGTCGACCGGATATTAGTAGGCCTTAAAATCAAATGGAAGCCCGGATGTGACTGGATAACCACTTGATTTCTTCTGAAGCCTGGATTTCGACCAGATAAGAAGTGAGGTATTGTGAAGCCTGGATTCGACCATATAGCAGTACAAGACACCATAAAGCCTGGATTCGACCAGATAATGGTATGAAACATCGTGAAGCCTGGATTATGACCAGATAGCGGTACAAGACATTGCGAAGCTTGGATTTCAACCAAATAGAAATTTTACCTAGACGATTACTAAGAAGCCCGGAGTCGACCGGATATTAGAGTGCCCTAAATTTAAGTTAAAGCCTGGATACAACCGGATAACAACTGAACTCCTTCTGAAGCCTAGATTACGACCAGATAAGAATTGAGAAACTGCGAAGCCTGGATTACGACTGGATAGCAAGTTTAATCTCATCTCCCCGGTAAGTCACTGTAAAGCCTGGATTACGACTAGATACCAGTTGATCTTATCACTATTGTGATCGGTGGAAATAGAACTGACTGTTTTTTAAGCTGGTTCGCGAAATGTCGCGGTAAGCAAGAGTCGCCACCGTCTTTTATGTTCTCCAACAAGGAAAGGACAAAAGCACAGCAAAATTCCTTTTTCGAGATGTCTCTCGGTTCGGGAGGTAGATTTATAGAAAGGGAAGGTGTTAGCACCCTTTCTATCCATGGTTATCCATGGGCTCTTAGGTACTTGCTCTTATGTTTTCAAAATATGTTTGCTTTTCAAATGTGAGTGGGTTTGAAAAAAGTTTCGTTTGAAAGATTTCTAAGTGACTCTTGTATCTATCCTCAAGAGTGTATGAAAATTTTGTTTTGAAAACTTTTGAAAGTGTCGGTGTGAAAAGATGTTTTGTTTGTTTTTGAAGAGGAAGTACCTATGAGAATCTACCTACTCTAAGGAATTAGGCTGTGTAAGAGTCCTTAAGATAGTGTCGTCCCACTATTGAAAGGTAGGTAGCACCATCGTTGGAGTTATTCGAGTCAATTCGATTATAGGGACAATGTATGGTCACCGAAGCAATAGTAGGACACCTTAGAAGTAACCCTAATGTCCTAGATCTTTTTATCCGAGGCAACCATTTCGAGGCGACTGGATCTTTAGACAGGAGGGCGACCTCTAAGACACCCTATACTTGATGACCACGTTGAGGCAACGAGTGAGACGTACCCTAGGAGTGGCATGTGCATGTGTGTTGAATTCAGTTAATGTTTATCTTGTACATGTTATTTGTGAGCTACGAGTTGTTTTTTAATTTGTCATTCAGTCTTTCATGTACATTAATAGTTAAGAGTGCGGAAAATTAAAGTGCGGAAATATGAATCTACGCTATTACAAGGCGCAGGTTTATACTTCGCCAAAAACATAACCCGTTTTGGAAAAAAGTGCGGAAAGTAAAGAAAGCGGTAAATCCTAATTACTATCACATCCATTGAGCAGATACATAAATAATCAAAATAAGATAGTGTGCGAAAGAGTTAAATTGGAACGTCCTAGGGTTTTTTGACCCTTTTGAGAAAATATGAGTTTTTGGGTCCTTTGCATTTAATTAAAATTAACCCTAGTTTACAAATTAATTAATTAATTAAAAAGAAAAATGTTTTTATGTTTTTTAATGTTTTAATGAAAATAAGAAGGAATTAAAATTAAAAGTTAAGAAGAACCCTAGTTCTAAGTTTATTTTAATTATTTAGAAAAAATGTCAAAGTTAATCTAATTTACTAAATTAATTAATTTACATTTTATTTACAAAGATAATAATAATTAATAAGAATAATGATTAATTAATAAAATATGATTGAAAATTATCAAACCCTAATTCTACATAACTTTATTTATTTATGAAAAAGGTGAAAATTAGGCCTAAATTAAACTAAGTTAATTGTTAATATTTATTTACAAAAATAATAGTTAATAGTAAAAATAATAAAATATATTTACAATTTTTTATTTCTGAATTTATTATGAAAAATTAGTTTATTGGTTAATAGTAATAATTAATAATGAAAAATTAGTAAAAAAAAAAGAATTAACAAGAGACAAAGAAAATAAAAAGAATAAGAATATTGAACCACGGGGGTTTGAAGGCCCAAAGGGAGGTTTATTTTGTTGAATCTGGCCCATTAAGCACAAAGCCCATTGACTTTCTGGATTGCCAATTATGCTTGTTGACTGAGAGCATGGTGCTCCTCACCTCTTGGCCTTTGGATGGACGCTTGGGACACTTGGCATGCTGATCTGTGAGGGTATATGGTGGACATCATTGCCAAGCCTGCATATGAAGATGTTATGAAAAACAATATTGAGATTTGGGTGGACCTGGGAATCGAACCCAGGTCCCAACAATTGCCAAGCACGTCATCAACCACTGAGCCATCGCGTTGTCTTTGTTAACGTAATAACCAACAAATATAATATATTAACAATGACAACTATGCTGGAAATCAGAAAAACGCGCGCTAAGTTTGAATGTCCCAGTCACATGCTTCCACATATCATCTTCTTCATCTGGCCTGTAATAAAAACAATCAAATAGCGGGGGTTTTAAACCCCCACAAAATACAAACGTCAAAAATAGCGATTAGGGCTACATGTAATATAAAAAAAGCGCGATGGTTGGGTTGAATTCGTCTGGCCTTGACGAATTCAACCATATACGTCTCAAGGTCCAATTTTTCTATATGTGCAAAGCCCGAATCTAGAAGCTTGGAAACCCTAAATTTCTCCCATGGCAACTTGCGTTTCAGGGCATCTTAATGAAATTAAATCACACCAAAAGCTTCACCTGAATGCTATGAACATAAAACAAGCAACAAAAGGTATTAAAAATGCATGAATCAAAGGTTATGATTTTGGAAGAAAAGTGATAAACCGTGAATCTGTTAGAGCGTTCTCTTGAGCTTTAAGGCTTGTTCTCGATAGCAATGTGTTCCTGGAAGGTCCAGCAATATATTGGAAACAAGAAAAGGGCTCGAATTGGCCTGCAAGTGAGAATTCAGTTTTCAAATTTCTTGGCTTTTTTTCAATTTGGCAATGGTGTTTTCAGCAGCTTTTTCACGTGAAAGGCTTTAGGGTTTGCTTCAGCATTTGTATGGGAAGGGAATTAGGTCAACTTTAGGCCCAAAAATCCATTGTATTCATGTTTGCAATATTTGATTTTAATCAAATCTTTTCCAACTTTTTTGATTGATAAAACTTGCCAAAATTGGGTGATTTTGATGTCCTTGATATGTACACGAATTGCCAGCTTGCCCTGATCTCATTTGCTTCATAAAAAGATTTGAAAACCATGTTTTGATATTTTCCTACAATTAAATTAATTAAATGAATTATTAATCAATTAAAAATCCAAATAATTAATAAAAATAAGAAAATAATTCAAATTAATCTTAATGGGTCGTGCATAAGCCTTGGATAAAGATTCAAGAAAGAATTTGAGGCCCATTAGCAAAAATGAGGTGTTTTGGGCAAAGTTGACTTTTGCAAATTCCCAAAAATTTCCCAACTTCTCCAATGCATATCTTGCTCAATTTTGAAGCTATGAACATGTTCTTGGACATTTTGGAAAGGTCTTGAAGTCCTCTAACCAATGCCTTTGGTTCCATGTCATTTTGATTCACCAATCTCAAGTTATGGTCTTTGACTTAAAGTGCCTTTTTGTTGACTTTTGAAAATGACCTATAATGTAGAAATTGATAACTTTTTGTGAGAGCATTTCTTGGACTTGGAGTGTGAAGATGAGTTGTAGGAAATGTCATCCCCTTCAAAATGAGCATTGGATGGGATTTTTATGATGAACCATGAAAAAGTTATGCATTGGTCAAGTTACAGTTGACTTTTCAACTGTCCCAAAATAGAAACTTTTTGCATCTTGATGATTTTTGAGCCATGCTTGTGGAATCATGATCAAGACTTGATCAAATGATGATTGTGGCTTCAAAATAAGATGTTGACCAAAAATTTTGACTTTTGACTGCCAAATGACCATTTTGCCTCTGCAATTGACTGTGAAGCAATTTAGGGCTTTTAACTATGCAATTTGATGTTGTGAGCCTTGAAATTTGACATGTAGATGCTTGACAATGTATATAGGCATATGGGACTTGATTGGACCCTTGAAAACCTCAACTTCCTTTCAAGAACCAAAACCCTAATTTTGACTGTGTCAGGAGGCAATTGGACTGTGCAACCCTTGAGAGATTTTGAACCATTTGGAGGTTGATCTTGACAAATCTTGAAGAATATGGGAGGGAAAATTTTAGGGTGCAACAGTTTCCCCTGTTCAATCTTCTTAGACCTGAGGATGTAGATTGGCTGGCGTGCCTTTCATGATCCGAAGGTGGAAGATGATTGAACACTAAAGTGCCCAGAAATTTGCACTCACATAGTGGAGTATCAGCAGCGTGATGGCGGGAATGGGCTTACAGATGCCATTTGGAGATATGATGGATAGGAGGATGGGCTTATAGATGCCATCTGGAGTTGTGACAGAGCCTTGTCGGGAATGGGCTTATAGATGCCATTTGGAGACTGTTGGTATGTGGATGGGCTTATAGATGCCATCTAGGTGTCGATCGCGTAAGAGATTCCTTAGCGAGAACTTGCGTACCTGAGAAAGAAAGATAATTACCTGGCCTATTACAGGGGTTGATCTTCAAACTCTTTATGTAAATATGCCCTGACTGGATACAGGTATCGAATCTTCAAACTCTTCAGACGTGCCCTGGCTAGATACAGGAATCGAATCTTCAAACTCTTCAGACGTGCCCTGGCTGGATACAGGAATCGAATCTGGAATTAGTCGTCAACAGATATGCCCTGGCTGGATACAGGAATCGAATCTTCAAACTCTTCAGACGTGCCCTGGCTGGATACAGGAATCGAATCTGGAATTAGTCGTCAACAGATATGCCCTGGCTGGATACAGGAATTGAATCTTCAAACTCTTCAGACGTGCCCTGGTTGGATACAGGAATCGAATCTGGAATTAGTCGTCAACAGATATGCCCTGGCTGGATACAGGAATCGAATCTTCAAACTCTTCAGACGTGCCCTGGCTGGATACAGGAATCGAATCTGGAATTAGTCGTCATTAGATATGCCCTGGCTGGATACAGGAATCGAATCTTCAAACTCTTCAGACGTGCCCTGGCTAGATACAGGAATCGAATCTGGAATTAGTCGTCAACAGATATGCCCTGGCTGGATACAGGAATCGAATCTTCAAACTCTTCAGACGTGCCCTGGCTGGATACAGGAATCGAATCTGGAATTAGTCGTCAACAGATATGCCCTGGCTGGATACAGGAATCGAATCTTCAAACTCTTCAGACGTGCCCTGGCTGGATACAGGAATTGAATCTGGAATTAGTCGTCAATAGATATGCCCTGGCTGGATACAGGAATCGAATCTTCAAACTCTTCAGACGTGCCCTGGCTGGATACAGGAATCGAATCTGGAATTAGTCGTCAACAGATATGCCCTGGCTGGATACAGGAATCGAATCTTCAAACTCTTCAGACGTACCCTGGCTGGATACAGGAATCGAATATGGAATTAGTCGTCAACAGATATGCCCTGGCTAGATACAGGAATCGAATCTTCAAACTCTTCAGACGTGCCCTGGCTGGATACAGGAATCGAATCTGGAATTAGTCGTCAACAGATATGCCCTGGCTGGATACAGGAATCGAATCTTCAAACTCTTTAGACGTGCCCTGGTTAGATACAGGAATCGAATTTGGAATTAGTCGTCAACAGATATGCCCTGGCTGGATACAGGAATCGAATCTTCAAACTCTTCAGACGTGCCCTGGCTAGATACAGGAATCGAATCTGGAATCTCTTCATGCAGATATGCCCTGGCTAGATACAGGTGTCGAATCCACAAGTAATTGCTCACAGATATGCCCTGGCTAGATACAGGTATCGAATCCGGAATTGCGACAGTTGATAGTAATCATCTTTGTATTGACCTTTTTCCTGCAAAGGCAAAACATTAGTTGTATGCAATGTCATGATGTATGAAATGCATGACGTTCTCAAAATAAATGAGATTGTGTGATATGATGCGTATATGCATGTATCAGGATGTATAAAATGTGAAATGTTTATGAATGTATTTCGTCTGGGAAAATAAATCATTGACGAATGTCGGGAAGTTCATTGAATCCTGGGCTGGTGCTGAAGAGTAGAGTTCTTCGTTTCCGCTGGGGATGATGATTGCAAGAATAAACCGGTAGGAGAAGATAACTCCGGTGGGGAATAAACTTGTTGGAGAGATTACTCTACGGGGAATTACTCTGTGGGAAGAGATACCTTGCTGAGGTTTTGATGATAACTCCGCTGGGGATACCGTTGATATGTTTTGTTGAGGAATCTGATGAACTCCGCTGGGGGATAGGAAGAACTTCGCCGAGGACGATCTTTCTGTGGTAATTAGCTGAGGATAACCCAGTTATAAACTCTGGCGGGGAATAACCTTCTAAATAAAGTCGGGGAGAGCGTTCGTACTCTGCAGGTGATAAGCTTCCAGAATCTACTGGGGATAATCTTCCAGAATCTACTGGGGATATGGATTCAACTCTCCTGGGGTACCTTTTGGACTGCACTGGGGAATGGCTCCACTGGGTGTCTTGTATTCCGCCGGGGAACAATCTTATATTAAGACTGCCGGGGATGCTCGTTAAGGAATATCTGTATACTCCGCTGGGGAATGTTGAGATTTTCTGGGGATATCCACTTCCTTAAGGCTGACAATAGACTACCTTTGCTTGGGGAGAGTGCCGCTGACTTGCTGGAGATGTTGTGCCTTTTTAGGGCTGCTGGGAGACCAACTCTGCTTGGGGAGAGTATTGTTGATTTGTCTTACTCTGCGGGGCGCAAAGGTATCTTGGTCATGTTCTTCAGCTGAACCTACCTTGGTACCTTGGTGGACGGAACAATTAGATTGCTTAGACAACTCATTATTGCCCTTGTTTCCATTGTCACCTGTAATTAGTCCTTTGTTTCGCATGCAAATATTTATGAGTTAGCAATTAGTGTCAAATGCATATATCAAAAATGAACATCGGACGTTCTTTGCAAAACAAAACAGAAAAAGGAAAAACAATTGGCAGTTTGTCTGGAAAAGATGAACTTGTATTGATTTTGAAATTTGCCTGTAAATAGGCGTTTATGTACAAGAGGCTGGCGTCCTAGTAAGAGAACGCCGCCGAACAACATAGAGTTTACAATTTTGTGAAAAGGAAAACAAAACAGCTATGTGAAAAAAATCCCACTGGGTTCCAACTCTACTATCGCCTTTATGTCTTCAAGCGTCTCATCACTTGGCTGCTTAGTTGAAGATGAAGTTGATTGATCGATGCCGTCTGAGCCTGATAGTTGATACCGGATTCTGGATGCAAGGTGATCCAATGAGACATAGTATTACGCTTATCCCTAACTTTTGCCTGGACCGCCCTTTCGAGTTTTCAGTCCACCGGGATACCCATTTTTGCCTAAGCCGCCTTTTCAGGTTTTCGACTTGCCGGGTGTACAGATTTTTTCATTTCATCCCTTATTTTTGCCCGAACCCTTTTGTTTCGCCGGGAAGCCCTTATTTTTTCCTAGGTGTGTCAACCTAGCGGGTCTTTTATTCATGCGTAGTATCTTTTTACTATGTCTGCATTGGCGGGGTGAGGAAGGTCGTCACCATCCATGGTGGTTAGAATCATGGCTCCTCCTGAGAATATATGTTTAACCACAAATGGCCCTTCATACGTAGGGGTCCATTTGCCCCTGGGATCACTTTGAGGAAGAATGATGCGCTTGATTACCAGGTCCCCAACTTGATACTCTTGTGGTCTGACTTTCTTGTTAAATGCCCTGATCATCCGTTTTTGGTACGTTTGACCATGACAAATAGTGGTGAGTCTCTTTTCGTCAATTAGGTTTAATTGATCAAGTCGAGTCTGGATCCAGTCATCTTCGCTCAAGCCTGCATCCTTCATTATCCGGAGAGAGGGTATCTGGACTTCAATAGGCAAGACTGCCTCCATGCCATAGACCAAGGAAAAGGGTGTTGCCCCAGTTGACGTCCTTGCTGAGGTACGGTACCCATGAAGAGCAAACGGTAACATCTCGTGCCAATCTTTGTAGGTCACTGTCATCTTCTGCACAATCTTCTTAATGTTCTTATTAGCCGCTTCTACGGCCCCATTCATCTTCGGCCGGTAAGGAGAAGAGTTGTGGTGTTGTATCTTGAATTGCTCGCAGAGCTCAGTGATCATCTTGTTATTAAGATTGGTACCATTGTCCGTAATGATCCTTTCCGGGACGCCGTATCGACAGATCAGGTTGTGTCGAATGAACCGTGCCACGACGTTCTTGGTTACGGTAGCGTAGGAAGCTGCTTCAACCCACTTTGTAAAGTAATCAATCGCTACCAGGATGAAGTGATGCCCGTTGGATGCCGTAGGTCTGATCTCGCCGATCATATCAATGCCCCACATTGCAAAAGGCCAAGATGTTGTCAAGACGTTCAGAGGTACTGGAGGAATGTGCACCTTATCTGCATATATCTGGCATTTGTGACATGTCCGAGAGTGTTGGTAACAGTCGGCTTCCATTGTGGACCAGAAATATCCTGCCCGAAGGATTTTCTTTGCCATGGTATGTCCACTGGAATGCGTTCCGAAGGTACCTTCATGCAGCTCTGCCATGATCTTTTATGCTTCAGTCTTATCCACACAATGCAGCAAGGTTGAGTCATGGTTTCGTTTGTAGAGAATACCATTGCTGAGGAAGAATTTTGCCGCGAACCTTCTCAGAAACTTCTTGTCATTGACAGATGCACCCTCGGGGTATTCTTGAGCTTCCAGGTACCTCTTCACCTCATGATACCGGGGTTTTTCAGTTACCTCTTCAACCTCAAGATCACAGCAATATGTAGGTTCGTCCAATTTCCAAATAATGATCCGGGGAGCTTCGTTGTCCCATTTGACTTTGAACATAGAAGACATCGTAGCCAACGCGTCCGCCAACTGATTCTCCTCTCTTGGGAAGTGTTCAAAAGTTATCTCCGTGAAATGGGGGATCAACGTCAACACACACTCTTTGTAAGGAATAAGATTTGGGTGTTTCATATCCCACTCGCCTTTGATCTGATTGATCACGAGAGCGGAATCTTCGAAGACACTCAGAAACTTGATCCTTAAGTCAATTGCAGCTTGAAGACCCATGATACATGCTTCATACTCCGCCATGTTATTGGTGCAGTTGAAACATAGCCGGGCGGTAAGTGGAGTATGAGTGCCTTTAGGGGATATGATCACAGCGCCGATACCATTACCCAAAGCGTTTGAGGCTCCGTCAAAGTGCATAGACCATCGGGATCCTTCCTCAGGTCCTTCATCCGGTCCAGGTACTTCACAATCAGTCACTACCATGATGTTCTCGTCTGGAAACTCAAAGTTCATAGATTGGTAGTCGTCCACTGCCTGGTGTGCCAAATGGTCTACCAATACACTTCCCTTAATTGCTTTCTGAGTCGTGTACTGGATGTCGTATTCGGTCAAGATCATCTGCCATCTTGCTATTCTTCTGGACAAGGCGGGCTTTTCGAATATGTACTTTATCGGATCCATTTTTGAAATCAACAGAGTAGTGTGAGTCAACATATACTGTCTCAGCCGGTGAGAAGCCCACACCAAAGCGCAGCAAGTTTTCTCGAGCAGTGAGTATCGGGTCTCACAGTCGGTAAACTTTTTGCTAAGGTAATAAATGGCGTGCTCTTTTCGGCCAGACTCGTCCTGCTGCCCCAGCACACACCCCATTGAGCTGTCAAGTACTGTTAAGTATAAGATTAGAGGTCTCCCTTCAACTGGTGGCATAAGAATGGGTGGTTCTTGAAGATACTCTTTAATTCTGTCAAAAGCAGCCTGACATTCATCGTTCCAACGTACTACTTGATCTTTCTTCAGCAGCTTGAAGATTGGTTCACAGGTAGCAGTTAGATGCAAGATGAATCGGGCAATGTAATTCAGCCGTCCTAGAAAGCCTCTGACTTCTTTCTCTGTCTTGGGAACTGGCATCTCTTGTATGGCTTTCACTTTGGCGGGGTCCACTTGAATACCTTTGTCGCTCACGATGAAACCTAGTAGTTTTCCAGACCTCACCCCGAAGGTGCATTTGTTTGGGTTCAACCTCAGCTTGTACAATTTCAGACGGTCAAACAGCTTCTGTAGATGGTCAAGGTGTTCTTCCTCAGTTTGGGACCTTGCAATCATATCGTCACTATACACTTCGATCTCATGATGGATCATGTCATGAAATAAAGCAACCATGGCACGTTGATAGGTTGCCCCAGCATTTTTCAAACCAAATGGCATGACCTTGTAGCAAAAGGTGCCCCACTGAGTAACAAAGGTAGTCTTTTCCATATCTTCAGGAGCCATTTTGATCTGATTATAACCTGAAAAACCATCCATGAAGGAGAACACCTTGTGCTGAGCAGTATTGTCAACCAGAACGTCGATGTGAGGCAGAGGGAAGTCATCCTTGGGGCTCGCCCTGTTCAAATCCCTGTAGTCAACACACATTCTGACCTTACCATCTTTCTTCGGCACTGGAACCACGTTGGCAACCCACTGAGGGTAAGAAGTCACTGCTAGAAACCCGGCATCAAATTGTTTCATAACCTCAGCCTTGATTTTCTCGGACATCTCTGGACGCATACGGCAGACCTTCTGTTTAACCGGTGGGCAGTCTTCCTTGGTAGGCAGGTGATGAACCACAATGTCGGTATCCAACCCAGGCATGTCTTCGTAAGACCAGGCAAAGATTTCCATATAATCATGCAACATCTGAATCAACCGTTGTTTCACACTAGCCTCCAGATTGGCACCAATCTTAACTTCCTTTCTGTCTGTCTCAGCACCCAGATTTACCGTTTCCACTGGATCTTCATGCGGCTGAATGGCCCTCTCTTCCTGGAGTAACAGTCTTGCAAGCTCACCAGGCACTTCGCAATCATCTTCACCTTCGTCTTCGGCTAAGTTGATCAGATTTTCAAAGTCATAACTGGCAGTAGCAGAGTCGTTACCAGTGAGATCCAGAGTGGATTGGAACCTGTGTAAGTGAGTGTGTGTAAATATAGTTGTTTTGCAATAAATAAAGAAAGAAAGGGAGCACAAGATTTAAAATGCGAAAAACGTCCAATGCTTTTATTCATGATATATGGAAATGACAAGTAATAAGCCCTCACAAATGAAGCCACGGTGCCCCGGGTAAGACACCGAGCCATAAAGTTTCAAATTATTGTTCGTTACAAATTTAAAACAAAAGAGTTCATTACTGAGTGACAAAAGTAATAGGTATGTGGTCTTTAGCGGTCCAGTTGCTTAGTCCACCGTCGGTCGTTGGGTAGATCCAGCTGTCGAATTCAGATTCCTCCGCATTGTCTTCAATAGCATTCACTCCCGGGTTGGTGATGAATACGGGAGGTCTTCCAATCCTTGCTTTACGTACAGCCCTCTGAGCCTCTGCAGTGAAACCCAGCCCAAACTTGTCAGTCTTCGGAGTAAAATCAGGAAGTCGGCCCCAGTTTGCACACTCACCCTTCTCAATCACAGCCCGGGCATCCTTTAAGGAAGCCATCTTCAAAGGAGAGTCTTCTTCAGTCACAGTCTCTGCTGACGCCAATGTCTGAGGCACCTCTTCAAAGTGTTGAAAGGGGGTCTCAATGAACTCCCCATCCATCTCTATGTACCGGAACGAGTTAAGATGGCTGACCATGTATTCTTCCTCCCCCTGAACTGTAACAATCTTCCCTCTGACCGGGTACTTAAGCTTTTGATGTAGAGTGGAGGTCACCGCTCCAGCCTTGTGGATCCAAGGACGACCCAGCAAACAAGAATAGGATGGTCGGATGTCCATCACATAGAATGTTGAATCAAAGACTTGAGAACCAACCCGGATCGGAATATCTACTTCACCATGTACCATCCTCTTCGACCTGTCAAAGGCTCGGACAACAATGTTACTTGGTGTTGTACCCCAAAATTTGCCCTCCCATATTCTTCAAGAAATTGCCAAGCCAAGTCACAAAATTCCCCAAGGGTTGTATAGCTCAACAGTCTCCCATACAGTCAAAACTAGGGTTTGTGTTCTGATCAGGAAAATAAAGTTTTCAAAGGCCCAATCAAGTCTCATATGCCTACAAATGTGGTCAAGCATCCTCATATCAAGTTTCAAGGCATTCAGCTCAAAATTGCACAGTCAAAACCCTAAATTGCACTACAGTCAACTGTAGGGGCAAAATGGTCATTTGACAGTCAAAAGTTCAAATTTTTGGTCAATATATCATTTTGAAGCCACAAACATCATTTGATCAATGCTTGATCATGATTCTCAAAATTTGGCTCAGAAAATCATCAAGATGCAAAAGTTACTATATTTGGACAGTTGAAAAAGTCAACTGAAATTGACCAGGGCATAACTTTCACATGGATTATCAGAAAAATTCCATCCAAAGCTCATTTTGAAGAGAAAGACATTTCCTACAACTCATCTTCATACTTCAAGTCCAATAAATGCTCTCACAAAAAGTTATCAATTTCAACATTATAGGTCATTTTCAAAAGTCAACAAAAAGGGACTTTAAGTCAAAGACCATAACTTGAGATTGGTAAATCAAAATGACATGGGACCAAAGGCATTGGTTAGAGGACTCAAAGACCTTTCCAAAATGTCCAAGAACATGTGAAAAGCTTAAAAATTGAGCAAGTTATGCCTTGTGGAAGTTGGGAAATTTTTGGATATTTTGAAAAGTCAACAATGGTTCAAATGACCTAAAATTGCTAATGGGCCCATTTTTCTTCCAAGATTCATCATTCCAAGCATGTGCACGACCAATTGGCCCAAAGGGAAGTATTTTCTCATTTTTTATTTATTTATTTGAATTTTTATTCATATTAATTCAATTAAATCAATTAAATATGTGAAAAATATCTACTTTGACCTAAAAAATCTTTTTATGCATGTTTTGCTTTCAAAATCTCGTGCACATCCCAAACATGGAAAGAATTGGACTAATTGATCATAATTTGCACAAAAACCATGTGAAAAAGATATGTAAAGATCTTAGGAAAATCAAATATGCAAATCATTGAATGCCATGGATTTTATTCAATTTTGTTGACCTAAAAGCTTTACTACATATTCAGAATGATAACCCTAATGCTAGAACACCCTAAGCTGCGCCCAAAGAGCCATTGTAAAACTTGATTTTTCTCAAAAAAAAGCAAAACTGAAAAGCACTCTAGAGATCGATTCAAGCCTCCATTCTTGTCTCAATAGTTTCCTTGTGGTCTCCTGAATACATTCCAATCCCTAATATCAACTAAAGCTTCAAGAATTGGTAAAACAATCTCAAACTGTACAGAGGAAAATTGCCATTCGAACATCATGATTTAAGCATTATTTGTGAAATTTCTTTATGGATTCATGTTCATTACAATGTTTTGATGCTAACCAACATATCCAATTGCTTTTTTGTGCGCTATATACGATTATACCATGATTGAATGTTAGGGTTTTCTGAGCTTCAAATTAGGGATTCTTAATAGAGGAAAAATTGGACATCCCCAGTACCACCATTGCAATCAACAGACCTGGACGAAGAGATTACCATAGTCGCGATGAATTTATGAGTTACACACACCTAATCGCTATTTTCTGGTATATGGTCTTAGGCCACGCTATGAAAACCGTTGTCTAATTTTTTTGTCTTTCAGGCACATGAGGAAGACGACTCTGTGGCGCACGATGGTTGGCCATTTTGAAATTGCGCGCGTTTTGAAGCACTAACTTTTGTTTGTCCTTATTATATTCATTGTTTATTTATATATCAAATATGTCAATTAGCATAGTTGGTTGGAGCAAGCGCTAGTAATACACTTGACCTGGGTTCGAACCCCAGGTCTCACATATGTCCATGCTATTTTTCTATAAGTCTTCCCATGCAGGCGCAATATTGGTGCACACCGTGTTCCATCATCATCCAGACGTCCACGTGCTTAGTGAAATCAGATCAATGGCCAAGAATCAAAGAGCACCCTACGTCCTAGTCAACATGCCACATAGTGCTTGGAAAAGTCAGCGAATCTGAATCTTAATGGGCCAGGTTATTCAAAGTATACCTCCATGTTGGGACAGAAAACCCCCCTGGTTTGCAAGTTTTGTTTTATTTTTCTTATATCTTTTTTTAATTATTATTTTTTTATTTGTTTTATTGTTTTAATTTAATTCACTATTTTTACAAAATATAAAAACATCATAAAAAATCCAGAAAAAGATAAAAAATGTAATAAATTATTTCATAATTATATTTTCATAAATAAATTAACATGTAATTATTAGTTTTAATTAGGTTACAATTTTAATTCCTTTCATAATAAAAAATCCAAAAATATGTAGAAATAGGTTTAATTAATTTTGATTCCTTTTAATTTCCCTTTTTTACAATAATAATGTTTATTTTATTTATTTTCTATAATTAAATTTTGCATGTAAATTAACTTAGATTTAAATTAGGTTAAAACTTAATATTTTCACAATAACTTAAAAACCATTAGAATTAGGGTTTGACGCTTCATTTTAATTTTAATTAATTATTTTTTCCATTAAATCTTAAAAAATACAAAAATACCAAAAAAAAAACATTCTTTTTTTAATCTTTAATTTTAATTCCTCATTAATTAATTCATTAACTTTAATTCTTTGCAAAAGGGTCCAACGCCCATATTTTTAATTGTTAATTTCGCACGTTTATTTTATGTCGCTTATTATAATTATGTAATTCTCCCAAAGCGTTGTAACAATTTATACTTCTCGCACTTTTCTTTTATTCGCTTTATTTATCTTTCCGTCAAATCGGGTCCGGTTTAATTTTGGCGATGTGGATCCGCGCCATTTGTAATAGCCTTAGATTTACTTTTCCTCGCAAAAATTAACTGTTAAATAAGCATGAAAGAATGTATGGACTTAAAATAAAATCAAGCGTAGATCACAACAAACATGACAAGACAAATTATCAATGAAAACGACACACAATTCGCACACACCACCCCTAGGGTACGCCTCACTGTTGCCTTTCGAAAGGTGATCGTCGAGTAGAGGACGTCTTAGTAAGTCCTCATGATCCGGGAACCTGGCATGAGGGTAGCTTCTAAGGTGTCTTCCCATTGCTCTGGTGATCACCATGTCCCTAAAACTCGAATTGACCCGAACACCTCCAACGGTGGTGCTACCTACCTCTCAATGGTGGGATGGCACTACCCTAAGGACATTTACACAGCCTAATTCCTTAGGGTAGGTAGATGACTCATAGATACTTGCTCTAATTCAAGACAAATCAAAAAACTCTTTTCACACCGACACTTTCAAAAAGCTTTCAAAACAATTTTTCAAACACTCTTGAGGACTGATACAAGAGTCGATCTGAAACATTAAACGAAACTTTTTTCAAACCCACTCACTTTGAAAAGCAAACAAACATTTTGAAAACACAAATGAGCAAGTATCTAAGAGCCCATGGATAACCATGGATAGAAAGGGTGCTAACACCTTCCCTTTCTATAAATCTACCTCCCGAACCGAGAAACTAATCTCATAAGGAATTTTTCTGTGCTTTTGTCCTTTCCATGTTGGAGAAAATAAAAGACGGTGGCGACTCTTGCTTCTGCGACATTTCGCGAACCAGCATTAAACAGTCAGTTCCAGATCCACCGATCACAGAACTGGCGACTCTGCTGGGGAAATCTTAAAGTGAGGTATACCTTAGGGCTAGGTCATAACTATGTTTCCAATTGTATTGCTTTGTGTGCTTTAAATTGTGGTTTGCTTGGGAGTTCTATAGATCCTAACCCGGATCTGGGGGATACCTTCTTAGAAAGTAGCAACAAGGCTGTGAGGGAACTGTGCGGGGTATACCGACATGGTTGAAACAGTCTGCTACGTTGATGTGGCACTTTGGTGTGTACCGGTAACCCTTGAGTTCAGTCAAGGAGAGTACGGGGCCACCGCGTGGTGTCATGAAGCATCAACAGACCTTAGGAACCTTAATTGAACTATCTTGGCCTCTTTAGGGTAGTGAGATAACTGACTTTGGTGCAGTCCGAGGTTGGTTGATACTCGATACTACACTCAATTGAGGGTTGCTTTCCTGGAATATTTCGGTCGCCAGTTCAGTGGCTAAATCGAAACGATGAACAATGAAAGCAATCCCGTGATATTGGGACCCTTAGAACCCGGTTACTTCTAATAGGACAGGTTGAACCCATCAACTTCAAGAGGGTAATACCTAGACCTCATGCTGGCCTAAACTCTAAGGGCTTTCTCTTGTGTGACTTGTGTGCCTTCGTACTTGACTATCTGCGTACTTGTTACCTGACACTTGTTTCTTGCAGGTCTTGTTTATAGTCCTTAATTGGGACTCATAACAGGATACTAAATTTCTTGCAGGTCTTATCTATAGTCCTTAACCAGGACTCATAACAGGGTACTAAGTTTCTTGCAGGTCTTATCTATAGTCCTTAACCAGGACTCATAACAAGGTTTACCAAGTTTCTTGCAGGTTTTGTTTATAGTCCTTAATTGGGACTCATAACAAAGTATACTGAATTTCTCGCAGGGTCTGTTTATAGTCCTTAATGGGGACTCATAACAGGGTTTACTCACATTACCCCATGCATAGCATGACATCATACCATTGCATACCATTGCATACATCCTAACCCAATTTCAAGGATCTCAAGGGCTTGTGATGCAGGTCATGATGAACCAACTGTCTAGCCAGGGGCAAAGAGGATTTATTTTTCTCTAGCCAAGGGTGTCAGGGGCTATGACCCACTGGATATGGTGAGCCTTTGACCCTTGAGGAAGGACTCTCAACAACATGAAGTTCCTTCAATCAAGTTACCGGTTCTCAACTCTAACAATTTCTCTGTTTATCCCGCGAGGTCCTTGAAAACATTACATGCATGTCATACATCTCATTGCATTGCAGGTATCCCTTTGACAGGTTGCTTACCCTTCTCCGCTGTTTATTTCAGCCGATCGTCATGAATCCTGAATCATCAGCCGAGCAGACTATCAAGGACCTCCAGGCTCAGAATGCCCAGTTCCAAGAGCTGATCATGAATTTGACCCAGGGGCAACAAGATCTGAAGGCTCTGCTCTTGAAGAAGGACAAGAAGAAGAAGAGGACTGTCTTGTTCAGCCCTAGACGCAGATCTGGGAATACACCGCAGACTGAAACTGAGAGGACAACCCCATCTGTGAGGGAAGGCAGTCACCATGAGAGAGAGGTGCCTAGTCCAGTGGTCTCCGACAACGAGACAGATTTCAACGACGAACAGTACCCTCCTGCTGAGGACAAGTACAAACAGTTGGAAGACCGGCTAAGTGCTATGGAGATACAAAAGGTGCCTGGCCTGGACTTCGAGGATCTAGGTCTGTCTTCTGGGGTAGTGATCCCGCGCAAATTCAAGGTACCTGCCTTTGCTAAATACGACGGGGCATCCTGTCCTAAGTTGCATCTCAGGGCTTATACAAGGAGGATCCAGCCCTATACAGCTGACAAAAACTTATGGATCCATTTCTTCCAAGAGAGTCTTTCAGGGACTCAGCTCGAGTGGTTCTATCAACTGAATGGAGCCAACATCCGTACCTGGGAAGACTTAGCCACTGCATTTTACAAACACTACCAGTATAATGCCGACCTCGCTCCCACGCGTACTCAGCTTCAGGGGATGTCTATGGGTACAGGCGAAGGCTTCAAAGAGTATGCTCAAAAATGGAGGGACCTTGCCGGAAGGGTACAACCACCTCTGACTGACCGCGAGCTCGTCGACATGTTCTTGGGGACCCTGTCTGGTCCATTCTTCAACCACCTAATTGGGAATTCTGCTGCTGGGTTTACAGATCTTGTCTTGACTGGGGAGAGAATCGAAGCTGGTATCAAGTCGGGGAAGATTCAAGAAACCGCACCTGCTGATACTCAGAAAAAGCCCCACAGTGGAAAGAAAGAGTCCAATGCTATACATGGCAAAAAGGGTCGTCATGATGCAGGGGAAATCCAGATTTCTGATCCCACGCCCGTTCAACCAAGAAAGAGCAATAGGCATAGGATAAAGCATCAAGATAGGAAGTATACTGACATCAACATGTCTTTGTCTCAGGCATTACAGCAATTGCTGAAGGCGAAAATGATCACACTTAAGGATCCTCCTCAAAATCCTGACACTTCCTCTCCCAAGTACAATCCGGGCGTGAGATGTGCCTACCATTCTGACAGTCCTGGACATGACACCGACGACTGTTGGACCTTGAAGAACAAGATCCAGGATTTGATTGACGCCAAGGAGGTCGAGTTTGAACACTGATCCTACACCGAATCATCGAGAATGTCTTTTGTTCATTCAAATATTCAAGTTGTATTTTTCTTTGATTGTTCGAACATTTATTCATGTTAAACATTGTTATCACATTAATGCGTCGCTTATGTCTATTTTGAATCAATATATTCGCATTCACTATATGCAAATTGTTTTCATATTTTTTCTGATGACAACTCTCGTTAATTCTAAGCCTCTTGAGGGAGGATGACGAAAACGATACCACAATGTACAGTATGCTTTTGAACAGACCTAGCTGATGAGGTACAGGCATTGTTTCAATTCCTAAACACCGGAGTAATAAGGAAGATAATCCCTCGTCAACCCCTCTGAGCCAAAGAAGTAGGAGTTTTATTTTCGAAAATTGAAACCCTTAATCATAACCCGGGGCAGGGTAGTTCTCTCAGTTGATCCAAGTGCATAACGAATGGCACTAAAGAGGTCCTTACAAAAAATAAAGACAATGATGGTTCCGAATAATCAATAAAGAAAGGCAGTCATTATCTCTCAAAGAATAAAAACCCATTAAGTCAAAACTCATGAAGGAGACTTACAAAACTGGGGCATCCCGCTGACTGTAACTCCAAAAGGAAATAGTTCAGGCAAAAAAAAAAAGAAAGGGATAACGAAATTAAAAAAGAAAGAGGTCCTACAAATCCTCAACAAAAACAAAAATGACCGCCTGTTCAGAACAAATCATCAATATCTGAACCATCATTGGAACATCAGGACAAAAACTCAAAAAAGGGTCTAACGTATGATCAACTGAGTTTAGGTTTGGAGAACATCACGAAGAGCGGGTGGGTACAAATAAAATTTGAGCCTTTATCCTTTGTTTCTTAAACCGTGAACCAGGCCACGTTATAACCCTCAAAAGTCCTAGCTGAAGCATGGGTTAGCTCGAAAGCATACTGTTACGAAAGGTATCCTGACTCCTGAAGGCCTACGGTAAATACGGAGTTGACATCACGTTTTACAAACATTCACTTGTTTTATGAAAAAAGAATGCATTTTCAAAATCTTCAAAACAGATATAGGCGTTACATTTTTAACATAACTTTGTTTGCATATGACTTTTTGTTTGAACAGCAGGGAACTTCGCACGATGAATACCTAATGAACAAAAGTACTTCCAATCAAGGGGCACGGCATGATCATGGTCCAATCAGTTGGGGCAGTTCAGTCAAGATTCGGAGAATCTCTCAAAAGGCCAACCAGCCTGGGGCAAATCCCCATCTGGATCACCTGGGGCATTCCGACAACGAATCTTGCCTGATCAGACATATTCTAGTGGTACGGCAACGCAATACTACTGACAGGGGCATCTCCCTATATTCTGAGAGCATGGACATAGTCGAAAAAATACTATGCAAAATCAAAGACCCGCTAGGTTGACACACCTAGGCAAAAATAAGGGCTTCCCGGCGAACCAAAAGGGTTCGGGCAAAAACAAGGGATGAATATGAAAAAACTGTACACCCGGCAAGTCGAAAACCTGAAAAGGCGGCTTGGGCAAAAATGGGTATCCCGGTGGACTGAAAACCCGAAAGGGCGGTCCAGGCAAAAGTCAGAGATTAAAGCGTACGACTATGTCCTGCTATCTGCCTACCAGAAGAGGGTTTGTTCACCAACAACTATCCGCTCCCACATCAGAAACAGGGGCAATAATGGGTGGTCTAAGCAATCTGATTGCTCTGTCCCCTAAGATGTCAAGGTAGGGTCCGTTGAAGAACATAACAGTTCAATACTTCCCCAGAAGAGTCCAATCTGATTCCCCAGGAAAGTTGGAATCCGTCTCCCCAAGCAGTAAGCTTATCCCCAGTAAATTCTGGAAGCTTCCCCTCGCAGAGCACGAACGCGTCGCCCGGCTTTATTTAAAGAGTTATTTCCTTAACAGGATATAACTGGGTTATCCTCAGCCAAAAGCCACGGAAAGAGCGTCGTCGACAAAGTCTTCCTATCCCCAGCAAAGTCTATAAACACTTCCAACAACAAGGGTATCCTCAGCAAACTACTGTCAACATTCAGCAAGGCATCCCTCTTCCCACAGAGTATTGCTTCTCAGCATGGTCGCTAGAATATCTTTTCTCCCCGCAGAATCTTCCATTTGCCAAGTTTATCCCGCAACGGAGTCCTCTTCTCCTACCGGTATTCTTGCAGTTATCATCCCCAGCGGAAGTAAAATCTATCATTCAACATCAGCCCAGGAGTGACTTCCCGGCACCCGTCAAGGATTTACTTTCCTAGACAAAAAACACATTCATAAAACGTCACATACATCATTATAGCATGCATAGACGCATCATATCACCCCAATCTCATTTATTTTTTTGAACATCTGAAAATCATGCAATTCACGCATTATGACATTGCATACAACTAATTCGTTACTTTTTCAGGAAAGAACGATCAACAGATAAAAGTCTTTTCCCGTTGAGGTAGTAATCGTCTCAGATTCCTTCATCATCCTGCTGAGGTAGTAATCATCCCAGATTCCTTCATCATATACTTGGAGTAGTAATCGTCTCAGATTCCTTCATCATCCCGCTGAGGTAGTAATCGTCCCAGATTCCTTCATCATATATTTGGAGTAGCAATCGTCTCAGATTCCTTCATCATCCCGCTGAGGTAGTAATCGTCCCAGATTCCTTCATCATCCTGCTGAGGTAGTAATCGTCCCAGATTCCTTCATCATATATTTGGAGTAGCAATCGTCTCAGATTCCTTCATCATCCTGCTGAGGTAGTAATCGTCCCAGATTCCTTCATCATCCTGCTGAGGTAGCAATCGTCCCAGATTCCTTCATCATATATTTGGAGTAGCAATCGTCTCAGATTCCTTCATCGTCCTGCTGAGTCAGATCGACCCTAAGATCTCCCTGATTCTTATTCCAATTGAAAACATTTCAAGACCTCCTCTAGTCCAGCTAAATCGACTCCCAACAGATTTTTCTGATAAAGATTCAGCAGAAGTTATGGTCCCCTCTCCAACGGTGAGTGAGGTGGTAATTCCTTCTTCAGATGTTTCCCTCTCCGACGATGAGTGTGAGGTGATAATCTCTTATGGTCCCCTCTCCGGCAAGTGCGTGAGGTGGTAATTCCTTCTTCAGATGTTTCCCTCTCCGACGATGAGTGTGAGGTGATAATCTCTTATGGTTCCCTCTCCGACGGTGTGTGAGGTAGTAATTCCTTTTTCAGATGTTTCCCTCTCCGACGATGAGTGTGAGGTGATAATCTCTGATGTTTCCCTCTCCGACGGTGTGTGAGGTGACAATCCCTTTTCCTATGATTCCCTCTCCGACGGTGAGTGAGGTGATTCCCTTTCAGATTATAAGTGCCTATGGTTCTCTTCCCGATACTGCAAAGATGGTAATTCCCGCCAAGATTTTTCTCAACGAGCGTTGTTGAAGCTAAAATCACCCAAGGTTCTCTTATCATTCTAAGGCAGTAACCATCCCTGGTTCTTTCATCGCTGTTTGAAACTCCAGACTCAGCTCCTGTAACCAGTCAAGACACATATATACCAAGCATCTAAAATCAGCTCCTGCAACGTGTCAGGTACTCATTTTTCTTTTGCAGGTAAGCAGGTTCTCTCTAAGGAATCTCTTACGCGATCGACATCCAGATGGCATCTATAAGCCCATCACCCTATCCAGCAATCTCTAAATGGCATCTATAAGCCCATTCCCTCATCACACTGCCAACATGTGAGCGCAAATTTCTGGGCACTTTAGTGTTCAATCATCTTCTACCCTCGGATCACGAAAGGCACGTCAGCCAATCTACATCCTCAGGTCTAAGAAGATTGAACAGGGGCAACTGTTGTACCCCAAAATTTGCCCTCCCATATTCTTCAAGAAATTGCCAAGCCAAGTCACAAAATTCCCCAAGGGTTGTATAGCTCAACAGTCTCCCATACAGTCAAAACTAGGGTTTGTGTTCTGATCAGGAAAATAAAGTTTTCAAAGGCCCAATCAAGTCTCATATGCCTACAAATGTGGTCAAGCATCCTCATATCAAGTTTCAAGGCATTCAGCTCAAAATTGCACAGTCAAAACCCTAAATTGCACTACAGTCAACTGTAGGGGCAAAATGGTCATTTGACAGTCAAAAGTTCAAATTTTTGGTCAATATATCATTTTGAAGCCACAAACATCATTTGATCAATGCTTGATCATGATTCTCAAAATTTGGCTCAGAAAATCATCAAGATGCAAAAGTTACTATATTTGGACAGCTGAAAAAGTCAACTGAAATTGACCAGGGCATAACTTTCACATGGATTATCAGAAAAATTCCATCCAAAGCTCATTTTGAAGAGAAAGACATTTCCTACAACTCATCTTCATACTTCAAGTCCAATAAATGCTCTCACAAAAAGTTATCAATTTCAACATTATAGGTCATTTTCAAAAGTCAACAAAAAGGGACTTTAAGTCAAAGACCATAACTTGAGATTGGTAAATCAAAATGACATGGGACCAAAGGCATTGGTTAGAGGACTCAAAGACCTTTCCAAAATGTCCAAGAACATGTGAAAAGCTTAAAAATTGAGCAAGTTATGCCTTGTGGAAGTTGGGAAATTTTTGGATATTTTGAAAAGTCAACAATGGTTCAAATGACCTAAAATTGCTAATGGGCCCATTTTTCTTCCAAGATTCATCATTCCAAGCATGTGCACGACCACTTGGCCCAAAGGGAAGTATTTTCTCATTTTTTATTTATTTATTTGAATTTTTATTCATATTAATTCAATTAAATCAATTAAATATGTGAAAAATATCTACTTTGACCTAAAAAATCTTTTTATGCATGTTTTGCTTTCAAAATCTCGTGCACATCCCAAACATGGAAAGAATTGGACTAATTGATCATAATTTGCACAAAAACCATGTGAAAAAGATATGTAAAGATCTTAGGAAAATCAAATATGCAAATCATTGAATGCCATGGATTTTATTCAATTTTGTTGACCTAAAAGCTTTACTACATATTCAGAATGATAACCCTAATGCTAGAACACCCTAAGCTGCGCCCAAAGAGCCATTGTAAAACTTGATTTTTCTCAAAAAAAAGCAAAACTGAAAAGCACTCTAGAGATCGATTCAAGCCTCCATTCTTGTCTCAATAGTTTCCTTGTGGTCTCCTGAATACATTCCAATCCCTAATATCAACTAAAGCTTCAAGAATTGGTAAAACAATCTCAAACTGTACAGAGGAAAATTGCCATTCGAACATCATGATTTAAGCATTATTTGTGAAATTTCTTTATGGATTCATGTTCATTACAATGTTTTGATGCTAACCAACATATCCAATTGCTTTTTTGTGCGCTATATACGATTATACCATGATTGAATGTTAGGGTTTTCTGAGCTTCAAATTAGGGATTCTTAATAGAGGAAAAATTGGACATCCCCAGTACCACCATTGCAATCAACAGACCTGGACGAAGAGATTACCATAGTCGCGATGAATTTATGAGTTACACACACCTAATCGCTATTTTCTGGTATATGGTCTTAGGCCACGCTATGAAAACCGTTGTCTAATTTTTTTGTCTTTCAGGCACATGAGGAAGACGACTCTGTGGCGCACGATGGTTGGCCATTTTGAAATTGCGCGCGTTTTGAAGCACTAACTTTTGTTTGTCCTTATTATATTCATTGTTTATTTATATATCAAATATGTCAATTAGCATAGTTGGTTGGAGCAAGCGCTAGTAATACACTTGACCTGGGTTCGAACCCCAGGTCTCACATATGTCCATGCTATTTTTCTATAAGTCTTCCCATGCAGGCGCAATATTGGTGCACACCGTGTTCCATCATCATCCAGACGTCCACGTGCTTAGTGAAATCAGATCAATGGCCAAGAATCAAAGAGCACCCTACGTCCTAGTCAACATGCCACATAGTGCTTGGAAAAGTCAGCGAATCTGAATCTTAATGGGCCAGGTTATTCAAAGTATACCTCCATGTTGGGACAGAAAACCCCCCTGGTTTGCAAGTTTTGTTTTATTTTTCTTATATCTTTTTTTAATTATTATTTTTTTTATTTGTTTTATTGTTTTAATTTAATTCACTATTTTTACAAAATATAAAAACATCATAAAAAATCCAGAAAAAGATAAAAAATGTAATAAATTATTTCATAATTATATTTTCATAAATAAATTAACATGTAATTATTAGTTTTAATTAGGTTACAATTTTAATTCCTTTCATAATAAAAAATCCAAAAATATGTAGAAATAGGTTTAATTAATTTTGATTCCTTTTAATTTCCCTTTTTTACAATAATAATGTTTATTTTATTTATTTTCTATAATTAAATTTTGCATGTAAATTAACTTAGATTTAAATTAGGTTAAAACTTAATATTTTCACAATAACTTAAAAACCATTAGAATTAGGGTTTGACGCTTCATTTTAATTTTAATTAATTATTTTTTCCATTAAATCTTAAAAAATACAAAAATACCAAAAAAAAACATTCTTTTTTTAATCTTTAATTTTAATTCCTCATTAATTAATTCATTAACTTTAATTCTTTGCAAAAGGGTCCAACGCCCATATTTTTAATTGTTAATTTCGCACGTTTATTTTATGTCGCTTATTATAATTATGTAATTCTCCCAAAGCGTTGTAACAATTTATACTTCTCGCACTTTTCTTTTATTCGCTTTATTTATCTTTCCGTCAAATCGGGTCCGGTTTAATTTTGGCGATGTGGATCCGCGCCATTTGTAATAGCCTTAGATTTACTTTTCCTCGCAAAAATTAACTGTTAAATAAGCATGAAAGAATGTATGGACTTAAAATAAAATCAAGCGTAGATCACAACAAACATGACAAGACAAATTATCAATGAAAACGACACACAATTCGCACACACCACCCCTAGGGTACGCCTCACTGTTGCCTTTCGAAAGGTGATCGTCGAGTAGAGGACGTCTTAGTAAGTCCTCATGATCCGGGAACCTGGCATGAGGGTAGCTTCTAAGGTGTCTTCCCATTGCTCTGGTGATCACCATGTCCCTAAAACTCGAATTGACCCGAACACCTCCAACGGTGGTGCTACCTACCTCTCAATGGTGGGATGGCACTACCCTAAGGACATTTACACAGCCTAATTCCTTAGGGTAGGTAGATGACTCATAGATACTTGCTCTAATTCAAGACAAATCAAAAAACTCTTTTCACACCGACACTTTCAAAAAGCTTTCAAAACAATTTTTCAAACACTCTTGAGGACTGATACAAGAGTCGATCTGAAACATTAAACGAAACTTTTTTCAAACCCACTCACTTTGAAAAGCAAACAAACATTTTGAAAACACAAATGAGCAAGTATCTAAGAGCCCATGGATAACCATGGATAGAAAGGGTGCTAACACCTTCCCTTTCTATAAATCTACCTCCCGAACCGAGAAACTAATCTCATAAGGAATTTTTCTGTGCTTTTGTCCTTTCCATGTTGGAGAAAATAAAAGACGGTGGCGACTCTTGCTTCTGCGACATTTCGCGAACCAGCATTAAACAGTCAGTTCCAGATCCACCGATCACACTTGGCTTGAGCTCTAAACCCTCACAATCCAGCCTATCTAGAGCCTTCTTGGGCAATACGTTCAACGAAGAACCAGTGTCTACCAACACATGAGCAAGAGTAGTGCCCCTGCATTCAATGGAGACATGCAGGGCATCATTATGGTTCTTTCCCTTGGCAGTCAGATCAGCGTCAGAGAAACCCAGACCATTATCAGCGGTTAAGTTGGCCACACAATCAGTAAATTGATCAGCAGACGTTTCTTGTGGCACATGGGCCGTCTTCAGGAAGGAAATCAGGGCCTTGGCATGGGCCTCTGAACACAACAACAGTGATAGCATAGAGATCTTAGAGGGGGTGTGCCCCAGCTGTTCAACGACGTTGAAATCACTCTTCTTGATAATCTTGAGAATCTCTTCCATCTCTTGCTGGGAGGCTTCAACATTAACAGTCTTCGGTGCCTCCATCTGGGCAGGCACATCGGTAGCCATCCCCTTGCCCCGAGTGTCAGATGACTCGACATCAGGGGTAGAAACTTGATCAGGAGGGGAAACAGGCACACTGGCAGGTGTGATAACAAGAGGTTTCTGAATACCTGGAGGTGCAATATCAGGCGAGAAGAGCCTGCCACTGCGAGTAACTTTAGCAGGACCGGTGATGTTACTGATGCCGGTACTAGTATTGAACTCTTGTTTTACTTCGAGCACATAAACATCTGCCCCATAGTGCCACGGGACAGCTTTGTCAGATTTATAGGGGAGGGGCCCCGGAATAGTGATGATGATAGGAGCAATCTTCTGAACAGGCATAATTTGGACAGGCTTCCTCAGGGGAGCCTTGGTAGGATTGTTGAAAATGGTGACAATGGACACTTCTTCAGTAGGGATAACAGGAACAACAATCTTCTTGAACAAGATCTCTTTGCTATCCATCAGGTTTTGGACGCCTGACTTCAGCAACGGACAACCAGCAGGTGAAACAGCACATAGAAGGCACCCTTTGCTACAACCCGGAAATAAACCGGCTAGCAACAGGTTCCTTTTTACGGACAACAACGGAGTAACAATATCATCCACAGAGGTTACATACGGGTCTTCCTCAACAGCATTTACTCCATGCTGGGGCATGGGAGCAGTCACAACGTTGGGCCTTTCGGGCACCTCAAACTGTATTTCTTTAGCATCAATAAGGTCCTGAACCTTATTCCTTAGAGCCCAGCAATCATCAGTAGAATGCCCCGGGCTATCAGAGTGATAAGCACAGCGGGTGTTGGGGTTATACTTCGGAGATGTTATGTTTACCACCTTCGGAGCTTCTCTGACAGTTACCAGATTGGCTGACAGCAGTTGCGGAAATATCTGAGAGAGGGTCATACTAAGCCGAGTCTACTCTCTTCTGGGTCTCTCTCCCCTTGGTTGGTTGTATTACTGAGGAGCAGCAGCAGGCTTAGAAATAACCACCGCGTTGATAGCTTGGCGGCGTTCCGGTTTATTTTGTCTTCTGGGACCATACACAACACTAGCTTCCTTCTTGAAAGGCTTCTTTTCAGAACTTGAGGATGCACCTTTCTGTATCTTCCCCGACTTCATACCAGCTTCTATCCTCTCACCAGTCAGAATGAGGTCTGTAAACCCTACAGAAGAATTACCAATCAGGTGGTTGAAGAACGGCCCAGACAGGGTCCCCAAGAACATGTCCACGAGTTCACGGTCAGTCAACGGTGGCTGCACCCTGCCAGCCAGGTCTCTCCACTTTTGCGCGTACTCCTTAAAACCTTCTCCCGATCCTAGTGACATACCCTGGAGTTGGGTACGTGTAGGAGCGAGGTCGGCATTGTACTGATACTGCTTATAAAAAGCAGTAGCCAAGTCCTCCCAGTTTTGAATACTGGCTCCATCCAGCTGATAGAACCACTCGAGTTGAGCCCCTGAAAGGCTATCCTAGAAGAAATGGATCCATAAGTTCTTGTCTGCAGTATACGGTTGGATCTTTCGCACATAGGATCTGAGATGCAGCTTAGGACAAGATGCCCCGTCGTACTTCACAAAAGAAGGTGCCTTGAACTTGTATGGGATCACCACCCCCGAAGATAAACCCAGATCTCCGAAATCCAACCCAGGCACATGTTGAATCTCCATGGCACTCAGACGGTCCTCTAGTTGCTTGTACCTGTCCTCAGCAGGAGGGTACTGCTCATCATTGAAATCTATCTCGTTTTCAGAGACCACATGACTAGGAACCCTTCCCCCTTGGGGACTGTCTTTGCCTACAGAGGAAGCAGCTTGGTCAGCCTCATTTTGTAGTGTATTGCCAAACCTCCGTCCATTGTTGAACAATACATTTCTCTTCTTCTTCTTCTTCACCAGCAGAGCCTTCAATTCCTCTTGACCTTGGGCTAAGCTCATGATCAACTCTTGGAACTGGGCGTTCTGGGCCTGGAGGGCCTTGATGGATTGTTCAGTAGATGATTCAGGATTCATGATGAGACTGCTGAAATAAACAGCGAAGAAGATTAAGCAACTTGTAGGAAAAGAGTACCTGTTATGCACATGATGCATGATATTCTATTTATGCAATGCATTCAAGGGTTCGAAAGTTCAAATTTGTTGTAGACAAAAAGGAACACACGTTATCATTAAGAAATAATCTGTTCAGTATATCAAGGCCTCATGGGCAAAACATTACAAAATAATTTAATCCCAAAAGACACTGCGCATCCTCTTTGGAGCTATGTAAGTATTGAGAGTCTTTTCCTCGTGCAGTAGGCGGGTGAGCTCCAAGACCTTCTTCTCACTGGCATGTAGACTGGATTCAAGAGAATTCGGTTCTTCCTTGAGTTGGATCCAGCTCTTTTGCATTTCCTCCCAAGATGTTGGCATGTCAGGATGTTGAATGGTGTAGGGCACCTCTCCTTCCAAGACTGGCTCTTTGATCACAAGGAGAACATGAGGATATAGCATCACCAACTTCTGGGAGCGGGCTCGTACCCACTTGAGATAAGGCTCCAAGGGGATGGAGTTCTTGTGCCCCAGTGTCTTGCTATCTACCCTGTTGGGAATCCTCCAAGCTCTGATAAATCTCTGGCAAAGTCCTTGCGCATCGTTGTCGAAGTCAAAAACTATGTCAGGAATCAACATGTCATGAGGGCCATCTCTCCGAGCGTATCCAAACTGTCTCAAAGCCAGACACGGGTTGTAAGTAATGCCTCCTCTGATTCCAAGTAAAGGAACATTAGGGAACTCTCCGCAACGATCAATGATAGTGACATTTTCTTTGGACCGAGAACACCAATGTATATCAGCATTTGTAAGAGTCATTAACCGTTGTGACCATCTCAACCCCCACTCGTTCTTCAAAACTGATTGTGGAAGGTGCGAAATAAACCACCTTGCCAGGAGAGGAGTGCAGCACATGAGAACACCTCTTTTTCTCATGGTTCGAGTGTAACGTGAGTGAAGGATATCCCCAAGCAACATAGGTATAGGATTCCTGGACATGAAAATCTTGACAGCATTGATATCTATAAGCTGATCCGGATTCGGGAACAACACCAGCCCATAGACAAGGAGTGCCACAACTTCTTCAAAGGCTTGTAGGTCAAGGGAATTCCAACATTCTTGTGCTTTCTCAAACAGGAACTTTTCCAAGAACCCTTTTATACCACTTCTAACTTCCCAATGTCCCTTGATGTCAGATGGTTGTAGGCGTAATGCTTTAGCAACCTCTTCAAGTTTTGGTTCCCTTTCCATACCGTTGTAGGGTAGTTGACTAAGGATAGGGATCTTCAGAAGATGTGAAAACTCTTCCAAGGTAGACACCAGTTGATAGTCCGGGAAAGTAAAGCAGTGGTGCAAAGGGTCAAAGAACTGGAAGAGGACCTTTATCATATCTTCTTCAATGTAGGTGTTGACCAAGCTGATGAGTCTGCCATGTTTCTCACTGAAAGAAGAGCTCTCGGGAATCCTGGATGTAAGCTCCTTAAGCTGAGGAGGGATCCCTATAAAACAAGAACAAAGATGAAGATTCGAACCCTTGAAGTGGTTAGTAAATGCATATGATGTTGTATGATGCTATGATGTTATGATAAAAACACACCACAAGTATTCACAAAAAGCAAACATGATATGGCACACAAGTCACACCAGACAGCCCTTAGAGTTTAGGCCGACATGAAGTTTGGGGTACTACCCTCTTGAAGTTGGTGGGCTCAAAAACCTGTCCTATCAAAAGTAACCGGGTTCTAAGGAGCTCAATATCATTGGGTTGTTTTCTATGTTCATTGTTTTGATTTAGCCACTGAACTGGCGATCAAAATATTCCAAGAAAACAACCCTCAATGAGTGTAGTATCGAGTATCAACCAACTTCGGACTGCACCAAAGTCGGTCATCTCACTACCCCTAAAGAGGCCAGGATGGTCAAGTAAGGTTCCTAAGGTCAGTTGATGCTTCACGATACCACGCAGCGGCCCCGTACTCTCCTTGACTTGACTCAAGGGTTACCGGTACTCACCAAGTGCCACATCAACGTAGCAACTGCTTCAACCGTGTCAGTATACCCCGCACAGTTCCCTCACAGTTTGTTGCTACCTAAAAGGTTTCCCCCAGATCCGGGTTAGGATCTATAGAACTCCAAAAATAGGCCCACAATATTAAAGCAATCAAAACAGGCAATTGAAAACATAAGTATAATATAATCCTAAGGTACACCTCACTTTAAGTTTTCCCCAGCAGAGTCATCAGTTCTGTGATCGATGGAAATAGAACTGACTGTTTTTTAAGCTGTTTCACGAAATGTCGCGGTAAGCAAGAGTCGCCACCGTCTTTTATGTTCTTCAACAAGGAAAGGACAAAAGCACAGCAAAATTCCTTTTTCGAGATGTCTCTCGGTTCGGGAGGTAGATTTATAGAAAGGGAAGGTGTTAGCACCCTTTCTATCCATGGTTATCCATGGGCTCTTAGGTACTTGCTCTTATGTTTTCAAAAGATGTTTGCTTTTCAAATGTGAGTGGGTTTGAAAAAAATTTCGTTTGAAAGATTTCTAAGTGACTCTTGTATCTGTCCTCAAGAGTGTATGAAAAATTTGTTTTGAAAACTTTTGAAAGTGTCGGTGTGAAAAGATGTTTTGTTTGTTTTTGAAGAGAGCAAGTACTTATGAGAATCTACCTACTCTAAGGAATTAGGCTGTGTAAGAGTCCTTAAGATAGTGCCGTCCCACCATTGAGAAGTAGGTAGCACCATTGTTGGAGTTATTCGGGTCAATTCGATTATAGGGACAATGTGTGGTCACCGAAGCAATAGTAGGACACCTTAGAAGTAACCCTAATGTCCTAGATCCTTTTATCCGAGGCAACCGTTTCGAGGCGACTGGATCTTTATACAGGAGGGCGACCTCTAAGACACCCTATACTTGATGACCACGTCGAGGCAACGAGTGAGGCGTACCCTAGGAGTGGCATGTGCATGTGTGTTGAATTCAGTTAATGTTTATCTTGTACATGTTATTTGTGAGCTACGAGTTGTTTTTTAATTTGTCATTCAGTCTTTCATGCATATTAACAGTTAAGAGTGCGGAAAATTAAAGTGCGGAAATATGAATCTACGCTATTACAAGGCGCGGGTTTATACATTGCCAAAAACATAACCCGTTTTGGAAAAAAGTGCGGAAAGTAAAGAAAGCGGTAAATCCTAATTACTATTACATCCATTGAGCAGATACATAAATAATCAAAATAAGATAGTGCGCGAAAGAGTTAAATTGGAACGTCCTAGGGTTTTTTGACCCTTTTGAGAAAATATGAGTTTTTGGGTCCTTTGCATTTAATTAAAATTAACCCTAGTTTACTAATTAATTAATTAATTAAAAAGAAAAATGTTTTTATGTTTTTTAATGTTTTAATGAAAATAAGAAGGAATTAAAATTAAAAGTTAAGAAGAACCCTAGTTCTAAGTTTATTTTAATTATTTAGAAAAAATGTCAAAGTTAATCTAATTTACTAAATTAATTAATTTACATTTTATTTACAAAGATAATAATAATTAATAAGAATAATGATTAATTAATAAAATATGATTGAAAATTATCAAACCCTAATTCTACATAACTTTATTTATTTATGAAAAAGGTGAAAATTAGGCCTAAATTAAACTAAGTTAATTGTTAATATTTATTTACAAAAATAATAGTTAATAGTAAAAATAATAAAATATATTTACAATTTTTTATTTCTGAATTTATTATGAAAAATTAGTTTATTGGTTAATAGTAATAATTAATAATGAAAAATTAGTTAAAAAAAAGAATTAACAAGAGACAGAAAATAAAAAGAATAAGAATATTGAACCAGGGGGGTTTGAAGGCCCAAAGGGAGGTTTATTTTGTTGAATCTGGCCCATTAACCACAAAGCCTGTTGACTTTCTGGATTGCCAAGTATGCTTGTTGACTGAGAGCATGGTGCTCCTCACCTCTTGGCCTTTGGATGGACGCTTGGGACACTTGGCATGCTGATCTGTGAGGGTATATGGTGGACATCATTGCCAAGCCTGCATATGAAGATGTTATGAAAAACAATATTGAGATTTGGGTGGACCTGGGAATCGAACCCAGGTCCCAACAATTGCCAAGCACTTCATCAACCACTGAGCCATCACGTTGTCTTTGTTAACGTAATAACCAACAAATATAATATATTAACAATGACAACTATGCTGGAAATCAGAAAAACGCGCGCTAAGTTTGAATGTCCCAGTCACATGCTTCCACATATCATCTTCTTCATCTGGCCTGTAATAAAAACAATCAAATAGCGGGGGTTTTAAACCCCTACAAAATACAAACGTCAAAAATAGCGATTAGGGCTACAGGTAATATAAAAAAGGCGCGATGGTTGGGTTGAATTCGTCTGGCCTTGACGAATTCAACCATATACCTCTCAAGGTCCAATTTTTATGTATGTGCAAAGCCCCAATCTAGAAGCTTGGAAACCCTAAATTTCTCCCATGGCAACTTGCGTTTCAGGGCATCTTAATGAAATTAAATCACACCAAAAGCTTCACCTGAATGCTATGAACACAAAACAAGCAACAAAAGGTATTAAAAATGCATGAATCAAAGGTTATGATTTTGGAAGAAAAGTGATAAACCGTGAATCTGTTAGAGCGTTCTCTTGAGCTTTAAGGCTTGTTCTCGATAGCAATGTGTTCCTGGAAGGTCCAGCAATATATTGGAAACAAGAAAAGGGCTCGAATTGGCCTGCAAGTGAGAATTCAGCTTTCAAATTTCTTGGCTTTTTTTCAATTTGGCAATGGTGTTTTCAGCAGCTTTTTCACGTGAAAGGCTTTAGGGTTTGCTTCAGCATTTGTATGGAAAGGGAATTAGGTCAACTTTAGGCCCAAAAATCCATTGTATTCATGTTTGCAATATTTGATTTTAATCAAATCTTTTCCAACTTTTTTGATTGATAAAACTTTCCAAAATTGGGTGATTTTGATGTCCTTGATATGTACACGAATTGCCAGCTTGCCCTGATCTCATTTGCTTCATAAAAAGATTTGAAAACCATGTTTTGATATTTTCCTACAATTAAATTAATTAAATGAATTATTAATCAATTAAAAATCCAAATAATTAATAAAAATAAGAAAATAATTCAAATTAATCTTAATGGGTCGTGCATAAGCCTTGGGTAAAGATTCAAGAAAGAATTTGAGGCCCATTAGCAAAAATGAGGTGTTTTGGGCAAAGTTAACTTTTGCAAATTCCCAAAAATTTCCCAACTTCTCCAATGCATATCTTGCTCAATTTTGAAGCTATGAACATGTTCTTGGACATTTTGGAAAGGTCTTGAAGTCCTCTAACCAATGCCTTTGGTCCCATGTCATTTTGATTCACCAATCTCAAGTTATGGTCTTTGACTTAAAGGGCCTTTTTGTTGGTTTTTGAAAATGACCTATAATGTAGAAATTGATAACTTTTTGTGAGACCATTTCTTGGACTTGGAGTGTGAAGATGAGTTGTAGGAAATGTCATCCCCTTCAAAATTAGCATTGGATGGGATTTTTCTGATGAACCATGAAAAAGTTATGCATTGGTCAAGTTACAGTTGACTTTTCAGTTGTCCCAAAATAGAAACTTTTTGCATCTTGATGATTTTTGAGCCATGCTTGTGGAATCATGATCAAGACTTGATCAAATGATGATTGTGGCTTCAAAATAAGATGTTGACCAAAATTTTTGACTTTTGACTGCCAAATGACCATTTTGCCCCTGCAATTGACTGTGAAGCAATTTAGGGCTTTTGACTATGCAATTTGATGTTGTGAGCCTTGAATTGACATGTAGATGCTTGACAATGTATATAGGCATATGGGACTTGATTGGACCCTTGAAAACCTCAACTTCCTTGCAAGAACCAAAACCCTAATTTTGACTGTGTCAGGAGGCAATTGGACTGTGCAACCCTTGAGAGATTTTGAACCATTTGGAGGTTGATCTTGACAAATCTTGAAGAATATGGGAGGGCAAATTTTGGGGTGAAACAACTATGAAGCTTAGATCACGACCAGATAGTAGTTCATTTTCACTTCTTCGACCAAGAGATGATTCCCCAGTAGAATAACGGACGACTGAAGCTCCTAAAATTCAACTTTCTCTCAAGACAGAGACCAGCATTCCCCAACGGAATCTTCCTCAACAACAGGTATACAAGCTCTCGCTAAGGAATCTCTTATGCGATCGACACTCCTTCGGATGGCATCTTTAAGCCCATCCCTCGGCATCAATCTCCAAATTTCATCTTTAAGTCGATTCCCGACATCACAAGACAAGTACCACTTCATGCGAGTGCAAATTTCTGGGCACTCTAGTGTTCAATCATCTTCAACCCTCAGATCACGAAAGGCATACAAGCCAATCTAAATCTTCAGGTTTAAGAAGATTGAACAGGGGCAGCAGTTGTACCCCAAAATTTGCCCTCCCATATTTCTCAATACATTTCAAGTGAGGTCTTCAAATTGCTCAAGGAAGTCCATGGGTTGACCAGACAAGCTCCCTCCTAAGGCAGTCTACCTCAAATTAGGGTTTCATGTTGCATCAAGATACTTGAGTCCAAAGGATCCCAAATGCTCACCATTGTCCTAATATGTTCTCAATATCATCCATGTCAAGTTTCAAGCCTTGTAGAGGAAGTTTGCTCAGTCAATTGCTCAAAGGCCTGAATATCGACTGGGCTAGGGCAAAAGTCAACGGTGGCCCACATACAGTCAAACTTCAAGATTTTTGGTCAACATCCTTATTTTGAAGTATTATTCATCATTTGATCAAGGGTTGATCATGATTCATCAAGGATTGCTCACAATTCATCAAAATCCAAAAGTTGCTAAATTAGGGTTTTATAGGAAAAGTCAACTCAACTTTGACCAAGCATAACTTTTTCATACTTTATTAGAAATGACCCATAAAAAGCTAATTTTTAAGAGGATGCAATGCCCTATAATTCATCTTCATCTCCCAAGTTCAAAATATGCACTCACAAGAAGTTGTGAATTTGGACATTATAGGTCATTTTGAAAAGTCAACAAAAACACCTTTTTTGTCAAAGCTTCATACATGAACATGGAAGACTAAATTGAGATTAGACCAAAATGCTTGCTTAGAGGACATCTCAAGATTTCTAAAAAGTCCAAGAACACCTTCAAATAGTCAAAATTGAGGAAGTTATGGATTGGTGAAGTTGACCTTTTTTGCAAAATTGCCAAAAGTCAAAAGTGCCTCAAATTGCAATTTTTGTCAAATGGGCCTAACTTATTGCATTTTTTTTAGTTTGCAACAAGGTCCACGATCCATAACTCTTACCACTTGCCTTGATATTATTTTTACCATTTATTTTGATTTTTTATTTCAATTAAATCAAATTAAATCAAAATAAATCATGAAAAAATCTACATCATTGAAACTTCAAGATATTGTGCATATTTCAGGTCCTATATCCAGCTAGCAAGTGAATCAATTCGCGCAAGGCCTTTGTGTACATGAAAAGATTGGTTTTGGCCTATTTTTGGAAAGATTTTCAAGTGAATCAAATCAAGATCAAAAGCCATAATGGATAAAGATTGAGAGCATAATTTCAACCCTAATTTATTCCTTGGTATATAGTGAACATTTGCAGACCTAAAACACAAGGTTTTGGAGGCGTGAAAAGGCAGAACAAACTTGGAAAAATCACAAAAAAGTGTTGGGTTGATTTCACACTTCCAGGCGATTACAAGACTCCCTGGCCATCTCATTCACTTCCTGGGATCACAAGCAAGCTATACAAATCAAGAACAAGGAGTTTCCAGCGCTAGAACTCACTGTAAGTCAGCCACGACAATGGCTTCTTCTTGAAATCGAATTGCATGATTTTGGCATATATAGCATGAAATACTTATATATTCTTGCTCCTTGAAACATTTTCAAACTATCTATAACATTCAATTGCATTTTAGTGGGCTATATCAGGATTTGCCATTGTTAGGGTTTTTTGCTTCGATTTAGGATATTTGTGTACAAGTAAAATTGGCCCCCAAGAAGGGTACCATGATACTCAACAAGCCAAGACGAGTTGATTCATGGCATTAGGTTTCATTTCTTATGTCTGCGTATGATTTTAAGGTATGCAGGGGTTGTAGCTACGGACATTTGTCCGTAGGTAAAAGTCTATGACTTTTACTAACAGAGCGAGGAGGAAGATGACTGGCGTGGCACATTCCCATTCGTCTGTTTCAAAATTCGTGCGCAGGAATTTAACAAAGTTGTTTTCATTTTATATTATTTATTTGTCCCTTTGTATACAACAAGCGTGTGCAGTTCAGTTGGCATTGATGCAGGTGGAAAAGGCCTCAGGACCTGGGTTCGAATCCCAGGTCCCCCCATTATTTCATGTTATTTTTCTTCAGATGTTCAGGCGCGCACACAAGGCCAAAGGATCACCATGTGCCCTCAGGATCCAACCAATGGATCTCCAGATGGCCAGATCTAAAGGCCATCAGATGAAGGAGCATCATAGGCCTTGGACAACATGCAGCAAGGAACCTTGAAGGTCAATATGGACCTTTGGTTTTGGGCCAGAATTGCTAGCAACACACCCCTCCAAACTACTTTCTCAGGCCCATTTTCTTCTTCTTTTCATTTATATTTTCTTTTATTTAATTTATTTAATTATCTTTACTAACACAAATTAATTTTTCTTTTTATCAAAAAATCCTAAAAATAATTTTTCATCCAATTAGATTTAGGTTTATTTTTTATCAAAAAAATTAATTAATTTAATTAGTTTATTTAATTTTAGGGTAACTTAAATTCTTTTGTAAATAAATTAAAAATAATTAGAAAATTAGGGTTTTAGTTTAATTTAATTATATTTTCTTTTTCCTAAAAAATAACCAAAAATATAAAAATAGGTCATGTAAATTATTTTCTTTAATTAACTTAATTACTAATTAATTTTTTATTAAATTTAAAAACCTTATTCTTTTTTCTTAAATAATTAAAAACAACAAAAATAATTGTTTCTTTTGATTAGGTTAGACGGGGTCAAAACCCTATTTATCTCTCGTTCTCGATTCACCGCGCTTTATTTTTTTTACCATATTAATGTAATTGCTCACAAGTTGTAATAGATTAATTAGGACTTTTCTCCTTTTCATTTTATCGTTTTGTTTTTACGGGTTATTTTTGGCTATGTAATTAATACTCGAAGCCTTGTAATAGCTTAGCTTTACTTTCCGCACTTTAAATTCCGCAAACTATTAACTGTTAGATGTATGATATTAGGGTTGCATGACAAGAATGTATGATTAACTTTAAAGCGGTTAGCAAACCCTAAATGTGAAAAGATAATAAACTTGAAATTGAATCACTCGCACATGCGCACTCCTAAGGTATACTCTCACTTAGGTTGCCTTCGGTAAACGATCATTAAGTATAGGGTATTTTAGTGGTCGCTCTTTTGTCTCAAAGATCAAAGTTTCCTCGGAAAGGTTGCCTCGGAATTGTTGCCTCGAATATTGATCTTAAGACATTAGGGTTATTACTAAGACATCCTAACATTGCTTTACTGACCGTACGTCCCTTTTGAATTGGCCCTTAAAACTCCAACGACAGTGCTACCTACTCACTAATAATGGGATAGTGTTGTCTAAAGGAAACGAACATAGAACAATTCTTTTTTCGAGTAGGTAGATGCTAGTAGGTACTTGCTCAATACAAACAAACTTTTCCACACTTACACTCCTTTCAAACAAAGTTTTCAAAAACACTTCGTAACACTCTTGAAGACAGAAGAAAGGGTTAAATCAAAGTCAAACAAACACTTTTTTCAAATCAAACACACACAAGAAATTTTGAAAATGATGAGCAAGTACCTAAGAGCCCGTAGAAAACTACGGATAGAAAGGGTGCTAATACCTTCCCTTTCTATAATCTACCCCCCGTACTCAAAATCTCGAAAAAGGAATTTTTCTGTGCTTTTTTCCTTTCCAGTTGGATAAAATAAAAGTTGGTGGCGACTCTTGCTTACCGCGACATTTTGCAAACACAAACGCAAAACGCAAACCAGCATTTCAAACAGTTCCGGTTCTGCCACCGTATCACAGTAGGGCTTATGGGAAGGAACCTGGATAGTAGGGTTACTTCAAGATGAAAGCCTGGATAGTAGGGCTTATGGGAAGGAACCTGGATAGTAGGGTTACTTCGTGGGGAGTTTGGGTAAAACTGCATCTGAACCGAGAAGGAACCTAGGTAAGGTTACTTTGTTTGATCATGTAGATTAATTAACCCGTTTGGTTTCGGGAACTGATTTTCCATTAGTTGTTTGCAAATATGGTTTGTATAACTGCTGGATTCGTTGAGGCTAGTCGTCTTTTCCTAAAAAGATATCGAGGTTAGTTATATGCGATGCATGAAATGCAGGGTGAGATGATGTTCTCAAAATAAATGAGATTATGTTGTCTATGATATGTATGCGTATGTCATGATGTATGTTTATGAAATGCTATCGGGGTATGCTCGCGTCTGGGAAAATAAATCCCTTATTATTGCTGGAGAGTTGTAAATATTCTGTCGGGAAGAAGATGCTTGAGAATAAATTCTGCGGGGACCAAACTTCGGGGGAAGAGATACTCTGTTGGTAGACCTGCCGACTTGGAGGAATAAATTTAACTGAGGATGAAATTCCGTTACTGGAAGTGATGAGCTCTGTTAGAGATGGAGATTATGTATTTGTGGAAATATACTCCGCTTGGGGGATGAAATTTATGGACTCGCCTACGATTACGAACTTCGGTTGGGGATAGTTACGTCCTGTTTCAGGGAAACTGACATCAATGCCCTTGGATACTTTTACTTTGTGGGGAGTGTATGTACAAATAGTCATGTCTTAACGCTGACTCTATCCCGATACCTGCTGGGCAAAGGAACCGTCGGGTTTGGTACTTCTTATTTTTCCCTGTTCCTGGAATTATGATTAATTGTATTTGTTTCTCATGTAAACATTTATGAGTAGCAATCATTTTTAAATGCATATATCAAAAATAAATCATTGGACGTTCTTGCAAAACAAAACAGAAAAAATAAAAAACAAATTGAAGTTTCTTGTGAAAATGACTTGTATTGATTTTTGAAGTTGGCATGTAATAGGCGTTTTGTATAAGGAGGCTGACGTCCTAGTAAGAGAACGTCGCCGAAAGATAGAAATTACAATTTGTGTTAAAGAAAGAAAAACAGCTATGTGGAACGACCCCATCGGGTTTCAACTCTGCTATTGCCTTTATATCTTCAAGCGTCTCATCACTTTGTTGCTTGGTCGAAGGTGGATCAGATTGATTGGCGTCGTCTGAGCTTGATAGTCGATACCGAAGTCTGGTTGCAAGATGATCCAATGAGACATAGTGTTACGCTTCAATCCCTAACTTTTTCCTGGACCGCCCTTTCGGGTTTTCAGTCCACCGGGATACCCTTTTTTGCCCTAGTCGCCCTTTCGGGTTTTCGACTTGCCGGGTATACATATTTTTCATTTTCATCCCTTACTTTTTCCGAACCCTTTTGGTTCGCCGGGAAGCCCTTATTTTTGCTTAGGCCAGTCGACCTAGAGGGTCTTTGATTATGTGTAGTATCTTTTCACTATGTCTGCATTGATGGGGTGAGGAAGGTCGTCACCGTCCATGATGTTTAGAATCATAGCTCCTCCCGAGAAAATATTCTTAACCATAAATGGCCCTTCGTACGTGGGAGTCCATTTGCCCCTGGGATCACCTTGCGGCAGTATGATGCGTTTGATCACCAGATCCCCGACTTGACATTCTTGACGCCTGACTTTCTTGTTAAAAGCCTTGATTATTCTCTGTTGGTACGTCTGACCATGGCAGATAGCAGTAAGTCTCTTTTCATCGATTAGAGTCAGTTGATCAAGCCGGGTTTGGATCCATTCGTCTTCGTTCAAACCTGCATCCTTCATAATCCTGAGAGAGGGTATCTGGACTTCTATGGTTAGGATTGCCTCCATGCCATATACTAGAGAGTAGGGGGTTGCCCCTGTTGACGTTCATGCTGAGGTACGGTACCCATGGAGGGCAAATTGTAACATCTCATGCCAGTCTTTGTATGTCACCGTCATCTTCTGTACAATCTTTTTGATGTTCTTGTTAGCCGCTTCAACAACGCCATTCATCTTCGGTCGATAGGGAGAAGAGTTATGATGTTGTATCTTGAACTGTTTACAGAGCTCGGTGATTATTGTGTTGTTGAGATTTGTACCATTGTTAGTAATAATCCTCTCTGGTACACCATATCTACAGATCAGACTGTGTCGGATAAACCGCGCCACGATGTTCTTAGTTACTGTAGTAAAGGAAGCTGCCTCAATCCACTTTGTGAAGTAATCAATTGCTACCATAATGAAGCGATGCCCGTTATACGCAATAGGTCTTATCTCTCCGATCATGTCGATTCCCCACATTGCAAAGGGCCAAGGAGTTGTCAAGACATTCAGAGAGACTGGAGGCACATGCACCTTATCAGCATAGATTTGGAATTTATGACAGGTTCGAGAGTGCTGATAACAATCGGCTTCCATAGTGGACTAGTAGTATCCTGCCCGTAGGATCTTCTTAGCCATGGTGTGTCCACTAGAATGGGTTCCGATAGTGCCTTCATGTAGATCTGTCACAATCCTTTCCGCTTCGCTCTTGTCTATACACCGTAGTAGTGTGGAGTCATGGTTGCGTTTATAGAGGATCCCATTGCTAGGAAAGAACTTTGCAGCGAACCTTCTCAGAAACTTCTTATCGTTGACAAATTCCCCTTTGGGATACTCCTGAACCTCGAGATACCTTTTGAATTCGTGAAACCAGGGTTTGTCTACCACTTCTTCGGTGTCGATCTCACAGCAGTGTGCGGGTTCATCCAACCTCTCAATGGTAATATGGGGAGCTTCATTGTCCCACCTAACTTTGAACATAGAAGACATGGTAGCTAGCGCGTCCTCCAACTGGTTCTTTTCTCGTGGGAAATGTTCAAAGGTTATCTCTTCAAACTGTGGGAGCAATGTCAGTACATATTCTCGGTAAGGAATGAGATTCGGGTGCTTCGTATCCCACTCGCCTTTGATCTGACTTATCACCAGAGCGGAATCCCCGAATACACTTAAGAACTTAATCCTCAGGTCAATAGCAGCTCGAAGACCCATGATACATGCTTCATACTCTACCATGTTGTTGGTGCAGTTGAAACATAATCGGGCGGTGAACGGAGTATGACAGCCCTCGGGAGATATAATTACAGCGCCAATGCCGTTACCCAGCGCATTTGAGGCTCCATCAAAATACATAGACCATCGGGATCCTTCCTCAGATCCTTCATCCGGTCCAGGTTCTTCGTAATCAGTCACCAACATGATATTCTCATTCGGGAACTCAAAATTCATGGACTGATAATCATCCACGGCCTGATGAGCCAAATGATCAGCCAATACACTTCCCTTAATTGCTTTTTGGGTTGTATATTATATGTCGTACTCAGTTAAGATCATTTTCCACCTTTCTATCCTTCCGGAGAGAGCGGGCTTCTCGAAAATATACTTGATCAGATCCATCTTTGATATCAACAAAGTAGTGTGAGTCAGCATATACTGTCTCAGTCGGCGAGCAGCCCATGCCAAAGTGCAGCTAGTTTTCTCGAGCAATGAGTATCAGGTCTCACAGTCAGTAAACTTTTTGCTAAGGTAATAAATGGCATGCTCTTTTCGACCAGACTCGTCATGCTTCCCCAGCACACACCCCATTGAATTGTCTATCACTGTCAAGTATAATATCAAAGGTCTTCCTTCAACTGGAGGCATCAAAATTGGTGGTTCTTGAAGGTATTCCTTGATTCTTTTGAAAGCGGTATGGCATTCATCATTCCACTTTACCACTTGATCTTTCTTCAGCAGCTTGAAGATTGGCTCACAAGTAGAAGTCAGATGTGAAATGAACCTAGAGATGTAATTCATACGTCCCAAGAAACCTCTAACTTCCTTCTCTGTGTGGGGGACCAGCATCTCTTGTATGGCCTTTACCTTTGCAGGGTCCACCTGAATACCCTTATCACTGACGACAAAACCCAGAAGCTTACTCGATCTTACCCCGAAGGTGCACTTGTTCGGATTCAACCTCGGCTTGTATGTCTTCAATCTGTCGAACAACTTTTGGAGATGATCAAGGTGTTCTTCCTCAGTCTGGGACTTGGCGATCATGTCATCAACATAAACCTCAATCTCGTGGTGAATCATATCATGGAACAAAGCAACCATGGTGCGCTGATAAGTTTCCCCAACATTCTTCAACCCAAAAGGCATCACTTTGTAGAAGAAGGTGCCCCACTGTGTGACAAAAGTTATCTTCTCCGTGTCTTCAGGAGCCATCTTGATCTGGTTGTAGCCGGAGAAACCATCCATGAAGGAGAAGATTTTATACTGCACGGTGTTTTCGACCAGAACATCAATGTGAGGAAGTGGGAAGTCATCCTTGGGGCTTTCCTTGTTCATAGCTTTGTAATCAACACACATCCGTACCTTACCGTCTTTCTTAGGTACCAGAACAACGTTAGCAACCCACTGTGGATACGAAGTGACAGCTAAGAATCCTGCATCGAACTGTTTCATGACCTATTCCTTGATCTTATCTGACATTTCAGGATGCATACTATTGTACCCCAAAATTTTCCCTCTCATATTTCTCAAAACATTGCAAGAAAAATCTCCAAGTTGCTCAAGTTTGCTCAAGAGTGGGTCAGATAAATCATATCCTAAGGCAGTCAACCCCAAATTAGGGTTTTGTGTTGCATCAAGATCCTTGAGTACAAATGACCTCAAATTCTCCCTAATGTCCTAATATGTTCTCAAGGTCATCCATGTCAAATTTCAAGCCTTGCAGAGGAAGTTTGCTCAGTCAATTGCTCAAAGGGTCCAAAAATCGACTATGCTAGGGCAAAAGTCAACTGTGACCCAAATACAGTCAAACCTCAATATTTTTGTCAACATTCTCATTTTTAAGAATATTTCATCATTTTATCAATGGTTGATCATGATTCATCAAGGATTGCTCAAAATTCATCAAGACTCAAAAGTTGCTAAATTAGGGTTTTGTAGGAAAAGTCAACTCAACTTTGACCAAGCATAACTTTATCATACTTTATAGTAAATGACCCATCCAAATCTCATTTTGAAGAGGATGCAATTTCCTACAATCCATCTTCATACCCCAAGATCAGAAAATGCACTCACAAGAAGTTATAAATTTGGACATTATAGGTCATTTTTGAAAGTCAACAAAAACACCTTTTTTGCCAAAGCTTATAACTTGAGAATGGAATATAAAAATGAGATGATACCAAAAGGGTTGGTTAGAGGACATCTTAATATTTCTAAAAAGTCCAAGAACACTTCCAAAAGTGCAAAATTGAAGAAGTTATGCATTGTTGAATTTGGGCATTTTTGCAAAATTGCCAAAAGTCAACTATCCCCAAAACTTCAAATTTTGTCAAACGGGCCCATTCTTTTCCACTTGATTTGGACTTGCCACATTACACACGTGTCCTAGCTTCAGCCTTGTGTCCATTTATCAATTTTATTATTTTATTTGATTTTTTATTGAATTATTTCATTTTAAATTAATTTAAATCAAATAAAATCCCAAAACTTGATTACATGAGATCTTTTTCTATTTTTCAGGACTTAATCATCATTAATATCATGATCAAAATCGTATCAAGTATTCCATGTGCAAAAAGATTGAGTTTTTGACAAAATTGGCAAGTCTTCAATGGTGGATCAAATCAAATCACATGGCATTGATGTGAAAGGATTCAATCCACAAATGTTAACCTAATGCATTGCATATTACATATACAAGTCAAGGCACACGAAATTGAGACCTAGAGGCTGCAAGAACACTGAGAACCAAACTTGCAAAATTGACAAAAAAGTGTGAAATCGAAATCATCCTTGGAGGCCGATTCAGAAGCAAAACTCAACATCAATCAATTACTGGAGGTTCACTGAGTCAGAACCAACCCCTAGCAAGCTCTTATACACGCCCAAAAGCACTGTAAGAGTCACACATAATCGCTTCTTTCTTGAATTTGTATATCCTTATTTTTGTATCTTTTGCACAAACCCTTATTTCCAAGCTTTCTATATCATCCAATTGCATTTATTTGATATGTAACCCCATAGCCGAATCTAGGGTTTCGTGGTTGTTTTTTTGGGCGTTTCTTTTACAGGAAAAATTAGCTCCATTGATGGCCATGGACATGACCGAAAGGGAAGGACGAACTCAACCATGCACTTGGATTTAATTTTCATGGCCTAGAATTGATTTTAGGATTGACCTACGAATTTAGTTGCGGATCTAAATCCGCAGGTAAATTTACAGGGTTTGAAGGTCAGGGACGACAAACGTGTCTCCCTCTGGTTGGACCATTCAAACTTGGCGCGTTTTTATTTTATTTTTCTGGCATCTGATTGATTATCCCATATTATTATTATTGATTAATATATTGACAAATAGAACAAAGTGGCGCAGTGGTAGTGGCGTGCATCCAATGACAAACAGGACCTGGGTTCAAATCCCAGGTCCTCCTAATGCTTTGTTATATTTTTTCTACAGGTTATCTAGTGCAAATCCAAGTGCGTGGTGCATCATACTCCCTCACTCAATCACTTGCCAGATGGCCTCAGACCAGATCTGGTGGTCCAGATGGAACGTCCACCATGCTACCTAGTCAAAGTGCACACGCTGGATCTCAAAAAGTCAGCCAGGCCAACATAATTGGACCATGGAATTTTCTTTTCAGACCTCCTAATCAGGCCCACCCCCTAACTCTTTCTATTTCTTTTTTGTTTTAATTATTTATTTTTATTATATTTTCATATTCAATTAACCAATCAAACTTTTTCTTCATAAAACTAAAACCAAAAAAAATATTTTCTTTATTAAATTAAATTTTAGTATTTTCTTTTTATTAACAAATCAATTAATTAATTTAGTTTTAATTAGGATAACTTTAATATATTTTGTAAAATAGTTAAAATTAACTTAGACACAATTAGGTTTTTATTAACATTGATTAACTTTATTTTTATTTCTTTAAATAACAAAAAAAACCAAAAAAATTTATTTTCATTAATTAATTAATTAATTTATTAATTTAATAATTAACCTAGATTAATTTCTTTCTAAATTCAAAAATAACCCAAAAAGATCTTTTCTTTAATAACAAAGGGTCAAAACCCTAAAAACTTGCGCCCGGTTTAATTTCCCGCACGCGATCCATTTTATTTCAATATTGTATTTGTTTCCGGAATGTAATAGATAATTAGGACTATTTTTATCGCTTTATTTATTTTCCGCATTTAAATTTCAAAGGGTTGCTTTTGGCGATGTAAATACCTGACGCCTTGTAATTTAATTTCCGCAATTTATTTTCCGCAACTTATAAACTGCTAGATGTTTGATAATAGGGATGCATGACAAGATTGAACGTTTAAACCTAAAATTAACATAGATAACCATTGACATGTACAAAGATAAAATTAACTGAAAATGACACACTCACACATGCGCATTGTTAGGGTACACCCCACTTGGTTGCCTTTGTAACACGGTCATTGAGTATAGGTCACTTTAGAGGTCGCCCTCTTGTCAAAAGATCACAAGTTGCCTCGAAACGGTTGCCTCGGATATTGTTGCCTCAAAACAAATGATCTAAGACATTAGGGTTACCGCTAAGGCGTCCTAACATTGCTTTGGTGACCGTAAGTCCCTAAATTTGAATTGACCCTTAAACTCCAATGACGGTGCTACATACTCATCAATAGTAGGATAGAATTGTCTAAAGGAATATAGCATAGAACGATTCCATTTTTCGAGTAGGTAGATGGTTCTTAAGTACTTTCTCTTTCAAAAAACAAAAACTCTTCACACTTACACTTTTCAAATGAAGTTTCAAAACAAAAAACTTTTTCAAACCCACAAACACAAAGAAAGCAAATTTTGAAAACAATATGAGCAAGTATCTAAGAGCCCGTGGATAACCACGGATAGAAAGGGTGCTAACACCTTCCCTTTCTATAATCTACCCCCCGAACCCGAGAAACATCTCAAAAAAGGAATTTTTCTGTGCTTTTTTCCTTTCCTTGTTGGATAAAATAAAAGTCGGTGGCGACTCTTGCTTACCGCGACATTTTGCGAAAACAAACGCAAAACGTAAACCAGCATTCCAAAAAATAGTCAGTTCTTTCCCACTGTATCACAGAATTGGCGACTCTGCTGGGGACGCTTATAAGTGGGGTGTACCTTAGGAATAGTTCATAATGTTTTCAATTGCCTGACTTGTATGCTTTATATTTGTGGGCTTGTATCGGAGTTACTATAGATCCTAACCCGGATTTGGGGGGTACCCTTTAGGTAAGTAGCAATAAATTGTGAGGGAACTGTACAACGTAGACCGATACAGTTGAAGCAGTAGCTACGTTCGTGTGGCACTTTAGTATGTACTGATATCCCTTGTGGCGCAACGAGGAGAATATGGGTCTGCTAAGGGGTCATTAAGCACCAACTGACCTTAGAACCTTTAAATTGACCAACTTGGCCATAGAACAGTAGCAGTATGCTACACTCATTGAGACTAAACTCTCGTGATGATTTCGGCTGCAAGAAAAGGTTGCTAAACTGGAATTATGACCGATCGAGGGTAGTCAGTGATATTGAGATCCTCTACATACCGGTTACTATTTTTAGGACATGTTTGAACCAACTGAACTGAAAGAGGGTAGTACCTAAGCTCCTTGCCAGCCTGAAATCTAAGGGCTCTCTGTATGACTTGTGTGCCTTTACCATGTTTGTTATTTGTGGATACTTGTGATGTGCTTTCTATCATGACATCATGACATCATAACATTGCATACATCTTGCATTGGACTAACCCATTTCAAAGACAGGAGGGATTCATCTTTGTTCTGTTTTGTAGGTCATGATGCCCATGCGTAGGAACACCATCCGGATCAACTTTGTCCAGGTTCCCACTATGCTTAAAGAGTTGGTTACAAAGATGTCAGATACTACTTCTTTCATCAGAAGACATGGGCATCTTCTTAGTTTGGTCACCTCCAAATTGGACGAGCAGATGATGAGTGTCCTAGTCCAGTTCTATGATCCGCTATACCATTGCTTTACTTTTCAGGACTACCAGTTGGTCCCCACCTTGGAAGAGTTCTCTGATCTGCCCGGTATCTCTATTCTGGAGTAGACCCCGTTTAAAGGTTGGGAGAAGATCCTTAGGCCAGAAGATATTGCTTCAGCCCTTCATATGACAAAGGATGAGGTAATGGCTAATTGGGAGACTAGAATTGGAGCAAAGGGCTTTCTGACTAAGTTCTTGGTTGGTAAGGCTAATTATTTCTGGGATAGTCTAGACTTCAAGGCATTCGAAGATATTCTGGCTCTTCTGATATATGGCTTGGTATTGTTTCTGAACTCTGACTCCTTTGTTGATGTGAATGCGGTGAAAATCTTCATCTCTCGAAATCCTGTACCCACTCTCTTGGGTGACATTCTTCATCAGCTTTATGCCCGTACCGCTCGAAAGCAGGGAACCTTGATGTGTTGTGCTCCATTATTGGCGAGGTGGTTTATTTCGCACCTCCCCAAATTAGTGCTAAAGAACAAAGAAGGCATGGGCTGGGCCTATAGGGTCATGTCTCTCCCTCATAATGACATCATCTGGATTATCAAGGGTATGGACGAGGTGGCTATTATTGATCGATGTGGGGAGTACCCCAATGTTCCCCTGATAGGAACCAATGGAGGAATTTCTTACAATCCATGCTTGGCCTTACGTCAGTTTGGGCGAGCCAGAAGGGAAGGACCTCATGAGTTGTTAACGCCTAGTATCATCTTTGATTTTCAAGGGGATAGTGATGAGCAACTCCGGGATTCATAAGGGCTTGGGATAGAGTGCACAGATCTGATCCACACGAGCTAGGTCCAAAGACTTCTCTTCCGATGGAGCCATATCTCAGATGGGTCCGTATCCGTGCCTAAAAGTTGGGTATGCCGTATGAAGCCGTCCGGCCTACCATTGTTGAAGTTGCTAATGAAGAAGGGGTTCTTCCGACCATTCTCCATCCTCATATGCCCACTGACATCGGGGCACTATAGAGGTCATGGATGCAGCTGAGAGAAGAGCGGGATGCTTACCGAGAAAAGTTTAACGAGCAAGAGCAGAAGATTCAGAAGTTGACAAGAGAGCTGGAGAACGAGTGGATCCTTAATGACTATGTCCGCACCGACAAGAAGCGACCATGGGAGCACTTATTGTCCTTTGATTATTTCCTTTCCAGTTTTTATTTACTTTTCAGTATTTCCTTTCTTGTAACACCTTAAGGGCATTTGTTGAACAATTTGAATTTCAAGTTTATCTAATAAAAGTGTGTTTCATTTCTTATTTACGAATTTGATTCTCTCGATGTCTTTGAAATCATATCATACGCATATCATTCCCATGCACTTCATAACAGGTACCCTTACAGGTTTTCTCATCTTCTTCGCTGTTTATTTCAGCATCATGTCTTATGAACCATCGACTGAACAAGCAATCAAGGCTCTACAGGCTCAAAATGCCCAATTCCAAGAGTTGTTCATGAATCTAGCTAAGGGTCAGCAAGATCTGAAGACCCTTATTCTGAAAGAGAAGAAGAAGAAGAAGAAGAGGACAGTCCTGTTTAACATGAGTCACAGGTTCGGAAACAGGCTATGAGATGAAGTTGATTTGACCACCTCGTCTGGAGGGAAAGATAGTCAAGAAGAAAGGAGGGCTCCTAGCCCTGTGGTTTCAGACAATGAAATGGACTTCGACGAAAACCAGTATCCTCCGGCCGAGGATAGATACAAACAACTGGAAGACCGTTTAAGTGCGATGGAAGTTCAGAAAGTGCCTGGTCTGGACTTTGGTGATTTAGGTCTGTCATCTGGGGTGGTGACTCCCCACAAGTTCAAAGCACCATCTTTGGCTAAGTACGACGGAGTTTCTTGTCCGAAGTTGCACCTCCGGTCGTATGTAAGGAAGATTCAGCCGTACATCGCTGATAAGAACCTATGGATCCACTTCTTTCAAGACAGTCTCTCAGGGACTCAGCTTGAATGGTTTTACCAGTTAGACGGAGCCAGTATCTGCAGTTGGGAAGATTTGGCTGCGGATTTCTACATGCAGTACCAATACAATGCCGACCTCGCTCCTATGCGTACCCAACTCCAGGTTATGTCTATGGGAACGGGTGAAGGTTTCAAAGATTATGCTCAGAAGTGGAGGGACCTCGCTGGAAGAGTGCAACCACCCTTGGCTGATCGGGAGCTAGTTGATATGTTTCTGGGGACCTTGTCTGGTCCGTTCTTCAACCATCTGATTGGAAGCTCTTCGTCTGGGTTTACAGAGCTAATTATGACCGGTGAGAGGATTGAGGCTGGTATTAAGTCTGGTAAGATACAGAAGGGTTCTCCATCGAGCACCGAGAAAAAGCCTTTTAAGAAGGAGTCCAGTGCTGTTTACAGTTCGAAAAGCCAGAATAGACCTGAACGTCGCCAAGTTGTTAATGCGGTTGTTATTTCAAGACCTGTTGGGGCTCCTCAGCGCAACAATCAACAAAAGGCTGAGAGACCTCGAAGGCAATTCACCTATCTCAACATGACTTTGTCTCAGATTCTGCCGCAGTTATTGAAAACCAATCTAGTGACTCCAAGGGAGGCCCCGCAGAATCCCAACACTGCATCGCCTAAGTACAACCCTAACGCCCGCTGTGCTTTTCACTCTGATAGCCCAGGACATGATACAGCTGATTGTTGGGCTTTGAAGAACAAAATACAGGACTTAATTGATGCTAAGGAGATTGAGTTCGAGGCGCCCGAAAGACCTAATGTTGTGACTGCTCATATGCCCAAGCATGGAGTAAATGCTATAGATGAAGACTTGTTTGTGGTTTCTGTGAATGACATTGTTACCCCTTTGATGACTGTGAAGAAGAACCTTTTGTCGTATATGTTCCGTTCTACCTACCGAATGCCATCTTTTAAAGTCAGGTGTCCAATGCCTGATGGATAATAAGGAAATCCTGTTTGAGAAGACTGTTGTTCCTCTAGTTCATACTGAAGAAGTTTCTATAATCACCATTTTTGACAATTCTTCCAAGGCTTCCTCGAGAAAGCCTGTTAGAATTACATTTGTTCCAAGAATCACACCATTGATCATCACTGTTCCAGGGCCTATCCCCTATACATATGATAAAGCTGTCCCTTGGCACTACGGGGCTGATGTTTATTTTCATGGAGTTAAACAAGAGTTGGATGTTGATACTGACATCAGCAATATTGTTGGACCTGCTAAAGTCACCCGCAGCGGAAGACTTTTCTCCCCTGATATCTCTCCACCAACTATTTGGAAACCTGTTGTTATTACACCTGCCAGTATACCTGCTGCTATTCATGTCCAAGTTCCCATTCTTACCCTTGTCGTCGAGTCATCTGACACTCGGGGCAAAGGGACCATTTATGAGCCTGCCCAGACGGAGGCACCAAAAACGATTACTGTTGAAGCTTCTAGACAAGAGATGGAAGAGATTTTAAAGATCATTAAAAAGAGCGACTACAATGTAGTCGAGCAGCTGGGGCAAACCCCATCCAAAATCTCTATGTTGTCACTGTTGCTATGCTCAGAGGCCCATGCCAAGGCTCTGATTGCATTCCTGAAGAATGCACACGTACCTCAAGAAACATCAGTTGATCAGTTTAAAGATTGTATGGCTAGTCTGACTGCTGATAATGGGTTGGGTTTCTCTGACGCTGACTTAACTGCTAAGGGGAAGAATCACAATGATGCCCTGCATGTCTCCATTGAATGCAGGGGCACTACTCTCGCTCATGTATTGGTGGATATTGGTTCCTCATTAAACGTCTTGCCTAAGAAAGCTCTAGACCAGTTGGACTGTGAAGGGTTGTAGTTGAAACCAAGCAACATTGTTGTCAGGGCCTTTGATGGGTCTAAGAGGATGGTGCATGGAGAGGTGGATATTCTGATTAAGGTTGGCTCTCAGGTTTTCAACTCTACATTCTATGTGATGGACATTTGGCCATCTTATTCTTGATTGATGGGCCATCCATGGATCCACAAAGCTGGGGCAGTAACCTCAACGCTCCACCAGAAGCTGAAGTACCTGGTCAAAGGGAAGATTATGACAGTGCAAGGAGAAGAGGAGTACATGGTGAGCCACCTCAACTCTTTCCGATATGTAGAAATGGATGGGGAATTCATTGAGACACCATTTCAGCATTTTGAAGAGGTTCCTCAGACGCTGGCATCAACTGAGACTATTATTGAAGATTCTCCTATGAAGATGGCTTCCTTTAAGGATGCTCGGGCTATTGTCGAGAAAGGTGGGTGTGCAAATTGGGGCCAACTCCCTGATTTTGCACAGAAGATTAACAAGTTTGGTTTGGGTTTCATTGCAGAAGCTCAAAAGGTTGTTCGGAATGCACGGATCAGAAGACCTCCCATGTTCATCAGCAATTCAAGAGTGAATGCCATTGAAGACGACGTTGAAGAGTCTGAGTTCGACAGTTGGATCTATCCTACTACTGATGGTGGACTAGGAAACTGGACAGTAAAGGACTTCATCCCAATTTCTTTTGTTACCCAGTAATGAAACTTTTGTTTTGAATTTGTAACAGACAATGTGTTAAACTTTATGGCCTGGTGTCTTACCCGGGGCACCGTGACTTCATTTATGAGGGCTTTATGTGTGTCATCTACATATATCATTAATAAAAGCATTGGACGTTTCTTGCATTTCAAATTTTGCGCTCCTTGTTTTTCTTTTATTATATATTGCAAAACAGCTATTTTACACACACTCACATATACACGTCTACATCCACTCTGGATCTCACTGGTAATGACTCTGCTACTGCCAGTTATGACTTCGAAAGTCTGATCAACTTAGCCGAAGACGAAGGTGAAGATGATTGCGAAGTGCCTGGTGAACTTGCAAGACTGTTACTTCAGGAAGAGAGGGTTATTCAGCCGCACAAAGAGTCGGTGGAATCAGTGAATCTGGGTACAGAGATAGAAAAGAAAGAAGTTAAGATCGGTGCAAATCTGGAAGCTAGTGTGAAGCAACGGTTGATTCAGATGCTGCGTGACTATGTTGAAATCTTTGCCTGGTCTTATGAAGATATGTCTGGGTTGGATATCGATATTGTGGTTCACCGCCTTCCTACCAAGGAAGATTGTCCTCCAGTAAAACAGAAAGTTCGTCGAATACGCCCAGAGATGTCTGAGAAAATCAAGGCTGAAGTTATGAAACAGTTTGACGCCGGTTTTCTAGCGGTTACTTCTTACCCACAATGGGTGGCCAACGTGGTTCCTGTACCGAAGAAGGATGGTAAGGTTCGAATGTGTGTTGACTATAGGGATCTGAACAGGGCGAGTCCTAAGGATGATTTCCCTCTACCTCATATCGATGTTCTGGTTGACAATACCGCTCAGCATAAGGTATTCTCCTTTATGGATGGTTTCTCCGGTTATAATTAGATTAAAATGGCTCCCGAAGACATGGAGAAGACAACTTTTGTTACTCAGTGGGGTACCTTTTGCTACAAGGTCATGCCTTTTGGATTGAAGAATGTTGGGGCAACGTATCAGCGTGCCATGGTTGCTTTATTTCATGACATGATCCATCACGAGATTGAGGTATACGTTGACGACATGATTGCAAGATCCCAGACGGAGGAAGAGCATCTTGACCACCTTCAGAAGCTGTTTGACAGGTTGAAGTTGTACGAGCTGAGGTTAAACCCGAACAAGTGCACTTTCAGGGTGAGATCTGGTAAGTTGTTGGGTTTCGTCGTAAGCGATAAGGGTATTCAAGTGGATCCGGCAAAGGTGAAGGCCATACAAGAGATGCCAGCTCCCCAAACAGAGAAAGAAGTCAGAGGCTTTCTGGGAAGACTAAACTACATTGCCCGATTCATCTCACACCTGACCGTTACTTGTGAACCAATCTTCAAGTTACTGAAGAAAGATCAAGTAGTACGTTGGAACGATGAATGCCAGGCCGCTTTTGAAAGGATCAAAGAGTATCTCCAAGAGCCACCCATTCGGATGCCTCCAGTTGAATGGAGACCGTTGATCTTATACTTGACAGTACTCGACAATTCAATGGGGTGTGTGTTGGGTCAGCATGACGATTCTGGCCGAAAAGAGCATGCTATTTATTACCTTAGCAAAAAGTTTACCGACTGTGAGACCCGATACTCACTGCTTGAGAAAACTTGATGCGCTTTGGCATGGGCTGCTCGCTGGCTGAGACAGTATATGCTAACTCACACTACTCTATTGATATCGAAGATGGATCCAATCAAGTATATCTTTGAAAAGCCTGCTTTGTCCGGAAGAATAGCGAGATGGCAGATGATATTGACTGAGTATGATATCTAATACACGACTCAAAAAGCAATCAAGGGAAGTGTGTTGGCAGACCATTTGGGACATCAAGCAGTGGATGATTACCAGTCTATGAACTTTGAATTTCCGGATGAGAATATCATGCTATTAACTGACTGTGAGACACCTGGACCGGATGAAGAACCCGAGGAGGGATCCCGATGGTCTATGTGCTTTGATGGAGCTTCGAACTCTTTGGGCAATGGCATTGGCGCTGTGATCATATCTCCTAAAGGCTCTCATACTCCGTTTACCGCCCGACTATGTTTCAACTGCACCAACAATATGGCGGAGTACGAAGCGTGCATCATGGGTCTTCGAGCAGCAATTGACCTAAGGATTAAGTTTCTGAGTGTCTTCGGAGATTCCACTCTAGTGATCAGTCAAATCAAAGGCGAGTGAGATACGAAACACCCAAATCTTATTCCTTACAAGGAGTATGTATTGACGTTGCTTCCACATTTTGAGGAGATAACCTTTGAACACTTCCCCAGAGAGGATAATCAGTTGGAGGACGCGCTGGCTACGATGTCTTCTATGTTTAAAGTCAATTGGGACAACAAGGCTCCCCGGATTATCATTGAAAGATTGGATGAACCTGCACATTGCTGTGACATTGAGACTGAAGAGGTAACAGAAAAGCCCTGGTTTCACGAAGTAAAAAGGTATCTTGAGGCTCAGGAATACCCCGAGGGTCCATCTGTTAATGACAAGAAGTTTCTGAGGAGGTTCGCAGCAAAGTTCTTCATCAGCAATGGCATCCTTTACAAGCGTAACCATGATTCGACCCTACTGTGATGTGTGGATAAGAACGAAGCAGAAAGGATCATGACAGAATTACATGAAGGAACTTTCGGAACTCATTCCAGTGGACACACCATGGCAAAGAAAATCCTTCGGGCAGGATATTATTGGTCCACAATGGAAGCCGACTATTATCTGCATTCTCAGACATGTCACAAGTGCCAAGTCTATGCTGATAAGGTGCTACCTCCAGTACCTCTGAACGTATTGACGGCTCCGTGGCCTTTTGTAATGTGGGGCATTGATATGATCAGCGAGATCAGACCGATAGCAACCAACAGACATTGTTTCATCCTGGTGGCTATCGATTACTTTACGAAGTGGGTTGAAGCAGCTTCCTTTGCTACCGTAACCAAGAACATCGTGGCACGGTTCATTTGGCAAAATCTGATTTGTCGATATGGTGTACCAGAGAGGATCATTATGGACAATGGTACCAATCTCAACAACAAGATGATCACTGAGCTCTGCAAGCAGTTCAAGATACAACATCATAACTCTTCTCCTTACCGGCCGAAGATGAATGGGGATGTTGAAGCAACTAATAAGAACATTAAGAAGATTGTGCAGAAGATGACAGTGACATACAAGGACTGGCACGAGATGTTACCATTTGCTCTTCATGGGTACTGTACCTCAGCGCAAACGTCAACAGGGGCAAGACCCTATTCCTTGGTATATGGTATGGAGGCTGTCTTGCCCATCGAAGTTCAGATGCCCTCTCTACGAATCATGAAGGATGCAGGTTTGAGTGAAGATGACTGGATTCAGACCCGGCTTGATCAGCTGAACCTAATCGACAAAAAGAGACTTACTGCTATTTGTCACGGTCAGACGTATCAAAAACGGATGATCAAGGCATTTAACAAGAAAGTTAGACGACAAGAGTATCAAGTTGTGGATCTGGTAATCAAGCGCATTATCTTACCTCAATGTGATCCCAGGGGAAAATGAACCCCTACTTACGAAGGGCCATTTGTGGTTAAGAATATTTTCTCAGGAGGAGCTATGATTTTAACCACCATGGATGGTGACGACCTTCCTCACCTCGTCAATGCAGACATAGTGAAAATATACTACGTGTAAACAAAGACCCGCTAGGTTGACTGGACTAGGCAAAAATAAGGGCTTCCCAGCGAATCAAAAGGGTTCGGGCAAAAATAAGGGATGAAAATAAAAAATTTGTACACCCGACAAGTCGAAAACCTGAAAAGGCGACTTGGGCAAAAAGGGGTATCCCGGTGGACTGAAAACCCGAAAGGGCGGTCCAGGCAAAATTAGGGATTAAAGCGTAACGATATGTCTCATTGGATCACCTTGCATCTAGACTTCGGTATCGACTATTAAACTTGGACGGCACTAATCAACCTGATTCATCTTCAACCAAGTAGCAAAGTGATGAGATGCTCGAAGACATAAAGGCCATAGCAGAGTTGGAACCCAGTGGGATCATTCACATAGCTGTTTTGTTTAGTTTTTCACAAATTGTGTAAATTCTATTATTCGACGGCGTTCTCTTACTAGGACGTCAGCCTCTTGTACAAAAACGCCTATTTACAGGCCAAATTTCAAAATCAATACAATTCATTTTTGGACAAATTTCAAACTATTTTTCCTTTTTCTGTTTCGTTTTGCAAAGAACGTCCAATGTTCATTTTTGATATATGCATTTGACATTAATTGCTGCTCATGAATATTTACATGCGAAACAAAAGACGATTACGGGTAATATCAAAAATAGGGGCAAATAAGAATTGTCCAAACTGTACAGTTGCTCTGTCCACCAGGTACTAAGGTAAATTCAGCTGAAGAATATGGCTAAGATACCTTCACTCCCCGCAGAGTAAGACAGTAATGATAACTCTCCCCAGCTGAGACTTAAAATTGTGAATGAATCGGTAATATTCTCCCCAAGCAGAGTTTATCTACCATCAGCACTAAAAAGGCTTGATACCCCCGGCAGTCTTAATATTCCCCAACGGAATATAAGAATGCCCTCAGGCAGGGTACAAGATATCCCCAATGGAGTTAAAATTTCCCCAGTGCAGTCTGAAAAAGCTTCCCCAACGGAGCTAGGAGAACCATCCCCAGTAGACTCTGGAAGTTTATCCCCAGCGGAGTACAAAAATAAATCTCCCCAGCCAAGTTCAAAGGATCATTCCCAGCAGAGCTCAAAGGATTATCCCCACAAAAGTCTAACAGGTTATCCCTAGTAAAGTCACCACTGACAGATCGTCCCCAGCAGAGTTCTTTCCTTTCATAAATAGGAATTCAATCCCCATTAGGATTCAATATCACCAGCAACGATAATTTGTCCCGACGGAATTTATCAATGAAATCTTCAGCAGAAAATCTCTTCCCCACAGAGTAATCTCCTCATCAGTTTGTTCCCTCAACGGAGTCATCCTCTCCTGCAGGTTTATTCTCTTCGTTCGCCATCCCCAGCGGAAACGAAGAATCCAACTCTATTCTTCAGCAGCTATCCGGGATTTATTTTCCCCAGCTAGAAACATTACATTTCCATACATCATGATACAGGCATATACGCATCATACCACACAATCTCATTTATTTTGAGAGCATCATTGTTTGATATATATCATGCATTTTGTTGTACCCCAAAATTTGCCCTCCCATATCCTTCAAGAAATTGCCAAGTCAAGCTTCAAAATTCCCCAAGGGTTGCACAGTTCAAGGGCCTCCTAACAGTCCAAATTAGGGTTTTTGTTCTGATCAAGAAAATGAAGTTTCCAAGGGCCCAATCAAGTCCCACATGCCTACAAATATGGTCAAGCATCCTCATATCAAGTTTCAAGACTTTCAGCACAAAATTGCATAGTCAAAACCCTAATTGCACTACAGTCAACTGCAGGGGCAAAATGGTCATTTGACAGTCAAAAGTTCAAATTCTTGGTCAACATCTCATTTTGAAGCCACAAACATCATTTTATCAATGCTTGATCATGATTCTCAAAGCTTGGCTCAAAAATCATCAAGATACAAAAGTTTCCTTATTTGGACAACTGAAAAAAGTCAACTGTAAATTGACCAGGGCATAACTTTCACATGGATTATCAGAAAAATTCCATCCAAGGCTCATTTTGAATAGAAAGACATTTCCTACAACTCATCTTCATACTTCAAGTCCAAGAAATGCTCTCACAAAAAGTTATCAATTTCAACATTATAGGTCATTTTCAAAAGTCAACAAAAAGGGACTTTAAGTCAAAGGCCATAACTTGAGATTGGTAAATCAAAATGACATGGGACCAAAGGAATTGGTTAAAGGACTCAAAGACCTTTCCAAAATGTCCAAGAACATGAGCAAATCTTAAAAATTGAGCAAGTTATGCCTTGTGGAAGTTGGGAAATTTTTGGATATTTTGAAAAGTCAACATTGATTCAAATGACCTAAAATTGCTAATGGGCCTATTTTTCTTCCACAATTCATCATCCAAAGCATACACACGACCATTTGGCCCAAAGGGAAGTTTTTCTCCATTTTTATTTATTTATTTGAATTTTTTATTATTAATAATTCATTTAATTAAATAAAATACATGAAAAATACAAAACTAATGAAATAAAATCTTTTTGTGCAGAAAGTACTCTCATTGGACACTCAAGATTCGTGCATAATCATTTGTGGAAAGTTTTGGCATGATTTGGTATCAAATTGCATGAAAAAGATTGGAAAAACTAATGCTTGAAAATCAAATACTGAACAATCAAATCTTGGATTCTTTTGATCAGATTTTTGACCTAAATCATTACTACATATACAAGGAACACAACCCTAATGCCATTGACCACTCAGCTGCGCTAGAGACCAAGACACAAACTTGAAATTTTTGCAAAAAAACTCAAAACTGAAAACCTAATTCTAGGGTGATTCAAGGCATGATTTTGATTTCATTAGCTTGCTAAGGCTTCATAGAAGGGAGTTGCATCCAAAACCACAAGCTTTCGTGCCCAGAAACGTGAGAACAATCTCATCTGTACCGAAAATTTTTCATAATCGTGCATCTCAATTCATGCACATTTAGCACTTTTTAATATTTGATTCATATTCCTTGTGTGATTCTAATGCTAACCATGTAAATTAATTGTGTTTTTAAGCATTGTATACGATTCTACCATTATCACGTTTTAGGGTTTATGAAGCTCTGAATTGGGGGTTTGTGAATAAGGCAAAATTGGGACACCACGATGCCATGAACACGCTCAGCATACTTGGACGAAGAGTTTGAGACCCTCGCGCTCAATTTATGAGCCTTCCTGGCCTATTCGCTATTTTCCTGAAAGTGGCCTAAAAGAACACTTAAAAAAACGTTGCCTAATATGTTTATGTTTCAGGAACGAGGAAGAAGAAGATGCGTGGCCATCAATGGTTGGCTGGTTTGAAAGTTCGCGCGAAAACCAAGCACTAACGCATATTTGTTTTATTATGTTTATTCATTATTTTGTTTACAGATAAACAAGATGGCACAGTTGGTGGAGCGTTTGAGTGGTAATGCTCAGGACCTGGGTTCGAGTCCCAGGTCCTCACCCCTTTCAATATTGTTTTTCATTTAACGTTCCCATGCAGCTTCAATACCAAAGCGTATCATGCGCCCCCCAAATCTAACCGTCCACGCATTCAGTTGCATCAAATCAAAGGCCATGATCTGGAGAGCACGGTGAACTCCAGTCAACGCTGATGCACGCTAGCCACGAGAGTCAAAAGGGCCTCAGAATATTGGGCCAGATTGCTAAAGATTTCACCTCCATTTGGGGACAACACCCCCCTCCAGTTTGCTTCTTTTTACTTTTATATTCTTTTCTTTGTTTTAATTAATCTTTTTTTTAATGCTTTAATTTAATGTTTTCATAAAATATAAAAAACACATAAAAAATCAGAAAAGAGAAAAAATAATAAATATTTTTTATTTTAATATTTCTTGTAAATAAATTCATAAATTAATTAGTTTTAAATTAGGTTTTAATTTTAACTCTTCTAATAAAAATCTGAAAAATATAGAATTAGGGTTTATGATAATTTTTATTCCTTTTTATTTTTCTTCCATAATAATTAAATATTTACTATTATTTATTTTTGTAATTAAATTGCAATAAAATAATATGAGTTAATTTTAGGATTAAAACTTTAATATGTTTTCTTAATAAATTAAAAACAACTAGAATTAGGTTTAATTGCATTTTATTCTTTTTTCATTAAAATCATAAAATACCTAAAAATCCCAAAAAAAATTCTTTTTCTTTTGATTAATTAATTCCATCATTAGTTTAATTTTGCAAAAGGGTCCAACGCCCTCGTTTTAATTCTTATTCGCATATTTATTTTATTTCTTTATAATATTTATGTATCTCCCCCAAAGCCTTGTAATTAATTTCTCGCACTTTTAATTATTTATTTTCTTTACTTTCTTTATTTTTTTCTGTCAAATCGGGTTCGAGAAATTTTGGCGATGTGGACCCGCGCCGTTTGTAATAGTTTAGAATTTCACTTCTCGTATTTTTTAACTGTTAATCAAGGCATGAAAGAATGTATGGACAAAAATAAAAACAAAGCGCTAGATCACCAATGACATGACAAAAGACAAAAATATCTGAAAACGACACACAAATCGCACACACCACCCCTAGGGTACGCCTCACTGTTGCCTTGCCTCGAAAGGTGATCGTCGAGTAGAGGATGTCTTAGTAAGTCCCCATGATCCGGGAACCTGGCATGAGGGTAGCTTCTAAGGTATCTTCCCAGTGCTCTGGTGATCACCATGTCCCGAACCTCGAATTGACCCGAACACCTCCAATGGTGGTGCTACCTACCTCTCAATGGTGGGATGGCACTACTTTAAGGACATTTACACAGACGAATTCCTTAGGGTAGGTAGACGACTCTAGATACTTGCTCTAATTTCAAAACAAATTCAAAAATACTTTTCACACCGACACCTTTTCAAAAAGCTTTCGAAAGCAATTTTTCAAACACTCTTGAGGACCGATACAAGAGTCGAACTGAAATTTTCAAAGAAACTTTTTAAAACCCACTCACAGTTGAAAAGCAAACAAACCATTTTGAAAACACAAATGAGCAAGTATCTAAGAGCCCATGGATAACCATGGATAGAAAGGGTGCTAACACCTTCCCTTTCTATAACCTACCTCCCGAACCGAGAGCAATCTCTTTAAGGAATTTTTCTGTGCTTTTGTCCTTTCCATTTGGAGAAAATAAAAGACGGTGGCGACTCTTGCTTACCGCGACATTTCGCGAACCAGCGTTAAACAGTCAGTTCCAGATCCACCGATCACAGAACTGGCGACTCTGCTGGGGACATCTTTATAAAGTGAGGTGTACCTTAGGGCTAGTTCATAACTGTGTTTTCAATTGTTTTCCTTGTGTGCTTTAAATTGTGGGTTGCTTGGGAGTTCTATAGATCCTAACCCGGATCTGGGGGATACCTTCTTAGAAAGTAGCAACAAGACTGTGAGGGAACTGTGCAGGGTATACCGACATGGTTGAAACAGTCTGCTACGTTGATGTGGCACTTTGGTGTGTACCGGTAACCCTTGAGTTCAGTCAAGGAGGGTACGGGGCCTCCGCGTGGTGTCGTGAAGCATCAACAGACCTTAGGAATCTTAATTGAACTATCTTGGCCTCTTTAGGGTAGTGAGATAACTGACTTTGGTGCAGTCCGAGGTTGGTTGATACTCGATACTACACTCAATTGAGGGTTGCTTTCCTGGAATATTTCGGTTGCCAGTTCAGTGGCTAAATCGAAACGATGAACAATGAAAGCAATCCCGTGATATTGGGACCCTTAGAACCCGGTTACTTTGATAGGACAGGTTGAACCCACCAACTTCAAGAGGGTACTACCCAGACCCCATGCTGGCCTTAAACCCTAAGGGCTTGTCTTGTGTGCCTTGTGTGCCTTACATGTTTGTCTTTGTAAATATCTGTGGTGTGTTTAATCATAGCATCATGACATCATCCAGCATCATATGCATTGACTAACCATTTCAGGGGTTCGAATCTTCATCTTTGTTCTTGTTTTGTAGGACATGGAAACTGTTCGTAGGAAGACAATTCAAATCAGCCTTGTAAGGATCCCTCCTCAGCTTAAGGAACTTATATCCAGGATTCCCGAGAACTCTTCATTCAGTGAAAGACATGGAAGTCTCATCAGCTTGGTCAATACCAACATAGAGAAAGATATGATAAAGGTCCTGTTCCAGTTCTTTGACCCTCTGCATCACTGTTTCACCTTCTTGGATTATCAGCTGGTACCTACATTGGAGGAGTTCTCCCGGCTCCTGAAGATCCCTATCCTTGATCAGCTACCCTTCAACGGTACAGAAAAGGAACCCAAGCTTGAAGAGATTGCTAAAGCCTTGTGTTGTACCCCAAAATTTTCCCTCCCATTTCCTCAACATTTTCTCATCACAAGACCTTTGAAGATCAAGATCCAATTAGGGTTTCCTCTGCTCAAGACTTCTCCTCGCACTGTTAACCCAAATTAGGGTTTGGGGTTGAACAAAGATGTTTTGACCTAAAATGCCTAAGATGACTTTCATGCTTCATGTTAGACTCCCAAGATTATCCATACCAAGTTTCAAGTCTTGATTCCAGATTTTGCCCAGTCAATTGGACAGTTGACCTAGAAATCAGCTGTATTGGGGAAAAAGTCAACTGTGGTCAATTGATAGTCAAATCTCATGAAAATTGACCCACATCAACATTATGAACTCATATGGACCATTTGATCAAGTTTGGATCACAATTCCACAAGAAATTTAATCAGATCACCAAAAGGGCAAAATGGTCATTTTTAGGGTTTTGACTGCACAAAGGCAATTTTTGACTGTTTGACCTAGCCAATGGCAAATCAAGCTCACATATGGACTCAAGGACTCAATGAAATGGTCTTGACACATTCATCAAGCTCAAAAGATCCCAAGTACACAAGGTTGACAGTTGAATTTCCCAGTCAATTGATCAATTTTGACTGTATACTGAAAAGTCAAACTTTGACTTTTTGGTCAAAATCAAGAGTCAAGATTCATTTTTCATCAAAACATGCAAAATCATGAAACTTGTTCACCAAGAAATCACAAAATGCAAATTAGGGTTAGAAAATGGAATTTTTCATAACTTAGAATTTTTCTAAGTTATGAAAAACCCTAATTTTTTCCCAACTTTGCCCCATCTTTTAACCAAGATCCATTTGGATTCAAACAAAAGTCAAAAAATGAAAGTTGTATCTTGTTGCATAATCTACAACTTTGATTCACAAAGTTTTCTCATTTGAAGCTTGTATCTCAAGTTACAATTTTTTGAATAAGGGCACTAAACCATTTTTAACTTAGTGAAATTTTAACCTATCTTGACAAGGTTTTCTACCCCACTTCAAGGCCATTTTTCATACCCTTCCACTTGGAATTTCAATTTGCATTTCAAAGATGGATTGTAGTACACATTCCAAGCTTTCCAAAATGTCCAAGAACTCATCAAACAACCTCATAACTTGAGAGATTCGAATTTCACAAGTTGGCAAAAATTCACTTTTGTTCTTCATCAAAACATGTCCATAACCTTACCATTTGAACTCAGCATGCTTTAGTCAAGATTACAGGTCCTTAAACCAAGTTACACTCCATAATTTAATGCATATTCAATGTGTTAAAGTGTTGTTCTTTGAGTGCAAGCATTGTATGAGGGTTTAATCCCAAAATGGATAAAGCAAATTGGCCATTTTTGTATAAAGTAGCTTTATGTCAAATTAGAAATCCAACAAGTACATGGAAAATCTGCTTGGCACAAGATTATGTGCATAACACACTGATCAAGAGAAGCTTATGCAGCACATTAGGGGGTCCTCTACTGACCTAGAAAGCCAAGTTGCATTTTGTTGCTTCACATAGAAGAAAAGTCCATAACTTGTAACAACTCTCATCTCAGCTCACTATCACAAGAACAAAGTTATCCAACACCTTCCAAAGAACATAACCAAGCCAAGACACGACCCTTGCACCTCAAAAACACTCTCCATCTCAGAATCATCCTCAAACTGCAAAAACAGGGTTGCCTCTGCAGTTTGAGGGCCAACTTCATTTTCTCTCGAGCATTCTTGCTAAAATCAGTTCATACACATTCCCTAGCATATATGCAAGCTAACCATGACCTAAAACCTGACCTGTAATCCCTCTAACAGCTTCCACCATTTTCACATTTTTGACTTGCAGGTGAAGTTCTATAGCTTGATTCAGAAGATCTCAAGACAAAGTAAGCATTGAAACAGCATCCCTGGACCTCAAGGAAGCTTTTCCAATCATCCCCTTGCACTGAAAGTTCCTCATTCTCCAGATAGAAGTTCAACTGCACAGGTAAAACTTTGAACTCGTATCTCTCTTATTATGTATCTTTAGTCTTAAGTTTGTGAAGAAACAAGGTTCTACTCATAGCCCTGAACATGTACATATCTTTACATTTCATTTCTTTTGCCTGAGTAGAGAGAATTTGGAGTTTGAAAATGGCAGAAAAACTAGGTTAGGATTTGGGGGAGGAGAAATTCTCCCTCATCTTAGAGAGTTAGGTCAAGTTCCATACATGGTTAGAATCGTCTCTTCATACTGAACATTTGTTGTGTTATGAGTTTTTGCTAAAAAGCCAGGAATCAAGAGTTGGAAGATGATGAACATGGCGCGCGTTTTTTCAAATATTGTTGCTGGAGGTTGAAGACAGTGGTCTTTGGGCTGGGCTTGTGTGTCTTTTCTTATTTGCACCACTATTTTGCTTTTACACCCCCAAGGCCCATTTGCTGATTCCTTTGACTTTTTTGACTTTTTTTCTTTTTTATTTGACTTTGTTTATTTTTTCTCATAACATTAAAAAAATAAAAATATTTTTTCCATCATTTTTTTGAATTTATTGCATATTTATTTGATTATTTCTTTTGATTAAACAAAAATATTATATATACTATTATTTAGAATAAATATAAAAAATAGTGTAAATACATTTTTTATTTTTATTTACCTTCTGAAAATATTTCACATAAAAATACTTTTTTTTATTATTATTATTTATTTTATTAAAATATTAAATATATTATTTTGTATATAATGCATATTTAAGAACTTAATATATATATATATATATATATATATATATATATATATATATATATATATATATATATATATATATATATATATATATATATATATATATATATATGTTTATTAATATATTTAAGTTAAAATATAAAAATACTTGAATTTTTCATTTTTATTAATATTTGATACAAAAAATACTTTTTCATAATATACTTCACTTTATTTTTATTTTTGTACATAATAAATAAATACTTGTATTAAATCAAATAATAATACATTTTCTTTAATAAAATTAGGGTTTTGCCCTAAATTCAAAATACTCAAAAATAATACCTTTTTATTTTCTTATTTTATTTTATATAAACCATACTTTTTTCATACATATAAAAACTTTCTTTTTTGCATTTTTGCATATTTACTTCATTTCCATTTAATTATGCAATTTATTTACCTTGCAAATATTCAAAAATGATGTAATAATTTAGATTTAAATTCTTGTCAATATCCCCATTTGAACATTTGTACCCCCCTTCCCATATTTGGTTTTGTAATAGCTTAGTAAATTTATTTTCGCACTTTATTGCTTTCTAATTATGCCATGTTAGAATTAGGGTTTGTATGCGAAAAACGACAAAAAATAGTTATGACCTAATCTCAAGATAAACAAGCATGAAAATGGACACACAAATCACACTTGCACCCCCTAGGGTACTCCACTTGTTGCCCTTCAAAATGGGCCATATTGCATGTTAGGTCTCTTTGGGCAAAACAAACAAATTGAATGATCATAGTCCCTCGATAACATTTTCAAAATACTTCCAAAACAAATGATCAAGTCCCTTAAAGAAAATGCCCAAAGATACTTGACACCATTGTAATTATGGTCTAAACGATGACCCGCGCCTGTCCCTTTCACATCCTAAACATAAGATTGTCCACCAAATACAATGGTGGAACAAACTTGTTCAAAGGGTTAAAACATAGCAATAATCTTTTGAGAAATTTAGGAGTAGATAACCTCTTAGTTACTTGAATCAATCTTGCAAACTAAAACACTTGCCTATTTCAAAAAACACACATCACTACACTTTCAAAATAACTTTCAAAAACAAATGAAAACCTTTTCAAAAGACGTACATCTTTGTATACATCCCCACATGGATCATTACAAAGGTTGCCACCACATTGGCCTCTTTTCAAAACATTTTCAAACCCACACACTCAAGCACCATTTAAAACAATTGAAAACAAAAAGGCAAGTGATCTAAGCAAGTAACTAAGAGCCCATGGATAACCATGGATAGAGAGGGTGCTAATACCTTCCCTTTCTATAATCTACTCCCCGAACCTAAGAAAACATCTCAAAAGGTTTTTGCTGTGCTTTTTAACCTTTCCTTAGGATAAAATAAAAAGTCGGTGGCGACTCTTGCTCAACCGAAACATTTGCGAATACAAACGCAAAACACTAGTCAGTTCTCCCACCGTATCACAGAACTGGCGACTCTGCTGGGGAGTTCTTTAAAAGTGGAGTAACCTTAGGGCTTAGATCACCTTTGTTTTCAATTGTTTGCTTTGTTTGCTTTTATATTTGTGGGCTTTGCATCGGAGTTTCATAGATCCTAACCCGGATCTGGGAAATACCCTTTTTAGGTAGCATAATCTGTGAGGGACCTGTCCGGCGTAGACCGACATGGGTGAAGCAGTGGCTACGTTGGTGTGGCATCTTAGTTTGCACTTATATCCCTTGTGTTGCAACGGGGAGAATATAGGTCTTCTAAGGAGTCATTAAACACCAACCAACCTTAGAACCCTAAATTGACCAACTTGGCTATTAGGACAGTAGCAGTATGCTACACTCATTGAGGCTAAACTCTCGAGATGGTTCTGGCCGCGAGAAAAGATTGCGATGCTGGAGTTATGACAGATTGAGAGTAGCCAATGATTTGAGATTCTCTAGAACCCGGTTACTTTTGATAGGACAGGTTTTAACCAACAAAACCAAAAGAGGGTAATACCTGAAACTCATGCTGGCCTGAAACCTAAGGGTGTCTTGTGTGACTTGTGTGCCTTATTTACCTATGTGAATACTTGTGGTGTGCTTCATCATAGCATCATGCCATCATACCATTTCATGCATCCTGTATAAAGGGCTAACCCATTTCAAAGACAAAAAGAGTTTCATCTTTGCTCTGTTTTGCAGGACATCATGATGCCCGTGCGTAGGAATAATGTCCGACTCAACTTTGTTCAACCACCAGTTTTACTCAAGGATTTGGTTGGAAGGATTCCAAACACTTCTTCCTTCATCAACAGACATGGTTCTCTCCTTGGCTTGGTCACTGCAAAATGGGACCAACAACTGATAAGTGTTCTGACCCAGTTTTATGACCCTCTGTACCATTGTTTCACCTTTCAAGACTTCCAACTGGTTCCTACTCTGGAAGAATTTTCTTATTTGCTTGGGATCCCTGTCTTGGAACAAACTCCATTCACTGGTTTGGAAAAGACTCCTAGGCCTGAAGAGATTGCTGCAATTCTCCCCTTGACCAAAGAAGAGGTATTGTCCAACTGGGAAGCTAGAAATGGGGTAAAGGGCTTTTTGGTCAAATTTCTGGTTGGCAAAGCTAATGATTTCTGGAATGACTTGGACTTCAAGGCGTACGAGGATATTCTGGCTCTTTTGATCTATGGTCTGGTACTGTTTCCCAATCCTGACACCTTTATCAGTATCTATGTCATAAGGATCTTCATGTCTCGGAATCCTGTACCCACTCTTTTGGGTGATATCCTGCAACAACTCTATGCTCGTACTGCTCGAAAACGGGGAACTCCGTGGTGTTGTGCTCCTTTGCTAGTAAGGTGGTTTATTTCGCACCTTCCTAAGTTCGCGCTGAAGAATGAAGAAGGAAAAGGTTGGGCTCGGAGGTTAATGTATCTCACTGATAATGACATCACCTGGACTCTCAGAGGTTTGGATGAGGTAGCTGTTATTGACCATTGCAGAGAATACCCTAATGTCCCGTTGATTGGTATCCAAGGAGGAATCTCTTACAATCCATGCTTAGCTCTCCGTCAGTTTGGAAGAGCCAGAGGAGATGGGCCTCATGAAATGCTGGTTCCTCACTTCCATTTTGAGTTTCAGGCAGACAGTGACAAACTACGCCAGGGATTCATTAGAGCCTGGGACAGAATCCACAAAGCCGACCCACATGAGTTGGGACCAAATACTTCCCTGCCATTGAAGCCCTATTGCAAATGGGTCCGCATCCGTGCTCAAAGGTTAGGTATGCCCTACGAAGCTGTTAGACCTCTCATTCTTGAGTCTCCTGTTGAAGATGGGGTTCCTCCAACTGTCCTCCCTCCTCAGATACCTACTGATTTTGACACCATGAAGAGATCTTGGGCGCAGCTAAAGGAAGAACGGGATTTCTATCGGGAGAAATTCAACGAGCAGGAACGGAAGATCCAGAGGCTGACTAAGCGATTGGAGGAAGAACGGGTCCTGAACAACTACATCAGCACTGAAAAGAGGAGGCCATGGGAGCATTGATGAGCTTTGGATGTTTCCTTTTATAGTTTTATTTCCTTTCCAGTATTTTTCATTCCTGTAATGCCTAAGGGCAAGTTGTTGAACAATTGAAATTTTAATCTGATGAAGTGTGTTTCCCTTTTTGTCTATAAAGTTGAATCTTGTTTGTCTTTGAAAACATAAAACATACGCATTCCATTGCACCATATACATAGCAGGTACCCTATTTCACAGGTTGCTTAATCTCCTTCGCTGTTTATTTTGCACAGTCATCATGAATCCAAACCCATCCAGTGAGCAAGCAATCAAGGCCCTTCAGGCCCAAAGTGCACAGTTTCAAGAGATGGTCCTAAGCCTAGCCCAAGGTCAGCAAGAGTTGAAGACTCTACTCCTGAAGAAAAAGAAGAAAAAGAGGACTGCGTTGTTCAACACCGGACGCAGATTTGGGAACACACTCCATAATGAAGCTGATCCAACTACTTCTTCTGCTGAGAAAAACAGTCCCCAAGGGGGAGGAGCTCCTAGCCCCGCAGTCTCCGACAACGAGACAGACTATAACGACGAACAATACCCACCTGCTGCTGACAGATACAAGCAATTGGAGGACCGCTTAAGCGCCATGGAAATTCAGAATGTGCCGGGGCTGGATTTCGGAGATTTGGGGTTATCTTATGGGGTAGTAATTCCACACAAGTTTAAGGTGCCTGCCTTCGCCAAGTATGATGGGGTCTCCTGCCCAAAGCTGCATCTAAGGTCGTACGTAAGGAAGATCCAACCTTATACAGCGGATAAGAACCTCTGGATTCACTTCTTCCAAGATAGCCTCTCGGGGTCACAGCTTGAATGGTTCTACCAATTAGATGGAACCAGCATCCGACACTGGGAAGATTTGGCAACCGCATTCTACAGACAATACCAATACAATTCTGATCTCGCTCCTACACGTACCCAACTTCAGGGTATGTCTCTAGGAACGGGTGAAGGGTTCAAAGAGTACGCACAAAAATGGAGAGATTTGGCTGGTAGGGTGCAGCCTCCATTAACTGATCGTGAGCTGGTTGATATGTTTCTAGGGACGTTGTCTGGTCCGTTTTTCAATCATTTGGTTGGTAACTCTTCCGCTGGGTTTACAGATTTGATATTGACGGGAGAAAGAATTGAAGCTGGCATCAGGTCAGGAAATATACAAAAGGCTGCCTCCATAAGTGCTGAGAAGAGGCCGTTTAAGAAAGAAGCAAGTGCCGTCTATGGTCCTAGAAGACAGATCAAGCCCGAAAGTCGCCAAGCCGTCAATGCTTTGGTCATCTCAAAACCTGTTGCTGCTCCTCAGCAGTACAATCAACAAAGAAGCGAAAGGCCCAAGAGGCAGTATACCCGACTGAGTATGACCTTATCTCAAATTTTACCCCAACTGTTATCCACCAACCTGGTGACCCTCAAAGAAGCTCCTAAGGTCGTCAACACTGCGTCTCCTAAGTATAACCCAAATGCCCGGTGTGCTTATCATTCTGATAGTCCCGGGCACACTACTGATGATTGCTGGGCCCTGAGAAACAAGGTGCAAGACCTGATCGACGCAAAGGAAATTCAGTTTGAAGCGCCGGAGAGACCAAATGTTGTAACTGCTCCTATGCCCCAACATAGAGTAAATGCCATTGAAGAAGAACTGTATGCTGTTTCGGTAAATGAAGTTGTCACCCCTCTGAGGACTGTCAAGAAGAACCTACTGCGGGCCGGTTTATTTCCAGGTTGCAGTGAAGGTTTCCTGTTCTGTGCTGATTCCCTATCTGGTTGTCCCTTGCTGAGGTTAGGCGTCCAAAGCCTAATGGATAGCAAGGAGATTCTGTTTGAGAAGTCTGATGTTCAGTTGGTTCCGGTAAAAGAAGTTTCTGTGGTTACCATCTTCAATAATCCAATCAAGGCTCTCCCGAAGAAGCCTGTTCAAATCATAACTGTTGCACCTGTGGTTATTACTGTTTCGGGGCCTCTCCCCTACGTATCTGATAAAGCTGTCCCCTGGCGTTATGGGGCAGACGTATATGTAAATGGAATCAAACAAGAATTCGACACTGGCGCCAGTATCTGCGATATCACTGGTCCAGCCAAGGTCACCCGCAGTGGCAGGCTCTTCTCGCCTGACATTGCACCGCCCGCTATTCGAAGACCCCTCCTTATAACACCTACAAGTGTACCTGTTACTGTTGCTGATCAAGTTGTTTCCCCTTCCGCCGAGTCGTCTAATGCTCGGGGCAAAGGGATTGAAGAGGAGCCTGCCCAGATGGAGGCACCAATACCTATAAATGCTGAGGCCTCCCAACAAGAAATGGAGGAAATCCTGAAAATAATAAAGAAAAGTGATTTCAATGTTGTCGAGCAGCTGGGGCATACGCCCTCCAAGATCTCCATGCTCTCTTTATTGCTATGCTTCGAGGCCCATGCTAAAGCCTTGATTTCATTTCTCAAGACGGCCCATGTGCCACAGGAGACATCTGCAGTCCAGTTCACTGATTGCGTAGCAAATCTGACAGCAGACAATGGCTTGGGTTTTTCAGATGCTGACCTGACTGCGAAGGGAAGAGACCACAATGATGCCCTGCATGTCTCTATCGAGTGCAGGGGCACTACTCTGGCGCATGTATTGGTGGATACTGGTTCTTCCTTGAATGTTCTACCGAAAAAGGCTTTAGACCATTTGGATTATGAAGGCCTAGAACTGAAGCCCAGCAATATCATCGTCAGGGCCTTTGACGGTTCAAAAAGGATGGTTCATGGAGAGGTTAACATCCCTATTCGTGTGGGCTCTCAAGTATTTGACTCTACTTTTTATGTGATGGATATACGTCCATCGTACTCTTGTCTACTGGGTCGACCTTGGATCCATAAAGCTGGGGCTGTGACCTCTACCTTGCACCAGAAGCTGAAGTACCCTGTCAGGGGGAAGATCGTCACTGTGTAAGGAGAAGAGGAGTATATGGTGAGCCATTTGAATTCCTTCAGATACATTGAGATGGACGGGGAGTTCATTGAAACCCCCTTTCAGCACTTCGAGGAGGTACATCCAATTTCAGCAGCAGCAGAAACAACAGTTGAAGAGAATGTTTCCTTGAAGATGGCTTCCCTAAGGGATGCCCGGGCTGTGGTTCAGAAAGGCAATTATGCAAACTGAGGTCAGCTTCCTGACTTCACTCAGAAGAACGACAAGTTTGGGCTGGGCTTTACTGCAGAGGCTCAGAGGGATGTGCGCAAGGAGAAGGTCAGAAAGGCTCCGGTGTTTATCTCCAGCTCAAGGGTGAATGCTATTGAGGAGGATGTGGAGGAAGCAGAATTTGACAGTTGGATCTACCCGACTACCAGCAACGGACCAAGCAACTGGACGGCAAAGGATTTTACACCTATCACATTTGTCACGCAGTAATTGATTTCTTTTGATTTTCAATTTGTAACAAACAATATGTTAAAACTTTGTTGGCTCGGTGTCCTACCCGGGGCATCGTAGCTCCATTTGTGAGGGCTTTTTGTATGACATTTCCATATATCATCAATCAAAACATTGGACGTTTGTTGCATTTCAAATCTTGCGCTCTTTTCCTTTCTGTGTTATATATATTTCAAAACAGCTATATTTACACACACTCACTTATACAGGTTTCAATCCACTCTGGATCTCACTGGTAACAGCTCTGCTACCGCCAGTTATGACTTCGAAAATCCGATCAACTTGGCCGAAGACGAAGGTGAAGATGATTGCGAAGTGCCTGGTGAACTTGCGAGACTACTACTCCAGGAAGAGAGGGCTATTCAGCCACATGAAGAGCCGGTAGAGACAACTAACCTGGGTACTGAGGCAGATAGGAAAGAGGTCAAGATTGGTGCCAATCTAGAGCTCAGCGTGAAGCAACGATTGATCCAGATGCTACAGGATTACATGGAAATTTTTGCTTGGTCCTATGAAGATATGCCTGGTTTGGATGCCGACATTGTAGTTCACCACCTACCAACCAAGGAAGATTGCCCTCCGGTAAAGCAAAAAGTCCGACGGATGCGACCAGAGATGTCTGAGAAGATCAAGGCCGAGGTTATGAAACAGTTTGATGCCGGGTTCCTTGCAGTGACTTCTTACCCTCAGTGGGTTGCCAACGTGGTGCCGGTACCAAAGAAGGACGGTAAGGTCAGAATGTGTGTTGACTACAGGGATCTGAACAGGGCCAGCCCCAAGGATGACTTCCCCCTACCTCACATTGATGTCCTTGTTGACAATACAGCTCAACACAAGGTGTTCTCCTTCATGGATGGTTTTTCAGGGTATAATCAGATCAAGATGGCTCCGGAAGATATGGAGAAGACTACCTTTGTGACTCAGTGGGGCACCTTCTGTTATAAGGTCATGCCATTCGGATTGAAAAATGCTGGGGCAACCTATCAACGTGCCATGGTTGCTTTATTTCATGATATGATCCATCATGAGATTGAGGTATACGTTGATGATATGATTGCAAGGTCTCAAACTGAGGAGGAGCACCTTGACCATCTGAGGAAGTTGTTTGACCGACTCAAGTTATACAAGCTGAGGTTGAATCCCAACAAATGCACCTTTGGGGTAAGATCCGGAAAATTGCTAGGTTTCATTGTAAGTGATAAAGGTATTCAGGTGGACCCTGCCAAGGTAAAAGCCATACAAGAGATGCCGACTCCAAAAACAGAGAAAGAAGTCAGAGGCTTCTTGGGACGACTAAATTACATTGCCCGATTCATCTCACACTTGACTGCTACTTGTGAGCCAATCTTCAAATTGCTGAAGAAAGATCAAGTAGTACGCTGGAACGATGAATTTCAGGCCGCCTTTGAAAAGATAAAGGAATATCTCCAAGAGCCACCCATTCTTATGCCACCGGTGAAAGGAAGACCTCTGATACTATACTTGACAGTACTTGACAATTCAATGGGGTGTGTGTTGGGGCAGCATGACGAGTCTGGCCGAAAAGAGCACGCTATTTATTACTTGAGCAAAAAGTTTACCGACTGTGAGTCTCGTTACTCACTGCTTGAGAAAACTTGCTGCGCTCTTGTATGGGCTGCTCGCCGGCTGAGACAGTATATGCTGACTCACACTACTTTATTGATTTCAAAAATGGATCCCATCAAGTACATATTTGAAAAGCCCGCTCTGTCTGGAAGAATAGCGAGATGGAAAATGATCTTAACATAATATGATATCCAGTATACAACTCAGAAAGCAATTAAGGGAAGTGTACTGGCAGATCATTTGGCACACCAACCTGTGGACGATTACCAATCATTGAACTTTGATTTTCCGGACGAAGACATCATGGTGGTAACGGACTGTGAAGTACCTGGACCGGATGAAGGACCTGAGGAAGGATCCCGATGGTCTATGCATTTTGATGGAGCCTCCAATGCTTTGGGTAACGGCGTCGGCGCTGTAATCATATCTCCCAAAGGAACTCATACTCCCCTCACCGCCCGATTATGTTTCAGCTGCACCAACAATATGGCAGAATATGAGGCATGTATCATGGGTTTACAAGCTGCAATCGACTTAAGGATCAAATTTCTAAGTGTCTTCGGAGATTCCGCTCTCGTGATCAATCAGATCAAAGGCGAGTGGGATACGAAACACCCGAATCTTATTCCTTACAAGGAGTATGTGTCGACCTTGCTTCCCCACTTTGAAGAGATAACTTTCGAACACTTCCCTAGAGAGGAGAATCAGCTAGCGGACGCCCTAGCTACGATGTCTTCAATGTTCAAAGTTAAATGGGACAATGAGGCTCCCCGAATCATTATCTGGAAGTTGGATGAACCGGCATATTGCTGCGAGCTCGAGGCTGAGGAGGTGATCGAAAAACCCTGGTATCATGAGGTGAAGAGGTACTTGGAAACTCAGGAATACCCTGAAGGTGCGTCTGTTAATGATAAGAAGTTCATGAGGAGGTTTGCTGCAAAATTCTTCCTCAGCAACGGCATTCTCTACAAACGGAATCATGATTCAACTCTGCTACGTTGTGTGGATAAGGCGGAAGCAGAGAAAATCATGATAGAACTGCATGAAGGCAAATTTGGAACACATTCCAGTGGACACACCATGGCTAAGAAAATCCTTCGGGCAGGATATTTCTGGTCCACAATGGAAGCCGATTGTTACCAACACTCCCGAACCTGTCATAAATGCCAGATCTATGCTGACAAGGTGCATATCCCTCCGGTTCCTTTGAATGTCCTGACGGCACCTTGGCCTTTTGCAATGTGGGGCATCGATATGATCGGCGAGATCCGACCGACAGCATCCAATGGGCATCGCTTCATCTTGGTGGCGATCGATTATTTCACGAAATGGGTTGAGGCAGCTTCCTATGCCACAATAACCAAGAGCGTCGTGGCACGTTTCATCCGGCATAATCTGATCTGTCGGTACGGAGTCCCGGAAAGAATCATTACGGACAACGGTACCAATCTCAATAACAAAATGATCACTGAACTCTGTGAACAATTCAAGATACAGCACCACAATTCTTCTCCCTACCGGCCAAAAATGAATGGGGCTGTAGAGGCAGCTAATAAAAATATCAAGAAAATTGTGCAGAAGATGACAGTGACCTATAAAGATTGGCACGAGATGTTACCGTTCGCTCTTCATGGGTACCGCACCTCAGCAAGGACGTCAACCGGGGCAACTCCCTTCTCCCTGGTCTATGGCATGGAGGCAGTCTTGCCAATTGAAGTCCAGATACCCTCTCTCCGGATAATGAAGGATGCAGACTTGAGTGAAGATGACTGGATCCAGACTCGACTGGATCAATTAAATCTGATTGACGAAAAGAGGCTCACTGCTATCTGTCATGGTCAAACGTATCAAAAACGGATGATCAGGGCATTTAACAAGAGAGTCAGACCACAAGAGTATCAAGTTGGGGACCTGGTAATCAAACGCATCATTCTTCCTCAAAGTGATCCCCGGGGCAAATGGACCCCTACATACGAGGGGCCATTTGTGGTTAAACGTGTGTTCTCAGGAGGAGCCATGATCCTAACCACCATGGATGGTGACGACCTTCCTCACCCCGCCAATGCAGACATAGTGAAAAAATACTACGCATGAATAAAAGACCCGCTAGGTTGACATACCTAGGCAAAATAAGGGCTTCCCGGCGAACCAAAAGGGTTCGGGCAAAAATAAGGGATGAAATGAATAAAAATCTGTACACCCGGCAAGTCAAAAACCTGAAAAGGCGGCTTGGGCAAAAATGGGTATCCCGGTGGACTGAAAACCCGAAAGGGCGGTCCGGGCAAAAGTTAGGGATAAAGCGTAACACTATGTCTCATTGGATCACTTCGCATCCGGAATTCGGCATCAACTATCTGGCTCAGACTTTGGCATCAACCAATCAGCTTCATCTTCAACCAGGCAGCAAAGCGATGAGACGCTTGGAGACATAAAGGCGATAGCAGAGTTGGAACCCAGTGGGATTGTTCACATAGCTGTTTTGTTTTCTTTTCGAAATTGTAAACTCTATATTATTTGGCGGCGTCCTCTTACTAGGATGTCAGCCTCTTGTACAAAAACGCCTATTCACAGGCAAAGTTTAAATCAATACAAATTCACTTGTCCATACAAATTACCATTGTTTTCCTTTTTTCTATTTTGTCTTGCGAAGAACGTCCAATGTTCATTCTTGATATATGCATTTGACATTAAATTGCTGATTCGTAAATGTTTGCATATGAAACAAGAGATTGATTACAGGTGACATCAGAGACAGGGGAAATGTGGAGTTGTCTGGTGCAGTCTGGTTGCTTTGTCCGCCAAGGTACCCAGGTAGATTCGACCGAAGAGTGTGACCAAATCATCTCAACTCCCCACAGAGTAAGACAAGATTCAGCAATACTTTCCCCAAGCGGAGTTGATTCCCTGTCAATCCTGAAAAAACACAACATTCCCCGGCAGATCTTAAAGCTCATCCCCGATAGATTCTGGAAGCTTGTTCCCTACAGGATACGGACGTCTCTCCCGAGCTTTATTCAGAGTTATTCCTCACAAGGGCTTATAACTGGGTTATCCTCAGCTAATTACCACGGAAGATCGCCTTTGGCAAGGTTCTTTCAATCCTCGGCAGGAGTCTATCTTTGGTATTCCCCAGCGGAGTTTATCTTTGGTAATCCCCAGCGGAATCCATCATCGAAGTCCTCAACAGGCCTCTCAGCAAAACTTCGGCCAAGTATCTCTTCCACAGAGCAACTCCCCGGCCGATCGTCAAGGATTTATTTTCTTAAGACGAGATTACATTCATAGACATTTCACATTTTCATACATCTTGCTTACATACATGATAAAGTACATACAACACAATCTCATATGTCATACATCATGACATTGCATACAACTTATGTTTTTTCCTTTTCAGGGAAAAAGACAATCCCAAGGACAACTACCTTCAACTATCACATTTCCAGACTCGATTCCTGTATCTAGCCAGGGCACGTCTGAAGAGTTTGAAGATTCGATTCCTGTATCCAGCCAGGGCATATCTAACAACTATCGCAATTCTGGATTCGACTCCTGTATCCAGCCAGGGCATATCTGTTGACCGCATTTCCAGACTCGATTCCTGTATCTAGCCAGGGCACGTCTGAAGAGTTCGAAGATTCGATTCCTGTATCCAGCCAGGGCATATCTAACAACTATCACAATTCCGGACTCGATTCCTGTATCTAGCCAGGGCACGTCTGAAGATTTCCATATTCGATTCCTGTATCCAGCCAGGGCACATCTGCGAGCAACCAATTGTAGATTCGACACCTGTATCTAGCCAGGGCATATCTGCATGAGGAGATTGAAGATCAAACACCTGTAGCAAGCCAGGAAAACATCTGTCTTTCTCAAATACGCAAGTTCTCGCTAAGGAATCTCTGACGCGATCAACACTTCCAAATGGCATCTATAAGCCCATTCCCGACAAGGTTCTGTCACATCTCCAGATGGCGTCTATAAGCCTATCTCCCTATCCACCATCTCTCCAAATGGCATCTATAAGCCCATTCCCGACATCACATTTACTGATACTCCAACATGCGAGTGCAAATTTCCGGGCACTCTAGTGTCCAATCTCCTTTTACCCTCGAGTCACGAAAGGAAAACTTGCCAATCTAACTCTTCAGGTCCAAGAAGATTGAACAGGGGCAACTGTTGTACCCCAAAATTTGCCCTCCCATTTCCTCAACATTTTCTCATCACAAGACCTTTGAAGATCAAGATCCAATTAGGGTTTCCTCTGCTCAAGACTTCTCCTCGCACTGTTAACCCAAATTAGGGTTTGGGGTTGAACAAAGATGTTTTGACCTAAAATGCCTAAGATGACTTTCATGCTTCATGTTAGACTCCCAAGATTATCCATACCAAGTTTCAAGTCTTGATTCCATATTTTGCCCAGTCAATTGGACAGTTGACCTAGAAATCAGCTGTATTGGGGAAAAAGTCAACTGTGGTCAATTGACAGTCAAATCTCATGAAAATTGACCCACATCAACATTATGAACTCATATGGACCATTTGATCAAGTTTGGATCACAATTCCACAAGAAATTTGATCAGATCACCAAAAGGGCAAAATGGTCATTTTTAGGGTTTTGACTGCACAAAGGCAATTTTTGACTGTTTGACCTAGCCAATGGCAAATCAAGCTCACATATGGACTCAAGGACTCAATGAAATGGTCTTGACACATTCATCAAGCTCAAAAGATCCCAAGTACACAAGGTTGACAGTTGAATTTCCCAGTCAATTGATCAATTTTGACTGTATACTGAAAAGTCAAACTTTGACTTTTTGGTCAAAATCAAGAGTCAAGATTCATTTTTCATCAAAACATGCAAAATCATGAAACTTGTTCACCAAGAAATCACAAAATGCAAATTAGGGTTAGAAAATGGAATTTTTCATAACTTAGAATTTTTCTAAGTTATGAAAAACCCTAATTTTTTCCCAACTTTGCCCCATCTTTTCACCAAGATCCATTTGGATTCAAACAAAAGTCAAAACATGAAAGTTGTAGCTTGTTGCATAATCTACAACTTTGATTCACAAAGTTTTCTCATTTGAAGCTTGTATCTCAAGTTACAATTTTTTGAATAAGGGCACTAAACCATTTTTAACTTAGTGAAATTTTAACCTATCTTGACAAGGTTTTCTACCCCACTTCAAGGCCATTTTTCATACCCTTCCACTTGGAATTTCAATTTGCATTTCAAAGATGGATTGTAGTACACATTCCAAGATTTCCAAAATGTCCAAGAACTCATCAAACAACCTCATAACTTGAGAGATTCGAATTTCACAAGTTGGCAAAAATTCACTTTTGTTCTTCATCAAAACATGTCCATAACCTTACCATTTGAACTCAGCATGCTTTAGGCAAGATTACAGGTCCTTAAACCAAGTTACACTCTATAATTTAATGCATATTCAATGTGTTAAAGTGTTGTTCTTTGAGTGCAAGCATTGTATGAGGGTTTAATCCCAAAATGGATAAAGCAAATTGGCCATTTTTGTATAAAGTAGCTTTATGTCAAATTAGAAATCCAACAAGTACATGGAAAATCTGCTTGGCACAAGATTATGTGCATAACACACTGATCAAGAGAAGCTTATGCAGCACATTAGGGGGTCCTCTACTGACCTAGAAAGCCAAGTTGCATTTTGTTGCTTCACATAGAAGAAAAGTCCATAACTTGTAACAACTCTCATCTCAGCTCACTATCACAAGAACAAAGTTATCCAACACCTTCCAAAGAACATAACCAAGCCAAGACACGACCCTTGCACCTCAAAAACACTCTCCATCTCAGAATCATCCTCAAACTGCAAAAACAGGGTTGCCTCTGCAGTTTGAGGGCCAACTTCATTTTCTCTCGAGCATTCTTGCTAAAATCAGTTCATACACATTCCCTAGCATATATGCAAGCTAACCATGACCTAAAACCTGACCTGTAATCCCTCTAACAGCTTCCACCATTTTCACATTTTTGACTTGCAGGTGAAGTTCTATAGCTTGATTCAGAAGCTCTCAAGACAAAGTAAGCATTGAAACAGCATCCCTGGACCTCAAGGAAGCTTTTCCAATCATCCCCTTGCACTGAAAGTTCCTCATTCTCCAGATAGAAGTTCAACTGCACAGGTAAAACTTTGAACTCGTATCTCTCTTATTATGTATCTTTAGTCTTAAGTTTGTGAAGAAACAAGGTTCTACTCATAGCCCTGAACATGTACATATCTTTACATTTCATTTCTTTTGCCTGAGTAGAGAGAATTTGGAGTTTGAAAATGGCAGAAAAACTAGGTTAGGATTTGGGGGAGGAGAAATTCTCCCTCATCTTAGAGAGTTAGGTCAAGTTCCATACATGGTTAGAATCGTCTCTTCATACTGAACATTTGTTGTGTTATGAGTTTTTGCTAAAAAGCCAGGAATCAAGAGTTGGAAGATGATGAACATGGCGCGCGTTTTTTCAAATATTGTTGCTGGAGGTTGAAGACAGTGGTCTTTGGGCTGGGCTTGTGTGTCTTTTCTTATTTGCACCACTATTTTGCTTTTACACCCCCAAGGCCCATTTGCTGATTCCTTTGACTTTTTTGACTTTTTTTCTTTTTTATTTGACTTTGTTTATTTTTTCTCATAACATTAAAAAAATAAAAATATTTTTTCCATCATTTTTTTGAATTTATTGCATATTTATTTGATTATTTCTTTTGATTAAACAAAAATATTATATATACTATTATTTAGAATAAATATAAAAAATAGTGTAAATACATTTTTTATTTTTATTTACCTTCTGAAAATATTTCACATAAAAATACTTTTTTTTATTATTATTATTTATTTTATTAAAATATTAAATATATTATTTTGTATATAAGGCATATTTAAGAACTTAATATATATATATATATATATATATATATATATATATATATATATATATATATATATATATATATATATATATATATATATATATATATATATATATATATATATATATATATATATATATATATATATATATATATATATATATATATATATATATATATATATATATATATATATATATATATATATATGTTTATTAATATATTTAAGTTAAAATATAAAAATACTTGAATTTTTAATTTTTATTAATATTTGATACAAAAAATACTTTTTCATAATATACTTCACTTTATTTTTATTTTTGTACATAATAAATAAATACTTGTATTAAATCAAATAATAATACATTTTCTTTAATAAAATTAGGGTTTTGCCCTAAATTCAAAATACTCAAAAATAATACCTTTTTATTTTCTTATTTTATTTTATATAAACCATACTTTTTTCATACATATAAAAACTTTCTTTTTTGCATTTTTGCATATTTACTTCATTTCCATTTAATTATGCAATTTATTTACCTTGCAAATATTCAAAAATGATGTAATAATTTAGATTTAAATTCTTGTCAATATCCCCATTTGAACATTTGTACCCCCTTTCCCATATTTGGTTTTGTAATAGCTTAGTAAATTTATTTTCGCACTTTATTGCTTTCTAATTATGCCATGTTAGAATTAGGGTTTGTATGCGAAAAACGACAAAAAATAGTTATGACCTAATCTCAAGATAAACAAGCATGAAAATGGACACACAAATCACACTTGCACCCCCTAGGGTACTCCACTTGTTGCCCTTCAAAATGGGCCATATTGCATGTTAGGTCTCTTTGGGCAAAACAAACAAATTGAATGATCATAGTCCCTCGATAACATTTTCAAAATACTTCCAAAACAAATGATCAAGTCCCTTAAAGAAAATGCCCAAAGATACTTGGCACCATTGTAATTATGGTCTAAGCGATGACCCGCGCCTGTCCCTTTCACATCCTAAACATAAGATTTTCCACCAAATACAATGGTGGAACAAACTTGTTCAAAGGGTTAAAACATAGCAATAATCTTTTGAGAAATTTAGGAGTAGATAACCTCTTAGTTACTTGAATCAATCTTGCAAACTAAAACACTTGCCTATTTCAAAAAACACACATCACTACACTTTCAAAATAACTTTCAAAAACAAATGAAAACCTTTTCAAAAGACGTACATCTTTGTATACATCCCCACATGGATCATTACAAAGGTTGCCACCATATTGGCCTCTTTTCAAAACATTTTCAAACCCACACACTCAAGCACCATTTAAAACAATTGAAAACAAAAAGGCAAGTGATCTAAGCAAGTAACTAAGAGCCCATGGATAACCATGGATAGAGAGGATGCTAATACCTTCCCTTTCTATAATCTACTCCCCGAACCTAAGAAAACATCTCAAAAGGTTTTTGCTGTGCTTTTTAACCTTTCCTTAGGATAAAATAAAAAGTCGGTGGCGACTCTTGCTCAACCGAAACATTTGCGAATACAAACGCAAAACACTAGTCAGTTCTCCCACCGTATCACACCTTGCACCTACAGTCATCTGACCTCAAGGGACATTGGGAAGTTAGAAGTGGTATCAAAGGGTTCTTAGCCAGGTTTCTGTTTGAAAAGGCCCATGAATGTTGGAACTCCCTTGACTTGCAAGCTTTTGAAGAGGTTGTGGCCCTCCTTGTCTATGGTTTGGTGTTGTTCCCTAATCCAGATCAGCTTATTGATATCAGTGCTGTCCAGATCTTTATGTCCAGGAATCCTATACCTACGTTGCTGGGGGACATCCTTCACTCATGTTACACTCGAACCATGAGAAAAAGAGGTGTCCTTATGTGTTGCACTCCTCTCCTGGGAAGGTGGTTTATTTCGCACCTCCCACAATCAGTTTTGAAGAATGAGCGGGGTTTGAGATGGTCACAACGGTTGATGACTCTTACGCATGCGGATATACATTGGTGCCCTAGGTCTAGAGGAGATGTCACTATCATTGATCATTGCGGGGAGTACCCTAATGTTCCTTTGCTTGGAATCAGAGGAGGTATTACTTACAGCCCGTGCCTGGCTTGGAGACAGTTTGGTTATGCTCGGAGGGATGGTCCTCATGACATGTTAATTCCTGACATAGTTTTTGACTTCGACAATGATACTCAAGGACTTCGCCAGAGATTTATCAGAGCCTGGAGGATGCCCAGTAGGATAGACAGCAAGACACTGGGGCACAGGAACTCCATCCCGTTGGAACCTTATCTCAAGTGGGTACGCGCCCGCTCCCAGAAGTTAGTGATGCCTTATCCTCATATGCTCCCTGTGACCAAAGAGCCAGTCTTGGAAGGAGAAGTGTCCTACATTATTCAGCACCCTGATATGCCCACATCCTGGGAAGAGATGCAAAAGAGCTGGATCCAGCTTAAGGAAGAACGGAATTCTCTTGAGACCAGTCTGCATGCCAGTGAAAAGAAGGTCTTGGAGCTCACCCGCCTGTTGCATGAGGAGAGGAATCTCAACACTTACATAGCTCCGAAGAGGATGCGCAGTGTATTTTGGGATTGATTTGCTTTTGTATTATTTTGCCCATGAGGCTTTGATGTATTAAACAATTATTTCCTTAATGATAACGTGTGTTCCTTTTTGTCTACAATAAATTTTAACTTTCGAACCCTTGAATGCATTGCATAAATACATATCATTCATCATGTGCAGAGCAGGTTTCTTCTTTTCAGGTTGCTTACAGTTCTTCGCTGTTTATTTCAGCATCATGAATCCCGACTCTTCATCAACTGAGACATCCATCAAAGCTCTTCAGGCGCAGAATGCGCAATTTCAGGAATTAATCAAGGGTTTGGCTCAAGGCCAAGAAGAGCTGAAGGCTCTGCTCCTGAAGAAGGAGAAGAAGAAGAAGAGAAGAATTGTTCTGTTTAGCTCGGGCCGAAGGTTTGGCAATACTTTGCAGAATGAAGAGGTTGGTTCTTCCGTTGGCAAGGGTACTCCTCAAGAGGCAAGGGTTCCTAGTCCGGTAGTCTCCGACAACGAGACGGATTTTGATGAAGAGCAGTACCCTCCTGCAGAAGACAGATACAAGCAACTGGAGGATAGGTTGAGTGCTATGGAGATACAACAGGTGCCTGGGCTGGATTTCGGAGATCTGGGTTTGTCTACTGGTGTGATTATTCCTCATAAGTTCAAAGCACCATCTTTCACTAAGTACGACGGGGCGTCTTGTCCCAAGCTACATCTCAGGTCCTATGTTCGGAAAATTCAACCGTACTCCGCGGATAAAAATTTGTGGATCCACTTCTTCCAGGAGAGTCTTTCAGGGACTCATCTCGAATGGTTCTATCAGTTGGATGGGACCAAGGTTCGTAACTGGGAGGAGTTGGCTACTGCTTTCTATAAGCAGTATCAATATAATGCCGACCTTGCCCCTACACGTACCCAACTCCAGGGTATGTCGTTAGGTTCAAGCGAAGGTTTTAAGGAGTACGCTCAGAAGTGGAGGGATCTGGCTGGCAGGGTGCAGCCTCCGTTGACTGATCGGGAGTTGGTAGACATGTTCTTGGGGACCCTATCTGGGCCATTTTTCAACCATCTCATTGGGAATTCTTCTGCTGGATTCACTGATCTTATCTTGACTGGAGAGAGAATCGAGGCTGGGTTGAAGTCTGGAAAGATTCCGAAGGGTGCATCGTCTAGCTCTGAGAAGAAACCCTTCAAGAAGGAGGCCAGTGCGGTGTATGGGCCTAGAAGGCAGGATAAACCAGAGCGCCGTTAATCTGTCAGTGCATTAATGATTGCCAAGCCTGCAGTCGCTCCTCGGCAAGCTAACCAACCAAGGGCTGAGAGACCCAGAAGGGAATTCACCCGTTTGAGTATGACCTTGTCGCAGATCTTACCACAGTTGCTCTCAACCAACTTGGTAACCGTCAGAGAGGCTCCGAGGGTTGCAAATACTACATCTCCTAAGTAAAACCCGAATGCTCGTTGTGCTTATCATTCTGATAGCCCGGGGCATTCCACTGATGACTGTTGGGCATTAAGGAATAAGGTGCAAGACCTTATCGACGCGAAGGAGATACAGTTTGAAGCGCCTGAGAGGCCGAATGTGGTTACTGCTCCTATGCCTCAGCATGGGGTAAATGCTGTTGATGAAGATGTTTACGCTGTTTCTGTGGATGATCTGGCCACTCCCTTAATGACTATCAAGAAGAACCTACTGCTGGCCGGTTTATTTCCGGGTTGCAGTGAGGGTTGTCTGTTCTGTGCTGTTTCCCTATCTGGTTGTCCCTTGCTGAAGTTAGGCATTCAAAGCCTAATGGATAGCAAGGAGATTCTGTTTAAAAAGTCTGTTGTTCAGTTGGTTCCGGTAGAAGAAGTTTCTGTGGTTACCATCTTCAATAATCCAATCCAGGTTCTCCCGAAGAAGCCTGTCCAAATCATGACTGTTGCACCTGTGGTTATCACTGTTCCGGGGCCTCTTCCCTATGTATCTGATAAAGTTGTCCCCTGGCATTATGGGGCCAATGTGTATGTAAACGGGATTAAACAAGAATTCAACACTGGCGCCATTATCTGTGATATCACTGGCCCAGCCAAAGTCACCCGCAGTGGCAGGCTCTTCTCGCCTGACATTGCACCACCTGCTGCTCGAAGACCACTCCTTATAACTCCTACAAGTGTACCTATTCCTATTGCCGATCAAGTTGTTTCTCCTGCTGCCGAGTCATCCAATGCTCGGGGCAAAGGAATTGAAGTTGAGCCTGCCCAGATGGAGGCACCTATACCCGTAACTGCTGAAGCCTCCCAACAAGAAGTGGAGGAGATTCTAAAGATAATAAAGAAAAGTGACTTCAATGTTGTGGAACAGCTGGGGCACACGCCCTCCAAGATCTCCATGCTCTCTTTATTGCTGTGCTCCGAGGCCCATGCTAAGGCCTTAATCTCATTCCTCAAGACGGCCCATGTGCCATAGGAGACATCTGCTGTCCAATTCATTGACTGCGTAGCAAATCTGACAGCGGATAATGGCTTGGGTTTCTCAGATGCTGACTTGACTGCAAAGGGAAGAGACCATAATGATGCTCTGCATGTCTCTATCGAATGCAGGGGCACTACCTTGGCGCATGTGTTGGTGGATACTGGTTCGTCCTTGAATGTGCTACCCAAGAAGGCTTTAGACCATTGGGATTGTGAAGGCCTGGAACTGAAACCCAGCAATATCATCGTTAGGGCCTTTGACGGTTCAAAAAGGATGGTTCATGGAGAGGTTGACATTCCGATTCGTGTGGGCTCTCAGGTGTTTGACTCTACATTTTATGTGATGGATATCCGTCCGTCATACTCTTGTCTACTGGGTCGACCTTGGATACATAAGGCTGGGGCAGTGACCTCTACCTTGCACCAGAAGTTGAAGTACCCCGTCAGAGGGAAGATCGTCATTGTGCAAGGAGAGGAGGAATATATGGTAAGCCACCTGAATTCCTTCAGATACATTGAGATGGACGGGGAGTTTATTGAAACCCCCTTTCAGCATTTCGAGGAGGTGCTTCCAATGTCAGCAGCAGCAGAAACAGCAGTAGGAGAGAATGTTCCTTTGAAGATGGCTTCCCTGAAGGATGCCCGGGCTGTGGTTCAGAAGGGTGAATGTGCTAACTGGGGCAGGCTTCCAGACTTTACACAGAAAACTGACAAATTTGGGCTGGGTTTTACTGCAGAGGGTCAGAAAGCTATGCGGAAGGCGAAGACCGGAAGACCTCCTGTGTTCATTACAAATCCAGGAGTGAATGTTGTTGGGGAAGACAACGAAGTGGATGAAGCAGAATTCAATAGCTGGATCTACCCGACAACCGAAGGCGGATTGACCAATTGGATTGCTAAGGACCATACTCCTGTTACCTTTGTGACGCAGTAATAAATTTCTTTGTTTTATTATTTGTAATAAACAATAAATAAACTCTATGGCCCGGTGTCTTACCCGAGGCACCGTGGTTTCATTTGTGAGGGCATATAAATTGTCATTTCATATATCATGAATGAAAATCTTGGACGTTTTCTCGCATTACAAATCTTGTGCTCCTTTTCTGTCTTTCTTTCCTTTACATATATTTCAAAACAGCTGTATTTACACACACACTCACTCATACAGGTTTCAATCCACTCTGGATCTCGCTGGTAACGACCCTGCTACTGCCAGTTATGACTTCGAAAATCCGATCAACTTAGCCGAAGACGAAGGTGAAGATGATTGCGAAGTGCCTGGCGAGCTTGCAAGACTGTTGCTTCAGGAAGAGAGGGCAATTCAACCCCATGAAGAGCCAGTGGAAACAATAAACTTGGGTACTGAGGCAGACAGGAAAGAGGTAAAGATTGGTGCCAACCTAGAGCTCAGCGTGAAGCAACGGTTGACTCAGATGCTGCATGATTATATGGAGATATTTGCCTGGTCCTACGAAGACATGCCCGGGTTGGATACCGATATTGTGGTACATCACTTGCCTACTAAGGAAGACTGCCCTCCAATTAAGCAAAAGGTCCGCCGGATGCGTCCAGAGATGTCTGAGAAGATTAAAGCCGAGGTTATGAAGCAGTTTGATGCCGGGTTCCTTGCAGTGACTTCTTATCCTCAGTGGGTTGCTAATGTGGTGCCGGTACCAAAGAAGGACGGTAAGGTCAGAATGTGTGTCGACTACAGGGATCTGAACAGGGCCAGCCCCAAGGATGACTTCCCTTTACCTCACATTGATGTCCTTGTTGATAATACAACTCAGCACAAGGTATTCTCTTTCATGGATGGCTTTTCAGGTTACAATCAGATCAAGATGGCACCTGAAGACATGGAAAAGACTACATTTGTTACTCAGTGGGGCACCTTCTGTTACAAGGTCATGCCATTCGGGTTGAAGAACGCTGGGGAAACCTACCAACGTGCCATGGTTGCTTTATTTCATGACATGATCCATCATGAGATAGAAGTGTATGTGGACGACATGATCGCAAGGTCCCAGACTAAGGAAGAGCACCTAGATCATCTGCAGAAGTTATTTGACCGGTTGAAACTGTACAAGCTGAGATTGAACCCGAACAAGTGCACCTTCGGGGTAAGATCTGGAAAGTTGCTAGGCTTTGTGGTAAGTGATAAGGGTATTCAAGTGGACCCTGCTAAGGTCAAAGCTATTCAAGAGATGCCGGTTCCTAGGACAGAGAAAGAGGTCAGAGGCTTTTTAGGACGCCTGAATTACATTGCTCGATTCATCTTACATCTGACTGCTATCTGTGAGCCAATCTTCAAGCTGCTGAAGAAAGATCAGGTAGTACGTTGGAACGATGAATGTCAGGCTGCTTTTGACAGAATCAAAGAGTATCTCCAAGAACCACCCATCCTTATGCCACCGGTTGAAGGGAGACCTCTGATACTATACCTGACGGTACTTGACAACTCAATGGGGTGTGTGCTGGGGCAGCATGACGAGTCTGGCCGAAAAGAGCATGCCATTTATTACCTTAGCAAAAAGTTTACCGACTGTGAGACCCGATACTCACTGCTTGAGAAAACTTGCTGCGCTTTGGTATGGGCTGCTCGCCGGCTGAGACAGTATATGCTGACTCAAACTACCTTGTTGATCTCAAAGATGGATCCTATAAAGTACATATTCGAAAAGCCTGCTCTGTCTGGGAGAATTGCAATATGGCAAATGATCTTGACGGAATACGACATTCAGTATACGACCCAGAAAGACATCAAGGGAAGTGTATTGGCAGACCACTTGGCACATCAGACCGTAGATGACTATCAATCAATGAACTTTGAGTTTCCAGATGAAAGCATTATGATAGTGACTGATTGTGAAGTACCTGGACCGGATGAAGGACCTGAGGAAGGATCCCGATGGTCTATGCACTTTGACGGAGCCTCCAATGCTTTGGGTAACGGCATCGGCGCCATAATCATATCACCTCAAGGTACTCATACTCCACTCACTGCCCGGCTGTGTTTCAATTGTACCAACAACATGGCGGAGTATGAGGCGTGCATCATGGGTCTTCAAGCTGCGATCGACCTAAGGATTAAGTTTCTGAGTGTCTTCGGAGATTCCGCTCTTGTGATCAATCAGATCAAAGGAGAGTGGGATACGAAACATCCGAACCTTATTCCTTACAGAGAATGTGTGTTGACCCTGATCCCCCACTTCACAGAGATAACCTTTGAACATTTCCTGAGAGAAGAAAATCAGTTGGCGGACGCGTTAGCTACAATGTCTTCTATGTTCAAAGTAAAATGGGATAATGAGGCTCCCCGGATCATCATCTGGAAACTGGACGAACCGGCATACTGTTGCGATCTCGAGACCGAATTGGTGACTGAGAAGCCTTGGTATCATGAGGTGAAGAGATATCTGGAAGCTCAGGAATACCCTGAGGGTGCCTCTGTCAATGATAAGAAATTCCTGAGAAGATTCGCAGCAAAGTTCTTCCTTAGCAACGACATCTTGTACAAGCGAAACCATGATTCAACCTTACTGCGTTGTGTGGATAAAACTGAAGCAGAAAGGATCATGGAAGAGCTACATGAAGGGACCTTTGGTACACATTCCAGTGGGCACACTATGGCTAAGAAGATCCTTCGGGCAGGGTATTACTTGTCCACAATGGAAGCTGACTGTTACCAACATTCTCGGACATGCCATAAGTGTCAGATTTATGCAGACAAGGTGCATGTTCCTCCAGTTCCCCTAAATGTTCTGACTGCGCCTTGGCCGTTTGCAATGTGGGGCATAGACATGATCGGTGAGATTAAACCTACGGCATCTAATGGGCATCGCTTCATCCTGGTAGCGATTGATTATTTTACGAAGTGGGTCGAAGCAGCGTCCTATGCTACGGTGACCAAGACTGTTGTGGCACGGTTCATTCGACATAATCTGATTTGTTGGTACGGCGTCCCTGAGCGAATTATTACAGACAACGGTACCAATCTGAATAACAAGATGATCGCTGAGCTCTGCGAGCAGTTCAAAATACAGCACCATAATTCTTCTCCTTACAGACCGAAGATGAATGGGGCTGTCGAAGCAGCAAATAAGAACATTAAGAAAATCGTGCAGAAGATGACAGTGACTTATAAAGATTGGCACGAGATGTTACTGTTCGCTCTACACGGGTACCGTACTTCAGCTAGGACGTCAACCGGGGCAACTCCTTTCTCTCTGGTCTATGGTATGGAGGCAGTCTTACCGATCGAAGTGCAGATACCCTCTCTCCGGATAATGAAGGACGCAAATCTGAGTGAAGATGATTGGATCCAGACACGACTTGATCAGCTCAACCTTATTGATGAAAAGAGACTCAATGCTATCTGTCATGGTCAGACGTATCAGAAACGAATGATCAGGGCATTTAACAAAAAGGTCAGACCACAAGAGTATCAAGTGGGGAATCTGGTAATCAAGCGAATCATCCTTCCTCAGAGTGATCCAAGGGGCAAATGGACCCCTACGTACGAAGGGCCATTTGTGGTTAAGCATGTGTTCTCAGGAGGAGCCATGATTCTAACCAACATGGATGGTGACGACCTTCCTCACCCCGCCAATGCAGACATAGTAAAAAGATACTACGCATAACAAAAAGACCCGCTAGGCTGACATGCCTAGGCAAAAATTAGGGCTTCCCGGCAAACCAAAAGGGTTCGGGAAAAATGAAGGGATGAAATGAAAAAAATCTGTACACCCGGCAAGTCGAAAACCTGAAAAGGCGGCTTGGGCAAAAATGGGTATCCCGGTGGACTGAAAACCCGAAAGGGCGGTCCAGGCAAAAATTAGGGATAAAAGCGTAATACTATGTCTCATTGGATCACTTTGCATCCAGAATCCGGTATCTACATCAAGTTCAGACGGCATCGATCAGTCAGCTTCAGCTTCGTTTAGGTCATCAAGTGATGAGACGCTCAGAGTTATAAAGGCAATAGCAGAGTTGAAACCCAGTGGGATCATTCATATTTCACACAGCTGTTTTACTTTCTTTTGTACAAAATTTGTATAAACTTTTGTTCGGCGGCGTTCTCTTACTAGGACGTCAGCCTCTTGTACACAAAATGCCTATTTTCAGGCCATTCAAAAATCAATGCAAATATACTTTTCAGCTAAAAGTGCCAATTGTTTTTCTTTTTCTGTTTTGTTTTGCGAAGAACGTCCAAGGTTCAATTTGTGATATATGCGTTGACAATAATTTGTTAACTCATGAATATTTGCGTACGAAACAAAGGATTAATTACAGGTAAACATTAGAAACAGGGGCAATAAGGAGTTGTCTAAGCAATCTAATTGTTCTGTCCTCCAAGGTACCAAGGTAGGTTCAACTAAAGAACATAACCAGATATCCTAATTCCCCAGAGAGTAAACAGTCATACAATCAAACCTAAGGAAGTTGGGTGTCCTCCAGCAGATCTCAACATTCCCCAGCAGCATATGTATTCTTGACAAGCATCCCCGACAGTCTTGGTCTAAAGATTGTTCCCCGGCGGCATATTAACATTCAAAGGAATCACTTCCCCAGCATATCAAAATTTCCCCAGGAAATTCCAATCTAGTTCCCCAGGAAAGTTGGAATCCGTTTATTTCCCCAAGCAATAAGCTTATCCCCAGTAGATTCTGGAAGCTTATCCTTGCAGAACACGAACGCGTCGTCCGGATTTATTCAAAGAGTTATTTCCTTACCAGGATATAACTAGGTTATCCTCAGCCAAGAGCCACGGAAAGATCGTCGTCGACACAGTCTTCTTATCCCCAGCAAAGATATCCCCAGCAAGTTATTATCAACAACTCAACAAAGTATCTCTCTCCCCACAGAGTATTGCTTCCCAACAAGATCGTTAGAATACTTTCCTCCCCGCAGAGCTATTCCATTTGCCAAGTTTATTCCCCGACGGAGTTATCTTCTCTTATCGGTATTCTTGCAACTATCATCCCCAGCGGAGGCAAATCTATTCACCAACATCAGCCCAGGAGTGACTTCCCGGCACCCGTCAAGGATTTACTTTCCTAGACGAAAAATACATTCATAAACATATTCATACATTATAGCATGCATATACGCATCATGAACATACAATCTCACGTATTCAGAGAGCATCTCGCATGTCATACCACATGACATCGCATACAACTAACGCTTGTCTTTTCAGGACAAAAGTACAAAAGTGATTACCATCAATGGTTGCAACTAAAGATCTGATTCCTGTATCTTGCCAGGGTGTATCTGTTGACGACTGATTCCAGATCCGATTCCTGTATCTTGCCAGGGTGTGTCTGAAGAGTTCGAGGATCCGATACCTGAATCTTGCCAGGGTGTATCCGTTGAAGACTAACATTACCAGATCCGATTCCTGAATCTTGCCAGGGTGTGTCTGAAGAGTTCGAGGATCCGATACCTGAATCTTGCCAGGGTGTATCCGTTGAAGACTAGCATTACCAGATCCGATTCCTGTATCTTGCCAGGGTGTGTCTGAAGAGTTCGAGGATCCGATACCTGAATCTTGACAGGGTGTATCCGTTGAAGACTAGCATTACCAGATCCGATTCATGTATCTTGCCAGGGTGTGTCTGAAGAGTTCGAGGATCCGATACCTGAATCTTGCCAGGGTGTATTCATTGAAGACTAGCATTACCAGATCCGATTCCTGTATCTTGCCAGGGTGTGTCTGAAGAGTTCGAGGATCCTATACCTGAATCTTGCCAGGGTGTATCCGTTGAAGACTAGCATTACCAGATCCGATTCCTGTATCTTGCCAGGGTGTGTCTGAAGAGTTCGAGGATCCGATACCTGAATCTTGCCAGGGTGTATCCGTTGAAGACTAGCATTACCAGATCCGATTCCTGTATCTTGCCAGGGTGTGTCTGAAGAGTTCGAGGATCCGATACCTGAATCTTGCCAGGGTGTATCCGTTGAAGACTAGCATTACCAGATCCGATTCCTGTATCTTGCCAGGGTGTGTCTGAAGAGTTCGAGGATCCGATACCTGAATCTTGCCAGGGTGTATCCGTTGAAGACTAACATTACCAGATCCGATTCCTGTATCTTGCCAGGGTGTGTCTGAAGAGTTCGAGGATCCGATACCTGAATCTTGCCAGGGTGTATCCGTTGAAGACTAACATTACCAGAATCGATTCCTGTATCTCGCCAGGGCACGTCTGAAGAACACCAGATCCAGCTCCTGTAACCAGTCAGGACACATCTATACCAAGCATCTGAAGACTAACTCCTGCAACACGTCAGGTACTCATTTTTTCTTCTGCAGGTACGCAAGTTCTTGCTAAGGAATCTCTAACGCGATCAACATCCAGATGGCATCTATAAGCCCATCATCCTATCCATCAATCTCCAAATGGCATCTATAAGCCCATTTCCATCACACTGCTACTATGTGAGCGCAAATTTCTGGGCACTCTAGTGTTCAATCATCTTCCACCCTCGGATTACGAAAGGCACGTCAGCCAATCTGCATCCTCAGGTCTAAGAAGATTGAACAGGGGCAACTGTTGTACCCCAAAATTTTCCCTCCCATATCCTTCAAGAAATTGCCAAGTCAAGCTTCAAAATTCCCCAAGGGTTGCACAGTTCAAGGGCCTCCTAACAGTCCAAATTAGGGTTTTTGTTCTGATCAAGAAAATGAAGTTTCCAAGGGCCCAATCAAGTCCCACATGCCTACAAATATGGTCAAGCATCCTCATATCAAGTTTCAAGACTTTCAGCACAAAATTGCATAGTCAAAACCCTAATTGCACTACAGTCAACTGCAGGGGCAAAATGGTCATTTGACAGTCAAAAGTTCAAATTTTTGGTCAACATCTCATTTTGAATCCACAAACATCATTTGATCAATGCTTGATCATGATTCTCAAAGCTTGGCTCAAAAATCATCAAGATACAAAAGTTTCCTTATTTGGACAGCTGAAAAAAGTCAATTGTAAATTGACCAGGGCATAACTTTCATAGGGATTATCAGAAAAATTCCATCCAAGGCTCATTTTGAAGAGAAAGACATTTCCTACAACTCATCTTCATACTTCAAGTCCAAGAAATGCTCTCACAAAAAGTTATCAATTTCAACATTATAGGTCATTTTCAAAAGTCAACAAAAAGGGACTTTAAGTCAAAGGCCATAACTTGATATTGGTAAATCAAAATGACATGGGACCAAAGGAATTGGTTAAAGGACTCAAAGACCTTTCCAAAATGTCCAAGAACATGAGCAAAGCTTAAAAATTGAGCAAGTTATGCCTTGTGGAAGTTGGGAAATATTTGGATATTTTGAAAAGTCAACATTGATTCAAATGACCTAAAATTGCTAATGGGCCTATTTTTCTTCCACAATTCATCATCCAAAGCATACACACGACCATTTGGCCCAAAGGGAAGTTTTTCTCCATTTTTATTTATTTATTTGAATTTTTTATTATTAATAATTCATTTAATTAAATAAAATACATGAAAAATACAAAACTAATGAAATAAAATCTTTTTGTGCAGAAAGTACTCTCATTGGACACTCAAGATTCGTGCATAATCATTTGTGGAAAGTTTTGGCATGATTTGGTATCAAATTACATGAAAAAGATTGGAAAAACTAATGCTTGAAAATCAAATACTGAACAATCAAATCTTGGATTCTTTTGATCAGATTTTTGACCTAAATCATTACTACATATACAAGGAACACAACCCTAATGCCATTGACCACTCAGCTGCGCTAGAGACCAAGACACAAACTTGAAATTTTTGCAAAAAAACTCAAAACTGAAAACCTAATTCTAGGGTGATTCAAGGCACGATTTTGATTTCATTAGCTTGCTAAGGCTTCATAGAAGGGAGTTGCATCCAAAACCACAAGCTTTCGTGCCCAGAAACGTGAGAACAATCTCATCTGTACCGAAAATTTTTCATAATCGTGCATCTCAATTCATGCACATTTAGCACTTTTTAATATTTGATTCATATTCCTTGTGTGATTCTAATGCTAACCATGTAAATTAATTGTGTTTTTAAGCATTGTATACGATTCTACCATTATCACGTTTTAGGGTTTATGAAGCTCTGAATTGGGGGTTTGTGAATAAGGCAAAATTGGGACACCACGATGCCATGAACACGCTCAGCATACTTGGACAAAGAGTTTGAGACCCTCGCGCTCAATTTATGAGCCTTCCTGGCCTATTCGCTATTTTCCTGAAAGTGGCCTAAAAGAACACTTAAAAAAACGTTGCCTAATATGTTTATGTTTCAGGAACGAGGAAGAAGAAGATGCGTAGCCATCAATGGTTGGCTGGTTTGAAAGTTCGCGCGAAAACCAAGCACTAACGCATATTTGTTTTATTATGTTTATTCATTATTTTGTTTACAGATAAACAAGATGGCACAGTTGGTGGAGCGTTTGAGTGGTAATGCTCAGGACCTGGGTTCGAGTCCCAGGTCCTCACCCCTTTCAATATTGTTTTTCATTTAACGTTCCCATGCAGCTTCAATACCAAAGCGTATCATGCGCCCCCCAAATCTAACCGTCCACGCGTTCAGTTGCATCAAATCAAAGGCCATGATCTGGAGAGCACGGTGAACTCCAGTCAACGCTGATGCACGCTAGCCACGAGAGTCAAAAGGGCCTCAGAATATTGGGCCAGATTGCTAAAGATTTCACCTCCATTTGGGGACAACACCCCACTCCAGTTTGCTTCTTTTTACTTTTATATTCTTTTCTTTTCTTTGTTTTAATTAATCTTTTTTTTAATGCTTTAATTTAATGTTTTCATAAAATATAAAAAACACATAAAAAATCAGAAAAGAGAAAAAATAATAAATATTTTTTATTTTAATATTTCTTGTAAATAAATTCATAAATTAATTAGTTTTAAATTAGGTTTTAATTTTAACTCTTTTAATAAAAATATGAAAAATATAGAATTAGGGTTTATGATAATTTTTATTCCTTTTTATTTTTCTTCCATAATAATTAAATATTTACTATTATTTATTTTTGTAATTAAATTGCAATAAAATAATTAGGGTTAATTTTAGGATTAAAACTTTAATATGTTTTCTTAATAAATTAAAAACAACTAGAATTAGGTTTAATTGCATTTTATTCTTTTTTCATTAAAATCATAAAATACCTAAAAATCCCAAAAAAAATTCTTTTTCTTTTGATTAATTAATTCCATCATTAGTTTAATTTTGCAAAAGGGTCCAACGCCCTCGTTTTAATTCTTATTCGCATATTTATTTTATTTCTTTATAATATTTATGTATTCCCCCAAAGCCTTGTAATTAATTTCTCGCACTTTTAATTCTTTATTTTCTTTACTTTCTTTATTTTTTTCTGTCAAATCGGGTTCGAGAAATTTTGGCGATGTGGACCCGCGCCGTTTGTAATAGTTTAGAATTTCACTTCTCGTATTTTTTAACTGTTAATCAAGGCATGAAAGAATGTATGGACAAAAATAAAAACAAAGCGCTAGATCACCAATGACATGACAAAAGACAAAAATATCTGAAAACGACACACAAATCGCACACACCACCCCTAGGGTACGCCTCACTGTTGCCTTGCCTCGAAAGGTGATCGTCGAGTAGAGGATGTCTTAGTAAGTCCTCATGATCCGGGAACCTGGCATGAGGGTAGCTTCTAAGGTATCTTCCCAGTGCTCTGGTGATCACCATGTCCCGAACCTCGAATTGACCCGAACACCTCCAATGGTGGTGCTACCTACCTCTCAATGGTGGGATGGCACTACTTTAAGGACATTTACACAGACGAATTCCTTAGGGTAGGTAGACGACTCTAGATACTTGCTCTAATTTCAAAACAAATTCAAAAATACTTTTCACACCGACACCTTTTCAAAAAGCTTTCGAAAGCAATTTTTCAAACACTCTTGAGGACCGATACAAGAGTCGAACTGAAATTTTCAAAGAAACTTTTTAAAACCCACTCACAGTTGAAAAGCAAACAAACCATTTTGAAAACACAAATGAGCAAGTATCTAAGAGCCCATGGATAACCATGGATAGAAAGGGTGCTAACACCTTCCCTTTCTATAACCTACCTCCCGAACCGAGAGCAATCTCTTTAAGGAATTTTTCTGTGCTTTTGTCCTTTCCATTTGGAGAAAATAAAAGATGGTGGCGACTCTTGCTTACCGCGACATTTCGCGAACCAGCATTAAACAGTCAGTTCCAGATCCACCGATCACACATTTCATACATCATGACATTGCATATGACTAACTCTTCACCTTTTCAGGGAAAGACGAATCAATAAACATCGTTGACTACTTATATGACCTGGTAGTCCCCTCAAAAAAAACTACATCTATTGAGGGCTGTTTCAGCAGATTCCTCAAAAAGATGTTGTTCCAAGACTTTTGTCTGGTTCAGTTAAATCGATTCTAAGATTTTTCTGATCCTTATCCAGTCAAAGTTAATCCAAGACCTTCTCTGGTTCAGTCAGATCGATGCTAAGATCTCCCTGATTCTTATTCCAGTTGAAGATATTCCAAGACTTTTGTCTGGTTCAGTTAAATCGATTCTAAGATTTTTCTGATTCTTATCTAGTCAAAGTTAATCCAAGACCTTCTCTGGTTCAGTCAGATCGATGCTAAGATCTCCCTGATTCTTATTCCAGTTGAAGATATTCCAAGACTTTCGTCTGGTTCAGATAAATCGATTCTAAGATTTTTCTGATTCTTATCCAGTCAAAGTTAATCCAAGACCTTCTTTGGTTCAGTCAGATCGATGCTAAGATCTCCCTGATTCTTATTCCAGTTGAAGATATTCCAAGACTTTCGTCCGGTTCAGTTAAATCGATTCTAAGATTTTTCTGATTCTTATCCAGTCAAAGTTAATCCAAGACCCTCTCGGGTTCAGTCAGATCGATGCTAAGATCTCCCTGATTCTTATTCCAGTTGAAGATATTCCAAGAATTTCATCTGGTTCAGTTAAATCAATTCTAAGATTTTTCTGATTCTTATCCAGTCAAAGTTAATCCAAGACCTTCTCTGGTTCAGTCAGATCGATGCTAAGATCTCCCTGATTCTTATTCCAGTTGAAGATATTCCAAGACTTTTCGTCTGGTTCAGTTAAATCGATTCTAAGATTTTTATGATTCTTATCCAGACAAAGTTAATCCAAGACCTTCTCTGGTTCAGTCAGATCGACGCCAAGATCTCCCTGATTCTTATTCTAGTTGAAGATATCCCAAGATTTTTGTCCGATTCAGTTAAATCGATTCTAAGATTTTTCTGATTCTTATCCAGTCAAAGTTAATCCAAGACCTTCTCTGGTTCAGTCAGATCGATGCTAAGATCTCCCTGATTCTTATTCCAGTCGAAGTTCAGACCTCCTGTGATACGGTGGGAGAACTGACTAGCGTTTTGCGTTTGTATTCGCAAATGTTTCGGTTGAGCAAGAGTCGCCACCGACTTTTTATTTTATCCTAAGGAAAGGTTAAAAAGCACAGCAAAAACCTTTTGAGATGTTTTCTTAGGTTCGGGGAGTAGATTATAGAAAGGGAAGGTATTAGCACCCTTTCTATCCATGGTTATCCATGGGCTCTTAGTTACTTGCTTAGATCACTTGCCTTTTTGTTTTCAATTGTTTTAAATGGTGCTTGAGTGTGTGGGTTTGAAAATGTTTTGAAAAGAGGCCAATGTGGTGGCAACCTTTGTAATGATCCATGTGGGGATGTATACAAAGATGTACGTCTTTTGAAAAGGTTTTCATTTGTTTTTGAAAGTTATTTTGAAAGTGTAGTGATGTGTGTTTTTTGAAATAGGCAAGTGTTTTAGTTTGCAAGATTGATTCAAGTAACTAAGAGGTTATCTACTCCTAAATTTCTCAAAAGATTATTGCTATGTTTTAAGCCTTTGAACAAGTTTGTTCCACCATTGTATTTGGTGGACAATCTTATGTTTAGGATGTGAAAGGGACAGGCGCGGGTCATCGTTTAGACCATAATTACAATGGTGCCAAGTATCTTTGGGCATTTTCTTTAAGGGACTTGATCATTTGTTTTGGAAGTATTTTGAAAATGTTATCGAGGGACTATGATCATTCAATTTGTTTGTTTTGCCCAAAGAGACCTAACATGCAATATGGCCCATTTTGAAGGGCAACAAGTGGAGTACCCTAGGGGGTGCAAGTGTGATTTGTGTGTCCATTTTCATGCTTGTTTATCTTGAGATTAGGTCATAACTATTTTTTGTCGTTTTTCGCATACAAACCCTAATTCTAACATGGCATAATTAGAAAGCAATAAAGTGCGAAAATAAATTTACTAAGCTATTACAAAACCAAATATGGGAAGGGGGGTACAAATGTTCAAATGGGGATATTGACAAGAATTTAAATCTAAATTATTACATCATTTTTGAATATTTGCAAGGTAAATAAATTGCATAATTAAATGGAAATGAAGTAAATATGCAAAAATGCAAAAAAGAAAGTTTTTATATGTATGAAAAAAGTATGGTTTATATAAAATAAAATAAGAAAATAAAAAGGTATTATTTTTGAGTATTTTGAATTTAGGGCAAAACCCTAATTTTATTAAAGAAAATGTATTATTATTTGATTTAATACAAGTATTAATTTATTATGTACAAAAATAAAAATAAAGTGAAGTATATTATGAAAAAGTATTTTTTGTATCAAATATTAATAAAAATGAAAAATTCAAGTATTTTTATATTTTAACTTAAATATATTAATAAACATATATATATATATATATATATATATATATATATATATATATATATATATATATATATATATATATATATATATATATATATATATATATATATATATATATATATATATATATATATATATATATATATATATATATATATATATATATATATATATATATATATATTAAGTTCTTAAATATGCATTATATACAAAATAATATATTTAATATTTTAATAAAATAAATAATAATAATAAAAAAAAAGTATTTTTATGTGAAATATTTTCAGAAGGTAAATAAAAATAAAAAATGTATTTACACTATTTTTTATATTTATTCTAAATAATAGTATATATAATATTTTTGTTTAATCAAAAGAAATAATCAAATAAATATGCAATAAATTCAAAAAAATGATGGAAAAAATATTTTTATTTTTTTAATGTTATGAGAAAAAATAAACAAAGTCAAATAAAAAAGAAAAAAGTCAAAAAAGTCAAAGGAATCAGCAAATGGGCCTTGGGGGTGTAAAAGCAAAATAGTGGTGCAAATAAGAAAAGACACACAAGCCCAGCCCAAAGACCACTGTCTTCAACCTCCAACAACAATATTTGAAAAAACGCGCGCCATGTTCATCATCTTCCAACTCTTGATTCCTGGCTTTTTAGCAAAAACTCATAACACAACAAATGTTCAGTATGAAGAGACGATTCTCACCATGTATGGAACTTGACCTAACTCTCTAAGATGAGGGAGAATTTCTCCTCCCCCAAATCCTAACCTAGTTTTTCTGCCATTTTCAAACTCCAAATTCTCTCTACTCAGGCAAAAGAAATGAAATGTAAAGATATGTACATGTTCAGGGCTATGAGTAGAACCTTGTTTCTTCACAAACTTAAGACTAAAGATACATAATAAGAGAGATACGAGTTCAAAGTTTTACCTGTGCAGTTGAACTTCTATCTGGAGAATGAGGAACTTTCAGTGCAAGGGGATGATTGGAAAAGCTTCCTTGAGGTCCAGGGATGTTGTTTCAATGCTTACTTTGTCTTGAGAGCTTCTGAATCAAGCTATAGAACTTCACCTGCAAGTCAAAAATGTGAAAATGGTGGAAGCTGTTAGAGGGATTACAGGTCAGGTTTTAGGTCATGGTTAGCTTGCATATATGCTAGGGAATGTGTATGAACTGATTTTAGCAAGAATGCTCGAGAGAAAATGAAGTTGGCCCTCAAACTGCAGAGGCAGCCCTGTTTTTGCAGTTTGAGGATGATTCTGAGATGGAGAGTGTTTTTGAGGTGCAAGGGTCGTGTCTTGGCTTGGTTATGTTCTTTGGAAGGTGTTGGATAACTTTGTTCTTGTGATAGTGAGCTGAGATGAGAGTTGTTACAAGTTATGGACTTTTCTTCTATGTGAAGCAACAAAATGCAACTTGGCTTTCTAGGTCAGTAGAGGACCCCCTAATGTGCTGCATAAGCTTCTCTTGATCAGTGTGTTATGCACATAATCTTGTGCCAAGCAGATTTTCCATGTACTTGTTGGATTTCTAATTTGACATAAAGCTACTTTATACAAAAATGGCCAATTTGCTTTATCCATTTTGGGATTAAACCCTCATACAATGCTTGCACTCAAAGAACAACACTTTAACACATTGAATATGCATTAAATTATGGAGTGTAACTTGGTTTAAGGACCTGTAATCTTGCCTAAAGCATGCTGAGTTCAAATGGTAAGGTTATGGACATGTTTTGATGAAGAACAAAAGTGAATTTTTGCCAACTTGTGAAATTCGAATCTCTCAAGTTATGAGGTTGTTTGATGAGTTCTTGGACATTTTGGAAATCTTGGAATGTGTACTACAATCCATCTTTGAAATGCAAATTGAAATTCCAAGTGGAAGGGTATGAAAAATGGCCTTGAATTGGGGTAGAAAACCTTGTCAAGATAGGTTAAAATTTCACTAAGTTAAAAATGGTTTAGTGCCCTTATTCAAAAAATTGTAACTTGAGATACAAGCTTCAAATGAGAAAACTTTGTGAATCAAAGTTGTAGATTATGCAACAAGCTACAACTTTCATGTTTTGACTTTTGTTTGAATCCAAATGGATCTTGGTGAAAAGATGGGGCAAAGTTGGGAAAAAATTAGGGTTTTTCATAACTTAGAAAAATTCTAAGTTATGAAAAATTCCATTTTCTAACCCTAATTTGCATTTTGTGATTTCTTGGTGAACAAGTTTCATGATTTTGCATGTTTTGATGAAAAATGAATCTTGACTCTTGATTTTGACCAAAAAGTCAAAGTTTGACTTTTCAGTATACAGTCAAAATTGATCAATTGACTGGGAAATTCAACTGTCAACCTTGTGTACTTGGGATCTTTTGAGCTTGATGAATGTGTCAAGACCATTTCATTGAGTCCTTGAGTCCATATGTGAGCTTGATTTGCCATTGGCTAGGTCAAACAGTCAAAAATTGCCTTTGTGCAGTCAAAACCCTAAAAATGACCATTTTGCCCTTTTGGTGATCTGATCAAATTTCTTGTGGAATTGTGATCCAAACTTGATCAAATGGTCCATATGAGTTCATAATGTTGATGTGGGTCAATTTTCATGAGATTTGACTGTCAATTGACCACAGTTGAGTTTTTCCCCAATACAGCTGATTTCTAGGTCAACTGTCCAATTGACTGGGCAAAATCTGGAATCAAGACTTGAAACTTGGTATGGATAATCTTGGGAGTCTAACATGAAGCATGAAAGTCATCTTAGGCATTTTAGGTCAAAACATCTTTGTTCAACCCCAAACCCTAATTTGGGTTAACAGTGCGAGGAGAAGTCTTGAGCAGAGGAAACCCTAATTGGATCTTGATCTTCAAAGGTCTTGTGATGAGAAAATGTTGAGGAAATGGGAGGGAAAATTTTGGGGTACAACAGTTGCCCCTGTTAAATCTTCTTGGACCTGAAGAGTTAGATTGGCAAGTTTGCCTTTCGTGACTCGAGGGTAAAAGGAGATTGGACACTAGAGTGCCCGGAAATTTGCACTCGCATGTTGGAGTATCAGTAAATGTGATGTCGGGAATGGGCTTATAGATGCCATTTGGAGAGATGGTGGATAGGGAGATAGGCTTATAGACGCCATCTGGAGATGTGACAGAACCTTGTCGGGAATGGGCTTATAGATGCCATTTGGAAGTGTTGATCGCGTAAGAGATTCCTTAGCGAGAACTTGCGTATTTGAGAAAGACAGATGTTTTCCTGGCTTGTTACAGGTGTTTGATCTTCAATCTCCTCATGCAGATATGCCCTGGCTAGATACAGGTGTCGAATCTAGAATTGGTTGCTCGCAGATGTGCCCTGGCTGGATACAGGAATCGAATCTGGAAATCTTCAGACGTGCCCTGGCTAGATACAGGAATCGAGTCCGGAATTGTGATAGTTGTTAGATATGCCCTGGCTGGATACAGGAATCGAATCTTCGAACTCTTCAGACGTGCCCTGGCTAGATACAGGAATCGAGTCTGGAAATGCGGTCAACAGATATGCCCTGGCTGGATACAGGAGTCGAATCCAGAATTGCGATAGTTGTTAGATATGCCCTGGCTGGATACAGGAATCGAATCTTCAAACTCTTCAGACGTGCCCTGGCTAGATACAGGAATCGAGTCTGGAAATGTGATAGTTGAAGGTAGTTGTCCTTGGGATTGTCTTTTTCCCTGAAAAGGCAAAAACATAAGTTGTATGCAATGTCATGATGTATGACATGAGATTGTGTTGTATGCACTTTATCATGTATGTAAGCAAGATGTATGAAAATGTGAAATGTCTATGAATGTAATCTCGTCTTAAGAAAATAAATCCTTGACGATCGGCCGGGGAGTTGCTCTGTGGAAGAGATACTTGGCCGAAGTTTTGCTGAGAGACCTGTTGAGGACTTCGATGATGGATTCCGCTGGGGATTACCAAAGATAAACTCCGCTGGGGAATACCAAAGATAGACTCCTGCCGAGGATTGAAAGAACCTTGCCAAAGGCGATCTTCCGTGGTAATTAGCTGAGGATAACCCAGTTATAAGCCCTTGTGAGGAATAACTCTGAATAAAGCTCGGGAGAGACGTCCGTATCCTGTAGGGAACAAGCTTCCAGAATCTACCGGGGATGAGCTTTAAGATCTGCCGGGGAATGTTGTGTTTTTTCAGGATTGACAGGGAATCAACTCCGCTTGGGGAAAGTATTGCTGAATCTTGTCTTACTCTGTGGGGAGTTGAGATGATTTGGTCACACTCTTCGGTCGAATCTACCTGGGTACCTTGGTGGACAAAGCAACCAGACAACTCCACATTGCCCCTGTCTCTGATGTCACCTGTAATCAATCTCTTGTTTCATATGCAAACATTTACGAATCACCAATTTAATGTCAAATGCATATATCAAGAATGAACATTGGACGTTCTTCGCAAGACAAAACAGAAAAAAGGAAAACAATGGTAATTTGTATGGACAAGTGAATTTGTATTGATTTAAACTTTGCCTGTGAATAGGCGTTTTTGTACAAGAGGCTGACATCCTAGTAAGAGGACGCCGCCAAATAATATAGAGTTTACAATTTCGAAAAGAAAACAAAACAGCTATGTGAACAATCCCACTGGGTTCCAACTTTGCTATCGCCTTTATGTCTCCAAGCGTCTCATCGCTTTGCTGCCTGGTTGAAGATGAAGCTGATTGGTTGATGCCAAAGTCTGAGCCAGATAGTTGATGCCGAATTCCGGATGCGAAGTGATCCAATGAGACATAGTGTTACGCTTTATCCCTAACTTTTGCCCGGACCGCCCTTTCGGGTTTTCAGTCCACCGGGATACCCATTTTTGCCCAAGCCGCCTTTTCAGGTTTTCGACTTGCCGGGTGTACAGATTTTTATTCATTTCATCCCTTATTTTTGCCCGAACCCTTTTGGTTCGCCGGGAAGCCCTTATTTTGCCTAGGTATGTCAACCTAGCGGGTCTTTTATTCATGCGTAGTATTTTTTCACTATGTCTGCATTGGCGGGGTGAGGAAGGTCGTCACCATCCATGGTGGTTAGGATCATGGCTCCTCCTGAGAACACACGTTTAACCACAAATGGCCCCTCGTATGTAGGGGTCCATTTGCCCCGGGGATCACTTTGAGGAAGAATGATGCGTTTGATTACCAGGTCCCCAACTTGATACTCTTGTGGTCTGACTCTCTTGTTAAATGCCCTGATCATCCGTTTTTGATACGTTTGACCATGACAGATAGCAGTGAGCCTCTTTTCGTCAATCAGATTTAATTGATCCAGTCGAGTCTGGATCCAGTCATCTTCACTCAAGTCTGCATCCTTCATTATCCGGAGAGAGGGTATCTGGACTTCAATTGGCAAGACTGCCTCCATGCCATAGACCAGGGAGAAGGGAGTTGCCCCGGTTGACGTCCTTGCTGAGGTGCGGTACCCATGAAGAGCGAACGGTAACATCTCGTGCCAATCTTTATAGGTCACTGTCATCTTCTGCACAATTTTCTTGATATTTTTATTAGCTGCCTCTACAGCCCCATTCATTTTTGGCCGGTAGGGAGAAGAATTGTGGTGCTGTATCTTGAATTGTTCATAGAGTTCAGTGATCATTTTGTTATTGAGATTGGTACCGTTGTCCGTAATGATTCTTTCCGGGACTCCGTACCGACAGATCAGATTATGCCGGATGAAACGTGCCACGACGCTCTTGGTTACTGTGGCATAGGAAGCTGCCTCAACCCATTTCGTGAAATAATCGATCGCCACCAAGATGAAGCGATGCCCATTGGATGCTGTCGGTCGGATCTCGCCGATCATATCGATGCCCCCACATTGCAAAAGGCCAAGGTGCCGTCAGGACATTCAAAGGAACCGGAGGGATATGCACCTTGTCAGCATAGATCTGGCATTTATGACAGGTTCGGGAGTGTTGGTAACAATCGGCTTCCATTGTGGACCAGAAATATCCTGCCCGGAGGATTTTCTTAGCCATGGTGTGTCCACTGGAATGTGTTCCAAATGTGCCTTCATGCAGTTCTATCATGATTTTCTCTGCTTCCGCCTTATCCACACAACGTAGCAGAGTTGAATCATGATTCCGTTTGTAGAGAATGTCGTTGCTAAGGAAGAATTTTGCAGCAAACCTCCTCATGAACTTCTTATCATTGACAGACGCACCTTCAGGGTATTCCTGAGCTTCCAAGTACCTCTTCACCTCATGATACCAGGGTTTTTCGATCACCTCCTCAGCCTCGAGCTCGCAGCAGTATGCCGGTTCATCCAACTTCCAGATAATGATTCGGGGAGCCTCATTGTCCCATTTAACTTTGAACATTGAAGACATCGTAGCTAGGGCGTCCGCTAGCTGATTCTCCTCTCTAGGGAAGTGTTCGAAAGTTATCTCTTCAAAGTGGGGAAGCAAGGTCGACACATACTCCTTGTAAGGAATAAGATTCGGGTGTTTCGTATCCCACTCGCCTTTGATCTGATTGATCACGAGAGCGGAATCTCCGAAGACACTTAGAAATTTGATCCTTAAGTCGATTGCAGCTTGTAAACCCATGATACATGCCTCATATTCTGCCATATTGTTGGTGCAGCTGAAACATAATCGGGTGGTGAGGGGAGTATGAGTTCCTTTGGGAGATATGATTACAGCGCCGACGCCGTTACCCAAAGCATTGGAGGCTCCATCAAAATGCATAGACCATCGGGATCCTTCCTCAGGTCCTTCATCCGGTCCAGGTACTTCACAGTCCATTACCACCATGATGTCTTCGTCCGGAAAATCAAAGTTCAATGATTGGTAATCATCCACAGGTTGGTGTGCCAAATGATCTGCCAGTACACTTCCCTTAATTGCTTTCTGAGTTGTATACTGGATATCATATTCTGTTAAGATCATTTGCCATCTCGCTATTCTTCCAGACAGAGCGGGCTTTTCAAATATGTACTTGATGGGATCCATTTTTGAAATCAATAAAGTAGTGTGAGTCAGCATATACTGTCTCAGCCGGCGAGCAGCCCATACAAGAGCGCAGCAAGTTTTCTCAAGCAGTGAGTAACGAGACTCACAGTCGGTAAACTTTTTGCTCAAGTAATAAATAGCGTGCTCTTTTCGGCCAGACTCGTCATGCTGCCCCAGCACACACCCCATTGAATTGTCAAGTACTGTCAAGTATAGTATCAGAGGTCTTCCTTCCACCGGTGGCATAAGAATGGGTGGCTCTTGGAGATATTCCTTTATCTTTTCAAAGGCGGCCTGACATTCATCGTTCCAGCGTACTACTTGATCTTTCTTCAGCAATTTGAAGATTGGCTCACAAGTAGCAGTCAGGTGTGAGATGAATCGGGCAATGTAATTCAGTCGTCCCAGGAAGCCTCTGACTTCTTTCTCTGTTTTTGGAGTCGGCATCTCTTGTATGGCTTTTACCTTGGCAGGGTCCACCTGAATACCTTTATCACTTACAATGAAACCTAGCAATTTTCCGGATCTTACCCCAAAGGTGCATTTGTTGGGATTCAACCTCAGCTTGTATAACTTGAGTCGGTCAAACAACTTCCTCAGATGGTCAAGGTGCTCCTCCTCAGTTTGAGACCTTGCAATCATATCATCAACGTATACCTCAATCTCATGATGGATCATATCATGAAATAAAGCAACCATGGCACGTTGATAGGTTGCCCCAGCATTTTTCAATCCGAATGGCATGACCTTATAACAGAAGGTGCCCCACTGAGTCACAAAGGTAGTCTTCTCCATATCTTCCGGAGCCATCTTGATCTGATTATACCCTAAAAAACTATCCATGAAGGAGAACACCTTGTGTTAAGCTGTATTGTCAACAAGGACATCAATGTGAGGTAGGGGGAAGTCATCCTTGGGGCTGGCCCTGTTCAGATCCCTGTAGTCAACACACATTCTGACCTTACCGTCCTTCTTTGGTACCGGCACCACGTTGGCAACCCACTGAGGGTAAGAAGTCACTGCAAGGAACCCGGCATCAAACTGTTTCATAACCTCGGCCTTGATCTTCTCAGACATCTCTGGTCGCATCCGTCGGACTTTTTGCTTTACCAGAGGGCAATCTTCCTTGGTTGGTAGGTGGTGAACTACAATGTCGGCATCCAAACCAGGCATATCTTCATAGGACCAAGCAAAAATTTCCATGTAATCCTGTAGCATCTGGATCAATCGTTGCTTCACGCTGAGCTCTAGATTGGCACCAATCTTGACCTCTTTCCTATCTGCCTCAGTACCCAGGTTAGTTGTCTCTACCGGCTCTTCATGTGGCTGAATAGCCCTCTCTTCCTGGAGTAGTAGTCTCGCAAGTTCACCAGGCACTTCGCAATCATCTTCACCTTCGTCTTCGGCCAAGTTGATCGGATTTTCGAAGTCATAACTGGCGGTAGCAGAGCTGTTACCAGTGAGATCCAGAGTGGATTGAAACCTGTATAAGTGAGTGTGTGTAAATATAGCTGTTTTGCAATATATATAACACAGAAAGGAAAAGAGCGCAAGATTTGAAATGCAACAAACGTCTAATGTTTTGATTGATGATATATGGAAATGTCATACAAAAAGCCCTCACAAATGGAGCTACGATGCCCCGGGTAGGACACCGAGCCAACAAAGTTTTAACATATTGTTTGTTACAAATTGAAAATCAAAAGAAATCAATTACTGCGTGAAAAATGTGATAGGTGTAAAATCCTTTGCCGTCCAGTTGCTTGGTCCGTTGCTGGTAGTCGGGTAGATCCAACTGTCAAATTCTGCTTCCTCCACATCCTCCTCAATAGCATTCACCCTTGAGCTGGAGATAAACATCGGAGCCTTTCTGACCTTCTCCTTGCGCACAGCCCTCTGAGCCTCTGCAGTAAAGCCCAGCCCAAACTTGTCGTTCTTCTGAGTGAAGTCAGGAAGCTGACCCCAGTTTGCACAATTGCCTTTCTGAACCACAGCCCGGGCATCCCTTAGGGAAGCCATCTTCAAGGAAACATTCTCTTCGACTGTTGTTTCTGCTGCTGCTGAAATTGGATGTACCTCCTCGAAGTGCTGAAAGGGGGTTTCAATGAACTCCCCGTCCATCTCAATGTATCTGAAGGAATTCAAATGGCTCACCATATACTCCTCTTCTCCTTGCACAGTGACGATCTTCCCCCTGACAAGGTACTTCAGCTTCTGGTGCAAGGTAGAGGTCACAGCCCCAGCTTTATGGATCCAAGGTCGACCCAGTAGACAAGAGTACGATGGACGTATATCCATCACATAAAAAGTAGAGTCAAATACTTGAGATCCCACACGAATAGGGATGTTAACCTCTCCATGAACCATCCTTTTTGAACCGTCAAAGGCCCTGACGATGATATTGCTGGGCTTCAGTTCTAGGCCTTCATAATCCAAACGGTCTAAAGCCTTTTTCGGTAGAACATTCAAGGAAGAACCAGTATCCACCAATACATGCGCCAGAGTAGTGCCCCTGCATTCGATAGAGACATGCAGGGCATCATTGTGGTCTCTTCCCTTCGCAGTCAGGTCAGCATCTGAAAAACCCAAGCCATTGTCTGCTGTCAGATTTGCTATGCAATCAGTGAACTGGACTGCAGATGTCTCCTGTGGCACATGGGCCGTCTTGAGAAATGAAATCAAGGCTTTAGCATGGGCCTCGGAGCATAGCAATAAAGAGAGCATGGAGATCTTGGAGGGCGTATGCCCCAGCTGCTCGACAACATTGAAATCACTTTTCTTTATTATTTTCAGGATCTCCTCCATTTCTTGTTGGGAGGCCTCAGCATTTATAGGTATTGGTGCCTCCATCCGGGCAGGCTCCTCTTCAATCCCTTTGCCCCGAGCATTAGACGACTCGGCGGCAGGGGAAACAACTTGATCAGCAACAGTAACAGGTACACTTGTAGGTGTTATAAGGAGGGGTCTTCGAATAGCGGTCGGTGCAATGTCAGGCGAGAAGAGCCTGCCACTGCGAGTGACCTTGGCTGGACCAGTGATATCGCAGATACTGGCGCCAGTGTCGAATTCTTGTTTGATTCTATTTACATATACGTCTGCCCCATAATGCCAGGGGACAGCTTTATCAGATACGTAGGGGAGAGGCCCCGGAACAGTAATAACCACAGGTGCAACAGTTATGATTTGAACAGGCTTCTTCGGGAGAGCCTTGATTGGATTATTGAAGATGGTAACCACAGAAACTTCTTTTACCGGAACCAACTGAACAGCAGACTTCTCAAACAGAATCTCCTTGCTATCCATTAGGCTTTGGACGCCTAACCTCAGCAAGGGACAACCAGATAGGGAATCAGCACAGAACAGGCAACCTTCACTGCAACCTGGAAATAAACCGGCCCGCAGTAGGTTCTTCTTGACAGTCCTCAGAGGGGTGACAACTTCATTTACCGAAACAGCATACAGTTCTTCTTCAATGGCATTTACTCTATGTTGGGGCATAGGAGCAGTTACAACATTTGGTCTCTCCGACGCTTCAAACTGAATTTCCTTTGCGTCGATCAGGTCTTGCACCTTGTTTCTCAGGGCCCAGCAATCATCAGTAGTGTGCCCGGGACTATCAGAATGATAAGCACACCGGGCATTTGGGTTATACTTAGGAGACGCAGTGTTGACGACCTTAGGAGCTTCTTTGAGGGTCACCAGGTTGGTGGATAACAGTTGGGGTAAAATTTGAGATAAGGTCATACTCAGTCGGGTATACTGCCTCTTGGGCCTTTCGCTTCTTTGTTGATTGTACTGCTGAGGAGCAGCAACAGGTTTTGAGATGACCAAAGCATTGACGGCTTGGCGACTTTCGGGCTTGATCTGTCTTCTAGGACCATAGACGGCACTTGCTTCTTTCTTAAACGGCCTCTTCTCAGCACTTGTGGAGGCAGCCTTTTGTATCTTTCCTGACCTGATGCCAGCTTCAATTCTTTCTCCCGTCAATATCAAATCTGTAAACCCAGCGGAAGAGTTACCAACCAAATGATTGAAAAACGGACCAGACAACGTCCCTAGAAACATATCAACCAGCTCACGATCATTTAATGGAGGCTGCACCCTACCAGCCAAATCTCTCCATTTTTGTGCGTACTCTTTGAACCCTTCACCCGTTCCTAGAGACATACCCTGAAGTTGGGTACGTGTAGGAGCGAGATCAGAATTGTATTGGTATTGTCTGTAGAATGCGGTTGCCAAATCTTCCCAGTGTCGGATGCTGGTTCCATCTAATTGGTAGAACCATTCCAGCTGTGACCCCGAGAGGCTATCTTGGAAGAAGTGAATCCAGAGGTTCTTATCCGCTGTATAAGGTTGGATCTTCCTTACGTACGACCTTAGATGCAGCTTTGGGCAGGAGACCCCATCATACTTGGCGAAGGCAGGCGCCTTAAACTTGTGTGGAATTACTACCCCAGAAGATAACCCCAAATCTCCGAAATCCAGCCCCGGCACATTCTTAATTTCCATGGCGCTTAAGCGGTCCTCCAATTGCTTGTATCTGTCAGCAGCAGGTGGGTATTGTTCGTCGTTATAGTCCGTCTCGTTGTCGGAGACTGCGAGGCTAGGAGCTCCTCCCCCTTGGGGACTGTTTTTCTCAGCAGAAGAAGTAGTTGGATCAGCTTCATTATGGAGTGTGTTCCCAAATCTGCGTCCGGTGTTGAACAACGCAGTCCTCTTTTTCTTCTTTTTCTTCAGGAGTAGAGTCTTCAACTCTTGCTGACCTTGGGCTAGGCTTAGGACCATCTCTTGAAACTGTGCACTTTGAACCTGAAGGGCCTTGATTGCTTGCTCACTGGATGGGTCTGGATTCATGATGACTGTGCAAAATAAACAGCGAAGGAGATTAAGCAACCTGTGAAATAGGGTACCTGCTATGCATATGGTGCAATGGAATGCGTATGTTTTATGTTTTCAAAGACAAACAAGATTCAACTTTGTAGACAAAAAGGGAAACACACTTCATCAGATTAAAATTTCAATTGTTCAACAACTTGCCCTTAGGCATTACAGGAATGAAAAATACTGGAAAGGAAATAAAACTATAAAAGGAAACATCCAAAGCTCATCAATGCTCCCATGGCCTCCTCTTTTCAGTGATGATGTAGTTGTTCAGGACCCGTTCTTCCTCCAATCGCTTAGTCAGCCTCTGGATCTTCCGTTCCTGCTCGTTAAATTTCTCCCGATAGAAATCACGTTCTTCCTTTAGCTGCGCCCAAGATCTCTTCATGGTGTCAAAATCAGTAGGTATCTGAGGAGGGAGGACAGTTGGAAGAACCCCATCTTCAACAGGAGACTCAAGAATGAGAGGTCTAACAGCTTCGTAGGGCATACCTAACCTTTGAGCACGGATGCGGACCCATTTGCAATAGGGCTTCAATGGCAGGGAAGTCTTTGGTCCCAACTCATGTGGGTCGGCTTTGTGGATTCTGTCCCAGGCTCTAATGAATCCCTGGCGTAGTTTGTCACTGTCTGCCTGAAACTCAAAATGGAAGTGAGGAACCAGCATTTCATGAGGCCCATCTCCTCTGGCTCTTCCAAACTGACGGAGAGCTAAGCATGGATTGTAAGAGATTCCTCCTTGGATACCAATCAACGGGACATTAGGGTATTCTCCGCAACGGTCAATAACAGCTACCTCATCCAAACCTCTGAGAGTCCAGGTGATGTCATTATCAGTGAGAGACATTAACCTCCGAGCCCAACCTTTTCCTTCTTCATTCTTCAGCGCGAACTTAGGAAGGTGCGAAATAAACCACCTTACTAGCAAAGGAGCACAACACCACGGAGTTCCCCGTTTTTGAGCAGTACGAGCATAGAGTTGTTGCAGGATATCACCCAAAAGAGTGGGTACAGGATTCCGAGACATGAAGATCCTTATGACATAGATACTGATAAAGGTGTCAGGATTGGGAAACAGTACCAGACCATAGATCAAAAGAGCCAGAATATCCTCGTACGCCTTGAAGTCCAAGTCATTCCAGAAATCATTAGCTTTGCCAACCAGAAATTTGACCAAAAAGCCCTTTACCCCATTTCTAGCTTCCCAGTTGGACAATACCTCTTCTTTGGTCAAGGGGAGAATTGCAGCAATCTCTTCAGGCCTAGGAGTCTTTTCCAAACCAGTGAATGGAGTTTGTTCCAAGACAGGGATCCCAAGCAAATAAGAAAATTCTTCCAGAGTAGGAACCAGCTGGAAGTCTTGAAAGGTGAAACAATGATACAGAGGGTCATAAAACTGGGTCAGAACACTTATCAGTTGTTGGTCCCATTTTGCAGTGACCAAGCCAAGGAGAGAACCATGTCTGTTGATGAAGGAAGAAGTGTTTGGAATCCTTCCAACCAAATCCTTGAGTAAAACTGGTGGTTGAACAAAGTTGAGCCGGACAGTATTCCTACGCACGGGCATCATGATGTCCTGCAAAACAGAGCAAAGATGAAACTCTTTTTGTCTTTGAAATGGGTTAGCCCTTTATACAGGATGCATGCAATGGTATGATGGCATGATGCTATGATGAAGCACACCACAAGTATTCACATAGGTAAATAAGGCACACAAGTCACACAAGACACCCTTAGGTTTCAGGCCAGCATGAGTTTCAGGTATTATCCTCTTTTGGTTTTGTTGGTTAAAACCTGTCCTATCAAAAGTAACCGGGTTCTAGAGGATCTCAAATCATTGGCTACCCTCAATCGGTCATAACTCCAGCATCGCAATCTTTTCTCGCGGCTAGAACCATCTCGAGAGTTTAGCCTCAATGAGTGTAGCATACTGCTACTGTCCTAATAGCCAAGTTGGTCAATTTAGGGTTCTAAGGTTGGTTGGTGTTTAATGACTCCTTAGAAGACCTATATTCTCCCCGTTGCAACACAAGGGATATAGGTACAAACTAAGATGCCACACCAACGTAGCCACTGCTTCACCCATGTCGGTCTACGCCGGATAGGTCCCTCACAGATTATGCTACCTAAAAAGGGTATTTCCCAGATCCGGGTTAGGATCTATGAAACTCCGATGCAAAGCCCACAAATATAAAAGCAAACAAAGCAAACAATTGAAAACAAAGGTGATCTAAGCCCTAAGGTTACTCCACTTTTAAAGAACTCCCCAGCAGAGTCGCCAGTTCTGTGATACGGTGGGAGAACTGACAAGCGTTTTGCGCTTGTATTCGCAAATGTTTCGGTTGAGCAAGAGTCGCCACCGACTTTTTATTTTATCCTAAGGAAAGGTTAAAAAGCACAGCAAAAACCTTTTGAGATGTTTTCTTAGGTTCGGGGAGTAGATTATAGAAAGGGAAGGTATTAGCACCCTTTCTATCCATGGTTATCCATGGGCTCTTAGTTACTTGCTTAGATCACTTGCCTTTTTGTTTTCAATTGTTTTAAATGGTGCTTGAGTGTGTGGGTTTGAAAATGTTTTGAAAAGAGGCCAATGTGGTGGCAACCTTTGTAATGATCCATGTGGGGATGTATACAAAGATGTACGTCTTTTGAAAAGGTTTTCATTTGTTTTTGAAAGTTATTTTGAAAGTGTAGTGATGTGTGTTTTTTGAAATAGGCAAGTGTTTTAGTTTGCAAGATTGATTCAAGTAACTAAGAGGTTATCTACTCCTAAATTTCTCAAAATATTATTGCTATGTTTTAACCCTTTGAACAAGTTTGTTCCACCATTGTATTTGGTGGACAATCTTATGTTTAGGATGTGAAAGGGACAGGCGCGGGTCATCGTTTAGACCATAATTACAATGGTGCCAAGTATCTTTGGGCATTTTCTTTAAGGGACTTGATCATTTGTTTTGGAAGTATTTTGAAAATGTTATCGAGGGACTATGATCATTCAATTTGTTTGTTTTGCCCAAAGAGACCTAACATGCAATATGGCCCATTTTGAAGGGCAACAAGTGGAGTACCCTAGGGGGTGCAAGTGTGATTTGTGTGTCCATTTTCATGCTTGTTTATCTTGAGATTAGGTCATAACTATTTTTTGTCGTTTTTCGCATACAAACCCTAATTCTAACATGGCATAATTAGAAAGAAATAAAGTGCAAAAATAAATTTACTAAGCTATTACAAAACCAAATATGGGAAGGGGGGTACAAATGTTCAAATGGGGATATTGACAAGAATTTAAATCTAAATTATTACATCATTTTTGAATATTTGCAAGGTAAATAAATTGCATAATTAAATGGAAATGAAGTAAATATGCAAAAATGCAAAAAAGAAAGTTTTTATATGTATGAAAAAAGTATGGTTTATATAAAATAAAATAAGAAAATAAAAAGGTATTATTTTTGAGTATTTTGAATTTAGGGCAAAACCCTAATTTTATTAAAGAAAATGTATTATTATTTGATTTAATACAAGTATTTATTTATTATGTACAAAAATAAAAATAAAGTGAAGTATATTATGAAAAAGTATTTTTTGTATCAAATATTAATAAAAATGAAAAATTCAAGTATTTTTATATTTTAACTTAAATATATTAATAAACATATATATATATATATATATATATATATATATATATATATATATATATATATATATATATATATATATATATATATATATATATATATATATATATATATATATATATATATATATATATATATATATATATATATATATATATATATATATATATATATATATATATATATATATATATATATATATATATATTAAGTTCTTAAATATGCATTATATACAAAATAATATATTTAATATTTTAATAAAATAAATAATAATAATAAAAAAAAAAGTATTTTTATGTGAAATATTTTCAGAAGGTAAATAAAAATAAAAAATGTATTTACACTATTTTTTATATTTATTCTAAATAATAGTATATATAATATTTTTGTTTAATCAAAAGAAATAATCAAATAAATATGCAATAAATTCAAAAAAATGATGGAAAAAATATTTTTATTTTTTTAATGTTATGAGAAAAAATAAACAAAGTCAAATAAAAAAGAAAAAAGTCAAAAAAGTCAAAGGAATCAGCAAATGGGCCTTGGGGGTGTAAAAGCAAAATAGTGGTGCAAATAAGAAAAGACACACAAGCCCAGCCCAAAGACCACTGTCTTCAACCTCCAGCAACAATATTTGAAAAAACGCGCGCCATGTTCATCATCTTCCAACTCTTGATTCCTGGCTTTTTAGCAAAAACTCATAACACAACAAATGTTCAGTATGAAGAGACGATTCTAACCATGTATGGAACTTGACCTAACTCTCTAAGATGAGGGAGAATTTCTCGTCCCCCAAATCCTAACCTAGTTTTTCTGCCATTTTCAAACTCCAAATTCTCTCTACTCAGGCAAAAGAAATGAAATGTAAAGATATGTACATGTTCAGGGCTATGAGTAGAACCTTGTTTCTTCACAAACTTAAGACTAAAGATACATAATAAGAGAGATACGAGTTCAAAGTTTTACCTGTGCAGTTGAACTTCTATCTGGAGAATGAGGAACTTTCAGTGCAAGGGGATGATTGGAAAAGCTTCCTTGAGGTCCAGGGATGCTGTTTCAATGCTTACTTTGTCTTGAGAGCTTCTGAATCAAGCTATAGAACTTCACCTGCAAGTCAAAAATGTGAAAATGGTGGAAGCTGTTAGAGGGATTACAGGTCAGGTTTTAGGTCATGGTTAGCTTGCATATATGCTAGGGAATGTGTATGAACTGATTTTAGCAAGAATGCTCGAGAGAAAATGAAGTTGGCCCTCAAACTGCAGATGCAACCCTGTTTTTGCAGTTTGAGGATGATTCTGAGATGGAGAGTGTTTTTGAGGTGCAAGGGTCGTGTCTTGGCTTGGTTATGTTCTTTGGAAGGTGTTGGATAACTTTGTTCTTGTGATAGTGAGCTGAGATGAGAGTTGTTACAAGTTATGGACTTTTCTTCTATGTGAAGCAACAAAATGCAACTTGGCTTTCTAGGTCAGTAGAGGACCCCCTAATGTGCTGCATAAGCTTCTCTTGATCAGTGTGTTATGCACATAATCTTGTGCCAAGCAGATTTTCCATGTACTTGTTGGATTTCTAATTTGACATAAAGCTACTTTATACAAAAATGGCCAATTTGCTTTATCCATTTTGGGATTAAACCCTCATACAATGCTTGCACTCAAAGAAAAACACTTTAACACATTGAATATGCATTAAATTATGGAGTGTAACTTGGTTTAAGGACCTGTAATCTTGCCTAAAGCATGCTGAGTTCAAATGGTAAGGTTATGGACATGTTTTGATGAAGAACAAAAGTGAATTTTTGCCAACTTGTGAAATTCGAATCTCTCAAGTTATGAGGTTGTTTGATGAGTTCTTGGACATTTTGGAAAGCTTGGAATGTGTACTACAATACATCTTTGAAATGCAAATTGAAATTCCAAGTGGAAGGGTATGAAAAATGGCCTTGAAGTGGGGTAGAAAACCTTGTCAAGATAGGTTAAAATTTCACTAAGTTAAAAATGGTTTAGTGCCCTTATTCAAAAAATTGTAACTTGAGATACAAGCTTCAAATGAGAAAACTTTGTGAATCAAAGTTGTAGATTATGCAACAAGCTACAACTTTCATGTTTTGACTTTTGTTTGAATCCAAATGGATCTTGGTGAAAAGATGGGGCAAAGTTGGGAAAAAATTAGGGTTTTTCATAACTTAGAAAAATTCTAAGTTATGAAAAATTCCATTTTCTAACCCTAATTTGCATTTTGTGATTTCTTGGTGAACAAGTTTCATGATTTTGCATGTTTTGATGAAAAATGAATCTTGACTCTTGATTTTGACCAAAAAGTCAAAGTTTGACTTTTCAGTATACAGTCAAAATTGATCAATTGACTGGGAAATTCAACTGTCAACCTTGTGTACTTGGGATCTTTTGAGCTTGATGAATGTGTCAAGACCATTTCATTGAGTCCTTGAGTCCATATGTGAGCTTGATTTTCCATTGGCTAGGTCAAACAGTCAAAAATTGCCTTTGTGCAGTCAAAACCCTAAAAATGACCATTTTGCCCTTTTGGTGATCTGATCAAATTTCTTGTGGAATTGTGATCCAAACTTGATCAAATGGTCCATATGAGTTCATAATGTTGATGTGGGTCAATTTTCATGAGATTTGACTGTCAATTGACCACAGTTGAGTTTTTCCCCAATACAGCTGATTTCTAGGTCAACTGTCCAATTGACTGGGCAAAATCTGGAATCAAGACTTGAAACTTGGTATGGATAATCTTGGGAGTCTAACATGAAGCATGAAAGTCATCTTAGGCATTTTAGGTCAAAACATCTTTTTTCAACCCCAAACCCTAATTTGGGTTAAGAGTGCGAGGAGAAGTCTTGAGCAGAGGAAACCCTAATTGGATCTTGATCTTCAAAGGTCTTGTGATGAGAAAATGTTGAGGAAATGGGAGGGCAAATTTTGGGGTACAACACCTCCTATCATCAGTCTCCAAATGGAATCTGTAAGCCCATTCCCGACATCACCAGGCTGATACCACTTCATGTGAGTGCAAATTTCTGGGCACTCTAGTGTTCAATCATCTTCCACCTTCGGATCACGAAGGGCACGAAAGCCAATCTATATCCTCAGGTTTAAGAAGATTGAACAGGGCAAGCTGTTGTACCCCAAAAATTTCCCTTTCATATTTCTCAAAACATTGCAAGAAAAATCTCCAAGTTGCTCAAGTTTGCTCAAGAGTGGGTCAGACAAATCATCTCCTAAGGCAGTCAACCCCAAATTAGGGTTTTGTGTTGCATCAAGATCCTTGAGTCCAAATGACCTCAAATTCTACCTAATGTCCTAATATGTTCTCAAGGTCATCCATGTCAAATTTCAAGCCTTGCAGAGGAAGTTTGCTCAGTCAATTGCTCAAAGGGTCCAAAAATCGACTGTGCTAGGGCAAAAGTCAACTGTGACCCAAATAAAGTCAAACCTCGAGATTTTTTGTCAACATTATCATTTTTAAGTATATTTCATCATTTGATCAAGGGTTGATCATGATTCATCAAGGATTGCTCAAAATTCATCAAGACTCAAAAGTTGCTAAATTAGGGTTTTGTAGGAAAAGTCAACTCAACTTTGACCAAGCATAACTTTCTCATACTTTATGATAAATGACCCATCCAAAGCTCATTTTGAAGAGGATTGAATTTCCTACAATCCATCTTCATACCCCAAGATCATAAAATTCACTCACAATAAGTTATAAATTTGGACATTATAGGTCATTTTTGAAAGTTTACAAAAACACCTTTTTTCCAAAGCTTATAACTTGAGAATGGAATATCAAAATGATATGAGACCAAAAGGGTTGGTTAGAGGACATCGCAATATTTCTAAAAAGTCCTAGAACACTTCCAAAAGTTCAAAATTGAAGAAGTTATGCATTGTTTAAGTTGGGCATTTTTGCAAAATTGCCAAAAGTCAACTATCCCCAAAACTTCAAATTTTGTTAAATTGGCCCATTCTTTTCCACTTGATTTGGACTTGCCACATTAAACACGTGTCCTAGCTTCAGTCTTGTGTCCATTTATCAATTTTATTATTTTATTTGATTTTTTATTGAATTATTTCATTTTAAATCAATTTAAATCAAATAAAATCCCAAAACTTGATTACATGAGATCTTTTTCTATTTTCCAGGACTTAATCATCATCAATATTGTGATCAAACTCGTATCAAGTATTCCATGTGCAAAAAGATTGAGTTTTTGACAAAATTGGCAAGTCTTCAATGGTGGATAAAATCAAATCCCATGGCATTGATGTGCAAGGATTCAATCCACAAATGTTAACCTAATGCATTGCATATTACATATACAAGTCAAGGCACACGAAATTGAGACCTAGAGGCTGCAAGAACACTGAGAACCAAACTTGCAAAATTGACAAAAAAGTGTGAAATCGAAATCATCCTTGGAGGCAGATTCAGAAGCAAAACTCAACATCAATCAATTGCTGGAGGTTCACTGAGTCAGAACCAACCCCTAGCAAGCTCTCATACACGCCCAAAAGCACTGTAAGAGTCACAAAAAATCGCTTCTTTCTTGAATTCGTATATCCTTATTTTTGTATCTTTTGCACAAACCCTTTGCATATTCATGATCCTCATCAAATTTCCAAGCTTTCTATATCATCCAATTGCATTTATTTGATATGTAACCCCATAGCCGAATTTAGGGTTTCGTGGTTTTTTTTTTTGCGTTTCTTTTACAAGCAAAATTAGCTCCATTGATGGCCATGGACATGACCAGAAGGGAAGGACGAACTCAACCATGTGCTTGGATTTAATTTTCATGGCCTAGAATTAATTTTAGGATTGACCTACGAATTTAGCTGCGGATCTAAATCCGCGGGTAAATTTACAGGGTTTGAAGGTCAGGGACGACAAACGTGTCTCCCTCTGGTTGGACCATTCAAACTTGGCGCGTTTTTATTTTTATTTTTCTGGCATCTGATTGATTATCCCATATTATTATTATTGATTAATATATTGACAAATAGAACAAAGTGGCGAAGTGGTAGTGGCGTGCACCCAATGACCAACAGGACCTGGGTTCGAATCCCAGGTCCTCCAAATGCTTTGTTATATTTTTTCTACGGGTTATCTAGTGCAAATCCAAGTGCGTGGTTCATCATACTCCCTCACTCAATCACTTGCCAGATGGCCCCAGGCCAGATCTGGTGGTCCAGATGGAACGTCCACCATGCTACCTAGTCAAAGTGCACACGCTGGATCTCAAAAAGTCAGCCAGGCCAACATAATTGGGCCATGGAATTTGCTTTTCAGACCTGCTAATCAGGCCCACCCCCTAACTCTTTCTATTTCTTTTTTTTTTTAATTATTTATTTTTATTATATTTTCATATTCAGTTAACCAATCAAACTTTTTCTTCATAAAACTAAAACCAAAAAAAATATTTTCTTTATTAAATTAAATTTTAGTATTTTCTTTTTATTAACAAATCAATTAATTAATTTAGTTTTAATTAGGATAACTTTAATATATTTTGTAAAATAGTTAAAATTAACTTAGACACAATTAGGTTTTTATTAACATTGATTAACTTTATTTTTATTTCTTTAAATAACAAAAAAATAACAAAAAAATTTATTTTCATTAATTAATTAATTTATTTATTAATTTAATAATTAACCTAGATTAATTTCTTTCTAAATTAAAAAATAACCCAAAAAGATCTTTTCTTTAATAACAAAGGGTCAAAACCCTAAAAACTTGTGCCCGATTTAATTTCTCGCACGCGATCCATTTTATTTTAATATTGTATTTATTTCCGGAATGTAATAGATAATTAGGACTATTTTTATCGCTTTATTTATTTTCCGCATTTAAATTCCAAAGGGTTGCTTTTGGCGATGTAAATACCCGACGCCTTGTAATTTAATTTTCGCAATTTATTTTCCGCAAATTATAAACTGCTAGATGTTTGATAATAGGGATGCATGACAAGATTGAACGTTTAAACCTAAAATCAACATAGATAACCATTGACATGTACAAAGATAAAATTAACTGAAAACGACACACTGGCACATGCGCACTCTTAGGGTACACCCCACTTGGCTGCCTTTGTAACGCGGTCATTGAGTATAGGTCACTTTAGAGGTCGCCCTCTTGTCCAAAGATCATAAGTTGCCTCGAAATGGTTGCCTCGGATATTGTTGCCTCAAAACAAATGATCTAAGACATTAGGGTTACCGCTAAGGCGTCCTAACATTGCTTTGGTGACCGTAAGTCCCTAAATTCGAATTGACCCTTAAACTCCAACGACGGTGCTACATACTCATCAATAGTAGGATATCATTGTCTAAAGGAAGATAGCATAGAATGATTCCCTTTTTCGAGTAGGTAGATGGTTCTTAAGTACTTGCTCTTTCAAAAAACAAAAACTCTTCACACTTACACTTTTCAAACGAAGTTTCAAAACAAAAAACTTTTTCAAACCCACAAACACAAAGAAAGCAAATTTTGAAAACAATATGAGCAAGTATCTAAGAGCTCGTGGATAACCACGGATAGAAAGGGTGCTAACACTTTCCCTTTCTATAATCTACCCCCCGAACCCGAGAAACATCTCAAAAAATGAATTTTTCTGTGCTTTTTTCCTTTCCTTATTGGACAAAATAAAAGTCGGTGGCGACTCTTGCTTACCGCGACATTTTGCGAAAACAAACGCAAACCAGCATTCCAAAAAACAGTCAGTTCTTTTCCACCGTATCACACATACGGCGGACCTTCTGCTTAACCAGAGGACAGTCTTCTTTAGTCGGCAGGCAATGTACCACAATATCAGTGTCCAAACCAGGCATATCTTCATAGGACCAGGCGAAGATCTCAACATAATTATGCAACATCTGTATCAACCTTTGTTTGATGCTAAGCTCCAAATTTGCACCTATCTTAACCTCTTTTTTGTCTTCCTCAGTACCCAAGTTCACTGTCTCAACCGGCTCTTCATGAGGCTGTATGGCCCTTTCTTCTTGTTGTAGTAGTCTAGCAAGTTCTCCAGGCACCTCACAATCATCCTCACCTTCGTCTTCGGCTTGGTTGATCGGATTTTGAAGTCATAACTGGAAATAGTAGAGTTGTTATCAATGGGATCCAGAGTGGATATGGATCTGTATTGTGATACGTGAGTGTGTGTAAGAGGATAGTTGTTTTGATGGAGTGAAAAATAGAAAAGAAAAACAGAGAGCAAAAAATTTGTATGCAAGAAACGTCCAATGCTTTATTAATGATTATGAAATGACAAATAATAGCCCTCACAAGCAAAGCCAAGGTTCCTCGGGCAAGGCACCGGGCCGTGAAGTCTCAAATTATTTATTACAAATCTTAAAACAAAAGTCAATTACTGCGGAATAAAAGAAACATGTATGAAGTCCCTAGTCGTCCAGTTACTCGGTCCACCGTTGGTAGTTGGGTAGATCCAGCTGTCAATGTATGATTCCTCTCCACTGTCTTCAATGGCGTTAATCCCACGATTGCTGATGTGTAGGGGAGGTCCTCCAGCCCGAGCACGTCTAACAGCCCTTTGAGCCCCTGTAGTAAAGCCCAAACCAAATTTATCAGTTTTATGAGTGAAATCAGGGAGCTAACCCCAATTGGCACACCCACCTTCTTCAACCACAACCCTGGCGTCCTTGAGAGAAGCCATCTTCAAAGGAGGTTTGTTGCTAGCAGTTTCAGTCGATGCCAAGATCTGAGGGACCTCTTCAAAATTCTGACAAGGAGTTTCGATGAATTCCCCGTCCATCTCTATGTAGCGGAAGGAGTTGAGGTGACTCACCATATATTCTTCTTCACCCCACACTGTGACAATCTTTCCTTTCACCGGATACTTTAGCATTTGATGGAGTGTGGAGGTGACTGCCCCAGCCTCGTGGATCCAAGGATGACCCAGCAAACAAGAATATGATGGCCTGATATCCATCACATAGAAGGTGGACCCAAAAGTCTGAGAACCTACTTTGACAGGGATATCCACTTCCCCGTGCACCATTCTCTTCGATCCGTCAAAATCCCTTACCACAATGTTACTAGGCTTTAGGGTTAAACCCTTGCAATCCAAACGGTCTAATGCCTTCTTCGGCAGAACATTCAGTGAAGATCCAGTATCTACCAGCACATGAGCCATAGTGGTGCCCCTGCATTCAATCGAGACATGCAGAGCATCATTATGCTTTCTTCCTTTCGGAGTCAAATCAACATCTGAAAAACCCAACCCATTATCAGCAGTAAGGCTGGCCACACAATCTTTGAACTGATCAGCTGAAGTTTCATGCGGTACATGCGCGATCTTGAGAAATGCGATCAAAGCCTTCGCATGGGCCTCAGAGCACAACAGCAGGGATAACATGGATATCTTTGATGGGGTCTGCCCCAACTGCACGACCACGTTGTAGTTGCTCTTCTTGATGATTTTCAGTATCTCCTCCATTTCTTGCTTAGAGGCTTCCACAACAATTTTCTTAGGTGCCTCTGTCCGGACAGGCTCACCTACAACCTCTTTGTCGCGGGTATTAGATGATTCACCAACTGGAGTAAGAACAGGAATAGTAGTTGGTGTACTAGCAGGAACATCAGATATAATGACAATGGGCTTGCTGACAGTCTTAGGGGAAATCTCAGGAGAGAAGACCCTTCCACTTCGGGTGATTTTGTTGGTTCTGGCAATGTTATCGATATCAGGAACAGCTTCTTCATCTTTCAGATCTTGCTTGATGCCATGATAGTACACATCGACACCATAATGCCAGGGGACAGCTTTATTGGAGACATACGGGACAGGACCAGGAACAATGATTATTAGTGGAACAATTCTTGGAGCAGGTGTAATCCTAACAGGTCTTCTCAAGGAAACCTTAGAAGGATTGGCGGAAATGGTTATAATGGCAACACCTTCAATTAGAACAACAAGAATCATAGTATTCTTAAACAGAATCTCTTTGCTATCTATCAGGCGTTGAACACCTAACTTCAGCAAACGGAAACCAGAAGGTAGAAGCGAACACATGTGGCAACCTTCACCACAACCCGGAAATAAACCGACCAACAACAAATTCTTCTTTACAGTCAAGAGAGGAGTAGCAACTTCATCGACAGAGGTAACAAATAAATTAGCATCAATAGCATTAACTCCACGACCGTGCTTAGGCATGGGAGCAGTTATGACATTCGCCTTCTCCAGAGCATCAAAATCTATATCCTTAGCTTCAATCAAGTATTGTATTTTGTTTCTCAGAGCCCAACAGTCATTTGTATCGTGGCCAGGACTCTCAGAATGATAGGCACACCGGGCATTCGGATTATATCAAGGAGATGTAGTATTTGAATTCTTGGGAGCCTCTCTCAAGGTTGCCAAGTTAGATCTCAGCAGATGAGGCAAAACTTTAGCTAATGTCATGTTGATGCGGGTAAACTGCCGTTGTGGTCTTTCCGCCCTTTGTTGATTATTGCATTGTGGAGCAACTGCAGGTCTAGGTATCATCACGACACTTACCGTCTGACGTTGCTCAGCCCTGTTCTGACCCCTCGGGCTGTAGATGGAACTGGACTCCTTCTTACCAGCAAAAGGCTTCTTTACTGAACTTAAAGAGGCATCCTTCTGTATTTTGCCGCTTCGAATCCCAACTTCTACTCTTTCCCCGGTTAGGATCAACTCGGTGAAACCAGCTGATGAACTGCCGATCAAATGATTGAAAAATGGACCTGACAGCGTCCCCAGAAACATATCAACCAACTCCCTATCAGACAACGGGGGTTGAACTCTCCCATCCAAGTCTCTCCACTTTTACGCGTAATCTTTAAAACCTTCACCTGCACCCATGGACATACTCTGGAGTTGAGTACGAGTGGGAGCAAGATCGGCATTATACTGATACTGCTTGTAAAAAGCAGCAGCCATATCTTCCCAATTTCAGATATTTGCTCCTTCTAGCTGGTAGAACCATTCAAGTTGAGTCCCTAACAGACTATCTTGAAAGAAGTGAACCCACATATTTCTATCAGCTGTGTGGGGCTGGATCTTCCTGACATAAGAGCGGAGATGGAGTTTTGGGCAGGACACCCCATCATACTTGGAAAAAACTGGAGCTTTGAACTTCTGCGGGATGACTACTCCCGATACTAACCCCAGTTCTTCAAAATCTAGTCCATGTATCTTCTGAACTTCCATGGCACTCAGACGGTCTTTTAGCTGTTTGTATCTATCCTCAGCAGGAGGATATTGTTCATTATTGTAATCAGTATCATTGTCGGAGATTGCAAGACTGGGATCCTTTTCTCCTTCTTGATTCTCCCCTTCCTTGGATGAAGAGGTTAGATCAGTCGGATGCTTCAACCGCTCTCCAAACCTTCGGCCCATATTCAGAATACCGATAGCCTTCTTCTTCTTCTTCTTCTTCTCTTTCAGAATGAGGGCTTTCAGGTCTTCCTGCCCTTTTGCCATACTTATGAACATTTGTTGGAACTGGGCGTTCTGTGCCTGAAGATCCTTGATGCTTTGTTCGGAAGACATTTCTGCGTGAAATAAACAGCGAGGAAGATGAGAAACCTGTAATGGTACCTATTTATGAAATGTCATGGATGATATGCATATGCAATGATTTCAAGGATTCTTAAAGGCTCAGATTTGTTTAACCAAAAACATACGTTAATTGGATTAATAAGTTCAAATTGTTACAAAGAATGCCTTTTAGGCTTACAATTAAATAAAACAAAACTGAAAGCAAAAAGAAACTAGGTCTCCCAGGAGCGCATCCTCTTTGGTGCAATGTAGGCATTTATGTTCCTTTCTTCATGAAGTAGCCTAGTGAGCTCCAGGACCTTCTTCTCGCTGGCATAGAACTGAGCTTTAAACGTGTCTCGCTCTTCTTTGAGTTGAACCCAAGACTTATGTAACTCTTCATGATCGGTTGGCATGTCGGGATGATGAACAAGTGAAGTAGTGTCTCCTTCAGTGGCTGGCTCCATGGTTATTGGTAGGACCTCTGGGTAAGGCATCCTAAGACTTTGGGCGTGAGCTCATATCCATCGGAGATAAGGATCAAAAAGAATGGAACTCTTGTGCCCTAGCGTCTTGCTATCAATTTTATGCACCATGCCCCAAGCCTTTATGAACCTTTTGCGGTATTCCTGAGCATCATTCTCATAGTTGAAGGCAATTCCTTGGATGAGCGTGCCATGTGGACCATCTCTTCTCGCATAACCAAACTGACGTAAGGCCAAACAAGGGTTGTACGTGATTCCTCCCCTAATGCCTAAGAGAGGGACATTAGGGAATTCACCACAATGATCAATGATGGTAATATCTTCCAAGAACCGCGAACACCAATGAATGTCTGAATGTTTAAGGGACATCAGCCTACGAGACCATTTCAAACCCTGCTCATTCTTCAAAACAGGCCTGGGTAGGTGCGAAATAAACCACCTAGCCAATAGAGGAGTGCAACATAGGAGGGTTCCCCTTCTCTTTAGAGTGCGAGCATGTAAAGAGTGCAGAATATCCCCGATTAATGTAGGTACTGGATTATGAGACAGGAAAACCTTGATAGTGATCACATCTACGAGATGATCAGCATTAGAGAAAAGTACCGTCCCATAAACGAGAAGTGCCAATACCTCTTTGAAAGCTTGTAAATCTAAGGTATCCCAAAAATGATAGGCCTTCTCAAATAGAAACTTAACCGGAATTCCTTGGACACTCCCTCTAGTTTCCCAATTCACCACTATGTCAGACCGTTGTAAAGACAGAGCTCTAGCAATTTCTTCAGGATTTGGATGTTCTTCCGTACCATTGAAAGGAAATTGTTCAAGAATAGGTACCCCCAACAACTGAGAAAACTCCTCCATAGTAGGTACTAGCTGGTAATCTGGGAAGATGAAACAATGGTGCACCGGGTCGAAGAACTGAAACAACACTTTTAACAACTCCTCATCAGGTTTTGCAGTGACCAGATTGAGCAACTGACCATGCTTTCTAGTGAAATGAGAACCTTCAAGAACCCTTAATGCCAGATCCTTTAGTTGGAGAGACACTTTCACAAGGTTGATCTGTATAGTATTCCTACGGGCAGATGCCATATCCTACAAAACAGAGCAAAAATGAGCCCTAGGGAATCCTTTAAATGGTTAGTCATGATATGCCATGTGTTGTACCCCAAAATTTTCCCTCCCATATTTCTCAATACATGTCAAGTGAGGTCTTCAAATTGCTCAAGGAAGTCCAAGATTTGACTAGACAAACTCTCTCCTAAGGTAGTCTACCTCAAATTAGGGTTTTAATTTGCATCAAGATGCTTGAGTCCAAAGGATCACAAATGCTCACCATTGTACTAATATGTTAATAATATCACTCATGTCAAGTTTCAAGCCTTACAAGGGAAGTTTGCTCAGTCAATTGCTCAAAAGCCTGAAAATCGACTGTGCTAGGGCAAAAGTCAACTGTGGCCCACATACAGTCAAACTTCAAAAATTTTGGTCAACATTCTCATTTTGAAGCATTATTCATCATTTTATCAAGGGTTTATCATGATTCCTCAAGGATTTCTCACAATTCATCAAAATCCAAAAGTTGCTAAATTAGGGTTTTGCAGGAAAAGTCAACTCAACTTTGACCAAGCATAACTTTCTCATACTTTATCAGAAATGACCCATCCAAAGCTAATTTTAAATAGGATGAAATTCCCTACAATTCATCTTCATATCCCAAGTTCAAAATATACACTCACAAGAAGATACAAATTTGGACATTATAGGTCATTTTGAAAAGTCAACAAAAACCCCTTTTATGTCAAACCTTCATACATGAACATGGAAGACTCAATTGAGATGATACCAAAAGGTTTGCTTAGAGTACATCTTAAGCTTTCTAAAAAGTCCAAGAAAACCTCTCTAGGGTTAAAATTGAGTGAGTTATGCATTGGCAAAGTTGACCCTTTTTGCAAAATTGCCAAAAGTCAAATGTGGCCAAAAGTGCATTTTTTGTCAAATGGGCCCAACTTTTTATGCTTGCACTGAGTTTGTAACATGACCCACGACCCATGATCCTTTCCATTTGTCATTATTTTATTTTTGTCATTTATTTTGATTTTATTTCAATTAAATCAAATAAAATCAAAATAAAATCATGAAAATATCCAAAACTAATCAAAGCTTGAGATTTTGTGCATGTTTAAGTCTATTATACAGCTGGAAGTGAAATCAAATCGTGCAAGATTCATTTGGGCAAAAAAAAAGATTGGATTTGGATTGATTTGGAAAGATTTGCATAAGGATCAAATCATGATTCAATCATCTTAATTGAAAAAGATTTGAAGCAAATTTGTAACCTAATTCCTTCTAGGGTACATAAGGAAGCAAAGCAGACCACAAATACGAAGATTAGAGGCGTGCAAAAGAGAGAAAAAATCTGAAAATTTCAAGGAAAAGTTGCAATCTGATTTCCCAGTTCCAGGCCTCCTCAATCCATTCTAAGCATCCCAAACGTTTGCTAGACATCCCAGGGACGTGTTTCAACCATTAGCAAGCTTCTTAACACCCAGAAACGCACTGTAAGTGTCCCACGATTTCCATACTTTCTTGAAATCGAATATCACAATTTTGGCACCTTTTGCATGATTTATTTGCATATTCTTAATCCTTGATTCATTTGCAAGCTTATGGTTGTATTTAATTTCATTTTTATTGATTGCATACCAAGATGCCATGATTAGGGTTCGAGCTTTTTTTTTAGGGATTTTGCACACAGGAACAATTGGCCATCAATAGTGGTACCATGATGCTCGTGAGGTTGCAATGAGTGGATTGGTACCATTGGTATTGATTTTTCATGCAGGGATATGATGGTGTGGCAGGTGGTGAATGGCCCATTCAAATTTCGCGCGTTTTCAAGATTCACTTTTTATCTTTATCATATAATGCTTGTTTATTATTATTCATACAAAAAAACAAGCCAGCTCAGATGGTCAGCGTGTGTTGTGAAAATGCCAAAGGGCCTGGGTTCGATCCCCAGGTCCCCATATTATTCCATATTATTTTGCATTGCATGATCAGGTGTACATGCGTCTCATATGACTACCATGCGTCATCAGCACTCAACCATCAGATCCCTAGTGTGCCAGATCCAAGGCTCCCCACGTGAAGGGCCACCATGAGCATAGGTCAAGCATACACACAGGATCTAGAAAGTCAAACAGGGCCAAGTGTTATTGGGCTCAGAATTTGCAAATCACACCCCCTCCTTTGCTACAAAACCAGGCCCATTCTATTTTTCTAAATTTTCTTGTTTATTTAATTGCTTTTATTTAATTATTTCTCTAACACAAAATTAATTCATTTTTTTTACAAAAAAATCATAAAATCAATTTCACAAATTTAGAATTAGGTTTATTTATTTTGTCAAAATTAATTTAACATTAGTTTAATTTAATTTAGATTAATCCTAACCTTTTTTATACATTTAAAATCAATTAGGAAAATTAGATTTAACATGTGATTAAATTTTTATTTTCCTTTTATAAAACAAAAAATCAAAAAAGAGGTTATTTTAATCATTTTCTTAAATCTTAATTAATTAGAAATTAGGTTTTTATTTATTCAACTAAACTTTATTTTCTCAAAAAAATCAAAAACAGCGAAAAAATGATTTTTCTTTTTAAGTTTTATTTAGGTTTAGATGGGGTCAAAACCCTAATTTTTCTTTCCATTTGATTCATCGTGCACGCTTATTTTATTATTTTTTGCGATATTAATGTAACTGCTTACAGTATGTAATAGTTTAATTAGGATTTTTTTTCTTTTATTTATCGTTTTACGGTTTTTTGGCTATGTAAATTAATCCCTCCCCCGAAGCCTTGTAATAGTGTAGGTTTTACTTTTCCGCATTTTATTTCTCGCAAATATTAACTATTAGATGTATGTTAATAGGATTGTATGACAAGATTGCATGTAAATTTAAAATGGCTAGCAAACCCTAATGTGCAAAGATAATAACTGAAATCAAATCACTCACACATGTGCACTCCTAGGGTATACTCTCACTTCGGTTGCCTTCGGTAAACGGTCATTAAGTATAGGGTGTCTTAGTGGTTTCCCTCTTGTCTAACAAAGATCAAAAGTCCCGTTCAGAAAGGTTGCCTCAGAAATGTTGCCTTGAATATGATCTTAAGACATTAGGGTTATTACTAAAACGTCCTAACATTGCTTTAGTGATCGTGCGTCCCTTTCGAATTGACCCTTGCAACTCCAACGACGATGCTACCCACTTCTCAATAGTAGGATAACGTTGTCTAAAGGAAATGAGAACAGAAATGATCTTTTTTCTAGTAGGTAGATGCTAGTAGGTACTTGCTCAAAATCAAACTTTTCACACCAAACACTTTTCAAACAAAGTTTTCAAAAAACACTTCGTAACACTCTTGAAGACAGAAGCAAGGGTTAAAACGAAGTAAAAAAACTTTTCCAAACAAACACACACAAGCAATTTTAAAAGGATGAGCAAGTACCTAAGAGCCCGTAGAAAACTACGGATAGAAAGGGTGCTAATACCTTTCCTTTCTATAATCTACCCCTCATACTCAAAATCTCGAAAAAGGAATTTTTTTATGCTTTTATCCTTTCTAGTTGGATAAAATAAAAGTCGGTGGTGACTCTTGCTTACCGCGACATTTTGCAAACATAAACGCAAAACGTAAACCAGCATTTTCCAAAACAATCGGTTCTGCCACCGTATCACAGAACTGGCGACTCTGCTGGGGAATAATAAGTGGGGTATACCTTAGGATTTAGTTCATCATAAATTGCTTCCCTTGTTTGTTTTGGTTGTTTTACTTTTAAGGGTTTTGTTTGGGGTTACTATAGACCCTAACCCGGATCTGGGGACACCTTTTAGGTAAGTAGCAATAAACTGTGAGGGAACTGTACGGCGTAGACCGATACGGTTGAAGCAGTAGCTACATTGATGTGGCACATTGGTTGGTACCGGTATCCCTTATGGAGAAACAAAGAGAATACGGGGCTGCTATGTGTGTTGTTAAGCATCAACTGACCTTAGAACCTTTAATCGACCAACTTGGCCATTAGAAAGTAGTGAGATAGTCGGCCTCGGTATAAAGCTGAGAGCTGGTTGATACTCAATGCTACACTCATTGAGACCATACTCTCGAGATAGTTCCGGCTGCAAGAAAAGATTGCGTGAGCTGAAACCATAATCGATAGAGGATGGTCAGTGATATTGAGAACCTCTAAGAACCTGGTTACTTTTGCTAGGACAGGTTGAAACCAACTGAACTTCAAGAGGGTAATACCTTTGACTCCATGCAAGCCTTAAACTTAAGGGATTTTGTGTGACTTATTTGCCTTTGCCATGCCTGTTATCTGTTATACTTGTTGTTTGTTCTACCATGACATCATGCATCATAACATAGCATGCATACTTCATTACACCAACCATTTCAAAGACCGAGGGGATTTATCTTTGTTCTGTTTTGCAGATTATGGCTTCCATGCACAGAAATACCATCCGAGTTAACTTTGTGCAAATACCTGCTCAACTCAAAGAGTTAGCCTCAAGAGTTTCTAAGACTTCTAGGTTCATTAAGAGACATGGTCAGCTTCTTAGCCTGGTTACTTCAAAGTTTGATGAGCAAATGATGAGTGTGCTTTTCCAGTTCTTCGATCATGTGCATCATTTCTTTACCTTTCCTAATTATCAGCTGGTTACCACTTTGGAAGAGTTCTCTCACTTATTGGGCATATCCATCCTTGAGCAGGTACTCTTCACAGGTATGGAAGAGACTCCTAGACCAGAAGATATTGCCTCAGCTCTGCATCTGAAACGGGCTGACGTAGTATCCAATTGGGAAACACGAAGCAGGGTTGAAGGTTTCTTAGCCAAGTTTCTGATAGATCAAGCTCAACTATTCTGGGATAGTTTGGACTTTCATGCTTTTGAAGATATCTTGGCTCTCCTTATCTACAGTTTGGTTCTCTTCCCGAATCCAGATTCCTTTATAGATGTGAATGTGGTTAAGGTCTTCATGTCTTGCAATCCTGTGCCTACTCTACTGGGTGATATCTTGCATTCCCTCTACACTCGTATTGTGCGAAGAAGAGGAACTCTTATGTGTTGTATGTTGTTGTTGTCGAGGTGGTTTATTTTGCACCTCCCTAAGTCAGTGTTGAAGAACAAAGAAGGTTTAGGTTGGTCCTACAAAATAATGTCACTTGCCCATACAAATATTCTTTGATGTTCCTAAACTATGGAAGACACTGCTTTCATTGATCGTTGTGGGGGATACCCTAATGTCCCTTTGCTTGGAATCAGAGGGGGTATAACCTACAATCCTTGTTTAGCTTTGCGACAGTTTGGTCGTACTCGGAGAGATGGTCCCCGTGAGTTACTTCTTGAGGATATTGCCTTTGACTACAAGGAGGACATTAAGGAGCGTCGCCGAAGGTTCATACGAGCTTGGGGCATGGTGAATAGATCTAACCCCCAATAGTTGGGACCAAGGACTTCCCTTCCTATGCAGCCTTACCTCCAATGGGTCCGAGCTCGTGCTCAGAAGCTTGGGATGCCTTATGAAGCCGTATTGCCAGTGATTGTGGAGCCCACTAATGAAGAGGGCGTTCCTTACACGGTTCTTTATCCTTACATGCCTACTGATCTTGGGGCATTGAAGAGGTATTGGATTCAGCTGAAAGAGGAAAGGGATACTTACCGGGAGAAGTACCATGAGCAAGAAAGGAATATTTTGAAGCTCACCAGGCAGCTCGAGAATGAAAGAACGATCAATGACTATGTTAGCACGAAGGGGAAGCGTCCATGGGATTTTTGCTTTTTGCTTTTCTAGTTTTAGATTTGTTTTTCATTTACTTCTTTGTAACGCCTCAAAGGCATTGTTGAACCTTTTACAAGTTATTCTAATAAAGTTTGTTTATTTTTTGGTTTGCAAATTTAAATCTCCCAAAGTCTTTGGAATCATTACATACGCATCCCATTATCATGCATATCATTACATGTACCATTACAGGTTTCTCATCTCCTTCGTTGTTTATTTCAGCTGAAATGTCTTCTGAAATGTCTTCTGACCAAGCCATCAAAGCTCTTCAGGCACATAATGCCCAATTCCAAGAGATGTTCTTGAGCTTGGCTAAAGGGAAGAGGATTTGAAGACTCTCATTCTGAAGGAGAAGAAGAAAAAGAAGAAGAAGGTTGTTCTTCTGAGTATGGGCAAAAGGTTTGGGAATAGGTTGCGACAGGAAGCTGATCTGATCTCTTTGTCCAAGGACGGGGAAAACCAAGAAGAAGAAAAGGGCTCCAGCCCTGTAGTCTCTGATAATGATACTGATTTTGATGATGAGCAGTATCCTCCTGCCGAGGATAGGTACAAGCAGCTAGAAGACCGGTTGAGAGCCATGGAGACTCAAAAAATCCCTGGTTTGGATTTTAGAGAGCTGGGATTGGTATCGGGAGTGGTGATCCCTCATAAGTTCAAAGATCCAGTTTTTGCCAAGTACGATGGAGTATCCTATCCAAAACTCCATCTCCGCTCGTATGTCAGGAAAATCCAACCTCACACTGTTGATAGAAATTTGTGGGTGCATTTCTTTCAAGATAGTCTGTCAAGGACTCAACTTGAATGGTTTTACCAATTGGAAGGAGCTAATGTCCGAAGCTGGGAAGACCTTGTTGCTGCTTTTTACAGGCAATATCAGTATAACACCGACCTTGCTCCCACTCGTACTCAGCTTTAGAGTATGTCAATGGGTGCAAGTGAAGGTTTTAAGGACTATGCTCAAAAGTGGAGAGACTTAGCTGGAAGAGTTCAACCCCCTTTGTCTGATAGGGAGTTGGTTGACATGTTCTTGGGGACACTATCTGGTCCATTTTTCAATCATCTGATCAGTAGTTCGTCATCTAGGTTCACTGAGTTGATTTTTACTGGAGAGAGAGTAGAAGCTGGTATCCGAAGTGGTAAAATACAGAAGGATACTTCATCAAGTGCAGTGAAGAAGCATTTCACCGGTAAGAAAGAAGCCAGTGCAGTCTACGGTCTGAAGGGCCAAAGCAGACCTGAACACCGTCAAGCAGTGAATGCGGTAGTGATATCAAGACCCACAGTTGCTCCACAATGCAACAATCAACAGAGGGTGGAAAGGCCACAAAGGCAGTACACTCGGCTTAACATGACCTTGTCTCAAATTCTACCACAATTATTGAAGACCAATATGGTATCTCTGAGGGAGGCCCCGAAGAACCCCAACACCACTTCTCCTCACTATAACCCAAATGCCCGCTGCGCCTATCATTCTGAAGGTCCAGGTCATGATACAAACAACTGTTGGGCTTTGAAAAACAAAGTGCAAGACTTGATCGAAGCCAAAGAGATTAAGTTCGATGCTCCAGAAAAGCCTAATGTCATAACTGCTCCCATGCCCAAACATGGTCATGGAGTAAATGCTGTAGACGATGATTTATTTGTGACCTCTGTGGAAGAAATCTCTACTCCTTTGATGACAGTTAAGAAGAATTTTCTATTGGCCGGTTTATTTCCGGGTTGTGGTGAAGGTTGCCACATGTGTTCAATGTTGCCTGTTGGTTGCCACTTATTGAAATCAGGTGTTCAGCGCCTGATGGACAACAAAGAGATCTTGTTTGAAAAGACTTTGATTTCGTTAGTTCCAATTCAAGATGTTGCCATCATAACCATTTCCGCCAATCCTTCCAAGGTTTCCTCGAGAAAACCTGTTAGGATTACATCCGTCCCAAGAATTGCTCTGTTAATAATTTCTGTTCCCGGTCCTATCCCATACACTTTAGACAAGGTTGTTCTGTGGCACTATGGTGCTGATGTGTACTACCATGGAGTTAAACAAAACTTTAAAAGTGAGGAAGTTGATGTTGATGTCAGCAATATTGTCGGGGCTAGCAAGGTCACTAGAAGCGTAAGATTCTTTTCTCCCGAGATTTCCCCTCCGACTGTCCCTAAACCTGTTGTCATTCCATCTACTGGTGCATCAACTACTGTTCTAGTTCTTACTCCAGTTATCACTCCTGTCGCCGAGCCATCTGAGACTTGGGGCAAAGAAATCACAGGTGAGCCTGCCCAGACGGAGGCGCCTAGGAAAATTGTGTTGGAAGCCTCGAAACAAGAGATAGAAGAAATTCTAAAGATTATCAAGAAGAGCGACTACAACGTAGTCGAGAAGCTGGGGCAGACCCCGTCAAAAATCTCCATGTTGTCCTTGTTGTTATGTTCTGAAGCCCATGCGAAGGCTCTAATTGCATTCCTCAAGACTGCGCATGTGCTGCAGGAAACTTCAGCCGACCAATTTAAAGATTGCGTAGCTAGTTTGACTACCGACAATGGGATGGGTTTCTTAGATGCAGATCTGACTGCTAAAGGAAGAAATCACAATGATGCTCTGCACGTCTCGATCGAGTGTAGGGGCACTACTATGGCCCATGTATTGGTGGATACTGGGTCCTCATTGAATGTTCTTCCAAAGAAAGCATTAGACCGCCTGGATTATGAAGATTTGATTCTGAAGCCGAGCAATATTATGGTCAGGGCCTTCGACGGGTCAAAAAGGATGGTGCACGGGGAGGTGGACATCCCTGTTAAAGTTGGTTCTCATACTTTTGGATCCACCTTCTATGTAATGGACATCAGACCATCGTATTCTTGCTTGTTGGATCGTCCTTGGATTCATAAGGCTGGGGCAGTGACTTCAGCGCTCCATCAAAAGTTGAAATATCCGGTAAAGGGGAAGATTGTCATGGTACAAGGTGAAGAGGAGTATATAGTGAGTCATCTCAATTCCTTTCGCTATGTGGAGATGGATGGGGAGTTCATCGAAACCCTTTGTCAGAACTTTGAAGAGGTCCCTCAGACTTTGGCATCAACTGAAGTTGCTACCGACAAACCTCCGATGAAGATGGATTCTCTCAAGGATGCCAGGGCTGTAATTGAAAAAGGTGGGTGTACAAATTGGGGTCAGCTCCCCGATTTCACGCACAAAACTGACAAATTTGGTTTGGGCTTTACTACAGGGGCTCAAAGGGCTGTTAGGCGCGCACGGATTGGAAGACCTCCTCTGTACATCAGCAATCAGGGAGTTAATGCAATTGAAGATGATGAAGAGGATATAGATATCGACAGCTCGATCTACTCAACAACCAATGGTGGATTGAACAACTGGACGGCGAAGGATTTCATACTTGTTTCTTTTATTCCACAGTAATTGACTTTTGTTTTAAGAGTTATAATAAACAGTTTGAAACTTTACGGCCTGGTGCCTTGCCCGAGGCACTATGGCCTCGCTTGTGAGGACTTATTATTTGTCATTTTCATATATCATTAATAAAGCATTGGACGTTTCTTGCATTACAAATTTTGTGCTCCTTGTTTTTCTTTTCTGTCTCTCACTCTATTAAAACTAGGGATGTCAGTTTGGACCTGTTAATGGGGATCCCCGCGGGGAACGCCCCATTCGGGGCCCCAAAGATGGGGAATTTTCCCCCGTGGGGGCGGGGATGGGGAGAAAAATTCCCCCGAGAGCATTTCGGGGACGGGGACGGGGAATACACCCCCCGCCCCGCCTATTATTTTAATATAGTTAATTTAATATATATATTTTAGATTAGGTTTTTTAGTCATTTCCTTTATGTTTATTTATAAAAATAAATAAATAAATATTCATGTATTTATTAAGAGAGAGAAATGTAAATACTAGTATTTTTTAATAACATAATAAATATGTGAATTCTTTGTGCTTTTTATTTTTATAGAAAATATAAACATTTTAAAAAAATAAAATATTAATGAATAAATGTAGGATCTATGGGGATCCCCGCGGGGAACGGGGATCCGCGGGGAACGGGGATGGGGATAGAAATTCCCCCGTGACGGAGATCGGGGACGGGGACGGGGAATGAATTTGATGGCGGGGAAAAAGATGGGGAAGTGTCCCCCGGGCCCCGCCCCGCCCCATTGACATCCCTAATTAAAACAGCGATGCTCTTACAAACACTCACGTATCATAATGCAGATCCATATCCACTATGGATCCCATTGATAACAACTCTGCTACTGCCAGTTATAACTTCGAAAATTCGATCAACCAAGATGAGGATGAAGGTGAGGATGATTGTGAGGTTCCTAGAGAACTTGCTATACTATTACTACAGGAAGAAAGGGCCATACAGCCTCATGAAGAGCCAGTTGAATCAGTGAATTTGGGTACAGAGGAAGACAGGAAAGAGGTTAAGATAGGTGCGAATCTGGAGCCTAGTGTCAAGCAGAGGTTGATACAAATGCTACGCGACTATGTTGAGATCTTCGCTTGGTCCTACGAAGATATGCCTGGTTTAGACACTGATATTGTGGTACACTTCCTGCCAACTAAAGAAGATTGTCCCCCGGTAAAGTAGAAAGTTCGTCGTATGCACCCTGAGATGTCTGAGAAAATCAAAGTTGAGGTCATGAAACAGTTCGACACGGGATTTTAGTTGTCACTTCTTATCCGCAGTGGGTTGCCAACGTTATTCCAGTACCTAAGAAGGATGGTAAGGTACAGATGTGTGTAGACTATAGAGATTTGAATAGGGCGAGTCCCAAAGATGACTTCCCACTTCCTCACATCGATGTTTTGGTCGACAACACCGCACAACATAAGATCTTCTCCTTCATGGATGGTTTTTATGGTTACAATCAGATCAAGATGGCTCCCAAAGACATGGAGAATACAACCTTCGTTACACAGTGGGGTACCTTCTGTTACAAGGTAATGCCTTTCGGGTTGAAGAATGTTGGGGCAACGTATCAGCGCGCCATGGTCGCTTTGTTCCACGACATAATTCACCATGAGATCGAGGTTTATGTTGATGACATGATAGCAAGGTCCTAAATTGAGGAAGAACACCTTGACCATCTCTAGAACCTATTTGACAGGTTGAAGATGTATAAGCTAAGGGTAAACCCGAACAAGTGCACCTTCGGAGTAAGGTCTGGTAAGCTGTTGGGTTTCTTCGTCAGTGATAAAGATATTCAGGTGGATCCTGCCAAGGTAAAAGCCATATAGGAGATGCCGGCTCCCCTCACAGAAAAGGAAGTTAGAGGTTTTTTGGGACGTCTGAATTACATTTCCAGATTCATTTCGCATCTGACCGCTACTTGTGAGCCAATCTTCAAGCTGCTGAAGAAAGATCAAGTGGTAAAGTGGAATGATGAGTTCCAGACCGCTTTCAAAAGAATCAAGGAATATATTCAAGAACCACCAATTTTGATGCCTCCTGTTGAAGGAAGACCTTTGATCTTATAATTGACAGTACTGGATAGTTCAATGGGGTGCGTGCTAGGGAAGTATGACGAGTCTGGCCGAAAAGAGCATGTTATTTACTACCTTAGCAAAAAGTTTACCGACTGTGAGACCCGATACTCATTGCTCGAGAAAACTTGTTGCGCTTTGGCATGGGCTGCTCGCCGGCTGAGACAGTATATGCTGACTCTCACCACCTTATTGATATCAAAAATGGATCCAATCAAGTATATCTTTGAAAAGCCTGCCTTATCCGGAAGAATAGCAAGATGGCAGATGATCTTAACCGAGTATGACATCTAGTACACAACCCAAAAACAATCAAAGGAAGTGTATTGGCGGATCATTTGGCGCATCAGGCCGTGGATGACTACCAGTCCATGAATTTCGAGTTCCCGGATGAGAACATCATGTTTGTAGCCGACTGTGAAGAACCTGGACCGGATGAAGGACCTGAGGAAGGACCCTGATGGACTATGTATTTTGATGGAGCATCAAACGCGTTAGGTAATGGCATTGGCGTTGTGATCATATCTCCTAAGGGCTGTCATACTCCGTTCACCGCCCGATTATGTTTTAACTACACCAACAATATGGCGAAGTATGAAGCATGTATCCTAGGTCTTCGAGCTGCTATTGACCCGAGGATTAAGTTCTTGAGTGTATTCAGAGATTCTGCTCTAGTGATCACTCATATCAAAGGCGAGTGGGATACGAAGCACCCAAATCTTATTCCTTACAAGGAGTATGTATTGATGTTGCTCCCGCACTTCGAAGAGATAACATTTGAACACTTCCTAAGAGAAGAGAACCAGTTAGAGGACGCGCTAGCTACCATGTCTTCTATATTCAAAGTCAGGTGGGACAATGAAGCTCCCCAGATTACCATCGAGAGGTTGGACGAGCCCGCACATTGCTGTGACATTGAGACTGAAGAGGTAGTGGATAAACCCTGGTTTCACGAGGTGAAGAGGTACCTTGAGGCTCAAGAATACCCTGAGGGTGCATATGTTAATGATAAGAAGTTCTTAAGAAGGTTCGCCGTGAAGTTCTTCATCAGCAATGGTATCCTTTAAAAGCGTAACCATGATTCAACCTCACTGCGATGTGTGGACAAAAGCGAGGCGGAAAGGATCATGACAGAGTTACATGAAGGTACCTTTGGAACTCACTCCAGTGGACATACCATGGCAAAGAAGATCCTACGGGCTGGATATTATTGGTCCACTATGGAAGCCGATTGTTATCAGCATTCTCAAACCTATCATAAGGGCCAAGTCTATGCTGATAAGGTGCATGTACCTCCAGTTCCTCTGAATGTTATGACAGCTCCTTGGCCCTTTGCAATGTGGGGCATTGACATGATTAGCGAGATCAGACCTACTGCGTCTAACGGACATCGCTTCATTCTGGTAGCAATTGATTATTTCACAAAGTGGGTTGAGTCAGCTTCTTTTGCTACAGTAACCAAGAATGTCGTGGTGCAGTTTATCCGACACAATCTGATTTGCCGATACGGTGTACCAGAGAGGATCATTACGGACAATGGTATAAATCTCAACAATATGACGATTACCGAGATCTGCAAATAGTTCAAGATACAGCATCATAACTCTTCTCCCTACTGGCCGAAGATGAATGGGGCTATTGAAGCAGCTAACAAGAACATTAAGAAGATTGTGCAGAAGATGATAGTGACGTACAAAGACTGGCACGAGATGTTACCATTTGCTCTTCATGGGTACCGCATCTCAGCCCAGACGTCGACAGGGGTAACACCCTACTCTCTGGTGTATGGCATGGAGGCAGTCCTACCCATCGAGGTCCAAATACCCTCTCTCCGGATTATGAAGGATGCGGGTTTGGACGAAGACAACTGGATCCAGACCCGACTTGATCAGCTGAATTTAATCGACAAAAAGAGACTTACTGCTATTTGTCATGGTCAGACGTATCAAAAGCGAATGATCAAGGCTTTTAACAAGAAAGTCAGATGTCAAGAATATTAAGTCGAGGATCTGGTGATCAAATGCATCATACTACCGCAAGGTGATCCCAGGGGTAAATGAAACCCCACATACGAAGGGCCATTTGTGGTTAGGAACATTTTCTCGGGAGGAGCTATGATTCTAACCACCATGGATGGTGACGACCTTCCTCACCCCATCAATGCAGACATAGTGAAAAAATACTAAGCCTAATCAAAGACCCGCTAGGTTGACCGGCCTAGACAAAAATAAGGGCTTCCCGGCGAACCAAAAGGGTTCAGGCAAAAGTAAGGGATGAAAATGAAAAAAAACTGTACACTCGGCAAGTCGAAAACCTGAAAAGGCGGCTTGGGCAAAAATGGGTATCCCGGTGGACTGAAAACCCGAAAGGGCGGTCCAGGCAAAAATTAGGGATCAAAGCGTAACACTATGTCTCATTGGATCATCTTGCAAACAGACTTCGATATCGACTATCAAGCTCGGATGGCGCCAATCAATCTGATCTACCTTTGACCAAGTAGCAAAGTGATGAGACGCTCGAAGATATAAAGGCAATAGCAGAGATGGAACTCAGTGGGATTGTTTCACATAGCTGTTTTCCTTTCTTTTATACAAATTGTATAATTTCTATTTTCTTCGGCGGTGTTTTCTTACTAGGACGTCAGCCTCTTATACAAAACCCCTATTACGGGCCAACTTCAAAATCAATACAATTCATTTTCACAAGAAATTTCAACTTTTTTTCTCTTTTTCTGTTTTGTTTTGAAAGAATGTCCAATGATTCATTTTTGATATATGCATTTAAAAATAATTGCTACTCATAAATACCTACATATGAAACAAAAGACAATTACCCGTAATTCCAGGAACAGGGGCAAACAAGAAATGTCCAAACCTTACAGTTGCTCTACCTACCAGGTACAAGGATAGAACCAGCTTGAGAATATGACTAAAGGTACATACACTCCCCACAGAGAAGGAAGTATCCGAAGACAGTGGTGTTAATTCTCCCCGAGCAGAGTTTATCTACCGCCGACAATAGAAGTTCACCATCAGTGGAGTTTATTTCTTCCGCAGGCAGAAATTCAATCCCTGGCAGAATTCATCATCACCAGCAACGGTAATTCATCCTCGGCGGAGTCGTTTCTCCAAATCAACAGATCATCCAACAGAGTATCTCTCTTCCCCATAGAGTCATTCTCCCACAAGGTTATCCTCAAACAGAGTCTCTCCCGGCAGAATGTTCTCAAGCGGAACGGACGCAAGTCTCCATCTAATCATCTTCGGTCACTATCCTCAGCGAGAACGAAGAACTCAATTCCTTGAACTCTCCAAAAGCAGTCCAGGAATTATTCTCCCCAGCTAGAGAATGTCAGAAGAACATTGCATATCCATACATCATGGCATACGCATAAACGTCATACAGCACAATCTCATTTATTTTGAGAACATCATTACCCAATACCTTTCATACATCATGACATTACATACGACTAACTCTTTACCTTTCAGGGAAAGATACAATCAAGTTCTCACAAATTTTCTCTGGTTCAGTCAAATCAATACTAAGATTTCTATTCCAGATCAAGCTATGAATCCCGGAAATCGACCGGATAATATCTTGATTTCTCCAAAATACTATGAAGCCTGGAATCGACCAGATAGTGGTATATCTTAAATACAAGCTTGAAAGCCCAGAAATCGACCGAGAAATAGCTTAAGCCTCAGCAAGTTATTGTGAAGCCTGGAAATCGACCAGATAACAATAAGAGACACCATGAAGCCTGGAATCGACCAGATAATGGTATAAAACACTAAAGCCTGGGACACGACCAGATAACAATATAAGATATTGTAAAGCTTGGAATTCGACCAAATAGCAGTTCACTCGGCCAATTACTATGAAGCCCGGAAATTGACCGGATATTAGTATGCCTTAAAATCAGATGGAAGCCCGGATGCGACCGGATAACCACCTAATCCCTTCTGAATCCTGGAGTACGACCAGATAAGAATTAAGAAATTGCAAACCCTGGATTATGACCAGATAGCAAGCCTAATCTCATCCCCCCAATAAGTCGCTGTGAAGCCTGGAGCACGATCAGATAACAGTAAGTCCTATTTTCCTCAGCAAAACATTATAAAGCCTGGAGCACGACCAGATAGCAGTTCATTTTCACCTCCTCGACTAAGAGATGATTCCCCAGTAGAATAACGGATAACTGAAGCTCCTAAAATTCTATTTCTCTCAAGACAGAGACCAGCATTCCCCAGCAAAATCCTCCTCAACAACAGGTATACGGGCTCTCGTAAAGGAATCACAGCGATCAACACTTCTTCTGATGGCATCTTTAAGCCCATCTTCCGTCATTGACTTCCGAATGGCACCTATAAGCCCATTCCCGACCTCACAAGCCGAGTACCACTTCATGCGAGTGCAAATTTTTAGGCACTCTAGTGTTCAATCATCTTCAACCTTCAGATCACAAAAGGCAGGCCAACCAATCTACATCCTCAGGTTTAAGAAGATTGAACAGGGGCAGCTGTTGTACCCCAAAATTTTCCCTCCCATATTTCTCAATACATGTCAAGTGAGGTCTTCAAATTGCTCAAGGAAGTCCAAGATTTGACCAGACAAACTCTCTCCTAAGGTAGTCTACCTCAAATTAGGGTTTCAATTTGCATCAAGATGCTTGAGTCTAAAGGATCCCAAATTCTCACCATTGTCCTAATATGTTCATAAGATCACTCATGTCAAGTTTCAAGCCTTACAGGGGAAGTTTGCTCAGTCAATTGCTCAAAAGCTTGAAAATCGATTGTGCTAGGGCAAAAGTCAATTGTTGCCCACATACAGTCAAACTTCAAAAATTTTGGTCAAAATTCTTATTTTGAAGCATTAATCATCATTTGATCAAGGGTTGATCATGATTCCTCAAGGATTGCTCACAATTCATCAAAACCCAAAAGTTGCTAAATTAGGGTTTTGTAAGTCAACTCAACTTTGACCAAGCATAACTTTCTCATACTTTATCAGAAATGACCCATCCAAAGCTCATTTTGAAGAGGATGAAATTACCTACAATTCATCTTCAGCTCCCAAGTTCAAAATATGCACTCACAAGAATACAAATTTGGACATTATAGGTCATTTTAAAAAGTCAACAAAAACACCTTTTATGTCAAAGCTTCATACATGAACATGGAAGACTCAATTGAGATCATACCAAAAGGGTTGCTTAGAGGATATCTTAAGCTTTCTAAAAAGTCCAATAACACCTCTCTAGGGTTAAAATTGAGGGAGTTATGCATTGGGAAAGTTGACCCTTTTTGCAAAATTGCCAAAAGTCAAATATGGCCAAAAGTGCAATTTTTGTCAAATGGGCCCAACTTTTTATGCTTGCACTGAGTTTGTAACATGACCCACGACCCATTATCCTTTCCATTTGTCATTCTTTTATTTTTGTCATTTATTTTGATTTTATTTCAATTAAATCAAATAAAATCAAAATAAAATCATGAAAATATCCGAAACTAATCAAAGCTTGAGATTTTGTGCATGTTTAGGTCTATTATACAGCTAGAAGTGAGATCAAATCGTGCAAGCTTCATTTGGGCACAAAAAGATTGGATTTGGCTTGATTTGAAAAGATTTGCATAAGGATCAAATTATGATTCAATCATCTTAATTGAAAAAGATTTGAAGCAAATTTGTAACCTAATTCCTTCTAGGGTACATAAGGAAGCAAAGCAGACCACAAATACGAAGATTAGAGGCGTGCAAAAGAGAGAGAAAATCTCAAAATTTCAAGGAAAAGTTGCAATCTGATTTCCCAGTTCCATGCCTCCTCAATCCATTCTAAGCATCCCAAATGTTTGCTGGACATCCCAGGGACGTGTTTCTACCATTAGCACGCTTCTTAACACCCATAAACGCATTGTAAGTGTCCCACGATTTCCATACTTTATTGAAATAGAATATCACAATTTTGGCACCTTTAGCATGATTTATTTGCATATTCTTAATCCTTGAGTCATTTGCAAGCTTATTGACTGCATACCAAGATGCCATGATTAGGGTTCGAGCTTTGTTTTTAGGGATTTTACACACATGAACAATTGGCCATCAATAGTGGTACCATGATGCTCGTGAGGTTGCAACGAGTGGATTGATACCACTGGTATTGATTTTTCATGCAGGGATAGGATTTTGGAAAGGTACAGGGCTGTACCTACGCCCATTTGTGCGTAGGTAAAAGTTTTCTGATCTTTAGCAATGGAGGGAGGAAGAAGATGATGGCGTGGCAGGTGGTGAATGGCCCATTCAAATTTCGCGCGTTTTAAAGATTCACTTTTTGTCTTTATCATATAATGCTTGTTTATTATTATTCATACAAAAAAACAAGCCACCTCAGATGGTCAGCGTGTGTTGTGAAAATGCCAAAGGGCCTGGGTTCGATCCCCAGGTCCCCATATTATTCCATATTATTTTGCATTGCATGATCAGGTGTACAGGCGTCTCATATGACTACTGTTGTACCCCAAAATTTTCCCTCCCATTTTTCATAGAAGATACAACCCTAGGGTTTCTCGGATATTCAAGTTGGCTCAGAAATCAACCAGACAGATTCTCTTCTGTGGCAGTAAACCAACAATTAGGGTTTTTCTCGCAATCCTCAAAAGAAAATGATTTCTCAGAAATTCAATTGATTTTCACAGGTCTTCATGCCTCCTCAAGTTTACTGAAAAGGTTAATGTTTGTTATCAGAGCATGGTTTGTTTGGGACAAGAGATTAAGATTGTCATGTAGGACACTCATGATTGTTTGATCCAGGTTAACCAGATGATTTGTGTCTCTTAAAACAATTGCTTGGTTAGGAAATGGAATATACAGTGTGTGTTTGTTTGAAATGCAGTTACAAAATTAGTGGGATTACTTGGAGTTTAAGTTACCAGACTGGAGCATTTTGTTTCAAGTATCTTGTTTGGGAATTTCAAAAATCAAATAGGATACGAGGAGAAATTACAAGTTATCGTTGGTAAAGGATCTCAAGTGACACCAGAACATTTCATAAGATTTTCTCCAATTTTTCAAACATTGTTACAAAACAATTTGTTCTTTTAAATACTCTATGTTTTACAGCTTATTGTATTTAAAAGATGAATTAGTACAATTATTGGATACAGTACAAGAATGGTTTTTCTAAGTTACAAAGAAAATCCAAATAAATGTTTGGCCCAGGAGAACTAATATATGCCTAAGTTTGACTGAAGTTCTTTTGCTTATCTCTAAGGCTTCCTTGCTTGCCACAGATTTCTTGCCTTCCTTGCTTTGTCATCTCAATTTTGCTCATACGAAAACAAAAGAAAGAAAAATAGTTAGTACAAATTATTTGGGCATGAGCAAGAATTTTTCAAAAAAAAAGTATTCATCATTAAGGTTTGCAAAAATGGAATCAGAATGCCATTATTCATCACAATTTTATTTCTCCTATTTGCAAATCACAAGAAGGTTACCCTTCTTGGTTCACAAAAATAAAAAAGGAAAAGAAATGCTACAAGTTGTCCAAACAGAAATGCTACAAGCTGTCCAAACAAAGGCACGCAAACTGTCCAAATAGAATGATCACAAACTGTCCAAACAAAAGGCGCAAACTGAACCAAACAGAATGCCCAAACAGCATCACAAACAGCAGCCTCAAAAGCCAAACAAATAGCTTTGTCAAAACAACAAACAGCAAAAATGAGGCAGCAATATAGCAAACAACAAACAACGTCAACAAAAAGCAAAAGTATGGCAACATAGACGCTAAGTCAAACAAAAAAACTTGTTCAAGAAGCATAAAATCATCACTTTCCATGCAAACCTTTCAGAATGGGAAAAAAAGGAAAAAGAGAAATTTGCTTTCTTATTGTCATTGAGAGAGAAGAGAGGAAATAAGTCACCTAGGATATTGGAATGCACAGCCCTGCTGCCCTGCCTGTCACAAGTTGCATAGAAGTTGCTAGAAAACAAAACTTCCACCAAAAAGCCATAAGGACAATATGTTAAAATATTCAAAATTGTTGGTTTCCCACCATTTTGAATAGAGATAACAGAAGTAGGGTGAATATAATAAGAAGAAAGCAATAGAACATGGGGGTCAAAAATCTGAACCATCATCAAAATACAAAAAATCACCAAACCTCCAAAATCAAAAGTCTCAAACTGTTAAAACCTCAAAGCCAAAGATCCCAAACAAAAATCCCAAAGCAACAAAAACCTGAACCAAGCTTCAAGCTTACAAAAAACAGTAACAAAACCTACAACCAAACCAAACCTGTAACAAACTCAAAACACCATTAAACCACCATCAACCAAACCTGCAACAGTTTCACAAACTGAAAAAACCAGAAAAACATTATCAAACTCAGAAAACTTGAACACAAGCATCCAACCTTCAAAAACCTGTCAAACCTCAAAAACCAACATAAGCCTCAAACTGATAAACAAGCATCCAACCTTCAAAAAACCAAACCTAGCAGACCTCAACAAACCTGAACCAAAATCTCAAACACAGTAACCCTCTTCAAAAACATAAACATAGTCAACAAAAACCAACAACAAAACCTAAAACCTCCAAAACCAAAAGTCTCAAACTGTCAAAGTCTCAAACTCAAGGAAACTGTCAAAGCCTCAAACGACCAAAGACAGAAACATCATCAAACTCAAAAAACTTGTAACAAGTTTCAAAGACAAAAACAGTAACAAACTCAGAAAAAACCAGAAGAATCATCAAACCCAAAATTCCAAAAAAAAACAAAGCCAAACATCCCAAATAACCAACATCATCATCAATCAAAAGGAAACAGAAGAGTTACCAACGAGCGATAAAACCCACGCCTTTAATCCTCATCTCTTCCCCCCTGTCTCCAGCCACCATGGAACACGAGCCTCAGCCTCGTCCTTCCCTTTCCTATTTCACCAAAAAAATCTCCAACAGGTATGATATATTCCCCTTTATCATAATTCCATATATTTTTCTCTGCATCTAAAGAATAAGGTAGTTAACAGAAAACACAATAGGGATGAGAAAAATCAATGAAATTTTGTAAACCTTGAAAAGAACAGAAACCTTACTCCTTTAAGAAAATCGCTAGAGCTTGCTTAGAGAGACGAAGCGGTTATGTTCCGGCAACAGGGAGTTGGGGGGGAAGATCAGATGAATCAATTTCGTTCCTTTAGGGTTCAAATCCGAGCTTAGGGTTTTCAAAAACGTGAATCATGGTGAGATAAAGATGGAGAGAGTGATTTCATTCGCCAAAGGAAATATGGACGTTTAGTGAATTTATTCAGAGGTTTCAACAAGAATGGAAGGGATGAACAAAAGAGATGAGAGCGCCGTTGTGAACCACAACATTCCAAGAACCCTAATTTCACTTTTCCCTCTTAATCAGATAACTAATGCACTTAAGAGACTTGGGCTTTGTTTTATTCATAACTCCCCTAAGCCCATCTGTTTCGCTGGTCATACCCCCCCCCCTTTGTTTTGTTTTTGTAGCAGCAGATAACAACTAATCCCGTTGGGCCTCATCCCAAATCAATCCCTAAGCCCATTTACGCGTTTTAATGATACACCCCCCTCCTGGCTTGTTTTCTGTTACAGCACATAAGTTTTTTTTTGTTCTCTTTGGGCCTCACATCTCATTAACTTAAGCCCACTGCATTTTTTAGTTTAATTTGTTTTCTTTTACATTCTTTTTTATTATACAATTGCTAATATAACTTAAAATGTTTTTATTAATTTGATTTAGGTCTTTTGTGATTAATTTTTATCATTTTTCTTTTTTTTATAAACTTGTTTTTATTAATTTTTACATTTAATAAAACACCAAAACAATTATAACTTAGTTTGTTTTCTTTCTTTAAATTTACTTAAATTAATAAAAATACAAAAAAATAAAGATTTTAATTTAATCAATTATTTTTATTTTTTAGAATAGGTTTTACCTTTCTTTTCTCAAGTAAATACTTAACATTCCATATTTTATTGATTTTATTTTCATAGATTATCATAACTTTAATCAAATCGCACAAAATTCGATTTGGTTGTATTGTTTGTTATTCAGACATTTCTATCTCATTTGATTCATCCCCGTTTGTAAAAATTGTATCCCCATTCCCGAACATTTTGTAATAGTGTAGAATTTCAATTCCCGCAATTTACTGTTTTCCATATACTGTATAGTAATTAGGCGTGTATGGCAAGATTCAAAAAATCAATCGCTAGATGACCTAATCAAAGAATAAAATAACTTGAAACCAACACACTTTTTTTCACACGTGCACCTCTAGGGTAACCTCGCTCGTTGCCTCGGAAATGCAATCATGTCCCTCGAATATGGGACACTTTAGTAATGACCCTTCGATAAAAAAGATCGTAGTCCCTCAATGACCCTCGATGTTGCCTTCGATTAAAATGATCTCGTCCCTTACAAAAATTGCTAAAGCGTCTCATAGGTTGCTTTCAATGATTGTAAAATTGACCCGCGCCTGTCCCTTCACATCCAATGATGGGGCTTCTTACCAAATCAATGGTAAGATAGCACCATTAAAAGGAAGAAGAAAAGAACAATTTAAGACCTTTCGAGTAGATAGATTCGTTCTTAGTTACTCGCTTGCTCATGACAAAAAACTTTTACACCTACACTCTTATTCCAAAACATTTTCAAAAAGACAAAATGTTTTGTATACGTTCTTATAGAGACGAGAACCATTGCAAAACATCTTTTTAAAACACTTTCTGAAACACGATTCACAAACACATCTTTGAATCACTTTTTGAAACAAAACTTTGTATACGTTCTTATAGAGACGAGAACCATTACAAAGAGATTTTTCAAAATACTTTCAAAGCCCACACCACAAGCACACTATCAAATGAAAACAAGTGATCTAAACGAGTAACTAAGAGCCCATGGAAAACCATGGATGAAAAGGGTGTTAATACCTTCCCTTTTCATAATCTACCCCACGAACCCGAGAAATAATCTCGAAAGGTATTTCCTGTGCTTTTCACCTTTCCTTTGGGATAAAAGAAAAGTCGGTGGCGACTCTTGCTAACCGCACAAGTGCGATCGAAACGCAAAACATCAAGTCAGTTCTCCCACCGTATCACAAAACTGGCGACTCTACTGGGGAGAATAATAAAAAGTGGGGTTACCTTTGGGTTAGATCACTTTTACTCGCTTTCATTATTTGATTTGTGTGCTTTATATTCGGTTCTTTGTATTGGGCTTGCTTTGATCCTCCACCCGGATTTGGGGCACCTTTTTAGGTAAATAGCAATAGATTGTGGAGACTGTACAGCGTAGACCGATATGGTTGAAACAATGGCTATGTTAGTGTGATACATTTATGGGTACCGGTATCCCTCATGGTGAATAGAGGAAATACGGGGCCGCTGAGTGGCATTGCGAAGCAATAATTAACCTTAGAACCCTAATTGAACAAACTTGGCCATTAGGACGTAGTGAGGTAACCGGTTTCGGTGTAAAGATGAAAATTGGTTGACACTCGATACTACACTCATTGAGGCTAGACTTTTGGGATATCTCGGCCATAAGAAAATATTGTTATGCTGAGACAATGCCTAAGAGAAAGGTCAGTGATATTGAGATCCTTTAGAACCCGATCATTATTTCTAGGACAGGTTGAGCCAACTAAAACTTCAAGAGGGTACTTACCTACAAACTCATGCAAGCCTAAAACATAGGGATTTGTTTATTGTGTGTATATATGTTTTCTTGTACATAAACATCATAAACATCATCAACATCATATGCATGCTCACTAACCATTTCAAGGATTTAGAAATTTATCTTTGTTTTTGTTTTGTAGGAAATAAATTCTCTCCGAAGAAACACCATCCGAATCAGCTTTGTAAAAGCACATCCTCAACTTCAAGAGCTAGCTTCAAGAGTGCCTGGGGATTCTACTTTTACCAAGAAGTATGGTCGACTTCTCAGTTTGGCTACATCCAACTTCCAAGAAGAGATGATGTGTGTACTATTCCAATTCTTTGATCCCGTACATCATTGTTTCACTTTTCCAGACTATCAGTTGGTACCTACATTGGAAGAGTTCTCTCTACTCATAGGGGTGCCCGTGCTTAATCAGATACCATTCACTGGTCTAGAAGGGATTCCAAAACCTGAAGTCATCGCTGAAGCTTTACATGTGAAGAGGGTCGACGTCACTGCCAATTGGGAGACAAGAAGTGGGGTTAAAGGATTTTTAGCTAAGTTTCTGTTGGAAAAAGCTCGTTCATTCTGGGATGACATGGATTTCCAAGCTTTCGAAGACGTGCTAGCTCTCCTCATTTATGGTTTGGTTTTGTTTCCTAATTCAGACCAATTCATAGACGTTAATGCCATCAAAGTCTTTCTCTCTCGCAATCCTATACCCACCTTGCTAGGAGACATCTTGCATTGCCTTCATACCCGTACCATGAAGAAAAAAGGTACCCTTTTGTGTTGTATTCCCCTACTCGCTAAGTGGTTCACTTCACACCTGCCTCAGTCAACATTGAAGAACGAGCAAAGATTGACTTGGTCTCAAAGGATGATGTCTCTCACTCACTCTGATATCCGTTGGTGTTCAAGATCTTTGGAAGATATCTCTATCATTGATCGCTGTGGTGAGTTCCCTAATGTACCTCTGCTAGGTATTAGAGGAGGTATCACCTACAACCCGTGTTTAGCTCTTCGACAGTTTGGGTATGCCCGAAGGGACGACCCTCATGAGATGCTCATCCAAGGTCTGGTGTTCGACTACGACAAAGAAGACCAAGGCTACCGCCAGAGGTTTACACGTGCTTGGGGAATGGTGAACAAAGTGGACAGTAGGACTTTGGGACATAAAAACTCTATCCCTCTCGAGCCTTGCCTTAAATAGGTACGAGCTCGTGCCCATAGTCTCTTAATGCCCTACCCTTCCATCCTCCCTGTCATCATTGAGCCTGTTATTGAAGGAGACGTCCCATACACCGTTCTTCATCCGGACATGCCTACCTCTCTCGAAGACCTGCAGAAAGCCTGGATTCAGTTGAAGGAAGAGCGAGACACCTTTGAAACCCAGTACTACGCCAGTGAGAAGAAGGTTTTGGAGCTCACCAAGCTGCTTCATGAAGAGAAGAATCTGAATACTTGCATTGCTCCAAAAAGGATGCGTTCGGTCTTTTTGTCTTGAGAATTTTGCTGTATTTTGGTTTCTTTCTTTGTAAGCCCAAGGAGGCCTGATGTATTCAAACTTGGTTTTATTTAATATGACGTGTGTTCTTTTTTGTTTGAAAAAATTTAAATCTTCTAAATTTCCTTGAAATCATTTGCATCTTCATTCATCATAACATCATACAGGTCTCTCATAACAGGTCGCCTTATCCTTCTACTGTTTATTTCAGTGAGATGGATGTTGAACAGACTGTGAAAGATCTTCAGGCGCAGAATTCCCAGTTTCAACAAATGCTCATGGCTCTAACAAAAGGGCAAGAAGAGTTGAAGACTCTGCTAGCCAAAGAGAAGAAGAAGAAGAAGAAGACGAAGAAATCAATCGGGGTTGTGATTATGGGAAGGAGGTTTAAAGGATATACCAGGAGAACCTTGGATTTTGCAACATTGTCGGGTGAAGGAGATAACCGAGGGGCCGAGACCCGGGAAGTGAATGATGACCCAACATCCGAAGGAGAGGAAGAGCCTGATTACTCTGAGGAGTAATATCCTCCTGCTGATGATAAACACAAACAGCTAGAGGATCGTTTGAACGCCATGGAGATTCAGAGAGTGCCCGGTTTGGATTTTAAAGAATTAGGACTCATCTCAGGGGTTGTCATCCCACAGAAATTCAAGGTCCCGACCTTCGCCAAGTATGATGGTATCTTTTTCCCGAAACTACATCTGAGGTCATATGTCAGAAAGATTCAGCCCCACACGGCTGACAAAAATCTGTGTGTGCATTTCTTCCAGGAAAGCTTATCGGGGACCCAGTTGGATTGGTTCTACCAATTAGAAGGGTCCAATGTCCATAATTGGGAAGAGTTGGCTGCCGCTTTCTACAAACAGTATCAGTATAATGCTGATTTGGCCTCGACTAGAACATAGTTACAGAGTATGTCTATGGGAATAGATGAGGGTTTCAAAACTTATGCTAAAAAATGGAGGGATCTTACAGGTAGAGTTCAGCCCCCTCTATCCGACAGAGAATTAGTGTATATGTTCCTTGGCACCTTGTCAGGTCCATTTTTCAATCATCTGATTGGGAGTTCTTCATCTGGGTTTACCGAATTAATCATGACTGGCGAAAGGGTGGAAGCCGGTATAAGAAGCGGGAAAATTCAGAAAGACACATCTGCCTCTGCTGCTATTAAAAAGCCCTTCACGGGAAAGAAGGAAGTGTCTTCTGCCTATTCACAGAGGAATCAGGGAAGAACTGAACAACGACCAACAGTGGGGGCCGTTATGATTCAAAAGCCTGCATCAGGCCAACCAAGAAATCACCAGCCGAGACATAATCAGCAAAGGGTGGAAAGGCCAGTGCGGCAATTCACCAAGATTAACATGACTCCCGCTCAAGTCCTACCGCATCTTCTGAAGTTGAATCTGGCCATGCTAAAAGAGGCCCCTAAAAATCCCAATACTACGTCTCCACACTACCATCCAAATGCCAGGTGCGCACACATTATTCTGAAAGTCCAGGGCACGACACCGACAACTGTTGGGCTCTGAAGAACAAGATTCAAGATCTGATAGACGTGAAGGAAGTTGAATTTGAAGCGCCTGAGAAACCGAATGTTATCTCCGCTCCGATGCCTAGGCATGGACACAATTCTAGTGTTGTTGAGGAAGACTTATTTGTTGACACCGTGGATGAATTGTTGACTCTGCTCTCGACCATCAAGTTGAATTTGTTAAAGGCTGGGGTGTTCCCAGGTTGTGACAAAAATTGCCATATTTGCCTATCTGCATCATTTGACTGCCCTCTGTTGAAGAAAGGTATCCAACAACTGATTGATAACCAGGAAATCTAGTTTGAGAAAGCTCTTGTTTCACCCGTTCCAGTTCTAGAAGTTTCAATAATAACCATATACGCCAATCCTTCCAGGGTTCCTAAAAAACCCGTTAGGAATACATCTGCTCCAGTGACTGCTCCGCTTAAGATAACAATGCCCGGGCCAACCCCATACAAATCAGATAAAACGGTACCATGGAACTATGGTGGAGAAATCTACTACCATGGTGTCAAACAGATTGAACAGACTTCCGAAGAAGAGAGCTCCGAAGAGGACAATTCCGACATCAGTGACATTGCCAGAACAAGCAAGGTTACCCATAGTGGAAGAATCTTTTCTCCAGAGACTGCTCCTCCAACAGTAGTCTTTGGACCCGTGGCCCTTCCTAAGATCACCTCTACACCAGCAATTGTACCTACAAGAGTACCCACCGACAAAGACAATACAATTCCTATCCCTACTCCCGCTGCTGAAAATAAAGGAAAGAACGTTCAAGAGGAGCCTGTCTTGACGAAGGCTCAATCACAAGTTATTCCTGAGACATCCAAGAAGGAGATGGAAGAAATCCTGAGGATCATTAAGAAGAGTGATTATGATGTGCTAGAACAACTGGGGCAGACCCCCTCCAAAATCTCTTTGTTAGCATTGCTATTGTGCTCTGAGGCACATGCTAAAGCTTTGGTAAAATTTCTGAAGACAGGTCATGTACCACAAGAGACGTCCGCGGATCAATTCCAAGAGTGTGTGGCCAGTTTAACAGCTGACAATGGTCTGGGTTTCTCTGATGCTGACTTTACCCCCAAAGGGAGAAAACACAACGATGCACTACATGTCTCGGTGGAGTGTAGGGGGACGACCATAGCCCATGTCTTGGTTGATACTGGATCGTCTTTAAATGTCTTGCCGAAGAAATCCCTGGATAGGTTGGATTGTGAGGGGATGACTTTAAAACCCAGCAATATAATTGTGAGAGCATTCGACGACTCTAAAAGGATGGTCCATGGGGAGGTGGACATCCCAATCAAGGTGGGAACTTAGACGTTCAATTCAACATTCTACGTTATGGACATTCGTCCTTCCTACTCTTGTCTGTTGGAACGCCCTTGGATTCACAATGCCGGTGCGGTCACCTCCACCTTGCATCAGTTGTTGAAGTACCCTGTCCAAGGGAAGATCATAATTGTCCATGGGGAGGAGGAGTATATGATTAGTCATCTGAATTCCTTCCGTTATGTGAAGTTAGATGGTGATTTCATTGAGACCCCTTTCCAACATTTTGAAGAAGTCTTTCCAGAAATAGCGGTGACCAAGGCGGTATCCTCAACTCCTGTGATCATAAGACCTCCACCTCGGATGTCCTCTCTCAAGGATGCAAGGGCAGCAGTGGAAGAAGGCGGATCCACCATCTGGGGACAACTACCAGACATTCCCTACAAATCAAACAAGTTCGACTTGGGGTTCACCTTAACTGCTCAGAAGGCCGTGCGCCGCGCCCGTGCCGGAGGGCCACCTGTGAAGATCAATCACCAAGGGGTTAATGCACTAGAGAATAGTGAAGAAGAGGGCAGCTTGGAAGAGTGGATATTTTCTACTGTCGGCGGAGGACTGTGCAACTGGGAAGCCAAAGACTTTGTTCCGATTACTTTCATACCGCAGTAATTTATCTTTTACATTCCTGTTGGACTTGTAATAATTCACAAACAATTTGTACTTTTTCAACCTTGTATCTTACCCGAGGCACAACAGTCCATTTGTAAGGGTTCTTATTTCATTTTCATATGTGATTTCAATGAATCATGGACGCTTTTTCATATATAAACCTTTTGTGCTTATTGTCTTTCTTTTACATTTTGTTGTTTTAAGATGGCTATACCCTTACACACACCCACACTCACAAATGCAGGTACCCTTCCATTCCGGATCCCATGGGTAACGATACTGCTATAGCCTCCAGTGACTCTAAAGATCTGATCTACCAAGCCGAACACGAAGGTGAGGAAGATTGTGAGGTGCCATGGGAATTGGATAGACTTCTACAACAAGAGGAAAGGGCTATTCTGCCTCATGAGGAGCTATTGGATATCATCAACTTGGGTACTGAGGAAGACAGAAAGGAAATCAGAGTGGGTGCCAATCTAGAGCCCAGTGTCAAGGAGCGCCTAATTCAGCTATTGCATGATTATATGGAGATATTTGCCTGGTCATACAAAGACATGTCGGGACTCGATACAGACATTGTGGTACACCGTCTACCCACAAGAGAAAACTGTCCACCAGTGAAACAAAAAGTTTGCCGCATGAGACCTGACATGTCAGAGAAGATCAAAGCAGAAGTTATGAAGCAGTTCAATGCTGGATTTCTGGCTGTTACTTCCTATCCACAATGGGTTGCTAACATAGTTCCCGTGCCTAAAAAGGATGGCAAAGTGAGAATGTGTGTGGATTATAGAGACTTAAACAGGGCCAGCCCTAAAGATGATTTTCCACTTCCACACATTGACATCCTGGTTGACAATACAGCCCAGCATAAAGTATTTTCTTTCATGGATGGATTCTCAGGCTATAACCAGATCAAAATGGCACCTGAAGACATGGAGAAAACTACTTTTGTCACACAATGGGGTACGTTCTGCTACAAAGTGATGCCATTCGGACTGAAGAATGTCGGGGTAACCTATCAACGCGCCATGGTAGCTTTGTTTCATGATATGATACATCATGAGATAGAGGTCTACGTAGATGACATGATAGCCCGATCACAAACTAAAGAAGAACACCTTGATCACTTGCAAAAGCTGTATTTCAGGTTGAAGGAGTACAAGCTAAGATTGAATCCAAACAAGTGCACATTCGGAGTCCGGTCCGGTAAGCTCTTAGGTTTCATTGTCAGCAACAAAGGCATCAAGGTTGATCCTGCCAAAGTCAAAGCTATACAAGAAATGCCTTCTCCTCGCACTGAGAAGGAGGTAAGAGGTTTCTTGGGACGCCTAAACTACATTGCTAGGTTCATTTCTCACCTAACATCTACTTGTGAACCAATCTTCAAGTTGTTGAAGAAAGATCAGGTAGTTAGATGGAATGATGACTGTCAAATTGCTTTCGATAAAATCAAGGAGTATTTACAAGAGCCTCCCGTCTTAATGCCACAAGTCGAAGGAAGACCGCTAATCATGTATCTGATCGTCCTAGAGAATTCAATGGGGTGCGTACTGGGGAAACATGATGAGTCTGGCCGAAAAGAGCATACCATTTATTACCTTATGTGATACGGTGGGAGAACTGACTTGAGGTTTCGCATTTGTGTTTGCAAATGTTTCGGTTTAGCAAGAGTCGCCACCGACTTTTTATTTTATCATAAGGAAAGGTCAAAAAGCACAGGAAAGACCTTTGAGATGTTTTCTTGGGTTCGGGGAGTAGATTATGAAAAGGGAAGGTATTATCACCCTTTTCATCCATGGTTTTCCATGGGCTCTTAGTTACTTGTTTAGATCACTTGCTTTGCTTTTCAATTGTTTGAAATGGTGCTTTGTGTGTGGTTTTGAAAGATGTTTTGAAAAGAGGTCGTCGTTGTGGCAACCTTTGTAATGATTCTTGTTTGAATGTATACAAAGGTGTTTTTGTATTTTGAAAAGTTTTCAATGTTTGAAAGTTGGATTTTGAAATTGTGTTGTGAAGTGTGTTTGAAAATAGCAAGGATGTTTTGCAAGCTTTTGATCAAGTAACTAAGAGCTATCTACCCTATTTTACTCAAAAATCTTTCTTATGTTTTTAACCCTTTTAACAGTGTTGTTTCACCATTGTATTTGGTGAACAACCTTGTGTTAGGATGTTAAACGGGACAGGCGCGGGTCATCGTATAGACCATGATAGCAATTGTGTCAAGTGTTTTTGGCAATTTTCTTGAGGGACTTGGTCATTTTTGTTTAGGCAACCAAGATAGCGTCATCGAGGGACTATGATCTTTTGTTTTGTTTTTGTTTTGCCAAAGTACTTAACATGCATACCATGGCCCATTTTTGAAGGCAACAAGTGGATTGTAACCCTAGGGGTGCAAGTGTGTATTGTGTTTGATTTTCATGCATTTTTGTCTTTGATTAGGTCAAACTATTTGTTAATTTGATTTTGGCATACAAACCCTAATTCTCTAATCATGGCATAATTGAAAGCGTTAAGTGCGAGAATTTAAATTCTAAGCTATTACAACATGATTATGGGGATGGGGGTACAATTTTGAATGAGGGGTATTTGACAAGAAATATAAACCCTAGTTACTATTACATCCAAATTGAATCTCAAATGCAATCAATATTTAAATGTACAATATTTAAATAAACAAAATAAATAAATATTAAGTAAAATATATTATGCAAAGAAGTTTTTATGTATGTAAAGTATTTTTAATATAAAGAAATATAAATAAATAAAGATTAATTTTATTTATTAAAGGGGTAAACCCTAATTCTTTTAAGAAAATAATATATTATATTATTTATATACAAGAAATATATTAATATGTACAAAATAAAATATATTGGAAAAAGTGTTTTTTAGTATAAATAATAATAAAAATAAAAATGTAATATTTTTTGTATTTTTATTCTATGTTTTTATTTTCTGTATATATATATATATATATATATATATATATATATATATATATATATATATATATATATATATATATATATATATATATATATATATATATATATATATATATATATATATATATATATATATATATATATATATATATATATATATATATATATATATATATATATATATATATATATATATATATATATATATATATATATATATATATATATATATATATATATATATATATATATATATATATATATATATATATATATATATATATATATATATATATATATATATATATATATATATATATATATATATATATATATATATATATATATATATATATATATATATATATATATATAAAATAAAATATTTACAAAAATAAAATATATTTAAGAAAATATTTTCAGTGTGAATAAAAATAAGAAATAAAAATAAAAGTATTATTTACATTATTTTTAAATTTAAACAAATAATATAAAAGTATATAAAAATGTTTTAATGTTAGAAATAATAGAATAAAATGCCAAATAAATGTAAAAAAAATGTGAAAATATTTTTAAGCATTTTTTATATTTGGAAATAAATAAACAAAGTCAGAAATGAAATAAAAATGCAAAAATAACAAAAATACAAGAAATTGGGCCAGGGGGTGTGAAACTGAAAATGGGGGGTGTTAGAAGCAAGCAGGCCAAGCCCAGCCCACCACTTCATCTTCTTCCTCCAGCACATTTGAAAAACACGCGCTTGTTGTACAAACTGCTAACTCCTGTATTTGTGATCTTTTGCCAAAACTCAAAACATGAAACTTGTAGAGCATCAAACCACGATTCTAACCATATAAAAAACTTGATCTAACTCTCAAAGACCATAGAGAATTTCTCTGACCCTAAAATCTGACCTAGTTTTTTCAGCATGTTCATGCATGAAATTCTCTTAGCATGTTTAATATAAATGAAAACTGAGCATATGTATAGTTTCATGGCAATGAGTACTACATCTTTCATTCACAAACCTAAGGCTAAATGTTCCTAAATAGAGAGATAGAAGTTGGAGAAATACCTGTTTCAGTCAAGCTCGAGTATGGCAATGCAGCAGCTTTCAGTGAGGCCTGAGGTTCTTTTGAGCTTGTTTGATGTTCCTTTGACCTTTCCCAATACTTAGTTTGCTTTGAAATGGTCTGAATCTCTCTATAGAACTCAACCTGCAAAGCTTCAAAACAGAAATGGTGAACACTGTAAATGGAGTTACAGTTGGCAATGGAGGTTTGGGATAGTTTGAGTGAGTTGAATGGAAGGTATTGGAACTGGTTTGGGGCAAAACGCGCGAGGGATTTGTGTGATGGATGTGAATCTGCAGGGAGTGCCCTGTTTTGCAAGAAGAATGTAACTTAGTGTTTTGGAAGGCTTGAGGGCTCAACAAATCGTGTTTCTGGCTCAAGGCAATACATAAAACTTGTTTGGAATGTTGGAAAGAGTTGAATATATCAGATGTTCAAGTTATGTCCTTTTGGCAAGTTGACTTGTTTTGAAAGAAAAGTGTGAAGTGAAATGAGGTAGGCCTGTACAGGCTATCTCCAAGCATGCACAAGTTTCTTGTACCTTTGCCTGAGTTTGTGGAACTTATTTGCTGCAAAGAAAGAGGTCCAAGGCTCAAGAGAAGCAAAGTTGACATAAAGTTGCCTTTATGAAAATGGAAGTGCTACCTTTATGCCAAAAATGGATCTGTTCATTGTGCCAAGCTCTAATGGTCAGAATAACACCAATTTCCAATGAGTTTGCATTCAATTTTTGAGTGTTGAAGGGTTTAGAGACCTGTAATTAAGTACAAAGCTAGTTTGGACAGATTTTGCAACTTGTATGAACATGTATTGGCCATGGATACAAAGTGAATTTTTGCCAACTTCAAGCATTCGATTCTCCCTAACCACAAATGTGTTTGAGGAGTTCTTGGACAATTTGTAAAGCTTGCAACAATTACTATAATCCATCTTTGAAAATCAACTTGATACTCCAAGTGGAACTATGTGAAAAATGGCCAAGAAGATGGGTCAAAATCCTGCCTAAATTAGGGCAAAATTTCTCTCTAAGTTAAAAGTTTTAGGGACCCTTGTTCCTAAAATCATAACTTGAGATCCAAGCTTCCTTTGATAAAACTTTGTGAATCAAAGTTGTATACTTTGTGGAGGACTACAACTTTCATGTTGTAAGTTTTGTTTGAATCCATTTTCATCATGGTGAAAATGTGGGGCAAAGTTAGGAAAAATTAAGAAAATTTCATAACTTAGAAAAATTCTAAGTTATGAAAATTTTCAATTTCAAACCCTAATTTGCAATTTTGGGTTTCTTGATGAACAAGTTTCATAATTTGACACATCTTGATGAAAAATAACCCTTGGCACTTGATTTTGACCAAAAAGTCAAAGTTTGACTTTTCAGTGTACAGTCAAATTTTGATCAGTTGACTGAAAAATTCATCTGTCAATCCTATGCATTTGAGATCTTTTGAACTTGTTGAATAAGTCAAGATGATGCCATTGAGTCCTTGAGTCCATGGTTGAACTTGATTTGCCATTGGCTAGGTCAAACAGTCAAAAATTGCCTTTGTACAGTCAAAACCCTAAAAATGACCATTTTGCCCTTTTGGTGATCTGATCAAATTTCTTGTGGAATTGTGGTCCAAACTTGATCAAATGGTTCATATGAGTTCATAATGTTGATGTGGGTCAAAATTCATGAGGTTTGACTGTAGATTGGTCACAGTTGACTTTTTCCCCAATATAGTTGATTTATAGGTCAACTGTCCAATTGACTGGGCAAAAATTTGATTCAAGGCTTAAAATTTGGTATGGACAAACTTATGAGTCCAACATGAAGTACGAAAGTCAATTTGGACATTGAAGGTCCGAAAATCCCTGTGCAAACTCAAACCCTAATTTAGGTCAACAGTGCAATGAGGTGTCTTGAGCAGAGCAAACCCTAGCTTGGTCTTGAGTTCCAAGAGTCTTGTGATGAGAAATGTTGATAAAATGAGAGGGAACATTTTGGGGTACAACAGGTGGGTAGGTTATAGAAAGGGAAGGTATTAGCACCCTTTCTATCCATGGTTTTCCATGGGCTTTTAGGCACTTGCTCATCTTTTTAAAATTGCTTGTGTGTGTGCTTGCTTTGAAAATGTTTTACTTCGTGATAACCCTTGTATCAGTCCTCAAGGGTGTGACGAAGTTGTTTTTTGAAAACTGTTTTGAAAAGGTGTTAGTGTGAAAAGATTTGTTTTGAGCAAGCACTTAAGATTCTACCTACTCGAAAAAAGATTGTTCATTTTATTTCCTTTAGACAACGTTATCCCACTATTAAGGAGTAGGTAGCACCGTCGTTGGAGTTTGTAAGGGACGTTCGAAAGGGACAAATACAATCACTAAAGCAATAGTTAGAAAACTTTAGTAGTAACCCTGGAGTCTTAAGATCTTTTCGAGGCAACATTTTCGAGGCAACATTTTCGAGGCAACATTTCTGAGGCAACATTCGAATGGGACAATTTGATCTCTTTAGACTGGAGGGCAACCACTAAAATCTCCTATGCTTAATGATTGTTTACCGAAGGCGACCGAAGTGAGAGTATACCCTAAGAGTGAATATGTGCGAGTGATTTATTTTCAGTTTATTATCTTTGCACATTAGGGTTTTCTAACCATTTTAATTTTGTCATGCATTCTTGCCATACAATCCTAAACATACATCTAACAGTTAAGAGTTTTGCGGAAAGTAAAAGCGGAAAAAATAACCTACGCTTATTACATGGCTTTGACAGTTACATAATTCGTTGACAATAAATAAAGTTGCGGAAATTTAAAACCCTAATTAAAACTATTACATCCTCAAAACAGTTACAAAAATAATAAAAGAATTAAATGCGCGCGGTAAGTTAAATGCGAGGCGATTAGGGTTTTGACCCTTTGACTAATCCTACTTGCGATTGATTAAAGAAAAAAATGTTTTTTTTGTCATGTTTTGTTATTTGAGAAAATAATGGAGAATTAAATTAAAAGAAAATCCTCAGTCCTAATTTATATTAATTTTTGAAAATAAATGAATTAATTCTAAACAACCTATTTTTGTATTTTTGTTTTATTTGAGAAAAAAGAGAAAAATTAAATCAAGAGTTAACCTAATTTTCTAATTTAATTTTAATTGTGAAAAACAAATTAAAGTTACCCTAATTTAAATATTAATCTAATTAATTAACAAAATTAAATTTAATAAGAAAACAACTAAATCTAATTTTTTTTGACTTTTTTGATTTTTATGATTTAATTAAAACTGATTTTAAAAATAAAATAATTAAACAAATTAAAAGATAAAATAAAAATAAAAAGAAGTTGAGAATTGGGCCTATGTTGTTGGCTGGAGAGGGGGGTATGAATCTGAATTCCTTGGCCCAAATGCTCCAAGCCCAGTCAATGCGTTGGATCAGGTGTGGGTGTTGACTTGAGGAGCATTGTGGTCTCTTGCTATCTAGGCGTTGGATTTGATCATCCTTCCATCCAATGGTCACAAGCTGCTAGTGCATGGTGGTTAACAAGAGGAACGATGTGCTGAATCAATGAATAGAAAAGAAAATAAAGGAAATTGTTTGGACCTGGGATCGAACCCAGGTCCTTGTACTCTTTGCCAATGTTACACTGCCAGCTGCGCTACACAAGTTATTTGTTAATATAATACACACATAACGTAATGTACGAAACAAAGATGCTCATACCAAAAACGTGCGAATTCCAAACAGCCCAGTGTTAGCTGGACACGTTGTCTTCTCCTTCCTCTGTCGTTGTTTTAGAAAAAGGGACTTTTACCTACAGACATCCACTGTAGGTATAACCCTGCATATTTCAAAAATGTTGTACACGCAAGATAAATGAAAGGTAATGGTACCAATCAACTCGTCTCATCCTCACGAGCATCATGGTACCTGATTCAAGGCACAATTGTTCCTATACAAAAAGACCCTAAAAATAACACAAAAAACCTAGCAATGGCAACATCATGTACAGGATTCAAAAACGCAATTAAATGACATGGTTAGCTTGCAAACATGATGAAGATTACAAATATATGAGTTAAAGATGCTAATGATGCAAGAATTAGTGTAATCGTTTTCAAAGAATGATGCAAACCGTGGGAGTCCTTGCATACGTTTCTGGGTGTTTGAGCACCTGCAAGTGATTGGGATAGGTTCTAGGAAGGTCCATGAGTCGTATGGTAATGCTAGAATGGCTTGACTTGGCCTCTAAAATGGAATTAAATCACCATTTTTTTCTTGGAATTTTGAAGTTTGTTCTTGCAGTTTGCACGCCTCCACCCTTGTATTTTTGATCTGGAATTGTTCACTATATAACCTAGAGTGAATTAGGTTAACAAACTTGGACTAAATCTTTGCATTTATCCAAGATTTGATTTGATTTGCAAGCTATATGATATGTTGCTATTTTGATCCAAATCATGCCTTTCTTGTACCAATTGACCTTGATTCGATTTGATCTTGTTAACTCATCATATCTTGATTGCCAATCTGTCAAAAAAACAAATCAAATCATATCTTTGTTAATTTTCATCATTTATTTGATTTAATTCACTTTTTAATTAATGAAAAATCAAAATAAATTGAAAAATGAAGCACATAATGGATGAGTGAACATTTGAGTCATGGACCACATTATAATTGAGGTGCAAGCATAAAAAGTTGGGCCCATTTATCAAAAAATGCAAATTTGAACACATTTGACTTTTGGCAATTTTGCAAAAATGGTCAACTTGGCCAATGCATAACTCTCTCAATTTTGACTCTAGAGAGGTGTTTTTGGACTTTTTAGAAAGCTTAGGATGTCCTATAAACAACCCTTTTGGTATCGTATCAATTGAGGCTTCCATATTCATATGAAGCTTTGACCCAAAAGGTGTTTTTGTTGACTTTTCAAAAGAACCTATAATGTCAAAATTCATATCTTTTTATGAGTGAATATTCTGGACTTGGGAGATGAATATTAATTGTAGGCAATTGCATCCTCATAAAAATGAGTTTGGATGGGTCATTTCTGATAAAGTATGAGAAAGTTATGCTTGGTCAAAGTTGAGTTGACTTTTCCTATAAAACCCTAATTTAGCAACTTTTGGGTTTTGATGAATTGTGAGCAGTCCTTGAGGAATCATGATCAACCCTTGATCAAATGATGGATAATACTTCAAAATGAGGATGATGACCAAAAATATTGAAGTTTGACTGTATGTGGGCCACAATTGACTTTTGACCTAGTATAGTTGATTTTCGGGCATTTGACCAATTGACTGAGCAAACTTCTTCTGCAAGGCTTGAAACTTGACATGGATGATCTTGAGAACATATTAGGACAATGGTTAGAATTTTAGTCCTTTATGGTTCACACATCTTGATGAAGATGGAAACCCTAATTTGAGGTATATTGCCTTAGGAGAGAGTTTGTCTGGTCAATTCTTGAACTTCCTTGAGCAATTTGTGGACCTCACTTGCCATGTGTTGAGAAATATGGGAGGGAAAATTTTGGGGTACAATAGTGATCAATTGTAGAACATGACCATGGGTTCCAACGAGAGCTTCAAAGGATACGCCCAAAAGTGGAGAGACCTGGCTGGTAGGGTGTAGCCCCCTTTAACTGACAGGGAGATGATTGACATCTTTATGGGAACCTTGACGGGACCTTTCTTCAATCACCTAATCGGAAGCTCCTCGGTCGGGTTCACCGAGATAATACTGACCGGCGAAAGGGTCGAAGCTGGAATCAAAAGTGGAAAGATCCAAGGAGCTACACCCTCTGATGCTCAGAAAAAGCCATACAGTGGGAAGAAAGAGTCCAATGTTGTGTATGGCCAAAGGAGTCGTCATGATCAACATGTAGGGGAAATCTCGATCTCTAATCCTACACCTGTTCAACAAAGACAGGGCAATAGGCATATGGTAAGATATCAATAAAGGAAGTACACTAACATCAACATGCCTTTGTCTCAAGCGTTACAACATTTGCTGAAGTTGAAGTTGATCACGCCAAAGGATCGTCCTCAAAATCCCGGTACCTCCTCTTCTAAGTACAATCCAAGCGTAATATGTGCCTACCATTCCGATAGTCCCGGACATGACACTGACAGTTATTGGACTTTGAAGAACAAGATTCAAGATTTGATTGACGCCAAGGAGATTGAGTTTGACCCTCTAAAAACTCCAAACGTGATCACTGCTCCTATGCCGAATCATTGAGAGTGTCTTGTTCATTTCGAATTTTCAATTGTAATTACTTTTATTATTTAAACAATTATCTATTAATGTCAAACTTTGTTTCATTAACGCATTGCATATGTTTGTCTTGAATTTATCCATTCGTTTTCACTATATTAAAACTATGCTTTCTACTTTCTTTATGACATTTAACTCTTGCTAAAAGTTACAAGCCTTTAGAGGGAGGATGACGAAAACAATGCCTTAATCTCATACAGTATGCTTTTAAACAGACTTTGCTGATGATGTACATGTGTTCTTTCAAATCCTAAACACTGGAGTTATAAGGAAGATAATCCCTAGTCAACCCCTTCGAGCCAAAGGAGTAGAAGTTTTCTTTTTACACAAATTGAAACCTTTAATCAAAACCTGGGGTAGGGTAGTCTCTCAATTAATTCAAACGTGTGTTTAGCCGCAAACTCCCATCTCGTAATACAACGAATGACATCAAAAACATTCCTCTGGAATCAAAAGACAGTTATGGTTCTCTATCACATAGACAATCATTATCTCTCAAGAGAAAAGCCCCCTAAGTCAAAACCTACAAAGGAGACTTAAGAAAAAAATGGGGGCATCCCGCTGACGTAATCTCAAAACAAGAACAGTCAGGCAAAAATCAGGGATGACAAATCAAAAAGAGGTCACTACAAATCCTTAACAACATGAAAAAGGTTGCAAGAAAAAATGACTGCCTTCCGACAAACTTAACTTGTCTGAACCATCATCAAAATGTTATTCCAGACTTAATTGGAGTTCAAACGTACAAGTAACTAAGTTTAGGACTGAAGAACATTACGAAGAACGGGTGGGTACAAATACACTTTGAGCCTTTATCCTTTGTTTATTAAACCGTGAACTAAGCCATGTTATAACCCTTCAAAAGTCCTAATTGAAGCATGGGTTAGTTCTAAAGCATACTGTTACAAAAGGTATCCTGACTCCTGTTAGGCTTTACTCTAAATCCTGAGTTTTGAATTTCCTTACAAAATTTCTTTACTTGCTAAAATGCATTTTCAAAACTTCAAGACAATCATAAACTTTGCATTATTTGAATATCGATGTTTGCATATAGATATTTGTTTGACAATAGAGAAGTTCACACAACGAATATCCGATGAACGAAAGCTCTGTCAATGAACAAAATCACTTTAATTGGGATGACACTTCCAGTCACAAATCTCCTATCAACAAGGGGCATGACATATCATTATCCAGCACACCTGGGGCATTCCAGTCAAGATTCCCAGAAATATCTCAAGAAATGCAGAATAACCAGAGGCAGGTCACCATCTTCATCACTTGGGGCATTGAATGGGTTACATACAATCCAACATCTCCTGGAAGTGCCACAAACACTCGCTACTAGAGGAAGTGGCAAATCTCCCAAAAATACCTCTCATAGGATGACCCCTAGCCAGAGTTTCAATCTCTGAAAACCTTTTCCCCAGCTAAGTCAACCTCAAGAATCCTCGAGGATTTCTGCCAGTGAAGTCGCCGCCTCTCCAACAGACTAAGGAACGAGGTTTATTTCCCAAACAAACAATAGGGTTCCCCAGCTTGAGGTGGCCTCTCCGACTACTACAAATAAAAGGACCACAACTCCTCTTTCCCAGTAGACTACTCTACAATCCCCAGCAAGTTACTGTGAAGCCTGGACCCGACCAGATATCAGTTTAACTTCGTCCATTAAGAGATGACTCCCCAGTAGAGTAATGGACAACCGAGACTCCTGAACTCTTTTCCCCAAATAGGAATCAATACTCTCTACAAAGTTTTCGACATTCCCTAGCAGAATTCTCCTCAAACAACAAAACATGAATCCTCAGTGGAAACATTCTAGGAAAAGTTTGAAGACACACCTACTCTTCAACAGCAGTTTGGGATTTAATGACTCCCCATCACTTGTCAAGGATTTATTTTCCAAGACAAAATTACATTTCAATAACATTCATAACATATGCATACAAAATACATATAACACAAATCTCATTTATTTTGAAAACATCATTACGCAATGCATACATCATGACATTGCATACAACTAACTCTTTACCTTTTCAGGAAAGATCAATCAACAGACAAAGATCATCATCTTTTTGGAGTAGCAATCGTCCAATATTCCTTCATCATCCTGCTGAGGTAGTAATCTTCTAAGATTCCTTTATCATCCTGCTGGAGTAGCAATCGTCCAAGATTCCTTCATTATCCTGCTGAGATGGCAATCGTCTCAGATTCCTTCACCATCTTTTTGAGGTAGTAATCGTCCAAGATTCCTTCATCATCTGTTTGGAGTAGCAATCGTTTAAGATTCCTTCATCATCCTGCTGAGGTAGCAATCGTCTCAGATTCCTTCATCATCTTTATGAGGTAGTAATCATCCAAGATTCCTTCATCATCTGTTTGGAGTAGCAATCGTCCAAGATTCCTTCATCATCCTGCTGGAGTAGAAATCGTCCAAGATTCCTTCATCATCCTGCTAAGGTAGTAATCGTCCAAGATTCCTTCATCACACATCATTATCAAAAGAGACATTCTCTGGTTCAGTCAGATCGACACTAAGATCTCTCTGATTTCTATTCCAGTTGAAGATATTCCAAGACTTTTGTCTGGTTCAGCTGAATCGATCCTAAGGTTCTTCTGATTTCCATTCCAGTCAAAGTTAATCCAAGACCTTCTCTGGTTCAGTCAGATCGACACTAAGATCTTTATGATTTCTATTCCAGTTGAAGATATTCCAAGACTTTTGTCTGGTTCAGTTGAATCGATCCTAAGATTCTTCTGATTTCCATTCCAGTCAAAGTTAATCCAAGACCTTCTCTGGTTCAGTCAGATCGACACTAAGATCTCTCTGATTTATATTCCAGTTGAAGATATTCCAAAACTTTTGTCTGGTTCAGTTGAATCGATCCTAAGATTCTTCTGATTTCCATTCCAGTCAAAGTTAATCCAAGACCTTCTCTAGTTCAATCAGATCATCACTAAGATCTCTCTGATTTCTATTCCAGTTGAAGATATTCCAAGACTTTTGTCTGGTTCAGTTGAATCGATCCTAAGATTCTTCTGATTTCTATTCCAGTCAAAGTTAATCCAAGACCTTCTCTGGTTCAATCAGATCGACACTAAGATATCTCTGATTTCTATTCCAGTTCAAGATAATTCAAGACCTCTACTGGTTCAGTTTAAATCTCTCAACGGTTTATCCTGATTCTTTCTAGTAGACATTTCTTCTGGTTCAGATAAGTCGCTCCAAGATTTATCTTGATTCTTTCCAGTTAAAGAAAATTCAAGACCTCTGTTGGTTCAGTTTAAATCTCTCAATGGTTTATTTTGATTCTTTCCTGCAGACATCTTTCTCTGGTTTAGATAAATCGCTCCAAGATTCATTCTTATTCTTCTCCAGTTGAAGTCAGAATTTAGGCTTAGTCTAATTTCTGTCAACAATCACCTTTGCATGGCATCTATAAGCCCATATCCAACAACTATCTATCATTTATCAAAATGGCATCTTTAAGCTCATTCCTTACATAATCAACCACAACATCGTCGAGTGCAAATTTCTGGGCACTCTAGTGTTCAATCATCTTCCACCTTTAAGTCACGAATGGCAGATTCGCCAATCGAACTCTTTAAGCGTAAGAAGATTGAACAGGGGCAGCTGTTGTACCCCAAAATTTGCCCTCTTATTTCTCAAAGGATCATCTTGGACCCTCAGGTTTGCTTCCATCCAATTCCAACCCTTGAATTACAAATTTTCTAAGAAAGTCATCCACAAGGGCAAAATGGTCATTTGCATACTGAAAAGTCAAACTTTGACTTTTGGATCAAAGTCAAGTTTCAAGAGTTATATTTCATCAAGACAGATTAAAATATGAAGTTTGTTTCATCAAGAAATTCAAAAGTCAAAATTACTTTGGAAAAGTCAAAATTCTAAATACTTAGAACTTTTCTAAGTGTTTAAGAAATATGACAAATTCAAAACTTCTAGCCAGATTTCCACCATGATGCAAGCTGATTCTTAAATAACTTCTAACACAAGAGTTTTAGATCTCAATGAGACCCAAAACATTTCAGAACAGAACTTCTTCTAGAAGTGTTGGGATTTCAAGTTGTACGTCTTCAAAGACACATCCCTGAAACTTAAACACTTCGTAAATTCTGAGTATTTTCAAATCAGAATTTGTTTACAACTTCTGGGCCAGTTTTCACGTAGGTTCAGCCAGAAGTTGCAAAAGTAATTCAAAGAGGGCTTACAAAGCATGTCATAAGCTTTTTGGAAAGTCTGAGAACTCGCTCAGAACATGTTGGAGCAAAGAGATTAAAGGATCAGAAGTTGGATGTTGGTTCTAAGTTGCGCTGATGCTGAACTTCTGATCCAAAATTAAGCTATGATGCATAATCTCACATTGCAGGATTTCTGGTTTGATAAATCTCATCATCATTTAATGCTGACAACCACTTTTGAGTTTTTATCCAAAGGATTTCCCCACGTGTGACATAGAAGTACATTGTTGTCCTTGAAAAAACAAACTTTTGTACAAGAGTATGTTGGGCTCATGCTTTGCTTTTGCTTCTGAGGATACTTTTCCTTAATTCATGCTTACAAATCCAGCTTAGGCACGGCTAAAAGCTGCTAACCACCATACTTATTTATCTTGCTTCAAGAACAAGCCAGCACACTAGCATGATGGTGATACTTTTGACTTCTCCAAGCTACAAAGTTCTTGCCTATAAATTGAACTTCATTTGCAACTGTGAAGGAGGCCAGTCGAAAAAGCTGAAAAGAAAAAGCTTTGAAACCTTGCTAAAAATTCTAGGAATCCGAAACTACAAACACAAATACAAAACCTGCTAGTTTTTTATTTTTGCATTCAAACTCCAACTTCCCTCAAAGTGTTTCTTGACCAAATCATTCATACAGCTTCTGAATTTTCCAGCCATTCATAACCCAAGTTAAAGGTTATTCCAGTCTTCTGAGCACGTGAGGAAGCTGATCAGAATATTACAAGCAGTCAGAACCAGGCTCCAGTTCACTGGACTTTCTCCAGCTGCAAGGTAAGCTTCTGCTGACTCTCATCATATCACTTAGGCATTGTTAAACTTGCATGTCCAAAATACAATGTAGGAATCCTGATTCTGATGATGTACATATTTTGAAGTTTCGTGTATCTGTCTATCTAAGTAGGGAGAACATCAGTTCAGAACTTCTTAAGGAAACTAGGATTAGCAGATACATGCTTGTTTCTGGTTTACAGTCTTGACTTTTAATGTTTCTGAAACCATGTTGGAAACCTGCCATAATTGTTATGTTTGTGTTTTCTGTTCTGTTAAGAAATGAACAAGTTGCAGATGTTCTGATTAACATGAAGAAAGAGGTGGAGTTTATCATCAGAGTCTACTTTGTAATACATGTTTATGCTTTTGCTTCTAATACCGGATGTACAACCACCCCAGTGGTAGACAGTGTGTACGCATAAGACAGTAGAGCTAAGGGTCCTGGGTTCTAGCCCCAGAAGCATCTTTTTAGGTTTATTTATTGACATTTTTACCCATTTATCTGTAAGACGATACTCCTAGATCAGAACTTCTATATATCCTCACCTAACAGCATAATCACTTCACTCTCTCAAACAACCCGAACTTCTGACTTGCTAGAGATATATTAACTTCTAGGTTCCCAGCTACGCTATAGCTTCTGAACCCCTTCAACAATCAGAACTTCTAGATTTTCCTTTATTCTTGGAAACCTCAGAACTTGGTGTACCCAGGCCCAGAACTTCTGACCTTCTACTTTCCTACTAACATTTTCTCTCTTGCAGCGTATCAGAGTCAGAACTTCTATTCCTTCTCGTTTCAGCAATGTGTTGATTCTAACTCCTTTTTTCTTATTTATCTTATTTTAGCTTTTAAATAACCAAAAACACCAAAAAAACATTTTTATATTTACATACTTTATTTTTATCTCTTTTTAAACCAAAAGATCAAAAATATTTTCTTAAGTCAATTTGTTTCTTTTCTTAACAAAAACAAAACAAGTCCATTTCAATTCTTGTACATTATTTCAATATGATTGTAATAGATAATTAGGACTTTAATTTCTTGCAATTCCCATTTGTAACTTTGTACACCCCATACCCCTAATGATTGTAATAGCGTAGAATCTTTACTTTCTGCAATTTATCGCTTTCATATAAATGCTAGTAATTAGGATTTGTATGGAAAGATAAAAAAAATAATAAATAGACAACCCAAAAATCAAAGACTAAATGCATGCAATTAAACACACTATTCACACATGAACCCCTTAGGGTAATCTCACTTGTTGCCTATCGGAAAAATAGTCATGTCCCTCAAACATGGACATTTTAGCAAAGACCCTCGATAAAAGATCGTAGTCCCTCGACGACCCTCGGTGTTGCCTTTGGTAAATGATCTAGTCCCTAAATGACATTGCTAAAACGTCCCATGAGTTGCCTTCTATGACTACACAAATGTCCCGCGCCCGTCCCTTCACATCCAATGATGGGGCTTCTTATCAATCAATGGTAAGATAGCAACATCTAAAGGAGGAAGAAAAGAACATTTAAGACCTTTTGAGTAGGTAGATTCACTCCTAGTTGCTCGCTTGCTCACAACAAAAACATGTTATACACCCACACTTTCATTTTGAAACATTTTCAAAAGTTAAAACACTGTACGCATTCTTATAGAAACAAGAGCTATTACAAAGGAGATACTTTTTCAAAATCTCTTTCAAAAACACATTTCACAAACACCTCTTTGAGCTATTTTCAAAACAACACTTTGTACGTGTTCTTATAGAAACGGGAACCATTACAAAGACATTTTCAAAATACTTTCAAAACTCATACCACAAGCACACATTTAAACAAAATCAAGTGATCTAGCAATCAACTAAGATCCCGTAGATAACTACGGATGAAAAGGGTACTAATACCTTCCCTTTTCATAATCTACCCCCCCCCCCCCCCCCCCCCCAAACTCAAGAAAACATATCTAAAGGTCTTTCTTGTTCTTTTCAGCCTTTCCTTTTGGATAAAAGAAAAGTCGATGGAGTCTCTTGCTATCCGCAACATTTGCGATCAAACACAAAACACCCAAGTCAGGTTTCCCACCGTATCACAGTTGTGGACCAATTCATCAGACATAACCTTATCTATCGGTATGGTATTCCAGAAAGAATCATTACGGATAATGGCACCAATTTTAATAATACTATAATCACCGAGCTCTACACTCAATTCAAGACCCAACATCATAACTCTTCTCCTTACTGGCCGAAGATGAATGGCATTGTAGAAGCTGCTAATAAAAATATCAATAAGATCATACAGAAGATGACGGTGACATATAAAGAATGACATGAGATGTTACCATTTGCTCTCCATGGTTACCGTACCATAGTGTGCAGATCAATATGGGCAACTCCTTTCTCTTTGGTATATGGTATGGAAGTTGTCCTACTCATTGAAGTCCATATTCATTCCTTGAGAATCATGAAGGATGCAGGTTTGAGTAGAGGCGAATGGATTCAGACTCGACTTGAACAATTAAACCTAATTGACGAGAAGAGGCTCGCGACTATCTGGCATGGTCATATGTACCAAAAATGTATGATTAAAGCTTTTAGCAAGAAGGTTAAATGTCAGGTATATCAGGCTGGTGACCTAGTAATCAAGCGCATCATATTACCGCAAGGTGATCCCAGGGGCAAATGGACTCCCACATACGAAGGGCCATTTGTGATCAAAAACATATTTTCTGGTGGAGCCATGATCTTAACCACTATGGACGATGACGACCTTCTGCACTCTATAAACGCGGACATAGTTAAAAGATACTACGCATGAAAAAAGACCCGCTAGGTTGACTGGCCTAGGCAAAAATAAGGGCATCCCCGCGAACCAAAAGGGTTCGAATAAAAATTATGGAAATACATATGAAAAAAATTTGTACACCCGACAAGTCAAAAACCTGAAAAGGCGGCTTGGGCAAAAAAGGGCATCCCGGTGGACTGAAAACCCGAAAGGGCGGTCCAGGAAAAAGTTAGGGATTTTAAGCATATAACTATGTCTTGTTGGATCACCTTACACCCAATCCTCGGTAACAACTATCAAGCTCAAATGGTACTAATCAATCCAGTCAGCTTCGAACAAGCATCAAAGAGATGAGATGCTCAAAGACATAAAGGCAATAGCAGAATGGGAAATCAATGGAATTATTTCACATAGCTATTTTTTATTTGTATACTATTTTGTATATTTTTCATCCTTACGACGACATTCTCTTACTAGGATATCCATCTCCTTGTACAAAAAACGCTTATTCAAATTAATACAAAATTATCTCTTTGAAAGTGTAAAACTATTTGTTTTTATTTTTTTTGTTTTTTGTTTGCGAAAACGTCCAGTGATTATTTTTGAACATATGCATTTGAATGTGATTACCGTTTACAAATACACACATAAAAAATAGAAAGACAATTACTAATGACTTTATGAAATGGGACAATGTCTAAAGGCCATCCACAAAATCCCCGCAGATACTTTCTCCAGCAGGTACAGAGGCAGGGGCATCCTACTATAAAGTCACTGCCATATCCTTAACATACAGCCTAATGATGTCAGGTGTTCTTATATCCCCAGTGAAACAAGAATCTCCAATTACTGCCTCGGCATCTTAAAGAATTTCCTAACTTGGGTCACAAGCTTTTCAGGATTCCCCAGCAGGATTTCATAAAAATCCCCAAGCAGTTCATGGAGTTTCCCTTCCTCAACAAAGTTTATTTCTCTAACAACGGAAATCCATCTCCCAGCATTTCAACTTCAACAGAATTTGAAGACTTACACTCTTCATCCCCAACAACAGTCAGGGATTTATTTTCCCTAGTTCAACAACACTGCAGTAGAACAACTGACACGTTCATACATTGCATTCATACACCATTTTATAAGCGTCATAGCATATGCAAAATGATTTCGTATATCACAATCCTATTTATTTTGAGAGCATCATTTACACTTCATGCATCATGATATTGCATGCAGCTAATTCTTTACCTTTTTAGGAAGACCGACTGATGAATATCATCAACAATTTTCAAAAGTTCCAGATTAATAACTAAAACAAGACAAGACAACTATCTGTGAACAAATGATCATAGATTAATACCTGAAACCAGACAGGACAACTATCTGTATGAGCAAATTGAAGATTAACACCCGAAACCAGACTGGAAAACTATCTTCCTTTCTCTTAGGTCAGAGATTAATACCTAAAACCGGACAAGACAACTATCTCAACGGCCGACAAAAGCAAGTTCCAGATTAATACCTGAAACAAGACAGGACAACTATCTATGGACGACTGATTGTAGATTAATACCTGAAACCAAACAGGACAACTATCTACATGAGTAGATTGAAGATTAACACCCGAAACCAGACGGGAAAACTATCTTCCTTCCTCTTAGGTCATAGATTAATACCTGAAACCAAACAGGACAACTATCTCAACGACCAACAAAAACAAGTTCCGGATTAATACCTGAAACAAGACAAGACAACTATCTGTGAACAACTAATTGTAGATCAATTCCCGAAACCAGATGGGGTGACTATCTACACGACCAGTTGAGGCAATCTTACACAGACTCCTTCTCAATCTCCAGATTCATCTTTACACGGGCTCATCCTGAAGCAATATTACATGGATTCCTTCTCAATTTCCAGATGCAGTCTAACACGGACTTATCTTGAAACAACCCTACACAGGCTCTTTCTAATACATTTCCAGACATCAGTTAATTTCATTCTCCCTAGCAAGTTACTGTGAAGCCTGGATTTCAACCAGAAAACAACAAACTTTCATCTCTCCAGTCTAGAGATAACTACTCAGTAGAGCCATGGACAACTAAAGCTCCTAGACTCTATTCCCCATAGAGTTTTCCTCAAGCAGGTGAACAACAAAAATCAATTTTCCCCAGCTGAGTCCTCCTCAGACAACAGGAATAGGAATCCCCATAAAGAGATCTCTTATGAAGTCAGCATCTACTTCGGATGGCATCTTTAAGCCCATCTCCAACAACTCTCAGTCATCTTCTCCAAATAGCATCTTTAAGCCCATTCCCTACACAATCAACCATCACATCACGCGAGTGAAAATTTCTGGGCACTCTAGTGTTAAATCACCTTCCACCTTCAGATCACGAAAGGCAAACAAGCCAATCTAAATCTTCAGGTTCAAGAAGATTGAACAGGGGCAGCTGTTGTACCCCAAAATTTCCCCTCTTTTTTCTCAAGACATTTTCTCACAAGGATTTTCAAAAGGGCAAGTTTACACAAGTACAATTGGATTTTTGGCTTTCAGGCATCAAATCGAATAAGAGCAAGTTTGCCTTGATTCATAAGCTTCGATTGGGCATCTAAAATCCTTCGAGCAAGCTTTGTTTCATAAGCTTCAATTGGGAATTTGGCCACTTTCGATGTAAGATTGGTTCACAAGCTTCAATTGAGCATTTGGCCTCCTTCAATGTAAGCTTGGTTCGCAAGCTTCGATTGAGCACTCGGCCTCCTTCGATCAAGTTTAATTCACAAAGCTTCGACTGAGCGTTGGCTGCTTCAGGCTTGATTTCGATTCACTAGGAAAATACTTCCCTCGTGCCTAGTTCAATTCATTGGGTAATGGCCTTCTTTGTGCCTACTTTAATCCGCAATGTAGTGGCCTCCTTCATGCAAGTTTCGATTGAGCATTGGCTTCTTACGTGTCTGCTTTGATCCACAAGATAAGTGCCTCAATTGTGTTTGCTTTCGACGCACAAGGCAAAGGCTTCCTCTTCATGCCTGCCTTCGATTCACAAGGCAAGAACTTCCTACATGCCTGCTTCGATTCATAAAGCAGTGGTCTCATACATGCTAAGCTTCGATTGGATAATGGCTACCTGCATGCAAGCTTTGACTGGGCAATGTCTATCTTCAGGTCTGCTCTGACTCCACCTCTAAAACCCTTAAACATACATAGTTTTTACACTATGACACATAATATGGTCCCTTTGAAGAAGCATTCAAAAGATCCATTTGAAGAACATGCATGTGGTCCATTCGAAGAACACACATGTGGCCCATTCGAAATACACACATGTGGTCCATTCGAAGGATACACAATTGTTGGAAACAAGTTTGTTTTACCTTTTGATGAGTCTGGTTCAAGATGCTTGTTGGCCAAAGTCCTACATGCTGCCAAGCCCAGGCCTCATACACAATTACATTCATGACAAAAGAAGCTTCGACTGGCCTGAATGAAGTTTTCGATTGGGCTAGTTGGGTATTTTTAGGGCCAATCGAAGAACAAGGCAAATATGGGCTCAATCGAAGAAGCCACAATAATGAAGCCCAGAGCCATCGAAAGGAGAAATTCCAAGCCAATCAAATAACAAGGTGTGGAGGCATTCGAAGGAGTCAAAGAGTGAAACATGTCCAGGTTCATTCCAAAACCCAAAAGGGTAGGAAATTATCAAAGATGACAATCCTTTAATTTGTCTGATTTTGTTTTCGAAGCCATGTTTAATGGCTGGTCCTTAATGTCATGCTTATTTCCCCATTTCCTTGTCCCCTCACACCCCTATAAGTACAAAACTAGAGTGCAACCAAAAGAACGGGCGAAGGGCCATTTGTGATCAAGAACAAATTTTCTGGCGGAGCCATGATTTTAACCACTATGGATGGTGACGACCTTCCGCACCCTGTAAACGCGGACATAGTTAAAAGATACTACGCATGAAAAAAGACCCGCTAGGTCGACTGGCCTAGGCAAAAATAAGGGCATCCATGCGAACCAAAAGGGTTTGGGAAAAAATTAGGGATATACAAAAAAAATTTGTACACCCGACAAGTCGAAAACCTGAAAAGGCAGCTTGGGAAAAAAAGGGTATCCCGGTGGACTGAAAACCCGAAAGGGCGGTCCCGGAAAAAGTTAGGGATTTAAAGCGTATGACTATGTCCCGTTGGATCACCTTGCAGCCAATCTTCAATATCAACTATCAAGCTCAAGTGGTACTAATCAATCCAGTTAGCTTCGAACAAGCATCGAAAGAGATGAGACGCTCAAAGACATAAAGGCAATAGCAGAATGGGAACCCAATGGGATTATTTCACATAGTTTTTTTCTTTGTATACTATTTTGTAAAGTTCTATTCTTACGACGACATTCTCTTACTAGGATGTTCGTCTCCTTGTACAAAAACATTTATTCAAGTTAATACAAAGCCATTTCATTTAAAGTGTCAAACTATTTGTTTTTCTTTTTCTATTTTGTTTGCAAAAACGTCCAGTGATTATTTTTGAACATATGCATTTGAATGTGATTACTATTTACAAATATACGCATAAAAAATAGAAAGACAGTTACTAATGACTTTAAGGAACAGGACAATATCTATGGGCCATCCACAAAATCCCCACAGATATTTCCTCCAGCAGATACCTTCTCCAGCAGGTACATAGGAAGAGATATCCTACTACAAGATCACTTCCATATTCTCAGTATGCATCCTAATGGTGTCAGGTGTTCTCATATCCCCGACAGAGCAAAATCTCCAATTACTGCTCCAAAAATTCCCCAGTGAAGTCGCCAAGCTTCTCAGGATTCCCCAGCAGGATTTCACAAAATCCCCAAACATTGCACGGAGTTTTCCTTCCCCAACAGAGTTTATTTCTCTAAACGATGGAAATTTATCTCTCAACATTCTACTTCAAAAAAATTTGAAGACTCACATTCTTCACCCCCAGCTACAATCAGGGATTTATTTTCCCTAATTCTGCAACACTGCAATAGAACAACCGACACGTTCATACATTGCACTCATGCATCATTTTACAAACATCATGGCATATGCAGCACAAATGCATATATCACAATCTCATTTATTTTGAGATCATCATACAATTCATACATCATGACATCGCATGAAATTGACTTTACCTTTTCAGGTTGAATTCGTAGACAAACGAATACTATCAACTTATGCATAGCAGGTCAAAGATTAATGCCCGAAACCAGACGGGGAAACTACCTACACGAATAAGTGGTATGAACTCCCAAAGCAAGATGGGTTTACCAACAAATGCAGCCGGCCACAGATTAATGCCTGAAACCAGACGGGAAACTATCTATGTGACCAATGTTTCCAGGTCTCATATTAATACCTGTAACAAGCCAGGAAATCTATCTGCGGACAGCCGATTGTAGATTAATACTTGTAACTAGCCAGGAAAACTATCTACATGAGCAGATTGAAGATTAATACCTGTAACAAGCCAGGAAAACTATCTTTCTTTCTCTCAGGTCAAATATTAATACTTGAAACCAGCCAGGACAACTATCTCAACAACCGACAAAAACAAGTTCCAGATTAATACCTGTAACAAGCCAGGACAACTATATGTGGATGGACGATTGTATATTAATACCTATAACAAGCTAGGAAAACTATCTACATGAGTAGATTAAAGATTAATACCCGAAACGAGAAGAGAAAACTATCTTTCTTTCTAATGTTAGAGATTAATACCTGAAACTAGCCAAGACAACTATCTCAACGACCGACAAAAGCAAGTTCCAGATTAATACCTGAAACAATACATGACAACTATCTGTGAACGACTGATAGTAGATTAACACCTGAAACCAGACAGGAAAACTATCTACATGACCATATGAAGCAATCTTACACGGGTTTCTTCCATGATCTCTAGATGCAGTCTAACACAGACTCATCCTAAAGCAATCTTACACAGGCTCCTTCTCATATATCTTAGGATGCAGACTAACATGAACTCATCCTAAAATAGCCCTACACAGGCTCTTTTTATTACATTTTCAGATAACGGTTGATTTCATTATCCCTAGCAAGTCACTATGAAACCTGGATTTCAACCAGAAAGCAGCAAACTCCCATCTCTCCAATACAGAGATAAATCTTCAGTAGAGCCTTGGGAAACTGAAGTTCCCAGATTCTATTCCCCATAGACTTTACTCAAGCAAGAGATCAACAAAAATCAACCTTCCTCAGTGGACTCCTCCTCAGACAGCAGGAACAGGAAACCCCCATAAAGAGACCTCTTATGAAGTCAGCATCTACTTTGGATGGCATCTTTAAGCCCATCTCTGACAAATCTCTGTCATCGTCTCTAAATGGCATCTTTAAGCCCATTCCTGACATCATCAACCATCAGTGTTACTTCATGCGAGTGCAAATTTCTGGGCACTCTAGTGTTCAATCATCTTCCACCTTCAGATTATGAAAGGCAGATAAGCCAATCTAAATCCTTAGGTTTAAGAAGATTGAACAGGGGCAGATGTTGTAACCCAAAATTTTCCCTCCCATTTTTACTCAAGACATGCTCCTAGAGGTCCTCAATTGCTCAAGGTTGACCAAGAATTGATCAGACAAATTCTGCTCCTAAGCAATGAACCTCTAATTAGGGTTTCACTTTCCCCCAATATATGTGAACTCCAAAGGTCTCAAATTTTTTCCATGGTCCTAATATGTCTCCAAAAATGTCCATGACAAGTTTCATGCCTTCCACTATAAGTTTTTTCAGTCAATTGCTCAAATGTTTGAAAATCAACTACACTAGGTCAAAAGTCAACTGTGGCCTATATACAGTCAAACTTCAAGATTTTTTGTCAACATCAATATTTTGAAGTGATAATCATAATTTGATTAAGGGTTGGTCATTATTCCTCAAGGAATGCCCTTAATTCATCAGAAGTCAAGAATTTCAAAATTAGGGTTTCTATAGGAAAAGTCAACTAAACTTTGACCATGCATAACTTTCACATACTTCATCCATTTTCCCCCAACCAAAGCTCATTTTAAAGAGAATCCAATTACATACAAATTACCTTTTTTTCCTCAAGTCTAAGAAATGCACCATTTGAAAGATACAAGCTCATATGTTACAGGTCATTTTCAGAAAGTAAACAAAATACACTTTTTTCCAAGACCTTTTACATCAAGATAAAATCTTCAAATGAAAATTTGATCAAAAGAGAGATTGAAGTAGACATCTCGGGCTTTCCAAAAGTTCCAAGATCATCATCATGAGATAAAAATTGAGCAAGTTATGAATTGTCCAAGTTGGGAAAATTTGAGAAATTTAAAGAATTGTGCATTGGACAAACTTGAACTTTTAGGTCAATGGCCCAACTTCTTGGACTTCAAGCATCTTCCTGACCTTATGGAAGACCTATAAACTCATTTGTACCTTTCCTTGAAATTTTTATCTATTTTATTCATATTTATTTTGTTTTTATTCAAATAAATGCAAGATAAATTGTATAAAATAGTGAGTGATGGATCATGACACTTGGGCTGATGGTTTGGATTGATTTTAGGCCCATAAATTCATGCAAGACTGTCCAGGTTCACTCCCCAAACAAAATGGGCAAGAATGTTCATTTTTGGAAATATTTCAAATTTGATATCTTGAGATTTAAGCCATGCCATTACACTATGATTTCCTCCATCTTTGCTTCTCTCCTTCCTCTATAAATACAGAGTGGTATTGCAAGCCAAGGACACGCCTACGCACTGCCTAAAGAAGCCACGAAAAATTGCAAAAAATTCCATTAATTTGTCAAACTCGAAACAAATTATCCAACCATATTCAACCCCTTTCAGGAATCTTATCTATCTCCTGAAGGTCTCAAGAATCTGCCTTGACCCTCCTTGAAGCAGATCTGCATCCAAAACAGACATATCAAGTGGTACCGGTTTGTAGTTTTCATAAAATTCAAACTCTTTATTCATGCGATTTCAATTGATTTTATGCATACATACGTGCTCATGAACATGTTTAGATTTGTTTTGACCTATTATTTGCAAGTTCTAACGCAAAGATAAAGAAACACCATGATTAGGGCATGAAGTTCCATTTGGTTCGTACCTCATGGTACAATTGCTTTTAGGCCAATTTAAGGCCAGAATCAGATTCAGGGCTCGATTTTATATAGGATAGGCTCTTTAACCATTTGCAAATCTCACGTTTTCGCAGGTTTAAGTTGTTTGGCCGATTGAAGAAGGTGACAGGAGTTTGACTCCGACACCGTTGACTGGTAGTGACTCCGACGCCCAGGTGTCTCCTTCCTACTGGTGCATTCAGTCAGCGTGCGTTTTTCTAATTTGAATAATTATTGTTTTATTTTTACATATAATATTATGGTTTTGTTTATGTCAATGAATAATGGGTTGGTTGAGATGATAAGACGTATGCGTGCGATGAGAGAGGACCTGGGTTCGATACCCAGGTCTGAGGTTTGATTTTTTTTCTAATGTTCACAAATGCAGATCTCATACATACAGTTGCCAGACGTGCACCGTGTACCATCAACTCACCATCACCTGATCAAGATCCAACGTATCTAAACGTTTAGACTACCATGCGCCCCCAAAATCTCTCAATACTGGATCCATACAAGACCTTGGGCTAGCTGCAATATGGGCCTAATGAGATCTCAAATGCATCCCACTTTTTCACTTCAGCACCTGGCCCATTTTACTTTTTTTTACTTTTAGTTTATTAATTTCAAAATTTATTTTTCTATAATAATTATAAAATCAAAAAATAATAATAATAGACTTAGGATTTTCTAAATTAATTTTAGTTTTGTAAATTAATTAACTTAATTATTTTGACTTATTTTTAATTAATTTAAAATCAATTATAATTAGGTTATTTCATTCAAATATTTTCTTAATAAAAATGAAAAAAATATTAGAATTAGGCTTAAATTCATTTAATAATTATCTTTTTTTAAATTAAATTTAGATTTAAGGTAGTTTAATTTTTTTTTTAAAACAAAAACAACAAAAAGAATTTTCTTTTACTTAGAACTTTTTAGGGTTTTAGGCGTTCCTTTCGACTCGCGCGCGTTATTTATTTTCTATGTTTTATTTTTTTCAAATTATTGTAACTGCTCACAGTCTGTAATAGCTTAACTAGGACTTTATTTTTATTGCTTTATTTCCCCAAAAGTCTTGGACTTGTAATTATTCCCACTCTCCGAAGCCTTGTAATAGTTAAGGATTTATACTTTTCGCACTTTAAATTTCTGCAATGTTTAAATTGTTTAGATGCATGATAATATGATTGTATGACATGATTAATAATCAAACGTTAGCAAACTTAACACAAGAGTAAAATAACTGAACATAACACACCTTGCACATATACACCTTTAGGGTACGTTCACTTTGGTTTCCTTTCAGAAAATAAAACAGTCATGTTCCTCGAAAGTGGGGACGCTTTAGCAAAGACCCTTAAATCAAAAGATCATAGTTCCTCGATGACCCTACAGTGTTGCCTTTCGGTAAATGATCTAGTCCCTTAACAAAATTGCTAAAACGTCTCTATATGTTGCCTTTATGACTGTACGTCCCTTCAAATGTCCCTCAAATATCTAACGATAGGGCTACCTACTCACTAATAGTGGGATAACGCTATCTAAAGGATAGGAGGAAAAGAATAAACTTTTCAAGTATAAGTAGATAGTTGTTAGATGCTTGCTCAAAAACAAATTTTTATACTTACACAAAACATTTCAAAAACACTTTCAAAAAACGCTTTATCAACACTCTTGAGGACTAATACAAGAGTTATCATAAAGCGAATCGTCGCACTAAGGCATTTTTAAAAAATACTTTTCAAAACACACAAAAGCACAAGGTATTTTTTCAAATGAGCTAAACATCTAAGAGCCCGTAGAAAACTACAGATGGAAAGGGTACTAACACCTTGCCTTTCCATAATCTACCCCCTTACTCAGAAAACATCTCAAAAAGGTATTTTTCTGTTCTTTTCACCCTTTCCTTTGTTGAATAAAAGAAAAGTCGGTGGCGATCTTGCTTACTGCAACATTTACGAATACAAACGCAAAACCAGTATAACAGTCAGTTCTGCCACCGTATTACAGCACCCCTCCAAATCGTTTGTGTTTCTCTATTAGTTAAATAAGTGACTTTCACATATATTAAGTGTTTCTTTTGTATTTTTTGTGATTTCGTCATTTTAGTGTGTCGTTGTTTATTTTGATTTCTTGTCTTTGTGCTGTGTATTTTGATTTCTCGTCTTTGTACGATGTATTTTGTTTTCTCGTATTTGTGCGGTGTTTATTTGTTTCAGGTTGAAAGATTAATTTTGATTTAGTGCAGATCCAATATATGATTTTGATGTCATTAACGCTACAGATTCCGAGGTATAAATATTTCAGACATTTCAATACAGTCGTTTTATGCTATTAACATGAATGATGTGAGTTTGTTCGCATATTCATCCTTTTTGTTTTTGGCGATTTTGAATTTGTTTTGTAACAATGTACTCTATCAATTTGAATAAATGAATATCATTTATTTTTTAGTCTAAAAAAAGTTTCAAAAGAGTTTTAAAAATTTCTACAAATTTGATTGGACTTGTTGATATTTTTAATAAAAAAATCTTTCAAAATTTATTAGTCTAAAAAATCCACTAAAATTGACATACTTTTAAATGTTAATAGACTTTTTTTTATATAAATTTGAGAAATCTCAACTATATGCCAACAAATTTCATAATGCTAACAAAAATAAAATTATTGTCTTAATTAAATATTTTGAACCGTTATATAAGTTGGAAAATATACATAATAATATTAAAATATTATAGAAATAAAGAAATTTAAGGTATGGATTTCCACTAGTAATTTTATTTATAGAAAAATGATATTTAAGCTAAAAAAATATTATGGGCCATCATAAATAAAATTATTATTATTATTTAGAGGATTTTATTTGCCACCTACTAAATTATACCTGGTATTTTCTAATTTTTAAAATACTTTTGTTACTATTTACCTCTACAAAAATTATATTTGTTAAAAAAAAGTCACTAATTAGTTAAGGGGTGAAAATTGAAAGTTTCGGTATCCATAGTGAAAATTCTGGTATTAAATTATGTTTTTTATCATAAATTATTTGCGTTTTTAAAATTTTCGGTGGTGATTTATCGGAAATTTTAAAATTTTTGATGAATATAAAAAAACTAAATAAATCTATCGGAAATTTCTGGGACGAAACATAATTTTTTTTGTAATACCAGCAATATTGCATAAACTTGAAATTTCTGGTATGGCTGCATATAAAATTCTTTATTTGGGTGGTTCAAATCTGACAACTTCTTCTACGAATTTCTGTATAAATTTTACGGAATTCTTCACCACAGATATCATATGTTTTCTATTAAATTAATGTAGTTTTAATTACTTTTTTTATCCTTTATGAAATTGATAGTTTAATAATTATATATTGTAATGGATAGAATTTTAACTATAGATATGAAGTTTTAGCATGGATATAGTCTACTCGTAAACAACATGGTATTATTGTTGTAACTATTTATTCTGATTCTACTAATGAAATACGGGAGAGGAGGGATAAATTAATTATAGGTTGTGAGAGAGGATGAAATTACAAAAGTAAAAATGCATTTGAAAGCAATAATTCCTCTTATGATATTTATAGTGTGAAGTTAAATACCTGTTTATGTTGAGATTTGTTACAAGTGGTATCGGTTGAAAGGTGATGGTTAGATGCGAGACGCACAATCATAGGATAGATAGGAATTTGGAAGGTCATGCCAGATTGGGTTATCTAAAAGATCATAAAAGAAATGTTGTGAATGACATGACGAAGTACAATATGGTTCCAAGGTACATAGTTTCTACTTTGAAAGACAAAAATCCAAAAAACCTCACGAGTATTACGTATGTGTATAAAGATAGATATCATAAAGAGAAATAGGTGTGTTGGACAAGAAATAGGAACAATTCAGATATTGTAGCTGATATCTTTTGTACTCATCCTGATTATGTGAAGTTGTTGAATATGTTTCATATGATATTAATATTTGATTGCACATACAAGATAAATAGGTAAGAACTTTCCTAATTCACATCCTAAAATTTATTGTACATGTTGAGTGAGCTGTTTGGTTATGTGCATTTTGATCGTGCGAGTACCAGATACCACTGCTTGAGATTATTAGTTTTACGTCAACGAAGTTGACGTTTTTAGTTGCCTTTGCATATTTGGAACATTAAAGGGAGGACAATTTCACATAGACACTGGAGAAGGTCAAAGATTTGTTCTCTTCAGAGAAATTGCAATCAAAGGTTGTGGTGATTAACTGAGAACTTGCATTGATGAATGTCATGAAATATGTGTTCTCAAATGCAACTCTTATGTTGTGCTTATCCCATATTTTAAAAAATGTGAGCATGAAATATATTCTGGACGAAATTGAACATTGTAGAACATGAGGTTATTTATGATGAGAGTAGTACAAAGTGGGATTTAGAAGAAGAGTGTGAAGAGTTGAAGAGATATTTTAGTACTTTGGATATTGTAGCTCAGAGGGTGTTGAAGATAAAAGTTTGTGATCTAACATATTCATCCACAACTTTAATGTGTCCATCGCCGGTGAAGAACAAGTCAAAGAGGGGAGTTAAGAAGAGTAGGAAGTGTCAAGAGAGTGATGTTCATCGTGATCTTAGCCAGTGAGAGTATGTTGAGGCTTTACAAGGGAGTCAGACAACAAAGAGATCATACATAAGACCAACTGGAAGTCAAACGTCAAGTATGTTGGTTCGTAGCCAACCGTCCACCAAATCTTGAAGATATGTTTACTTATCACAATTTTTTGTTTTCTTATATTCATACATCGATGACATTATTGATGTTGGTATAATGAAAATTATGGTTTTCGTTGTATTTCATCTTTATTAGGATGGGACGGAGAGTTATGACATTTGATTTGGAGACACTTAGATGCTCAAGTTCATCAACACTCTCAATTATTTTCCAAATTTTTCTATGACATTGTCTCTACAATTAGGAATGTGTTATGGTTAGAACACTTGGGAGTGCAGGGTGGGTAAAAATAGATGACAATTTATGATATGGGTTACTCTATTTCTTCTAGATATAGTGTCGTATTTGTTTCCCTTTCCATGAGACTTAACATCACATTTTTCCTCTTGTCTTAGCTCCACACTTATGTATAAGATCATCCATAAAATCAGTGTTGTTGGTTTTGTCAATGATAATCATTGGGTTCGGGTAAAGTTAAAACTTGATTGCTTATTGCCTCCCGTCACTGACCGTTGGAGAACAAATTGTACTAATGATGAAAAATCATGAGAATCAACATATATGGGTCACTTTAGACATTAGAAAGACCAGTGTAGAAAGTCATTATAGTTTGAATAGTTATTATTAAAATATTATTTTAGATATTTTATTAAAAAAATTAAATATCAAAATTTTAAAAAATTATTTAATTTTGAAGTTATTTCAAACATCTTTTCATAAAAATTATTTTTGAAATACAATATTTTGAAAAAAATTTGCGATTTTAATTATGTTTTGATATTTAATAATATATATTTATATTATAGAATATGAAAATTGATCTTTTAATTTAAAAAAAATAAATATAATTGTTTTATAATACATATTATTTTACTCCCTCCCTTTTTTTAATAAGTCGCTTTAGTCTTTTTACACGTACATTTACTAATTTTATAAATATATTATAGGATATTTCAATATTATCCTTTTAAAGCCACACTCAATTTTTTTTCTTTCAAATTATGTTAAATTAATCATTGTGATTTGATAATAAAATATTTAAATTTAAAATATAAAATAAAATAAAATTTACTTTATCTTTTTCTCTCTCAAACTAAAATCCATGATTTTTTCTCTCAAACTAAAAATCCATGATTCTTTCCCTCTCAAACTAAAAATCCACGATTTTTTCTCTCAAACTAAAAATTTTTTTCACTCGTTCCTTAATTTTCTCTCTCAAAATAAAATCGATGATTTTTTCCCTCTAAACAAAATTAGAATACAGTAAGGGAAAAACAATAATTACATGAATTTTTTATATGGATTAATCGTTATGATTTGATTATAGAATATTTAAATTACAATTATTTCATCAATAAAAAATATATGTGTGATTTTATTACCATTATAAAAAAAAAAACTTCTTACTTTATTACCATTATTAAAAAAACATACAAATTTAAAAATAATTAAATTCACTTTATTATTTTCTCTTTTGAATAAAGTCATTAAAAGTATTTTTTATCCTCATTCCTTATTTTATAATTTTTTCATTTTATAATTTTTCTCCTTCTTGAATATAGTTATTATACGTGTTTTTTCACTTTATAAAAAATATAGACTTATTTATTAGTATATCATCTTCTAATAAAAAATTTAATGTGATTTTCAAAGAAATATTTTATATTTTATACTAAAAATTATATATTAGTACGTTAAAAATAAATAAATAAATAAATATATAAATATATATATATATATATATATATATATATATATATATATATATATATATATATATATATATATATATATATATATATATATATATATATATATATATATATATATATATATATATATATATATATATATATATATATATATATATATATATATATATATATATATATATATATATATATATATATATTTATAAATAGTTTGAAAATTTTAAATAATATTATAGTTTGAATAGTTATTATTAAAATATTATTTTAGATATTTTATAATTTTATTAAAACTTTTTTAAATATCAAAATTTTAAAAAATCACTTAATTTTGAAATCTTTTTAAATATTTCTCAAAAAGCAAATTTTAAAATATAATATTTTTTATAAATTATAATTTCGACTATGTTTTGATCTTAAATAATATATGTTTATATTATAGAATATAAAAAAAAGATATTTTAACATAGAAAAAATGAATATAATTTTTTTTTTAATATTTTAAAAAACGATTATATAAATCCACTCTTGAAAGTACAAATAATATATTTTTTTTAAAACCAAAACAAACCAACACTAATTCATATAAGAATCTATTAAAGTCTATCGAATTTTAAAACATTAATAGACTTTTTATAAATTTTAGATATCTCAAGTGTATGCCAACAAAATTTCATCATACTAATAATTAAATATTTCAAACAGTCATATAAGTTGGCAAATATAAATAATTATTATTAAAATATCATAAAAATAAAAAAATTTAAGGAATAGATATCCACTAGTAAATTACATTCATAGAAAAATATCATAAAAATAAAGAAATTTAAGGAATGGATATCCATTAGTAAATTACAAAGATATTCCACCATATTCCAAATCATCGTCTATGTTTAATATATTGAATATACATTCACACATACGTTTCTTCACTTATCTTATTTTTATATATTTAGACATGATATCATATACAGGATCACTTACCTAATTTTTAATTATGAATATATGGTAACAATAATAATAAAATATTTGTTGTTTGATTTCAACCAATGAAATCATCAATAGACTGTTTAATAGAAAAACAAATACTCAATAATACCATAAAATACAATTGATTAAATGGAAATTCCACCATATTAATTGTATCTGATATAATACTACTCATTTATTTAATTATTACCGTTTTTATTTAATCACCTTACAGTTTTGATTTAATCCATGAGGAAAGATGATAGAATATAATCACAACTTTTTTGACCATATCTTTCCATTTTCTATTTATGTGTCCATGACCATGTACATTAATCCTCCCCTCTATAAAAAGGCACTAAAAACATAATAGTTGCATCAAAACATTATATCAAAACCATATATTAATAATGAGTTCACATAAAATTTTATTTTTCTTTTGTCTTTTTAGTTTCGTTGTTTGTTTTTGTGAAGCACTCAACGGTTTTAGTGTTGAATTAATCCATCGTGATTCTGAAAAATCACCGTTCTTTCAACCAAACCAAAATAAATATCAAAGTATTATCAATGCCGCACGTCAATCAATCAATCGTGCCAATCATTTTTACAGAACTGCTGCAAAAGATGCACCTGAATCAACCATACTCCCCGATGGAGGTACATATCTCATGACATATTCAGTAGGTACTCCACCATTTAAACTGTTCGGTATAGCTGATACCGGTAGTGACATTGTTTGGCTTCAATGCGAGCCTTGTGAAACATGTTTCAACCAAACTACTCCTAAATTTAAGCCAGCACAATCATCTACTTACAAAAACATTCCTTGTTCGTCTGACACATGTCAATCCGTGAGAAGTTCGAGTTGCGGCACTAAAAACAATTGTGAATATACTATTACATATGGCGATGGATCACATTCAGAAGGAGATCTTAGTGTTGATACAGTTACATTTGAATCCACTACTGGTGCTTCCGTTTCATTTCCTAAAACCTTGATAGGATGCGGAACAGACAACACCGTTTCTTTTGATGGCCGAAGCTCTGGTATTGTTGGCCTCGCTGGTGGACCGGCGTCTTTCATAACACAGCTAGGATCCACAATTGGTGGTAAATTCTCTTATTGTTTACCACCATCAACGCTCACATCAGGTCCTTCAAGCGTTACGAGCAAACTCAATTTCGGAGATGCTGCCATTGTTTCTGGTACTGGCGTTGTTTCAACTCCTATTATTACTAAGAATGCCGAGATTTTCTACTATTTGACATTAGAATCATTTTCCGTCGGAACTAAAAGAGTAGAATTCGCATCATCAACTAATGCTGTTGGTGAGGGTAACATCATCATTGATTCTGGTACAACATTAACGCTTCTACCGTCCGACATTTATTCTAATTTGGAATCAGAAGTTGCAAAAGTAGTGACACTTGAACGTGTTGACGATCCTGATGATTTATTTAGTCTTTGTTATACTCTTACATCCGAAAAACCTGAATTTCCTGTAATCACCGCGCACTTCGAAGGCGCGGATGTTGTGTTGCAACCTATTAGTACTTTTGTTCAAATTACTAATGAAATTGCTTGTTTTGCGTTTCGACCCGCTCAAGATCTTGCCATATTTGGAAACTTGGCGCAACAGAATTTGTTGGTTGGTTATGATCTTGAAACAAAGAAGCTGTCGTTTAAACCTACTGATTGTTCTAAAGAGTAAACGAGTCTTGTAGACTTTGTAATAAAAGTTAATTCACGTTTGTATCTGTTTGTGTTATGTCAACTATTATCATACACGATCACAAGAAATGTCCAATAAATGTTATTTTATTTTATAATTAATAAAAAACTTACTTTTAATTAAAATCTATTCATCTTTGCCGTGACAGTCTGAATTCTAGCCTGAATTTCTGAATTTTATTGAAGTTTCTAGATGCTCATCCTTATTACTTTTTTTGTTTTGTTGTTTTTTTTCTCTTTTGATTTGTGTAGTTGAGGTGGCCTATTTAACACTCCTTGTTTCATTTACCTATAGAATACTCTCATGAATTATTATAATTATTAAAAACTATATTTAAGCCATAGGAAATTAATTTCTTAACGGCTAATATATATAATATTTTTACTAAAAATATAATCACATAATTTATAAAATATAAAAATTCTTAGTATATAATTTCAAACATACTTACAAGGCAATAATACGTCATTGATCTTTGGCTTTGTTTGTCTTCTACCATAAAGAACACCAATAAATACCATTTATGGACATAAAATCATAATCATTACAAAATTGAATCAATTTTAAATTAAAAGATTACAGTCCATATAATGCGCTTATCATAAAAACGAATCATTAAATGCATGATATGTGACTATTAATATAAACTCATTAATGCATAAACAAATTAAACATTATAAACACAAATTTAGGTGCGAGAAAAATTTGAAATGAGTTATTTTTGTTATAAACACAATCATCATAACTATTGAAAAGGTCAGTGACCAACCTGTTTTCACTCAAAACAACAAAATTATATCCACAAACTAATTAACTACATATTATTTTTACATCATTTCCTTAATATTGTGAGGTCTCTAATCACTTGTCAATAATTCACCATTCCAATCAAATCCGCTATAATCTGATATAAATTACTTTGCTTAAACATATCAAAGACCTTTATTCAATCCCTTATTTATCATCATGTGCAAGTTATGAGTCTTATTTTCTCTTATCCATAGATCACATCACAAGCAAGAGATTACTTTGTTTTTGTTTTTTGTTGTCATTTTTGAGTAAATAATTTAAGAAAGAACAAAATGTCATTCACAGGAACTCTTGATAAATGTGCAGCTTGTGATAAAACTGTTTATGTTGTTGATTTGTTAACTCTTGAAAATATACCTTACCATAAAAGTTGCTTCAAATGCAGTCACTGCAAGGGAAATCTTACCGTATGTGCTTTAATCATATTCTTCTTTACTATCATTTTATAATTTCTATGTCTTCTGTTAGTATATTTGGTTGAATGTATCTGAATTCTGTGCGCAACTGTAAAAACTAATCTCTTATATGTTGGTCAGATGAGTACTTACTCGTCAATGGACGGTGTCCTCTATTGCAAGACACATTTTGAACAGCTTTTCAAGGAATCAGGAAATTTCAGCAAGAATTTCCAAAATGGTAATTAAGCTGTAAAACATTTTTTGGTATCATTATTTTTGTTTAGTTATAATCATGTTTGTTAAGCATAAATTGATATGCACTTGTCAATTTTTGTTGATTTTGGCTAACATGTCATATGTTGTTTTTCATGGCTGAATTGTGGCAGCAAAGGCTTCTGAGAAACAAAATGAGTCTATGGTATGTTCACTATCCAACCTTATATATGCAGTCAAGATTGAAATTGTGACGCCGTTATGAAATAGTTAAAATCTTTTATACTGCGACTGCAATTTAAAACCATGATGTTGTTGAGTGTTCTTAAATATTGTTTAACATATCTTTTATAATGTTGTTCATTTACAGAATAGGGCCCCCACCAGAATGTCCTCTATGTTCAGTGGAACTCTAGACAAATGCTCAGTTTGCACAAAAACAGTCTATCCTTTGGAAAAGGTTTGTAACATCATCAAACTCAATTTCATTGTTAAAATCTCTCAGAGTGTGCAAAACGGACTACATTGTTAACAATAGTCTCGTAGCAGATGTCATGTTTAAATCATAATTAAATAGTGTTCTTATTTATTTTATCACGGTTTAACCATAGCAAACCAACACATTCTTATTTATTTTATCACGGTTTAACCATAGCAAACCAACACATTCTTATTTATTTTATCACGGTTTAACCATAGCAAATCAACACATTCTTATTTATTTTATCACGGTTTAACCATAGCAAATCAACACATTCTTATTTATTTTATCACGGTTTAACCATAGCAAACCAACACATTCTTATTTATTTTATCACGATTTAATCATAGCAAACCAACACATTCTTATTTATTTTATCACGGTTTAACCATAGCAAATCAACACAGGATCTCTAAAAACGTAAGACGACCCTGACCCTGATTGAAGTAAACTAATTATAAAACTTTTGTTTCGTGAAATAGATGTCATTGGAAGGAGAATGCTACCACAAGACTTGCTTTAGGTGTGCTCATGCAGGTTGCCCCCTTACACATTCTTCCTATGCTGCCCTAGATGGTGTCCTCTATTGCAGGCACCATTTTCAGCAGCTTTTCATGGAGAAAGGAAACTACAGTCATGTACTTCAAGCAGCTGCAAACAGAAAGAATGCTACTCCACCTCCTGAACCAGCTGAGCCAGCTGATGATAATGATGATGATGTTGAAACAGCAAAGACGGCTGATGGTAATGAACCATCAAAGCCAGAAGAAGAAACTGAGACAAAGACAGAAGAAGAGTCCGAAACACATGAAACTTGAATTGCTTCCATCCCCTTTTGATTGAAATTCAGTATCTAACATTTGTTTACAAAATAGTTTAATTAATCGTAAGGTAATTTGAGAGGTTTATTTATGTATTCAGAGAAAGAGTTGTTCAATATATACAATGTATTAATTCTTTTATTGCTTTTGTTGGAGGTTATTAGTCTCCTGTAGTGATTTCACTACCATGTAATAGTAACTTGTAAAGTAAGATAATTTAATATTGTCGATAAATTTATCTGTTTGTTAACTTCTACTAATTCAGGTAGCAGAGAGAAAGAAAAAAAAAACAAAAGTGCAATTAGGGAATGATAATATATTGAGAATGAAATTAATAATACAAGGGAAGTCTCCTAAAACCTAAACTCTAATTGCATGCATACTATTGGAGAATGTCGGAAGCAACAACAGACAAATGATTCAGGACTAGCACAAGATCGGGATACAACACGCACAAGATCGGGATACAACACTCGTACCCTAAATTATAAAGTTGAGTAGAAATATGGTGTCAAAGTCTCTTGAGAGTTTTAGTCATTAGTTCATTATTGCTCTTAACACTCACTTAGATTCTCCAACAAACAAGTATTATAAGAACCGTGTTTAGGCAAGATGGAGAAAGAAATTATTCAGAATGTTATGTTTTGTCCATTTGCCTGGTGTGATTAAAGGGACAATATCACTACAAGACACAATCTAAATATCATGTTTGTTGAGTGTGTAGTTCTGTGTCGAAACAGTATTCGACAGAGTGTACTAAATATATTTCACAAAGAGTCGAATATAGTAGGTAGTTGTCGAAATATGGTGTTGCCAAAGGAGTGTGCGTTGACAGAGTTAGACTTAGCAGTTATTTTGTTTTGTGTATTAGCTGAGTTAGTTAGTTAGAGTTTGTTTGGTGAACAAGCAACACTACTACAAATAATTTTTTTTATGACACAGCTTTCACCTCAGATATTAAAAAGTCGAAACCATGTTTTATTTTTTAAAAAACAATCTTGTTCCCTTGATTTTCAAAAGAAGAGCTTCAAGGGACGCTTGAATCTCATGAATAAAGGATGGCTGAAAGATCTCCGAGCAAGGTGAAAAGTGATATAGCTTTGTAGGCGTAATCAGTAAAAGAAAATAAAGATAAAGGTAGATGGAATGGTAACAAAGGAATATGAGGTTACAACAATTTAAATGGTAGAGGTAATCAACAAGAGGGAAATTGGTCGAACCAGAGAAAACCCTTAAACCAGAGCAACCACAGAGGTGGTGTTGCAGGTAGAGGAAGAGATGGTGGAAGAAAATCTGATAAGAGTCATATTCAATGTCACAATTGTCAGAATTGGTCACTACTCTAGAGATTGTCTTGAAATAAAAGAAATCAAGAAACAGATGCAAGGCTGGAAAAACACGAAGAAGAAGAAGAAGAGATGTTGTTGAGGATCATAACGAGAGATAAAGAAAGATTCAAGGACCAACGGTACTTGGACTCAAGATGTTCATCACACATAACTGGAAGGAAAGATCGGTTTGTCAACATAAGTCCCTCGATGAAAAATAAAGTGAAATTCGCAAATGACAATACCCTAACAGTTGAAGATATTGTTAATGTTCTGGTCATGAGGAAAGATGACAGAAGATCAGTAATTTCCAATGTATAGTACATACCAGGCATGAAAAGTAACTTTCTCATCATAGGGCAACTGATCGAGAAGAATTACAAAGATAAAATGATGATAGTTCTTGACTTATATGGTAAATTAATCTTGAAGGCACTCATGTATCAGAACAGAACCTTCAAGATTGAACTAAATATGATGGAGCACAAGTGTTTGGAAAATACAACTAGAAGGGATGAATGGATATGACACTACCGACTTGGCCATCTCAACTTCAAAGACATTGGAGAACTGAAGAGGGGAAGCATGGTTTTAGACTAACCAAAAATCGACATTCCAAATGAAGTGTGTGAAGAATGTGTTCAGGCAAAGTAGCACAAAAATAGCTTCAACAAGGATGCAAGAAGCAAGTTAAAGGAAAATCTTGAAGTGAAATACTCATATGTGTGTGGTCCTATCCATGTGGATTTGATTGGAGGTAACAAATACTTTGTCACATTCGTAGATGATTTTAGTCGAAAATCATGGACTTATATGATCAAGAAGAAAAGTGATGCCATCTATGTATTCACTAAGTTCAAGGTTATAGTGGAGATACAAAGTGGTTAAAAGATCAAAACTCAAAGAACTGATGGTGGTGGAGAATATGTGTCGAAATATTTTGATGCATTTTGTGAGAAAGAATAGATTGTGCATGAGGTGGTGCCACCCCACACTCCTCAGCAAAATGGAACTACATGGAGGGAGAATAAAACTATCATAAATATGGTGAGAAGTATGTTGAAAGACACGCATTTACCAAATAAGTAATGGGTGAGGATGTGTCGACTGCAACATACATCTTGAACTGATGTTTGACTAAGAAGCTAGAAGGAATCACACCAGAAGAATATTGGTTTGGTGATAAGCCTAGCTTAAGTCATCTGAAGGTGTTTGAATCCATGGCACATAGACATGTGTCTGATCAGTTGAGAATGAAACTTGATGACAAGTCGAGTCAAATGGTCCTGATAGGATATTATTCGACTGGTGGAAAAAAACTGCTCGACCCAGTGAACAAGAAATTTATGATCAATAGAGATATGATCATAGACGAGCTGAAGGAATGAGATTGGACTGAAAACTTTAAGAAAGATTTAGTTAGAATTTTATTTGATGAACCAACTAGTGAAACTAATAGTGAAGTTCGACAAGAAGAAGTCAGAGGTCAAGCAGGCACAAGTAGAACTCAAAGAACAAGAAACATGCCTGCAATGTTGCATGAATGCGTGATTACATCAGATGATGTGGTCAATGATGAAGGTGAGTTGGTACACTGTGCTTTCTATGCAGATACTCAATTAGACAATGTAACTGAGGCATTGAAGTAGTCAAAGTGGGTACAAGCAGCAAATTAGGAACTGAATTTGATAAAAGTTAACAACACTTGGTCACTAGTCGAATTTCCACAAAGCAATAAGGAAATCAATGTGAAGTGGGTATACAAGGCGAAGTTGAATCCCAAAGGAAAAGTAACCAAACATAAGGCAAGACTTGTAGCTAAAGGATTTCTTTAGAGAGAAGGAATCGACTTCGACGAAGATTTTGCACTAGTTGCTAGGATCAAAATAATCAAATTGTATTATTATTTTTAGGATTAAATATATTTTTTGTCTATACAAAATTATAAATTTTGACTTTAGGTCCTTATAAAAAAATCACATTTTAGTTCTTACAAAATTATTTATACACATAATTTTAATTCATATAGAAAGACTAAAACATCATGCAAAAGTAATTTTATAAAAGACTAAAATATGACATTTTTTTATAGAGATTAAAAGTCAAATTTAAGATATTTATAAGAATAAAAATATATTTAATTTTATTTTTATTTAATTTTAATTTTATTTTAAATTATTTATAAATCATAAAAATAATCAATGTTTTAAAATCCAGCCCGATCCGATCGGTCGGACCGGTCTGACCGAGAATCGGTGGGCCAGACGATCCGATTAAGGGATAAGACCGAAATTACATTTAGACTGGATAAAACCGGTGTGAACCGGCCGGATCATCGGTTAAACCAGTGAACCGGCGGGTTTGACTATTTATTTTATTTTTTAGGGTTTTTGAAAAAAAAATTAATATAAACGCTTTGTCTCCTCGTTTCCCAAACCTAGGCATTTGAAAGATTTTCTTTTTTATTCTGTTTTTTCTTTTTCTAATTGAAGTCATATTCTCAATTTTCTCTACCAACAAAAACTCCCACTTGCTGCTGTTATTTGATATTCCTTGTTTGCCGTCAAAAATTTCATCAAAACATCAAAAACAAATTATTTCTTTTTTACTTGGTCTAATTTGCATTGATGTTTTTCAATATGAATATTATTGTTTCATTTTGTTGATTAATTGATATAGAAAATAAATGATTAAATTTGGTCATTTTCTATAAAATTGAGTCTTTTAGTTTAACAAATTGAGATAGAATTTGTACGAATGAAACAGTTTTATACTTTTATGAATTAACTTATTATAGACTGGTAATGAAGTTGTTGTATATTGGAGATAAAAATTGGGATAGATATATATTACTGTAATAGTCGTTGTATATATTATGGAGATAGAAATTGGGTTTAAACTATGCAATCTAAATTATATAGTAAGACAAAGTTTTCTGTTTTTTATTAATTTAAATTATATAACAAAGAAAAGTTTCAGGATTTTATTAATCTAAAATATATAGCAAAGGTTGGAAAGCAAAGTTTCTATTTTTTTATTATATATGGTGATGCACAGTAACGATGCTTGGTAGCCTATATGTAATATACAACAACATATTCATATATTTTGGATTTAGATATACTACATATTTAATGTTTCTTATAATATTTTTATAAATTCAATAATTTTTGTTTAGAATTGTGTTTTGTTAATATTTTTGTAATATAGTTTTGTATTTTTAAATTTTGATTGATATTAGATATGGCATCACCCGCTGAAGTAATAACTTCGGAAGAAGTTACATCTCAAAATCTAACCCAATTCCAGAGCAGTAGGGGAAAAACCGATATAGCTTAGGGTCATTGTAAACAAATTGAAGAGAAAGGAAAACTTGTTAATTTGTGTATTTACTGTGATAAAATTATTAGAGGAGGGGAGATTAATAGGTTCAAATTCCATTTGGCTGGAATAAAAGGTCAAGTTGAAACATATAAAAAGGTGCCTCCAGATGTTCAATATCAAATGAAACAAAATCTTGATGAAGGTGCAAATAAGAGAAGAAAGACTCAAGCACAAAATTTTGATGTTGATCTTACTACTCAAGAGGGTGGTGTAGTAGAAATGGATGTAGAACAATCAAGATCAAATTCGGTGGTTGTGTCTCAAAAGAGAAAGAATACTAGTCGTATTGGTAATTATTTTATGCCTAGAATAACTCCTGGAGCTCAACCTTCTTTAAAAAGTGTGTTACAAAGTAAGGAATTGGTGGAGAAGTGTGATCTAGCTATTGCAAGATGGTTCATTGATTCTTCTGGGCCATTCAATGCAGCTAATTCTGCGTATTTTCAATCTATGGCTGATGCACTTTGCAGCATGAGTCCGGGGTATAAAGTTCCAACTATGCATAGTCTTCGTGACTATTTGTTAAATAAATGGGTTAAAGATGTGAACAAATTGATAGAGGAGTATCGTGAGATTTGGAAGAAAACTGGTTGTACTCTAATGGCCGATGGATGGACTGGTCGAAAAAGAAGAACTCTTATAAACTTTCTAGTTTATTGTCTCAAAGGTACTATTTTTCTAAAATTCGTTGATGCTTCTCATGCTTCAAAAACTGCAGATATGTTGTATAAGATTTTTAGAGAGGTGGTTTTATTTGTTGGACCTGAAAATGTAGTTCACATAGTGACAGATAATGCTGCAAATTATGTTGCTGCTGGAAGGTTATTAGAAAATGAGTTTCCTACTTTATTTTGGTCTCCTTGTGCGGCACATTGCATTAACTTGATGTTGCAAGACATGGGAAAATTAGAGGAAGTAAGTGAGACAGTGTCACATGCTTCTAATGTTACCAAATATATTTATAACCATTGTTATGCATTGTATTTAATGAGAAAACAAACAGGTGGAAGAGAAATCCTTCGTCCTGTTCCAACTCAGTTTGCCACTAATTTCATTGCTTTGCAAAGTATTTTGTCTCACAAAAACTCACTAAGAGCCATGGTAACATCTAAAAAATGGACAAGCTCAGCATATGCCAAAGAAGCAAAGGTAAAACAGTTTGTGGATCAAGTTTTAGATTCTGGATTTTGGAGTAAATGTGCTGATGTAGTTAAACTCACTGAACCACTTGTGCGTGTGTTGCGTATTATTGATAGTGAAGATAAACCTGCTATGGGCATTCTATACAAATCTATAGTCAAAGCTAGAGAGGAGATGGTGAGGAGGTTTCAAAGAAATAAGAAGAAAGTGGATCCTTACTTGAAAATCTTAGATAAACGTTGGGATTCACAGCTTCGCAAAAATCTTCATGCTGTCGGTTATTGGTTGAATCCAGCTTGTAGATATAATGATGTAGAATTTGAAAAACATGCATCCACAACATCAGAACTTTTAGATGTCATTGAAAAGCATGCTAATGGAAATTCTGAACTTCAATTGAAGTTAACACATGAGATGAGAATATTCAAAGACGGTGAATTAGATTTTGGAAGGAAATCAGCCGTGGATGAACGATGTATTGTAAGGGCAGGTAATTTCATAACTTCTAACTCTTGATATATATTTTATTTTATATTTCAATATGTTTATAAATTTATTTAATCACATGGTATAAATAAACATATCAATGGTGGGAAACTTATGGCACTTGTACACCAACTTTGCAAAGGTTAGTTATTCGTATTTTAAGCCAAACGTGTAGTGCTTCGGATTGTGAACGCAATTGGAGTATATTTGCTATATTAAGTTTTTATCACTTATTTTGATTGTTACTAATACTTTTGTTTATTCTAAATTATTTGAATTTATAATTTTCTATATTATTATAGTTACAAATTTCAGGTAATAAATATATTTTTTATAAAAACCGGATCAAAAGTCATGCGGTCTGACCAGTAACTCAGTGACCCAATAACTTTACCGAGTCGATCACTAGTCTAAGTTTTAAAACATTGAAAATAATAGAATAAAAAAATAATGAAAAACGATCTTAAAACTGTTTAAAAAACAAAGTTAAAATTTAAAATAAAACTATATTTACAAGAAAAAACTACAATAAACCGTTTTTTAAGTGAACGTCCGACACTTTTAGATTTTATTGTTACCGTCATACCGGTATCCTCAACCAATTAAACACTATATAATTTAATGTTATATCATTTTTTTAATTTGTTTAATTTTAAAATAAATTAAAATTTTAATAGTTTATATTAAAGATCCCAATATCGAACTACTTAAAAATTTGTTTTTGTTTTTATAATTTTATACTGGTGGTTGAATGAATTTGAATTAAGGATTTGGTTAGTTAGTGATAGATAAAAACCGTTCCATATGAAATTGACCTAATTGGATGAAATTAGGGTAAAAAATAGTACTTTATTGTTGGCATCACCACTTAGCTTTGTTCACATTTTCTGAATTTGGGCTCTCATCCGCGGCCGCAGCCATGGTTACTGCAGTCGAACATCTACATGAAACTCAAGAGAAACAAGTACAAGTAGAACAACAAACCAAAGACGAAGTTGAACTAGAAGACGACGACGACGACGATGTGTCGTATTCTTCGGATTCGGAAATCGACGATGCTTTGGACTGGTTAGATTCAAAAGACGATGAATACGAATCAATCGACGGCTCTTCCCTTACTTCCTGGCGCCCTAACGCTCACGGCGGCCACCATTCTTATTCTTCCACTCTGCAGCCTCTCTCCAACCGCAACCAGAGATTCTCTCATCACATTCGTGCTTCCCCTTTAGAGGTTCCACTCTTCAAAACCCCTTTGTTTTTATCGCTTTTCAGTTTATGGTTTTGATTTTTCATTTGTGCGGTGGTTTGTTTTGGTGTTGCAGGAATGGGAAGGAAGAATGAATATTGGCATGTCGAACACTGTCACGACCGCGATTCGTGCAAGTGTCAGAGATATGGCCATTGGTAAAACCAGAACTACCGAGAAAGCAGACCGAGCCACCGTTGAGCAGGCAATTGATCCTAGAACGCGGATGGTTTTATTTAAGATGATGAACAGAGGCGTGTTTCAAGATATGAATGGATGCATTTCAACTGGAAAAGAAGTATGTCATATACACCAGAAGCTTTTATTTACATGGTTTAGTTTTGTTTTTGTGATCTTGTTGTGATTAAGGTTTTATAACGGGGACTTCATGTGGATAATGCATTCTATTTATTATCATATTTCTGATTGTTACTTTTTTTTTTTTTTTTTTTGCTAACAGGCAAATGTTTATCATGCCACCAAATCTAATGGTGATGAACTTGCAATTAAAATATACAAAACATCTATTCTGGCATTTAAGTAAGTACTATGAGTATTTCTTACTTCTGTCATTAGATATTATCTCAAACACTCAAATGTTTAGAGAAATATGACGCAGGCTACTATAATCTTATAGGTTTTACAAACTAACTTTTATGATTTGATTGATACCAGGGATAGAGATAGATATGTGAAAGGAGATCGTCGGTTTATAAAAGGGTACTGTAGGAGTAATCCCAGAAAAATGGTACAAACATGGGCAGAAAAGGAAATGAGGAACCTTTTTAGGTTTGCATTTGCTCTTTTTTGCATTCTTTTTTTTCTTTTCTCTATCTTCTGTTGGATATGCACTTAAGTAAAAACTGTTAAGATAATAATGTTGTAAAATGTGATATAGTAAATTATGCTATCAATCAAAATAATATGAAGAGGAGAATTGAAGAAAGAAGGAAATAAAATAAATCATCCACTATTTTCCCCCAACTATATGATACTTTTTTTTGCCTAAGCTGTTCTTTCTTTCTCCCTGGAGTGCAGGCTGAAGGCAGAAGGAATTAGATGCCCTACTCCACATATTCTGAGGCTACATATCCTGATTATGGAATTTATCGGTACTGCTTTTATCCCTCATTTTGATACAATCGGATTGTCCAATTATAATTAATTGTTCTCAACTGTGTTTGTCATATTGAGTACCATTGTATATATGTCTACATTTGATTAAAAAAGAAAGAAAGATGGAATGTTAAGCAGATGAATGCATGGTTCAATATTGATTAAATGCATTATCAGTCCTAGAAAATTTCAATTTCTTGCTGTAGTATATAGTTTTATTCTGGTAATACATACCGCAGTTTAGACCGAAAAAATTTAAGTGTTTAACTGAAGTTCTCTGGTTATTTGATTCATGCAGGAAAGGATGGTTGGGCTGCTCCACGTCTCAAAGATGCAGATCTATCTTTAGACAAGTTACGGGAAGGCTATGTTGAGGTGTGTCATACAGTAGTCTAGTATAGTTACCATAGTTTAGAAGTTAGAAGTTAGCCTTTCAGCAGGTTTTTTTTATTTTTTATACTATGTTGTTGGGATGCTTTAATATATGGTTTTGTTTTAATCTTCAGAAGCCTTTTATCTATAGAATGGTTACTAAAAGATAGAATTGTCAAATAGCAGCTATAGTGCTACCGTGTAGCATAATTTCAACAAATTGCTATTGTTTACTGATATGCTATTTGGTATCGATGTTTTGTTAAATAGTGGATATAGTTGTGCTTAAACACTGTAGTGTTGCGGAATTTGACCAACCGTTTTTCCCTTACTGTCTGCAATTGACAATACTGGTTAGAGCTTACTTGTGTGATTAAAGCAATTTAGAAGTGTACCCTATTTGACGGGGTATCGGTTAAGGGTTCTCCATGGAAACTTTTCTCATGCAATTTATATACCTTACTAAATTCTAAAGGTGCTATTGTTTATTCTGTTATGCCAATTTTTTAGGCTGACATTATGAGAATTTTTGTTTCAGATAATTGTTGCAATGCGAACATTATATCAGAAGTGCAAATTGGTGCATGGTGACCTTAGTGAATATAATATACTTTATTATGAGGTGAATACTCCTTTAGGTGTTTATATTTTAGTGAGTAAATGTCTCTCTGTAAATAGTTTACTTATTTATTCTTTATTTACCAGGGTCACTTGTATATTATTGATGTTTCTCAATCGGTTGATCTTGACCATCCTCTTGCTAATGATTTTCTGCGTGAAGACTGTACTCACGTATCTGTAAGTTTCCTAAGCACTTACTGTAAATTACATATCTCTTGTGTTGCATAGCTAATAAGGACAAAAGTGTGATTAAGTACTTGTTTTACTTGTAGGATTTCTTTAAGAAACATGGTGTTGGTGTCATGACAGTAGAAGAGCTGTTAAATTTTATTAAAGATGCATCCATTGCTGATGATGCTGTGGATAGTTATTTGGAAGAGGTATTTCTCGTTAGTCTGTCATTGTTTACATCCTATGAACAACTTCAAACATATTTTTATTGTCTTCTACATTTTCTAGGTGCAACAAAAAATCTTGGCCAGAGATGTATCCTTAGAGGATGAGACTGCAGACCATGTACTTGCTGAGGTAACTTGCCATATCAAATTATTTTTTGTTTGATGTTAGAAAGTGAAGGGCAGTAATGTGAAGGGGAGTGCAAGAAAATGAAGCAAAAACTGAAGTAAGAAATTTATGGAGTATAATCTTTAGATATTTGTATTTGTTAGTGGTAAAGATCTAAACACGGGAGCTTATTTATACTACTAGAAGCTTTTAGAAGGTATATCTAACCAAAAAGGTGTAACGAATTATGGAGATCAAGTCCCTAGTAAGGATAAAGGAACTAGATAGCATATAGGAAACACAATTATTAAGACACTAATTATTTTTAAATATAATTTAAAAAAGAAGTGTAAGAAATGTTGTGAGAATTGAGATTCTACCTAGGATCAGGAGGGACTATTTTATGGAAAACGGACCCAGTTATCAAAACAAGCCAATGCTCATGCCTTTCCTCCTTCTTCGATCCTATGATCACACTGAAAAGACCACGATCCCACCTGCTGGCAATCTCCTGTGTAACACAGCAGAGAGTTGGGGCATCCACTCGGGAAATTGTGCAATCCCATGATCAAGTCAAGACTGAGATTTTAATAACACTGACTCATTGAGGATAAACATGACAGCTATTCTAACACTTCCATTTACAACTGATTCTCAATATCGTTATCTCTACATATGATAAAAATGTAAAATTCATACTTTATTCAACCTTACAATATCGTTATTTCTTTCTAAAATGGTAGAATTGATTCTAGCAGAATTGAGTTTGGCACAATTGATTCTAGCAGAATTGAGTTTGGTAGAATTGATTCTAGTAGAATTGAGTTAGCAGAATTGATTTATGTTTGGATACATTCATGTAAAAGTGAGTTGAACAATAAATTTCAGTGTAAAAATCACTCATAATCAATTCTGGAGGCATAAGCTAAAAGTTCTAGCCTCAAGTAGAATCAATTCTGGAAACATAATCAATTTTACTTTTGATAAACCAAACACCTCAAAATCACCCAGAATCAATTCTACACCTCTAGAATTGATTCTAGGTCTTTCAAAAGCTAATCCAAACATGCTAATTGATGTATTTTGAAGAACTAAAGTCACAAGGTCTATTTATTATTCAGTACATTGATTTTTTTCTCTCCATTCTGACATGTTTAATTTCTGAAACTCTTGTTACAGTCTGACATTCTAAAGAAACTAGATGATGTTAAGATTGCCGAGGAAGATGTACGACATATAACAGAACCTTCCCTGCAAAATGACCAGCAAAAGCAGAAATCAAATACTATAGAAGACTTGCATGTCATCCCTGACGTTAAATCTAACCTCTTAGTTGGTGATGTCGAGTCTCAATCTGGCGAGGAGGAAGATAACTTGAGCAATTCTGAAGAGATTTCATCTTCTGAAAGTGATTCAGATACTCCTTTGGAGAAGAAAGCAGCTAGAAAAGAAGCTAGGAAAGAAAATAAAAAGAAGGTGAAAGAGGAGAAAAGAGAAGCAAGGAAAACTAAAGTCCCCAAGGCTGTAAAGAAAAGAAAGAAAAAACTGTCTAAAGCCCCAAAGACCAGATAGACTCCGGTGGTTTGTAATGGCTACATGAGTGTGGGTTTTGAATTTCTAATAGCAGTTATAATACAGCCTAAGATTATCCAAATTAGTAATTTTGTTTTCTCAGCATATATATTAGGAGAGGTTAGAATTAATTTTGTGAATCTTTTGATTTTGGTGTTTTTCAATTTTTATGTGGATGTTGATTTTAGGGTGTAGGGTTTCCAATTTTCTGTTTGAAGAATGTGCAAGTTTTGTGAGAAGAAAAAAAGTGTAGCTTGAGAAAATCTCTCATCTTTCTTTGCCATTGGATCCCTATAAAACCCATGATTAAAATCATCATGTTATTTCTTCCACGGCTCTATTTCATCTCTTTCAAATTATACCATTACCATCCATATTGCATCTGACTAGTTCATTTGACAAGGATTTCTCTGAAACATGACCTTTGTGCATACTACCAGAAATCCATAGTCAGCATTTTATCAGCTTCTTAGATGCCATCCAACTAACTTATTATGTAAATAAGGTATTCAGATTGTAAATTTGTATCAACACATCAGACAAGTACTCAGCTTGCGTTAGCGTATTTGTCGTCAGTCTCATGCAAACCTTTGAGATCCATGGTAGAGCTCATAGTCTGACATTCTTCTTCTGTATGCTGCCAGGCCAAGCAGATTCTTCATCATGACATGTTGTCACAACCAATACTCGTGATTAGAGATTTCAACTCTGGAATCTAATGGTGATTGACAATCTATGTCATGAACTTCAAGAACAACTTTCTTTCTTTGAAGTAGCAAACACCTGAGATAATGTTCTAACTTTTGTTCAGACATCAATCACAGATACATGATTGCACTATTTACTATGGTTATTGGAACACAACCCATAGTAATTCATACACAGCTCACAGACTGTTCAGAATAATTATGCTTCTCTATTGCACACAACCCCTTGATTGTTTCTTCTATTGCAGCAGACTTAGAGTTCTATGATATTCCTCCATCCTATTTATGAGAAGCACCATCATAAATTCTTTTCCCAAAGATGTCAAGACATTATATCTGACATATCTTCACTGCCTTCCTTCCAATCTCCAGATTAGATACTCTGCCTTGTGCCAACTCAGATAGAAACTATTCCATCAAAATAGTCACGAGCAAGATTATATCGAGAATGTCCTTGACGCTTGAAGAAAAAACCCACATGTGAAGAAATCTCCTCTAGAAGTTTTGAGCTTAGCCAACAAGAACTTCTTAGGCACACGACCAAGATGCCTCCTCTTTTAGTTCAGAAGAAAGTTCTAAACATATGTGACTAACACACATTTGTTTAGTACCCAAAGCATCTGCAACTCCATTCTTTAGCCAACAAAAATCTTCATAATTTGATGACATGATGTTCTGACATTTGGTAGAGCACATTCCAAGGGACACACCAAGGGATTCTTTATCAAAGATCGGAGATTGGTCTTTTAGGGTTGGAAGCAAAACCAAATTGCTTCTTACTCTCTTTAGTTCTTAAAAGTGCCTTTATGAGTGGACTTGAGATGAATCTCAAGTATCTTTGACAACTTTTGCAGGTTGATTGAAGCTATCCTCCAAATATCACAACACCATAAGATACACCTTCAGAGAGGAACACGTCCCAAAGCTCTTTGTATTACAAGGGAAAATCTCACTATGGACACACAGAACCATCAGGAGTATTTAGATACATACGCAGCGGATCACACATCAACAACTCCTTAGCACCCTTCAGGACAGAACAAGACACCCCTTGCACATCATTACCATCATACTGGTGACATCAGATGTTTGAAAATAAAATCAAACGTAACCCAACAACTCACCATCAAAGACCCATCCTTGAACATTGTTGATCATGTTGTCACAGATAATCCATACAATCTGTCCAAGATCTCAAAACATGCATGATGTCATAACATTTGATGAGACATCATACACAAAACAGTGTGAAGGAATCAAAACACTCTCATCCATTTAGCTTCCTCCTTGTTAATCGTCATCTTGCTAGAATCTTCATTGCTTCTCAGACTCCAGGTAAGATGTCAAGAACATCTCATAAAATACCATACAGAAGAGATATCCTTAATAGTAGCCATCTGGTAGACATCCAGGCTTCATCTATCAACCTCAATCATCCAGCTTCTCCAGAGAAGGCCAAAACACCGGGAGACAAATCAAACTTGACCACCTCAGGTTTACATATCAGAGACACATGCAAAAGAAAAAGAACGCCTCACCAGCAACACCACAGTCACATCCATAGCTCCAAATAACACTTAAACTCTTCCATGTCCAAAATATCATAAAGTATCTTCTCGATCTCATCCAAAACAGAATAGGATGCCTGCTCTGATACCAATTAAAAATTGGCATACAAATTAAAAATGTCCTAACACGTTGTTGTACCCCAAAATTTGCCCTCCCATTTCCTCAACATTTTCTCATCACAAGACCTTTGAAGATCAAGATCCAGTTAGGGTTTCCTCTGCTCAAGACTTCTCCTCGCACTGTGGACTCAAATTAGGGTTTATGTTTGCCTAAGGATGTTTTGACCTAAAATGCCTAAGATGACTTTCATGCTTCATGTTGGACTCCCAAGTTTACCTATACCAAGTTCCAAGTCTTGATTCCAAGTTTTGCCCAGTCAATTGGACAGTTGACCTAAAAATCAGCTGTATTAGGGAAAAGTCAACTGTGGCCAATTGACAGTCAAACCTCATGAAATTTGATCCACATCAACATTATGAACTCATATAGACCATTTGATCAAGTTTGGATCACAATTCCCCAAGAAATTTGATCAGATCATCAAAAGGGCAAAATGGTCATTTTTAGGGTTTTGACTGCACAAAGACAATTTTTGACTGTTTGACCTAGCCAATGGCAAACCAAGCTCACATATGGCCTCAAGGACCCCATGGAATTATCTTGACATGTTCATCAAGCTCGAAAGATCCCAAATACACAAGATTGACAGTTGAATTTCCCAGTCAATTGATCAATTTTGACTGTATACTGAAAAGTCAAACTTTGACTTTTTGGTCAAAATCAAGAGTCAAGATTCATTTTTCATCAAAACATGCCAAATCATGAAACTTGTTCACCAAGAAATCTCAAAATGCAAATTAGGGTTTGAAAATGGAATTTTTCATAACTTAGAATTTTTCTAAGTTATGAAAAACCCTAATTTTTTCCCAACTTTGCCCCATCTTTTCACCATGATCCATTTGGATTCAAACAAAAGTCAAAACATGAAAGTTGTAGCTTGTTGCATAATCTACAACTTTGATTCACAAAGTTTTCTCATTTGAAGCTTGTATCTCAAGTTATAATTTTTTGAATAAGGGCACTAAACCATCTTTTAACTTAGTGAAATTTGACCTATTTTGACAAGGTTTTCTACCCTACTTCAAGGCCACTTTTCATACCCTTCCACTTGGAATTTTGATTTGCATTTCAAAGATGGATTGTAGTACACATTCCAAGCTTTCCAAAATGTCCAAGAACTCATCAAACAACCTCATAACTTGAGAGATTCGAATTTCACAAGTTGGCAAAAATTCACTTTTGTTCTTCATCAAGACATGTTCATAACCTTGCCAATTTGAAATCAGTTTGCTTTATGCTTGATTACAGGTCCTTGAACCATTTCATACTCAATAATTTAATGCATATTCAATGTGTTAAGGTCATGTTCTTTGTGCTCTAACATTGCATGATGGTTTAATCCTAAACTAGATAAAGTGCTTTATCCATTTTTGTCAAAAGCTAGCTTTATGTCAAATTGAAATCCAAGCAAGTACAAGCAAAATCCTCTTGACACAAGATTATGGACAAGTTGCTCTGATCAAGAGAAGATTATGCAGCAGGATTAGAGGCCCATACTCACCTAAAAACAAAAGTGACAATTGCTTGCTTCATTTTCAAGTAACATTGCATAACTGAACACAACTCTCATCTCAGCTTAGAAACAGAAGAACAAAGTTATCAAACACATTCCATAGACAAAATCAAAGCTAACACACGAGCCCTTGCCATCTGAAACACTCCCATTGCTCTAATCACCTCAAAACTGCACAAACAGGGGAAGCCCTGCAGATTGAGTGCTATCTCTCAATCCCTTCGAGCATTCTTGTCCAAACTTGTTCCTCTACCTTCCTTACAACATATGCAAGCTAACCCTGTCCTTAAACCTGACCTGTAACACCTCCAAGCCCCTTCACCATTTTTAAATTTCTGTTTTGCAGTTGGAGTTCACTAGCTCGATTCAGGGAGTTTCAAGATAAAGTAGGACTTGGAAAAGCATCCTTACACTTCAAGGAAGCTATACAAGCCATCATTTCACTCTGAAACATCCTCCATTGCCAAGCTCGATTCCAACTGAACAGGTATATTCATGGAGTTCTATCTCTCTTATTAGGCATTGTTAGCTTTAGGTTTTTGAAGAAAACATGTCACAATCATAGCCCTGAACATGCTCATATGTTTAGATTTCATTTATATTTCGTGTGCTTAGAGAATTTTATGTCTGAACATGGTTAAAAAATTAGGTCAGGATTTGGGAGAGAAGAAATTCTCTCTCATTTCTGAGAGTTAGCTTGACTTCTTTATATGTCTAGAACCGTGGTTTCAAGCTCTACAGGTTTCATGTTGGAAGATTTGGCAAAAGATCAAGGAATGAGGAGTTAGAAAACGCGTGTTTTTGAACAAAGAAGTGTTCTGAGGTTGAAGATGAAGCTACATGGGCTGGGCCTGTGTGGTTTCTTCTTTTTGCACCATATTTCCATTTTCTCACCCCCCTGAGCCCATTTGTTCATTTTTTAACATTTTTGACTTTTTCTTTTTTTGTTTGACTTGTTTATTTTTTTTCAGCACATTAAAATTTTAAAAATATTTTTTCCATCATTTTTTGTATTTATTGCATATTTATTTGATTTATTCCTTTATTTATACCTAAATACATATATATATTATTATCTAGGAAAAATAGAAAAAATATGTAGAAGCACTTCTATTTTTATTTTTATTATCCTCTGAAAATATTTCACATAAAAAATACTATTTTCCAAAAATTAATTATTATTATTATTTGTATATAATACATATTTAAGAAAATATAAATATACATACATATATATATTAATATACTTAGAGTAAAAATACCAATATATATATATATATTATTATTTTTAATATTTGATACAAAATACTTTTTTTCATAATATACTTCATTTTATTTTTTATTTTTGTAAATAATAAATAAATGTTTATATTAAATCAATTAATATCCATTTTCATACATTAGGGTTTTTGCCCTAAAAGTTAAAAATACTCAAAATAATACCTTTTTATTTTTTATTTTATTTTACATAAACCATACTTTTCTCATACATATAAAAACTTTCTTTTTTGCATTTCACATATTTATTTAATTTACATTTAATTATGCAATTTATTTACCTTGCAAATATTCAATTGATGTAATAATTTAGATTTAAATTCTTGTCAATATCCCCATTTGAACATTTGTACCCCCCTTCCCATATTTGGTTTTGTAATAGCTTAGTAATTTTAATTTCGCACTTTATTGCTTTCTAATGATAACATGTTAGAATTAGGGTTTGTATGCGAAAAAACGATAAAAAATAGTTTGACCTAATACAAGATAAACAAGCATGAAAATGGACACACAAATCACACTTGCACCCCCTAGGGTATTCCACTTGTTGCCTTCAAATAAATGGGCCATATTGTATGTTGAACTTCTTTGGGCAAAGCAAACAGTTTGAATGATCATAGTCCCTCGATAAAACTTTTCAAAACAAACAAAAACAAATGATCAAGTCCCTTAAAGAAATTGCCCAAAGACATTTAACGTCGTTGCAATTATGGTCTAAAACGATGACCCGCGCCTGTCCCTTTCACATCCTAACACAAGGTTGCCCACCAAATACAATGGTGGTGCAAACTTGTTAAAATGGTTAAAGTATAGCAATAATCTTTTGAGAAATTTAGGAGTATATAACCTCTTAGTTACTTGAATCAACTTGCAAAACAAAACACTTGCCTAATTTCAAAATCACACATCACAACACTTTCAAAACAAAACTTTTAAAAACAAATGAAAACCTTTTTCAAAAGACATACATCTTTGTATACATCCCCACATGGATCATTACAAAGGTTGCCACCACATTGGCCTCTTTTCAAAAACATTTTCAAAACCCACACACTCAAGCACCATTTAAAACAATTGAAAACAAAAGGCAAAGTGATCTAAGCAAGTAACTAAGAGCCCATGGGTAACCATGGATAGAAAGGGTGCTAATACCTTCCCTTTCTATAATCTACTCCCCGAACCCAAGAAAACATCTCAAAAGGTTTTTGCTGTGCTTTTTAACCTTTCCTTAGGATAAAATAAAAAGTCGGTGGCGACTCTTGCTAACCGCAACATTTGCGAATACAAACGCAAAACCTCAAGTCAGTTCTCCCACCGTATCACAGAACTGGCGACTCTGCTGGGGGAAACTTTTAAAGTGGAGTAACCTTAGGGTTTAGATTACCTTTGTTTTCAATTGCTTGCTTTGTTTGCTTTTGCATTTGTGGGCTTTGTATCGGAGTTTTATAGATCCTAACCCGGATCTGGGAAATACCCTTTTTAGGTAGCATAATCTGTGAGGGACCTGTCCGGCGTAGACCGACATGGGTGAAGCAGTGGCTACGTTGGTGTGGCATCTTAGTCTGTACCTATATCCCTTGTGTTGTAACGGGGAGAATATAGGTCTTCTAAGGGGTCATTAAACACCAACCAACCTTAGAACCCTAAATTGACCAACTTGGCTATTAGGACAGTAGCAGTATGCTACACTCATTGAGGCTAAACTCTCGAGATGGTTCTGGCCGCGAGAAAAGATTGCGATGCTGGAGTTATGACCGATTGAGGGTAGCCAATGATTTGAGATCCTCTAGAACCCGGTTACTTTTGATAGGACAGGTTTTAACCAACAAAACCAAAAGAGGGTAATACCTGAAACTCATGCTGGCCTGAAACCTAAGGGTGTCTTGTGTGACTTGTGTGCTTTATTTGCCTATGTGAATACTTGTGATGTGCTTCATCATAGCATCATGCCATCATACCATTGCATGCATAAAAAGCTAACCCATTTCAAAGACAAAAAGGTTTCATCTCTGCTCTGTTTTGTAGGACATTATGATGCCCGTGCGTAGAAATACTGTCCGGCTCAACTTTGTTCAACCACCAGTTTTACTCAAGGATTTGGTTGGAAGGATTCCAAACACTACCTCCTTCATCAACAGACATGGTTCTCTCCTTGGTTTGATCACTGCAAAATGGGACCAACAACTGATAAGTGTTCTGACCCAGTTTTATGACCCTCTGTATCATTGTTTCACCTTTCAAGACTTCCAGTTGGTTCCTACCCTTGAAGAGTTCTCTTATCTGCTTGGGATCCCTGTCTTGGAACAAACTCCATTCACTGGTTTGGAAAAGACTCCTAGGCCTGAAGAGATTGCTGCAATTCTCCCCTTGACCAAAGAAGAGATATTGTCCAACTGGGAAACTAGAAATGGGGTCAAGGGCTTTTTGGTCAAATTTCTGGTTGGCAAGGCTAATGATTTCTGGAATGATTTGGACTTCAAGGCATATGAGGATATTCTGGCTCTTTTGATCTATGGTCTGGTATTGTTTCCCAACCCTGACACTTTTATCAGTATCCATGTCATAAGGATCTTCATGTCTCGGAATCCGGTACCCACTCTTTTGGGTGATATTCTACAACAACTCTATGCTCGTACTGCTCGAAAACGGGGGACTCCGTGGTGTTGTGCTCCTTTGCTAGTAAGGTGGTTTATTTCTCACCTTCCTAAGTTCGTGCTGAAGAATGAAGAAGGAAAAGGTTGGGCTCAGAGGTTAATGTCTCTCACAGATAAGGATATCACTTGGACTCTCAGAGGTTTGGATGAGGTAGCTGTTATCGACCGTTGCGGAGAATACCCTAATGTCCCGTTGATTGGTATTCAAGGAGGAATCTCTTACAATCCGTGTTTAGCTCTCCGACAGTTTGGAAGAGCCAGAGGAGATGGGCCTCATGAGATGCTGGTTCCTCACTTCCATTTTGAGTTTCAGGCAGACAGTGACAAACTACGCCAGGGATTCATTAGAGCTTGGGACAGAATCCACAAAGCTGACCCACATGAGTTAGGACCAAAGACTTCTCTGCCATTGGAGCCCTATTGCAAATGGGTCCGCATCCGTGCTCAGAAGTTAGGTATGCCCTACGAAGCTGTTAGACCTCTCATTCTTGAGTCTCCTGTTGAAGATGGGGTTCCTCCAACTGTCCTCCCTCCTCAGATACCTACTGATTTTGACACCATGAAGAGATCTTGGGCACAGCTAAAGGAAGAACGGGATTTCTATCGGGAGAAGTTCAACGAGCAGGAAAGGAAGATCCAGAGGCTGACTAAGCAATTGGAGGAAGAACGGGTCCTGAACAACTACATCAGCACTGAAAAGAGGAGGCCATGGGAGCATTGATGAGCTTTGATATTTCCTTTTGTAGTTTTATTTCCTTTTCAGTATTTTTCATTCCTGTAATGCCTAGGGGCAAGTTGTTGAACAATTGAAATTTTCATCTAATGAAGTGTGTTTCCCTTTTTGTCTACAAAGTTGAATCTTGTTTGTCTTTGAAAACATAAAGCATACACATTCCATTGCACCATATGCATAGCAGGTACCCTATTTCACAGGTTGCTTAATTTTTCGCTGTTTGTGTGAACAGTCATCATGAATCCAGAATCCTCCAGTGAGCAAGCAATCAAGGCCCTTCAGGCCCAAAGTGCACAATTTCAAGAGTTGGTCCTAAGCCTAGCCCAAGGTCAGCAAGAGTTGAAGACTCTACTCATGAAGAAGAAGAAGAAAAAGAGGACCGCATTGTTCAACACCGGACGCCGATTTGGGAACACACTCCACAATGAAGCTGATCCAACCACTTCTTCCGCTGAGAAAAACAGTCCCCAAGGGGGAAGAGCTCCTAGTCCCGCAGTCTCCGACAACGAGACGGACTATAACGACGAACAATACCCACCTGCTGCTGACAGATACAAACAATTGGAGGACCGCTTGAGCGCCATGGAAATTCAGAACGTGCCAGGACTGGATTTCGGAGATTTGGGGTTATCTTCTGGGGTAGTCATTCCACACAAGTTTAAGGCGCATGCCTTCGCCAAGTATGATGGGGTCTCCTGCCCAAAGCTGCATCTAAGGTCGTACGTAAGGAAAATCCAACCTTACACGGCAGACAAGAACCTCTGGATTCACTTCTTCCAAGATAGCCTTTCGGGGTCACAGCTTGAATGGTTTTACCAATTGGATGGAGCTAGCATCCGACACTGGGAAGATTTGGCAACCGCATTCTACAGACAATACCAATACAATTCTGATCTCGCTCCTACGCGTACCCAACTTCAGGGTATGTCTCTAGGAACGGGTGAAGGGTTCAAAGAGTACGCTCAAAAATGGAGAGATTTGGCTGGCAGGGTGCAGCCTCCATTGACTGATAGAGAGCTGGTTGATATGTTCCTTGGGACTTTGTCTGGTCCGTTTTTCAATCATTTGGTTGGTAACTCCTCCGCTGGATTCACAGATTTGATATTGACAGGAGAAAGAATCGAAGCTGGCATCAGGTCAGGCAAGATACAGAAGGCTGCCTCTACAAGTGCTGAGAAAAGGCCGTTTAAGAAAGAAGCAAGTGCCGTCTATGGTCCTAGAAGACAAGTCAAGCCCGAAAATCGCCAAGCCGTCAATGCTTTGGTCATCTCGAAACCTGTTGCTGCTCCCCAGCAGTACAATCAACAAAGAAGCGAAAGGCCCAAGAGGCAGTATACCCGACTAAGTATGACATTATCTCAAATTTTACCCCAACTGTTATCCACCAACCTGGTGACCCTCAAAGAAGCTCCTAAGGTCGTCAACACTGCGTCTCCTAAATACAACCCAAATGCCCGGTGTGCTTATCATTCTGATAGTCCCGGACACACTACTGATGATTGCTGGGCCTTGAGAAACAAAGTGCAAGATCTGATCGACGCAAAAGAAATTCAGTTTGAAGCGCCGGAAAGACCAAATGTTGTAACGGCTCCTATGCCCCAGCATAGGGTAAATGCCGTTGAGGAAGAAGTGTACGCTGTTTCGGTAGATGAAGTTGTTACCCCTCTGAAGACTGTTAAGAAGAACCTACTGCGGGCCGGTTTATTTCCAGGTTGCGGTGAAGGTTGCCTATTTTGTGCTGTTTCCCTATCTGATTGTCCCTTGCTAAGGTTAGGCATCCAAGGCCTAATGGATAGCAAGGAGATTCTATTCAAAAAGACTGCTGTTCAATTGGTTCCGATGAAAGAAGTTTCCGTGATTACCATCTTCAAAAATCCAATCAAGGCTCCCCCGAAGAAGCCTATTCAAATCTTGACAGTTGCGCCGGTGATCATTACTGTCCCGGGACCCCTCTCCTACGTATCTGATAAAGCTGTCCCCTGGCATTATGGGGCAGACGTGTATGTAAATGGAATCAAGCAAGAATTCGAAGCTAGTGCCAGTATCTGCGATATCACTGGTCCAGCCAAGGTCACCCGCAGTGGCAGGCTCTTCTCGCCTGACATTGCGCCGCCCGCTATTCGAAAACCCCTCCTCATAAAACCTACAAGTTTACCTAGTCCTGTTGCTGATCAAATTGTGTCCCCTGCTGCCGAGTCATCAAATGCTCGGGGCAAAGGGATTGAAGAAGAGCCTGCCCGGATGGAGGCGCCGATACCCATAAATGCTAAGGCCTCCCGACAAGAAATGGAGGAGATTCTGAAAATAATAAAGAAAAGTGATTTTAATGTTGTCGAGCAGTTGGGGCATACACCCTCCAAGATCTCCCTGCTCTCCTTATTGCTATGCTCCGAGGCCCATGCTAAGGCCTTAATCTCATTTCTCAAGACGGCCCATGTGCCGCAAGAGACGTCTGCAGTCCAGTTCACTGACTGCATAGCGAATCTGACGGCGGACAACGGCTTGGGTTTTTCAGATGCTGACCTGACCGCAAAAGGGAGAGACCACAACGATGCCCTGCATGTCTCTATTGAATGCAGGGGCACTACTCTGGCACATGTATTAGTAGATACTGGTTCTTCCTTGAATGTTCTACCGAAAAAGGCTTTGGATCGTCTGGATTATGAAGGCCTGGAGTTGAAACCCAGCAATATCATCGTCAGGGCCTTTGACGGTTCCAAAAGGATGGTTCATGGAGAGGTTAACATCCCTATTCGTGTGGGTTCTCAAGTGTTTGACTCTACCTTTTATGTGATGGATATACGTCCATCGTACTCTTGTCTACTGGGACGACCTTGGATCCATAAAGCTGGGGCAGTGACCTCCACCTTGCACCAGAAGCTGAAGTATCCCGTCAGGGGGAAGATCGTCACTGTACAAGGAGAAGAGGAGTATATGGTGAGCCATTTGAATTCCTTCAGGTACATCGAGATGGACGGAGAGTTCATTGAAACCCCCTTCCAGCATTTCGAGGAGGTGCACCCAATTTCAGCAGCTGCAGAGACAGTGGCCGAAGAGAATGATTCCTTGAAGATGGCTTCCCTAAGGGATGCCCGGGCTGTGGTTCAGAAAGGCAATTGTGCACACTGGGGTCAACTTCCTGACTTCACTCAGAAGAACGACAAGTTTGGGCTAGGCTTTACTGCAGAGGCTCAGAAGGCAGTGCGCAAAGAGAAGATCGGAAAGGCTCCGGTGTTTATTTCCAGCTCAAGGGTGAACGCTATCGAGGAGGATGTGGAGGAGGCTGAGTTTGACAGTTGGATCTACCCGACTACCAGCAACGGACCAAGCAACTGGACGACAAAGGATTTTACCCCTATCACATTTGTCACGCAGTAATTGATTTCTTTTGATTTCCAATTTGTAACAAACAATATGTTAAAACTCTGTTGGCTCGGTGTCCTACCCGGGGCATCGTAGCTCCATTTGTGAGGGCTTTTTGTATGACATTTTCATATATCATCAATCAAAACATTGGACGTTTGTTGCATTTCAAATCTTTTGCTCTTTTCCTTTCTGTGTTATATATATTGCAAAACAGCTATATTTACACACACTCACTTATACAGGTTTCAATCCACTCTGGATCTCACTGGTAACAGCTCTGCTACCGCCAGTTATGACTTCGAAAATCCGATCAACTTGGCCGAAGACGAAGGTGAAGATGATTGCGAAGTGCCTGGTGAACTCGCAAGACTGCTACTACAGGAAGAGAGGGCTATTCAACCACATGAAGAGCCTGTGGAGACAATTAACTTGGGTACTGAGACAGATAGGAAAGAGGTCAAGATTGGTGCCAATCTAGAGCTCAGCGTGAAGCAACGATTGATCCAGATGCTACAAGACTACATGGAGATTTTTGCTTGGTCCTATGAAGATATGCCTGGTTTGGATGCCGAAATTGTAGTTCACCACCTGCCAACCAAGGAAGATTGCCCTCCGGTAAAGCAGAAAGTTCGACGGATGCGTCCAGAGATGTCTGAAAAGATCAAGGCCAAGGTTATGAAGCAGTTTGATGCCGGATTCCTTGCAGTGACTTCTTACCCTCAGTGGGTTGCCAATGTAGTGCCAGTGCCGAAGAAGGACGGTAAAGTCAGAATGTGTGTCGACTACAGGGATTTGAACAGGGCCAGCCCCAAGGATGACTTCTCCCTACCTCACATCGATGTCCTTGTTGACAATACAGCTCAACACAAGGTGTTCTCCTTCATGGATGGTTTTTCAGGGTATAATCAGATCAAGATGGCTCCAGAGGATATGGAGAAGACTACCTTTGTGACTCAGTGGGGCACCTTCTGTTATAAGGTCATGCCATTCGGATTGAAAAATGCTGGGGCAACCTATCAACGTGCCATGGTTGCTTTGTTTCATGATATGATCCATCATGAAATTGAGGTATACGTTGATGACATGATTGCAAGGTCTCAAACTGAGGAAGAGCACCTTGACCATCTGAGGAAGTTGTTTGACCGACTCAAGTTATACAAGCTGAGGTTGAATCCCAACAAATGCACCTTTGGGGTAAGATCCGGAAAGTTGCTAGGTTTCATTGTAAGTGATAAAGGTATCCAGGTGGACCCTGCCAAAGTTAAAGCTATTCAAGAGATGCCGACTCCAAAGACAGAGAAAGAAGTCAGAGGTTTCCTAGGACGACTGAATTACATTGCTCGATTCATCTCGCATCTAACTGCTACTTGTGAGCCAATCTTCAAATTGCTGAAGAAAGATCAAGTAGTACGCTGGAATGATGAATGTCAGGCCGCCTTTGAAAAGATAAAGGAATACCTCCAAGAGCCACCCATTCTTATGCCACCGGTGGAAGGAAGACCTCTGATACTATATTTGACGGTACTTGATAATTCAATGGGGTGTGTGCTGGGGCAGCATGACGAGTCTGGCCGAAAAGAGCACGCTATTTATTACTTGAGCAAAAAGTTTACCGACTGTGAGTCTCGTTACTCACTGCTTGAGAAAACTTGCTGCGCTCTTGTATGGGCTGCTCGTCGGCTGAGACAGTATATGCTGACTCACACTACTTTATTGATTTCAAAGATGGATCCCATCAAGTACATATTTGAAAAGCCTGCTCTGTCTGGGAGAATAGCGAGATGGCAAATGATCTTGACAGAATATGATATCCAGTATACAACTCAGAAAGCAATTAAGGGAAGTGTACTGGCAGATCATTTGGCACACCAACCTGTGGACGATTACCAATCATTGAACTTTGATTTTCCGGATGAAGACATCATGGTGGTAACTGACTGTGAAGTACCTGGACCGGATGAAGGACCTGAGGAAGGATCCCGATGGTCTATGCATTTTGATGGAGCCTCCAATGCTTTGGGTAACGGCGTCGGTGCTGTAATCATATCTCCCAAAGGAACTCATACTCCCCTCACCGCCCGATTATGTTTCAGCTGCACCAACAACATGGCAGAATATGAGGCATGTATCATGGGTTTACAAGCTGCAATCGACTTAAGGATAAAATTTCTAAGTGTCTTCGGAGATTCCGCTCTCGTGATCAATCAGATCAAAGGCGAGTGGGATACGAAACACCCGAATCTTATTCCTTACAAGGAGTATGTGTCGACCTTGCTCCCTCACTTTGAAGAGATAACTTTTGAGCATTTACCCAGAGAGGAGAATCAGCTAGCGGACGCACTAGCCACGATGTCTTCAATGTTCAAAGTTAAATGGGACAATGAGGCTCCCCGAATCATAATCTGGAAGTTGGATGAACCGGCATACTGCTGCGAGCTCGAGGCTGAAAAGGTGACTGAAAAACCCTGGTATCATGAGGTGAAGAGGTACTTGGAAGCTCAGGAATACCCTGAAGGTGCGTCTGTCAATGATAAGAAGTTCATGAGGAGGTTTGCTGCAAAATTCTTCCTCAGCAACGGCATTCTCTACAAACGGAATCATGATTCGACTCTGCTGCGTTGTGTGGATAAGGCTGAAGCTGAGAAAATCATGATGGAACTGCATGAAGGTACATTTGGAACACATTCCAGTGGGCACACCATGGCTAAGAAAATCCTTCGGGCAGGATATTTCTGGTCCACAATGGAAGCTGATTGTTACCAGCACTCCCGAACTTGTCATAAATGCCAGATCTATGCTGACAAGGTGCATATCCCTCCCGTTCCTTTGAATGTCCTGACGGCACCTTGGCCTTTCGCAATGTGGGGCATCGATATGATCGGTGAGATTCGACCAACGGCATCCAATGGGCATCGCTTCATCTTGGTGGCGATCGATTACTTCACGAAATGGGTTGAGGCAGCTTCCTATGCCACGGTAACCAAGAGCGTCGTGGCGCGTTTCATCCGGCATAATCTGATATGTCGGTACGGCGTCCCGGAAAGAATCATTACGGACAACGGTACCAATCTCAATAACAAAATGATCACTGAACTCTGTGAACAATTCAAGATACAACACCACAATTCTTCTCCCTACCGGCCGAAGATGAATGGGGCTGTAGAGGCAGCCAATAAAAATATCAAGAAAATTGTGCAGAAGATGACAGTGACCTTTAAAGATTGGCACGAGATGTTACCGTTCGCTCTTCATGGGTACCGCACCTCAACAAGGACGTCAACCGGGGCAACTCCTTTCTCCTTGGTCTATGGCATGGAGGCAGTCCTGCCAATTGAAGTCCAGATACCCTCTCTCCGGATAATGAAGGATGCAGACTTGAATGAAGATGATTGGATCCAAACTCGACTTGATCAATTAAATCTGATTGACGAAAAGAGGCTCACCGCTATCTGTCATGGTCAAACGTATCAGAAACGGATGATCAGGGCATTTAACAAGAAAGTCAGACCGCAAGAGTATCAAGTTGGGGACCTGGTAATCAAACGCATCATCCTTCCTCAAAGTGATCCCCGGGGCAAATGGACCCCTACGTACGAAGGGCCATTTGTGGTTAAACGTGTGTTCTCAGGAGGAGCCATGATCCTAACCACCATGGATGGTGACGACCTTCCTCACCCCGCCAATGCAGATATAGTGAAAAAATACTACGCATAAATAAAAGACCCGCTAGGTTGACATACCTAGGCAAAAATAAGGGCTTCCCGGCGAACCAAAAGGGTTCGGGCAAAAATAAGGGATGAAATGAAAAAAATCTGTACACCCGGCAAGTCGAAAACCTGAAAGGGCGGCTTGGGCAAAAATGGGTATCCCGGTGGACTGAAAACCCGAAAGGGCGGTCCAGGCAAAAGTTAGGGATAAAAGCGTAACACTATGTCTCATTGGATCACTTCGCATCCGGAATTCGGCATCAACTATCTGGCTCCAGATTTCGGCATTGACCAATTAGCTTCACCTTCAACTAGGTAGCAAAGCGATGAGACGTTCGAAGACGTAAAGGCAATAGCAGAGTTGGAACCCAGTGGGATTGTTCACATAGCTGTTTTGTTTCCTTTTTCAAATTGTAAACTCTATACTATTTGGCGATGTCCTCTTACTAGGATGTCAGCCTCTTGTACAAAAAACGCCTATTCACAGGCAAAGTTTAAATCAATACAAATTCACTTGTTCATACAAATTACCATTGTTTTCCTTTCTTGTTTTGTCTTGCGAAGAACGTCCAATGTTCATTTTGATATATGCATTTGACATTAAATTGCTGATTCATAAATGTTTGCATATGAAACAAGAGATTAATTACAGGTGACATCAGAAACAGGGGCAATATGGAGTTGTCTAATGCAGTCTGGTTGTTTGGTCCGCCAAGGCACCAAGGTAGGTTCAACTGAAGAATGTGGCCAAATCACCTCAATTCCCCGCAGAATAAGACAGGATGCGACAATACTTTCCCCAGGCAGAGTTGGTCCCCCGTCGATCCTAAAAAGGCACAACATTCCCCGGCAGGTCTTAAAAGCTCATCCCCAGTAGATTTTGCAAGCTTATCCCCGGCGAAGTACGGACGTCTCTCCCGAGTTTTATTTAGAGTTATTTCCTCACAAGGACTTATAACTGGGTTATCCTCAGCTAAAAGCCACGGAAGATCGCTCTCGGCAAAGTTCCTTCAATCCCCAACGAAGTCTATCTTTGGTATTCCCAAGCAGAGTTTATCTTTGGAGTTCCCCAGCGGAGTTTATCATCATTATCCTCAGCGGAATTCGTCGTTAAAATCCTCAGCAGGCCTCTCATCAAAACTTCGGCCATATATCTCTTCCACAAGAGCAATTCTCCGGCCGTTCGTCAAGGATTTATTTTCCTAAGATGAAATTACATTCATAAACATTTCATATTTGCATACATCTTGCTTACCTACATGATGAAACGCATACAACATCTCATGTTGAACATCATGATATCCTGCATATCATACATCATGGCATCACATACAACTTACATTTTTGCCTTTTCAGGAAAAAGAAAATCTCAAAAGCGACTACCTTCAACTGTCACAATTCCAGATTCGATTCCTGTATCCAGCCAGGGTATATCTGTTGACCACGTTTCCAGACTCGATTCCTGTATCTAGCCAGGGCACGTCTGAAGAGTTCGAAGATTCGACTCCTGTATCTAGCCAGGGCACATCTATCAACTACACAATTCCAGATTCGATTCCTGTATCCAGCCAGGGTATATCTGTTGACCACGTTTCCAGACTCGATTCCTGTATCTAGCCAGGGCACGTCTGAAGAGTTCGAAGATTCGACTCCTGTATCTAGCCAGGGCACATCTATCAACTACAACATCTCCAGATTCGACTCCTGTATCTAGCCAGGGCACATCTATCAACTACAACATCTCCAGATTCGATTCCTGTATCCAGCCAGGGTATATCTGTTGACCACGTTTCCAGACTCGACTCCTGTATCCAGCCAGGGCACGTCTGAAGAGTTCGAAGATTCGATTCCTGTATCCAGCCAGGGCACATCTATTAAACGACTATTTCCAGACTCGACTCCTGTATCTAGCCAGGGCACGTCTGAAGAGTTCGAATATTCGATTCCTGTATCCAGCCAGGGCACATCTATTAAACGACTATTTCCAGATTCGACTCCTGTATCCAGCCAGGGCACATCTGAGCAACCAATTGTAGATTCAATACCTGTATCTAGCCAGGGCATATCTGCATAAGGAGACTGAAGATCAAACACCTGTAACAAGCCAGGAAAACATCTGTCTTTCTTAAATACACAAGTTCTCGCTAAGGAACCTCTTATGCGATCAACACTTCCAAATGGCATCTATAAGCCCATTCCCGACAAAGTTCTGTCACTTCTCCAGATGGCATCTATAAGCCCATCTCTCTATCCACCATCTCTCCAAATGGCATCCATAAGCCCATTCCCGACACCACATTGTTGAGACTCCAGCATGCGAGTGCAAATTTCCGGGCACTCTAGTGTCCAATCTCCTTTTACCCTCGAGCCACGAAAGGCAAACTTGCCAATCTAACTCTTCAGGTCCAAGAAGATTGAACAGGGGCAACTGTTGTACCCCAAAATTTGCCCTCCCATTTCCTCAACATTTTCTCATCACAAGACCTTTGAAGATCAAGATCCAGTTAGGGTTTCCTCTGCTCAAGACTTCTCCTCGCACTGTGGACTCAAATTAGGGTTTATGTTTGCCTAAGGATGTTTTGACCTAAAATGCCTAAGATGACTTTCATGCTTCATGTTGGACTCCCAAGTTTACCTATACCAAGTTCCAAGTCTTGATTCCAAGTTTTGCCCAGTCAATTGGACAGTTGACCTAAAAATCAGCTGTATTAGGGAAAAGTCAACTGTGGCCAATTGATAGTCAAACCTCATGAAATTTGATCCACATCAACATTATGAACTCATATAGACCATTTGATCAAGTTTGGATCACAATTCCCCAAGAAATTTGATCAGATCATCAAAAGGGCAAAATGGTCATTTTTAGGGTTTTGACTGCACAAAGGCAATTTTTGACTGTTTGACCTAGCCAATGGCAAACCAAGCTCACATATGGCCTCAAGGACCCCATGGAATTATCTTGACATGTTCATCAAGCTCGAAAGATCCCAAATACACAAGATTGACAGTTGAATTTCCCAGTCAATTGATCAATTTTGACTGTATACTGAAAAGTCAAACTTTGACTTTTTGGTCAAAATCAAGAGTCAAGATTCATTTTTCATCAAAACATGCCAAATCATGAAACTTGTTCACCAAGAAATCTCAAAATGCAAATTAGGGTTTGAAAATGGAATTTTTCATAACTTAGAATTTTTCTAAGTTATGAAAAACCCTAATTTTTTCCCAACTTTGCCACATCTTTTCACCATGATCCATTTGGATTCAAACAAAAGTCAAAACATGAAAGTTGTAGCTTGTTGCATAATCTATAACTTTTATTCACAAAGTTTTCTCATTTGAAGCTTGTATCTCAAGTTATAATTTTTTGAATAAGGGCACTAAACCATCTTTTAACTTAGTGAAATTTGACCTATTTTGACAAGGTTTTCTACCCTACTTCAAGGCCACTTTTCATACCCTTCCACTTGGAATTTTGATTTGCATTTCAAATATGGATTGTAGTACACATTCCAAGCTTTCCAAAATGTCCAAGAACTCATCAAACAACCTCATAACTTGAGAGATTCGAATTTCACAAGTTGGCAAAAATTCACTTTTGTTCTTCATCAAGACATGTTCATAACCTTGCCAATTTGAAATCAGTTTGCTTTATGCTTGATTACAGGTCCTTGAACCATTTCATACTCAATAATTTAATGCATATTCAATGTGTTAAGGTCATGTTCTTTGTGCTCTAACATTGCATGATGGTTTAATCCTAAACTAGATAAAGTGCTTTATCCATTTTTGTCAAAAGCTAGCTTTATGTCAAATTGAAATCCAAGCAAGTACAAGCAAAATCCTCTTGACACAAGATTATGGACAAGTTGCTCTGATCAAGAGAAGATTATGCAGCAGGATTAGAGGCCCCTACTCACCTAAAAACAAAAGTGACAATTGCTTGCTTCATTTTCAAGTAACATTGCATAACTGAACACAACTCTCATCTCAGCTTAGAAACAGAAGAACAAAGTTATCAAACACATTCCATAGACAAAATCAAAGCTAACACACGAGCCCTTGCCATCTGAAACACTCCCATTGCTCTAATCACCTCAAAACTGCACAAACAGGGGAAGCCCTGCAGATTGAGTGCTATCTCTCAATCCCTTCGAGCATTCTTGTCCAAACTTGTTCCTCTACCTTCCTTACAACATATGCAAGCTAACCCTGTCCTTAAACCTGACCTGTAACACCTCCAAGCCCCTTCACCATTTTTAAATTTCTGTTTTGCAGTTGGAGTTCACTAGCTCGATTCAGGGAGTTTCAAGATAAAGTAGGACTTGGAAAAGCATCCTTACACTTCAAGGAAGCTATACAAGCCATCATTTCACTCTGAAACATCCTCCATTGCCAAGCTCGATTCCAACTGAACAGGTATATTCATGGAGTTCTATCTCTCTTATTAGGCATTGTTAGCTTTAGGTTTTTGAAGAAAACATGTCACAATCATAGCCCTGAACATGCTCATATGTTTAGATTTCATTTATATTTCGTGTGCTTAGAGAATTTTATGTCTGAACATGGTTAAAAAATTAGGTCAGGATTTGGGAGAGAAGAAATTCTCTCTCATTTCTGAGAGTTAGCTTGACTTCTTTATATGTCTAGAACCGTGGTTTCAAGCTCTACAGGTTTCATGTTGGAAGATTTGACAAAAGATCAAGGAATGAGGAGTTAGAAAACGCGTGTTTTTGAACAAAGAAGTGTTCTGAGGTTGAAGATGAAGCTACATGGGCTGGGCCTGTGTGGTTTCTTCTTTTTGCACCATATTTCCATTTTCTCACCCCCCTGAGCCCATTTGTTCATTTTTTAACATTTTTGACTTTTTCTTTTTTTGTTTGACTTGTTTATTTTTTTTCAGCACATTAAAATTTTAAAAATATTTTTTCCATCATTTTTTGTATTTATTGCATATTTATTTGATTTATTCCTTTGTTTATACCTAAATACATATATATATTATTATCTAGGAAAAATAGAAAAAATATATAGAAGCACTTCTATTTTTATTTTTATTTTATATTATCCTCTGAAAATATTTCACATAAAAAATACTATTTTCCAAAAATTAATTATTATTATTATTTGTATATAATACATATTTAAGAAAATATAAATATACATACATATATATATTAATATACTTAGAGTAAAAATACCAAATATATATATATATATATATATATATATATATATATATATATATATATATATATATATATATATTATTATTTTTAATATTTGATACAAAATACTTTTTTTCATAATATACTTCATTTTATTTTTTATTTTTGTAAATAATAAATAAATGTTTATATTAAATCAATTAATATCCATTTTCATAAATTAGGGTTTTTGCCCTAAAAGTTAAAAATACTCAAAATAATACCTTTTTATTTTTTATTTTATTTTACATAAACCATACTTTTCTCATACATATAAAAACTTTCTTTTTTGCATTTCACATATTTATTTAATTTACATTTAATTATGCAATTTATTTACCTTGCAAATATTCAATTGATGTAATAATTTAGATTTAAATTCTTGTCAATATCCCCATTTGAACATTTGTACCCCCCTTCCCATATTTGGTTTTGTAATAGCTTAGTAATTTTAATTTCGCACTTTATTGCTTTCTAATGATAACATGTTAGAATTAGGGTTTGTATGCGAAAAAACGATAAAAAATAGTTTGACCTAATACAAGATAAACAAGCATGAAAATGGACACACAAATCACACTTGCACCCCCTAGGGTATTCCACTTGTTGCCTTCAAATAAATGGGCCATATTGTACGTTGAACTTCTTTGGGCAAAGCAAACAGTTTGAATGATCATAGTCCCTCGATAAAACTTTTCAAAACAAACAAAAACAAATGATCAAGTCCCTTAAAGAAATTGCCCAAAGACATTTAACGTCGTTGCAATTATGGTCTAAAACGATGACCCGCGCCTGTCCCTTTCACATCCTAACACAAGGTTGCCCACCAAATACAATGGTGGTGCAAACTTGTTAAAAGGGTTAAAGTATAGCAATAATCTTTTGAGAAATTTAGGAGTAGATGACCTCTTAGTTACTTGAATCAACTTGCAAAACAAAACACTTGCCTAATTTCAAAATCACACATCACAACACTTTCAAAACAAAACTTTTAAAAACAAATGAAAACCTTTTTCAAAAGACATACATCTTTGTATACATCCCCACATGGATCATTACAAAGGTTGCCACCACATTGGCCTCTTTTCAAAAACATTTTCAAAACCCACACACTCAAGCACCATTTAAAACAATTGAAAACAAAAGGCAAAGTGATCTAAGCAAGTAACTAAGAGCCCATGGGTAACCATGGATAGAAAGGGTGCTAATACCTTCCCTTTCTATAATCTACTCCCCGAACCCAAGAAAACATCTCAAAAGGTTTTTGCTGTGCTTTTTAACCTTTCCTTAGGATAAAATAAAAAGTCGGTGGCGACTCTTGCTAACCGCAACATTTGCGAATACAAACGCAAAACCTCAAGTCAGTTCTCCCACCGTATCACAGAACTGGAGACTCTGCTGGGGAAAACTTTTAAAGTGGAGTAACCTTAGGGTTTAGATCACCTTTGTTTTCAATTGCTTGCTTTGTTTGCTTTTGCATTTGTGGGCTTTGTATCGGAGTTTTATAGATCCTAACCCGGATCTGGGAAATACCCTTTTTAGGTAGCATAATCTGTGAGGGACCTGTCCGGCGTAGACCGACATGGGTGAAGCAGTGGCTACGTTGGTGTGGCATCTTAGTCTGTACCTATATCCCTTGTGTTGTAACGGGGAGAATATAGGTCTTCTAAGGGGTCATTAAACACCAACCAACCTTAGAACCCTAAATTGACCAACTTGGCTATTAGGACAGTAGCAGTATGCTACACTCATTGAGGCTAAACTCTCGAGATGGTTCTGGCCGCGAGAAAAGATTGCGATGCTGGAGTTATGACCGATTGAGGGTAGCCAATGATTTGAGATCCTCTAGAACCCGGTTACTTTTGATAGGACAGGTTTTAACCAACAAAACCAAAAGAGGGTAATACCTGAAACTCATGCTGGCCTGAAACCTAAGGGTGTCTTGTGTGACTTGTGTGCTTTATTTGCCTATGTGAATACTTGTGATGTGCTTCATCATAGCATCATGCCATCATACCATTGCATGCATAAAAAGCTAACCCATTTCAAAGACAAAAAGGTTTCATCTCTGCTCTGTTTTGTAGGACATTATGATGCCCGTGCGTAGAAATACTGTCCGACTCAACTTTGTTCAACCACCAGTTTTACTCAAGGATTTGGTTGGAAGGATTCCAAACACTACCTCCTTCATCAACAGACATGGTTCTCTCCTTGGTTTGATCACTGCAAAATGGGACCAACAACTGATAAGTGTTCTGACCCAGTTTTATGACCCTCTGTATCATTGTTTCACCTTTCAAGACTTCCAGTTGGTTCCTACCCTTGAAGAGTTCTCTTATCTGCTTGGGATCCCTGTCTTGGAACAAACTCCATTCACTGGTTTGGAAAAGACTCCTAGGCCTGAAGAGATTGCTGCAATTCTCCCCTTGACCAAAGAAGAGATATTGTCCAACTGGGAAACTAGAAATGGGGTCAAGGGCTTTTTGGTCAAATTTCTGGTTGGCAAGGCTAATGATTTCTGGAATGATTTGGACTTCAAGGCATATGCGGATATTCTGGCTCTTTTGATCTATGGTCTGGTATTGTTTCCCAACCCTGACACTTTTATCAATATCCATGTCATAAGGATCTTCATGTCTCGGAATCTGGTACCCACTCTTTTGGGTGATATTCTACAACAACTCTATGCTCGTACTGCTCGAAAACGGGGGACTCCGTGGTGTTGTGCTCCTTTGCTAGTAAGGTGGTTTATTTCGCACCTTCCTAAGTTCGTGCTAAAGAATGAAGAAGGAAAAGGTTGGGCTCAGAGGTTAATGTCTCTCACAGATAAGGATATCACTTGGACTCTCAGAGGTTTGGATGAGGTAGCTGTTATCGACCGTTGCGGAGAATAACCTAATGTCCCGTTGATTGGTATTCAAGGAGGAATCTCTTACAATCCGTGTTTAGCTCTCCGACAGTTTGGAAGAGCCAGAGGAGATGGGCCTCATGAGATGCTGGTTCCTCACTTCCATTTTGAGTTTCAGGCAGACAGTGACAAACTACGCCAGGGATTCATTAGAGCTTGGGACAGAATCCACAAAGCTGACCCACATGAGTTAGGACCAAAGACTTCTCTGCCATTGGAGCCCTATTGCAAATGGGTCCGCATCCGTGCTCAGAAGTTAGGTATGCCCTACGAAGCTGTTAGACCTCTCATTCTTGAGTCTCCTGTTGAAGATGGGGTTCCTCCAACTGTCCTCCCTCCTCAGATACCTACTGATTTTGACACCATGAAGAGATCTTGGGCACAGCTAAAGGAAGAACGGGATTTCTATCGGGAGAAGTTCAACGAGCAGGAAAGGAAGATCCAGAGGCTGACTAAGCAATTGGAGGAAGAACGGGTCCTGAACAACTACATCAGCACTGAAAAGAGGAGGCCATGGGAGCATTGATGAGCTTTGATATTTCCTTTTGTAGTTTTATTTCCTTTTCAGTATTTTTCATTCCTGTAATGCCTAGGGGCAAGTTGTTGAACAATTGAAATTTTCATCTAATGAAATTTTCATAAAGCACAACTTTATGCAATTTTGTTTCTCTTGAGCATTGGACCATTCTTTTGTAGCAAACAAAGTTCACAAAGATCATGGAAAGTACACCAACTATCAGCATGCTTGAAGCTAGCCTGTACAGGCCATAGCATTGTCAAAATCACCTTTTACTTCAAAACCAAGTCAACTTGCAAAAACCACATAACTTGGCAATCTGATAAAATCAAAGTTAGTAAACATTTCAAACAAGTTTTACATATCACACTAAGCCAGAAACACGAGCTAGCAAGTCCTCAAACCTTCCAAAACACCAAAACACAAGTTCTTGTCAAAACAAGGCAGGTTCTGCATTTTGATTTTCAAATCACAATCCACTCGTGCGTTTTGCTTGCAACCAGTTCCAACACACTCCATACAACTCACCTAAGCTATCCCAACCATTCCCAAGTCACTGTAACTCCATTTACACACTTCACAATTTTTGAATTCTGAGTTTGCAGGTTGAGTTCTATAGAGAGATTCAAGCAAGTTCAAAGCTATCTAAGCATTGGGAAAGTTTAAAGGAACTTCAAGCAAGCTCACAAGTATCTCAGGCCTCACTCACAACCCCATACATTGCCATACTCGAGCTTGATTGAAACAGGTAAAGTTCAAACTTCTATCTTTCTATTTAGGAATCATTAGGCTTAGGTTTGTGAATAAAAATGTAGTCCTCATTGCCCTTGAGCTGTACATATGCATAGAATTCATTTAAGTTAACCGAGCTGGGAGAATTTGAATGATGAACTTTTTGAAAAAACTAGGTTAGAAATTAGGGCCAGAGAAATTCTCTCTGGTCTTTGAGAGTTAGATTAAGTTTTTTACATGGTTAGAATCGTGTGATCATGCTCTATAATTTTCATGTTGCAAGTTTTTGTTTTAAGCACAAATGCAGGAGGTACTAGTTTGAACATCAAGCGCGCGTTTTTCTGTTTCTCAAGGTTAGAGATGAAGTTGAGTTGGACTGGGCCTGGTCCTTTTGGCTATTTGCACCTCCTTGCTTGCTTTCTGCACCCCTTGGCCCATTGATTTTATTTTTGTATATTTTTCTATTTCTTTTTCATTTCTGACTTTATTTTTTTCTTTTAAATATAAAAAATCACTAAAAAGATTTTCTTAAATTTTCACATTTTTTATTATTATTTTGGCATAAGAATAGTTAAAAAATAATATATACTTTTATTTTCTTAAATAAGTTTGTAAATAAAATTAAAATACTTACATATTTTTTATTTTTATTATTTATACATAGAAAATAATATTTTCTCGCATATTTCATTTTTAATATTTTTTGTAAATATTTTATTTATTTTCTTGTCCATAAATAAATAATTATAATATATATATTTTCTTAAAACAAATTAGGGTTTCCATCCTTAATAAAAATAGTCTTTTATTTTCTTATTTTTGGACATTAAATAATTTATTTTTACATACATAAAAATAAATACAAAAAAACATTTTTGCATATTCATATTTAATTGCATATTTAAATATTTGTCAATTTATTATTTGTACAATGAATTCAAGTTGGTTGTAATAGTTGAATTAGGGTTTTATCTTCTTGCAAATATCCCCTATTCAAACTTGTATCCCCCTCCCCGTAATAATGTTGTAATAGTATTAGATTTGCTTTTACGCACTTTATTGCTTTCAAATATGCCATGATAGAAAGATTAGGGTTTGTATGATAACCAAAAATCAAAATAAATAGCTTGATAATCACAAGACAAAAAGCATGAAAATTAACAACACAATGCACACAAGCACCCATAGGGTTTCATCCACTTGTTGCCTTAAAAATGGCCATGGTACGTATGCTAGGTATCTTGGCAAACAAAAACAAAATAAAAGATCATAGTCCCTCGATGACGCTATCTTGGTTGCCTATACAAAAATGATCTAGTCCCTCAAAGAAACTTGCTAAGATACTTGGCAACATTGCTATCATGATCATACGATGACCCACATCCGTCCCGTTTAACATCCAAACACAAGGTTGTTTACTAAATACAATGGTAAAACAACAATGTCAAAGAGTTAAAAATGTGTAGGAAAGACTTTTGAGTAGGTAGGGTAGACAACTCCTAGTTACTTGATCAAACTTGCAAACCATCCTTGCTAATTTCAAAATACACAATTTCAAAACATTTTCCCAAAACAAAACTTTCAAACATTGAAACATTTTTCAAAAGACAAACACCTTTGTAAAACATTCAAACAAGAATTGTTACAAAGGTTGCCTAGACAAAGGCCTCTTTTCAAAATATTTTCAAAACCACACACAAAAGCACCATTTCAAACAATTGAAAAGCAAAAGCAAGTGATCTAAACAAGTAACTAAGAGCCCATGGAAAACCATGGATGAAAAGGGTGCTAGCACCTTCCCTTTTCATAATCTACCCCCCGAACCCAAGAAAACATCTCAAAGGTCTTTCCTGTGCTTTTTGACCTTTCCTTTGGATAAAATAAAAAGTCGATGGCGACTCTTGCTAAACCGAAACATTTGCGAAGACAAACGCAAAACCTCAAGTCATTTCTCCTACCGTATCACACATTGATCTTTGCGTAACAACACATGGATAAAATATAACAAACTGATATAAACCTCATCAGTTTGAAGTCGTGATATATGTTCCAACATCTTTGTACAACATGTTGATCAATCAAGAAACAAAATTGAATAATGCAGAATGATAAAGAACCCAAATATATGATGACCCAGTTCAGTGGACACACAACTACTATGGGGGCTACCAAGCTAGGAAGGAAATCCACTATCAACAGTATTAGTTCAAAGTTAAATTCCCCCGTTTACAATTTCTCACCTAATCCCCACCCAATGCAAATTCTACCTAGGAGCATCTTAAATATGAGAAAGCGATATTCCACTTCCTAAATCACCTCAGTGATATCTAACAACTATAAAGTTCAATCAAGACACTTGACTAACAAACACACTTGGATTTTCTTCAAAACTTCATCCAAGAACAATATACATTCTATGCTTAAAAGCTTAAGAATGAACAACATATAATTACAACTCTATCGCATCATTCCTACTCTCATATCAACATAATATTCGAGAGGCTCACATATACTAACTCTCCTACAGAGTGGCTTACAGACTCAATCCTAATAATCTAAACTTTTATATTATCAACTGATATCTTTTCTAGGTTAATAACCTTCTATTTATAACCATCTTCTGGACATGATTGAACTTCAAAATCGCATCTTATCTGTAGCAAATAAAGCTGCAGATATATCTCCTAAATTATAGGATTTCTTATCATTGGTTTCCTAATTTGTCTCCATAATTAGAAACTAATAAACTCTTTGAAATCAGCTTAACTTTTCTTCAATCTTCAATTTGAACGCCACCTAAGATATCATAATATTCCCAGAATATTCTGCATTAGACAAATCTTAGACTGATCCTACAGCCCAGCCCAACATGGTCAAGATGTCGAATGACTCTGCATATGACATCTTATCCAACATGTTGCTTCAGTTGGTGAAATATATCAACTCAACATATTTCTTCATAACATAGGACATCTTGTTTAACCTGTTTTTTCACCAAACTAACTCATCCTATTTAACATATTGCTGCCTAATTTGTTTTACTAAAATTAATGCCAACTATAAAAAGAGAATTAACATAATGTTTTCCTCATTAAAACCGTCGTGAACATTTAGAAACTGTAGATAGTTGTACCCAAAAGTACATAGATCCATAATCATTATTTTGTCAGAACATCAAAGGCTCAACTCATAGTTATGCAAAGGAATGAAGGGATCAAATTGAGAGGTCCTTCCAAAGACAATTTAATTATTATAACTTTAATGATAAAATCAAAGGACTTATCTAAATCCCTCAACTGATATATTGAGTTTTCACCATAAAATTAAATGATTTAAAATTAACATATATTTAATCACATGTGATCAACAATCATGCAAACTCGCCTTAACAACTTTGATCTTACCGGATCAGACTTAGACCGTCACGATTGGCTCCGAGCCAAAGTTGAACGAGGTGGGGGGGGGGGGGGTACCTGCAAGGCACTCCGATGCTAAAGTGAGTGATGGTACGAGCATGCAAAAAATGTGTGTATGGGTAAAAGAATGAATACCTGACCCTCTAGAAATAGAGGGTATTTATAGCCCTCAATGCGGGGCCAAGGTCCCTTCATTGGGCCGATCAGGACTGGCCCAATAAAGGATCTGCCAGGTTCTACGTGTGTAGTAGGGACCCGCACGTGGTCCCCTTCCTGGTGTTGCTCTCCGAGAAGTACGGAGGGACGAGGACGCGGTCTTTCCGGAGTTCAGGTGATGGAGTAACGATCATAGTCTACCCTACGAGGAGGGTGCTCGAGCTGGATTTCATGTGGTCGAGGACGTCATGCTCGCGGGCAGTGGCGGGCACGGTTGCAGCTTCTGGTCGACGCGCTGGAGGGAATCTTCGGGTGTGCGCTCCTTGAAGAGTTACTTGGATTGGGCCTTCGTTCTTGCTCTTAGGCCAGGACGGGCCCAGTCCAGAACATGAACCCCCCAAGTCGTGGCTCCTGGAGCAGGAGTTATGACTTGATCTCAGCTCGTCTTTGTCATGGGGCCTTATGCTCGGTCAGGATATTTGCTTCCTCGTGGTTGCTCGAGGAGTTTCTCATGTGTTGCGTTCGTGAGATAATCCCTTTCGAGGCGTGCTCGGGGGATTCTTTGCGGGCTGTGCTCGTTGGATATACGAGGCAAACCTTGGGAACTGTGACGCCACCCTAGTGAAAATAGAGTCATCATTGCCTAGGGGAGTAGACGTCGAGGAGGGGAAGCTCGTGGTTCCCCGGGGTGACGTTTCGTATTCCACGTCATCCCTATAAATAGGATCCTTGGTGTGATCGGTGGAAATAAAACTGACTGTCTTGAAATGCTGGTTCGCGAAATGTCGCGGTAAGCAAGAGTCGCCACCGTCTTTTATTTTCTCCGATAAGGAAAGGACAAAAGCACAGCAAAATTCCTTTTCGAGATGTTTCTCGGTTCGGGAGGTAGATTATAGAAAGGGAAGGTGTTAGCACCCTTTCTATCCGTGGTTATCCACGGGCTCTTAGGTACTTGCTCACTATGTTTTCAAAAGAGTTTGCTTTTCTTGTGTTTGTGGGTTTTGAAAAAGTTTGTTCGAAAACTTCATTTTAACTCTTGTATCAGTCCTCAAGAGTGTCATGAAGTGTTTGTTTGAAAACTTTTGTTTGAAAAGTGTAAGTGCGAAAAGTTGTTTTTGTTTTGAAAGAGCAAGTACCTTAGAACCTCTACCTACTCAAAGGAAATTAAGCTGTGTAAATGTCCTTTAGACATTACTATCCCACTATTGAGAAGTAGGTAGCACCGTCGTTGGAGTTATTCGGGTCAATTCGATTATAGGGACATGTGGTCACCAAAGCAATAATAGGACGCCTTAGCGGTAACCCTAATGTCCTAGATCCTTTTTATCCGAGGCAACCGTTTCGAGGCAACTTGGATCTTTAGACAGGAGGGCGACCTCTAAAACACCCTATACTCAATGACCACGTCGAGGCAACCAAGTGAGGCGTACCCTAGGAGTGGCATGTGCGAGTGTGTCAGGATTCAGTTAAATTATCTTTGCACATGTTATTGTGAGCTACGTTTTGATTTTATTTTGAGAACAAGTCTTGTCATGCATAGCAGTTAATAATTGTGCGGAAAGTAAATTGGGGAAAGTAAATCTAAGCTATTACAAGGCGTCGGGTATTTACATCGCCAAAAACAAACCCTTTGGAAAAGTAAATGCGAGAAAAATAAATAAAGCGATAAAAAGTCCTAATTACGCTATTACATCCTCGGAGCAATTACATACATATAATCAAAAAAATAATATGCGCGAAAAGACATTAAATCGGAGAAGTCCTTAGGGTTCTCACCCTTTTTTGAGAAAAGAATGAATTTTTGGTTATTATGCATTTAATTAAATTAACCCTAAAACTAATCAATTAATTAAAAGAAAAAAAAGTATTTTTTAGTTTTTTAATGTTTTTAAGGGAAATAAATAAAAAAAAGAAAACATGATTAAAAGTTAGTAAAACCCTAATTCTACATGATTTTTATTTATTGCAAAAAATTGTTGAAATTAACCTAATTAAAAGACTAAATTAATTAATTACATTTATTTACAACAATAATAAGTTAAAGGTGAAATTAATAATAATAAGAAAAATATTATATTTTATGTTTTTCTGATTTTATTATGAAAATAATTAATTTGTGAGTTAATTAAATAATAATAATAATAATAATAAATAATTAATAAAATAATTAAATAGGAAAATATAAAAGAAAAAAGAAAAATAATAAACCAGGGGGGTGTACTGGCCCATTAGGAGGTGAAGAAGCAATTTCCAGGCCCAACAAACTATTCAGCCGCGTTTGACTTTGGTAATTGTCCAGGTATGTGTTGACTGAGAGTATAGTACTCATCATCTTATGGCCACTGGATTGCTGCTTGAAGCCACATGGCATGCTGAGGCGTGAGGTACATGATGTTCATCATTTGGAAGCCTGCATATGAACATGTTAAGAAAAGAAATAAATGTTTTTGGGTGGACCTGGGATTCGAACCCAAGTCCCAATGCTTTCCAGCCAGCGCACCTAACCACTCCACCATTTGCTTGCTTTTGATAATATAATAACAAATGAACATAATATATGCAAACACATTAATGGACTGAAAATTATAAAAAAACGCGCGCCCTTTTGAACGGACCAATGAGACATCAACAGCTCATCGTCTTCTTCGCTGTTCTGCAAAAAAACACGTTAGATAGCGGGGGGTTTTAACCCCCACAACCTGCAATGACCAATAATAGCGATTAGGGCTGTGAGCAACATAAATATTTCGCGAGGGTGGCTTTGGATTCGTCTTGACCTAACGAATTCAACCATGGGTCTTATGAGGCTTAATTTTTCCTGTGCTGTAAAGCCCCAATTTGAGAGCTTATGAACCCTAGAAATTGTTAATGGCAATTTGTGATTCTGTGCGTTATAATTCAATTCAACTATGCCAATAGCTTCAGGTGAGTTCTAGCAATACAAAACAAACAAAAAATCATGTCAAATGCTTATGAATCATGAGTTGCGATTATGAAAAAAAGCATCAAATCGTGTGACTGTAAATGATGATTTCTTGAGCCTTAGCGTGTGGTTTTGATTGCAAAACGTTCCTCACACTCCCAACAACGTGTTTGAATCCACAAATTGCTTTGAATCGTGCTAGAATGCAGAAAATAGTTTTGAGTTTTCTTGAGCTTTTTTCAATGTGGTTATGGCTTTCTTGCATCAGCTTTTTCGTATGCATGATTAGGATTAGCTTGTGTACTTATAGGAGAATGAAACTAGGTCAAATCTTGCACAAAAAATCCATGGAATAATGATTCAATATTTGATTGGAAATCACATCTTTTTGAATCTTTTTGATTGAAGAAAGTTGCTAAATTGGGCGATTTTGATATCCTTGATTGGTACACAAAATTGCCAGCATGATTAGGTCATTCTTGTTTCACAAAAAGATTGAAAAATCAAATCTTTGTATTTCCTACAATTTAAATTAATTAAATGAATTAAAATTGATTAAAAATCCAATTAATTAATAAAAAATAAGAAAATAAATTCAAATAATCTTAATGGGTCGTGCATAGGCCATGATTGAAGTTTCAAGAAGAAATTTGAGGCCCATTAGCAAAAACAAGGTGTTTTGAGCAAAGTTGACTTTTGCAAATTCACAAAAATTTCCCAACGTCTCCAATGCATATCTTGCTCAATTTTGATCATATGAACATGTTCTTGGACATTTTGGAAAGCTCTTGAAGTCCTCTAACCAATTCCTTTGGTCCCATGTCATTTGGATTTACCAATATCAAGTTATGGCCTTTGACTTAAAGTGCATTTTTGTTGACTTTTGAATTTGACCTATAATGTAGAAATTGATAACTTTTTATGAGAGTATTTCTTGGACTTGGAGTGTGAAGATGGATTGTAGGAAATGTCATCCCCTTAAAAATGAGCATTGGATGGAATTTTTATGACAAACCATGAAAACATTATGCCTTGGTCAAGATACAGTTGACTTTTCTATTGTCCAAAAATAGTAACTCTTTGCATCTTGATGATTTTTGAGCTATGCTTATGGAATCATGATCAAGACTTGATCAAATGATGATTGTGGACTCAAAATAATATGTTGACCAAAAATTCTTACTTTTGACTGTAAAATGACCATTTTACCCCTGTAGTTGACTGTGGATCAAATAGAGCTTTTGACTGTGAAATTTGGCACTGTGAGTCTTGAATCTTGGCATGTAGGTGCTTGAGGATATGTATAGGCCTATGAGACTTGATTGAACCATTGAAAACCTTAAATTCTTTGAAAGAACCAAAACCCTAATTTTGACTGGCTTAAGAGGCATTTGGACTGTGCAATCCTTGAGCAATCTTGAACCATTTGAAGATGATTCTTGATAAACCTTGAAGAATATGGGAGGGAAAATTTTGGGGTACAACAGTTGCCCCTGTTCAATCTTCTTAGACCTGAGGAGGTAGATTGGCTTGCGTGCCTTTCGTGATCCGAAGGTGGAAGATGATTGAACACTAGAGTGCCCAGAAATTTGCACTCGCATAGTGTAGTATCAGCAATGTGATGTCGGGAATGGGCTTATGGATGCCATTTGGAAATGATGGATAGGAGGATGGGATTATAGATGCCATATGGATATGTGACATAATCTTGTCAGGGATGGGCTTATAGATGCCATCTAGGGGTGTCGATCGCGTAAGAGATTCCTTAGCGAGAACTTGCATACCTGAGAAAGAAACATAGTTTTCCTGTCTGGTTTCAGGTATTGATCTTCAATCTCTTCATGTAGATAACTTTCCTGGCTAGTTACAGGTATCGAATCTACAATCAATCGCTCACAGATATTTCCTGGCCTGATACAGGTGTTGATCTGGAACTTCAAAAGGTTGGTCGAGATAGCTTTCCTGGCTGGATACAGGTGTAGACCTCTGACCTGAGAATGAAATATAACTTCCTGGCTAGATACAAGTATTGATCTTCAATCTCTTCATGCAGATACTTTTCTGGCTAGATACAGGTATAAATCTACAATCAGTCGCTCACAGATATGCCCTGGCTAGATACAGGTATCAAATATGGAACTTCAAAAGGTTGGTCGAGATAGCTTTCCTAGCTGGATAGAGGTGTAGACCTCTGACCTGAGAATGAAAGATAACTTCCTGGCTAGATACAGGTATTGATCTTCAATCTCTTCATGCATATACTTTCTTGGCTAGATACAGGTATAGATCTACAATCAATCGCTCACAGATATGCCCTGGCTAGATATAGGTATCGAATCTGGAACTTCAAAAGGTTGGTCAATATAGCTTTCCTGGCCGGATACAGGTGTAGACCTCTGACCTGAGAATGAAAGATAACTTCCTGGCTAGATACAGGTATTGATCTTCAATCTCTTCATGCAGATACTTTCCTGGCTAGATACAGGTATAGATCTACAATCAGTCGCTCACAGATACTCCCTGGCTAGATACAAGTATTGATTTGGAACTGCAAAAGTTGATGGTAATCATCTTTTGATTGACCTTTTCCTGAAAAGGTAAAACATTAGTTGCATGCAATGTCATGATATATGAAATGCATGATGTCATGATGCTCTCAAAAATAAATGAGATCGTGTCGTATGCACTTTATCATGTATGTAAGCAGGAGATATAAAATGTGATATGTTTATGAATGTATTTTTATCTGGGGAAATAAATCCTTGACGAATGCCGGGAAGTTTGTTGAATCCTGGGCTGATGTTGAAGAGTAGAGTTCTTCATTTCCGCTGGGGATGATGATTGCAAGAATAAACCGGTAGGAGAAGATGACTCCGTTGGGGAATAAACTTGTTGAAGAGATTACTCTGCGGGAAATTACTTTGTGGGAAGAGATGCTTCGCTGAGATTTTAACGATAACTCCGCTGGGGATTCCGTTGATAAGCTCTGTTGGGGAACTTGATGAACTCCGCTGGGGGATAGGAAGAACTTCGCTGAGGACGATCTTTCTGTTGCAATTTGCTGAGGATAACCCAGTTAGACTCTGGTGGGGGATAACCTTCTGAATATGGATGGGGAAATGCATTTGTACTCTGCAGGGGACAAGCTTCCAGAATCTACTGGGGAGGTGATTCAACTCTCCTGGGGAAACTTTTGAGGAAATGGCTCCACTGGGGTATCTGTATTCCGCCGGGGAACAATCTTATATTTCTGTTGAGGAATGTTAAGACTGTCGGGGATGCTTGCTGAGGAATATCTTTATACTCTGCTGGAGAATATTAAGATCTTCTGGGGATACCCAACTTTCCAGGACTGGTGGTAGACTAACTCTGCTCGGGGGAGAGTATTGCTGACTTGCTGGGGATACTGTGCCTTTTTGGGACTGATGGGAGACCAACTCTGCTTGGGGAGAGTATTGCTGAATCTTGCCTTACTCTGTGGGGACTGAAGGTATCTTAGCCATATTCTTCAACTGAATCTACCTTGTACCTGGAGGACAGCGCAGTTTGTACAGTTCGGACAATTCTTATTGCCCCAACTTCTGTGGGAGAAGGTACCTGTGGAGGTGCTTGATAACTGCCGATTGACAAATCTTCTTCTGGTAGGCAAGTGACGAGATGACGGGACATAGTCGTACGCTTTGATCCCTAATTTTTGCCTGGACCGCCCTTTCGGGTTTTCAGTCCATCGGGATACCCCTTTTTGCCCAAGCCGCCTTTTCAGATTTTCGACTTGCCGGGTGTACAATTTTTTTTTATTTTCATCCCTTATTTTTGCCTGAACCCTTTTGGTTCGCCGGGAAGCCCTTATTTTTGTCTAGGACAGTGGACCTAGCGAGTCGTTAATTATGCGTAGTATTTTTTTTCCACTATGTCCACACTCTCAGAGTGTAGGGAGTTGTCACTGTCAATAGTGTTGTGTTGTCATATTACCAGAAGATGTTTGATCGTACCAGATTTGTCGCTAGAATTCATGTCCAATGCCCCAAGTGACTCAGATGGAGATTTGCCCCTCGCTGTTTGGCATCTTGAGAGATTCCTTGAATCTTGACTTGACTGCCCCAGATGATGGAAAATGATCTTGTCTGCCCCTTGGTTGGAAGTGCTTTTGTTCACTAGATATTCTTCGTGCGAGTTTCTCTGCTGTTCGAACAAATAGTCATATGCAGACAATATTATTTCAAGAATGCAAAGCTTATGTCTGTCTTGAAGTTTTTGAAAATGCAGTTTTCAATAAAACAAGTGATTTTTTGTAAAATGTGATGTCAACTCAAGATTTTACAGCAAGCCCTACAGGAGTCAGGATACCTTTGGTAACAGTATGCTTTCGAACTAACCCATGCTTCAGCTAGGACTTTTAAGGGTTATAACGTGGCCTGGTTCACGGTTTAAGAAACAAAGGATAAAGGCTCAAATTTTATTTGTACCCACCCGTTCTTCGTGACGTTCTTCGATCCTAAACTCAGCTAATCATGCATTAGATCTTGTTTGAGTCTTTGCCCTGATATTCCGGTGATGGTTCGGATACTGATAGTTTATTTTGAATAGGCAGTCATTTCTTTTTGTTGAGGGTTTGTAGGACCTCTTTCTTTTTTTATTTATTTTGTTATCCCTGTCTTTTTGCCTGGACTGTTTCTTTTGTGACCACAGTTAGCGGGATGCCCTAGTTTTTTGTAAGTCTCCTTCATAGGTTTTGACTTATTAGACTTTTATTTTGAGAGATAATGACTGCCTGTCCTTACGATTATACATAACCAACACCGTTTTTTGTTTTGGAAGGACTCCTTTGATGCCATTCATTGTGCACCTGGATCAACTGAGAAGACTACCCTGCCCCAGGTTATAATTAAGGGTTTTAATTTGTGAAAAGAAAAACTCCAACTTCTTTGGCTCAAAGGGGTTGACGAGGGATTATCTTCCTTATTACTCCACTGTTTAGGATTTGAAACAATGCATGTACCTCATCAGCGGGGTCTGTTCAAAAGCATATTGTAAAGATCGTGGTATCGTTTTCGTCATCCTCCCTAAAAAGGCTTTGAATTTTTAATCGAGAGTTGAACATCACAAAATGAAAGCAATTTTAAACATAGTGAACACAATTACTTCAAAACAGACACGTGTAATGCATTAATGAAATAAAAGAGTTTGACATGATAATTGTTTGAATAAGCAAAGAAAAATACAACTTCAGAATTCAAATGAACAAAAATCTTTCAATCCTAGCCATGTTTTGGAAAGGGATCCGTGATCACATTGGGAGTCTCGGGCGCCTCGAACTCAATTTCCTTTGCATCTATCAAGTCTTGGACCTTGTTTTTCAGACTCCAACAATCATCTGTATCATGCCCCGGGCTCTCAGAGTGATAAGCGCAGCGGGCGTTAGGATTGTACTTTGGAGATGTTGTGTTTACAACCTTCAGAGCTTCTTTTATAGTGACCAGATTGGTTGACAGTAGTTGCGGCAATATCTGGGACAAGGTCATGCTGAGCCGAGTGAACTGCCTTCTCTCACCCCTTTGTTGGTTATGATGCTGAGGAGCAGCGGCAGGTTTTGCAATAACCACCGCGTTGACAGCTTGGCGGAGTTCCGGTCTATTCTGTCTCTTTGAACCATAAACAGCACTGGATTCCTTCTTGAATGGTTTTTTCTCAGTGTTCGAGGAGTCACCCTTCTGTATCTTCCCAGACTTGATACCAGCTTCTATCCTCTCACCAGTTAAGATAAGGTCTGTAAACCCGACAGAAGAATTTCCAATCAAATGGTTGAAGAACGGACCAGACAGGGTCCCCAAGAACATATCCACAAGTTTGCGGTCAGTTAGAGGTGGTTGCACCCTTCCCGCCAGGTCTCTCCATTTTTGAGCGTACTCCTTAAATCCTTCACCCGTCCCTAGTGACATACCCTGGAGTTGGGTACGTGTAGGAGCGAGGTCAGAATTATACTGATACTGCTTATAGAACGCAGTAGCCAAGTCCTCCCAGTTACGAATACTGGCTCCATCTAGCTGATAGAACAATTCGAGTTGAGTCCCTGAAAGACTATCCTGGAAGAAATGGATGCATAAATTCTTGTCAGCTGTATAAGGTTGGATCTTCCTTACATACGATCGAAGGTGCAACTTAGGACAGGAAGCTCCGTCGTACTTTGCAAAAGCAGGTGCCTTGAACTTTTGGGGAATCACCACCCCAGAGGATAAGCCTAGATCTCCAAAGTCCAACCCGGGCACATGTTGAATCTCCATAGCACTTAACGGTCCTCCACCTGTTTGTACCTGTCCTCAGCAAGAGGGTACTGTTCATCATTATAATCCGTCTCGTTGTCGGAGACCACAGGACTAGGCACCCTTCTCTCTGGGGGACTGTCTTTCCCTATAGAGGAAGTATTCAGATCCACCTCATTTTGTAGTCCATTCCCAAATCTGCGTCCAGTGTCGAACAACACAATCCTCTTCTTCTTCTTCTTCAGAATCAGAGTCTTTAACTCCTGTTGACCCTGGGCTAAGCTCATGACCAACTCTTGGAACTGGGCATTCTGGGCCTGGAGGGCCTTGATAGCTTGTTCTGTAGTAGGTTCAGAAGACATGATGATTGCTGAAATAAACAGCGAAGAAGATAAGTGGCCTGTAAAAAGTGTACCTGTAATGCAACGATATGTATGATATGCATGCAATGTTTTCAAGGATCTCGCGGGGTAAACCAAGAAACTTGTTAGAATTTGAATTTGGGTAGCTTGATTGAAGGAACTTCATGTTGTTGAGAGTCCTTCTTCAAGAGTCAAAGCTCACCATATCGAGTGGGTCATAGCCCCTGACTCAAGTTATCATGTTTTGATCTCCAAACAACCTTGGCTAGAGGAAAATAAATCCCCTTTGCCCCTTGCTAGACAGTTAGTTCATCATGACCTGCATCACAAACCCTTGAGATCCTTGAAATGGATTAGTCCTCATGCAGGATGTATGCAATATTATGATGTATATGCTATGCATGAAATGATGTAAGTAAACCCTGCATTGAGTCCTAATTATTGGATAAGGACTGTAAACAAAACCTGCAAGGAACTCATGTTGTCAGATAACAAGAATGTGCAAGTAGTTCAAGTTTGAAGGCACACAAGTCACACAAAAGAGCCCTTAGATTTCAGGCCGGCATGAAGTTTAGGTACTACCCTCTTTCAGTTTCAGTTGGTTAAGACCTGTCTTAGAAAATAGTAATCGGGTTCTAAGGAGCTCAATATCATTGGATTGTTTTCTGTGTTCATTGTTTTGATTTAGCCACTTAACTGGCGACCAAAATATTCCTAGAAAACAATCCTCAATGAGTGTAGTATCGAGTATCTACCAACTTCGGACTGCACCAAAGTCGGTCATCTCACTACCCCTAAAGAGGCCAGGATGGTCAAGTAAGGTTCTAAGGTCAGTTGATGCTTCGCGACACCACGCGGCGGCCCCGTACTCTCCTTGACTTGACTCAAGGGTTACCGGTACTCACCAAAGTGCCACATCAACGTAGCAACTGCTTCAACCATGTCGGTATACCCCGCACAGTTCCCTCACAGTTTGTTGCTACTTCTAAAGGGTATCCCCAGATCCGGGTTAGGATCTATAAAACTCCGATGCAAGCCCACAATATTAAAGCAAACAAGGCATACAATTGAAAACAAGAGTGGTCTAATACTAAGGTACACCTCACTTATAAATTCCCCAGCAGAGTCGCCAGTTCTGTGATCGGTGGAAATAGAACTGACTGTTTTGAAATGCTGGTTTGCGAAATGTCGCGGTAAGCAAGAGTCGCCACCGTCTTTTATTTTCTCCAATAAGGAAAGGACAAAAGCACAGCAAAATTCCTTTTCAAGATGTTTCTCGGTTCGGGAGGTAGATTATAGAAAGGGAAGGTGTTATCACCCTTTCTATCCGTGGTTATCCACGGGCTCTTAGGTACTTGCTCACTATGTTTTCAAAAGAGTTTGCTTTTCTTGTGTTTGTGGGTTTTGAAAAAGTTTGTTCGAAAACTTCGTTTTAACTCTTGTATCAGTCCTCAAGAGTGTCATGAAGTGTTTGTTTGAAAACTTTTGTTTGAAAAGTGTAAGTGCGAAAAGTTGTTTTTGTTTTGAAAGAGCAAGTACCTTAGAACCTCTACCTACTCAAAGGAAATTAAGCTGTGTAAATGTCCTTTAGACAGTAATATCCCACTATTGAGAAGTAGGTAGCACCGTCGTTGGAGTTATTCGGGTCAATTCGATTATAGGGACATGTGGTCACCAAAGCAATAGTAGGACGCCTTAGCGGTAACCCTAATGTCCTAGATCCTTTTTATCCGAGGCAACCGTTTCGAGGCAACTTGGATCTTTAGACAGGAGGGCGACCTCTAAAACACCCTATACTCAATGACCACGTCGAGGCAACCAAGTGAGGCGTACCCTAGGAGTGGCATGTGCGAGTGTGTCAAGATTCAGTTAAATTATCTTTGCACATGTTATTGTGAGCTACGTTTTGATTTTATTTTGAGAACAAGTCTTGTCATGCATAGCAGTTAATAATTGTGCGGAAAGTAAATTGGGGAAAGTAAATCTAAGCTATTACAAGGCGTCGGGTATTTACATCGCCAAAAACAAACCCTTTGGAAAAGTAAATGCGAGAAAAATAAATAAAGCGATAAAAAGTCCTAATTACGCTATTACATCCTCGGAGCAATTACATACATATAATCAAAAAAATAATATGCGCGAAAAGACATTAAATCGGAGAAGTCCTTAGGGTTCTGACCCTTTTTTGAGAAAAGAATGAATTTTTGGTTATTATGCATTTAATTAAATTAACCCTAAAACTAATCAATTAATTAAAAGAAAAAAAGTATTTTTTAGTTTTTTAATGTTTTTAAGGGAAATAAATAAAAAAAAGAAAACATGATTAAAAGTTAGTAAAACCCTAATTCTACATGATTTTTATTTATTGCAAAAAATTGTTGAAATTAACCTAATTAAAAGACTAAATTAATTAATTACATTTATTTACAACAATAATAAGTTAAAGGTGAAATTAATAATAATAAGAAAAATATTATATTTTATGTTTTTCTGATTTTATTATGAAAATAATTAATTTGTGAGTTAATTAAATAATAATAATAATAATAAATAATTAATAAAATAATTAAATAGGAAAATATAAAAGAAAAAAGAAAAATAATAAACCAGGGGGGTGTGCTGGCCCATTAGGAGGTGAAGAAGCAATTTCCAGGCCCAACAAACTATTCAGCCGCATTTGACTTTGGTAATTGTCTAGGTATGTGTTGACTGGGAGTATGGTACTCATCATCTTATGGCCACTGGATTGCTGCTTGAAGCCACATGGCATGCTGAGGCGTGAGGTACATGATGTTCATCATTTGGAAGCCTGCATATGAACATGTTAAGAAAAGAAATAAATGTTTTTGGGTGGACCTGGGATTCGAACCCAGGTCCCAATGCTTTCCAGCCAACGCACCTAACCACTCCACCATTTGCTTGCTTTTGATAATATAATAACAAATGAACATAATATATGCAAACACATTAATGGACTAAAAATTATAAAAACACGCGCGCCCTTTTGAACGGACCAATGAGACATCAACAGCTCATCGTCTTCTTCGCTGTTCTGCAAAAAAACACGTTAGATAGCGGGGGGTTTTAACCCCCACAACCTGCAATGACCAATAATAGCGATTAGGGCTGTGAGCAACATAAATATTTCGCGAGGGTGGCTTTGGATTCGTCTTGACCTAACGAATTCAACCATGGGTCTTATGAGGCTTAATTTTTCCTGTGCTGTAAAGCCCCAATTTGAGAGCTTATGAACCCTAGAATTTGTTAATGGCAATTTGTGATTCTGTGCGTTATAATTCAATTCAACTATGCCAATAGCTTCAGGTGATTTCTAGCAATACAAAACAAACAAAAAATCATGTCAAATGCTTATGAATCATGAGTTGCGATTATGAAAAAAAGCATCAAACCGTGTGTCTATAAATGATGATTTCTTGAGCCTTAGCGTGTGGTTTTGATTGCAAAACGTTCCTCACACTCCCAACAACATTTTTGAATCCATAAATTGCTTTGAATCGTGCTAGAATGCAGAAAACAGTTTTGAGTTTTCTTGAGCTTTTTTCAATGTGGTTATGGCTTTCTTGCAGCAGCTTTTTCATATGCATGATTAGGATTAGCTTGTGTACTTATAGGAGAATGAAACTAGGTCAAATCTTGCACAAAAAATCCATGGAATAATGATTCAATATTTGATTGGAAATCACATCTTTTTGAATCTTTTTGATTAAAGAAAGTTGCTAAATTTGGAGATTTTGATATCCTTGATTGGTACACGAAATTGCCAGCATGATTAGGTCATTCTTGCTTCACAAAAAGATTGAAAAATCAAATCTTTGTATTTCCTATAATTTAAATTAATTAAATGAATTAAAATTGATTAAAAATCCAATTAATTAATAAAAAATAAGAAAATAAATTCAAATAATCTTAATGGGTCTTGCATAGGCCATGATTGAAGTTTCAAGAAGAAATTTGAGGCCCATTAGCAAAAACAAGGTGTTTTGAGCAAAGTTGACTTTTGCAAATTCACAAAGATTTCCCAACTTCTCCAATGCATATCTTGCTCAATTATGATCATATGAACATGTTCTTGGACATTTTGGAAAGCTCTTGAAGTCCTTTAACCAATGCCTTTGGTCCCATGTCATTTGGATTTACCAATATCAAGTTATGGCCTTTGACTTAAAGTGCATTTTTGTTGACTTTTGAATTTGACCTATAATGTAGAAATTGATAACTTTTTATGAGAGCATTTCTTGGACTTGGAGTGTGTAGATGGATTGTAGGAAATGTCATCCCCTTCAAAATGAGCATTGTATGGAATTTTTCTGACAAACCATGAAAACGTTATGCCTTGGTCAAGATACATTTGACTTTTCTATTGTCCAAAAATAGTAACTCTTTGCATCTTGATGATTTTTGAGCTATGCTTATGGAATCATGATCAAGACTTGATCAAATGATGATTGTGGACTCAAAATAAGATGTTGACCAAAAATTCTGACTTTTGACTGTAAAATGACCATTTTACCCCTGCAGTTGACTGTGGATCAAATAGAGCTTTTGACTGTGAAATTTAGCACTGTGAGTCTTGAAACTTGGCATGTAGGTGCTTGAGGATATGTATAGGCCTATGAGACTTGATTGAACCATTGAAAACCTCAAATTCCTTGAAAGAACCAAAACCCTAATTTTGACTGGCTTAGGAGGCATTTGGACTGTGCAATCCTCGAGCAATCTTGAACCATTTGAAGATGATTCTTGATAAACCTTGAAGAATATGGGAGGGAAAATTTTGGGGTACAACACTTGGGTCCCATAATCTGTTTTTGCTCTTCGCGCTTCTCCTCCTTCCTCTGCCTTTGCCGCCGTTATTTTTCCAAGATTTCATAGGACCACCGTGCTTTCCGCCGTCGATTTTCTTCCCTGCCGCCGTACATCCTTCCTAACTTCCAAGTAAGCGTTTTATCCCTCATATTTTTCTCTGTGGTAGGTGATTTTTTCCGTTATTTGTATGTTAGAAATCCGCATCTGGGATTAGTGCCCGGTACATTCGTGTTCATGCCCGGTATGTTCATGTTTTTTCCTGGTAAACGCATGTTTGTGCCCGGTGAACTCATAGCTTTAGGTATGTGACTTGTGATGCTGCCCGGGATCTTCATGGTTTTGGGCGCATAACTTATGATACTGCCCGGTAAACCCATAGTTTTAGGTTTAGGATTCATGATATTGCTCGTCATATCCATAATTTAGGTCGACGTACTCATGACTGGCTGGGATGTTGGCCCGTTTAGGCAGTATGTAGGATGACTCATCGTGGCACCTTGGCGCCGGGGAGGTGAAACCAGACTCTTGTTCGAGTCCTCAATGTTTTAACGTGCACGGAGTATGACTTGGCTTGTCGTGCCCTTCTTCCCGTCAGTTATGGCGAGCGTATGGATTTACTCCCGAATTGACCGGTTTCCTGTGCTTTGCAGGTAAAATGGCTGATGAACCGGAGTCCTCGGGGCGCAACAAGGTCGAAGACCAGAGTGCCGAGGAAAATGTAACTCTGATCGATACTGTTGATGATCCTTTGCTGGATTGGGTGGGCGCCGAGCCCAGAGGGATCGCCTCGGCATATAGTCGGCGCAGTCGAAGCGCCTACACTATCGTCGAGCATGACGGTAGCTAGCCGGGCTTTCAGAAAAACTTTGTGGTCACCAGACCATCTCTTGACGCGCGGATATGCTCGGAGTTCTCCGAGTATGGGTTTCCTATGTATGAAATCGCGTTCAAGGACCTTGGTATCAAGCTCCCCTTTAGTGATTTCCAGGTCGGAGTATTCAGTCATCTGGAGTTGGCCCCCTCGCAGCTTCACCCCAACTCAATTGCCTTTCTTCGGGCATTCGAGCTGACGTGTCGCTTTTTAAGGATTGGGGCGACCATCCCTCTCTTCTTCAGAGTCTTTCATTTGCAACGCCAGTCTCAGGGAGGTAGGCACAGTTGGGTTTCCCTGAAACAGTCGAAGAGGCTGTTCAGGATGTACATGGATTCTGTCTGGGGTTTCAAGGACAAATGGTATGTGGTGCGGCCGATCACCCAGACTGCTCTGGATTCTGTATATGAAGAAGAGATGGCAGTGACCGACGATAACGGGGAGCCACTTATGGACGATGAGGGTCGCCCGGTGTTGGGGCGTGTAGCTAAGTTTCCCTTGCATTGGAGCTCGCACCACTATGAGCATGGTACCGGGCATTACCATACGCCCGCAGGAGGGATGAGTACCGAAGACGAGGAAGCCTATGGTACCCTCTGCAGATATGTCGACAACTTCTTCCCTGCCCGGTGGGCTACGAGGGAGGGAAAGGACATTCTCGACGAGGATGGTTACCCGACCTTCGAGGCCCGTCCTATAGATACAAAGGCGCTTGTGGAGTTCCAGTCCTACGGGCAGGCCGCAAACCTACTAGGTTACTTTTTGTCTTATAGTTTTGTTCTAGTTTCTTCGTTTGTTACTTGCTCGTAACTAACCCGAGCTTTCTTTTTTGCAGGTCACATGGTCGGACGAAAGGAGAGGCTTCTAAAATTGACACAGGATAAGAAAGTCAACAAAAGGATGATGCGAGCCCCCCAGGCGACGAGGATGGGCCCGCCAACTAGTTAGGGTGATGCTTCTGGCGGGTCTCCGGACTTCCAGGACGTCGAGAAGTATATTGATCTGATACCGAGGAAGAGAAACCGGGTAGAGAGCCAGCCGGAAGTCGGCGACAAGTCTGGCGCGGTGAGGTCCTTTGGATTGCCCCACTACTTTAAAGAGGAAGGCTTCTTCGAGGGGTTTCCCTTGACTGTAAGTGCCGAGGAGGCTGACACCATCAAGCAACTAAGTAAAGAAAGTCGGAGAAAGCATCTGGCCACCAACATGGTCGGGATGGTTAAGATGGCCGAGATGGCCATTTTCCTCACTGAGGAGGGGGCAGACTCTGACCGCGTCAAAGAACTGAAGCAGGAGAAAGCTGCCCTTGCTGCGGGCTCTCAAAAGTTGAAGGCTGCTCTGGAGCATTCTGAGGAGATGTTCCGCGAGCAAGCCGAGCTGCTAGCTGCGGAGAAGTAGAGCTCGGGGAAGGTTTCCGAGGAGAGGGACTATTTTCGACTAGACCAGGAACGCTTGGAGGCCGACAACAAGCGTCTGGCCAAAGAAGTAGAGGATCTGAAAGCCGCCATGCTCCCTGCCGAGGATGAGTCGGAGGAGACAGCCCCCTTGCGTAGTCGCTCGGAACTGGTCGCTCATATTCAACTCCTCGAAACGGACTGTGTTGGCGCCTTGGTGGATGGGTTTGAGGCCGCGGTTAGCCAGCTCACTTTATTGAATCCTGGTCTGAATACCGAAGGGGCGAGTTTTATGTCCCAGATCATCGACGACCAGGTCGTGCCTCCGCCCGAGTCTCATGTCGTGGATGCTGGCAGCCCCGGGGAAGTCTAGCCTATGGAATTCTGGTCGGGCCTGCGCGCCTGTTTATTGACAGTTGTTTTTGGGGCATGCGTACCCGTGCATATTTTTTGGGGCCTGCGTGCCCGTTCTTGTAATTTCTGAACATCGTCGGCCTTCTTGGTCGGTTTATTTTTATTTGTTTTTTGCTTATGAGCTTTTGGATGGATGTTTGTTTCGACCCTTAATATTTGCTCGTGAACACGTTTTTATATTTTGTGATAAAATTTGCCTAAGTTATGTCCCCGAGTCTCTCCTGTGCTCGACTGCTACTTTGTGGCGAAATTCGCCTAAGTGTTTTCATCGGGGCATACTTGTGCTCGGCTTGCCATTTGGTGGCGAACTTTGTCTAAGTGTTTTCCTCGAGTGGAGATTCTTTCGACCCATTTGGTGGTCCGACGTACTTCGAAATGCATCGGGCGTGCGGAGTAAAGCCGCTTACTTGGGCGTGTGACCCCAGATCAGGGTCGCTTGCCCGTGGTGTGAACTGCCCATCGCGATCTGGGTGTTCTGCCGTACGGGTACTTTGACGGTGGATCTCGATTGAGGTGTCCATGTCGAGCACTGTCGTTCGTGCTCGTTTTGGCCGAACGACGTCGTGTCGTTTGAGCGTAGATTGGGCCCGTACCTTGGCCTTTCTACGTGGTCGAGACATTTCTCTCTGTTGACTAGATGAGGATGTCCGACGATGAGAGTCCTAGGTGTTAAGGATTTTTAACTATAGTACTGCTTTAGTTTAGCAGCGTTCCAAGGTCGTGGCAGTGGTTCTCCGTCTAGTTGCTCGAGGTAGTACGCCCCGGTACCTGTGGTGTCGTGGACGCGATAAGGCCCTTCCCAGTTCACGGCCAATTTCCCTTCGCGATAGTCTTTCTGGTTTCTTCGTAACACCAGGCTGCCGATATCGAACTCGCGTTTAATGACCTTGTCATTGTGACGCAGGGCCACTCGTTGTTTTAGTGTGGCCTTGCGCAGGGCCGCTCTCGATCGAATTTCCTCGACTAAGTCGAGCTCGTCTTTGAGTGCCTCGTCGTTCATTTCTTCGTCGAGGGGAGTTTCTGTCCACCTGGAGGGTTCCCTGATTTTTACTAGGATGACGGCCTCGGTGTCGTATGTTAGTCGAAAGGGGGTCTCGCCCATCGTCGAATGGGGCGTGGTACGGTATGCCCACAAGACATTGTGCAGCTCCTCGACCCAGCCTCTATTTGCTTCATCGAGCCGATGTTTGAGTCCTCGGAAGATGACTCTGTTCGCAGCCTCGACTTGCCTGTTGGTTTGAGGGTGCTCGACCGAGGTGAAGTGTTGTTTTGTTCCCAGTTTGGTAACGAAGTCTTGGAATCCGTGGTCGGTGAATTGGGTGCCGTTGTCGGTCACCAGTGCTCTCGGGATCCCGAATCTGGCGAGGATGTTTCTTTTGTAGAAACGGAGTATGTTGTGTGAGGTGATCTTTGCGAGAGCCTCGACCTCTATCCATTTCGTGAAGTAATCCACGGCCACAATGATGAATTTTTTTTGCTAAGTTCCTTGCACGAAAAGACCGAGGATATCCATCCCCCACCATGCAAATGGCCACGGGGATGACAGTATGCTCAGCTCGTGATGGGGAGCGAGGTGCATGTCGCCGTGCCTCTGGCACTTGTCACACTTCTTAACGTGTTCCTTGGCGTCCTTCTGCATTGTCGGCCAGTAGTACCCCGCTCGAAGGGCTTTCCTCGCCAAGGACTTACCGCCCATGTGCTGGGCGTTAATCCCTTCGTGTATCTCCCGCAGCACCTCGGGGACTGCGGATTCGTCGATGCATTTCAAGAGGGGGATGGAGAACCCCATGCGGTATAGTTTGTTCTCGAGTACCACGTAGGAGCACGCCCGTCGCTTCATGATGGTTGCATCTGCCTGGTTCGAGGGGAGTTCGCCCTTCGTCAGAAAAATGTATACCGGAGTCATCCAGGACGAGGTATCTCCTATGGCGCGAACCTCGACTGGTGTCGAGGACCTTTCGATGCTCGGGAGTGATAGGGATTCTTGTATGACGGATTTTTTCTGCCCTTCTTCCTCGTGCTCGCGAGTTTGGACAATATGTTTGCCCTTGTGTTTTGCACGCGCGGGACGTGTGATATTTCTGCTCGCTCAAACTTTGTCATGTGTTTTTTGACTAAGTTTAAGTATTCGACGAGGCTGTCATTTTTGGCTTGGTAACTCCCTTGGACTTGGGAAGCAATGAGTTGTGAGTCCGTGAAGATTTGTATCTCGCGGGCTCCCAGGTCCTCGGCTAGCCTTAGTCCTGCGAGCAGGGCCTCGTACTCTACTTGGTTGTTCGATGTCGGGAAGGAGAGGGTTAACGAGTGTTCGATCACTACGCCTTCCTCATTTTCCAAGAGGATCCTTGCGCCACTTCCAGATGAGCTGGAGGCTCCGTCGATGAAGATGGTCCATTTGTGCTCTTTCCCCGCGGGTGGGTCGTGAGCAGTCATTTCCGCGACGAAGTCGGCCATGGCTTTTGCTTTCAGAGCTTTCCTGCTCTCGTATTGAATGTCGAATTCGGAGAGCTCTAATGACCATTTCAACATTTGGCCCGCCATGTCAGGTCGACCCAAGAGTTGCTTCACCGATTGGTCAGTTCGCATGATGACCGTATGGGCCATAAAATAGTTTTTAGTCTCCTTGCCGCATTGACGAGGGCTAGATCTACCTTTTCTATCTGTTGGTACCTACTCTCGGGTCCTTGTAGGGCTTTGCTCGTGAAATAAACGGGTTTCTGCCCGTCGGTGGTCTCGCGGATGAGAGCCACGCTGACGGCTTCATTCGAGACGGCCAAATATAGGAATAATGGCTCCCCGTCGACTGGTCGAGATAGCACGGGTGGTTGAGATAGACTTTGTTTTAGGTGGCGTAGTGCCCGTTCACATTCCTCGGTCTATTCGAAGGCTGCTTCTTTGCGAAGGAGTCTGAAGAAGGGGAGGGCGTGCTGAGCGGACCTCGCGACGAAGTGGGACAATGACGTGAGCATACCGTTCATGACTTGTATTAATTTCTTCGACGTCGGCGTCGGGAGGTCGGAGAATGCTCGACATTTGTCGGGGTTGGCTTCAATTCCTTGTTCTGTTAGGTAGAATTCGAGGAATTTCCCCGCCTTGACTCCGAACGTGCATTTTTCGGGGTTGAATCTCATTTTACATTGTCTTGCTTAGGCGAAGACTGCCCTGAGGTGTGCTGCATGATCGGTGTCTGCTCGGGATTTGACGATCATGTCATCCATGTAGACCTCGAGCATGTCTCCAATCTGCTTGTGGAACACCCTGTTCATCATACGTTGGTAAGTTGCCTCTGCGTTTTTTAGTCCAAAGGGCATTACGTTGTAGTAATAATTGCCCGAGCTGGTCATGAAGGCCGTGCAATGTTTGTCACCCATGGCCATTGGGATTTGGTTATAGCCCGAGTAGACATCCATGAACGACAATGTTTTGTAGCCGGCCGAGTTGTCGACCAGCATATCTATGTTCGGTAAAGGGAAAGCATCCTTCGGGCAGGCCCGGTTGAGATCGGTATAGTCAACACACATCCTCCATTTTCCATTATTCTTTTTAACTAGTACAACGTTTGACAGCCAGGTTGTATACCGGGCTTCAGAAATAAAATTTGCCTCTAGGAGGTCTTTTACAGCTTTTTCAGCAGCCTCCGTTTTCTCCGGAGACTGCCTACGCCTACGTTGTACTACGGCCTTAGCGGCATGATCTATGGCGAGATGGTGACAGGCGACCTCAGGGTCGAGTCCAGGCATCTCCGCAGTGCTCCAGGCGAACATGTCAGCATTCTCGTGCAAGCAGGCTTTGATCTGTTTCCTCGCCAGGTCGGGGAGGTCGATGCCAATCTTCACTCCCTTGCTTGGGTCTGCGCCGAGGGGGACGAGCTTAAAGTTCTCGTCCGGGATTGGTCGGAGGGGAATCTGCTCACTGTTGGGAGGTTCGTCTTGATCGAAACGAGCATCCAGAGCTATAGAGTTGAACTTTGGTGGAGCTTTCTAGACTTCCTCTTTGGCGGGCTCTGGCTTGTCAGGTTCCTGTCGCGTCGTCACTGGTCTCTTGGCGGGCCTCGTCCCGATGTCGACGGTGTCGCGTCCCTTAGATGTGGTGTTGAAACACCTCCGGGCAGCGACTAGGTCCCCCTGGATGGTAGCTACCCATGCCTTCTTAGTGTAGAACTTCATCTTCAAATGGACGGTGGAGGGTACCGCTGTTAGTTCCGCCAGTGTTGGTCTCCCCAGGATGCAGTTGTAGAGGGACGGGCAGTCGATGACGAGGAAGCGTACTTTAACTTGTCTTGTTGCCATACCCTCCCCGAAGGTAACCATGAGCTCAACATATCCCCAAGGCTTGGAGGTCGAGCCATTGAAGCCCTACAAGTCTGAACCTACATATGGCGAGAGATGGGAGTCGTCCAGCTGCAGAGTCCAGAACAATTGACTGTACATCACGTCGACAGAACTTCCTTCGTCGACGAGGATGCGGTGCACATCAAAGTTATCCATTCTTGCTCTTATCAGTAGGGGAATGACTGTGTTGGGGGCTCCCCCGGGGAGCTCTTCCAGGTAAAAGGTGATAGGCTCCGACCTACCCTTTACCCTTTCAAAGGTTACTGTTTGCAGGGGTGCCACGTTGACCAGTTCGTCCAGCTTTCTTTTAGCCGAATTGATAGTCAGGTCGTTGAATCCTCCACCATTGATGACCATGGCGGAGGGAAAGTGTTCCCACCTGCTGTGTGTCGTGAGCGGCTCCTGCAGGTGCTCGGGGACGTAGAAGTCCTCGGGTCTGGTGACGGAAAAGGCGGTCTGGACGGGGACCGACTCGTCAGATGGTCGAGCGTCTTCCTCCGGTTCTCTCAACTTCTGGGCGTCACGACGAGGAGCTTCGTTTCGCCGGTATTGGGCGAGCCTCCCTCCCTTGATGAGGGTTTCGATGGCGTCCTTGAGGTGGACGCAATCTTCAGTCAGATGACCATGGCTCCTGTGGTACTGACAATATTTGCTCTTGTCTGCTCTGGGCTTGGTAGGAGCAGGTCGGGGGCATTTGACGCCGCCGTCTTTAAAGTCCGTGCTGGCACACTCCGCCAAAATGCGCTCACGGGAAGCCGTGAGCGGAGTGTATTCGGTAAAACGCCCCGAGGGTCCTCTTTGCTCCCGGACTTCTCGGGGTCTGTCCTCTTTTCTTTTCTCCCCGGTTCGTCGAGGAGGAGCAACTTCCTGGCGCAGGTTGCTGCTGGATCCGCGAGTCCTGGGGTCACGGGCTCTGTTGGCCGCCTCCCTCTCCTCGTAATCCATGTACGCCCGGGCCTTCTCGAGGAGGGCATCAAATGTTTTAGGTGGCTCGATGCCCACTGCCTTTCTGAATTCTGTGCCGGGGAGGAGCCCCCTCTCCAGTAAATATCTTTTCATGTGGTCCGCGCAGGGGACCTGTATGGCTTCGCGGTTGAAGCGATTGATGAACTCTCTCAAGGTTTCATCCTGTCTCTGGATGATGGCCTCGAGAGCCACCTCGGTCTTTGGGTATCTCCGAGACGCAATGAACGAACTGATGAATTGGTTCTTTAGGTTTCTCCACGAGGTGATTGATCCCGGAGAGAGGCCTTTATACCAGTCCATTGCTGCCTTTCTGAGGGTCGTGGGGAACAACCGACATTTGATGGGTCCCCCGACATTATGGTAGTGCAGCATAGCCTCGAACCCGTCTATGTGGTCGATCGGGTCAGCGACTCTGTCGTATTCCTTCAGATGTGGAGGCTTCTCCATGCCCGGGGGAATGGGCGCCTCTATGATGGCCTGCGACAGGGGACCGCAGGGGTCGTCCTCGTCAGTTCGCTCCGGGGATAAGGATGGGGACCTATAATATTGTCGAGCCCGACGGTCCTGGTCGTGCTGGGCATCTCTCGAGCGTGGTGCTCGCTGGTTGATTCTTCCATGCCCGTCTCCGGAGTGTCTTCTTTCTTATCGTGTGGGGGCGTGGCCGCGTCCCCCGACTTCAATGATGGGTTGCCTCTCCAAAGGGGGCCGTCTCCCCGAGGGTCGGGGTGACGGGCTTCAGGAGGTATCTCTGTAGTGTCTCCGCGGGGGAGACGGGAGATGTACCTCCGTTACTCGAGGAGGTGGAGTTTGGGGCCTCCTGTGTCTCCTCGCAGGTCTTCGATCGTCTTCTAGTGTCCTCAATCTTTCCCCCTGGGCGAAGATGAGGTAATTCGTCTGATTGATCGCCGCGAACAGCGCGTGAGTTATGGCATCTGCCCCGGCGGGGACAGGGACTTCCTAAAATTGGGCAGCTCGGTGGCTTGTGGGAGCTACGTTGTCTTCTTTGAGCGGCAGAGGGACTGAAGAGGATGATGCAGTAACTCTGTCGCGGTGGGCTGAGGGCCCGGGGTTGGCGCCCCCGGGGAGCGTGTTGTGACCGGGGTTATCGGCGTTATCGGTGAGTCCATTCTTATTGGTGAGGCCGTTGTTGGCATCGACGACGCGAATGTTTTGATCATCACGAACTTGGTCAGCCATGACGGTAGGAGGTGATTTGAGCTTTGGTCTTCGAGGTTTTACAACACGGGGAAGCTAGTTTCCCACAGACGGCGCCACTGATCTTACTGGATCAGACTTGGACCGTCACGACTGGCTCCGAGCGAAAGTTGAACGAGGTGGGGGGTACCTGCAAGGCACTCCGATGCTAAAGTGAGTGATGGTACGAGCAGGCAAAAAATGTGTGTATGGGTAAAAGAATGAATACCTGACCCTCTAGGAATAGAGGATATTTATAGCCCCCAGTGCAGGGCCAAGGTCCCTTCATTTGGGCCGACCAGGACTGGCCCAATAAAGGAACTGCCAGGTTCTACGTGTGTAGTGGGGACCCGCACGTGGTCCCCTTCCTGGTGATGCTCTGCGAGAAGTACGGAGGGACGAGGAGGCGGTCTTTCCGGAGTTCAGGTGATGGAGTAACAGTCATAGTCTGCCCTACGAGGAGGGTGCTCGAGCTGGGCTCGAGCTGGATTTCATGTGGTCGAGGACGTCATGCTCGCGGGCAGCGGCAGGCAAGGTTGCAGCTTCTGGTCGACGCGCTGGCGGGAATCTTCGAGCGTGCGCTCCTTGAAGAGTTGCTTGGATTGGGCCTTCGTTCTTGCTCTTGGGCCAGGACGGGCCCAGTCCAGAACAAACTTTGTCCTTACAGGTCTTATGTTTGAGACATAGTGGACCATTATGTCTCTCTTTAACCAATTTTCTCTTACAGACCTCATGCTTGAGAGAATGTGGATCTTTATGTATCACCTATAATACATGAAGGATTGTCGACTATTATATTAATACTTAAGTCCATATTGCATTAACAATTACATCCCATTTGACTATGACTATTAAGAGAGAACCAAAAAGAAGTTAGGCGAGGTCACACATGATTTAAATACATAGGAAAACTCGTCGACTCCCTCATATATTACAGTAGATTACTCATCAAAGTATGTTCCTTGAAACCCACAAGAGTATCCCTATCACAATAGCCTTCAATCTCATTAAGGTCACTAACCACATCTTCTATATTGAAGGAATGAGTCACCCATTTCACTCCTAGTGGATTAGAGTCAAGATAAATGTGGTTGGCATTATAGGAAAATATCCTGATATCTTTAGGGAGAGAAATATTTCTAACTCAAGGGTTAGGTTAAGGTATCACTTATTTACATATCAGAAAACCTAAAAGGTATTACTTGACTAATTCCAAGTAGAGTCAACCTCTATTGCACTCACCACGATTACATAAATTTTATTACTTGTATTGAGCTTATTTTATATCCCTTATGAAGATACTTACTTAGTATACGAGATTAATCATATGGTCGATAGTTTACATAAATTCAATATTAATAGTCATTTTCTAGCATCCCTATTAATGATATAAGACTCAAATTTATATGAGGCACAATTATGTAACCGTAAGTTGAATGATCCATATAAGGGGTTTAATAATGTATGTGTCCCATTATGAGAATATGTTATTGAAGTGCGATAATGAGAACCAAATTAATAGAGTTCAAAGTGGATGATTATTAACAGTTTTATTCAGTGATCTTGACCATCCTCTAGTCATTGGTTATTTGATGTAAGAGTCGTTATTATAAATTCATAGTAATAACTATATTTGTGTGATGTTGTTAATAGTTGTTTTTGAGTAGTATGTTATGTGTCTTCAATATGACAAATACAAGACATTGTATAAATGACTATATTATTGTTATTTATTTGCTTATATGGGTTGAACTTGAATTCTCACGTATGAAATATTTACGAGTAATAGTGGTTTATATAATAGATTGCGTGCCTTCATGATAATTTTGGTTTTAAAGTATGATTTTAAAAGTTGGAAAACTTGTCCCAATGTTTATTGTTCGTTCAAGCTCTATCTATCTCACTTGAGATTTTAGGGTTTTTACTATTAAATGATGAAAACTATTGTGTGTTATTATAATTAATATTGTGGTGTTTTTTATTTGAAGGTGATTTAAATAAAAGGTCTTATTATTTTCAATTTGTATTTGTTTAGAAAAAACTTTTTCGGTAAATATTAACGACTAAGCGATTTTGAGGTATAGAGTGTCACATACATCGTATGAGTATTGCACTAATATAAATTCCTATCACAGATGTAAATACATTTAAAATGTCAAATAATAATAAAGGAAATAAACATATACAATCACATTTGAAGTGAGAGTCATGTCTCACTTCTCCATTTATAATGATTTTCTTTCCATCTCGGTTGATATATATCAAATGTAAATTTTAGTGTCTCAAATCATGTGTAAGATATTCTTTGTACCATTTTGCTGTATCAGTCGGTATACGCTTCAGATTATCATTAAAATCAATATGATAAAGACCCCAATTTCCAGAATAACCCGCTTGAAATTCAAATGTATCAAATGCTGCCCATAAAAAGTAACCTTGAACATTTACGCCATCACTGTCAATTTAAATATAGAAAATATATTGAAGATGAGTCATATTGTTTTTTCAGGTATGAACACTTTAAATTTTTGATTGATTTTTTATATTAAAGATATTTAGAACATGATGTCAATTTATTTTTATCACTTTTTAAACTATCTCAACACAATATCTAAATATTAAGATGATTGAATAACTACGTGAAACCACTTTTTACTATCAATTCAAGATCATTGACCTTTATTATAATTTAACCTATTAGAATTTAATTCTTTTCATTTCAAAATATTCTTGAATCAATTCATAGTAAAAACCAATACAATATAGTTAATAAACATTTTTAAATTTTTTATTACTCTCCTTTACTTAAGTAACAATATTAATAACGTTTGTGATATATATACACATAATATAATAAATAAAAGATTCTCACAAAAGCAACATTAGATCATACATAAATAAAACATATGTACATATATAATAGCTAAAAGAAATACATTCAATTCTAAAAATAATCAACTTTATCATAATATATTTATATTTATTTAGTATCAATATAGTTTTAGGGATAAGTAAAAATAACTTACTTAATTGCTGCCTTGGTAGCATTTAAATGTGCGGCAACATAAGCAATGCGGTGTCCGTCTTTCAGTGGATTTGAGATTTTTGAAGAAGCAATACCTAGATAAATAAGATTTCATAAATATTATACCAATTAATCTTTTATAGAATAAATTAAAGATATTAGTTATACTACTTTAAATGTGATAAAAAAAAAAGCACCACCAACCATTTTCTGTGATGTAGACTTTGGGATTTTTGTATTTTTCCTTAATGTAGATTAAAAAATTATATAATCCTTCAGGATAGACATTGCTCCAACCGTATTGATCCTACAAATCATCAACATTGAACAAAAATTAAAAATATCACAATTATGTTATTGCTTTAACAACATGTGTCATTATTCTAAGTTCTTATCAATATTTTCTCACCTTGAAACCAAGGATTTTCCCTTCCACATTAGAAGCTTCAGTTATGAAGTAAAGTCCAAAAGTTAGTTCATAAATAAATCATTATATATTATAATTTTGCATGTAAAATAACAAGAATTTAATTGGTAGAGTTTGTGATGTCAAATTAATTGAATTGTTTTTACATTGACATGATTTTTATACCATTTTTCCTCTTTAAAATTAGAATTTAATTTAAGAAAAAAATTACCTTCTGAAACCGCTAAAGCATCATAATTGTCAGCTGTAATCTTGGTTCTATTTGGTTCATGTCTAGCAAAGTGAGAAGTATAATAATTAATTCCAATAAAATTTGTGCTTCCTTTTAACATGTATTTCTCCTTTTTAGTGAATTTTGGTAGTCTATTCCCCACAAACTCTTTCATTATTCTTGGATAATCTCCATTAAACACTGGATCCAAAATCCTACACGTTGGAATAGAATACAGCTAAATATCTAATACGTATATGTAATTATAATTTAAATAAGACATAAAAATAGTTAAATAAAATAACATTGAATTTGTGATACTAACCATCCCCAATAAAAATCCATTAGCCTTTGAGCAGCAACCACATCTTCAGGGTTAGAACTGTAAGGAACATATCTTCCTGATGTAATAGCAAGTCCAATTTCTCCCCCTTGTATTGCCTATTTTAAAAACATTTAATTAATGTTACTAACTGTCAATATCATTTTTTAATTTAATTAAATAAATTATAAATGTTATTAATATTATTATTATTACTATTATCAACTCTTTGTATTCTATCTATTCACTCATGTTGTGAATAATTGGTAAACTAAATATATTTTAAGTTAACATTCATATAGTATATAATTTTAACATAGAATGTCTAAAATATGTCTTACTTGGAATTTTTTTTTGTATAACTTTGATGTAGTAGCGTGGGCAAGAAGGAAGTTATGAACTAAAGTATATGTTTGTGTACATATTTTAGTATTTGTGCATGTCTGATCAGTAGATGAATTTTCAATATTGAACATGTACTGAACTAATGCTGCAAATTCTACTTCATTGATTGTAGTCCAATGTTTCACCCGATCTCCATATGTTTTGAATAAGAGTTCACTATAGTCTTTGTAATATTCCCTGAAATTTGTTTTTATATAAATAATATAAGCATAAATTTTAAAATTCCATAATCACGGTGTAAACTAACTTTAAAATTAAATAAATAAATTAAAAATAAAATATTAAGATGACATTGAAGAAAATTTACACAATAGAGCGATTTAAGAAACCACCGTAATTTTGTTTAAGAGCTAACGGATAGTCAAAGTGCATGATACCCACAAAAGGTTCAATACCTATACATTTAAATGAAAAATGAATTATGTAAAAGCAAAAAAAAAAGTGTGTATTTTAAATAAAAAAAACTCTCATTGAATCTAATTATTGCAATGAATATTAGATACTTCAAGTCATACCATTTTTTAGTAACTCATTGATCAAATTGTTGTAGAAATTGATACCTTCTTGATTTATACCTCCTTTCAATGTTCCATCTATATAATCAATCATTAAAAATAAACAGAAAAAATAAGTGTAATAGTATTATTATGTATTTCAAGAAGAAATATATTATAAAATTAATTTTTTAGCATTTTAAAATGATTATTTTTCTCATAACTTTTGTAGCAGCAACAACAAATATCAAACTATAATTTCGTGAAGAAAGACATTAATAAGAGTCATTTACAAAATTAGCATAAATGTAACACATATATGACATATTATATATATTTAAATCGAGTTTCGACGAATTGAAATAACATTTAAAATGAAACAAAAGAATAACTTAACGAATAAATATAAAATCTTAAAATAAATCGGTTGAATAAAAGTATAATTTAACCTAATTAAATGTATAAAATTATATTTATATTTATAGATTAAAGTGTCTAACATTTGTATCTTAAGAGGAAAAAATTAAATACAAAAATTTAAAAGACCAAAGTAAAACTTAAAAACAACTTAAATGACCAAAATTCAAATTTTAATTTTTAAAAACTATAGAGAAATGGGATTCCTTGCTTAATTTCCAAATTAAAACTTTGTATAATATTTTTTCTCTTTAATATTAATCAAAATTTTGGTGCAAATCAAATATAAAGATCAAACCAAAATAAATATAATTTCAAAAACAAGTTAGGAGAACATAATTTATGCTCAAACTTAATTTATTATAGATTGAAAGATAGAATTAAAAGGAAGGACCAAAGCAGGAAAGATAACTCAAATATTTAGTCATTTAACATTTTTCTTTCGAGAAATATGTTAACTAACTTTTTTATAAAGTCAAATTTAGAAATTTAATATGTTATTGTAAAAAAAAATTGTTTTAATTTGAAAATATTACCTGGTAATATTCTATTCCAAGAAATGGACATTCGATAAGAATTTACTCCAAGTTTTTTTATATGTTGCACATCCTCCTACAAAACCATACATATTAAAATAAAGAAAATAAGTTCAAAAACTTAATTATCCTAAGTTGTATACTTTTTTAATTTATTTTAACATTATCGGTCTATTATATTTAAATAAAGCAATAATGTTAGGTTGATGGTTAGAGTCAAGAGTAATATTAAGTACTATAATACATAACATTTACAAATATAAAAAATAACACTTATAAAAAAACAATAAAATTCATATATGGTGAGCTCACCTTATATCGTTTATAATGTTCAATTTTTGATGAAAATTTATCGGCATCTAAAAACTGACCTGCTTGTTAAGAAGAAAGAAAAAAAATTATGAGTGTTAATCATTATATTGGGGATTATATTTTAAGATGGATAGAAAAAATCAAATAGCAATACCACATATTCCAAGATGAATAGAAAAACAAAATTTAACCATTGAAATTAGAGATCATATTATAAATGGTCATAAAACTAAGTTGTTTGCCACAAATCCATTATATATTATCTCATTAGTAATTTGAGTATGTTACTTCAAAGAACAAAGGTCAAGTTTATAAGAAAGAATTGTAAAATAGTCATATCACCAATATTTATAGTAATTTCTACAATTTCTTAAAGTTGTTTGTTACTTCATCTATGAACTTCTTTCGATAATTTAATTTTAAAAATACTTTGATCAATTGAACTTTCGTTGAATACTAGTACTCTAAAGACAGTTAAAATTTAAACTCACTTTAAAATAATTAAGTACTCCGTATAAAAATAAAATAACATAAAATGACTGATTATTGGGCATTGAAGTATTCACATATGCATTCCCACTATAAATATATGTTTCAAACCTTTATTTTGTTCAACTATATCGTCCCATATACCAAGCCCCCTTCCTCCTTCATGAGATGCTCCTTCAATCTAAAGTTATCAAAAGTTATTAATAATAATTAGCTTTTATAATTTTAAATCATTTAATATATATTTTAAAAATGTACCTGAAGAGCAGAAGATCCGGTACCAAACAAAAATCCATGCGGAAATGATTTTCGATTCGGAAATTTTGAAGAATTCAAAAATTTCAATATAGGTTCGTATGGATTAGATGTATTTTCTCCTCCAATCTATAAAAACTCAGCAAGAAAAACATGTTAATTAATAAAGAATGCTAAAATAAAATAATTATGATTTATTTAATATTATCGTGTATATGAATAAACTAATTAACTTATTTAGAAGTACCTGTGAAGCAAATAAGTCATATTTGATTGTCTTCTGCTTGTGAAGTAGGTCTGCAATAGTAACATATCCAAATAGATTAGAAATAAATATTTAAAATGATAAGAGTTCAATAAGTTGAAACAGAAGAAATATATAATAACATGGTTCGATCGCGATAAAAGATTGAATTATATCTTTTTACATATGAGTAATTTTAACTTTCTTAAATGTTTAATGATTTAAATTAAAAGACTTATTATTAAAAAAAAATACATACGGCCAGATGCTTGATAAGGGATGTTGAAAAGCAAAACAAGAGACAAGATTGCAATAGTAGTTTTAGAAATTCTGAAAGATGACAAAATCTCCATTTTCAATGATGAAGAGAATGTTCAACTTTGATATAAAACTCAAAATTTTAATTTATTTATAGTGGAGATAATAAATAAATATAGCTTTCTATCCTACGACAACATATTAGATCACTTTCTAATTTAAAAAAGAACAGACTAGTCTTTTCAACAAAAATATATTGAGTTGTCTGAAATTTCTTTAACCTTTTTTTACCACCCATTTATTTTTTGGCGAACATAAATCTTACTATATATAGACTTTCCAACAAAATAACATTGTTACTCAGTTTTTTTATATAAAATAAAATATAGTTTGTTTGTTACAAGTGTACATTATCACCTTAAAAATATACTTGCATATATTACTTTAAAAAAAAAAATATATATATATATATATATATAAAAAAGGACTGAGTAATAAACTTATTCAAAGTAAGTGATAAATATGATCTACACTTGTTCATCATCATCTTTAATTATTTATAGTTAACTTCGGTTGTTTTTAAAATATTTTTAAAATATTACTTTGTGACTTAAAAACTAATATTACTTATGTTGTTAATAATTTATAGAAGTTATATAACATTACAAGTGTTCACCTTCGTAAGCGAGGTAGACATAATGAGAAACATTTAATTCATGTTATTTAATTTTACTTTATATCTTGTTATCTAATGTATTGTTAATTTTATACTAATGTGTTTATCCACAAAAAAAACACGTATACTAATGTTCATAAATTCTCTACATGTTGGTCTAACCCTTAGAAATAAATAGTTCTATTACAACTTGATATTTGTGTCGAAATATCTATTAATACCTTAGAAATAAATAGTTTTATTACAACTTGATATTTGTATCAAAATATCTATTAATAATAATATGACATTTCTTTATTATGTTTATTTTTTAAAATAATAAAGTCAATGAAACAATTAGTTTGTTTGATAAAGCAGCAAGTGTGACTTAATTGTGATACTTCATTATACATGAGAATAATATTCTTAAAATATTTGTAGTTAAGCTTTATTGTGAAACAGGATAACATTAAAACATTGAGACTATTATGTGGATAGAGTGATGATCATATCTCAAAGGTCATGGATAAAGAGTTATATAATTTTCACATAGGTATAAAATATTTACACTCCATTGACTCTCTATGAGAACTCTACGTATAGTTTTATGCAAATGTCGTGAGTTATTCTCATGATGATAGTGGTGTACTTAAAAATAATCAGACTTTCATAGATGTGACTGTCGGATATAAGAGGTATAAAGTTTTAAGAAATTTTATGTGTGTATCTTAATTGATGTTTGTGGTCTCTTTTATTCAGGGTTTTACCAGAATTTTTGAAGATATATGTTATAATATTATTATTTTTTCTATCATCTAAGAGTAATACTTCAACCATTTTCATGTATCATATGCTATTCTAGATAGGGTTCAAGCTTATTTCCTAGATAATAGAACATTCCTTTGAATAACAAATACAACAGTGGTATTTCATCTTCTGACGTCATTGTTCTGGCTTCATTAAGGAATATCACTATAAAATATTTCTTCCTTATAGGATTTCACATTTTTGGGGCCTTTTCCACTCTTAGGCTAAAATATAGGGCTAGCACTGAGTAAGAATACTTCTCACTATCTTTGAACCCTGAGATGGGTTAGTTCTCTCTTCTTATCTATTGTCATCAACTCTACAATCTTCCTCTTCAATTCCCTTGAAAAACAATTTCAGATGCGAAAATCCTCTAGTGATTAATTCAATAAAATGATAATCTCTAGTGACATAGACTACGAATGATCAATTTCCCTTTATGGCCCCCTATTCTTTATTGCTATCTTTGCCTTTGTTAGGGACCATAACGACCTTAATTGTCTTCATTGGTGGTGGACCATCTATATGGGAAAAGCACTTTCTACGTGGGAATTTACTCCGCCTACTAGACTTTAAGGGAGAATCATGGTGCGTAACACCATGTATAATACGCATCTAGAATATATATTATACATATTGTTAATTGGTAATGACACAACCATAAGTGTCTAACGGCATCTTTATATACATGTCTATAGAATAAAAATAAAATATATGATACATGTTGTTGTACCCCAAAAATTTTCCTCCTATTTTTACTCAAGACATGCTCATTGAGATTCCCAATTGCTCAAAGATGACCAAGAATTGACCAGACAAATTCTCCTTCTAGGCAATGAATCTCTAATTAGGGTTTCACTTTTCATCAAGATGTATGAGCTCCAAAGTTATCAAATGTTTTCCATTGTCCTAATATGCCTTCAAGATAGTCCATGACAAATTTCATATCTTGCACTACAAGTTTGCTCAGTCAATTGCTCAAGTGTTTGAAAATCAATTGTACTAGGTCAAAAGTTAATTGTGACCCATATACAGTCAAACTTCAAGATTTTTGGTCAACATTTTAAAGTGATATTCATTATTTGATCAAGGGTTGATCATGATTCCTTAAGAAATGCTCCTAATCTATCAAAAGTCAAGAATTGCTAAATTAGGGTTTCTATAGGAAAAGTCAATTGAATTTTGACCAGGCATAACTTTCACATAGTTTATCCATTTTTACCAAACCAAATCTCATTTTGAAGAGAATATCGTTCCCTACAACTTCTCTTTTGTCCTCAAGTCCAAGAAATGTACCATTTGAAATATACAAGCTCATACATTACAGATCATTTTCAGAAAGTCAATAAAAGACACTTTTTGTCAAGACCATTTACATCAAGATAAAGTTTTCAAATGAAAAGATGATTAAAAGAGAAAGTGTAGAGGAAATCTTGGGATTTCCAGAAAGTCCAAGATCATCTTCAAAATATGAAATTTGAGCAAGTTATGAAATGCACAATTTGGGTAATTTTCAAGAAAATGCATGAAATCTCAATGGAGAAAATTTGTGATTTAAAGTTATTGGGCATAACTTTTTGGAGTTAAAATATGTTCATGATGTGTCCAATGACCTCTAAATCTATCCATGTTTTTTTATTGTTATTTATTTAAATTTTTATTCATTTAAATATGAATTAAATCAAATAAAAACTAAATAAAATTGCATAAAATAGTAAATATTGGTCATGGCAATATGGGCTGATGGTTTGAATTATTTTTGGCTCCAAAATTTCGTGCAAAGGACGTCAGGTGCATTGCACCTCAAAATGGGCAATAATTTGCATTTTTAGAACTTTTTTAATGTGTTTGATTTTGGTTTGAAAGAAGGCCATTATGAGTAGATTCTTACCATCTTTGCTAGCCCTCTTCTTCCTCTATAAATACAAGACCAAGGCATGAGTAAAGGACACAAAAAAATCATTGCTACAAAGCTCTACAAAATTCTCAGAAATTTCTCAAAGTTGCAAAATTCTTAACTACACTTCCAGGTGCTCTCAAGAAAAACAAAGGATCCGTTCATCTCTCCGATGCTCCCCAAGAGTTGAACTAGGCTCATAACCAAGCCCTTCCACGTCTAGAACTCTCACATCCAATCATACCAATTTTGGTAAAATTTCTTGAATCTCAAATTCTCTATTCATCTCATATAAATTATTTTTGTACATTGATATGTGTTTGTGAGACCATTTAGAACAGGGTAGGACGATCGCATGTGCATATGAACACCCTATGCACAAGATGCCATGGTTAGGGCTATAAGCTTTTTGAGTTTCAGATTCTGTGATACGGGGACTTTCAACCCAAACCCATGATAGGCCTCATGGGAGAGATACACATGATTCTGAAGATTTTTCTCCGCGCCTGAACTCTCTTGCTAATGGGCCTGGGATTTTGCTTAGCGCATCCCTCCATTTTCTTTACAACATGGCCCATTCTTTTTTTTTTTGCTTTAATTATTTTTTTATTTTCATTTCAATTAATTCTTTTCTATCAAAAAAATCATAAAATCACAAAAATATAGATTTAGTTCTTTTCTTTTAATTAATTTAATTTTCATAAATAAATTTAATTTAACTTAATCATGTTTTAGTATTTATTTCATAGTTAATTTGTAATTAATTTAGACATAGGTCTTAAATATTAAAATCAAATCACGAAAATACCAAAAATATTTTTCTTAATACTTAGACTTTTTAGGACATTTGATTTTCTTTCTAAACAATCTCTTCTCATTTTTATCTTTTTTTATTTTTTTATTTAAATTCTAGAAAGAATGTATAGGTCTCACATTTGATTTTGTAATAGTTAGCTATTTTTCTTTTGTTATTTAAATTCTAGAAAGAATGTATAGGTCGCACATTTGATTTTGTAATATTTAGTTTATCTTTTCGCATTTTTTTTCTAAATATTGTAACTGCTCATGGGATGTAATAGAGTAGGATTTACTTTCCGCACTTTATATTTTATGTACAATATTACTGTTAGTAAATAGGATTGTATGGAAAGACTGAAAACAAAGCGCTAGCAAACCTAATAACAAAGATAAATAAACTGAATTGAATCACTTGCACATGCGCACCTCTAGGGTACCCCACTTTGGTTTCCTTCAAAAAATAGTCACAACTCTCGAAACGTGAGAGGATTTAGTGACTATCCTCCAGTTTAAAGATCACTAGTCCCTCGATGGCCCTCTCGATGTTGTCTCAGTTAAAAGTGATCTCAGAACTTTAGAGTGGTTACTAAAGCTTCTTGCCAAGATGCCTTCGTGATTGTAACGTCCCTTCGATTTTCCCTCAAACATCCAACGATAGGGCTTCCTACTCACTAATAGTAGGATAGCACTATCTAAAGGATAGGAGGAAAAGAACGAACCTTTTCGGGTATAAGTAGATAGTTTTTAGATGTTATGCTCAAAACAAACTTTTTACAGTTACACCTTTCAAAAACAATTTTCAAAAACATTTACTTTATCAACACTCTTGAGGACCGATACAAGAGTTAACGTAAAGCAAATCGCCACACTAAGGCATTTTCAAAACAATTTTCAAAATACATAAAGCACAAGCAATTTTTCAAAACATGAGCTAGCATCTAAGAGCCCGTAGAAAACTACGGATGGAAAGGGTGCTAATACCTTCCCTTTCCATAATCTACCCCCTACTCCGAAAATTCTCGAAAAGGTCTTTTTCTGTTCTTTTCACCCTTTCATTAATTTGGATAAAAGAAAAGTCGGTGACGACTCTTGCTTACCGCAACATTTGCAAACACAAACGCAAAACCAGTATTAACAGTCGATTCTGCCAATGTATCACAGAAATGTCGACTCTGCTGGGGATACAATAAAAAGTGGGGTTACTTTAGAGATAGTTTATTTTTAAAATGCTTGGTGTGCTTTGTATGCTTTACCTTTTGGGGATTGTTTGGGTTGTTACTATAGATCCTATACCCGGATCTAGGGCACCTTTTAGGTAAGTAGCAATAGATCGTGGAGACTGTGCAGGGTATACCAACACAGTTAAAGCGATAGCTACGTTGATGTGACACTTTAGTTGGTACCGGTAGCCCTTGAGTAGTCAAGGAGAATACGGGGCCGCTGCATAGTGTCATGAAGCATTAACTAATATTAGAACCTTTAATTGATAAACTTGGCTATTAAGAAGTAGGGAGGTAGTCTTCTTTGGTGTAGTCCTAAGTCTGTTGATACTCGATATACACTCATTGAGATTTGTCTCCCGAGTTTTGTTTGGTGGCAAGTTAATTGTCGATCAGAACGAAACTTGTGGGAAAAATCAGTGATATTAAGATCCCTTAGAACCCGATTAATTCTAGGACAGGTTGAACCAACTATATATTCAAGAGGATACTTACCTACATACCCCATGCAAGCCTAAACCTAAGGCTATTTGTGTGACTTGCTTGCTTTTATTATCTAACAATGTGAATTCCCAGCAGGATTTGTTTATATTCGTTAACCTGGATTTCTTGTAGGATTTACTTGCTTATGTCATTGTATGCTTTTACTTGATGCATAGCATACACATCATAGCATCATACCATAGAATTTTTTAACCATTTCAAGGATCTCAAGGGCTTGTGATCCAGTTTATGATGAGCCAGACGTTTAGCAAGGGGCAAGGGGATTTATTTTCCTCTAGCCAATGCTGTCAAAAGATCAAAGTTTGATAACTTAATTCAGGGGGTATGACCCACTTGATATGGTGAGCTTGACTCTCATATAAGGACATTCAACAATACGAAGTTCTTCAATCAGAGTTGTAGTTGACTCCTAACATTTTCTTGTTTACCCCGCGAAATTCTTGAAAACATTGCATAAACATATCATACATGTTGTTGTACCCCAAATTTACCCTCTATATTTTCATACACACATATCATTGGTTTTATGGTTATGGAATAAAGGTATATTTAGCAAGCTTCGCCAGGTTACAAGTGACGTTTATTTCGCCAATGGATGTTCTCAGAGTATTTTTCATGCTGAAGATCGATTCACCGTTTTGCAACGATTCAGGGTTCAAAGAGTCACAAGTCCAACCCGGTGCGTCATATTCAGGTGTTCTTTCGCTAAGATATCTCTGATAACGTATTCTCAAATTCAGGTTCGGCTCGAGAGGCAATTCTTTAAAGAAGGTCTCCGAATTTGTGAGTTTTCTCGAAGAAATATGGTGAAAAGTGTGCTGAAAGTGCAGTTTTTACGCACTAAAAAATTCATAACTTGAAGATCGTGGCTCATTTTGAACCCGTTCTGGTGGCCAAAATTCCGTCTTGACGTCATCTACGTTTTCATATCTTACGGCTGGAAGCCAATTTCGATCAGAAGGTCTTCAAAATGCGGATTTATCAAGTATTTTTATACAGAAAATTTGTGACAGAAGTTTATTTGCGTCATGTTCAGAAAATCATAACTTGGTCGATTTTCATCTTATCAAGCTGGTTCTGGCGCCAAAATTTTACAAATTGAGTTGACTACATTTTCGCAAGAGGTATTGAGTTCAAATGATATCCAAAAGGCCTTCGTTTTTTCCCCAGAGTGCACGTGACGCGCCAAAAATCCTGAATGCTGAATATTATTTCATTTGGGTCGAAACTTCGAAAATTCATAACTCGATCAATTTTTATCAGATCGGGCCCATCTCTTTACAAAAGGTCACTGACTCAGAGATATACAACTTTTCTTCCAAAGTCAAGATAGGGTTCGGCTCAGATCAATACCAGTTTTTTATTGAAGAACGTGTCAGAATTGACACTGGAGACCAAAATAAGTTTGTCTGAGGCGAAACTTCAAAAATTCATAACTAATTCATCGTTTATTTGATTGAGCCTATTTTCGGACAGGAGTTAGTTCGTGATGTCGGCTACATTTTTTTTTCACATTTTAATTTCAAAAATTGCACTTAAGTCCCTGCGATTTAGCCTGGAAAATCAGACTCAAGTGAATAAAAATCTGCACTATTGCTTGTGGTTATTGAAAGCCCAATTGCACATTCAAAGGCCATATCTTTGCTCTAATTTCCATTATATAATCTCATTCTTTTCACACAAACAGGACATGAAAAAAATCTTTACCACAATTCTGTCAAAATATCAAATTCCTTCAAGAACCCTAAAAACCTTAAAATCCTTGTTACAAACCCCCATCTCACTCCAAACAAATCATCCTTGTTACAAACCCTCATTTCACTACTTCTCCAGTAAGGGTAAGGTTGGTTCGATCTCCAAGATCAAAAGAGTGTAGAAGCATTCATACATGCCATATCGGTTTTAACGTTACAAAATTTCATATATTTGGTTTATTTGTATTTCATGATATAGTAATTTATTTAATGTGTTCATGAGATTCAACACTGCAGATTTAGACAGGGTCTCATGCAGGGTTATTACAAAACACTAAGGCCGGATCATAACAACCACCAATGCATGGCAAGGCAGACATTCTGAGGAGGTTAAGGGCGTGGGTTCTACAGCCACCCCTATTAGTTTTGGTTTTCTTTCTTTCTATTTATCCTTTTACATATTTTCCTTCTTTCTGTTTAAAACCACTTTTTTCATAAAACCTAACATTTTTCACAAACCTTAGATTTTTTATAATAAACTCGAATAATTAATTTTAGATTTTTTTAAATTTAATTTTAGATTTTAAATTAATTTTTGGTTCAACACCCACCCCTGACATTTGTATTATTTGTATTTTCTAACCCTATTTTTTATTGATGTTTCTTCCCCTATCTATTTTTTGGCAAACTTAATTCTTTCTTGTTAATCATTATACATAAACTTTTTTTTTAAAAACCTTTTTTTTAATTAAAATTAATTAGGTTTTAGGTTTTTAATTAATTAACCTTTTTTTAATTAAAACTATTAGGTTTTAGGTTTTTTTTATTAACTTTTTTTTTTAAATTAACTTTTTTTTTTAAATTAACTTCTTTTTTTTAATTAAAATTAATTAGATTTTAGGTTTTTTTATTATTAACCTTTTTTTTCAAAATAAACTTTTTTTATTATTAATTAAAACTAATTAGGATTTAGGTATTTTAATTAAAAAATTATAAAATTAACATTTTTTTTATTAATTAAAATTAATTAGGTTTTTTAGGTTTATTTAATTAATTATCATAAATCATTATATTCATAAAAAATCACCAAAACATTTTCTTTGCTATTTTCATCTTATTTTTATCTTCTTAGATAAAGTGTATAGGACACATTCAACTGTAATAGCGTAGCTTTATTTTTCCCGTATTTTTTATCATTATCACGTAATTGCTTCTGAGATGTAATAGTTTTAGGATTTCTTTTCCGCACTCTTCACTATTATGTAACTGCCCAAAAACACTGTAATAACTTAGGTTTACATTTCCACCTTTATCTTCTGCTACTATGTTTTATGCAATGCTTAGATTAATAGGATTGTATGGAAAGATAAAAATGAACGATAGAAAACCCTAATTGCAAGATAAATATAACTGAAAAAACACATTATTGCATACTTGCACCCCTAGGGTACTCCCCACTTGGTTGCCTCGGAAAATAATGGTTATGTCCCTCGAACGTAGGGATATCTTAGCAAAAGACCCTCAATCTAAAAGTCATCATAAAGATCATAGTCCCTTAACGTCCCTCGAGTTGCCTACGAGAAATTATCTTGTCCCTTGATGTTGCCTATATGATGACAGTTTCTTCGAGCGGCTAAGGTATCCCTATATGTTTCCTTCTATGACCATAACGATGACCCGCGCTTGTCCCTCATACATCCAACGATAGGGCTACCTACTCACTAATAGTAGGATAGCACTATCTAAAAGATAGGGAGAAAATAACGACCTTTTCGAGTATAAGTAGATAAGTTCTTAGATGCTTGCTCAAAACAACTTTTTCACCTACACAAAAACATTTCAAAACACTTTCAAAAACATTCTCCCAGTCAACACTCTTGAGGACTGATACAAGGGTTATCACAAAGCGAATCGCCGCACTAAGACATTTTCAAAATAATTTTTAAAACACACAAGCACAAGCAATTTTCAAAACATGAGCTAAACATCTAAGAGCCTGTGGAAAACCACAGATGGAAAGGGTGCTAACACCTTCCCTTTCTATAATCTTCCCCCCTTACTCAAAATCTCGAAAAAGGTCTTTTTTTGTTCTTTTCACCCTTTCCTTTGTTGGATAAAAGAAAAGTCGGTGGCGACTCTTTCTTACCGTGACATTTGCGAATAAAAAACGCAAACCAGTATTAACAGTCGATTCTGCCACCATATCACACATGCCATTGCATAATAGGTATTACGGGGATAGGTTTCTTATCCCTTCGCTATTTATTTCAGCAAGAAGAAATGGATCTTTAACAAACAATCAAAGATCTTCAAGCTCAGAACACTCAATTCCAGAAAATGTTCCTGGCTCTGGCCAAAAGACAGGAAGATCTGAAAACTCTCATAATCAAAATGAAGACGAAGAAGCCAAAGAAACCGACTGGCATCTTGAATATAGGAATAAGACTTAGAGGACCAGCCAAGCGAGCTCTGGATTCCACGACTCCATCAAATGAGAGGGATAATCAGGAAGAAGACAACAGTTCAGGGTCTGAAGAGGATGAAGCTGACTACTCTGAGGAACAATATCCTCCTGCTGATGATAAGTACAAACAACTCGAAGATCGTCTCAATGCAATGGAGATTCAACAGGTACATGGATTGGACTTTGAAGAGTTGGGAATAGTTTCTGGAGTGGTCATCCCACCAAAGTTCAAGGTTCCCGCATTTGCCAAATATGATGGGGTCTCTTGTCCCAAACTTCATTTAAGATCATACGTCAGAAAGATCCAGCCTCACACTGCTGATCAAAAGTTATGGGTCCATTTCTTCCAAGAAAGTTTGGCTGGCACTCAACTGGAATGGTTCTATCAGTTGGAAGGAACCAATATTCGTACCTGGGAGGATCTGGCTGCTGCTTTCTACAGGTAATACCAATACAATATTGACCTCTCTCCAACCCGTACTCAACTTAAAAGCATGTCTATAGGTTCTAGCGAAGGCTTCAAAGATTATTCCCAGAAATGGAGAGACCTTGCAGGAAGAGTCCAGCCTCCTCTGTCTGATAGGGAGCTGGTATACATGTTTTTAGGTACTTTGTCTGGTCCATTTTTCAATCACTTGATTGGAAGTTCTTCGGCTTGGTTCACCGAACTGATACTGATAGGTGAAAGAGTAGAAGCTGATATCAAGAGTGGTAAAATTCTGATGGTTGCATCTTCTAGTGCTGAGAAGAAGCCATTTGGTGGCAAGAACGAGGCTAATGCTGTATATGTCCAGGAGGGGCGTGCTAGAGGTAACCACAATCAATATGTGGGGGAAATATTGGTCTTTAATCCTACGCCTATGCAATGACACCAACAGGGGAATCATCATAAAGAGGTCACACCTAAGAGACAATTCACCAGAATCAACATGTCACTAGCTCAAGCGTTACAACACATGTTAAAGGCAGAGTTGATTATGTTAAAGGCTCCTCTACAAAATCCCAATATTTCTTCTCTTAGTTACCACCCCAACAAAAGGTGTGCATACCATTTTGATAGTCCTGGACATGATACAAATGGCTGCTGGGCTCTGAAGAACAAAATTCAGGATATGATTGATGCCAAAGAGATTGAATTCGACCCTCCAAAGACTCACAAAGTGATCACTTCTCCTAGGCCAAATCATTGAGAACGTCCAGTTAATTTTTGATTTTTCATTTGTAATTTCATTTTTTGTTCAAACAATTACTGTCATGCCGAACTTTGGTTTTCCCATTAATGCATCGCATATGTTTGTCTTTAATGATTTCATTGTCATTTTATTTAAATTGTTTTCTTGCTTCCTTTATTTGATATTCGACTTTCGATTAAAAAGCTATAAGTCTTTAGAGGGAGGATGACGAAAACGATACCACAATCTCATACAATGTGCTTTTGAATAGACCTTGCTGACGATGTACAAACGTTATTTCAAATCCCAAACAGTGGAGTTATACGAAAGATAATCCCTATTCAACCCATTTGAGCCTAAGAAGTAGGATTTTTTCTTTTCACACAAATTAAAACCCTTAATCATAACCTGGGGCAGGGGAGTTTCTCAGTCAATTCAGACGCGCATTCAGTCACAATCTTCCACTTCGTACATAATGAGTGGCATCGAAGACGTCCTTCCAAATCAAAAGACGGTGATAGGTTCCGCGTAATCATCAAAATAAGCAGTCATTATCTCTACAAATAAAAGTCCATTAAGTCAAAACATGTGAAGGAGACTTAAGAAAAACTGGGGCATCCCGCTGACTATAATCACAAAAGAAACAGTTCAGGCAAAAGATCGGGATAATAAAATAAAAAAAAGGAGGTTCCTACAAATCCTCAACAAAAATGAAGATTACAAAAATGTCTGCCTCTTCAAAATAAACTTTCAGTATTTGAACCATCACTAGAATATCAAGGACAAGATGCCGGACTCAATCGGGATCTAAACGCATAATTAACTGAGCATAGGACTGAAGAACATCATGAAGAATGAGTTGGGTACAAATAAATTTTGAGCCTTTATCCTTTGTTTCTTAAACCGTGAACCAGGCCGCACTACAACCCTTAAAAGTCCTAACTGAAGTATAGGTTAGTTCAGAAGCATACTGTTACAAAAGGTATCCTGACTCCTGTAGGACTTGTTATAAATCCTGAGTTGATATCATCCTCTTGCAAAATTTGTTTTACTAAAAAAATGAATTTTCAAAAACTTCAAGACAAGCATAAACTTTGCATTATTTGAATATCGTTGTTTGCATATAGTTATCTGTTCGACAATAGAGAAATTCACATGACGAATATCTAGTGAACAAAAACTTTCTCAATGAAAAGGTTCACCTCAAGTGGAAAAACACTTCCAACCAAGGGGCACGACATGATCATTGTCCATCATCTGGGGCAGTCAAGTCAAGATTCAAGGAATCTCTCAAAAATGACAAATAGCCAGAGGCAGATCTCCATCTGAATCACTTGGGGCATTAGACATGAATTCCATCAACGAATCACGTACAATCAAGCAAAATCAATGTTCCCTAGTGGATTTCTTCTAAAAAACAATTAAACAGGAATTCCCAACAGAAACATTCTAAATAAACCAAGTCCCCTTCTAGAAACGGTTTAGGTATGATCCAGAGATGGATATTATCCTGATACTTATTCCATACTTCTCTTCTAGAAACAGTTCAGGTACGATCCAAAGACGAATGTTATCCTGATACTTATTCAGATTCTCTTCTAGAAATAGTTCAGGTACGATCTAGAGACGGATATCATCCTGGTACTTACTCCAGATTATCCACTAGAAACAGTTCAGGTACAATCCAGAGACGGTTGTTATCCTGATACTTATTCCAGATTCCATGCTAGAAACGATTCAGGTACGATCTAGAGACGGATGTTATCCTAATACTTATTCCATACTTCTCTTCTAGAAATAGTTCAGGTATGATCCAAAGACGGATATCATCCTGGTACTTACTCCAGATTATCCTCTAGAAATATTTCAGGTATGATCCAGAGACGGATGTTACCCTGATACTTATTCTAGATTCCCTGCTAGAAACGGTTCAGGTACGATCCAGAGATGGATGTTATCCTGATAATTATTCTAGATTTCGCTGCCAGAAACGGTTCAGGTACGATCCAGAGACGGATTTTATCCTGATACTTATTCCATATTTTTCTCCTAGAAACAGTTCAGGTACGATCTAGAGGCGGATGTTATCCTGATACTTATTCTAGATTTGTCCTCTAGAAACGGTTCAGGTACGATCCAGAGACGGATGTTATCCTCATACTTACTCCAGATTCTCCTCTAAGTACATTTCAGATACGATCCAGAGACGGATGTCATTCTGACACTCATTCAACACATGTTTCAAGTACAGTTCAGATACGATCCAGATACGGATGTCATTCTGACACTCATTCAACATATGTTTCAAGTACAGTTCAGATATGATCCAGAGACGAATGTCATTTTGACACTCATTCAATACATGTTCCAAATAAAATTCAGATACGATCAAGAGACGGATGTCATTCTGACACTTATTTCAACATATCTTCAAGTACAATCACGACATAGATTCATCCACAAAATCCCCGCAGATACCTTCTCCAGCAGGTGCAGAGGCAGGGGCATCCTACTACAAGGTCACTGCCATATTCTTAGCATACACCCTAATGGTGTCAGGTATTCTCATATTCCCGACAGAACCAGAATCCCTAACTACTGCTCCGACATTTCGAAAACATTTCGCAGCGAAGTCACCAAGCTTCTCAGGATTCCCCAACAGGTTTTGAACAAAATACTCAAGCAGTTCATGAAGTTTTCCCTTCCCAACAGAGTTTATTTCTCTAACAACAGAAGATTTTCTCCCAGCAATTCAACTTCAACAATATTCGAAGACTTACATTCTTCACCCCCAGCAGCAATTAGGGATTTATTTTCCCTAATTCAACAACAATGCATTAGAACAACTAACATGTTCATACATTGTATTCATACACCATTTTACAAACGTTATAGCATGTGCAGCATAAATGCATATATCACAATCTCGTTTATTTTAAGAGCATCATGAAATTCATACATCATGACATTGCATGAAACTGACTTTACCTTTCCAGGTCGAGCTCACAGACAGACAAACATTATCAACAAATACAACAGGCTACTGATTAATGCCCGAAACTTGACGGGGAAACTATCTATGTGACTAACATTGCCAAGTTCCAGATTAATACATGTAACAAGCCAGGACAACTATCTGTGGACGACTAATTGTAGATTAATACCTGTAACAAGCCAGGAAAACTATCTATATGAGGAGATTGAAGATTAATACTTGTAACAAGAAATAAAACTATCTTTCTTTCTCAGGTCAAAGGTTAATACCTGTGTGATATGGTGGCAAGACCGAAAGTTATATACTGGTTTTGCGTTTTTTGTTTTCAAATGTCGCGGTAAGCAAGAGTCGCCACCGACTTTTCTTTTATCCAACAAAGGAAAGGGTGAAAAGAACAAAAAAAGAACTTTTTCGAGATTTTCTGAGTAAGGGGGTAGATTATGGAAAGGGAAGGTGTTAGCACCCTTTCCATCCGTGGTTTTCCACGGGCTCTTAGGTACTTGCTCATTTTTAAAAACTTTTTGTGTTTGTGTGTTTTGAAAGATTTTTGTTTGCTTAATGGTAACTCTTGTATCAGTCCTCAAGAGTGTGATAAAGCGTTTTTGAAAGTGGTGTTTTGAAAGTGTGTAAGTGTGAAAATTTGTTTTTGAGCAAGTACTTAAGAATAGTCTACCTACTCGAAAAAAGGATGTTCTTTTCCTCATTTCCTTTAGATAGTGCTATCCTACTATTAGTGAGTAGGTAGCCCTATCATCGGATGTTGAGGGACTATCGAAAGGGACGCTATGGTCATTAAAGGAAACATGTAAAGATATCTTAGCATTTCGAAGGGACTGTCATCATATAGGCAACATCGAGGGACAAGATCATTTACCGAAAGGCAACTTGAGGGACGTTTAGGGACTATGATCTTTTATAATGATTTTTATATCAAGGGTCTTTTCTAAGATATCCCTACGCTCGAGGGACATGATCATTTCTGAAGCAACCAGGTGATGAATACCCTAAGGATGCAAGTGTGAGAAGTGTGTTTTTTCAGTTATTTATCTTTTGCATTAAGGTTTGATAACGTTTATTTTCAATCTTTCCATACAATCCTAGTTACTGACAGTAATATTGTACATGAAATGTAACGTACGGAAAATAAAAGCAGAAACATAAACCCTAAACTATTACAACACTTTGGGACAGTTACATAAAAAAAGAGGTGCAAGAAAATAAAGTGCGGAATTTTAAATCTAAAACTATTACATTCATGATCAGTTACAATATTAAAAAATGCGAAAACGATAAACGCACGCGAGATAAAGATGAACGTCTAAAAACCTAAGAAAATGCTAAGTAAACAAAAGAAAATATTTTTTGGTTTTTGTTTTTGCTAAGAAAACCATTGGATAAAAATGAGGAAGATTAAGTTTTAATCCCAATTAATTAAATCAATGCAAACAAAGACTAATCCTAATATATTTTTTTTGTGATTTTTAAGAAAATATTTAGATAAAAAAGAATCTAAGTCCAATTAATTTTGAATTAATAAAAATAAGGTCCAAATAATTAATTAAGTTAATTTACAAATTTAAGGTTAATTCAAGAAAAAAAACCTAAGTCAATTTTATTTTAATTAAAAAAGAAAATTAAAGTATAATTAATTAATTAAAGAAATTAATTACATTAAAATATCTAATCCTATTAAAGAAATTAATTACATTAAAGTTTAAGTTTAGTGAAGGAATCAAAACACTCTCATCCTTTTAGCTTCCTCCTTGTTAATCGTCATCTTGCTAGAATCTTCATTGCTTCTCAGACTCTAGGTAAGATGTCAAAAACATCTCATAGAATACCATACAAAAGAGATATCCTTAATAGCATCCATCTGGTAGACATCCAGGCTTCATCTATCAACCTCAATCATCCAGCTTCTCTAGAGAAGGTCAAAACACCGGGAGACAAATCAAACTTGACCACCCCAGATTTACATATCAGAGACACATGCAACAGAAAAAGAACGCCTCACCAGCAACACCACAGTCACATCCATAGCTCCAAATAACACTTCAACTCTTTCATGTCCAAAATATCATAAAGTATCTTTCCGATCTCATCCAAAACAGAATAGGATGCCTGCTCTGATACCAATTAAAATTTTCGCATACAAATTACAAATGTCTTAACACATGTTGAGACATTGATCTTTGCGTAACAACACATGGATAAAATATAATAGACTGATATAAACCTAATCAGTTTGAAGTCGTGACATATGTTCCAACATCTTTGTACGACATGTTGATCAATCAAGAAACAAAACTGAATAATGCAGAATGATAAAGAACATAAATATATGATGACCCAGTTCAGTGGACACACACCTACTATAGGGGCTACCAAGCTAGGAAGGAAGTCCACTATCAACAATATTAGTTCAAAGTTAAATTCCTCCTTTTACAACTTCTCACCTAATCCCTACCCAATGCAAATTCTACCTAGGAGCATCTTAAATTTGAGAAAGCGATATTCTACTTCCTAAATCACCTCAGTGATATCTAACAACTATAAAGTTCAATCAAGACACTTGACTAACAAACACACTTGGATTTTCTTCAAAGCTTCATCCAAGAACAATATACATTTTATGCTTAAAAGCTTAAGAATGAACAACATATAATTACAACTCTATCGCATCAGTCCTACTCTCATATCAACATAATATTCGAGATGCTCACATATACCAACTCTCCTACAGAGTGGCTTACAAACTCAGCCCAAATAATCTATTTTTTGTATTTTTGACTGATATCTTTTCTAGGTTAATAACCTTCTATTTATAACCATCTTCTGGACATGATTGAGCTTCAAAATCGCATCTGATCTGTAGCAAATAAAGCTGCAGATATATCTCCTAAATTATAGGATTTCTTATCATTAGTTTTCTAATTTTTCTCAATAATTAGAAACTAATAAACTCTTTGAAATCAGCTTGACTCTTCTTCAATCTTCAATTTGAATGCCACCTAAGATATCATAATATTATCAGAATATTCTGCATTAGACAAATCTTAGACCGATCCAACAGCCCAGTCCAACATGGTCAAGATGTTGAATGACTCTGCATAGGACATCTCATCCGACATGTTGCTTCAGTTGGTGAAACATATCAACTCAACATATTTTTTCATAACATAAGACATCTTGTTTAACCTATTTTCTTAGCAAGCTAACTCATCCTATTTAACATATTGCTGCCTAATTTGTTTTACTAAAATTAATGCCAACCATAAAAAGAGAATTAACATAATGTTTTCCTCATTAAAACCATCGTCAATATTTGGCAGTTGTAGATAGTTGTACCAAAAAGTACATAGATCCATAATCATTATTTTGTCAGAACATCAAAGGCTCAACTCATAGTTATGCAAAGGAATGAAGGGATCAAATTGAGAGGTCCTTCCTAAGACAATTTAATTATTACAACTTTAATGATAAAATCAAAGGACTTCTCCAAATCCCTCAACTGATATATTGAGTTTTTGCCATAAAATCAAATGATTTAAAATTAACATATATTTAATCACACGTGATCAACAATCATGCAAACTCGCCTTAACAACTTTGTCCTTACAGGTCTTATGTTTGAGACATAGTGGACCATTATGTCTCTCTTTAACCAATTTTCTCTTACAAACCTCATGCTTGAGAGAATGTGGATCTTTATGTATCACCTATAATACATGAAGGATTGTCGACTATTATATTAATACTTAAGTCCATATTGCATTAACAGTTACATCCCATTTGACTATGACTATTAAGAGAGAACCAAAAAGAAGAGGTGAGGTCACACATGATTTAAATACATAGGAAAACTCGCCGACTCCCTCATATATTATAGTAGATTACTCATCAAAGTATGTTCCTTGAAACCCACGAGAGTATCCCTATCACAATAGCCTTCAATCTCATTAAGGTCACTAACCACATCTTCTATATTGAAGGAATGAGTCACCCATTTCACTCCTAGTGGATTAGAGTCAAGATAAATGTGGCTGACATTATAGGAAAATATCCTGATATCTTTAGGGAGAGAAATATTTCTAACTCAAGGGTTAGGTTAAGGTATCACTTATTTACATATCAGAAAACCTAAAAGGTATTACTTGACTAATTGTAAGTAGAGTCAACCTCTATTGTACTCACCACGAATATTACATAAATTTTATTACTTGTATTGAGCTTATTTTATATCCCTTATGAAGATACTTACTTAGTATACGAGATTAATCATATGGTCGATAGTTTACATAAATTCAATATTAATAGTCATTTTCTAGCATCCCTATTAATGATATAAGACTCAAATTTATATGAGGCACAATTATGTAACCCTAAGTTGAATGATCCATATAAGGGGTTTAATAATGTATGTGTCCCATTATGAGAATATGTTATTGAAGTGCGATAATGAGAACCAAATTAATAGAGTTCAAAGTGGATGATTATTAACAGTTTTATTCAGTGATCTTGACCATCCTCTAGTCATTGGTTATTTGATGTAAGAGTCGTTATTATAAAGTCATAGTAATAACTATATTTGTGTGATGTTGTTAATAGTTGTTTTTGAGTAGTATGTTATGTGTCTTTAATATGACAAATACAATACATTGTATAAATGACTATATTATTGTTATTTATTTGCTTATATGGGTTGAACTTGAATTCTCACGTATGAAATATTTACGAGTAATAGTGGTTTATATAATAGATTGCGTGCCTTCATGATAATTTTGGTTTTAAAGTATGATTTTAAAAGTTGGAAAACTTGTCCCAATGTTTATTGTTCGTTCAAGCTCTATCTATCTCACTTGAGATTTTAGGGTTTTTACTATTAAATGATGAAAACTATTGTGTGTTATTATAATTAATATTGTGGTGTTTTTTATTTGAAGGTGATTTAAATAAAAGGTCTTATTATTTTCAATTTGTATTTGTTTAGAAAAAACTTTTTCGGTAAATATTAACGACTAAGCGATTTTGAGGTATAGAGTGTCACATACATCGTATGAGTATTGCACTAATATAAATTCCTATCACAGATGTAAATACATTTAAAATGTCAAATAATAATAAAGGAAATAAACATATACAATCACATTTGAAGTGAGAGTCATGTCTCACTTCTCCATTTATAATGATTTTCTTTCCATCTCGGTTGATATATATCAAATGTAAATTTTAGTGTCTCAAATCATGTGTAAGATATTCTTTGTACCATTTTGCTGTATCAGTCGGTATACGCTTCAGATTATCATTAAAATCAATATGATAAAGACCCCAATTTCCAGAATAACCCGCTTGAAATTCAAATGTATCAAATGCTGCCCATAAAAAGTAACCTTGAACATTTACGCCATCACTGTCAATTTAAATATAGAAAATATATTGAAGATGAGTCATATTGTTTTTTCAGGTATGAACACTTTAAATTTTTGATTGATTTTTTATATTAAAGATATTTAGAACATGATGTCAATTTATTTTTATCACTTTTTAAACTATCTCAACACAATATCTAAATATTAAGATGATTGAATAACTACGTGAAACCACTTTTTACTATCAATTCAAGATCATTGACCTTTATTATAATTTAACCTATTAGAATTTAATTCTTTTCATTTCAAAATATTCTTGAATCAATTCATAGTAAAAACCAATACAATATAGTTAATAAACATTTTTAAATTTTTTATTACTCTCCTTTACTTAAGTAACAATATTAATAACGTTTGTGATATATATACACATAATATAATAAATAAAAGATTCTCACAAAAGCAACATTAGATCATACATAAATAAAACATATGTACATATATAATAGCTAAAAGAAATACATTCAATTCTAAAAATAATCAACTTTATCATAATATATTTATATTTATTTAGTATCAATATAGTTTTAGGGATAAGTAAAAATAACTTACTTAATTGCTGCCTTGGTAGCATTTAAATGTGCGGCAACATAAGCAATGCGGTGTCCGTCTTTCAGTGGATTTGAGATTTTTGAAGAAGCAATACCTAGATAAATAAGATTTCATAAATATTATACCAATTAATCTTTTATAGAATAAATTAAAGATATTAGTTATACTACTTTAAATGTGATAAAAAAAAAAGCACCACCAACCATTTTCTGTGATGTAGACTTTGGGATTTTTGTATTTTTCCTTAATGTAGATTAAAAAATTATATAATCCTTCAGGATAGACATTGCTCCAACCGTATTGATCCTACAAATCATCAACATTGAACAAAAATTAAAAATATCACAATTATGTTATTGCTTTAACAACATGTGTCATTATTCTAAGTTCTTATCAATATTTTCTCACCTTGAAACCAAGGATTTTCCCTTCCACATTAGAAGCTTCAGTTATGAAGTAAAGTCCAAAAGTTAGTTCATAAATAAATCATTATATATTATAATTTTGCATGTAAAATAACAAGAATTTAATTGGTAGAGTTTGTGATGTCAAATTAATTGAATTGTTTTTACATTGACATGATTTTTATACCATTTTTCCTCTTTAAAATTAGAATTTAATTTAAGAAAAAAATTACCTTCTGAAACCGCTAAAGCATCATAATTGTCAGCTGTAATCTTGGTTCTATTTGGTTCATGTCTAGCAAAGTGAGAAGTATAATAATTAATTCCAATAAAATTTGTGCTTCCTTTTAACATGTATTTCTCCTTTTTAGTGAATTTTGGTAGTCTATTCCCCACAAACTCTTTCATTATTCTTGGATAATCTCCATTAAACACTGGATCCAAAATCCTACACGTTGGAATAGAATACAGCTAAATATCTAATACGTATATGTAATTATAATTTAAATAAGACATAAAAATAGTTAAATAAAATAACATTGAATTTGTGATACTAACCATCCCCAATAAAAATCCATTAGCCTTTGAGCAGCAACCACATCTTCAGGGTTAGAACTGTAAGGAACATATCTTCCTGATGTAATAGCAAGTCCAATTTCTCCCCCTTGTATTGCCTATTTTAAAAACATTTAATTAATGTTACTAACTGTCAATATCATTTTTTAATTTAATTAAATAAATTATAAATGTTATTAGTATTATTATTATTACTATTATCAACTCTTTGTATTCTATCTATTCACTCATGTTGTGAATAATTGGTAAACTAAATATATTTTAAGTTAACATTCATATAGTATATAATTTTAACATAGAATGTCTAAAATATGTCTTACTTGGAATTTTTTTTTGTATAACTTTGATGTAGTAGCGTGGGCAAGAAGGAAGTTATGAACTAAAGTATATGTTTGTGTACATATTTTAGTATTTGTGCATGTCTGATCAGTAGATGAATTTTCAATATTGAACATGTACTGAACTAATGCTGCAAATTCTACTTCATTGATTGTAGTCCAATGTTTCACCCGATCTCCATATGTTTTGAATAAGAGTTCACTATAGTCTTTGTAATATTCCCTGAAATTTGTTTTTATATAAATAATATAAGCATAAATTTTGAAATTCCATAATCACGGTGTAAACTAACTTTAAAATTAAATAAATAAATTAAAAATAAAATATTAAGATGACATTGAAGAAAATTTACACAATAGAGCGATTTAAGAAACCACCGTAATTTTGTTTAAGAGCTAACGGATAGTCAAAGTGCATGATACCCACAAAAGGTTCAATACCTATACATTTAAATGAAAAATGAATTATGTAAAAGCAAAAAAAAAAGTGTGTATTTTAAATAAAAAAAACTCTCATTGAATCTAATTATTGCAATGAATATTAGATACTTCAAGTCATACCATTTTTTAGTAACTCATTGATCAAATTGTTGTAGAAATTGATACCTTCTTGATTTATACCTCCTTTCAATGTTCCATCTATATAATCAATCATTAAAAATAAACAGAAAAAATAAGTGTAATAGTATTATTATGTATTTCAAGAAGAAATATATTATAAAATTAATTTTTTAGCATTTTAAAATGATTATTTTTCTCATAACTTTTGTAGCAGCAACAACAAATATCAAACTATAATTTCGTGAAGAAAGACATTAATAAGAGTCATTTACAAAATTAGCATAAATGTAACACATATATGACATATTATATATATTTAAATCGAGTTTCGACGAATTGAAATAACATTTAAAATGAAACAAAAGAATAACTTAACGAATAAATATAAAATCTTAAAATAAATCGGTTGAATAAAAGTATAATTTAACCTAATTAAATGTATAAAATTATATTTATATTTATAGATTAAAGTGTCTAACATTTGTATCTTAAGAGGAAAAAATTAAATACAAAAATTTAAAAGACCAAAGTAAAACTTAAAAACAACTTAAATGACCAAAATTCAAATTTTAATTTTTAAAAACTATAGAGAAATGGGATTCCTTGCTTAATTTCCAAATTAAAACTTTGTATAATATTTTTTCTCTTTAATATTAATCAAAATTTTGGTGCAAATCAAATATAAAGATCAAACCAAAATAAATATAATTTCAAAAACAAGTTAGGAGAACATAATTTATGTTCAAACTTAATTTATTATAGATTGAAAGATAGAATTAAAAGGAAGGACCAAAGCAGGAAAGATAACTCAAATATTTAGTCATTTAACATTTTTCTTTCGAGAAATATGTTAACTAACTTTTTTATAAAGTCAAATTTAGAAATTTAATATGTTATTGTAAAAAAAAATTGTTTTAATTTGAAAATATTACCTGGTAATATTCTATTCCAAGAAATGGACATTCGATAAGAATTTACTCCAAGTTTTTTTATATGTTGCACATCCTCCTACAAAACCATACATATTAAAATAAAGAAAATAAGTTCAAAAACTTAATTATCCTAAGTTGTATACTTTTTTAATTTATTTTAACATTATCGGTCTATTATATTTAAATAAAGCAATAATGTTAGGTTGATGGTTAGAGTCAAGAGTAATATTAAGTACTATAATACATAACATTTACAAATATAAAAAATAACACTTATAAAAAAACAATAAAATTCATATATGGTGAGCTCACCTTATATCGTTTATAATGTTCAATTTTTGATGAAAATTTATCGGCATCTAAAAACTGACCTGCTTGTTAAGAAGAAAGAAAAAAAATTATGAGTGTTAATCATTATATTGGGGATTATATTTTAAGATGGATAGAAAAAATCAAATAGCAATACCACATATTCCAAGATGAATAGAAAAACAAAATTTAACCATTGAAATTAGAGATCATATTATAAATGGTCATAAAACTAAGTTGTTTGCCACAAATCCATTATATATTATCTCATTAGTAATTTGAGTATGTTACTTCAAAGAACAAAGGTCAAGTTTATAAGAAAGAATTGTAAAATAGTCATATCACCAATATTTATAGTAATTTCTACAATTTCTTAAAGTTGTTTGTTACTTCATCTATGAACTTCTTTCGATAATTTAATTTTAAAAATACTTTGATCAATTGAACTTTCGTTGAATACTAGTACTCTAAAGACAGTTAAAATTTAAACTCACTTTAAAATAATTAAGTACTCCGTATAAAAATAAAATAACATAAAATGACTGATTATTGGGCATTGAAGTATTCACATATGCATTCCCACTATAAATATATGTTTCAAACCTTTATTTTGTTCAACTATATCGTCCCATATACCAAGCCCCCTTCCTCCTTCATGAGATGCTCCTTCAATCTAAAGTTATCAAAAGTTATTAATAATAATTAGCTTTTATAATTTTAAATCATTTAATATATATATATATATATATATATATATATATATATATATATATATATATATATATATATATATATATATATATATATATATATATATATATATATATATATATATATATATATATATATATATATATATATATATATATATATATATATATATATATATATATATATATATATATATATATATATATATATATATATATATATATATATATATATATATATAAAAGTTTACATAAATTTTAAAAATGTACCTGAAGAGCAGAAGATCCGGTACCAAACAAAAATCCATGCGGAAATGATTTTCGATTCGGAAATTTTGAAGAATTCAGAAATTTCAATATAGGTTCGTATGGATTAGATGTATTTTCTCCTCCAATCTATAAAAACTCAGCAAGAAAAACATGTTAATTAATAAAGAATGCTAAAATAAAATAATTTTGATTTATTTAATATTATCGTGTATATGAATAAACTAATTAACTTATTTAGAAGTACCTGTGAAGCAAATAAGTCATATTTGATTGTCTTCTGCCTGTGAAGTAGGTCTGCAATAGTAACATATCCAAATAGATTAGAAATAAATATTTAAAATGATAAGAGTTCAATAAGTTGAAACAGAAGAAATATATAATAACATGGTTCGATCGCGATAAAAGATTGAATTATATCTTTTTACATATGAGTAATTTTAACTTTCTTAAATGTTTAATGATTTAAATTAAAAGACTTATTATTAAAAAAAAAATACATACGGCCAGATGCTTGATAAGGGATGTTGAAAAGCAAAACAAGAGACAAGATTGCAATAGTAGTTTTAGAAATTCTGAAAGATGACAAAATCTCCATTTTCAATGATGAAGAGAATGTTCACCTTTGATATAAAACTCAAAATTTTAATTTATTTATAGTGGAGATAATAAATAAATATAGCTTTCTATCCTACGACAACATATTAGATCACTTTCTAATTTAAAAAAGAACAGACTAGTCTTTTCAACAAAAATATATTGAGTTGTCTGAAATTTCTTTAACCTTTTTTTACCACACATTTATTTTTTGGCGAACATAAATCTTACTATATATAGACTTTCCAACAAAATAACATTGTTACTCAGTTTTTTTATATAAAATAAAATATAGTTTGTTTGTTACAAGTGTACATTATCACCTTAAAAATATACTTGCATATATTACTTTTAAAAAAAAAAAAAAAATATATATATATATATATATAAAAAAGGACTGAGTAATAAACTTATTCAAAGTAAGTGATAAATATGATCTACACTTGTTCATCATCATCTTTAATTATTTATAGTTAACTTCGGTTGTTTTTAAAATATTTTTAAAATATTACTTTGTGACTTAAAAACTAATATTACTTATGTTGTTAATAATTTATAGAAGTTATATAACATTACAAGTGTTCACCTTCGTAAGCGAGGTAGACATAATGAGAAACATTTAATTCATGTTATTTAATTTTACTTTATATCTTGTTATCTAATGTATTGTTAATTTTATACTAATGTGTTTATCCACAAAAAAAACACGTATACTAATGTTCATAAATTCTCTACATGTTTGTCTAACCCTTAGAAATAAATAGTTCTATTACAACTTGATATTTGTGTCGAAATATCTATTAATACCTTAGAAATAAATAGTTTTATTACAACTTGATATTTGTATCAAAATATCTATTAATAATAATATGACATTTCTTTATTATGTTTATTTTTTAAAATAATAAAGTCAATGAAACAATTAGTTTGTTTGATAAAGCAGCAAGTGTGACTTAATTGTGATACTTCATTATACATGAGAATAATATTCTTAAAATATTTGTAGTTAAGCTTTATTGTGAAACAGGATAACATTAAAACATTGAGACTATTATGTGGATAGAGTGATGATCATATCTCAAAGGTCATGGATAAAGAGTTATATAATTTTCACATAGGTATAAAATATTTACACTCCATTGACTCTCTATGAGAACTCTACGTATAGTTTTATGCAAATGTCGTGAGTTATTCTCATGATGATAGTGGTGTACTTAAAAATAATCAGACTTTCATAGATGTGACTGTCGGATATAAGAGGTATAAAGTTTTAAGAAATTTTATGTGTGTATCTTAATTGATGTTTGTGGTCCCTTTTATTCAGGGTTTTACCAGAATTTTTGAAGATATATGTTATAATATTATTATTTTTTCTATCATCTAAGAGTAATACTTCAACCATTTTCATGTATCATATGCTATTCTAGATAGGGTTCAAGCTTATTTCCTAGATAATAGAACATTCCTTTGAATAACAAATACAACAGTGGTATTTCATCTTCTGACGTCATTGTTCTGGCTTCATTAAGGAATATCACTATAAAATATTTCTTCCTTATAGGATTTCACATTTTTGGGGCCTTTTCCACTCTTAGGCTAAAATATAGGGCTAGCACTGAGTAAGAATACTTCTCACTATCTTTGAACCCTGAGATGGGTTAGTTCTCTCTTCTTATCTATTGTCATCAACTCTACAATCTTCCTCTTCAATTCCCTTGAAAAACAATTTCAGATGCGAAAATCCTCTAGTGATTAATTCAATAAAATGATAATCTCTAGTGACATAGACTACGAATGATCAATTTCCCTTTATGGCCCCCTATTCTTTATTGCTATCTTTGCCTTTGTTAGGGACCATAACGACCTTAATTGTCTTCATTGGTGGTGGACCATCTATATGGGAAAAGCACTTTCTACGTGGGAATTTACTCCGCCTACTAGACTTTAAGGGAGAATCATGGTGCGTAACACCATGTATAATACGCATCTAGAATATATATTATACATATTGTTAATTGGTAATGACACAACCATAAGTGTCTAACGGCATCTTTATATACATGTCTATAGAATAAAAATAAAATATATGATACATGTTGTTGTACCCCAAAAATTTTCCTCCTATTTTTACTCAAGACATGCTCATTGAGATTCCCAATTGCTCAAAGATGACCAAGAATTGACCAGACAAATTCTCCTTCTAGGCAATGAATCTCTAATTAGGGTTTCACTTTTCATCAAGATGTATGAGCTCCAAAGTTATCAAATGTTTTCCATTGTCCTAATATGCCTTCAAGATAGTCCATGACAAATTTCATATCTTGCACTACAAGTTTGCTCAGTCAATTGCTCAAGTGTTTGAAAATCAATTGTACTAGGTCAAAAGTTAATTGTGACCCATATACAGTCAAACTTCAAGATTTTTGGTCAACATTTTAAAGTGATATTCATTATTTGATCAAGGGTTGATCATGATTCCTTAAGAAATGCTCCTAATCTATCAAAAGTCAAGAATTGCTAAATTAGGGTTTCTATAGGAAAAGTCAATTGAATTTTGACCAGGCATAACTTTCACATAGTTTATCCATTTTTACCAAACCAAATCTCATTTTGAAGAGAATATCGTTCCCTACAACTTCTCTTTTGTCCTCAAGTCCAAGAAATGCACCATTTAAAATATACAAGCTCATACATTACAGATCATTTTCAGAAAGTCAATAAAAGACACTTTTTGTCAAGACCATTTACATCAAGATAAAGTTTTCAAATGAAAAGATGATTAAAAGAGAAAGTGTAGAGGAAATCTTGGGATTTCCAGAAAGTCCAAGATCATCTTCAAAATATGAAATTTGAGCAAGTTATGAAATGCACAATTTGGGTAATTTTCAAGAAAATGCATGAAATCTCAATGGAGAAAATTTGTGATTTAAAGTTATTGGGCATAACTTTTTGGAGTTAAAATATGTTCATGATGTGTCCAATGACCTCTAAATCTATCCATGTTTTTTTATTGTTATTTATTTAAATTTTTATTCATTTAAATATGAATTAAATCAAATAAAAACTAAATAAAATTGCATAAAATAGTAAATATTGGTTATGGCAATATGGGCTGATGGTTTGAATTATTTTTGGCTCCAAAATTTCGTGCAAAGGAGGTCAGGTGCATTGCACCTCAAAATGGGCAAGAATTTGCATTTTTAGAACTTTTTTAATGTGTTTGATTTTGGTTTGAAAGAAGGCCATTATGAGTAGATTCTTACCATCTTTGCTAGCCCTCTTCTTCCTCTATAAATACAAGACCAAGGCATGAGTAAAGGACACAAAAAAATCATTGCTACAAAGCTCTACAAAATTCTCAGAAATTTCTCAAAGTTGCAAAATTCTTAACTACACTTCCAGGTGCTCTCAAGAAAAACAAAGGATCCGTTCATCTCTCCGATGCTCCCCAAGAGTTGAACTAGGCTCATAACCAAGCCCTTCCACGTCTAGAACTCTCACATCCAATCATACCAATTTTGGTAAAATTTCTTGAATCTCAAATTCTCTATTCATCTCATATAAATTATTTTTGTACATTGATATGTGTTTGTGAGACCATTTAGAACAGGGTAGGACGATCGCATGTGCATATGAACACCCTATGCACAAGATGCCATGGTTAGGGCTATAAGGTTTTTGAGTTTCAGATTCTGTGATACGGGGACTTTCAACCCAAACCCATGATAGGCCTCATGGGAGAGATACACATGATTTTGAAGATTTTTCTCCGCGCCTGAACTCTCTTGCTAATGGGCCTGGGATTTTTCTTAGCGCATCCCTCCATTTTCTTTACAACATGGCCCATTCTTTTTTTTTTTTTTGCTTTAATTATTTTTTTATTTTCATTTCAATTAATTCTTTTTTATCAAAAAAATCATAAAATCACAAAAATATAGATTTAGTTCTTTTCTTTTAATTAATTTAATTTTCATAAATAAATTTAATTTAACTTAATCATGTTTTAGTATTTATTTCATAGTTAATTTGTAATTAATTTAGACATAGGTCTTAAATATTAAAATCAAATCACGAAAATACCAAAAATATTTTTCTTAATACTTAGACTTTTTAGGACATTTGATTTTCTTTCTAAATAATCTCTTCTCATTTTTATCTTTTTTTATTTTTTTATTTAAATTCTAGAAAGAATGTATAGGTCGCACATTTGATTTTGTAATAGTTAGCTATTTTTCTTTTGTTATTTAAATTCTAGAAAGAATGTATAGGTCGCACATTTGATTTTGTAATAGTTAGTTTATCTTTTCGCATTTTTTTCTAAATATTGTAACTGCTCATGGGATGTAATAGAGTAGGATTTACTTTCCGCATTTTATATTTTATGTACAATATTACTGTTAGTAAATAGGATTGTATGGAAAGACTGAAAACAAAGCGCTAGCAAACCTAATAACAAAGATAAATGAACTGAATTGAATCACTTGCACATGCGCACCTCTAGGGTACCCCACTTTGGTTGCCTTCAAAAAATAGTCACAACTCTCGAAACGTGAGAGGATTTAGTGACTATCCTCCAGTTTAAAGATCACTAGTCCCTCGATGGCCCTCTCGATGTTGTCTCAGTTAAAAGTGATCTCAGAACTTTAGAGTGGTTACTAAAGCTTCTTGCCAAGATGCCTTCGTGATTGTAAGGTCCCTTCGATTTTCCCTCAAACATCCAACGATAGGGCTTCCTACTCACTAATAGTAGGATAGCACTATCTAAAGGATAGGAGGAAAAGAACGACCCTTTTCGGGTATAAGTAGATAGTTCTTAGATGTTATGCTCAAAACAAACTTTTTACACTACACCTTTCAAAAACATTTACTTTATCAACACTCTTGAGGACCGATACAAGAGTTAACGTAAAGCAAATTGCCACACTAAGGCATTTTCAAAACAATTTTCAAAATACATAAAGCACAAGCAATTTTTCAAAACATGAGCTAGCATCTAAGAGCCCGTAGAAAACTACGGATGGAAAGGATGCTAATACCTTCCCTTTCCATAATCTACCCCCCTACTCCGAAAATTCTCGAAAAGGTCTTTTTCTGTTCTTTTCACCCTTTCCTTAATTTGGATAAAAGAAACGTCGGTGACGACTCTTGCTTACCGCAACATTTGCAAACACAAACGCAAAACCAGTATTAACAGTCGATTCTGCCACTGTATCACAGAACTGTCGACTCTGCTGGGGATACAATAAAAAGTGGGGTTACTTTAGAGATAATTTATTTTTAAACTGCTTGGTGTGCTTTGTATGCTTTACCTTTTGGGGATTGTTTCGGTTGTTACTATTGATCCTATACCCGGATCTAGGGCACCTTTTAGGTAAGTAGCAATAGATCGTGGAGACTGTGCAGGGTATACCAACACGGTTAAAGCGATAGCTACGTTGATGTGACACTTTAGTTGGTACCGGTAACCCTTGAGTAGTCAAGGAGAATACGGGGCCGCTGCATGGTGTCATGAAGCATTAACTAATATTAGAACCTTTAATTGAAAAACTTGGCTATTAAGAAGTAGTGAGGTAGTACTCTTTGGTGTAGTCCTAAGTCTGTTGATACTCGATATACACTCATTGAGATTTGTCTCCCGAGTTTTGTTTGGTGGCAAGTTAATTGTCGATCAGAACGAAACTTGTGGGAAAAATCAATGATATTAAGATCCCTTAGAACCCGATTAATTCTAGGACAGGTTGAACCAACTATACATTCAAGAGGATACTTACCTACATACCCCATGCAAGCCTAAACCTAAGGCTATTTGTGTGACTTGCTTGCTTTTATTATCTAACAATGTGAATTCCCAGCAGGATTTGTTTATATCTGTTAACCTGGATTTCTTGTAGGATTTACTTGCTTATGTCATTGTATGCTTTTGCTTGATGCATAACATACACATCATAGCATCATACCATAGAATTTTTTAACCATTTCAAGGATCTCAAGGGCTTGTGATGCAGTTTATGATGAGCCAGACGTTTAGCAAGGGGCAAGGGGATTTATTTTCCTCTAGCCAATGCTGTCAAAAGATCAAAGTATGATAACTTAATTCAGGGGGTATGACCCACTTGATATGGTGAGCTTGACTCTCATATAAGGACATTCAACAATACGAAGTTCTTCAATCAGAGTTGTAGTTGACTCCTAACATTTTCTTGTTTACCCCGCGAAATTCTTGAAAACATTGCATAAACATATCATACATGTTGTTGTACCCCAAATTTACCCTCTATATTTTCATACACACATATCATTGGTTTTATGGTTATGGAATAAAGGTATATTTAGCAAGCTTCGCCAGGTTACAAGTGACGTTTATTTCGCCAATGGATGTTCTCAGAGTATTTTTCATGCTGAAGATCGATTCACCGTTTTGCAACGATTCAGGGTTCAAAGAGTCACAAGTCCAACCCGGTGCGTCATATTTAGGTGTTCTTTCGCTAAGATATCTCTGATAACGTATTCTCAAATTCAGGTTCGGCTCGAGAGGAAATTCTTTAAAGAAGGTCTCCGAATTTGTGAGTTTTCTCGAAGAAATATGGTGAAAAGTGTGCTGAAAGTGCAGTTTTTACGCAGTAAAAAATTCATAACTTGAAGATCGTGGCTCGTTTTAAACCCGTTCCGGTGGCCAAAATTCCGTCTTGACGTCATCTACGTTTTCATATCTTACGACTGGAAGCCAATTTCGATCAGAAGGTCTTCAAAATGCGGATTTATCAAGTATTTTTATACAGAAAATTTGTGACAGAAGTTTATTTGCGTCATGTTCAGAAAATCATAACTTGGTCGATTTTCATCTTATCAAGCTGGTTCTGGAGCAAAAATTTTACAAATTGAGTTGACTACATTTTCGCAAGAGGTATTGAGTTCAAACGGTACCCAAAAGGCCTTCGTTTTTTTTCCCACAGTGCACGTGACGCGCCAATCCTGAATGCTGAATATTATTTCATTTGGGTCGAAACTTCAAAAATTCATAACTCGGTCAATTTTTATCAGATCGGGCCCATCTCTTTACACAAGGTCACTGACTCAGATATACAAATTTTCTTCCAAAGTAAAGATAGGGTTCGGCTCCGATCAATACCAGTTTTTTATTGAAGAACGTGTCAGAATTGACACTGGAGACCAAAATAAGTTTGTCTGAGGCGAAAATTCAAAAATTCATAACTAATTCATCGTTTATTTGATTGAGCCTATTTTCGGACAGGAGTTAGTTCGTGATGTCGGCTACATTTTGTTTTCACATATTAATTTCAAAAATTGCACTTAAGTCCCTGCGATTTAGCCTGGAACATCAGACTCAAGTGAATAAAAATCCGCACTATTGCTTATGGTTATTGAAAGCCCAATTGCACATTCAAAGGCCATATCTTTGCTCTAATTTCCATTATATAATCTCATTCTTTTCACACAAACAGGACATGAAAAAAATCTTTACCACAATTCTGTCAAAATATCAAATTCCTTCAAGAACCCTAAAAACCTTAAAATCCTTGTTACAAACCCCCATCTCACTCCAAACAAGTCATCCTTGTTACAAACCCTCATTTCACTACTTCTCCAGTAAGGGTAAGGTTGGTTCGATCTCCATGATCAAAAGAGTGTAGAAGCATTCATACATGCCATATCGGTTTTAACGTTACAAAATTTCATATATTAATTGCTTTATTTGTATTTCATGATATAGTAATTTATTTAATGTGTTCATGAGATTCAATACTGCAGATTTAGACAGGGTCTCATGCAGGGTAATTACAAAACACTGAGGTCGGATCATAACAACCACCAATGCATGGCAAGGCAGACATTCTGAGGAGGTTAAGGGCGTGGGTTCAACAGCCACCCCTATTAGTTTTGGTTTTCTTTCTTTCTATTTATCCTTTTACATATTTTCCTTCTTTCTGTTTAAAACCACATTTTTCATAAAACCTAACATTTTTCACAAACCTTAGATTTTTTATAATAAACTCGAATAATTAATTTTAGATTTTTTTTAATTTAATTTTAGATTTTAAATTAATTTTTGGTTCAACACCCACCCCTGACATTTGTTTATTTGTATTTTCTAACCCTATTTTTCATTGATGTTTCTTCCCCTATCTATTTTTTGGCAAACTTAATTCTTTCTTGTTAATCATTATACATAACCTTTTTTTTTAAAAACCTTTTTTTAATTAAAATTAATTAGGTTTTAGGTTTTTAATTAATTAACCTTTTTTTAATTAAAACTATTAGGTTTTAGGTTTTTTATATTAACTTTTTTTTTTGAATTAACCTTTTTTTTTAAAATTAACTTCTTTTTTTTAATTAAAATTAATTAGGTTTTAGGTTTTTTTTATTATTAACTTTTTTTTCAAAATAAACCTTTTTTTATTATTAATTAAAACTATTTAGGATTTAGGTATTTTAATTAAATTTTTTTAAAATTAACTTTTTTTTTATTAATTAAAATTAATTAGGTTTTTTAGGTTTATTTAATTAATTATCATAAATCATTTTATTCATAAAAAATCACCAAAACATTTTCTTTGCTATTTTCATCTTATTTTTATCTTCCTATATAAAGTGTATAGGACACATTCAACTGTAATAGCGTAGCTTTATTTTTCCCGCATTTTTTATCATTATCACGTAATTGCTTCTGAGATGTAATAGTTTTAGGATTTCTTTTCCGCACTCTTCACTATTATGTAACTGCCCCAAAACTCTGTAATAACTTAGGTTTACATTTCCACCTTTATCTTCTGCTACTATATTTTATGCAATGCATAGATTAATAGGATTGTATGGAAAAATAAAAATGAACGATAGAAAACCCTAATTGCAAGATAAATATAACTGAAAAAACACATTGTTGCATACTTGCACCCCTAGGGTACTCCCCACTTGGTTGCCTCGGAAAATAATGGTTATGTCCCTCAAAATTAGGGATATCTTAGCAAAAGACCCTCAATCTAAAAGTCATCATAAAGATCATAGTCCCTTAACGTCCCTCGAGTTGCCTACGAGAAATTATCTTGTCCCTTGATGTTGCCTATATGATGACAGTTTCTTCGAGCTGCTAAGGTATCCCTATATGTTTCCTTCTATGACCATAACGATGACCCGCGCTTGTCCCTCATACATCCAACGATAGGGCTACCTACTCACTAATAGTAGGATAGCACTATCTAAAGGATAGGGAGAAAATAACGACATTTTCGAGTATAAGTAGATAAGTTCTTAGATGCTTGCTCAAAACAACTTTTTCACCTACACAAAAACATTTCAAAACACTTTCAAAAACATTCTCCCAGTCAACACTCTTGAGGACTGATACAAGGGTTATCACAAAGCGAATCGCCGCACTAAGGCATTTTCAAAATAATTTTTAAAACACACAAGCACAAGCAATTTTCAAAACATGAGCTAAGCATCTAAGAGCCCGTGGAAAACCACAGATGGAAAGGGTGCTAACACCTTCCCTTTCTATAATCTATCCCCCTTACTCAGAAAATCTCGAAAAAGGTCTTTTTTTGTTCTTTTCACCCTTTCCTTTGTTGGATAAAAGAAAAGTCGGTGGCGACTCTTTCTTACTGCGACATTTGCGAATAAAAAACGCAAACCAGTATTAACAGTCGATTCTGCCACCGTATCACACATGCCATTGCATAACAGGTATTACGGGGATAGGTTTCTTATCCCTTCGCTATTTATTTCAGCAAGAAGAAATGGATCTTTAACAAACAATCAAAGATCTTCAAGCTCAGAACACTTAATTCCAGAAAATGTTCATGGCTCTAGCCAAAAGACAGGAAGATCTGAAAACTCTCATAATCAAAATGAAGACGAAGAAGCCAAAGAAACCGACTGGCATCTTGAATATAGGAAGAAGACTTAGAGGACCAGCCAAGCGAGCTCTGGATTCCACGACTCCATCAAATGAGAGGGATAATCAGGAAGAAGACAATAGTTCAGGGTCTAAAGAGGATGAAGCTGACTACTCTGAGGAACAATATCCTCCTGCTGATGATAAGTACAAACAACTCGAAGATCGTCTCAATGCAATGGAGATTCAACAGGTACCTGGATTGGACTTTGAAGAGTTGGGGATAGTTTCTGGAGTGGTCATCCCACCAAAGTTCAAGGTTCCCGCATTTGTCAAATATGATGGGGTCTCTTGTCCCAAACATCATTTAAGATCATACGTCAGAAAGATCCAGCCTCACACTGCTGATCAAAAGTTATGGGTCCATTTCTTCCAAGAAAGTTTGGCTGGCACTCAATTGGAATGGTTCTATCAGTTGGAAGGAACCAATATTCGTACCTGGGAGGATCTGGCTGCTTCTTTCTACAGGCAATACCAATACAATATTGACCTCTCTCCAACCCGTACTCAACTTAAAAGCATGTCTATAGGTTCTAGCGAAGGCTTCAAAGATTATTCCCAGAAATGGAGAGACCTTGCAGGAAGAGTCCAGCCTCCTCTGTCTGATAGGGAGCTGGTATACATGTTTTTAGGTACTTTGTCTGGTCCATTTTTCAACCACTTGATTGGAAGTTCTTCGGCTTGGTTCACCGAACTGATACTGATAGGTGAAAGAGGAGAAGCTGATATCAAGAGTGGTAAAATTCTGATGGTTGCATCTTCTAGTGCTGAGAAGAAGCCATTTGGTGGCAAGAACGAGGCTAATCCTGTATATGTCCAGGAGGGGCGTGCTAGAGGTAACCACAATCAATATGTGGGGAAAATATTGGTCTTTAATCCTACGCCTATGCAATGACACCAACAGGGGAATCATCATAAAGAGGTCACACCTAAGAGACAATTCACCAGAATCAACATGTCACTAGCTCAAGCGTTACAACACATGTTAAAGGCATAGTTGATTATGTTAAAGGCTCCTCTACAAAATCCCAATATTTCTTCTCTTAGTTACCACCCCAACAAAAGGTGTGCATACCATTTTGATAGTCCTGGACATGATACAAATGGCTGCTGGGCTCTGAAGAACAAAATTCAGGATATGATTGATGCCAAAGAGATTGAATTCGACCCTCCAAAGACTCACAAAGTGATCACTTCTCCTAGGCCAAATCATTGAGAATGTTCAATTAATTTTTGATTTTTCATTTGTAATTTCATTTTTTGTTCAAACAATTACTGTCATGCCGAACTTTGGTTTTCCCATTAATGCATCGCATATGTTTGTCTTTAATGATTTCATTGTCATTTTATTTAAATTGTTTTCTTGCTTCCTTTATTTGATATTCGACTTTCAATTAAAAAGCTATAAGTCTTTAGAGGGAGGATGACGAAAACGATACCACAATCTCATACAATGTGCTTTTGAACAGACCTTGCTGACGATGTACATGTGTTGTTTCAAATCCCAAACAGTGGAGTTATACGAAAGATAATCCCTATTCAACCCCTTTGAGCCTAAGAAGTAGGATTTTTTATTTTCACACAAATTAAAACCCTTAATCATAACCTGGGGCAGGGGAGTTTCTCAGTCAATTCAGACGCGCATTCAGTCACAATCTTCCACTTCGTACATAATGAGTGGCATCGAAGACGTCCTTCCAAATCAAAAGACGGTGATAGGTTCCGCGTAATCATCAAAATAAGCAGTCATTATCTCTCCAAATAAAAGGCCATTAAGTCAAAACATGTGAAGGAGACTTAAGAAAAACTGGGGCATCCCGCTGACTATAATCACAAAAGAAACAGTTCAGGCAAAATATCGGGATAATAAAATAAAAAAAGGAGGTTCCTACAAATCCTCAACAAAAATGAAGATTACAAAAATGTCTGCCTCTTCAAAATAAACTTTCAGTATTTGAACCATCACTAGAATATCAAGGACTAGATGTCGGACTCAATCGGGATCTAAACGCACAATTAACTGAGCATAGGACTGAAGAACATCATGAAGAACGAGTTGGGTACAAATAAATTTTGAGCCTTTATCCTTTGTTTCTTAAACCGTGAACCAGGCCGCACTACAACCCTTAAAAGTCATAACTGAAGTATAGGTTAGTTCAGAATCATACTGTTACAAAAGGTAGCCTGACTCCTGTAGGACTTGTTATAAATCCTGAGTTGATATCACCCTCTTGCAAAATTTGTTTTACTAAAAAAATGAATTTTCAAAAACTTCAAGACAAGCATAAACTTTGCATTATTTGAATATCGTTGTTTGCATATAGTTATCTGTTCGACAATAGAGAAATTCACATGACGAATATCTAGTGAACAAAAACTTTCTCAATGAAAAGGTTCACCTCAAGTGGAAAAACACTTCCAACCAAGGGGCACGACATGATCATTGTCCATCATCTGGGGCAGTCAAGTCAAGATTCAAGGAATCTCTCAAAAATGTCAAATAGCCAGAGGCAGATCTCCATCTGAATCACTTGGGGCATTAGACATGAATTCCATCAACGAATCACGTACAATCAAGCAAAATCAATGTTCCCTAGTGGATTTCTTCTCAAAAACAATTAAACAGGAATTTCCAACAGAAACATTCTAAATAAACCAAGTCCCCTTCTAGAAACGGTTTAGGTATGATCCAGAGATGGATATTATCCTGATACTTATTCCATACTTCTCTTCTAGAAACAGTTCAGGTACGATCCAAAGACGAATGTTATCCTGATACTTATTCAGATTCTCTTCTAGAAATAGTTCATGTACGATCTAGAGACGGATATCATCCTGGTACTTAATCCAGATTATCCTCTAGAAACAGTTCAGGTACGATCCAGAGACGGTTGTTATCCTGATACTTATTCCAGATTCCATGCTAGAAACGATTCAGGTACGATCTAGAGACGGATGTTATCCTAATACTTATTCCATACTTCTCTTCTAGAAATAGTTCAGGTATGATCCAAAGACGGATATCATCCTGGTACTTACTCCAGATTATCCTCTAGAAATATTTCAGGTATGATCCAGAGACGGATGTTACCCTGATACTTATTCTAGATTCCCTGCTAGAAACGGTTCGGGTACGATCCAGAGATGGATGTTATCCTGATACTTATTCTAGATTTCGCTGCCAGAAACGGTTCAGGTACGATCCAAAGACGGATTTTATCCTGATACTTATTCCATATTTTTCTCTTAGAAACAGTTCAGGTACGATCCAGAGACGGATGTTATCCTGATACTTATTCTAGATTTGTCCTCTAGAAACGGTTCAGGTACGATCTAGAGACGAATGTTATCCTCATACTTACTCCAGATTCTCCTCTAAGTACATTTCAGATACGATCCAGAGACGGATGTCATTCTGACACTCATTCAACACATGTTTCAAGTACAGTTCAGATACGATCTAGAGACGGATGTCATTCTGACACTCATTCAACATATGTTTCAAGTACAGTTCAGATATGATCCAGAGACGAATGTCATTTTGACACTCATTCAATACATGTTCCAAATAAAATTCAGATACGATCAAGAGACGGATGTCATTCTGACACTTATTTCAACATATCTTCAAGTACAATCACGACATAAATTCATCCACAAAATCCCCGCAGATACCTTCTCCAGCAGGTACAGAGGCAGGGGCATCCTACTACAAGGTCACTTCCATATTCTCAGCATACACCCTAATGGTGTCAGGTATTCTCATATCCCCGACAGAACCAGAATCCCTAACTACTGCTCCGACATTTCGAAAACATTTCGCAGCAAAGTCACCAAGCTTCTCAGGATTCCCCAGCAGGATTTCAACAAAATACTCAAGCAGTTCATGAAGTTTTCCCTTCCCAACAGAGTTTATTTCTCTAACAACAGAAGATTTTCTCCCAGCAATTCAACTTCAACAATATTCAAAGACTTACATTCTTCACCCCCAGCAGCAATTAGGGATTTATTTTCCCTAATTCAACAACAATGCATTAGAACAACCGACATGTTCATACATTGTATTCATACACCATTTTACAAACGTCATAGCATGTGCAGCACAAATGCATATATCACAATCTCGTTTATTTTAAGAGCATCATGAAATTCATACATCATGACATTGCATGAAACTGACTTTACCTTTCCAGGTCGAGCTCACAGACAGACAAACATTATCAACAAATACAACAGGCTACTGATTAATGCCCGAAACTTGACGGGGAAACTATCTATGTGACTAACATTGCCAAGTTCCAGATTAATACATGTAACAAGCCAGGACAACTATCTGTGGACGACTAATTGTAGATTAATACCTGTAACAAGCCAGGAAAACTATCTATATGAGGAGATTGAAGATTAATACTTGTAACAAGCAATAAAACTATCTTTCTTTCTCAGGTCAGAGGTTAATACCCGTGTGATATGGTGGCAAAACCGAAAGTTATATACTGGTTTTGCGTTTTTTGTTTTCAAATGTTGCGGTAAGCAAGAGTCGCCACCGACTTTTCTTTTATCCAACAAAGGAAAGGGTGAAAAGAACAGAAAAAGAACTTTTTCGAGATTTTCTGAGTAAGGGGGGTAGATTATGGAAAGGGAAGGTGTTAGCACCCTTTCCATCCGTGGTTTTCCACGGGCTCTTAGGTACTTGCTCATTTTTGAAAACTTTTTGTGTTTGTGTGTTTTGAAAGATTTTTGTTTGCTTAATGGTAACTCTTGTATCAGTCCTCAAGAGTGTGATAAAGCGTTTTTGAAAGTGTGTAAGTGTGAAAATTTGTTTTTGAGCAAGTACTTAAGAATAGTCTACCTACTCGAAAAGGATGTTCTTTTCCTCATTTCCTTTAGATAGTGCTATCCTACTATTAGTGAGTAGGTAGCCCTATCGTCGGATGTTGAGGGACTATCGAAAGGGACGCTATGGTCATTAAAGGAAACATGTAAAGATATCTTAGCATTTCGAAGGGACTGTCATCATATAGGCAACATCGAGGGACAAGATCATTTACCGAAAGGCAACTTGAGGGACGTTTAGGGACTATGATCTTTTATAATGATTTTTATATCAAGGGTCTTTTCTAAGATATCCCTACGCTCGAGGGACATGATCATTTCTGAAGCAACCAGGTGATGAATACCCTAAGGATGCAAGTGTGAGAAGTGTGTTTTTTCAGTTATTTATCTTTTGCATTAAGGTTTGATAACGTTTTTTTCAATCTTTCCATGCAATCCTAGTTACTGACAGTAATATTGTACATGAAATGTAACGTACGGAAAATAAAAGCAGAAACATAAACCCTAAACTATTACAACACTTTGGGACAGTTACATAAAAAAAGAGGTGCAAGAAAATAAAGTGCGGAATTTTAAATCTAAAACTATTACATTCATGATCAGTTACAATATTAAAAAATGCGAAAACGATAAACGCACGCGAGATAAAGATGAACGTCTAAAAACCTAAGAAAATGCTAAGTAAACAAAAGAAAATATTTTTTGGTTTTTGTTTTTGCTAAGAAAACCATTGGATAAAAATGAGGAAGATTAAGTTTTAATCCCAATTAATTAAATCAATGCAAACAAAGACTAATCCTAATATATTTTTTTTTGTGATTTTTAAGAAAATATTTAGATAAAAAAGAATCTAAGTCCAATTAATTTTGAATTAATAAAAATAAGGTCCAAATAATTAATTAAGTTAATTTACAAATTTAAGGTTAATTCAAGAAAAAAAACCTAAGTCAATTTTATTTTAATTAAAAAAGAAAATTAAAGTTTAATTAATTAATTAAAGAAATTAATTACATTAAAATATCTAATCCTATTAAAGAAATTAATTACATTAAAGTTTAAGTTTAGTGAAGGAATCAAAACACTCTCATCCTTTTAGCTTCCTCCTTGTTAATCGTCATCTTGCTAGAATCTTCATTGCTTCTCAGACTCTAGGTAAGATGTCAAAAACATCTCATAGAATACCATACAGAAGAGATATCCTTAATAGCATCCATCTGGTAGACATCCAGGCTTCATCTATCAACCTCAATCATCCAGCTTCTCTAGAGAAGGTCAAAACACCGGGAGACAAATCAAACTTGACCACCCCAGATTTACATATCAGAGACACATGCAACAGAAAAAGAACGCCTCACCAGCAACACCACAGTCACATCCATAGCTCCAAATAACACTTCAACTCTTTCATGTCCAAAATATCATAAAGTATCTTCCTGATCTCATCCAAAACAGAATAGGATGCCTGCTCTGATACCAATTAAAATTTTCGCATACAAATTACAAATGTCCTAACACATGTTGAGACATTGATCTTTGCGTAACAACACATGGATAAAATATAATAGACTGATATAAACCTAATCAGTTTGAAGTCGTGACATATGTTCCAACATCTTTGTACGACATGTTGATCAATCAAGAAACAAAACTGAATAATGCAGAATGATAAAGAACATAAATATATGATGACCCAGTTCAGTGGACACACACCTACTATAGGGGCTACCAAGCTAGGAAGGAAGTCCACTATCAACAATATTAGTTCAAAGTTAAATTCCTCCTTTTACAACTTCTCACCTAATCCCTACCCAATGCAAATTCTACCTAGGAGCATCTTAAATATGAGAAAGCGATATTCTACTTCCTAAATCACCTCAGTGATATCTAACAACTATAAAGTTCAATCAAGACACTTGACTAACAAACACACTTGGATTTTCTTCAAAGCTTCATCCAAGAACAATATACATTCTATGCTTAAAAGCTTAAGAATGAACAACATATAATTACAACTCTATCGCATCAGTCCTACTCTCATATCAACATAATGTTCGAGATGCTCACATATACCAACTCTCCTACAGAGTGGCTTACAAACTCAGCCCTAATAATCTATTTTTTGTATTTTTGACTGATATCTTTTCTAGGTTAATAACCTTCTATTTATAACCATCTTCTGGACATGATTGAGCTTCAAAATCGCATCTGATCTGTAGCAAATAAAGCTGCAGATATATCTCCTAAATTATAGGATTTCTTATCATTAGTTTTCTAATATGTCTCAATAATTAGAAACTAATAAACTCTTTGAAATCAGCTTGACTCTTCTTCAATCTTCAATTTGAATGCCACCTAAGATATCATAATATTATCAGAATATTCTGCATTAGACAAATCTTAGACCGATCCAACAGCCCAGTCCAACATGGTCAAGATGTTGAATGACTCTGCATAGGACATCTCATCCGACATGTTGCTTCAGTTGGTGAAACATATCAACACAACATATTTTTTCATAACATAAGACATCTTGTTTAACCTATTTTCTTAGCAAGCTAACTCATCCTATTTAACATATTGCTGCCTAATTTGTTTTACTAAAATTAATGCCAACCATAAAAAGAGAATTAACATAATGTTTTCCTCATTAAAACCATCGTCAATATTTGGCAGTTGTAGATAGTTGTACCAAAAAGTACATAGATCCATAATCATTATTTTGTCAGAACATCAAAGGCTCAACTCATAGTTATGCAAAGGAATGAAGGGATCAAATTGAGAGGTCCTTCCTAAGACAATTTAATTATTACAACTTTAATGATAAAATCAAAGGACTTCTCCAAATCCCTCAACTGATATATTGAGTTTTTGCCATAAAATCAAATGATTTAAAATTAACATATATTTAATCACACGTGATCAACAATCATGCAAACTCGCCTTAACAACTTTGTCCTTACAGGTCTTATGTTTGAGACATAGTGGACCATTATGTCTCTCTTTAACCAATTTTCTCTTACAAACCTCATGCTTGAGAGAATGTGGATCTTTATGTATCACCTATAATACATGAAGGATTGTCGACTATTATATTAATACTTAAGTCCATATTGCATTAACAGTTACATCCCATTTGACTATGACTATTAAGAGAGAACCAAAAAGAAGAGGCGAGGTCACACATGATTTAAATACATAGGAAAACTCGCCGACTCCCTCATATATTATAGTAGATTACTCATCAAAGTATGTTCCTTGAAACCCACGAGAGTATCCCTATCACAATAGCCTTAAATCTCATTAAGGTCACTAACCACATCTTCTATATTGAAGGAATGAGTCACCCATTTCACTCCTAGTGGATTAGAGTCAAGATAAATGTGGCTGACATTATAGGAAAATATCCTGATATCTTTAGGGAGAGAAATATTTCTAACTCAAGGGTTAGGTTAAGGTATCACTTATTTACATATCAGAAAACCTAAAAGGTATTACTTGACTAATTTCAAGTAGAGTCAACCTCTATTGCACTCACCACGAATATTACATAAATTTTATTACTTGTATTGAGCATATTTTATATCCCTTATGAAGATACTTACTTAGTATACGAGATTAATCATATGGTCGATAGTTTACATAAATTCAATATTAATAGTCATTTTCTAGAATCCCTATTAATGATATAAGACTCAAATTTATATGAGGCACAATTATGTAACCCTAAGTTGAATGATCCATATAAGGGGTTTAATAATGTATGTGTCCCATTATGAGAATATGTTATTGAAGAGCGATAATGAGAACCAAATTAATAGAGTTCAAAGTGGATGATTATTAACAGTTTTATTCAGTGATCTTGACCATCCTCTAGTCATTGGTTATTTGATGTAAGAGTCGTTATTATAAAGTCATAGTAATAACTATATTTGTGTGATGTTGTTAATAGTTGTTTTTGAGTAGTATGTTATGTGTCTTTAATATGACAAATACAATACATTGTATAAATGACTATATTATTGTTATTTATTTGCTTATATGGGTTGAACTTGAATTCTCACGTATGAAATATTTACGAGTAATAGTGGTTTATATAATAGATTGCGTGCCTTCATGATAATTTTGGTTTTAAAGTATGATTTTAAAAGTTGGAAAACTTGTCCCAATGTTTATTGTTCGTTCAAGCTCTATCTATCTCACTTGAGATTTTAGGGTTTTTACTATTAAATGATGAAAACTATTGTGTGTTATTATAATTAATATTGTGGTGTTTTTTATTTGAAGGTGATTTAAATAAAAGGTCTTATTATTTTCAATTTGTATTTGTTTAGAAAAAACTTTTTCGGTAAATATTAACGACTAAGCGATTTTGAGGTATAGAGTGTCACATACATCGTATGAGTATTGCACTAATATAAATTCCTATCACAGATGTAAATACATTTAAAATGTCAAATAATAATAAAGGAAATAAACATATACAATCACATTTGAAGTGAGAGTCATGTCTCACTTCTCCATTTATAATGATTTTCTTTCCATCTCGGTTGATATATATCAAATGTAAATTTTAGTGTCTCAAATCATGTGTAAGATATTCTTTGTACCATTTTGCTGTATCAGTCGGTATACGCTTCAGATTATCATTAAAATCAATATGATAAAGACCCCAATTTCCAGAATAACCCGCTTGAAATTCAAATGTATCAAATGCTGCCCATAAAAAGTAACCTTGAACATTTACGCCATCACTGTCAATTTAAATATAGAAAATATATTGAAGATGAGTCATATTGTTTTTTCAGGTATGAACACTTTAAATTTTTGATTGATTTTTTATATTAAAGATATTTAGAACATGATGTCAATTTATTTTTATCACTTTTTAAACTATCTCAACACAATATCTAAATATTAAGATGATTGAATAACTACGTGAAACCACTTTTTACTATCAATTCAAGATCATTGACCTTTATTATAATTTAACCTATTAGAATTTAATTCTTTTCATTTCAAAATATTCTTGAATCAATTCATAGTAAAAACCAATACAATATAGTTAATAAACATTTTTAAATTTTTTATTACTCTCCTTTACTTAAGTAACAATATTAATAACGTTTGTGATATATATACACATAATATAATAAATAAAAGATTCTCACAAAAGCAACATTAGATCATACATAAATAAAACATATGTACATATATAATAGCTAAAAGAAATACATTCAATTCTAAAAATAATCAACTTTATCATAATATATTTATATTTATTTAGTATCAATATAGTTTTAGGGATAAGTAAAAATAACTTACTTAATTGCTGCCTTGGTAGCATTTAAATGTGCGGCAACATAAGCAATGCGGTGTCCGTCTTTCAGTGGATTTGAGATTTTTGAAGAAGCAATACCTAGATAAATAAGATTTCATAAATATTATACCAATTAATCTTTTATAGAATAAATTAAAGATATTAGTTATACTACTTTAAATGTGATAAAAAAAAAAGCACCACCAACCATTTTCTGTGATGTAGACTTTGGGATTTTTGTATTTTTCCTTAATGTAGATTAAAAAATTATATAATCCTTCAGGATAGACATTGCTCCAACCGTATTGATCCTACAAATCATCAACATTGAACAAAAATTAAAAATATCACAATTATGTTATTGCTTTAACAACATGTGTCATTATTCTAAGTTCTTATCAATATTTTCTCACCTTGAAACCAAGGATTTTCCCTTCCACATTAGAAGCTTCAGTTATGAAGTAAAGTCCAAAAGTTAGTTCATAAATAAATCATTATATATTATAATTTTGCATGTAAAATAACAAGAATTTAATTGGTAGAGTTTGTGATGTCAAATTAATTGAATTGTTTTTACATTGACATGATTTTTATACCATTTTTCCTCTTTAAAATTAGAATTTAATTTAAGAAAAAAATTACCTTCTGAAACCGCTAAAGCATCATAATTGTCAGCTGTAATCTTGGTTCTATTTGGTTCATGTCTAGCAAAGTGAGAAGTATAATAATTAATTCCAATAAAATTTGTGCTTCCTTTTAACATGTATTTCTCCTTTTTAGTGAATTTTGGTAGTCTATTCCCCACAAACTCTTTCATTATTCTTGGATAATCTCCATTAAACACTGGATCCAAAATCCTACACGTTGGAATAGAATACAGCTAAATATCTAATACGTATATGTAATTATAATTTAAATAAGACATAAAAATAGTTAAATAAAATAACATTGAATTTGTGATACTAACCATCCCCAATAAAAATCCATTAGCCTTTGAGCAGCAACCACATCTTCAGGGTTAGAACTGTAAGGAACATATCTTCCTGATGTAATAGCAAGTCCAATTTCTCCCCCTTGTATTGCCTATTTTAAAAACATTTAATTAATGTTACTAACTGTCAATATCATTTTTTAATTTAATTAAATAAATTATAAATGTTATTAATATTATTATTATTACTATTATCAACTCTTTGTATTCTATCTATTCACTCATGTTGTGAATAATTGGTAAACTAAATATATTTTAAGTTAACATTCATATAGTATATAATTTTAACATAGAATGTCTAAAATATGTCTTACTTGGAATTTTTTTTTGTATAACTTTGATGTAGTAGCGTGGGCAAGAAGGAAGTTATGAACTAAAGTATATGTTTGTGTACATATTTTAGTATTTGTGCATGTCTGATCAGTAGATGAATTTTCAATATTGAACATGTACTGAACTAATGCTGCAAATTCTACTTCATTGATTGTAGTCCAATGTTTCACCCGATCTCCATATGTTTTGAATAAGAGTTCACTATAGTCTTTGTAATATTCCCTGAAATTTGTTTTTATATAAATAATATAAGCATAAATTTTGAAATTCCATAATCACGGTGTAAACTAACTTTAAAATTAAATAAATAAATTAAAAATAAAATATTAAGATGACATTGAAGAAAATTTACACAATAGAGCGATTTAAGAAACCACCGTAATTTTGTTTAAGAGCTAACGGATAGTCAAAGTGCATGATACCCACAAAAGGTTCAATACCTATACATTTAAATGAAAAATGAATTATGTAAAAGCAAAAAAAAAAGTGTGTATTTTAAATAAAAAAAACTCTCATTGAATCTAATTATTGCAATGAATATTAGATACTTCAAGTCATACCATTTTTTAGTAACTCATTGATCAAATTGTTGTAGAAATTGATACCTTCTTGATTTATACCTCCTTTCAATGTTCCATCTATATAATCAATCATTAAAAATAAACAGAAAAAATAAGTGTAATAGTATTATTATGTATTTCAAGAAGAAATATATTATAAAATTAATTTTTTAGCATTTTAAAATGATTATTTTTCTCATAACTTTTGTAGCAGCAACAACAAATATCAAACTATAATTTCGTGAAGAAAGACATTAATAAGAGTCATTTACAAAATTAGCATAAATGTAACACATATATGACATATTATATATATTTAAATCGAGTTTCGACGAATTGAAATAACATTTAAAATGAAACAAAAGAATAACTTAACGAATAAATATAAAATCTTAAAATAAATCGGTTGAATAAAAGTATAATTTAACCTAATTAAATGTATAAAATTATATTTATATTTATAGATTAAAGTGTCTAACATTTGTATCTTAAGAGGAAAAAATTAAATACAAAAATTTAAAAGACCAAAGTAAAACTTAAAAACAACTTAAATGACCAAAATTCAAATTTTAATTTTTAAAAACTATAGAGAAATGGGATTCCTTGCTTAATTTCCAAATTAAAACTTTGTATAATATTTTTTCTCTTTAATATTAATCAAAATTTTGGTGCAAATCAAATATAAAGATCAAACCAAAATAAATATAATTTCAAAAACAAGTTAGGAGAACATAATTTATGTTCAAACTTAATTTATTATAGATTGAAAGATAGAATTAAAAGGAAGGACCAAAGCAGGAAAGATAACTCAAATATTTAGTCATTTAACATTTTTCTTTCGAGAAATATGTTAACTAACTTTTTTATAAAGTCAAATTTAGAAATTTAATATGTTATTGTAAAAAAAAATTGTTTTAATTTGAAAATATTACCTGGTAATATTCTATTCCAAGAAATGGACATTCGATAAGAATTTACTCCAAGTTTTTTTATATGTTGCACATCCTCCTACAAAACCATACATATTAAAATAAAGAAAATAAGTTCAAAAACTTAATTATCCTAAGTTGTATACTTTTTTAATTTATTTTAACATTATCGGTCTATTATATTTAAATAAAGCAATAATGTTAGGTTGATGGTTAGAGTCAAGAGTAATATTAAGTACTATAATACATAACATTTACAAATATAAAAAATAACACTTATAAAAAAACAATAAAATTCATATATGGTGAGCTCACCTTATATCGTTTATAATGTTCAATTTTTGATGAAAATTTATCGGCATCTAAAAACTGACCTGCTTGTTAAGAAGAAAGAAAAAAAATTATGAGTGTTAATCATTATATTGGGGATTATATTTTAAGATGGATAGAAAAAATCAAATAGCAATACCACATATTCCAAGATGAATAGAAAAACAAAATTTAACCATTGAAATTAGAGATCATATTATAAATGGTCATAAAACTAAGTTGTTTGCCACAAATCCATTATATATTATCTCATTAGTAATTTGAGTATGTTACTTCAAAGAACAAAGGTCAAGTTTATAAGAAAGAATTGTAAAATAGTCATATCACCAATATTTATAGTAATTTCTACAATTTCTTAAAGTTGTTTGTTACTTCATCTATGAACTTCTTTCGATAATTTAATTTTAAAAATACTTTGATCAATTGAACTTTCGTTGAATACTAGTACTCTAAAGACAGTTAAAATTTAAACTCACTTTAAAATAATTAAGTACTCCGTATAAAAATAAAATAACATAAAATGACTGATTATTGGGCATTGAAGTATTCACATATGCATTCCCACTATAAATATATGTTTCAAACCTTTATTTTGTTCAACTATATCGTCCCATATACCAAGCCCCCTTCCTCCTTCATGAGATGCTCCTTCAATCTAAAGTTATCAAAAGTTATTAATAATAATTAGCTTTTATAATTTTAAATCATTTAATATATATATATATATATATATATATATATATATATATATATATATATATATATATATATATATATATATATATATATATATATATATATATATATATATATATATATATATATATATATATATATATATATATATATATATATATATATATATATATATATATATATATATATATATATATATATATATATATATATATATATATATATATATATATATATATATATATAAAAGTTTACATAAATTTTAAAAATGTACCTGAAGAGCAGAAGATCCGGTACCAAACAAAAATCCATGCGGAAATGATTTTCGATTCGGAAATTTTGAAGAATTCAGAAATTTCAATATAGGTTCGTATGGATTAGATGTATTTTCTCCTCCAATCTATAAAAACTCAGCAAGAAAAACATGTTAATTAATAAAGAATGCTAAAATAAAATAATTTTGATTTATTTAATATTATCGTGTATATGAATAAACTAATTAACTTATTTAGAAGTACCTGTGAAGCAAATAAGTCATATTTGATTGTCTTCTGCCTGTGAAGTAGGTCTGCAATAGTAACATATCCAAATAGATTAGAAATAAATATTTAAAATGATAAGAGTTCAATAAGTTGAAACAGAAGAAATATATAATAACATGGTTCGATCGCGATAAAAGATTGAATTATATCTTTTTACATATGAGTAATTTTAACTTTCTTAAATGTTTAATGATTTAAATTAAAAGACTTATTATTAAAAAAAAAATACATACGGCCAGATGCTTGATAAGGGATGTTGAAAAGCAAAACAAGAGACAAGATTGCAATAGTAGTTTTAGAAATTCTGAAAGATGACAAAATCTCCATTTTCAATGATGAAGAGAATGTTCACCTTTGATATAAAACTCAAAATTTTAATTTATTTATAGTGGAGATAATAAATAAATATAGCTTTCTATCCTACGACAACATATTAGATCACTTTCTAATTTAAAAAAGAACAGACTAGTCTTTTCAACAAAAATATATTGAGTTGTCTGAAATTTCTTTAACCTTTTTTTACCACACATTTATTTTTTGGCGAACATAAATCTTACTATATATAGACTTTCCAACAAAATAACATTGTTACTCAGTTTTTTTATATAAAATAAAATATAGTTTGTTTGTTACAAGTGTACATTATCACCTTAAAAATATACTTGCATATATTACTTTTAAAAAAAAAAAAAAAATATATATATATATATATATAAAAAAGGACTGAGTAATAAACTTATTCAAAGTAAGTGATAAATATGATCTACACTTGTTCATCATCATCTTTAATTATTTATAGTTAACTTCGGTTGTTTTTAAAATATTTTTAAAATATTACTTTGTGACTTAAAAACTAATATTACTTATGTTGTTAATAATTTATAGAAGTTATATAACATTACAAGTGTTCACCTTCGTAAGCGAGGTAGACATAATGAGAAACATTTAATTCATGTTATTTAATTTTACTTTATATCTTGTTATCTAATGTATTGTTAATTTTATACTAATGTGTTTATCCACAAAAAAAACACGTATACTAATGTTCATAAATTCTCTACATGTTTGTCTAACCCTTAGAAATAAATAGTTCTATTACAACTTGATATTTGTGTCGAAATATCTATTAATACCTTAGAAATAAATAGTTTTATTACAACTTGATATTTGTATCAAAATATCTATTAATAATAATATGACATTTCTTTATTATGTTTATTTTTTAAAATAATAAAGTCAATGAAACAATTAGTTTGTTTGATAAAGCAGCAAGTGTGACTTAATTGTGATACTTCATTATACATGAGAATAATATTCTTAAAATATTTGTAGTTAAGCTTTATTGTGAAACAGGATAACATTAAAACATTGAGACTATTATGTGGATAGAGTGATGATCATATCTCAAAGGTCATGGATAAAGAGTTATATAATTTTCACATAGGTATAAAATATTTACACTCCATTGACTCTCTATGAGAACTCTACGTATAGTTTTATGCAAATGTCGTGAGTTATTCTCATGATGATAGTGGTGTACTTAAAAATAATCAGACTTTCATAGATGTGACTGTCGGATATAAGAGGTATAAAGTTTTAAGAAATTTTATGTGTGTATCTTAATTGATGTTTGTGGTCCCTTTTATTCAGGGTTTTACCAGAATTTTTGAAGATATATGTTATAATATTATTATTTTTTCTATCATCTAAGAGTAATACTTCAACCATTTTCATGTATCATATGCTATTCTAGATAGGGTTCAAGCTTATTTCCTAGATAATAGAACATTCCTTTGAATAACAAATACAACAGTGGTATTTCATCTTCTGACGTCATTGTTCTGGCTTCATTAAGGAATATCACTATAAAATATTTCTTCCTTATAGGATTTCACATTTTTGGGGCCTTTTCCACTCTTAGGCTAAAATATAGGGCTAGCACTGAGTAAGAATACTTCTCACTATCTTTGAACCCTGAGATGGGTTAGTTCTCTCTTCTTATCTATTGTCATCAACTCTACAATCTTCCTCTTCAATTCCCTTGAAAAACAATTTCAGATGCGAAAATCCTCTAGTGATTAATTCAATAAAATGATAATCTCTAGTGACATAGACTACGAATGATCAATTTCCCTTTATGGCCCCCTATTCTTTATTGCTATCTTTGCCTTTGTTAGGGACCATAACGACCTTAATTGTCTTCATTGGTGGTGGACCATCTATATGGGAAAAGCACTTTCTACGTGGGAATTTACTCCGCCTACTAGACTTTAAGGGAGAATCATGGTGCGTAACACCATGTATAATACGCATCTAGAATATATATTATACATATTGTTAATTGGTAATGACACAACCATAAGTGTCTAACGGCATCTTTATATACATGTCTATAGAATAAAAATAAAATATATGATACATGTTGTTGTACCCCAAAAATTTTCCTCCTATTTTTACTCAAGACATGCTCATTGAGATTCCCAATTGCTCAAAGATGACCAAGAATTGACCAGACAAATTCTCCTTCTAGGCAATGAATCTCTAATTAGGGTTTCACTTTTCATCAAGATGTATGAGCTCCAAAGTTATCAAATGTTTTCCATTGTCCTAATATGCCTTCAAGATAGTCCATGACAAATTTCATATCTTGCACTACAAGTTTGCTCAGTCAATTGCTCAAGTGTTTGAAAATCAATTGTACTAGGTCAAAAGTTAATTGTGACCCATATACAGTCAAACTTCAAGATTTTTGGTCAACATTTTAAAGTGATATTCATTATTTGATCAAGGGTTGATCATGATTCCTTAAGAAATGCTCCTAATCTATCAAAAGTCAAGAATTGCTAAATTAGGGTTTCTATAGGAAAAGTCAATTGAATTTTGACCAGGCATAACTTTCACATAGTTTATCCATTTTTACCAAACCAAATCTCATTTTGAAGAGAATATCGTTCCCTACAACTTCTCTTTTGTCCTCAAGTCCAAGAAATGCACCATTTAAAATATACAAGCTCATACATTACAGATCATTTTCAGAAAGTCAATAAAAGACACTTTTTGTCAAGACCATTTACATCAAGATAAAGTTTTCAAATGAAAAGATGATTAAAAGAGAAAGTGTAGAGGAAATCTTGGGATTTCCAGAAAGTCCAAGATCATCTTCAAAATATGAAATTTGAGCAAGTTATGAAATGCACAATTTGGGTAATTTTCAAGAAAATGCATGAAATCTCAATGGAGAAAATTTGTGATTTAAAGTTATTGGGCATAACTTTTTGGAGTTAAAATATGTTCATGATGTGTCCAATGACCTCTAAATCTATCCATGTTTTTTTATTGTTATTTATTTAAATTTTTATTCATTTAAATATGAATTAAATCAAATAAAAACTAAATAAAATTGCATAAAATAGTAAATATTGGTTATGGCAATATGGGCTGATGGTTTGAATTATTTTTGGCTCCAAAATTTCGTGCAAAGGAGGTCAGGTGCATTGCACCTCAAAATGGGCAAGAATTTGCATTTTTAGAACTTTTTTAATGTGTTTGATTTTGGTTTGAAAGAAGGCCATTATGAGTAGATTCTTACCATCTTTGCTAGCCCTCTTCTTCCTCTATAAATACAAGACCAAGGCATGAGTAAAGGACACAAAAAAATCATTGCTACAAAGCTCTACAAAATTCTCAGAAATTTCTCAAAGTTGCAAAATTCTTAACTACACTTCCAGGTGCTCTCAAGAAAAACAAAGGATCCGTTCATCTCTCCGATGCTCCCCAAGAGTTGAACTAGGCTCATAACCAAGCCCTTCCACGTCTAGAACTCTCACATCCAATCATACCAATTTTGGTAAAATTTCTTGAATCTCAAATTCTCTATTCATCTCATATAAATTATTTTTGTACATTGATATGTGTTTGTGAGACCATTTAGAACAGGGTAGGACGATCGCATGTGCATATGAACACCCTATGCACAAGATGCCATGGTTAGGGCTATAAGGTTTTTGAGTTTCAGATTCTGTGATACGGGGACTTTCAACCCAAACCCATGATAGGCCTCATGGGAGAGATACACATGATTTTGAAGATTTTTCTCCGCGCCTGAACTCTCTTGCTAATGGGCCTGGGATTTTTCTTAGCGCATCCCTCCATTTTCTTTACAACATGGCCCATTCTTTTTTTTTTTTTTGCTTTAATTATTTTTTTATTTTCATTTCAATTAATTCTTTTTTATCAAAAAAATCATAAAATCACAAAAATATAGATTTAGTTCTTTTCTTTTAATTAATTTAATTTTCATAAATAAATTTAATTTAACTTAATCATGTTTTAGTATTTATTTCATAGTTAATTTGTAATTAATTTAGACATAGGTCTTAAATATTAAAATCAAATCACGAAAATACCAAAAATATTTTTCTTAATACTTAGACTTTTTAGGACATTTGATTTTCTTTCTAAATAATCTCTTCTCATTTTTATCTTTTTTTATTTTTTTATTTAAATTCTAGAAAGAATGTATAGGTCGCACATTTGATTTTGTAATAGTTAGCTATTTTTCTTTTGTTATTTAAATTCTAGAAAGAATGTATAGGTCGCACATTTGATTTTGTAATAGTTAGTTTATCTTTTCGCATTTTTTTCTAAATATTGTAACTGCTCATGGGATGTAATAGAGTAGGATTTACTTTCCGCATTTTATATTTTATGTACAATATTACTGTTAGTAAATAGGATTGTATGGAAAGACTGAAAACAAAGCGCTAGCAAACCTAATAACAAAGATAAATGAACTGAATTGAATCACTTGCACATGCGCACCTCTAGGGTACCCCACTTTGGTTGCCTTCAAAAAATAGTCACAACTCTCGAAACGTGAGAGGATTTAGTGACTATCCTCCAGTTTAAAGATCACTAGTCCCTCGATGGCCCTCTCGATGTTGTCTCAGTTAAAAGTGATCTCAGAACTTTAGAGTGGTTACTAAAGCTTCTTGCCAAGATGCCTTCGTGATTGTAAGGTCCCTTCGATTTTCCCTCAAACATCCAACGATAGGGCTTCCTACTCACTAATAGTAGGATAGCACTATCTAAAGGATAGGAGGAAAAGAACGACCCTTTTCGGGTATAAGTAGATAGTTCTTAGATGTTATGCTCAAAACAAACTTTTTACACTACACCTTTCAAAAACATTTACTTTATCAACACTCTTGAGGACCGATACAAGAGTTAACGTAAAGCAAATTGCCACACTAAGGCATTTTCAAAACAATTTTCAAAATACATAAAGCACAAGCAATTTTTCAAAACATGAGCTAGCATCTAAGAGCCCGTAGAAAACTACGGATGGAAAGGATGCTAATACCTTCCCTTTCCATAATCTACCCCCCTACTCCGAAAATTCTCGAAAAGGTCTTTTTCTGTTCTTTTCACCCTTTCCTTAATTTGGATAAAAGAAACGTCGGTGACGACTCTTGCTTACCGCAACATTTGCAAACACAAACGCAAAACCAGTATTAACAGTCGATTCTGCCACTGTATCACAGAACTGTCGACTCTGCTGGGGATACAATAAAAAGTGGGGTTACTTTAGAGATAATTTATTTTTAAACTGCTTGGTGTGCTTTGTATGCTTTACCTTTTGGGGATTGTTTCGGTTGTTACTATTGATCCTATACCCGGATCTAGGGCACCTTTTAGGTAAGTAGCAATAGATCGTGGAGACTGTGCAGGGTATACCAACACGGTTAAAGCGATAGCTACGTTGATGTGACACTTTAGTTGGTACCGGTAACCCTTGAGTAGTCAAGGAGAATACGGGGCCGCTGCATGGTGTCATGAAGCATTAACTAATATTAGAACCTTTAATTGAAAAACTTGGCTATTAAGAAGTAGTGAGGTAGTACTCTTTGGTGTAGTCCTAAGTCTGTTGATACTCGATATACACTCATTGAGATTTGTCTCCCGAGTTTTGTTTGGTGGCAAGTTAATTGTCGATCAGAACGAAACTTGTGGGAAAAATCAATGATATTAAGATCCCTTAGAACCCGATTAATTCTAGGACAGGTTGAACCAACTATACATTCAAGAGGATACTTACCTACATACCCCATGCAAGCCTAAACCTAAGGCTATTTGTGTGACTTGCTTGCTTTTATTATCTAACAATGTGAATTCCCAGCAGGATTTGTTTATATCTGTTAACCTGGATTTCTTGTAGGATTTACTTGCTTATGTCATTGTATGCTTTTGCTTGATGCATAACATACACATCATAGCATCATACCATAGAATTTTTTAACCATTTCAAGGATCTCAAGGGCTTGTGATGCAGTTTATGATGAGCCAGACGTTTAGCAAGGGGCAAGGGGATTTATTTTCCTCTAGCCAATGCTGTCAAAAGATCAAAGTATGATAACTTAATTCAGGGGGTATGACCCACTTGATATGGTGAGCTTGACTCTCATATAAGGACATTCAACAATACGAAGTTCTTCAATCAGAGTTGTAGTTGACTCCTAACATTTTCTTGTTTACCCCGCGAAATTCTTGAAAACATTGCATAAACATATCATACATGTTGTTGTACCCCAAATTTACCCTCTATATTTTCATACACACATATCATTGGTTTTATGGTTATGGAATAAAGGTATATTTAGCAAGCTTCGCCAGGTTACAAGTGACGTTTATTTCGCCAATGGATGTTCTCAGAGTATTTTTCATGCTGAAGATCGATTCACCGTTTTGCAACGATTCAGGGTTCAAAGAGTCACAAGTCCAACCCGGTGCGTCATATTTAGGTGTTCTTTCGCTAAGATATCTCTGATAACGTATTCTCAAATTCAGGTTCGGCTCGAGAGGAAATTCTTTAAAGAAGGTCTCCGAATTTGTGAGTTTTCTCGAAGAAATATGGTGAAAAGTGTGCTGAAAGTGCAGTTTTTACGCAGTAAAAAATTCATAACTTGAAGATCGTGGCTCGTTTTAAACCCGTTCCGGTGGCCAAAATTCCGTCTTGACGTCATCTACGTTTTCATATCTTACGACTGGAAGCCAATTTCGATCAGAAGGTCTTCAAAATGCGGATTTATCAAGTATTTTTATACAGAAAATTTGTGACAGAAGTTTATTTGCGTCATGTTCAGAAAATCATAACTTGGTCGATTTTCATCTTATCAAGCTGGTTCTGGAGCAAAAATTTTACAAATTGAGTTGACTACATTTTCGCAAGAGGTATTGAGTTCAAACGGTACCCAAAAGGCCTTCGTTTTTTTTCCCACAGTGCACGTGACGCGCCAATCCTGAATGCTGAATATTATTTCATTTGGGTCGAAACTTCAAAAATTCATAACTCGGTCAATTTTTATCAGATCGGGCCCATCTCTTTACACAAGGTCACTGACTCAGATATACAAATTTTCTTCCAAAGTAAAGATAGGGTTCGGCTCCGATCAATACCAGTTTTTTATTGAAGAACGTGTCAGAATTGACACTGGAGACCAAAATAAGTTTGTCTGAGGCGAAAATTCAAAAATTCATAACTAATTCATCGTTTATTTGATTGAGCCTATTTTCGGACAGGAGTTAGTTCGTGATGTCGGCTACATTTTGTTTTCACATATTAATTTCAAAAATTGCACTTAAGTCCCTGCGATTTAGCCTGGAACATCAGACTCAAGTGAATAAAAATCCGCACTATTGCTTATGGTTATTGAAAGCCCAATTGCACATTCAAAGGCCATATCTTTGCTCTAATTTCCATTATATAATCTCATTCTTTTCACACAAACAGGACATGAAAAAAATCTTTACCACAATTCTGTCAAAATATCAAATTCCTTCAAGAACCCTAAAAACCTTAAAATCCTTGTTACAAACCCCCATCTCACTCCAAACAAGTCATCCTTGTTACAAACCCTCATTTCACTACTTCTCCAGTAAGGGTAAGGTTGGTTCGATCTCCATGATCAAAAGAGTGTAGAAGCATTCATACATGCCATATCGGTTTTAACGTTACAAAATTTCATATATTAATTGCTTTATTTGTATTTCATGATATAGTAATTTATTTAATGTGTTCATGAGATTCAATACTGCAGATTTAGACAGGGTCTCATGCAGGGTAATTACAAAACACTGAGGTCGGATCATAACAACCACCAATGCATGGCAAGGCAGACATTCTGAGGAGGTTAAGGGCGTGGGTTCAACAGCCACCCCTATTAGTTTTGGTTTTCTTTCTTTCTATTTATCCTTTTACATATTTTCCTTCTTTCTGTTTAAAACCACATTTTTCATAAAACCTAACATTTTTCACAAACCTTAGATTTTTTATAATAAACTCGAATAATTAATTTTAGATTTTTTTTAATTTAATTTTAGATTTTAAATTAATTTTTGGTTCAACACCCACCCCTGACATTTGTTTATTTGTATTTTCTAACCCTATTTTTCATTGATGTTTCTTCCCCTATCTATTTTTTGGCAAACTTAATTCTTTCTTGTTAATCATTATACATAACCTTTTTTTTTAAAAACCTTTTTTTAATTAAAATTAATTAGGTTTTAGGTTTTTAATTAATTAACCTTTTTTTAATTAAAACTATTAGGTTTTAGGTTTTTTATATTAACTTTTTTTTTTGAATTAACCTTTTTTTTTAAAATTAACTTCTTTTTTTTAATTAAAATTAATTAGGTTTTAGGTTTTTTTTATTATTAACTTTTTTTTCAAAATAAACCTTTTTTTATTATTAATTAAAACTATTTAGGATTTAGGTATTTTAATTAAATTTTTTTAAAATTAACTTTTTTTTTATTAATTAAAATTAATTAGGTTTTTTAGGTTTATTTAATTAATTATCATAAATCATTTTATTCATAAAAAATCACCAAAACATTTTCTTTGCTATTTTCATCTTATTTTTATCTTCCTATATAAAGTGTATAGGACACATTCAACTGTAATAGCGTAGCTTTATTTTTCCCGCATTTTTTATCATTATCACGTAATTGCTTCTGAGATGTAATAGTTTTAGGATTTCTTTTCCGCACTCTTCACTATTATGTAACTGCCCCAAAACTCTGTAATAACTTAGGTTTACATTTCCACCTTTATCTTCTGCTACTATATTTTATGCAATGCATAGATTAATAGGATTGTATGGAAAAATAAAAATGAACGATAGAAAACCCTAATTGCAAGATAAATATAACTGAAAAAACACATTGTTGCATACTTGCACCCCTAGGGTACTCCCCACTTGGTTGCCTCGGAAAATAATGGTTATGTCCCTCAAAATTAGGGATATCTTAGCAAAAGACCCTCAATCTAAAAGTCATCATAAAGATCATAGTCCCTTAACGTCCCTCGAGTTGCCTACGAGAAATTATCTTGTCCCTTGATGTTGCCTATATGATGACAGTTTCTTCGAGCTGCTAAGGTATCCCTATATGTTTCCTTCTATGACCATAACGATGACCCGCGCTTGTCCCTCATACATCCAACGATAGGGCTACCTACTCACTAATAGTAGGATAGCACTATCTAAAGGATAGGGAGAAAATAACGACATTTTCGAGTATAAGTAGATAAGTTCTTAGATGCTTGCTCAAAACAACTTTTTCACCTACACAAAAACATTTCAAAACACTTTCAAAAACATTCTCCCAGTCAACACTCTTGAGGACTGATACAAGGGTTATCACAAAGCGAATCGCCGCACTAAGGCATTTTCAAAATAATTTTTAAAACACACAAGCACAAGCAATTTTCAAAACATGAGCTAAGCATCTAAGAGCCCGTGGAAAACCACAGATGGAAAGGGTGCTAACACCTTCCCTTTCTATAATCTATCCCCCTTACTCAGAAAATCTCGAAAAAGGTCTTTTTTTGTTCTTTTCACCCTTTCCTTTGTTGGATAAAAGAAAAGTCGGTGGCGACTCTTTCTTACTGCGACATTTGCGAATAAAAAACGCAAACCAGTATTAACAGTCGATTCTGCCACCGTATCACACATGCCATTGCATAACAGGTATTACGGGGATAGGTTTCTTATCCCTTCGCTATTTATTTCAGCAAGAAGAAATGGATCTTTAACAAACAATCAAAGATCTTCAAGCTCAGAACACTTAATTCCAGAAAATGTTCATGGCTCTAGCCAAAAGACAGGAAGATCTGAAAACTCTCATAATCAAAATGAAGACGAAGAAGCCAAAGAAACCGACTGGCATCTTGAATATAGGAAGAAGACTTAGAGGACCAGCCAAGCGAGCTCTGGATTCCACGACTCCATCAAATGAGAGGGATAATCAGGAAGAAGACAATAGTTCAGGGTCTAAAGAGGATGAAGCTGACTACTCTGAGGAACAATATCCTCCTGCTGATGATAAGTACAAACAACTCGAAGATCGTCTCAATGCAATGGAGATTCAACAGGTACCTGGATTGGACTTTGAAGAGTTGGGGATAGTTTCTGGAGTGGTCATCCCACCAAAGTTCAAGGTTCCCGCATTTGTCAAATATGATGGGGTCTCTTGTCCCAAACATCATTTAAGATCATACGTCAGAAAGATCCAGCCTCACACTGCTGATCAAAAGTTATGGGTCCATTTCTTCCAAGAAAGTTTGGCTGGCACTCAATTGGAATGGTTCTATCAGTTGGAAGGAACCAATATTCGTACCTGGGAGGATCTGGCTGCTTCTTTCTACAGGCAATACCAATACAATATTGACCTCTCTCCAACCCGTACTCAACTTAAAAGCATGTCTATAGGTTCTAGCGAAGGCTTCAAAGATTATTCCCAGAAATGGAGAGACCTTGCAGGAAGAGTCCAGCCTCCTCTGTCTGATAGGGAGCTGGTATACATGTTTTTAGGTACTTTGTCTGGTCCATTTTTCAACCACTTGATTGGAAGTTCTTCGGCTTGGTTCACCGAACTGATACTGATAGGTGAAAGAGGAGAAGCTGATATCAAGAGTGGTAAAATTCTGATGGTTGCATCTTCTAGTGCTGAGAAGAAGCCATTTGGTGGCAAGAACGAGGCTAATCCTGTATATGTCCAGGAGGGGCGTGCTAGAGGTAACCACAATCAATATGTGGGGAAAATATTGGTCTTTAATCCTACGCCTATGCAATGACACCAACAGGGGAATCATCATAAAGAGGTCACACCTAAGAGACAATTCACCAGAATCAACATGTCACTAGCTCAAGCGTTACAACACATGTTAAAGGCATAGTTGATTATGTTAAAGGCTCCTCTACAAAATCCCAATATTTCTTCTCTTAGTTACCACCCCAACAAAAGGTGTGCATACCATTTTGATAGTCCTGGACATGATACAAATGGCTGCTGGGCTCTGAAGAACAAAATTCAGGATATGATTGATGCCAAAGAGATTGAATTCGACCCTCCAAAGACTCACAAAGTGATCACTTCTCCTAGGCCAAATCATTGAGAATGTTCAATTAATTTTTGATTTTTCATTTGTAATTTCATTTTTTGTTCAAACAATTACTGTCATGCCGAACTTTGGTTTTCCCATTAATGCATCGCATATGTTTGTCTTTAATGATTTCATTGTCATTTTATTTAAATTGTTTTCTTGCTTCCTTTATTTGATATTCGACTTTCAATTAAAAAGCTATAAGTCTTTAGAGGGAGGATGACGAAAACGATACCACAATCTCATACAATGTGCTTTTGAACAGACCTTGCTGACGATGTACATGTGTTGTTTCAAATCCCAAACAGTGGAGTTATACGAAAGATAATCCCTATTCAACCCCTTTGAGCCTAAGAAGTAGGATTTTTTATTTTCACACAAATTAAAACCCTTAATCATAACCTGGGGCAGGGGAGTTTCTCAGTCAATTCAGACGCGCATTCAGTCACAATCTTCCACTTCGTACATAATGAGTGGCATCGAAGACGTCCTTCCAAATCAAAAGACGGTGATAGGTTCCGCGTAATCATCAAAATAAGCAGTCATTATCTCTCCAAATAAAAGGCCATTAAGTCAAAACATGTGAAGGAGACTTAAGAAAAACTGGGGCATCCCGCTGACTATAATCACAAAAGAAACAGTTCAGGCAAAATATCGGGATAATAAAATAAAAAAAGGAGGTTCCTACAAATCCTCAACAAAAATGAAGATTACAAAAATGTCTGCCTCTTCAAAATAAACTTTCAGTATTTGAACCATCACTAGAATATCAAGGACTAGATGTCGGACTCAATCGGGATCTAAACGCACAATTAACTGAGCATAGGACTGAAGAACATCATGAAGAACGAGTTGGGTACAAATAAATTTTGAGCCTTTATCCTTTGTTTCTTAAACCGTGAACCAGGCCGCACTACAACCCTTAAAAGTCATAACTGAAGTATAGGTTAGTTCAGAATCATACTGTTACAAAAGGTAGCCTGACTCCTGTAGGACTTGTTATAAATCCTGAGTTGATATCACCCTCTTGCAAAATTTGTTTTACTAAAAAAATGAATTTTCAAAAACTTCAAGACAAGCATAAACTTTGCATTATTTGAATATCGTTGTTTGCATATAGTTATCTGTTCGACAATAGAGAAATTCACATGACGAATATCTAGTGAACAAAAACTTTCTCAATGAAAAGGTTCACCTCAAGTGGAAAAACACTTCCAACCAAGGGGCACGACATGATCATTGTCCATCATCTGGGGCAGTCAAGTCAAGATTCAAGGAATCTCTCAAAAATGTCAAATAGCCAGAGGCAGATCTCCATCTGAATCACTTGGGGCATTAGACATGAATTCCATCAACGAATCACGTACAATCAAGCAAAATCAATGTTCCCTAGTGGATTTCTTCTCAAAAACAATTAAACAGGAATTTCCAACAGAAACATTCTAAATAAACCAAGTCCCCTTCTAGAAACGGTTTAGGTATGATCCAGAGATGGATATTATCCTGATACTTATTCCATACTTCTCTTCTAGAAACAGTTCAGGTACGATCCAAAGACGAATGTTATCCTGATACTTATTCAGATTCTCTTCTAGAAATAGTTCATGTACGATCTAGAGACGGATATCATCCTGGTACTTAATCCAGATTATCCTCTAGAAACAGTTCAGGTACGATCCAGAGACGGTTGTTATCCTGATACTTATTCCAGATTCCATGCTAGAAACGATTCAGGTACGATCTAGAGACGGATGTTATCCTAATACTTATTCCATACTTCTCTTCTAGAAATAGTTCAGGTATGATCCAAAGACGGATATCATCCTGGTACTTACTCCAGATTATCCTCTAGAAATATTTCAGGTATGATCCAGAGACGGATGTTACCCTGATACTTATTCTAGATTCCCTGCTAGAAACGGTTCGGGTACGATCCAGAGATGGATGTTATCCTGATACTTATTCTAGATTTCGCTGCCAGAAACGGTTCAGGTACGATCCAAAGACGGATTTTATCCTGATACTTATTCCATATTTTTCTCTTAGAAACAGTTCAGGTACGATCCAGAGACGGATGTTATCCTGATACTTATTCTAGATTTGTCCTCTAGAAACGGTTCAGGTACGATCTAGAGACGAATGTTATCCTCATACTTACTCCAGATTCTCCTCTAAGTACATTTCAGATACGATCCAGAGACGGATGTCATTCTGACACTCATTCAACACATGTTTCAAGTACAGTTCAGATACGATCTAGAGACGGATGTCATTCTGACACTCATTCAACATATGTTTCAAGTACAGTTCAGATATGATCCAGAGACGAATGTCATTTTGACACTCATTCAATACATGTTCCAAATAAAATTCAGATACGATCAAGAGACGGATGTCATTCTGACACTTATTTCAACATATCTTCAAGTACAATCACGACATAAATTCATCCACAAAATCCCCGCAGATACCTTCTCCAGCAGGTACAGAGGCAGGGGCATCCTACTACAAGGTCACTTCCATATTCTCAGCATACACCCTAATGGTGTCAGGTATTCTCATATCCCCGACAGAACCAGAATCCCTAACTACTGCTCCGACATTTCGAAAACATTTCGCAGCAAAGTCACCAAGCTTCTCAGGATTCCCCAGCAGGATTTCAACAAAATACTCAAGCAGTTCATGAAGTTTTCCCTTCCCAACAGAGTTTATTTCTCTAACAACAGAAGATTTTCTCCCAGCAATTCAACTTCAACAATATTCAAAGACTTACATTCTTCACCCCCAGCAGCAATTAGGGATTTATTTTCCCTAATTCAACAACAATGCATTAGAACAACCGACATGTTCATACATTGTATTCATACACCATTTTACAAACGTCATAGCATGTGCAGCACAAATGCATATATCACAATCTCGTTTATTTTAAGAGCATCATGAAATTCATACATCATGACATTGCATGAAACTGACTTTACCTTTCCAGGTCGAGCTCACAGACAGACAAACATTATCAACAAATACAACAGGCTACTGATTAATGCCCGAAACTTGACGGGGAAACTATCTATGTGACTAACATTGCCAAGTTCCAGATTAATACATGTAACAAGCCAGGACAACTATCTGTGGACGACTAATTGTAGATTAATACCTGTAACAAGCCAGGAAAACTATCTATATGAGGAGATTGAAGATTAATACTTGTAACAAGCAATAAAACTATCTTTCTTTCTCAGGTCAGAGGTTAATACCCGTGTGATATGGTGGCAAAACCGAAAGTTATATACTGGTTTTGCGTTTTTTGTTTTCAAATGTTGCGGTAAGCAAGAGTCGCCACCGACTTTTCTTTTATCCAACAAAGGAAAGGGTGAAAAGAACAGAAAAAGAACTTTTTCGAGATTTTCTGAGTAAGGGGGGTAGATTATGGAAAGGGAAGGTGTTAGCACCCTTTCCATCCGTGGTTTTCCACGGGCTCTTAGGTACTTGCTCATTTTTGAAAACTTTTTGTGTTTGTGTGTTTTGAAAGATTTTTGTTTGCTTAATGGTAACTCTTGTATCAGTCCTCAAGAGTGTGATAAAGCGTTTTTGAAAGTGTGTAAGTGTGAAAATTTGTTTTTGAGCAAGTACTTAAGAATAGTCTACCTACTCGAAAAGGATGTTCTTTTCCTCATTTCCTTTAGATAGTGCTATCCTACTATTAGTGAGTAGGTAGCCCTATCGTCGGATGTTGAGGGACTATCGAAAGGGACGCTATGGTCATTAAAGGAAACATGTAAAGATATCTTAGCATTTCGAAGGGACTGTCATCATATAGGCAACATCGAGGGACAAGATCATTTACCGAAAGGCAACTTGAGGGACGTTTAGGGACTATGATCTTTTATAATGATTTTTATATCAAGGGTCTTTTCTAAGATATCCCTACGCTCGAGGGACATGATCATTTCTGAAGCAACCAGGTGATGAATACCCTAAGGATGCAAGTGTGAGAAGTGTGTTTTTTCAGTTATTTATCTTTTGCATTAAGGTTTGATAACGTTTTTTTCAATCTTTCCATGCAATCCTAGTTACTGACAGTAATATTGTACATGAAATGTAACGTACGGAAAATAAAAGCAGAAACATAAACCCTAAACTATTACAACACTTTGGGACAGTTACATAAAAAAAGAGGTGCAAGAAAATAAAGTGCGGAATTTTAAATCTAAAACTATTACATTCATGATCAGTTACAATATTAAAAAATGCGAAAACGATAAACGCACGCGAGATAAAGATGAACGTCTAAAAACCTAAGAAAATGCTAAGTAAACAAAAGAAAATATTTTTTGGTTTTTGTTTTTGCTAAGAAAACCATTGGATAAAAATGAGGAAGATTAAGTTTTAATCCCAATTAATTAAATCAATGCAAACAAAGACTAATCCTAATATATTTTTTTTTGTGATTTTTAAGAAAATATTTAGATAAAAAAGAATCTAAGTCCAATTAATTTTGAATTAATAAAAATAAGGTCCAAATAATTAATTAAGTTAATTTACAAATTTAAGGTTAATTCAAGAAAAAAAACCTAAGTCAATTTTATTTTAATTAAAAAAGAAAATTAAAGTTTAATTAATTAATTAAAGAAATTAATTACATTAAAATATCTAATCCTATTAAAGAAATTAATTACATTAAAGTTTAAGTTTAGTGAAGGAATCAAAACACTCTCATCCTTTTAGCTTCCTCCTTGTTAATCGTCATCTTGCTAGAATCTTCATTGCTTCTCAGACTCTAGGTAAGATGTCAAAAACATCTCATAGAATACCATACAGAAGAGATATCCTTAATAGCATCCATCTGGTAGACATCCAGGCTTCATCTATCAACCTCAATCATCCAGCTTCTCTAGAGAAGGTCAAAACACCGGGAGACAAATCAAACTTGACCACCCCAGATTTACATATCAGAGACACATGCAACAGAAAAAGAACGCCTCACCAGCAACACCACAGTCACATCCATAGCTCCAAATAACACTTCAACTCTTTCATGTCCAAAATATCATAAAGTATCTTCCTGATCTCATCCAAAACAGAATAGGATGCCTGCTCTGATACCAATTAAAATTTTCGCATACAAATTACAAATGTCCTAACACATGTTGAGACATTGATCTTTGCGTAACAACACATGGATAAAATATAATAGACTGATATAAACCTAATCAGTTTGAAGTCGTGACATATGTTCCAACATCTTTGTACGACATGTTGATCAATCAAGAAACAAAACTGAATAATGCAGAATGATAAAGAACATAAATATATGATGACCCAGTTCAGTGGACACACACCTACTATAGGGGCTACCAAGCTAGGAAGGAAGTCCACTATCAACAATATTAGTTCAAAGTTAAATTCCTCCTTTTACAACTTCTCACCTAATCCCTACCCAATGCAAATTCTACCTAGGAGCATCTTAAATATGAGAAAGCGATATTCTACTTCCTAAATCACCTCAGTGATATCTAACAACTATAAAGTTCAATCAAGACACTTGACTAACAAACACACTTGGATTTTCTTCAAAGCTTCATCCAAGAACAATATACATTCTATGCTTAAAAGCTTAAGAATGAACAACATATAATTACAACTCTATCGCATCAGTCCTACTCTCATATCAACATAATGTTCGAGATGCTCACATATACCAACTCTCCTACAGAGTGGCTTACAAACTCAGCCCTAATAATCTATTTTTTGTATTTTTGACTGATATCTTTTCTAGGTTAATAACCTTCTATTTATAACCATCTTCTGGACATGATTGAGCTTCAAAATCGCATCTGATCTGTAGCAAATAAAGCTGCAGATATATCTCCTAAATTATAGGATTTCTTATCATTAGTTTTCTAATATGTCTCAATAATTAGAAACTAATAAACTCTTTGAAATCAGCTTGACTCTTCTTCAATCTTCAATTTGAATGCCACCTAAGATATCATAATATTATCAGAATATTCTGCATTAGACAAATCTTAGACCGATCCAACAGCCCAGTCCAACATGGTCAAGATGTTGAATGACTCTGCATAGGACATCTCATCCGACATGTTGCTTCAGTTGGTGAAACATATCAACACAACATATTTTTTCATAACATAAGACATCTTGTTTAACCTATTTTCTTAGCAAGCTAACTCATCCTATTTAACATATTGCTGCCTAATTTGTTTTACTAAAATTAATGCCAACCATAAAAAGAGAATTAACATAATGTTTTCCTCATTAAAACCATCGTCAATATTTGGCAGTTGTAGATAGTTGTACCAAAAAGTACATAGATCCATAATCATTATTTTGTCAGAACATCAAAGGCTCAACTCATAGTTATGCAAAGGAATGAAGGGATCAAATTGAGAGGTCCTTCCTAAGACAATTTAATTATTACAACTTTAATGATAAAATCAAAGGACTTCTCCAAATCCCTCAACTGATATATTGAGTTTTTGCCATAAAATCAAATGATTTAAAATTAACATATATTTAATCACACGTGATCAACAATCATGCAAACTCGCCTTAACAACTTTGTCCTTACAGGTCTTATGTTTGAGACATAGTGGACCATTATGTCTCTCTTTAACCAATTTTCTCTTACAAACCTCATGCTTGAGAGAATGTGGATCTTTATGTATCACCTATAATACATGAAGGATTGTCGACTATTATATTAATACTTAAGTCCATATTGCATTAACAGTTACATCCCATTTGACTATGACTATTAAGAGAGAACCAAAAAGAAGAGGCGAGGTCACACATGATTTAAATACATAGGAAAACTCGCCGACTCCCTCATATATTATAGTAGATTACTCATCAAAGTATGTTCCTTGAAACCCACGAGAGTATCCCTATCACAATAGCCTTCAATCTCATTAAGGTCACTAACCACATCTTCTATATTGAAGGAATGAGTCACCCATTTCACTCCTAGTGGATTAGAGTCAAGATAAATGTGGCTGACATTATAGGAAAATATCCTGATATCTTTAGGGAGAGAAATATTTCTAACTCAAGGGTTAGGTTAAGGTATCACTTATTTACATATCAGAAAACCTAAAAGGTATTACTTGACTAATTTCAAGTAGAGTCAACCTCTATTGCACTCACCACGAATATTACATAAATTTTATTACTTGTATTGAGCATATTTTATATCCCTTATGAAGATACTTACTTAGTATACGAGATTAATCATATGGTCGATAGTTTACATAAATTCAATATTAATAGTCATTTTCTAGAATCCCTATTAATGATATAAGACTCAAATTTATATGAGGCACAATTATGTAACCCTAAGTTGAATGATCCATATAAGGGGTTTAATAATGTATGTGTCCCATTATGAGAATATGTTATTGAAGAGCGATAATGAGAACCAAATTAATAGAGTTCAAAGTGGATGATTATTAACAGTTTTATTCAGTGATCTTGACCATCCTCTAGTCATTGGTTATTTGATGTAAGAGTCGTTATTATAAAGTCATAGTAATAACTATATTTGTGTGATGTTGTTAATAGTTGTTTTTGAGTAGTATGTTATGTGTCTTTAATATGACAAATACAATACATTGTATAAATGACTATATTATTGTTATTTATTTGCTTATATGGGTTGAACTTGAATTCTCACGTATGAAATATTTACGAGTAATAGTGGTTTATATAATAGATTGCGTGCCTTCATGATAATTTTGGTTTTAAAGTATGATTTTAAAAGTTGGAAAACTTGTCCCAATGTTTATTGTTCGTTCAAGCTCTATCTATCTCACTTGAGATTTTAGGGTTTTTACTATTAAATGATGAAAACTATTGTGTGTTATTATAATTAATATTGTGGTGTTTTTTATTTGAAGGTGATTTAAATAAAAGGTCTTATTATTTTCAATTTGTATTTGTTTAGAAAAAACTTTTTCGGTAAATATTAACGACTAAGCGATTTTGAGGTATAGAGTGTCACATACATCGTATGAGTATTGCACTAATATAAATTCCTATCACAGATGTAAATACATTTAAAATGTCAAATAATAATAAAGGAAATAAACATATACAATCACATTTGAAGTGAGAGTCATGTCTCACTTCTCCATTTATAATGATTTTCTTTCCATCTCGGTTGATATATATCAAATGTAAATTTTAGTGTCTCAAATCATGTGTAAGATATTCTTTGTACCATTTTGCTGTATCAGTCGGTATACGCTTCAGATTATCATTAAAATCAATATGATAAAGACCCCAATTTCCAGAATAACCCGCTTGAAATTCAAATGTATCAAATGCTGCCCATAAAAAGTAACCTTGAACATTTACGCCATCACTGTCAATTTAAATATAGAAAATATATTGAAGATGAGTCATATTGTTTTTTCAGGTATGAACACTTTAAATTTTTGATTGATTTTTTATATTAAAGATATTTAGAACATGATGTCAATTTATTTTTATCACTTTTTAAACTATCTCAACACAATATCTAAATATTAAGATGATTGAATAACTACGTGAAACCACTTTTTACTATCAATTCAAGATCATTGACCTTTATTATAATTTAACCTATTAGAATTTAATTCTTTTCATTTCAAAATATTCTTGAATCAATTCATAGTAAAAACCAATACAATATAGTTAATAAACATTTTTAAATTTTTTATTACTCTCCTTTACTTAAGTAACAATATTAATAACGTTTGTGATATATATACACATAATATAATAAATAAAAGATTCTCACAAAAGCAACATTAGATCATACATAAATAAAACATATGTACATATATAATAGCTAAAAGAAATACATTCAATTCTAAAAATAATCAACTTTATCATAATATATTTATATTTATTTAGTATCAATATAGTTTTAGGGATAAGTAAAAATAACTTACTTAATTGCTGCCTTGGTAGCATTTAAATGTGCGGCAACATAAGCAATGCGGTGTCCGTCTTTCAGTGGATTTGAGATTTTTGAAGAAGCAATACCTAGATAAATAAGATTTCATAAATATTATACCAATTAATCTTTTATAGAATAAATTAAAGATATTAGTTATACTACTTTAAATGTGATAAAAAAAAAAGCACCACCAACCATTTTCTGTGATGTAGACTTTGGGATTTTTGTATTTTTCCTTAATGTAGATTAAAAAATTATATAATCCTTCAGGATAGACATTGCTCCAACCGTATTGATCCTACAAATCATCAACATTGAACAAAAATTAAAAATATCACAATTATGTTATTGCTTTAACAACATGTGTCATTATTCTAAGTTCTTATCAATATTTTCTCACCTTGAAACCAAGGATTTTCCCTTCCACATTAGAAGCTTCAGTTATGAAGTAAAGTCCAAAAGTTAGTTCATAAATAAATCATTATATATTATAATTTTGCATGTAAAATAACAAGAATTTAATTGGTAGAGTTTGTGATGTCAAATTAATTGAATTGTTTTTACATTGACATGATTTTTATACCATTTTTCCTCTTTAAAATTAGAATTTAATTTAAGAAAAAAATTACCTTCTGAAACCGCTAAAGCATCATAATTGTCAGCTGTAATCTTGGTTCTATTTGGTTCATGTCTAGCAAAGTGAGAAGTATAATAATTAATTCCAATAAAATTTGTGCTTCCTTTTAACATGTATTTCTCCTTTTTAGTGAATTTTGGTAGTCTATTCCCCACAAACTCTTTCATTATTCTTGGATAATCTCCATTAAACACTGGATCCAAAATCCTACACGTTGGAATAGAATACAGCTAAATATCTAATACGTATATGTAATTATAATTTAAATAAGACATAAAAATAGTTAAATAAAATAACATTGAATTTGTGATACTAACCATCCCCAATAAAAATCCATTAGCCTTTGAGCAGCAACCACATCTTCAGGGTTAGAACTGTAAGGAACATATCTTCCTGATGTAATAGCAAGTCCAATTTCTCCCCCTTGTATTGCCTATTTTAAAAACATTTAATTAATGTTACTAACTGTCAATATCATTTTTTAATTTAATTAAATAAATTATAAATGTTATTAATATTATTATTATTACTATTATCAACTCTTTGTATTCTATCTATTCACTCATGTTGTGAATAATTGGTAAACTAAATATATTTTAAGTTAACATTCATATAGTATATAATTTTAACATAGAATGTCTAAAATATGTCTTACTTGGAATTTTTTTTTGTATAATTTTGATGTAGTAGCGTGGGCAAGAAGGAAGTTATGAACTAAAGTATATGTTTGTGTACATATTTTAGTATTTGTGCATGTCTGATCAGTAGATGAATTTTCAATATTGAACATGTACTGAACTAATGCTGCAAATTCTACTTCATTGATTGTAGTCCAATGTTTCACCCGATCTCCATATGTTTTGAATAAGAGTTCACTATAGTCTTTGTAATATTTCCTGAAATTTGTTTTTATATAAATAATATAAGCATAAATTTTGAAATTCCATAATCACGGTGTAAACTAACTTTAAAATTAAATAAATAAATTAAAAATAAAATATTAAGATGACATTGAAGAAAATTTACACAATAGAGCGATTTAAGAAACCACCGTAATTTTGTTTAAGAGCTAACGGATAGTCAAAGTGCATGATACCCACAAAAGGTTCAATACCTATACATTTAAATGAAAAATGAATTATGTAAAAGCAAAAAAAAAAGTGTGTATTTTAAATAAAAAAAACTCTCATTGAATCTAATTATTGCAATGAATATTAGATACTTCAAGTCATACCATTTTTTAGTAACTCATTGATCAAATTGTTGTAGAAATTGATACCTTCTTGATTTATACCTCCTTTCAATGTTCCATCTATATAATCAATCATTAAAAATAAACAGAAAAAATAAGTGTAATAGTATTATTATGTATTTCAAGAAGAAATATATTATAAAATTAATTTTTTAGCATTTTAAAATGATTATTTTTCTCATAACTTTTGTAGCAGCAACAACAAATATCAAACTATAATTTCGTGAAGAAAGACATTAATAAGAGTCATTTACAAAATTAGCATAAATGTAACACATATATGACATATTATATATATTTAAATCGAGTTTCGACGAATTGAAATAACATTTAAAATGAAACAAAAGAATAACTTAACGAATAAATATAAAATCTTAAAATAAATCGGTTGAATAAAAGTATAATTTAACCTAATTAAATGTATAAAATTATATTTATATTTATAGATTAAAGTGTCTAACATTTGTATCTTAAGAGGAAAAAATTAAATACAAAAATTTAAAAGACCAAAGTAAAACTTAAAAACAACTTAAATGACCAAAATTCAAATTTTAATTTTTAAAAACTATAGAGAAATGGGATTCCTTGCTTAAGTTCCAAATTAAAACTTTGTATAATATTTTTTCTCTTTAATATTAATCAAAATTTTGGTGCAAATCAAATATAAAGATCAAACCAAAATAAATATAATTTCAAAAACAAGTTAGGAGAACATAATTTATGCTCAAACTTAATTTATTATAGATTGAAAGATAGAATTAAAAGGAAGGACCAAAGCAGGAAAGATAACTCAAATATTTAGTCATTTAACATTTTTCTTTCGAGAAATATGTTAACTAACTTTTTTATAAAGTCAAATTTAGAAATTTAATATGTTATTGTAAAAAAAAATTGTTTTAATTTGAAAATATTACCTGGTAATATTCTATTCCAAGAAATGGACATTCGATAAGAATTTACTCCAAGTTTTTTTATATGTTGCACATCCTCCTACAAAACCATACATATTAAAATAAAGAAAATAAGTTCAAAAACTTAATTATCCTAAGTTGTATACTTTTTTAATTTATTTTAACATTATCGGTCTATTATATTTAAATAAAGCAATAATGTTAGGTTGATGGTTAGAGTCAAGAGTAATATTAAGTACTATAATACATAACATTTACAAATATAAAAAATAACACTTATAAAAAAACAATAAAATTCATATACGGTGAGCTCACCTTATATCGTTTATAATGTTCAATTTTTGATGAAAATTTATCGGCATCTAAAAACGGACCTGCTTGTTAAGAAGAAAGAAAAAAAATTATGAGTGTTAATCATTATATTGGGGATTATATTTTAAGATGGATAGAAAAAATCAAATAGCAATACCACATATTCCAAGATGAATAGAAAAACAAAATTTAACCATTGAAATTAGAGATCATATTATAAATGGTCATAAAACTAAGTTGTTTGCCACAAATCCATTATATATTATCTCATTAGTAATTTGAGTATGTTACTTCAAAGAACAAAGGTCAAGTTTATAAGAAAGAATTGTAAAATAGTCATATCACCAATATTTATAGTAATTTCTACAATTTCTTAAAGTTGTTTGTTACTTCATCTATGAACTTCTTTCGATAATTTAATTTTAAAAATACTTTGATCAATTGAACTTTCGTTGAATACTAGTACTCTAAAGACAGTTAAAATTTAAACTCACTTTAAAATAATTAAGTACTCCGTATAAAAATAAAATAACATAAAATGACTGATTATTGGGCATTGAAGTATTCACATATGCATTCCCACTATAAATATATGTTTCAAACCTTTATTTTGTTCAACTATATCGTCCCATATACCAAGCCCCCTTCCTCCTTCATGAGATGCTCCTTCAATCTAAAGTTATCAAAAGTTATTAATAATAATTAGCTTTTATAATTTTAAATCATTATATATATATATATATATATATATATATATATATATATATATATATATATATATATATATATATATATATATATATATATATATATATATATATATATATATATATATATATATATATATATATATATATATATATATATATATATATATATATATATATATATATATATATATATATATATATATATATATATATATATATATATATATATATATATATATATATATATATATAAAAGTTTACATAAATTTTAAAAATGTACCTGAAGAGCAGAAGATCCGGTACCAAACAAAAATCCATGCGGAAATGATTTTCGATTCGGAAATTTTGAAGAATTCAGAAATTTCAATATAGGTTCATATGGATTAGATGTATTTTCTCCTCCAATCTATAAAAACTCAGCAAGAAAAACATGTTAATTAATAAAGAATGCTAAAATAAAATAATTATGATTTATTTAATATTATCGTGTATATGAATAAACTAATTAACTTATTTAGAAGTACCTGTGAAGCAAATAAGTCATATTTGATTGTCTTCTGCCTGTGAAGTAGGTCTGCAATAGTAACATATCCAAATAGATTAGAAATAAATATTTAAAATGATAAGAGTTCAATAAGTTGAAACAGAAGAAATATATAATAACATGGTTCGATCGCGATAAAAGATTGAATTATATCTTTTTACATATGAGTAATTTTAACTTTCTTAAATGTTTAATGATTTAAATTAAAAGACTTATTATTAAAAAAAAATACATACGGCCAGATGCTTGATAAGGGATGTTGAAAAGCAAAACAAGAGACAAGATTGCAATAGTAGTTTTAGAAATTCTGAAAGATGACAAAATCTCCATTTTCAATGATGAAGAGAATGTTCAACTTTGATATAAAACTCAAAATTTTAATTTATTTATAGTGGAGATAATAAATAAATATAGCTTTCTATCCTACGACAACATATTAGATCACTTTCTAATTTAAAAAAGAACAGACTAGTCTTTTCAACAAAAATATATTGAGTTGTCTGAAATTTCTTTAACCTTTTTTTACCACACATTTATTTTTTGGCGAACATAAATCTTACTATATATAGACTTTCCAACAAAATAACATTGTTACTCAGTTTTTTTATATAAAATAAAATATAGTTTGTTTGTTACAAGTGTACATTATCACCTTAAAAATATACTTGCATATATTACTTTTTAAAAATATATATATATATATATATATATCTATATATATATATATATATATATATATATATATATATATATATATATATATATATATATATATATATATATATATATATATATATATATATATATATATATATATATATATATATATATATATATATATATATATATATATATATATATATATATATATATATATATATATATATATATATATATATATATATATATATATATATATATATATATATATATATATATATATATATATATATATATATATATATATATATATATATATATATATAAAAGGACTGAGTAATAAACTTATTCAAAGTAAGTGATAAATATGATCTACACTTGTTCATCATCATCTTTAATTATTTATAGTTAACTTCGGTTGTTTTTAAAATATTTTTAAAATATTACTTTGTGACTTAAAAACTAATATTACTTATGTTGTTAATAATTTATAGAAGTTATATAACATTACAAGTGTTCACCTTCGTAAGCGAGGTAGACATAATGAGAAACATTTAATTCATGTTATTTAATTTTACTTTATATCTTGTTATCTAATGTATTGTTAATTTTATACTAATGTGTTTATCCACAAAAAAAAACACGTATACTAATGTTCATAAATTCTCTACATGTTGGTCTAACCCTTAGAAATAAATAGTTCTATTACAACTTGATATTTGTGTCGAAATATCTATTAATACCTTAGAAATAAATAGTTTTATTACAACTTGATATTTGTATCAAAATATCTATTAATAATAATATGACATTTCTTTATTATGTTTATTTTTTAAAATAATAAAGTCAATGAAACAATTAGTTTGTTTGATAAAGCAGCAAGTGTGACTTAATTGTGATACTTCATTATACATGAGAATAATATTCTTAAAATATTTGTAGTTAAGCTTTATTGTGAAACAGGATAACATTAAAACATTGAGACTATTATGTGGATAGAGTGATGATCATATCTCAAAGGTCATGGATAAAGAGTTATATAATTTTCACATAGGTATAAAATATTTACACTCCATTGACTCTCTATGAGAACTCTACGTATAGTTTTATGCAAATGTCGTGAGTTATTCTCATGATGATAGTGGTGTACTTAAAAATAATCAGACTTTCATAGATGTGACTGTCGGATATAAGAGGTATAAAGTTTTAAGAAATTTTATGTGTGTATCTTAATTGATGTTTGTGGTCCCTTTTATTCAGGGTTTTACCAGAATTTTTGAAGATATATGTTATAATATTATTATTTTTTCTATCATCTAAGAGTCATACTTCAACCATTTTCATGTATCATATGCTATTCTAGATAGGGTTCAAGCTTATTTCCTAGATAATAGAACATTCCTTTGAATAACAAATACAACAGTGGTATTTCATCTTCTGACGTCATTGTTCTGGCTTCATTAAGGAATATCACTATAAAATATTTCTTCCTTATAGGATTTCACATTTTTGGGGCCTTTTCCACTCTTAGGCTAAAATATAGGGCTAGCACTGAGTAGGAATACTTCTCACTATCTTTGAACCCTGAGATGGGTTAGTTCTCTCTTCTTATCTATTGTCATCAACTCTACAATCTTCCTCTTCAATTCCCTTGAAAAACAATTTCAGATGCGAAAATCCTCTAGTGATTAATTCAATAAAATGATAATCTCTAGTGACATAGACTACGAATGATCAATTTCCCTTTATGGCCCCCTATTCTTTATTGCTATCTTTGCCTTTGTTAGGGACCATAACGACCTTAATTGTCTTCATTGGTGGTGGACCATCTATATGGGAAAAGCACTTTCTACGTGGGAATTTACTCCGCCTAATAGACTTTAAGGGAGAATCATGGTGTGTAACACCATGTATAATACGCATCTAGAATATATATTATACATATTGTTAATTGGTAATGACACAACCATAAGTGTCTAACGGCATCTTTATATACATGTCTATAGAATAAAAGTAAAATATATGATACATGTTGTTGTACCCCAAAAATTTTCCTCCTATTTTTACTCAAGACATGCTCATTGAGATTCCCAATTGCTCAAAGATGACCAAGAATTGACCAGACAAATTCTCCTTCTAGGCAATAAATCTCTAATTAGGGTTTCACTTTTCATCAAGATGTATAAGCTCCAAAGTTATCAAATGTTTTCCATTGTCCTAATATGCCTTCAAGATAGTCCATGACAAATTTCATGTCTTGCACTACAAGTTTGCTCAGTCAATTGCTCAAGTGTTTGAAAATCAATTGTACTAGGTCAAAAGTTAATTGTGACCCATATACAGTTAAACTTCAAGATTTTTGGTCAACATTTTAAAGTGATATTCATTATTTGATCAAGGGTTGATCATGATTCCTCAAGAAATGCTCCTAATCTATCAAAAGTCAAGAATTGCTAAATTAGGGTTTCTATCGGAAAAGTCAATTGAACTTTGACCAGGCATAACTTTCACATAGTTTATCCATTTTTACCAAACCAAATCTCATTTTGAAGAGAATATCGTTCCCTTCAACTTCTCTTTTGTCCTCAAGTCCAAGAAATGCACCATTTGAAATATACAAGCTCATACATTACAGGTCATTTTCAGAAAGTCAATAAAAGACACTTTTTGTCAAGACCATTTACATCAAGATAAAGTTTTCAAATGAAAAGATGATTAAAAGAGAAAGTGTAGAGGAAATATTGGGATTTCCAGAAAGTCCAAGATCATCTTCAAAATATAAATTTGAGCAAGTTATGAAATGCACAATTTGGGTAATTTTCAAGAAAATGCATGAAATCTCAATGGAGAAAATTTGTGATTTAAAGTTATTGGGCATAACTTTTTGGAGTTAAAATATGTTCATGATGTGTCCAATGACCTCTAAATCTATCCATGTTTTTTTTTATTGTTATTTATTTAAATTTTTATTCATTTAAATATGAATTAAATCAAATAAAAACTAAATAAAATTGCATAAAATAGTAAATATTGGTTATGGCAATATGGGCTGATGGTTTGAATTATTTTTGGCTCCAAAATTTCGTGCAAAGGAGGTCAGGTGCATTGCACCTCAAAATGGGCAAGAATTTGCATTTTTAGAACTTTTTTAATGTGTTTGATTTTGGTTTAAAAGAAGGCCATTATGAGTAGATTCTTACCATCTTTGCTAGCCCTCTTCTTCCTCTATAAATACAAGACCAAGGCATGAGTAAAGGACACAAAAAAAATCATTGCTACAAAGCTCTACAAAATTCTCAGAAATTTCTCAAAGTTGCAAAATTCTTAACTACACTTCCAGGTGCTCTCAAGAAAAACAAAGGATCCGTTCATCTCTCCGATGCTCCCCAAGAGTTGAACTAGGCTCATAACCAAGCTGTTCCACGTCTAGAACTCTCACATCCAATCATACCAATTTTGGTAAAATTTCTTGAATCTCAAATTCTCTATTCATCTCATATAAATTATTTTTGTACATTGATATGTGTTTGTGAGACCATTTAGAACAGGTTAGGACGATCGCATTTGCATATGAACACCCTATGCACAAGATGCCATGGTTAGGGCTATAAGCTTTTTGAGTTTCAGATTCTGTGATACGGGTACTTTCAACCCAAACCCATGATAGGCCTCATGGGAGAGATACACATGATTCTGAAGATTTTTCTCCGCGCCTGAACTCTCTTGCTAATGGGCCTGGGATTTTTCTTAGCGCATCCCTCCATTTTCTTTACAACATGGCCCATTCTTTTTTTTTTTTGCTTTAATTATTTTTTTATTTTCATTTCAATTAATTCTTTTTTATCAAAAAAATCATAAAATCACAAAAATATAGATTTAGTTCTTTTCTTTTAATTAATTTAATTTTCATAAATAAATTTAATTTAACTTAATCATGTTTTACTATTTATTTCATAGTTAATTTGTAATTAATTTAGACATAGGTCTTAAATATTAAAATCAAATCACGAAAATACCAAAAATATTTTTCTTAATACTTAGACTTTTTAGGACATTTGATTTTCTTTCTAAACAATCTCTTCTCATTTTTATCTTTTTTTATTTTTTTATTTAAATTCTAGAAAGAATGTATAGGTCGCACATTTGATTTTGTAATAGTTAGCTATTTTTCTTTTGTTATTTAAATTCTAGAAAGAATGTATAGGTCGCATATTTGATTTTGTAATAGTTAGTTTATCTTTTCGCATTTTTTTCTAAATATTGTAACTGCTCATGGGATATAATAGAGTAGGATTTACTTTCCGCACTTTATATTTTATGTACAATATTACTGTTAGTAAATAGGATTGTATGGAAAGACTGAAAACAAAGCGCTAGCAAACCTAATAACAAAGATAAATGAACTGAATTGAATCACTTGCACATGCGCACCTCTAGGGTACCCCACTTTGGTTGCCTTCAAAAAATAGTCACAACTCTCGAAACGTGAGAGGATTTAGTGATTATCCTCCAGTTTAAAGATCACTAGTCCCTCGATGACCCTCTCGATGTTGTCTCAGTTAAAAGTGATCTCAGAACTTTAGAGTGGTTACTAAAGCTTCTTGCCAAGATGCCTTCGTGATTGTAACGTCCCTTCGATTTTCCCTCAAACATCCAACGATAGGGCTTCCTACTCACTAATAGTAGGATAGCACTATCTAAAGGATAGGAGGAAAAGAACGAACCTTTTCGGGTATAAGTAGATAGTTCTTAGATGTTATGCTCAAAACAAACTTTTTACACTTACTCATTTCAAAAAAAAATTTCAAAAACATTTACTTTATCAACACTCTTGAGGACCGATACAAGAGTTAACGTAAAGAAAATCGCCACACTAAGGCATTTTCAAAACAATTTTCAAAATACATAAAGCACAAGCAATTTTTCAAAACATGAGCTAGCATCTAAGAGCCCGTAGAAAACTACGGATGGAAAGGGTGCTAATACCTTCCCTTTCCATAATCTACCCCCTACTTCGAAAATTCTCGAAAAGGTCTTTTTCTGTTCTTTTTACCCTTTCCTTAATTTGGATAAAAGAAAAGTCGGTGACGACTCTTGCTTACCACAACATTTGCAAACACAAACGCAAAACCAGTATTAACAGTCGATTCTGCCACTGTATCACAGAACTGTCGACTCTGCTGGGGATACAATAAAAAGTGGGGTTACTTTAGAGATAGTTTATTTTTAAACTGCTTGGTGTGCTTTGTATGCTTTACCTTTTGGGGATTGTTTGGGTTGTTACTATAGATCATATACCCGGATCTAGGGCACCTTTTAGGTAAGTAGCAATAGATCATGGAGACTGTGCAGGGTATACCGACACGGTTAAAGCGATAGCTACTTTGATGTGACACTTTCGTTGGTATCGGTAGCCCTTGAGTAGTCAAGGAGAATACGGGGCCGCTGCATGGTGTCATGAAGCATTAACTAATATTAGAACCTTTAATTGAAAAACTTGGCCATTAACAAGTAGTGAGGTAGTCTTCTTTGGTGTAGTCCTAAGTTTGTTGATACTCGATATATACTCATTGAGATTTGTCTTCCGAGTTTTGTTTGGTGGCAAGTTAATTGTCGATCAGAACGAAACTTGTGGGAAAAATCAGTGATATTAAGATCCCTTAGAACCCGATTAATTCTAGGACAGGTTGAACCAGCTATACATTCAAGAGGATACTTACCTACATACCCCATGCAAGCCTAAACCTAAGGCTATTTGTGTGACTTGCTTGCTTTTATTATCTAACAATGTGAATTCCCAACAGGATTTGTTTATATCCGTTAACCTGGATTTCTTGTAGGATTTACTTGCTTATGTCATTGTATGCTTTTGCTTGATGCATAGCATACACATCATAGCATCATACCATAGCATTTTTTTAACCATTTCAAGGATCTCAAGGGCATGTGATGTAGTTTATGATGAGCCAGACGTTTAGCAAGGGGCAGGGGGATTTATTTTCCTCTAGCCAATGCTGTCAAAAGATCAAAGTACGATAACTTGAGTCAGGAGCTATGACCCACTTGATATGGTGAGTTGACTACATTTTCTCAAGAGGTATTGAGTTCGAACGATATCCAAAAGGCCTTTGTTTTTTGCCCAGAGTGCACGTGATGCGCCAAAAATCCTGAATGCTGAATATTATTTCATTTGGGTCGAAACTTCGAAAATTCATAACTCGATCAATTTTTATCGGATCGGGCCCATCTCTTTACACAAGATCACTGACTCAGAGATCTACAACTTTTCTTCCAAAGTCGAGATCGGGTTCTGCTCTGATCAATACCAGTTTTTTATTGAAGAACGTGTCATAATTGACATTGGAGTCCAAAATAAGTTTGTTTGAGGCAAAACTTCAAAAATTCATAACTAATTCACCGTTTATCTGATTGAGCCTATTTAGTTCGTGATGTCGGCTACATTTTGTTTTCACATTTCAATTTCAAAAATTGCACTTAAGTCCCTATGATTTAGCCTGGAACGTGTCAGACTCAAGTGAATAAAAATTTGCACTATTGCTTGTGGTTATTGGAAGCTCAATTGCACATTCAAAGCCCATATCTTTGCTCTAATTTCCATTATATAATCTCATTATTTTCACACAAACAGGACACGAAAAAAACCTTTGCCACAATCCTATCAAAATATCAAATTCCTTCGAGAACCCTAAAAACCTTAAAATCTTTGTTACAAACCCCCATCTCACTCCAAACAAGTCATCCTTGTTACAAACCCTCATCTCACTACTTCTCTAATAAGGGTAAGGCTAGTTTGATCTCCATGATCAAAAGGGTGTAGAAGCATTCATACATGCCATATCGGTTTTAACGGTACAAAATTTCATATATTTGCTTTATTTGTATTTCATGATATAGTAATTTATTTAATGTGTTCATGAGATTCAACACTGCAGATTTAGACAGGGTCTCATGCAGGATTATTACAAAACACTGAGGTCGAATCATAACAACCACCAATGCATGGCAAGGCAGACATTCTGAGGAGGTTAAGGGCGTGGGTTCAACACCCACCCCTATTAGTTTTGGTTTTCTTCCTTTCTATTTATCCTTTTACCTATTTTCCTTCTTTCTGTTTAAAACCACATTTTTCATAAAACCTAACATTTTTCACAAACCTTTGATTTTTTATAATAAACTCGAATAATTAATTTTAGGTTTTTTTTAATTTAATTTTAGATTTTAAATTAATTTTTGGTTCAACACCCACCCCTGACATTTGTATTATTTGTATTTTCTAACCCTATTTTTCATTGATGTTTCTTCCCCTATCTATTTTTTGACAAACTTAATTCTTTCTTGTTAATCATTACACATAAACTTTTTTTTAAAAACCTTTTTTTTAATTAAAATTAATTAGGTTTTAGGTTTTTAATTAATTAACCTTTTTTTTCAAAATTAACCTTTTTTTAATTAAAACTATTATGTTTTAGGTTTTTTTATTAACCTTTTTTTTAAATTAACATTTTTTTTAAAATTAAAATTAATTAGGTTTTAGGTTTTTTTTTATTATTAACCTTTTTTTTCAAAATAAACCTTTTTTTATTATTAATTAAAACTAATTAGGATTTAGGTATTTTAGTTAAAAAAATTCAAAATTAACATTTTTTTTATTAATTAAAATTAATTAGGTTTTTTAGGTTTATTTAATTAATTATCATAAATCATTTTATTTATAAAAAATCACCAAAATATTTTCTTTGCTATTTTCATCTTATTTTTATCTTCCTAGATAAAGTGTATAAGGCGCATTCAACTGTAATAGCGTAGCTTTATTTTTTCCGCATTTTTTTATCATTATCATGTAATTGCTTCTGGGATGTAATAGTTTTAGGATTTCTTTTCTGCACTCTTCACTATTATGTAACTTACCCAAAGCTTTGCAATAGCTTAGGTTTATATTTCCGCCTTTATCTTCTGCTACTATATTTTATGCAATGCTTAGATTAATAGGATTGTATGGAAAGATAAAAATGAACGATAGAAAACCCTAATTGCAAGATAAATATAACTGAAAAAACACATTGTTGCACACTTGCACCCCTAGGATACTCCCCACTTGGTTGCCTCGGAAAATAATGGTCATGTCCCTCGAACGTAGGGATATCTTAGCAAAAGACCCTCAATCTAAAAGTCATCATAAAGATCATAGTCCCTTAACATCCCTCGAGTTGCCTACGAGAAATGATCTTGTCCCTCGATGTTGCCTATATGATGACAGTTCCTTCGAGCTGCTAAGGTATCCCTATATGTTGCCTTCTATGACCATAACGATGACCTGCGCTTATCCCTCATAAAACCAACGATAGGGCTACCTACTCACTAATAGTAGGATAGAACTATCTAAAGGATAGGGAGAAAAGAACGACCTTTTCGAGTATAAATAGATACGTTCTTAGATGCTTGCTCAAAACAACTTTTTCACCTACACAAAAACATTTCAAAACACTTTCAAAAACATTCTCCCTGTCAACACTCTTGAGGAATGATACAAGAGTTATCACAAAGCGAATCGCCGCACTAAAGCATTTTCAAAACACACAAGTGTGATCGATGGGAATGAGAACTGACTGTTTTTAATGCTGGTTCGCATTTGCGTTTGTTTTCACAAAGTGTCGCGGTAAGCAAGAGTCGCCACCGTCTTTTATTTTATCCAACAAGGAAAGGACAAAAGCACAGAAAAATTCCTTTTCAAGATTTTTCTCGGGTTCGGGAGGTAGATTATAGAAAGGGAAGGTGTTAGCACCCTTTCTATCCGTGGTTATCCACGGGCTCTTAGGTACTTGCTCACTATGTTTTCAAAAAGTTTGCTTTTCTATGTGATTGTGGGTTTTGAAAAGAGTTTTGTTTTTGAAGAGAGTGTAAGTGCGAAAAGTTTGTTTTTTTTTTGTTTTTAAAAAGGAGCAAGTACTTAAGAACCTCTACCTACTCGAAAAGGAATAAAATTGTGCAAATGTCCTTTAGACAGTGCTATCCCACTATTGAGGAGTAGGTAGCACCGTCGTTAGAGTTTTCGGGTCAATTCTATTTTAGGGACGTGTGGTCACTAAAGCAACGTTAGGATGCCTTATCGGTAACTCTAATGTCTTAGATCATTTTTATCGAGGCAACCATTTCGAGGCAACTTTGATCTTTAGACAGGAGAGCGACCTCTAAATCATCCTATACTCAATGACCACATTCGAGGCAACCAAATGAGGTATACCCTAAGAGTGGCATGTCCGAGTGTGTCAATTTTCAGTTTATATTATCTTTGCATGTTTAGGTGTTCTACCATTTGTTTTTAGATCTTGTCATGCAATCCTAGTTAGCATACATCTAAGCAGTTAATATATATATATACATGCATTTAAAGTGCGGAAATCGTAAATCCTACGCTATTACAAGGCTTCGGGGAGGGGGATTATTTACATGTCCAAAATTGGGGAAAATAAAAGAAGTAAAGTAAAAGTCTTAATTTTAAGCTATCACAAACCATTAAGCAGTTGTAATAAAATAAATGCGCGTGGATATGAAAATAACCTCTAAAAATCCTAAGGATAAAATCTTTTTGTTGTTTTATTTTATTTTGGGAAAACGATCTAAATCTATTTAATTTTAGTTTTGAGAAAATGTTAAGATAATAAAGAGATTAATTAACAAAGTTAATTTTAATAGAAAAAACTAGCCTAATGTTTTTTGTGGTTTTTTGATTTTAATGTTAATTAAAAAGGATAAAAGATGTCAATGAAAACAAAAATAAAATACAAGGGGTAATCCTTCGATCCAAGGGAAAAAAAAGAGTTTCGACCCAGGGAGGGAATGGAAGCTTCGATCCAGAGAGGGTCATGGTCCTTTTGATTGGGCCAGACAGTAAGGCGTGAGTAGCCTTCGATCTAGGGAAGAGAATTGTCTTTTGATCATGGAGGTCATGGCTTTAGATCCAGGAATGAGATGCCTCCTTCGATCCAGCATGCTAATGGGTTCGATCCAGAGAAGGTGTCTCCTTCGATCTGGGATGTTATACCTGCAAAAGTATGTTAGCGTAATAAAATGCAGGGCCTGGGTATTGAACCCCAAGCCCTTCGATCCTGCACTTGTTGGGTCTCTTCAGGCTAAATCTGCAGCAAATGTTAGCAAACGAAGAACATGACCTGGGGCCAAACCCAGGCCTCTTGATCCTGTCTAGGATAGAAAATCGAAGGTAACAACCAGTATGGATGTATTATGAAAATATTAGGTTGGATAGTTTACCCTTTCTTACCGGCAGATTGGACTTTTAATTTGGGCGCTTCCTGGATGTAGGCACTTTTGATTTGGACACTTCCTGGATGTAGACACCTTTGATTTGGGGCTTATGGGCGTTGTGATCTTTTGTTGAAGGGTTGCTTTGCTTGGAAAATTCTGGCAACCTTTGATGGATTGTATGGGCAGCGCCTCTCCAATGTTTCCTATTTCTTTTCTCTATTTTTTCTGTATATTTTCCTTCTTTTTTTTGCAACACATGTGATTTCTTTATATAGAGGGGGGTAGAGGGGACAGGAAGACAAAGGTTTAAATGACTTTGATCATGTGTTGGACAACCATGAATGATAATCTGTAACGTTAATTATGTGTTTGAAAGCCATGAATGAGGATTTGTAACATTGGCTAAACACATGGGATCTTGTCCCTTTTTGAATTTTGAATGCTTCGAATTCTCCCTTTCGAATGGGCTGATGGCCTCCTTCGAATGCTCCCTTTCGAATAGGCTGATGGCCTCCTTCGAATGCTCCCTTTTGAATGGGTTAATGGCCTCCTTCGAATGCTCTTCGAAAGCTTCTTCGAATGGACCCTTTGAATGCTTCTTCGAATGGACCTTTTGGAACCCCAATCGAAGGACACTGCCATAATTCCAATCGAAATGCTTGTCCATAATGCCAATCGAAAGGATCCTTCAGAACACCAATCGAAGGGTCCTTCAGAATGCCAATCGAAATGCTTGTCCATAATGCCAATCGAAAGGCTCCTTCAGAACACCAATCGAAGGGTCCTTCAGAATGCCAATCGAAATGCTTGTCCATAATGCCAATCGAAAGGCTCCTTCAGAACACCAATCGAAGGGTCTTTCAGAATGCCAATCGAAATGCTTAAAGTAACACTCCAAATTTTTCCTTTTCCTTAGGAAAGAGTTTGTGATCAACCATGCAGGGGGAGGACTTTGGGAAACATGAGAGGGCAAATTTTGGGGTACAACAGTTGCCCCTGATCAATTTTCTTAAACCTGGGGATATAGATTGGCTTTCGAGCCTTTCGTGATCCGAAGGTGGAAGATAATTGAACACTAGAGTGCCCATAAATTTTCACTCGCATGGTGTAGTATCAGCATTGTGATGTCAAGAATGGGCTTACAGATGCCATTTGGAGATTGTTGGTAGGAGATGGGCTTAAAGATGCCATCCAGAAGTGATTGTTGGACTGTATCTATAAGCTGGAACTGGATGATTGTCAGAATTGCGTCTGCCTCTGGAGCGTATCTGAAATGAGTGACAGAATGACATCCGAATCTGGATCGTATCTTGACTGTATTTTGAATGAATCTGGGATAAGTATCAGAATGTCAGCCATATCTGGATCGCATCTGAACTGTCTCTTCTGACGGGGTGTCTCCTTTGACGAGTTGTCTCTATTGACAGGTTGTCTTTATTGACAGGTTGCCTCTATTGACAGGGTTGTCTCTTTTGACGGGTTGTCTCTTTTGACGGGTTGTCTCTTTTGATGAGTTGTCTCTATTGACAGGTTGTCTTTATTGACAGGTTGTCTCTATTGACATGATTGTTTCTTTTGACGGGTTGTCTCCTTTGACGAGTTGTCTCTATTGACGAGTTGTCTCTATTGACAGGTTTCGCCTCAGAAAAATCTTTAGGAATTGATTTAACTGATTTTGTCTCCATTAACTGGTTTTGCCTCAGAAAAATCTTTAGGAATCGATTTAACTGATTTTGTCTCCATTAACTGGCTTTGCCTCATAAAAATCTTTAGGAATCGATTTAATTGATTTTGTCTCTATTAACTGGCTTTGCCTCAGAAAAATCTTTAGGAATCAATTTAACTGATTTTGTCTCTATTAACTGAATTTGTCTCCTTTGACTGGATTTGTCTCCTTTGACTGGATTTGTCTCCTTTGACGGCTGAGAACTTTAACTGTATCTTTCCTGAAAAGCAAAGGTCAATCGTATGCAATGTATGATATGGATCAAGCAATGATGTTCTCAATATAAATGAGATTGTGTGGTATGATGCGTATATGCATGTATTATGATGTATGGAAATGTGATGTTTTTAGCTGGGGAAAATAAATCCCGGAGCTGCTGGAGAATAGAGTTGAGTTCTTCATTTCCACTGGGGATGATGAACAAAGATGATTGCAAGGATAAACCTGTTAGGAGAAAAGAACTCCGTTGGGGAATAAACAGGATGAAGAGATTACTCTGAGGGAAAATACTCTATGGGGGAGAGATGTTTTGTTGATGATTTTAACGATAACTCCGCTGGGGATTCCATTGATAAGCTCTGTTGGGGATTTCAATGATGAACTCCGCTGGGGATGGATTACCGTTGCTGGTGATATTGAATCTGTTGAGGATAGAAGTCCTGCTTGGGGAAAGAAAGAACTTCGATGGGGATGATCTTTCAGTTGCAACTTGCTGAGGATGACCCAGTTAGACTCTTGTGAGGATAACCTTCTGAATTTGGCTGGGGAGATACATTTGTATTCTGCAGGGAGACAAGCTTCCATAATCTACTGGGGAAGATGATTCAACTCCTTTGGGGAAGCTTCTTTAGACTGCGCTGGGGAAATGACTCCACTGAGGGTATCTTGTATTCCTTCGGGGAACATTCTTATGCTCTGTTGAGGAATATTAAGACTGTCGGGGATGCTCTTACGCTTGTTGGAGAGTGTCTTTATACTCCGCTGAGGAAGATTGAGACCTTCTGGGGATACCAAGCCTTTTCAGGGTTGATCGTAGATTAACTCTTCTTGGGGAGAGTATTACTGGTTTGTTCGTGGTTGCAAGTCTCAGTTGGGGAGAGCTATCTTTACTATCTTACTCTGCGGGGAGTGAAGGTATCTTAGCCATATTTTTTAGCTGAATCTACCTTGGTACCTGGTGGACAGAGCGTTCACAGTTCAGACAATTCTTATTGCCCCTTTTTCTGTGGGAGAAGGTGCCTGTGGAGGTCATGTGGATCAAGTATTATCCCAACCTATGAGGCGCTTGGAATGACAAGTCTTCTTATGGTAAGTGATGGGGCATAGTCGTACGCTTTGATCCCTAATTTTTGCCTGGACCGCCCTTTCGGGTTTTCAGTCCATCGGGATACCCTTTTTTGCCCAAGCTGCCTTTTCAGGTTTTCGACTTGCCGGGTGTACAAATTTTTTCATCTTTTATCCCTTATTTTTGCCCGAACCCTTTTGGTTCGCCGGGAAGCCCTTATTTTTGCCTAGGCCAGTCAACCTAGCGGGTCTTTGATTATGCGTAGTACTTTTCTGACTATGTCCACGATCTCAGAGTGTAGGGAGTTGTCACTGTCAGTAGTATTGTGTCGCCATACTACCAGAAGATGTTTGATCATGCAAGATTTGTTGCTGGAATTCATGTCCAATGCCCCAAGTAATTCAGATGGAGATTTGCCCCTGGTTACTCTGCATTTCTTCAGAGATTTCTTGAAATCTTGACTGGACTGCCCCAGGTGTGCTGGATAGTGACGTGTCATGCCCCCTTGTTGATAGGTGATTTGTCAATGGAAGTGTCATCCTTTTTGAAGTGATTTTGTTCACTGAGAGGGCTTTCGTTCACCGGATATTCGTTGTGTGAATTTCTCCGCTGTCAAACAAATAGCCAAATGCAAACAGTGATATTCAAATAATGCAAAGTTTATGCTTGTCTCGAAGTTTTGAAAAAATGCGTTTTTTAGCAGAAAACTTTTTTACAAGACAAATTCAACACAAGATTTAGGGCAAAGCCTTACAGGAGTCAGGATACCTTTTGTAATAGTATGCTTTCGAACTAACCCATGCTTCAGTTAGGACTTTTGAAGGGTTGTAATGTGGCCTGGTTCACAGTTTAAGAAACAAAGGATAAAGACTCAAAGTATATTTGTACCCACCCGCTCTTCGTGATGTTCTTCAATCCTAAACTCAGTTAATTGTGCGTCGAACTCTGTTCGAAATTGTAACGACGTTTTGGTGATGGTTCACACAAGTTGGATTTTGGAAGGCAGTCATTTTTGCAATATTTTTCATGTTTGTTGAGGATTTGTAGCGACCTCGTTCTTTTTGATTTGTTATCCCTAACTTTTGCCGGACTGTTCCTGTTTTCGAGATTACAGTCAGCGGGACGCCCCAGCTTTCTTAAGCCTCCTTTATAGGTTTTGGCTCAGTGGGCCTTTCTCTTTTGAGAGATTGACTGCCTATGAAATAAGGAACCACCACTGTCTTTTGATTCCAGAGGAATGCTTTTGATGTCGTTCGTTGTATTATGAACTGAGAGTTTTGCGACTTCAATGCACATCTTTTGAACTAACTGAGAGACTACCCTGCCCCAGGTTTAAATTAAAGGTTTCAATTTGTGAAAAGAAAAACTCCAACTTCTTTGGCTCAAAGGGGTCAACTAGGGATTATCTTCCTTATAACTCCACTGTTTAGGATTTGAAACAATGCTTGTACATCGTCAGTGGGGTCTGTTCAAAAGCATACTGTAGAGACTTTGGTATCATTTTCGTCATCCTCCCTCTAAAGGCTTGTAACTTTTAGAAAGAGTTGAATGAGTAAAAAGCATAGTTTAAATGTAATTAAAATGATTGGATCAAATCAAGACAAACATACGCAATGCATTAATGAAACAAAGTTTGGCATTAATAGATAATTGTTTGAATAACAAAGAGATTACAACTTGAAAATTCAAATGAAACAAAAGCCTTCAATGATTTGGCATAGGAGCAATGATTATGTTTGGAGTCTCCGGAGGGTCAAACTTGATCTCCTTTGCATCAATTAAGTCTTGGACCTTATTCTTCAAAGTCCAACAATCATCCGTATTATGCCCCGGGCTCTCAGAGTGATAAGCGCAGCGGGCGTTAGGGTTATACCTTGCTAACGTTGTATTTGGATTCTTTGGAGCTTCTTTCAGAGTCACCAGATTGGTCTTCAGCAACTATGGCAGAATCTGAGACAAAGTCATGCTGAGACGGGTGAATTGCCTTCGAGGTCTCTCGTCCCTTTGTTGGTTGTGATGCTAAGGAGCACCAGCAAGTTTTGAAATAACAACCGCGTTGACAGCTTGGCAGTGTTCAGGTCTAATCTGTCTTTTTGAACTGTAGACAACACTGGACTCTTTCTTCCCATTGTAGGGCTTTTTCCGAACATCAGAAGGTGTAGCTTCTTGAATCTTCCCACTTTTGATGCCAGCTTCGACCCTTTCGCCGGTCAGGATAAGGTCTGTAAATCCGGCTGAAGAGCTTCCAATCAGATGATTAAAGAACGGACCAGACAGGGTCCCCAGAAACATATCGACAAGTTCACGATCAGCTAAAGGTGGTTGCACCCTTCCGGCAAGGTCTCTCCATTTTTGAGCATACTCTTTAAATCCTTCACCCGTCCCTATTGACATACCCTGGAGTTGGGTACGCGTAGGAGCGAGGTCGGAGTTATACTGATACTGCCTATAGAATGTCGTAGCCAAATCCTCCCAGCTGCGAATACTGGCTCCGTCCAACTGATAGAACCACTCAAGCTGAGTCCCTGAAAGACTGTCTTGAAAGAAATGGATCCACAAGTTCTTATCAGCAGTGTAAGGCTGGATCTTTCTTACATATGACCGGAGGTGCAGCTTTGGACAGGAAGCTCCGTCATACTTGGCAAAGGCCGGTGCCTTGAACTTATGGGGAATCACCACCCCAGATAATAGACTCAGATCCCCGAAGTCCAGACCGGGCACCTTCTGTACTTCCATAGCGTTCAAACGGTCTTCCAACTATTTGTACTTATCCTCGGCAGGAGGATACTGTTCTTCATCATAGTCCGTCTCATTGTCGGAGACCTCAGGGCTAAGAGCCCTCCTTTCTTGTGGACTGTCTTTCCCTCCAGATGGGGTGGTCAGATCATCTTCATTTTGCAGCCCGTTTCCAAACCTGCGTCCGGTGTTGAACAGGATGGTCCTCTTCTTCTTCTTCTCCCTCTCTTTCAGAATCAGGGTCTTCAAGTCCTGCTGACCCTTAGTTAGGCTCATGACCAACTCTTGAAATTGGGCATTCTGGGCCTGGAGGGCCTTGATAGCTTGCTTTGTGGAAGGTTCAGTAGACATGATGATTGCTGAAATAAACAGCGAAGAAGATAAGAGACCTACACTGGGAGACATGTTATGCAATGATATGTATGATATATGTATGAAATGTTTTCAAGGATCTCACGGGGTAAACAAGAAACCGTTAGAATCTGAATCTGGTAGCTTGATTGAAGGAACTTCATGTTGCTGAGAGTCCTTCTTCAAGAGTCAAGCTCACCATATCAAGTGGGTCATAGCCCCTGACTCAAGTTATTGTGTTTTGATCTCTAGATGGCCTTGGCTAGAGGAAAATAAATCCCCTTTGCCCCTTACTGGACACCTGATTTACCATAACCTGCATCACAAACCTTTCAGATCCTTGAAATGGTTAAGGAAATGTCAAGGCATGATGTTATGATGTGTATGCTATGCGTTTAAGAAAAAGTGTGAGGTGATGTAAGTAAGCCCCGCAATAGATCCAATTTGTTGGATAAGGACTGTAAACAAAACCTGCAAGGAACTCATGTTGTCAGATAACAAGAATGTGAAAGTAGTTCAAGTTTGAAGGAACACAAGTCACACAAACAACCTTAAGTTTAGGCTGGCATGGAGTTTCATAGGTAAGTACCCTCTTGAGTGTAGTTGGCTCAAAACCTGTCCTATAAATAGTAACCGGGTTCTAAGGAGCTCAATATCATTGGATTGTTTTCTATGTTCATCGTTTCGGTTTAGCCACTTAACTGGCGACCAAAATATTCCAAGAAAGCAATCCTCAATGAGTGTAGTATCGAGTATCTACCAACTTCGGACTGCACCAAAGTCGGTCATCTCACTACCCCTAAAAAGGCCAAGATGGTCAAGTAAGGTTCTAGGTCATTAGTGTTTAGTGACATCACTCAACGGCCCCGTATTCTCTTTGATTGACTCAAAGGCTACCGGTACTCACAAATACGTCGCACTAATATAGCTATTACTTCAACCGTGTCAGTATACCCCGTACAGTTTCCACAATGTATTACTATCTATGAATGTTTCCCAAATCCGGGTGGAGAATTTCAAACCCAAACAATAGAACAAAGATAAAGCAATCAAAACATACAGTTAAAAACACAAGTGATCTAATCCTAAGGTACACCTCACTTATATATCCCCAGCAGAGTCGCCAGTTCTGTGATCGGTGGGAATGAGAACTGACTGTTTTTAATGCTGGTTCGCGTTTGCGTTTGTTTTCGCAAAGTGTCGCGGTAAGCAAGAGTCGCCACCGTCTTTTATTTTATCCAACAAGGAAAGGACAAAAGCACATAAAAATTCCTTTTCAAGATTTTTCTCGGGTTCGGGAGGTAGATTATAGAAAGGGAAGGTGTTAGCACCCTTTCTATCTGTGGTTATCCACGGGCTCTTAGGTACTTGCTCACTATGTTTTCAAAAAGTTTGCTTTTCTTTGTGATTGTGGGTTTTGAAAAGAGTTTTGTTTTTGAAGAGAGTGTAAGTGCGAAAAGTTTGTTTTTTTTTGTTTTTAAAAAGGAGCAAGTACTTAAGAACCTCTACCTACTCGAAAAGGAATAAAACAGTGCAAATGTCCTTTAGACAGTGCTATCCCACTATTGAGGAGTAGGTAGCACCGTCGTTGGAGTTTTTGGGTCAATTCGATTTTAGGGACGTGTGGTCACTAAAGCAACGTTAGGATGCTTTAGCGGTAACTCTAATGTCTTAGATCATTTTTATCGAGGCAACCATTTCGAGGCAACTTTGATCTTTAGACAGGAGAGCGACCTCTAAATCATCCTATACTCAATGACCACATTCGAGGCAACCAAATGAGGTATACCCTAAGAGTGGCATGTGCGAGTGTGTCAATTTTCAGTTTATATTATCTTTGCATATTTAGGTGTTCTACCATTTGTTTTTAGATCTTGTCATGCAATCCTAGTTAGCATACATCTAAGCAGTTAATATATATACAGGCATTTAAAGTGCGGAAATCGTAAATCCTACGCTATTACAAGGCTTCGGGGAGGGGGATTATTTACATGTCCAAAATTGGGGAAAATAAAAGCAGTAAAGTAAAAGTCTTAATTTTAAGCTATCACAAACCATTAAGCAGTTGTAATAAAATAAATGCGCGTGGATATGAAAATAACCTCTAAAAATCTTAAGGATAAAATCTTTTTGTTGTTTTATTTTATTTTGGGAAAATGATCTAAATCTATTTAATTTTAGTTTTGAGAAAATGTTAAGATAATTAAGAGATTAATTAACAAAGTTAATTTTAATAGAAAAAACTAGCCTAATGTTTTTTGTGGTTTTTTGATTTTAATGTTAATTAAAAAGGATAAAAGATGTCAATGAAAACAAAAATAAAATACAAGGGGGAATCCTTCAATCCAAGGGAAAAAAAAGAGTTTCGACCCAGGGAGGGAATGGAAGCTTCGATCCAGAGAGGGTCATGGTCCTTTCGATTGGGCCAGACAGTAAGGCGTGAGTAGCCTTCGATCCAGGGAAGAGGATTGTCTTTTGATCATGGAGGTCATGGCTTTCGATCCAGGAATGAGATGCCTCCTTCGATCCAGCATGCTAATGGGTTCGATCCAGAGAAGGTGTCTCCTTCGATCTGGGATGTTATACCTGCAAAAGTATGTTAGCATAATAAAATGCAGGGCCTGGGTATTGAACCCCAGGCCCTTCAATCCTGCACTTGTTGGGTCTCTTCAGGCTAAATCTGCAGCAAATGTTAGCAAACGAAGAACGTGACCTGGGGCCAAACCCAGGCCTCTTGATCCTGTCTAGGATAGAAAATCGAAGGTAACAACCAGTATGGATGTATTATGCAAATATGAGGTTGGATAGTTTACCCTTTCTTACTAGCAGATTGGACTTTTAATTTGGGCGCTTCCTGGATGTAGGCACTTTTGATTTGGACACTTCCTGGATGTAGACACCTTCGATTTGGGGCTTATGGGCGTTGTGATCTTTTGTTGAAGGGTTGCTTTGCTTGGAAAATTTTGGCAACCTTTGATGGATTGTATGGGCAGCGACTCTCCAATGTTTCCTATTTCTTTTCTCTATTTTTTCTGTATATTTTCCTTTTTTTTTTGCAACACATGTGATTTCTTTATATAGAGGGGGGTAGAGGGGACAGGAAGACAAAGGTTTAAATGACTTTGATCATGTGTTGGACAGCCATGAATGAGAATCTGTAACGTTAATTATGTGTTTGAAAGCCATGAATGAGGATTTGTAACGTTGGCTAAACACATGGGATCTTGTCCCTTTTTGAATTTTGAATGCTTCGAATGCTCCCTTTCGAATGGGCTGATGGCCTCCTTCGAATGCTCCCTTTCGAATGGGCTGATGGCCTCCTTCGAATGCTCCCTTTCGAATGGGCTGATGGCCTCCTTCGAATGCTCTTCGAAAGCTTCTTCGAATGGACCCTTTGAATGCTTCTTCGAATGAACCTTTTGGAACCCCAATCGAAGGACACTGCCATAATGCCAATCTAAAAGCTTGTCCATAATGCCAATCGAAAGGCTCCTTCAGAACACCAATCGAAGGGTCCTTCAGAATGCCAATCGAAATGCTTGTCCATAATGCCAATCAAAAGGCTCCTTCAGAACACCAATCGAAGGGTTATTCAGAATGCCAATCGAAATGCTTGTCCATAATGCCAATAGAAAGGCTCCTTCAGAACACCAATCGAAGGGTCTTTCAGAATGCCAATCGAAATGCTTAAAGCAACACTAAAAAATTTTCCTTTTCCTTAGGCAAAAGTTTGTGATCAACCATGCAGGGGGAGGACTTTGGGAAACATGAGAGGGAAAATTTTGGGGTACAACAACAAGCATAAGAAATTTTCAAAACATGAGCTAAGCATCTAAGAGCCCGTGGAAAACCACAGATGGAAAGGGTGCTAACACCTTCCCTTTCTATAATCTACCCCCCTTACTCAGAAAATCTCGAAAAAGGTATTTTTTTTGTTCTTTTCACCTTTTCCTTTGTTGGATAAAAGAAAAGTCGGTGGCGACTCTTTCTTACCGCGACATTTGCGAATAAAAAATGCAAACCAATATTAACAGTCAGTTCTGCCACCGTATCACACATGCCATTGCATAACAGGTATTACGAGACAGGTTTCTTATCAATTCGCTGTTTATTTCAGCAAGAAGAAATGGATCTTTAACAAACAATCAAAGATCTTCAAGCTCAGAACGCTTAATTCCAGAAAATGTTCCTGGCTCTGGCCAAAAGACAGGAAGATCTGAAAACTCTCATAATCAAAAAGAAGACGAAGAAGCCAAAGAAACCGGCTGGCATCTTGAATATGGGAAGAAGACTTAGAGGACCAGCCAAGCGAGCTCTGGATTCCACGAATCCATCAAATGAGAGGGATAATCAGGAAGAATACAACATTTTAGGGTCTGAAGAGGATGAAGCTGACTACTCTGAGGAACAGTATCCTCCTACTGATGATAAGTACAAACAGATGGAAGATCGTCTCAATGCAATGGAGATTCAACAGGTACCTGGATTGGACTTTAAAGAGTTGGGGATAGTTTATGGAGTGGTCATCCCTCCAAAGTTCAAAGTTCCCGCATTTTCCAAATATGATGGGGTCTCTTGTCCCAAACTTCACTTAAGATCATACGTCAGAAAGATCCAGCCTCACACTGCTGATCGAAAGTTATGGGTCCATTTCTTCCAAGAAAGTTTGGCTGGCACTCAACTGGAATGGTTCTATCAGTTGGAAGGAACCAATATTCGTACCTGGGAGGATCTGGCTGTTGCTTTCTAAAGGCAGTACCAATACAAAGTTAACTTTGCTCCAATCCGTACTCAACTTCAAAGCATGTCTATAGGTTCTAGCGAGGGCTTCAAAGATTATTCCCAAAAATGGAGAGACCTTGCAGGATGAGTCCAACCTCCTCTGTTTGATAGGGAGCTGGTAGACATGTTTTTGGGCACTTTGTCTGGTCCATTTTTCAACCACTTGATTGGAAGTTCTTCGGTTGGTTTCACTGAACTGATACTGATAGGTGAAAGAGTAGAAGCTGATATCAAGAGTGGTAAAATTCTGATGGTTGCATCTTCTAGTGCTGAGAAGAATCCATTTGGTTGCAAGAACGAGGCCAATGCTGTATATGTCCAGGAGGGACGTGCTAGAGGTAACCACAATCAATATGTGGGGGCAATACTGGTCTTTAATCCTACGCCTATGTAATGACACCAACAGGGGAATCAGCATAAAGAGGTCACACCTAAGAGACAATTCACCAGAATCAACATGTCACTAGCTCAAGCGTTACAACACATGTTGAAGGCAGAGTTGATTATGTTAAAGGCTCCTCTGCGAAATCCCAATATTTTTGCTCTTAGTTACCACCCCAACGAAAGGTGTGCATACCATTCTGATAGTCCTGGACATGATACAAATGGCTGCTGGGCTTTGAAGAACAAAATTCAGGATATGATTGATGCCAAAGAGATTGAATTCGACCCTCCAAAGACTCACAAAGTGATCACTTCTCCTAGGCCAAATCATTGAGAACGTCCAGTTCATTTTTGATTTTTCATTTGTAATTTCATTTTTTGTTCAAACAATTACTGTCATGCCGAACTTTGATTTTCCCATTAATGCATCGCATATGTTTGTCTTGAATGATTTCATTGTCATTTTATTTAAACTATTTTCTTGCTTCCTTTATGTGATATTCGACTTTAGATTAAAAAGTTATAAGCCTTTAGAGGGAGGATGACAAAAACGATACCACAATCTCATACAGTGTGCTTTTGAATGGACCTTGCTGACGATGTACAAGCGTTGTTTCAAATCCCAAACAGGGGAGTTATAAGGAAGATAACCCCTATTCAACCCCTTTGAGCCTAAGAGGTAGGAGTTTTTCTTTTTACACAAATTAAAACCCTTAATCATAACCTGGGGCAGGGTAGTTTCTCAGTCAATTCAGACGCGCATTCAGTCACAATCTTCCACTTCGTACACAATGAATGGCATTGAAGACGTCCTTCCAAATCAAAAGATAGTGATAGGTTTCGCGTAATCATCAAAATAAGCAGTCATTATCTCTCAAAATAAAAGGCCATTAAGTCAAAACATGTGAAGGAGACTTAAGAAAAACTGGGGCATCTCGCTGACTATAATCACAAAAGAAACAGTCCAGGCAAAAGATCGGGATAATAAAATAAAAAAAGAGGTTCCTACAAATCCTCAACAAAAAAGAAGATTACAAAAATGTTCGCCTCTTCAAAATAAACTTTCAGTATTTGAACCATCGCTAGAATATCAAGGACAAGATGTCGGACTCAATCGGGATCTAAACGCACAATTAACTAAGCATAGGACTGAAGAACATCATGAAGAACGAGTTGGGTACAAATACATTTTGATCATTTATCCTTTGTTTCTTAAACCGTGAACCAGGCCGCACTACAACCCTTAAAAGTCCTAACTGAAGTATAGGTTAGTTCGGAAGCATACTGTTACAAAAGGTATCCTTACTCCTATAGGACTTGTTATAAATCCTGAGTTGATATCACCCTATTGCAAAATTTGTTTTACTAAAAAAATGAATTTTCAAAAACTTCAAGACAAGCATAAACTTTGCATTATTTGAATATCATTGTTTGCATATAGTTATTTGTTTGACAATAGAGAAATTCACATGACGGATATCTAGTGAACAAAAACTTTCTCAATGAAAAGGTTCACCTCAAATGGAAAAACACTTCCAACCAAGGGGCACGGCATGATCATTGTCCATCATCTGGGGCAGTCAAGTCAAGATTCAAGGAATATCTCAAAAATGCCAAATGGCCAGAGGCAGATCTCCATCTGAATCACTTGGGGAATTAGACATGAATTTCAGCAACGAATCTGGTACAATCAAGCAAAATCAATGTTCCCTAGTGGATTTCTTCTCAAAAACAATTAAACAGTAATTCCCAACAGAAACATTCTAAATAAACCAAGTCCCCTTCTAGAAACGGTTCAGGTACGATCCAGAGATGGATGTTATCCTGATACTTATTCCAGACTTCTCTTCTAGAAACATTCCAGGTATGATCCAAAGAAGAATGTTATCCTGATACTTATTCAGATTCTCTTTTAGAAACAGTTCAGGTACAATCCAGAGACAGATATCATCCTGGTACTTACTCCAGATTATCCTCTAGAAACAGCTCAGGTACAATCCAGAGACAAATGTTATCCTGATACTTATTCCAGATTCCCTGCTAGAAACGGTTCAGGTACGATCTAGATACGGATGTTATCCTAATACTTATTACATACTTATCTTCTAGAAACAGTTCAGGTACGATCCAAAGACGAATATCATCCTGGTACTTACTCCAGATTATCCTCTAGAAATAGTTCAGGTATGATCCAGAGACGGATGTTATCCTGATACTTATTCTAGATTCCCTACTAGAAACGGTTCAGGTATGATCTAGAGACGGATGTTATCCTGATACTTATTCCAGATTTCGTTGCCAGAAACGGTTCAGGTACGATCCAGAGACGGATTTTATCCTGATACTTATTCCAGATTTTGCTCCTAGAAACGGTTCAGGTACGATCCAGAGACGGATGTTATCCTGATACTTATTCTAGATTTGTCCTCTAGAAACGGTTCAGGTACAATCCAGAGATGGATGTTATCCTCATACTTACTCCAGATTCTCCTCTAAGTACATTTCAGATACGATCCAGAGACGGATGTAATTCTGACACTCATTCAACACATGTTTTAAGTACAGTTCAGATACGATCTAGAGACAGATATCATTCTGACACTCATTCAATATATGTTTCAAGTACAATTCAGATACGATCCACAGACGGATGTCATTCTGACACTCATTCAATACATGTTCCAAATATAATTCAGATATGATCCAGAGACGGATGTCATTCTGACACTTATTTTAACACATCGTCAAGTACAATCACGACATAGATTTATCCACAAAATCCCCGCAGATACCTTCTCCAGCAGGTGCAGAGGCAGGGGCATCCTACTACAAGGTCACTGCCATATTCTCAGCATACAACCTAATGGTGTCAGGTATTCTCATATCCCCGACAGAACCAGAATCCCTAACTACTGCTCCGACATTTCAAAAACATTCCGCAGTGAAGTCACCAAGCTTCTCAGGATTCCCCATCAGGATTTCAACAAAATACTCAAGCAGTTCATGAAGTTTTCCCTTCCCAACAGAGTTCATTTCTCTAACAACGGAAGATCGTCTCCCAGCAATTCAACTTCAACAATATTCGAAGACTTACATTCTTCATCCCCAGCAGCAATTAGGGATTTATTTTCCCTAATTCAACAACAATGCATTAGAACAACTGACATGTTCATACATTGTATTCATACACCATTTTACAAACGTCATAGCATGTGCAGCACAAATGCATATATCACAATCTCGTTTATTTTGAGAGCATCATGCAATTCATACATCATGACATTGCATGAAACTGACTTTACCTTTCTAGGTCAAGCTCACAGACAGACAAACAGTATCAACAAATACAGCAGGCCACTGATTAATGCTTGAAACTGGACGGGGAAACTATCTATGTGACTAACATTGCCAAGTTTCAGATTAATACATGTAACAAGCCAGGACAACTATCTGTGGACGACTAATTGTAGATTAATACCTATAACAATCTAGGAAAACTATCTATATAAGGAGATTGAAGATTAATACTTGTAATAAGCCAGAAAACTATCTTTCTTTCTCAGGTCAGAGGTTAATACATGTGTGATACAGTGGCCGAACCGACAGTTATATACTGGTTTTGCGTTTTTTGTTTGCAAATGTCGCGGTAAGAAAGAGTCACCACTGACTTTTCTTTTATCCAACAAAGGAAAGGGTGAAAAGAACAAAAAAAGAACTTTTTCGAGATTTTCTGAGTAAGGGGGGTAGATTATGGAAAGGTGTTAGCACCCTTTCCATCCGTGGTTTTCCACGGGCTCTTAGGTACTTGCTCATTTTTTAAAAATGTTTGTGTTTGTGTGTTTTGAAAGATTTTTGTTTTCTTTATGGTAACTCTTGTATCAATCCTCAAGAGTGTGATAAAGCGTTTTTGAAAGTAGTTTTTTGAAAGTGTGTAAGTGTGAAAATTTGTTTTTGAGCAAGTACTTAAGAACAGTCTACCTACTCGAAAAAGGATGTTCTTTTCCTCCTTTCCTTTAGATAGTGATATCCTACTATTAGTGAGTAGGTAGCCCTATCATCGGATGTTGAGGGACTATCGAAAGGGGCACTATGGTCATTGAAGGAAACATGTAAAGATATCTTAGCATTTTGAAGGGACTGTCATCATATAGGCAACATCGAGGGACAAGATCATTTACCGAAAGGCAACTCGAGGGACGTTTAAGGACTATGATCTTTTATAATGATTTTTATATCGAGGGTCTTTTCTAAGATATCCCTACGCTCGAGGGACATGATCATTTCTGAGGCAACCAGGTGAGGAATACCCTAAGGATGCAAGTGTGAGAAGTGTGTTTTTTCAGTTATTTATCTTTTGCATTAAGGTTTGATAATGTTTATTTTTAATCTTTCCATGCAATCCTAGTTACTGACAGTAATATTGTACAGAAAATGTAACATACGGAAAATAAAAGCAGAAACGTAAACCCTAAACTATTACAACCCTTTGGGACAGTTACATAAAAAAAGAGGTGCAAGAAAATAAAGTGCGGAATTTTAAATCTAAAACTATTACATCCATGATCAGTTACAATATTAAAAAAAATACAAAAACGATAAACGCGCGCGAGATAAAGATGAACGTCTAAAAACCTAAGAAAATGCTAAGTAAACAAAAGAAAATCTTTTTTGGTTTTTGTTTTTGCTAAGAAAACCATTGGATAAAAATGAGGAAGATTAAGTTTTAATCCTAATTAATTAAATCAATGCAAACAAAGACTAATCCTAATTTTTTTTTGTGATTTTTAAGAAAATATTTAGATAAAAAAGAATCTAAGTCCAATTAATTTTGAATTAATAAAAATAAGGTCCAAATAATTAATTAAGTTAATTTACAAATTTAAGGTTAATTCAAGAAAAAAAAACTTAAGTCTATTTTATTTTAATTAAAAAAGAAAAGTTAAAGTTTAATTAATTAATTGATTAAATAAATTAATTACATTAAAATATCTAATCCTATTTTTTGTGATTTTTTGATTATTTATTTGCTAATAAAAAAAAGTAAAAAAAAAAGAAATAAATACTAACAATATAAAGAACAATTAAATGGGCCAGGATAAAAAATTAAATTGGGGGTGCAGAGATTGAAGTTGGTTAGGCCCAACTGAAAGGAGCCTAACCTCGTCTGGATCCAGTGAGGAGAGATACTGGAGGCGCATGGTAGTTTGTATATTTGAGGCGCTAGATCTGGGTCAAGCGTTGATCTGATGGCTCAGATTGGTGGTCCATGATACACTTCTGGCCATTTGGAATGCTGGATCCTGTATGAAATATTAAGAAAATGGAAAATGTTGGACTTGGGATTAGAATCGAGGTCCTCTCTCTCATGCACATGTTCCTTTGCTAATTGAGTTGTATGATCATTCATTTATATAACCAAAACAATAATATAATATGAGAAAATTGGTCAGATATATTAGAAATTAAAAAATGCGCGCCAGTTTTGAATGGTCCAATAGAAGAGAGGCACGATGGCTTGCCGGGGTCAATATTTCAGAGGTGCCGAAGTCAAACTCCGGTCACCTTCTTCGGCCATTTAAAACCCTAAAACCTGCACAAAGTAAAATCAAGGCTTGAGGTTAAGGCTACCCCCTTATTTCGTACGCTACGAGTTCAATGGTGGTGGCCGTTTGGCCTGAAAAGTCCTGCAACATCTTGTTCGAAGCTTAATCGTTCTAGAACCTTAGAAATGGTAACCTGTGATCCATGGCCTTATCTTTACATGTAAAATGTTAGAAAGCACGCAAATATCATCGATAATACACATACATGCTTAGTATGGATTTAGATAACGCGTATGGAGAGTTTGAGATCAAGAAAAAATTACCAATCAGAGAGATCAATATCTGATGATCTGGGATGTTATAAGCTTTGAGAACAATGGGATCTGGTGTCTGGGAACTTCAGGAGTAACATATGATTGCTAGTTTGAGTTGAAAGTCCCTACAAATCGTGTTTCAGTTTTGACAACTTTGGTGGATTTTTGCAAATTTCATGTAGCTTCTTTCAGGCTATATGTGTGTGTGTGTGTTTGGCTTGCTAACATGAGGTATAATAGGGTAGAATGAGGAGACAAGGTTGAATGGAAAGAATCATAGCCATAAACATTGTTTTTAATCCATGATCCATATTTGAAAAAATGCCATAATTTGTGATTTCATGCCATTTTTGATGATGAGTGGATCTGGACACTATTTGTACGTGATTGTGGACCTCATGCCAAGACAAAACATAAGCCCAAGTGTGATACAGTGGGAGAACTGACTTGAGGTTTTGCGTTTGTGTTCACAAATGTTTCGGTTTAGCAAGAGTCGCCACCGACTTTTTATTTTATCCTAAGGAAAGGTTAAAAAGCACAGGAAAAACCTTTGAGATGTTTTCTTGGGTTCGGGGAGTAGATTATAGAAAGGGAAGGTATTAGCACCATTTCTATCAATGGTTATCCATGGGCTCTTAGTTACTTGCTTAGATCACTTGCCTTTGCTTTTCAATTGTTTAAAATGGTGCTTTGTGTGTGTGGTTTTGAAAATGTTTTGAAAAAGATGCCTTGTCTAGGCAACCATTGTAACAATTCTTGTTTGAATGTTTTACAAAGGTGTTTGTCTTTTTGAAAAGATGTTTCAATGTTTTTGAAAGTTTGTTTTGAAGTTGTGTTTGTGAAGTGTGTTTTGAAAAATGGCAAGGATTGTTTTGCAAGTTTGGTCAAGTAACCAAGAGCTATCTACCCTAAATTTCTCAAAGATCTTTCTCATGTTTTAACCCTTTTAACAATGTTGTTTCACCATTGTATTTGGTGAACAACCTTGTGTTAGGATGTTAACGGGACGGGCGCAGGTCATCGTTTGAACCATAGAGGCAATAGTGTCAAGTATCTTTGGCATTTTTCTTAAGGGACTTGATCATTTTTGTTTAGGCAACTTGATAGCGTCATCGAGGGACTATGATCATTTGATTTGTTTTTGTTTTGCCAAAGAGACTTAACATGCAACCATGGCCCATTTTTGAAGGCAACAAGTGGAGTAACCCTAAGGGTACAAGTGTGCATTATGTTTGTTTTTCATGCATGTTTATCTTGAATTAAGTCAAGCTATTTGTTGGTTTTATTTGCATACAAACCCTAAGTCTAAACATGGCATAATTGAAAGCTTTTAAATGCGGAAATTTAGATGCTAAGCTATTACAACAATGATTATGGGGATGGGGATACAAGTTTGAATTGGGGGATATTTTGACAAGGAAATAAATGCTAAAATTATTACAACCATATCGAATATACAAATTAATATTTGGCAATTAAATAAATACGATTAAATAAATATCAAAATGCAATGTATTATGCAAAAAAAAAAAAGATTTGTTTATGTATGTGAAAAAGGTTTTCATGTTTGAAGTATAAACAAAATAAAAAAAGTCATTTTTGGTTATTTTTGTTGTTTAGGGAAAAACCCTAATTTTTGAATAAATAGTATTATTTATTAATTATGTACAATATATATATTAATTTATACAAAAATAAAAAAAAAAGAAGTATATTGTAAAAAAAGTATTTTTTAGTGTCATATATTAATAAAAATAAAAATGTATTATTTTTATATTTTTATCCTAAGTATTCTAATAAATATAATATACAAGTATTTATATATATATTTACTAAACCTATTAAATATAAAAAGATAAAATTAATTATTTATGTATATAAAAAAATGTATATTTAAGAAGATATTTTCAAGGTGTAAATAAAAATAATAACTCAAAATAAATATAATTTTTATATTATTTTTTTAGGGTTTTAGTAAAAAGTATTTATATTATTTACATATATATACTAATAAAATGAAACAAATGCCAAATAAATATAATAAAAAAATGTGGAAAAATATTTTTGGGATTTTTTATGTTTGAACAAAAAATATTAAGCCAGAAACAAAAAGAAAAATGCAAAAATAACAAATATTTCACATAATGGGCCAGGGGGGTGCAAAACTAAAAAAAGGGTGCAAAAAGTAAGGATGACTCAGGCCCAGCCTAAGCCATCATCTTCAACCTCCAGCTTCTGTTTGAAACAAAAAACGCGCGCCTCTTGTTCCACCTGCTAACTCCTGATTCTTTGATCTTTTGACAAAACTTAAAACATGAAAATTATAGAGCTTGAAGCAACGATTTCAACCATATAAAACACTTGACCTAACTCTAAGAAACCAGGGAGAATTTCATCACCCCCAATTTCTGACCTAATTTTTCTTCAATGTTCATGGCTAAAATTCTCACAACACGCTTAACATAAATGAAAAGTAATCATATGTATGGCTTCAGGGCTATGAGTAGGACATGTTTCATTCACAAACCTAAGCCTAACTCTTCCTAGATTGAGAGATAGAAGTCCATGGATTACCTGTCTCAGCTTGAATCGTGCAGAGCAATGTGGCCAACTTCAATGGAGTTTGAGCTTCTGTATAGCTTGCCTGAGGTCCAAGGATGCTTTCCAAATGCCTAGCTTGCTTTGAAACCAACTGTATCGTGCTATGGAAGTCCACCTGCACAGCTTGAAAGTAAAAATGGCAAACGTGGTTAGGGGTGTTACAGCTTGAGTTCAAGGCTTGGGATAGTTTCAGTGGATGATATGGAAGGTGTTTGAAAGGTTTTTAGCCAAAGTGCACGAGTGGATTGAGTTGTGGACCTCAATCTGCAGCAGATGCCCTGTTTTACAGCAAAACTGTGATTTGGTGAATGAGGAGGTTTTGAGGATGAATGAGTCGTGTCTTAGGTCAGTTGGGGGGTATGGAAGCTATGTACAAAGTTTGCTTAAGCTCTTGTTTGCAGGAAATGAGAGTTGGTTCAGTTTTGCAATGTTTCTTCTATGTGAAGCAAAGAAAGTGTGTTATGTTATGCAAGCCAGTACCATGCCCTAATGTATGCTGCAAGTTAGGCTCTTGATAACTTGGATTTGTGGATTTGATTTGGCTCTAAGATCTGGCCCCATGCCTCAAGGATTTGGTATTTGACATAAAGCATAACTTTCTCAAAATGGCATTCTACCTTTTTCCATTTAAGGGTTAATTTTGTGTGTAATGTCCAAATGAACAAAATAATGCTTTAGCTCAGTGGATTTGCATTCAATTAAGGAGTGTAAAAGGGTTTAGAGGCCTGCAAGCTAGCACAAACCAAGCTGATTTGAAAATTCCATTTGCTATGAACATGTATTGGTCATGAACAAAAGTGAGTTTTGGCCAACTTTGCAAATTCGATTCTCTCTAACCACAAGGGTGTTTGATGAGTTCTTGGACAATTTGGAAAGCTTGGAATGTGTACTACAATCCATATTTGTAATGCAAATTAAACTCCAAGTGGAACCATGTGAAAAATGGCCAAGAAGTTGGACAAAAATCCTGCCTAGAATAGGGCAAAATTTCTCTAAGTTAAAAATGTTTTGTACCCTTGTTCCAAAAATCATAACTTGAGATACAAGCTTCCTTTGAGAAGACTTTGTGAATCAAAGTTGTAGATTTTGAAATGGACTACAACTTTCATGTTTCAAGTTTTGTTTGAGTCCATTTGCATATTAGTGAAAAAATGGGACAAAGTTAGGAAAAAAATAAGGAAATTTCATAACTTAGAAAAATTCTAAGTTATGAAATTTTCTCATTCTAAACCCTAATTTGCAATTTTGGATTTCTTGATGAACAAGTTTCATAATTTGACATGTCTTGATGAAAAATGAATCTTGGCACTTGATTTTGACCAAAAAGTCAAAGTTTGACTTTTCAGTATACAGTCAAATTTTGATCAGTTGACTGAAAAATTCATCTGTCAATCCTATGCATTTGAGATCTTTTGAACTTGTTGAATGGGTCAAGACAAATCCATTGATTCCTTGAGTCCATATGTGAGCTTGGTTTTCCATTGGTTAGGTCAAACAGTCAAAAATTGCCTTTGTGCAGTCAAAACCCTAAAAATGACCATTTTGCCCTTTTGGTGATCTGACCAAATTTCTTGTGGAATTGTGATCCAAACTTGATAAAATGGTCCATGTGAGTTCATAATGTTGATGTGGGTCAAATTTCATGAGGTTTGACTGTCAATTGGCCACAGTTGACTTTTTCCCCAATACAGCTGATTTCTAGGTCAACTGTCCAATTGACTGGGCAAAGATTGGAATCAAGGCTTGAAACTTGGTATGGATAAACTTGTAAGTCCAACATGAAGCATGAAAGTCACTTTGGGAATTTTAGGTCAAAACATCCTTGTGCAAACTCAAACCCTAATTTGGGTCAACAGTGCAAGGAGGGGCCTTGAGCAGAGCAAACCCTAACTTGATCTTGAGTCCCAAGAGTCTTGTGATGAGAAAAATGTTGATGAAATGAGAGAGAAAATTTAGGGGTACAACAGTTGCCCCTGTTCAATCTTCTTGAACCTGAAGAGTTAGATTGGCAGGTTTGCCTTTCGCGACTCGAGGGTAAAAGGAGATTGGACACTAGAGTGCCCGTAAATTTGCACTCGTCAAAGCGTAGTTTGAGGGAATGGGCTTAAAGATGCCATTTGGAGATGGGCTTAAAGATGCCATCTGGAAAGTGACAGAATCTTGTCGGGGAATGGGCTTAAAGATGCCATCTGGAATGTATGTTGAACTGCTATGTTGTTGGTGAGCAATAGATTGACATCCGTATTTGGAAGCATCCGTAAACTGTGAAGTTAAAGCTTATTAATCATATCCTGAAAAGGGTAAAAATATTAGCTGAAACACAAAATTATGTTGCATGAAATGTATGATGTAATATATATATATATATATATATATATATATATATATATATATATATATATATATATATATATATATATATATATATATATATATATATATATATATATATATATATATATATATATATATATATATATATATATATATATATATATATATATCAATGTTTATGATATATGAATGTAGTGAATGCGCATGTAAGCTGATGAGATGTCTTGCTGAGGATAGATGAATCCTGGATAGCCGGAGATAATAGAATCTTGACTGCTACGGGGGAAAGTGAATCCTTGACTACTGCAGGGGATTGCAAGAATATTTTGATCGTTGAAAATGAGAATTCCTGGACCATTGTTGGGGACTCAGGAGCTTGGGTTGTATGCCACTTTGAGAATGAGAATCTTCATTCTGTTGGGAATATCAGGAATTCAGGTTATCTGCCACTTTGAGAATGAGAATCTTCATTTTGTTGGGGATATCAGGAATTCAAGTTATATGCCACTTTGAGAATGAGAATCTTCATTCTGTTGGGGATATCAGGAATCCAGGTTGTATGCCACTTTGAGAATGAGAATCTTCATTCTGTTGGGAATATCAGGAATTCAGGTTGTCTGCCACTTTGAGAATGAGAATCTTCATTCTGTTAAGGGTCAGAAATTGGGAGTATACCAATCTTCTGAGGTTTCAAGGATGAGAGACTTCATTCTGTTAAGGGTCATAAATTGGGAGTATACCAATCTTCTGGGGTTTCAAGGATGAGAGTCTTCATTCTGTTAAGGGTCAGAAATTGGGAGTATACCAATCTTCTGAGGTTTTAAGGATGAGAGTCTTCATTCTTGAGGGTCAGAAATTGGGGAGTATACCAATCTTCTGAGGTTTCAAGGATGAGAGTCTTCATTCTTGAGAGAAACAGATTTTCAGGAGCTTCAGTTGTCCGTTATTCTGTCGGTGGTTGTAACTTCCAACAGGTGATGAAGTAATTTTTGATGATGATCGTAACTTCCAGCAGGTGATGAAGGAAATTTTGAACGACCTTTCAACTTGAAATGTAATTTTGCTTTGGAGAATAAATCCTTGACACATGTTGGGGAAATAAACCCTAAACCGAAGTTGGAGATTGAAAATCCTTTGATTACTGGGGGTGAGAAATCCTTGCTGACTGCTGATTGCTTGGGGAGCAAGATCTTCAGTTGTTGAGGGATTTTAGGGCCACTGCTGGGGATTGAAAATCCTTGGTGACTTGTGGGGAATGAGAATTCTGATGATCTCTACTGGGGAGTTCAGAACCTGGGAGACTCATGTTGGAGGAGTGAGACTGAGAATCTTCAATCTGATGGGAAGTATCTTTGTGGGAGAATGTTCACTAATCTGGTTCCGCTGGGGATTGATAGTTGGAAGTTTTAGCTCTGTTGGGGATTAACAGTTTTGGCTCCACTGGGAATCTTGAAACTTAACTCTGAGGGGATTTGGATTCTGGGAGGCTCTCTGGCTGGGGAAATCAGCTTTGAGAAAGCTTTTGTTCTGCTGAGGATCCTGAAGTTTAACTCTGTTTGGGGAATTAAGTTCTGGATTTTAACTTTGTTGAGGAGTTTGGAGTTTAATTCTGCTAGGGATTCCTTCTGAAAGGGCATCAAGATATCTATCTGTACCTTCAACCTATCAGCAATCATCTTTCTTGATTTGTAAGAAAATGATTATGTTCAAATGCATATGCCTATTTAACAAAACATTGGACGTTTCTCAAATAAAACATAAGTGTAAAAAACAAAAGGAAGACAAAGCAAATTTCTGTATTTGGAAAAGTATTTGTATTAACTTTTTATGAGTATCTTTGTACAAAGGAGACAGGCATCCTAGTAAGAGGACGTTGTCGTAAAAAATTGAAAATTTTATACAAAAGAAAGATGGCTATGTGTAACAATTCCATGGGATTCCATTCTGTTATGGCCTTCACAACTCTGAATATCTTGTCCATTCAATGCTTCGTCCGCCGATGATTGGATTGATCAGAAGCTCGAAGCTTGTTGATGAAGAGATTGTTCTTTAAAGTGATCCGACGAGACATAGTCATACGCTTTAATTCCCTAACTTTTGCCTGGATCTCCCTTTCGGGTTTTCAATCCACCGGGAAACCCTTTTTTGCCCAAGTCGCCCTTTCGGGTTTTCAACTTGTCGGGTGTACAAATTTTTTTGTTTTACCCCTAATTTTTGCCTGAACCGCCCTTTCGGGTTTTTGGTTCACCGGGATGCCCATTTTTGCCCAAGTCGCCCTTTCGGGTTTTCGACTTGTCGGGTTATTTTATGCGTAGTATCTTTTGACTATGTCTGCATTCGCAGGGTGTGGCAAATCGTCGTCGTCCATGGTGGTCAGAATCATTGCACCACCAGAAAATATGCTCTTGACCACAAACGGTCCTTCGTAAGTAGGAGTCCATTTTCCCCTGGGATCACTTTGCGGCAAGATGATCCGCTTGATTACAAGATCTCCGACTTGATATACTTGACGTCTGACTTTCTTGTTGAAAGCCTTGATCATCCATTTTTGGTACGTCTGACCATGGCAAACAGCAGTGAGTCGCTTCTCGTTGATCAAATTGAGTTGATCAAGTCGGGTCTGAATCCAATCGTCTTCACTCAAACCAGAGTCCTTCATAATCCTTAAAGAAGGAATCTGAACTTCCATAGGTAAGACAGCTTCCATGCCATATACCAAAGAAAATGGGGTTGCCCCTGTTAAAGTACGTGTCGTGGTACGATATCCATGCAGAGCAAACGGTAACATCTCATGCAAGTCCTTGTAGGTGACTGTCATTTTCTGAATGATCTTCTTGATGTTTTTGTTCGCAGCTTCAACAACACCGTTCATCTTCGGCCAATAAGGAGATGAATTGTGATGATAAATCTTGAACTGTTCGCATAGAGCGGTGATCATAGTATTGTTCAAATTTGTACCGTTGTCTGTGATGATCCTGTCGGGGACACCATATCGGCATATGAGGTTCTGCTTGATGAAGCAGGCAACCACATTTTTTGTAATAGAGGCAAAGGAAGCTGCTTCGACCCACTTGGTGAAATAGTCAATAGCGACCAAGATGAAGCGATGTCCATTGGATGCCGTGGGCTTGATCTCTCCAATCATGTCAATGCCCCACATTGCGAATGGCCAAGGAGCTGTCAGAACGTTGAGAGGAAAAGGAGGAATATGAACCTTGTCGGCATAGACTTGACATTTGTGGCAAGTACGGGAATGTTGATGGCAATCAGCTTCCATGGTAGACCAGTAATAGCCTGCCCTTAGAATCTTCTTAGCCATCGTATGTCCGCTCAAGTGGGTGCCAAATGTGCCACTGTGTATCTCAGTCATGATTAACTCTGCTTCAGATTTGTCTACACATCGGAGTAAAACACAATCGTGGCTGCGCTTATAAAGGATGCCATTTCTTAGGAAGAACTTGGCCGCAAATCTCCTTAAGAACTTCTTGTCATTTACGAAAGCTCCTTCAGGATACTCTCTAGTATGGAGATACCTTTTGATTTCATGGAACCAGGGTTGTTCCACTACTTCTTCGGTATTAATCTCATGACAATGCGCAGGTTCATCCCTTCGCTAGATGGTGATTTGGGGAGCCTCGTTATCCCAGTTGAGTTTAAACATGGAAGACATTGTATCCAGAGCATCTGCTAGCTGATTTTCTTCTCGCGGGAAATGCTCGAAAGTAATCTGCTCGAAATGAGGCAGCAATGTCAGGACATGTTCTTTGTATGGGATAAGATTAGGATGTTTGGTATCCCACTATCCTTTGATTTGACTGATAACCAAAGACGAGTCCCCAAATACGATCAAAGATTTGATCCCCAAGTCTATAGCAGCCTTGAGACCAAAGATGCAAGCTTCATATTCGGCCATGTTGTTGGTACAGCTGAAACAAAGTCGGGCAATGAAAGGTGTATGGAAACCTTCTGGAGAAATGAGTACCGCACCGATACCGTTTCCAAGTGCATTTGAAGCACCATCAAAGTACAGGGTCCATCGGGATCCATTTTCAGGTCCGTCATACGGTCCTTTACCTTCAATGTTATCCAATGTCATGATGTCCTCGTCTAGGAAGTCGAATCTCATGGATTGATAATCTTCGATAGCTTGATGAGCTAGATGGTCAGCTAGTACACTCCCTTTTATAGCTTTTTGGGTAGTATACTGGATGTCATACTCAGTCAGGATCATTTTCCATCTAGCGATTCTTCCAGATAAAGCAGGCTTCTCGAAGATATACTTGATCGGGTCCATTTTGGAAATCAGCAAAGTGGTATGAGTCAACATATACTGCCTTAGTCGGCGGGCAGCCCATACCAAAGCACAACAAGTTTTCTCGAGCAGTGAATAGCGAGTCTCACAGTCGGTAAACTTTTTGCTAAGGTAATAAATGGCATGCTCTTTTCGACCAGACTCGTCATGTTGGCCCAGTACGCACCCCATTGAGTTGTCCAAAACAGTCAGATACATGATTAACGGGCTTCCTTCGACGGGTGGCATCAGAATAGAAGGTTCTAGCAAATACTCCTTGATCTTATCAAAATCAATTTGACAATCATCGTTCCATTCGACTACCTGATCTTTCTTTAATAGTTTGAAAATTGGCTCACAGGTAGACGTTAGATGAGAGATGAATCTGGAAATATAGTTCAAGCGTCCCAAGAACCCTCTAACCTCCTTTTCAGTACGGGGGGCAGGCATTTCTTGTATAGCCTTTACTTTTGCTGGATCGACCTCAATGCCCTTGTTGCTGACAATAAATCCCAGAGGTTTACCAGACCTAACTCCAAAAGTGCACTTACTTGGATTCAGCCTGAGTTTGTACTCTTTCAACCTGGCAAACAGCTTTTGCAAATGTTCAAGGTGTTCCTCCTCTGTTTGTGATCGAGCTATCATGTCGTCTACGTAAACTTCGATCTCATGATGTATCATATCATGAAACAAAGCTACCATGGCGCGTTGATAAGTTGCCCCTGCGTTTTTCAGTCCGAACGGCATCACCTTGTAGTAGAAGGTACCCCATTGTGTAACAAAGGTTGTTTTCTCCATGTCCTCGGGGGCCATTTTAATCTGGTTGTAGCCCGAGAATCCGTCCATGAAAGAAAATACTTTGTGCTGAGCTGTGTTGTCAATCAAAATGTCGATATGTGGTAGTGGAAAATCATCTTTAGGGTTGGCCCTGTTCAAATCCCGGTAGTCCACACACATTCTGACCTTGTCGTCTTTTTTGGGAACGGGCACAATGTTAGCAACCCATTATGGATAGGATGTAACAGCCAGAAAGCAAGCGTTGAATTGCTTCATTACTTCAGCTTTAATCTTCTCATACATGTCAGGCCTCATTCGGCGGACTTTTTGCTTGATCGGTGGACAGTCCTCTCTTGTAGGGATACGGTGAACCACGATATCTGTGTCTAACCCCGACATGTCTTCATAAGACCAGGCAAAGATTTCAACGTATTCATTCAACAGTTGTATTAAGCGTTCCTTGACACTTGGTTCCAGATTGGCACCGACTTGTACTTCTTTCCTGTCTTCCTCTGTTCCTAAGTTGACAGTTTCCAACAACTCTTCATGAGGCAAGATGGCCCTCTCTTCTTGTTGTAGAAGTCTGGCTAACTCTCCCGGTACTTCACAATCTTCGTCGTCTTCGTACTCAGCCTGATTGACCAAATCTTCAGAGTTATTGAAGGATACAACAGAATAGTCACCCATGGAATCCGGAGTGGATGGGTACCTGCATTTATGAGTGTGGGTGTGTGTAAGGGATAGCCATCCTTAAACAAACAAAAATGTAAAAGGAAAGAAAATGAACACAACGGTTTATAAATGAAAAACGTCCAATGATTCATTAAACATGGCATATGATTATGAAGAGAATCAAAACCCTTACAAATGGACCTACATGCCCCGGGCAAGGCATGAGGTGAAAAATAGTGTGCGAATTGTTTAAGAGTAATTATTACAGACCAACAGGAAATGTTCGAAAGATAAATTACTGATTGATGAAAGTAATGGGAACGAAGTCTTTCGCCTCCCAGTTGTGCAGTCCCCCTTCAATGGTTGGGAAGATCCAATCTTCAACGTTGCCCTCTTCGTCTTCGTCTTCTAAAGCATTGATTCCATGAGGAGAAATCTTGACGGGTGTCTTCTCAACTTTGGAGCGACGCATCGCCTTTTGCCCCGCAGCCGTAAATCCCAACCCAAACTTGTCTGTCTTGTGGGGAAAGTCATGAAACTGACCCCACACTGTGCTCTTCCCCTCTTTCATTGCAGCCTTTGCGTCTTTCAGAGATGCCATCCTGGCCACCTGCTTGGGTACCTCAGCTACTGCCTTTGCTACTGCCACCTCGGGAGAAACTTCCTCAAAGTGTTGAAAGGGTGTTTCGATGAATTCGCCATCCACTTCCACATACCGAAAGGAATTCAGATGACTGATCATGTACTCCTCCTCACCGTGTACAGTTATGATTTTTCCCTTAACAGGGTATTTCAGCATCTGATGTAGAGAAGAAGTGACTGCCCCAGCATTATGAATCCACGGCCTTCCTAGTAAGCAAGAGTATGATGGGCGGATGTCCATCACATAGAATATGGAGTGGAACACTTCAGTGCCTACCTTGATGGGAATGTCGACCTCCCCATGCACCATTCTTTTAGACCCGTCAAAGGCCTTGACAATGATATTACTTGGTTTCAGCTCCAAGCCTTCATAATCCAACCGGTCTAGAGCCTTCTTAGGCAGCACATTTAGAGAAGAACCGGTATCGACCAAGACATGGGCGAGAGTGGTTCCTCGGCATTCAACTGACACATGCAATGCGTCATTGTGCTTTCTTCCCTTCGGAGTCAGGTCAGCGTCAGAGAAACCCAGGCCGTTGTCGGCGGTAAGGCTGGCTACACAATCCTGGAATTGATCGGTTGAGGTTTCTTGGGGCACATGGGCTGTATTCAAAAACCTTATCAAGGCCTTGGCATGAGCCTCCGAACAAAGCAGCAAGGCCAACATGGAGATCTTCGAGGGGGTTTGCCCCAGTTGCTCTACAACATCATAATCACTTTTCTTTTTTATTTTCAAAATCTCCTCCATTTCTTTCTTAGAGGTTTCTGGGATGACCAACGGCTGAGCCCTCGTCCTGACGAGCTCTTCTTGGATCCCTTTCCCCTTATCAGCAGCAGCAGGAGAAGGGACAACCACAGGAGTAACAGCTTCTTCAATCATTGGCGTTCTTGCAGATAGTTTTACCGGTGCGGGGGTAACCTTGGGAGCAGCTGAGGGTCCAAAGATCGCCTTTGGAGGGGCAATCTCTGTAGAGAAAATTCTTCCACTTCGGGTAATTTTGCTCGTATCGACAATGTTTCCAATGTCGACAGTTTCTTCGTCAGAGCTCTCTTCAGTTATCTCAATTTGCTTAACACCGTGGTAGTAGATTTCTCCACCATAATTCCACGGTATTGATTTGTCAGATTTGTATGGGACGGGCCCAGGTATGGTTATCTTTAAGGGTACAATCTTCAGAGCATATGTAATCTTAACAGGCCTTTTGGGGACCTTGGAAAGATTGGCGGAAATGGTTATTATTGAAACTTCATTGATATGAGTTGGAGTAACAGGAGTCTTTTCGAAAAGAATTTGTTGGTTGTCCATTAGGCGTTGGATGCATATCCTCAGCAATGGACAGTCAATTGGTAGGGAGGAACAAAGGTAGCAATCTTCTTTACAACCTGGGAAAATCCGAGCCTTCAACAGATTCAACTTGATTGTCAGTAGTGGGGTTATTAGATCATCAACAGTAGAAACAAACAGATCTTCTTCAACATCATGGACATTGTGACCATGCTTTGGCATTGGAGCAGAGATTACATTCGGCTTCTCGGGGGCGTCGAACTCAACCTCTTTTGTGTCTATCAAATCCTGAATTTTATTCTTAAGCGCCCAGCAATTGTTGGTGTCATGTCCGGCGCTGTCAGAATAATAGGCACATTTAGCATTGGCATGATAGTATGGAGATGTGGTGTTAGGGTTTTTCGGCGCCTCCTTTAAACCAGTCAGATTCAACTTCAACAAATGGGGAAGAACTTGTGCAGGCGTCATGTTGATGCGGGTGAACTGCCATTGTGGCCGTTCTACCCGTTGCTGGTTAGGTCTAGACTGATTTTTACGAGGCTGATCATTTGAAGAATTTTGAATCATCACGGCCCCTACAGTCGGTCAGCGCTCAGTTCTTCTCAATCCTTTCTGAGAGTATATAACAGCTGCTTCCTTCTTATCCAAGAATGGTTTTTTAACAATTGTGGAGGCAGAGGCATCCCTTTGAATCTTCCCACTCTTAATACCAGCTTCCACCCTTTCGCCAGTCAGAATCAATTCAGTAAACCCTGCAGAAGAGCTCCCAATCAAATGGTTGAAGAAAGGGCCAGATAGGGTCCCCAAGAACATATCAACTAGCTCCCTATCTGAAAGCGGTGGTTGCACCCTTCCGGCCAAGTCGCACCATTTCTGGGCGTATTCTTTGAATCCCTCATTTGAGGCCATCCCCATATTTTGTAACTGAGTACGGGTTGGCGCCAAGTCAGTGTTATATTGATACTGGTGATAAAAGGCAGCTTCCAAATCCTCCCAACTATGCACTTCTGACCTCTCAAGCTGGTAAAACCAATCTAGCTGTGTACCAGACAGGCTGTCCTGGAAGAAGTGTACCCAAAGATTTCTATCGAATGAATGAGGTTGAATTTTTCTGACATACGACCTCAGGTGCATTTTCGGGCAAGACAGACCGTTGTATTTTGCAAAAGTTGGCACCTTAAACTTTGGAGGGATCACAATCCCAGCAATCAATCCCAATTCCTCAAAATCTAGCCCGGCAACCCTTTGCAGCTCCATAGCTTCCAGTCTATCTTCTAGGTTTTTGTATTTGTCGTCCGCTGGCGGGTATTGCTGCTCTGAATAATCTTCATCTTCCTCAACCTCTTCTTCTTCAGCCTCAGACTCAGAAGGTAATGCAGCCCCTTTTCCCTTACCGGTCCCCTCATCAGATGTGGAGGGGAATTCAAGAACTCTCCTAGCTTCATTCTCAAATCTTCTTCCCAGTGTAGCTACCCCAACTATTTTCTTCTTCTTTTTTCCTTTTTCTTGCTCTTTATTCCCTAACAGTGCTTTAAGATCCTCCTGACCCTTTGCCAAGGTCATAAGGAGTTGTTGAAACTGCGAGTTTTGTGCCTGCAGATCTTTGACCGTCTGCTCAATATCCATCTTACTGAAATAGACAGCAGAAAGATAAGGAAACCTGGTGTGAAGACCTGTTTATGCATATGATGAATGATATGTTTATTCATGTAATGCATTCAAGGATTTAGAAATTCAAAGTTGTTGCAGACAAAAAGAACACACGTCATATTAATAAGAAGAAATTTTGTCAGTACATAAATGCCCCATGGGCCAAATATTACAAAAACTTCTTAAGGCAAAAAGACGTTGCGCATCCTCTTTGGTGCGATGTAAGTGTTGAGGGTCTCCTCCTCGTGAAGTCGGCGGGTAAGCTCCAAAACCTTCTTCTCACTGGCGTAGAAGCTGGCTTCAAAAGTATCCCTTTCTTCCTTGAGTTGGATCCAACTCTTCTTCATTTCCTCCCATGATGTTGGCATCTCAGGATGTAGGATGGTGTATGGAGCCTCTCCTTCCTTAACAGGCTCTTTGATCAAAGGGAGAATGTGAGGGTAAGGCATCATAAGACTCTGGGCGCGGGTTCGTACCCACTTGAGGTAAGGCTCAAGAGGGATGGAGTTCTTATGCCCCAGTGTCTTTCTATCTACCTTGTTAGGCATCCTCCAAGCTCTGATGAATCTTTGGCGAAGTCCTTGCGCATCGTTGTCGAAGTCAAAAACTAGGTCAGGAATCAGCATGTCATGAGGGCCATCCCTCCGAGCATATCCAAATTGTCTCAAAGCTAGACAAGGGTTGTAGGTAATGCCTCCCCTAATGCCAAGTAATGGAACATTAGGGAACTCACCACAACGATCGATGATGATGACATTTTCTCTGGACCGAGAACACCAATGTACATCAGAATGTGTGAGGGTCATCAATCGTTGCGACCACCTCAAGCCTTGTTCATTCTTCAAAACTGATTGTGGAAGGTGAGAAATAAACCACCTTGCAAGGAGAGGAGTACAGCACATGAGAACACCTCTCTTCCTCATTGTTCGTGTGTAAAATGAGTGGAGGATGTCCCCAAGCAATGTAGGTATGGGATTCCTGGATATGAAGATCTTTGACAGCATTCACATCTATAAGTTGGTCAGGATTTGGGAACAAGACCAACCCATAAATGAGGAGTGCCACAATCTCTTCAAAGGCCTGTAGATCCAAAGAATTCCAACACTCTTGTGCCTTCTCGAACAAGAACTTTGCCAAGAAGCCTTTGACACCACTTCTAGTTTCCCAATGCCCCTTGATGTCAGATGATTGCAAGTGTAGTGCTTGAGCAACATCTTCAGGTTTTGGTTCTTTTTCCGTACCGTTGTAGGGTAGTTGATTAAGAATAGGAATTCTCAGGAGTTGAGAAAATTCCTCCAAAGTAGGCACCAATTGGTAGTCGGGAAAGGTGAAACAATGGTGAAGGGGGTCAAAGAACTGGAACAGCACTTTCACCATGTCTTCTTCAATGCTGGTGTTGACTAGGTTGAGAAGTCTACCATGTCTTTCACTGAAGAGAGAACTTTCTGGAATTCTGGATGTAAGATCCTTGAGTTGAGGAGGGATTCTCACAAGGTTGACTTGGATAGTTTTCCTGCGAAGAATTTCCATGACCTACAAAATTGGAACAAAGATGAAGATCCAAACCCTTGAAATGGTTAGTGGATGCATATGATGCTTTATGATGTTCATGATGTATGCACAAACACATGTACAAGCAAGTCACACAAAACCCTAATTTCAGGCTTGCATGAGGTTTCATAGGTAAGTACCCTCTTGAGTGTAGTTGGCTTAAAAACCTGTCCTATAAATAGTAACTGGGTTCTAAGGAGCTCAATATCATTGGATTGTTTTCCATGTTCATTGTTTTGGTTTAGCCACTTAACTAGCGACCAAAATATTCCAAGAAAACAACCCTCAATGAGTGTAGTATCGAGTATCTACCAACTTCGGACTGCACCAAAGCCGGTCATCTCACTACCCCTAATAAAAGGCCAAGATGGTCAAGTAAGGTTCTAGGTCATTAGTGCTTGGTGACATCACTCAGCGGCCCCGTACTCTCCTTGATTGAACTCAAGGGTCACCGGTACTAACAAATATGTCGTACTAATATAGTTATTGCTTCAACCGTGTCGGTATACCTCGCACAGTTTCCACAATGTTTTGCTATCTATGAATGTTTCCCAAATCCGGGTGTAGGATTTCAAGCCCAAACAAGAGAACCAAAATGTAAAGCAATCAAAACAAACAATTAATCATGCAAAAGGGTGATCTAAGCCCTAAGGTTACTCCACTTTTAATTTCTCCCCAACAGAGTCGCCAGTTCTGTGATACGGTGGGAGAACTGACTTGAGGTTTTGTGTTTGTGTTCGCAAATGTTTCAGTTTAGCAAGAGTCGCCACCGACTTTTTATTTTATCCTAAGGAAAGGTTAAAAAGCACAGGAAAAACCTTTGAGATGTTTTCTTGGGTTCGGGTAGTAGATTATAGAAAGGGAAGGTATTAGCACCATTTCTATCCATGGTTATCCATGGGCTCTTAGTTACTTGCTTAGATCACTTGCCTTTGCTTTTCAATTGTTTGAAATGGTGCTTTGTGTGTGTGGTTTTGAAAATGTTTTGAAAAAGATGCCTTGTCTAGGCAACCATTGTAACAATTCTTGTTTGAATGTTTTACAAAGGTGTTTGTCTTTTTGAAAAGATGTTTCAATGTTTTTGAAAGTTTGTTTTGAAGTTGTGTTTGTGAAGTGTGTTTTGAAAAATGGCAAGGATTGTTTTGCAAGTTTGGTCAAGTAACCAAGAGCTATCTACCCTAAATTTCTCAAAGATCTTTCTCATGTTTTAACCCTTTTAACAGTGTTGTTTCACCATTGTATTTGGTGAACAACCTTGTGTTAGGATGTTAACGGGACGGGCGCGGGTCATCGTTTGAACCATAGAGGCAATAGTGTCAAGTATCTTTGGCATTTTTCTTAAGGGACTTGATCATTTTTGTTTAGGCAACTTGATAGCGTCATCGAGGGACTATGATCATTTGATTTGTTTTTGTTTTGCCAAAGAGACTTAACATGCAACCATGGCCCATTTTTGAAGGCAACAAGTGGAGTAACCCTAAGGGTGCAAGTGTGCATTGTGTTTGTTTTTCATGCATGTTTATCTTGAATTAAGCAAGCTATTTGTTGGTTTTATTTGCATATAAACCCTAAGTCTAAACATGGCATAATTGAAAGCTTTTAAATGCGGAAATTTAGATGCTAAGCTATTACAACAATGATTATGGGGATGGGGATACAAGTTTGAATTGGGGGAAATTTTGACAAGGAAATAAATGCTAAAATTATTACAACCATATCGAATATACAAATTAATATTTGGCAATTAAATAAATACGATTAAATAAATATCAAAATGCAATGTATTATGCAAAAAAAAAAAAGATTTGTTTATGTATGTGAAAAAGGTTTTCATGTTTGAAGTATAAACAAAATAAAAAAAGTCATTTTTTGGTTATTTTTGTTGTTTAGGGCAAAGCCCTAATTTTTGAATAAATAGTATTATTTATTAATTATGTACAATATATATATTAATTTATACAAAAATAAAAAAAAAAGAAGTATATTGTAAAAAAAAAGTATTTTTTAGTGTCATATATTAATAAAAATAAAAATGTATTATTTTTATATTTTTATCCTAAGTATTCTGATAAATATAATATACAAGTATTTATATATATATTTACTAAACCTATTAAATATAAAAAGATAAAATTAATTATTTATGTATATAAAAAAATGTATATTTAAGAAGATATTTTCAAGGTGTAAATAAAAATAATAACTGAAAATAAATATAATTTTTATATCATTTTTTTAGGGTTTTAGTAAAAAGTATTTATATTATTTACATATATATACTAATAAAATGAAACAAATGCCAAATAAATATAATAAAAAAATGTGGAAAAATATTTTTGGGATTTTTTATGTTTGAACAAAAAATATTAAGCCAGAAACAAAAAGAAAAATGCAAAAATAACAAATATTTCACATAATGGGCCAGGGGGGTGCAAAACTAAAGAAAGGGTGCAAAAAGTAAGGATGACTCAGGCCCAGCCTAAGCCATCATCTTCAACCTCCAGCTTCTGTTTGAAACAAAAAACACGCGCCTCTTGTTCCACCTGCTAACTCCTGATTCTTTGATCTTTTGACAAAACTTAAAACATGAAAATTATAGAGCTTGAAGCAACGATTTCAACCATATAAAACACTTGACCTAACTCTAAGAAACCAGGGAGAATTTCATCACACCCAATTTCTGACCTAATTTTTCTTCAATGGTCATGGCTAAAATTCTCACAGCACGCTTAACATAAATGAAAAGTAATCATATGTATGGCTTCAGGGCTATGAGTAGGACATGTTTCATTCACAAATCTAAGCCTAACTCTTCCTAGATTGAGAGATAGAAGTCCATGGATTACCTGTCTCAGCTTGAATCGTGCAGAGCAATGTGGCCAACTTTAATGGAGTTTGAGCTTCTGTATAGCTTGCCTGAGGTCCAAGGATGCTTCCCAAATGCCTAGCTTGCTTTGAAACCAACTGTATCGTGTTATGGAAGTCCACCTGCACAGCTTGAAAGTAAAAATGGCAAACGTGGTTAGGGGTGTTACAGCTTGAGTTCAAGGCTTGGGATAGTTTCAGTGGATGATATGGAAGGTGTTTGAAAGGTTTTTAGCCAAAGTGCACGAGTGGATTGAGTTGTGGACCTCAATCTGCAGCAGATGCCTTGTTTTGCAGCAAAACTGTGATTTGGTGAATGAGGAGGTTTTGAGGATGAATGAGTCATGTCTTAGGTCAGTTGGGGGGTATGGAAGTTGTGTACAAAGTTTGCTTAAGCTCTTGTTTGCAGGAAATGAGAGTTGGTTCAGTTTTGCAATGCTTCTTCTATGTGAAGCAAAGAAAGTGTGTTATGTTATGCAAGCCAGTACCATGCCCTAATGTATGCTGCAAGTTAGGCTCTTGATAACTGGGATTTGTGGATTTGATTTGGCTCTAAGATCTGGCCCCATGCCTCAAGGATTTGGTATTTGACATAAAGCATAACTTTATCAAAATGGCATTCTACCTTTTTCCATTTAAGGGTTAATTTTGTGTGTAATGTCCAAATGAACAAAATAATGCATTAGCTCAGTGGATTTGCATTCAATTAAGGAGTGTAAAAGGGTTTAGAGGCCTGCAAGCTAGCATAAACCAAGCTGATTTGAAAATTCCATTTGCTATGAACATGTATTGGTCATGAACAAAAGTGAGTTTTGGCCAACTTTGCAAATTCGATTCTCTCTAACCACAAGGGTGTTTGATGAGTTCTTGGACAATTTGGAAAGCTTGGAATGTGTACTACAATCCATCTTTGTAATAAAAATTGAAAATCCAAGTGGAACCATGTGAAAAATGGCCAAGAAGTTGGACAAAAATCCTGCCTAGAATAGGGCAAAATTTCTCTAAGTTAAAAATGTTTTCTACCCTTGTTCCAAAACTCATAACTTGAGATACAAGCTTCCTTTGAGAAAACTTTGTGAATCAAAGTTGTAGGTTTTGCAATGGACTACAAATTTCATGTTTCAAGTTTTGTTTGAATCCATTTGCATATTGGTGAAAAAATGGGACAAAGTTAGGAAAAAAATAAGGAAATTTCATAACTTAGAAAAATTCTAAGTTATGAAATTTTCTCATTCTAAACCCTAATTTGCAATTTTGGATTTCTTGATGAACAAGTTTCATAATTTGACATGTCTTGATGAAAAATGAATCTTGGCACTTGATTTTGACCAAAATGTCAAAGTTTGACTTTTCAGTATACAGTCAAATTTTGATCAGTTGACTGAAAAATTCATCTGTCAATCCTATGCATTTGAGATCTTTTGAACTTGTTGAATGGGTCAAGACAAATCCATTGAGTCCTTGAGTCCATATGTGAGCTTGGTTTTCCATTGGTTAGGTCAAACAGTCAAAAATTGCCTTTGTGCAGTCAAAACCCTAAAAATGACCATTTTGCCCTTTTGGTGATCTGACCAAATTTCTTGTGGAATTGTGATCCAAACTTGATCAAATGGTCCATGTGAGTTCATAATGTTGATGTGGGTCAAATTTCATGAGGTTTGACTGTCAATTGGCCACAGTTGACTTTTTCCCCAATACATCTGATTTCTAGGTCAAATGTCCAATTGACTGGGCAAAGATTGGAATCAAGGCTTAAAACTTGGTATGGATAAACTTGTAAGTCCAACATGAAGCAAGAAAGTCACTTTGGGCATTTTAGGTCAAAACATCCCTGTGCAAACTCAAACCCTAATTTGGGTCAACAGTGCAAGGAGGGGCCTTGAGCAGAGCAAACCCTAACTTGATCTTGAGCCCCAAGACTCTTGTGATGAGAAAAATGTTGATGAAATGAGAGGGCAAATTTAGGGGTACAACAGTTGCCCATGTTCAATCTTCTTGAACTTGAAGAGTTAGATTGGCAGGTTTGCCTTTCGCGACTAAAGGGTAAAAGGAGATTGGACACTAGAGTGCCCGTAAATTTGCACTCGTCAAAGCGTAGTTTGAGGGAATGGGCTTAAAGATGCCATTTGGAGATGGGCTTAAAGATTCCATCTGGAAAGTGATAGAATCTTGTCGGGGAATGGGCTTAAAGATGCCATCTGGAATGTATGTTGAACTGCTATGTTGTTGGTGAGCAATAGATTGACATCCGTATTTGGAAGCATCCGTAAACTGTGAAGTTGAAGCTTATTAATCTTATCCTGAAAAGGGTAAAAATATTAGTTGAAACACAAAGTTATGTTGCATGAAATGTATGATGCAATATATATATATATATATATATATATGTTATATCAATGTTTATGATATATGAATGTAGTGAATGCGCATGTAAGCTGATGAGCTGTCTTGCTGAGGATAGATGAATCCTGGATAGCCGGAGATAATAGAATCTTGACTGCTACCAGGGAAAGTGAATCCTTGACTACTGCAGGGGATTGCAAGAATCTTTTGATCGTTGAAAATGAGAAGTCCTGGACCATTGTTGGGGACTCAGGAGCTTGGGTTGTATGCCACTTTAAGAATGAGAATCTTCATTCTGTTGGGAATATCAGGAATTCAAGTTATCTGCCACTTTGAGAATGAGAATCTTCATTTTGTTGGGGATATCAGGAATTCAGGTTAAATGCCACTTTGAGAATGAGAATCTTCATTCTGTTGGGGATATCAGGAATTCAGGTTGTATGCTACTTTGAGAATGAGAATCTTCATTCTGTTGGGAATATCAGGAATTCAGGTTGTCTGCCACTTTGAGAATGAGAATCTTCATTCTGTTAAGGGTCATAAATTGGGAGTATACCAATCTTCTGAGGTTTCAAGGATGAGAGTCTTCATTCTGTTAAGGGTCAGAAATTGGGAGTATACCAATCTTCTGAGGTTTCAAGGATGAGAGTCTTTATTCTGTTAAGGGTCAGAAATTGGGAGTATACCAATCTTCTGAGGTTTTAAGGATGAGAGTCTTCATTCTTGAGGGTCATAAATTGGGGAGTATACCAATCTTTTGAGGTTTCAAGGATGAGAGTCTTCATTCTTGAGAGAAACAGATTTTCAGGAGCTTCAGTTGTCCGTTATTCTGTCGGTGGTTGTAACTTCCAGCAGGTGATGAAGGAATTTTTGATGATGATCGTAACTTCCAGCAGGTGATGAAGGAAATTTTGAACGACCTTTCAACTTGAAATGTAATTTTGCTTTGGAGAATAAATCCTTGACACATGTTGGGGAAATAAACCCAAAACCGAAGCTGGGGATTGAAAATCCTTTGATTACTGGGGGTGAGAAATCCTTGCTGACTGCTGATTGCTTGGGGAGCAAGATCTTCAGTTGTTGAGGGATTTTAGGGCCACTGCTGGGGATTGAAAATCCTTGGTGACTTGTGGGGAATGAGAATTCTGATGATCTCTACTGGGGAGTTCAGAACCTGGGAGACTCATGCTGGAGGAGTGAGACTGAGAATCTTTAATCTGATGGGAAGTATCTTTGTGGGAGAATGTTCACTAATCTGGTTCCGCTGGGGATTGATAGTTGGAAGTTTTAGCTCTGCTGGGGATTAACAGTTTTGGCTCCACTGGGAATCTTGAAACTTAACTCTGAGGGGATTTGGATTCTGGGAGGCTCTCTGGCTGGGGAAATCAGCTTTGAGAAAGCTTTTGTTCTGCTAAGGATCCTGAAGTTTAACTCTGTTTGGGGAATTAAGTTCTGGATTTTAACTTTGTTGAGGAGTTTGGAGTTTAATTCTGCTAGGGATTCCTTCTGAAAGGGCATCAAGATATCTATCTGTACCTTCAACCTATCAGCAATCATCTTTCTTGATTTGTAAGAAAATGATTATGTTCAAATGCATATGCCTATTTAACAAAACATTGGACGTTTCTCAAATAAAACATAAGTGTAAAAAACAAAAGGAAGACAAAGCAAATTTCTGTATTTGGAAAAGTATTTGTATTAACTTTTTATGAGTATCTTTGTACAAAGGAGACATGCATCCTAGTAAGAGGACGTTGTCGTAAAAAATTGAAAATTTTATACAAAAGAAAGATGGCTATGTGTAACAATTCCATGGGATTCCATTCTGTTATGGCCTTCACAACTCTGAATATCTTGTCCATTCAATGCTTCGTCCGCCGATGATTGGATTGATCAGAAGCTCGAAGCTTGTTGATGAAGAGATTGTTCTTTAAAGTGATCCGACGAGACATAGTCATACGCTTTAATTCCCTAACTTTTGCCTGGATCTCCCTTTCGGGTTTTCAATCCACCGGGAAACCCTTTTTTGCCCAAGTCGCCCTTTCGGGTTTTCAACTTGTCGGGTGTACAAATTTTTTTGTTTTACCCCTAATTTTTGCCTGAACCGCCCTTTCGGGTTTTCGGTTCACCGGGATGCCCATTTTTGCCCAAGTCGCCCTTTCGGGTTTTCGACTTGTCGGGTTATTTTATGCGTAGTATCTTTTGACTATGTCTGCGTTCGCAGGGTGTGGCAAATCGTCGTCGTCCATGGTGGTCAGAATCATTGCACCACCAGAAAATATGCTCTTGACCACAAACGGTCCTTCGTAAGTAGGAGTCCATTTTCCCCTGGGATCACTTTGCGGCAAGATGATCCGCTTGATTACAAGATCTCCGACTTGATATACTTGACGTCTGACTTTCTTGTTGAAAGCCTTGATCATCCATTTTTGGTACGTCTGACCATGGCAAACAGCAGTGAGTCGCTTCTCGTTGATCAAATTGAGTTGATCAAGTCGGGTCTGAATCCAATCGTCTTCACTCAAACCAGAGTCCTTCATAATCCTTAAAGAAGGAATCTGAACTTCCATAGGTAAGACAGCTTCCATGCCATATACCAAAGAAAATGGGGTTGCCCCTGTTAAAGTACGTGTCGTGGTACGATATCCATGCAGAGCAAACGGTAACATCTCATGCAAGTCCTTGTAGGTGATTGTCATTTTCTGAATGATCTTCTTGATGTTTTTGTTCGCAGCTTCAACAACACCGTTCATCTTCGGCCAATAGGGAGATGAATTGTGATGATAAATCTTGAACTGTTCGCATAGAGCGGTGATCATAGTATTGTTCAGATTTGTACCGTTGTCTGTGATGATCCTGTCGGGGACACCATACCGGCATATGAGGTTCTGCTTGATGAAGCAGGCAACCACATTTTTTGTAATAGAGGCAAAGGAAGCTGCTTCGACCCACTTGGTGAAATAGTCAATAGCGACCAAGATGAAGCGATGTCCATTGGATGCCGTGGGCTTGATCTCTCCAATCATGTCAATGCCCCACACTGCGAATGGCCAAGGAGATGTCAGAACGTTGAGAGGAAAAGGAGGAATATGAACCTTGTTGGCATAGACTTGACATTTGTGGCAAGTACGGGAATGTTGATGGCAATCAGCTTCCATGGTAGACCAGTAATAACCTGCCCTTAGAATCTTCTTAGCCATTGTATGTCCGCTCAAGTGGGTGCCAAATGTGTCAGTGTATCTCAGTCATGATTAACTCTGCTTCAGATTTGTCTACACATCAGAGTAAAACACAATCGTGGATGCGCTTATAAAGGATGCCATTGCTTAGGAAGAACTTGGCCGTAAATCTCCTTAAGAACTTCTTGTCATTTACGGAAGCTCCTTCAGGATACTCTCTAGTCTGGAGATACCTTTTGATTTCATGGAACCAGGGTTGTTCCACTACTTCTTCGGTATTAATATCATGACAATGCGCAGGTTCATCCCTTCGCTCGATGGTGATTTGGGGAGCCTCGTTATCCCAGTTGAGTTTAAACATGGAAGACATTGTAGCCAGAGCATCTGCTAGCTGATTTTCTTCTCGCGGGAAATGCTCGAAAGTAATCTGCTCGAAATGAGGCAGCAATGTCAGGACATGTTCTTTGTATGGGATAAGATTAGGATGTTTGGTATCCCACTCTCCTTTGATTTGACTGATAACCAAAGCCGAGTCCCCAAATACGATCAAAGATTTGATCCCCAAGTCTATAGCAGCCTTGAGACCAAAGATGCAAGCTTCATATTCGGCCATGTTGTTGGTACAGCTGAAACAAAGTCGGGCAGTTAAAGGTGTATGGCAACCTTCTGGAGAAATGAGTACCCGCACCGATACCGTTTCCAAGTGCATTTGAAGCACCATCAAAGTACAGGGTCCATCGGGATCCATTTTTAGGTCCGTCATACGGTCTGTTACCTTCAATGTTGTCCAATGTCATGATGTCCTCGTCCAGGAAGTCGAATCTCATGGATTGATAATCTTCGATAGCTTGATGATGAGCTAGATGGTCAGCTAGTACACTCCCTTTTATAGCTTTTTGGGTAGTATATTGGATGTCATACTCAGTCAGGATCATTTGCCATCTAGCGATTCTTCCAGATAAAGCAGGCTTCTCGAAGATATACTTGATCGAGTCCATTTTGGAAATCAGCAAAGTGGTATGAGTCAACATATACTGCTTTAGTCGGCGGGCAGCCCATACCAAAGCGCAGCAAGTTTTCTCGAGCAATGAGTAGCGAGTCTCACAGTCGGTAAACTTTTTTCTAAGGTAATAAATGGCATGCTCTTTTCGACCAGACTCGTCATGTTGGCCCAGTACGCACCCCATTGAGTTGTCCAAAACAGTCAGATACATGATTAACGGCCTTCCTTCGACGGGTGGCATCAGAATAGGAGGTTCTAGCAAATACTCCTTGATCTTATCAAAAGCAATTTGACAATCATCGTTCCATTCGACTACCTGATCTTTCTTTAATAGTTTGAAAATTGGCTCACAGGTAGACGTTAGATGAGAGATGAATCTGACAATATAGTTCAAGCGTCCCAAGAACCCTCTAACCTCCTTTTCAGTACGGGGGGCAGGCATTTCTTGTATAGCCTTTACTTTTGCTGGATCGACCTCAATGCCCTTGTTGCTGACAATAAATCCCAGAAGTTTACCAGACCTAACTCCAAAAGTGCACTTACTTAGATTCATCCTGAGTTTGTACTCTTTCAACCTGGCAAACAGCTTTTGCAAATGTTCAAGGTGTTCCTCCTCTGTTTGTGATCGAGCTATCATGTCGTCTATGTAAACTTCGATCTCATGATGTATCATATCATGAAACAAAGCTACCATGGCGCGTTGATAAGTTGCCCCCGCGTTTTTCAGTCTGAACGGCATCACCTATTAGCAGAAGGTACCCCATTGTGTAACAAAGGTTGTTTTCTCCATGTCCTCGGGGTCCATTTTAATCTGGTTGTAGCCCGAGAATCCGTCCATGAAAGAAAATACTTTGTGCTGAGTTGTGTTGTCAATCAAAATGTCGATATGTGGTAGTGGAAAATCATCTTTAGGGCTGGCCCTGTTCAAATCCCGGTAGTCCACACACATTCTGACCTTTCCGTCTTTTTTGGGAACGGGCACAATGTTAGCAACCCATTGTGGATAGGATGTAACAGCCAGAAAGCCAGCGTTGAATTGCTTCATTACTTCAGCTTTAATCTTCTCAGACATGTCGGGCCTCATTCGGCAGACTTTTTGCTTGATCGGTGGATAGTCCTCTCTTGTAGGGAGACGGTGAACCACTGTTGTACCCCAAAATTTGCCCTCCCATATTCCTCAAGATATGATCTTCAAATGGTTCAAGATTGCTCAAGGGTGCACAGTCCAAATACCTCTTAAGCTAGTCAAAATTAGGGTTTTGGTTCTCTCAAGGAATTTTAGGTTTTCAATGGCTCAATCAAGTCCCATAGGCCTATATACATTGTCAAGCATCTACATGTCAAGTCTCAAGACTCACAATGTCAAATTGCACAATCAAAAGCTCCATTTGCTTCACAATCAACTGCAGGGGCAAAATGGTCATTTTACAGTCAAAAGTCAAAAAATTTGGTCAACATCTTATTTTGAGTCCAAAATCATCATTTGATCAATTCTTGATCATGATTCCACAAGAATGGCTCAAAAATCATCAAGATGCAAAAAGTTACTATTTTTGGACAGTAGAAAAGTCAACTATATCTTGACCAAGGCATAACTTTTTCATGGTTCATCAGAAAAATCCCGTCCAATGCTCATTTTGAAGGGGATGACATTTCCTACAATCCATCTTCACATTACAAGTCCAATAAATGCTCTCACAAAAAGTTATCAATTTCTACATTATAGGTCAATTTCAAAAGTCAACAAAAATGCACTTTAAGTCAAAGACCATAACTTGAGATTGGTAAATCCAAATGACATGGGACCAAAGGCATTGGTTAGAGGACTTCAATACCTTTCCAAAATGTCCAATAACATGTTCATATGATCAAAATTGAGCAAGATATGCATTGGAGAAGTTGGGAAATTTTTGTGAATTTGCAAAAGTCAACTTTGCTCAAAACACCTTATTTTTGCTAATGGGCCTCAAATTTCTTCTTTAAACTTTATCCATGACTTATGCACGACCCATCAAGCTTAATTGAATTATTTTCTTATTTTTTATTAATTAATTGGTTTTTTAATTGATTTTAATTCATTTAATTAATTTAAATTGTAGGGAAATACAAAGATATGATTTTTCAATCTTTTGGTGAAGCAAAGATGACCTAAAAAAGCTGGCAATTTCGTGTGCAAATCAAAGGGACAAGAATCTCCAAGTTTGGCAACTTTCTTCAATCAAAAAGATTCAAAAATATTTGATTTTCAATCAAATATTCCATCATCATTCCATGGATTTTTTGTGCAAGATTTGACCTAAATTCAGTCCTCTATAAATACACAAACTAATCCTAATCATGCATACGTGAATTTGCTGCAGAAAAAGCCATAACCAATTCAAGAAAATTCAAAGAAAACTCAAAATTGTTTTCTGCATTCTAGGGCGAATTAAGGACATTTGTTGATTTCAATACACTGCAGGAGGTTCCCAGAATGATTTTCAATCAATTTCCAGCTTCATAGCTCAAGGAATCACTAGTTAGAGGACCACAGTTTGCTTCTTATGTTCAGAATCGTATTGGCTATTTCATGCATAATTAACATGTTTTATTCATTGTTTTGTATTGCTTGAACTCATATAAAGTTGTTGGCATGATTTAATTGAATTGTAATGCAGAGAATCACAAGTTACCATTGATGAATTCTAGGGTTCTTGAGCTCTAAAATTGGGGCTTTACAGTACAGGAAAAATTAAGCCTTGAGAGACCTATGGTTAAAATCGTTGAGACAAGACGAATCCAAAGCCACCATCGCGAAATATTTATGTAGCCTGTAGGGCTAATCGCTATTATTCGTCATCATGTTTTGTGGGGGTTAAAAACCCCCGCTATCTAACATTATTTTTTACAGGCACAGCGAGGACGATGATGAGGTGTTGCTTCATGGTTGGACAATTCAAAATACGCGCGTTTTTGTTTGTTTTTCAGCATATGCGTTGATTTTGATATATTATGATTAATTGTTATTATATTAACAAAAGCAAGCAATTGGCGTAGTGGTTGGTGTGCTGGCTGGAAACCATTGGGACCTGGGTTCGAATCCCAGGTCCCCCAAATATTTGTTTCTATTTTTCTATACATGTTCACATGCAGGCATTCCAAGAGTGTTCCACCATGTGCTCCAACCATCCAAGCGCCAAGTGGCCACAGTCACAAGTCCAATGGTCAAAAGTGGAGGACTACCATACTCCCAGTCAACCAGCACACATGGACAATCTCCAAAGTCAAACAGGCTTGTGTGTTAATGGGCCAGAAATTCCAGAACAAACCTCCTTCTGGGCCCAGCACCCCCCTGGTTTATTCATTCTTTTTTCTTTCCTTTTTTTAATTTCCATTTAATTCTTTTAATAATAATAATTATTATTATTATTTTAATTAACTCAATTAATTATTTTCATAATAAATTCAGAAAACTAATATTTTATTATTATTAATATTTATTAATTTCACTATTAATTTATTATTTTTGTAAATAAATGTAATTAATTAATTTAGTTTTTTTAATTAGGTTAACTTTAATTATTTTCATAACAAAATAAATTAGAATTAGGGTTTTCTTGACAATGTTAATTTCTTTTCTTTTATTTCATTAAAAACATAAAAAACTTAAAAAACATTTCTTTTAATTAATTAATTGATTAGTTGAAAAAATAACCAAAAATTCATTATTTTCTCAAAAAGGGTCAAAACCCTAAGACTTCTCCGATTTAATTTCTCTTCGCGCATATAATTTTTGATCATATTCATGTAACTGCTCCAAGGATGTAATAGCGTAATTAGGACCTTTTTATCGCTTTCTTTATTTTCCCGCAATTTATCTTTTCAAGGGTTATGTTTTTGGCGATGTAAATACCCGACGCCTTGTAATAGCGTAGACTTACTTTCCGCAATTTACTTTCCTCAAATTATTAACTGTTAACTATGCATGACAAGACTTGCCTGAAATTAAAATCAACCCGTAGCTCACCATAAAATGTGCAAAGATAATTAAATTGAAACCTGACACACTCGCACATGCCACTCCTAGGGTACGCCTCACTTGGTTGCCTCGACGTGGTCATTGAGTATAGGGTGTTTTAGAGGTCGCCCTCCTATCTAAAGATCCAAGTTGCCTCGGATAAAAAGGATCTAGGACATTAGGGTTACCGCTAAGGTGTCCTACTATTGCTTTAGTGACCACATGTCCCTATAATCGAATTGACCCGAATAACTCCAACGACGATGCTACCTACTTCTCAATAATGGGATAGTACTGTCTAAAGGACATTTACACAGCTTAATTCCTTTGAGTAGGTAGAGGTTCTAAGGTACTTGCTCTTTCAAAACAAAACAACTTTTCGCACTTACACTTTTTCAAACAAAGTTTTCAAACAAATACTTCATATACTCTTGATGACTGATACAAGAGTCAAAACGAAGTTTTCAAACAAACTTTTTTTCAAAACCCACAAACACAAGAAAAGCAAACATTTTTGAAAACATAGTGAGCAAGTACCTAAGAGCCCGTGGATAACCACGGATAGAAAGGGTGCTAACACCTTCCCTTTCTATAATCTACCTCCCGAACCGAGAAACATCTCGAAAAGGAATTTTGCTGTGCTTTTGTCCTTTCCTTGTTGGAGAAAATAAAAGACGGTGGCGACTCTTGCTTACCGCGACATTTTGCGAAACGCAAACGCGAACCAGCATTCCAAAAACAGTCAGTTCTATTTCCATCGATCTCAGAACTGGCGACTCTGCTGGGGATGCTTATAAGTGAGTGTGATCGGTGGATTTGGAACTGATTGTTTAACGCTGGTTCGCGAAATATCGCAGAATCAAGAGTCGCCACCGTCTTTTATTTTCTCCAACATGAACAGGAAAAAAGCATAGCAAAATTCCTTATTGAGAATATTTCTCGGTTCGGGAGGTAGATTTATAGAAAGGGAAGGTGTTAGCACCCTTTCTATCCATGGTTATCCATGGGCTCTTAGATACTTGCTCATTGTGTTTTCAAAAGTGTTTGCTTTTCAATTGTGAGTGGGTTTGAAAAAGTTTCTTTGAAAGTTTCGGAATAACTCTTGTATCATTCCTCAAGAGTGTTTGAAAAATTGTTTTGAAAGCTTTTTGAAAAGTGTCGGTGTGAAAAGAGTTTTGATTTGTTTTTGAATAGAGCAAGTATCTACGAGTCATCTACCTACCCTAAGGAATTAGGCTGTGTAAATGTCCTTAAAGTAGTGCCATCCCCACCATTGAGAGGTAGGTAGCACCACCGTTGGAGGTGTTCGGGTCAATTCGTTTGTTAGGGACAGTGTGGTCACCAGAGCAACAGTAGGACACCTTAGAAGCTACCCTTATGCCATTGATCCTGGACATAAGGACTTACTAAAAAGTCCTATACTCAACGACCACGCTTCGAAGGCAAGGCAACAGTGAGGCGTACCCTAAGAGTGGTGTGTGAATTTGTGTGTTGTTTTCATGTCAATATTTATCTTGTACATGTATCATGGTGATCTACGCATTGTTTTTAATTTGGCCATACATTCTTTCATGCAAAGTTTAATAGTTTAAGAGTGCGGAAATGGCGGAAAGGTAAATCCTACGCTATTACAAGGCGCGGGTCTATACATCACCAAATTACAAAGACCCGTTTTTAATAAAAATGCGGAAAGTAAAACCTAGTTACTATTACATGGCTTGAGCAGTTACATAATATTCACAAGGAAATAAATTAACGTGCGAAAAGAATAAAAATAGACCGTTCGAGGGCGTTGGACCCTTTTGAGATTAAATGGAATTAGAAGTTAATTAATTACTTAATAAAAGGAAAGAAATGTTTTTTTATGTTTTTGGTATTTAATGCAATAAGAAAAGAATTCAAAGTTAGAAGGAAACCCTAGTTCTAAATATTTTTAATTATTAAAGAAAAGGTTAAAGTTTAAAACCTAATTTATGCTAATTAATTATTTACATATTTATTTACAAAAGTAGTAATTAATAGTAATAATGAGGAGAGAAAATTATTTATTTAAAAAAAGATGAAAATGTTAAAAAAACCTAATTTCTACATATTTTAATTTATTAAGAAAAAGATTGAAGTTTTAAAACCTAAATTAACTAAGTTAATTATTAAAGTTTATTTACAGAAAATAATAATGGTGAAATTAATATTAATAAAAATAGACATTTTTTGGTTTTTTCTGTATTTTATATTATGAAAATTATTTTATGGAATTAAAAGAAATAATTAAAACACTAAAAAGAATTAAAAGAAAATCAAATAAAAATAAAAATAATGCAAACCATGGGGGGTATCAGGCCCTTTTTGGAGGTTAATTGAGAAATTCAGGCCCACTGTATCAAAGCCTTTTTGACTTTCCAGGATCACATGCTTGATGGTTGACCCAGGTGTATGATGGTCTTCACGTTCTGGCCTTTGGATTGATCATTCAGGCCATCTGGCAAGCCCACGCGCTAGGATGTATGGTGGGACGTTGAGAGCATATTGCACATGAATACGCTACAACAAAAATTATTAAGTGTATGGGGGGACCTGGGAATCGAACCCAGGTCCCAGTACCTGCAGGACACCTCAACAACCAACCAGGCTATTGTGTTTCTTTGTTAACATAATGAAGCATGATTATTATATAAAAAAATAAGCGTTAGTGGTATGAGCAAAAATCACGCGCCAATATTTGAATCACCCAGTCATGTCTTGACACGCCAGCTTCGTCTTCATCTTTCTGCCTGTAATATAAACAAATAGCAGGGGTTTTAAACCCCCACTAACTGCAATTCATGAAAATAGCGATTAGCATATGCCTCAATATAAAAAGGGCGCGAGGTCATGGTTGTGTTCGTATGGAGCTCCTGAGTTCAATGGCATAAGTCTTGAGATCCAATTTTTCCATATACAGAAAGCCCTAATTTAGAGCTTCTGAAACCCTAGAAAACGTTAATGGCAAATCTCGTTTCAAGCATTGTTAGGACAATTAAATGGTACCATTCGCTTCAGAACATCATTGTTAGTGAGAATCAACAATTAAAACTCATGAATAATGCATGTAAATTAAAAAACGATTATGGACATATTCATGAAAAGTGCAATGATGTTCTACCAATTCTTGGAGTCTGGAGACTGGTTCTTGATTGCAACACGTTCCTAGCAATGTCAGGAACGTAATGGACAAGCTTTTAGACCTTGAATCGCCTTGTAACTATGATTTCAGTGTTCAAGTTTTTAGTGAAAAATTGCAAATTGGTTCTATGTTTTCTGAGCATCCTTCGTGTGTATGAGCATTAGGTTATGTTGTGCCTTTGTATTTGAGTGAAATTAGGTCAAAAAACCAAGCCCATAGTCCATGAATTTATGATTTTGATATTTGATTTTGTTCATATCTTTTCCAATCTTTTTCCATGCCAATCATGCCAAATTTGGATGATATTGTCCCCTTGAGATGGTGCACGAAATCTCTTGCATATATGGAAGATATTTGCTGCACAAAAAAGATTTAAAACCATTGTTTAATATTTTTCTCATAATTGAATTTAATTAAATGAATTAATAAGATTAAAAATTCAATTAATTAATTAAAAATAAGAAAATAAATCCCTTTGAGCTTAATGGGTCGTGAATATTCTTTGGGTAATGATTCATGGAAGAATTTGTGGCCCATTAGCAATTTTGAGGCTTTTGAAGCAAAGTTGATTTTTCAAAATTCCCAAAAATTTCCCAACTTCTCCAAGGCATATCTTGCTCAATTTTGAAGCTATGATCATGTTCTTGGACATTTTGGAAAGGTCTTGAAGTCCTCTAACCAATGCCTTTGGTCCCATGTCATTTTGATTTACCAATCTCAAGTTATGGTCTTTGACTTAAAGTGCCTTTTTGTTGACTTTTGAAAATGACCTATAATGTTGAAATTGATAACTTTTTGTGAGAGCATTTCTTGGACTTGAAGTGTGAAGATGAGTTGTAGGAAATGTCATTCTCTTCAAAATTATCTTTGGATGGTATTTTTCTGATAAACCATGAGGAAGTTATGCCCTGGTCAATTTGCAGTTGACTTTTTCAACTGTCCAAAAATAGAAACTTTTGCATCTTGAGACTTTTTAAGCTATGCTTTGAGAATCATGATCAAGAATTGATCAAATGATGTTTTTGGCTTCAAAATAAGATGTTGACCAAAAATTTTGACTTTTGACTGTCAAATGACCAATTTGCCCCTGCAGTTGACTGTGAAGCAATTAGGGTTTTTGACTGTGCAATTTGATGTTGTGAGTCTTGAAACTTGACATATGAATGCTTGACAATGTATATAGGCGTGTGGGACTTGTTTGGACCCTTGAAAACTTCAATTTCTTTGCAAGAACCAAAACCCTAATTTTGACTGTGTTAGGAGGCAATTGGACTATGCAACCCTTGAGTGATTTTGAATCATTTGATCTTGACAAATCTTGAAGAATATGGGAGGGAAAATTTTGGGGTATAACAGTTGCCCCTGTTCAATCTTCTTAGACCTGAGGATGTAAATTGGCTTGCGTGCCTTTCGTAATCCGAAGGTGGAAGATGATTGAACACTAGAGTGCCCAGAAATTTGCACTCACATAGTAGAATGTCAGCAGTGTGATGATGGGAATGGGCTTACAAATGCCATTTGGAGACTGTTGTTGCATGGATGGGCTTATAGATGCCATCTGGAGATGTGACAGAACCTTGTCGGGAATGGGCTTATTGATGCCATTTGGAACTGCAATGGATAGTTGTGGAGATGGGCTTATAGATGCCATCGGGAGGTTGTCGATCGCGTAAGAGATTCCTTAGCGAGAACTTGCGTACCTGAGAAAGAAAAATAATTATCTGGCCTGTTACAGGAGTTGATCTTCAAACTTTTTATGTAGATGTGCCCTGGCTGGATACAGGTATCGAATCTTTAAACTCTTCAGACGTGCCCTGGCGGGATACAGGAATCGAGTCTGGAGAATATAGTCATCAACAGATACACCCTGGCAGGATACAGGAATCAGATCTTTGAACTCTTCAGACGTGCCCTGGCAGGATACAGGAATCGAGTCTGGAAATGTTAGTCGTCAACAGATACACCCTGGCAAGATACAGGAATCGGATCTTCGAACTCTTCAGACATGCCCTGGGAGGATACAGGAATCGAGTCTGGAAATGTTAGTCGTCAACAGATACACCCTGGCAAGATACAGGAATCAGATCTTCGAACTCTTCAGACGTTCCCTGGCCGGATACAGGAATCGAGTCTGGAAATGTTAGTCGTCAACAGATACACCATGGCAAGATACAGGAATCGGATCTTCAAACTCTTCAGACGTGCCCTGGCAGGATACAGGAATCGAGTCTGAAAATGTTAGTCGTCAACAGATACACCCTGGCAAGATACAGGAATCGGATCTTCGAACTCTTCAGACGTGCCCTGGAAGGATACAGGAATCGAGTCTGGAAATGTTAGTCGTCAACAGATACACCCTGGCAAGATACAGGAATCGGATCTTCGAACTCTTCAGACATGCCCTGGCCGGATACAGGAATCGAGTCTGGTAATGTTAGTCGTCAACAGATACACCCTGGCAAGATACAGGAATCGGATCTTTATTTGCGACAGTTGATAGCAATTATCTTTGTATTGACCTTTGCCCTGAAAAGACAAAACGTTAATTGTATGCGATGTCATGATGTATGACATGCGTGATGAGATTATATGTTCATGATGTGTATATGCATGCTATAATGTATGAAGATGTGATGTTTATGAAATGTGTTTTTGTCTAGGAAAATAAATCCTTGACGAATGCCGGGAAGTTGAATCCTGGGCTGATGTTGAAGAATAGAGCTTTGTTTCCGCTGGGGATGATGGTTGCAAGAATACCGGTAGGAGAAGATGACTCCGTTGGGGAATAAACTTGGCGAAGAGAATACTCTGCGGGGAATGCTCTGTGGGGAAAGAGGCACTTTGCTGAGGTTGATGATGACTCCGCTGGGGATACCATTGATGAGCTTTGTTAAGGGAATTGATGAACTCCGCTGGAGGATAGGAAGACTTCGTCGGGGACGATCTTTCCGTGGAAATTGGCTGAGGATAACCCAGTTATATCCTGGTGGGGAAATAACCTTTGAATAAAGTCGGGGGACGCGTTCGTGTTCTGCAGGGGAGAAGCTTCCAGAATCTACTGGGGATAAGCTTCCTGCTGGGGGGAGGGATTCCACTTTCCTGGCGAAACTTTTTTTTTTGAGATTGGACTGGGGAATGGCTCCACTAGTTGTTCTGTATACCGCCGGGGAACAATCTTAAATCAAGACTGTCGGGGATGCTTGTTAAGAATTTTGGTGTACTCCGCTGAGGAATGTTGAGATCTGCTAGGGAGAATCCAACTTCCATAAGGCTGACTGAGTAGGCTAATTCTGCTTGGGGAAAGTATCGTTGACTTGCTAGGAGATATTGTGCCTTGTTCAGGGATGATGGGAGACCAACTGCTTGGGAGAGAATTGTTGAATCTTGGCTCACTCTCTGGGGAATTAAGATATCTTGGTCATGTTCATCAGCTGAACTTACCTTGGTACCTTGGTGGACAGAGCAATTAGATCGCTTAGACAACCCATTATTGCCCCTGTTTCTAATGTTACTTGTAATTAATCCTTTGTTTCGCATGCAAATATTTATGAGTTAGCAGTTAGTGTCAAATGCATATATCACAAATTGAACCTTGGACGTTCTTCGCAAAACAAAACAGAAAAATGAAAAACAAATGGCCATTTGTCTGAAAAGTGAATTGTATTGATTTTTTTTTTGGAATTTGCCTGTAAATAGGCGTTTATGTACAAGAGACTGACGTTCTAGTAAGAGAACGCCGCCGAACAACAGAGTTTATACAATTTTGTGAAAAAGGGAAAACAAAACAGCTATGTGAAAAGAATAATCCCACTGGGTTCCAACTCTGCTACCGCCTTTATATCTTCGAGCGTCTCATCACTTGGCTGCTCAGTTGAAGATGAAGCTGATTGATCGATGTCGTCTGAACTTGATGTCTGATACCGGATTCTGGATGCAAGGTGATCCAATGAGACATAGTATTACGCTCTAATCCCTAACTTTTGCCTGGACCGCCCTTTCGGGTTTTCAGTCCACCGGGATACCCATTTTTGCCCAAGTCGCCTTTTCAGGTTTTCGACTTGCCGGGTGTACAGATTTTTTCATTTCATCCCTCATTTTGCCCGAACCCTTTTGGTTCGCCGGGAAGCCCTAATTTTTGCCTAGGTATGTCAACCTAGTGGGTATTTTATCATGCGTAGTATCTTTTTACTATGTCTGCATTGGCGGGGTGAGGAAGGTCGTCACCATCCATGGTAGTTAGAATCATGGCTCCTCCTGAGAACACATGTTTGACCACAAATGGCCCTTCGTATGTGGGGGTCCATTTGCCCCTGGGATCACTTTGAGGAAGAATGATGCGCTTGATTACCAGGTCCCCAACTTGATACTCTTGTGGTCTAACTTTCTTGTTAAATGCCCTTGATCATCCGTTTTTGGTATGTTTGACCATGACATATAGCAGTGAGTCTCTTTTTGTCAATTAGATTTAATTGATCAAGTCGTGTCTGGATCCAGTCATCTTCGCTCAAATCTGCATCCTTCATTATCCGGAGAGAGGGTATCTGGACTTCAATCGGTAAGACTGCCTCCATTCCGTAGACCAAGGAAAAAGGAGTTGCCCCGGTTGACGTCCTTGCTGAGGTACGGTACCCGTGAAGAGCGAACGGTAACATCTCGTGCCAATCTTTATAAGTCACTGTCATTTTCTGCACAATCTTCTTAATATTCTTATTCGCTGCTTCTACAGCCCCATTCATCTTCGGCCGGTAAGGAGAAGAGTTGTGGTGCTGTATCTTGAATTGCTCGCAGAGCTCAGTGATCATCTTGTTATTAAGATTGGTACCATTGTCCGTAATGATCCTTTCCGGGATGCCGTATCGACAGATCAGATTATGCCGAATGAACCGTGCCACAACATTCTTGGTTACAGTGGCGTAAGAAGCTGCTTCAACCCACTTTGTAAAGTAATCGATCGCCACCAGGATGAAGCGATGCCCGTTGGATGCCGTAGGTTTAATCTCGCCGATCATATCAATGCCCCACATTGCAAAAGGCCAAGATGCTGTCAAGACATTCAGAGGAACTGGAGGAACGTGCACCTTATCTGCATAAACCTGGCATTTGTGACATGTCCGAGAATGTTGGTAACAGTCAGCTTCCATTATGGACCATAAATATCCTGCCCGAAGGATTTTCTTTGCCATGGTGTGTCCACTGGAATGTGTTCCGAAGGTACCTTCATGTAGTTCTGCCATGATCCTTTCTGCTTCAGTCTTATCCACACAACGCAGTAAGGTCGAATCATGGTTTCGCTTGTATAGAATGTCGTTGCTGAGGAAGAACTTTGCTGCGAACCTTCTTAGAAACTTCTTGTCGTTGACAGATGCACCTTTCAGGATACTCTTGAGCTTCCAAGTACCTCTTCACCTCATGGTACCAGGGTTTTTCAGTCACTGTTTCAGCCTCAAGATCACAACAATATGCAGGTTCGTCCAGCTTCCAGATGATGATCTGGGGGGCCTCATTGTCCCATTTGACTTTGAACATGGAAGACATCGTAGCTAACGCGTCCGCCAACTGATTCTCCTCTCTTGGGAAGTGTTCAAAAGTTATCTCTGTGAAATGGGGGATCAATGTCAACACACATTCTCTGTAAGGAATAAGATTCGGATGTTTCGTATCCCACTCGCCTTTGATCTGATTGATCACGAGAGCGGAATCTCCGAAGACACTCAGAAACTTTATCCTTAAGTCAATCGCATCTTGAAGACCCCTGATGCATGCCTCATACTCCGCCAGGTTGTTGGTGCAGTTGAAACATAGCGGGGCAGTAAGTGGAGTATGAGTGCCTTGAGGGGATATGATCACAGCACCGATACCGTTACCCAAAGCGTTGGAGGCTCCGTCAAAGTGCATAGACCATCGGGATCCTTCCTCAGGTCCTTCATCCGGTCCAGGTACTTCACAATCAGTTACTATCATGATGCTCTCGTCCGGAAATTCAAAGTTCATTGATTGGTAGTCGTCCACTGCCTGGTGTGCCAAGTGGTCTGCCAATACACTTCCTTTGATGGCTTTATGAGTTGTGTACTGGATGTCGTATTCTGTCAAGATCATCTGCCATCTTACTATTCTTCCAGACAGAGCAGGCTTTTCGAATATGTACTTTATTGGATCCATTTTTGAAATCAAGAGGGTAGTGTGAGTCAGTATATATTGTCTCAGCCGGCGAGCAGCCCATACCAAAGCGCAGCAAGTTTTCTCGAGCAGTGAGTATCGGGTCTCACAGTCGGTAAACGTTTTGCTAAGGTAATAAATGGCATGCTCTTTTCGGCCAGACTCGTCATGCTGCCCCAGCACACACCCCATTGAGCTGTCAAGTACTGTCAGGTATAGTATTAGAGGTCTCCCTTCAACCGGTGGCATAATAATGGGTGGTTCTTGGAGGTACTCTTTGATTCTGTCAAAAGCGGCTTGACATTCATCATTCCAACGTACTACCTGATCTTTCTTCAGCAGCTTGAAGATTGGTTCACAGGTAGCAGTTAGGTGCGAGATGAATCGGGCAATGTAATTCAGACGTCCTAGAAAGCCTCTGACTTCTTTCTCTGTCTTAGGAACTGGCATCTCTTGAATGGCTTTAACCTTGGCAGGGTCCACTTGAATACCCTTGTCACTTACGATGAAGCCTAGCAACTTCCCAGATCTTACCCCAAAGGTGCACTTGTTAGGGTTTAACCTCAGCTTGTACAACTTCAGATGGTCAAACAGCTTTTGCAGATGGTCAAGGTGTTCCTCCTCAGTTTGGGACCTTGCAATCATATCGTCGATATACACTTCAATCTCATGGTGGATCATGTCATGAAATAAAGCAACCATGGCACGTTGGTAGGTTGCCCCAGCATTTTTCAACCCGAATGGCATGACCTTGTAGCAGAAGGTGCCCCACTGAGTAACAAAGGTAGTCTTTTCCATATCTTCAGGATCCATCTTAATCTGATTATAACCTGAAAAACCATCCATGAAGGAGAACACCTTGTGCTGAGCAGTATTGTCAACCAGAACATCGATGTGAGGTAGAGGGAAATCATCCTTGGGGCTGGCCCTGTTCAGATCCCTATAATCGACACACATTCTGACCTTACCATCTTTCTTAGGTATCAGCACCATGTTGGCAACCCACTGAGGGTAAGAAGTTACTGCAAGAAAACCGGCGTCGAATTGCTTCATAACCTCAGCTTTGATCTTCTCGGACATCTCTGGACGCATACGGCGGACCTTTTGTTTAACCGGAGGGCATTCTTCCTTGGTAGGCAAGTGATGGACCACAATGTCGGTATCCAACCCAGGCATGTCTTCATAGGACCAGGCAAAGACTTCCACATAATCATGCAACATCTGAATCAACCGTTGTTTCACGCTGAGCTCCAGATTAGCACCAATCTTAACTTCCTTTCTATCTGCCTCAGTACCCAGATTTACCGTTTCCACTGGCTCTTCATGTGGCTGAATGGCCCTCTCTTCCTGGAGTAACAGTCTTGCAAGCTCGCCAGGCACTTCGCAATCGTCTTCACCTTCGTCTTCGGCTAAGTTGATTGGATTTTCGAAGTCATAACTGGCAGTAGCAGAGTCGTTACCAGTGAGATCCAGAGTGGATTGAAACCTGTATGGGTGAGTGTGTGTAAATATAGCTGTTTTGCAATATATAAAGAAAGAAAGAAAGGGAGCACAAGATTTGAAATGCGAAAAACGTCCAATGTCTTTATTCATGATATATGGAAATGACAAGTAATGCCCTCACAAATGAAGCCACGGTGCCCCGGGTAAGACACCGGGCCAGAAAGTTTCAATTTATTGTTTATTACAAATTAAAGAAACAAAGGAATTCATTACTGCGTAACAAAAGTAACAGGTATGTGGTCTTTTGCGGTCCAATTGTTCGGTCCACCGTCGGCCGTCGGGCAGATCCAACTGTTGAACTCAGATTCTTCCACTTCGTCATCATCCCTGATAGCATTCACTCCATGGTCAGGTAGGGGAGCTGTCACCACATTAGGCTTCTCGGGTGCCTCAAACTGAACCTCCTTAACATCAATAAGGTCTTGAACCTTATTTCTCAGGGCCCAGCAATCATCAGTAGAATGCCCCGGGCTATCAAAGTGATAAGCACAGCGGGCATTTGGATTATACTTCGGAGAGGTAGTGTTCACAACCTTCGAAGCCTCTCTGACGATCACCAAGTTGGTCGATAGCAATTGCGGCAAGATCTGTGACAAGGTCATACTAAGCCGAGTGTATTCTCTTCTGGGTCTCTCACCCCTTGGTTGGTTGGGTTGCCGAGGAGCGGCAGCAGGCTTTGCAATCACCACCGTGTTGACAGCTTGGCGGCGTTCTGGTTTGTTTTGCCTTCTAGGCCCATACACAGCACTGGCTTCCTTTTTAAAAGGCTTTTTCTCAGAACTTAAGGACGCACCTTTCTGAATTTTCCCTGATTTCATACTAGCCTCTATCCTTTCCCCAGTCAGAATGAGATCTGTAAACCCTGCAGATGAATTACAAATGAGATGATTGAAGAACAGCCCGGATAGGGCCCCCAAGAACATATCCACTAGCTCACGGTATGTTAATGGTGGCTGCACCCTACCAGCCAGGTCCCTCCACTTCTGCGCATACTCTTTAAAACCTTCTCCCGATCCTAGCGACATACACTGGAGTTGGGTACGTGTAGGAGCGAGGTCGGCATTATATTGATACTGCTTGTAAAAAGCAGTAGCCAACTCCTCCCAGTTACGAACCTTGGTTCCATCTAGATGATAGAACCATTCGAGATGTGTCCCTGAAAGACTCTCCTGGAAGAAGTGGATCCACAAGTTCTTGTCCACAGTATACGGCTGGATCTTCCGCACATAAGATCTGAGATGTAGCTTAGGGCAGGACGCCCCATCATACTTTGCGAAAGATGGTGCTTTGAACTTATGTGGGATGACCACACCAGAAGATAGACCCAAGTCTCCGAAATCCAACCCAGGCACTTGTTGAATTTCCATGGCATTCAAACGGTCTTCCAACTGCTTGTACTTGTCTTCAGCTGGAGGATACTGCTCCTCATTAAAATCAGTCTCATTGTCCGAGACCACCGGACTAGGAGCCCTTCCCCCCTGGGGACTGCCTTTGCCTACATAAGAACCAGCTTGATCAACCTCATTCTGCAGTGTGTTACCAAACCTCCGGCCCGTGTTGAATAGAATAGTTCTCTTCTTCTTCTTCTTGACCAGCAGAGCCTTCAGTTCCTCCTGACCTTGGGCCAAACTCATAATCAGCTCTTGGAATTGGGCGTTCTGAGCCTGAAGGGCCTTGATGGACTGCTCGGTAGATGATTCAGGGTTCATGATGCTGAAATAAACAGCGAAGAACATTAAGCAACCTGAAAAGAAGAGTACCTGCTATGGACATGATGAATGGGATGCGTATGATTTATGTTTTCAAAGACAATCGGGAATCAACTTTGTAAACAAAAAGGAACACACTTCATTAGATTCAACTTTGAAATTTAAATTGTTCAACTGATTGCCCTTAGGCGTTACATAAAAATGGAAATACTGAAAAGGGAAATAAAACTGTAAAAGAACATCCAAAGCTCATCATTGATCCCAGGGTCTCCTCTTCTCAGTACGGATGTAATCATTCAAGGCCCGCTCGTTCTCCAACTGCTTTGTCAGCTTCTGGATCTTCAATTCCTGCTCGTTGAACTTTTCCCGATAAGAATCCCGTTCTTCTCGCAGTTGCGCCCAAGACCTTTTTAGTGTATCAAGATCAGTAGGTATCTGAGGAGGGAGAACAGTTGGAGGAGCCCCATCTCTATCAGGATATTCAAGAATGACGGGTCTGACAGCTTCATATGGCATACCTAACTTCTGAGCACGGATGCGGACCCATTTGTAGTAGGCTTCCATAGGTAGAGAAGTCTTTGGTCCCAACTCTTGTGGGTCAGCTTTGTGAATTCTGTCCCAAGCCTTGATGAACCTACGACGCAGCTCGTCACTATCCACCTGAAACTCAAAACTGATGTGAGGCACCAACATCTCATGAAGCCCTGCTCTTCTGGCCCTTCCAAACTGACGGAGAGCTAGACATGGATTATAAGAGATTCCTCCTTGGGTACCAATCAAAGGAACATTGGGATATTCTCCGCAACGATCAATAACAGCTACCTCATCCAAACCTCTGAGAGTCCAAATGATGTCATTATCAGTGAGAGACATTAACCTATGATCCCAACCTCTTCCTTCTTTGTTCTTCAGCACGAACTTAGGGAGGTGCGAAATAAACCACCTCACTAACAAAGGGATGCAATACCACAGAGTTCCTCGTCTTCGGGCAGTACGAGCATAAAGTTGTTGCAGGATGTCACCCAAGAGAGTGGGCACAGGGTTCCGAGACATGAAGATCCTTATGGCAGTGACGTTAATGAAGTTATCAGGATTAGGAAATAAGACTAGACCATAGATTAAGAGAGCCAGAATGTCTTCATACGCCCTAAAGTCCAAGTCATCCCAGAAACTGTTAGCCTTACCAACCAGAAACTTGGCCAAGAAACCCTTAACTTTGCTTCTAGTCACCCAGTTGTCCATTACCTCTTTATGGGTCAAGGGAAGAGCTGCAGCAATCTCCTCAATCCTAAGAGTCTTTTCCCAACCAGTGAAGGGAGTCTGATCCAAGATAGGGATACCAAGCAAATCAGAGAACTCTTCCAGGGTAGGGACCAGCTGGAAGTCTTGAAAGGTGAAGCAGTTGTACAAGGGATCATAAAACTGTGTCAGGACACTCATCAGTTGTTGGTCCCACTTCGCCGTGACTAAACTGAGAAGAGAACCATGCCTCTGGATGAAGGAAGTAGTATTTGGAATTCTGCTAACCAACTCTTCAAGCAACTCAGGTGGGTGAACAAAATTGAACCGGATAGTGTTCCTTCGCATAGGCATCATGATGTCCTACAAAACAGAGCAAAGGTGAAACCCTCTTATCTTTGAAATGGTCAGTCCTTATGCAGGATGCATGCAATGTTTATGATGGCATGATGTTATGATAAAGCACACCACGAGTATTCACAAAGGCAAACATGATAAGGCACACAAGTCACACAAGACAAGCCCTTAGAGTTTAGGCCAGCATGGGGTCTAGGTATTACCCTCTTTCAGTTTGTTGGTTAAGACCTGTCCTATCAGAAGTAACCGGGTTCTAGAGGATCCCAATATCACTGACTACCCTCAATCGGTCATAACTCCAGCATCACAATCTTTTCTTGCGGCCAGAACCATCACGAGAGTTTAGCCTCAATGGGCGTAGCATACTGCTACTGTTCTATTGGCCAAGTTGGGTCATTTAAGCTTCTAAGGTCGATTGGTGCTTAATGACTCCTCAGAAGACCCATATTCTCCTCGTTGCGACACAAGGGATATCGGTACAGACCAAGGCGCCACACCAACGTAGCCACTGCTTCACCCGTGTCGGTCTACGTCGGACAGGTCCCTCACAGCTTATGCTACCTAACAGGGTATCCCCAGATCCGGGTTAGGATCTATGTAACTCCTATGCAGCCTACAATAATAAAGCAAACAAACACAGCAATTGAAAACATAAGTCTGAGCTATCCTAAGGTACACCTCACTTTAAGTATGTCCCCAACAGAGTCGCCAGTTCTGTGATCGGTGGATCTGGAACTGACTGTTTAACGCTGGTTCGCGAAATGTCGCGGAAGCAAGAGTCGCCACCGTCTTTTATTTTCTCCAACATGGACAGGACAAAAGCACAGCAAAATTCCTTATTGAGAATGTTTCTCGGTTCGGGAGGTAGATTTATAGAAAGGGAAGGTGTTAGCACCCTTTCTATCCATGGTTATCCATGGGCTCTTAGATACTTGCTCATTGTGTTTTCAAAAGTGTTTGCTTTTCAATTGTGAGTGGGTTTGAAAAAGTTTCTTTGAAAGTTTCGGAATAACTCTTGTATCAGTCCTCAAGAGTGTTTGAAAAATTGTTTTGAAAGCTTTTTGAAAAGTGTCGGTGTGAAAAGAGTTTTGATTTGTTTTTGAATAGAGCAAGTATCTACGAGTCATCTACCTACCCTAAGGAATTAGGCTGTGTAAATGTCCTTAAATTAGTGCCATCCCCACCATTGAGAGGTAGGTAGCACCACCGTTGGAGGTGTTCGGGTCAACTCGTTTGTTAGGGACAGTGTGGTCACCAGAGCAACAGTTGGACAACTTAGAAGCTACCCTTATGCCATTGATCCTGGACATAAGGACTTACTAAAACGTCCTATACTCGACGACCACGCTTCGAAGGAAAGGCAACAGTGAGGCGTACCCTAAGAGTGGTGTGTGAATTTGTGTGTTGTTTTCATGTCAATATTTATCTTGTACATGTATCATGGTGATCTACGCATTGTTTTTAATTTGGCCATACATTATTTCATGCAAAGTTTAATAGTTTAAGAGTGCGGAAATTTAAATGCGGAAAGGTAAATCCTACGTGTGATACGGTGGGAGAACTGACTATGGTTTTTGTGTTTGTTTTCGCAAATGTTTCGATTGAGCAAGAGTCGCCACCGACTTTTTATTTTATCCTAAGAAAAGGTTTAAAAAGCACAGCAAAAAAACCTTTGAGATGTTTTCTTGGGTTCGGGGAGTAGATTATAGAAAGGGAAGGTATTAGCACCCTTTCTATCCATGGTTATCCATGGGCTCTTAGTTACTTGCTTAGATCAACTTGCCTTAATTTTCAATTGTTTGAAATGGTGCTTTGTTGTGTGTGGGTTTGAAAATGTTTTGAAAAGAAGCCAATGTGGTGGCAACCTTTGTAATGATCCATGTTGGGATGTATACAAAGATGTATGTCTTTTGAAAAAAAAATCAATGTTTTTGAAAGTTTGTTTTGAAAGTGTATTGTGATGTGTTGTTTTGAAAATAGGCAAGTGTTTTGTTTTGCAAGTTTGATTCAAGTAACTAAGAGTTTTGTCTACCCCTAAATTTACTCAAAGGTTTTTTCTATGTTTTAACCCTTTTAACAATTTTGTTCCACCATTGTATTTGGTGGACAATCTTGTGTTAGGATGTGAAAGGGACGGGCGCGGGTCGTCGTTTAGACCATAATTGCAATGGTGCCAAGTATCTTTGGGAAATTTTTTTCTTTAAGGGACTTGATCATTTCTAGGAAACTTTCGAAAGCGTCATCGAGGGACTATGATCATTTGATTGTTTGTTTTTCCCAAAGAGACCTAACATGCAATATGGCCCAATTTTGAAAGGCAACAAGTGGATATAACCCTAGGGGTGTTAGTGTGCAAGTGTGTTTTATTGCATACAAGAGTTTTTCTTTGAATTAGGATTTTCTATTTCGTTGATTTTATCTTGCCATACACGTCCTAATTACTAGCAGTAAGAAGCGGAAATATAAAATCCTACACTATTACAACAATTAGGGGATGGGGATACACATTTGTACATGGGGGGTTCAACGAGAAAAATAGACAAAAAAGAAAATAGCAAAAAACAAGATATATATATAGAGAGAGAGAGAGGGAGCCAGCGCGCTGCTGAGAGGTCATCAGAAGTTCTGACTCAGATCCGCTGCCAGATGATCAACCTCTTGGTTAAACTGTATGAGTCAGAACTTCTGACTCTGGCACCTGCAAAACAGAACCCTGTTAGTGGGGAAATCAGAAGTTCTGACTCCCCTGCGCTGCAAGACAGAAGTTTGTTAGTGGAGAAACCAGAAGTTCTGATTCTGCTGGAAAGGCAATAACTCTCAGAGGTTCTGATATCATTGACAGCAAGACAGGCTTCAGATGTGCTAACGTCAAAGTCAGCACTTGGCTTTTCCCTGTACTAATCAGAACATCTGCAATTTTGTTGTTATTCCACAAAACAAGAAACATATTTGGAACAGATCCAGCAAATGTCAAAATGTTTCAGAGGTCAGAACCAACAAGGTCACAGGCAAGTCCTACACTGGCTCAGAACGTTCTGAGGTATGAAAACCCTCAGAATATAAACAGCAACAACATGATATTTACATTATGTTTATTTGAGTATGCACATCTGATGATGCTTAGCAGCGTGATGAAGGTCAGCAGGTGCTTACCTGGCTGTTGGAAAAGTTTGTGGGTGAAAGCTAGCTTTGGCTCTGGTGGTGTTCTGTACAGATTCTCTTTTTTTTGGAAAAAAAGGCAGGTGAAGGTGTATGCGTATGTAGGGTCAGAAGTTTGAAAAGAGGTTTTTTTTTGTTCACACAGAAAACTGAGTATTGGATAAAGTTTGAAGATGAGAAATTCAAAGTTATGAAACAAACTGGAGATTTTGGCAGAGTTTCAGAACGCTATGTTGCTAAGGGTTTCTGTTTCTCTCTTAGCAATTTCTCTGTTTCTTGAACGCCTTTTGCAGTGGACAAAGACTCTCTATTTATAGGCAAAGTTCTTGTGGGTGCCTTGAACATTAAAGCGCCAACAGAGTTTGAATTTGTTCTTTGACAGAAATTCCTGGGAAGTTGTGATAACAGATAGCCTTCAGCCTAGGCTGCAGCAGCAGGCGTGGATTGGAGAGAAGTGACCTCTTAAGTGGGCGGTGGCGTGTAGGCCCATGCCAGAATCTGCATAAAGGCGTTTTCCAAGCCACACGTGAATGTTCAGGAATGGTTGGAAGCATTAATGAGCATTAAATGATGATAAGACCTATCAACATCAATATTCTGGTAATAGAAACCAACGTTGAATCAGCAGTTCTGTTTCAAAAAGAACAGCGTAAACCATGCTCTGGCCTTGGCTTCCTGTTGTCTTAGTAAGTTCTGGGGATTTTCCTGATTTTCTGATACGTTCCTTGGATTTGCTTCTGGATCTCCTGGGCTTAAAGATTCTGTATCAGTGTAACACCCACTCTTCTAACCTTTTCATCTTTTGATTTCAGCATGTTCTGAAAGAGCCTTCAGACTTCCCTGCTTCTTTTGCATTCCTTTAGCAAATTCTGACTGAGCTTGTGTAACTGCTGAAAGAGTCATGTTCTGTCTGAGGCTTACATACTGAACCACGTTTACAACTTCTGATTGAGCTGATGTAGCTGCTGAAAAGCCAACTTCTGACTACGCTGAGCCAAGCTTGCAACTTCTGACTGTCTTTATCTGGAATTGGTCCAGAAGTTCTGAAACGCTGATTTTTCTTAAACACTCATTTTTCTTTTTTCTTTTTTTAAAAGAAACATTTCAAGTGTTTAGAATTTAATTTTTTTTCTCAAGATAAAAGCGTTGTCCTTAGAGCCTGTGTGATCATCTTGCTCTTGTAAATGGTCCGCTTGGGCAAAAAAAGATAACTCAGGACTTGGATTCGTTTCAGAGGGACCTTGAAAATCCAAGATGATTTCCTGAAGAAGGAGAGGGAAAATTTTGGGGTACAACAGTTTCCCCTGTTCAATCTTCTTGAACCTGAAGAGTTAGATTGGCAAGTTTGCCTTTCGCGACTCGAAGGTAAAAGGAGATTGGACACTAGAGTGCCCGAAAATTTGCACTCGCATAGTAGAGTATTGGCAATGTGATGGCGGGAATGGGCTTATAGATGCCATTTGGAGAGATGGTGGAGAGAGAGATGGGCTTATAGATGCCATCTGGAGATGTAACAAAACCTTATCGGGAATGGGTTTATAGATGCCATTTGGAAGTGTCGATCGCGTAAGAGATTCCTTAGCGAGAACTTGTGTACTTTGAGAAAGGAAGATGGTTTCCTGGCTTGTTACAGGCGTTGATCTTCAATCTCTTCATGCAGACACGCCCTGGCTAGATACAGGTATCGAATCTACAATCGGTTGCTCATAGATGTGCCCTGGCTGGATACAGGTATCGAATCTGGAATTAGTTGTCAACAGATATGCCCTGGCTGGATACAGGAATCGAATCTTCGAACTCTTCAGACATGCCCTGGCTAGATACAGGAATCGAGTCTGGAAATAGTCGTCAACAGATATGCCCTGGATGGATACAGGAATCGAATCTGGAAATAGTTGTCAACAGATATACCCTGGCTGGATACAGGAATCGAATCTTCGAACTCTTCAGACGTGCCCTGGCTAGATACAGGAATCGAGTCTGGAAATAGTCGTCAACAGATATGCCTTGGCTGGATACAAGAATTGAATCTGGAAATAGTTGTCAACAGATATGCCCTGGCTGGATACAGGAATCGAATCTTCGAACTCTTCAGACGTGCCCTGGCTAGATACAGGAATCGAGTCTGGAAATAGTCGTCAACAGATATGCCCTGGCTGGATACAGGAATCGAATCTGGAAATAGTTGTCAACAGATATGCCCTGGCTGGATACAGGAATCGAATCTTTGAACTCTTCAGACGTGCCCTGGCTAGATACCGGAATCGAGTCTGGAAATAGTCGTCAACAGATATGCCCTGGCTAGATACAGGAATTGAATCTTCGAACTCTTCAGACGTGCCCTGTCTAGATACAGGAATCGAGTCTGGAAATAGTCGTCAATAGATATGCCCTGGCTGGATACAGGAATCGAATATGGAAATAGTCGTCAACAGATATGCCCTGGCTGGATACAGGAATCGAATCTGGAAATGTGATAGTTGATGGATAGTTGTCTTCTTCCTGAAAAGGCAAAACATCAGTTGTATGCAATGTCATGATGTATGAAATGCATGATGTTATGACGTTCAACGTGAGATAGTGTTGTATGCACTTTATCATGTATGTAATCAAGATGCATGAAATGAGAACTGTTTTATGAATGTATCTTCGTCTAGGAAAATAAATCCTTGACGATCGGCCGGGGAATTAAATCCTGGGCTGATGTTGAAGAGTAAAGTTCTTCGCTTCCGCTGGGGAGGATGGTTGCAAGAATACACCGGTAGGAGAAGATGACTCCGTTGGGGAATAAATTTGTTGGAGAGATTACTCTGAGGGGAATTATTCTGCGGAAGAGATACTTCGCTGAAGTTTTGGTGAGAGCTCCGCTGAGGATTTCAATGATGGATTCCGCTGGGGATAACAATGATAAACTCCTCTGGGGATGAAAATGGTAAGCTCCGCTGGGGATTGTGTTGATAAGTTATGTTGGGGAACTTTGATGAACTCCGCTGGGGATTGAGAGAACTTCGACGAAGGCGATCTTCCGTGGCAATTAGCTGAGGATAACCCAGTTATAAGCCCTTGTGAGGAATAACTTTGAATAAAGCTCGGGAGGGACGTCCGTACTCTGCAGGGGATAAGCTTCCAGAATCTACTGGGGATAAGCTTCAAGACCTGCTGGGGATAAGAATTCCACTTTCCTGGGGAAACTTTTGGAATTGCACTGGGGTGTTGATATTCCTCCGGGGAACAATCTTAGATCGAGACTGCCGGGGATGCTTGTTGATGAATGTCTATGCTCCGCTGGGGAATGTTGCTATCTTGTCTTACTCTGTGGGGAGTTGAGATAACTTGATCACATTCTTCAGTTAAATCTACCTTGGTACCTCGGCGGACAAAGCAACCAGACTGCATCAGACAACTTTACATTGCCCCTATCTTTGATGTCACCTGTAATTAGTCTTTTGTTTCGTATGCAAGTATTTATGAATTAGCAATTTAATGTCAAATGCATATATCAAAAATGAACATTGGACGTTCTTCGCAAGACAAAACAGAAAAAGGGAAAACACAATTGGCAATTTGTTTGGAAAACTGAATCTGTATTGATTTTGAAATTTGCCTGTAAATAGGCGTTTTTTTGTACAAGAGGCTGACGTCCTAGTAAGAGAACGCCGCCGAACAACATAAAGTTTATACAATTTTGAAAAAGGAAACAAAGCAGCTATGTGCACAATATTCCCACTGGGTTCCAACTCTGCTATCGTCTTTATGTCTTCAAGCGTCTCATCATTTTGCTGCTTAGTTGAAGATGAAGCTGATTGATCGATGCCGAAGTCCGAGCCAGATAGTTGATGCCGAATTCTGGATGCTAGGTGATCCAATGAGACATAGTGTTACGCTTTTATCCCTAACTTTTTCCTGGACCGCCCTTTCGGGTTTTTAGTCCACCGGGATACCCATTTTTGCCCAAGCCGCCTTTTCAGGTTTTCGACTTGCCGGGTGTACAGATTTTTTTCTTTCATTTTCATCCCTTATTTTTGCCCGAACCCTTTTGGTTCGCCGGGAAGCCCTAATTTTTGCCTAGGTATGTCAACCTAGCGGGTCTTTTATTCATGCATAGTATCTTTTCACTACGTCTGCATTGGCGGGGTGAGGAAGGTCGTCACCATCCATGGTGGTTAGAATCATGGCTCCTCCTGAGAACACATGTTTAACCACAAATAGCCCTTCGTACGTAGGGGTCCATTTGCCCCGGGGATCACTTTGAGGAAGGATGATGCGTTTGATTACCAGGTCCCCAACTTGATACTCTTGTGGTCTGACTTTCTTGTTAAATGCCCTGATCATCCGTTTTTGATACGTCTGACCATGACAGATAGCGGTGAGTCTCTTTTCGTCAATTAGGTTTAATTGATCAAGTCGAGTCTGGATCCAGTCATCTTCGTTCAAGTCTGCATCCTTCATTATCCGGAGAGAGGGTATCTGGACTTCAATTGGCAAGACTGCCTCCATGCCATAGACCAAGGAAAAGGGTGTTACCCCGGTTGACGTCCTTGCTGAAGTACGGTATCCGTGAAGAGCAAACGGTAACATTTCATGCCAATCTTTGTAGGTCACTGTCATTTTCTGCACAATCTTTTTGATATTCTTATTAGCTGCCTCTACAGCCCCATTCATCTTCGGCCGGTAAGGAGAAGAGTTGTGGTGCTGTATCTTGAATTGCTCGCAGAGCTCAGTGATCATCTTATTATTAAGATTGGTACCATTGTCCGTAATGATTCTTTCCGGGACGCCGTACCGACAGATCAGGTTATGCCGGATGAAATGTGCCACGACGCTCTTGGTTACCGTGGCGTAGGAAGCTGCCTCAACCCACTTCGTGAAGTAATCGATCGCTACCAAGATGAAGCGATGCCCATTGGATGCCGTTGGTCGGATCTCACCGATCATATCGATGCTCCACATTGCAAAAGGCCAAGGTGCCGTCAGGACGTTCAGAGGAACTGGAGGGATGTGCACCTTGTCAGCATAGATCTGGCATTTATGACAAGTTCGAGAATGTTGGTAACAGTCGGCTTCCATGGTGGACCAGAAATATCCTGCCCGAAGGATTTTCTTTGCCATGGTGTGTCCACTGGAATGTGTTCCGAATGTACCTTCATGCAGTTCTATCATGATCTTCTCTGCTTCAGCCTTATCCATACAACGCAGTAGAGTTGAATCATGATTCCGTTTGTAGAGTGTAGGTGTTTAGGTATTGGCTTGCATTTTTGGTAAATCCCAAGTGTATGTGTGAATGTCATGACTGATGTCATAACATTCTAGTTCAGGTTGTACTAACTCAATAGGTACATGTGCAGAAAAATATTGTAATTCAAATACTGATGTTTATAAGTGTGTATCTGAGCATGTTTGTAAAATGATCACATTTTGCTAAATCAGTAGACAGGTTTTTCTCAGATGTCATAACAGATGTTATGACATCCTGTTCTGAACTAACAGGATTGCAGGATTGGATAAGTCTGAGTTTTTTCAGGAAATAACTCAGTCCTTTCTGAACAGAATCCTGCGTTTTCTGAGGAGTAACCTAGCTCAACCCTAACCTGGTTAATAAAGTCCTGTGACCTGGTCTTTAGGTCAAACGGAATCAACCCTAGGTTTTTGGAAACCCTAACTGAAGTTGCAGCTGCTATATATTCAACAGAGCTGCTGTTTTTCAAGCTATCCCTGCTGATTGATTAGAAGATCAATTTTGTAATCTGTATAGATTTGTTTATTGTACTCCAAGCAATTATCATTGTGATAAGTGCCTTGGAATAGGTTTCAATTGTAAGGGTTGTGTAGCACTCAAAGCTTTGAAGCAAGAGTGTTTGAATGTCCCTTGACTAAAGCTGTGAAGCAGAGTCAAGTTAGTTGTGTACATCACTCAAAGCTGTGAAGCACGAGTGATTGTGTTGCTTGATTAAAAAGCTGTGAAGCTTAATCAAGTGTGTGTTCTTTTTGAAGAGTGTCTTCATCAATTCTTAAGTCAAATTGGTTTATGTATCACTGCTGTGATTGAGGGGGAGTGAGTAGGAACTCAGGTTTAAGTAGTACTTAGATTAGAATTGCATTGGGTAGATCTTAAGTGAAGGAGATAAACTGGTTGGTTTATTCCTGAATTAACATCTCTTATAGTGGATTCTCTCCCTGGCTTGGTAGCCCCCAGAGTAGGTGTTGTTGCACACCGAACTGGGTAAACAATTGACTGTGTTCTTTACTGCTTTTGTATTTACTGTCATATAGTAAGTCAGATACGGTGTCATAACATTGGACGTGACATTGAGTATCTGCAGCCAGAATTTTCAATTGGCATCAGAGCAGGCACCCTGCCTGTATTACTGGGTGAGATCTAGGGATATCACTTTCTGGCACTATGGACAAAGAAGGAGTTTTTGGAAATAGACCACCCATTCTGGATGGAACTAATTATGACTACTGGAAACCTCGTATGATTGCCTTCCTAAAATCTCTGGACAAAAAGGCTTGGAGAGCTGCTGACAAAGGATGGATTCATCCCACCATAACTGAGGAAGATGGGACAATCAGTCTGAAGCCTGAGGAAGATTGGAGTAAAGAAGAAGATGAGTTAGCCCTGGGAAATTCCAAAGCTCTAAATGCCTTGTTCAATGGAATTGATAGAAACATTTTCAGATTAGTTCATCAATATGAACTGGCCAAGGAAGTTTGGGACACTCTCAAAACTACTCATGAGGGAACTTCCAAAGTAAAAATGTCAAGGCTTCAGATGTTGACCACTAAGTTTGAGAATCTAAAAATGATGGAAGATGAAACCATTCATGAGTTTCACATGAACATCTTGGAGATTGCCAACACCTCAGGAGCACTGGGAGAAAAAATGTCAGAAGAAAAACTGGTAAGGAAGATTCTCAGATCCTTGCCTAAAAGATTTGCAATGAAGGTAACTGTCATAGAGGAAGCCCAGGACATTAGCAAGTTGAAAGTGGATGAACTTATTGGGTCTCTTCAGACTTTTGAGATGGGAATCACTAATGATGATGTCAAAAAGAACAAGAGTATAGCACTCATGTCCAACACTGATGTTGAAGAAAACATTTCAGAAGCTGTAGCCATGCTTGGAAGACAGTTCAACAAACTCATCAAAAGAATAGATCCAAAGTCAAGGTCTAATGTTCATAACATTCCCTCTAACATTGACAGTTCCAGCAAAAGACCAAGGTCAGAAGAGAAGGGAATTCAAGGCAGAGGAATTCAATGCCATGGCTGTGAAGGATATGGGCATATTCGAACTGAATGTCCTACCTTTCTTAAGAAACAAAAAGGAATGACTGTTACTTGGTCTGACTGTGATTCAGAAAGTAATTCTGAAGAAGAGACTGCCAAACGAGTTACTGCTTTAACTGGTGTTTGTACCTCTGAAAGTGACATCAGTGATGAAGAGGTGACTTTTGAAGAACTGGCTGATACTTACAAGAAATTGTGTATCAGAAGTGCTGAAGTCTGTGTGCAGAATGATAAACAATCAAAACTCATTATAAAGCTGGAGGCTGAAAAAAGGGCAAATCTTGAAACTATAAGTCATCTAGAAGGAGAAGTTCAACTACTGAACTCACAACTGAATCAAATGACCAAATCTGTCAAGATGCTGACTAATGGAACAGACAAACTGGAAGAGATACTTCAGGTTGGACAAAATGGAGAAAACAAATCTGGACTAGGATTTGTAGGAGCAAAGAAATCTGGTACAAACGAGAAGATCAGGCCTGTTAAGCAAGTGTCAAAACAGATGTCTCAACACCACTATCAACATCGGGAACAGAGACATATGAAGAAAAAGTACCAAAGATGGAGATGTCATCATTGTGGGAGATATGGTCATATAAAGCCCTTCTGCTTCAGATTACATGGATACCCTAATCAGAACTCAGGTGTCAATCCTAAGTCTAAAAAGGTACCACATGCTCCTCAATGGAAGAAAAAGACTACTGCACTGATAGCTCACACTTCCCCGAGGGTCTCTGCAAAGGAAGACTGGTACTTTGACAGTGGATGTTCCAGACATATGACTGGAATCAAGAACCTCCTCAATAATGTTAAGCCTCACACCACCAGTTTTGTGACCTTTGGAGATGGGGCTAAAGGTGAAATCAAAGGAGTTGGTGATTTGGACTGCCCTGGAGTTCCAAGTCTGAATGAAGTACTGCTGGTGAAAGGACTGACTGCTAATCTCATTAGTATCAGTCAACTGTGTGATCTAGGATTCAAGGTCAATTTCTCAAAATCTGAATGCCTTGTGATCAATGACAAACAAGAGATAGTAATGAAAGGAGTCAGATCCAAAGACAACTGTTACTTGTGGGAGGCTGAGAACACCAATTTCTCATCTGTGTGTTCCATTGCAAAAGAAGAAAAAGAGGTGAAACTGTGGCACCAAAAACTTGGCCATCTTCATCTAAGGGGGATGAAGAGGATTATCTCCTTGGAGGCAGTCAGAGGGATTCCAAAACTGCAAATTGATGAAGGAAGAGTTTGTGGTGAATGTCAGGTGGGTAAGCAGACTAGGATGTCACATCCAAAGTCAAGACATCTGACCACCTCTAAGGTTCTAGAACTCCTCCATATGGATCTGATGGGACCAATGCAAGTAGAGAGTCTTGGAGGTAAAAGATATGCCTATGTGGTTGTGGATGATTTTTCCAGATTCACCTGGATTAATTTCATTAGGGAAAAATCAGATGCATTTGAAGTTTTTAGAGAACTGTGCAAGAGAATTCAAAGAGAGAAGGAAGGATGTATTGTCAGAATCAGAAGTGATCATGGCAAGGAATTTGAAAACAGCAAGTTTGATGACTTCTGTGCTTCAGAAGGAATCAGTCATGAGTTTTCTTCTCCCATAACACCTCAGCAAAATGGAGTTGTGGAAAGAAAAAACAGGACCATACAAGAATCTGCCAGAGCAATGTTACATGCCAAAAGACTTCCTATGTATTTTTGGGCTGAAGCTATGAATACAGCTTGTTATGTTCATAACAGGGTCACCTTGAGAAAGGGAACCTCATCCACCATATATGAACTCTGGAAAGGAAGAAAACCAACTGTGAAGTACTTCCATGTGTTTGGCAGCAAATGCTATATCCTATCTGATCGCGAACAAAGAAGAAAACTGGACTCCAAAAGTGATGAAGGCATATTTCTAGGATACTCCTCAAACAGCAGAGCTTATAGAGTATTCAACTCCAGAACCAAAACCATGATGGAATCAATAAATGTTATAATTGATGACTATCATGAAGAAATAGATGTTCCTTGTACTGTTGAGACATTCTTTGAGACTTCAACCCAACAGGATGATCTACCCAACTCCACCACAACAGAATCTGAATCAAAGGAAGCTAGCAAAACTCCTTCCATCAGAATTCAGAAGGATCATCCAAAAGAGCTCATCATAGGAGATCCCAATAGTGGAGTCATCACAAGATCTAGAGAAATCATCTCAAATTCTTGTTTTGTGTCCAAAATGGAACCAAGAAATGTCAAGGAAGCCTTAACTGATGAATATTGGATTGGTGCAATGCAAGATGAACTGAACCAATTCAAGCAACATGAAGTTTGGGAACTGGTTCCTAGACCTGAAGGAACTAACATCATTGGGACAAAATGGATATTCAAGAACAAGTCAGATGCTGAAGGAGTTGTCACCAGAAATAAGGCAAGACTTGTTGCTCAAGGATACACCCAGGTTGAAGGGGTTGATTTTGATGAAACCTTTGCACCTGTAGCCAGGTTGGAGTCAATCAGACTCTTGTTGTCAATTGCGTGTCTTCTGAAGTTCAAGTTATTTCAGATGGATGTGAAAAGTGCCTTTCTAAATGGGTACTTAAATGAGGAAGCTTATGTGGAACAACCTAAAGGTTTTGTGGATCCAACCCATCCTGATCATGTCTACAAATTGAGAAAAGCTCTATATGGGCTGAAACAAGCTCCTAGAGCATGGTATGACAGGTTACCAAAGTTTCTCTCAGACAAAGGCTACAGAAAAGGAGGCTTGGACAAAACTCTATTTGTCAAAACTGAAGGAGGGAAGTTGATGGTTGCCCAAATATATGTTGATGACATAGTGTTTGGAGGAATGTCAGAACATATGGTTAAACACTTTGCTGACCAGATGCAGGATGAATTTGAAATGAGTCTCATGGGAGAACTAACTTATTTTCTTGGACTACAAGTCTCACAGATGGAGGACTCAATCTTCTTATCTCAAAGCAAGTATGCTAAGAATATTGTAAAGAAGTTTGGTATGGAGAATGCAAGTCACAAAAGGACTCCTGCACCTACTCATCTAAAGCTTTCCAAAGATTCAAGTGGGGTTAAGGTGGATCAAAGTCTGTACAGAAGCATGATAGGAAGCTTGTTGTACTTAACTGCCAGCAGACCTGATATTGCTTTTGCAGTTGGAGTTTGTGCTAGATACCAAGCTGATCCCAAAGTCAGTCATAACAATCAAGTGAAGAGAATTTTGAAGTATGTAAGTGGTACTTACAACTATGGATTGTTGTATACTCATGGCTGTGAACCAGCTCTGACTGGCTACTGTGATGCTGATTGGGCGGGTAGTGCTGATGATAGAAAAAGCACCTCTGGAGGATGTTTCTTTTTGGGAAGTAATCTGGTTTCCTGGTTCAGCAAGAAACAGAATTGTGTGTCTCTTTCCACTGCTGAAGCTGAATATATTGCAGCTGGTAGTAGCTGCTCTCAAATGATATGGATGAAACAGATGCTCACTGAGTATAATGTCACACAAGATGTTATGACATTGTACTGTGACAATCTGAGTACAATCAACATATCCAAGAATCCCATTCAGCATAGCAGGACCAAACATATTGACATACGACATCACTTTATTAGAGACCTTGTAGAAGAGAAGACAATCAAATTGGAACATGTAGCCACTGAGCTACAGCTGGCTGACATTTTTACCAAGGCTTTGGATGCAAACCAATTTGAAAACTTAAGGGGTAAGTTGGGTATTTGCCAACATGAGGAATTGTAGCAATTAATTTTGCTTGAAACAAAGACCAAAGGACTTATGCCTGTTCTGATTGGTTTAAAATTGTATTTTCTCATTTCCTACAATTCTTTTAAGAAGTTGAATAGACACTCCTTTGCTTCCTTCCTCTCTCGTCTCCTCATCAAAACCCATTCTCTCAATCAGAAATTTCTACTCATTTGCTGTTGGTCCTTCAAAACTGACAAAATGTCTCAAACACCATCATCATCCAATACGACCATCTCAACCTCTTCCTCTGATCAAGATTCTGGGACAATCTCTTCCTGTCTGGACTCTGACGTTCTGGAGATCTGTTCTCATAGAACTAACCCCACCAAGGCCAAAGAGTTGAGAACAAGACATACAGGTAATCCATCTCATCCTTCCTCTTCAGTTCCCCCTGAAATTGCAAATAGGGAAGGGACAGCCTATGTTAATCAAGCAATAGCAAAAATTGTTTCAAGAATTCTGAACGAGAACCACTCAGTTCCTGGCATTTCTGTTCCTCTGAACCAAGAAAGCTCAAATACTGAAACATCAAACAAAGAGAAGAATGCTGACATTGCTCACAAGAAAAGAAAGAAGCCTGAATCCTCTGGATCTGATGACAGTACTTGAAGGATGGTTGCTGATTTCTGGTGGAGTTTGGAAGTGTATTCTAGTGTTTTCTGCTGCTGTTCTTATTATTTTGTTTTGAACATGTATAATTTTATGAACATGTATCTTTGGCCCATTTATGGCTAAAGAGGGGGAGAATATTTTAGTACTTGCTTAATTAGTACTTAACATTCTGTGTTCTATTTTTGTGCTGTCACTTATTTCTGCTGCTATCTATCTCTGATTGTTTAGGGACTTTAGCCAAAAATCTGCCAAAGGGGGAGTTTGTAGGTGTTTAGGTATTGGCTTGCATTTTTGGTAAATCCCAAGTGTATGTGTGAATGTCATGACTGATGTCATAACATTCTAGTTCAGGTTGTACTAACTCAATAGGTACATGTGCAGAAAAATATTGTAATTCAAATACTGATGTTTATAAGTGTGTATCTGAGCATGTTTGCAAAATGATCACATTTTGCTAAATCAGTAGACAGGTTTTTCTCAGATGTCATAACAGATGTTATGACATCCTGTTCTGAACTAACAGGATTGCAGGATTGGATAAGTCTGAGTTTTTTCAGGAAATAACTCAGTCCTTTCTGAACAGAATCCTGCGTTTTCTGAGGAGTAACCTAGCTCAACCCTAACCTGGTTAATAAAGTCCTGTGACCTGGTCTTTAGGTCAAACGGAATCAACCCTAGGTTTTTGGAAACCCTAACTGAAGTTGCAGCTGCTATATATTCAACAGAGCTGCTGTTTTTCAAGCTATCCCTGCTGATTGATTAGAAGATCAATTTTGTAATCTGTATAGATTTGTTTATTGTACTCCAAGCAATTATCATTGTGATAAGTGCCTTGGAATAGGTTTCAATTGTAAGGGTTGTGTAGCACTCAAAGCTTTGAAGCAAGAGTGTTTGAATGTCCCTTGACTAAAGCTGTGAAGCAGAGTCAAGTTAGTTGTGTACATCACTCAAAGCTGTGAAGCACGAGTGATTGTGTTGCTTGATTAAAAAGCTGTGAAGCTTAATCAAGTGTGTGTTCTTTTTGAAGAGTGTCTTCATCAATTCTTAAGTCAAATTGGTTTATGTATCACTGTTGTGATTGAGGGGGAGTGAGTAGGAACTCAGGTTTAAGTAGTACTTAGATTAGAATTGCATTGGGTAGATCTTAAATGAAGGAGATAAACTGGTTGGTTTATTCCTGAATTAACATCTCTTATAGTGGATTCTCTCCCTGGCTTGGTAGCCCCCAGAGTAGGTGTTGTTGCACACCGAACTGGGTAAACAATTGTCTGTGTTCTTTACTGCTTTTGTATTTACTGTCATATAGTAAGTCAGATACGGTGTCATAACATTGGACGTGACATTGAGTATCTGCAGCCAGAATTTTCAATTGGCATCAGAGCAGGCACCCTGCCTGTATTACTGGGTGAGATCTAGGGATATCACTTTCTGGCACTATGGACAAAGAAGGAGTTTTTGGAAATAGACCACCCATTCTGGATGGAACTAATTATGACTACTGGAAACCTCGTATGATTGCCTTCCTAAAATCTCTGGACAAAAAGGCTTGGAGAGCTGCTGACAAAGGATGGATTCATCCCACCATAACTGAGGAAGATGGGACAATCAGTCTGAAGCCTGAGGAAGATTGGAGTAAAGAAGAAGATGAGTTAGCCCTGGGAAATTCCAAAGCTCTAAATGCCTTGTTCAATGGAATTGATAGAAACATTTTCAGATTAGTTCATCAATATGAACTGGCCAAGGAAGTTTGGGACACTCTCAAAACTACTCATGAGGGAACTTCCAAAGTAAAAATGTCAAGGCTTCAGATGTTGACCACTAAGTTTGAGAATCTAAAAATGATGGAAGATGAAACCATTCATGAGTTTCACATGAACATCTTGGAGATTGCCAACACCTCAGGAGCACTGGGAGAAAAAATGTCAGAAGAAAAACTGGTAAGGAAGATTCTCAGATCCTTGCCTAAAAGATTTGCAATGAAGGTAACTGTCATAGAGGAAGCCCAGGACATTAGCAAGTTGAAAGTGGATGAACTTATTGGGTCTCTTCAGACTTTTGAGATGGGAATCACTAATGATGATGTCAAAAAGAACAAGAGTATAGCACTCATGTCCAACACTGATGTTGAAGAAAACATTTCAGAAGCTGTAGCCATGCTTGGAAGACAGTTCAACAAACTCATCAAAAGAATAGATCCAAAGTCAAGGTCTAATGTTCATAACATTCCCTCTAACATTGACAGTTCCAGCAAAAGACCAAGGTCAGAAGAGAAGGGAATTCAAGGCAGAGGAATTCAATGCCATGGCTGTGAAGGATATGGGCATATTCGAACTGAATGTCCTACCTTTCTTAAGAAACAAAAAGGAATGACTGTTACTTGGTCTGACTGTGATTCAGAAAGTAATTCTGAAGAAGAGACTGCCAAACGAGTTACTGCTTTAACTGGTGTTTGTACCTCTGAAAGTGACATCAGTGATGAAGAGGTGACTTTTGAAGAACTGGCTGATACTTACAAGAAATTGTGTATCAGAAGTGCTGAAGTCTGTGTGCAGAATGATAAACAATCAAAACTCATTATAAAGCTGGAGGCTGAAAAAAGGGCAAATCTTGAAACTATAAGTCATCTAGAAGGAGAAGTTCAACTACTGAACTCACAACTGAATCAAATGACCAAATCTGTCAAGATGCTGACTAATGGAACAGACAAACTGGAAGAGATACTTCAGGTTGGACAAAATGGAGAAAACAAATCTGGACTAGGATTTGTAGGAGCAAAGAAATCTGGTACAAACGAGAAGATCATGCCTGTTAAGCAAATGTCAAAACAGATGTCTCAACACCACTATCAACATCGGGAACAGAGACATATAAAGAAAAATTACCAAAGATGGAGATGTCATCATTGTGGGAGATATGGTCATATAAAGCCCTTCTGCTTCAGATTACATGGATACCCTAATCAGAACTCAGGTGTCAATCCTAAGTCTAAAAAGGTACCACATGCTCCTCAATGGAAGAAAAAGACTACTGCACTGATAGCTCACACTTCCCTGAGGGTCTCTGCAAAGGAAGACTGGTACTTTGACAGTGGATGTTCCAGACATATGACTGGAATCAAGAACCTCCTCAATAATGTTAAGCCTCACACCACCAGTTTTGTGACCTTTGGAGATGGGGCTAAAGGTGAAATCAAAGGAGTTGGTGATTTGGACTGCCCTGGAGTTCCAAGTCTGAATGAAGTACTGCTGGTGAAAGGACTGACTGCTAATCTCATTAGTATCAGTCAACTGTGTGATCTAGGATTCAAGGTCAATTTCTCAAAATCTGAATGCCTTGTGATCAATGACAAACAAGAGATAGTAATGAAAGGAGTCAGATCCAAAGACAACTGTTACTTGTGGGAGGCTGAGAACACCAATTTCTCATCTGTGTGTTCCATTGCAAAAGAAGAAAAAGAGGTGAAACTGTGGCACCAAAAACTTGGCCATCTTCATCTAAGGGGGATGAAGAGGATTATCTCCTTGGAGGCAGTCAGAGGGATTCCAAAACTGCAAATTGATGAAGGAAGAGTTTGTGGTGAATGTCAGGTGGGTAAGCAGACTAGGATGTCACATCCAAAGTCAAGACATCTGACCACCTCTAAGGTTCTAGAACTCCTCCATATGGATCTGATGGGACCAATGCAAGTAGAGAGTCTTGGAGGTAAAAGATATGCCTATGTGGTTGTGGATGATTTTTCCAGATTCACCTGGATTAATTTCATTAGGGAAAAATCAGATGCATTTGAAGTTTTTAGAGAACTGTGCAAGAGAATTCAAAGAGAGAAGGAAGGATGTATTGTCAGAATCAGAAGTGATCATGGCAAGGAATTTGAAAACAGCAAGTTTGATGACTTCTGTGCTTCAGAAGGAATCAGTCATGAGTTTTCTTCTCCCATAACACCTCAGCAAAATGGAGTTGTGGAAAGAAAAAACAGGACCATACAAGAATCTGCCAGAGCAATGTTACATGCCAAAAGACTTCCTATGTATTTTTGGGCTGAAGCTATGAATACAGCTTGTTATGTTCATAACAGGGTCACCTTGAGAAAGGGAACCTCATCCACCATATATGAACTCTGGAAAGGAAGAAAACCAACTGTGAAGTACTTCCATGTGTTTGGCAGCAAATGCTATATCCTATCTGATCGCGAACAAAGAAGAAAACTGGACTCCAAAAGTGATGAAGGCATATTTCTAGGATACTCCTCAAACAGCAGAGCTTATAGAGTATTCAACTCCAGAACCAAAACCATGATGGAATCAATAAATGTTATAATTGATGATTATCATGAAGAAATAGATGTTCCTTGTACTGTTGAGACATTCTTTGAGACTTCAACCCAACAGGATGATCTACCCAACTCCACCACAACAGAATCTGAATCAAAGGAAGCTAGCAAAACTCCTTCCATCAGAATTCAGAAGGATCATCCAAAAGAGCTCATCATAGGAGATCCCAATAGTGGAGTCATCACAAGATCTAGAGAAATCATCTCAAATTCTTGTTTTGTGTCCAAAATGGAACCAAGAAATGTCAAGGAAGCCTTAACTGATGAATATTGGATTGGTGCAATGCAAGATGAACTGAACCAATTCAAGCAACATGAAGTTTGGGAACTGGTTCCTAGACCTGAAGGAACTAACATCATTGGGACAAAATGGATATTCAAGAACAAGTCAGATGCTGAAGGAGTTGTCACCAGAAATAAGGCAAGACTTGTTGCTCAAGGATACACCCAGGTTGAAGGGGTTGATTTTGATGAAACCTTTGCACCTGTAGCCAGGTTGGAGTCAATCAGACTCTTGTTGTCAATTGCGTGTCTTATGAAGTTCAAGTTATTTCAGATGGATGTGAAAAGTGCCTTTCTAAATGGGTACTTAAATGAGGAAGCTTATGTGGAACAACCTAAAGGTTTTGTGGATCCAACCCATCCTGATCATGTCTACAAATTGAGAAAAGCTCTATATGGGCTGAAACAAGCTCCTAGAGCATGGTATGACAGGTTAACAAAGTTTCTCTCAGACAAAGGCTACAGAAAAGGAGGCTTGGACAAAACTCTATTTGTCAAAACTGAAGGAGGGAAGTTGATGGTTGCCCAAATATATGTTGATGACATAGTGTTTGGAGGAATGTCAGAACATATGGTTAAACACTTTGCTGACCAGATGCAGGCTGAATTTGAAATGAGTCTCATGGGAGAACTAACTTATTTTCTTGGACTACAAGTCTCACAGATGGAGGACACAATCTTCTTATCTCAAAGAAAGTATGCTAAGAATATTGTAAAGAAGTTTGGTATGGAGAATGCAAGTCACAAAAGGACTCCTGCACCTACTCATCTAAAGCTTTCCAAAGATTCAAGTGGGGTTAAGGTGGATCAAAGTCTGTACAGAAGCATGATAGGAAGCTTGTTGTACTTAACTGCCAGCAGACCTGATATTGCTTTTGCAGTTGGAGTTTGTGCTAGATACCAAGCTGATCCCAAAGTCAGTCATAACAATCAAGTGAAGAGAATTTTGAAGTATGTAAGTGGTACTTACAACTATGGATTGTTGTATACTCATGGCTGTGAACCAGCTCTGACTGGCTACTGTGATGCTGATTGGGCGGGTAGTGCTGATGATAGAAAAAGCACCTATGGAGGATGTTTCTTTTTGGGAAGTAATCTGGTTTCCTGGTTCAGCAAGAAACAGAATTGTGTGTCTCTTTCCACTGCTGAAGCTGAATATATTGCAGCTGGTAGTAGCTGCTCTCAAATGATATGGATGAAACAGATGCTCACTGAGTATAATGTCACACAAGATGTTATGACATTGTACTGTGACAATCTGAGTACAATCAACATATCCAAGAATCCCATTCAGCATAGCAGGACCAAACATATTGACATACGACATCACTTTATTAGAGACCTTGTAGAAGAGAAGACAATCAAATTGGAACATGTAGCCACTGAGCTACAGCTGGCTGACATTTTTACCAAGGCTTTGGATGCAAACCAATTTGAAAACTTAAGGGGTAAGTTGGGTATTTGCCAACATGAGGAATTGTAGCAATTAATTTTGCTTGAAACAAAGACCAAAGGACTTATGCCTGTTCTGATTGGTTTAAAATTGTATTTTCTCATTTCCTACAATTCTTTTAAGAAGTTGAATAGACACTCCTTTGCTTCCTTCCTCTCTCGTCTCCTCATCAAAACCCATTCTCTCAATCAGAAATTTCTACTCATTTGCTGTTGGTCCTTCAAAACTGACAAAATGTCTCAAACACCATCATCATCCAATACGACCATCTCAACCTCTTCCTCTGATCAAGATTCTGGGACAATCTCTTCCTGTCTGGACTCTGACGTTCTGGAGATCTGTTCTCATAGAACTAACCCCACCAAGGCCAAAGAGTTGAGAACAAGACATACAGGTAATCCATCTCATCCTTCCTCTTCAGTTCCCCCTGAAATTGCAAATAGGGAAGGGACAGCCTATGTTAATCAAGCAATAGCAAAAATTGTTTCAAGAATTCTGAACGAGAACCACTCAGTTCCTGGCATTTCTGTTCCTCTGAACCAAGAAAGCTCAAATACTGAAACATCAAACAAAGAGAAGAATGCTGACATTGCTCACAAGAAAAGAAAGAAGCCTGAATCCTCTGGATCTGATGACAGTACTTGAAGGATGGTTGCTGATTTCTGGTGGAGTTTGGAAGTGTATTCTGGTGTTTTCTGCTGCTGCTCTTATTATTTTGTTTTGAACATGTATAATTTTATGAACATGTATCTTTGGCCCATTTATGGCTAAAGAGGGGGAGAATATTTTAGTACTTGCTTAATTAGTACTTAACATTCTGTGTTCTATTTTTGTGCTGTCACTTATTTCTGCTGCTATCTATCTCTGATTGTTTAGGGACTTTAGCCAAAAATCTGCCAAAGGGGGAGTTTGTAGGTGTTTAGGTATTGGCTTGCATTTTTGGTAAATCCCAAGTGTATGTGTGAATGTCATGACTGATGTCATAACATTCTAGTTCAGGTTGTACTAACTCAATAGGTACATGTGCAGAAAAATATTGTAATTCAAATACTGATGTTTATAAGTGTGTATCTGAGCATGTTTGCAAAATGATCACATTTTGCTAAATCAGTAGACAGGTTTTTCTCAGATGTCATAACAGATGTTATGACATCCTGTTCTGAACTAACAGGATTGCAGGATTGGATAAGTCTGAGTTTTTTCAGGAAATAACTCAGTCCTTTCTGAACAGAATCCTGCGTTTTCTGAGGAGTAACCTAGCTCAACCCTAACCTGGTTAATAAAGTCCTGTGACCTGGTCTTTAGGTCAAACGGAATCAACCCTAGGTTTTTGGAAACCCTAACTGAAGTTGCAGCTGCTATATATTCAACAGAGCTGCTGTTTTTCAAGCTATCCCTGCTGATTGATTAGAAGATCAATTTTGTAATCTGTATAGATTTGTTTATTGTACTCCAAGCAATTATCATTGTGATAAGTGCCTTGGAATAGGTTTCAATTGTAAGGGTTGTGTAGCACTCAAAGCTTTGAAGCAAGAGTGTTTGAATGTCCCTTGACTAAAGCTGTGAAGCAGAGTCAAGTTAGTTGTGTACATCACTCAAAGCTGTGAAGCACGAGTGATTGTGTTGCTTGATTAAAAAGCTGTGAAGCTTAATCAAGTGTGTGTTCTTTTTGAAGAGTGTCTTCATCAATTCTTAAGTCAAATTGGTTTATGTATCACTGCTGTGATTGAGGGGGAGTGAGTAGGAACTCAGGTTTAAGTAGTACTTAGATTAGAATTGCATTGGGTAGATCTTAAGTGAAGGAGATAAACTGGTTGGTTTATTCCTGAATTAACATCTCTTATAGTGGATTCTCTCCCTGGCTTGGTAGCCCCCAGAGTAGGTGTTGTTGCACACCGAACTGGGTAAACAATTGTCTGTGTTCTTTACTGCTTTTGTATTTACTGTCATATAGTAAGTCAGATACGGTGTCATAACATTGGACGTGACATTGAGTATCTGCAGCCAGAATTTTCAATTGGCATCAGAGCAGGCACCCTGCCTGTATTACTGGGTGAGATCTAGGGATATCACTTTCTGGCACTATGGACAAAGAAGGAGTTTTTGGAAATAGACCACCCATTCTGGATGGAACTAATTATGACTACTGGAAACCTCGTATGATTGCCTTCCTAAAATCTCTGGACAAAAAGGCTTGGAGAGCTGCTGACAAAGGATGGATTCATCCCACCATAACTGAGGAAGATGGGACAATCAGTCTGAAGCCTGAGGAAGATTGGAGTAAAGAAGAAGATGAGTTAGCCCTGGGAAATTCCAAAGCTCTAAATGCCTTGTTCAATGGAATTGATAGAAACATTTTCAGATTAGTTCATCAATATGAACTGGCCAAGGAAGTTTGGGACACTCTCAAAACTACTCATGAGGGAACTTCCAAAGTAAAAATGTCAAGGCTTCAGATGTTGACCACTAAGTTTGAGAATCTAAAAATGATGGAAGATGAAACCATTCATGAGTTTCACATGAACATCTTGGAGATTTCCAACACCTCAGGAGCACTGGGAGAAAAAATGTCAGAAGAAAAACTGGTAAGGAAGATTCTCAGATCCTTGCCTAAAAGATTTGCAATGAAGGTAACTGTCATAGAGGAAGCCCAGGACATTAGCAAGTTGAAAGTGGATGAACTTATTGGGTCTCTTCAGACTTTTGAGATGGGAATCACTAATGATGATGTCAAAAAGAACAAGAGTATAGCACTCATGTCCAACACTGATGTTGAAGAAAACATTTCAGAAGCTGTAGCCATGCTTGGAAGACAGTTCAACAAACTCATCAAAAGAATAGATCCAAAGTCAAGGTCTAATGTTCATAACATTCCCTCTAACATTGACAGTTCCAGCAAAAGACCAAGGTCAGAAGAGAAGGGAATTCAAGGCAGAGGAATTCAATGCCATGGCTGTGAAGGATATGGGCATATTCGAACTGAATGTCCTACCTTTCTTAAGAAACAAAAAGGAATGACTGTTACTTGGTCTGACTGTGATTCAGAAAGTAATTCTGAAGAAGAGACTGCCAAACGAGTTACTGCTTTAACTGGTGTTTGTACCTCTGAAAGTGACATCAGTGATGAAGAGGTGACTTTTGAAGAACTGGCTGATACTTACAAGAAATTGTGTATCAGAAGTGCTGAAGTCTGTGTGAAGAATGATAAACAATCAAAACTCATTATAAAGCTGGAGACTGAAAAAAGGGCAAATCTTGAAACTATAAGTCATCTAGAAGGAGAAGTTCAACTACTGAACTCACAACTGAATCAAATGACCAAATCTGTCAAGATGCTGACTAATGGAACAGACAAACTGGAAGAGATACTTCAGGTTGGACAAAATGGAGAAAACAAATCTGGACTAGGATTTGTAGGAGCAAAGAAATCTGGTACAAACGAGAAGATCAGGCCTGTTAAGCAAATGTCAAAACAGATGTCTCAACACCACTATCAACATCGGGAACAGAGACATATGAAGAAAAAGTACCAAAGATGGAGATGTCATCATTGTGGGAGATGTGGTCATATAAAGCCCTTCTGCTTCAGATTACATGGATACCCTAATCAGAACTCAGGTGTCAATCCTAAGTCTAAAAAGGTACCACATGCTCCTCAATGGAAGAAAAAGACTACTGCACTGATAGCTCACACTTCCCTGAGGGTCTCTGCAAAGGAAGACTGGTACTTTGACAGTGGATGTTCCAGACATATGACTGGAATCAAGAACCTCCTCAATAATGTTAAGCCTCACACCACCAGTTTTGTGACCTTTGGAGATGGGGCTAAAGGTGAAATCAAAGGAGTTGATGATTTGGACTGCCCTGGAGTTCCAAGTCTGAATGAAGTACTGCTGGTGAAAAGACTGACTGCTAATCTCATTAGTATCAGTCAACTGTGTGATCTAGGATTCAAGGTCAATTTCTCAAAATCTGAATGCCTTGTGATCAATGACAAACAAGAGATAGTAATGAAAGGATTCAGATCCAAAGACAACTGTTACTTGTGGGAGGCTGAGAACACCAATTTCTCATCTGTGTGTTCCATTGCAAAAGAAGAAAAAGAGGTGAAACTGTGGCACCAAAAACTTGGCCATCTTCATCTAAGGGGGATGAAGAGGATTATCTCCTTGGAGGCAGTCAGAGGGATTCCAAAACTGCAAATTGATGAAGGAAGAGTTTGTGGTGAATGTCAGGTGGGTAAGCAGACTAGGATGTCACATCCAAAGTCAAGACATCTGACCACCTCTAAGGTTCTAGAACTCCTCCATATGGATCTGATGGGACCAATGCAAGTAGAGAGTCTTGGAGGTAAAAGATATGCCTATGTGGTTGTGGATGATTTTTCCAGATTCACCTGGATTAATTTCATTAGGGAAAAATCAGATGCATTTGAAGTTTTTAGAGAACTGTGCAAGAGAATTCAAAGAGAGAAGGAAGGATGTATTGTCAGAATCAGAAGTGATCATGGCAAGGAATTTGAAAACAGCAAGTTTGATGACTTCTGTGCTTCAGAAGGAATCAGTCATGAGTTTTCTTCTCCCATAACACCTCAGCAAAATGGAGTTGTGGAAAGAAAAAACAGGACCATACAAGAATCTGCCAGAGCAATGTTACATGCCAAAAGACTTCCTATGTATTTTTGGGCTGAAGCTATGAATACAGCTTGTTATGTTCATAACAGGGTCACCTTGAGAAAGGGAACCTCATCCACCATATATGAACTCTGGAAAGGAAGAAAACCAACTGTGAAGTACTTCCATGTGTTTGGCAGCAAATGCTATATCCTATCTGATCGCGAACAAAGAAGAAAACTGGACTCCAAAAGTGATGAAGGCATATTTCTAGGATACTCCTCAAACAGCAGAGCTTATAGAGTATTCAACTCCAGAACCAAAACCATGATGGAATCAATAAATGTTATAATTGATGACTATCATGAAGAAATAGATGTTCCTTGTACTGTTGATACATTCTTTGAGACTTCAACCCAACAGGATGATCTACCCAACTCCACCACAACAGAATCTGAATCAAAGGAAGCTAGCAAAACTCCTTCCATCAGAATTCAGAAGGATCATCCAAAAGAGCTCATCATAGGAGATCCCAATAGTGGAGTCATCACAAGATCTAGAGAAATCATCTCAAATTCTTGTTTTGTGTCCAAAATGGAACCAAGAAATGTCAAGGAAGCCTTAACTGATGAATATTGGATTGGTGCAATGCAAGATGAACTGAACCAATTCAAGCAACATGCGGGTTTGTCCAACTTCCAGATAATGATCCGGGGAGCCTCATTGTCCCATTTGACTTTGAACATTGAAGGTATCGTAGCTAGTGCGTCCGCTAACTGATTCTTCTCTCTTGGGAAGTGCTCAAAAGTTATCTCTTCAAAGTGGGGAAGCAAAGTCAGCACATACTCCTTGTAAGGAATAAGATTTGGGTGTTTCGTATCCCACTCGCCTTTGATCTGATTGATCACAAGAGCGGAATCTCCGAAGACACTCAGAAACTTGATCCTTAAGTCGATTGCAGCTTGAAGACCCATGATACACGCCTCATATTCTGCCATGTTGTTGGTGCAGTTGAAACACAGTCGGGCGGTGAGTGGAGTATGAGTTCCTTTGGGGGATATGATCACAGCGCCGATTCCATTACCCAAAGCGTTGGAGGCTCCGTCAAAATGCAAAGACCATCGGGATCCTTCCTCAGGTCCTTCATCCGGTCCAGGCACTTCACAATCAGTTACCACCATGATGTCTTCGTCTGGAAATTCAAAGTTCAACGATTGGTAATCATCCACAGGTTGGTGTGCCAAATGATCTGCCAATACACTTCCCTTGATTGCTTTTTGAGTTGTGTACTGGATATCATATTCTGTCAAGATCATTTGCCATCTTTCTATTCTTCCAGACAGAGCGGGCTTTTCGAATATGTACTTGATGGGATCCATCCTTGAAATCAACAGAGTAGTGTGAGTCAACATATACTGTCTCAGCCGGCGAGCAGCCCATACTAGAGCGCAGCAAGTTTTCTCGAGCAGTGAGTATCGAGACTCACAGTCGGTAAACTTTTTGCTCAGGTAATAAATAGCGTGCTCTTTTCGGCCAGACTCATCATGCTGCCCCAGCACACACCCCATTGAATTGTCAAGTACTGTCAAGTATAGTATTAGAGGTCTCCCTTCCACTGGTGGCATAAGAATGGGTGGCTCTTGGAGATACTCTTTTATCTTTTCAAAAGCGGCCTGACATTCATTGTTCCAACGTACTACTTGATCTTTCTTCAGTAATTTGAAGATTGGCTCACATGTAGCAGTTAGATGTGAGATGAAACGGGCTATGTAATTCAGTCGTCCCAGGAAGCCTCTGACTTCTTTCTCTGTTTTGGGAGTCGGCATCTCTTGTATGGCTTTCACCTTGGCAGGATCCACCTGAATACCTTTATCGCTTATAATGAAACCTAGCAATTTTCCGGATCTCACCCCAAAGGTGCATTTGTTGGGATTCAACCTTAGCTTGTATAACTTCAATCGGTCAAACAGCTTTCGCAGATGGTCAAGGTGCTCCTCCTCAGTTTGGGACCTTGCAATCATGTCATCAACATATACCTCAATCTCATGATGGATCATATCATGAAATAAAGCAACCATGGCACGTTGGTAGGTTGCCCCAGCATTTTTCAACCCGAATGGCATGACCTTGTAGCAGAAGGTGCCCCACTGAGTCACAAAGGTAGTCTTTTCCATGTCTTCCGGAGCCATCTTGATCTGATTATACCCTGAAAAACCATCCATGAAGGAGAACACCTTGTGTTGAGCAGTATTGTCAACAAGAACGTCGATGTGAGGCAGAGGGAAATCATCTTTGGGGCTGCCCTGTTCAAACCCCTGTAGTCGACACACATTCTGACTTTACCGTCCTTCTTTGGCACTGGCACCACGTTGGCAACCCACTGAGGGTAAGAAGTTACTGCTAGAAACCCGGCATCGAATTGCTTCATAACCTCAGCTTTGATCTTTTCGGACATCTCTGGACGCATACGGCGGACTTTTTGCTTTACCGGAGGGCAGTCTTCCTTGGTAGGCAGGTGATGAACTACAATGTCGGCATCCAAACCAGGCATGTCTTCGTAAGACCACGCAAAGATTTCCACGTAGTCATGTAGCATCTGGATCAATCGTTGCTTCACGCTGAGCTCTAGATTGGCACCAATCTTGACTTCTTTCCTATCTGTCTCAGTACCCAGGTTCACTGTTTCCCCGGGCTCTTCATGCTGCTGAATGGCCCTCTCTTCCTGGAGTAGCAGTCTTGAGAGTTCACTCGGCACTTCGCAATCATCTTCACCTTCGTCTTCGGCCAAGTTGATCGGATTCTCGAAGTCATAATTGGCAGTAGCAGAGCTGTTACCAGTGAGATCCAGAGTGGATTGAAACCTGTATAAGTGAGTGTGTGTAAATATAGTTGTTTTGCAATATATAACACATAAAGAAAAAGAGCACAAGATTTGAAATGCAACAAACGTCCAATGCTTTGATTAATGATATATGGAAATGTCATACAAAAAGCCCTCACAAATGGAGCTGCGGTGCCCCGGGTAGGACACCGAGCCAATAAAAGTTTCAACATATTGTTTGTTACAAATTGAAAATCAAAAGAGTTAATTACTGCGTGACAAATGTGATAGGTGTAAAATACTTTGCCGTCCAGTTGCTTGGTCCGTTGTTGGTGGTTGGATAAATCCAACTGTCAAACTCTGCTTCCTCTACGTCCTCCTCGATAGCATTCACCCTTGGATTGGTTATGAACACTGGAGCCTTTCTGATCTTTTCCTTGCGAACAGCCCTCTGAGCCTCTGCAGTGAAGCCCAGCCCAAACTTGTCGGTCTTTTGAGTGAAGTTAGGAAGCTGACCCTAGTTTGCACAATTGCCTTTCTCGATTACAGCCCGGGCATACCTCAAGGACGCCATCTTCAGAGGAAAGTCTTCTTCAACCACTGTTTCAGCTGATGCCAATGTTGGAGGTACCTCCTCAAAATGCTGAAAGGGGGTTTCAATAAACTCCCCGTCCATCTCGATATACCGGAATGAATTCAAGTGACTAACCATGTATTCCTCCTCACCCTGCACAGTAACAATCTTCCTTTTGACAGGGTATTTGAGCTTTTAGTGTAGAGTGGATGTTACTGCCCCAGCCTTGTGAATCCAGGGTCGGCCCAACAAGCAGGAATAAGATGGGCGGATATCCATTACATAGAACGTTGAGTCGAAGACTTGGGAACCCACACGAATAGGAATGTCTACCTCACCGTGCACCATCCTCTTAGAACCGTCGAAGGCTCTAACAATGATGTTACTGGGTTTCAATTCCAGGCCCTCACAATCCAAGCGATCCAATGCATTCTTGGGCAAAACATTCAGGGAAGAACCGGTATCCACCAACACGTGTGCGAGAGTAGTGCCCCTGCATTCTATAGAGACGTGCAGGGCATCATTGTGATTTTTCCCTTTGGCGGTGAGATCAGCATCCGAGAACCCCAAACCATTGTCAGCTGTCAAATTAGCCACACAGTCAGTGAATTGATCTGCAGAGGTCTCTTGCGGCACATGGGCCGTTTTCAGAAATGAAATCAGGGCTTTTGCGTGGGCCTCTGAGCACAGCAGCAATGATAGCATAGAGATTTTGGAGGGGGTATGCCCCAACAGTTCAACAACATTGAAGTCACTCTTTTTAATGATTTTAAGGATTTCCTCCATCTCTTGTTGGGAGGCCTCAACAACAGTCTTTTTTGGTGCCTCCGTCCTGGCAGGCAAATCGGTAGCAGCTTCTTTGCCCCGAGCATCAGAGGACTCGGCGGCAGTAGTAGACACAGGAACTTGATTTGGAACATGCACACTTGCTGGTGTGATGATAAGAGGCTTTCGGATAACTGGCGGTGCAATGTCAGGCGAGAAGAGCCTGCCACTGCGAGTAATCTTGGCGGGACCAGTGATGTTACTGATACTGGTACCGGTGTTGAACTCCTGCTTCACTCCAAGCACATACACGTCTGCCCCGTAATGCCATGGGACAGCTTTATCAGACTCATAGGGGAGAGGCCCCGAAACAGTAATAGTAATGGGTGCAATAGACATAATTTGGACTGGCTTCCTCGGGGGAGCTTTGGTAGGATTATAGATTGTGACGACAGATACTTCTTCAGTGGAAACAAACGGAACAACAGTTTTCTTGAACATAATTTCTTTGCTATCCATCAGGCTTTGGATGCCTGATTTCAGCAGTGGACAACCGGTAGGGATAACAGCACACAGGAGGCAACCCTTGCTACAACCCGGAAATAAACCGGCTAGTAGTAAGTTCCTCTTAACAGTCAAAAGAGGGGTAGCAACATCATTCACCGAAACAGCATACAAATCTTCCTCAATGGCATTTACTCTATGCTGGGGCATAGGAGCAGTTACAACATTTGGCCTCTCAGGCGCCTCAAACTGAATTTCCTTCGCGTCGATAAGGTCTTGCACCTTGTTTCTCAGGGCCCAGCAATCATCAGTAGTATGCCCGGGGCTATCGGAATGATAAGCACAACGGGCATTTGGGTTATACTTAGGCGATGCAGTATTCACGGCCTTCGGAGCCTCTTTGATGGTCACCAAGTTGGTTGATAACAGTTGCGGTAAGATTTGTGACAAGGTCATACTCAGCCGAGTATACTGCCTCTTGGGCCTTTCACCTCTTTGTTGATTGTACTACTGAGGAGCAGCAACAGGTTTTGAAATGACCAAGGCATTGGCGGCTTGGCGGCTTTCTGGTTTGACTTGTCTTCTAGGACCATAGACTACACTTGCTTCTTTCTTGAAAGGCCTCTTCTCAGTACTTGTGGAGGCAACTTTTTGTATCTTTCCTGATCTGATGCCAGCTTCTATCCTTTCACCTGTCAGAATCAGATCCGTAAACCCAGCTGAGGAATTGCCAACAAGATGATTAAAAAATGGACCAGACAAAGTCCCTAGAAACATATCAACCAGCTCACGATCAGTCAATGGAGGTTGCACCCTGCCAGCCAAATCTCTCCATTTTTGTGCATATTCCTTGAACCCTTCGCCCGTTCCTAGAGACATACCCTGAAGTTGGGTACACGTAGGAGTGAGATCAGAATTGTATTGATATTGTCTGTAAAATGCGGTTGCCAAATCTTCCCAATGTCGGATACTAGTTCCATCTAGTTGGTAGAACCACTCAAGCTGTGACCCCGAAAGGCTATCTTGGAAGAAGTGAATCCAAAGGTTCTTATCTGCCGTGTAAGGTTGGATCTTCCTTACGTACGACCTTAGATGCAGCTTTGGACAAGAAGCCCCGTCGTATTTGGCAAAGGCAGGCGCCTTAAACTTGTGTGGGATTACCACCCCAGAAGATAACCCCAAATCTCCGAAATCCAGCCCCGGCACATTCTGAATCTCCATGGCGCTCAAGCGGTCCTCTAATTGCTTGTATCTGTCAGCAGCAGGTGGGTATTGTTCGTCATTGTAGTCCGTCTCGTTGTCAGAGACTGCAGGACTAGGAGCTCCTCCCCCTTGGGGACTATCTTTCTCTGCAGAGGAAGTAGTTGGATCAGCCTCGTTATGGAGTGTGTTCCCAAACCTGCGTCCAGTGTTGAATAACGCAGTTCTCTTTTTCTTCTTCTTATTTAGGAGTAGAGCCTTCAACTCTTGCTGACCTTGGGACAGGCTCAGGACCATTTCTTGAAACTGGGCACTTTGGGCCTGAAGGGCCTTGATTGCTTGCTCGCTGGATGAGTCTGGATTCATGATGACTGGCCAAAATAAACAGCGAAGAAGATTAAGCAACCTGTAGAAAAATGGGTACCTGTTATGCACATGATGCATGGGATGCTATCTATGCAATGCATTCAAGGGTTTTGGAAATTCACAATTGTTGTAGACAAAAAGAACGCACGTCATATTAATAAGAAAAGATTTGTTAGTACATAAATGCCCCATGGGCCAAATATTACAAAAACAACTTCTCAAGGTAAAAAGACGTTGCGCATCCTCTTTGGCGCAATGTAGGTGTTGAGGGCCTCTTGCTCATGGAGTCGGCGGGTGAGCTCTAAAACCTTCTTCTCGCTGGCGTAGAAGTTGGCTTCAAAAGTGTTCCGTTCCTCCTTGAGTTGGATCCAACTCTTCTGCATTTCCTCCCACAATGTAGGCATGTCAGGATGTAGGATGGTGTAGGGAACCTCTCCTTCCTTGACGGGCTCTTTAATCACAGGGAGAACATGAGGATAAGGCATCATTAGACTCTGGGCTCGGGCTCGTACCCACTTGAGGTAAGGTTCAAGAGGGATGGAGTTCTTGTGTCCCAGAGTCTTGCTATCAACCTTGTTGGGCCTTCCCCAAGCTCTGATGAATCTTTGGCGAAGTCCTTGCGCATCGTTGTCGAAGTCAAAAACTAGGTCAGGAATCAACATGTCGTGAGGGCCATCTCTTCGTGCATATCCAAATTGCCTCAAAGCTAGGCAAGGGTTGTAGGTGATACCTCCTCTGATTCCAAGTAAAGGAACATTAGGAAACTCTCCACAACGGTCGACAATGATGACATTTTCTCTGGACCGAGAACACCAATGTACATCAGAGTGAGTAAGAGTCATCAACCGTTGGGACCACCTTGAGCCTTGGTCATTCTTCAGGACAGATTGTGGAAGGTGCGAAATAAACCACCTTGCAAGGATAGGAGTACAACACATGAGAACACCCCTCTTTCTCATTGTTCGTGTGTAAAATGAGTGAAGGATGTCCCCAAGCAATGTTGGTATTGGGTTTCTGGACAAGAAGATTTTGACGGCGTTGACATCTACAATTGGTCAGAATTTGGGAATAGGACCAACCCATAGATAAGGAGTGCCACAATTTCTTCAAAGGCTTGTAGGTCCAATGAATTCCAACATTCTTGTGCCTTCTCAAACAAGAATTTTGCTAAGAAGCCTTTGACGCCACTTCTAGTTTCCCAATTCCCCTTGATGTCAGAAGGCTGTAGGTGTAATGCTCGAGCAACATCTTCAGGCTTTGGTTCCTTTTCCATACCGTTGAAAGGTAGTTGATTGAGGATAGGAATTCTCAGGAGTTGAGAAAATTCCTCCAAAGTGGGTACCAACTGATAGTCGGGGAAAGTGAAACAGTGGTGAAGAGGGTCAAAGAACTGGAATAACACTTTCATCATGTCTTCTTCAATGTTGGTGTTGACTAAGCTGAGCAGTCTACCATGTCTTTCACTGAAGGATGAGCTTTCCGGAATTCTTGAGGTGAGCTCCTTGAGTTGAGGAGAGATTCTCACAAGGTTGACTTGGATGGTTTTTCTGCGAGGAATTTCCATGACCTACAAAACAAGAACAAAGATGAAGATCTAAACCCTTGAAGTGGTTAGTGAATGCATATTGTGATCGGTGGATCTGGAACTGACTGTTTAACACTGGTTCGCGAAATTTCGCGGAAGCAAGAGTCGCCACCGTCTTTTATTTTCTCCAAATGGAAAGGACAAAAGCACAGAAAAATTCCTTATAGAGATTGCTCTCGGTTCGGGAGGTAGATTTATAGAAAGGGAAGGTGTTAGCACCCTTTCTATCCATGGTTATCCATGGGCTCTTAGATACTTGCTCATTGTGTTTTCAAAAGGTTTGTTTGCTTTTCAACTGTGGGTTTTAAAAAGTTTCTTTGAAAATTTCAGTTCGACTCTTGTATCAGTCCTCAAGAGTGTTTGAAAAGTTGCTTTCGAAAGCTTTTGAAAAGTGTCGGTGTGAAAAGTATTTTTTGATTTGTTTTGAAATTAGAGCAAGTATCTAGAGTCGTCTACCTACCCTAAGGAATTCGTCTGTGTAAATGTCCTTAAAGTAGTGCCATCCCACCATTGAGAGGTAGGTAGCACCACCGTTGGAGGTGTTCGGGTCAATTCGAGGGTTCGGGACATGGTGATCACCGGAGCAATAGGAAGACACCTTAGAAGCTACCCTCATGCCATGTTCATGGACATGAGGACTTACTAAAACATCCTCTACTCGACGACCACCTTTCGAGGGGCAAGGCAACAGTGAGGCGTACCCTAGGGGTGGTGTGTGATTTGTGTGTCATGTTCATTTACATTTATCTTGTTCATGCATTGGTGATCTACGCGTTGCTTTTATTTTTGACATTCATTCTTTCATGCAGATTAATTAACAGTTTAAAAGATGCGGAATTAAAAGTCCTACGCTATTACAAAGGCGCGGGTCTACATCGCCAAATTAGTCCAAGACCCGATTTGAAATAAAACAAAATGCGGAAAATAAATACCCTAATTGATCTATTACATAGCTTTGGGAGAATTACATGAAATTTATAAAAGGAAATGAAATAAACGCGCGAAATAGAATTACGATCGAATGCGAGGGCGTTGGACCCTTTTAAAGAACTTGAATTAAAATTAATAAATTAATTAAGTTTAAATGAGAAAAGGAAATTATTTTTGAGTTTTTTGTATTTATGGAGTTTAATGAGAATTAATGGAATTAAAAAGAAAAGTTAATTAATCCTAATTCTAAACTATTTTTAATTTATATAAAAAAAACGTTTAAATTTAACCTAATTTTAACCTAATTTTTAATGGCAAATTTTATTTACAAACTAATAATTAATAATTAAATATGGTGAAAAAGAAAAAAGGAATAAAAATATAAAACCCTAATTCTACATTTTTTAGTTTATTACAAAAAAAATATTAAAATTTAAACCTAGAATTAAAAACTAAATTAATTAATAAAGTTTATTTACAAAAACATTTACATAAAATATATTTATATTTTTTGTCTTTTCTGATTTTTTTTTGGTATTTTTATTATATTATAAAAAATTAATTTGGAGGATTTAAATGAAAACAAATAAATTAAAACAAATAAATAAAAAAGAATGAAATAGAGAAATGCAAACAGGAGGGGGTTTGTTGACCCAATGGAGGTGTTTTTGTAGCAATCAGGCCCAATCAATTCCTGGCCTTGTTTGACTTTTAATGGCCACGTAGAGAATAGCTGACTAAGGTGCATGGTGGAACGCAGATGCTAGCCACTGGATGGACGTTCATGGACACTTGGCAATCCATTGATGAGAGTGCATGGTGAACCTCTAGGCGTATTGATCACCTGAACATGGAAAAGTGAAAAACATAGAGAAATATGGGGGACCTGGGAATCGATCCCAGGTCCCAGAGTTTACCAAATCAATGCCTTGCCACCTGATCCATTTACGCGCTTGTAATATAATATGACAAACAAACAACATAATGCAAAACAATGGTTATTGGTATATTTCGCGCGAAATTTAAACGCGCCTGTGAGCAACGGACACGTCCTCCATCTTCCTCATGTCGCCTGCAAAATAAAAAGAGATAGCGGGGGTTTTAAACCCCCACTAAATGGTAAACGTAAAAATAGCGAATAGGCCATGGTTGCTCATAAATTGAGCGCGACTAGTGGTTCTGAATCGTGTGAAGCTTCTGATTCTAATGGCCCTGGTCTCGTGTCTCAATTTTTCCAGAATAAGGAAGCCCCAAATTTACAGTTCTGAAACCCTAGCAAGCTTCAATGGTGGATTCACATATCGGGCATGAAAACTCAATTAAAGTATACCATTAGTTTCAGGAAGTGCATATTAGTACAAAACGATCATCAAAATGTATGAACATGGCATATAAATCAAAGCATGAATATGGGAAAATTTAAGAACAGGACGGCATCGTGTTACCAATTCCTTGCGTTAGAAGCAGTGGTTTTGATCCAGAAACGTTTCTTGAGGCCTTAGCAAGCTATTGGAATCAATATTTTGCCTTCAAACCAACTCTAATGCAGTTTTCAGTTTTGACTTTTTTTTCAAAAATTGCAAAGTGTGTTCTTAGGTTTGGGCGCAGCTTCAAGGTTCCAGGCATTAGGTTTTGCATCTGTATATGTATGCCAATAGATTAGGGTTGAAATTTGAGTCCAAAAACCCTTGTAATCATGAATCAAATATTTGATTTTAATGGCATATTTTTTCAATCTTTTTCATGTCTTTTGGTACCAATCATGGCCAAATCTTTCCTTTTTTGATGTGCACGAATCTTGAGTAACCAATGAGAGCATATGCTGCATAAAAAGATTCAAACACATTTGTTTAGTATTTTTTTTCATATTTTAATTAATTAAATGAATTAATGTTGATAAAAATTCAAATAAATAATAAAAAATGATGAAATAAATCCCATTTGGGCCAAATGGTCGTGCATAGCCTTTGGATAATGATTCTTGGAAGAAAATGTGGCCCATTAGCAATTTTGAGGCATTTGAAGCAAAGTTGACTTTTCAAAATTCCCAAAACTTTCCCAACTTCCACAAGGCATATCTTGCTCAATTTTTAAGCTTTGATCATGTTCTTGGACATTTTGGAAAGGTCTTGAAGTCCTCTAACCAATGCCTTTGGTCCCATGTCGTTTTGATTTACCAATCTCAAGTTATGGTCTTTGACTTAAAGTCCCTTTTTGTTGACTTTTGAAAATGACCTATAATGTTGAAATTGATAACTTTTTGTGAGAGCATTTCTTGGACTTGAAGTGTGAAGAGGAGTTGTAGGAAATGTCATTCTCTTAAAAATGAGCTTTGGATGGAATTTTTCTGATGAACCATGTGGAAGTTATGCCTTGGTCAAGTTACAGTTGACTTTTTCAACTGTCCAAATATGGAAACTTTTGCATCTTGAGACTTTTTGAGCCATGCCTTGAGAATCATGATCAAGCATTGATCAAATGATGTTTGTGGCTTCAAAATAATATGTTGACCTAAAATTTGGACTTTTGACTGTCAAATGACCATTTTGCCCCTGCAGTTGACTGTTGAGCAATTAGGGTTTTTGACTGTGCAATTTTGTGCTGTAAGTCTTGAAACTTGGCATGAGGATGCTTGACCATGTTTGTAGGCATGTGGGACTTGATTGGGCCCTTGGAAACTTCAACTTCTTTGTCAGAACCAAAACCCTAATTTTTGACTGTTAGGAGGCCATTGAACTGTGCAACCCTTGGGGAGATTTTGAAGCATGCTCTTTGCAAATCTTGAAGAATATGGGAGGGCAAATTTTGGGGTACAACACATATGATGCTTTATGATGTTCAATCCTCTTAGACCTGAGGATGCAGATTGGCTGACGTGCCTTTCGTAATCCGAAGGTGGAAGATGATTGAACACTAGAGTGCCAAGAAATTTGCGCTCACATAGTAGCAGTGTGATGATGGGAATGGGCTTACAGATGCTATTTGGAGATTGATGGATAGGAAGATGGGCTTATAGATGCCATGCTAAGAGATGATGGATGAGTGGATGGGCTTATAGATGCCATCTGGGTGTCGATCGCATAAGAGATTCCTTAGCGAGAACTTGCGTACCTGAAAAAGAAAATGATTACCTGGCCTGTTACAGGAGCTGGTCTTCAAACTCTTTGTATAGATACATCCTGGTTGGTTACAGGAATTGAATCTGGAGCTTCAAAAGGTGATGAATGAACCAGGGATGGTTACAACCTCAACAAGAACGCCGAGAGAACCTTGGATGATTACTACCTCAACAGGAACGCTGAGAGAATCCTGGGTGATTACTATCTCAACAGGAACGCTGAGAGAACTATAGGCGACTTCAACCTCAACAGTAACGCTGAGAGAATCATAGGCGACTTCAACCTCAACAGTAACGCTGAGAGAATCTTGGGCGACTTCAACCTCAACAGTAACGCTGAGAGAATCTTGGGCGACTTCAACCTCAACAGTAACGCTGAGAGAATCTTGGGCGACTTCAACCTCAACAGTAACGCTGAGAGAATCTTGGATGTCTTCTACTGAGTCTTCATCAGGAAAATCTTTAGGGATCGATTTAACTGGACTAGAGAAGGCCTTTGATTGGATAAGAATCAAGAAAAATCTTAGGGTCGACTTAACTAAACCAAGCAAGGTCTTGGAATCTTCAATTGGATAAGAATCAGGGAGATCTTAGGGTCGATCTGACTGAACCAGAGAAGGCCTTTGACTGGATAAGAAACAGAAAAATCTTAGGGTCGATTTAACTGAACCGGACAAGGTCTTGAAATCTTCAACTGGATAAGAATCAGGGAGATCTTAGGGTCGATCTGACTAAACCAGAGAAGGCCTTTGACTGGATAAGAAACAGGAAAATCTTAGGGTCGATTTAACTGAACCAGACAAGGTCTTGAAATCTTCAACTGGATAAGAAACAGGGAGATCTTAGGGTCGATCTGACTGAACCAGAGAAGGCCTTTGACTGGATAAGAATTAGGAAAATCTTAGGGTCGATTTAACTGAACCGGTCTAGGTCTTGGAATATAGCTGAGAACTTAACTGGATCTTTCCTGAAAGGTAAAGGTCAGTCATATGCAATGCATGATACGGATCAAGCAGATGATGTTCTCAATATAAATGAGATTGTATGTTCATGATGCATATATGCATGTATCCTGATGTATGAAAATGTGATGTTTATGAATCTATCTTTTCGTCCTAGGAAAATAAATCCTTGACGGGTGCCGGGAAGTCACTCCTGGGCTGATGTTAGAGAATAAATCTTTGCTTCCGCTGGGGATGATAGTTGCAAGAATACCGGTAGGAGAAAATAGCTCCGTGGGGAATAAACTTGGCGAATAGAACACTCTGCGGGGAGAGAATACTCTAGCTACTTTGCTGGGGAACAATACTTTGTGGGGAGAGAGGTACTTTGCTGGAATATTGATGGTAACTTCGCTGGGGATACCACTGTTATGCTGGAAGTGCTAATAGACTTCGTTGGGGGATAAGAAGAACTTTGCCGAGAACGATCTTTCTGTGGCTTTTGGCTGAGGATAACCCAGTTATATCCTGATAGGGAAATAACTCTTTGAATAAAGCCGGGAGACGCGTCCGTTCTCTACGGGGATAAGTTTCCAGAATTTACTGGGGATAAGCTTACTGCTTGGGGAGATGGTTCAAACTTTCCTGGGGAAATCTTGATTGGACTCTCCTGGGGAAATTAATTTGATATGCTGGGGAAGTAGCTCCATTGAATGTTTGATATAACGCCGGGGAACAATCTTTAGACCAAGACTGTCGGGGATGCTTGTTAAGAATGCATGTATATTGTTGGGGAATGTTGAGATCTGCTGGAGGATACCCAACTTCCTTAAGGCTGATAGTATAGCTTTGCTTGGGGAGAGCGTATTGACTTGCTGACACACTCTCTGGGGAATTAAGATATACTGGTTATGTTCTTCATCCGAACTCACCTTGGTACCTTGGAGGACAGAACAATTAGATTGCTTAGACAACTCTTTATTGCCCCTGTTTCTAATGTTACCTGTAATTAATCCTTTGTTTCGTATGCAAATATTCATGAGTTAGCAAATTATTGTCAATGCGTATATCACAAATTGAACCTTGGACGTTCTTCGCAAAACAAAACAGAAAAGGAAAAACAAATGGCAATTTGAGCTGAAAAGTATATTTGTATTTATTTTTTTTTTAATTTGCCTATAAAATAGGCGTTTATGTACAAGAGGCTGACGTCCTAGTAAGAGAACGCCGCTGAACAAAAGAGTTTATACAAATTTGTACAAGAGAAAATAAAACAGCTGTGTGAAATGAGTGATCCACTGGGTTTTAACTCTGCTATTGCCTTTATATCTCCGAGCGTCTCATCACTTGATGACCTTAGTTGAAGATGAAGCTGATTGATCGATGTCGTCTGATCTTGATGTAGATACCGGATTCTGGATGCAAAGTGATCCAATGAGACATAGTATTACGCTTTATCCCTAACTTTTGCCTGGACCACCCTTTCGGGTTTTCAGTCCACCGGGATACCCATTTTTGCCCAAGCCACCTTTTCAGGTTTTCGACTTGCCGGGTGTACAGATTTTTTTCATTTCATCCCTTTATTTTGCCCGAACCCTTTTGGTTCGCCGGGAAGCCCTAATTTTTGCCTAGGTATGTCAACCTAGCGGGTCGTTTTCATGCGTAGTATCTTTTTACTATGTCTGCATTGGCGGGGTAAGGAAGGTCGTCACCATCCATGTTGGTTAGAATCATGGCTCCTCCTGAGAACACATGTTTAACCATAAATGGCCCTTCGTACGTAGGGGTCCATTTGCCCCTTGGATCACTCTGAGGAAGGATGATTCGCTTGATTACCAGATCCCCAACTTGATATTCTTGTGGTCTGACCTTTTTGTTAAATGCCCTGATCATCCGTTTCTGATACGTCTGACCATGACAAATAGCAGCAAGTCTCTTTTCATCAATTAAGTTTAGCTGATCAAGTCGTGTCTGGATCCAATCATCTTCGCTCAGATCTGCATCCTTCATTATCCGGAGAGAGGGTATTTGCACTTCGATCGGTAAGACTGCCTCCATACCGTAGACCAAGGAGAAAGGAGTTGCCCCGGTTGACGTCCTGACTGAGGTACGGTACCCATGTAGAGCGAACGGTAACATCTCGTGCCAATCTTTATAAGTCACTGTCATCTTCTGCACAATTTTCTTGATATTCTTATTTGCTGCTTCTACAGCCCCATTCATCTTCGGCCGATAAGGGGAAGAGTTGTGGTGCTGTATCTTAAACTGCTCGCAGAGCTCAGTGATCATCTTGTTATTGAGATTGGTACCGTTGTCTGTAATGATTCTTTCAGGGACCCCGTATCGACAGATCAAATTATGCCGAATGAACCATGCCACAACAGTCTTGGTTACCGTAGCGTAGGATGCTGCTTCAACCCACTTCGTGAAGTAATCAATCGCTACCAGGATGAAGCGATGCCCATTGGACGTTGTAGGTTTAATCTCACCGATCATATCTATGCCCCACATCGCAAACGGCCAAGGCGCAGTCAGAACATTTAGAGGAACTGGAGGAACGTGCACCTTGTCTGCATATATCTGGCATTTATGGCATGTCCGAGAATGTTGGTAGCAGTCAGCTTCCATGGTGGACCAGAAATACCCTGCCCGAAGGATTTTCTTTGCCATAGTGTGTCCACTGGAATGTGTTCCGAAAGTACCCTCATGTAGTTCTTCCATGATCCTTTCTGCTTCTGTCTTATCCACACAACACAGTAAGGTCGAATCATGATTTCGCTTGTACAGAATGTCGTTGCTAAGGAAGAACTTCGCTGCGAACCTTCTCATAAACTTCTTGTCATTGACAGACGCACCTTCAGGGTACTCCTGAGCTTCCAAGTATCTCTTCACCTCATGGTACCAAGGCTTCTCAGTTACCAATTCAGTCTCGAGATCACAACAGTATGCCGGTTCGTCCAGTTTCCAGATAATGATCCGGGGAGCCTCATTGTCCCATTTGACTTTGAACATAGAAGACATCGTAGCTAATGCGTCCGCCAGCTGATTCTCCTCTCTTGGGAAATGTTCAAAGGTTATCTCTGTGAAGTGGGGGATCAAGGTCAACACACATTCTCTGTAAGGAATAAGATTCGGATGTTTCGTATCCCACTCCCCTTTGATCTGATTGATCACGAGAGCGGAATCTCCGAAGACACTCAGAAACTTGATCCTTAAGTCAATCGCAGCTTGGAGACCCATGATGCATGCCTCATACTCCGCCATGTTGTTGGTGCAGTTGAAACATAGTCGGGCAGTGAGTGGAGTATGAGTGCCTTGGGGGGATATGATCACAGCGCCGATACCGTTACCCAAAGCATTGGAGGCTCCGTCAAAGTGCATAGACCATCGGGATCCTTCCTCAGGTCCTTCATCCGGTCCAGGTACTTCACAGTCAGTCACTATCATGATACTCTCGTCTGGAAACTCGAAGTTCATTGACTGATAGTCGTCTACTGCCTGATGTGCCAAGTGGTCTGCCAATACACTTCCCTTGATGGCTTTCTGGGTTGTGTACTGAATGTCGTATTCTGTCAAGATCATTTGCCATCTTGCTATTCTCCCAGACAGAGCAGGCTTTTCAAATATGTACTTTATAGGATCCATCTTTGAGATCAACAAGGTAGTGTGAGTCAGCATATACTGTCTCAGCCGGCGAGCAGCCCATACCAAAGCGCAGCAAGTTTTCTCAAGCAGTGAGTATCGGGTCTCACAGTCGGTAAACTTTTTGCTAAGGTAATAAATGGCATGCTCTTTTCGGCCAGACTCGTCATGCTGCCCCAGCACACACCCCATTGATTTGTCAAGTACTGTCAGGTATAATATCAGAGGTCTCCCCTCAACTGGTGGCATAAGGATGGGTGGTTCTTGGAGATACTTCTTGATTCTGTCAAAAGCGGCCTGACATTCATCATTCCAACGTACTACCTGATCTTTCTTCAGCAGCTTGAAGATTGGTTCACAGGTAGCAGTTAGGTGTGAGATGAACCGGGCGATGTAATTCAGGCGTCCTAAAAAGCCTCTGACCTCTTTCTCTGTCTTAGGAACAGGCATCTCTTGAATAGCTTTAACCTTGGCAGGGTCCACTTGAATACCCTTATCACTTACAACGAAGCCTAGCAACTTTCCAGATCTTACCCCGAAGGTGCACTTGTTCGGGTTCAACCTCAGCTTGTACAATTTCAACCGGTCAAACAATTTCTGCAGATGATCAAGGTGTTCTTCCTCAGTTTGGGACCTTGCAATCATGTCGTCAACATACACTTCTATCTCATGATGGATCATGTCATGAAATAAAGCAACCATGGCATGTTGGTAGGTTGCCCCAGCATTTTTCAGTCCAAAAGGCATGACCTTGTAGCAGAAGGTGCCCCACTGAGTAACAAAGGTAGTTTTTTCCATGTCTTCAGGTGCCATCTTGATCTGATTATAGCCTGAAAAACCATCCATGAAAGAGAACACCTTATGCTGAGCAGTATTGTCAACAAGGACATCAATGTGAGGTAGAGGGAAGTCATCTTTGGGGCTGGCCTTGTTCAGATCCCTGTAGTCGACACACATTCTGACCTTTCCATCTTTCTTTGGTACCGGCACCACATTAGCAACCCACTGAGGGTAAGAAGTCACTGCAAGGAACCCGGCGTCAAACTGTTTCATAACCTCGGCTTTGATCTTCTCAGACCTCTCTGGACGCATACGGTGGATCTTTTGCTTAACCGGAGGGCAGTCTTCCTTGGTAGGCAAATGATGGACCACAATGTCGGTATCCAACCCGGGAATGTCTTCGTAGGACCAGGCAAAGATCTCTGCATACTCATGTAACATCTGAGTCAACCGTTGCTTCACGCTGAGCTCTAGGTTGGCACCAATCTTTACTTCCTTCATGTCCGTCTCAGTACCCAGATTTATTGTTTCCACTGGCTCTTCGTGCGGTTGAATTGCCCTCTCTTCCTGGAGTAACAGTCTTGCAAGCTCTCCAGGCACTTCACAATCATCTTCACCTTCGTCTTCGGCTAAGTTGATCGGATTTTCGAAGTCATAACTGGCAGTAGCAGAGTCGTTACCAGTGAGATCCAGAGTGGATTGAAACCTGTATGAGTGAGTGTGTGTAAATACAGTTGTTTTGCAATATATAAAGGAAGGAAAGAAAGAAAAGGAGCATAAGATTTGAAATGCGAGAAAACGTCCAAGATCTTTATTCATGATATATGAAATGACAATTTAATATACCCTCACAAATGAAGCCACGGTGCCCCGGGTAAGACACCGGGCCATAGAGTTTTAATTGTTTATTACAAATAACAAAACAAAGGAGTTTATTACTGCGTAACAAAAGTAACAGGAGTATGATCTTTAGCAATCCAATTGGTCAATCCGCCATCAGTCGTCGGGTAGATCCAGCTATTGAACTCTGACTCTCCCACCTCATCTTCATCCCCAATAGCATTCACTCCTGGGTTGGTAATGAGCACAGGAGGTCTTCTGGTTTTTGCCTTGCGCACAGCCTTCTGACCCTCTGCAGTAAAACCCAGTCCAAACTTGTAAGTTTTTTGTGTAAAATCAGGGAGCCTGCCCCAGTTAGCACATTCACCTTTCTTGATCACAGCCCGGGCATCCTTCAAGGAAGCCATCTTCAAAGGAACATCCTCTTCGACCACTGTTTCCGCTGCTGCCAATATTGGAGGTACCTCTTCGAAATGCTGAAAGGGGGTTTCAATAAACTCCCCGTCCATCTCAATATACCTGAAGGAATTCAAATGGCTCACCATATACTCCTCCTCTCCCTGCACAGTGACAATCTTCCCTCTGACGGGGTACTTGAGCTTCTGGTGTAGGGTAGAGGTCACTGCCCCAGCTTTGTGGATCCAAGGTCGACCTAGTAGACAAGAATACGATGGACGGATATCCATCACATAGAAAGTAGAGTCGAATACTTGAGAACCCACACGAATAGGAATGTCTACCTCTCCATGAACCATCCTCTTAGAACCGTCAAAGGCTCTGACGATGATATTGCTAGGTTTCAGCTCCAGGCCTTCACAATCCAAACGATCTAAGGCCTTCTTGGGTAGCACATTCAGGGAAGAACCAGTGTCTACCAACACGTGCGCAAGAGTAGTGCCCCTGCATTCAATAGAGACATGCAGGGCGTCATTGTGGTCCTTCCCCTTAGCAGTAAGGTCAGCATCCGAGAAACCCAAACCATTGTCGGCTGTTAGATTGGCTATGCAATCAGTAAACTGGACTGCAGATGTCTCCTGTGGCACATGGGCCGTCTTGAGAAATGAAATCAAGGCCTTAGCATGGGCCTCTGAGCACAGCAGCAAGGAGAGCATAGAGATTTTGGAGGGGGTATGCCCCAGCTGCTCGACAACATTAAAGTCACTCTTCTTGATTATTTTCAGAATTTCCTCCATCTCTTGTTGGGAGGCCTCAGCATTTACAGATTTTGGTGCCTCCATCCGGGCAGGCTCATCTTCAATCCCTTTGCCCCGAGCATTAGATGACTCGGCAGCAGGGGAAACAACTTGATCAGAAACGGGAACAGGTACACTTGTAGGTGTTATAGTGAGGGGTCTTCGAATAGTGGGTGGCGCAATGTCAGGCGAGAAGAGCCTGCCACTGCGGGTAACTTTGGCTGGACCAGTGATATTGCTGATGCTGGTGCCAGTGTTGAACTCTTGCTTGATTCCATGCACATACACGTCTGCCCCATAGTGCCAGGGGACAGCCTTATCAGATTCGTAGGGGAGAGGCCCCGGAACAGTAATAACAACGGGTGCGACAGTCATGATTTTAACCGGCTTCCTTGGGAGAGCCTTAATCGGATTATTAAAGATTGTAACAACAGAAACTTCTTCCACCGGAACAAACTGAACAGCAGTCTTCTTGAACAGAATCTCTTTGCTGTCCATCAGGCTTTGGATGCCCAACTTCAGCAAAGGACAACCAGAAAGGGAAACAGCACAGAAAAGGCAACCTTCACTGCAACCCGGAAATAAACCGGCCAACAATAGGTTCCTCTTAACAGTCATCAAGGGAGTAGCTACATCATTCACAGAAACGGCGTATACATCTTCATCAACGGCATTCACTCCATGCTGGGGTGTTGTACCCCAAAATTTGCCCTCCCATTTCCTCAACATTTTCTCATCACAAAGCCTTTTAAGCTCAAGATCCAATTAGGGTTTCATCTGCTCAAGACTTCTCCTTGCACTATGGACCCAAATTAGGGTTTGTGTTTGCACCAAGATGTTTTGACCTAAAGTTCTTAAGATGACTTTCATGCTTCATATTGGACTCCCAAGTTTATCCATACCAAGTTTCAAGCTTTGATTCCAAGTTTTGCTCAGTCAATTGGACAGTTGACCTAGAAATCAGCTGTATTGGGGAAAAAGTCAACTATGGCCAATTGACAGTCAAACCTCATGGAAATTGACCCACATCAACATTATGAACTCATTTGAACCATTTGATCAAGTTTGGATCACAATTCCACAAGAAATTTGATCAAATCACCAAAAGGGCAAAATGGTCATTTTTAGGGTTTTGACTGCACAAAGGCAATTTTTGACTGTTTGACCCAAACAATGGCAAACCAAGCTCACATATGGACTCAAGGACCCCATGTAATTGTCTTGACATTCTCAACAAGCTCAAAAGATCCCAAGTACACAAGATTGACAATTGAATTTCCCAGTCAATTGATCAATTTTGACTGTATACTGAAAAGTCAAACTTTGACTTTTTGGTCAAAATCAAGAGTCAAGATTCATTTTTCATCAAAACATGCCAAATCATGAATCTTGTTCACCAAGAAATCACAAAATGCAAATTAGGGTTAGAAATTAGAATTTTTCATAACTTAGAATTTTTCTAAGTTATAAAAAACCCTAATTGTTTCCCAACTTTGCCCCACTTTTTCACCAAGATCCATTTGGATTCAAACAAAAGTCAAAACATGAAAGTTGTAGCTTGTTTCATAATCTACAACTTTGATTCACAAAGTTTTCCCATTTGAGGCTTGTATCTCAAGTTACAAATTTTTGAATAAGGGCACTAAACCATTCTTAACTTAGTGAAATTTTAACCTATTTTGACAAGGTTTTCTACCTAACTTCAAGACCATTTTCCATACACTTCCACTTGGAATTTCAACTTGCACTTCAAATGTGGATTGTAGTACACATTCCAAGCTTTCCAAAATGTCCAAGAACTTCTCAAACAACCTCATGGTTAGGGAGAATCGAGTTTTGCAAAATAGGAAAAAGTCACTTTTGTTCTTGGCCATGTACATGTTCATAACACTATGCATTTCAATCTCAGCTTGCATATCTTGATTACAGGTCCTTAAACCATCCAACACTCATAAATTTAATGCATATTCTTTGTGCCAAAGCCATGTTCTTTGTGTTCTAGCATTGCATAAAGGATTAATCCCAAAATAGATAAAGCATTTCTTCCATTTTTGCAAAAGGTAGCTTTATGTCCAATTACAAATCCAAGAAGTACAGTCCATAACTAATTGGCACAAGTTTATGTGTTAATCACACTGATCAAGGAGGGATTATGCAGCATAGTATGAGGGCATGTACAGGCTAGAGGCACAAAGTAACCATTGCTTGCTTAAAGTGTAAGAAACACATCATAACTTCTAACAACTCTCATATCAGCTTACAAACCCTTAAGTGAACTTGTGAAACACACTCAAGACATCTCAACCAAGCTATTGCACGACCCTAACACCTCTCAAACACTCCCAATCTCAGAATCATCCTCAAACTGCAAAAACAGGGCCAGGCCTGCAGTTTGAGTGCCATCTTCCATTTCCCTCAAGCTCTCTTGCCCAAACCAGTTCACATACATTCCCTAGCACCTATGCAAGCTAACCATGACTTGAAATACGACCTGTAATCCCTCTAACCACTTCCACCATTTTCAGTTTCTTGTTTTGCAGGTGAAGTGCTCTAGCACGATTCAAAAGCTTTCAAGACAAAGTAAACATTGGAATAGCATCCCTGGACCTCAAGGAAGCTTTTCCAATCATCACCTTGCACTGAAAGCTTCCTCATTACCAGATAGAACTTCAGCTGAACAGGTATCTTGGTGAACTTCTATCTCTCTTATCAAGCATCATTAGCTCTAAGTTTGTGAATAAACAATGTTCTACTCATGCCACTGAACATGTACATGTTTTTACTTTTCATTTCTTTTACTTGAGCTGTGAGAATTTGAGGTTTGAAAATGGCAGAAAATCTAGGTTAGGATTTGGGGGAGAAGAAATTCTCCCTCATCTTAGAGAGTTAGATCAAGTTCTGCATATGGTTGGATTCGTCTCTTGATGCTGAACATTTTTTATGTTATGAGTTTTCATTAATAAGCCAGGAATCAGGAGTTAGAAGATCAAGAACAGGGCGCGCGTTTTTTGAATGACACAGTTCAGAGGTTGAAGAAAGGTGGCATTGGGCTGGGCTTGCTTTGTGTTTTCTTTTTGCACCCTACAATTGGTTTTACACCCCCTGAGCCCATTTGCTTTATTTTTAATGTTTTTTGACTTTTTCTTTTTTTAATTAACTCATTTATTTTTTCTCAGCATATTAAAAATTTAAAAATATTTTTTCTCATCATTTTTTATTTTATTAGGGATTTATTTGATTTTTTCTCTTAGTTTGCACACAAATAAATAAATATATACTTTTTTGTTTAAACTATTAAAATAGCACAAATATATTCTATACACTTTTACCTTATTTTTACTTCCTGAAAATATTTTATAGAAAAATACTTTTTTTATTTAAATACTAAATATTATTAATTAATATATATAATACATATTTTGTAAATAATATAAATAAATAGATATATATTAATACACTTAGGATATAAATACCAAAAAATGTACATATTTCATTTTTTAATATTTAATACTAAAAAATACATTTTTTAAGTATATTATATTTTTATCTTATTTTTTTGTATATAAATAGTAAATATTACAAATATTAAATAACTAATACCATTTTGATTAAAATTAGGGGTTTGCCCTAAATTTTGAAAGTACTCCAAAATATAATACCTTGTTATTTCTCTTTTTATTTCACATAAATAATATCCTTTTTACATACATATAAAAATTCCCTTTTTTATATTTTTGCATATTTATTTCAATTTCCATTTAATTATACAATTATTTGTCTTGTAAATATTCAAAGAAAATGATGTAATAGTTAGGTTTAAATTTTTGTCTAAATATACCCCATTTGAGACATTGTACCCCCCTCCCCACATTATTATGTTGTAATAGTGTAGGAATTTAAATTTCGCACTTTATCGCTTCCTAAATATACTATGCTAGAGTTAGGGTTTGCATGCGAATAAAACGAACAAAAAATAGTTTGACCTAATACAAGACAAGAAAGCATGAAAAATGGACAACACATTCCACACTTGCACCCCTAGGGTATTCCACTTTGTTGCCTTCAACTAATTGGGCCATATTGTATGTTGAATTTCTTTGGGTAAAACAAACAATCAAAATGATCATAGTCCCTCAAAATGTTGCCTAAAAGAATGATCAGGTCCCTTTTAAAGAAAAAAATTGCCCAAAGACATTTAACACTATTGCAATTATGGTCTAAACGATGACCCGCGCCCGTCCCTTCAACCTCCTAAGACAAGATTGTCCACCAAATGCAATGGTGGAACAAAATTGTCAAAAGGTTTAAAACATAACAAAAATCTTTGAGAAAACTTTAGGGTAGATAAACTCTTAAGTACTTGTCAATTTGCCAAGAAAACACTTGCCTATTTTCAAAACCCACTTCACAAACACTTTCAAAACCAACTTTCAAAAAACCTTGAAACATCTTTTCTAAAGACAAAACACCTTTTGTAAAACATTCGAGTAAAGAATTGTTACAAGGGTAGCCTATACAAGGCATCTTTTCAAAACATTTTCAAAAACCACACACCAAGCACCATTTCAAACAATTGAAAACCAAGGCAAGTTGATCTAAGCAAGTACCTAAGAGCCCATGGATAACCATGGATAGAAAGGGTGCTAATACCTTCCCTTTCTATAATCTACTCCCCGAACCCAAGAAAAATCTCAAAGGTTTTTGCTGTGCTTTTTAAACCTTTCCTTAGGATAAAATAAAAAGTCGGTGGCGACTCTTGCTCAACCGAAACATTTGCGAAAACAAACGCAAAACCCTAGTCAGTTCTCCCACCGTATCACAGAACTGGCGACTCTGCTGGGGAGAATTTTAAAGTGGAGTAACCTTAGGGCTTAGATCACCCTCTTGCATGACTAATTGTTTGATTTGTTTGCTTTATACTTTGGCTCTATTGTTTGGGTTTGCAATCCTACACCCGGATTTTGGGAAACATTCATAGATAGCAATACGTTGTGGAAACTGTGTGGGGTATACCGACACGGTCTAAGCAATAGCTATATTAGTGCGACATATTTGTGAGTACCGGTAACCCTTGAGTTCAATCAAGGAGAGTACGGGGCCGCTGAGTGATGTCACTAAGCATTAATGACCTAGAACCTTAATTGACAATCTTGGCCTTTTGTTAGGGGTAGTGAGATGACCGGCTTTGGTACAGTCCGAAGTTGGTAGATACTCGATACTACACTCATTGAGGGTTGTTTTCTTGGAATATTTTGGTCGCTAGTTAAGTGGCTAAACCAAAACAATGAACAATGAAAACAATCCTGTGATATTGAGCTCCTTAGAACCCGGTTACTATTTATAGGACAGGTTTTTAAGCCAACTACACTCAAGAGGGTACTTACCTATGAAACCCCATGCAAGCCTGAAACTAGGGTTTGGTGTGATTTGCCTGTACATATGTTTTGTGCATACATCATAAACATCATGAAGCATCATATGCATTTACTAACCATTTCAAGGGTTTGGATCTTCATCTTTGTTCCTGTTTTGTAGGTCATGGAAGTCCCTCGCAGAAATACCATTCAAGTCAACCTTGTGAGAATCTCTCCTCAACTCAAGGAGCTCACCTCAAGAATTCCGGAAAACTCATCCTTCAGTGAAAGACATGGTAGACTGCTCAGCTTAGTCAACACCAACATTGAAGAAGACATGATAAAAGTGCTATTCCAGTTCTTTGGCCCTCTCCACCACTGTTTCACTTTCCCTGATTACCAGTTGGTGCCCACTTTGGAGGAGTTTTCTCAACTCCTAAGAATCCCTATCCTTAATCAACTACCATTCAACGGTACGGAGAAGGAACCAAAGCCGGAAGATGTTGCTCGAGCATTATATCTACAACCATCCGACTTCAAGGGGCATTGGGAAACCAGAAGCGGCGTCAAAGGATTCTTAGAAAAATTCTTGTTCGAAAAGGCACAAGAATGTTGGAACTCATTGGACCTTCAAGCCTTTGAAGAGATTGTGGCACTCCTTATCTATGGGTTGGTCTTGTTCCCAAATCCTGACCAATTGGTAGATGTCAACGCCGTCAAAATCTTCTTGTCCAGAAACCCAATACCAACATTGCTTGGGGACATTCTTCACTCATTTTACACACAAACAATGAGAAAGAGGGGTGTTCTCATGTGCTGTACTCCTATCCTTGCAAGGTGGTTTATTTCGCACCTTCCACAATATGTCTTGAAGAATGACCAAGGTACAAGGTGGTCCCAACGGTTGATGACTCTTACTCATTCTGATGTGCATTGGTGTTCTCGGTCCAGAGAAAATGTCATCATCGTCGATCGTTGCGGAGAATTTCCTAATGTTCCTTTACTTGGAATTAGGGGAGGTATCACCTACAACCCCTGCCTAGCTTTGAGGCAATTTGGATATGCACGGAGGGATGGCCCTCATGACATGTTGATTCCTAACCTAGTTTTTGACTTCGACAACGATGCGCAAGGACTTCGCCAAAGATTCATCAGAGCTTGGGGAAAACTCAACAAGGTTGATAGCAAGACTCTGGGACACAAGAACTCCATCCCTCTTGAGCCCTATCTCAAGTGGGTACGAGCCCGAGCCCAAAGTCTAATGATGCCTTATCCTCATGTACTCCCAGTGATTAAAGAGCCCGTCAATGAAGGAGAGGTTCCCTACACCATCCTACATCCAGACATGCCTACATCGTGGGAGGAAATGCAGAAAAGTTGGATTCAGCTCAAGGAGGAACAGAATACTTTTGAAGCTAGCTACTACGCCAGTGAAAAGAAGGTTCTAAATCTCACCCGCCGACTCCACGAGCAAGAGGCCCTCAACACCTACATCGCACCAAAGAGGATGCGCAATGTCTTTTTGCCTTAAGAAGTTTATTTTGTAATATTTGGCCCATGGGGCATTTATGTACTAACAAATTTCTTCTTATTAATATGACGTGCGTTCTTCTTTGTCTGAAACAATTTTGAATGTTCTAAATCCTTGAATGCATTGCATACATCAGCATACCATTCATCATGTGCATAAGCAGGTCTCACTCCAGGTTTCCTTATCTGTCTGCTGTTTATTTCAGTAGGATGGATCTCGAGCAAACAGTCAAAGACCTACAAGCTCATAATGCACAGTTCCAGCAACTCCTGATGACCTTGGCTAAGGGTCAGGAGGATATCAAGACTCAATTGGGGAATAAGGACCCAATAAAGAAGAAGAAGAAGAGGATTGGGGTGGCTACTTTGGGGAGAAGATTTGACGGAGAAGCTCGGAGAGTGCTTGAATTTCCTCCTACTTCTGATGAGGGGACTAGTAAGAGAGATGGAGTTGCGGTGCCTTCCGAGTCTGATGCGGAGGAAGAAGAGGTTGAAGAGGATGAAGATTAATCTGACCAGCAATACCCTCCAGCTGATGATAAATACAAAGGGTTAGAAGACAGATTGGCCGCCATGGAATTACAAAGGGTACCAGGTTTGGATTTTGAAGACTTGGGTCTGGTTGCCGGGATTGTGATTCCCCCAAAATTCAAAGTGCCAGTGTTTGTGAGGTATGATGGGTTGTCCTGCCCCAAAATGCATCTCAGGTCCTACGTGAGAAAGATTCAACCCTATACAGCAGATAAAAACCTCTGGATTCATTTCTTTCAAGACAGCCTTTCGGGAGCTCAGTTGGAATGGTTTTATCAGCTAGAAGGAACCAGTGTCAGAAATTGGGAAGATTTGGCCACCGCTTTCTACAAACAATACCAGTATAATTCTGATCTTGCTCCTACTCGTACCCAACTTCAGGGTATGTCACTAGGAACAAGTGAGGGATTCAAAGAATATGCACAAAAATGGAGGGATTTGGCTGGCAGGGTGCAGCCTCCTTTAACCAATCGTGAGCTCGTTGATATGTTTCTTGGGACCCTATCTGGGCCATTTTTCAATCATCTAATTGGTAACTCTTCCGCGGGGTTTACCGATTTAATCTTAACAGGCGAAAGAATAGAAGCTGGCATCAAGTCAGGAAAGATTCAGAAGGGTGTTGCTGCAAGTGTTGAGAAGAAGCCTTTTAAGAAGGAGACAGCTATGGTATATTCTCAGAGAAGAGCAGGGAAGATGGAGCGTCGGCCAACTGTGGGGGCCGTAATGATTCAAAACACTCCGAGTGAGCAGCCTCGCTATAACCAGTCCAGACCAAATCAGCAACGAGTGGAACGGCCACAACGGCAGTTCACCCGTATTAATATGACTCCAGCGCAAGTGCTTCCCCATCTATTGAAGTTGAATCTTGCCACCATCAAGGAGGCACCAAAGAATGTGAATACGTCCTCTCTGCATTATCATGCTAATGCTAAATGCGCCTACCATTCAGATAGTGTTGGACACGACACCAATGATTGTTGGGCACTCAAGCATAAAATCCAAGACCTGATAGAGGCTAAAGAGGTAGAGTTTGACGCTCCAGAGAAGCCTAATGTGATATCTGCACCCATGCCAAAGCACGGCCGAAATGTCAACGCCATTGAAGAAGATTTGTATGTTGCTGATGTCAGTGATCTGACTACTCCACTGCTAACCATTAAGTTGAATTTATTAAGGGCCGGGATCTTCCCGGGATGTAAAGAAGACTGCTATTGTTGTTACTCTCTGCCATTTGATTGTCCGCTACTGAAGAAAGGCATCCAAGGCCTTATGGATAGTCGACAAATTTTGTTTGAAAAAGTTTCCGCTGTTCCAGTTCATACTGAAGATGTCTCAATCGTAACCATTCACGCCAATCTTTCCAAGGCCGTCAAAAAGCCTGTTAAGATTACACCAGCTGCAAAATCTGTTCCTTTGAAGATAACAATGACAGGGCCTGTTCCTTATGTTTCTGAGAAGTCGATACCCTGGAACTATGGCGGTGACATCTACTACCATGGTATCAAGCAAATCGAAGTAATTGAAGAAAGTTCGGATGATGAAGAAGCCAGCATTAGTAACATTGCGGGCACCAGCAAAATCACCAGGAGCGGGAGAATATTTTCTCCAGAGATTGCCCCTCCAAGAGCAGTCTTTGGACCCTCATCAGCTAACGAAGTCATCCCTGCACCAATAAAACTCTCTGCTAGAACTCCTCTGATTGAAGACATTGTTGTTCCTAGTACTGTCTCTCCTACCGCTGCCGACAAAGGTAAGGGAATCCAAGATGAGCCCGTCAGGACAAGGGCTCAACCCTTGGTTATCCCGAAAACCTCCAAGAAGGAAATGGACGAAATTTTGAGGATAATCAAGAGAAGTGATTACGATGTGGTGGAACAGTTGGGGAAAAACCCCTCCAAGATCTCCATGCTGGCACTACTACTTTGCTCAGAAGCGCACGCTAAAGCCCTGATAAAATTCCTAAAGGCAGCTCATGTGCCCCAGGAAACCTCTGCGGATCAATTTCAAAATTGCGTGGCTAGCCTGACTGCGGACAATGGATTAGGTTTTTCTGATGCCGACCTAACCCCTAAAGGCAGAAACCACAATGATGCTTTGCATATTTCAATCGAGTGCCGCGGAACCACTCTTGCACATGTTTTGGTTGATACCGGTTCATCGCTGAATGTTTTGCCTAAGAAGGCCTTGGACCGACTAGATTGTGAAGGGTTGGAATTAAAGCCGAGTGATATTTTTGTCAGAGCTTTCGATGGTTCGAAGAGAATGGTCCATGGAGAGGTTGAAATTCCCATCAAGATAGGCACCGAGGTGTTTAAATCCACTTTCTATGTGATGGACATCCGTCCATCATACTCTTGCTTGCTGGGTAGGCCTTGGATACACCATGCTGGGGCAGTTACCTCCTCCTTACATCAGATGTTAAAGTATCCTGTCAAGGGAAAGATCATCACTGTCCATGGCGAAGAAGAGTACATGATTAGCCACTTAAATTCTTTCCGGTATGTGGAGGTGGAAGGAGAATTCATCGAGACACCGTTTCAACATTTCGAAGAAGTCCTTCCTGAAATAGCAGTAGCGAAGTTGACGGCCGAGACACCGAAGCAGATGGCCAGGATGGCATCTCTGGAGGATGCAAGGGCCGCAATAAAAGAAGGGAAGAATTCAGCATGGGGGCAGTTACCCGACTTTCCGCATAAGACTGACAAGTTTGGGCTAGGGTTCACAGCCGCCGGCCAGAAAGCTATGCGCCGTGTGAAGATTGAGAGGGCGCCAGTCAAAATTTCTCCCTACGGAATCAACGCCCTGGAAGATGAAGACAAGGAGAGCAACATTGAAGAGTGGATTTATCCAACTGTCAAAGGAGGATTGAGCAATTGGGAGGCTAAGGACTTTGTCCCCATCACTTTTATTCATCAGTAATTTATCTGTTAAACATTTCTTATTTGGTCTGTAATATTTACTTTCAAACAATCCGTACACTATCTTTTCACCTCCTGCCTTGCCCGGGGCATGTAGGTCTACTTGTAAGGGTTTTGATTATTTTTCATATTCATATGCCATGTTTAATGATTCATTGGACGTTTTTAATTTGACAAACTGCTTGTGTTCATTTTCTTTCCTTTTGCATTTTTTGTTTAAGGATGGCTATCCCTTACACACACCCACACTCACCAATGCAGGTACCCATCCACTCCGGATTCCATGGGTGACTATTCTGCTATATCTTCCAACAACTCTGAAGATCTGGTCAATCTAGCCGAGTATGAAGATGACGAAGGTTGTGAAGTACCCGGGGAACTAGCCAGACTTCTGCAACAAGAGGAAAGGGCCATCCTACCGCATGAGGAGCCATTAGAAACTGTCAACTTAGGGACTGAGGAAGACCGGAAGGAGGTGCAAGTGGGTGCCAATTTGAAACCGAATGTCAAGGAAAGCCTGATACAATTGTTGAATGAGTATGTTGGAATCTTCGCTTGGTCCTATGAAGACATGCCAGGGTTAGACACAGACATCGTGGTTCACCGTCTCCCCACAAGAGAAGACTGTCCACCGATCAAGCAAAAAGTTCGCCGAATGAGGCCGGACATGTCCGAAAAGATTAAAGCAGAGGTAATGAAGCAATTCGATGCTGGCTTTCTGGATGTTACGTCCTATCCTCAATGGGTCGCTAACATTGTGCCGGTACCTAAGAAAGATGGCAAAGTCAGGATGTGTGTAGACTACCGGGATTTGAATAGGGCCAGTCCTAAAGATGATTTCCCGCTACCCCATATTGACATCTTGATCGACAATACAGCTCAGCATAAAGTGTTTTCCTTCATGGATGGATTCTCGGGCTACAATCAAATCAAAATGGCCCCCGAGGATATGGAGAAAACAACTTTTGTCACGCAATGGGGCACTTTCTGTTACAAGGTGATGCCGTTCGGGATGAAGAACGCAGGGGCAACTTATCAACACGCCATGGTAGCTTTATTTCATGATATGATACATCATGAGATTGAAGTTTACGTAGACGATATGATAGCTCGGTCACAAACAGAGGAAGAGCACCTTGAACATCTAGAGAAGCTGTTTGCCAGGTTGAAAGAATACAAGCTCAGGCTGAATCCAAGTAAATGCACTTTTGGAGTTAGGTCTGGTAAACTCCTGGGATTCATTGTAAGCAACAAAGGCATTGAAGTCGATCCGGCAAAAGTAAAAGCAATACAAGAGATGCCTTCTCCCCGTACTGAAAAGGAGGTTAGAGGATTCTTGGGGCGCTTAAACTATATTGCCAGATTCATCTCACATCTGACTTCTACCTGTGAGCCAATTTTCAAACTCTTGAAAAAAAATCAGGTAGTGGAATGGAACGACGATTGTCAAGCCGCTTTTGATAGAATCAAGGAGTATTTGCTAGAACCTCCTATTCTGATGCCACCCGTCAAAGGAAGACCATTGATCATGTATTTGACCGTCTTGGATAACTCAATGGGGTGTGTTTTGGGCCAGCATGACGAGTCTGGTCGAAAAGAGCATGCTATTTATTACCTTAGCAAAAAGTTTACCGACTGTGAGACTCGCTACTCACTGCTCGAGAAAACTTGCTGCGCTTTGGTATGGGCTGCTCGCCGACTAAGACAGTATATGTTGACTCATACTACCTTGTTGATTTCCAAAATGGATCCTATCAAGTATATCTTTGAAAAGCCCGCTTTATCTGGAAGGATAGCTAGATGGCAAATGATCTTGACCGAGTATGACATCCAGTACACCACCCAAAAAGCTATAAAAGGGAGTGTATTAGCTGACCATCTGGCTCATCAGGCTATCGAAGACTATCAACCCATGAGATTTGACTTCCCAGACGAGGACATCATGAATTTGGACAACGTTGAAGGTGATAGACCGTATGACGGACCTGAAAAGGGATCCCGATGGACCCTGTACTTTGATGGTGCTTCAAATGCGCTTGGAAATGGTATCAGCGCAGTGCTCATTTCTCCGGCAGGTTGTCACACACCTTTCACGGCTCGACTTTGCTTCAGCTTCACAAACAACATGGCTGAGTATGAAGCTTGCATCTTTGGTCTCAAGGCTGCTATAAACTTGGGGATCAAATCTTTGATTGTATTTGGGGACTCGACTTTGGTTATCAGTCAAATCAAAGGAGAATGGGATACCAAGCATCCTAATCTTATCCCATACAAAGAACATGTCCTGACATTGTTGCCTCATTTCGAGCAAATTACCTTCGAGCATTTCCCGCGAGAAGAGAATCAGCTAGCAGATGCTCTAGCCACAATGTCCTCCATGTTTAAACTCAACTGGGATAACGAGGCTCCCCAAATCACCATCGAGCGAATGGATGAACCTGCGCATTGTCACGAGATTAATACCGAAGAAGTAGTGGAACAACCTTGGTTCCATGAAATCAAAAGGTATCTCGAGACTAGAGATTATCCCGAAGGAGCTTCCGTAAACGACAAGAAGTTCTTAAGGAAATTCGCGGCTAAATTCTTCCTAAGCAACGGCATCCTTTACAAACGAAGCCATGATTGTGTATTACTCCGATGCATAGATAAAGCTGAAGCAGAGTTGATCATGACTGATATACACATCGGCACATTTGGCACTCACTTGAGCGGGCATACAATGGCTAAGAAGATCCTAAGGGTAGGCTATTACTGGTCTACTATGGAGGTTGACTGCCATCAACATTCCCGTACTTGCCACAAGTGTCAAGTCTATGCTGACAAAGTTCATATTCCTCCGGTTCCTCTCAACGTCCTGACTGCTCCGTGGCCCTTTGCAATGTGGGGGATTGATATGATTGGAGAGATCAAGCCCACGGCTTCCAACGGACATCGCTTCATCCTGGTTGCCATCGACTACTTCACTAAATGGGTCGAAGCAGCTTCCTTCGCCTCTGTTACTAAAAATGTGGTTGCCCGCTTTATCAAGCAAAATCTCATATGTCGGTATGGTGTTCCAGACAGAATCATCACAGACAACGGTACAAATCTGAATAACACAATGATCACTGCATTGTGCGAACAGTTCAAGATTTATCATCACAATTCATCTCCCTATCGGCCGAAGATGAACGGTGCTGTTGAAGTTGCGAACAAAAACATTAAGAAGATCATTCAGAAAATGACAGTCACTTACAAAGACTGGCATGAGATGTTATCGTTTGCTCTACATGGATACCGTACGACGACACGTACTTCAACTGGGGAAACCCCATTTTCTTTGGTTTATGGCATGGAAGCTGTTTTGCCTATGGAAGTCCAGATCCCTTCCCTAAGGATTATGAAGGATGCAGGTTTGAATGAAGATGATTGGATGCAGACCCGACTTGATCAACTCAATCTGATTGACGAGAAGCGACTTGCTGCTATATGCCATGGTCAGACGTATCAAAAGCGGATGATCAAGGCCTTCAACAAGAAAGTCAGACGTCAAGTGTATCAAGTCGGAGATCTCGTGATCAAGCGGATTATCTTGCCGCAAAGTGATCCCAGGGGCAAATGGACTCCTACATATGAAGGACCATTTGTGATCAAGAGCATATTTTCTGGTGGTGCAATGATTCTGACCACCATGGACGGCGACGATTTGCCGCACCCTGCGAACGCAGACATAGTCAAAAGATACTACGCATAAAATAACCCGACAAGTCGAAAACCCGAAAGGGCGGCTTGGGCAAAAATGGGCATCCCGGTGGATCGAGAACCCGAAAGGTCGATTCAGGCAAAAATTAGGGATAAAAATAAAAAAAATCTGTACACCCGACAAGTTGAAAACCCGAAAGGGCGGCTTGGGCGAAAAGGGGTTTCCCGGTGGATCGAAAACCCGAAAGGGTGATTCAGGCAAAAGTTAGGGAATTAAAGCGTACGACTATGTCTCGTCAGATCACTTCAAGAACAATCTCTTCATCAACCGGTTCCAGGCTTCTGATCAATCCAGTCATCGTCAAACGAAGCATTGAATGGAAAAATATTCAGAGTTGTGAAAGCTATAGCGGAATGGAATCCCATGGAATTATTTCACATAGCCATCTTTATTTTGTATAAATCTTTCAAGTATTTACGACAAAATCCTCTTACTAGGATGATTGTCTCCTTTGTATAAATATACTCATAGAAAATCAATACAAATACTTTCCCCAGAAATTTGTGTCATTTCCTTTTCTTTTCTCTCGCACTGTTTGTTTTATTTTGAGAAACGTCCAATGTTTTGTTAAATAGTCATATGCATTGGAACATAATCATTTCCTTACGAATTAAGAAAGAGGATTACTGATATGTCAAAAGGGGCGGTTGGATATCTTGATACCCTTTCAAAGGAAACTCCCAGGAGATTTGGAATCCATTTTCCTCCAACAAGTTTTGAAGCTTATCCCCAGTAAATTCTGGAAGTTTATCCCCTACGGAGTACGGACGTCTCTCCCGAGTTTTATTCAAAGTTATTCCCCACGAGGGCTTATAACTGGGTTATCCTCAGCTAACAACCATGGAGGATCGCACTCGCCAGAATTCTTCCTATCCCCAGCGAAGTTCATCAAATTTCCCCAACAGTAACTTATCTTTGCAAATCCCCAGCCAGAGAATCCTCCGGAATTCATTTCCCCTCAGAATTTAAGTTTCGATATCCCCAGCGGAGCCAGACTAATGAACCTTTTCCCCACAGAGTTTTAGGAAGGAAAATCTTGAGTTCCCCAGTGAAGTCGCCAGAGATACTTCCCGCCAAGTTGAAGATTCTCAGTCTTGCATCCCCAGCATAAGTCTGCTAGATTGGTGTTCCCCAGTAGAAGTCATCAGGAATTCCCCAGAGGTTTGGTATACAACCCAAGCTCCTTATTTCCCAGTCACAGCCAAGGAATTATTCTTCCCAGCAGCAGTCAGGATGTTTTTATCTTCAGCCATCCAGGATTCATCTATCCCCAGCAAGACAGCTCATCAGCTTACATGCGCATTCATTATATATCATACGCATTGATATAATATGTATTGCATCATACATTTCATGCAACATAATTTTGTGTCTAGCTAACATTTTGTCCTTTTCAGGATAAGAGTAAAAAGCTATCCTTAACAGTTTCAGATGCAGTTTTACACGGACTCATCATCAAGTAACCTTATACCGGTTCCTGTTCAAATTTAAGATTTCTGAAAACAGTTTACGGGTTCTCCAAGTAACGGATGTTAACCTATCACTTGTTCAGATTCTTCTCAAGACTTCTGAAAACAGTTTATGGATTCTTCCCAACAACGGATGTTAATCTATCGACTTGTTCAGATGCAACTTTCTGAAAACAGCTTACGGACGCTTCCCAACAACGGATGCTGCTCTATTGCTTATTCAAACTTCAAGATTTCTGAAAACAGTTCACGGGTTCTCCAAGTAACGGATGTTAACCTATCACTTGTTCAGATTCTTCTCAAGACTTCTGAAAACAGTTTATGGATTCTTCCCAACAACGGATGTTAATCTATCGACTTGTTCAAATGCAACTTTCTGAAAACAGCTTACGGACGCTTCCCAACAACGGATGCTGCTCTATTGCTTATTCAAACTTCAAGATTTCTGAAAATAGTTCACAGGTTCTCCAAGTAACGGATGTTAACCTATCGCTTGTTCAGACTCTTCTCAAACTTCTGAAAACAGTTTACGGATTCCTCCCAACAACGGATGTCAATCTATTGCTTATTCAGACCCCCAGTTCGAAGATGGTCCAAAGCATGGACACCTTCCTGATACTCATTCCAGATGGCATCTTTAAGCCCATCCCCGACAAGTTTCTGTCACCCCTCCAGATGGCATCTCTAAGCCCATCTCCAAATGGCATCTCTAAGCCCATTCCCGCATCCATTGCTTTGACGAGTGCAAATTTCCGGGCACTCTAGTGTCCAATCTCCTTTTAACCCTCGAGTCACGAAAGGCAAACTTGCCAATTTAACTCTTCGGATTCAAGAAGATTGAACAGGGGCAACTGTTGTACCCCAAAATTTGCCCTCCCATTTCCTCAACATTTTCTCATCACAAAGCCTTTTAAGCTCAAGATCCAGTTAGGGTTTCATCTGCTCAAGACTTCTCCTTGCACTATGGACCCAAATTAGGGTTTGTGTTTGCACCAAGATGTTTTGACCTAAAGTGCTTAAGATGACTTTCATGCTTCATATTGGACTCCCAAGTTTATCCATACCAAGTTTCAAGCTTTGATTCCAAGTTTTGCTCAGTCAATTGGACAGTTGACCTAGAAATCAGCTGTATTGGGGAAAAAGTCAACTATGGCCAATTGACAGTCAAACCTCATGGAAATTGACCCACATCAACATTATGAACTCATTTGAACCATTTGATCAAGTTTGGATCACAATTCCACAAGAAATTTGATCAAATCACCAAAAGGGCAAAATGGTCATTTTTAGGGTTTTGACTGCACAAAGGCAATTTTTGACTGTTTGACCCAACCAATGGCAAACCAAGCTCACATATGGACTCAAGGACCCCATGGAATTGTCTTGACATTCTCAACAAGCTCAAAAGATCCCAAGTACACAAGATTGACAGTTGAATTTCCCAGTCAATTGATCAATTTTGACTGTATACTGAAAAGTCAAACTTTGACTTTTTGGTCAAAATCAAGAGTCAAGATTCATTTTTCATCAAAACATGCCAAATCATGAAACTTGTTCACCAAGAAATCACAAAATGCAAATTAGGGTTAGAAATTAGAATTTTTCATAACTTAGAATTTTTCTAAGTTATAAAAAACCCTAATTTTTTCCCAACTTTGCCCCACTTTTTCACCAAGATCCATTTGGATTCAAACAAAAGTCAAAACATGAAAGTTGTAGCTTGTTGCATAATCTACAACTTTGATTCACAAAGTTTTCCCATTTGAGGTTTGTATCTCAAGTTACAAATTTTTGAATAAGGGCACTAAACCATTCTTAACTTAGTGAAATTTTAACCTATTTTGACAAGGTTTTCTACCTAACTTCAAGACCATTTTACATACACTTCCACTTGGAATTTCAACTTGCACTTCAAAGGTGGATTGTAGTACACATTCCAAGCTTTCCAAAATGTCCAAGAACTTCTCAAACAACCTCATGGTTAGGGAGAATCGAATTTTGCAAAATAGGAAAAAGTCACTTTTGTTCTTGGCCATGTACATGTTCATAACACTATGCATTTCAATCTCAGCTTGCATATCTTGATTACAGGTCCTTAAACCATCCAACACTCATAAATTTAATGCATATTCTTTGTGCCAAAGCCATGTTCTTTGTGTTCTAGCATTGCATAAAGGATTAATCCCAAAATAGATAAAGCATTTCTTCCATTTTTGCAAAAGGTAGCTTTATGTCCAATTACAAATCCAAGAAGTACAGTCCATATCTAATTGGCACAAGTTTATGTGTTAATCACACTGATCAAGGAGGGATTATGCAGCATAGTATGAGGGCCTGTACAGGCTAGAGGCACAAAGTAACCATTGCTTGCTTAAAGTGTAAGAAACACATCATAACTTCTAACAACTCTCATATCAGCTTACAAACCCTTAAGTGAACTTGTGAAACACACTCAAGACATCTCAACCAAGCTATTGCACGACCTTAACACCTCTCAAACACTCCCAATCTCAGAATCATCCCCAAACTGCAAAAACAGGGCCAGGCCTGCAGTTTGAGTGCCATCTTCCATTTCCCTCAAGCTCTCTTGCCCAAACCAGTTCACATACATTCCCTAGCACCTATGCAAGCTAACCATGACTTGAAATACAACCTGTAATCCCTCTAACCACTTCCACCATTTTCAGTTTCTTGTTTTGCAGGTGAAGTGCTCTAGCACGATTCAAAAGCTTTCAAGACAAAGTAAACATTAGAATAGCATCCCTGGACCTCAAGGAAGCTTTTCCAATCATCACCTTGCACTGAAAGCTTCCTCATTGCCAGATAGAACTTCAGCTGAACAGGTATCTTGGTGAACTTCTATCTCTCTTATCAAGCATCATTAGCTCTAAGTTTGTGAATAAATAATGTTCTACTCATGCCACTGAACATGTACATGTTTTTACTTTTCATTTCTTTTACTTGAGCTGTGAGAATTTGAGGTTTGAAAATGGCAGAAAATCTAGGTTAGGATTTGGGGGAGAAGAAATTCTCCCTCATCTTAGAGAGTTAGATCAAGTTCTGCATATGGTTGGATTCGTCTCTTGATGCTGAACATTTTTTATGTTATGAGTTTTCATTAATAAGCCAGGAATCAGGAGTTAGAAGATCAAGAACAGGGCGCGCGTTTTTTGAATGACACAGTTCAGAGGTTGAAGAAAGGTGGCATTGGGTTGGGCTTGCTTTGTGTTTTCTTTTTGCACCCTACAATTGGTTTTACACCCCCTGAGCCCATTTGCTTTATTTTTAATGTTTTTTGACTTTTTCTTTTTTTAATTAACTCATTTATTTTTTCTCAGCATATTAAAAATTTAAAAATATTTTTTCTCATCATTTTTTATTTTATTAGGGATTTATTTGATTTTTTCTCTTAGTTTGCACACAAATAAATAAATATATACTTTTTTGTTTAAACTATTAAAATAGCACAAATATATTCTATACACTTTTACCTTATTTTTACTTCCTGAAAATATTTTATAGAAAAATACTTTTTTTATTTAAATACTAAATATTATTAATTAATATATATAATACATATTTTGTAAATAATATAAATAAATAGATATATATTAATACACTTAGGATATAAATACCAAAAAATGTACATATTTCATTTTTTAATATTTAATACTAAAAAATACATTTTTTAAGTATATTATATTTTTATCTTATTTTTTTGTATATAAATAGTAAATATTACAAATATTAAATAACTAATACCATTTTGATTAAAATTAGGGTTTTGCCCTAAATTTTGAAAGTACTCCAAAATATAATACCTTGTTATTTCTCTTTTTATTTCACATAAATAATATCCTTTTTGCATACATATAAAAATTCCCTTTTTTATATTTTTGCATATTTATTTCAATTTCCATTTAATTATACAATTATTTGTCTTGTAAATATTCAAAGAAAATGATGTAATAGTTAGGTTTAAATTTTTGTCTAAATATACCCCATTTGAGACATTGTACCCCCCTCCCCACATTATTATGTTGTAATAGTGTAGGAATTTAAATTTCGCACTTTATCGCTTCCTAAATATACTATGCTAGAGTTAGGGTTTGCATGCGAATAAAACGAACAAAAAATAGTTTGACCTAATACAAGACAAGAAAGCATGAAAAATGGACAACACATTCCACACTTGCACCCCTAGGGTATTCCACTTTGTTGCCTTCAACTAATTGGGCCATATTGTATGTTGAATTTCTTTGGGTAAAACAAACAATCAAAATGATCATAGTCCCTCAAAATGTTGCCTTAAAGAATGATCAGGTCCCTTTTAAAGAAAAAAATTGCCCAAAGACATTTAACACTATTGCAATTATGGTCTAAACGATGACCCGCGCCCGTCCCTTCAACCTCCTAAGACAAGATTGTCCACCAAATGCAATGGTGGAACAAAATTGTCAAAAGGTTTAAAACATAACAAAAATCTTTGAGAAAACTTTAGGGTAGATAAACTCTTAAGTACTTGTCAATTTGCCAAGAAAACACTTGCCTATTTTCAAAACCCACTTCACAAACACTTTCAAAACCAACTTTCAAAAAAACCTTGAAACATCTTTTCTAAAGACAAAACACCTTTTGTAAAACATTCGAGTAAAGAATTGTTACAAGGGTAGCCTATACAAGGCATCTTTTCAAAACATTTTCAAAAACCACACACCAAGCACCATTTCAAACAATTGAAAACCAAGGCAAGTTGATCTAAGCAAGTACCTAAGAGCCCATGGATAACCATGGATAGAAAGGGTGCTAATACCTTCCCTTTCTATAATCTACTCCCCGAACCCAAGAAAAATCTCAAAGGTTTTTGCTGTGCTTTTTAAACCTTTCCTTAGGATAAAATAAAAAGTCAGTGGCGACTCTTGCTCAACCGAAACATTTGTGAAAACAAACGCAAAACCCTAGTCAGTTCTCCCACCGTGTCACATGGGGCATAGGAGCAGTCACCACATTTGGCCTCTCAGGCGCTTCAAATTGTATTTCTTTTGCGTCAATGAGGTCTTTCACCTTATTCCTTAAGGCCCAGAAATCATCAGTAGAATGCCCCGGGCTATCGGAGTGATAAGCACAGCGGGCATTTGGGTTGTACTTGGGAGAGGCAGTGTTTACAACCTTCGGGGCCTCTCTAACAGTCACTAGGTTAGTGGACAGCAACTGCGGCAAGATTTGTGATAGAGTCATACTTAGTCGGGTAAACACTCTTCTGGGTATTTCAGCCCTTTGAGGATTGGTTTGCCGAGGAGCGGCAGCAGGTTTAGCAATCATCACTGTGTTGACAGATTGGCGGAGCTCAGGTTTCTCTTGTCTTCTAGACCCATATACAACACTGGCCTCCTTCTTAAAGGGTTTCTTCTCAGAGCTTGCAGATGCACCCTTCTGAATTTTACCAGACTTCATTCCAGCCTCTATTCTTTCTCCAGTCAGAATAAGATCAGTAAACCCTGCAGATGAGTTACCGATAAGATGATTGAAAAATGGCCCAGATAGGGTCCCCAATAACATGTCTACCAACTCCCGGTCGGTTAACGGAGGCTGCACCCTGCCAGCCAGATCCCTCCACTTCTGTGCATACTCTTTGAAACCTTCGCTTGATCCTAGCGACATACCCTGGAGTTGGGTACGTGTAGGGGCAAGGTCGGCATTATATTGATATTGCTTATAAAAAGCAGTAGCCAACTCCTCCCAGTTACGAACCTTGGTCCCATCCAGTTGATAGAACCATTCGAGATGAGTCCCTGAAAGACTCTCCTGGAAGAAGTGGATCCACAAGTTCTTGTCCACTGAGTACGGTTGAATCTTCCGCACATAAGATCTGAGGTGTAGCTTAGGGCAAGACGCCCCGTCATACTTGGTGAAAGATGGTGCCTTAAACTTGTGAGGAATAATCACACCAGTAGATAAGCCCAAGTCTCCGAAATCCAGCCCAGGCACTTGTTGGATCTCCATTGCATTCAGTCTGTCCTCCAACTGCTTATACCGGTCTTCAGCAGGAGGATACTGTTCCTCATTAAAATCAGTCTCGTTGTCAGAGACTACTGGACTAGGACCTTTTCCCCCTTGGGGACTGCTCTTGCCTATAGAAGAACCAACCTCTTCATTCTGCAGAGTGTTGCCAAACCTTCGGCCCGAGTTGAAAAGAACAGTTCTCTTCTTCTTCTTCTTCTCCTTCTTCAGGAGTAAAGCCTTCAACTCTTCTTGGCCTTGAGCCAAACTCATGATCAGTTCCTGAAATTGCACGTTCTGCGCCTGAAGAGCCTTGATAGACATCTCGGTTGATGATGAGTCAGGATTCATGATGCTGAAATAAACAGCGAAGAACAGTAAGCAACCTGAAAAGAAGAAAACCTGCTATACACATGATGAATGATATGTGTTTATGCAATGCATTCAAGGGTTCGAAAGTTCAAATTTGTTGTAGATAAAAAGGAACACACGTTATCATTAAGGAAATAATTGTTCAATACATCAAAGCCTCATGGGCACATATTACAAAGCAAATCAATCCCAAAAGACACTACGCATCCTCTTTGGAGCTATGTAGGTGTTGAGATTCCTCTCCTCGTGCAATAGGCGGGTGAGCTCCAAGACCTTCTTTTCACTAGCATGTAGACTGGTCTCAAGAGAATTCCGTTCTTCCTTAAGCTGGATCCAGCTCTTCTGCATCTCTTCCTAGGACGTGGGTATGTCAGGATGTTGAATGGTGTAGGACACCTCTCCTTCCAAGACTGGCTCTTTGATCACATGGAGCACATGAGGATAAGGCATTATTAACTTCTGGGAGCGGGCTCGTACCCACTTGAGATAAGGTTCCAATGGGATAGAATTCCTGTGCCCCAGTGTCTTACTGTCTATCTTACTGGGCATCCTCCAAGCTCTGAAAAATCTCTGGCGAAATCCTTGTTCATCGTTGTCGAAGTCAAAAACTATGTCAGGAATTAACATGTCATGAGGGTCGTCCCTCCGAGCATAACCAAACTGTCTCCAAGCCAGGCATGGGTTGTAAGTAATACCTCCTCTGATTCCAAGTAAAGGAACATTAGGGTACTCCTCGCAACGATCAATGATAGTGACATCCTCTCTGGACCGAGGGTACCAATGTATATCTGCATGTGTAAGAGTCATCAACCGTTGTGACCATCTCAAACCCCGCTCGTTCTTCAAAGCTGATTGTGGAAGGTGCGAAATAAACCACCTTCCCAGGAGAGGAGTGCAACACATAAGGACACCTCTTTTTCTCATGGTTCGAGTGTAACATGAGTGAAGGATGTCCCCCAGCAACGTAGGTATAGGATTCCTGGACATGAAGATCTGGACAGCACTGACATCTATAAGCTGATCTGGGTTAGGGAACAACACCAAACCATAGACAAGGAGGGCCACAACTTCTTCAAAAGCTTGTAAGTCAAGGGAGTTCCAACATTCATGGGCCTTTTTAAACAGAAACCTGGCTAAGAACCCTTTGATGCCACTTCTAACTTCCCAATGTCCCTTGAGGTCAGATGATTGTAGGTGTAAGGCTTTAGCAATCTCTTCAAGCTTGGGTTCCTTTTCCGTACCGTTGTAGGGTAGTTGATCAAGGATAGGGATCTTCAGAAGCCGGGAGAACTCCTCCAATGTAGGTACCAGCTGATAATCCAGGAAAGTGAAACAGTGATGTAGAGGGTCAAAGAACTGGAACAGGACCTTTATCATATCTTCCTCAATGTTGGTATTGACCAAGCTGATGAGTCTTCCATGTCTTTCACTGAATGAAGAGCTCTCGGGAATCCTGGATATAAGCTCTTTAAGCTGAGGAGGGATCCTTACAAGGCTGATTTGAATTGTCTTTCTGCGAACAGTTTCCATGTCCTACAAAACAAGAACAAAGGTGAAGATTCGAACCCCTGAAATGGTTAGTCAATGCATATGATGCTGGATGATGTCATGATGCTATGATTAAACACACCACAGATATTTACAAATGCAAACATGTAAGGCACACAAGTCACATAAGACAAGCCCTTAGAGTTTAGGCCAGCATGGGGTCTGGGTATTACCCTCTTGAAGTTGGTGGGCTCAACCTGTCCTATTAGAAGTAACCGGGTTCTAAGGGTCCCAATATCATTGGATTGCTTTCATTGTTCATCGTTTCGATTTAGCCACTGAATTGGCGACCGAAATATTCCAGGAAAGCAACCCTCAATTGAGTGTAGTATCGAGTATCAACCAACCTCGGACTGCACCAAAGTCAGTTATCTCACTACCCTAAAGAGGCCAAGATAGTTCAATTAAGGTTCCTAAGGTCAGTTGATGCTTCACGACACCACGCGGAGGCCCCGTACTCTCCTTGACTGAACTCAAGGGTTACCGGTACACACCAAAGTGCCACATCAACGTAGCAGACTGTTTCAACCATGTCGGTATACCCCGCACAGTTCCCTCACAACCTTGTTGCTACTTTCTAAGAAGGTATCCCCAAATCTGGGTTAGGATCTATAGAACTCCCAAGACAAGCCCACAATTTAAAGCAAACAAGTCAAAGCAATTGAAAACACAATGATCTTAGTCTTAAGGTACACCTCACTTTAAGTTATATCCCCAGCAGAGTCGCCAGTTCTGTGATCGGTGGATCTGGAACTGACTGTTTAACGCTGGTTCGCGAAATGTCGCGGAAGCAAGAGTCGCCACCGTCTTTTATTTTCTCCAAATGGAAAGGACAAAAGCACAGAAAAATTCCTTATAGAGATTGCTCTCGGTTCGGGAGGTAGATTTATAGAAAGGGAAGGTGTTAGCACCCTTTCTATCCATGGTTATCCATGGGCTCTTAGATACTTGCTCATTGTGTTTTCAAAAGGTTTGTTTGCTTTTCAACTGTGGGTTTTAAAAAGTTTCTTTGAAAATTTCAGTTCGACTCTTGTATCAGTCCTCAAGAGTGTTTGAAAAGTTGCTTTCGAAAGCTTTTGAAAAGTGTCGGTGTGAAAAGTATTTTTTGATTTGTTTTAAAATTAGAGCAAGTATCTAGAGTCGTCTACCTACCCTAAGGAATTCGTCTGTGTAAATGTCCTTAAAGTAGTGCCATCCCACCATTGAGAGGTAGGTAGCACCACCGTTGGAGGTGTTCGGGTCAATTCGAGGGTTCGGGACATGGTGATCACCGGAGCAATAGGAAGACACCTTAGAAGCTACCCTTATGCCATGTTCATGGACATGAGGACTTACTAAAACATCCTTTACTCGACGACCACCTTTCGAGGGGCAAGGCAACAGTGAGGCGTACCCTAGGGGTGGTGTGTGATTTGTGTGTCATGTTCATTTACATTTATCTTGTTCATGCATTGGTGATCTACGCGTTGCTTTTATTTTTGACATTCATTCTTTCATGCAGATTAATTAACAGTTTAAAAGATGCGGAATTAAAAGTCCTACGCTATTACAAAGGCGAGGGTCTACATCGCCAAATTAGTCCAAGACCCGATTTGAAATAAAACAAAATGCGGAAAATAAATACCCTAATTGATCTATTACATAGCTTTGGGAGAATTACATGAAATTTATAAAAGGAAATGAAATAAACGCGCGAAATAGAATTACGATCGAATGCGAGGGCGTTGGACCCTTTTAAAGAACTTGAATAAAAATTAATAAATTAATTAAGTTTAAATGAGAAAAGGAAATTATTTTTGAGTTTCTTGTATTTATGGAGTTTAATGAGAATTAATGGAATTAAAAAGAAAAGTTAATTAATCCTAATTCTAAACTATTTTTAATTTATATAAAAAAACGTTTAAATTTAACCTAATTTTAACCTAATTTTTAATGGCAAATTTTATTTACAAAATAATAATTAATAATTAAATATGGTGAAAAAGAAAAAAGGAATAAAAGTATAAAACCCTAATTCTACATTTTTTAGTTTATTACAAAAAAAAAATTAAAATTTAAACCTAGAATTAAAAACTAAATTAATTAATAAAGTTTATTTACAAAAACATTTACATAAAATATATTTATATTTTTTGTCTTTTCTGATTTTTTTTTTGGTATTTTTATTATATTATAAAAAAATTAATTTGGAGGATTTAAATGAAAACAAATAAATTAAAACAAATAAATAAAAAAGAATGAAATAGAGAAATGCAAACAGGAGGGGGTTTGTTGACCCAATGGAGGTGTTTTTGTAGCAATCAGGCCCAATCAATTCCTGGCCTTGTTTGACTTTAATGGCCACGTAGAGAATAGCTGACTAAGGTGCATGGTGGAACGCAGATGCTAGCCACTGGATGGACGTTCATGGACACTTGGCAATCCATTGATGAGAGTGCATGGTGAACCTCTAGGCGTATTGATCACCTGAACATGGAAAAGTGAAAAACATAGAGAAATATGGGGGACCTGGGAATCGAACCCAGGTCCCAGAGTTTACCAAATCAATGCCTTGCCACCTGAGCCATTTACGCGCTTGTAATATGATATGACCAACAAATAACATAATGCAAAACAATGGTTATTGGTATATTTCGCGCGAAATTCAAATGCGCCTGTGAGCAACGGACACGTCCTCCATCTTCCTCATGTCGCCTGCAAAATAAAAAGAGATAGCGGGGGTTTTAAACCCCCACTAAATGGTAAACATAAAAATAGCGAATAGGCCATGGTTGCTCATAAATTGAGCGCGACTAGTGGTTCTGAATCGTGTGAAGCTTCTGATTCTAATGGACCTGGTCTCGTGTCTCAATTTTTCCAGAATAAGGAAGCCCAAAATTTACAGTTCTGAAACCCTAGCAAGCTTCAATGGTGGATTCACATACCGGGCATGAAAACTCAATTAAAGTATACCATTAGTTTCAGGAAGTGCATATTAGTACAAAACGATCATCAAAATGGATGAACATGGCATATAAATCAAAGCATGAATATGGGAAAATTTAAGAACAGGACGGCATCGTGTTACCAATTCCTTGCGTTAGAAGCAGTGGTTTTGATCCAGAAACGTTTCTTGAGGCCTTAGCAAGCTATTGGAATCAATATTTTGCCTTCAAACCAACTCTAATGCAGTTTTCAGTTTTGACTTTTTTTTCAAAAATTGCAAAGTGTGTTCTTAGGTTTGGGCGCAGCTTCAAGGTTCCAGGCATTAGGTTTTGCATCTGTATATGTATGCCAATAGATTAGGGTTGAAATTTGAGTCCAAAAACCCTTGTAATCATGAATCAAATATTTGATTTTAATGGCATATTTTTTCAATCTTTTTCATGTCTTTTAGTACCAATCATGGCCAAATCTTTCCTTTTTTGATGTGCACGAATCTTGAGTAACCAATGAGAGCATATGCTGCATAAAAAGATTCAAACACATTTGTTTAGTATTTTTTTTCATATTTTAATTAATTAAATGAATTAATGTTGATAAAAATTCAAATAAATAATAAAAAATGATGAAATAAATCCCCTTTGGGCCAAATGGTCGTGCATAGCCTTTGGATAATATTCTTGGAAGAAAATGTGGCCCATTAGCAATTTTGAGGCATTTGAAGCAAAGTTGACTTTTCAAAATTCCCAAAAATTTCCCAACTTCCACAAGGCATATCTTGCTCAATTTTTAAGCTTTGATCATGTTCTTGGACATTTTGGAAAGGTCTTGAAGTCCTCTAACCAATGCCTTTGGTCCCATGTCGTTTTGATTTACCAATCTCAAGTTATGGTCTTTGACTTAAAGTCCCTTTTTGTTGACTTTTGAAAATGACCTATAATTTTGAAATTGATAACTTTTTGTGAGAGCATTTCTTGGACTTGAAGTGTGAAGAGGAGTTGTAGGAAATGTCATTCTCTTCAAAATGAGCTTTGGATGGAATTTTTCTGATGAACCATGTGGAAGTTATGCCTTGGTCAAGTTACAGTTGACTTTTTCAACTGTCCAAATATGGAAACTTTTGCATCTTGAGACTTTTTAAGCCATGCCTTGAGAATCATGATCAAGCATTGATAAAATGATGTTTGTGGCTTCAAAATAAGATGTTGACCAAAAATTTGGACTTTTGACTGTCAAATGACCATTTTGCCCCTGCAGTTGACTGTTGAGCAATTAGGGTTTTTGACTGTGCAATTTTGTGTTGTAAGTCTTGAAACTTGGCATGAGGATGCTTGACCATGTTTGTAGGCATGTGGGACTTGATTGGGCCCTTGGAAACTTCAACTTCTTTGTCAGAACCAAAACCCTAGTTTTTGACTGTTAGGAGGCCATTGAACTGTGCAACCCTTGGGGAGATTTTGAAGCATGCTCTTTGCAAATCTTGAAGAATATGGGAGGGAAAATTTTGGGGTACAACACATATGATGCTTTATGATGTTCATGATGTATGCACAAACATATGTACAAGCAAATCACACCAAACCCTAGTTTCAGGCTTGCATGGGGTTTCATAGGTAAGTACCCTCTTGAGTGTAGTTGGCTTAAAAACCTGTCCTATAAATAGTAATCGGGTTCTAAGGAGCTCAATATCATTGGATTGTTTTCATCGTTCATTGTTTTGGTTTAGCCACTTAACTAGCAACCAAAATATTCCGAGAAAACAACCCTCAATGAGTGTAGTATCGAGTATCTACCAGCTTCGGACTGCACCAAAGCCGGTCATCTCACTACCCCTAAAAGGCCAAGATGGTCAAGTAAGGTTCTAGGTCATTAGTGCTTAGTGACATCACTCAGCGGCCCCGTACTCTCCTTGATTGAACTCAAGGGTTACCGGTACTCACAAATATGTCGCACTAATATAGCTATTGCTTCGACCGTGTCGGTATACCCCGCACAGTTTCCACAACGTATTGCTATCTATGAATGTTTCCCAAAATCCGGGTGTAGGATTGCAAACCCAAACAAGAGAGCCAAAATGTAAAGCAACCAAATCAAACAATTAGTCATGCAAGAGGGTGATCTAAGCCCTAAGGTTACTCCACTTTTAAACACATTCCCCAGCAGAGTCGCCAGTTCTGTGATACGGTGGGAGAACTGACTATGGTTTTTGCGTTTGTTTTCGCAAATGTTTCGGTTGAGCAAGAGTCGCCACCGACTTTTTATTTTATCCTAAGGAAAGGTTTAAAAAGCACAGCAAAAAAACCTTTGAGATGTTTTCTTGGGTTCGGGGAGTAGATTATAGAAAGGGAAGGTATTAGCACCCTTTCTATCCATGGTTATCCATGGGCTCTTAGTTACTTGCTTAGATCAACTTGCCTTAATTTTCAATTGTTTGAAATGGTGCTTTGTTGTGTGTGGGTTTGAAAATGTTTTGAAAAGAAGCCAATGTGGTGGCAACCTTTGTAATGATCCATGTTGGGATGTATACAAAGATGTATGTCTTTTGAAAAAAAATTCAATGTTTTTGAAAGTTTGTTTTGAAAGTGTATTGTGATGTGTTGTTTTGAAAATAGGCAAGTGTTTTATTTTGCAAGTTTGATTCAAGTAACTAAGAGTTTTGTCTACCCCTAAATTTACTCAAAGGTTTTTTCTATGTTTTAACCCTTTTAACAATTTTGTTCCACCATTGTATTTGGTGGACAATCTTGTGTTAGGATGTGAAAGGGACGGGCGCGGGTCATCGTTTAGACCATAATTGCAATGGTGCCAAGTATCTTTGGGCAATTTTTTTCTTTAAGGGACTTGATCATTTCTAGGCAACTTTCGAAAGCGTCATCGAGGGACTATGATCATTTGATTGTTTTTTTTTCCAAAGAGACCTAACATGCAATATGGCCCAATTTTGAAAGGCAACAAGTGGATATAACCCTAGGGGTGTTAGTGTGCAAGTGTGTTTTATTGCATACAAGAGTTTTTCTTTGAATTAGGATTTTCTATTTCGTTGATTTTATCTTGCCATACACGTCCTAATTACTAGCAGTAAGAAGTGGAAATATAAAATCCTACGCTATTACAACAATTAGGGGATGGGGATACACATTTGTACATGGGGGGTTCAATGAGAAAAATAGACAAAAAAGAAAATAGCAAAAAACAAGATATAGAGAGAGAGAGAGAGGGAGCCAGCGCGCTGCTGAGAGGTCATCAGAAGTTCTGACTCAGATCCGCTGCCAGATGATCAACCTCTTGGTTAAACTGTATGAGTCAGAACTTCTGACTCTGGCACCTGCAAAACAGAACCCTGTTAGTGGGGAAATCAGAAGTTCTGACTCCCCTGCGCTGCAAGACAGAAGTTTGTTAGTGGAGAAACCAGAAGTTCTGATTCTGCTGGAAAGGCAATAACTCTCAGAGGTTCTGATATCATTGACAGCAAGACAGGCTTCAGATATGCTAACGTCAAAGTCAGCACTTGGCTTTTCCCTGTACTAATCAGAACATCTGCAATTTTGTTGTTATTCCATAAAACAGGAAACATATTTGGAACAGATCCAGCAAATGTCAAAATGTTTCAGAGGTCAGAACCAACAAGGTCACAGGCAAGTCCTACACTGGCTCAGAACGTTCTGAGGTATGAAAGCCCTCAGAATATAAACAGCAACAACATGATATTTACATTATGTTTATTTAAGTATGCACAGTTGATGATGCTTAGCAGTGTGATGAAGGTCAGCAGGTGCTTACCGGGCTGTTGGAAAAGTTTGTGGGTGAAAGCTAGCTTTTGGCTCTGGTGGTGTTCTGGACAGATTCTCTTTTTTTTTGGAAAAAAAGGCAGGTGAAGGTGTATGCGTATGTAGGGTCAGAAGTTTGAAAAGAGGTTTTTTTTGTTCACACAGAAAACTGGGTATTGGATAAAGTTTGAAGATGAGAAATTCAAAGTTATGAAACAAACTGGAGATTTTGGCAGAGTTTCAGAACGCTGTGTTGCTAAGGGTTTCTGTTTCTCTCTTAGCAATTTCTCTGTTTCTTGAACGCCTTTTGCAGTGGACAAAGACTCTCTATTTATAGGCAAAGTTCTTGTGGGTGCCTTGAACATTAAAGCGCCAACAGAGTTTGAATTTGTTCTTTGACAGAAATTCCTGGGAAGTTGTGATAACAGATAGCCTTCAGCCTAGGCTGCAGCAGTAGGCGTGGATTGGAGAGAAGTGACCTCTTAAGTGGGCGGTGGCGTGTAGACCCATGCCAGAATCTGCATAAAGGCGTTTTCCAAGCCACACGTGAATGTTCAGGAGTGGTTGGAAGCATTAATGAGCATTAAATGATGATAAGACCTATCAACATCAATATTCTGGTAATGGAAACCAACGTTGAATCAGCAGTTCTGTTTCAAAAAGAACAGCGTAAACCATGCTCTGGCCTTGGCTTCTTGTTGTCTTAGTAAGTTTTGGGGATTTTCCTGATTTTCTGATACGTTCCTTGGATTTGCTTCTGGGTCTCCTGGGCTTAAAGATTTTGTATCAGTGTAACACCCATTCTTCTGACCTTTTCATCTTCTGATTTCAGCATGTTTTGAAAGAGCCTTCAGACTTCCCTGCTTCTTTTGCATTCCTTAAGCAAATTCTGACTGAGATTGTGTAACTGCTGAAAGAGTCATGTTCTGTCTGAGGCTTACATACTGAACCACGTTTACAACTTCTGATTGAGCTGATGTAGCTGCTGAAAAGCCAACTTCTGACTACGCTAAGCCAAGCTTGCAACTTCTGACCGTCTTTATTTGGAATTGGTCCAGAAGTTCTGAAACGCTGATTTTTCTTAAACACTCATTTTCTTTTCTTTTTTTTTAAAAGAAACATTTCAAGTGTTTAGAATTTAATTTTTTTTCTCAAGATAAAAGCGTTGTCCTTAGAGCCTGTGTGATCATCTTGCTCTTTTAAATGGTCCGCTTGGGCAAAAAAGATAACTCAGGACTTGGATTCGTTTCAGAGGGACCTTGAAAATCCAAGATGATTTCCTGAAGAAGGAGAGGGAAAATTTTGGGGTACAACACTACGCTATTACAAGGCGCGGGTCTATACATCGCCAAATTACAAAGACTCGTTTTTAATAAAAATGCGGAAAGTAAAACCTAGTTACTATTACATGGCTTGAGCAGTTACATAATATTCACAAGGAAATAAATTAACGTGCGAAAAGAATAAAAATAGAACGTTCGAGGGCGTTGGACCCTTTTGAGATTAAATGGAATTAGAAGTTAATTAATTACTTAATAAAAGGAAAGAAATGTTTTTTATGTTTTTGGTATTTAATGCAATAAGAAAAGAATTCAAAGTTAGAAGGAAACCCTAGTTCTAAATATTTTTAATTATTAAAGAAAAGGTTAAAGTTTAAAACCTAATTTATGCTAATTAATTATTTACATATTTATTTACAAAAGTAGTAATTAATAGTAATAATGAGGAGAGAAAATTATTTATTTAAAAAAAGATGAAAATGTTAAAAAAACCTAATTTCTACATATTTTAATTTATTAAGAAAAAGATTGAAGTTTTAAAACCTAAATTAACTAAGTTAATTATTAAAGTTTATTTACAGAAAATAATAATGGTGAAATTAATATTAATAAAAATAGACATTTTTTGGTTTTTTCTGTATTTTATATTATGAAAATTATTTTATGGAATTAAAAGAAATAATTAAAACACTAAAAAGAATTAAAAGAAAATCAAATAAAAATAAAAATAATGCAAACCATGGGGGGTATCAGGCCCTTTTTGGAGGTTAATTGAGAAATTCAGGCCCACTGTATCAAAGCCTTTTTTGACTTTCCAGGATCACATGCTTGATGGTTGACCCAGGTGTATGATGGTCTTCACGTTCTGGCCGTTGGATTGATCATTCAGGCCATCTGGCAAGCCCACGCACTAGGATGTATGGTGGGACGTTGAGAGCATACTGCACATGAATACGCTACAACAAAAATTATTAAGTGTATGGGGGGACCTGGGAATCGAACCCAGGTCCCAGTACCTGCAGGACACCTCAACAACCAACCAGGCTATTGCGTTTCTTTGTTAACATAATGAAGCATGATTATTATATAAAAAAATAAGCGTTAGTGGTATGAGCAAAAATCACGCGCCAATATTTGAATCACCCAGTCATGTCTTGACAAGCTAGCTTCGTCTTCATCTTTCTGCCTGTAATATAAACAAATAGCGGGGGTTTTAAACCCCCACTAACTGCAATTCATGAAAATAGCGATTAGCATATGCCTCAATATAAAAAGGGCGCGAGGTCATGGTTGTGTTCGTATGGAGCTCCTGAGTTCAACGGCATAAGTCTTGAGATCCAATTTTTCCATATACAGAAAGCCCTAATTTTGAGCTTCTGAAACCCTAGAAAACGTTAATGGCAAATCTCGTTTCAAGCATTGTTAGGACAATTAAATGGTACCATTCGCTTCAGAACATCATTGTTAGTGAGAATCAACAATTAAAACTCATGAATAATGCATGTAAATTAAAAAACGATTATGGACATATTCATGAAAAGTGCAATGTTGTTCTACCAATTCTTGGAGTCTGGAGACTGGTTCTTGATTGCAACACGTTCCTAGCAATGTCAGGAACGTAATGGACAAGCTTTTAGACCTTGAATCGCCTTGTAACTATGATTTCAGTGTTCAAGTTTTTAGTGAAAAATTACAAATTGGTTCTATGTTTTCTGAGAAGCCTTCGTGTGTATGAGCATTAGGTTATGTTGTGCCTTTGTATTTGAGTGAAATTAGGTCAAAAAACCAAGCCCATAGTCCATGAATTTATGATTTTGATATTTGATTTTGTTCATATCTTTTCCAATCTTTTTCCATGCCAATCATGCCAAATTTGGATGATATTGTCCCCTTGAGATGGTGCACGAAATCTCTTGCATATATGGAAGATATTTGCTGCACAAAAAAGATTTAAAACCATTGTTTAATATTTTTCTCATAATTGAATTTAATTAAATGAATTAATAAGATTAAAAATTCAATTAATTAATTAAAAATAAGAAAATAAATCCCTTTGAGCTTAATGGGTCGTGCATATGCTTTGGGTAATGTTTCATGGAAGAATTTGTGGCCCATTAGCAATTTTGAGGCTTTTGAAGCAAAGTTGATTTTTCAAAATTCCCAAAAATTTCCCAACTTCTCCAAGGCATATCTTGCTCAATTTTGAAGCTATGATCATGTTCTTGGACATTTTGGAAAGGTCTTAAAGTCCTCTAACCAATGCCTTTGGTCCCATGTCACTTTGATTTACCAATCTCAAGTTATGGTCTTTGACTTAAAGTGCCTTTTTGTTGACTTTTGAAAATGACCTATAATGTTGAAATTGATAACTTTTTGTGAGAGCATTTATTGGACTTGAAGTGTGAAGATGAGTTGTAGGAAATGTCATTCTCTTCAAAATGAGCTTTGGATGGGATTTTTCTGATAAACCATGAGGAAGATATGCCCTGGTCAATTTGCAGTTGACTTTTTCAACTGTCCAAAAATAGAAACTTTTGCATCTTGAGACTTTTTGAGCCATGCTTTGAGAATCATGATCAAGAATTGATCAAATGATGTTTGTGGCTTCAAAATAAGATGTTGACCAAATTTTTTGACTTTTGACTGTCAAATGACCATTTTGCCCCTGCAATTGACTGTGAAGCAATTAGGGTTTTTGACTGTGCAATTTGATGTTGTAAGTCTTGAAACTTGACATATGAATGCTTGACAATGTATATAGGCATGTGGGACTTGTTTGGACCCTTGAAAACTTCAATTTCTTTGCAAGAACCAAAACCCTAATTTTGACTGTGTTAGGAGGTGTGATACGGTGGGAGAACTGACTTGAGGTTTTGCGTTCGTATTCGCACTTGTGCGGTTGAGCAAGAGTCGCCACCGACTTTTTATTTTATCCTAAAGGAAAGGTTAAAAAAGCACAGCAAAAACCTTTCGAGATATTTCGTGGGTCCGGGGGGTAGATTATGAAAAGGGAAGGTATTAGCACCCTTTTCATCCATGGTTATCCATGGGCTCTTAGTTACTTGGTTTTTTAGATCACTTGCCTTGATTTTCGATTGCTTGAAAATGGTGTATGTGTGAGTGTCTTTGAAAATTTTTTGGAAGAAGATGCCTTGTCTTAGGCTAACCTTGTAACAATTCTTTACTCGAATATTTTACAAAGGCGTTTATCTTTTCGAAAAGATGTTTCAAAATGTTTTGAGAATTTGTTTTAAAAGTGTTGTGGATTGTGGTTTTTGAAAAGAAGGCAAGTGTTTTTGCAAGTTGATCTCAAGTAACTAAGAGTTTTATCTACCCTATTGTACTCAAAGGTTTTTTGTTATGTTTTAACCCTTTTTAGCAATTTTGTTCCACCATTGAATTTGGTGGACAATCTTGCGTTTAGGAAGTTTGTTCGGGATGGGCGCGGGTCATCGTATGGACCACGAATGCAATAGTGCCAAGTGTCTTTGGAAATTTGCTTTGAAGGGACTATGATCATTCCGTTTAGGCAACATTCGAAAGCGTCATCGAGGGACTTATGATCATTTGAATTTGTTTTGCCAAAGATACTCGACGTGCAAGCATGGCCCATTTTGGAAGGCAACATGTGGGATTACCCTAGAGGGTGCAAGTGTGATTGTGTATTGATTTCATGTATTTGTCTTGTATTAGGTTATCTAGCGTTTGATTTTATGTACATGCAAACCATAGGTCTAACCATGGTATAATTGAAAGCGGTAAATTGCGAAAATGTAAAATCTACGCTATTACAAAATAAGTATCCGGGAGTGGGGGTACAATATTCACAAATGGGGATGCGACTTATAGTATCCAATAAGTTACAACCAAATCGAATTTGCGATCAAATGTAAATGATGTATATCAATGTATAAGATAAACAAATGTGTATAGGGGCAATGTTAATGTATTTGTATTGTGTAAGTGTGAGATGTATTGTGTAAGTAATTATTTACAGGTGCGACAATGTGAAATTAATGTGTATTAAGTATTGTTTTGGAGAAAAAATTGAATGTTTATTTAATTTAATTAATAATCTTGTATTTCCTTAATATGTACAAAAAGAAATGTTTTAATCAAATGTTTTAAAATCTAATTAAATATAAAAATGATGTTTTAAGAAAAGAAAATATTTCTAAGTTTTAATTATGTATACAAAAAAGAGAATATTTTAATTAAATGTTTAAAATTTAAATTATGCAAAAATGTATTTATCTATTATGTACAAATAGAAAATTTTAATTAAAGGAGAAAAATGTTTTCAATCTTAATTATATTGTGTAATAAAAATATATTTTTATGTATTTGTGTTTAATATACATATTCAAAAATGTTTTAAATTAATCAGATTAGGTATATAGAAAAGTGTTTTAATTATATGTTTAAAGAAAAGATATATTTTCAATTAATTATGTATATTAAAAAGAGTGTATTTTTATTATTAAAGTATTATTGTAAGAAATATATTAAGTTAGAAAAAATATATTGTTTAAGGATGTTTAAAAAAACAGAAAAGTCAATGTTAATTTATTAATAAAAGACTTGTTTATAAAAAAGGGATTATGCCTAGTTAATTAATCAAAATAACTTGTTTTTATAAAATGAAAGAGAGTTAAGCTTCTGACTGGGCCTTGGGCGAGTGGAATGGGCAAGGCCCAGAGTTGAAACAAGCATTTTTTAGGGTTAGCACATTTTGTGTTCAGTTGGACATTGGCTTTAGGGTTTGCAGCGAGCAGAAGCGCCGTTTGTGGCTACTTCGTCTTCTCCGTCCGTCTTTTCGCCATAGATTCAAAGCTCTGACCTTCTCGCCCTAGCCACCGTGCCATCTCCTCCTCCGTTTTCCCTCCTCCATGGGTCGTTCACGTTAGGTACGGAAGTTCGTTTTCGTTTAGAATCTCATTTCGTCTTGCATACCATGTTTTTTTTCATTCATTTGATTTTTGCTTACTGATTTATGCGAGGTTTCGAAGAAAGAATGAAAGAGATTATACCTTGGCGAAGGAGGAGGAAGGAGGCACTTGGGGGCTTGACGAGCGGAGGCAACGTGAGGCGCGCTTTGTCTTCTGGTATTTCTGTACTTTCCTCTTTTGCCTAGGGTTTCATGATGATTTGTGACGAACTGAAAACCCCTTTTTTGAAACTCACTTCTTTCTTCTTCTCTCCCACTGTATGCTTGTTACTTCTTTTTCCGCCCTATGATGAACTCAGAGTTCTGAGGGGCCTCGCCTGTATGCTTGAAATGTTATTGTTGAGCCACTTTGTATGCTTTGAATGTTGCTTTCTGAGATTGATGCCTGTGTTGCCTTTTGATTCACTTCCTTTTACTTTCTTCTTCTCTTTTGCCTCGAATTTGCCTTTGGAATTGTTGAGCTTGATAGTTTATGTTGGCCAATGATGAGATAATCTGAGGCTTTGGTATTGGGGTTTGAAAATTGGTTTAGGCCATGAAGGTTTATGAGATTTGATGCAGTATGATATGGCAGGTCTGAGGCCTTTTGGTGAGATAGGTTTATGGTATTGGACATGGTCCCATTGTTTTTGACAGTAGGCAGGTTTTATTAGGCCATTGCAGGCTTATGCTTCAGCTGGTGAGGTTTTTGACAGGTTTCAGGTTGTTATGGTTTAGGCCCTTAGCATGTTGTTTCAGGTTTCGCATATGCAGGTGTTTTTAGTGGTTAAGGTTTTTTATGGTTTTAGGCTTATTGCAAGCTTAAGGTTGGTTTGACTGGTTTTGTGGCCTTAACAGGTTTTCTATTTGAGGTTCTGGACAGCAGGTTGGATGCTTAGGCAGGTTACTTTTGCTTAAGGTTCATTTTTGTTTAGGCAGGGTTGTGCTTCAGGCTTGAACTGGTTTCAGGCTTGAGGCCTAGCAGGTTTTCGCTTCAGGCTTGAACTGGTTTAGTCTTTTGGCTTTTGGAGGTAAATCTAATGCAGGTTTAATGTTGTTTGGTGCATAGTTTAGGTGTTGGGGACTCTGAACTGGTTTATGCTGGTATGGTTAGGCTAAGGTTTCAGGGTGAGGCTCCTGACTTGCTTCAGGCAGGTTATTTTGCTTAAGGTTCTGGACCGCAGGTTGAATATTTTTTGCCTTCTATTCCTTGTGAAGTTTTAAGCTTATCTTTGTATATTTTGCTCTCTCTTCCCTTTCTACTGTGTTTAGCTCTTTTTTTGTATATGTTTCTTCCTGCCTAAAAGCCTAAAAACCTACTTACTTTTCTCTTCTTTTTCTCTCTCAGTACAGTTGAATATTAAACTATGCTTTTTTTTCTGTACTTTTTCTGAAAGGGCCATTGGGAAATGATGAAAAGTGAATAACTTGCTTGCATAATAGTTTTCCTCTGCATCTTTTATCTTTTCTTTTGACAGATTTTGTACCTTTGGAACTTCTTTGATATCTTTGCCAAATCCTCTTCTTGACAGCTTTGAATAGACTCTTTGGCATTTTTGACAGCAAGTTGTACTTTTTGGATTTTGACAGAAAGTTGCAATTTGATTTTTTCAGTTTGGTTTGAACTTGGAGTTTGAGATTTATGCAGTTTGACATTTTGAATTGTGCAATTTGACTTTTGTGCATTCATATTTTAGCAAATAAAACTCGTCCCTCTTTGTGAACCGGGAGAAATCCCGTGATTTGCAGAGAGGGTTAACTGATCCCCATCAGTGGCCCTTAATGATGACTGTAATTTTATCTGTCTTTTCAATTCAATTTAACTGTTATTTGACTTTTCTTCTTTTATTTATTGCAGATGAAAAATGGAGCACTGGAGCGAGGGATAGCGGATGAAGATTTGAAGATTAGAAAAATAATTAGGATAGTTTTTTATTTAGCTTTAAATAAATGTAACATTATTTTTGTCAACATTTTGTAAACAAAAACAATTATACAAATGACTTAAAGATAAATAAAAAGCCCTTTTATTTAATTAATTCTTCTCTTCTTCAATTTTTTATTTATTATTTATAGTTCTTTAAATTAAAATAAATTGAAAATAAATCCCAACTTATTTAATCTTTAGAATAATAAATAATTAACTAAACAATATTCCAGTATTGATCCATTAATAAACTTGACGCTTCCAATGTTCAAAGCGAAATAACAGTTAATCACAACAATTGATCAGACACATTCCCTCTTTTCACTGATTTTCAACAAACACTGTAATTCCAAACTGCGTATATCTTTTGACTGGTGAATTCAAACCAACTGCCTTCTTTTACTGATTAAATCAAAACAATGCGAATTCAACCCGAATCTCGGAATAACTTGCAAAGTGCTGTGGAATTTAAATCCTTCTGAGAATAGGCCCACAAAAACCTTAATTCCTGATTAAATGCCAAAGAACGTTCGCCTGATCAAAATTGAGTCAAAGTCAACCAAAACCCTAAGCCAACTGTGTGAACTGTTCTAGAGCCATGAAAACCAGTAAAACCCTAATTGTGTCTGACTGACGAGAAAAGTCCGTTTGACCGATTCTTGAGCCAATATGAAAAATCAGGAAACGCCTGAAGCTGTGATTTCTTGTGGAAAAATGCGAGGGCAAATTTTGGGTACAACAGGAGGCAATTGGACTATGCAACCCTTGAGTGATTTTGAATCATTTGATCTTGGCAAATCTTGAAGAATATGGGAGGGCAAATTTTGGGGTACAACAGTTGCCCCTGTTCAATCTTCTTAGACCTGAGGATGTAGATTGGCTTGCGTGCCTTTCGTAATCCGAAGGTGGAAGATGATTGAACACTAGAGTGCCCAGAAATTTGCACTCACATAGTAGAATGTCAGCAGTGTGATGATGGGAATGGGCTTACAAATTCCATTTGGAGACTGTTGTTGCGTGGATGAGCTTATAGATGCCATCTGGAGATGTGACAGAACCTTGTCGGGAATGGGCTTATAGATGCCATTTGGAACTGCAATGGATAGTTGTGGAGATGGGCTTATAGATGCCATCGGGAGGTTGTCGATCGCGTAAGAGATTCCTTAGAGAGAACTTGCGTACCTGAGAAAGAAAAATAATTACATGGCCTGTTACAGGAGTTGATCTTCAAACTCTTTATGTAGATGTGCCCTGGCTGGATACAGGTATCGAATCTTTAAACTCTTCAGACGTGCCCTGGCGGGATACAGGAATCGAGTCTGGAGAATATAGTCGTCAAGAGATACACCCTGGCAGGATACAGGAATCGGATCTTCGAACTCTTCAGACGTGCCCTGGCAGGATACAGGAATCGAGTCTGGAAATGTTAGTCGTCAACAGATACACCCTGGCAAGATACAGGAATCAGATCTTCGAACTCTTCAGACGTGCCCTGGCAGGATACAGGAATCGAGTATGGAAATGTTAGTCGTCAACAGATACACCCTGGCAAGATACAGGAATCGGATCTTCAAACTCTTCAGACGTGCCCTAGCCGGATACAGGAATCGAGTCTGGAAATTTTAGTCGTCAACAGATACACCCTGGCAAGATACAGGAATCGGATCTTCGAACTCTTCAGACGTGCCCTGGCAGGATACAGGAATCGAGTCTAGAAATGTTAGTCGTCAACAGATACACCCTGGCAAGATACAGGAATCGGATCTTCGAACTCTTCAGACGTGCCCTGGCAGGATACAGGAATCGAGTCTGGAAATGTTAGTCGTCAACAGACACACCCTGGCAAGATACAGGAATCGGATCTTCGAACTCTTCAGACATGCCCTGGCCGGATACAGGAATTGAGTCTGGTAATGTTAGTCGTCAACAGATACACCCTGGCAAGATACAGGAATCGGATCTTTAGTTGCGACAGTTGATAGCAATTATCTTTGTATTGACCTTTGCCCTGAAAAGACAAAACGTTAATTGTATGCGATGTCATGATGTATGACATGCGTGATGAGATTATATGTTCATGATGCGTATATGCATGCTATAATGTATGAAGATGTGATGTTTATGAAATGTGTTTTTGTCTAGGAAAATAAATCCTTGACGAATGCCGGGAAGTTGAATCCTGGGCTGATGTTGAAGAATAGAGCTTTGTTTCCGCTGGGGATGATGGTTGCAAGAATACCGGTAGGAAAAGATGACTCCGTTGGGGAATAAACTTGGCGAAGAGAATACTCTGCGGGGAATGCTCTGTGGGGAAAGAGGCACTTTGCTGAGGTTGATGATGACTCCGCTGGGGATACCATTGATGAGCTTTGTTGAGGGAATTGATGAACTCCGCTGGAGGATAGGAAGACTTCGTCGGGGACGATCTTTCCGTGGCAATTGGCTGAGGATAACCCAGTTATATCCTGGTGGGGAAATAACCTTTGAATAAAGCCGGGGGACGCGTTCGTGTTCTGCAGGGGAGAAGCTTCCAGAATCTACTGGGGATAAGCTTCCTGCTGGGGGAAGGGATTCCACTTTCCTGGGGAAACTTTTTTTTTTGAGATTGGACTGGGGAATGGCTCCACTGGTTGTTCTGTATACCGCCGGGGAACAATCTTAAATCAAGACTTCCGGGGATGCTTGTTAAGAATGTTGGTGTACTCCGCTGAGGAATGTTGAGATCTGCTGGGGAGAATCCAACTTCCATAAGGCTGACTGAGTAGGCTAATTCTGCTTGGGGAGAGTATCGCTGACTTACTAGGAGATATTGTGCCTTGTTCAGGGCTGATGGGAGACCAACTGCTTGGGAGAGAATTGTTGAATCTTGGCTCACTCTCTGGGGAATTAAGATATCTTGGTCATGTTCATCAGCTGAACTTACCTTGGTACCTTGGTGGACAGAGCAATTAGATCGCTTAGACAACCCATTATTGCCCCTGTTTCTAATGTTACTTGTAATTAATCCTTTGTTTCGCATGCAAATATTTATGAGTTAGCAGTTAGTGTCAAATGCATATATCACAAATTGAACCTTGGACGTTCTTCGCAAAACAAAACAGAAAAAGGAAAAACAAATGGCCATTTGTCTGAAAAGTGAATTGTATTGATTTTTTTTTGGAATTTGCCTGTAAATAGGCGTTTATGTACAAGAGACTGACGTTCTAGTAAGAGAACGCCGCCGAACAACAGAGTTTATACAATTTTGTGAAAAAGGGAAAACAAAACAGCTATGTGAAAAGAATAATCCCACTGGGTTCCAACTCTTCTACCGCCTTTATATCTTCGAGCGTCTCATCACTTGGCTGCTCGGTTGAAGATGAAGCTGATTGATCGATGTCGTCTGAACTTGATGTCTGATACCGGATTCTGGATGCAAGGTGATCCAATGAGACATAGTATTACGCTCTAATCCCTAACTTTTGCCTGGACCGCCCTTTCGGGTTTTCAGTCCACCGGGATACCCATTTTTGCCCAAGCTGCCTTTTCAGGTTTTCGACTTGCCGGGTGTACAGATTTTTTCATTTCATCCCTCATTTTGCCCGAACCATTTTGGTTCGCCGGGAAGCCCTAATTTTTGCCTAGGTATGTCAACCTAGCGGGTCTTTTATCATGCGTAGTATCTTTTTACTATGTCTGCATTGGCGGGGTGAGGAAGGTCGTCACCATCCATGGTAGTTAGAATCATGGCTCCTCCTGAGAACACATGTTTGACCACAAATGGCCCTTCGTATGTGGGGGTCTATTTGCCCCTGGGATCACTTTGAGGAAGAATGATGCGCTTGATTACCAGGTCCCCAACTTGATACTCTTGTGGTCTGACTTTCTTGTTAAATGCCCTTGATCATCCATTTTTGGTACGTTTGACCATGACATATAGTAGTGAGTCTCTTTTCGTCAATTAGATTTAATTGATCAAGTCGTGTCTGGATCCAGTCATCTTCGCTCAAATCTGCATCCTTCATTATCCGGAGAGAGGGTATCTGGACTTCAATCGGTAAGACTGCCTCCATGCCGTAGACCAAGGAAAAAGGAGTTGCCCTGGTTGACGTCCTTGCTGAGGTACGGTACCCGTGAAGAGGGAACGGTAACATCTCGTGCCAATCTTTATAAGTCACTGTCATTTTCTGCACAATCTTCTTAATATTCTTATTCGCTGCTTCTACAGCCCCATTCATCTTCGGCCGGTAAGGAGAAGAGTTGTGGTGATGTATCTTGAATTGCTCGCAGAGCTCAGTGATCATCTTGTTATTAAGATTGGTACCATTGTCCGTAATGATCCTTTCCGAGATGCCGTATCGACAGATCAGATTATGCCGAATGAACCGTGCCACAACATTCTTGGTTACAGTGGCGTAAGAAGCTGCTTCAACCCACTTTGTAAAGTAATCGATCGCCACCAGGATGAAGCGATGCCCGTTGGATGCCGTAGGTTTAATCTCGCCGATCATATCAATGCCCCACATTGCAAAAGGCCAAGGTGCTATCAAGACATTCAGAGGAACTGGAGGAACATGCACCTTATCTGCATAAACCTGGCATTTGTGACATGTCCGAGAATGTTGGTAACAGTCAGCTTCCATTGTGGACCAGAAATATCCTACCCGAAGGATTTTCTTTGCCATGGTGTGTCCACTGGAATGTGTTCCGAAGGTACCTTCATGTAGTTCTGCCATGATCCTTTATGCTTCAGTCTTATCCACACAACGCAGTAAGGTCGAATCATGGTTTCGCTTGTATAGAATGCTGTTGTTGAGGAAGAACTTTGCTGCGAACCTTCTCAGAAACTTCTTGTCGTTGACAGATGCACCTTCAGGATACTCTTGAGCTTCCAAGTACCTCTTCACCTCATGGTACCAGGGTTTTTCAGTCACTGTTTCAGCCTCAAGATCACAACAATATGCAGGTTCGTCCAGCTTCCAGATGATGATCCGGGGGGCCTCATTGTCCCATTTGACTTTGAACATGGAAGACATCGTAGCTAACGCGTCTGCCAACTGATTCTCCTCTCTTGGGAAGTGTTCAAAAGTTATCTCTGTGAAATGGGGGATCAATGTCAACACACATTCTCTGTAAGGAATAAGATTCGGATGTTTCGTATCCCACTCGCCTTTGATCTGATTGATCACGAGAGCGGAATCTCCGAAGACAGTCAGAAACTTGATCCTTAAGTCAATCACAGCTTGAAGACCCATGATGCATGCCTCATACTCCGCCATGTTGTTGGTGCAGTTGAAACATAGTCGGGCAGTAAGTGGAGTATGAGTGCCTTGAGGGGATATGATCACAGCACCGATACCGTTACCCAAAGCGTTGGAGGCTCCGTCAAAGTGCATAGACCATCGGGATCCTTCCTCAGGTCCTTCATCCGGTCCAGGTACTTCACAATCAGTTACTATCATGATGCTCTCGTCCGGAAATTCAAAGTTCATTGATTGGTAGTCGTCCACTACCTGGTGTGCCAAGTGGTCTGCCAATACACTTCCTTTGATGGCTTTCTGAGTTGTGTACTGGATGTCATATTCTGTCAAGATCATCTACCATCTTGCTATTCTTCCAGACAGAGCAGGCTTTTTGAATATGTACTTTATTGGATCCATTTTTGAAATCAAGAGGGTAGTGTGAGTCAGCATATACTGTCTCAGCCGGCGAGCAGCCCATACCAAAGCGCAACAAGTTTTCTCGAGCAGTGAGTATCGGGTCTCACAGTCGGTAAACTTTTTGCTAAGGTAATAAATGGCATGCTCTTTTCGGCCAGACTCGTCATGCTGCCCCAGCACACACCCCATTGAGCTGTCAAGTACTGTCAGGTATAGTATTAGAGGTCTCCCTTCAACCGGTGGCATAAGAATGGGTGGTTCTTTGAGGTACTCTTTGATTTTGTCAAAAGCGGCTTGACATTCATCATTCCAACGTACTACCTGATCTTTCTTCAGCAGCTTGAAGATTGGTTCACAGGTAGCAGTTAGGTGCGAGATGAATCGGGCAATGTAATTCAGACGTCCTAGAAAGCCTCTGACTTCTTTCTTTGTCTTAGGAACTGGCATCTCTTGAATGGCTTTAACCTTGGCAGGGTCCACTTGAGTACCCTTGTCACTTACGAAGAAGCCTAGCAACTTCCCAGATCTTACCCCAAAGGTGCACTTGTTCGGGTTTAACCTCAGCTTGTACAACTTCAGACGGTCAAACAGCTTTTGCAGATGGTCAAGGTGTTCCTCCTCAGTTTGGGACCTTGCAATCATATCGTCGACATACACTTCAATCTCATGGTGGATCATGTCATAAAATAAAGCAACCATGGCACGTTGGTAGGTTACCCCAGCATTTTTCAACCCGAATGGCATGACCTTGTAGCAGAAGGTGCCCCACTGAGTAACAAAGGTAGTCTTTTCCATATCTTCAGGATCCATCTTGATCTGATTATAACCTGAAAAACCATCCATGAAGGAGAACACCTTGTGCTGAGCAGTATTGTCAACCAGAACGTCGATGTGAGGTAGAGGGAAATCATCCTTGGGGCTGGCCCTGTTCAGATCCCTATAATCGACACACATTTTGACCTTACCATCTTTCTTAGGTACCGGCACCACGTTGGCAACCCACTGAGGGTAAGAAGTTACTGCAAGAAAACTGGCGTCGAATTGCTTCATAACCTCAGCTTTGATCTTCTCGGACATCTCTGGACGCATACGGCAGACCTTTTGTTTAATCGGAGGGCATTCTTCCTTGGTAGGCAAGTGATGGACCACAATGTCGGTATCCAACCCAGGCATGTCTTCATAGGACCAGGCAAAGACTTCCACATAATCATGCAACATCTGAATCAATCGTTGTTTCACGCTGAGCTCCAGATTGGCACCAATCTTAACTTCCTTTCTATCTGCCTCAGTACCCAGATTTACCGTTTCCACTGGCTCTTCATGTGGCTGAATGGCCCTCTCTTCCTGGAGTAACAGTCTTGCGAGCTCGCCAGGCACTTCGCAATCGTCTTCACCTTCGTCTTCGGCTAAGTTGATCGGATTTTCGAAGTCATAACTGGCAGTAGCAGAGTCGTTACCAGTGAGATCCAGAGTGGATTGAAACCTGTATGGGTGAGTGTGTGTAAATATAGCTGTTTTGCAATATATAAAGAAAGAAAGAAAGAAAGGGAGCACAAGATTTGAAATGCGAAAAACGTCCAATGTCTTTATTCATGATATATGGAAATGACAAGTAATGCCCTCACAAATGAAGCCACGGTGCCCCGGGTAAGACACCGGGCCAGAAAGTTTCAATTTATTGTTTATTACAAATTAAAGAAACAAAGGAATTCATTACTGCATAACAAAAGTAACAGGTATGTGGTCTTTTGCGGTCCAATTGTTCGGTCCACCGTCGGTCGTCGGGCAGATCCAGCTGTTGAACTCAGATTCTTCCACTTCGTCATCATCTCTGATAGCATTCACTCCATGGTCAGGTAGGGGAGTTGTCACCATATTAGGCTTCTCGGGTGCCTCAAACTGAACCTCCTTAGCATCAATAAGGTCTTGAACCTTATTTCTCAAGGCCCAGCAATCATCAGTAGAATGCCCCGGGCTATCAGAGTGATAAGCACAGTGGGCATTTGGATTATACTTCCGAGAGGTAGTGTTCACAACCTTCGGAGCCTCTCTGACGGTCACCAAGTTGGTCGATAGCAATTGCGGCAAGATCTGTGACAAGGTCATACTAAGCCGAGTGTATTCTCTTCTGGGTCTCTCACCCCTTGGTTGGTTGGGTTGCCGGGGAGCGGCAGCAGGCTTTGCAATCACCACCGCGTTGACAGCTTGGCGGCGTTCTGGTTTGTTTTGCCTTCTAGGCCCATACACAACACTGGCTTCCTTTTTAAAAGGCTTTTTCTCAGAACTTGAGGAGGCACCTTTCTGAATTTTCCCTGATTTCATACCAGCCTCTATCCTTTCCCCAGTCAGAATGAGATCTGTAAACCCTGCAGATGAATTACCAATGAGATGATTGAAGAACGGCCCGGATAGGGTCCCCAAGAACATATCCACTAGCTCACGGTCTGTTAATGGTGGCTGCAACCTACCAGCCAGGTCCCTCCACTTCTGCGCATACTCTTTAAAACCTTCTCCCGATCCTAGCGACATACCCTGGAGTTGGGTACGTGTAAGAGCGAGGTCGGCATTATATTGATACTGCTTGTAAAAAGCAGTAGCCAACTCCTCCCAGTTACGAACCTTGGTTCTATCTAGCTGATAGAACCATTCGAGATGTGTCCCTGAAAGACTCTCCTGGAAGAAGTGGATCCACAAGTTCTTGTCCACAGTATACGGCTGGATCTTCCGCACATAAGATCTGAGATGTAGCTTAGGGCAGGACGCCCCGTCATACTTTGCGAAAGATGGTGCTTTGAACTTATGTGGGATGACCACACCAGAAGATAGACCCAAGTCTCCGAAATCCAACCCAGGCACTTGTTGAATTTCCATGGCATTCAGACGGTCTTCCAACTGCTTGTACCTGTCTTCAGCTGGAGGATATTGCTCCTCATTAAAATCAGTCTCATTATCCGAGACCACCGGACTAGGAGCCCTTCCCCCCTGGGGACTGCCTTTGCCTACATAAGAACCAGCTTGATCAACCTCATTCTGCAGTGTGTTACCAAACCTCCGGCCCGTGTTGAATAGAACAGTTCTCTTCTTCTTCTTCTTCTTGACCAGCAGAGCCTTCAGTTCCTCCTGACCTTGGGTCAAACTCATAATCAGCTCTTGGAATTGGGCGTTCTGAGCCTGAAGGGCCTTGATGGACTGCTCGGTAGATGATTCACGGTTCATGATGCTGAAATAAACAGCGAAGAACATTAAGCAACCTGAAAAGAAGAGTACCTGCTATGCACATGATGAATGAGATGCGTATGATTTATGTTTTCAAAGACAATCGGGAATCAACTTTGTAAACAAAAAGGAACACACTTCATTAGATTCAACTTTGAAATTTAAATTGTTCAACAGATTGCCCTTAGGCGTTACATAAAAATGGAAATACTAAAAAGGGAAATAAAACTGTAAAAGAACATCCAAATCTCATCATTGATCCCAGGGTCTCCTCTTCTCAGTACGGATGTAATCATTCAAGGCCCGTTCGTTCTCCAACTGCTTTGTCAGCTTCTGGATCTTCAATTCCTGCTCGTTGAACTTTTCCCGATAAGAATCCCATTCTTCTCGCAGTTGCGCCCAAGACCTTTTTAGTGTATCAAGATCAGTAGGTATCTGAGGAGGGAGAACAGTTGGAGGAGCCCCATCTCTATCAGGATATTCAAGAATGACGGGTCTGGCAACTTCATATGGCATACCTAACTTCTGAGCACGGATGTGGACCCATTTGTAGTAGGCTTCCATAGGTAGAGAAGTCTTTGGTCCCAACTCGTGTGGGTCAGCTTTGTGAATTCTGTCCCAAGCCTTGATGAACCTACGACGCAGCTCGTCACTATCCACCTGAAACTCAAAACTGATGTGAGGCACCAACATCTCATGAAGCCATGCTCTTCTGGCCCTTCCAAACTGACGGAGAGCTAGACATGGATTATAAGAGATTCCTCCTTGGGTACCAATCAAAGTAACATTGGGATATTCTCCGCAACGATCAATAACAGCTACCTCATCCAAACCTCTGAGAGTCCAAATGATGACATTATCAGTGAGAGACATTAACCTATGAGCCCAACCTCTTCCTTCTTTGTTCTTCAGCACGAACTTAGGGAGGTGCGAAATAAACCACTTCACTAACAAAGGGATGCAATACCACAGAGTTCCTCGTCTTCGGACAGTACGAGCATAAAGTTGTTGCAGGATGTCACCCAAGAGAGTGGGCACAGGGTTCCGAGACATGAAGATCCTTATGGCAGTGACGTTAATGAAGTTATCAGGATTAGGAAACAAGACTAGACCATAGATTAAGAGATCCAGAATGTCTTCATACGCCCTAAAGTCCAAGTCATCCCAGAAACTGTTAGCCTTACCAACCAGAAACTTGGCCAAGAAACCCTTAACTTTGCTTCTAGTCACCCAGTTGTCCATTACCTCTTTATGTGTCAAGGGAAGAGCTGCCGCAATCTCCTCAAGCCTAAGAGTCTTTTCCCAACCAGTGAAGGGAGTCTGATCCAAGATAGGGATACCAAGCAAATCAGAGAACTCTTCCAGGGTAGGGACCAGCTGGAAGTCTTGAAAGGTGAAGCAGTTGTACAAGGGATCATAAAACTGTGTCAGGACACTCATCAGTTGTTGGTCCCACTTCGCCGTGACTAAACTGAGAAGAGAACCATGCCTCTGGATGAAGGAAGTAGTATTTGGAATTTTGCTAACCAACTCTTCAAGCAACTCAGGTGGGTGAACAAAATTGAACTGGATAATGTTCCTTCGCATAGGCATCATGATGTCCTACAAAACAGAGCAAAGGTGAAACCCTCTTGTCTTTGAAATGGTCAGTCCTTATGCAGGATGCATGCAATGTTTATGATGGCATGATGTTATGATAAAGCACACCACGAGTATTCACAAAGGCAAACATGATAAGGCACACAAGTCACACAAGACAAGCCCTTAGAATTTAGGCCAGCATGGGGTCTAGGTATTACCCTCTTTCAGTTTGTTGGTTAAGACCTGTCCTATCAGAAGTAATCGGGTTCTAGAGGATCCCAATATCACTGACTACCCTCAATCGGTCATAACTCCAGCATCGCAATCTTTTCTTGCAGCCAGAACCATCACGAGAGTTTAGCCTCAATGGGCGTAGCATACTGCTATTGTTCTATTGGCCAAGTTGGGTCATTTAAGGTTCTAAGGTCGGTTGGTGCTTAATGACTCCTCAGAAGACCCATATTCTCCTCGTTGCGACACAAGGGATATCGGTACAGACCAATGCGCCACACCAACGTAGCCACTGCTTCACCCGTGTCGGTCTACGCCGGACAGGTCCCTCACAGCTTATGCTACCTAACAGGGTATCCCCAGATCCGGGTTAGGATCTATGTAACTCCGATACAGCCCACAATAATAAAGCAAACAAACACAGCAATTGAAAACATAAGTCTGAGCTATCCTAAGGTACACCTCACTTTAAGTATGTCCCCAGCAGAGTCGCCAGTTCTGTGATCGGTGGATCTGGAACTGACTGTTTAACGCTGGTTCGCGAAATGTCGCGGAAGCAAGAGTCACCACCGTCTTTTATTTTCTCCAACATGGACAGGACAAAAGCACAGCAAAATTCCTTATTGAGAATGTTTCTCGGTTCGGGGGGTAGATTTATAGAAAGGGAAGGTGTTAGCACCCTTTCTATCCATGGTTATCCATGGGCTCTTAGATACTTGCTCATTGTGTTTTCAAAAGTGTTTGCTTTTCAATTGTGAGTGGGTTTGAAAAAGTTTCTTTGAAAGTTTCGGAATAACTCTTGTATCAGTCCTCAAGAGTGTTTGAAATTTTGTTTTGAAAGTGTGATTGGTGGATCTGGAACTGACTGTTTAACGCTGGATCGTGAAATGTCGCGGAAGCAAGAGTCGCGAATTTTTTTTATTAATAACCATGTATTAAAAAAATATTTCGCAAATAACCGGGTTTCGGAAAAAATTACGCAAATAACCATGTTTGAGATGGCTCCATAAAGGAGGAGCCATCTCATTTGGCGCATCCTCCTATATTTATAAGGGAGGCACCATCTCATTTGGCGCCTAAGGGCAAATGGCAAGCCCTAAGCCAAATGAGATGGCGCCTAAGTGCAAAATTAGGTCAAAAAAAAAATTTTTTTTTCCCTTCCCTGCGCGTTGCGTATTAGACAGAGATAACCAAAATTGATTTTTTATTTGAAAAAAAATAATTACATTCAACTGTTTTACATTTAAATAACAGTAAAAAAATAGATACAAAAAATACTGAAAAAAAAAAAGATACATCAATGATCCCCAGGAACCCGGTAATGACCCCCAGTTCCGCATCCCCGTCCTCGCCTTTCTCTTGCTGGGTGCCGTCTCGTTTCCTGTTGCGGCAAGGTCGATGGCCCAGCGAAGTCAATGCGATCCGAATCCATAAAATCAGTAAGATCTCCATATCTCGAAGATCCGCTCTGGTACAGTCGGTTACCCATGCCCTCGAAGTTTGGTCGTGTTGGCGGTGGGTGGGGTTCCATGGTTGGTCGGTAGCATTGGTCGTCTGAGTATGGGGGGTAGAAAGGAAATGGATCTTGGGGTGTTTGGTACTGTGGATGTTGGGTTGTTTGGTGATATGGTGGTTGATGGTAGGTTTGGTCGGGTTGGTCGTAATCTTCTGACATTCCCATATCAGGGCTAAGGCTGGATGTTGAGGGCCCCATATTGGGATATGTGGAAGACTGAAATTGTGTATGGGGTATGTGGGTTTGCTGGTATTGGGGTTGGTATTGTGGTTGGGTTTGAGGCATATCTGGGTATTGGTAGTTTGGCGGTGATTGTGGTTGGTAGTACGGCATTTGGTTGTAGTTGTGTTGTGGTGGGGAATGTGGTTGTGTGTTTGTTGGTCTGTTTCTTCTTGGGGGTGGGTTTGAGGTTGATGGATTTTGGGTTTGTTGGTGGGGAATCGAGGGTTGTGCCCATTGTGTGCGTGGGTCAACCAAGTACCTAGGATGAGACACGTGCATATCTGGGTTACTAACCGACCTGTACCACGACATATATTGATCGGTGTGTCGCATGTTACCTTGAGTAAGGAAAACAGGGGATTGCAAGATGTAACGGTGACGTCTTTGCCACATTTTACACCATTCTGGAGCAAAGTCTTTCCAGTTGGTTAGATTCCACTGGGCGTCGACCCTTTTTAGATGCCAGGGGGACAAATCTGTTGGGTCAGTTGGTATCTCTTGGATCATTCCGAACTGCATCTTCACACGGTCGATGTGGTGCATCTCCACAATGTTGAACCGAATGAGTGCAGTCTTTGCAGTCCAAGTTGCTGCATCCTCTGGATTTGGAGAATGGTCCAAACCCAAATATGGTCTCCAGACGAACTGCGATAAAATTTAAATCAGGTAAGCGCAAAAGTAATGTATAAATAAATAAAATGAACAAAAGTTAAAAGCTACGACTTACGTCATCTGGGCCTAGGTGATCCAACAGATTCCGGTAGAGTGCGACATTGAATCTAGGATTCTTGCCGTAATCCATACCCCTCACGCAGTACCTATAGGAAATGAGAAACATGTTATTTTTAGCATATATTTTGGAAAGAGAAGAATAGTTATAAATGCTATAACTTAATGACTTACTTTGTTGCGTAAGGGAAACCAAAAGTGTTGTTGTTGATGGGGTTTAAGGACTCCATCCTCCACCAACCCCAGGCTTGTAGTAAAAATGCGCACCCATAAAACGTACATTTTTCCTTGACTGCGTTTTTGCACAAGGAACTGTACAGGTGGGCTAATACTGCAGAACCCCAACTAAATTTTCTAGTTTTATCAAAATTGGTTAGTAAATGTAAGTACATGAAATTTACACTATTTCCCGTACTTTCGGGAAATAAAAAAGTACCAAAAAGTATCATAATATACGTTCGGGCTTTTACTACTCGGTCATTTTCTGAGGAATTTTCATTTAATTCCATACTTGCATAATGCTGTTTCAGGTCAGTGAGTAGTATTCCCTGCCCTCTTGCTCCACCACCTTCTACCATGTCCCTACCCAACAGTTCTTCACATTGTGAGTTTGGTTGCTGAACCGACCCGTTCACCGCTTTACCGTCAATAGGGAGGCCCAGTAGCATGTAGACATCTTCGAGAGTGATGGTACATTCACCTATTGGTAGGTGAAATGTATGGGTCTCCGGTCTCCACCTCTCCAACATTGCAAGGATGAATTTGGAGTCAATGGTGCAGTTGGAGATCTTTATCACGTGTCCAAAACCTGCATATTCCAGATAAGGGACGATAAAAGGGTCGGGGGCCAGGTATTTGTGCGAACGGATTCTGAATCTTTGTGTATCCTGAGATCATAATTAAACAAGAGTAAGATTAATTAAGATAAACAACACGTTTTTTAAAGTATGAAAAATGTATAACCAAAGAAGAGACTTACAAATGCAGCAATGTTTTCCCTTGTGCCTCTGTGAGTATCTCCCATTGTTAGAAGGGCCATTCTTCAGAACGCTTGAGTGAATGAAAGACTTAGGAAGAAATAAGGAGTATGATAGACTTAAGAAATATTTCGTAGCAGAGAGTGAGAGAGTGAGAGTTGTGTGGGTGTGAGACATGTTTCATAAGGTATGTATTTATAGGCAAATAATTCTGATGTAGTGGTTGCATGCCTGCGAGGTGTCACATTTGAATGCTTAGGGAGTTACACATATACATGCATGCATTTACAAATAATGTAAGGTGTCACTCTTGCAGGCTAGGTGGCAGCATAAGCCCATGCATGTATCACGATTGGACAGTAAGGGAGGCGCCATCTCACTTGGCGAAATAGTACAAAAATGGATGTTGTCGCCACCCCATTTGGCGAATAAGAGGTGTCACGTTTTACAGCATTGTCTCAGGCTACGTGACAGCCTTTGGGATTCCTTTCTCTGTTGCATGCAGGGCCATTGGAGCTGATGGGTGGCAGGCTTAGACAAAACATTTATGTGTGAAGAATAGGGCCAGGCTAGGTGGCAGCATAAGCCCATGCATGTATCACGATTGGACAGTAAGGGAGGCGCCATCTCACTTGGCGAAATAGTACAAAAATGGATGTTGTCGCCACCCCATTTGGCGAATAAGAGGTGTCACGTTTTACAGCATTGTCTCAGGCTACGTGACAGCCTTTGGGATTCCTTTCTCTGTTGCATGCAGGGCCATTGGAGCTGATGGGTGGCAGGCTTAGACAAAACATTTATGTGTGAAGAATAGGGCCAGGCTAGGTGGCAGCATAAGCCCATGCATGTATCACGATTGGACAGTAAGGGAGGCGCCATCTCACTTGGCGAAATAGTACAAAAATGAATGTTGTCGCCACCCCATTTGGCGAATAAGAGGTGTCACGTTTTACAGCATTGTCTCAGGCTACGTGACAGCCTTTGGGATTCCTTTCTCTGTTGCATGCAGGGCCATTGGAGCTGATGGGTGGCAGGCTTAGACAAAACTTTTATGTGTGAAGAATAGGGCCAGGCTAGGTGGCAGCATAAGCCCATGCATGTATCACGATTGTCAGCCTTGGGGGGTTGCATCACTTACTTAATTGAAATATTTTGCCTTAGGTTGAACATAACATTCATTCACTTAAACTGTAAAATTTTCCAACCTTCGAATCAGTCATCTAACCTTCAAACATTCCAGCATTCTTACCTTCATATAATCAATAAACCCAAAACATTCCCACCTTCATACCTAAAACAATTCTACACAATGGCCTCTTCACCACAATTTGTTGTCAAAGCACATTTCAACGGTGAGACATACATGTGTCCCACAGTTGGGTTTTTGTTTAGAAACACCGACAATGTCCGATTTCTCTTAAACGGGAAAGCAAATTTCACCTACTTTAAGAAAAGATTGGAGGCCAAACTTGAACGAGGCCCGGTATCCCAAATATTTTATCAGAGTCCAGTCTTTTTTGGAAACAACCAAGTCATATTTTATAAGGTTGCAATTCAAGATGACGAGGATTTCCAGAACATGATTTCCAGCCATGTATATTCTGGAAACGACTCTATTGAGTTGTACGTTCTGTTTCAAGAGCCTCCGGTGACACAGGAGGTAGAGCCTCCGGTGACACAGGAGGTTGATCCTTTGGAGAATGAGCAAGCCGAGGTGGATGCAGTTGATGATGAAGAAGAAGATAACGAGTTAGAGTTCGATGAAATGGTGAACGACGATTCTGACGATGATGGCATCCCAAGTATTCCTACCGACAAAATCTACACACCACCTACGCACATGACAAACTTCAACATGGGCGGAGATGAACCTTCTACGGACTTGTTTTTCCAACCGTATATGCAATCAGATGAAAATTTAAAAGAGAAGGACAAGTTTCGTAATAGAGAGGAATGCATAAGGGCCATCAAAAAATTTCACATGCTCAACTCGGTTGATTATAAGGTGGATCGTGTAAACCCGGAAAGGTACAAGATCAAGTGTGTCCACCCTGACTGCATGTTCAAGTTGACCGCTTCATACAGACTAAGGGGTGACTGCTGGGTCATAGGTTCCATGACAACCCATACTTGTGTAAGTTCCACTCAATCACAAGACCACCGAAAACTCAACCATGATCTAATCTGTCAAGAAATCCTACCCCTGGTGAGCAACGACCCTTCTTTGAAGGTGAAAACAATCATCTCCCACATCACCACGGTTTTTAACTACACTCCGTCTTACCGTAAGGCGTGGTTAGCAAAGACTAAGGCGATTGAAAGGGTGTATGGAAACTGGGAGGAGTCATACCGAGAACTTCCCCGCTACCTCAATGCACTAAAGACATATTCTCCAGGTAGTGTTTATGTTCTGGAAACATTGCCCGCGTACGCCCAAGATGGTAGTGTTCTACATGGCAACGGAATATTCAGTCGCGTCTTTTGGGCATTTCAACCATGCATCACAGGGTTTGCATCATGTAAACCAATTCTACAAATAGACGGGACTTGGTTGTATGGCAAGTACAAAGGCACTCTTTTGATGGCAGTTGCACAAGATGGCAACAATAACATTTTCCCCGTTGCGTTTGCCCTTGTCGAGGGGGAGACCGGTGGTGCTTGGAGCTTTTTCCTGAAAAATCTTCGTACACACGTGGCTCCTCAACCGGATCTATGTTTGATCTCGGACAGACATGCCTCCATTGAAAGTGCCTATAATAATCCGGCAAATGGTTGGCATGACCCTCCTTCTACGCATGTCTATTGCATCAGGCATATCGTCCAGAATTTCTCGAGGGAGGTCAAGGACAAAATTTTGAGGAAAGCGGTGATGAATGCGGGATACGCACTGACACAGCCCACATTCAAATATTACCGCAACGAGATCCGTTTGTCTAACCCAGAAGCCGGTACGTGGATCGACAACATACCGGTCGAAAAGTGGACTAGGTCATACGACAATGGCCAAAGATGGGGGCATATGACAACAAATCTCATTGAATCAATGAATGGGGTATTCAAGGGCATACGAAACCTCCCCATCACTGCCTTGGTGAAATCCACGTATTTTAGGATGGCTGCGTTATTTGCCAAAAGAGGTGAAATGTGGTATTCGGTCTTGCAATCAGGACAACTATGGAGTGAAAGCTGTATGAAATACATTAAGGCTGAAAGTGCTAAAGCCAACACTCACATGGTTACACGGTTTGACCGCCATAGCCACAACTTCATTGTGAAAGAGACAATTGACCACAATGAAGGCCTGGCAAGACAGGAATACAGGGTCATTTTACCTTCTCAATGGTGTGATTGTGGTAGGTTTCAAGCTTTTCGTATGCCTTGCTCTCATGTCATTGCCGCTTGTGCGCATACCCATCAAGATGCGCTTCAACTGCTCTCAAACGTTTATAAATCTGAAACGTTGCTCACTGTTTACAACAACAACTTTCCTTTGGTGGCAAAACCAGACTATTGGCCTGAATACAGCGGTGATATAGTTTGGCACAATGACCAAATGCGAAGGAACAAGAAGGGTCGTCCCAAAAGCAGGCGCATAACAACAGAAATGGACGATCTTGACAGGTTGGAAAGAAAGTGTGGTTTATGCCGTCAGGTCGGACACAATCGCAAAAACTGTCCGAATCGGGCGTCTGGCTCGACCACATAAATTTTGTAATACAATAAATCTTTTCAATATTTGTGTTGTAAACATTATGGGTTTTCCGTTAATAAAACTGTTCACACAATTTAAGAAATTCAATATAGGAAATTACATTAGGGTTTTTGCGTACAACAATGATTAACGATAATCAATCTAGGAAATTACAACTGTTAACACAATTTCATCTGACCCATGCATCATCATCATTACATCACTGTCTGTTTTGACTTCCTCCAACCACACATTAGGTCTTCCTGTCGCATACGAGGTTGTTGTTCGTTTTCGCTGGATCCTTCGAATGTTTTCCCCCTCGACGATGTCTCCATCTAGCCACCGCATCAACTCCCGCTTCAGACGCTCCATGGAGTGAATGTGCCAGAATTTCATTTTCATCGTAGGTTTCGTGGCGGAGAATATAACGTAACCATCTCTGCTAAAAATCATAGGCGACGTCATTACGTAAATAAGGGAGTACAAAATAAAAATACAGTGCGAGAAAGTGTGAGAAATTTCAAAGAAACGGACGAATTATTTATAAAACAGCAAAAAACCCTAGTTTTGCCCTAGGCGCCAAGTGAGATGGCGCCTCCTCTCCTTTTTAAGGAGCATGCGCCATCTCACTTGGCTAAAAGCCAATGGAGGCGCCAAGTGAGATGGCGCCTAGGGCAAAACCCTAGGTGCATGCGCCAAATGACTTGGCTCCTCCTTTGTGGAGCCATCTCAAACATGGTTATTTGCGTAATTTTTTCCGAAACCCGGTTATTTGCGAAATATTTTTTTAATACATGGTTATTAATAAAAAAAATTCAAGAGTCGCCACCGTCTTTTATTTTCTCCAACATGGACAGGACAAAAGCACAGCAAAATTCCTTATGAGATAGTTTCTCGGTTCGGGAGGTAGATTTATAGAAAGGGAAGGTGTTAGCATCCTTTCTATCCATGGTTATCCATGGGCTCTTAGGTACTTGCTCTTATGTTTTCAAAAGATGTTTGCTTTTCAAGTGTGTGTGGATTTTGAAAAAAAGTTTCGTTTGAAAAATTTCTAAGTAACTCTTGTATCTGTCCTCAAGAGTATATGAAAAATTTGTTGGAAAACTTTTGAAAGTGTCAGTGTGAAAAGTTGTTTTTGTCTGTTTGAAAAGAGAAAGTACCCATGAGATCTACCTACTCTAAGGAATTAGGCTGTGTAAATGTCCTTAAGGTTGTGCCATCCCACCATTGAGAGGTAGGTAGCGCCACCGTTGGAGGTGTTCGGGTCAATTCGTTAAGGGACAGTGTGGTCACCAGAGCAACAGTAGGACACCTTAGAAGCTACCCTTATGCCATTGATCCTTTTTAATTCCGAGGCAACCGTTTCGAGGCAACTGGATCATGTCATGGACATAAGGACTTACTAAAACGTCCTATACTCGACGACCACGTTTCGAGGGCAAGGCAACAGGTGAGGCGTACCCTAAGAGTGGTGTGTGAATTTGTGTGTTATTTTCATGTTATGTTTTATCTTATACATGCATCATGGTGATCTACGCTTGTTTTTAATTTAGGCCATACATTCTTTCATGCAATTATAATTTAAAAGTGCGGAAATTTAAATGACGGAAAAATAAATCCTACGCTATTACAAGGCGCGGGTCTATACATCGCCAAATTACAAAGACCCGTTTTTGATAAAGATGCGGAAAGTAAAGACGGAAAGATAAACCTAATTACTATTACATCTGAGAAACAGTTACATAATGATCGAAAGAAATAATGCGTGAAAAGAATTAAAATTAGGACGTCCGAGGGTTTTGACCATTTGCATGAAATTAAATTAAATTAAAGTCCAATTAATTATTTAATTAAAGAAAAGAAAGTGTTTTAGTATTTTTTGTATTTATGAAAAATAAAGAAAAAGAATTAAAAGGAAACCCTAAATCTAGATTATTTTAATTATTAATGAAAATATTAAAGTTAACCTAATTTACTAGTTAATTAATTTATTTACATGTTTATTTACAAAATTAATGATAATTAATAATAATGATAAATAATGATGATTAATAATTTATTTAAGAAAAAGATGAATATGTCAAAAAAAACCTAATTCTAGATACTTTTTACTTATTAAGAAAAAGATTAAAGTTTAAAAACCTAAATTAAACTAAGTTAATTGTTAGAGTTTATTTACAAAAAATAGGTTAGTGATGAAATTAATAATAATTAAATATATTTGTATTTTTAATTTTTCTGTTTTTATTATAGAAAATTATTTTATGGTGAAAAAAACAATTAAAACAATTAAAAAAGAATTAGAAAAGAAAAGAAAATAAAATTAAAAAGGATGCAAACCAAGGGGGGTTTCAGGCCCAAGGAGAGGTTTTTTTGAAGTATTCTGGCCCATTAGACAAAAAGCCTTGTTTGACTTTCTGGCATCACGTGCGTGTTCATTGACTCCTGAGTACCGTGGTCTGCATTCTTTGGCCATTGGATTGGGTTTCATGGCCATTTGTGTTCTGGCCTCAACATTCCTTAATCTTCTTAGGATGTCTGTCTCGTCATGCATAAGTTGTTCTTTTGGCCATTTGGCTTTTGGCTTTTGGCCATTTGGCTTTTGGCTTTTGGCCATTTGGCTTTTGGCCTCAACGTTCCTTAATGAACCTGCATGGGATCCTGTCTAAATCTGCAGTGTTGAATCTCATGAACACATTAAATAAAATCATAAAATGCAAATAAAGCCAATATATGAAGAAATTTAATGTTTAGGCACAATATGGCATGTATGAATGATTATACCCTTTTGATCATGGAGATCAAATCAATCTTACCCTTACTGGAAAATTAGTGACCTGAATATTAGTGACCTGAATGCTTTTATGCCCTTTGGATCGTGGAGATCAAGTCAGCCTTATCCTTACTGAAGAAGTAGTGAGGTGTTGGTTTGTAACTGTGACGGCTTGTTTGTAGTGAGAGATGGATTTGTAATAAGGATTTCAAGGTTTTAGGGTTCTTGAAAGAATTTGATATTCTGACAGTGTTGTCGCCAGGTTTTTTCTCTCTTTTTCTCCTCTCTGTTTGTGTGAAAAGAATGTGATTATATAATGGAAATTAGGGTAAAGAAAATGGGCTTTGAATGTGCAATTGGGCCTCCAATGTTCACTTGAGTTCGTCACTTTCCAGGCTAAATCGCAGGGACTTAAGTGTAATTTTTGAAGTTGAAATGTGAAAAAAAATGTAGCCGACATCGATAACTAACTCCTGTCCGAAAATCGGCTCAATCGGATAAACGGTGAATTAGTTATGAATTTTTGAAGTTTCAGCTCAGACAAACTTATTTTGGGCTCCAGTGTCGACTCTGACACGTTCTTCAATAAAAAACTGGTATTGATCGGAGCATAATACGGTCTCGACTTTTGAAGCAAAGTTGTAGATCTATGAATCAGTGACTTTGTGTAAAAATATGAGCCTAATCCGATAAAAATTGACCGAGTTATGAATTTTCGAAGTTTCGGCCCAGGTGAAATAATATTCAGCATTCAGGATTTTCAGCGTGTCATGCACTCTGAGCAAAAAACGAAGGCCTTTTGAATACCGTTTGAACTCAATACCTTCTGTGAAAATGTAGCCAACTCAATTTGTGAAATTTTGGCGCCGGAACCAGCTCGATACGATGAAAATCGACCAAGTTATGATTTTCTAAACATGACGCAAATAAACTTCTGTCACAAATTTTCTGTATGAAAATACTTGATAAATCCATATTTTTGAAGACCTTCTGATCGAAATTGGCTTCCAGCCGTGAGAGATGAAAACGTAGATAATGTCAAGACGGAATTTAGGCCACCGGAACGGGTTCAAAACGAGCCACGATCTTCAAGTTATGAATTTTTTAGCGCGTAAAAACTGCACTTTCAGCACACTTTTTCACCATATTTCTTCGAGCAAACTCACACATTCGAATACCTTCTTTAAAGAATTGACTCTTGAGCCGAACCTGAATTTGAGAATATATTATCAGAGATATCTTGGCGAGAGAACACCTGAATATGATGCGCCGGGTTGGACTTGTGAATTTTTCTTGAAATGTTTTGAGAAATATGGGAGGGCAAATTTTGGGGTACAACAGTTGCCCCTGTTCAATCTTCTTAGACCTGAGGATGTTGATTGTCTGGCGTGCCTTTCGTAATCTGAAGGTGGAAGATGATTGACCACTAGAGTGCCCAGAAATTTGCACTCACATAGTAGAATGTCAGCAGTGTGATGCAGGGAATGGGCTTACAGATGCCATCTAGGTGTCGATCGCGTAAGAGATTCCTTAGCGAGAACTTGCGTACCTGAGAAAGAAAAATAATTACCTGGCCTATTACAGGAGTTGATCTTCAAACTCTTTACGTAGATGTGCCCTGGCTGGATACAGGAATCGAATCTTTAAACTCTTCAGACGTGCCCTGGCAGGATACAGGAATCGAGTCCGGAGAATATTAGTCGTCAACAGATACACCCTGGCAAGATACAGGAATCGGATCTTTGAACTCTTCAGAAGTGCCCTGGCAAGATACAGGAATCGAGTCTGGTAATGTTAGTCGTCAACAGATACACCCTGGCGAGATACAGGAATCGGATCTTCGAACTCTTCAGACGTGCCCTGGCAAGATACAGGAATTGAGTCTGGTAATGTTAGTCGTCAACAGATACACCCTGGCGAGATACAGGAATCGGATCTTCGAACTCTTCAGACGTGCCCTGGCAAGATACAGGAATCGAGTCTGAATTAGTAAGGTTGGTGAGTTGTCTCTACTGACAGGTTATCCTCATGGACGAGTGGTCTTTATCGACGGGTGTCTATAACGACGAGTGTCTATAACGACGGGTGTCTATAACGACGAGTGTCTATAACGACGAGTGTCTATAACGACGAGTGTCTATGACGACGAGTATCTATAACGACGAGTGTCTATAACGACGAGTGTCTATAACGACGATTGTCTATAACGACGAGTGTCTATAACGACGAGTGTCTATAACGACGAGTGTCTATAACGACGAGTGTCTATAACGACGAGTGTCTATAACGACGAGTGTCTATAACGACGAGTGTCTATAACGACGAGTGTCTATAACGACGGGTGTCTATAACGACGGGTGTCTATAACGAAGGGTGTCTATAACGACGAGTGTCTATAACGACGAGTGTCTATAACGACGAGTGTCTATAACGACGAGTGTCTATGATGACGAGTGTCTATGACGACGAGTGTCTATGACGACGAGTGTCTATGACGACGAGTGTCTATGACGACGGGTTTCTATAACGACGAGTGTCTATAACGACGAGTGTCTATAACGACGAGTGTCTATAACGACGAGTGTCTATGACGACGAGTGTCTATAACAACGAGTGTCTATAACGACGAGTGTCTATAACGACGAGTGTCTATAACGACGAGTGTCTATAACGACGAGTGTCTATGACGACGGGTGTCTATGACGACGAGTGTCTATAACGACGCGTGTCTATGACGACGAGTTGTATCAGAGAAATCTTTAGGCATTGATTTAACTGGATTTGTATTCTTTGACTAGGTTGGTCTCTTTTGACTGTATTCGTCTACATAGCTGATCATTTAACTGTATCCTTCCTGAAAGGTAAAGGTTAGTCATATGCAATGCATGATATGAATCAAGCAATGATGTTCTCAACACATGAGATTGTATGATATGATGCGTATATGCATGTATCATGATGTATAACAATGTGATGTTTATGAATGTATCTTCGTCTAGGAAAATAGATCCTTGACGGATGCCGGGAAGTCAAATCCTGGGCTGATGTTGAAGAGTGAGATTCTTCGTTTCCGTTGGGGATGATGATTGCAAGAATACCGGTAGGAGAAGATGACTCCGTTCGGGAATAAACTTGGCGAATAGATTACTCTACGGGGAGGTAACTCTGTGGGGAAAGAGAGGTACTTCGCTGAGATTTGATGATAACTCCGCTGGGGATTTCATTGTTGTGCTCTGTTGGAAATGAAGGTATCTTGGTCGCATTCTTCAGCTGAACTTACCTTGGCACTTCGGTGGACAGGGCAACCAGATCATTTAGACAACTCATTATTGCCCCAGTTTCTGTTGGAGAAGAAGGTACATGTGAAGGTGTTTGATGACTGCCAATTGACAAATCTTCTTCTGGTAGGCAAGTGACGAGATGACAGGACATAGTAGTACGCTTTGATCCCTAACTTTTTCCTGGACCGCCAATTCGGGTTTTCAGTCCACCGAGATACCCATTTTTGCCGAATCCGCCTTTTCAGGTTTTCGACTTGTCGGGTATACAGATTTTTTTCATTTCATCCCTCATTTTTGCCCGAACCCTTTTGGTTCGCCGGGAAGCCCTTATTTTTGCCTAGGTGTGTCAACCTAGCGGGTCTTTGATTACGCGTAGTATTTTTTCCGACTATGTCCATGCTCTCAGGATGTAGGGAGGTGCCCATGTTATTGTGTTGCCACGCTACCAGAAGATGTTTGGTCATGCAAGATTTGTTGCTGGGAATTCATGTCCAATGCCCCAAGTGGCTCAGGCGGAGGTTTGCCCCTGGCTGTTTGGCATCTTGAGAGATTCCTTGAATCTTGACTGGACTGCCCCAGATGATGGACAATGATCAGGCCATGCCTCTTGATTGAAGGTGCTTTTGTTTATTAGGCATTCGTCGTGCGAATTTCTATGTTGTTCAAACAAAAAGTCATATGCAAACAAAGTTATGTTAAAAATGCAAAGCTTTTGTCTGTCTTGAAGTTTTTGAAAAATGCATTTTTCAGTAAAACCAACAAATTTTGTAAAATGTGATGTCAACTCAATATTTTATAGCAAGCCTTAAGGAGTCAGGATACCTTTGGTAACAGTATGCTTTCGAACCAACCCATGCTTCAGCTAGGACTTTTAAGGGTTGTAGCGTGGCCTGGTTCACGGTTTAAGAAACAAAGGATAAAGGCTCAAATTATTTGTACCCACACGCTCTTCGTGATGTTCTTCAAACCTAAACTCAGCTAATCGTGCGTTAGACCTTGTTTGAGTCTTCGCTCTGAAATTCCAGTGATGGTTCGGATGTTGAACGTTTATTTGAATAGGCATTCATTTTTGTTTGGTTTAGGGTTTGTAAGACCTCTTTCTTTTTCTTTCATTATCCCTGTTTTTTGCCTGAACTGTTTCTTTTTGGAATTACAGTCAGCGGGATGCCCCAGTTTTGTAAGTATCCTTCATAGGTTTTGACTTAATGGGTTTTTATTTTGAGAAGTAATGACTGCCTGTCTGTATGATTGTTCGGAACCATCACTGTCTTTTGTTTTGTAAGGACCTCTTTGGTGCCATTCGTTATGCACTTGGATCAACTGAGAGAATTACCCTTCCCCAGGTTATGATTAAGGGTTTTAATTTTCGAAAAGAAAAACTCCAACTTCTTTGGTTCAAAGGGGTTGACGAGGGATTATCTTCCTTATAACTCCAGTGTTTGGGAATTGAAACAATGCATGTACCTCGTCAGCGGGGTCTGTTCAAAAGCATACTGTAAAGATCGTGGTATCGTTTCCATCATCCTCCCTCAAGAGGCTTAGAATTTTCAATCAAGAGTTGATCATCACAAAAATATGAAAACAGTTTGCATATAGTGAATACGAAATAATTACTTCAAAACAGACATGTGTAATGCATTAATGAAATAACCAAGTTTGACATGAAATAAAATGTTTGAACAATCAAAGAAAATTACAATCTGAACATTCAAATGAACAAAAGTTTCCAATCCTAGCCATGTTTTGACAAGGGAGCAGTGGTCACATTTGGAGTCTATGGAGAGTCGAACTGGACTTCCTTCGCGTCGATCAGATCCTGAACCTTGTTTCTCAAAGTCCAACAATCATCTCTAGCATGCCCCGGGCAGTCAGAATGATAAGCGCAACGAATGTTGGGGTTGTACCTTGAAGGTGTCCTGTTAGGATTCTTTGGAGGGTCTATGAGAGTTACCAGCTTGGTTTCCAGCAGCTGTGGCAATATCTGTGACAAGGTCATGCCTAGGGGAGTGAATTGCCTTTTGGGTCTCTCTTCCCTTTGCTGATTGTGACGCTGAGGAGCGCCGGTCGGTTTTGCAATAACCACCGCGTTGACATCTTGGCGGTGTTCGGACCTATTTTGCCCTTTTGAGCCATAGACAGCACTAGATTCTCTCTTGGATGGTTTCTTCTCAGTGTTCGAGGAGTCACCATTTTGTATTTTCCCCGACTTGATGCCAGCTTCTATTCTTTCCCCGGTCAAGATCAGATCTGTAAACCCAGCAGCAGAATTCCCAATCAGGTGGTTGAAGAATGGACCAGATAGGGTCCCCAAGAACATGTCGACGAGCTCGCGGTCAGTCAGAGGTGGTTGTACCCTTCCAGCAAGGTCCCTCCATTTTTGAGCATATTCTTTGAAACCTACACCTGCACCCATAGACATTCCCTGAAGCTGAGTGCGCGTGGGAGCAAGGTCGGCATTGTACTGGTACTGCTTGTAGAATGCAGTGGCCAAATCCTCCCAGCTGCGGATGTTAGCTCCATTCAGTTGATAGAACCAGTCGAGTTAGGTTCCAGACAGACTATCCTGAAAGAAGTGAATCCATAAATTCTTGTCAGCCGTGTAGGGCTGGATCCTCCTTGTGTAAGACCTGAGATGCAGCTTAGGACAGGATGCCCCGTCGTACTTTGCAAAGGCAGGTGCCTTGAATTTGTGCGGGATTACTACCCCAGAAGACAGATCTAGATCCTCGAAGTCCAGGCCGGGCACTTTTTATATCTCCATGGCACTTAGCCGGTCTTCCAACTGTTTATACCTGTCCTCAGCTGGAGGGTACTGCTCATCATTGTAATCGGTCTCGTTGTCAGAGACCACTGGACTAGGAACTTCCCTTTCTTGGGGACTGTCTTTCCCAACAGATGGGGTAGTCTGCTCAACTTCAATTCGTGATTCATTCCCAGATTTGCGTCTAGGGTTGAACAACACCGTCCTCTTCTTCTTCTTTTTCGAAAGCAGGGTCTTCAGATCTTGTTGCCCCTGGGCCAAACTCATGATCAGCTCTTGGAACTGGGCGTTCTGATCCTGGAGAGCCTTGATGGATTGCTCAGTAGATGTTTCCGGATTCATGATGAGACTGCTGAAATAAACAGCAAAGAAGGTAAGCAACCTGTAGAAAAAAGGGTACATGTTATACAATGATGTGTATGTATGCATGCGATGTTTTCAAGGATCTCGCGGGGTAAACAAGAAAATTTGTTAAAATTAGAATCTGGTATCTTGATTGAAGTAACTTCATGTTGTAGAGAGTCCTTCTTCAAGGGTCAAAGGCTCACCATATCCAGTGGGTCATAGCCCCTGACAACCTTGGCTAGAGGAAAATAAATCCCCTTTGCCCCTTGCCAGACATGTTGGTTCATCATGACCTGCATCACAAGCCCTTGAGATCCTTGAAATGGGTTAGTCCTTATGCGGGATGCATGCAATGGTATGATGTTATGCTATGCATGGGGTAATGTAGGTAAACCCTGTTATGAGTCCCAATTAAGGACTATAAACAAAACCTGCAAGAAACTCAAGTGTCAGATAACAAGCATGCAAGTAGTCAAGTATGAAAGCACACAAGTCACACCACAACCCTTAGATTTTAGGCCAGCATGAGGTCTGGGTATTACCCTCTTGAAGTTGGTGGGCTCAAACCTGTCCTATCAAATTAACCGGGTTCTAAGGGTCCCAATATCATTGGATTGCTTTCATTGTTCATCGTTTCGATTTAGCCACTGAACTGGCGACCGAAATATTCCAAGAAAACAACCCTCAATTGAGTGTAGTATCGAGTATCAACCAACCTCGGACTGCACCAAAGTCAGTTATCTCACTACCCTAAAGAGGCCAAGATGGTTCAATTAAGGTTCCTAAGGTCAGTTGATACTTCACGACACCACGCGGTGGCCCCGTACTCTCCTTGACTGAACTCAAGGGTTACCGGTACACACCAAAGTGCCACATCAACATAGCAGACTGCTTCAACCATGTCGGTATACCCCGCACAGTTCCCTCACAGTCTTGTTGCTACTTTCTAAGAAGGTATCCCCCAGATCCGGGTTAGGTTCTATAGAACTCCCAAGACAGTACCCACAATTTAAAGCAAACAATTCAGACAATTGAAAACACAAGTGATCTTAGTCCTAAGGTACACCTCACTTTAAAATTATTCCCCAGCAGAGTCGCCAGTTCTGTGATCGGTGGATCTGGAACTGATTGTTTAACGGTGGATCGCGAAATGTCGCGGAAGCAAGAGTCGCCACCGTCTTTTATTTTCTCCAACATGGACAGGACAAAAGCACAGCAAAATTCCTTATGAGATAGTTTCTCGGTTCGGGAGGTAGATTTATAGAAATGGAAGGTGTTAGCATCATTTCTATCCATGGTTATCCATGGGCTCTTAGGTACTTGCTCTTATATTTTCAAAAGATGTTTGCTTTTCAAGTGTGTGTGGATTTTGAAAAAAAGTTTTGTTTGAAAAATTTCTAAGTAACTCTTGTATCTGTCCTCAAGAGTATATGAAAAATTTGTTGGAAAACTTTTGAAAGTGTCAGTGTGAAAAGTTGTTTTTGTCTGTTTGAAAAGAGAAAGTACCCATGAGATCTACCTACTCTAAGGAATTAGGCTGTGTAAATGTCCTTAAGATTGTGCCATCCCACCATTGAGAGGTAGGTAGCGCCACCGTTGGAGGTGTTCGGGTCAATTTGTTAAGGGACAGTGTGGTCACCAGAGCAACAGTAGGACACCTTAGAAGCTACCCTTATGCCATTGATCCTTTTTAATTCCGAGGCAACCGTTTCGAGGCAACTGGATCATGTCATGGACATAAGGACTTACTAAAACGTCCTATACTCGACGACCACGTTTCGAGGGCAAGGCAACAGGTGAGGCGTACCCTAAGAGTGGTGTGTGAATTTGTGTGTTATTTTCATGTTATGTTTTATCTTATACATGCATCATGGTGATCTACGCTTGTTTTTAATTTAGGCCATACATTCTTTCATGCAATTATAATTTAAACGTGCGAAAATTTAAATGACGGAAAAATAAATCCTACGCTATTACAAGGCGCGGGTCTATACATCGCCAAATTACAAAGACCCGTTTTTGATGAAGATGCGGAAAGTAAAGACGGAAAGATAAACCTAATTACTATTACATCTGAGAAACAGTTACATAATGATCGAAAGAAATAATGCGTGAAAAGAATTAAAATTAGGACGTCCGAGGGTTTTGACCATTTGCATGAAATTAAATTAAATTAAAGTCCAATTAATTATTTAATTAAAGAAAAGAAAGTGTTTTAGTGTTTTTTGTATTTATGAAAAATAAAGAAAAAGAATTAAAAGGAAACCCTAAATCTAGATTATTTTAATTATTAATGAAAATATTAAAGTTAACCTAATTTACTAGTTAATTAATTTATTTACATGTTTATTTACAAAATTAATGATAATTAATAATAATGATAAATAATGATGATTAATAATTTATTTAAGAAAAAGATGAATATGTCAAAAAAAACCTAATTCTAGATACTTTTTACTTATTAAGAAAAAGATTAAAGTATAAAAACCTAAATTAAACTAAGTTAATTGTTAGAGTTTATTTACAAAAAATAGGTTAGTGATGAAATTAATAATAATTAAATATATTTGTATTTTTAATTTTTCTGTTTTTATTATAGAAAATTATTTTATGGTGAAAAAAACAATTAAAACAATTAAAAAAGAATTAGAAAAGAAAAGAAAATAAAATTAAAAAGGATGCAAACCAAGGGGGGTTTCAGGCCCAAGGAGAGGTTTTTTTGAAGTATTCTGGCCCATTAGACAAAAAGTCTTGTTTGACTTTCTGGCACCACGTGCGTGTTCATTGACTCCTGAGTACCGTGGTCTGCATTCTTTGGCCATTGGATTGGGTTTCATGGCCATTTGTGTTCTGGCCTCAACATTCCTTAATCTTCTTAGGATGTCTGTCTCGTCATGCATAAGTTGTTCTTTTGGCCATTTGGCTTTTGGCTTTTGGCTTTTGGCCATTTGGCTTTTGGCTTTTGGCCATTTGGCTTTTGGCCTCAACGTTCCTTAATGAACCTGCATGGGATCCTGTCTAAATCTGCAGTGTTGAATCTCATGAACACATTAAATAAAATCATAAAATGCAAATAAAGCCAATATATGAAGAAATTTAATGTTTAGGCACAATATGGCATGTATGAATGATTATACCCTTTTGATCATGGAGATCAAATCAATCTTACCCTTACTGGAAAATTAGTGACCTGAATATTAGTGACCTGAATGCTTTTATGCCCTTTGGATCGTGGAGATCAAGTCAGCCTTATCCTTACTGAAGAAGTAGTGAGGTGTTGGTTTGTAACTGTGACGGCTTGTTTGTAGTGAGAGATGGATTTGTAATAAGGATTTCAAGGTTTTAGGGTTCTTGAAAGAATTTGATATTCTGACAGTGTTGTCGCCAGGTTTTTTCTCTCTTTTTCTCCTCTCTGTTTGTGTGAAAAGAATGTGATTATATAATGGAAATTAGGGTAAAGAAAATGGGCTTTGAATGTGCAATTGGGCCTCCAATGTTCACTTGAGTTCGTCACTTTCCAGGCTAAATCGCATGGACTTAAGTGCAATTTTTGAAGTTGAAATGTGAAAAAAAATGTAGCCGACATCGATAACTACCTCCTGTCCGAAAATCGGCTCAATCGGATAAACGGTGAATTAGTTATGAATTTTTGAAGTTTCAGCTCAGACAAACTTATTTTGGGCTCCAGTGTCGACTCTGACACGTTCTTCAATAAAAAACTGGTATTGATCGGAGCATAATCCGGTCTCTACTTTTGAAGCAAAGTTATAGATCTATGAATCAGTGACTTTATGTAAAAATATGAGCCCAATCCGATAAAAATTGACCGAGTTATGAATTTTTGAAGTTTCGGCCCAGATGAAATAATATTCAGCATTCAGGATTTTCAGCGTGTCACGCACTCTGAGCAAAAAATGAAGGCCTTTTGAATACCGTTTTAACTCAATACCTTCTGTGAAAATGTAGCCAACTCAATTTGTGAAATTTTGGCGCCGGAACCAGCTCGATACGATGAAAATCGACCAAGTTATGATTTTCTAAACATGACGCAAATAAACTTGTCACAAATTTTCTGTATGAAAATACTTGATAAATCCACATTTTTGAAGACCTTCTGATCGAAATTGGCTTCCAGCCGTGAGAGATGAAAACGTAGATAATGTCAAGACGGAATTTAGGCCACCGGAACGGGTTCAAAACGAGCCACGATCTTCAAGTTATGAATTTTTTAGCGCGTAAAAACTGCACTTTCAGCACACTTTTTCACCATATTTCTTCGAGCAAACTCACACATTCGGATACCTTCTTTAAAGAATTGACTCTTGAGCCGAACCTGAATTTGAGAATATGTTATCAGAGATATCTTGGCGAAAGAACACCTGAATATGATGCGCCGGGTTGGACTTGTGAATTTTTCTTAAAATGTTTTAAGAAATATGGGAGGGCAATTTTTGGGGTACAACAGAAAGCTTTTTGAAAAGTGTCGGTGTGAAAAGAGTTTTGATTTGTTTTTGAATAGAGCAAGTATCTACGAGTCATCTACCTACCCTAAGGAATTAGGCTGTGTAAATGTCCTTAAAGTAGTGCCATCCCCACCATTGAGAGGTAGGTAGCACCACCGTTGGAGGTGTTCGGGTCAATTCGTTTGTTAGGGACAGTGTGGTCACCAGAGCAACAGTAGGACACCTTAGAAGCTACCCTTATGCCATTGATCCTGGACATAAGGACTTACTAAAACGTCCTATACTCGACGACCACGCTTCGAAGGCAAGGCAACAGTGAGGCGTACCCTAAGAGTGGTGTGTGAATTTGTGTGTTGTTTTCATGTCAATATTTATCTTGTACATGTATCATGGTGATCTACGCATTGTTTTTAATTTGGCCATACATTCTTTCATGCAAAGTTTAATAGTTTAAGAGTGCGGAAATTTAAATGCGGAAGGTAAATCCTACGCTATTACAAGGCGCGGATCTATACATCGCCAAATTATAAAGACCCGTTTTTAATAAAAATGCGGAAAGTAAAACCTAGTTACTATTACATGGCTTGAGCAGTTACATAATATTCACAAGGAAATAAATTAACGTGCGAAAAGAATAAAAATAGAATGTTCGAGGGCGTTGGACCCTTTTGAGATTAAATGGAATTAGAAGTTAATTAATTACTTAATAAAAGGAAAGAAATGTTTTTTATGTTTTTGGTATTTAATGCAATAAGAAAAGAATTCAAAGTTAGAAGGAAACCCTAGTTCTAAATATTTTTAATTATTAAAGAAAAGGTTAAAGTTTAAAACCTAATTTATGCTAATTAATTATTTACATATTTATTTACAAAAGTAGTAATTAATAGTAATAATGAGGAGAGAAAATTATTTATTTAAAAAAAGATGAAAATGTTAAAAAAACCTAATTTCTACATATGTTAATTTATTAAGAAAAAGATTGAAGTTTTAAAACCTAAATTAACTAAGTTAATTATTAAAGTTTATTTACAGAAAATAATAATGGTGAAATTAATATTAATAAAAATAGACATTTTTTGGTTTTTTCTGTATTTTATATTATGAAAATTATTTTATGGAATTAAAAGAAATAATTAAAACACTAAAAAGAATTAAAAGAAAATCAAATAAAAATAAAAATAATGCAAACCATGGGGGGTATCAGGCCCTTTTTGGAGGTTAATTGAGAAATTCAGGCCCACTGTATCAAAGCCTTTTTTGACTTTCCAGGATCACATGCTTGATGGTTGACTCAGGTGTATGATGGTCTTCACGTTCTGGCCTTTGGATTGATCATTCAGGCCATCTGGCAAGCCCACGCGCTAGGATGTATGGTGGGACGTTGAGAGCATACTGCACATGAATACGCTACAACAAAAATTATTAAGTGTATAGGGGGACCTGGGAAGCGAACCCAGGTCCCAGTACCTGCAGGATACCTCAACAACCAACCAGGCTATTGCGTTTCTTTGTTAACATAATGAAGCATGATTATTATATAAAAAAATAAGCGTTAGTGGATGAGCAAAAATCATGCGCCAATATTTGAATCACCCGGTCATGTCTTGACATGCCAGCTTCGTCTTCATCTTTCTGCCTGTAATATAAACAAATAGCGGGGGTTTTAAACCCCCACTAACTGCAATTCATGAAAATAGCGATTAGCATATGCCTTAATATAAAAAGGGCGCGAGGTTATGGTTGTGTTCGTATGGAGCTCCTGAGTTCAATGGCATAAGTCTTGAGATCCAATTTTTCCATATACAGAAAGCCCTAATTTAGAGCTTTTGAAACCCTAGAAAACGTTAATGGCAAATCTCGTTTCAAGCATTGTTAGGACAATTAAATGGTACCATTCGCTTCAGAACATCATTGTTAGTGAGAATCAACAATTAAAACTCATGAATAATGCATGTAAATTAAAAAACGATTATGGACATATTCATGAAAAGTGCAATGCTGTTCTACCAATTCTTGGAGTCTGGAGACTGGTTCTTGATTGCAACACGTTCCTAGCAATGTCAGGAACGTAATGGACAAGCTTTTAGACCTTGAATCGCCTTGTAACTATGATTTCAGTGTTCAAGTTTTTAGTGAAAAATTGCAAATTGGTTCTATGTTTTCTGAGCAGCCTTCGTGTGTATGAGCATTAGGTTATGTTGTGCCTTTGTATTTGAGTGAAATTAGGTCAAAAAACCAAGCCCATAGTCCATGAATTTATGATTTTGATATTTGATTTTGTTCATATCTTTTCCAATATTTTTCCATACCAATCATGCCAAATTTGGATGATATTGTCCCCTTGAGATGGTGCACGAAATCTCTTGCATATATGGAAGATATTTGCTGCACAAAAAAGATTTAAAACCATTGTTTAATATTTTTCTCATAATTGAATTTAATTAAATGAATTAATAAGATTAAAAATTCAATTAATTAATTAAAAATAAGAAAATAAATCCATTTGAGCTTAATGGGTCGTGCATATGCTTTGGGTAATGATTCATGGAAGAATTTGTGGCCCATTAGCAATTTTGAGGCTTTTGAAGCAAAGTTGATTTTTCAAAATTCCTAAAAATTTCCCAACTTCTCCAAGGCATATATTGCTCAATTTTGAAGCTATGATCATGTTCTTGGACATTTTGGAAAGATCTTGAAGTCCTCTAACCAATGCCTTTGGTCCCATGTCATTTTGATTTACCAATCTCAAGTTATGGTCTTTGCCTTAAAGTGCCTTTTTGTTGACTTTTGAAAATGACCTATAATGTTGAAATTGATAACTTTTTGTGAGAGCATTTCTTGGACTTGACGTGTGAAGATGAGTTGTAGGAAATGTCATTCTCTTCAAAATGAGCTTTGGATGGGATTTTTCTGATAAACCATGAGGAAGATATGCCCTGGTCAATTTGCAGTTGACTTTTTCAACTGTCCAAAAATAGAAACTTTTGCATCTTGAGACTTTTTGAGCCATGCTTTGAGAATCATGATCAAGAATTGATCAAATGATGTTTGTGGCTTCAAAATAAGATGTTGACCAAAAATTTTGACTTTTGACTGTCAAATGACCATTTTGCCCCTGCAATTGACTGTGAAGCAATTAGGGTTTTTGACTGTGCAATTTGATGCTGTGAGTCTTGAAACTTGACATATGAATGCTTGACAATGTATATAGGCATGTGGGACTTGTTTGGACCCTTGAAAACTTCAATTTCTTTGCAAGAACCAAAACCCTAATTTTGACTGTGTTATGAGGCAATTGGACTATGCAACCCTTGAGTGATTTTGAATCATTTGATCTTGACAAATCTTGAAGAATATGGGAGGGAAAATGTTGGGGTACAACAGTGAGGTGTACCTTAGGATTAGATCATTCTATGTTTTCAATTGTATGCTTTGTTTGCTTTTATATTTGTGGGCTTGCATCGGAGTTTCATAGATCCTAACCTGGATCTGGGGAATACCCTTTTAGGTAGCAATAAGCTGTGAGGGACCTGTCCGACATAGACCGACACGGGTGAAGCAGTAGCTACGTTGGTGTGACACCTTGGTCTATACTGATATCCCTTGTGTTGGAACGAGGAGAATATGGGTCTTCTGAGGAGTCATTAAGCACCAACCGACCTTAGAACCATAAATTGACCCAACTTGGCCATAGAACAGTAGAAGTATGCTACACTCATTGAGGCTAAACTCTCGCGATGGTTCCGGCTGCAAGAAAAGATTGCGAAGCTGGAGTTATGACCGATTGAGGGTAGTCAGTGATATTGAGATCCTCTAGAACCCGATTACTATTTTCTAGGACAGGTCTTAACCAACTGAACTGAAAGAGGGTAGTACCTAAACTTCATGCTGGCCTGAACTCTAAGGGCTGTCTTGTGTGACTTGTGTGCCTTACCATGTTTGACTTTTGTGAATACTTGTGGTGTGCTTTACCATGACATCATACCATCATAACATTGCATGCATCCTGCATAAGGACTAACCCATTTCAAAGACAAGAGGGTTTCATCTTTGCTCTGTTTTGTAGGACATCATGATACCTATGCGAAGGAATACTATCCGGCTCAACTTTGTTCACCCACCTGATTTGCTTAAAGAATTGGTTGATAGGATTCCAAATACTACTTCCTTCATCAAGAGGCATGGTTCTCTTCTCGGTTTAGTCACTTCAAAGTGGGACCAACAGCTGATGAGTGTCCTGACCCAGTTTTATGATCCCCTATACCATTGCTTCACCTTTCAAGACTTCCAGTTGGTCCCTACCCTGGAAGAATTCTCTGATTTGCTTGGTATCCTTGTTTTGGAACAGACTCCATTCACTGGTTGGGAAAAGACTCTTAGGCTTGAGGAGATTGCTGCAGCCCTTCCCTTGACCAACAAAGAGGTAATGGATAACTGGGAGACTAGAAGCGGAGTTAAGGGCTTTTTGGCTAAATTTCTGATTGGTAAAGCTAATAGTTTCTGGAATGACTTAGACTTCAGGGCATACGAAGACATTCTGGCTCTCTTAATCTATGGTCTGGTATTGTTTCCAAATCCTGATACCTTTGTTAATGTCAACGCTATAAGGATCTTCATCTCTCGGAACCCTGTACCCACCCTCTTGGGTGACATCCTGCAACAGCTCTATGCTCGTACTGCCCAAAGACGGGGAACTTTGTGGTGTTGTGCTCCTTTGTTAGTGAGGTGGTTTATTTCGCACCTCCCTAAGTTCGTGCTGAAGAACAAAGAAGGAAAGGGCTGGGCTCATAGGTTAATGTCTCTCACTGATAATGACATCATTTGGACTCTCAGAGGTTTGGATGAGGTAGCTGTTATTGATCATTGCGGAGAGATCCTAATGTTCCATTGATCGGTACCCAGGGAGGAATCTCTTATAATCCATGTTTAGCTCTCCGTCAGTTTGGAAGAGCCAGAAGGGCAGGGCCTCATGAGATGTTGATACCTCATATCAGTTTTGAGTTTCAGGTAGACAGTGACGAGCTGCGTCGTAGATTCATTCGGGCTTGGGATAGAATTCACAAAGCTGACCCACATGAGTTGGGACCGAAGACTTCTCTGCCTATGGAATCCTACTACAAATGGGTATGCATCCGTGCTCAGAAGTTAGGTATGCCATACGAAGCCGTCAGACCTATTATTCTTGAATTTCCTGATAGAGACGGGGTTCCTCCAACTGTTCTCCCTCCTCAGATACCCACTGATGTTGATACACTAAAGAGGTCTTGGGCGCAACTACAGGAAGAACGGGATTCTTATCGAGAAAGGTTCAATGAATAGGAACAGAAGATCCAGAAACTGACCAAGCAATTGGAGAACGAACGGATCCTGAATGATTATATCCGTACTGAGAAGAAGAGGCCATGGGAGCACTGATGGGCCTTGGATGTTTCTTTTACAGCTTTTATTTCCTTTTCAGTATTTTCATTCTTGTAACGCCTAAGGGCAATTTGTTGAACAATTTAAATTCCAAAGTTAAATCTAATAAAGTGTGTTTCCTTTTTGTCTACAAAGTTGAATCCCGATTGTCTTTGAAAACATAAAACATACGCATTTCATGTCATCATATGCATTACAGGTACCCCCTTTTTACAGGTCACTTATCTTCTTCGCTGTTTATTTCAGCAATCATCATGACTTCTGAACCTACTACTGAACAAGCTATCAAGGCCCTCCAGGCCCAGAATGCCCAGTTCCAGGAGTTGGTTATGAGCCTAGCCCAGGGTCAACAGGAGTTGAAGACTCTGATTCTGAAGAAGAAGAAGAAGAAGAGGACTGTTTTATTCAACACTAGATGGAGATTTGGGAATGGACTACAAAATGAGGTTGATCCGACTACTTCCTCTGTAGGGAAAGACAGTCCCCAGGAGAGAAGGGTTCCTAGTCCCGTGGTCTTCGACAACGAGACGGATTACAATGATGAACAGTATCCTCCTACTGAGGATAGGTACAAACAGCTAGAGGACCGCTTAAGTGCTATGGAGATTCAGCATGTGCATGGGTTGGACTTTGGAGACCTAGGCTTATCCTCTGGGGTGGTGATCCCACATAAGTTCAAGGCACCTGCTTTTGCAAAGTACGACGGAGCTTCCTGTCCTAAGCTGCATCTCAGATCATATGTGAGGAAGATCCAACCTTATACAGTTGACAAGAATTTGTGGATCCATTTCTGTCAGGATAGTCTTTCAGGGACTCAACTCGAATGGTTCTATCAGCTGGATGGAGCCAGTATTCGTAACTGGGAGGACTTGGCTACTGCGTTCTATAAGCAGTATCAGTATAATTCCGACCTCGCTCCCACGTGTACCCAACTCCAGGGTATGTCACTGGGGACGGGTGAAGGATTTAAGGAGTATGCTCAAAAGTGGAGAGACCTGGCTGGAAGGGTGCAGCCACCCTTAACTGACCGTGAGCTCGTTGATATGTTCCTCGAGACCCTGTCTGGTCCGTTCTTCAACCATCTGATTGGAAATTCTTCTGCTGGGTTTACAGGTCTGATCTTGACTGGTGAGACAATAAAAGCTGGTATCAAGTCTGGGAAGATACAGAAAGGTGCCTCCTCGAGCACTGAAAAGAAGCTGTTCAAGAAGGAATCTAGTGCTGTCTATGGTTCAAGGAGACAGAATAAACCGGAACGCCGCCAAGCTGTCAACGCGGTGGTAATTTCAAAGCCTGCTGCTGCTCCTCAGCAATATAACCAACAAAGGGGCGAGAGACCTAGAAGGCAGTTTACTCGACTAAGTATGACCTTGTCCCAGATATTGCTGCAACTACTGTCAACCAATCTGGTAACTATAAAATAAGCTCCGAAGGTGGTAAACATAACATCTCCAAAGTACAATCCTAACGCCCGCTGCGCTTATCACTTGGACAGCCCGGGGCATACCATGGATGATTGTTGGGCTCTGAAGAATAAGGTTCAAGACCTTATTGATGCTAAAGAGATAGAGTTCGAGGCGCCTGAAAGGCCCAATGTTGTGACTGCTCCCATGCCCAAGCATAGAGTGAATGTTGTTGAGGAAGACCTGTATGTAGCCTCTGTGGATGAGATTGTTACTCTGTTGTTGAATGTCAAAAGGAACATGTTGCTAGCCGGTTTATTTCCGGGATGTAGTAAAGGTTGCCCTCTATGTTCTGTTTCACCTGCTGGTTGTCCTTTGTTGAAGTCAGGCGTTCAAAACCTGATGGATAATAAAGAGATCTTGTTCGAGAAGATTGTTGTTCCTGCTACCCCTACTGAAGAAGTGTCCATTGTCACTATTTTCAACAATTCTCCCAAGGCTCCCTCAAAGAAGCCTGTCAAAATCATGCCTGCTCAGAAGATTGCACCTATAATTATCACTGTTCCGGGGCCTATCCCCTATACATCTGACAAAGCTGTCCCTTGGCACTATGGGGCAGATGTTTATGTTCTTGGGGTTAAACAAGAGTTTGATACTAGTACCGGCGTCAGCAACATCACTGGGCCTGCCAAAGTCACCCACAGTGGTAGGCTTTTCTCACCTGATATTGCTCCACCAGCTATTCAGAGACCTATTGTCATCACACCTGCAAATGTGCCTATCTCTCTTCCTGATCAAGTTCTTATTTCTACCCCTGCTGTCGAGTCATCTGACGCTCGGGGCAAAGGGATTGCTACTGATATGCCTGCCCAGACGGAGGCACCGAAGACAACCAATGTTGAAGCTTCCAAACAGGAAATGGAAGAGATTCTTAAGATTATCAAGAAGAGTGATTTCAATGTAGTTGAGCAGCTGGGGCACACCCCATCTAAAATTTCTATGCTATCACTGTTGTTGTGTTCAGAAGCCCATGCCAAGGCTTTGATTACCTTCCTGAAGACGGCCCACGTGCCACAAGAGACGTCAGCTGATCAGTTCACCGATTGTGTGGACAACTTAACTGCTGATAATGGTTTGGGTTTCTCCGATGCTGATCTGACTGCTAAGGGGAAGAACCATAACGATGCCCTGCATGTCTCCATTGAATGCAGGGGCACTACTCTTGCCCACGTGCTGGTTGACACTGGTTCCTCGTTGAACGTATTACCCAAGAAAGCTTTAGACAGGTTGGATTGCAAGGGCTTGGAGCTGAAGCCAAGTAACATTGTTGTCCGGGCCTTTGACGGGTCTAAAAGGATGGTACATGGTGAGGTTAATATTCCAATCAGAGTTGGTTCTCAGGTCTTTGATTCAACATTCTATGTGATGGACATTCGGCCGTCCTATTCTTGCCTGCTGGGTCGCCCATGGATCCATAAGGCTGGAGTTGTGACCTCCACACTGCATCAGAAGCTGAAATACCCGGTCAGAGGGAAGATTGTGACAGTTCAGGGGGAGGAAGAGTATATGGTCAGCCACCTCAACTCGTTTCGGTACATAGAGATGGATGGGGAATTTATCGAGACTCCGTTTCAATACTTCGAAGAGGTTCCTCAGACACTGGCATCAGCTGAAACTGTGATTGAAGATTCTCCTTTGAAGATGGCTTCCTTAAAGGATTCCCGGGCTGTTGTTGAGAGGGGTGAGTGTGCAAACTGGGGCCGACTTCCTGATTTCACTCTGAAGACTGACAAGTTTGGTTTGGGTTTCACTGCAAAAGCTCAAAGGGTTGTTCATCGTGCAAGGACTGGAAGACCTCCTGTATTCATCACCAACCCGGGAGTAAATGCTATTGAAGAGGACGTGGAGGAATCTGAATTCGACAGTTGGATCTACCCAACGACCAACGGTGGACCAAGCAACTGGACGGCAAAAGACTTCATACCTATTACTTTTGTCACTCAGTAATGAACTCCTTTGTTTTGAATTTGTAACAGACAATAATTTGAAACCTTATGGCCCGGTGTCTTACCCGGGGCACCGTGGCTTCATTTGTGAGGGCTTTTGTGTGTCATTTTCATATATCATTAATAAAAGCATTGGACGTTTTTTGCATTTCAAATCTTGCGCTCCTTGTCTTTCTTTATTATATATTGCAAAACAGTTATATTTACACACACTCACATACAGGTTCCAATCCACTCTGGATCCCACTGGTAACGACTCTACTACTGCCAGTTATGACTTCGAAAATCCGATCAACTTAGCCTAAGACGAAGGTGAAGATGATTGCGAAGTTCCTGGTGAGCTTGCAAGACTGCTACTCCAGGAAGAGAGAGCCATTCAGCCACATGAAGAGCTAGTGGAAACAGTGAATCTGGGTACTGAGACAGGCAAAAAGGAAGTCAAGATTGGTGCCAATCTGGAGTCTAGTGTGAAACAACGGTTGATTCAGATGCTACATGACTATGTGGAAATCTTTGCCTGGTCTTACGAAGATATGCCTGGGTTGGATACCGACATTGTGGTTCATCACTTGCCTACCAAGGAAGAATGCCCTCCGGTAAAACAGAAGGTCTGCCGTATGCGTCCAGAGATGTCCGAGAAAATCAAAGTTGAGGTTATGAAACAATTTGACGCCGATTTTCTAGCAGTGACTTCTTACTCTCAGTGGGTTGCCAATGTGGTTCCAGTGCCGAAGAAAGATGGTAAGGTCCGAATGTGTGTTGACTACATGGATTTGAACAGGGCGAGCCCCAAGGATGATTTCCCTCTGCCTCACATCGACGTTCTGGTTGACAACACTGCTCAGCATAAGGTATTCTCCTTCATGGACGGTTTCTCTGGTTATAATCAAATCAAGATGGCCCCCGAAGATATGGAGAAGACCACCTTTGTCACTCAGTGGGGCACCTTTTGTTACAAGGTCATGCCTTTTGGGTTGAAAAATGTTGGGGCAACCTACCAACGTGCCATGGTCGCTTTATTTCATGACATGATCCATAATGAGATCGAAGTATACGTCGATGATATGATTGCAAGGTCCCAAACTGAGGAGGAACACCTTGACCATCTACAGAAGCTGTTTGACCGGTTGAAGTTGTACAAGCTGAGGTTGAACCCAAACAAGTGCACCTTCGGGGTAAGATCTGGAAAATTGCTAGGTTTCGTCGTGAGCGACAAAGGTATTCAAGTGGACCCTGCCAAAGTGAAAGCCATACAAGAGATGCCAGTTCCCAAGACAGAGAAGGAGGTCAGAGGCTTTCTAGGACGGCTGAACTACATTGCCCGATTCATCTCACACCTAACTGCTACCTGTGAACCAATCTTCAAGCTACTGAAGAAAGATCAAGTAGTACGTTGGAACGAGGAATGCCAGGCCTCTTTTGAAAGAATCAAAGAGTATCTCCAAGAGCCACCCATTCTTATGCCACCGGTTGAAGGGAGACCTCTAATCTTATACTTGATGGTACTGGACAGCTCAATGGGGTGTGTGCTGGGGCAGCATGACGAGTCTGGTCGAAAAGAGCATGCTATTTATTACCTTAGCAAAAAGTTTACCGACTGTGAGACCCGATACTCACTGCTCGAGAAAACTTGCTGCGCTTTGGTATGGGCTGCTCGCTGGCTGAGATAGTATATGTTGACTCACACTACTCTGTTGATTTCAAAAATGGATCCAATCAAGTACATCTTCGAAAAGCCTGCCTTGTCCGGAAGAATAGCAAGATGGAAGATGATTTTGACTGAATACGACATCCAGTACACGACTCAAAAAGCAATCAAGGGAAGTGTGTTGGCCGACCATTTGGCACATCAGGCAGTGGATGACTACCAGTCCATGAACTTTGAATTTCCAGACGAGAATATCATGGTAGTGACTGATTGTGAAGTACCTTGACCGGATGAAGGACCTGAGGAAGGATCCCGATGGTCTATGCACTTTGATGGAGCCTCAAACGCTTTGGGTAACGGTATCGGCGCCGTGATCATATCTCCAAAGGGCTCTCATACTCCACTTACCGCTCGACTATGTTTCAACTGCACCAACAACATGGCGGAGTATGAAGCATGCATCATGGGTCTTCGAGCTGCAATTGACCTAAGGATCAAGTTTCTGAGTGTCTTCGGAGATTCCTCTCTCGTGATCAGTCAGATCAAAGGTGAGTGGGATACGAAACACCCAAATCTTATTCCTTACAAGGAGTATGTATTGACGTTGATTCCCCACTTCGAGGAGATAACCTTTGAACACTTCCCAAGAGAGGAGAATCAGTTAGCGGACGCGTTAGCTACGATGTCTTCCATGTTCAAAGTCAAATGGGACAACGAGGCTCCCCAGATCATTATTTGGAAATTGGATGAACCTGCACATTGTTGTGATCTTGAGACCGAAGAGGTAACAGAAAAGCCTTGGTATCATGAAGTAAAGAGGTACCTTGAAGCTCAAGAATACCCCGAGGGCGCATCTGTTAATGACAAGAAGTTTCTGAGAAGGTTCGCGGCAAAGTTCTTCCTCAGCAACGACATTCTCTATAAACGAAACCATGATTCAACCTTACTGTGGTGTGTGGATAAAACTGAAGCAGAAAGGATCATGGCAGAGCTACATGAAGGTACCTTCGGAACTCACTCCAGTGGACATACCATGGCAAAGAAAATCCTCCGGGCAGGATACTACTGGTCCACAATAGAAGGTGACTGTTATCAATATTCTCGGATGTGTCACAAGTGCCAGATCTATGCTGATAAGGTGCACGTTCCTCCGGTTCCTCTAAACGTCTTGACAGCACCTTGGCCTTTTGCAATGTGGGGCATTGATATGATCGGCGAGATCAGACCTACGGCATCTAACGGGCATCGCTTCATCCTGGTAGCAATTGATTACTTTACGAAGTGGGTTGAAGCAGCTTCCTTTGCCACCGTAACCAAGAATGTCGTGGCACGGTTCATTCGGCATAACCTGATCTGTCGATATGGTGTACCTGAGAGGATCATTATGGACAATGGTACCAATCTTAATAACAATATGATCACTGAGCTCTGCGAGCAATTCAAGATACAGCACCACAACTCTTCTCCTTACCGACCGAAGATGAGTGGGGCTGTAGAGGCAGCTAATAAGAATATTAAGAAGATTGTGCAGAAGATGACAGTGACCTACAAAGATTGGCACGAGATGTTACCGTTTTCTCTTCATGGGTACCGTACCTCAGCACAAACGTCAATAGGGGCAACACCTTTTTCCTTGGTCTATGGCATGGAGGCAGTCCTGCCTATTGAAGTTCAGATACCCTCTCTCCGGATAATGAAGGATGCAGGTTTGAGCGAAGATGACTAGATCCAGACTCGGCTTGATCAACTAAACCTAATCGACAAAAAGAGACTCACTGCTATTTGTCATGGTCAGACGTACCAAAAACGGATGATCAAGGCATTTAATAAGAAAGTCAAACGACAAGAGTATCAAGTTGGGGATCTGGTAATCAAGCGCATCATTCTACCTCAAGGTGATCCCAGGGGCAAATGGACCCCCACATACAAAGGGCCATTTGTGGTTAAGAATATCTTCTCAGGAGGAGCGATGATTCTAACCACCATGGACGATGACGACCTTCCTCACCCCGCCAATGCAGACATAGTAAAAAGATACTACGCATGATTAAAGACCCGCTAGGTCGACTGGCCTAGGCAAAAATAAGGGCTTCCCGGCGAACCAAAAGGGTTCGGGCAAAAATAAGGGATGAAAATAAAAAAAAATTGTACACCCGGAAAGTCGAAAACCTGAAAAGGCGGCTTGGGAAAAAATGGGTATCCCGGTGGACTGAAAACCCGAAAGGGCATTCCAGGAAAAAATTAGGGATAAGCGTAATACTATGTCTCATTGGATCACCTTGCATCCAAAATTCGGCATCAACTATCAGGCTCAGACGGCACCAATCAATCAGCTTCATCTCCAACAAAGCAGCAAAGTGATGAGACGCTTGAAGACATAAAGGCGATAGCAGAGTTGGAACCCAGTGGGATTTTTCACATAGCTGTTTTGTTTTCCTTTTCACAAATTGTATAAACTCTATTTTGTTCGGCGGCGTTCTCTTACTAGGACGTCAGCCTCTTGTACACAAAACGCCTATTTACAGGCAAATTTCAAAATCAATACAAGCTCATTTTTCAGACAAATTGCCAGTTGTTTTTCCTTTATCTGTTTTGTTTTGCAAAGAACGTCCAATGTTCATTTTTGATATATGCATTTGACATTAATTGCTGATCATAAATATTTGCATGCGAAACAAAGGACTAATTACAGGTGACGTCAGAAACAGTGGCAATAAGAATTGTCTAAGCGATCTAGTTGCTCTGTCCACCACGGTACCAAGGTAAGTTCAGCTGAAGAACATGACCAAGATACCTTCACTTCCAGCAAGTCAGCAATACTCTCCCCAAGCAGAGTTGGCCTCCCATCAGCCTTGAAAAGGCACAGTATCTCCAGCAAGTCAGCAATACTCCCCCCGAGCAGAGTTCGTCTACCATCAGTCCTGAAGAAATTGGGTATCCCCAGTAGATCTTAATATTCTCCAGCGGAGTATACAGATATTTCTCAGCAAGCATCCTCGGCAGTCTTAATATTCCTCAATAAAATATAAGATTGTTCCCCGGCGGAATACGGACACCCCAGTGGAGCCATTTCCCCAGTGCAGTCCAAAAAAAATTTTCCCCAGGAGAGTTGAATCATCTCCCCAGTAGATGCCGGAAGCTTATCACCTGCAGAGTACAAAGGCGCCCCCAGCCATATTCAGAGGTTATTCCCCACCAGAGTCTAATTGGGTTATCCTCGGCAAATGGCAACGGAAAGATCATCCTCAACGAAGTTCTTTCTATCCCCCAGCGGAGTTATCGTTAAAATCCCCAACAGAGCTTATCAACGGAATCCCCAGCGGAGTTGTCATTAAAATCTCAGCGAAGCATCTCTTCCCACAGAGTAATTCCCTGCAGAGTAATCTCTTCGCCATGTTTATTCCCCAATGGAGTCATCTCCTCCTACCGGTTTATTCTTGCAATCATCTTCGTCCATCGTCCCCAGCGGAAACGGAGAATTCAACATCATTCTCCAGCAGCTATCCGAGATTTATTTTCCCCAGCTAAAACATCACATTGTCATGATACATGCATATACGCATCATATCATACAATCTCATTTTGAGAACATCATGCATTTCATACACCATGATACATGCACATACGCATCATATCATACAATCTCATTTTGAGGACATCATGCATTTCATACATCATGACATTGCCTACAACTAACTCTTTACCTTTTCAGGAAAGTATGACCAACAGATAAAAGTCATTACCTTTTGGAGTAGCAGTCACCCAGGCTCCTTCATCATCCCGTTGAGGTAGAAGTCATCAAGATTCCTTCACCATTCCTGCTGAGGTAGTAGTCGTCCAAGATTCCTTCATCATCATGTTGAGGTAGTAATCATCCCAGATTCCTTCATCATCCTGCTGAGGTAGAAGTCGTCCCAGATTCCTTCATCATCCTGTTGAGGTAGTAATCGTCCCAGATTCCTTCATCATCCTGCTGAGGTAGTAATCGTCCCAGATTCCTTCATCATCCTGCTGAGGTAGTAGTCATCCCAGATTCCTTCATCATCCTGCTGAGGTAGTAATCGTCCCAGATTCCTTCATCATCCTGTTGAGGTAGTAATCGTCCCAGATTCCTTCATCATCCTGCTGAGGTAGCAATCGTCTCAGATTCCTTCATCACATCATTATCAACAAAAAAAAACCTTTTTTAGTTCCAGATTAACACCTGTATCTAGCCAGGAAATATCTGTGGACGATTTATTGTAGATCTACACCTGTATCTAGCCAGGAAAGTATCTACATTGAAGAGATTGAAGATCAACACCTGTAACAAGCCAGGAAATTATCTTTCATTCTCAGGTCAGAGGTCTACACCTGTATCCAGCCAGGAAAGCTATCTCGACCAACCTTTTGAAGTTCCAGATCCGATACCTGTATCTAGCCAGGGCATATCTGTGAGCGATTGATTGTAGATCTATACATGTATCTAGCCAGGAAAGTATCTACATGAAGAGATTGAAGATCAACACCTGTAACAGGCCAGGAAATTATCTTTCTTTCTCAAGTCAGAGATCTACACCTATATCCAGCCAGGAAAGCTATCTCGACCAATCTTTTTTTAGTTCCAGATCAACACCTGTATCTAGCCAGGAAATGTCTGTGAGCGTTTGATTGTAGATTCAATACCTATATCTAGCAAGGAAAGTTATCTACGTGAAGAGATTGAAGATCAACACCTGTAACAGGCCAGGAAACTATCTTTCTTTCTCAAGTATGCAAGTTCTCGCTAAGGAATCTCTTACGCGATCGATACCCCTGGATGGCATCTTTAAGCCCATCTCCACAACTATTCATTACATCTCCAAATGGCATCTATAAGCCCATCTTTCTATCCATCATCTCTTCAAATGGCATCTGCAAGCCCATTCCTGACATCACATTGCTGATACTACACCATGCGAGTGCAAATTTCTGGGCACTCTAGTGTTCAATCATCTTCCACCTTCGGATCACGAAAGGCACGCAAGCCAATCTACATCCTCAGGTCTAATAAGATTGAACAGGGGCAACTGTTGTACCCCAAAATTTGCCCTCCCATATTCCTCAAGATATGATCTTCAAATGGTTCAAGATTGCTCAAGGGTGCACAGTCCAAATACCTCATAAGCCAGTCAAAATTAGGGTTTTGGTTCTCTCAAGGAATTTGAGGTTTTCAATGGCTCAATAAAGTCCCATAGGCCTATATACATTGTCAAGCATCTACATGTCAAGTCTCAAGACTCACAATGTCAAATTGCATAGTCAAAAGCTCCATTTGCTTCACAATCAACTGCAGGGGCAAAATGGTCATTTTACAGTCAAAAGTCAAAAAATTTGGTCAACATCTTATTTTGAGTCCACAATCATCATTTGATCAAGTCTTGATCATGATTCCACAAGAATGGCTCAAAAATCATCAAGATGCAAAAAGTTACTATTTTTGGACATTAGAAAAGTCAACTGTATCTTGACCAAGGCATAACTTATTCATGGTTCATCAGAAAAATCCTATCCAATGCTAATTTTGAAGGGGATGACATTTCCTACAATCCATCTTCACATTCCAAGTCCAATAAATGCTCTCACAAAAAGTTATCAATTTCTACATTATAGGTCAATTTCAAAAGTCAACAAAAATGCACTTTAAGTCAAAGACCATAACTTGATATTGGTAAATCCAAATGACATGGGACCAAAGGCATTGGTTAGAGGACTTCAAGACCTTTCCAAAATGTCCAAGAACATGTTCATATGATCAAAATTGAGCAAGATATGCATTGGAGAAGTTGGGAAATTTTTGTGAATTTGCAAAAGTCAACTTTGCTCAAAACACCTTATTTTTGCTAATGGGCCTCAAATTTCTTCTTGAAACTTTATCCATGACTTATGCACGACCCATCAAGCTTAATTGAATTATTTTCTTATTTTTTATTAATTAATTGGATTTTTAATTGATTTTAATTCATTTAATTAATTTAAATTGTAGGGAAATACAAAGATATGATTTTTCAATCTTTTGGTGAAGCAAAGATGACCTAAAAAAGCTGGAAATTTCGTGTGCAAATCAAAGGGACAAGAATCTCCAAGTTTGGCAACTTTCTTCAATCAAAAAGATTCAAAAATATTTGATTTTCAATTAAATATTCCATCATCATTCCATGGATTTTTTGTGCAAGATTTGACCTAAATTCAGTCCTCTATAAATACACAAACTAATCCTAATCATGCATACGTGAATTTGCTGCAGAAAAAGCCATAACCAATTCAAGAAAATTCAAAGAAAACTCAAAACTGTTTTCTGCATTCTAGGGCGAATTAAGGACATTTGTTGATTTCAATACACTGCAGGAGGTTCCCAGAACGATTTGCAATCAATTTCCAGCTTCATGGCTCAAGGAATCACTAGTTACAGGACCACAGTTTGCTTCTTATGTCCAGAATCGTATTGGCTATTTCATGCATAATTAACATGTTTTATTCATTGTTTTGTATTGCTTGAACTCATATAAAGTTGTTGGCATGATTTAATTGAATTGTAATGAAGAGAATCACAAGTTACCGTTGATGAATTCTAGGGTTCTTGAGCTCTAAAATTGGGGCTTTACAGTACAGGAAAAATTAAGCCTTGAGAGACCTATGGTTGAAATCGTTGAGACAAGACAAATCCAAAGCCACCATCGCGAAATATTTATGTAGCCTGTAGGGCTAATCGCTATTATTCGTCATCATGTTTTGTGGGGGTTAAAAACCCCCGCTATCTAACATTATTTTTTACAGGCACAACGAGGACGATGATGAGGTGTTGCTTCATGGTTGGACAATTCAAAATACGCGCGTTTTTGTTTGTTTTTCAGCATATGCGTTGATTTTGATATATTATGATTAATTGTTATTATATTAACAAAAGCAAGCAATTGGCGTAGTGGTTGGTGTGCTGGCTGGAAACCATTGGGACCTGGGTTCGAATCCCAGGTCCCCCAAATATTTGTTTCTATTTTTCTATACATGTTCACATGCAGGCTGGTTTATTCGTTCTTTTTTCTTTCCTTTTTTTAATTTCCATTTAATTCTTTTAATAATAATAATAATTATTATTATTATTTTAATTAACTCAATTAATTATTTTCATAATAAATTCAGAAAACTAATATTTTATTATTATTATTATTTATTAATTTCACTATTAATTTATTATTTTTGTAAATAAATGTAATTAATTAATTTAGTTTTTTTAATTAGGTTAACTTTAATTATTTTCATAACAAAATAAATTAGAATTAGGGTTTTCTTGACAATGTTAATTTCTTTTATTTTATTTCATTAAAAACATAAAAAACTTAAAAAACATTTCTTTTAATTAATTAATTGATTAGTTGCAAAAATAACCAAAAATTCATTCTTTTCTCAAAAAGGGTCAAAACCCTAAGACTTCTCCGATTTAATTTCTCTTCGCGCATATAATTTTTGATCATATTCATGTAACTGCTCCGAGGATGTAATAGCGTAATTAGGACCTTTTTATCGCTTTCTTTATTTTCCCGCAATTTATCTTTTCAAGGGTTATGTTTTTGGCGATGTAAATACCCGACGCCTTATAATAGCGTAGACTTACTTTCCGCAATTTACTTTCCGCAAATTATTAACTGTTAACTATGCATGACAAGACTTGCCTAAAATTAAAATCAACCCGTAGCTCACCATAAAATGTGCAAAGATAATTAAATTGAAACCTGACACACTCGCACATGCCACTCCTAGGGTACGCCTCACTTGGTTGCCTTGACGTGGTCATTGAGTATAGGGTGTTTTAGAGGTCGCCCTCCTATCTAAAGATCCAAGTTGCCTCGAAATGGTTGCCTCGGATAAAAAGGATCTAGGACATTAGGGTTACCTCTAAGGTATCCTACTATTGCTTTAGTGACCACATGTCCCTATAATCGAATTGACCCGAATAACTCCAACGACGGTGCTACCTACTTCTCAATAATGGGATAGTACTGTCTAAAGGACATTTACACAGCTTAATTCCTTTGAGTAGGTAGAGGTTCTAAGGTACTTGCTCTTTCAAAACAAAATAACTTTTCGCACTTACACTTTTTTTTTCAAACAAATACTTCATACACTCTTGAGGACTGATACAAGAGTCAAAATGAAGTTTTCAAACAAACTTTTTTTCAAAAGCCACAAACACAAGAAAAGCAAACATTTTTGAAAACATAGTGAGCAAGTACCTAAGAGCCCGTGGATAACCACGGATAGAAAGGGTGCTAACACCTTCCCTTTCTATAATCTACCTCCCGAACCAAGAAACATCTAGAAAAGGAATTTTGCTGTGCTTTTGTCCTTTCCTTGTTTGAGAAAATAAAAGACGGTGGCGACTCTTGCTTACCGCGACATTTTGCGAAACACAAACGCGAACCAGCATTCCAAAAACAGTCAGTTCTATTTCCACCGATCACAACCACGATATCTGTGTCTAACCCCGACATGTCTTCATAAGACCAGGTAAAGATTTCAACGTATTCATTCAACATCTGTATTAAGCGTTCCTTGACACTTGGTTCCAGATTGGCACCGACTTGTACTTATTTCCTGTCTTCCTCTGTTCCTAAGTTGACAGTTTCCAACAACTCTTCATGAGGCAAGATGGCCCTATCTTCTTGTTGTAGAAGTATGGCTAACTCTCCCGGTACTTCACAATCTTCGTCGTCTTCGTACTCAGCCTGATTGACCAAATCTTCAGAGTTATTGAAGGATACAACAGAATAGTCACCCATGGAATCCGGAGTGGATGGGTACCTGCATTTGTGAGTGTGGGTGTGTGTAAGGGATAGCCATCCTTAAACAAACAAAAATGTAAAAGGAAAGAAAATGAACACAACAGTTTATAAATTAAAAACGTCCAATGATTCATTAAACATGGCATATGATTATGAAGAGAATCAAAACCCTTACAAATGGACCTACATGCCCCGGGCAAGGCATGAGGTGAAAAATAGTGTGTGAATTGTTTAAGAGTAATTATTACAGACCAACAAGAAATGTTCGAAAGATAAATTACTGATTGATGAAAGTAATGGGAACAAAGTCTTTCGCCTCCCAGTTGTGCAATCCCCCTTCAATGGTTGGGAAGATCCAATCTTCAACGTTACCCTCTTCGTCTTCGTCTTCTAAAGCATTGATTCCATGAGGAGAAATCTTGACGGGTGTCTTCTCAATTTTGGAGCGACGCATCGCCTTTTGCCCTGCAGCCGTAAATCCCAACCCAAACTTGTCTGTCTTGTGGGGAAAGTCAGGAAACTGACCCCACACTGTGCTCTTCCCCTCTTTCATTGCAGCCTTTGCGTCTTTCAGAGATGCCATCCTGGCCACCTGCTTGGGTACCTCAGCTACTGCCTTTGCTACTTCCACCTCGGGAGAAACTTCCTCAAAGTGTTGAAAGGGTGTTTCGATGAATTCTCCATCCACTTCCACATACCGAAAGGAATTCAGATGACTGATCATGTACTCCTCCTCACCGTGTACAGTTATGATTTTTCCCTTAACAGGGTATTTCAGCATCTGATTTAGAGAAGAAGTGACTGCCCCAGCATTATGAATCCACGGCCTTCCTAGTAAGCAAGAGTATGATGGGCGGATGTCCATCACATAGAATGTGGAGTGGAACACTTCAGTGCCTACCTTGATGGGAATGACGACCTCCCCATGCACCATTCTTTTAGACCCGTCAAAGGCCCTGACAATGATATTACTTGGTTTCAGCTCCAAGCCTTCACAATCCAACCGGTCCAGAGCCTTCTTAGGCAGCACATTTAGAGAAGAACCGGTATCGACTAAGACATGGGCGAGAGTGGTTCCTCGGCATTCAACTGACACATGCAATGCGTCATTGTGCTTTCTTCCCTTCGGAGTCAGGTCAACGTCAGAGAAACACAAGCTGTTGTCGGCGGTAAGGCTGGCTACACAATCTTGGAATTGATCGGCTGAGGTTTCTTGGGGCACATGGGTTGTCTTCAAAAACCTTATCAAGGCCTTGGCATGAGCCTCCAAATAAAGCAACATGGCCAACATGGAGATCTTCGAGGGGGTTTGCCCCAGTTGCTCTACAACATCATAATCACTTTTCTTTATTATTTTCAAAATCTCCTCCATTTCTTTCTTAGAGGTTTCTGGGATGACCAACGACTGAGCCCTCGTCCTGACGAGCTCTTCTTAGATCCCTTTCCCCTTATCAGCAGCAGCAGGAGAATGGACAGCCACAGGAGTAACAGCTTCTTCAATCATTGGCGTTCTTGCAGATAGTTTTACCGGTGCGGGGATAACCTTGGGAGCAGCTGAGGGTCCAAAGATCGCCTTTGGAGGGGAAATCTCTGGAGAGAAAATTCTTCCACTTCGGGTAATTTTGCTCGTACCGGTAATGTTTCCAATGTCGGCAGTTTCTTCGTCAGAGCTCTCTTCAGTTATCTCAATTTGCTTAACACCGTGGTAGTAGATTTCTCCACCATAATTCCATGGTATTGATTTGTCAGATTTGTATGGGACGGACCCAGGCATGGTTATCTTCAAGGGTACAATCTTCGGAGCGGATGTAATCTTAATAGGCCTTTTGGGGACCTTAGAAAGATTGGCGGAAATGGTTATTATTGAAACTTCATTGATATGAGTTGGAGTAACAGGAGTCTTTTCGAAAAGAATTTGTTGGTTGTCCATTAGGCGTTGGATGCCTATCCTTAGCAATGGACAGTCAATTGGTAGGGAGGAACAAAGGTAGCAATCTTCTTTACAACCTGGGAAAATCCCAGCCTTCAACAGATTCAACTTGATTGTCAGTAGTGGGGTTATCGGATCATCAACAGTAGAAACAAACAGATCTTCTTCAACAACATGGACATTGTGACCATGCTTTGGAATTGGAGCGGAGATTACATTCGGCTTCTCGGGGGCGTCGAACTCAACCTCTTTTGCGTCTATCAAATCCTGAATTTTATTCTTAAGCGCCCAACAATTGTTGGTGTCATGTCCGGCGCTGTCAGAATGATATGCACATTTAGCATTAGCATGATAGTATGGAGATGTGGTGTTAGGGTTTTTCGGTGCCTCCTTTAAACCAGTCAGATTCAACTTCAACAAATGGGGAAGAACTTGTGCAGGCGTCATGTTGATGCAGGTGAACTGCCGTTATGGCCGTTCTACCCGTTGTTGGTTAGGTCTAGACTGATTGTTACGAGGCTGATCATTTGACGAATTTTGAATCATCACGGCCCCTACAGTCGGCCGGCGCTCAGTTCTTCTTAATCCTTTCTGAGAGTATATAACAGTTGCTTCCTTTCTTAGCCGAGAATGGTTTTTTAACAGTTGTGGAGGCAGAGGCATCCCTTTGAATCTTCCCACTCTTAATACCAGCTTCCACCCTTTCGCCAGTCAGAATCAATTCAGTAAACCCTGCAGAAGAGCTCCCAATTAAATGGTTGAAGAAAGGGCCAGATAGGGTCCCCAAGAACATATCAACTAGCTCCCTATCTGAAAGCGGTGGTTGCACCCTTCCGGCCAAGTCGCGTCATTTCTGGGCGTATTCTTTGAATCCCTCATTTGAGGCCATCCCCATACTTTGTAACTGAGTACGGGTTGGCGCCAAGTCAGTGTTATATTGATACTGGCGATAAAAGGCAGATGCCAAATCCTCCCAACTATGCACTTCTGACCTCTCAAGCTGGTAAAACCAATCTAGTTGTGTACCAGACAGGTTGTCCTGGAAGAAGTGTACCCAAAGATTTCTATCGGATGAATGAGGTTGAATTTTTCTGACATACGACCTCAGGTGCATTTTCGGGCAAGACAGACCATCGTATTTTGCAAAAGTTGGCACCTTAAACTTTGGAGGGATCACAATCCCAGCAATCAATCCCAATTCCTCAAAATCTAGCCCGGGAACCCTTTGCAGCTCCATAGCTTCCAGTCTATCTTCTAGGTTTTTGTATTTGTCGTCCGCTGGCGAGTATTGCTGCTCTGAATAATCTTCATCTTCCTCAACCTCTTCTTCTTCAGCCTCAGACTCAGAAGGTAATGCAGCCCCTTTTCCCTTACCGGTCCCCTCATAAGATATGGAGGGGAATTCAAGAACTCTTCTAGCTTTATTCTCAAATCTTCTTCCCAGTGTAGCTACCCCAACTCTTTTCTTCTTCTTTTTTCCTTTTTCTTGCTCTTTACTCCCTAACAGTGCTTTAAGATCCTCCTGACCCTTTGCCAAGGTCATAAGGAGCTGTTGAAACTGCGAGTTTTGTGCCTGCAGATCTTTGACCGTCTGCTCAATATCCATCTTACTGAAATAAACAGCAGAAAGATAAGGAAACCTGGTGTGAAGACCTGTTTATGCATATGATGAATGATATGTTTATTCATGTAATGCATTCAAGGATTTATAAATTCAAAGTTGTTGCAGACAAAAAGAACACACGTCATATTAATAAGAAGAAATTTTGTCAGTACATAAATGCCCCATGAGCCAAATATTACAAAAACTTCTTAAGGCAAAAAGACGTTGCGCATCCTCTTTGGTGCGATGTAAGTGTTGAGGGTCTCCTCCTCGTGAAGTCGGCGGGTAAGCTCCAAAACCTTCTTCTCACTGGCGTAGAAGTTGGCTTCAAAAGTATCCCTTTCTTCCTTGAGTTGGATCCAACTCTTCTGCATTTCCTCCCATGATGTTGGCATGTCAAGATGTAGGATGGTGTATGGAACCTCTCCTTCCTTAACAGGCTCTTTGATCAAAGGGAGAATGAGAGGGTAAGGCATCATAAGACTCTGGGCGCGGGTTCGTACCCACTTGAGGTAAGGCTCAAGAGGGATGGAGTTCTTGTGCCCCAGTGTCTTGCTATCTACCTTGTTAGGCATCCTCCAAGCTCTGATGAATCTTTGGCGAAGTCCTTGCGCATCATTGTCGAAGTCAAAAACTAGGTCAGGAATCAGCATGTCATGAAGGCCATCCCTCCGAGCATATCCAAATTGTCTCAAAGCTAGACAAGGGTTGTAGGTAATTCCTCCCCTAATGCCAAGTAATGGAACATTAGGGAACTCACCACAATGATCGATGATGATGACATTTTCTCTGGACCGAGAACACCAATGTACATCAGAATGTGTGAGGGTCATCAATCGTTGCGACCACCTCAAGCCTTGTTCATTCTTCAAAACTGATTGTGGAAGGTGAGAAATAAACCACCTTGCAAGGAGAGGAGTACAGCACATGAGAACACCTCTCTTCCTCATTGTTCGTGTGTAAAATGAGTGGAGGATGTCCCCAAGCAATGTAGGTATGGGATTCCTGGATATGAAGATCTTGACAGCATTCACATCTATAAGTTGGTCAGGATTTTGGAACAAGACCAACCTATAAATGAGGAGTGCCACAATCTCTTCAAAGGCTTGTAGATCCAAAGAATTCCAACACTCTTGTGCCTTCTCGAACAAGAACTTTGCCAAGAAGCCTTTGACACCACTTCTAGTTTCCCAATGCCCCTTGATGTCAGATAATTGCAAGTGTAGTGCTTGAGCAACATCTTCAGGTTTTGGTTCTTTTTCCGTACCGTTGTAGGGTAGTTGATTAAGAATAGGAATTCTCAGGAGTTGAGAAAATTCCTCCAAAGTAGGCACCAATTGGTAGTCGGGAAAGGTGAAACAGTGGTGAAGGGGGTCAAAGAACTGGAACAACACTTTCACCATGTCTTCTTCAATGCCGGTGTTGACTAGGTTGAGAAGTCTACCATGTATTTCACTGAAGAGAGAACTTTCTGGAATTCTGGATGTAAGCTCCTTGAGTTGAGGAGGGATTCTCACAAGGTTGACTTGGATAGTTTTCCTGCGAAGAATTTCCATGACCTACAAAACAAGAACAAAGATGAAGATCCAAACCCTTGAAATGGTTAGTGGATGCATATGATGCTTTATGATGTTCATGATGTATGCACAAACACATGTACAAGCAAGTCACATAAAACCCTAGTTTCAGGCTTGCATGAGGTTTCATAGGTAAGTACCCTCTTGAGTGTAGTTGGCTTAAAAACCTGTCCTATAAATAGTAACCGGGTTCTAAGGAGCTCAATATCATTGGATTGTTTTCCATGTTCATTGTTTTGGTTTAGCCACTTAACTAGCGACCAAAATATTCCAAGAAAACAACCCTCAATGAGTGTAGTATCGAGTATCTACCAACTTCGGACTGCACCAAAGCCGGTCATCTCACTACCCCTAATAAAAGGCCAAGATGGTCAAGTAAGGTTCTAGGTCATTAGTGCTTGGTGACATCACTCATCGGCCCCGTACTCTCCTTGATTGAACTCAAGGGTTACCGGTACTCACAAATATGTCGCACTAATATAGCTATTGCTTCAACCGTGTCGGTATACCTCGCACAGTTTCCATAACGTTTTGCTATCTATGAATGTTTCCCAAATCCGGGTGTAGGATTTCAAGCCCAAACAAGAGACCAAAATGTAAAGCAATCAAAACAAACAATTAATCATGCAAAAGGGTGATCTAAGCCCTAAGGTTACTCCACTTTTAATTTCTCCCCAGCAGAGTCGCCAGTTCTGTGATACGGTGGGAGAACTGACTTGAGGTTTTGCGTTTGTATTCGCAAATGTTTCAGTTTAGCAAGAGTCGCCACCGACTTTTTATTTTATCCTAAGGAAAGGTTAAAAAGCACAGGAAAAACCTTTGAGATGTTTTCTTGGGTTCGGGGAGTAGATTATAGAAAGGGAAGGTATTAGCACCCTTTCTATCCTTGGTTATCCACGGGTTCTTAGTTACTTGCTTAGATCACTTGCCTTTGCTTTTCAATTGTTTGAAATGGTGCTTTGTGTGTGTGGTTTTGAAAATGTTTTGAAAAAGATGCCTTATCTAGGCAACCATTGTAACAATTCTTGTTTGAATGTTTTACAAAGGTGTTTGTCTTTTTGAAAAGTTGTTTCAATGTTTTTGAAAGTTTGTTTTGAAGTTGTGTTTGTGAAGTGTGTTTTGAAAAATGGCAAGGATTGTTTTGCAAGTTTGGTCAAGTAACCAAGAGCTATCTACCATAAATTTCTCAAAGATCTTTCTCATGTTTTAACCCTTTTAACAGTGTTGTTTCACCATTGTATTTGGTGAACAACCTTGTGTTAGGATGTTAACGGGACGGGCGCGGGTCATCGTTTGAACCATAGAGGCAATAGTGTCAAGTATCTTTGGCAGTTTTCTTAAGGGACTTGATCATTTTTGTTTAGGAAACTTGATAGCGTCATCGAGGGACTATGATCATTTGATTTATTTTTGTTTTTCCAAAGAGACTTAACATGCAACCATGGCCCATTTTTGAAGGCAACAAGTGGAGTAACCCTAAGGGTGCAAGTGTGCATTGTGTTTGTTTTTCATGCATGTTTATCTTGAATTAAGTCAAGCTATTTGTTGGTTTTATTTGCATACAAACCCTAAGTCTAAACATGGCATAATTGAAAGCTTTTAAATGCGGAAATTTAGATGCTAAGCTATTACAACAATGATTATGGGGATGGGGATACAAGTTTGAATTGGGGGATATTTTGACAAGGAAATAAATGCTAAAATTATTACAACCATATCGAATATACAAATTAATATTTGGCAATTAAATAAATACGATTAAATAAATATCAAAATGCAATGTATTATGCAAAAAAAAAGATTTGTTTATGTATGTGAAAAAGGTTTTCATGTTTGAAGTATAAACAAAATAAAAAAAGTCATTTTTTGGTTATTTTTGTTGTTTAGGGCAAAACCCTAATTTTTGAATAAATAGTATTATTTATTAATTATGTACAATATATATATTAATTTATACAAAAATAAAAAAAGAAGTATATTGTAAAAAAAAAGTATTTTTTAGTGTCATATATTAATAAAAATAAAAATGTATTATTTTTATATTTTTATCCTAAGTATTCTAATAAATATAATATACAAGTATTTATATATATATTTACTAAACCTATTAAATATAAAAAGATAAAATTAATTATTTATGTATATAAAAAAAATGTATATTTAAGAAGATATTTTCAAGGTGTAAATAAAAATAATAACTGAAAATAAATATAATTTTTATATTATTTTTTTAGGGTTTTAGTAAAAAGTATTTATATTATTTACATATATATATACTAATAAAATGAAACAAATGCCAAATAAATATATAAAAAAAATGTGGAAAAATATTTTTGGGATTTTTTATGTTTGAACAAAAAATATTAAGCCAGAAACAAAAAGAAAAATGCAAAAATAACAAATATTTCACATAATGGGCCAGGGGGGTGCAAAACTAAAAAAGGGTGCAAAATGTAAGGATGACTCAGGCCCAGCCCAAGCCATCATCTTCAACCTCCAGCTTCTGTTTAAAACAAAAAACGTGCGCCTCTTGTTCCACCTGCTAACTCCTGATTCTTTGATCTTTTGACAAAACTTAAAACATGAAAATTATAGAGCTTGAAGCAACGATTTCAACCATATAAAACACTTGACCTAACTCTAAGAAACCAGGGAGAATTTCATCACCCCCAATTTCTGACCTAATTTTTCTTCAATGTTCATGGCTAAAATTCTCACAGCACGCTTAACATAAATGAAAAGCAATCATATGTATGGCTTCAGGGCTATGAGTAGGACATGTTTCATTCACAATCCTAAGCCTAACTCTTCCTATATTGAGAGATAGAAGTCCATGGATTACCTGTCTTAGCTTGAATCGTGCAGAGCAATGTGGCCAACTTCAATGGAGTTTGAGCTTCTGTATAGCTTGCCTGAGGTCCAAGGATGCTTCCCAAATGCCTAACTTGCTTTGAAACCAACTGTATCGTGCTATGGAAGTCCACCTGCACAGCTTGAAAGTAAAAATGGAAAACGTGGTTAGGGGTGTTACAGCTTGAGTTCAAAGCTTGGGATAGTTTCAGTGGATGATATGGAAGGTGTTTGAAAGGTTTTTAGCCAAAGTGCACGAGTGGATTGAGTTGTGGACCTCAATCTGCAGCAGATGCCTTGTTTTGCAGCAAAATTGTGATTTGGTGAATGAGGAGGTTTTGAGGATGAATGAGTCGTGTCTTAGGTCAGTTGATGGGTATGGAAGCTGTGTACAAAGTTTGCTTAAGCTCTTGTTTGCAGGAAATGAGAGTTGGTTCAGTTTTGCAATGTTTCTTCTATGTGAAGCAAAGAAAGTGTGTTATGTTATGCAAGCCAGTACCATGCCCTAATGTATGCTGCAAGTTAGGCTCTTGATAACTGGGATTTGTGGATTTGATTTGGCTCTAAGATCTGGCCCCATGCCTCAAGGATTTGGTATTTGACATAAAGCATAACTTTATCAAAATGGCATTCTACCTTTTTTCATTTAAGGGTTAATTTTGTGTGTAATGTCCAAATGAACAAAATAATGCATTAGATCAGTGGATTTGCATTCAATTAAGGAGTGTAAAATGGTTTAGAGGCCTGCAAGCTAGCACAAAACAAGCTGATTTGAAAATGCCATTTGCTATGAACATGTATTGGTCATGAACAAAAGTGAGTTTTGGCCAACTTTGAAAATTCGATTCTCTCTAACCACAAGGGTGTTTGATGAGTTCTTAGAAAATTTGGAAAGCTTGGAATGTGTACTACAATCCATCTTTGTAATGAAAATTGAAACTCCAAGTGGAACCATGTGAAAAATGGCCAAGAAGTTGGACAAAAATCCTGCCTAGAATAGGGCAAAATTTCTCTAAGTTAAAAATGTTTTGTACCCTTGTTCCAAAAATCATAACTTGAGATACAAGCTTCCTTTGAGAAAACTTTGTGAATCAAAGTTGTAGATTTTTCAATGGACTACAACTTTCATGTTTCAAGTTTTGTTTGAATCCATTTTCATATTGTTTAAAAAATGGGACAAAGTTAGGAAAAAAATAAGGAAATTTCATAACTTAGAAAAATTCTAAGTTATGAAATTTTCTCATTCTAAACCCTAATTTGCAATTTTGGATTTCTTGATGAACAAGTTTCATAATTTGACATGTCTTGATGAAAAATGAATCTTGACACTTGATTTTGACCAAAAAGTCAAAGTTTGACTTTTCAGTATACAATCAAATTTTGATCAGTTGACTGAAAAATTCATCTGTCAATCCTATGCATTTGAGATCTTTTGAACTTGTTGAATGGGTCAAGACAAATCCATTGAGTCCTTGAGTCCATATGTGAGCTTGGTTTGCCATTGGTTAGGTCAAACAGTCAAAAATTGCCTTTGTGCAGTCAAAACCCTAAAAATGACCATTTTACCCTTTTGGTGATCTGACCAAATTTCTTGTGGAATTGTGATCCAAACTTGATCAAATGGTCCATGTGAGTTCATAATGTTGATGTGGGTCAAATTTCATGAGGTTTGACTGTCAATTGGCCACAGTTGACTTTTTCCCCAATATAGCTGATTTCTAGGTCAACTGTCCAATTGACTGGGCAAAGATTGGAATCAAGGCTTGAAACTTGGTATGGATAAACTTGTAAGTCCAACATGAAGCATGAAAGTCGCTTTGGGCATTTTAGGTCAAAACATCCCTGTGCAAACTCAAACCCTAATTTGGGTCAACAGTGCAAGAAGGGGCCTTGAGCAGAGCAAACCCTAACTTGATCTTGAGTCCCAAGAGTCTTGTGATGAGAAAAATGTTGATGAAATGAGAGGGAAAATTTAGGGGTACAACACCAAGGGTCAATGCCCATTCCCAATTATTTTGTACCATTTATTTTATATTTATTTGAAATAAATCAAAATAAATATGTAAAAAATAGGTAAAAATGGTAAAGCCATACAAAATGAGATTAAGGGTCCTATATAACCTTAGGAAGATATTTGAATCTTAAAAAGTTAGGCCATTGACCCAAAAATTCAAATTTTCTCAATGCACCATTCTTGAAATTTCCAAAAGTTTCCCAACTTGGGTAAGCCATAACTTGCTCAAATTTTATCTCATGATGATTATCTTTTACTTTTTGGAAAGCCCAAGATGTCTACTTTAATCTCTCTTTTTATCAATTTTGCATTTGAAGATGTTATCTTGATGTATAAGGTCTTGGAAAAAAGTGGCTTTTGTTGACTTTTTGAAAATGACCTGTAATGTCTGAGCTCGTATCTCTCAAATGGTGCATTTCTTGATCTTGGGGGATGAAGAGAAGTTGTAGGGAATTGGATTCTCTTCAAAATTATCTTTGGTTGAAAAATTTATGATAAAGTATGAGAAAGTTATGCTTGGTCAAAGTTCAGTTGACTTTTCCTATAGAAACCCTAATTTAGCAATTCTTGACTTTTGATGAATTAGGAGAATTGGAATCATGATCAAACCTTGATCAAATGATGGATATTACTTCAAAATGTTGATGTTGACCAAAAATCTTGAAGTTTGACTGTACATGGGCCACAATTGACTTTTGACCTAGTACAATTGACTTTTCAATACTTGAGCAATTAACTAAGCAAACTTATTGTACAAGGCATGAAATTTGGCATGGATAATCTTGAAGGCATATAAGGACCATGGGAAGAATTTGAGACCTTTGGAGCTCAACCAGCTTGATGAAAATTGAAACCCTAGTTGGGGGTTCATTATCTTAGGAGGAGAATTGTCTGGTCAATTCTTGGTCAACCTTGAGCAGTTGAGAACCTCTAAGAGTATGTCTTGTGTGAGAATGGGGAGGAAAATTTTGGGGTACAACAACCTGAAACCAGCCAGGACAACTATCTCAATGATCGAAGATAAACAAGTTCTAGATTAATACCTGTAACAAGCAAAGAAAACTATCTGTAGACGACCGATTGTAGATTAACACCTGAAACAAGCCAAGAAAACTATCTACATGAGGAGATTGAAGATTAATACCTATAACAAGCCAGGAAAACTATATTTCTTTCTTAGGTCAGAGGTTAATACCTGAAGCCAGACAGGACAACTATCTCAACAATCGACAATTTTCAAGTTCCAGATTAATATTTGTAACAAGCCAAGACAACTATCTGTGAACAGCTAATTGTAGATTAACACCTGAAACCAGACAGGAAAACTATCTACATGACCAAACAAAGCAATATTACACAGGTTTCTTCTCATGATCTCCAGATGCAGTCTAACACAAACTCATCCTGAAGCAGCCCCACACAGGCTCCTTCTCATATATCTCCGGATGCAGACTAACACAAACTCATCCTAAAGCAGCCATACACGGGCTCTTTTTATTACATTTAGAGATAACGGTTAATTTCATTATCCCTAGAAAGTTATTATGAAGCATGGATTTCAACCAGAAAACTGCTAACTTTCATCTCTCCAGTCAAGAGATAACTCCTCAGTAGAGCCTTGGACAACTGAAGCTCCTAGACTATATTCCCCACAGAGTTTTCCTCAAGCAGGAGAACAACAGAAATCAACATTCCACGGCGGACTTCTCCTCAGACAATAGGAACAGGAACCCCCCACAAAGTGACCTCTTATGAAGTCAACATATACTTTGGATGTCATCTTTAAGCCCATCTTCGATGACTCTCTGTCATCTTATCCAAATGGCATATGTAAGCCCATTCCCGACATCATCAACCATCGGTGTTACTTCATGCGAGTGCAAATTTCTGGGCACTCTAGTGTTCAATCATCTTCCACCTTCAGATCACGAAAGGCAGACAAGCTAATCTAAATCCTCAGGTTTAAGAAGATTTAACAGGGGCAACTGTTGTACCCCAAAATTTTCCCTCCCATTTTTACTCAAGACATGATCATTGAGGTTCCCAATTGCTCAAGCATGACCAAGAATTGACCAGATAAATTCTCCTCCTAGGCAATGAATCTCTAATTAGAGTTTCACTTTTCATAAATATGTATGAGCTCCAAAGTTCTCAAATTTTTTCCATTGTCCTAATATGCCTTCAAGATTTTCCATGACAAATTTCATGCCTTGCACTACAAGTTTTCCCAGTCAATTGCTCAAGTGTTTGAAAATTAACTATACTAGGTCAAAAGTCAATTGTGGCCCATATACAGTCAAACTTCAAGATTTTTGGTCAAAATAAACATTTTAAAGTGATATCCATAATTTGAATAAGGGTTGATCATGATTCCTCAAGAAATGCTCATAATCTATCAAAAGTCAAGAATTGCTAAATTAGGATTTCTATAGGAAAAGTCAATTGAACTTTGATCAGGAATAACTTTCATATACTTTATCCATTTTCCCCCAACCAAAGCTCATTTTGAAGAGAATCTCATTCCCTACAAATTCTCTTTTTTCCTCAATTCCAAGAAATGCACCATTTGAAAGATACAAGCTCATACATTACATGTCATTTTTAGAAAGTCAACAAAAGACACTTTTTGTCAAGACCATTTACATCAAGATAAATTTTTTAAATGCAAAGATGATTAAAAGAGAAAGTGTAGAGAAAATATTAGGCTTTCCAAAAAGTCAAATATCATCTTCAAAATACGAAATTTGAGCAAGTTATGAAGTGCACAAGTTGGGCAATTTTCAAGAAAATGCATGAAATCTCAATGGAGCAAATTTGTGATTTAAAGTTATTGGGCCTAACTTTTTGGAGTTCAAATATGTTCATGATGTGTCCAAGGACATCTAAATATATCCATACATTTTATTTATTTATTTATTTGAATTTTTATTTATTTAAATATGAATTAAATCAAATAAAAACTAAATAAAATTGCATAAAACAGTAAATATTGGTTATGGCAATATGGGCTGATGGTTTGAATTATTTTTGGATTCAAAATATCGTGCAAAGGAGGCCAGGTGCATTGCACCTCAAAATGGGCAAGAATTTGCATTTTTGGAACTTTTTTAATGTGTTTGATTTTGGTTTGAAAGAAGGCCATTGTGGGTGGGTTCTTACCATCTTTGCTAGCCCTCTTCTTCCTCTATAAATACAAGACCAAGGCATGAGAAAAAGACACAAAAAAATCATTGCTACAAAGCTCTACAAAATTCTCAGAAATTTCTCAAAGTTGCAAAATTCTTAACCACACTTTCAGGTGCTCTCAAGCAAAACAAAGGATCCGTTCATCTCCCAGAGGCTCCCAAGAGTTGAACTAGGCTCATAACCAAGCCCTTCCACGTCTAAAACTCTCACATCCAATCATACCGGTTTTGGTAAAATTTCTTGAATCTCAAACTGTCTATTCATGTCATATAAATTATTTTTGTGCATTGATATGTGTTTGTGAGATTATTTAGAACAAGTTAGGACGATCACATGTGCAGATGAACACCCTATGTGCAAGATGCCATGGTTAGGGATATAAGATTTTTGAGCTTCGGATTCTATGATACGAGGACTTTTAATCCAAACCCACGATATGCCTCATGGGAGAGATACACATGATTCTGAAGACTTTTCTCCAGCGTCTGGGCTCTCTTGCTAATGGGCCTGGAATTTTGCTTAGCGCATCCCCCCATTTTCTTTACAACATGGCCCATTCTTTTTTTTTTGCTTTAATTATTTATTTTCTTTTCATTTCAATTAATTCTTTTTTATCAAAAAAAAAATCATAAAATCACAAAAAAAATAGATTTAGTTCTTTTCTTTTAATTAATTTTATTTTCATAAATAAATTTAATTTAACTTAATCATATTTTACTATTTATTTCATAGTTAATTTGTAATTAATTTAGACTTAGGTCTTAAATATTAAAATCAAATCATGAAAATACCAAAAATATTTTTCTTAATACTTAGGCTTTTTAGAACATTTGATTTTCTTTCTAAACAATCTCTTCTCATTTTTTTTCTATTTTTCTTTTGTTATTTAAATTCTAGAAAGAATGTATAGGTCGCACATTTGACTTTGTAATAGTTAGTTTATCTTTTCGCTTTTTTTCTAAATATCGTAACTGCTCATGGGATGTAATAGCGTAGGATTTACTTTCCGCACTTTATATTTTATGTACAATATTACTGTTAGTAAATAAGATTGTATGGAAAGACTGAAAACAAAGTGCTAGCAAACCTAATAATAAAGATAAATGAACTGAATTGAATCACTTGCATATGTGCACCTCTAGGATACCCCACTTCGGTTGCCTTCGGATAATAGTCACAACTCTTGAAATGTGAGAGGATTTAGTGACTATCCTCCAGTTTAAAGATAACTAGTCCCACGATGAACCCCTCGATGTTGCCTCGGTTAAAAGTGATCTCTGAATTTTAGGGTGGTTACTAAATCTTCTTGCTAAGATGCCTTCGTGACTGTAACGTCCCTTCGATTGTCCCTTAAACATCTAACGATAGGGCTACCTATTCACTAATAGTAGGATAGCACTGTCTAAAGGATAGGAGGAAAAGAACGAACCTTTTCGTGTATAAGTAGATAGTTCTTAGATGTTATGCTCAAAACAAACTTTTTACACTTACACCTTTCAAAAATAATTTTCAAAAACATTTGCTTTGTCAACACTCTTGAGGACTGATACAAGAGTTAATGTAAAGCAAATCGCCACACTAAGGCATTTTCAAAACAATTTTCAAAACACACAAAGCACAAGTAATTTTTCAAAACATGAGCTAGCATCTAAGAGCCCGTAAAAAACTACGGATGGAAAGGGTGATAACACCTTCCCTTTCTATAATCTACCCCTCTACTCAAAAAATTCTCGAAAAGATCTTTTTCTGTTCTTTTCACCCTTTCCTTAATTTAGATAAAAGAAAAGTCGGTGGCGACTCTTGCTTACTGCAACATTTGCGAACACAAACGTAAAACCAGTATTAACAGTCGGTTCCTCCACCGTATCATACATGTCATACAATAGTGCTTGAAAATAAAACTAAGATCTAAGTACAATTCCTTCAATTGTACTAAATCCACGGTGGAAGATTATGAACTCAAATCTTTGAAACATTATCTGCCAGCTTTCTTTTTCTCAGAACCTACATAAATACCTGGAAAACAACAATAATGATGGGTTGAGATAATAATCTCAGCGAATCCCCCTATCATATGGGTCTGCTCGGCTCTACATGGTTCTTAATCAATTTCTAACTCAAGTCTCCATCTTCGTTACACGTGTAGAACTCACATAATGTAACTAAAACTCGAGTATCTAAGGGATAATCGTAATGTATAGAAACATGTCACTTGAGTGTATTCACTCAATAAATCACTATTCAGATACGATAAACATCTTTCCCTAATCCATATCTACGTCTAGACCAAGGCCTTGGGTCATGGGTATTCGTATGGTTCAACTTTCTTGTGGATATCAAGTTCCCCTGTAGGACTCGAACCCACTTTTAAGAACCATCACTCGTACAAGACTCGAACCCACTTTGAGTATCTTTCACCGTATGGGACTCGAACCCACTTAGGTGTCCACGTATCTATGGGACTCAAACCCACTTATGAGACAACCTCTTCTATGGTCTCAAATCATTTATGAGGTGCGAATCATGGTGCCTACATTCCAACCCCACTCTACATAAGTATCTCAGTTGGGATGTCGTACAATCAAGGGAAACTCTGAATACACGATTAGGTTCTCATATGCTCGTGATTTCTCTCATCACTAAAAAACTCTTAATGGTACTTAGACTATTTGGTTACTATCCTTGGCATTATGGAGCAATGGACTTTTTCTTGGACTTATGATCAGAAACCTTGGCCTATCTTGGAGACTTTGTGATCTTATCTGATTATTTTGTCTGGAGTTCTTGAGGTTTACCTCAAGACATTGGGATGCTTGTTTGTTTTTGTGTGCAGGTTTTTGTGATTACCTCCCTTGTTTGTAATCTGGAATTCACCTATATACAGTCGTTACTCTGCCCAATTTTTGTAAAGACTCAATACATTTGAAGAGGTCTAGTATCTTTGCTTGCTTGGTTTCAATCCAAAGAATGAGAATTCTATCTTGACTCATAATGTCAAGTATTTTCTTCTTGTTGGTTAGATGATTCTTCTCCTTAGCTTTTACCTTATTCTTTAGGATAGTCTCTTCTTCTCCTTCCATTTTCTTTAATTTCAAAAATTTTCTCCCTCCTTTTGAAAACTCTTCTTGTTTCTAAACTTGAACCACTTTCATAATAAACTTGGACCTAGGTCTATGCATTTTCATAAATAAACTTCAATCTATTTAATAATACCTTGACATTTTTGTGAGAAGACTAAAAGTCAATCAATCTCATTTCAAACCATTTTGCCACTTTGGCTTTTATCTGTAAACTTTTCTCAAAAGGTTAGACTCTTGTCAATCCTTGTAGTGATGCAAACAACTATACTTCTACAATATGTAGTGAAGAGAGATATTTTCCACTTGGGTATTGAGTGAGGCATTGTTGATTTTAAAATCCAAGCCATATCCTCCACTTTGAGATGATGCAAATTCTCCTTTCTCATGATTGTGGGTAGTAAGTATGTTTTCCACACGGATAATGACGATGATGTCTTATCTCTTAAAATTAACCAACACACTTGTGTTTCAAACTTTTTAAAGAGGAACTACGTGTACCCTGATCCCCTATTGCACGAAAGGTGGTATGTAGGCACTAAAGGTTTGCGACCGCGGCGGGTGCAAAAATTATAAAAAATATATTTCTTTTCTCACCTCCACCATCCATTTTATATATAACACCTTTTTATAGCCAAAATATACAGATTTTACAAAGAGGTTCTTGCGGAGTACCGTAGATGTTTAGGGTGCTAATACCTTCCCTTTGCATAACCAACCCCCTTACCTTGAATCTTTCCCCCTTTTTTGGGTTATTCGCTCTTTTCCCATTCCTTTGGAAATAATAAAGCGCGGTGGAGATTTTTTATTTTTGATTTGTATAAAGTCTAGTCAATCCAATGGCTTAGTCTTGAACATTTCTACCGCTACACCTACTATTAAGGAGTAGGTAGCCAAATCATTGGAGTTTAAGGAACATTCGAAGGGACAATTACAGTCACAAAAGCAATGGTTAGGAAACCTTAGTAATTACCCTAGAGTCTTAAAGATCTTTCCGAGGCAACATTCGAACGAGTCATTTTTTATCTTTTGGGACTAGAGGACGACCACTAAAATTCCCTATACTTCATGACCGTTTACCGAAGGCAACCAGAGTGGGATAAACCTTAGGAATGAACATGTGCATGTGTTATTTTTCAGTTTATTTATCTTTGCACAATTAGGGTTATCTACCCTTTAATCGTTGATTTATCTTTCGCATACAATCCTATTATCCATACATTTAGGCAGTTTATAGTTGCGGAAATTAAAAAGTGCGAGAAATTAAAGTCCTAACTATTACAAGGCTTTTGGGCAGATACATAAATATTTGACTGAAAATAAAGATGCGGAAATTAAAACCCTAATTAAACTATTACAAATCAGGCACAATTACATCAATATTGAAAAAGTATTATACGGCAAAATTAATTCAGCGCGAGAATAAAGCTTGGAAAAAGTTTAAAATCCTAAAAAAAACCTAATTTGATCATTAAAATATTTTTGGATTTTTTTTGTGAAAAAAATTTGAATTTAACCTAACTTCTAATTGATTTTAATTAAAAATAAATTAAAGTTGAAGAAATTAATTTATCTACAGAAATTAATTTATTAAAAAAAAAAGAACTAACTCTTATTTTTTGTGACCTTTTTGATTTTATGATTTTATAAAAAAAATGATTAATAAAAATAATTAAACTAATTTTAAAAAATAAAATAATAGAATTAAAAGAGAAAAAAGAATAAGCCTGAGGGGGTGTAAGCCCAAATGGGGGTGATGTTGCTGAATTTCTGCCAAGGCCCAGTCTGGTTGGCCAAATACAACGCTGGATCTAGTGTGTTGTGCTTGGAGCGTCCACCATGTGCCTGCATGCTTGAGGCGTTGGATCTGGATGCAGCTTGATCCAATGATGATGACTTGGAGGCCCTATGGTGTGCGCACATATGATGAAAGCCTGGGATCTGTAATGAAATATTAAGAAAAATATTATGTAGGAGGCAGGGATCAAATCCCTGACCTCCTACATACGCGCGTTCTGAAGCCCTTCCTGTTTGTCACTGGGCCAATTGGCCTTTTGATAATAATAATGAATAAAATGTAATATATTCAATTAGTGGCAGTTATTATAACAAATGTGTGCGCTATTTAAACCAACCAGCAGGACATTGCCACCTCATTGTCTTCTTCCTCAGACCATCGTTTTAGGCCTGAACCTTTACCTACGGACTATGTCTGTAGCTATAACCCTGCATCATTCAAAAATTAAATACAAGCGATATAAATCCTAATGGAGACCATGAATCAACTGGGCTTGAAGCCCTGAACACCATGGTATCCATATTTAACCCTAATTTTTCCTGTATCAGGAAGCCCCAAAACGAGTTTGGAAACCCTAAGAATGACATCCTTCAACTCCTGCACTTAAAACTCAATCAAACAATTCAGATATCATCGAAACCTTATAATAAACAAGAATGCATGATTAAATTTCATTGAAAACACATGTATGCATGTAATCGAAAATAAAAAAAAGTTGGAAAACCGAATCCTGTATCTTACGATTCTGGATGTTTTGTGACTTGAGAATGATTGGACTAGCTTCAGAATACGCCCAAGAACGGATTGTTGGCTTTGAAATCGCTTGAATTGGTCTATAGAGAAAGATCCAGTCTGCAATTTTTGACAAGAAATTGAGTTTTTGTTCTTCAGTTTGCACGACCCAATCCTCCTTTTTTTTGCTCTGGGCGTGTTATGTGCTTATATTAGAATGTATTAGGTCAACAAAAACTCATCATATCTTTGCAAATTATGGAGATTTGATTTCATTATTTGCCTTGTATGATTTATTTCTAAAATAGACCAAATTATGATCTTTTTCAATCAATTAGCTCTTGCACGATTTTGATGATTTGTTAGCTATTCATTGACTCATAATATGCTCATAAAATCAAATCTTGGATTTTATTTCATTATTCTACCATTTAAATTGATTTAAATGGATAAAAAATCAAAATAAATAATAAAAATAATAAAATAATAGGTGGATAAGCTTAGGGGTCGTGGGTCCTCTTAGGATCAAGTTTCAACCAAGAAAACATGGGCCCATTTGGAAAAAAAAGTCATTTTGATCAATGTTGACTTCATGCACATTTCCAAAAATTGGTCAACTTTGACAATACATATCTCCCTAAATTTTAACCCTGAGAATGTGTTCTTGGACTTTTTAGAAATCTTAGGTTGTCCTCTAAATAACCTCTTTGATTTCATCTCAATTGGATCTTCCATGTTCATGTAAGAAGCTTTGACCCAAAAGATGTTTTTGTTGACTTTTTGAACTGACCTATAATGTATGAATTTATATCTTTTCATGAGTGCACTTATTGAACTTGAGGACTGAAGATGAGTTGTAGGGAATTGAATCCTCTTCAAAATGAGCATTGTATGGGAAATTTATGATAAAGTATGAGAAAGTTATGCCTGGTCAAAGCTTGGTTGACTTTTCATATATAAACCCTAATTTAGCAACTTTTGAGTTCTGATGAATTTGGGGCATTTCTTGAGGAATCATGATCAACCTTTGATAAAATGATGAATATCACTCCAAAATGTTGATGTTGACCAAAAATATTGAAGTTTGACTGCATGTGACCCACAATTGACTTTTGACCTAACATAATTGGTTTTCAGGCATTTGAGCAGTTGACTGAGCAAACTTCTTGTGTAAGGCATGAAACTTGACATGGATGATCTTGAGAACATATTATGACCATGGAAAAGATTTGAGGCTTTTGGAGCTCACCCGTCTTGATGAAAATGGCAACCCTAGTTGGAGATTCATTGCTTTAGGAGAGAGTTTGTCTGATCAACCCTTGGGCATCCTTGAGCAGATTGAGGGCTTCAATGAGTATATGTTGGGTGATATGAGAGGGAAAATTTTGGGGTACAACAACATCAATACCTATAAAATGAATGGAAAACTATCAAACGATACACTTTATACATGAAAACGCATTATACACAAACTAAACGTATTTAAACACAAATTTAGGTTATTCAACTGATATTAACAACCAAGAGTCGATAAGTGCAACAAAAAGTATATACAAAATAACTACACTTTTGCACTTATCACTCTCTCAATTTTATTTTTCAGTTTTTCTCACTAGTTCTTATAGCCAAATGTTTTTGTGAGGAAAGCTTCATTTGTGAGTGAGATGTTCATTGTAATTCTAGAAGTGTAGCATTGTATAATTTCTCCAAGGATTATTGTTTATACACCTTGGGTGAATATCCTCCATTTAGGAATTATATATGTGGTTCGAAGCTAAAATCGTTAAAAGCTTATGGTTGGAGATTGTGTGATCAGTTCTTACTGTTTCATAAATAGGTTAAAGATCATATATCTTTGAAGATCTTGCCATTGGTTCATGGTTAACTCGATTAAAACCATGATATGTTTTGAGATCAGTCTGGTTAAAATCCCAAGAGGTTATTTGGTTATCCTGTTAAACCAATTGAGCTCAAATATATTTTTGGAACTTGAAGACTAGCCGCTACAAGGTTCATGTTCGTGAAGAGAAGACTAACCACTTCAATCTATAATTGGAAAGGAAGCTTGACCACTTCAATCTCAGTAATTTATTGGAAAAGACACAAACATCCATATCTTTTGTCTTGTATCGTTATGGTTATAGGACAACCATTATTTCCTTGTATAAGGGGTTCGTAAGTCTTTCCTACTTAAAGTTCTCAAATATTAGTGAAAACTCTCAAGGTCAAATCTTAAGAATATGACTAATCGTATTTTATCGAACACCGAACTAACCGTATTTTCTAAAAGTACAATATGTGACAATATCTAATGGTTAAGGGTTGTTAGAAGCATTTAAGATTTGTTATGATGCTTTAGAGTTAATTTGTGCAAGGAGGTGAGAAACTTTATATATAGCATTTGCATAATAAGATTAAATCTCCCTCAACTTCAGAGTTGAAATATTTTATAAGTTTTTAGGCGTAGATCTCAGAACATAAAAAGTAGCAATCGCTTTCAAAAGAGCATAAGAATGAGATTCTTAATCCCCTGTTATCCAAGAGAGTATAGTTAATTTCCCATAATTCTTTCTAAGCATCGTTGTGGATTTGGGACTTGTCACATCCCACATTTCCATGTCGCGGCCTTGTGGGTCCTTCAAAAATATATCATTAGAAAAATACTCCCTCCGGTCTCATTTATAAGAAAAAATTAACTTTTTAGATACATTAAATAAGTAATGTATTTGGACAATATATTGTCCAAATACATTACTTATTCAATGTATATAAAAAATTATTTTTTTCTTATAAATGAGACCGGAGGGATTATATCATTAGAAAAATAAGGGCGAGTGTTATTGAACCATTCCCCTGTTTTATCTCCACTTCCTTAACCATTGTAGTTCTGTTTGTTTCATACACGACACAGACACAGTCAAGCATAGACCAAACTCCTATAGCACCAGACCCACTACCATCATCTTATCTCTGAATACAAACATGATCAAAGAGCTTCTTCATAATGACCCTTCCTCCATTTTCAACCTTCTCAAATCCCACGCACTTTCTCCCACTAACATCCTCAAAGCCAGAGACCTCTTCCACCAAATTCACAAACCCACTTTATCCCATTGGAATCTCATGATCCGTGGTTGGTCCCAAACCGACAACCCCATTGAAGCCATTCGCACTTACAACCTCATGTATAGCCAAGGCTTAATTGGTAATAATCTCACTTACCCTTTTCTCCTCAAGGCATGTGCTCGTATTCCCTATCTTTCCTGCACTAGAATGGTTCATGCCCGTGTTTTGAAACTTGGTTTTGAGTCGGTTCTGTTTGTTTCCAACGCTTTGATTCATGGGTATTCGGTATTTGGTGAACTGGGTTTTGCGCGTAAGGTGTTTGATGAAATGTCTGAACGGGATTTGGTATCTTGGAATTCTTTGATTTGTGGGTATGGTCGGTGTAAGAGGTATAGTGAGGTTTTGGATGTTTTTATAGCAATGCGGATGGATGGTGTGAAGGGTGATGCTGTGACAATGGTGAAAGTTGTTTTGGCTTCTTCTGTTTTGGGTGAGTGGAGTGTTGCTGATGCCATGGTTGAGTATATTGAGGAAAATAAGGTGGAGGTTGATGTTTATTTGGGAAATACATTGATTGATATGTATGGACGGCGCGGCATGGTTGATCTGGCCCGACGAGTATTTGATAGAATGCATGATAGGAATGTGGTTTCTTGGAATGCTATGATCATGGGTTATGGGAAAGCAAGAAACCTGGTTGCTGCAAGGGAACTGTTTGATGACATGCCACAGAGGGATGTAATCTCGTGGACTTCTATGATCACCGGTTACTCTCAAGCAGGTCAGTTTGTAAAGGCAGTGAGGCTTTTCAAAGAAATGATGGAAACTAAGGTGAAGCCGGATAAAGTAACGGTTGCCAGTGTACTCTCTGCGTGTGCTCATATCGGCTCACTTGATGTTGGAGAAGCTGTTCATGACTATATCAGGAAACATGATGTGAAGGCTGATATTTATGTTGGAAATGCTTTGATTGATATGTATTGCAAGTGTGGAGCGGTTGAGAAAGCATTGGCGGCGTTTGAAGAGATGGGGAAGAAGGACTCGGTATCGTGGACATCAGTGATCGCAGGCCTTGCTGTCAATGGTTTTGCAGATTCCGCACTTAATTTATTTTCACTTATGTTGTTGGAAGGTGTTAGGCCTACTCACGGAACCTTTGTTGGAGTTTTGCTGGCATGTGCTCATGCTGGAGTAGTAGATAAGGGGTTGGAATATTTTGAAAGTATGGAAAAAGTTTATGGACTAACACCGGAAATGAAACACTATGGCTGTATTGTAGATCTTTTGAGTCGCTCTGGCGATCTAGAAAGGGCGTATGAGTTCATAATGCGGATGCCTGTGGAACCGGATGTGGTAGTATGGAGGATATTGCTGAGTGCCTCTCAAGTTCATGGAAATCTACCCTTGGCTGAGATTGCCGCAAACAAGCTTCTAGAACTGGATCCTTCTAATAGTGGCAATTATATACTATCCTCTAACACTTATGCAGGATCCAATAGGTGGGGAGATGTTATTAGAATGAGAGGACTGATGGAGGAGAGTAATGTACAGAAACCATCAGGTAGCAGTTCCATAGAAATAAATGTTTCAAACAATTCTCAGGATACATGTTTTGTTGAAGCTCAAGAGAAAACTAAGTTGAACCTTGTGTAGATGAATCATTTATCACTTTATAAAGGAATGGCCTGGAGATTTACACCTGACCCTTGATAGCCTGGTTGTCTTCGGTTTCTCACAGCTCACAAATGTCTTTATATCTGTTGAGAAGGGGTACAAATATAATTTCTTATTGTGGATTAGAGATAAAATTGCTGACAGACAGAGAATTGATCATTCATGGCTGCTGCTAACTCGTACAGCTATGATCATAAATAATAACTCATCAAAGCTGCAGCAAAAAATGGCGCAAACTGATTCCAATAGGTGAGCCATGTAGCAGCTTGAGATAATGATGTTAAAGGACATCATCAAATTCATGGCGCAAAGCTTGTTTAAGCTTCTGCTTTCTATGACAATACCTTTTTATCTTGGGTATTGAAAGGGTAAACACCTTGACTTAGGAAACCCTTTTCCAGCCCCATATTTGGACTTCCAGACATATTTCAACTGTTTGTAACTAGACACTGATGTATCAAGTGGTGTTACAATTAGGACTGTTAAAAAAAACCACAATAAAACCGAACTATAGTTAAATAAACTGAACCATTACTTTCGGTTAAATCAACCGAACCTGTGTTTCATAAACAACTATAGCTGAACCAAACTGCAGTTAACCGAACCCAAACTTACCAAACCAAACTGTACAACAGCTCAAAGAGTTAACTGATCAAATAGTGAACTGAAGAATCCTAAACACCCAAATCAGTGAAGAACACTCAAATCACATCTTGTTTCAGAATCAAACCCATAATTGAAGTTTGCAAACTCACAATTGAAGATTCAAAATCGAAGGTTGCAAACTGTAACATTTTTGCAACAAAACAATGACAGCATCACAAACACTCTCAGTGTTGTGGCTATGCAAATTTTGATGTTCCTTCATCCCAAACCACAATACCTACTGTAATATAGAGAAAAACACTTCTATTTGATTTTGTAGTATACATATAAAATCTTGAGACCATCACAAAATTAGGATTTTTTCGGGATGTTGGAACCGTAGTGGAATTGAAACAATAAAGGTAAACTTCTGCTCTTTGAAGCTTAAAATTGGTTGATTCTGGAGCTGTGAATTATAATTGCCGCAGTGAGATATTCTTACATGCTTGCATACATTGCACAATCAAGGTCTTAGTTGTGTATGTTTACTTACCTTTATGTTTTTCCAATCTATTTACCAGAGTTATGGTTACTGATACAGTTCTGGTGAACAAGTTGGTGTGTCACCAATTTTTCTGACTAGTATTTGTATAAAAGGAAGTTAATATAATTTTGTAATGTTAAGTGTTTATTTTAAAATCAAATTCTTAAAATTTCACCCTACCTAGTTTTCACATTCTTTCTACTTCTCCTTTTCAAATTTCTCAGTCCAAAAAGCTCACTCCAAGCTTCCACCAGATCCCACCACTTCCCATAATAGGAAACCTTCTAAAACTAGGAAACGAACTACACTAATATTTTCAACATTTATCACTCATCATCATGATATGGTTCTCCCGGTCACCACTCACTATTAGGGATATTCAAATCCAAACCAATCTAAATAAAAAATTGAAAACCGATCTAAAAAATTGAAAATTACAAAAAAACTGAAATTTATTGGATGTGTTTAAATGTCATTTTATGAAAACCGATCGGTTTGGATCGAATTTTGGATGAAATTTTCAAAATCGATTCAAACCAAACCGAACCGTATACATATATTTTTATACTTATTTACTTTTTATTAGTATGATATGTAATGTGAATTTATTGTTAGATGATAATAATTTTTTTAATATTATTTATTAGCTTATATAATCTATTTATTTTTATTATTTCAACCATAACCGATCACTCTCATTTTGTAATATTAACTTTTAATATACTATATGTTATATATTATATCAAATCTATGATTTATTAGTAGTTTTATAATATTAATAAAAATATAATATGTAATTTGGATATCCAAAAATCGATTCAAATTAAATCGCATAAAATTGGATCGGATCGGATTGAATTTTTTTTAATATATCATCCAAAATCGAATCGAGTCGTAAATGAATTTATCTTTGGATCGGATGAATTTTTGCTTTAAAACCGATCCAAACCGGACCGCAAACACCCCTACTCACCATCATGCCTTTTATTGAAGCATATGCATGTTGCTAAAATTTTGTTTGGGAGTTTGGTAGGACGGAGAGGTAGGACTTCAAAAAATGGTTTTTTTTTTTAAATATATAGAAAATTTTAACAATTTCCGAAAAAAAATTTTTTGTATAAAATCATAAAAGAATTTTTTTAATTAATACTCTTTTCGTCTCATAAAAAGTGTCTCATTTGTATTTTTTTTCTCTGTTTCAAAATAATTGTCTTTTTACAATACAAACGCAATATTTATTATTATTTTTCCACTACTATATTCTTCATTTATTAATTTTTATTGTATTCAACTACTCTATTAAGTACAATTAATAAGGATATTCTAGTAAATGATATTAATTTTATCATTAAAATCAATACCTCTAATCATTTTCTTAAGAACCACGAATTGCTCAAATATGATACTTTTTATGAGACGGAGGGAGTATTTTTTTAATTTAATTTCATTCATCGCAAATAATAATTTATTTTAAAAGTAAAGCTCTGGCGATTTCCGACAAATAGTAGAGAAGTCTGATACAACGGAGGAGAACTCTGGTGTGCGATTCAGGTTTCATATCTTCAAAGGTTTAATGACAACACGATCTGAAATGGTTTAAATTCCTAGCCTTAGGGTTAGGGATCATTTTCAACTAGGGTTTCGTTGAATCTTTTACACTTTGGAGCAAGGCGAGGGGAAGAGGAAGACCGAAGAAAAATGTGTCCTCACCAACTATCAAACCCTTGGAGCCAGAAAGAAAAACGGATAGTAGTAATCCTACTAAAATCTAAATGATAGAAAACAAGAAACAATCGGAAGACATTGATGAGAAAGAAGAGGGTGCCCTAGAGGATGCTACTGTCCTCAAGGAAGTGCCAAAAGATTTAAAAGGATCTTAAAAGAGACTATGGGTTGATGTTATAAGTGGGAATAAAATTCCTGAAAACGGGCTCACCATCTAATTCATTGCTCTCAGACTTGTGGATGGTGAATTTCAAGTGGAAATTAAAGAGGAGGATGTGGCGGCAGAAATGGATTATTGGGACTCAGCCTTTATCATTTATGCTCTAGGGAAGGATCTTGGTATGTATGTTGTCAAACAATACATGACAAAAGTGTGGAACTTCATCCAATTGCCCAACATGTATTATCATGAAGAATGTTACTTTATCTTAAAATTCAAGACTCTAAATGACAGAGACATGGTACTCATGAAAGGTCCATACACCATACATAACACCCCTATGATTTTTAAGGAGTGTAACTCTAACTTTAATTTGAAAATGGATAGCTTGTGCACTTTACCAATTTGGGTGAATCTACCTCAACACCCTCTTCACCAGTGGGGAGCCAAAAGCTTGGGAAAGATTGGAAGTATTATTGGAAAATCTTTGTTTACTGATGAGTGCACAACCAATAAACTTTGTGTATCATATGCAAGAATATTGGTAGAAGTAGAAATAACAGATAAGCAGAAGGAAAACATACTGATAAAGGACAACAATAGGAAATTGATCAACCAACCAATTGAATTTGAGTGGAAGCCAAAATACTATGAAACATGCCAAAAAGTAGGGCACCAATGTACTAATGAGAATGGTATGAATACTAAAACATGGAGAATCAAGGTAGCTACTGAGAAGGAGGTCAAAACTACAACTAATAAAAAAGAGGTTGAATTAAAGACTCCAACACAACAACTAGTTCATCATTGACACAAGTGACAAATAGTAGGAAAAACAAAGGTAAAAATGTTGCTTCTGAACCTACCAAATTAGATACTATAGCTGAAATAAATTGTCATAATGGATTTGAGACATTAGGGTTTTGGGATAACCCTAGTTCTAGTAACCCCTTAGGGTTATGGTTGTGTCTTGGAATGTTAGGGTGATAAATAACTTAGGTAAGTGCAGAGAGATTTTCTCCCATCTTAGTAGCATGAATCCTGATATGGTCATTTTAGTGGAAACTAGAGTCAAACCTCTTAAAGCTCAGAACATTAGAAATAAAATGGGGGTACAAATGGAAGTTTATAGACAACTATTCTCATCATAATAATGGTAGAGTATGGATTATGTGGTATGAGACTAAATTGAAGGTTGAGTTTTTATCATGTACTGGTCAATTCATTCATTGTGGTCTTCATTACCTTAATGGTTATATTTGGTGTATTGTTGTTTATGCTTTGAATAGTATGGATCAAAGAAGAAAACTCTGGAAGGATATTGAAAAGTTTCATCAGACTGTCAAGGGAGCTTAGTTCATAATGGGTGATTCCAATAATGTCTGTCAGTTTCAGGACATAATTGATGGGAACAAAGTCATTGAAGCCGAGTTTATAGATCTAATTACCATGATGGAATAAAATGATTTGTTTGAGAAAGATAGTGAGTGAAACTATTATACCTGGTTTAATAAACACTCAAATGGACCTATTTACTCTAGAATCGACATAGTGGTGGGAAACATAGAATGGCACACTAAAAACATGAACATTGTCTTGAAAATTATGGATGGTGGGGTGTCTGACCATTCCTTCCTTTGTTTAGAGGAGCAGATAAACAATACCTAAAACAAGTTATTTTAAATTCCAAAACATCATCACTTCAACTGAGGGTTTTCTGGAGGCTGTCAGACAAGATTGGAATCGTGATATTATTGGGTCTGCAATGTGTGTTTTATGGAGGAAGTTGCATAGACTGAAAATAACTATCAAGATGATTAATACTCCTTTTAAAGGCATCAAATCCCAATTAGATAAAGCTAGGGAGAATCTTAAAGCATCCCAAAATGAGCTTATTTTAGATAGAATGAATGTGAAGCTAATTGAAAGAACCAAATCTATTTCTTCAGAGGTGTAATACGATGGGAGAACTGATTTGGATTGTTTTGCGTTTATCGCAATTGTTGTGGTTAGCAAGAGTCGCCACTGACTTTTCTTTTATCCAAAAGGAAAGGTGGAAAAGAACAGGAAAGACCTTTGAGATTATTTCTTGAGTTCGTGGGGTAGATTATGAAAATGAAAGGTGTTAGCACCCTTTTCATCCATAGTTGTCTATAGGCTCTTAGTTGCTTGCTAGATCACTTGCTTTTGTTTGAAAATGTGCTTTGTGGTGGTTTTGAAAGTATTTTGAAAAGGCGCCTTCGTTTAAGCAAATCTTGTAATGGTTCCCGTTCGTAAGAACGTATACAAAGTGTTGGACTTTTGAAAATATTTTATGTTTTGAAAGTTTGTTTTTGAAAGTGTTTGGTGTTTATTTTGAAAATAAGTAAGGATGTTTGTTTTGAAAGTGAGCAAGCAACTAGGAACAATCTACCTACTCAAAAGTCTTTGTTCATTTCTTCCTTCCTTTGATATTGCTATCTTACCATTGATTTGGTGAGAAGCCTTATCTTTGGATGTAAAGGGACATGTATGGGTCATCGTATAGTCATGATAGAAATGTTGTGAGATATCTTAGCATTTCTCTTTGAGGGACTAAGATCATTTGAAAGGCAACATTTGTAGCATCATCGAGGGACTATGATCTTGTATTTTTTATTGTTTTTGCTAAGACATCCCACATGCATAACATGACCATTTTTGTAAGGCAACAAAGTGGAGTTAACCCTAGGGGTGCAAGTGTGCAAGTGTGTTTTATTTATATGCATTGTTTGTCTTGAATTAGGGTTTACTAATTGTTGATTTTAGTCTTTCCATACAAACCCTATTTACTAACATTTATATGAAAGCGATAAATTGCGAAAAGTAAAATTACTACGCTATTACATCATTAGGGGAGGAGGTATACAAATTTACAAATGGGGATTGCAAGAAAATTAAACCTAATTATCTATTACAATCATATTGAATAATGTACAAGAATTGAATAAAAATAATAATGTGTAAGAATGTAAATGGAAAGGAAATGATTTTTGTTTGGATATAATGAAAGGGTTTAGTTTTGACCTAATTAATAAAAATGATTAATTAAAATTAAATTAAATTAAACCTAAACTAATTAAGAAAAGAAATTAAGTTAGAAAGTATTTTTAGGATTTTTTGTGAAAAGGTTTTAAGTTTAATGAAAATAATATGGTAATTAATTAAAAGAAAATCCTAAGTTCCTAAATAAAAATAAACTAAACCTAAGTCTTATTTAATTTGTTTTAAAAAGAATTAAATTTATTTAAGGAAATATTTCAATGTGTAAAAGAAATAATAAAAATTCTAGTTCTAACTGATTTTTAACAAATTAATAAACCTAAGGTATGATGAAAATAAATCATTTTTATATCAAAAATTAATTTAATTTAAATAAAACCTATATCTAATATTTTTATAATTTTTAAATAAAAATGATTAAAAGAAAACAAATAATAAAAATGATAAAAGAAATAAATAGGCCAGGTGTGTGAAAGTGAACATGGGGGTGAAAATGGAGTAAATCTGTTAGGCCCAACCAAGGAGGCCCAAGCGTTGTCTGGTTCAAACAACAAAAAAATGGAAAAATATAAAAAAGGGGCAAAAGGTCTCGCTGGGGTTCGAACCCAGGACCTCCTAAGATGCGCGCACTTCTTGTACCACTAGGGTGGCCTGTTTCATCCGTAAGTTATACAAAAATCAATAAACCTAAAATAAACTAAGTCCATGTTATAACTTCATCTTCAACCTCCAGCCTGAACATCTACAACTTCATCATTTCTCATCCATTTGCAAAAGTGTAAACATCAATCTTGTTCCAAATTTCACAGCGATTCCAGAAATGTAAATTACTAAAACTATAAATCAAAGATGAGCATGAATTTTGAATGGTACCAAATTCTGAATTACTTTTTTCAGAGATTCTAACCTAAAATTCTCTAAGCTCAATCAATATAAATAAAATCTATGGACATGTACATTTTCAGGATAATGATATCTACATTTTATCTTCACAAATCAGAATGAAATGATGCTTGTATGAAGAGATAGAAGTTTGAAAACTTGCCTCTTGCAGCTGGATTCGTGTATGGAGTTTGAGCAACCTTTGAGATGGCCTGATGATTTCTGTAGCTTTCCCGGACCTCCTTGAATGTATTCCAACTTCTACTTTGCTTTAAGAATGGCTGAAACTCCCAACTCAAGTCAAGTTGCAAGCTTCAGTTTTGAAAATGGTGGATAGTGATGGAGGGGTTACAGTCTTGAAACAGGGACTTGGATCACTTGTGTATGATGTATATAAGGTGTTTGGATGGTTAGGAATCAAAACACACGAGTGGAAATGGAGATGGTGATTTTTGGCTCAAAACTGTCAAGTTTGGGCAGATTCAAGGCAGTATGGAGTTTGGCCAGTTTTGGGAAGGATTGAAATCGTGTGTTAGCTTGAAAATGGTTTGTATAGTTATATGAAAAATGTTAGAGGACTTTTACACAACAGATTTCTGAGTTATAGGGTTATGGCTAGATTGCTTGATTTTGAAGAAAAGTGAGAAAATCAAGTTTCAAAGTTTTGTTGCAGCAATGTAGAGTGGTTGAATCACTTTAAACACATTGCTTATGACCTTGTAGATGGAGTGTGATCAGAGGGAACAAGTGAGAGGCTCAAGAATTGACTTTGTGCATAAAAGCCACTCTTCCAAAATGGCAATGTTGCCTTTCTTCCTAAAATGGTATTAAGCATGCGCAATGCATTGAATGCTTGGATTAAAGCTTCTAAAAGATGTGTAGACATTTAAATATTGAGTGAAATGCAAGTTAGAAGCCTGAAAAGTGAGATTTGTACAGCATGCTTGAAGATTGGATCAAATGTTCATCAAGAAAATGGCTTGTAATACAAGAATGAAACTCTAACTTCATGAATTTGATTCTCTTAGCTCAAGTATGATCTAAATGAGTTCTTGGACATTTTAGAAAGCTTGTAACATACCATACAATCTTAATGTTGGACATTTTTGAAAATTAAAATTGGAACTAGGTGAAAAATTGCCATGAAGTTAGATCAAAATCCTGCCTAAACTAGGGCAAAATTTCACTAAGTCTTCAAGTTTCATGAGCATGTCTTCACAAAATCATAACTTGAAATCCAAGCATTTATAGAAAAATTTATGCCCTACAATGTTTTATATATCATTTAGATCTACAACTTTAATGTTAGAAGTTTCCTTTGAATCATCTTGCATCATGGTGAAAATTTGGCTCAAAGTTATGAAAAAAAGTGAATTTTTCAATACACAAAAAATTCTAAGTCTTGGAAATTTGACTTTTCAAAGATGAAATTTGACTTTTCTATTTCTTGATGAAATATTTTCATATTTATACATGTCTTTATGAATTGTAATCTTTGAAACTTGATTTTGATCAAAAAGTCAAAGTTTGACTTTTCAGTGTACAATTGACTTTTCATCAGTTGACTGAAATTCAACTATCAATCAATTGAACTTGAGAAATGTTGAGTCATGTAATTAGGTAAAAATGATGTATTTTAATTCTTGATATCATTTCTTAAACCAATAAGTCATTGATTAGGCCAAAAGTCAACAATTGCACCTTCTCAGTCAAAACCCTAATTTTGACCATTTTGCCCTTTTGATGATCTGATCAAATTTTTTGAGGATTTGTGATCCAAACTTGATCAAATGACATATATGAGTTCATGATGTTGATATGGATCAAAAATAATGAAGTTTGACTGTAAATTGACCACAATTGACTTTTTCCTCAATATAGTTGATTTTAGGTCATCTAATCAATTGACTGAGCAAAAATGTGATCCAAGACTTGAAACTTGGCATGAGCAATCTTGAGTGTCCAAAATGATCCATGAAAGTCATATGGGGCATTAAAAGTCTATTTGTCCTTGTGCAATCTCAAACCCTAATTTTCAGTTATCAGTGCTTAAGGAAGTGTCTTGAGCCGATCAAACCTTGTGTAGTCTTAAATCAATGGAGATCGTAGGAGAGATTTCTTGAGAAATGAGAGGGAAAATTTTGGGATACAACAATAGGTTCTAAGGTTGAGTAACATCGAAGAACATTTTTTGAAACAAATATCAAAAGTGGAATAACTCAAAATTGGTGATGGCAATATGGGTACTTTTATGCCTCCCTTAAAAGTAAGTTGAAGCAAAGTAATATTCTAATCATGCTAAAGGAGGATGGCTCCATCTTAAATAAGAAGGAAGAACTTGAAAACGAAATTATGAGTTTTTACAGCCAATTAGCGGGCACTGCTACCCCCAATCTCAAAGGTATCAATATTGTTTCCGTGAGGGAGGGGAATCAAATAACTGCTAATCAGGGTCATATGTCAGTTGCTAATATTATAGAAGATGAAGTGAAGACTGCCCTTAAAAGCATTAGTGACATCACAACTCCTGGTGTGGATGGCTATGGAGCCAAATTTTTCAAAGTTGCGTGGGATGTAGTTAAAATAGATGTGATAAATATTGTCAAGGAATTCTTTGTTAAGGAGAAGATGGTCAAAGTTATCAATAACATCCTAGTCACCCTCATCTCCAAAACTCCAAATGCTACAATGGTTAAGGAATTTAGACCAATGTCTTGTAGTACCACAATATACAATATCATATCAAAAGTTATGACAAATAGGCTAGGCAAAATGCTGAGAAGTATTATTGATGACATTCAAGCTGCTTTTGTCCCAAGGCTTCACATACATTATCACATCCTCCATGCATATGAGCTCATCAAAGGGTATAGTAAAAAGGTGGCCCTTATAAATGCATGTTACAAATGGACCTCCACAAAGCATATGATACAATGGAGTGGAGTGCTCTTTAATCAATTTTAAGAGAATTGAGCTTCCCGACTCAGTTCATCGGATGGGTGATGTTATTTGTTACTACTATTTCTTATAGGTACAAAATAAATAGAGACCACACCCGTATCCCCAAAGCTAAGAGAGGCCTTAGGCAAGGGGAACCCTTCTCCACCTTGTTGTTTATTATTATGATGGAATATTTACATAGAGTCATGCAAAAGCTAAAGCATAATCATAACTTTAATTTCCATTCCAAATGTGAGAAATTGAAAGTGACTAATTTAAGTTTTGTTGATGACTTACTTATTTTCACCAGAGGAGATCCTACATCCATTGAGCTAGTATTGCAGAGCTTCAAAGAGTTTTCTCAGTCAACTGGCTTGGATGTTAACCCTAACAAATGCAAAGTGTATTTTTGAAATATGGAGGATAGATAGCAGTAGGTAATCCAAAGTATGACTCATTTTTCTGTTGGTTTGTTACCTTTTAGATACTTAGGCATTCCTCTAACAAGTAAAAAAGTGGACTATAAATCAATGTATGGTGATGGCTGATAAGATAGTGGCTACAATTAAGCATTGGAACTCAAGAATTTTGATTTTTGCTAGTAGAAGTCAGCTTATAAAGAGTGTGATGTTTGTTATTGTGAACTATTAGATGCAATGTATCCTTATCCATAAGAAGGTGATTAAATTTGTTGAAGTTGTATGCATAACTTTTTTATGGTCTGGAACTGAAAAAGCGTCTAGGAAGTCCCCTCTAGCTTGGAAAAGGGTTTGTACTCCTAGAAAGCAAGGAGGGCTAAACATTATTTCTCTTCAGGAATGGAACAATGCTTATTTAATGAAGTTTCTTTGGAACTTGAATGGTAAGTCAGTTAGTCTCTAGATTAAGTGGATCCATTGTTACTATATAAAAGGTATTAATAATATAATTATGCATGTAGGGAGCTCTTGCTCTTGGATCATCAAGGCTATTTTAAAATAGAGGTAGATCATAAATCAAATTTTGACATTGAGCAGTTTGATGCATTAGGATAAGTTTAAAACTGGTTGGATGTACCAAGACATCAAAGAGCAGCATCAAGCGGTGATATGGAGGAAGATTATGTATGGGAACAATGATAGGCCTAGGGCTCTTTTAACTCTTTGGATGGAATTTCATGATATGTTAGCCACCAAAGAAAGGATCCATAAGTTTGGTTTTATTGATAACAATCTTTTCATATTTTATAGGCAACCTGAGACATTACAACACCTGCTATTTGACTGTTATGAAGTGAAAGAGATTTGGAAATATGTGCTAAATTATCTTCAAGTCAATCATACCCTCATAGGATGGAATGATGAGTTATCTTGGATAACTAAGCATAGTAAGGGAAAAGGTTCAAAGGTTTCAATTATCAAATGTGCCTTTTTCGAGATAGTATACGAAGTTTAGCTCCTTAGAAATGCCTATTTCTTTGGAAATAATGATAAAAGCAAGAAAATTGGTCTAAAAAGTATTGATAATGTTGTCTGTAGATGTTGGTTAAAACCAAATCTTAGGCATCACTTAAGTAGACTTATGATTACTTAAGTTTCTTTATGCTTGTTATTTTGGCCGACTCGACTATTTGATCGTCTTGTTTGTATTGACTTTTTGGAATTAATAAAGTTTATTTCTTTACAAAAATTAATATTTTTTAATTTTTAGGAGACTATAGTCTGGCTTATTTAAGCCTGACATGGCCATATATATATATATATATATATATATATATATATATATATATATATATATATATATATATATATATATATATATATATATATATATATATATATATATATATACCATGTTGTCTATTTAAAATAATTTGTAAAATAAACTATTTGAAAGACTTAATGTGAAATAGGCTTTCAGGTCTGATCATGATTATAAAAATGTCAGAATAAAAAAAAAGGCCTATAATAGGCCATAGGCTAGACTCAGACCTTAAAAGTTTATCGTAGGCCTGACTCAGGCCTTATAAGGCATGGTCTGGCTTGACCTACTTTCACCTCTACCTACATAACCACACCCTTTTGTTTTAGACGAGATCATTCCTGATGGCTTCAACAATAATGATAACAACTCATTTAACTAGAGAAGACGACATACAATCTATTGGAGACAGAGATAATGTGATAAGTGTTAGACGATGGGGCATATCTAGAGGGGGTGAATAGAGGCGCAAAAAATATTTCTAAATACAAGTCTAGAAATGTATGGTTTTCAAAAACTTTTATGCATAAGCAATTAATTGGATAAGTCGTCTAAAAAAAACTTATTGGAAACTCGGATATGAAAATTAAAATAGATGAATCTTAGAGATGAAATTGACAAATTGATTAATATAAACTCAATACAGCAATCCACTTATTTATTGTTTGACACAATCACTTAGCAATGCTATTTCCAAGGCTAAATAATCAAAGAATAAATATAATTGTTTTAACAAACACTTGACATGCACATGAATTTTCAGAATTCCTCTTTGATTAGTGTTGATATGTAAAACCACTTACAATCAAAATTGATTATAAGCTATATCCACACCTATTTGAAAAACAGATTTTGAGAGAAAAGTTATTACAATTCAATTACTATCACAATGTTATTTGATAAATGATTGACGTAATGAAAGCAATTAAAAGCAGAAAAGTAAAATCACACGAGGAATTTGTCTATACAGTTCCCCACTATCGGCCTCGTGTGTGGGTACGTCTGCGCCTAAAACTCCAACGAAACTTTAGGATAATTTTTATAAGCAAAATGTTTAATACAATAAGAAGAGTTAGAAACAACAATACAAAATTCTTCAATTTGATGTTGATGATTCCTCTTCAACCTTTAATCTTAACCAAGATCAAATCAATCTGATAGATGTAACCTATTCTCCGCTTAAGCTACTTCCTTGAAAGTATTTCAAACATCCCAAGAATCCTTGAAAGGATTTCAACCACCCCAAGGGATCTTTCACTCGAGTAAATCCGATTGCAAACTATCAACACAAGATCACTGATTCTATCACCCAATCCTTGCTACTTCCTCGAAAGGATTTCAAACACCCCAAGGATCTTTGAAAGGATTTCAACCACCCCAAGGGATCTTTCACTCGAGTAAATCCGATTACAAACTATCAAGATAAGATTACTGATTCAATCACCCAATCCTTGCTACTTCCTTGAAAGGATTTCAAACACCCCAAGGATCCTTGAAAGGATTTCAACCACCCTAAGGGATCTTTCACATGAATGAACTTTCAAATGATCTTGCACGAAAACGCCTAAATCAACCAATGATATTGGATGATAAACCCTATGGTTTTTCCGGATGAATACCCCTATAAAATCTCAGCCCAAACCAATTGGAAATCCACAATTCTTCGTCTAGATCACACTCCGATAGAACATCATCACAATGTAATATTGGTGTGTATGCATAGATTGGAAGGTTGAAGATGAAGAGAGAAAGTAGGCTAATTTTATGGTATCATCAAGTTATGAATGACGCATGAATGAGTATTTATAGTTGTGGACAAAATAGGGCAAGAAGGGAAAATTTGGAATAAAAGGAAATTAAAAAATTGACCAAAATAAGTAGAATGTATCGACCTGAAATTCATATGTGTCAACACATACTTTGTGTTTAGGTCGTTTGTGTCAACCTGAAATAATGTTACGAGTCGACCTGAGACAAACAAAGGCTAACAGGCTTATCCATACTAGTAGATGTGTCTACCTGAAAGACAGGTGTGTCGACACATAAAATAGAAAATTCTCCTTGTTAAAAATTCAACCAGTATGTGTTAACCTGTATGAATGCATGAGTCGACTTATGGCTTATAGAGCTTATAGGCTTTAAAACATAACTACATGTGTCGACCTAAAACTCGGGTGTGTCGACACATGTAACGAAAAATGACTCAAAAACTTGGTTTTTAATGACTCAACCTTTTACCATACATTGGGATGACTTCCTTATACATCAATCTATCTTAGAGGCCATGCAATTCTTAGAGAGACACACTTAAACTTGTTTTTTTGACATCATTCAAAACCCTTTCAAATTGAGATAGAGAGGATGTCACTCACAAACTCCCCATTTTTATGATGGAAAAAATGAAATGGTATGCCCTTTATTTCTTTCTAAATTATCCCCCTGAATATGTGCTTACATTCTTGATCATAACATATATCTTCTCCCCTTTGACAACATCAAAAAGAAACAAGGAATATTATGAGAAGTATCATATTCTTTCACCCAAAATGACTAATGAAATTTAATACATCAAACAAAGGTCATTTTGCAAATAATCTAACATAAAATAAGATAAGTCAAACACTTTAAAACAAATCAAGAAGTAGTTCAAATACATAAGCAACAGTAATAAAATATAAGCCAAAAGAAACAAAACAAAATATTGTTCATGAAATGAAAATGCACAATATGATGATTGATGATAGATGATGCAAGACAAAAATATTCCTATCCACTAATTCTCCTTTTTACCACCTCCTTGCCTTTTATAAGTCCTTCCTTTTATGAGCATTTCATCATAAAATGCGGTTGCATCTTCACCTTGGTTCACATAGAATGCGTGAAGACTGTTGATTCTTCCTTACACAATTGCATTTGTACTTATGATATCATCATAAAGATTCTTGAAATGTGCATCAGTTCTGGAGGATTACAATTCCAAGTTAGATTTATGACTATCCATCCTTGCATTCAACATTCTGAATTGCTCATCTTGTGAGTTTTGAAGCTGATTAAGCCACTCTGCAGTTTCTCTATAACGAGCATCTTGCTTATTTACATATTCTGAAGCATTGTGAGAACTTCAGAGTTGTTGTTCATGTAGCTCTTTGAGTTTCCACCTTGGTTATAAGAGCTTCCTCCATCTCTTACGTATGCACTTCTCTGAGCAGTCGAACAATTTTGTTGTAAATCCTCTTTATAGTTGTTTTCTTGAGCAGTTGTTGCATGCAGCCAGATTTCATATGCTTCATGGTCTGCATCAGCCATTGGAATATCACCTTGTGGAGATCTATTGATGTCTTCAGGACCATCATCATTCTCTTCTTCTTTAGCATATTCAAGCTCACCAGGTTCATCATAGTTGTAGTTTCTTCTTTTTGTTTTGAAGGTTTTGTAGTAGTAGACCTCTCTAGTACTATCCTAATGGTATCTCATTAAATTCATTATTTTATTGGAGAATTCCAAGACATGGCTTGGATAATTCATCACCAAGTTAGGAAAACCAATGTTGAAGGAGTTCAAAATTTTTGCTATCATTGATGGATAGCAAAAGGCAGTCCCTTTGTTACAGTCTTTGATAGCAAACATCCTAGTCACAAAATAGTTAGGCCAACTGATATTGATGTTGTTAAGTAGGATATGCACAAGGTGAATTTCATAATTGTCTAATCATGAATATCCCCCACTTTTGGGACGAAGAATATGAGACACAACCCAATGTAGTATCCAAGTTAACCTCTTGAGACTTCCTATAGTGTTTGGAGAATTATCTGTGTTATCACGCAATTCCCTCAATTGTTCATTTGAGTGCATCCTCCATTTAAAGTCTGAATGATAACTTTTATCTCTAACCCACGGTTCATTTCCAACAGTGATGTCAAATAAAGATTTCCACATATCCTTAGTGAAGTTTTAGGTCTTACCACCAATTTCAAAAGAGAAGGTAACATCATTCCTTTCATTAAGCTCGGCATAGAAGATGCAAATCAAATCCTCATTATACTGTTGAGCCAATTGAAGAAAGTAATTGATACCTTAATTATCCAGCCTACTACGAACCTCAGGAATATGTAATTCATCAGCATTTCTTGCCTTGTAGAAGTTTTGTTTGGTAACAAGTCTTCCACGTCATTTGTCATCAAAGAAATCTAGAGTTTCTTCACAAACCAAACTGAAAACATTTTCTGCAACAGTTGACGATGATCTAACCTTTGCTTTTCCATGTCCAGTACCTTTTCCTCTCATTATTTTGGGAGGCATCGTGAATTTTACAGAAACAATCTTGCCTGCAAGGCATTTGATGAAAGTTCCAAACCAAATCAGTTTGATTTTTTAGAATATATGCTACAAGACCTTATGAGAATTATAACGCATGAATGATAAATGCATATAATTTGAGAGTAACAACCAATTTATACTATTATGAATGAAAAGAGATGAAATGCTATGAATGAATGTACCTTAAGTGTGAAAAAACCTTGAATAAAGAGCACCCTTAGAAAAACTTGATCACAATGAAGGCTAGATTAATTTATGGAGTAGATTAAATAAATTTTGATTTGAATATAGAGAGAGGATTCGATTGGGTTTTTGGTGGGTATGGAGGTGAAGTGTTTAGGGTTTGGAACAATAAAGGAGGCAAGAGGGAGTGAGAGGAATATGAAGATATCAGATTTTTGATCTCCTGCGTACATGTGTCGACACCAAATGCTATGCGTCGGTACATCCGACTTATGTGCCGACCTATACTGAACCGTTTAAGAAAGAGGACAAAAGAATTAATTTATGTTTCGACCTGTGCGATTTTTGCATCGACACATACGAGAAAAATTTGACTAGTGACTTGTGAATTATTCTTAATACTTAGACACGTCCATATGGTCTATGTTATGTGATTCATATGCATGAAAATAAAAAATAACTGCATGGTGTTAAAATATAATGCACATAATGAATATATTTTTCATTAAAATCACCATAAGCATGTAGATTGAAATAATCACATATTCAATCAAAAAAATTTGGAGATGAAATTTAACTAAAGAATACACATTATGTAATGAAAAAAATATAAGATTATACAAGAAGTTTAAGGAGAAACGATACAACCTCACCGAACAAGCGAAGCAAAGCACAAGAATTGACATGATGCTCAAGAACATGAGAATCAACTTATAGCTTGTTGTGCAGATAAAAAACTGGAAGAACTCTGACTTCTTTTCACTTTAGATCTTCTGTATAATTAAGATCACTTGATCACGGAGTCACTTGTTTATGTTCTTATTGAACACACTTTATCATATTTCCACAAAGTCAACATGATACAAATGTTTTATTTCAAAATTGTCTTGATGGTATGTCTTCATTGATGCAATATAATACTTTTTTCAGTCAAGACAATTTTTCCTGCAAAAACTTTAACAAGATATACTAGGTACCAAATTTTTATTGGGTCCTTCAGGGTGAGTAACATAGTCACCACACTTAGGTTTCAATTGAGGATAGCCATTTTATCTTAAGATTTTCTTAAGTTTGCAATCCAAAATTTTATGTCCCTTTATGCGACAATGATAACAAGTTATATTTCAAAACGCATTCACTTTATTTTTAATTTTCTTTTCAAAAAGAGTATATTTAGCATAAGGAGGGTTCAAGGATTTATCAAACTTATCTAAGTCTACAACAAGAGTGAATTTTGGTTGTAGAGCTTTAGTCATTTTATTTTTAAACACTTTCACTTATTTTTGCCAAATGTGGCAAGTACCACAACCAAAATTAAATGGATTGTCATCCATTCTATTTCTAATTGATGGAATACCTACAAGGGAGTTCTTTAGAGCTTCAACGCTATTTTCATTTTCTAAAATCTTTGTTTCCAAGTGCGAGGAAATCTTTATATTTGAAGCTAGCATTTTAAAGGCTTCAATGGCTCCCTTGTGTAGTTTTTCAAAGGCTTCAAGTAAGTCAACATGAGAACTTTAATTTAATATGTTATTTTGAAGAGATTTTACCTCACGAATCTTACCCTTTTGATTATGATGATGATGGACATAGTTGCTTTTAGATATTGTTGTTCTTTCCTTGTAATCTTCATGATAGTGGCCTGACAGGCATATCTCATCATACTTGGATGGTTTGAATTTCTTATCTCCTATATCCTTTGAATTTGTTGATAGACACACATTTGCGACATTTGAGCCTTCACTATATTCTTCATCACTTGATGATTCATCATCACTTCCCCAAGCTACATAAAATTTTCTAGATTTACCATGATTATTTGGTTTATCCTCCTTTTTCTTTTTATCATGGTTTGAATCTTTCTTTTTGATCGTTTCTTCCTTTGAAGTTGAACCCTTATCATTTTTATTTTTCATATACTTATGATATATTTTTACAAACAAGATCATTTCTTCGTCTTCCTAAACATGAGAATTGTTACCATCTCTTTCATAATTGTAGTGCTCATGTTTTGACGATTTTGAGCTAGAAGCCATAAGAGCTCTGAACTTCATAACTTCTTCCTTGTGACTTTCCTTATTCTTATTTTTCTTCTCAAGCTTATTCTCATATTTGTCCAAGCAATTGAGCTCTTGCCCGTGTTCTTCAAGTTTACCAAAAAGTGCGGTGAGATCAAGTGTTTCAAGGTTGTTAGCTTCCTTGATCGTGATGACCTTTGGTTGCCAACTCCTAGTAAGACATCTCAAAAATTTATTAGCAGCAATAGCATTGGAAATAGGATTACCTAGTAAGTTCAAACAATTAATAAGATGAGATAATCTCTTTTGCATTTTGGTAATGGTTTCACCATTCCTCATACGAAAGAGTTCAAACTCTTGATGGAGTGTATTAATCCTAGCTTGTTTGACCTCATTAGTTCCCTCATGGGCAACTTGTAGACTATCCCACACAGCCTTAGCGGTTTCACAATGGTAAATATGATAGAACTCATCAACACCAAGTGTGAATACGATGATGTTCTTAGCTTTCCAATCGTAAGACCACTTCTTATTATCATTTTCATCCCGTAGATTTTCCGACATAGGCATAGTAATGCCATCAACATCATATGTCACCATTGTTGGACTATTTTGAATGGTTTCCCAAACACCTTTATCATATGACTTGATATGAATTTGCATACAAGTTTTCCAATAAGTATAATTTTCTCTCGTAAAAATTGAATCTCTCTTACGATCCCCCTTAGGTTCGTAATCCATTTTCTAAAGAGTGTTCTTAAGTCGGAATGAACCAGGCTTTTGATGCCACTTGTTAGACGATGGCGCGTATCTAGAAGGGGGTGAATAGAGGTGAAAAAACTATTTCTAGACACAAATCTAGAAATGTATGGTTTTCAAAAACTTTTGTGTGGAAGCAATTAATTGGATAAGTCGTCTAAAAAAACTTATTGGAAACTCAGATATGCAAATTAAAATAGATGAATTTTAGAGATGAAATTTACAAATTGATTAATATAAACTCAATACAACAATCCACTTATATATTGTTTGAACATGATCACTTTTTAATGCTATTTCCAAGGCTAAACAATCAAAGAACAAATATAATCATTTTATCAAACACTTGGCGTGCACATGAATTTTCAGAATTTCTCTTTGATTAGTGTTGATATGTAAAACCACTTATAATCAAAATTGATTATAAGCTATATCCACACCTATTTCAAAAACAGGTTTTAATAGAAAAACTCTTACAATTCAATTACTATCATTATGCTATTTTATAAACGATTGATATAATGAAAGCAAGTAAAAGTAGAAAAGTAAAAGCACATGAGAAATCGGTCTACACAGTTCCCTATTATCGTCCTTGCGTGTTGGTACGTCTACGCCTAAAATTCCAATGGAACTTTAGGATAATTTTTATAAGAAAAATGTTTAATACAATAAGAAGAGTTAGAAACAACAATACAAAATTCTTCAATTTGATGTTGATGATTCCTCTTTAACCTTTGATCTTAAGCAAGATCAAATCAATCTGATAGATCCAACCTATTCGCTGCTTAAGCTACTTCCTTGAAAGGATTTCAAAAACCCCAAGGATCCTTGAAAGGATTTCAACCACCCCAAGGGATCTTTCACTCAAGTAAATCCAATTGCAAACTATCAACACGGGATCACTGATTCTATCACCCAATCCTTGCTACTTCCTTGAGAGGATTTCAAACACCCCAAGGATCCTTGAAAGGATTTCAACCATCCCAAGGGATCTTTCACATTAATGAACTTTCAAACAATCTTGCACGAAAATACCCCAAATCAACCAATGATCTTGGAGGACAAACCCTATGGTTTTTTCGGATGAAGACCCCTACAAAATCTCAGCCCAAACTAATTGGAAATCCACAATTCTTCATCTAGATCACACTCCGACGGAACATCATCACAATGTAATGTTGGTGTGCATCCATAGATTGGAAGGTTGAAGATGAAGAGAGAAAGTAGGCTAATTTTATGGCATCATCAAGTTGTGAACGATGCATGAATGAGTATTTATAGTTATGGAGAAAATAGGGAAATAAGGACAAATTTGGAATAAAAGGAAATTAAAAAAATTAACCAAAAGAAGCAGAATGTGTCGACCTGGAATTCATATGTGTCGACACATACTTTGTGTTTAGGTCGTACGTGTCGACCTGAAATAATGTTATGAGTCGACCTGAGACAAACAGATGCTAAGAGACTTATCCATGCTAGTATATGTATCCACCTGAAAGATGGGTGTGTCGACACATAAAATAGAAAATTCTCCTTGTTCAAAATTCAATCAGTATGTTTTGACCTGTATGAATGCATGACTCGACTTGTGGCTTATAGAAGCTTACATGCTTTAAAATGTAACTACATGTGTCAACCTAAAACTCGGGCGTATCAACACATGTAACAAAAAATGACTCAAAAACTTGGTTTTTGATGACTCAACCTTTTACTACATTGTGATGACTTCCTTATACGTCAAGCTATCTTAGAGGCCCTGCAATACTTAGAGAGAAACACTTACACTTATATTTTTAACATCATTCAAAACCCTTTCAAATTGAGATTGAGAGGATGTCACTCAAAAAGGAATTATTTGAGTCACATAAATAATTTTCAAGGACTTATTTGGTCCATATTAACAACTTTCATGGACTTATTTGACTCATTTTTAGTTTTGTGCTTTGCTTTCATGGTTATTTTGTTCTTTCTTTATAGTTATTATTGTTTGCACTAAAATAACTAATTCTACATTCCTATCACAAAAGTTATGCATTTCATATATATGGAAGAGCTTCATCAAGTAGTTAAAAGAAATAGAGTTATGAGGTATTGTGTGGCGATGTACAAAACTCACAACTAAACCAAAAACCAAAGCTCAAATGGACACTTAATGGTAAAATATGGAGTTATCTCAACAACATTGATAAAATATCATGGGTGAAGGAAAATTTCATTCATTAGCATTAGTTGGACAATATCACAAACAAAATTTGTTAAGTTTAGAATATAAATATTGAGAAATATAGGGAAAACTCTATTTTGACAATGGTGAAAGATTTAAGGTGTAGCTTGATGAGGAGGATGACATCTCATAAAAGAGTCTTACACACATGCAATAATATATCATTATTGGTTCAACAAAGGAATAATGACAAATTAAAGGTGTAGAACAATAAGTGGACACCTTAAATAATACGTGATAATCAAATTAAGGTTCCAAGACATGGCACAAGCCTTAGGGTGAACTTGGTGTTACGGATATGCATTTTACAAATGTGGTAACTAATAGGCATGCCATGTGTTCATGTCATTGTAGCTATAACACATAAGGTTAAGAAGCTCAAATCTTATGTGCATCAATGGCTCATAATAGAAGCTTTGAATTCTACTTATGTTAACTAGATTCAACCTGTTAACAACCAATAATTTTGGTTAGTTACAAAGCATCCTAAGTCATAACCATCCAATCTCGAAAAAAACCTATTGGTAGACCAAAAAAGCATAGAAGGAAAGGTTCAGTTTCAGAAGATATGTCTGGGATCGGACATTGTAAGGTTAAAATAAGATATGAATTGTTTTCCCAAATAGTGGTAAAGCTTGTCGTTTTGAAAAGACATGCAAATGACCTCCAAAACCAGGATATGTGAAAAGGGAAGGAAAAAAGGTGGCAAATAAGAAAAAAACCACTATGGGGAGTTTATTACAATCTCAACCTCAATCACATAGTTTGTCACAAGTAATAATTTGTCACTTTTACTTCTACATGGTCATTATTTTAATCTAATGTTATATTTATCTTTAGTCACTCTTTTAAAGTTCTAATTATTGGTACATTGGTCTTTCGAATTTAATGGTACTATAATATTTTAAATTTTTAAGTAATTATTAGTACAATTATCTTTTGGGGTTGGTAATTTCATAATATGCGTGATATAATGTATGTATTTCAATAGAACTTCTGATCCCTTAGTTTTAATATAATGGCACTACAATGTATATATAAAGAGGGACTAACATAGCCCAGTTAAAATTTTAAGGGACTAAATATGATTTTTTTCTCTCACAGATTAATTTGAATTTTGCAGTTTTATGAGGGACCAAAATAAGTGTTAATTTGATTCCTTAAAATTCAAAAACTTAAGTTTTGATATTTTTTCATGAATTTTAAAAAAAAATTCAATTCAATTTAAAAAAATTATGGGAACCAAATTGTCTTGTTCCATCGGGAACCAAAAATGGATGCAGTTAGAGAACTAGTGATCTTGAATAGGGGTGTTGATCTTTGTTACGACAATGCATGATGGACCTGCATGGTTAGAACTTCAATGCCGAAGTCAGTTCAAGATTCAAGATGCGTGTAGTAAAAAGTGGAAACCATATAATGTACCTTGCTATTTGTTTGTCAACTGATTTTATAACTTGAGTCAAGTGAAGTGAATTTGAGATGAATTGAGCCTTAATTATTAGGACCTTTGGCTGACCCGAGGATTTTTCAGGCATTGAGTGGGCCGGGGAAGCCTTTAGTAATGCTAGTCGGCTTCTAAGGATATCGCCTAACTAATAGAGAATAAAATGCTTGGAATCAATTGAAAAAAAATTAGTGGGGGACATGAGAAATAAACACTCCCTTACCATCATAATGTTTCATTACCTACTCCCATCGTGTCACCCTAGGGAAGTAGACTAGGGAATAATTTCCCTACTTAGAGCACTTGAGTACTTTTGTCTCTTTGTTCTGATAGATAGAGTGGTATGATCACTAGGGATATTCGCGGTTCAGTTTGAATCGATTTTAAGGCAAAAATTCATTTGATCCAAAGATAAATTTACTCGCGATTCAGTTCAGTTTTGGATGATATATTAAAAAAATCCGATTCGATCCGATCTAATTTAATGCAGTTTAATTTGAATTGGTTTTTGGATATCCAAATTACAAATTATATTTTTATTATTATTATTATTATTATTATTATTATAAAAATACTAATAAATCATAAATTTGATATAATATATAACATATAGTTAATATTATAAAATGAGAATGATTGGTTATGATTGAACAAAATGAAATAATAATAAAAAATTAGACCAAGCTAATAAATAGTATTAAAAAAATAATTATCATCTAATAATAAATTCATGTAATATATCATACTAATAAAAAATAAATATGTATACAAATATATAAGTGCAGTTCGGTTTGGTTTGGATTAATTTTGAAAAACGAATCCAAAATTCGATCCGAACCGTACAGTTTTTAGAAAATGACATCCAAACACATCTAATAAACTTCAATTTTTTGCGGTTTTTGTTTTTTTGGATCGGTTTGCGGTTTTTATTTTGATTGGTTTGGATTTGAACACCTCTAGTGATGACTATCCTTGGATTGGTATTTTTCCTTTGATTTGGATCGTTGATATCTAATTAATTTTTTCATAAGAAATGAGTTTTCCTCTAGGGTTCCATTTGCTCATTTGTAGTCCTCTCTTCTTGGGCTATTATTTGTTGCCTTCCTTACTCTAACTTTAAGTATCCATCATGACCCCCTTTCTTTTTACATAGGTATATTGTTTCTCCCTCCTTTAAGGGAAAGAGCTTCTTCCCCCTTTGAGATCTAAGGGGTCAATCCTTTACTACGAACTTGTCGCCACTAACTCATTGAATCTGTTTGTAATGCATGTATTTATTTATTATTAATCAAAACCACCATTTATATAAATTAGTATGTTTAATAGTTATTTTAGTTCATGTATTTTCCTAAAATTCATGAATTTAATTAACTACCCACCATTTATAAGTTAACAAACTACACTTTTAATGAATTTTACTTATTTATTTATTATTTGTTTTATTTAATTATTTCATTTATTTTTTGTGTAATTTTTTCCTATTTTTTTATTTTTTATTATTTTATTTTCCAAAAAATTTATAATAAAAATTGTAGATTCAATTATGGAATGTTTTTGAAATTTATTTTAACATTTTTTGTATTATTAATAAAACTTATTATTCCTATAATTTAAGGTGTTTTATGTCGGCCAAAGATTCAAGAAAGAAGACCCAATTGTAAGATCCAATTTGAAATACTGGCGGAGCAGATATATAAATAGGTAGGACATTGTCAATGGTAAGACACATGATCCTAGTTACTAGTACATTTCCTGCTGTTTAATCTAATCGGAGGACCCCATGAACTACACATTGTTGTACCCAAAAATTTTCCCTCTCACTTATCAAGAATTTGCTCACAAGATCTCCTTTGGCTCAAGACTACACTAGGGTTGATCAACTCAAGACACCTCCTTAAGCACTGATGACCAAAATTAGGGTTTGAGATTGCACAAGGATTTTTGAACTTCCAATGCCCCATATGACTTTCATGGATCATTATGGACCCCCCAAGATAACTCATGTCAATTTTCAAGCCTTGGATCACACTTTTGCTCAGTCAATTGAGCAATTGACCTAAAAATCAGTTGTATTAGGGAAAAAGTCAACGATGGCCAATTTACAATCAAACTTCATAATTTTTGATCCACATCAACATTTTAAACTCATATGTATCATTTTATCAAGTTTGGACCATAATTCCTCAAGAAATTTGATCAAATCTTCAAAAGGGCAAAATGGTCAAAATGAGGGTTTTGATTGAGAAAGGGCAATTTCTGATTTTTGACCTAGCAAATGATCAATTGGTTTAAGGCATGATCTCAAGAGTCCAATTTCATCATTTTTACCTAATGACATGGCTCAAAACATTGCAAGTCCAATAGATTGACAGATGAATTTTGCAGTCAACTGATCAAAAGTCAATTGTATAATGAAAAGTCAAACTTTGACTTTTTGGTCAAAATCAAATGTCAAAGATCACAATTCATCAAATCATGTCAAAATATGAAACTTATTCATCAAGAAATCAAAAATTCAAAATTTCATTTTGAAAAGTGAAAATTTCTAAACTTAGAAATTTTTCTAAGTGTTGGAAATTTCTTATTTTTTCACAACTTTGAGCAAAATTTTCACCATGATGCAAGATGATTCAAGAGAAACTTCCAACATGAAAGTTGTATATCTCCATTAAATATACAACTTTTCTTTACACAACTTCTCCCAAACTTTCTTGGATCTCAAGTTATAATTTTAAGAACATGTGGTCATGAAACAAAACACTTAGTGAAATTTTGCCCTAATTTGGTCAGGATTTTGACCCAACTTCATGGAACTTTTTCATATAGTTCCAAGTGGAATCTTCAAAAGAAATTCAAATATTAGTTGTAGATCACACTTCAAGCTTTCCAAAATGTCCAAGAACTCCTTGAGATCATTTTTGAGTAGGGAGAATCGAAGAGATGAAGTTAGGGTTTTATCACTTGAATTACAAGGCATTTTGTGATGAACAAAATTTAAATTCAAAGTTATGCTGCATAAAATCTAATTTGCAGGCCTCAAACTTGTTAGGCACTCCATAATTAATTGCTTGCATAGCTGTTAGATGTCTCATTTCAAGCACTCAATGCAAGACCATGCTTTATATCCAATTTGGGAAGAAAGTGCACATTGCCATTTTGATAAAGTGACTTTTTGTACAAAACTTATTCTTGAGCCTTGCACTTGTTCTCTTCTGATCATACAAGTCCTATAACTCATAAGAAAATTGTTAGACACTTACAATCACTCAGCCCATGCTTGTACCTCCTCTTGAAACTTGTTTTCCCATTTTTCTTAAAAATCAAGTAACCTAGCAATTAGCTGAAAACTTGTACTTCTGATTGCCCAAAGCTCTCAAAAACTTTTTCTTATACATACACAAACCATTTGCCACAAATCACACACATACTTGACCCCTAAAAACATCAAGAGCTCAAAAACACATCTCATACCTCCATTTTTACATAAACTGACCAAAAACTTGAAACTCATAACTCCCTTGTGCGTTTTCAAGCCTTTTGGTTCCTAAAGCTTCTAAACATCATTTAGAACTGATCTCACACCCTGTTACAAGACTGTAACACCATCCTCCATTTTTAAAAATAGAGATTTGCACTTGGACTTCTCTAGAACTCCTCAGGTACTTTCAGCTCAAGCTAAGCATCCCATTAGCTTCCTGGAAACTTGAGGAAGCTAACCCAATCATTGGAACTCACTGAAAGCTTCTCAAACTCCAAACCCGATACCCTCTTGCAAGGTAAGTTTTCTAACTTTAGAACTTTTCATACAGGCATCATCAATGATTTATTTGTGAATGAAACATGTAGATATCATTGCCCTAAAGCTAACCATGTCCATAGTTTCCATTAATTTTGCTTGAGCTTAGAGAATTTTAAGATTGAAGTTTCTTAGATTTTTAGGGTTCAGATTAGGGCCATTGAAATTCATGTTTGTCTTTGATCTATAGTTTTAATGCTTTACATTTCTGAAACTGTGAGGAAATTTGCTACAAGTTTCATGTTTACAGTTTTCATTTTTGTTGAGATTTGAGCAAGTTATAGAGCTTCTGGCTGAGCATGAGGTTGAAGATGAAGTTGGCCTCAGGAACATGTTTACCTTATGTATTTATTGTTTGATTTATATAAGCAGATGTATAGCCACCCCAGTGGTAGAAGCGCACGCCTGTAACCTAAGGGACCTGGGTTCGAGCCCCAGTGGTACCCTTTTGATTTTTTTTCTCATATTTTTTGCATTCTGACTCTTTTTTGGCAGGCGCTGGGCTTCATCTTTGGGCCTCATGTTTTTTTTTGCTATTTCTCACCCCTTGCAGGCTATCAACACCCATGGCCCAGTTTTTATTTTCTTTTCTTATTCTTATCTTATTTATTTTCTTAATTATTTTTCTAATATTAAAAAAATCATAAAAAATATAAAAATAATAGATTTGTATTTTGACATAGTTTATTTATTTTTTCTCACAAAAAAATCATTTCATTTAATCAATACTTCATTTATTTTACTAATTATCTTTGTAAAGTTAATTAAAAATAGGTTTTAGTTATTTTCTTTTACACTAATTTAAATATATTATTTTAATATAAAAAAGGCCAAAAATATTTTATAACACTATAATTATTTTCAAGACAAAAATACCAAAAAAATACTTTTCTTATAAACTTAATTTCTTTTTTTTAATCAATTAATATATTTAGAGTTTTATTTAAAAATATTTTCTTAGTAAATTTAGGTTTTATTTTTAATTAATTATTTTCTTCTAGCTAATTAGGTTAAAAATCAAAACCCCTTTTCTCATGAAAAATCAAACAAATATCTATTTTCTTTGCATTTACATTCTTGCATATTTATCTATTTTTGTACATTTATTTATTCAATTCTTGTACCAATTCAATATGGTTGTAATAGATTAATTAGGTTTATTTTCTTGCAATCCCCATTTACAATTTGTACACCCCCTCCCACAAGTATTGTAATAGCGTAGTAACTTTAAATTTCGCAATTTATCGCTTTATATATAACATGCTAGTAATTAGGGTTTGTATGGAAAGACTAAAATCAATACTTAGAAAACCCTAATTCAAGACAAAATCAAGCATGAAAACAATACTTGCACACAAGCACCCCCTAGGGTAAATCCACTTGGTTGCCTTTACAAAATGGCCATATTACGCATGTGAGGTATCTTAACAAAAACAAAGCAAAATACAAGATCATAGTCCCTCGACGACGCTATCTAAGTTGCCTTTCAAATGATCTTAGTCCTTAAAAGAGAATGCTAATATACCTTGCAACATTGCTAATTATGGTTATACGATGACCCACGCCTGTCCCGTTTACATCCAAAGATAGGGTTACTTACCAAATCAATGGTAAAATAACAATGTCAAAGGAAAGAGGAAATAAACATGAAAGACTTTTGAGTAGGTAGAATGCTCCTAGTTACTTGCTCAATTTCAAAACAAAACATCCTTTCTAGTTTTCAAAACAAACACCTACACTTTCAAAACCTCTTACAAAACTTGAAAACATTTTCAAAAGATCAACATCTTTGTATACATTCTTACGAACGAGAATCATTATAAAGATTGCCTAAACAATGACCTCTTTACAAAATACTTTCAAAAACCACACAAAATATAATTTCAAACAAAAGCAAGTGATCTAGAAAGTAACTAAGAGCCCATGGAAAACCATGGATGAAAAGGGTTCTAATACCTTCCCTTTTCATAATCTACCCCCCGAACACAAGAAATAATCGCAAAGGTCTTTCCTGTGCTTTTTCACCTTTCCTTTTGGATAAAGAAAAGTCGGTGGCGACTCTTGCTAATCACAACATTTGTGATAAAACGCAAAACCTTCAAGTCAATTCTCCGACCGTATCACAAAACTGGTGACTCTGCTGGGGAGAATTCTAAAAGTGGGGTTACCTTAGGGTTAGATCATATTTACTTGTTTTCATTGTTTGACTTGTATGCTTTACATTATGGTTCTTTGTTTGGGTTTGAATCCTCTACCTGGATTTGGATACCTTATAGGTAAGTAGCAATACATTATGGAAACTATGCAGGGTATACCGACATGGTCTAAGCAATAACTACGTTAGTGCGACATATTTGTGGGTACCGGTAGCCCTTGAATTAATCAAGGAGAATACGGGGCCGCTGAGTGATGTCATGAAGCACTAATGAACTTTTAGAACCTTTACTTGACCAACTTGGCCATTAGAACGTAGTGAGATGACCAACTTTGGTGCAGTCCGAAGTTGGTAGATACTCGATACTACACTCATTGAGGTTTGGTTCTTTGGGATATTTCAGTTGCCATTAAAGAGGCTTATGCTGAAACAATGACCAATGAAACAAACCAGTGATATTGAGCTCCTTAGAATCCGATTACTATTGCTAGGACAGGTTTTAAGCCAACTAAACTTCAAGAGGGTACTTACTTATAAAAGTCCACGCAAGCCTAAACCTAAGGACTTGTTTGCTTTGCTTGTGTATATTTACTTGTACATAACATCATGAACATCATAACGTCATACTCATTCACTAACCATTTCAAGGATCTTGGGATTTATCTTTGTTCTGTTTTGTAGGACATGGATTCTATTCGCAGGAAAACCATTCAAGTTAATCTTGTAAGGATCCCTCCACAACTTAAGGAGCTAGCTTCAAGGATTCCTGAAAATTCTCCATTTACCAAGAGACACGGTCGCCTACTCAACTCGGTCACTTCCAACACTGATGAAGACATGGTGAAGATGCTCTTTCAGTTCTTTGATCCTTTACACCACTGCTTCACATTCCATGATTATCAACTTGTGCCAACTTTGGAATAATTCTCCCAACTCTAGAGGATTCCCATTCTCAATCAACTACCTTTCAACGGTACGGAAAGAGACCCAAAGCCAGAAGAGATCGCTCAAGCTTTACACTTGCAATCATTTTATGTCATAACTAATTGGGAAACAAGGAGTGGTGTCAAGGGTTTCCTAGCAAAATTCTTGTTTGAGAAAGCCTAAAACTGTTGGAACTCCTTGGATTTGCAACCCTTTGAGGAAATTGTGGCTCTCCTCATCTATGGGATGGTTTTGTTTCCAAATCTTGACCAACTCATAGATGTGAACACCGTCAAAATCTTCATATTCCGCAACCCGATGCCTACTTTGCTAGGAGACATCCTACATTCTTTTCACACTCGCACTATGAGGAAAAGAGGTGTCCTTATGCGTTGCACTCTCTCTTGGCAAGATGGTTTATTTCGCATCTTCCCCAATCTGTATTGAAGAACGAGCAAGGTTCAAGGTGGTCACAAAGGTTGATGACGCTCAAACATTCAGACATCCATTGGTGTTCCCGATCTATAGAGAATGTTACTATTGTCGACCGTTATGGAGAATTACCTAATGTCCCCTTACTTGGCATTAGGGGAGGTATCACCTACAACCCCTGCTTAGCCTTAAGACAGTTTGCTTACGCCAGAAGGGATGACCCTCATGAGATGCTCATTAAAGGTTTGGTGTTTGACTACGAGAACGATGATCAAGGTCTTCGCCAGAGATTTATCCGAGCTTGGAGGATGTTGAACAAGGTAGATAGAAAGACATTGGGGCATACTAATTCCACCCCTATTGAGCCTTATCTCAAATGGGTACGAACTCGTGCTCAGAGTCTTATGATGCCTTATCCTTCCACTCTCCTGGTAATTATTGAGCCTGTTATGGAAGGAGATGTTCCATACACTATCCTATATCCTGACATGCCCAACTCTCTTGAAGACTTACAAAGAGATTGGATACAACTCAAGGGGGAGCGAGATACCTTTGAAGCCCAATTCTACACTAGCGAGAAGAAGATTTTGGAACTCACTAAGCAACTCCATGAGGAGAGGAACTTGAATGCCTACATTGCACCAAAGAGGATGCGTACTACCTTTTTATCTAAGAGTTTTTATTATTTTCCCAAAGAGTCATTGATGTACTCAAGCTTTAATTTATTAATATAACGTGTGTTTCCTTTTGTCTAAAACAAATGTGAATCTTTAAAATCCTTGAAATCATTGCATATGCATTTATCGTTCATCATAACATAAGCGGGTTTCTTGCAACAATTCTCCTCATCTTTCTACTATTTATTTCAGTAAGATGGATCTCGAGCAAACGGTGAAGGACCTCCAAGCTCAAAATGCCCAGTTTCAACAAATGTTCTTAACTCTGGTCAAAGGACAAGAGGAGTTGAAGACCTTGCTGGTTGAAGAGAAAAAGAAGAAAAAGAAAATAACCGGAGTTCTGAACATGGGAAGAAGATTCCAAGGACAAGCAAGAAGGACTTTAGACTTTGCTACGTCATCTGGTGAGAAAGACAATCAAGATAGGAAAGGCAAGGAAGTAGTTGTTCAGCCAGATTCAGAAGAGGAAGAGTAAGAAGAAGATTATTCTGAAGAACAATATCCTCCAGCCGACGATAAGTTTAAGCATCTAGAAGAACGGTTAAGTGCAATGGAAATCCAAAAAGTGCCTGGATTGGAATTTGAGGAATTGGGGTTAGTATCTGGGATTGCCATCCCTCCAAAATTCAAAGCACCAGTGTTCGCCAAATACGATGAAGTTTCATGTCCCAAAATGCATCTCTGGTCCTATGTGAGGAAAATCCATCCTCATATCGCTGACAAGGATTTATGGGTACACTTCTTCCAAGACAGTCTGTCTGGAACTCAAATTGATTGGTTTTATCAGTTAGAAAGAGTCAATGTCCATAACTGGGAAGATCTGGCTGCCGCCTTTTACAAACAATACTAATACAACGCTGATCTTGCGCCCACCTGTACTCAACTCCAGAGTATGGCCATGGTTTCAAGTGAAGGCTTTAAAGACTATGCGCAAAAATGGAAGGACTTATCAGGAAGGGTCCAGCCTCCCCTATCTGAAAGAGAGTTGGTAGACATGTTTTTGGGCACCTTGTATGGTCCCTTCTTTAATCACTTAATTGGGAGTTCATCAGTAGGATTTACTGAATTTATATTGACCGGATAAAGAGTAGAGGCCGAGATAAAGAATGGGAAAATTCAAAAAGATGCATCCTCTGCTGCTGTAAGGAAACCTTTCATCGGAAAGAAAGAAGTCGTTGTTGTATATCCCGAGAGAACACAAGATAGGACTGAACTCCGTCCAATGGTGGGGGCTGTCATGATTCCTAAACCTGCGTCAGCTCAGCAAAGAAGCAACCAGCCAAGAATGGAAAGGCTAGTCAGACAATTCACCCGAATTAATATGACACTATCTCAAGTATTGTCACATTTGTTAAGATCCAATCTAGTGACTTTGAAAGAAGCTCTAAAGAACCCTAACACAACCTCTCCTCACTATCATCCTAATGCCCGCTGTGCATACCATTCCGAGAGTCCCGACCATGACACTAACAACTGTTGGGCACTGAAGAACAAGGTACAAGACCTTCTTGAAGCCAAAGAGATTGAATTCGATGCATCAGAAATTCCCAATGTCATTACTGCCCCTATGCCCAAGCACGGTGTTGCACCCCAAAATTTGCCCTTCTAATTTCACTTTTATGTTGGCTTAGACTTTTGCATTCATCTGCATCATTCCAATGGGTCATGTGCATAGCACACATTTTCATAAAATAGATCGCATGAGGTTCAACAGATCAGCAGTTAGGGAGCTAGGGTCCACAGCTGATCTGATTCGTATATGTTGAATAAGACATATCATTCTATTTCTTCTTAGTATGGAAGACTGTGGAATTAGGGTTTTGTTTCAATGTTCAACTTGAATTTCTTCTCCATCAAGCTACAAGGCTATTATCTTCTACTGAACAATAAGTTGCAGGGTATTCCTGTCAATAACGTAAGGTTGTGATCTCGTGTACATGATCTTTGATTCAAAACACCTCATTCTATCATTGTGCTTATCATTTGGTCAAGGTTTTGTCAATACTAGAGGTGTATTAATATTTCTCTAAAGGATCAAGATTTGTTATCAATCCAAGATGCATATGATGCTTGCGTTATAGGTTGTTGACTATGTCATTGTTGCATTGAGTTCATCTATCCATAAGTTAATCAATTAGGGTTGGGTGTGTCATGATTCAAGATATTTTGTATGGTAAGTTTGGTTGCTTGACTGTCAAGGCATTACGAATAATTGGTACAAGCTATTATTTGGATATTTGTGCAAGAACTTTGGTTTCAAACATGGATTAAGGTTCAACTTGATAAAAAAGAAATAGTGTGCCCGAAGGTTTATTTCATAAATTCTTGCGGAGGAAGATGGAACATGAATATAAGTTGAGATTAAAGTACATGGTATCAAGTAAATCTCTTCATGATTCAAGTTGTTATTTTCAAGATTATTCCACATCATTGTTCATCCCAAGGTAAAAGATAAAAAGATTCATTTAAATAACATTCGATTGTTTATCATGTTTGTCTCAAGTTCATTCAAGTATCCATTCAAGCTCAAACTGAATGAGATAAATGTTTTGAATAATTGGAAATTTGTCATGCAAGAAGTTATAAATTTTTGTTCATTACAAATTCAAGTCATTACACCGAAGTTACAAAAGACATCTCAATCATCAAAGTTTCAAATTCCAAGTACAAATCCTCATCATTTTTTACGAATATCCGTCATCATTCAAGGTTAAAGTTCAAGGGTCTCCATTCATGCGGGTTTAAGGTGTGAGGTGTTTAGAATTGGAAATTCAAATATCGAAATTTGAGTTTTAAGATCCAAAGCATGGTGTGCAAGTTTGTTTGAACCCAATTTCTTATAGGAATATGGCATGCAAGGGAAATTTTGGTTTAAGTTCTTGTGAAACATATAAGACACTCATCATGGAGTATCATGGATTAAATTTGAGAGCGGATGGGTAAAACTCCTTAATTTGACTAAAGAGTGATCAAGGCCTCCATTTACCAAAAGCTAAGAAGCTTAAAGAATGTTTGGAAATGGCATAATTCAAGAGGATCCATCTTGAGAAAGCTCATAAGTAATAGACATGGAATTTTGAATTGTAGCAAGTCTCAGCATATTCGAGTTCTACCAGTTACATCTCATTCAAGCTTCTGCTTTGACTACATAATTCTCAAAAGACACAAAAGGCTTAAATTTTCTACAAACTACAAGAAGGCGCGGTATAAGTTCTCAAGACATAAGTCACACAATTACTATCGGATACAAGGAAGAAAGGTTACAAGTTTACAAAAGAAATCAAAATTCTATTACAAGTCGGAACTATTCCCATCCATGGTCATTTAGATTACTCAAATTACTCAAGTTCAATCATTCGAGCGTCTTTCATTCACTCATGTTACAGTACATGCCATATCAAGATTACAAAAAAAAAGTTACAAAGGTCCAAAGAAACTTTTACAAAAAAAAGGCATTTAATCAGTTACAAGAAAATGTATCCTAAGCTTAATCTTCCATCTTCATCTTTTACCATGGGCTTCATGACATGTTTGAACCATGCCTAAATTCCTCACACCACATCCATACCTTTCATGTTATCTCTCCCTTTATTGGCTTGATACAAACCATGCTTCAAGTGCATTATGCCTTAATGTCCAAAATGTTAGCTAGTATGCACGTACCAAAACAAAATCGCACAAACCTGCAACCTGCAAGAATGTTTTCAAAACCAAACAGAAAAAACTGTGAAACATCAAACCAACTCAGAAAAAACAAAAAGTATATGTCAGTTCAGCCCTGCAGCAAACAGAGTTTCCCAAAACTGGCTTCCTAATCATCCTAACATATAACTAACCATTCTAAGTAACCTACCAACTATTTCCTAACCAACCCTCACCAACTATCATAAACTACCTTCTAACCGTCTAACCGATTCTGCAACTTACTTCCAGTCCAAAGAAAAAGAACAACTTGTTTGGAAAAATCCCATATAACTTGTTGTTATCTTCAGTAAAGCACCCTCATTTGACAGTTGATAGTGAGATGCATCTTTCTGATGCACTTCTTCTTTGACTTGAAAGTAACATGGAAAATTTGGAAAGGTAGAGTGAAGCAGAGGACAACTACAATGGGATGTTAAAATAAGTATATCATTTTCTAGAGCTTTTACCTGAAGCATTGAAAGTCTTTATTCTTCATCCAGAAATTCCTAAATGATGCAAGAGTACTGAATATTCTACCTATAGGTTCACTTGATATTTCTGGATATAGTGACTTGCAACATCTCAGGATTCGAGTTACAGAATATTCAAAGAAAACAGACCTTTCCAATTGTCCGCAATTAACATCTGCAATACTGCTCCTGTCACTCATACCTGCATCATATTTCACGGATTCCATGCAAAGGAAGATTATAGAACAGTTCTTTATTAGTTCTGGAAGTCCTATAATAGAGAGTTATAAATTCCCACAAAAAAACGGTTAGATACCTTTATCTTTGAAGCAGTTCAGGAGGTGGATATCTCAAAGTGTCGAAGACTGCTTATTGAACGCGCTGTTGGTTACTCCCTCCAGTCTTTTCCTTCCTTAAAAATATGAAAAGCAGAAGATAACAGTTCTAAAAAAATAACCAACCAATTTTTAACTGAACTTCTTACAATCCCAACTGTTTTAACCAAAACTGAATTGCTAACTAATATTCGCATTGAGGGTTTAAGTTAATTCAGGCCATAACTAATTCTTTACTTCCTAACCTCTTAAACTAACTCCTAACTAATTTCTAACAGAACTAGTAGCAACCTATAACAAACTCTAACAGAATTCCCAACAAACCTATAACTGATCTGTAACTAACCCAACTAACTCCTGATAGCAGCAACAGAACTAACTGTTAACTAACTCTATAACCCCTAACTGCCTCGACAAACTCTACAGAAATATATATAATAGAATCACAGAAGAAAAAATGGGGAAGGTAGACAAATCGAGTGAAGAAACTCAGAGAGGGAGAGGATATCATTATTCACGATTCATTCAATACACAAAGAAACTCTCAGATGAGGAATATACGATTATTCAGATGGAAAACTGAGCAATAAATCAACAAACACAAAATTCTTTTTGCCTTCGGGCCTTTCTTTCAAAACTCTTTTTTAAAAGAATATATTAATTCACTTCTGTGCTAACGCGTAAGTCTCCAAAGGTCGAGTTGCGGCAGAAGGCGAAATTAATATCGTTCATTACAAACACAAACAAATTCAAACCTTTTTGTGCGCCCAGGCACATTTTCTCCAAACTTTTTCAGAAGAGCATGTTAATTCACTTCTATGCTGACGCGTAAGTCTCCAAAGGCCGAGTTGCGGTAGAAGGCGAAATTAATACTGTTCATTAAAAAATACAAACCAACAAAAACATATAAGCCGAACTACGACTGCTCTGATTCCTTAAAAGGGATACGTAGGCATCGGGATAGGGCCCGAACGAGCACAATTTTTCATTTTCCCTACATTCTTTTCTCTTTTCTTTTGCATGCATTGTCCCTTCAGTAGCAATAATAAACAGTAAGCATAAATTGAACACACCCATAAGATAGATAACAAGAGTGGATACCATAGAGTACTACGGGCGTGTGGGGTGCTAATACCTTCCCCTCGCGTAACAAACTCCCTTACCCTTATCTCTCGGTCGCAAGACCGTGACTTCTCCCTTCTCAGGTTTTCTCGATGTTTACCTATCCCTCCATGTGGGATAAAAGACGTTCGATGGTGACTTCATTGTTTGATGATTTTCAGCCGGTTGTTTCAGCTGGCGACTTCACTGGGGATAACATTACTGGGGAGTATAGAAATTCTTAAATAAAAAGAATTCTACTTGGACCACACTGGGGATAACATTACTGGGAGGTAAAAGATCCTCACCTGGGGAAGAAGTGAACATCCCGGGATAGAAACCCCACTAGGGATATCTCAACAAAATCTTCTACTACTGGTAACGAAAGAGTTATGACTGGAATTTTCCTGTACAACTCACCAGAGAGATAGGATACTTGCTCCATTAGGGAAAGAAGAATAGTTCCACTGGGGAAATTGGATCTCACTATACGAAAGAAACCTCATGTTAGTCACATACAAACCCTTCTTGATTTCTTTGTTGGTATGCTTCTTGTCATAAAAGACCACCAATACTTGCAAAACAGAAGTTGGGGCGACATGCCCCTGTTTAGAATGGAAAACCTTACTGAAAAATAGACAACTTGAACTATCAATCACCGGGTAAAAACTGCGATACAAGATTTCAACTTCAACATGTCGACTCCGAGGAGAAACACCACAAAAAGTGGACTTTTAGAGAAAATGCTGCAAAAATAAATTGCAGTCCAATGAAAAGGAATTATCTTGACTTTAAACAACTTCTACATTTCCAGGAAGAAATAACATTCTCCTCTTGTAGAGAAATGAAGATGCTTTACTAGGGAGAAAATATCTTAGAAGAGAAACCCCTTGGTAAACAGATCTTTGTCGAGTAGCAACAAGTCTTTTACTGGGAGTAGGCATCCCCCTAGGAAGAAATATTTCCATCGCGTCTTGTACGAGTAAACAAACCCCAAATGATCTTTGCGTTACTGCTTATATCCTATTGAGGATACAATCCAAACTTCTCTGGGGGTAATAAACTTGACTTAGGACAAAGGATATCAGTAAATGGACTTGAGTATCTGATAAGTCGAAGATAACAATCCTGACTTCTCGGAATGATTTAAAAATCATAGGTCATTTAGCCCGCGTATGGACTTGATCTGATCAACCACTGAAGAAGAGAGAAAGCCCTTACATAAATTCTTGCCCCAATGTGTAAGGATTTTGTAGAAAATTGCCTCGATAGGAATTTCTTGAGATTTATACTATTGAAGATAATTTGCCCCAGTGTTATGGACTTCGGAACATGATGTTTAGATAACCAAAATTGGATATGATTCCAACCACGCTTGAGCGAATGCCCATACATCTTCAAATTCTGGAAAGATTCTCCTTTGATCAACAAATTCTTAGAGATATTTATCAAATCTCAACATAACTGCTCCAGTTTGACCGTACTTTGAGGGATTGCATCCCGACTTGAATGCCTCAGACTGGCTGATCACTCACTCGATGGAGTATTTAACACGCTTGCCCCTGCTCAATAGAGCCTTGACAACCTTTTCCTTTACCTCATGCTCACGGATGGATGAGAAACTTGAGGATTTTCGAAGACAACACAACCTTAGGGTGGCTGGATAATGTCTTGAAAGTAGGTTACTTCACAACCATACTCCTTGACTTGAACTGCTTTAGTCTCTAATCGGATACTTGAAGAAGTCGACCCCTTGGGACCAACTGAAAGTAATGCACCACTGCTTGACAGAGACTCTGGGCAACCAACTTTTGCAATCTACTTCAGATCATTTCTCAAACTGGCATTCTTTTACTCAACAGAACCAATAGAATACTTGCCCCATATTAAGACCATTTCTCACAAATGATTTACCTTTAAACGGTATCCTGAAGCAATTTGTCCCTTAGGATAATCAAATTTTCATCTGTTACTCATTATGCAAGCTTGCTTGATGTTTAAGTACTTGTTCATATGCAAATAATGTTTATTCTAAGAATGATAATTGTAATGCAAAGCTTATGTTTGTCTTGAAGTTCAAAAAAACTTGTATCAAAAATATGTTTAAATATCGGAAACTTTTGTACAAAAGATAGTAAAAAGATGGAGTGATATCAACTCAAAAGTTTTTGCAAGCCTCCTAGGAGTCAGATTACCGTATTTCTTGTTACAGTGTGCTTTCGAATAAACCCTTGCTTCAGTTAGGACTTTTCAGGGTTGTAACGTGGCCTGGTTCATGGTTTTTAGAAAAAACAGATTTAAGGCTCAAAATATTTGGTGCCCACCCATTCTCATGATGTTCTCCAGTCCTAAATTCAGTTAAACCAATACGAGCGCTCATCTCTCAAAAAGAGGTTACTATGGTTGAGAAGGATATGGAAGTCACTCACCTCTTTCATTCTTTGTGTTTGATCATACGACTTGGTTCTTTATTGAGGATTTTTATTTGGTAATCCGCTTTTTCTTTTCGCGCTTTTCGCTTTATTTTTGTTTTCCCTAACTTTTGCCTGGACATATTCCTTTTGATTTTGACTTTGAAATCCAGCGGGATTCCCTGACTTTTGCCTAAGCGACTTATCTTTTCAAGTTTCGGCTTAGCGGGGCTTTTTGTCTCTTTCTTTTTCGTTTCATTTAGTTTGAACGAGTCATGTGATTTCGATTCGTTTTTTGATTTGCTGAAAAAGGTGTGACTGCCTTGCTGTTTGGTTGACGAGGAATAACCATTATGGTATTGTCACCTTTTTGAACTTTTGATGTGCGAGAGATACTCTTTGGGATATCGTTCTCTTTGATGCACACTGCTGATATATGAGAGTTAACCATTGCGATTTTGTTCTTTCTCAACCTTCTGAAGGATAACCATTGTTGTATCCTTTGATGCGCACTCTTAATGAGTTTTGAACGCCCAATCAGATTAACTAAAATCTACCCTGCCCCGGGTTAAATGTGAGGGTTTTTCTGAAAAGAAAAGAAACTCCTACTTCAAGGCTCAAAGGGGTTGACGAGGGTTCCACTCCCTTATATCTCTGGTGTTTGGGAATTTGAAACAAGGCTTGTACATCATCATCAGGGTCTTATTTAAAAGCACATTGTTTGAATTTTTTGGCATATTACTCATCATCCTCCCTCCAGAGGTACTTTGCTTTATTTAACCAGAATTAAGTATGAAAAAGTCAAAGAAAAATATTAATGAGTGAATACGAATGGATTAATTCAGGACAAACATATTCAATGCATTGTGATTAATATTCAAAAATAGGCAAGTTTTGCATACAAGAAAGTACTGAACCAAGACAAGAAAGATTACAAATGAGAATGCAAATGTAATTTGAAAATGCCATGTTGAGGAGACTAGTATCCGTATGGACTTGTTGCTTCAAACGATGCGCTGTAAGTCTTGACATTCACTGAGTCAAAGGAGACTTCAAATCTGACTGGTTGGCCCGAAATTGATAGCCTTTGTATCTAGCAGGTATTGCACATTTTCTTTGAAAGCCCAGCAGTCTTCAATGGAATGACCTAGTGCCCCAGTACGGTAATCGTATCGAGTTCCTTCACCATATGTGATGAGGGCTTTATCAAGCGAACTTGCATAAATTGCATCACAAAATATATTCTACCATAGGGAAGAAATGCCAACCATCTTCTATCACACAGAAGAGAAATCCAGCCACTGAATTCCAGAGTGTCTCCCACTACACAAAATAAGCGACATCTTCTATCACATAGAAGCGACATCCAACAACCATACAAAAGAATCTTCTACTACACAAAAGAGAGTAAACTTCATCTCCCACTTCACAAAGAGAAGTTTCAGCAACTGAATTATGGAGAATCTCCTACTTCACAAAAGAGTCTCCGTCTTCTACTACACAGAAGAAAAATTCAAAAACTGTAACAAAGAATCTTCTACTGCACAGAAGAAAGTAAACTTCTGAATATAGTATTTGACCTTTGAGGTATTTTTCTTCTACACAACAGCAGATATCCAAGAAATTGATATCTTATACTTCTCCATCATAGAAGTAACACCCCATCTTATACTTACACATAAGAAGCATCCAACTGAGGAAAAGAGTCTGAAATAGTTTTCCGAACATGGACTGAACCTGGGAAAAGAATCCAAACAAGTACCGAACTTCATACTTTAACCCCTTTGCAGTATTCAATATCCTAACTAAGTGCCCCAGAATGGGAGACATATCTATAATTTTGCATCGAAATTAGGGGAGAAATTTGTTGGAAGATGACCCAAATCCCGAAGCTTAATCAACTGAGCCTCCAACACGCGAGGAGGTAACTGGATACAAGGCATTGAGATTGTATTAACCTGCTTCTCAAGCTTTTTCTGTCTCTACTGGTAAATTTTACCTCATGGGTTCACTTGGAGACCAGAAACTAGTTGCTTAGCAAGAAAATCCGAGAACATGAAGCTCTGGGTGAGACCTACAAAGTATCTCATGACTTGAAAAGAAAATGTCCCATAGGCTGGGGATGAATGACAATTCCTGTTGCAACAACGTATACAAGATCACTTTTCTTTGCCGACATTGTCTTCAAAACTTCCATACCCAACTTAACTAAGTCTTCAACTGGCTATTTTTCTCCTTGAGGAATTCTGACTACAGGCCATTGTTTGCATATCCCCCAATAAACAGCCCCTATCTGATTCTTTTCATCTCATCCAATTCCCCACAAAGTTGTTTCATAACTTGAATCTGATCATGAAGCGGCGAGAGGTCAAGATTGGAAATTCTGAAGAGAAAATATCGGGCCTGAATAAGGATTCCCCATTCTGAGTACCTTCTGAGTACCTTCTATGGATGTATGGAGATGCATGAAGTGATTGATAAAAATCTCCCTCTGATATGATTTGGACACAACATTCTCCGGATTGATCTCGTCTCGGGCCTTGTCTCTAGATGACGTACCATCTTCAATCGAATGATCAATTACCCCAGGATAATACACGTAGAGGATTCTTTCAGGAGAACAAATGAATGCTTTTCCAAGCGAATCGATATAAACTACATCATCAGTATTACTACGCCACAAAAAACTAATACAGTCTGTCTTCTATCAAAACAAAAGAGACATCCACCTGGTGATAAAGAATGTGGTAATTGGCCAAAAAGGAATTGGACCTTTAAAAGAGACGCCAAACAGGTGTTGGGCTTTATATTTCAACCCCTTTGTAGTCTTCAATATCAAAATCGGGTGTCCCATAATAGGGGCTGTATCTAGCATACATATCGTAATCAGAAGAGATGTTTGTGGGAGGAAGACCTCAAAGATCAGAGCTAGGAAGAACTGGGAATAATAGGATGTAATGCGTTGTGTTGTACCCCAAAATTTGCCCTCCCATATTTCTCAAAACATAGCAAGAAAGATCTCTAAGTTGCTCAAGGTTGCTCAAGGCAGTCTACCCCAAACTAGGGTTTCATGTTGCATCAAGATCCTTGAGTCCAAGTGACCCCAAGTTATAACCAATGTCCTAATATGTTCTCAAGATCATCCATGTCAAGTTTCAAGCCTTGCAGAGGAAGTTTGCTCAGTCAATTGCTCAAAGGTCCAAAAATTGACTGTGCTAGGGCAAAAGTCAATTGTGACCCACATACAGTCAAACTTCAAGATTTTTGGTCAACATCCTCATTTTGAAGTATATTTCATCATTTTATCAAGGGTTGATCATGATTCATCAAGGATTGCTTATAATTCATCAAGATTCAAAAGTTGCTAAATTATGGTTTTGCAGGAAAAGTCAACTCAATTTTGACCAAGCATAACTTTCTCATACTTTATGAGAAATGACCCATCCAAGGCTCATTTTGAAGAGGATGCAATTACATACAATCCATAATCAGCTCCCAAGATCAAAGTATGCACTCACAAGAAGTTATGAATTTGGACATTATAGGTCATTTTGAAAAGTCAACAAAAACACCTTTTTTGTCAAAGCTTCATACATGATCATGGAATATCAAATTGAGATGATACCAAAAGGGTTGATTAAAGGACATCTCAAGATTTCTAAAAAGTCCAAGAACACCTTCAAAGAGTCAAAATTGAGGAAGTTATGCATTGTCGAAGTTGGACTTTTTTTGCAAAATTGCCAAAAGTCAACTATCCCCAAAACTTCAAATTTTGCCAAATGGGCCCATTCTTTTTCACTTGTTTTGAGTTGGAATTATAACCCACGTGCTCTAGCCTTGGCCATTTGTCCATATCAAATTTTTATTAATTATTTTGATTTTTATTTGAATTAATTTGATTTAAATCAAAATAAATCAAATAAAATCCAAAGCATTGATAACAAAGGATCTTTTGATTGTTTCAGGCTCTAAGTACAGCTAGCAAGGCATTCAAATTCGCATAAAGCCATATGTGTACAAAAAGATTGAAAAGAAGCCAAATTTGGAAGATTGTTAAAGGGAATCAAATCAATATCCAAAGCATTGATGGAGAAGGATTTGGACTGAATAAACAACCCTAATGCATTGTGTGATACATAAGTAGGCGAGGCAGATCAAAAACGAGGTTGGAGATCAGGCATAGAGCAAGAACAGAATTTGCAAAAACAAGCAAAAAGTGTGAGATCGAAACAGAGGTTAGAGGCATCCTGAAGGCCTATTACTTGTCTCAATCACTTCCTGGAAATCTCCACAACCTAAAGCAATCGAGACCAATCGTTTTCAAGCCCTCTAGCACGTTGTAAGGCTGTCACGATATCACTCTTTTCTTGAATTTGATTAGCTTTATTCTTGCATCCATTGTGTAAAATAATGGCATATTCTTGATCACCATATCATTTGCAAGCTTTTGCCAATAGCCAATTTCATTTATATGACCTATATCGTGAATCACCATTGTTAGGCTTTCTTGGAGTTTTTTAGGGTTTTTGTTTTCAGGAATAATTGACCCTATTAATGGGTATGGTTGTGATCAGAAGAATGAGAAGAGTCTAACCATGGTGTTAGAATTCATTTACATGGCCTGTACGAGATTTTGAGGGTGGACAGGGGTATAGCTACGGACAGCGTCCGTGGGTATAGATCTTTGTACTTTTAGCCACGATGCAGAGGAAGGAGATGATGAAGTGTCATCCCCTTACTGGCTTGTTCAAACATTGGCCCGTTTTTTCTGATTCTTGCCCACTTGCATTTGTTTTATTATATTATGATTATTTTCTAATATGTTAACAAATAGAACATCACAGCCTAGTGGTTTCCACACAGGATTTCAAGGCATTAGAGGCTGGAGGTCAGGGTTCGTTCCCTGCCTCCAGCATTTGTTATTTTTCCTTGTTATTTCAGGGAATCTAGTACACGCCCAAGCCTAATATCCACCATGGACATTCATCATCAGCGTGCCAGATGGCCAGATCTGGTGGCCATCACCGAGGGTGCACCAAAAGACCAAGTCAATGCACAGGCATGGGATCAGAAAAGTCAAACGGACCTCACAAATGGGCCAAAATAATTGCTATCCACACCCTCCAATCAGGCCCAATCTCTTTCTTTTCATTTTATTTTCTATATTTCATTTAATTATTTCCTTTTATTTTATTTAATTACTAATCAAAAATTATTTTTCTTTTTATCAAAAAATCACAAAAATATTTTTTTACCCAATTAAATTTCAGAATTTTATTTTTTCACTAATAAATATTAATTAATTTAATTAGGTTAACTTTAGATAACTTTCATTTGTTTTGCAAATATTTAAAATTAGTTAGAAATCAATAGGTTTTAACCCTAATTTAATTATTTTATTTTCTTTCCTAAATTAACAAAACTCCAAAAATATGTCACTTAAATTATTTTTCATTTATTAATTTAATAACTAATTAATTTAGCATCTTAATTTTAGGATTTAATTTCTTTTCTTAAAAATAAAAAAACAACAAAAAACATTTTCTTTTAAAAAGGGTCAAAACCCTAATTTCACATTCGATTTAATTTCGCATCGCGCGCTTTATTTTTATTTATCCAATTATTGTATCTGCTCCTGGCTTGTAATAATCTAATTAGGACATTTACTTTACTGTTTTTACTTTTAAAGGGTTGTTTTTGGCGATGTAAATACCCGACGCCTTGTAAAAATTTAGTTTAAATTCTGCACCTTTAATTTCTGCAAATTATTCAACTGTTAGATGTTTGATAATAGGGCTGGCATGACAAGAATGAATGTTTAATCTTAAAACAATTAGATCATCCTAAACATGTGCAAAGATAAAAATAACTGAAATCAACACACCCGCACATGCGCACTCCTAGGGCACACCCCGCTTGGTTGCCTTTGTAAACGGTCATTGAGTATAGGTTATTTTAGAAGTCGCCCTCTTGTCTAAAAGATCATAGTTGCCTCGAAATGGTTGCCTCAGATATTGTTGCCTCGAATATATGATTTAATACATTAGGGTTACCGCTAAGACGTCCTAATATTGCTTTAGTGACAGTATGTCCCTCTTTCGAATTAACCCTCAAACTCCAACGACGATGCTACCTACTCATTAATAGTGGGATAGCATTGTCCAAAGGAAATTAGCATAGAACGATTCCTTTTTTGAGTAGGTAGATTAGTTCTTAGATACTTGCTCATCCAAAAACAAAACTTTTTCTACACTTACACTCTCTTACAAACAAGTTTTCAAAAAACACTTCATTACACTCTTGAAGACAGACGCAAGAGTTAAATTGAAGTCAAAACAAAAACTTTTCGAAACCCACAAGCACAAGGAAAACAATTTTGAAAATGATGAGCAAGTACCTAAGAGCTCGTGGATAACTACAGATAGAACGGGTGCTAATACCTTCCCTTTCTATAAATCTACCCTCCGTACTCAGAAATATCTCAAAAATGGAATTTTTCTGTGCTTTTATTCCTTTCCTTGTTAGATAAAATAAAAGTCGGTGGCGCATCTTGCTTACCGCGACATTTTGCGAATACAAACGCAAAATGCGAACCAGCATTCCAAAAACAGACAGTTCTTCCCACCGTATCATAGAACTGGCGACTTTGCTGGGGAAATTAATAAGGGGGTGTACCTTAGGAATAGTTCATCATAATGTTTTCAATTGCTTGATTTGTATGTTTTATCTTTGTTGGTTTGAATCAGAGTTACTATAGATCCTAACCCGGATCTGGGGATACCTTTTAGGTAAGTAGCAATAGACTGTGAGGGAAATGTACAGCGTAGACCGATATGGTTGAAGCAGTAGCTACGTTGGTGTGGCACTTTAGTTTGTACCAATATCCCTTGTGGTGGAACAAGGGGAATATGGGGCAGCTAAGGGGTCATTAAGCACCAACCGACCTTAGAACCTATAATTGACCAACTTGGCCATAGAAAAGTAGCAGTATGCTACACTCATTGAGACCAAACTCTCGCGATGATTCCGGCCGCAAGAAAAGGTTGCTAAACTGGAATTATGACCGATCGAGGGTGGTAAGTGATATTGAGATCCTCTAGAACCCGGTTACTATTAATAGGACAGGTTGAACCAACTAAACTGAAAGAGGGCAATACCTAAACTCCATGCCAGCTTGAAATTTAAGGGTTACTGTGTGACTTGTTTGCCCTTACCATGTTTGCTATCTGTGAATACTTGTGGTGTGTTTCTATCATAACATCATGCATCATGACATTGCATGCATATTTCATCAGACTAACCCATTTCAAAGACCGAGGGGATTCATCTTTGTTCTGTTTTGTAGGTCATGGCATCTATGCACAGAAATACTATTCGGATAAACTTCGTACAGATCCCTGTTCAGCTTAGAGATTTGGTTGCAAAAGTGCTTGATACTTCCTCCTTTATCAGAAGACATGGTCACCTCCTTGGTTTGGTCACTTCCAAGATGGATGAGAAAATGATGAGTGTCTTGTGCCAGTTCTTTGACCCATTGCACCACTGCTTCACCTTCCCGGACTATCAGTTGGTCCCTACTTTGGAGGAGTTCTCTGATCTACTTGGTATTTCTATTCTAGAGAAGACGCCGTTTACAGGTTGGGAGATAGCTCTTAGGCCATAGGATGTTGCTACAGCCCTACATCTGACAAAGGCTGAGGTAATGTCTAACTGGGAGACTCAGAGTGGGACAAAAGGCTTCTTGGCTAAGTTCTTGGTTGATCAGGCTAATCAGTTTTGGGACAGTTTGGATTTCCAAGCATTCAAAGACATCCTGGCTCTTCTCATATATGGTCTGGTTTTGTTCCCTAATTCAGATTCTTTTGTCGACGTGAACGCAGTGAAGATCTTCATGTCCCGTAATCTGGTGCCTACTCTCTTAAGGGACATTCTGCATGCTCTTTATGCCCGTACTGCTCGGAAACGGGGAACCCTTATGTGTTGTGCACCATTGCTGGCGAGGTGGTTTATTTTTCACCTCCCCAAATCTGTTTTGAAGAACAAGTAAGGTATGGGATGGGCCTACAAAATTATGTCCCTTGCTCATACGGACATCATCTGGATCACTAAAGACATGGAAAAAGTAACTGTTATTAACCAGTGCGGAGAATACCCCAATGTTCCTTTGCTTGGAATTAGGGGAGGGATAACTTATAATCCTTGTCTGGCCTTACGACAGTTTGGGCGAGCTAGGAAGGACGGTCCTCATGAGTTGCTGATTCTGAGCATTGTCTTTGACTTCCAAGGGGATAGTGAGGGACATCGCCGCAGATTCATACAAGCTTGGAATAGGGTTAACAGGTCCGATCCACATGAGCTAGGAGTGAAGACCTATCTTCCGATGGAACCGTATCTCCGGTGGGTTCGAGCCCGTGCTTAAAAACTGGGGATGCCGTACGAAGCTGTCTTACCGGTAATGGTTGAGAATGCTGATGAAGAAGGGGTTCCTCATACTGTCCTCCATCCATACATGCCTACTGACATTGGGGAATTAAAGAGATCATGGATCCAGTTGAGAGAAGAGCAGGATACTTACAGAGAAAAGTATCATGAACAAGAACGGAAGATCCTAAAGCTTACAAGGCAGCTGGAGAATGAGAAGGTCCTCAATGATTATGTCAGCACCAACGGAAAATGACCATGGGAGAGCTGATGCCTTTTGTTATTTCTAGTTCTTGATTTACTTTTCAGTTTTTCTTTTTGTAACGCCTTAAAGGCATTTGTCAAACATTGTTTCAAGTTTTTAATCTAATAAAAGTGTGTTTCCTTTTGGTTTACGAGTTTGATTCCCTAAAGTCTTTGAAATCATATCATATGCATTCCATTCCCATGCACCTCATTACAGGTACCCTTACAGGTCTCTTATCTTCTTCGCTGTTTATTTCAGCATCATGTCTGCTGAAACATCCACTGATCAGGCTATTAAGGCTCTTCAAGCTCAAAACACTCAGTTCCAGGAAATGTTCATGAACCTGGCAAAGGGGCAGAAATATCTGAAGACTCTTATCTTGAAGGATAAGAAGAAGAAGAAGACGGTCCTCCTGAATATGGGTCACAGGTTTGGAAACAGGTTGCGAGAAGAAGTTGATTTGTCCCACTCATCTGAAGGGGGAGAGAATCAGGAAGAAAGGAGGGCTCCCAGCCCTGTGGTTTCAGACAATGAGACTAACTTTGATGAAGACCAGTATCCTCCTGTTGAGGATAGGTATAAGCAACTTGAAGACCGGTTAAGTGTGATAGAGATCCAAAAGATACATGGATTGGACTTTGGTGATTTGGGTTTGGCATTTGGGGTGGTGATTCCCCACAAGTTCAAAGCACCATTCTTTACTAAGTACGACGGGGTCTCCTGCCCAAAGCTACACCTCCACTCGTATGTTAGGAATATTCAACCATATAATGCTGACAGGAACCTCTGGATTAATTTCTTTCAAGATAGTCTTTCAGGGACTCAACTTGAATGGTTTTATCAACTCGAAGGATCTAGCGTCTGTAACTGGGAGGACCTTGCTGCTACTTTTTACAAGCAGTACCAATATAATGCCGATCTTTCTCCTATGCGTACCCAACTTCAGGGTATGTCTATGGGTGCAAGCGAAGGTTTTAAAGACTACGCTCAGAAGTGGAGAGATCTTGCTGGTAGAGTCCAACCCCTCTGGCTAATAGGGAGTTGGTGGATATATTTCAGGGGACCTTGTCTGGTCCGTATTTCAACCACTTGATCGAAAGTTCATCGTCAGGTTTTACTGAGTTAATTATGATTGGGGAGAGAGTTGAAGTCGGTATCAAGAGCGGAAAGTTACAGAAAGGTGCTTCGTCAAGTACGGAGAAGAAGTCCTTCAAGAAGGAGTCTAGTGCAGTTTACAGCTCTAGGAACCAAAGTCGACCCGAGCGCCTCCAAGTAGTTAATGTGGTGGTTATATCAAGACCAACTGTTGCCACATAACGCAACACTCAGCCAAGAGCAGAGAGGCCGCAAAGACAGTTTACTCAGCTCAGTATGACTTTATCTCAAATACTGCCGCAGTTGTTGAAGACTAACTTTGTGATTCCGAGGGAAGCTCCAAAGAATCCCAACACCACCTCACCGCTGTACAATACAAACGCCCGCTATGCTTATCACTCTGATAGCCCGGGGCATGATGCCAATAATTGCTGGGCCTTAAAGAATAAGGTTCATGATCTAATTGATGCTAAGGAGATTGAGTTTGAAGCGCCAGAAAAGCCTAATGTCATGACTGCTCCTATGCCAAATCATGGAGTAAATGCTGTGGATGATGATGTGTTTGTGACTTCTATGAAATACATTGCTACTCCATTAGTGATTGTGAAGAAGAACCTTCTGCTAGCCGGTTTATTTCCGGGCTGTGGCGAAGGTTGCCATCTGTGTTCCGTCCTGCCTACTGGTTGCCATCTATTGAAGTCAGGTGTCCAACGCCTGATGGATAATAAAGAAATCTTATTCGAGAAAACTTTTGTTCCTTTGGTTCCTGTTGAAGAAGTTTCCATAATCACCATTTTCGCCAATTCTTCCAAGGCTTCCTCGAGAAAGCCTGTTAGAATTACATCTGTTCCGAGAACTGCTCCTTTGATCATTATTGTTCCTGGACCTATCCCTTACACATCGGATAAAGCTGTCCCATGGCATTATGGGGCCGATGTGTATTATCACGGGGTTAAACAAGACTTAAAAGACGAAGAGGCTGATACTGATGTCAGTAATATTGTTGGATCTAGTAAAATCACCCGAAGCGGAAGACTTTTCTCCCCTGAGATCTCTCCACCAACTGTTCGGAAGCCTGTTGTTATTACACCTACCATTATTCCTGCCACTGTTCCTATTCAAGTTCCAATCCTTACCCCTTTTTCCGAGTCATCTGACACTCGGGGAAAAGGGATCACCGGTGAGCCTGCTCGGACGGAGGCACCGAAGAAGATTACTGTTGAAGCCTCTAGATAGGAGATAGAGGAAATTTTAAAAATCATCAAGAAAAGCGACTACAATGTAGTCGAACAGCTGGGGTAAACCCCGTCAAAGATCTCTATGTTGTCTTTATTGCTGTGTTCAGAGGCCCATGCTAAGGCTCTGATTGCTTTCCTGAAGACTGCGCACGTGCCGCAGGAGACATCTGCTGACCAGTTTAAAAATTGTGTGGCTAGTTTGACAGCAGATAATGGGTTGGGTTTCTCCGACGCAGACTTGACTGCTAAGGGGAAGAATCACAATGACGCTCTACATGTTTCAATCGAGTGCAGGGGCACTACCTTAGCTCACGTATTGGTGGATACTGGGTCCTCGTTGAATGTCTTACCCAAGAAAGCGTTAGACCGGTTAGACTGTGAAGGGCTGGTGATGAAACCAAGTAACATTGTGGTTAGGGCCTTTGACGGGTCCAAAAGGATGGTACATGGAGAGGTAGATATTCCAGTTAAGGTTGGTTCGCATATTTTCGCGTCTACATTTTATGTGATGGGCATTCGGCCATCTTATTCTTGTTAGCTGGGTCGCCCGTGGATCCACAAAGCTGGGGCAGTAACTTCTACGCTCCACCAGATGCTAAAGTACCCAGTGAAGGGGAAAGTTGTTACGGTAAGAGGAGAAGAGGAGTACATGGTGAGCCACCTCAACTCTTTCTGGTATGTGGAGATGGACGGGGAGTTCATTGAAACCCCGTGTCAACATTTTGAAGAAGTCCCCCAAACGCTAGCGTCAACTAAAACTGTTACTGAAGATCCTCCAATGAAGATGGCTTCCCTCAAGGATGCCCGGGCTGTTATTGAGAAAGGTGGGTGTGCGAATTGGGGCCAACTCACTGACTTTGCACATAAGACTGACAAGTTTGGTTTGGGTTTCACTGCAGAATCTCAACGGGTTGTTCGGCGTGCGCGGATTGGAAGACCTCCCCTGCGTATTACTAATCCTGAAGTGAATATGATTGAAGACGATGATGAAGAGTCTGAGTTTGACAGCTGGATTTACCCAACTACTGACGATGGGCTAAGCAACTGAACGGCGAAGGACTTCGTGCCAATTTCTTTTATCACACAGTAATAGACTTTTGTTTCGAATTTCTAAACAAACAATTTTAAACTTTACAGCCTGGGGCCTTACCCGAGACACCGTGGCTTTGTTTATGACGGCTTTATATTTGTCATCTCCATATATCATTAATAAAAGCATTCGACGTTTTCTTGCATTAAAAATTTTGTGCTCTTTGTTTTTCTTTTCTATCTTGTAAAACAGCTATTTTACACACACTCACATATACAGGTCTATATCCACTCTGGATCCCACTGATAACGACTCTGCTACTGCCGGTTATGACTTCGAAAGTCCGATCAACTAAGCCGAGGACGAAGGTGAGGATGATTGCGAAGTTCCTGGTGAACTTGCTAGATTATTACTTCAAGAAGAGAGCGCCATACAGCCGCATGAAAAGCCAATGGAAACAGTAAATCTGGGTACAAAGACATACAAGAAAGATGTCAAGATCGGTGCAAATCTGGAGCAAAGTGTTAAGCAACGGTTGATTCAGATGCTGCGTGACTATGTTGAGATCTTTGCCTGGTCTTATGAAGATATGCCTGGGTTGGATACCGATATTGTGGTTCACCGCTTGCCCACCAAGGAAGACTGTCCTCCAGTGAAACAGAAAGTTCGCCGAATGCGCCCAGAGATGTCTGAGAAAATCAAGGCTGAAGTTATGAAGCAGCTCGATGCCGGTTTTAGCAGTTACTTCTTACCAACAGTGGGTGGCCAACGTGGTTTCGGTGCCGAAGAAGGATGGTAAGGTTCGAATGTGTGTTGACTATAGGGATCTGAATCGGGCAAGCCCCAAGGATGATTTCCCTCTGCCTCATATCGACGTTATGGTTGACAACACCGCACAACATAAGGTCTTTTCCTTTATGGATGGTTTCTCCAGTTATAATCAGATTAAAATGGCTCTCGAAGATATGGAGAAGACAATCTTTGTTACCCAATGGGGCACCTTTTTCTACAAAGTCATGCCTTTTGGATTGAAGAATGCTAGGGCAATGTATCAGCGTGCCATGGTCGCTTTGTTCCACGACATGATTCATCATGAGATTGAGGTATACGTTGACGATATGATTGCAAGACCCCAGACTGAGGAAGAACATCTGTACCATCTTCAGAAGTTATTTGACAGGTTGAAGTTTTACAAGCTGAGGTTAAACCCAAACAAGTGCACCTTCAGGGTGAGATCTGGTAAGCTGCTGGGTTTCGTCGTAAGTGATAAAGGTATTCAAGTGGATCCTGCAAAGGTGAAGGCTATACAGGAAATGCCAGCTCCCCGAACTGAAAAAGAAGTCAGAGGCTTTTTGGGACGTATGAACTATATTGCCTGATTCATCTCACACCTGACTGCTACTTGTGAGCCAATCTTCAAGCTGTTGAAGAAAGATCAAGTGGTAAGATGGAACGATGAATGTCAGGCCGCTTTCGAAAGGATCAAAGAATATCTCCAAGAGCCACCTATTCTGATGCCTCCAGTTGAAGGGAGACCTTTGATCTTATACTTGACGGTACTCGATAATTCGATGGGGTGTGTGCTGGGGCAGCATGACGAGTCTGGACGAAAAGAGCATGCTATTTATTACCTTAGCAAAAAGTTTACCGACTGCGAGACCCGATACTCGTTGCTTGAGAAAACTTGCTGCACTTTGGCATGGGCTGCTCGCCGGCTGAGACAGTATATGCTGACTCACACTACTCTATTGATATCAAAGATGGATCGAATCAAGTATATCTTCGAGAAGCCTGCCTTGTTTGGAAGAATAGCAAGATGGCAGATGATCTTGACTGAGTATGACATCCAATACATGACCCAAAAAGCAATTAAGGGAAGTGTGTTGGCAGATCATCTGGCACATCAGGCAATGGATGATTACCAGTCTATGAACTTCGAATTCCCGGATGAGAATATCATGTTGGTGACTGACTGTGAGACACCTGGACCGGATGAAGGACCCGAGGAGGGATCCCGATGGTCTATGTACTTTGATGGAGCTTCAAATGCTTTGGGTAATGGCATTGGCGCCGTGATCATATCTCCTGAAGGCTCTCATACTCCGTTCACTGTCCGACTATGTTTCAACTGCACCAACAACATGGCGGAGTATGAAGCATGCATTATGGGTCTTCGAGCAACTATTGACCTAAGGATAAAGTTCTTAAGTGTATTCAGAGATTCCGCTCTCGTGATCAGTCAGATTAAAGGCGAGTGGGATACGAAGCACCCAAATCTTATTCCTTACAAGGAGTATGTATTGACTTTTCTTCCTCACTTCGAGGAGATAACCTTTGAACACTTCCATAGAGAGGAGAATCAGTTGGCGGACGCGCTAGCTACGATGTCTTCTATGTTCAAAGTTAGGTGGGACAACGAAGCTCCCCAGATTACCATTGAAAGGTTGGACGAACCTGCACATTGCTGTGACATTGAGACTGAAGAGGTAGCAGATAAACCCTGGTTTCATGAGGTGAAAAGGTATCTTGAAGCTCAGGAGTACCCAGATGGTGCATCTGTTAATGATAAGAAGTTTATGAGGAGGTTCGCGGAGAAGTTCTTCATCGGTAATGGTATCCTTTACAAGCGTAACCATGATTTAACCTTACTGCGATGTGTGGATAAGAGCGAAGCAGAAAGAATTATGGTAGAGCTACCTGAAGGTACTTTCGAGACTCATTCTAGTGGACACACCATGGCAAAGAAGATCCTTCAGGCAGGATACTATTGGTCTACTATGGAAGCCGACTGTTATCATCATTCTCAGACCTGTCATCAGTGCCAAGTCTATGCTGATAAGGTGCACATACCTCCAGTACCTCTGAACGTCTTGACAGCTCCGTGGTCTTTTGCAATGTGGGGCATCGACATGATTGGTGAGATCAGACCTACTGCGTATAATGGGCATCGTTTCATCCTGGTAGCTATTGATTACTTTACGAAGTGGGTCGAAGCAGCTTCCTTTGCTACTGTAACCAAGAACATCGTGGCACGGTTTATTCGGCACAACCTGATCTGTCGATATGGTGTACCAGAGAGGATCATTACGGACAATGGTACAAATCTCAACAATAAGATGATCACCGAGCTCTGCAAACAGTTCAAGATACAACATCACAACTCTTCTCCTTACCGTCCGAAGATGAATGGGGCTGTAGAAGCGGATAATAAGAATATTAAGAAGGTTGTGCAGAAGATGACGGTGATGTATAAAGATTGGCACGAGATGTTACCTTTTGCTCTTCATGGGTACCGTACCTCAACGCGGACATCAACATGGGCAACACCCTATTCCTTGGTTTATGGCATGGAGGCCGTCTTGCCCATTGAAGTTCAGATACCCTCTCTTCGGATTATGAAGGAATGCAGGCTTGAGCGAAGATGACTAGATTCAGACCCGGCTTGATCAGCTGAACTTAATCGACGAGAAGAGACTTACTACTATTTGTCATGGTCAAACGTACCAAAAGCGGATGATCAAGGCATTTAACAAGAAAGTCAGACGACAAGAGTATCAAGTTGGGGATCTGGTGATCAAGCGCATCATCCTACCTCAAGGTGATCCCAAGGGCAAATGGACCCCTACTTACGAAGAGCCATTTGTGGTTAAGAACATTTTCTCAGGAGGAGCTATGATTCTAACCACCATGGATGGTGACGACCTTCTTCACCCTGTCAATGCAGACATAGGGAAAAAATACTACGCATAATCAAAGACCCGCTAGGTTTACTGGCCTAGGCAAAAATAAGGGCTTCCCGGCGAACCAAAAGGGTTCGGGCAAAATAAGGGATGAAAATGAAAAAAATTTGTACACCCGGCAAGTCGAAAACCTGAAAAGGCGGCTTGGGAAAAAAAGGGTATCCCGATCGACTGAAAACCCGAAAGGGCGGTCCAGGCAAAAATTAGGGATTAAAGCGTAACACTATATCTCATTGGATCACCTTGCGATCAGACTTCAGTATCGACTACCAAGCTCTGACGGTGCCAAACAATATGATATACCTTCAACCAAGTAGCAAAGTGATAAGATGCTCGAGGACATAAAGGCAATAGCAGAATTGGAACCCAGTGGGATTGTTCACATAGCTTTTTTTCTTTATTTTCACAAATTATATAAATTCCATTTGTTCGGCGGCGTTCTCTTACTAGGACGTCAGCCTCTTGTACAAAAAACATCTATTCATAGGCCAAACTTCAAAATCAATACAATTCATTTTCACAAATAAATTTTTCTTTTTTCTGTTTTGTTTTACAAAGAACGTCCAATGTTCATTTTTGATATATGCATCTGACATTAATTGCTGCTCATAAATATTTACATGCGAAACAAAAGACAATTACTTGTAATATCAGAAACAGGGGCAAACAAGAAACATCCAAGCCGTACAGTTGCTCTGTCCACTAGGTATAGGGATAGACCTAGCTGGAGGAAACGATTAAAAGTAAATTCATTCCCCGCAGAGTAAGAGAAAGACAGTGATGTTAACTCTCCCCAGCTAAGACTCGCAACTGTGAATGAATCGGTAATATTCTCCCCAAGCAGAGTTTATCTACCATCAACACTAAAAAGTCTTATTATCCCGAGTGGAGTATAAAAATATCCCCAGTGGAGTTGGAAAAATCATCCCCAGTAAACTCTGGAAGATTATCTCCAGTAGAATCTAAAAAGGCTATCCCCAGTAAGGTCGCTATTGGAAAGTCATCCCCAGCGGAGTTCTTTCCTTTCACAAAACAAGAATTCAATCCCCAACAAGTTTCATTATCACCAGCAACGGTAGTTCATCCCCAGCAGAATTTATCAACGGAATCCTCCGGCAGAGCATCTCTTCCCCACAGAGTCATTCTCTCGTACGTTTATTCCCCAGAGAAGTTATCCTCCCCTCCAGGTTTATTCTCACAAATATCTTCATCCACTATCTCCAGCGGAAACAAAGAATCCAATTCTTTTCTCCAGCAGTAATACAGGATTTATTTTCCCCAGCTCAAAGCATCACATTTTCATACATCATGACACATGCATATACGCATCATACAAACACAATCTCATTTATTTTGAGAACATCATTGCTTGATACATATCATGCATTACATACAGCTAACCTTTGCCTTTCAGGAGGGATACGGTTAAATTATCACAAAGTTCAAACTATGAAGCTTCTACCACAGTTGAATTATGGACGATGTTCCTAAATCTCAGCAAAGTAGTTGAATTACGGACGAGTTCCTAAATCTCAGCAAAGTAGTTGAATTACGGACGAGCTCCTAAATCTCAGTGAAGTTATTTACCTCAGTTGAATTACGGACGAGTTCCTAAATCTCGACAGAGACGTTTTCTCAGTTGAATTATGGACGAGCTCCTAAATCTCAGCAAAGTAGTTGAATTACGGACGAGCTCCTAAATCTCAACAGAGATGTTTCTTGAGTTGAATTACGGACAAGTTCCTAAATCTCAGCAAAGTAGTTGAATTACAGACAAATTCCTAAACCTCAGCATAAATACTCCCCAAGTTGAATTACGGACAAGCTCCTAAATCTCAACAAAGTTATTTCTCAAGTTGAATTATGGACAAGTTCCTAAATCTCAGCAAAGTTGTTTAATTACGGACATGTTCCTAAATCTCAACAAGGTTGTTTCTCAAGATTGAATTACAGACAGACTCCTAAATCTTAGCAGATATCACCTCAGTTGAATTACAGACGATGTTCCTAAATCTCAATAGAGATGCTTCCACAGTCGAATTACGGAAAAGTTACTAAATCTTGATAGATATATACCTCAGTTGAATTACGGACGAGTTCCTAAATCTCAGCAGATTATTTCCCCAGTTGAATTATGGACGAGCTCCTAAATCTCAGCAAAATAGTTGAATTACGGACAAGTTCCTAAATCTCAACAGAAATGTCTTCTTAGTTGAATTACGGACGAGTTCCTAAATCTTAGCAAAGTTGATTCCCCAGTTGAGTACGGACGATTGAAGTTCCTAAATACCAACAAAGACGACTCACCAACAGAATAACGAACGACAAAGCTCTTAAAATTCTACTTCTCTCAACAAAGATCAGACTTCCCCGGCGGAATCTTCCTCAACAACAGGTATACAAGATCTCACTAAGGAATCTCTTATGCGATCAAAACTCTTCCCAATGGCATCTATAAGCCCATTCCCGACATCATAAGACAATTATCATTTCATGCGAGTGCAAATTTCTGGGCACTCTAGTGTTTAATCCACTTCCACCTTCAGATTACAAAAGGCAAGAAAGCCAATCTGCATCCTAGGTTTAAGAAGATTGAACAGGGGCATTTGTTGTACGCCAAAATTTGCCCTCCCATATTTATCAAAACATGGCAAGAAAGATCTCCAAGTTGCTCAAGGTTGCTCAAGGATTGGCCAGACAAGCTCTCTCCTAAGGCGGTCTACCCCAAACTAGGGTTTCATGTTGCATCAATATCCTTGATTCCAAGTGACCGCAAGTGCTCACCAATGTCCTAATATGTTCTCAAGATCATCCATGTCAAGTTTCAAGGCTTGCAGAGGAAGTTTGCTCAGTCAATTGCTCAAAGGTCCAAAAACCGACTGTGCTAGGGCAAAAGTCAACTGTGACCCACATACAGTCAAATTTCAAGATTTTTGGTCAACATCCTCATTTTGAAGTATATTTCATCATTTGATCAAGGGTTGATCATGATTCATCAAGGATTGCTCATAATTCATCAAGATTCAAAAGTTGCTAAATTAGGGTTTTGCAGGAAAAGTCAACTCAACTTTGACCAAGCATAACTTTCTCATACTTTATGAGAAATGAACCATCCAAATCTCATTTTGAAGAGGATGCAATTCCCTACAATCCATATTCAGCTCCCAAGATAAAAATATGCACTCACAAGAAGTTATGAATTTGGACATTATAGGTCATTTTGAAAAGTCAATAAAAACACCTTTTTTGTCAAAGCTTCATACATGATCATGGAATATCAAATTTAGATGAGACAAAAAGGGTTGATTAGAGGATATCTCAAGCTTTCTAAAAAGTCCAAGAACACCTCCAAAGAGTCAAAATTGAGGAAGTTATGCATTGTTGAAGTTGTACTTTTTTGAAAAATTGCCAAAAGTTAACTATCCCCAAAACTTCAAATTTTGCCAAATGGGCCCATTTTTTCCCACTTGTTTTGAGTTGGATTATATCCCACGTGCTCTAGACTTGGCCATTTGTCCATATCATATTTTTATTAATTATTTTGATTTTTATTTGAATTAATTTGATTTAAATCAAAATAAATCAAATTAAATCCAAAGCATTGATAACAAAGGATCTTTTGATTGTTTCAGGCTCTAAGCACAGCTAGCAAGGCATTCAAATTCGCATGAAGCCATATGTGTAAAAAAAGATTGGAAAGAAGCCAAATTTGGAAGGTTATTAAAGGGAATCAAATCAATATCCAAAGCATTGATGGAGAGGGATTTGGACTGAATAAACAACCTTAATGCATTGTGTGATACATAAGGAGGCGAGGCAGATAAAAAACGAGGTTGGAGATCAGGCATAAAGCAAGAACAGAATTTGCAAAAACAAGCAAAAAGTGTGAGATCGAAACAGAGGTTAGAGGCATCCTCAAGGCCTGTTACTTGTCTCAATCGCTTCTTGGCAATATCCACAACCTAAAGCAATCGAGACCAATTGTTTTCAAGCCCTCTAGCACGCTGTAAGGCCGTCACGGTATCACTCTTTTCTTGAATTCGATTAGCTTTATTCTTGCATCCATTGTGTAAAATAATGGTATATTCTTGATCACCATATCATTTGCAAGCTTTTGCCAATAGCCAATTTCATTCATATGACCTATATCGTGAATCACCATTGTTAGGTTTTCTTGGAGTTTTTTAGGGTTTTTGTTTTCAGGAATAATTGGCCCTAGTAATGGGTATGGCTGTGATCAGAAGAAGGAGATGAGTCTAACCATGGTGTTAGAATTCATTTACATGGCCTGTACGAGATTTTGAGGGTGGACAGGGGTATAGCTACGGACAGCGTCCGTTGGTATAGATCTCTGTACTTTTAGCCACAGTGCAGAGGAAGGAGATGATGAAGTGTCATCCCCTTACTGGCTTGTTCAAACATTGGCGCGTTTTTCTGATTCTTGTCTACTTGCATTTATTTTATTATATTATGATTATTTTGTAATATGTTAACAAATAGAACAACACAGTCTAGTGGTTGCCATGCAGGATTTCAAGGCATTAGAGGCTGGAGGTCAGGGGTTCGATCCATGCCTCAAGCATTTGTTATTTTTCCTTGTTATTTCAGGGAATCTAGTACACGCTCAAGCCTAATATCCACCATGGACATTCATCATCAGCGTGCCAGATGGCCAAATCTGGTGGCCATCACTGAGGGTGCACCAAAAGACCAAGTCAATGCACAAGCATGGGATCAGAAAAGTCAAACGGACCTCACAAATGGGCCAAAATAATTGCTATGCACACCCTCCAATCAGGCCCAATCTCTTTCTTTTCATTTTATTTTCTATATTTCATTTAATTATTTCCTTTTATTTAATTTAATTACTAATCAAAAATTATTTTTCTTTTTATAAAAAAATCACAAAAATATTTTTTTAACCAATTAAATTTCAGAATTTTATTTTTTCACTAATAAATATTAATTAATTTAATTAGGTTAACTTTAGATAACTTTCATTTGTTTTACAAATATTTAAAATTAGTTAGAAATCAATAGGTTTTAACCCTAATTTAATTATTTTATTTTCTTTCCTAAATTAACAAAATTCCAAAAATATGTCACTTAAATTATTTTTCATTTATTAATTTAATAACTAATTAATTTAGCATCTTAATTTTAGGATTTAATTTCTTTTCTTAAAAATAAAAAAAACAACAAAAAACATTTTATTTTAAAAAGGGTCAAAACCCTAATTTCACATTCGATTTAATTTCGCATCGCGCACTTTATTTTTATTTATCCAATTATTATATCTGCTCCTGGCTTGTAATAATCTAATTAGGACATTTACTTTACCATTTTTACTTTTAAAGGGTTGTTTTTGGCGATGTAAATACCCGACGCCTTGTAATAATTTAGTTTAAATTCCGCACCTTTAATTTCTGCAAATTATTCAACTGTTAGATGTTTGATAATAGGGATGGCATGACAAGAATGAATGTTTAATCTTAAAACAGTTAGATCACCCTAAACATGTGCAAAGATAAAAATAACTGAAATCAACACACCCGCACATGCGCACTCCTAGGGTACACCCCGCTTGGTTGCTTTCGTAAATGGTCATTGAGTATAGGTTATTTTAGAGGTCGCCCTCTTATCTAAAAGATCATAGTTGCCTCGAAATGGTTGCCTCAGATATTGTTGCCTCGAATATATGATCTAAGACATTAGGGTTACCGCTAAGACGTCCTAATATTGCTTTAGTGACAATATGTCCCTCTTTCGAATTAACCCTCAAACTCCAACGATGATGCTACCTCACTAATAGTGGGATAGCATTGTCCAAAGGAAATTAGCATAGAACGTTTCCTTTTTCGAGTAGGTAGATTAGTTCTTAGATACTTGCTCATCCAAAAACAAAACTTTTTCCACACTTACACTCTTTAACAAACAAGTTTTCAAAAAACACTTCATTACACTCTTGAAGACAGACGCAAGAGTTAAATCGAAGTCAAAACAAAAAATTTTCAAAACCCACAAGCACAAGGAAAACAATTTTGAAAATGATGAGCAAGTACCTAAGAGCCCATAGATAACTACGGATAGAAAGGGTGCTAATACCTTCCCTTTCTATAAATCTACCCCCCGTACTCAGAAATATCTCGAAAAAGGAATTTTTCTGTGCTTTTTTTCCTTTCCTTGTTAGATAAAATAAAAGTCGGTGGTGACTCTTTCTTACCGCGACATTTTGCGAATACAAACGCAAAACGCAAACCAGCATTCCAAAAACAGTCAGTTCTTCCCACCGTATCACACGTTGGGATTGCATTAACATGCTCATCAGGATTCTTGTGTCTTGGCTTAAAAGCTTTGCCCCGTGAATTCACTTGGGGAATAAAGACTGGCTTTTGTTGAACAAATTAGGGAACACAAAGTTGTGAAGGATGCCCTTGATTAAAAAGTCTGATGCCCCGGTGAGGCAACCACATCTGACGTTGGTCAACAAGAACGAAGCATTGATATAAGATCCTACAGTAAATGGGAACCATCTGCCGATGAGATGTTTCAAGAACCTAGGATTGCATAGCACTCCATGGTTGGAAGCAGTTCCCAAAAGATGAGGAGAAGAGAGAACCTGTTGTGACAGTAGGCGCAAGATCGTCATCAGAGCTTTCATGACCTGGCTCATCTGAGTTTTCAATCAATTATCTTTCTGCTTGAAGAGATTTCTGACCACAGGCCAAAGCTTGCATGTATACCCGAAGTTATTCCATAACTGATCTCTGAGCACATGACAGTGAGAATCAAGTTGAACATCTGAGGAGAACAAATGGTCATAGCTTCCGCACATATAAGAACCAAGTACCATGTGGATCACTAATTATACGGGATCAAGGCTTCCGGAACTGGATATCGTTGAGCCTTTTCTGAACATGTCGGAAATACTAAGATCGAAGGCCTGAATGAACCTCCAAGTAAACAAGTCAGAAACTTAGAAAATAAATTTGAGAACCATACGGTCACCAACATAATATAGCATCTGCATAAAGTCACTGACTGAAATCCAGAACATAGCCATTAGAACCGATAGTCACTGTCTGATCGTAGCCACTATCTGAACATGAGTAACCATTTGAACATAGTCACCAACTGTACCTGTAATAAGAATTCCCTCCCCGCTCACGGGTGAAGACTAAGTCAGGGTAAGGCAATGGTAACTCGAAAATAACGGGTCCGCCTGAAAGTGCTAAGGGCTTATCCACAGACGTGGGTGCCGATAGTAATTCATTTGAACCTCCTCCGAGCATGGTATATGACATGACTGCACTAATCGGACCACGTCCTATATCCGTTATGCCCTCACTCTATTCCTAGTGTCCTAGTGCACTCTGGCCCTGGTACTGGGCCTTTTACCTCAATAGTAACATCCCCACCCAACATGGAAAACTAGAATCTAGCATAATAGATAACAAATAGGGAAAGCAATAAAATGCAATGCAAACTTATGCTCAGATAAACATGTACAAATGAGTAAACTGAAAGCATAAAAATAAACACCCAAAGAAAAGAAAACAAGAGCTAGGAGCGACTCCGGGATGGATCAACAGTTGGTAGATTTATCCCCAGTGAAGTCGCCAGCTGAAACAACCGACTGAAAATTATCAAACAATGAAGTCGCCATCGAACGTCTTTTATCCAATATGTAGGGAAAGTTAAACATCGAGAAAACCTGAGAAGGGAGAAGTCACGATCTTACGACCGAGAGATAAGGGTAAGGGAGTCTATTACGCGAGGGGAAGGTATTAGCACCCCACACGCCCGTAGTACTCTATGGTATCCACTCTTGTTGTCTATCTTATGGGTGTGTTTAATCTATGCTTACTGTTTATTACTGCTAAAGGGAGAATGCATGCAAAATAAAGGAGAAAAGAATGTAGGGAAAATTGAAAGTTGTGCTTGTTAGGGCCCTACCCCGATGCCTACATATCCTTTTAAGGAATCAGAGCAGCCGTAGTTCGGCTTATATGTTTTTGTTTGTTTTGTTTCAGGTAGGTGCATATGTGTAGAAGATATATAGATTCATTTGAGATTCTTCATTGTTGTTGTTTGTAGAGAAGATAGTAGAATATAGCAGCTCTAGAAGATAACAATATTGAACACTTTAAGTTGTATTTATGTATATATAAATTGTTAGATTAAAGTTGTATATATAAATATGTAAATTTGGTGGATATTTATTGGATTAAAGCTTCAAATTTATAAATTCTGGTGCAAATTTGAAAGACAACGCTTAAATTTTAAGTGATTATGTGTATATGGCGCTTAAAATATAAGCTGAATATATTAAAAAATCCGTTAACATTAGACAACACTTTAGCTGAAACAACCGGCTGAAAATCATCAAACAATGAAGTCGCCATCGAACATCTTTTATCCTACATGGAGGGGTAGGTAAACATCGAGAAAACCTGAGAAGGGAGAAGTCATGGTCTTGCGACTGAGAGATAAGGGTAAGGGAGTCTGTTACACGAGGGAAAGGTATTAGCATCCCACACACCCATAGTACTCTACGGTATCCACTCTTGTTATCTATCTTATGGGTGTGTTCAATCTATGCTTACTGTTTATTATTGCTACTGAAGGGAGAATGCATGCAAAAGAAAAGAGAAAAGAATGTAGGGAAAATGAAAAGTTGTGCTTGTTCGGGCCCTATCCCGATGCCTACGTATCCCTTTTAAGGAATCAGAGCAGCCGTAGTTCGGCTTATATGCAACAATTGCGATCAAACGCAAAACATCCCAAGTCAGTTCTCCCACCGTATTACAGCAGCGCTTATTATTTCATAGGCAACGCTTTTTGGTTTAAAGTGCTGTCTAATGTTAACGTATTTTTTAATATATTTAGCTTATATTTTAAGTGCCATGTACACATAATCACTTAAAATTTAAGCGTTGTCTTTCAAATTTGCACCAGAATTTATAAATTTGAAGCTTTAATCCAATAAATATCCACCAAATTTACATATTTATATATACAACTTTAATCTAACAATTTATATATACATAAATACAACTAAAAGTGTTCAATATTGCTATCTTCTAGAGCTGCTATATTCTACTATCTTCTCTGCAAACAACAACAATGAAGAATCCCAAATGAATCTATATATCTTCTACACATATGCACCTACCTGAAACAAAACAAACAAAAACATATAAGCCGAACTACGGCTGCTCTAATTCCTTAAAAGGATATGTAGGCATCGGGTTAGAGCCCGAACGAGCACAACTTTCAATTTTCCCTACATTCTTTTCTCCTTTCTTTTGCATGCATTCTCCCTTTAGCAGTAATAAACAGTAAGCATAGATTAAACACACCCATAAGATAGACAACAAGAGTGGATACCGTAGAGTACTACGGGCATGTGGGGTGCTAATACCTTCCCCTCGCGTAACAGACTCCCTTACCCTTATCTCTCGGTCGCAAGATCGTGACTTCTCCCTTCTCAGGTTTTCTCGATGTTTACCTTTCCATACATATGGGATAAAATACGTTCGATGGCGACTTCATTGTTTGATGATTTTCAGCCGGTTGTTTCACACGGCCATAATGCCAACGCCATTGAGGAAGATATGTTTGTTACTTCAGTTGATGAACTTGTGACCCCACTCCTAACTATCAAAGAGATCTTGTTGAATTCCAGTTTTTGTACCCCAAAATTTTCCCTCTCATTTCTCAAAGGATCACCCTGGACCCTCAGGTTTGCTTCTATCCAATTCCAATCTTTGAATTACAAATTTTTCAAGAAAGTCATTCACAAGGGCAAAATGGTCATTTGCATACTGAAGAGTCAAACTTTGACTTTTGGATCAAAATCAAGTCTCAAGAGTCATATTTCATCAAGACATGTTGAGATATAAAGTTTGTTTCATCTAGAAATTCAAAAGTCAAAAATTACTTTGGAAAAGTCAAATTTCTAAATACTTAGAATTTTTCTAAGTGTTTAAGAAATATGACAAGCTCAGAACTTCTGATCAGATTATCACCATGATGAAAGCTGATTCTAGATTAACTTATAACACAAGAGTTATGGGCTCAAACAAGATCTGAAACATTACAAATTAAAACTTCTCCTAGAAATGTTGGGATTTCAAGTTATGACTCCTCAAAGACACGTCCATGAAACTGAAGCACTCAGCAAATTCTGGACAGTTCCAAGACAGAGTTTGGTTACAACTTCTGGGCCAGTTTTCACAAATATTTAGTCAGAGTTTGCAAGGGTAGTTCAAAAAAGGTTTACAAAGCGTGTTGCAAGCTTCCTGGAAAGTATGAGAGCTCCTTCAGAACATGCTGGAGCAAGGAGATACAAAGATCAAAAGTTGGATGTTTATTCTAAATTATGCTGAAGCTGAACCTCTGACCCAGAATTAAGCAATGATGCAAAATATCACATTGCAGGATTTCTGGTTTGATAAATCTCATCATCATTTAATGCTCACAACCACTTTTGAGTCTTTATCCATAAAAATGTCCCCACGTGTGGTGTAGAAGTACCATTACTGTCATGGAAAAGCAAACTCTTGTATAAGAGTGTGCTGGGCCCATGCGTTGCTTTGGCTTTTGAGGTTACCTTTCCTTAATTCCTGCTTACAATTCCAGCTTAGGCGCTGCTAAAGCTTCTAACCACCATACTTGCTTCAAGAACAAGGCAGCACCCTAACATGTGATGGTTGTACTCTCCAAGCTACAAGATCTTTGCCTATAAATTGAAAGCCATTAGAAACTGTAAAAATCTGGAATTTTTTAGAAAGAAAAAAGCCTTGAACCCCTGCTAAAATTCCAAGAGTCCAAAACTGCAAATACAGAAATATAAAAACCTGTTAGCTTTTGATTCTTGCATTCAGACTCCATTTTTTTCCTCAAGTATTTTTTGACCAAAACCATCCATACAATTTCTGATATACATTTAGAAACCATCCTAACTTCTGTGTTCAGACTGTAACACATTCTCCATCCATATCCACCTCAAGGAAGTCATAACTTTTCCCCCTTGATTGTTCCAGAATTTCTTTAATCATTCATACCCCAAGTTGAAAGTTTCCAGCCTGTTGAGTACGTGAAGAAGCTATTCAGAACATCACCAGAGTTCACAACTAGACTCCAGCTCACAGAGTATTTTCCAGCTACAAGGTAAGCTTCTGTTGACTCTCATCATATTACTTAGGCATTGTCAGATTTGCATGTTCAAAAATACAATGTAGACATCATGATTTTGATGTTGTACGTATTCTGAGGTTTCACGTATATGTATGCCTAAGTAGGGAGTAAATTAGTTCAGAACTTCTTAAGGAAATTAGGATTAGAAAATTCATGCTTGCTTCTGATTTATAGTTCTGATATCTCTTGTTTCTGAAACACTATGAAACCTGCCATAACGGTTATATGCGCATCTTCTGTTCTGTTGAGAAATGACTAAGTTGCAGATGTTCTAACTAGCATGGAGAGGGAGACTAAGTTCTGCCAGTGGTATCAGAACTTATGAAATCTTCTTTGTTCCCAGCGGACCCAGAACTTCTGACTTTACCTATTTCTACTAATATGATCTCTGTTTTGCAGCACGCCAGAGTCAGAACTTCTGATCTCTTTTAGTCAGCAATGCACTGATTCTATTTTCTTTTTCCTTACTATTTTTGCTATCACTTCTTATTTCACTAATCAAAAACACCAAAAACATTTTACATTTTACATGCTTTATTTTATTTCTTAAAACAAAAAGATCAAAAATATTTTCTTAAACAAAACTTATCTCTTTTCTGAAACAAAACAAGTTCATTTCACATTTTCTTGTACATTCTTATCCATTCAATATGGTTGTAATAGTAACTTAGGATTTAATTTTATTTGCAATCCCCATTTGTAAATCTGTACACCCCATCCCCCTAACGATTGTAATAGCGTAGGATATTTACTTTCCGCAATTTATCGCTTTCATATAAATGGTAGTAAAATAGGATTTGTATGGGAAGATAAAAACAACAAGTAGACAACCCCTAATCAAGACAAAAATGCATGCAATCAAACACACTTTGCACATATGCACACCTTAGGGTAATATCACTTGTTTCCTATTAGAAAAATAGTCATGTCCCTCGAACATGGGCGTTTTACAAAGACCCTCGATAAAAGATCATAGTCCCTCGATGTTGCCTTCGGTAAACGATTTAGTCCCTAAACGACATTGCTAAAACATCCACAGGTTGCCTTTTATGACTATACGATGACCCACGCCCGTCCCATTTACATCCAAAGATAGGGTTACTTACCAAATCAATGGTAATATAACAATGTCAAAGGAAAAGGAAATGAACGAGAAAGATTTTTGAGTAGGTAGAATTTTCCTAATTACTTGCTCAATTTCAAAAAAAACATCCTTTCTATTTTTCAAACAAACACTTACACTTTCAAAACATCTTACAAAACTTGAAAACATTTTCAAAAGATTAAACATCTTTGTATACATTCTTATGAACGAGAATCATTACAAAGATTGCCTAAACAACGACATCTTTACAAAATACTTTCAAAAACCACACCAAGCACAATTTTCAAACAAAAAGCAAGTGATCTAGAAAGTAACTAAGATCCCATGAAAAACCATGGATGAAAAGGGTGCTAATACCTTCCCTTATCATAATCTACCCTCGAACTCAAGAAATAATCTCAAAGGTCTTTCCTGTGCTTTCTCACCTTTCCTTTTGGATAAAAGAAAAGTCAGTGGTGACTCTTGCTAAACCTCAATATTTGCGATCAAACGCAAAACACCCAAGTCAGTTCTCCCACCGTATCACAGAACTGGAGACTCTGCTGGGGACAATTATAAAAGTGGGGTTACCTTAGGGTTAGATCACATTTACTTGCTTTCAATTGTTTGACTTGTTTGTTTTACATTATGGTTCTTTGTTTGGGTTTGAATCCTCTACCCGGATTTGAGATACCTTATACGTAAGTAGCAATATGTTTTGGAAACTGTGCAGGGTATACCGACATGGTCCAAGCAATATCTACGTTAGTGCGACATATTTGTGGGTACCGGTAGCCCTTGAGTTAATCAAGGAGAATACAGGGCCACTGAGTGATGTCATGAAGCACTAATGAACTTTTAGAACCTTTACTTGACCAACTTGGCCTTTAGGACGTAGTGAGATGACCGGCTTTGGTGCAGTTCAAAGTTGGTTGATACTCGATGCTACACTCATTGAGACTTGACTCCTTAGTTTTCTTTGGTTGCAAGTTAATCGCCTATCGAACGAAGCTTATAGGATAGGTTAGTGATATTGAGATCCCTTAGAACACGGTTACTATTACTAGGACAGGTTAAGCCAACTAAACTTCAAGAGGGTATTTACCTACAAACTACATGCAAGCCTAAACCTAAGGATTTGTCTGCTTTATATGCATATAAACTTGCTTACTTTGCATACTTGTACATAACATTATAGCATCATACCGTAACATTTTCAATAACCATTTCAAGGATCTCGAGGGCCTTTGATGTAGGGTTACATTGAACCAGACGTTTAACAAGGGGTAAGAGGATTTATTTTCCTCTAACCAGACGTCGTCAAAGATCAAACACAACAAACTTGAGTCAAGGGCTACAACCCACTTGACATGATGAGCTAATTCTCGTGGAAAGACATCCACCAATACAAAGTTCTCCAATCAAAGCTGTAAGTGATTGCTAACATTTACCCTGCGAAATCCTTGAAAACATGCATCCACATATCATGCATCATATCAGGACAAGTTTCTCCCATATAGGTCTCCTTACCTTCCTACTGTCTATTTCAGTAAGATGGATATGGAATAAACGGTGAAAGATCTCCAAACTCAAAACACTCAATTCCAACAAATTTTTCTGACTATGGCTAAGGGGCAAGAGGACCTGAAGACCCTTCTTATCAAATACAAGAAGAAAAATTCCAAGAAGTCAGTTGGCGTCCTGAACTTGAGAAGAAGACCTAGAGGGCCAGTCAAGGGAGATCTAGATCTTTCAACTCCATACAACATGGGGGATAGTCATGAAGAAGACAATAGTCTGGAGATTGATGAAGCCGAAGCTGACTACTCTGAGGAACAATATCCTCCCACTGATGACAAGTACAAATAGATGGAGGATCGCCTCAGTGCTATGGAGATTCAACAGATACCCGACTTGGATTTAGGAGACATGGGTTTGGTTTCTGGAGTGGTCACCCCCCCAAAGTTCAAAATCCATACCTTTGCCTTGTACGACGGAGTCTCTTGCCATAAGATGCACTTAAAGTCTTATGTCCGCAAGATTCAACCATACACAACTGATCCGAAGCTTTGGATCCATTTCTTCCAAGAGAGCCTAGTAGGTACTCAACTCGAATGGTTTTATCAATTGGAGAGTTATTGCATCCATACCTGGGAGGATTTAGCTGCTGCTTTTTATAAGCAGTACCAATACAACGCTGATCTTGCACCAACTAGTGTGCAATTGCATAACATGACCATGGGTTCCAACGAGAGCTTCAAAGGATACACCCAAAAGTGGAGAGATCTGGCTGGTAGGGTGCAACCCCCTTTAATTGACAGGGAGCTGATTGACACCTTCATGGGAACCTTGACGGGACCTTTCTTCAAACACCTATTCAGAAGCTCCTCAGTCGGGTTCACCGAGCTAGTACTGACTGGCGAAAGGGTCAAAGGTGGCATAAAAAGTGGAAAGATCCAAGGAGCTACACCTTCTGATGCTCACAAAAAGCCATACAATGGGAAGAAAGAGTCCAATGCTGTGTATGGTCAAAAGAGTCGTCATGATCAACATGTAAGGGCAATCCTGATCTCTAATCCTACACCTGTTCAACAAAGATAGAGCAATAGGCGTAGGGTAAGATATCAAGAAAGGCAGTACACTAACATCAACATTCCTTTGTCTCAAGCGTTACAACATTTGCTGAAGTTGAAGTTGATCATGCCAAAGGATCCTCCTCAAAATCCCGATACCTCCTCTTCTAAGTACAATCCAAATGTAAGATGTGCCTGCCATTCTGATAGTCCTGGACATGACACTGACATTTGTTGGCCTTTGAAGAACAAGATTCAAGATTTAATTGATGCAAAGGAGATTGAGTTTGACCCCCCGGAGACTCCAAACATGATCACTTCTCCTATGCCAAATCATTGAGACCGTCTTGTTCATTTTGGATTTTCAATTGTAATTTCTCTTGTTATTCAAACAATTATCCATTAATGTCAAACTTTGTTTCAATAATGCATTGCATATGTTTGTATTGATTTGATCCATTCATTTTCATTACATTTAAACTATGCTTTTTACTTACTTTATGACATTCAACTCTTGCTAAAAGTTACAAGCCTTTAGAGGGAGGATGACGAAAACAATGCCTTAATCTCATACAATATGCTTTTGGACAGACCTTGTTGATGATGTACATGCGTTCTTTAAAATCCTAAACACTGGAGTTATAAGGAAGATAATCCCTAGTCAACCCCTTCGAGCCAAAGAAGTAGGAGTTTCCTTTTTTACACAAAATAAAACCTTTAATCAAAACCTGGGGCGGGGTAGTCTCTCAGTTGATTCAAACACGCGTTTAGCCGCAAACTCTCATCTCGTAATACAACGAATGACATCAAAAACATTCCTCTGGAATCAAAAGACAGTGATGGTTCCCTACCAAATAGGCAGTCATTATCTCTAAAAAAAGCCCACTAAGTTAAAACCTACGAAGGAGACTTAAGAAAAAGAAACGGGGGCATCCCGTTGACTGTAATCTCAAAACAAGAACAGTCAGGCAAAAATTAGGGATAACAAATCAAAAGAAAGAAGTCACTACAATTCCTCAACAACATGAAAAATGTTGCAAAAATGACTTCCTTCCGATAAACTAAACTTGTCCGAACCATCACCAAAACATCATTCCAGACTCATTTAGAGTTCAAACGCATAATTAACTGAGTTTAGGACTGAAGAATGTCACGAAGAGCGGGTGGGTACAAATACATTTTGAGCATTTATCCTTTTTTTCTTAAACCGTGAACCAAGCCACGCTATAACCCTTCAAAAGTCCTAATTGAAGCATGGGTTAGCTCGAAAGCATACTGTTACAAAAGGTATCCTGACTCCTGTAAGGGCTTACTCAAAACCCTGAGTTGAATTTTTCTTACAAAAATTTCTTTACTTGCTAAAACGCATTTTCAAAAATTTCAAGACAAGCATAAGCTTTGCATTATTTGAGTATCGCTGTTTGCACATGGCTATTTGTTTGACAGCGAAGAAATTCACACAACGAATATCCAGTGAACGAAAGCTCTCTCAGCGAACAAAATTAATTCAAGTAGGATGACACTTCCATTGACAAATCTCCTATCAACAAGGGGACATGACATGTCACTTTCCAAGCACACCTGGGACAGTCCTGTCAAGATTCTAAGAAATCTCTCAAGAAGTACAGAATAACCAGGGGCAGGTCTCCATCTCCATTACTTGGGGCATTGAACACCAATCTCAGCAAAGGTTTACTTACAATCAAACAATTCCTGGAAGTGGCACAATCACCTGCTACTAGGGGCAGTGTTAAATCTTCCCAAGATCCTTCTCGTGGGATGACTCCTAGCTAGATTTTCAATCTCTAAAAACCTCTTCCCAACTGAGTCGACTTCAAGAATCCTTGAGGATTTCTGCCAATGAAGTTTCCGCTTCTCCAACAGACTGAGCAACAGGGTTTATTTCCCCAACAAATGACAGGATTCCCCATCTTGAGTTTGCCTCTCCGAGTAATACAAATCAAAGGACCACAACTCCTCTTCCCCAGTAGACTACTCTACAATCCCCAGCAAGTTACTGTGAAGCCTGGACCCGACTAGATATCAGTTCAACTTCGTCCATCAAGAGATAACTCCCAGTAGAGAAACGAACAATCGAGACTCCTGATCTCTTTTCCAATCAAGAATTAGCACTCTCCAACAGAGTATTCTCAAACAAAGTCAATATTCCCCAGCAGAGTTCTCCTCAACAAAATAGGAATCCTCAGTGGAAAAATTCTAGGCAAAGTTTGAAGACACACCTACTCTTCAACAGCAGTCTGGGATTTAATGACTCCTCAACACTTGTCAAGGATTTATTTTCCAAGACAAAATTACATTTCAATAACATTCATAACATATGCATACAAAATACATATAACACAAATCTCATTTATTTTGAGAACATCATTACACAATGCATACATCATGACATTACATACAACTAATTCTTTACCTTTTCAGGAAAGATCAGTCAACAGACAAAGATCATCATCTTTTGGAGTATCAATCGTCCAAGATTCCTTCATCATCCTGTTGAGGTAGTAATCGTCCAAGATTCCTTCATCATCCTGCTGAGGTAGTAATCGTCCAAGATTCCTTCATCATCCTGCCGAGGTAGTAATCATCCAAGATTCCTTCATCATCCTGCGAGGTAGTAATCATCCAAGATTCCTTCATCATCCTGCTGAGGTAGTAATCGTCCAAGATTCCTTCATCATCCTGCTAAGGTAGTAATCATCCAAGATTCCTTCATCATCCTGCTGAGGTAGTAATCGTCTAAGATTCCTTCATCATCCTGCTGAGGTAGTAATCATCTCAGATTCCTTCATCATCCTGCTGAGGTAGTAATCGTCCAAGATTCCTTCATCGTCCTGCTGAGGTAGTAATCGTCCCAGATTCCTTCATCATCCTGTTGAGGTAGTAAACATCCAAGATTCCTTCATCATCCTGCTGAGGTAGTAATCGTCCAAGATTCCTTCATCATCCTGTTGAGGTAGTAATCGTCCAAGATTCCTTCATCATCTTTTTGGAGTAGTAATCGTCAAAGATTCCTTTAACACTCATTCAAAGACAGTTTTCAGATACAGTTCAGATACGCTCCAGACACGGATGCCATTTTGATACTCATTCAGATTTTAACTTTTGATACAGTTCAGATACACTCCAGATACGAATGCCATCCTGATACTCATTCAAAGATAGCTTTCAGATACAATTCAGATACGCTCCAGACACGAATGCCATTCTGATACTCATTCAGATTCAACATTCAATACAGTCAAGATACGATCAAGATTCTGATGTCATTCTGTCACTCAAATATAGTCCAGATACAATCACCTCTGGATGGCATCTATAAGCCCATCTCCAACAATTGTCCATCATTTCTCCAAATGGCATCTTTAAGCCCATTCTCTATACAATCAACCATAATATCATCAAGTGCAAATTTCTAGGCACTCTAGTGTTAAATCATCTTCCACCTTCAAGTCATGAATGGCAGACCCACCAATCTAACTCTCCAAGTTTAAGAAGATTGAACAGGGGAAGCTGTTGTACCCCAAAATTTTCCCTCTCATTTCTCAAAGGATCACCTTGGACCCTCAGGTTTGCTTCCATCCAATTCCAAGCTTTGAATTACAAAATTTTCAAGAAAGTCATTCACAAGGGCAAAATGGTCATTTATACACTAAAGAGTCAAACTTTGACTTTTGGATCAAAATCAAGTCTCAAGAGTCATATTTCATAAAGAAACTTTGAGATATAAATTTTGTTTCATCTAGAAATTCAAAAGTCAAAAATTACTTTGGAAAAGTCAAATTTCTAAATACTTAGAATTTTTCTAAGTGTTTAAGAAATATGACAAGCTCAGAACTTCTGATCAGATTATCACCATGATGCAAGCTGATTCTGGATTAACTTCTAACACAAGAGTTATAGACTCAAACAAGATCTGAAACATTACAGAACAAAACTTCTCCTAGAAATGTTGGGATTTCAAGTTATGACTCCTCAAAGACACGTCCATGAAACTTAAGCACTCAGCAAATTCTGGACAGTTCCAAGACAGAGTTTGGTTACAACTTCTGGGCCAGTTTTCACAAAGTTTCGGTCAGAGTTTGCAAGGGTAGTTCAAAAAAGGTTTACAAAGCGTGTTTCAAGCTTCCTGGAAAGTCTGAGAGCTCCTTCAGTACATGCTGGAGCAAGGAGATACAAAGATTAGAAGTTGGATGTTTATTCTAAATTATGCTGAAGCTGAACCTCTGGCCCAAAATTACGCAATGATGCAAAATCTCATATTGCAGGATTTCTTGTTTGATAAATCTCATAATCATTTAATGCTCACAACCACTTTTGAGTCTTTATCCATAAAAATTTCCCCACATGTGGCATAGAAGTACCATTACTGTCTTGGAAAAGCAAACTCTTGTACAAGAGTGTGCTGGGCCCATGCGTTGCTTTAGCTTTTGAGGTTACCTTTCCTTAATTCCTACTTACAATTCCAGCTTAGGCACTGCTAAAGCTGCTAACCACCATACTTGCTTCAAGAACAAGGCAACACCCTAGCATGTGATGGTTGTACTCTCCAAGCTACAAGATGTTTGCCTATAAATTGAAAGCCATTGGCAACTGTAAAAAGGTGGAATTTTTGAGAAAGAAAAAAGCCTTGAACCCCTGCTAAAATTCTAAGAGTCCAAAACTGCAAATACAGAAATACAAAAACCTGTTAGCTTTTGATTCTTGCATTCAGACTCCATTTTTTTCCCTCAAGTAATTTTTGACCAAAACCATCCATACATTTTCTGATATACATTTAGAAACCATCCTAACTTCTGTGTTCAGACTGTAACACATTCTCCATCCATATTCACCTCAAGGAAGTCATAACTTTGCCCCCTTGATTGTTCCAGAATTTCTCTAATCATTCATAGCCCAAGTTGAAAGTTTCCAACCTGGTGAGTACGTGAAGAAGCTATTCAGAACATCACTAGAGTTCATAACCAGACTCCAGCTCACAGAGTATTTTCCAGCTGTAAGGTAAGCTTCTCCTGACTCTCGTCATATTACTTAGGCATTGTCAGATTTGCATGTTCAAAAATACAATGTAGACATCATGATTCTGATGTTGTACGTATTCTGAGGTTTCACGTATTTGTATGCCTAAGTAGGGAGTAAATTAGTTAAGAACTTCTTAAGGAAATTAGGATTAGAAAATTCATGTTTGCTTCTGATTTATAGTTCTGATATCTCTTGTTTCTGAAACACTAAGAAACCGGCCATAACTGTTATACGCGCATCTTCTGTTCTGTTGAGAAATGACTAGTTGCAGATGTTCTGACTAGCATGGAGAGAGAGACTAAGTTCTGCCAATGGTATCAGAACTTTTGAAATCTTCTTTGTTCCCAGCGGACCCAGAACTTCTGACTTTACCTATTTATACTAATATGATCTTTGTTTTGCAGTACGCCAGAGTCAGAACTTCTGATCTCTTTTAGTCAGCAATGCTCTGATTCTATTTTCTTTTTCCTTACTATTTTTGCTATTAATTCTTATTTCACTAATCAAAAACACCAAAAACATTTTATGTTTTACATGCTTTATTTTATTTCTTAAAACAAAAAGATGAAAAATATTTTCTTAAACAAAACTTATCTCTTTTCTGAAACAAAACAAGTTCATTTCACATTTTCTTGTACATTCTTATCCATTCAATATGGTTGTAATAGTAACTTAGGATTTAATTTTATTTGCAATCCCCATTTGTAAATCTGTAAAACCCATCCCCCTAACGATTGTAATAGCGTAGGATATTTGCTTTCCGTAATTTACCGCTTTCATATAAATGCTAGTAAAATAGGATTTGCACATATGCACACCTTAGGGTAATCTCACTTGTTGCCTATCGTAAAAATAGTCATGTCCCTCGAACATGGGAGTTTTAGCAAATACCCTCGATAAAAGATCGTAGCCTCTCGATGACCCTCGATGTTGCCTTCGATAAATAATTTAGTCCCTAAACGACATTGCTAAAACATCCATAGGTTTCCTTCTATGACTATACGATGACCCACGCCCATCCCGTTTACATCCAAAGATAGGGTTACTTACCAAATCAATGGTAAGATAACAATGTCAAAGGAAAAGGAAATGAACGAGAAAGATTTTTGAGTAGGTAGAATGTTCCTAATTACTTACTCAATTTCAAACAAAACATCCTTTCTATTTTCCAAACAAACACTTACACTTTCAAAACATCTTACAAAACTTGAAAACATTTTCAAAAGATTAAACATCTTTGTATACATTCTTACGAACGAGAATCATTAGAAAGATTGCCTAAACAATGGCCTCTTTACAAAATACTTTCAAAAAACACACCAAGCAAAAATTTCAAACAAAAAGCAAGTGATCTAACAAGTAACTAAGAGACCATGGAAAACCATGGATGAAAAGGGTGTTAATACCTTCCCTTTTCATAATCTACCCCCCAAACTCAAGGAATAATCTCAAAGGTCTTTCCTGTGCTTTTTCACCTTTCCTTTTGGATAAAAGAAAAGTCGGTGGCGACTCTTGCTAAACCACAATATTTGCGATCAAATGCAAAACACCCAAGTCAGTTCTCCCACCATATCACATCGGTGTATTCCCAGGCTGTGATGAAAGCTGTCATTTCTGTTTGTCCTCACCAACCAGCTGTCCTTTGTTAAAAGCAGGCGTTCAATGCCTAATAGATAACAAGGAGATTTTGTTCGAAAATACTTCTGTTCCAACTGTTTCTTATAAGGATGTTTCCATCGTGACCATTTCCAACAATTCTTCCAGGGTCTCCACCAAAAGACCCGTTAGAATTACATCAGTTCCTAAAGTAGCTCCGTTGATAATTACAATGCCTGGACCAATCCCGTATTCGTCAAACAAAACCGTACCATGGAATTATGGAGGGGATGTATACTACCACAGTATCAAGCAAGATTGGCCTGCTGCTTAAGATTTAAATTTCGAGAAAATTGACTCTGTTATCAGTAATATCACAGGGACTAGTAAGATAACTCAAAGTGGAAGGGTTTTCTCTCCAGAAATTGCTATTCCAAAGGCTATTTCTGGACCTGTAATCATTCCTGTTGTTATTGCTCCTCCAAAGGCTATTCCCAGTCCAACAATCATCTCTGCTAATACTCCTATTGACAAAACTGTTACAATCTCTGTTATCACCCTTACTGACCTTCCTGCTGCCGAGTCAATCGAGACTCGAAGTAAAGGTATTCTGGTTGAGCCTGTCCGAACAAAGGCATAATCAGTATCTATCCCTGAGACCTCCCGAAAAGAGATGGAGGAAATTATAAAGATCATAAAAAGAAACGACTACAACGTAATCGAGCAACTGGGGCAAACTCCATAAAAAATTTCCATGTTGGCTTTATTATTATGTTCCGAGGAGCATGAAAAGGCCTTGGTAAAGTTCCTTAAAACTGCCCATGTACCCCAAGAAACATCTACTGATCAGTTCCAAGACTGCGTAGCTAGCTTGACTGCAGATAATGGTTTAGGTTTTTCAGATGCTAATTTAACACCAAGAGGGAGGAAGCATAGCGAGGCATTGCATGTCTCAGTCGAATTCAGGGGCACAACCTTGGATCATGTTTTGGTGGACACTGGTTCGTCTCTGAATGTTTTGCCTAAAAAGGCTCTTGATAGGCTTGACTGTGAAGGATTGACATTTAAACCGAGCAACATAGTAGTGAGGGCATTTGAAGGCTCAAAAAGGATGGTGCACAGAGAAGTGGACATCCCCATAAAAGTTGGAACCCAAACTTTTGATTCAACTTTTTATGTAATGGATATTCTCCCTTCATATTCCTGCTTATTAGGCCGTTCGTGGATTCACAATACTGGTGCAGTCAGCTCAACATTGCATCAAATGCTGAAATATCCAATTCAAGGGAAAATTATCACCATTCATGGAGAAGAAGAGTATATGGTCAGCCATCTAAATTCCTTCATATATGTAGAATTAGATGGTGAATTTATTGAAACTCCATTCCAGCACTTTGAAGAAGTCCCACAAGATGTGGCAGTAACCAAAGCTGTATCTCAAGTCCCTAAGATTACAAGGCCCCCGCTCAAGCTGTCGTCTTTAAAGGATGCCAAGGAAGTGATAGAAGAAGGTGGGTGCACTATTTGGGGTCAACTCCCAGATATCCCATACAAATCTGACAAATTCGGTTTGGGTTCACTTCAGGATCCCAAAAAGTTGTACGTCGCGCTCGTGCCGGAGGACCACCCTTGAAGATCAGCAATCGCGAAGTCAATGCAGTGGAGGATGATTAAGATAGCTATAACCTGGAGGACTGGATTTTCCCAACTGTCAGCGGAGGGCTTAGCAACTGGGAGGCTAGAGATTTCGTCCCGATCACTTTTATCCCACAGTAATTTGTCTTTAAATTTTGTCGGATCTGTAATATTAAAACAATTCAGACTCTTAAAACCTTGTGTCTTACTCGAGGCGCAATGGTCCATTTGTAAGGGTTATTATCTCATTTCCATATGAACTTTGTGCTCATTGTTTTTCTTTTACATTTTCATTTCTTTCAAAGATAGCTATACTCTTACACACACTCACACTCACAATGCAGGTCTACATCCATTCGGGATCCCATGGGTAATGATTCTGCTATGTCCTTCTGTGAGTATGGAAATCTAATCTACCAAGCCAAAGGCGAAGGTGGGGAAGATTGTGAAGTATCAAGGGAACTCGCCAGGTTACTGCAACAAGAAGAGAGGACCATTCAACCCCACGAGGAACCAGTGGACACAATCAACCTAGGTACCGATGAAGACAAAAGAGAAGTCAAGGTGGGTGCCAATCTAGAACCCAGTGTCAAAGAACGTCTGATTCAGTTGCTACACGAGTACATTGAAGTATTTTCCTGGTCGTATGAAGACATGCCAGGACTTGATGCAGATATCATGGTACATCATCTACCAACAAAAGAAGACTGTCCACCGGTAAAACAAAAGGTCCATCGAATGCGACCAAACTTGTTAAAGAAGATTAAAGCGGAAGTTATGAAACAATTCAATGCTGGATTCTTGGTTGTCACCTCCTATCAGCAATGGGTTGCCAATGTGGTTCTCGTGCCTAAAAAGGACGGCAAGGTACGAATGTGTGTGGACTATAGAGATTTGAATCGGGTGAGCCCTGAGGATGATTTCCCACTTCCCCACATTGATATTCTAGTTGACAATACGGTACAACACAAAGTGTTTTCCTTCATGGAAGGTTTCTCAGGCTACAACCAAATCAAAATGGCGCCTGAGGACATAGAGAAAACAATATTTGTCACACAGTGGGGCACATTCTGAAGGTTATGCCATTCGGACTGAAGAATGTTGGGGCAACCTATCAGTGTGCCATGGTAGCTATGTTTCACGACATGATACATCACGAAATAGAGGTCTATGTGGATGATATGATAGCCAGATCTCAAACAGAAAAAGAGCTTCTTGACCATTTACAGAAACTCTTGGAGAGACTAAAGAAGTACAAGCTGAGGTTAAACCCAAATAAATGCACATTTGGGGTAAGGTCTGGTAAGCTCCTAGGCTTTGTCGTCAGCAATAAAGGTATTGAAGTAGATCCTTCCAAGGTGAAAGTGATACAAGAGATGCCTGCTCCTCGTACTGAGAAGGAAGTCAGAGGATTCTTGGGACGTTTAAACTACATTTCCAGATTCATTTCTCACCTGACAGCTACTTGTGAACCAATCTTCAAATTACTAAAGAAAGATCAAGTAGTAAAATGGAATGACGAGTGCCAAACTACTTTCAACAAGATCAAATAATACCTGCAAGAGCCTCCTGTTTTGATGCCACCATTCGAGGGAAGACCATTGATCATGTATCTAAATTTTTTGGAAAATTCAACGGGTTGTGTGCCGGGGCAGCATGACGAGTCTGGCCGAAAAGAGCATGATATTTATTACCCGAGCTTACCGACTGTGAAATAAGATATTCACTGATCGAGAAAACTTATTACGCTCTGGAATTGGCTGCTCGGCGGCTAAGACAGTATATGCTGGCTTATTCTACCTTATTGATATCTAAAATGGATCCAATAAAATACATCTTTGAGAAACCTTCTCTCTCTGGGAGAATAGCGAGATGGCAGATGATCCTGGAAGAATATGACATACAATATACTACCCAGAAAGCAATAAAGGGCAGTGTACTAGCTAATCACCTTGCTCATCAAGTTGTTGATGACTACCAGTCCATGAAGTTCGAATTCCCAGATGAAGACATCATGATGGTAAACAACTGTGAAGAATTCAGACCATATGACGGACCTGAACAAGGATCCCGATGGACCCTGGTTTTTGATGGGGCATCCAACGCACTCGACAATGGTATTGGTGTTGTACTCATATCTCCTGAAGGATGTCATACTCCCTTTACGACAAGACTCTGCTTCAATTGTACAAATAACATGGCGGAATACGAAGCGTGCATTTTTGGTCTCATAGCTGCCATATATTTGGGGATCAAATCCTTAAATGTATTCGGAGATTTAGCTTTGGTCATCAGCCAGATCAAAGGAGAATGGGACACCAAACACCCTAACCTTATCCCCTACAAAGAACATGTGCTGACATTGATTCCACATTTAGAGAAGATTACCTTCGAGCATTTCCAACGAGAAGAAAATCAGCTAGCAGACGCACTAGCCACAATGTCATCTATGTTTACACTTAAATGGGATAACGAGTCTCCCCAGATCACCATTGAATGAATGGTTGAACTAGCTCACTGTCACAAGATTAATACTGAAGAAGTAGTGGACCAACCTTGGTTTCACGAAGTCAAGAGATATCTCGAGGCTCAAGAATATTCGGAAGGAGCTTCAGTCAATGATAAGAAGTTCTTAAGGAGATTCTCTACTAAATTCTTCCTTAGTAATGACATTCTCTACAAACACAATCATGACTCTGTTTTGCTCCGTTGCATAAACAAGATTGAAGTGGAAAAGATCATGGCTGAGTTACATGAAGGCACTTTTGGAACCCATTCCAGTGGGAATACGATGGAAAAGAAGATCCTACGGGTAGACTATTACTGGTCTACCATGGAAGAAGATTGCTATCAACACTCTCGAACCTTCCATAAGTGTCAGATCTATGCTGACAAGGTGTACGTACTTCCGGTTCCTCTGAATGTCTTGACGGCTCCTTGGACCTTTGCTATGTGGGGAATCAATATGATCTGGGAGATCTAACGAACGGACTCTAATGGACACCGCTTCATCTTGGTGGTGTTGTACCCCAAAATTTTCCCTCCCATATTCTTCAAGATTTGTCAAGGTCAATCTCCAAATGATTCAAGATCTCTCAAGGGTTGCACAGTCCAATTGACTCCTAACACAGTCAAAATTAGGGTTTTGGTTCTTGCAAAGAAATTGAGGTTTTCAAGGGTCCAATCAAGTCCCATATGCCTATATACATTGTCAAACATCTATATGTCAAGTTTCAAGGCTCACAGCATCAAGTTGCACAATCAAAAGCCCTAAATGCTTCACAGTCAATTGTAGGGGCAAAAGGGTCATTTGACAGTCAAAAGTCAACATTTTTGGTCAACATCTTATTTTGAAGCCACAATCATCATTTGATCAATTCTTGATCATGATTCCACAAGCATGGCTCAGAAAGTCTCAAGATGTCAAAAGTTTCTATTTTTGGACAGCTGAAAAGTCAACTGCAAATTGACCAAGGCATAACTTCTTCATGGTTTATCAGAAAAATCCCATCCAATGTTCATTTTGAAGGGGATGACATTTCCTACAACTCATCTTCACACTCCAAGTCCAAGAAATGCTCTCACAAAAAGTTATCAATGTCAACATTATAGGTCATTTTCAAAAGTCAACAAAAAGGCGCTTTAAGTCAAATACCATAACTTGAGATTGGTAAATCAAAATGACATGGGACCAAATGCATTGGTTATAGGACTTCAAGACCTTTCCAAAATGTCCAAGAACATGTTCATAGCTTCAAAATTGAGCAAGATATGCATTGGAGAAGTTGGGAAATTTTTGGGAACTTTCAAAAGTCAACTTTGCCTAAAACACTTAATTTTTGCTAATGGGCCTCAAATTCTTTCTTGAATCATTACCCAAGGCCTATGCACGACCCATTGGACTTAATTTGATTTATTTTCTTATTTTTAATTAATTAATTGAATTTATATTAATATTAATTCATTTAATTGGTTTTAATTGTAGGAAAATTAAAAAGACATGCTTTTTGGATATTTTTGTGAAGCAATAAGGCTAGGGCAAGCTGGCAACTCGTGTGCACTTCCAAGACCTCAAAATATCCATGATTGGCAAGGTTTCATGAAAGAAAAGATTGAAAAAGATATGATTGGCAATCACATATTCAAGTCATAATGCAATGGATTCATGGGCCTTATTCTAACCTAAATTCATTCACATATATGTGCTGAAGAAAACGCTAAAGAAAGACATGTGAAAGCTGCCATAGAACTCCATAACAAAGTTGCAAAAAATTGAGAAAAAGGGTGAAACTGATTTCCTATTTGCAGGTGGATTCAAAGCCTAAAAGTGATTCAAACATATTGCATGAGTCTCCAGGAAGCCATTGCCATCAAGAACAAGCTCTCATACCCAAGGAAACGGTAAAACAGAGTGACGGTTTGACCAAATATTCCCATAATCAAAATCCAATTTGTATGCATCATTAATATGTTTTGCTTATTGATTTGTATTGCTGACATCTCCCTGAAGCTTTTGACATAGTTTAATTGTGCTAAAACTGCCTGAATCGAAATCCACCATGGGAGATATCTAGGGTTTCAAAGCTTGAGAATTAGGGCTTTGCGTATACTGTAAAATTAGACCTCAAGACCTGTATGGATGAATTCGTTGCAACAAGACGAAACCATCAAGACCCTCGCGCTCTTTTTATGTGACCCATAGCTCTAATCGCTATTTTTGGGACTTTTGCTTGGTGGGGGTTTAAAACCCCCGCTATCTTGTTTTGTTTTTTACAGGAAACGAAAAAGAAGACGTGCGTGGCATCATGTGACTGGAGGGTTCAAATCTGGCGCGCTTTATTTTGTTCTATATCATTAATGTTTGTGTTTTTATATAATATTTGTGGTCCATTAGTTTAACAAACGCACTTGATAGCTCAACTGGCAAAGGACGTGGCTTGCAAGTACTGGGGCCTGGGTTCGATTCCCAGGTCCCCCATATAATTGTTGATATTTTTTCTCAAACGTTCCCATGCAGCGTTCATCCAGTGTTCCACTATAAGCCTCACGCCTAAGCCTGCCAAGTGGCCATGATGCCCAATCCAGTGGCCAAGAGACAAAGTCCATGGTGTGTCCCAGTCAAACAGCAAGCGCATGATCAGGAAAAGTCAACGAGGCTTTGTGCTTCCTGGGTCTGAATTCCAGCATTTCACCTCCACTTGGGCCATCTTACCCCCTTGGTTTGCATAATTAATTTTATTTTCTTTTTTTTTTCTTTTAATTTCTTTCAATTGTTTTTTTTAATAATTATTATTAATTCACCATAAAATAGTTTCTCCTAATAAAAATCAGAAACTCAAAAAATGTTTTATTTTTAATTATTTATTAAATTTACCATTAACCTATTTTTGTAAATAAATATTAATAACTAACTTAGTTTAATTTAGGTTTAAATTTTAATCCTTTTTCTTAATAAAAATAAAATTGCATAGAATTAGGTTTTGATTTCTTTTTTAATCATATTTTGTTAATCATCATTATTACTATTTATTAATTATTATTTTTGTACATAAAAATGTAAATTAATTAATTAGCTTAAATTAGGTCAACTTTAACATTTTCTTAATAATTAAAATAAACTTAGAACTAGGGTTTTCTTTTGATTTTAATTTCTTTATTAAATACAAAAAAACACCAAAATATCTTTCTTGTAAATAATTAATTAATAATTAGATTTTATTTTAATTTAATTTCAAGCAAAGGACAAAAAAAGCTCTTAAATTCTCAAAAGGGTCCAAAACCCTCGGACGTACCAGTTTAATTCTTTCGCACGTTATTTTGTTTGATCATTTTGTAACTGCTTCCAAGGATGTAATAGTAATTAGGTTTATTGTTTTTTTTACTTTCCGTATCTTTATCAAAAACGGGTCTTTGTATTTTGGCGATGTATAGACCCGCGCCTTGTAATAGCGTAGCTTTTACCTTTCTGTATTTCCTTTTCTGCACTCTTAACTGCTAAATTGCATGAAAGAATGTATGATAATTAAAAAACAACGCGTAGCTCACCATTGCATGATCCAAGATAATTTTGAATCTGAAAACAACACACAATGCACATGCCACTTCTAGGGTACGCCTCACTCGTTGCCTTCGAAAGTGGTCGTCAAGTATAGGGTGTTTTAGCGATCGCCCTTATGTCTAAGATCCAGTCGCCTCGAAACGGTTGCCTCGGATTAAAAAGGATCTAGGACATTAGGGTTACTTCTAAGGTGTCCTAACTGTCGCTTCGGTGACCACACTGTCCCTCAATCGAATTGACCCGAACACCTCCAACGGTGGTGCTACCTATCTCTCAATGGTGGGATGGCACTACCTTAAGGAATTTTACACATCCTAATTCCTTAGGGTAGGTAGATGACTCATGGGTACTTGATCTCTTCAAAAACAAACCTAAAAAACAAACTTTTCACACTGACACTTTCAAAAGCTTTCAAAACAAATTTTTCAAACACTCTTGAGGACATATACAAGAGTCACTCAGAAATCTTTCAATGAAATTTTTTCAAACCCACTCACACTTTGAAAAGCAAACATTTTGAAAACATAAGAGCAAGTACCTAAGAGCCCGTGGATAACCACGGATAGAAAGGGTGCTAACACCTTCCCTTTCTATAAATCTACCTCCCGAACCGAGAAACGTTCTCATAAGGAATTTTGCTGTGCTTTTGTCCTTTCCATATTGGAGAAAATAAAAGACGGTGGCGACTCTTGCTTCCGCGACATTTCACGAACCAGCTTAAAAAACAGTCAGTTCTATTTCCACCGATCACAGAACTGGCGACTCTACTGGGGATATTTAAAGTGAGGTGTACCTTAGGATAGATCATACTTATGTTTTCAATTGCTTGCTTTGTTTGCTTTAATATTGTGGGCTTGTCTTGGAGTTTCATAGATCCTAACCCGGATCTGGGGGATACCTTTTAGAAGTAGCAACAAACTGTGAGGGAACTGTGCGGGGTATACCGACACGGTTAAAGCAGTTGCTACGTTGATGTGGCACTTTGGTGAGTACCGGTAACCCTTGAGTCAAGTCAAGGAGAGTACGGGGCCGCCACGTGGTGTCGTGAAGCATCGAATGACCTTAGGAACCTTACTTGACCATCCTGGCCTCTTTAGGGTAGTGAGATGACTGACTTTGGTGCAGTCCGAAGTTGGTTGATACTCGATACTACACTCATTGAGGGTTGTTTTCTTGGAATATTTTGATCGCCAGTTCAGTGGCTAAATCAAAACAATGAACACAGAAAACAACCCAATTATATTGAGATCCTTAGAACCCGGTTACTTTTGATAGGAATGGTTTTGAGCCCACCAACTTCAAGAGGGTAGTACCCCAAACTTCATGCTGGCCTGAAATCTAAGGGCTGTCTTGTGTGACTTGTGTGCCTTCATACTTGAACTACTTGCATACTTGTTATCTAACAACACGAGTTTCCTTGCAGGTTTTGTCTACAGTCCTTAATCTGGACTCATAACAAGGTTTACCTACATTACTCCACGCATAGCATAGCATCATACCATCATACCATTGCATACATCCTGCATAAGGACTAATCCATTTCAAGGATCTCAAGGGTTTGTGATGCAGGTCATGATGAAACAAATGTCCAGACAAGGGGCAAAGGGGATTTATTTTCCTCTAGCCAAGGTTAATGACTTGAGTCAGGGGCTATGACCCACTCGATATGGTGAGCCTTGACTCTTGAAGAAGGACTCTCAACCATATGCAGTTCCTTCAATCAAGCAACCAGATTCAATTATAACAATTTTCTTGTTTACCCCGCGAGATCCTTGAAAACATCGCATGCATACATACATATCATTGCATTACAGGTACTCTGTTCTACAAGTTACTTAATCTTCTTCGCTGTTTATGTCAGCCATCATCATGAATCCTGAATCATCCAATGAACAAGCTATCAAGGCCCTCCAGGCCCAGAACACCCAGTTCCAGGAGCTGGTCATGAGCTTAGCACAAGGACAACAGGAATTGAAGACTCTGCTCTTGAAAAAGAAGAAGAAGAGGACTGCTTTGTTCAACCCTAGACGCAGATCTGGGAATACACTGCAGAATGAAGCTGAGCCGACTACTCCATCTGTTGGGGAAGGCAGTCACCAAGAGGGAAGGGTTCCTAGTCCCGTAGTCTCTAACACCGTGACAGATTTCAATGATGAACAGTACCCTCCTGCTGAGGACAGGTACAAACAGCTGGAGGACCGGTTAAATGCTATGGAGATTCAACGTGTGCCTGGGTTGGACTTTAGGGACCTAGGTTTATCTTCTGGGGTGGTGATCCCTCACAAGTTCAAGGCACCTGCCTTTGTAAAATACGACGGGGCTTCCTGTCCTAAGCTGCACCTCCGTTCCTACGCAAGGAAGATCCAGCCCTACACGACAGACAAGAATCTATGGGTCCATTTCTTCCAGGAGAGTCTTTCAGGGACTCAACTCGATTGGTTCTATCAGTTGGATGGAACCAGTATTCGTAACTGGGAGGACTTGGCAACTGCTTTTTATAAGCAGTATCAGTATAATGCCGACCTCGCTCCTACGCGTACCCAACTCCAGGGTATGTCACTTGGGACGAGTGAAGGTTTTAAGGAGTATGCGCAAAGATGGAGAGATCTGGCTGGAAGGGTGCAGCCGCCTTTGACTGACCGTGAGCTCGTTGACATGTTCTTGGGGACCCTGTCTGGTCCCTTCTTCAACCATCTGATTGGGAATTCTTCTGCTGGGTTTACAGATTTGATCTTGACCGGGGAGAGGATAGAAGCTGGTATCAAGTCTGGAAAGATACAAACTGGTGACTCCTCGAACACTGAGAAGAGACCATCCAAGAAGGAATCTAGTGCTGTCAACGCGGTGGTTATTTCAAAACCGACCGGTTCTCCTCAACATCGCAACCAACAAAGGGAAGAGAGACCTAAAAGGCAATTCACTCCCCTCGGCGTGACTTTGTCCTAAATATTGCCGCAGTTGCTGGAGACCCAATTGGTAACTCTGAGGGACCCTCCAAAGAATCCCAACAGGACACCTTCAAGGTATAACCCCAATGTTCGCTGCGCTTACCATTCTAACAGCCCGGGGCATGCTACAGATGACTGTTGGACTTTGAGAAACAAGGTTCAGGACCTGATCGACACAAAGGAAGTCCAGTTCGACTCTCTAGAGGCTCCCAATGTGATCACTGCTCCCTTGCCAAAATATGGCTAGGATTGGAAATTTTTTGTTCATTCGAATGTTCAAGTTGTATTTTTCTTTGGATTGTTCAAAACATTGTATTCATGTCAAACGTTGTTATTTCATTAATGCATTACACATGTCTGTTTTGAAGTAATTATTTCGTATTTACTATATGCAAACTGTTTTCATATTTTTTTTGGTGATGTTCAACTCTCAATTAATAATTCTAAGCCTCTTGAGAGAGGATGACGAAAACGATACCACAATCTACATTATGCTTTTGAACAGACCCCGCGGATGAGGTACATGCATTGTTTCAATTCCTAAACAGTGGAGTTATAAGGAAGATAATCCCTCGTTAACCCCTTCGAGCCAAAGAAGTAGGAGTTTTTCTTTTCGAAAATTAAAACCCTTAATCATAACCTGGGGCAGGGTAGTTCTCTCAGTTGATCCAAGTGCACAACAAATGGCACCAAAAGAAGTCCTTACAAAAAAAAGGACAGTGATGGTTCTGAATGATCATAAAGATAGGCAGTCATTATCCCTCAGAAATAAAAACCCAATAAGTCAAAACCTATGAAGGAGACTTACAAAGCTGGGGCATCCCGCTAACTGTAATTCCGAAAAAGGAAACAGTTCAGGCAAAAGAACATGGATGACAAAATCAAAAAAAGAAAGAGGTCCTACAGACCCTCAACAAAAAAAGGAATGATTGCCTATTCCAAATAAACTGTCAATATCCGAACCATCACTGGTATATCAAAGCAAAGACTCAAACAAGGTCTAACGCATGATCAGCTGAGTTTAGGTTTGAAGAACATCACGAAGAACGGGTGGGTACAAATAATTTGAGCCTTTATCCTTTGTTTCTTAAACCGTGAACCAGGCCACGTTATAACCCTTAAAAGTCCTAGCTGAAGCATGGGTTATTTCGAAAGCATACTGTTACGAAAGGTATCCTGACTCCTTAAGGCTTGCGGTAAAATGACGAGTTGACATCACAGTTTACAAAAAAAATTCACTTGTTTTTATGAAAAAAAATGCATTTTCACAAAAACTTCAAGACAGACATAAGCTTTGCATTTTTGATATAACATTGCTTGCATATGACTATTTGTTTGAACAACATAGAAGTTCGCACGACGAATGTCTAATGAACAAAAGCACTTCCAACCAAGGGGGCGGGCATGATCATTGTCCATCATCTGGGGCAGTTAAGTCAAGATTCGGAGAATCTCTCAAAAGGCCAACCAGCTTGGGGAAAATCTCCATCTGGATCACTTGGGGCATTGGACGATCAAACGAAGATCTTCTGGTGGTATGGTAACACTGCACTACTGACAGTGACAACTTCCTGCATCCTGAGAGCGTGGACATAGTCGAAAAGATACTGCGCATAATCAAAGACCCGCTAGGTTGACACACCTAGGCAAAAATAAGGGCTTCCCGGCGAACCAAAAGGGTTCGGGCAAAAATAAGGGATGAAAATGAAAAATCTGTACACCCGGCAAGTCGAAAACCTGAAAGGGCAGCTTGGGCAAAAATGGGTATCCCGGTGGACTGAAAACCCGAAAGGGCAGTCCAGGCAAAAGTTAGGGATCAAAAGCGTACGACTATGTCCCGTCATCTCGTCACTTGCCTACTAGAAGAAGATTTGTCAATTAGCAGTTATCAGCACCTCCACAGGTACCTTCTCCCACAAAAACTAGGGCAATAAGAATTGTCTAAGCAATCTGGTTACTCGGTCCACCGAGGTACCAAGGTAAGGTCAGCTGAAGAACACGACCAAGATACCGTTGCTCCCTGCAGAGTACGAACGCGTCTCCCCGGCTTTATTCAAAGGTTATTTCCCCGCCAGGATATAACTGGGTTATCCTCAGCCAATTACAGTGGAAAGATCGTCCCCGACGAAGTTCTTCCTATCCCCCATCGGAGTTCATCAAATCTTCCAACAAAACTTATCAACGGTATCCCCAGCGGAGTTATCATCAATCTCAGCGAAGTATCTCTTCCCACAGAGTAATTCCCCGCAGAGTAATCTCTCCAACAAGGTTATTCCCCAACGGAGTCATCTTCTCCTACCGGTTTATTCTTGCAATCATCTTCGTTCATCATCCCCAGCGGAAACGAAGAACTCTACTCTTCAAACATCAGCCCAGGATTTAACAAACTTCCCGGCATCCGTCAAGGATTTATCTTCCTAGACGAAAATACATTCATAAACATCACATTTTCATACATCATGATACGTGCATCATGTCATACAATCTCATTTATGTCGTTGCTTGATCCATATCATGCATTGCATATGACTGACCCTTACCTTTCAGGAAGGATACAGTTAAATGATCAGCTATGTTAAAGTAGACAAATTCAGTCAATGTAGACAAATTCAGTCAAAAGAAGACAAGTCCTATTAAAATTAATTCCACTCGTCGTTATAGACACTCGTCGTTATAGACACTCGTCGTTATAGACACTCGTCGTTATAGACACTCGTCGTTATAGACACCCGTCGTTATAGACACTCGTCGTTATAGACACTCGTCGTTATAGACACTCGTCGTTATAGACACCCGTCGTTATAGACACTCGTCGTTATAGACACTCGTCGTTATAGACACTCGTCGTTATATACACTCGTCATTATAGACACTCGTCGTTATAGACACTCGTCGTTATACACACTCGTCATTATAGACACTCGTCGTTATAGACACCCGTCGTTATAGACACCCGTCGTTATAGACACTCGTCGTTATAGACACCTGTCGTTATAGACACCCGTCGTTATAGACACTCGTCGTTATAGACACCCGTCGTTATAGACACCCGTCGTTATAGACACTCGTCGTTATAGACACTCGTCGTTATAGACACCCGTCGTTATAAACACTCGTCGTTATAGACACCCGTCGTTATAGACACTCGTCGTTATAGACACTCGTCGTTATAGACAATCGTTGTTATAGATGCTCGTCGTTATAGACACCCGTCGTTATAGACACTCGTCGTTATAGACACTCGTCGTTATAAACCCTCGTCGTTATAGACACTCGTCGTTAAGGACCACCCGTCCATGAAGATAACCCATCCTTGAAGAAGACAACTTGTCAGAGAGGACAATACCCCTTGGTTCAGTTAAATCAATCCCTAAAGGTTTTCTGAGATAACCTGTCAGTAGAGACAACTCACCAACCTTTCTGAATTCCAGATTCGATTCCTGTATCCAGCCAGGGCACGTCTGAAGAGTTTGAAGATTCAATACCTGTATCCAGCCAGGGCAAATCTGTTGACGACTAATTCCAGATTCGATTCCTGTATCCAGCCAGGGCACGTCTGAAGAGTTTGAAGATTCGATACCTGTATCCAGCCAGGGAAAATCTGTTGACGACTAATTCCAGATTCGATTCCTGTATCCAGCCAGGGCACGTCTGAAGAGTTTGAAGATTCGATACCTGTATCCAGCCAGGGCAAATCTGTTGACGACTAATTCCAGATTCGATTCCTGTATCCAGCCAGGGCACGTCTGAAGAGTTTGAAGATTCGATACCTGTATCCAGCCAGGGTAAATCTGTTGACGACTAATTCCAGATTCGATTCCTGTATCCAGACAGGGCACGTCTGAAGAGTTTGAAGATTCGATACCTGTATCCAGCCAGGGAAAATCTGTTGACGACTAATTCCAGATTCGATTCCTTTATCCAGCCAGGGCACGTCTGAAGAGTTTGAAGATTCGATTCTTGTATCTAGCCAGGGCACATCTGTGAGCAACTAATTGTAGATTCGACGCCTGCATCCAGCCAGGGCATGTCTGCATAAAGAGTTTGAAGATCAACCCCTGTAACAGGCCAGGTAATTATCTTTCTTTCTCAGGTACGCAAGTTCTCTCTAAGGAATCTCTTACGCGATCGACACCTAGATGGCATCTATAAGCCCATCCACATACCAACAGTCACCAAATGGCATCCATAAGCCCATTCCCGACAAGATTCTGTTACAGTCTCCAGATGGCATCTATAAGCCCATCCTCCTATCCATCATCTCTCCAAATGGCATCTGCAAGCCCACTCCTGCCATCACACTGCTAACATTCTACTATGTGAGTGCAAATTTCTAGGCACTCTAGTGTTCAATCATCTTCCACCTTCGGATCACGAAAGGCACGCCAACCAATATAATCCTCAGGTCTAATAAGATTGAAGAGGGGCAACTGTTGTACCCCAAAATTTGCCCTCCCATATTCTTCAAGATTTGTCAAGGTCAATCTCCAAATGATTCAAGATCTCTCAAGGGTTGCACAGTCCAATTGCCTCCTAACACAATCAAAATTAGGGTTTTGGTTCTTGCAAAGAAATTGAGGTTTTCAAGGGTCCAATCAAGTCCCATATGCCTATATACATTGTCAAACATCTATATGTCAAGTTTCAAGGCTCACAGCATCAAGTTGCACAGTCAAAAGCCCTAAATGCTTCACAGTCAACTGTAGGGGCAAAAGGGTCATTTGATAGTCAAAAGTCAAAATTTTTGGTCAACATCTTATTTTGAAGCCACAATCATCATTTTATCAATTCTTGATCATGATTCCACAAGCATGGCTCAGAAAGTCTCAAGATGTCAAAAGTTTCTATTTTTGGACAGCTGAAAAGTCAACTGCAAATTGACCAAGGCATAACTTCTTCATGGTTTATCAGAAAAATCCCATACAATGTTCATTTTTAAGGGGATGACATTTCCTACAACTCATATTCACACTCCAAGTCCAAGAAATGCTCTCACAAAAAGTTATCAATGTCAACATTATAGGTCATTTTCAAAAGTCAACAAAAAGGCACTTTAAGTCAAAGACCATAACTTGAGATTGGTAAATCAAAATGACATGGGACCAAATGCATTGGTTATAGGACTTCAAGACCTTTCCAAAATGTCCAAGAACATGTTCATAGCTTCAAAATTGAGCAAGATATGCATTGGAGAAGTTGGGAAATTTTTGGGAACTTTCAAAAGTCAACTTTGCCTAAAACACTTAATTTTTGCTAATGGGCCTCAAATTCTTTCTTGAATCATTACCCAAGGCCTATGCACGACCCATTGGACTTAATTTGATTTATTTTCTTATTTTTAATTAATTAATTGAATTTATATTAATATTAATTCATTTAATTGGTTTTAATTGTAGGAAAATTAAAAAGATATGCTTTTTGGATCTTTTTGTGAAGCAATAAGGCTAGGGAAAGCTGGAAACTCGTGTGCACTTCCAAGAACTCAAAATATCCATGACTGGCAAGGTTTCATGAAAGAAAAGATTGAAAAAGATATGATTGGCAATCACATATTCAAGTCATAATGCAATGGATTCATGGGCCTTATTCTAACCTAAATTCATTCACATATATGTGCTGAAGAAAACCCTAAAGAAAGACATGTGAAAGCTGCCATAGAACTCCATAACAAAGTTGCAAAAAATTGAGAAAAAGGGTGAAACTGATTTCCTATTTGCAGGTGGATTCAAAGCCTAAAAGTGATTCAAACATATTGCATGAGTCTCCAGGAAGCCATTGCCATCAAGAACAAGCTCTCATACCCAAGGAAACGGTAAAACAGAGTGACGGTTTGACCAAATATTCCCATAATCGAAATCCAATTTTTATGCATCATTGACATGTTTTGCTTATTGATTTGTATTGCTGACATCTCCCTGAAGCTTTTGACATAATTTAATTGTGCTAAAACTGCCTGAAACGAAATCCACCATGGGAGATATCTAGGGTTTCAAAGCTTGAGAATTAGGGCTTTGCGTATACTGTAAAATTAGACCTCAAGACCTGTATGGATGAATTCATTGCAACAAGACGAAACCATCAAGACCCTCGCGCTCTTTTTATGTGACCCATAGATCTAATCGCTATTTTTGGGACTTTTGCTTCGTGGGGGTTTAAAACCCCCGCTATCTTGTTTTGTTTTTTACAGGAAACGAAGAAGAAGACGTGCGTGACATCATGTGACTGGAGGGTTCAAATCTGGCGCGCTTTATTTTGTTCTATACCATTAATGTTTGTTTTTTTTTATATAATATTTGTGGTCCATTAGTTTAACAAACGCGCTTGATAGCTCAACTGGCAAAGGACGTGGCTTGCAAGTACTGGGACCTGGGTTCAATTCCCAGGTCCCCCATATAATTGTTGATATTTTTTCTCAAACGTTCCCATGCAGCGTTCATCCAGTGTTCCACTATAAGCCTCACGCCTAAGCCTTCCAAGTGGCCATGATGCCCAATCCAGTGGCCAAGAGACATAGTCCATGGTGTGTCCCAGTCAAACAGCAAGCGCATGATCAGGAAAAGTCAACGAGGCTTTGTGCTTCCTGGGCCTGAATTCCAGCATTTCACCTCCACTTGGGCCATCTTACCCCCTTGGTTTGCATAATTAATTTTTTTTTTCTTTTTTTTTTCTTTTAATTTCTTTCAATTGTTTTTTTTAATAATTATTATTAATTCACCATAAAATAGTTTCTCCTAATAAAAATCAGAAACTCAAAAAATGTTTTATTTTTAATTATTTATTAAATTTACCATTAACCTATTTTTGTAAATAAATATTAATAACTAACTTAGTTTAATTTAGGTTTAAATTTTAATCCTTTTTCTTAATAAAAATAAAATTGCATAGAATTAGGTTTTGATTTCTTTTTTAATCATATTTTATTAATCATCATTATTACTATTTATTAATTATTATTTTTGTACATAAAAATGTAAATTAATTAATTAGCTTAAATTAGGTCAACTTTAACATTTTCTTAATAATTAAAATAAACTTAGAACTAGGGTTTTCTTTTTATTTTAATTTCTTTATTAAATACAAAAAAACACCAAAATATCTTTCTTGTAAATAATTAATTAATAATTAGATTTTATTTTAATTTAATTTCAAGCAAAGGACAAAAAAAGCTCTTAAATTCTCAAAAGGGTCCAAAACCCTCGGACGTACCAGTTTAATTCTTTCGCACGTTATTTTGTTTGATCATTTTGTAACTGCTTCCAAGGATGTAATAGTAATTAGGTTTATTGTTTTTTTTACTTTCTGTATCTTTATCAAAAACGGGTCTTTGTATTTTGGCGATGTATAGACCCGCGCCTTGTAATAGCGTAGCTTTTACCTTTCTGTATTTCCTTTTCCGCACTCTTAACTGCTAAATTGCATGAAAGAATGTATGGTAATTAAAAAACAACGTGTAGCTCACCATTGCATGATCCAAGATAATTTTGAATCTAAAAACAACACACAATGCACATGCCACTTCTAGGGTACGCCTCACTCGTTGCCTTCGAAAGTGGTCGTCAAGTATAGGGTGTTTTAGCGGTCGCCCTTATGTCTAAGATCCAGTCGCCTCGAAACGGTTGCCTCGGATTAAAAAGGATCTAGGACATTAGGGTTACTTCTAAGGTGTCCTAATTGTCGCTTCGGTTACCACACTGTCCCTCAATCGAATTGACCCGAACACCTCCAACGGTGGTGCTACCTATCTCTCAATGGTGGGATGGCACTACCTTAAGGACTTTTACACAGCCTAATTCCTTAGGGTAGGTAGATGACTCATGGGTACTTGCTCTCTTCAAAAACAAACCTAAAAAACAAACTTTTCACACTGACACTTTCAAAAGCTTTCAAAACAAAATTTTCAAACACTCTTAAGGACAGATACAGGAGTCACTCAGAAATCTTTCGATGAAATTTTTTCAAACCCACTCACATTTTGAAAAGCAAACATTTTGAAAACATAAGAGCAAGTACCTAAGAGCCCGTGGATAACCACGGAAAGAAAGGGTGCTAACACCTTCCCTTTCTATAAATCTACCTCTCGAACCGAGAAACGTTCTCATAAGGAATTTTGCTATGCTTTTGTCCTTTCCATATTGGAGAAAATAAAAGACGGTGGCGACTCTTGCTTCCGCGACATTTCACGAACCAGCTTAAAAAACAGTCAGTTCTATTTCCACCGATCACAGAACTGGCGACTCTGCTGGGGATATTTAAAGTGAGGTGTACCTTAGGATATATCATACTTATGTTTTCAATTGCTTGCTTTGTTTGCTTTAATATTGTGGGCTTGTCTTGGAGTTTCATAGATCCTAACCCAGATCTGGGGGATACCTTTTAGAAGTAGCAACAAACTGTGAGGGAACTGTGCGGGGTATACCGACACGGTTGAAGCAGTTGCTACGTTGATGTGGCACTTTGGTGAGTACCGGTAACCCTTGAGTCAAGTCAAGGAGAGTACGGGGCCGCCACGTGGTGTCGTGAAGCATCGACTGACCTTAGGAACCTTACTTGACCATCCTGGCCTCTTTAGGGTAGTGAGATGACTGACTTTGGTGCAGTCCGAAGTTGGTTGATACTCGATACTACACTCATTGAGGGTTGTTTTCTTGGAATATTTTGATCGCAAGTTCAGTGGCTAAATCAAAACAATGAACACAGAAAACAACCCAATGATATTGAGATCCTTAGAACCCGGTTACTTTTGATAGGACAGGTTTTGAGCCCACCAACTTCAAGAGGGTAGTACCCCAAACTTCATGCTGGCCTGAACTCTAAGGGCTGTCTTGTGTGACTTGTGTGCCTTCATACTTGAACTACTTGCATACTTGTTATCTAACAACACGAGTTTCCTTGCAGGTTTTGTCTACAGTCCTTAATCTGGACTCATAACAGGGTTTACCTACATTACTCCACGCATAGCATAACATCATACCATCATACCATTGCATACATCCTGCATAAGGACTAATCCATTTCAAGGATCTCAAGGGTTTGTGATGCAGGTCATGATGAAACAAATGTCTAGACAAGGGGCAAAGGGGATTTATTTTCCTCTAGCCAAGGTTAATGACTTGAGTCAGGGGCTATGACCCACTCGATATGGTGAGCCTTGACTCTTGAAGAAGGACTCTCAACCATATGCAGTTCCTTCAATCAAGCAACCAGATTCAATTATAACAATTTTCTTATTTACCCCGCGAGATCCTTGAAAACATCGCATGCATACATATATATCATTGCATTACAGGTACTCTGTTCTACAGGTTGCTTAATCTTCTTCGCTGTTTATTTCAGCCATCATCATGAATCCTGAATCATCCAATGAACAAGCTATCAAGGCCCTCCAGGCCCAGAACGCCCAGTTCCAGGAGCTGGTCATGAACTTAGCACAAGGACAACAGGAATTGAAGACTCTGCTCTTGAAAAAGAAGAAGAAGAGGACTGTTTTGTTCAACCCTAGACGCAGAAATGGGAATACACTGCAGAATGAAGCTGAGCCGACTACTCCATCTGTTGGGGAAGGCAGTCACCAAGAGGGAAGGGTTCCTAGTCCCGTAGTCTCTGACACCGAGACAGATTTCAATGATGAACAGTACCCTCCTGCTGAGGACAGGTACAAACAGCTGGAGGACCGGTTAAATGCTATGGAGATTCAACGTGTGCCTGGGTTGGACTTTGGGGACCTAGGTTTATCTTCTGGGGTGGTGATCCCTCACAAGTTCAAGGCACCTGCCTTTGTAAAATACGACGGGGCTTCCTGTCCTAAGCTGCACCTCCGTTCCTACGCAAGGAAGATCCAGCCCTACACGACAGACAAGAATCTATGGGTCCATTTCTTCCAGGAGAGTCTTTCAGGGACTCAGCTCGATTGGTTCTATCAGTTGGATGGAACCAGTATTCGTAACTGGGAGGACTTGGCAACTGCTTTTTATAAGCAGTATCAGTATAATGCCGACCTCGCTCCTACACGTACCCAACTCCAGGGTATGTCACTTGGGACGAGTGAAGGTTTTAAGGAGTATGCGCAAAGATGGAGAGATCTGGCTGGAAGGGTGCATCCTCCTTTGACTGACCGTGAGCTCGTTGACATGTTCTTGGGGACCCTGTCTGGTCCCTTCTTCAACCATCTGATTGGTAATTCTTCTGCTGGGTTTACAGATTTGATCTTGACCGAGGAGAGGATAGAAGCTGGTATCAAGTCTGGAAAGATACAAACTGGTAACTCCTCGAACACTGAGAAGAGACCATCCAAGAAGGAATCTAGTGCTGTCAACGCGGTGGTTATTTCAAAACCGGCCGGTGCTCCTCAACATCGCAACCAACAAAGGGAAGAGAGACCTAAAAGGAAATTCACTCCCCTCAGCGTGACCTTGTCCCAAATATTGCTGCAGTTGCTGGAGACCCAGTTGGTAACTCTGAGGGACCCTCCAAAGAATCCCAACAGGACACCTTCAAGGTATAACCCCAATGTTCGCTGCGCTTACCATTCTGACAACTCGGGGCATGCTACAGATGACTGTTGGACTTTGAGAAACAAGGTTCAGGACCTGATCGACACAAAGGAAGTCCAGTTCGACTCTCCAGAGGCTCCCAATGTGATCACTGCTCCCTTGCCAAAATATGGCTAGGATTGGAAATTTTTTGTTCATTCGAATGTTCAAATTGTATTTTTCTTTGGATTGTTCAAAACATTGTATTCATGTCAAACGTTGTTATTTCATTAATGCATTACACATGTCTGTTTTGAAGTAATTATTTCGTATTTACTATATGCAAACTGTTTTCATATTTTTTTTGTGATGTTCAACTCTCAATTAATAATTCTAAGCCTCTTGAGGGAGGATGACGAAAACGATACCACAATCTACATTATGCTTTTGAACAGACCCCGCTGATGAGGTACAGGCATTGTTTCAATTCCTAAACAGTGGAGTTATAAGGAAGATAATCCCTCGTTAACCCCTTCGAGCCAAAGAAGTAGGAGTTTTTCTTTTCGAAAATTAAAACCCTTAATCATAACCTGGGGCAGGGTAGTTCTCTCAGTTGATCCAAGTGCACAACAAATGGCACCAAAAGAAGTCCTTACAAAACAAAGGACAGTGATGGTTCCGAATGATCATAAAGATAGGCAGTCATTATCCCTCAGAAATAAAAACCCAATAAGTCAAAACCTATGAAGGAGACTTACAAAGATGGGGCATCCCGCTAACTGTAATTCCGAAAAAGGAAACAGTTCAGGCAAAAGAACAGGGATGACAAAATCAAAAAAAGAAAGAGGTCCTACAGACCCTCAACAAAAAAAGGAATGACTGCCTATTCCAAATAAACTGTCAATATCCGAACCATCACTGGTATATCAAAGCAAAGACTCAAACAAGGTCTAACGCACGATCAGCTGAGTTTAGGTTTGAAGAACATCACGAAGAACGGGTGGGTACAAATAATTTGAGCCTTTATCCTTTGTTTCTTAAACCGTGAACCAGGCCACGTTATAACCCTTAAAATTCCTAGCTGAAGCATGGGTTAGTTCGAAAGCATAATGTTACGAAAGGTATCCTGACTCCTTAAGGCTTGCGGTAAAATGACGAGTTGACATCACAGTTTACAAAAAAAATTCACTTGTTTTTATGAAAAAAAATGCATTTTCACAAAAATAAGGGCTTCCCGGCGAACCAAAAGGGTTCAGGCAAAAATAAGGGATGAAAATGAAAAATCTGTACACCCGGCAAGTCGAAAACCCGAAAGGGCGACTTGGGCAAAAATGGGTATCCCGGTGGACTGAAAACCCGAAAGGGCAGTCCAGGCAAAAGTTAGGGATCAAAAGCGTACGACTATGTCCCGTCATCTCGTCACTTGCCTACTAGAAGAAGATTTGTCAATTGGCAGTTATCAGCACCTCCACAGGTACCTTCTCCCACAAAAACTGGGGTAATAAGAATTGTCTAAGCAATCTGGTTACTCGGTCCACCGAGGTACCAAGGTAAGGTCAGCTGAAGAACACGACCAAGATACCGTCGCTCCCTGCAGAGTACGAACGCGTCTCCCCGACTTTATTCAAAGGTTATTTCCCCGCCAGGATATAACTGGGTTATCCTCAGCCAATTACAGTGGAAAGATCGTCCCCGACGAAGTTCTTCCTATCCCCCAGCGGAGTTCATCAAATCTTCCAACAAAACTTATCAACGGTATCCCCAGCGGAGTTATCATCAATCTCAGCGAAGTATCTCTTCCCACAGAGTAATTCCCCGCAGAGTAATCTCTCCAACAAGGTTATTCCCCAACGGAGTCATCTTCTCCTACCGGTTTATTCTTGCAATCATCTTCGTTCATCATCCCCAGCGGAAACGAAGAACTCTACTCTTCAAACATCAGCCCAGGATTCAACAAACTTCCCGGCATCCATCAAGGATTTATCTTCCTATACGAAAATACATTCATAAACATCACATTTTCATACATCATGATACGTGCATCATGTCATACAATCTCATTTATGTCGTTGCTTGATCCATATCATGCACTGCATATGACTGACCCTTACCTTTCAGGAAGGATACAGTTAAATGATCAGCTATGTCAAAGTAGACAAATTCAGTCAAAAGAAGACAAGTCCTATTAAAATTAATTCCACTCGTCGTTATAGACACTCGTCGTTATAGACACTCGTTGTTATAGACACTCGTCGTTATAGACACCCGTCGTTATAGACACTCGTCGTTATAGACACTCGTCGTTATAGACACTCGTCGTTATAGACACCCGTCGTTATAGACACTCGTCGTTATATACAATCGTCGTTATAGACACTCGTCGTTATATACACTCGCCGTTATAGTCACTCGTCGTTATAGACACTCGTCGTATTAGACACTCGTCGTTATAGACACTCGTCGTTATAGACACCCGTCGTTATAGACACTCGTCGTTATAGACACTCGTCATTATAGACACCCGTCGTTATAGACACTCGTCGTTATAGACACTCGTCGTTATAGACACCCGTCATTATAGACACTCGTCGTTATAGACACTCGTCGTTATAGACACTCGTCGTTATAGACACCCGTTGTTATAGACACTCGTCGTTATAGACACCCGTCGTTATAGACACTCGTCGTTATAGACACTCGTCGTTATAGACACTCGTCATTATAGACACCCGTCGTTATAGACACTCGTCGTTATAGACACTCGTCATTATAAACCCTCGTCGTTATAGACACTCGTCGTTAAGGACCACCCATCCATGAAGATAACCCGTCCTTGAAGAAGACAACTTGTTAGAGAGGACAATACCCCTTGGTTCAGTTAAATCAATCCCTAAAGGTTTTCTGAGATAACCTGTCAGTAGAGACAACTCACCAACCTTTCTGAATTCCAGATTCGATTCTTGTATCCAGCCAGGGCACGTCTGAAGAGTTTGAAGATTCGATACCTGTATCCAGCCAGGGCAAATCTGTTGACGACTAATTCCAGATTCGATTCCTGTATCCAGCCAGGGCACGTCTGAAGAGTTTGAAGATTCGATACCTGTATCCAGCCAGGGCAAATCTGTTGACGACTAATTCCAGATTCGATTCCTGTATCCAGCCAGGGCAAATCTGTTGACGACTAATTCCAGATTCGATTCCTGTATCCAGCCAGGGCACGTCTGAAGAGTTTGAAGATTCGATACCTGTATCCAGCCAGGGCAAATCTGTTGACGACTAATTCCAGATTCGATTCCTATATCCAGCCAGGGCACGTCTGAAGAGTTTGAAGATTCGATACCTGTATCCAGCCAGGGTAAATCTGTTGACGACTAATTCTAGATTCGATTCCTGTATCCAGCCAGGGCACGTCTGAAGAGTTTGAAGATTCGATACCTGTATCCAGCCAGGGAAAATCTGTTGATGACTAATTCCAGATTCGATTCCTGTATCTAGCCAGGGCACGTATGAAGAGTTTGAAGATTCGATTCCTGTATCTAGCCAGGGCACATCTGTGAGCAACTAATTGTAGATTCGACGCCTGCATCCAGCCAGGGCATGTTTGCATGAAGAGTTTGAAGATCAACCCCTGTAATAGGCCAGGTAATTATCTTTCTTTCTCAGGTACGCAAGTTCTCGCTAAGGAATCTCTTACGCGATCGACACCTAGATGACATCTATAAGCCCATCAACATACCAACAATCACCAAATGGCATCCATAAGCCCATTCCCGACAAGATTCTGTTACAGTCTCCAGATGGAATCTATAAGCCCATCCTCCTATCCATCATCTCTCCAAATGGCATCTGCAAGCCCATTCCGGCCATCACACTGCTAACATTCTACTATGTGAGTGCAAATTTCTGGGCACTCTAGTGTTCAATCATCTTCCACCTTCGGATCACGAAAGGCACGCCAGCCAATCTACATCCTCAGGTCTAAGAAGATTGAACAGGGGCAACTGTTGTACCCCAAAATTTTCCCTCCCATATTCTTCAAGATTTGTCAAGGTCAATCTCCAAATGATTCAAGATCTCTCAAGGGTTGCACAATCCAATTGCCTCCTAACACAGTCAAAATTAGGGTTTTGGTTCTTGAAAATAAATTGAGGTTTTCAAGGGTCCAGTCAAGTCCCATATGCCTATATACATTGTCAAACATCTATATGTCAAGTTTCAAGGCTCACAACATCAAGTTGCACAGTCAAAAGCCCTAAATGCTTCACAGTCAACTGTAGGGGCAAAAGGGTCATTGGACAGTCAAAAGTCAAAAATTTTGGTCAACATCTTATTTTGAAGCCACAATCATCATTTGATCAATTCTTGATCATGATTCCACAAGCATGGCTCAGAAAGTCTCAAGATGTCAAAAGTTTCTATTTTTTGACAGCTGAAAAGTCAACTGCAAATTGACCAAGGTATAACTTCTTCATGGTTTATCAGAAAAATACCATCCAATTTTCATTTTTAAGGGAATGAAATTTCCTACAACTCGTCTTCACACTCCAAGTCCAAGAAATGCTTTCACAAAAAGTTATCAATGTCAACATTATAGGTCATTTTCAAAAGTCAACAAAAAGGAACTTTAAGTCAAAGACCATAACTTGAGATTGGTAAATAAAAATGACATGGGACAAAAGGCATTGGTTAGAGGACTTCAAGACCTTTCCAAAATGTCCAAGAACATGTTCATAGCTTCAAAATTGAGCAAGATATGCATTGGAGAAGTTGGGAAATTTTTGGGAACTTTCAAAAGTCAACTTTGCCTAAAACACTTCATTTTTGCTAATGGGCCTCAAATTCTTTCTTGAATCATTACCCAAGGCCTATGCACGACCCATTGGACTTAATTTGATTTATTTTCTTATTTTTAATTAATTAATTGAATTTATATTAATATTAATTCATTTAATTGGTTTTAATTGTAGGAAAATTAAAAAGATATGCTTTTTGGATCTTTTTGTGAAGCAATAAGGCTAGGGCAAGCTGGCAACTCGTGTGCACTTCCAAGACCTCAAAATATCCATGATTGGCAAGGTTTCATGAAAGAAAAGATTGAAAAAGATATGATTGGCAATCACATATTCAAGTCATAATGCAATGGATTCATGGGCCTTATTCTAACCTAAATTCATTCACATATATGTGCTGAAGAAAACCCTAAAGAAAGACACGTGAAAGCTGCCATAGAACTCCATAACAAAGTTGCAAAAAATTGAGAAAAAGGGTGAAAATGATTTCCTATTTGCAGGTGGATTCAAAGCCTAAAAGTGATTCAAACATATTGCCTGAGTCTCCAGGAAGCCATTGCCATCAAGAACAAGCTCTCATACCCAAGGAAACGGTAAAACAGAGTCACGGTTTGACCAAATATTCCCATAATCGAAATCCAATTTTTATGCATCATTGACATGTTTTGCTTATTGATTTGTATTGCTGACATCTCCCTGAAGCTTTTGACATAGTTTAATTGTGCTAAAACTGCCTGAATCGAAATCCACCATGGGAGATATCTAGGGTTTCAAAGCTTGAGAATTAGGGCTTTGCGTATACTGTAAAATTAGACCTCAAGACCTGTATGGATGAATTCGTTGCAACAAGACGAAACCATCAAGACCCTCGCGCTCTTTTTATGTGACCCATAACTTTAATCGCTATTTTTGGGACTTTTGATTGGTGGGGGTTTAAAACCCCCGCTATCTTGTTTTGTTTTTTTACAGGAAATGAAGAAGAAGACATGCGTGGCATCATGTGACTGGAGGGTTCAAATCTGGCGCGCTTTATTTTGTTATATACCATTAATGTTTGTTTTTTTTATATAATATTTGTGGTCCATTAGTTTAACAAACGCGCTTGATAGCTCAACTGGCAAAGGACGTGGCTTGCAAGTACTGGGACCTGGGTTCGATTCCCAGGTCCCCCATATAATTGTTGATATTTTTTCTCAAACGTTCCCATGCAGCGTTCATCCAGTGTTCCACTATAAGCCTCACGCCTAAGCCTGCCAAGTGGCCATGATGACCAATCCAGTGGCCAAGAGACAAAGTCCATGGTGTGTCCCAGTCAAACAGCAAGCGCATGATCAGGAAAAGTCAACGAGGCTTTGTGCTTCCTGGGCCTGAATTCCAGCATTTCACCTCCACTTGGGCCATCTTACCCCCTTGGTTTGCATAATTAATTTTATTTTCTTTTATTTTCTTTTAATTTCTTTCAATTGTTTTTTTTTAATAATTATTATTAATTCACCATAAAATAGTTTCTCCTAATAAAAATCAGAAACTCAAAAAATGTTTTATTTTTAATTATTTATTAAATTTACCATTAACCTATTTTTGTAAATAAATATTAATAACTAACTTAGTTTAATTTAGGTTTAAATTTTAATCCTTTTTCTTAATAAAAATAAAATTGCATAGAATTAGGTTTTGATTTATTTTTTAATCATATTTTATTAATCATCATTATTACTATTTATTAATTATTATTTTTGTACATAAAAATGTAAATTAATTAATTAGCTTAAATTAGGTCAACTTTAATATTTTCTTAATAATTAAAATAAACTTAGAACTAGGGTTTTCTTTTGATTTTAATTTCTTTATTAAATACAAAAAAACACCAAAATATCTTTCTTGTAAACAATTAATTAATAATTAGATTTTATTTTAATTTAATTTCAAGCAAAGGACAAAAAAAGCTCTTAAATTCTCAAAAGGGTCCAAAACCCTCGGACGTACCAGTTTAATTCTTTCGCACATTATTTTGTTTGATCATTTTGTAACTGCTTCCAAGGATGTAATAGTAATTAGGTTTATTGTTTTTTTACTTTCCGTATATTTATCAAAAACGGGTCTTTGTATTTTGGCGATGTATAGACCCACGCCTTGTAATAGCGTAGCTTTTACCTTTCTGTATTTCCTTTTCCGCACTCTTAACTGCTAAATTGCATGAAAGAATGTATGGTAATTAAAAAACAACGCGTAGCTCACCATTGCATGATCCAAGATAATTTTGAATCTGAAAACAACACACAATGCACATGCCACTTCTAGGGTACGCCTCACTCGTTGCCTTCGAAAGTGGTCGTCAAGTATAGGGTGTTTTAGCGGTCGCCCTTATGTCTAAGATCCAGTCGCCTCGAAACGGTTGCCTCGGATTAAAAAGGATCTAGGACATTAGGGTTACTTCTAAGGTGTCCTAACTGTCGCTTCGGTGACCACACTGTCCCTCAATCGAATTGACCCGAACACCTCCAACGGTGGTGCTACCTATCTCTCAATGGTGGGATGGCACTACCTTAAGGACTTTTACACAGCCTAATTCCTTAGGGTAGGTAGATGACTCATGGGTACTTGCTCTCTTAAAAAACAAACCTAAAAAACAAACTTTTCACACTGACACTTTCAAAAGCTTTCAAAACAAATTTTTCAAACACTCTTGAGGACAGATACAAGAGTCACTCAGAAATCTTTCAATGAAATTTTTTCAAACCCACTCACATTTTGAAAAGCAAACATTTTGAAAACATAAGAGCAAGTACCTAAGAGCCTGTGGATAACCACGGATAGAAAGGGTGCTAACACCTTCCCTTTCTATAAATCTACCTCCCGAACCGAGAAACGTTCTCATAAGGAATTTTGCTGTGCTTTTGTCCTTTCCATATTGGAGAAAATAAAAGACGGTGGCGACTCTTGCTTTCGCGACATTTCGCGAACCAGCTTAAAAAACAGTCAGTTCTATTTCCACCGATCACAGGTGGCCATCGACTATTTTACAAAGTGGGTTGAGGCAGCTTCTTTCGCTTCCGTTACCAAGATTGTTGTCGCCCGGTTCATCAAGCAGAATCTCATTTGTCGATATGGTATCCCAGAGAGGACTGTTGTACCCCAAAATTTACCCTCGTATTTTTCCACAAATCATAGCCTCGGGCTTTTCCTGATTTTTCAGATTGGCATAAGAATCAGTCAAACAGATTTTTTCTTATCAGTCTATCCAAATTAGGGTTTTCATGGCTATGGAACAGTTCAAACAGTTTGCTTAGGGTTTGGTTGATTTTGGCTCAGGTTTTGATCAGGCGGACGTTTCTTTGACATTTAACCAAGAACCAGGGTTTTGTGCGCGCATTCTCAGAAAGAATTAATTTTTACAGTTCTTTTCAGTTTACTCTGATATTTGGATTGAAGCATTTGAATTGAGAACTTGCAGTTGTTTTGTTCAATCAGTAAAGGCATATGGACGTTGTTTGATTTGACTGTGCATTGCTGTGGCCATTTGAAACGCCAGGTTTATTAATTGATCGATGCTAAAACCACAGTGTTTATTAATTGTTTATTTATTCTAAGTTAGGATAATTGGAATTTATTTCCATTTATTATAATTTAAGAATTTATAAGTAATTAAATAGACAGCTAAAAAAAAGGGGAATTAACTGATCAAAAATGACTTTTATTTATTCATCTTTAATTGTTTTGTTATAAATTATTATTCGAACAATTGTAAATTTATTTACATTTTTGTTTGCAATAATAATTTTACAAATGATTAAAATCGAAATAAAACTATCCTAAATATTCCTAAGTCTTCAAATCTTCAGCTTCTACTGCTACTCCTCTCCATTTGAGTTTTATCTGCAAAACAAAGAAACAAAAGAAAAGTCAAAGCAGATAAAAAATAAATTCATCATTAAAGGCGACTGGCCGGAATCAGTTTGCCCTCTCTGCAAATCACGAGATTTCTCCCGGTTCACAAAGAGGGATGGAATGTCTTGCAATTTAAGAATGAAATGCACAAAAGTATGATTACACAAATTCAAAATTGTCACACATGCTGCCTAGTTTCAAGTTTTCAACCAAAGGAACTAAATCAATTGAAAAGGGCACAAAGCTGCATAGTTCATAAAATTCCAAACAAAATCCAAAGGCAAACTGAACTGAACTAGAACTACAAAGTTTCGATTTCAAACTTTCCAAGAGCTATCAAAAAGCTACCCAAAAGCTGTCAAGAAGTACAAAGAGGCATAAAATCTGGAAAAGAGAGATAATAGATATGCAGAGTAAACCAACTAGTGCAAGCAACACCAAGGTTAAATCATTTTCAGGCGAGTCACCTTTTCAGAATAAGGACATCATAAGCAATAAAAAAATGCTTAAAAACTGTCAAGAGAGAGAGAGAGAGAAGAGGAAAAGAAAGGAGGCTTACAGGTTTAGGCTTGAAGAAAGGAAGATATAAAACAAACTGTTATGAACACAGTATAGGAGGCAGAGATATCAAAAAAGATAAAGACCCTCCAAACTGTAACATAAACACAACAGAACTGTCTCCAACACATAACCAAAAACAAACTCAGAAAGAACACATAGAGCTGCCTCCAAAACCTCAAAAGGCCTTTCAAACAAAAGCTTTGAACCCGCTTCAACAGCAAGCCAAGGCCCAGATCTGTCCAGCCTAAAACCTGTGTTTAAATTCAAAACACAAGCCCTGAACCTGCTTGTAAACCTGTGTCACAACCTCCATACAAACTGTCAAGCCTTAAACTCACAACCTGCTAACATATTCAACAGAAACAATCAAAGAGCCCTCAACCATCAAACATAAAAACCTGCATTTAACCTGCTTCAGGCAGACTTGAAGCATCAAGCTTCAAGCCCAAGCCAAAATCATTCAAAACCTTCACCTGTCAAACTCACAACACAGGCCTGTAAGCACACTAAGCCTAAAGCCTGCTGAATATCAACCTGTCAAAGGCCAAACCCATTCAAATAACACAAAGTTTATACCAGGGTCAGATCAAAGCCACCAAGCCTTCAGAAAATTTTCATCATTGGGCTACCAAAATCAGAACATGCAAAAGGAATTAGTGAAAACCCTAACGCGATAGAGACAAAGATCAAACCTTGTAGCCATCACTGAGAGACCATGGAGGGAAGAGGACGAACAGCGGCGCCTGGTGGCCTTGGACGGAGGTGTTAACTCAGAGGCTTGCTTAAGAAGATGAAGAGGAAGTGAAGTAAACGGCGCGCCTTTGTCCTCAATCTGAAACCCTAGTCCCAAATGACATAAAACATTGCAACCCTAAACGAAAAGATCAAACTTGCACAATGGGTCTTGCCCTTTTCCAGTAGCCTAAGCCCATTAAATGCGCACCTCCCTTTTGTTGTTTCTCAGTGAGTTTTGGTTGGGCCCATAATCCACCCTTAAGCCCATTCCTTTTTTATACATAACTTAACTTCTTTTTTTTCTTAATAATAATATTACTAACACTTTTCATTAATACATAAAACTTAAAACCTTTTTTCTTTTCTTTTATTAAAACTCCTTTTTTTTAATTATTTTATTTAAATGTAAATCTTGCTTAAAACATTTATAAAAGATACATAAAGAAATAGATTTTTAGTTTGAATATTATTTTTTTAACTAAAACATTTTGTACATAAAAATACTAAATACAAATACACTAACATTAATACATAATACATAGAACTTAAAACATTTTCTTTTTCTTAATCTTAAAACTTTCTGTTTAAAATGTTTGTACATAATCTTTAAGTTAAATACTTTTGTTTTCTTGAAATATTTTGTTTTGTACATATTAACAAAATACGATAATACAAAATTAAATAACAAAAACACTTAATTTTTTCATTAAGTTCACATCTCAACTTGTAAATAAACCTCATACATTTACACATTTACATTACACAAATACGTCGATACATTTACTTTGCTTTACACATATACATTTGCTATTCTTATAGATTGCTATACATTATATTTTACATTTGCGCAATTCGATTTGGTTGTAAATTATTTGGACACTACTCTCCTAAAGTCTCATCCCCATTTGTAAATAATTATACCCCCATCCCCGGATACTCATTTGTAATAGTTTAGGACTTTAAATTCCCGCAATTTATCGCTTTCGAATTATACCATGGTTAGACCTAGGGTTTGTATGTACATAAAATCAAACGCTAGATAATCTAATACAAAGACAAATACATGAAATCAATACACAATCACACTTGCACCCCTAGGGTAATCCCGCTTGTTGCCTTCCAAAATGGGCCATGCTTGCACGTCGAGTTTCTTTGGCAAAACAATTTAAATCAAATGATCATAGTCCCTCGATGACGCTTTCGAAAGTTGCCTATCAAAATGATCATAGTCCCTTCAAGCAAAATTGCCAAAGACACTTGGCACCATTGCATTCATGGTCCATACGATGACCCGCGCCTGTCCCGTTAAACATCCTAAACGCAAGATTGTCCACCAAATACAATGGTAGAACAAAATTGTTAAAAAAGGGTTAAAACATGAGAAAAACCTTTGAGTAAAATTAGGGGTAGACAACTCCTAGTTACTTGATCAAACTTGCAAAAACACTTGCCTACTTTTCAAAACCACACTCCACAAACACTTTCAAAACAAACTTCCAAAAACATTTGAAACATCTTTTCGAAAAGATACACACCTTTGTAAAACACTCAAACACGAGTCATTACATTGGTTGCCTAAGACAAGGCATCTTCTTCAAAAACATTTTCAAAACACACACACCATTTCATACAATTGAAAATCAAAGGCAAGTGATCTAAAACCAAGTAACTAAGAGCCCATGGATAACCATGGATGAAAAGGGTGCTAATACCTTCCCTTTTCATAATCTACCCCCCGAACCCACGAAACATCTCAAAAGGTTTTTTCCTGTGCTTTTTAACCTTTCCTTAGGATAAAATAAAAAGTCGGTGGCGACTCTTGCTAAATCGAACAAGTGCGAATACAAACGCAAAAAATCAAGTCAGTTCTCCCACCGTATCACAGAACTGGCGACTCTGCTGGGGACTATCTAAAAGTGGGGTTACCTTAGGGTTTAGATCACCTTTACATTCTTGCTTTGATTGCCTTGATTGCTTTACCTTTTTGGTTCCTTGTTTGGGTTTGTTGAAAATCCTACACCCGGATTTGGGGCACCTTTTTAGGTAAATAGCAATAAATTTGTGAGGGAACTGTGCGGGGTATACCGACATGGTTGAAGCAGTAAGCTATGTTGGTGTGACATATTTGTGAGTACCGGTAACCCTTGAGTTCAGTCAAGGAGAGTACGGGGCCGCTGAGTGATGTCGTGAAGCACTAACGAACTCTTAGAACCTTAATTAAGCATCTTAGCCTTTTTAGGGGTAGTGAGATGACCGACTTAGGTGCAGTCCGAAGTTGGTAGATACTCGATACTACACTCATTGAGGGTTGTTTTCTTGGAATATTTTGGTCGCCAGTTAAGTGGCTAAATCAAAACAATGAACACAGAAAACAATCCAATGATATTGAGCTCTTTAGAACCCGGTTTCTATTTTAGGACAGGATGAGCCAACTGACTTCAAGAGGGTACTTACCTAAAACCCCATGCAAGCCTAAACCTAAGGACTTGTTTGCTTTGTGTGAATATAATTTTCTGTATATACACTCACTCATTTGCTTTTGCATACATGTACATAACATCATAACATCATACCATAGCATTTTCAAATAACCATTTCAAGAATCTCGAGGGTTCTTTTGATGCAGGGTTACGTTGAACCAGACGTCTACCAAGGGGAAAGAGGTGTTCTCCTCTAAACAAATGCCATCAAAGATCAAGTGCAACAACTTGAATCAAGGGTTATGACCCACTTGACATGGTGAGCTTGATTCTCGTGGGAAGACATCCACCGAGGCAAAGTTCTCCAATCAAAGATCAAGTGCAGCAACTTGAATCAGAGGCTATGACCCACTTGACATGGTGAGCTTGATTCTCGTGGGAAGACATCCACCGAGGTAAAGTTCTCCAATCAAAGATCAAGTGCAACAACTTGAATCAGAGGCTATGACCCACTTGACATGGTGAGCTTGATTCTCGTGGGAAGACATCCACCGAGGCAAAGTTCTCCAATCAAAGATCAAGTGCAACAACTTGAATCAGAGGCTATGACCCACTTGACATGGTGAGCTTGATTCTCGTGGAAAGACATCCACTGGTGCAAAGTTCTCCAATCAAAGATCGAAGTTCAACCTCTAACATTCTCTTATGTTTACCCCAAGAGATCCTTGAAAGCATACATCCACATATCATGCATTGCATCATAACAGTTTCTCCTTTTCAGGTTTCCTTACTCTCCTGCTGTTTATTTCAGTAAGAGATGGCTCTAGAAAGGACTGTCAAGGATATCCAGGACCAGACTGCTCAGCTGCAGGAAATGTTCTTGAACTTGTCTCTGGGGCAAGAAGAAATGAAAGATCTCCTCACAAAGAGCTTGGTCCAGGAGACTTCAAACAATGCTAGGAGTGACCAGCTGGGGGAGCTGCAGTTTGATTTGGCAACATTGGGGATCCAAGTGATGGGGCAACTGGTGGGCCAAATGGCTCTCATCCAGGATTTGTCTCAAAGATAAGAGGAACTCAGTTCTTGTTAACCAACTACTTCAGAACAACCAACTGGGGCTAACATCTGAGGTTGAAGAGCAAGTCACCACTCAACCCCCATCCACTCAAGAAGACAAGGGGAAGGCTCCTCTGCTTGCCTCAGGGTCACAAGCCCATCAACAACCTCGCCAGCGTCAACGGGGTAATCGGCGTAAGCAAGAGACATCGGGAAGACAGTTCACGGAGACTGACATACCGTCATCTCTGATTCTGGAGCGCTTGTTGGAGGTCAATCTGACTACTTTGAGGGATCCTATCCGGAACCCAAATACCTCCGCTCCTAACTATCATCCCGATGCATTTTGTGTTTACCACTCCTACAGCCCGGGACATGACACTGACGACTGTTGGGCCTTAAAGAACAAGATTCAAGATCTGATCGACATTGGAGTGCTGAGGTTCATGCCAGACGGCGAGATGAAAATCTTCCGTTAAGGAGTTCTCCACCTGGAGTGACAAAGCTCAAGCTGAGAGACTTTTGCTTCATTTGAATTTTCAAAGTTGTAATTTCTTTTGTTCTCAAACAATTAACTGTTGATGTTAAACTCTGTTTCATTAATGCATTGCATTTGTTTGTCTTGAATTCATCCATTCGTTTTCACTACTCTTATGCTTTCTTTATGATATTTAACTCTTGATAAAAAGCTGCAAGCCTTTAGAGGGAGGATGACGAAACAATACCGTAATCTCATGCAATATGCTTTTGAACAGACCTTACTGATGATGCACAGGCATTTCTTTCAATTCCCAAACACTGGAGTTATAAGGAAGATAATCCCTAGTCAACCCCTTCGAGCCAAAGAAGTAGGAGTTTTTTGTTCTAAACAATCAAAACCTTTGATATAAACCTGGGGCAGGGTAGTCTCTCAGTTAATTCAAAAAGGTGCGCATTAAAGTCGCAAACTCTCAGTTCGTAATGCAACGAACGACATCAAAAAATCAAAAAAACATTCCTCCGGAATCAAAAGACAAGGGTGGTTCCCTATCACCTAGGCAGTCAATCTCTCAAAAAAAAGAAAAAGAAAGAACCCAATGAGCCAAAACCTGTAAATGAGGCTTAGGAAAGGTGGGGCATCCCGCTGAATGTGATCTCGAAAACAGAGACAGTTAGGCAAAAGTTGGGGATAACAAATCAAAATCAAAATAGAGAGGTCATTACAAATCCTCAACAACATGGAAAATGTTACAAAAGAAAAAAGGAGATGATGACTGTCTCCCAAACTCAACTGGTGAACCATCACCCAAAAGTCGTTCCAAACTCGAATAGAGCTCGATGCACAATTAACTGAGCTTAGGGTTGAAGAACATCACGAAGAGCGGGTGGGTACAAATACACTTTGAGCCTTTATCCTTTGTTTCTTAAACCGTGAACCAGGCCACATTACAACCCTTCAAAAGTCCTAATTGAAGCATGGGTTAGTTCGAAAGCATACTGTTACAAAAGGTATCCTGACTCCTGTAAGGCTTTGTTCTAAAATCTTGTGTTGATTTGTCTTATAAAAAGTTTTCTGCTAAAAAACGAATTTTTCAAAAACTTCAAAGACAGACATAAACTTTGCATTATTTGAATATCACTGTTTGCATTTGGCTACTTGTTTGACAGCAAAGAAATTCATACAGCGAATGTTCGGAGGAACGAAAACTCTCTCAGTGAACAAAAATCACTTCAAAAGGATGACACTTCCATTGACAAGTCTCCTATCAACAAGGGGCATGACATGTCACTATCCAGTTAACCTGGGGCAGGCTAGTCAAGGTTTCATCAGATCTTTCAAAGTTCAGTTAACCTTGGGCAGTCCAGTCAAGATTTCAAGAAATCTCTCAATTGCAAAGTAACCTGAAGAGACTCCTTCATCATCACTTGGGGTATTCGAATGTCAAAAGTGTTCAACAATTCCTTCATCACCTGTTGGAAGATACGGTCTAGATGTGCTCCAGACACGGTTGCCATTCTGTCACCTTTCTTAAGTTCCAGATCAACACCTGTAACAAGCCAGGAAAATATCTGTGGACGACTGATTGTGGATTAACACCTGTAACAAGCCAGGAAATTATCTACATCACCACTTGGGGCATTCGAATGTCAAAAGTGTTCAACAATTCCTTCATCACCTGTTGGAAGATACGGTCCAGATGTGCTCCAGACACGGTTGCCATTCTGTCACCTTTCTTAAGTTCTAGATCAACACCTGTAACAAGCCAGGAAAATATCTGTGGACGACTGATTATGGATTAACACCTGTAACAAGCCAGGAAATTATCTACATCACCACTTGGGGCATTCGAATGTCAAAAGTGTTCAACAATTCCTTCATCACCTGTTGGAAGATACGGTCCAGATGTGCTCTAGACACGGTTGCCATTCTGTCACCTTTCTTAAGTTCCAGATCAACACCTGTAACAAGCCAGGAAAATATATGTGGACGACTGATTATGGATTAACACCTGTAACAAGCCAGGAAAATATCTGTGGACGACTGATTATGGATTAACAGCTGTAACAAGCCAGGAAAATATCTGTGGACGACTGATTATGGATTAACACCAGTAACAAGCCAGGAAATTATCTACATCACCACTTGGGGCATTCGAATGTCAAAAGTGTTCAACAATTCCTTCATCACCTGTTGGAAGATACGGTCCAGATGTGCTCCAGACACGGTTGCCATTCTGTCACCTTTCTTAAGTTCCAGATCAACACCTGTAACAAGCCAAGAAAATATCTGTGGACGACTGATTGTGGATTAACACCTGTAACAAGCCAGGAAATTATCTACATCACCATTTGGGGCATTCGAATGTCAAAAGTGTTCAACAATTCCTTCATCACCTGTTGGAAGATACGGTCCAGATGTGCCCCAGACACGGTTGCCATTCTGTCACCTTTCTTAAGTTCCAGATCAACACCTGTAACAAGCCAGGAAAATATCTGTGGACGACTGATTGTGGATTAACACCTGTAACAAGCCAGGAAATTATATACATCACCACTTGGGGCATTCGAATGTCAAAAGTGTTCAACAATTCCTTCATCACCTGTTAGAAGATGTTAGTTTTACACAGACTCATCATCAGGAAACCCTACACCGGTTCCTTCTCAAAACTCAAAATATTCTTGTAATCCCCAACCAGAGAGCCTTACAGAATTTAATTCCCCTCAACAGTCAAGGTTCTTTTATCCTCAGCGGAGTTCATCAAAATTCCCCAACATAACTTATCAGTGGAATCCCCAGCGGAGTTCTCATCAAAACCTCAGCAAAGTATCTTTCCCCGCAGAGTAATCTCTCCAACAAGTTTATTCCCCAATGGAGTTATCTTCTCCTACCGGTTTATTCTTACAACCATCATCCCCAGCGGAAACGAAGAACTCTACTCTTAAACATCAGCCCAGGATTCAACAAGTTCCCGGCACTCGTCAAGGATTTATTTTCCTAGACGAAAATACATTCATAAACATTTCACATTTCATACATCCTGCTTACATACATGATAAAGTGCATACAACACAATCTCATTTATTCTTGAGAATATCATGACATCATGCACCTCATACATCATGACATTGCATACAACTAATGTTTTGCCTTTTCAGGAAAAGTTCAATCCAAAGATGATTACTATCAACTGTCACAATTCCAGATTCGATTCCTGTATCCAGCCAGGGCATATCTGTAGACGACCAATTCCAGATTCGATTCCTGTATCCAGCCAGGGCATATCTGTAGACGACCAATTCAAGATTCGATTCCTGTATCCAGCCAGGGCATATCTGTAGACGACTAATTCCATATTCGATTCCTGTATCTAGCCAGGGCATATCTGTGAGTGTTTGATTGTAGATTCGATACCTGTATCCAGCCAGGGCATGTCTGCATGAAGAGACTGAAGATCAACCCCTGTAACAGGCCAGGAAATTATCCTTCTTTCTCAAGTACACAAATTCTCGCTAAGGAATCTCTTATGCGATCGACACACAATTCCAAATGGCATCTATAAGCCCATTCTCGACAAAATTCTGTAACACCTCCCGATGGCATCTGTAAGCCCATCTCCACAACTATCCATTACACTTCCAAATGGAATCTATAAGCCCATTCCTGACAAGGTTCTGTGACATCCCTATATGGCATCATTAAGCCCATCACCAAATGGCATCTGTAAGACCATTCCCTCTACCATCACATCACTGAGTGCAAATTTTTGGGCACTCTAGTGTCCAATCTCCTTTTACCTTCAAGTCGCGAATGACAAACTTGCCAATCTAACTCTTCAGGTTCAAGAAGATTGGACAGGGGCAACTGTTGTACCCCAAAATTTGCCCTCGTATTTTTCCACAAATCATAGCCTCGGGATTTTCCTGATTTTTCATATTGGCATAAGAATCAGTCAAACAGATTTTTTCTTATCAGTCTATCCAAATTAGGGTTTTCATGGCTCTGGAACAGTTCAAACAGTTTGCTTAGGGTTTGGTTGATTTTGGCTCAGGTTTTGATCAGGCGGACGTTTCTTTGGCATTTAACCAAGAACCAGGGTTTTGTGCGCGCATTCTCAGAAAGAATTAATTTTTACAGTTCTTTTTAGTTTACTCTGATATTTGGATTGAATCATTTGAATTGAGAACTTGCAGTTGTTTTGTTCAATCAGTAAAGGCATATGGACGTTGTTTGATTTGACTGTGCATTGCTGTGGCCATTTGAAACGCCAGGTTTATTAATTGATCGATGCTAAAACCACAGTGTTTATTAATTGTTTATTTATTCTAAGTTAGGATAATTGGAATTTATTTCCATTTATTATAATTTAAGAATTTATAAGTAATTAAATAGACAGCTAAAAAAAAGGGGAATTAACTGATCAAAAAGGACTTTTATTTATTCATCTTTAATTGTTTTGTTACAAATTATTATTCGAACAATTGTAAATTTATTTACATTTTTGTTTGCAATAATAATTTTACAAATGATTAAAATCGAAATAAAACTATCCTAAATATTCCTAAGTCTTCAAATCTTCAGCTTCTACTGCTACTCCTCTCCATTTGAGTTTTATCTGCAAAACAAAGAAACAAAAGAAAAGTCAAAGCAGATAAAAAATAAATTCATCATTAAAGGCGACTGGCCGGAATCAGTTTGCCCTCTCTGCAAATCACGAGATTTCTCTCGGTTCACAAAGAGGGATGGAATGTCTTGCAATTTAAGAATGAAATGCACAAAAGTATGATTGCACAAATTCAAAATTGTCACACATGCTGCCTAGTTTCAAGTTTTCAACCAAAGGAACCAAATCAATTGAAAAGGGCACAAAGCTGCATAGTTCATAAAATGTCAAACAAAATCCAAAGGCAAACTGAACTGAACTAGAACTACAAAGTTTCGATTTCAAACTTTCCAAGAGCTATCAAAAAGCTACCCAAAAGCTGTCAAGAAGTACAAAGAGGCATAAAATCTGGAAAAGAGAGATAATAGATATGCAGAGTAAACCAACTAGTGCAAGCAACATCAAGGTTACATCATTTTCAGACCAGTCACCTTTTCAGAATAAGGACATCATAAGCAATAAAAAATGCTTAAAAACTGTCAAGAGAGAGAGAGAAGAGGAAAAGAAAGGAGGCTTACAGGTTTAGGCTTGAAGAAAGGAAGATATAAAACAAACTGTTATCAACACAGTATAGGAGGCAGAGATATCAAAAAAGATAAAGACCCTCCAAACTGTAACATAAACACAACAGAACTGTCTCCAACACATAACCAAAAACACAAACTCAGAAAGAACACATAGAGCTGCCTCCAAAACCTCAAAAGGCCTTTCAAACAAAAGCTTTGAACCCGCTTCAACAGCAAGCCAAGGCCCAGATCTGTCCAGCCTAAAACCTGTGTTTAAATTCAAAACACAAGCCCTGAACCTGCTTGTAAACCTGTGTCACAACCTCCATACAAACTGTCAAGCCTTAAACTCACAACCTGCTAACATATTCAACAGAAACAATCAAAGATCCCTCAACCATCAAACATAAAAACCTGCATTTAACCTTCTTCGGGCAGACTTGAAGCATCAAGCTTCAAGCCCAAGCCAAAATCATTCAAAACCTTCACCTGTCAAACTCACAACACAGGCCTGTAAGCACACTAAGCCTAAAGCCTGCTGAATATCAACCTGTCAAAGGCCAAACCCATTCAAATAACACAAAGTTTATACCAGGGTCAGATCAAAGCCACCAAGCCCTCAGAAAATTTTCATCATTGGGCTACCAAAATCAGAACATGCAAAAGGAATTAGTGAAAACCCTAACGCGATAGAGACAAAGATCAAACCTTGTAGCCATCACTGAGCGACAATGGAGGGAAGAGGACGAATGGAGGCGCCTGGTGGCCTTGGACGGAGGTGTTAACTCAGAGGCTTGCTTAAGAAGATGAAGAGGAAGTGAAGTAAATGACGCACCTCTGTCCTCAATCTGAAACCCTAGTCCCAAATGACATAAAACATTGCAACCCTAAACGAAAAGATCAAACTTGCACAATGGGCCTTACCCTTTTCCAGTAGCCTAAGCCCATTAAACGCGCACCTCCCTTTTGTTGTTTCTCAGTGAGTTTTGGTTGGGCCCATAATCCACCCTTAAGCCCATTCCTTTTTTATACATAACTTAACTTCTTTTTTTTCTTAATAATAATATTACTAACACTTTTCATTAATACATAAAACTTAAAACCTTTTTTCTTTTCTTTTATTAAAACTCCTTTTTTTAAATTATTTTATTTAAATGTAAATCTTGCTTAAAACATTTATAAAAGATACATAAAGAAATAGATTTTTAGTTTGAATATTTTTTTTTAACTAAAACATTTTGTACATAAAAATACTAAATACAAATACACTAACATTAATACATAATACATAGAACTTAAAACATTTTCTTTTTCTTAATCTTAAAACTTTCTGTTTAAAATGTTTGTACATAATTACATCAATACATAATTTTTTCTTTAAGTTAAATACTTTTCTTTTCTTGAAATATTTTGTTTTGTACATATTAACAAAATACGAGAATACAAAATTAAATAAACAAAGCACTTAATTTTTTCATTAAGTTCACATCTCAACTTGTAAATAAACCTCATACATTTACACATACACTTACACATTTACATTACACAAATACGTCGATACATTTACTTTGCTTTACACATATACATTTGCTATTCTTATACATTGCTATACATTATATTTTACATTTGCACAATTCGATTTGGTTGTAAATTATTTGGACACTACTCTCCTAAAGTCTCATCCCCATTTGTAAATAATTATACCCCCATCCCCGGATACTCATTTGTAATAGTTTAGGACTTTAAATTCCCGCAATTTATCGCTTTCGAATTATACCATGGTTAGACCTAGGGTTTGTATGTACATAAAATCAAACGCTAGATAACCTAATACAAAGACAAATACATGAAATCAATACACAATCACACTTGCACCCCTATGGTAATCCCGCTTGTTGCCTTCCAAAATGGGCCATGCTTGCACGTCGAGTTTCTTTGGCAAAACAATTTAAATCAAATGATCATAGTCCCTCGATGACGCTTTCGAAAGTTGCCTATCAAAATGATCATAGTCCCTTCAAGCAAAATTGCCAAAGACACTTGGCACCATTGCATTCATGGTCCATACGATGACCCGCGCCTGTCCCGTTAAACATCCTAAACGCAAGATTGTCCACCAAATACAATGGTGGAACAAAATTGTTAAAAAAGGGTTAAAACATGAGAAAAACCTTTGAGTAAAATTAGGGGTAGACAACTCTTAGTTACTTGATCAAACTTGCAAAAACACTTGCCTACTTTTCAAAACCACACTCCACAAACACTTTCAAAAAAAACTTCCAAAAACATTTGAAACATCTTTTCGAAAAGATACACACCTTTGTAAAACACTCAAACACGAGTCATTACATTGGTTGCCTAAGACAAGGCATCTTCTTCAAAAACATTTTCAAAACACACACACCATTTCAAGCAATTGAAAATCAAAGGCAAGTGATCTAAAACTAAGTAACTAAGAGCCCATGGATAACCATGGATGAAAAGGGTGCTAATACCTTCCCTTTTCATAATCTACCCCCGAACCCACAAAACATCTCAAAAGGTTTTTTCCTGTGCTTTTTAACCTTTCCTTAGGATAAAATAAAAAGTCGGTGGCGACTCTTGCTAAACCGAACAAGTGCGAATACAAACGCAAAAACTCAAGTCAGTTCTCCCACCGTATCACAAGGACCATCACAGATAATGGTATGAATCTAAACAATACTATGATCACCGCCTTGTGCGAGCAATTCAAGATCCAGCATCACAATTCTTCCCCTTACCGGCCCAAGATGAATGGTGCTGTCAAAGCTGCAAATAAGAACATCAAAAAGATCATACAGAAAATGACAGTCACATACAAATACTAGCATGAGATGCTACCATTCGCTCTCCACGGGTATCGTACCATAACTCGCACATCAACCGGGGAAACACCTTACTCTCTGGTATACGACATGGAAGTTGTCTTGCCTATCGAGGTCCAGATCCCCTCTCTGAGAATTATGAAGGATGCAGGGCTGAATGAAGAAGACTGGATCCAGACTCGACTTGATCAACTGAACTTGATTGATGAGAAAAGGCTTACCTCTGTTTGTCATGGTCAAAAGTATCAAAAACGGATGATCAAGGCTTTCAACAAAAAGGTCACACGCCAAGTATATCAAGTCGGGGATTTGGTGATCAAACGTATCATACTACTGCAAGGTGATCCCAGGGGAAAATGGACTCCTACATACGAAGGACCATTTGTAATCAAAAGCATTTTCTCTGGTGGAGCAATGATCCTGGATACCATGGATGGCGACGACCTGCCGAACCCTGTGAATGCGGACATAGTCAAAAGATACTACGCATAAGAGACCCGCTAGGATGATACACCTAGGCAAAACAAGGGCATCCCGACGAACCAAAAAGCTTCGGGCAAAAATTAGGGATAAAAAGAAAAAATCTGTACACCCGACAAGTTGAAAACCTGAAAGGGCGACTTGGGCAAAAAAGGGTATCCCGGTGGACTGAAAACCCGAAAGGGCGGTCCAGGAAAAAGTTAGGGAATTAAAGCGTATGACTATGTCCCGTTGGATCACCTTACAGACAACCTGCAAACTCGACGGTTCTGATCAATTCAATCAGCTTCGCACAAGGCAACAAATAGATAATATGCTCAGAGGCACGAAGGCTATAGCATAATGGAAACCCCTTGGGATTATTTTACATAGCTATCTTTTCTTTGTATCAAATTTTCATTTTTTACGACGGTATTCTCTTACTAGAATGTTTGTATCGTTGTACAAAAATACTTACTAAAGTCAATACAAATATATCCCTTTGAAAGTGAAAAACTATCTATTTTTCTTTACTCTTGCGTTTTGCTTACAAAAACGTCCAATGATTTACTTTTGAACATAATTACTGTTTACAAATGAACAAAATAGAAAGACAATCACTAATGGCTTTAAGAAGTAGGGAAATCTCTCTAAGCTATTTCCATGAAATCCCCTGTAATGTGCCATTTAATCCCCAGTGGAACAAAGCTTCCAGTTATCAATCCCCAGTAGAAGTCGTCCAATTTCTCAAGATTTCCCAATAGGATTTTACAGGCAGTACACGACATTTCCCTTACAATAGAGTTTATTTCTCTAAGTGGAAATTTATCAACACTTCAACTTCACAACATGAAGACTTGCACTTTGTACCCTCAGCAGCAGTCAGGGATATATTTTCCCCAATCTAACAAACAGTACAACAGATTAGCTCACATACGCACACATCACGTCCATATATCATAAACATTGATAACACGAATACATGTATCACAATCTCATTACACCATGAATATTCATACAACATGACATTGCATATTAACTAACATTTTACCCTTTTCAGGATAAGGTTAATCAATATCTACCATTAACAATGTTCAAAATATTTTCAGATACAGTTCAGATACGCTCCAGACACGGATGCCATCCTAATACTCATTCAAATTCAGCTTTCAGATACAGTTCAAATACGCTCCAGACACGGATGCCATCCTGATACTCATTCAGATTCAGCTTTTGGATACAATTCAGATATGCTCCAAACACGGATGCCATTCTGATACTCATTCAGATTCAGCTTTCAGATACAGCTCAGATACGCTCCAGACACGGACGCCATTCTGATACTCATTCAGTTTCAGCTTACAAATATGATTCAAAAATCATTTCTAGATGGCATCTACAAGCCCATATCCAACAACTTTCCATCATCCCTCCAAATTGCATCTTTAAGCCCATTCCCCTACCATCGACCATCACATAACCGAGTGCAAATTTCTGGGCACTCTAATGTCCAATCATCTTCCACCTTCGAGTCACGAATGACAAAATTCGCCAATCTAACTCTTCAGGCTTAAGAAGATTGAATAGGGGCAGCTGTTGTACCCCAAAATTTTCCCTCTCACTTATCAAGAATTTTCTTACAAGATCTCCTTTGGCTCAAGACTGCACTAGGGTTGATCAACTCAAGACACCTCCTTAAGCACTGATGACCAAAATTAGGGTTTGAGATTGCACAAGGATTTTTGAACTTCTAATGCCCCATATGACTTTCATGGATCATTATGGACCCCCAAGATTACTCATGTCAAGTTTCAAGCCTTGGATCACACTTTTGCTCAGTCAATTGAGCAGTTGACCTAAAAATCAACTGTATTTGGGAAAAAGTCAACTATGGCCAATTTACAGTCAAACTTCATAATTTTTGATCCACATCAAAATTTTAAACTCACATGTATCATTTGATCAAGTTTGGACCACAATTCCTCAAGAAATTTGATCAAATCTTCAAAAGGGCAAAATGGTCAAAATTAGGGTTTTGATTGAGAAAGGGCAATTTTTAATTTTTGACCTAGCAAATGATCAATTGGTTTAAGACATCATATCAAGATTCCAATTGCATCATTTTGACCTAATGACATGGCTCAAAACATTACAAGTCCAATGGATCGCCAGATGAATTTTGCAGTCAACTGATCAAAAGTCAACTATATACTGAAAAGTCAAACTTTGACTTTTTGGTCAAAATCAAATGTCAAAGATCACAATTCAACAAAGCATATCAAAATATGAAACTTATTCATCAAGAAATCAAAAATTCAAAATTTTATTTTGAAAAGTGAAAATTTCTAAACTTCGAAATTTTTCTAAGTGTTGAAAATTTCTTATTTTTTCACAACTTTGAGCAAAATTTTCACCATGATGCAAGATGATTCAAGAGAAACTTACAACATGAAAGTTGCATATATCCATGAAATCTAAAACTTCTCTTTACACACTTCTTCCGAAAGTGTTTAGATCTCAAGTTATAATTTTAAGAACATGTGGTCATGAAACAAAAACACTTAGTGGAATTTTGCCCTAATTTGGTCAGGATTTTGATCCAACTTCATGGAACTTTTTCATATATTTACAAGGGGAATATTCAAAATCAATTCAAATATGGGTTTTATAGCACATTGTAATCTTTCCAAAATGTCCAAGAACTCCTTGAGATCATTTTTGAGTAGGGAGAATCGAAGAGATGAAGTTAGGGTTTTATCACTTGAATTACAAGGCATTTTGTGATGAACAAAATTCAAATTAAAAGTTATACTGCATAAACTCTACTTTGCAGGCCTAAAACTTGTTAGGAACTCCATAATTAATTGCTTGCACAGCTGTTAGATGTCTCATTTCAAGCATTCAATGCAAGACCATGCTTTATATCCATTTTGGGAAGAAAGTGCACATTACCATTTTGATAAAGTGACTTTTTGCACAAAACTTGTTCTTGAGCCTTGCACTTGTTCTCTTCTGATCATACAAGTCCTATAACTCATAAGAAACTTTTTAGACACTTACAATCACTCAACCCATGCTTGTACCTCCTCTTGAAACTTGTTTTCCCATTTTCTTGAAAATCAAGTAACCTGGCAACTAGCTAAAAACTTGTACTTCTGATTGCCCAAAGCTCTCAAATACTTTTGCTTATACATACACAAACCATTTTCCATAAATCACACGCATACTTGACCCCTAAAAACACCAAGAGCTCAGAATCACATCTCATACCTCCATTTTCACATAAACTGACCAAAAACTTGAAACTCATAACTCCCTCGTGCGTTTTCAAGCCTTTTGGTTCCTAAAGCTTCTAAACATCATTTAGAACTGATCCCACGCCCTGTTACAATACTGTAACACCATTAACACCATCCTCCATTTTCAAAAATAGAGCTTTGCACTTGGACTTCTCCAGAACTCCTCAGGTACTTTCAGCTCAAGCTAAGTATCCCATTAACTTCCTGGGAACTTGAGGAAGCTAATCCAATCATTGGAACTCACTGAAAGCTTCTCAAATTCCAAACCCGATACCCTCTTGCAAGGTAAGCTTTCTAACTTTGGAACTTTTCATACATGCATCATCAATAATTTATTTATGAATGAAACATGTAGATATCATTGCACAAAAGCTAACCATGTCTATAGTTTCCATTAATTTTGCTTGAGCTTAGAGAATTTTAAGATTGAAGTTTCTGAGATTTTTAGGGTTTAGATTAGGGCCATTGAAATTCATGTTTGTCTTTGATCTATAGTTTTAATGCTTTACATTTCTGAAATCGTAAGTAAATTTGTACAAGTTTCATATTTACAATTTTCATTTTTGTTGAGATTTGAGCAAGTTACAGAGCTTCTGGCTGGGCGTGAGGTTGAAGATGAAGTTGGCCTCAGGAACATGTTTACCTTATGTATTTATTGTTTGATTTATATAAACGGATGTATAGCCACCCCAGTGGTAGAAGCGCACGCCTGTAACCTAAGGGACCTGGGTTCGAGCCCCAGTGATACCCTTTTGATTTTTTTCTTCATATTTTTTGAATTCTGACTCTTTTTTGGCAGGCGCTGGACTTCATCTTTGGGCCTCATGTTTTTTTTCTTCTATTTCTCACCCTTGCAGGCTATCAACATCCCTGGCCCAGTTTTTCTTTTCTTTTCTTATTCTTATCTTATTTATTTTCTTAATTATTTTTCTAATATTAAGAAAATCATAAAAAATATATAAAAATAGTAGATTTGTATTTGGACATAGTTTATTTATTTTTTCTCACAAAAAAAATTATTTCATTTAATCAATACTTTATTTATTTTATTAATTATCTTGGTACATTTAATTAAAAATAGGTTTTAGTTATTTTCTTTTACACCAATTTAAATATATTATTTTAATATAAAAAAATGCCAAAAATATTTTATAACACTATAATTATTTTCAAGACAAAAATACCAAAAAAAAATACTTTTCTTATAAACTTAATTTGTTTTTTTTAATCAATTAATAGATTTAGGGTTTTATTTAAAAATCTTTTCTTAGTAAATTTAGGTTTTATTTTTAATTAATTATTTTCTTCTAGCTAATTAGGTTAAAAATCAAAACCCCTTTTCTCATGAAAAATCAAACAAATATCTATTTTCTTTACATTTACATTCTTGCATATTTATCTATTTTTGTACATTTATTTATTCAATTCTTGTACCAATTCAATATGGTTGTAATAGATTAATTAGGTTTATTTTCTTGCAATCCCCATTTACAATTTGTACACCCCCTCCCACAAGTATTGTAATAGCGTAGTAACTTTAAATTCGGCAATTTATCGCTTTATATATAACATGCTAGTAATTAGGGTTTGTATCGAAAGACTAAAATAAATACTTAGAAAACCCTAATTCAAGACAAAATCAAGCATGAAAACAATACACTTGCACACAAGCACCCCCTAGGGTAAATCCACTTGGCTGCCTTTATAAAATGGCCATATTATGCATGTGAGGTATCTTAACAAAAACAAAGCAAAATACAAGATCATAGTCCCTCGATGGCGCTATCTAAGTTGCCTTTCAAATGATCTTAGTCCCTAAAATAGAATGCTAAGATACCTTGAAACATTACTAATCATGGTTATACGATGACCCACGCCCGTCCCGTTTACATCCAAAGATAGGGTTACTTACCAAATCAATGGTAAAATAACAATGTCAAAGGAAAGAGGAAATAAACATGAAATATTTTTGAGTAGGTAGAATGCTCCTAGTTACTTGCTCAATTTCAAAACAAAATATCCTTGCTATTTTTCAAAACAAACACCTACACTTTCAAAACCTCTTACAAAACTTAAAAACATTTTCAAAAGATCAACATCTTTGTATACATTCTTACGAACGAGAATCATTACAAAGATTGCCTAAACAATGGCCTCTTTACAAAATACTTTCAAAAACCACACAAAGCAAAATTTCAAACAAAAGCAAGTGATCTAGCAAGTAACTAAGAGCCCATGGAAAACCATGGATGAAAAGGGTGCTAATACCTTCCCTTTTCATAATCTACCCCCCGAACTCAAGAAATAATCTCAAAGGTATTTCCTGTGCTTTTTCACCTTTCCTTTTGGATAAAAGAAAAGTCGGTGGAGACTCTTGCTAACCGTAATATTTGCGATAAAATGCAAAACCTTCAAGTCAGTTCTCCTACCGTATCACACACGTCGTGTTAGGCGAAAATGATTTTAACTATTAACCATATATAAGCCCTACCACATGCCATTTGTAGATATTATCACTCCCAAATTACATCTCTACGACTTCATTGACTTAGGTGTAGGAGTGATGATTTTATAGGTCTTACTCGCTCTGGCATATCTGATGCTCTTATCATTGCACCTGAATATCTCATTCTTCCAACACCTCATTTTTCCCATTCCATCATGGTACATTGGTGCCGACAATTTTTTTTTTATTTTGTAGGATATGGATTCCATTCATAGAAAGACTATCCGAATCATCTTTGTGAAAGTGCCTCCTCAACTTAAGGAGTTAGCATCAAGAGTTACCCATGATTCTCCATTCACCAAGAAGTATGGTCGTCTCATCAATTTGGCTACCTCAAATTTTGAAGAACAAATGATGGGGGTACTCTTTCAGTTCTTTAACCCTAAGCACCATTGCTTTACATTTCCTGATTACCAATTGGTGCCTATCATGGACGAGTTTTCTCAACTTTTGGAAGTGCCTATCCTTGATCAATTACCCTTCACCGGTATTGAGAAAGACCCAAGACCTGAGGAGATTTCTTTAGATTTACATTTGCAACGGTCCGATGTTATGGAAAATTGGGAAACAAGAAGTGGTGTTAAAGGTTTTCTAGAAAAGTTTATGTTTGAGAAGGCTCAACAATTTTGGGATGCTTTGGATTTGCAAGCTTTTGAAGAAATTTTGGCTCTTCTACTCTATGGGATGGTACTATTTCCTAACCTGGACCAACTCATAAGTATGAATTCAGTCAAAGTTTTTCTATCTCGTAACCCGATGCCTACCTTACTTGGAGACATTTTGCACTCTCTTCACACTCGCACCATGAAGAGAAGGGGAATTCTTATGTGTTGCACTCCTTTGTTGGCTAGGTAGTTTATTTTGCACCTTCCTCGATCTAGTTTAAAGAATGAGCAAGGCATGAGATGGTCTAGTAGGTTGATGTCACTCTCGCATTTAGATATTAATTGGTGTTCTCGATCTTTGGAGGATGTCACGATCATTGATCATTGTGGGGAATTCCCTAATGTCCCTCTCTTTAGCATTAGGGTAGGTATCACCTATAATACTTGCTTGGCTCTACGAGAATTTAGGTATGCTCGGAGGGATAGCCCTCATGATGCGCTTGGCCAAGGAATTATATTTGACTATGAGAATGATGTCGAAGGTTATTATCAAAGATTTATAGGAGCTTGGGGCATGGTGAACAAAGTTGATAGCAAAACTTTGGGGCATAAGAACTTTATTCCATTAGAGCCTTATCTCAAGTGGGTGCAAGCTCACGCACAACTACTCATGATGCCGTATCCTACCATCCTACCTATCATCATAAAGCCTATTTCTAAAGGAGATATTCCCTACACTATTATTCATCCTGACATTCCTACTACTCTCGAGGAGTTGCAAAGATCATGGATTCAACTAAAAAGGGAATGAGACACCTTTGAAGCCCAATTCTACTCCAGTGAGAAGAAGGTTTTGGAGCTTACGAGACAGCTTCATGAAGAGCGAAGTTTGAACGCCTACATTGCACCAAAGAGGATGCGCTCGTGGGAAACTTGAGTCTTTTTTTTTTGTTTTAGGAGTTTATATTGTATTATTTTTTCTTCTTCCATTGTAAGCCCATGAGGCATTTTTATAATCTGTTTTAAACTTATTTATACAATTAACATTTGTTCCTTCTTTGTTCAAACAAATTTAAATCTTAAAGGTCCTTGAAAACATTCACATTCACATTCACATTATATGCATCATAACATAAGCAGGTTTTCTGACACATGTTTCCTTATCTTTCTACTCTTTATTTCAGTAAGATGGATCTCGAGGAGACTGTGAAGGACTTGCAGACACAAAATTCTCAATTTCAAGAAACCTTGCTCAACTTGGCCAAAGGGAAGCAAGAACTGATGTCGCTTCTGGTTGCAAAGAAGAAGACTAAGAAGAAGGCTTTGATCAACATGGGAAAAAGATTCAAGGGCTCGGTTCGATAAGTTCAAGTGATAGAAGACTTCTCCGAGGAGGATGAGAATCAGGATGAAGATGCAAGGAGCACCCATGCTGGGGGTGGTAACAATCATGTCTCTGAGGATGAGGACTTTTTTGACGAACAATATCCACCGGCTGAAGATAAGTATAAGCAACTGGAGGATAGACTGAAGGCTATGGAAGTTCAAGTTGTGCCTGGTTTAGATTTTGGTGATTTGGGTTTGGTTCTTGGGGTGGCAATTCCATTTAAATTCAAGATTCCAAACTTTGCCAAGTACGATGGTGTTTCGTGCCCGAAGCTTCACTTGAGATCTCACGTCCTTAAAATTCAACTGCATACCACTAATAAGAAGTTTTGGGTGCAATTCTTTCAAGAGAGTCTATTTGGGACTCAATTGGAGTGGTTTTACCATTTAGAGGGTTCCAACATTCATACCTGGGAGGACTTGGCCACTGCCTTCTACCGTCAATATCAGTATAATGCTGATCTGGCGCCAACTAGAGTGCAGTTACAAGGAATGACCATAGGTTCCAACGAAGGTTTCAAAGAATATGTGCAAAAATGGAGAGACCTAGTAGGTAGGGTGCAACCACCATTGATTGATAGGGAGTTGGTAGATATGTCCATGAGAACATTGATTGGACCATTTTTCAATTTTCTAATTGGGAGCTCATCATCTGGTTTCACTGAGTTAATCTTGACTGGTGAAAGGGTTCAGAGCGGTATTAAAAGTGGAAAAAATCCTATGGCCCCTGCCTCTATATCAGATATTGTGAAGAAACCTTTTACTGGTAAAAAAGAAACTAATGTCGTGAATGGGTTGAGGGGCCATATCAATAAGGACCATCGCCAATCTATGAATTCAGTTCTAATCTCCAATCTGTCCTCTACTCAAAGACCACAACAAGATGACTACCAAAGACTTGATATTTCGAGAAGACAATTTACAAGAATCAACACGTCACTATCTCAAGCCCTACAACACTTGTTAAATAATAATTTGGTAACATTGCGTGATCCCCCTTCAAATATCAATGTTTCATATCCCAAATATAACCCGAACGTCAAATGTGTTTACCACTCCAATAGTCCCAGACATGACACTGATCATTGTTGAGCAATAAAATGAAAGATCCAAGACCTCATTGACAAAAAGACCATTGAATTTGATCCTCCTCCAACTCCGAATGTAATCACCACACCTATGCCAAACCATGGCAAAGGTGTCAACTCTCTTAAAGATACTGCTTTTGTTTCCTCTGTTAATGACTTAACCACTCCACTGAAGTTTGTCAAAAACAATTTGTTGAAAGCTGGGGTTTTCCCTGGTTGCCTTGAATATTATTGTTATTATGCTGTGCAAATCAATGGCTGTGAACGGCTAAAAAGAGGTGTCCAACACCTAATGGACAACCATGAGATCCTATTCGAAAGAACTCCATCCGTAAAAAGTTTGACCGAAGTTGTACCTCGAGAAGTTGAAGACATATCCATCATCACTATCTCAAAGAAGCCTATTAGAATCACTTTAAAGGGTCCTATTAGGATTACCAATGAACCTAAGATATCTCCATTAATAATTACTACTCTTGGGCCAGTCCCTTATTCTTCCGATAAAGAGGTACCCTGGAATTATGGCATTGAAGTATACTACCTTGGTATTAGACAAGACTCCTTGATTGATAAAGACAAGATTGCTAATATTACAAACATTGTTGGCTCTAGCAAAGTGACAAGGACGGGGATAATCTTATCTCCTAACATTTCACCTCCAACCACCACAACTACACATGTTCGCATTACTATTGAAAAAGCTAATACTGATTCTAGGGGAAAAGAAAAGATGAGTGAGCCTACCAGGATGCAGGCGCCTGCCAAAGACATTATTACTGAGGAACCCTCTACTCAAGAGATGCATGAGATTTTAAAGATCATAAGTGTGATACGGTGGGAGAATTGACTTGGGATTTTGCGTTTTGTGTTTGCAAATGTTTCAGTTTAGCAAGAGTCACCACTAACTTTTTATTTTATCCTAAGGAAAGGTCAAAAAGCATAGGAATGACCTTTGAGATGTTTTCTTGGGTTCGGGGAGTAGATTATAGAAAGGGAAGCTATTAACATCCTTTCTATCCATGGTTATCCATGGGCTCTTAGTTACTTGCTTAGATAACTTGCTTTGCTTTTCAATTGTTTGAAATGGTGCTTTTCAATTGTTTGAAATGGTGCTTTGTGTGTGGTGTTTGAAAGATGTTTTGAAAAGAGGCCATCGTTGTGGCAACCTTTGTAATGATTCTTGTTTGAATGTATACAAAGGTGTTTTTGTCTTTTGAAAAAGTTTTCAATATTTGAAAGTAGGGTTTTGAAATTATGTTGTGAAGTGTGTTTTGAAGATAGCAAGGATGTTTTTGCAAGCTTTGATCAAGTAACTAAGAGTTGTCTACCCTATTTCAATCAAAGATCTTTCTTATGTTTTTAACCCTTTTAACAGTGTTGTTTCACCATTGTATTTGGTGAACAACCTTGTGTTAGGATGTTAAACGGGACAGGCGTGGGTCATCATATAGACCATGATAGAAATAGTGTCAAGTATTTTTGGCAATTTTCTTGAGGGACTTGATCATTTTGTTTAGGCAACCCAGATAGCGTCATCGAGGGACCATGATCTTTTGTTTTGTTGTTGTTTTGCCAAAGTACTTGACATGCAACCATGGCCCATTTTTGAAGGCAACAAGTGGATTGTAACCCTAGGGGTGCAAGTGTGCATTTTGTTTGTTTTTCATGCATTGTTATCTTGGATTAGGTCAAGCTATTTGTTAATTTGATTTTTGTATACAAACCCTAAGTCTAATCATGGCATAATTGAAAGCTTAAAGGTGCGAGAATTTAAATTCTACACTATTACAACATGGTATAGGGAGGGGGGTACAAATTTGAATTGGGGATTATTTTGCAAGAAATTAAATCCTAAATTATTACAACCATATTGAATGTACAAGGCATAATATTTAAATGTATAATATTTAAATAAAAATTCAATAAATAAATATTGAATAAAATTCATTTATGCAAAAAAGATTTTTATGTATGTAAAAGGTATTTTTAATGTGAAATGTAAATAAATAAAAAGTTAATTTCAATTATTTTGTTTTTTAGGACAAAACCCTAATTTCTTAAATAAATAGTATTATTTATTATTTATATACAATAATGTATTAATTTATACAAAAATATAAGTATATTGAAAAAATGGTATTTTTAGTATAAAATATTAATAAAAATAAAAATGTATTAATTTTGTGTTTTTTTGGTTCTTATTATTTAATAAAATATATTATATATGTATATATATGTATTAAATATATTAAGTGAGTATAAAATAAAATAAATTATTTACAAAATGTATATATTTCAAGAAAATATTTTCAAATGTGAATAAAAATAATAAATTATTTAAGTATTATTTGTATTATTTTTAAGTTTTAACAAAAGAAAATAAGATATTTAATATGTTTACATTAGGAAAAATTAGAATAAAATATCTAATAAATGAAAAAAATATGAAAATATTTTTGAGATATTTTTTATGTTTGCAAATAAAATATCAAAGTCAGAGAAAAAATAAAAATGCAAAAATAATGAAAATACAAAGCAATGGGCCAAGGGGTGCTGAAAGTGAACTGGGGGGTGTCAAAAGCAAAGAAGTCCAGGCCCAGCCCATAATCAACTTCATCTTCTTCCTCAGTTCAAAACACGCGCGTTCTGTACATCAAATGCTATCTCCTGATTCCTTGCTTTTTTGACAAAACTCATAACATGAAACTTGTAGAGCATCAAACAACGAATCTAACCATATAAAAAACTCAAGCTAACTCTCAAAGACCAGAGAGAATTTCTCTGGCCCTAATTCTTAACCTAGTTTTTTTCCAGAAAGTTCATGAAAAAAATTCTCCTAGCACGATTAATATAAATGAAAACTAAGCACATGTATAGTTTCAGGGCTATGAATACAACATCTTTCATTCACAAACCTAAGTCTAACTATTCCTAAATAGAGAGATAGAAGTTCATGAAATACCTGTTTCAGTTGACTTCGAGTTGGACAATGAAGCAACTTCCAAGAGTGCTTGAGGTTCTTTTGAGCTTGCCTGAGGTCCAATGAAGCTTTCCCAATGCTTGGCTTGTTTTGAAGTATCCTGAATCGTGCTACATAACTCAACCTGCAAAGCTTCCAAACAAAAATGGAAATGTGTGTTAATGGTGTTACAACTGGCAATGGAGGTCTGGAATAGTTTAGGTGATTTGAATGGAAGGTATTGGAACAAATTTGAGGCAAAACGCACGAGGGAAAGTGGAGATGGAGGTGGTTCTGCAGGGCTTGCCCTGTTTTGCAGAAAAATGGTGTTTTGGAGTATGAGGGTGCTTTAGGGGTGAAAGGCTCGTGCTTCTGGATTGTGAGTATATGCAAAACTTGTTTGACAACTTTGTTTTAGTTGGTTTTATCAAATATGAGAGATCCAAGCTTTTGGCCATTTGACTTGTTTTTGAAGCAAAGTTGTGAACTGTCCAAGCTAGGGCTTGTACAGGCTAGTTACAAGCATGCTCAACTTGGTGTACTATGCCTGAGATTAGGGAAGTTATTTGCTGCAAGGAAAAAAGTCCAAGGCTCAATAAAATGGAAATTGACATAAAGTGGCCTTTATGAAAATGGAAGTATGACCTTTATGCTCAAAATGGAAAAGTTCAATGTACAAAGCTATCTTGATCAGAACAATGCCAATATCCAATGTATTTGCATTCAATTTTGGAGTGTAAATTGGTTTAGAGGCCTGTAATCATGTACTAAGCTAGTTTGGTCAGATTTGCAACTTGGTATGAACATGTATTGGCCATGGTTCCAAAGTGAGTTTTTGCCAACTTCAAGCATTCGATTATCCCTAACCACAAAGGTGTTTGGGGAGTTATTTGACAATTTGGAAAGCTTGAAACATGTAATATAATCCATATTTGAAATGCAACTTGAAACTCCAAGTGGAACTATGTTAAAAATGGACAAGAAGATGGAATACAACTTTCAAAAATCATAACTTGAGATACAAGCTTCTTTTGAGAAAACTTTGTGAATAAAAGTTGTAGACTTTGTGATGGAATACAACTTTCATGTTGCAAGTTTTGTTTGAATCCATTTGCATCTTGGTGAAAAAATGGGACAAAGTTAGAAAAAAATAAGAAAAATTTATAACTTTTAAAATTTCTAAGTTATGAAAATTTTCCATTTTAAACCCTAATTTGCATTTTTGGGTTTCTTGATGAACAAGTTTCATAATTTGACATGTCTTGATGAAAAATGAATCTTGGCATTTGATTTTGACCAAAAAGTCAAAGTTTGACTTTTCAGTATACAGTCAAATTTTGATCAGTTGACTGAAAAATTCATCTGTCAATCCTATGCATTTGAGACCTTTTGAACTTGTTGAATGGGTCAAGAAAATGTCATTGAGTTCTTGAATCCATGGTTGAGCTTGATTTGCCATTGGCTAGGTCAAATAGTCAAAAATTGCCTTTGTACAGTCAAAACCCTAAAAATGACCATTTTGCCCTTTTGATGATCTGATCAAATTTCTTGCGGAATTATGATCTAAAATTGGTCAAATGGTTCATATAAGTTCATAATGTTGATGTGGGTCAAATTTCATGAGGTTTGACTGTCAATTGGCCACAGTTGACTTTTCCCCCAATACAGCTGATTTCTAGGTCAATTGTCCAATTGAATGGGCAAAAATTTGGATCAAGGCTTGAAACTTGGTATGGACAAACTTGTGAGTCCAATATGAAGTATGAAAGTCACTTTGGGCATTGTTGGTCAAAACATCACTGTGCAAACTCAAACCCTAATTTAGGTCAACAGTGCAAGGAGGTGTCTTGAGCAGAGCAAACCCTAGCTTGATCTTGAGTCTAAGAGTCTTGGTGATGAAAAATGTTGATGAAATGAGAGGGAAAATTTTGGGGTACAACAGTTGCCCCTGTTCAATCTTCTTGAACCTGAAGAGTTAGATTGGCAAGTTTGCCTTTCGCGACTCAAAGGTAAAAGAGGATTGGACACTAGAGTGCCCATACATTTGCACTCGTCAGAATATAGCCGAGGAAATGGGCTTAAAGATGCCATTTAGAGATGGTAGAATCTTGCTGGAGATGGGCTTAAAGATGCCATCCAAGAATGTTTCTTGAATTGCGCTGTGGTAGGTCAGAAGAATGAGCATCAAAATGGTATCCGTGTCTGGAATGCATTTTGAACTGTATCTAGAGACTGAGTCTGTATGAGCGAAAGAATGGCGTCCGTGTCTGGAGCGTATCTGAGCTGTAGCTGTATTTGAGTTTTGAATGAATATCAGAATGACTTCCGTGTCTGGAGTGTATATGTATTGTATCTGAATCCTGAATGAGCGACAGAGAAACTTCAGTGTATGGAGTATCTTTGGGCTGGGGATAAATTCCGAATGAGTGACAGAATGGCAACTGTATCTGGAGCATATCTGGACTGTATCTGAAGTTGATATCTGTATGAGTAGCAGAATGACTTCCGTGTCTGGAGTGTATCTGAGACTGTAACTGGGATCTGAATAAATGACAGAGTGACTTCCGTGACGACTGCACTGGGGAGAATCAAACTGCTGGTGTAAAGGCTAGAATGGAGTCCATGCTTGGAGCGTATCTGAACTTGAAATTGATAGTTGAATCTGAATGAGAGATAGAATGGCCGCCGTGTCTAGAGCGTATCTAGTCTGTATCGGATTGCCGAAGTCTGAATGAGTAGTAGAATGACCGCCGTGTCTGGGGTGTATCTGTACTATATTTTGACTTGAAATTCTGAATGAGTAATAGAATGACCGCCGTGTCTGGGGTGTATCCATACTGTATCTGAATAATTGTTAACAATAGCCTTTTAATCTTATCCTGAAAAGGGTAAAATGTTAGCTAAAACACAAAGTTATGTTGCATGATATGTATGATGCAATGAACTGTGCTTCATCAATGTTTATGATATATGAATGTAATGTATGTACACGTAAGCTGGGTAGCCGTTTTGCTGAGGAAAATAAATCCTTGATAACTGGAGATAATGAAATCTTTGATTGCTGTTGGGGAAAGTAAATCTTTGACCGATGTTGGGGATTCCAAAAATCTTTGATTATTGAAGACGAGAAATCCTTGCTGACTGCTGACCGCTTGGGGATTAAAGATCTCTGATTATTTGAGAAGGAGAAATCCCTGAACCACTGCTGGAGATTGAAGATCCTCGACGATTTGTGGGGATTAACAAGGCCTTTGATAATTTCTGCGGGGAACGAGAATCCTTTATGACTTTCCTGGGAAATAAGGAAAACTCTGAAAATCTCTACTGGGGAGCTAAAACCTAGGAGGCTTCTGCTTGGAGAAATGAGACCGAGCATCTTCGATCTTGCTGGGAGATAACTATGTGGGGGAAATGTTCACTATTCTGGTTCCGCTGGGGATAGGAATTTTCAAGGTTTTCGGGCTCCACTGGGGATCTTGAAGCTTAAATCTGATGGGAATTCTGAAACCTAACTCAGCTGGGGAATCAAGTTTTAGAATGAACTGGCTTCGTTGAGGATCTTGAAGCTTAACTCCGCTGGGGAAATATACTCCAAATTTTAGCTTTGTTGAGGATCTGAATGGTGTATCATAGGGGATTTCTTCTAAAATGGCACAAAGATATCTTCCTACACCTTCAACCTACCAGTAATTAGCCTTTTTTCAATTTCGTTTTATTTGTAAGCAGTGATTATATTCAAATGCATATGCCTATTTAACAAGACATTGGACGTTTTCAAATAAAACATAAGTGTAAAAAGAAAAGAAAGGCAAGCAAATTTTTGTACTTTGAAGTATCTTTGTATTTAACTTTCGTGAGTATCTTTGTACAAAGGAGACAAACATCCTAGTAAGAGAATGTTGTCGTAAAAATTGAAAAAATTTATACTAAAAAGGATGGCTATGTGTAACAATTCCATGGGATTCCCATTCTGCTATAGCCTTCACAACTCTGAATATCTTGTCCATTCGCTGCTTCGTCCGCCGATGACTGGATTAATCAGAAGCTTGGAGCTTGTGGGTGAAGAGATTGTTCTTAACGTGATCCGACGAGACATAGTCATACGCTTTAATTCCCTAACTTTTTCCTGGACCGCTCTTTCGGGTTTTCGATCCACCGGGAAACCTTTTTTTTGCCCAAGTCGCCCTTTCTGGTTTTCAACTTGCCGGGTGTACAGATTTTTTTGTTTTATCCCTAATTTTTTCCTAAACCGCCCTTTCGGGTTTTCGATTCACCGGGATGCCCATTTTTGCCCAAGTCGCCCTTTCGGGTTTTCAACTTGTCGGGTCGTTTTATGCGTAGTATCTTTTGACTATGTCTGCGTTCGCAGGGTGCGACAAGTCGCCGCTGTCCATGGTGGTCAGAATCATTGCCCCACCAGAAAAGATGCTCTTGATCATAAATGGTCCTTCGTAAGTAGGAGTCCACTTGCCCCTGGGATCACTTTGCGGTAAAATGATCCGCTTGATTACAAGATCTCCAACTTGATATACCTGATGCCTGACTTTCTTGTTGAAAGCCTTGATCATTCGTTTTTGATACGTCTGACCATGAAAAACAACAGTAAGTCGCTTCTCGTCGATCAAATTAAGTTGATCAAGCCGGGTATGAATCCAATCGTCTTCACTCAAACCAGCGTCCTTCATAATCCTTAAGGAAGGAATCTGAACTTCCATGGGTAGAACAGCTCCCATTCCATACACCAAAGAAAATGGGGTTGCCCCTGTTGAAGTATGTGCCGTGGTACGATATCCATGCAGAGAAAACGGTAACATCTCATGCCAGTCCTTATAGGTGACTGTCATCTTTTGAATGATCTTCTTGATATTTTTGTTCGCGACTTCAACAACACCGTTCATCTTCGGCCGATAGGGAGATGAATTGTGATGATAAATCTTGAACTGTTCGCATAGAGCGGTGATCATAGTGTTGTTTAAATTTGTACCGTTGTCTGTGATGATCCTGTCAGGGACACCATACCGACATATGAGGTTCTGCTTGATAAAGCGGGCAACCACATTCTTTGTAACTGAGGCATAGGAAGCTGCCTCGACCCACTTGGTAAAATAGTCAATAGCCACCAGGATGAAACGATGTCCATTGGATGTCGTAGGCTTGATATCTCTAATCATGTCAATGCCCCACATTGCGAATGGCCAAGGATCTGTTAGAACGTTGAGAGGAACAGGAGGAATATGTACCTTGTCAGCGTAGACTTGGCATTTGTAGCAGGTGCGGGAATGTTGATGGAAATCAGCTTCCATAGTAGACCAGTAGTAGCCTGCCCTTAGAATCTTCTTAGCCATCGTATGTCCGCTCAAGTGGGTGCCAAATGTGCCACTATGTATTTCGGTCATGATCAAATCTGCTTCAACCTTGTCCACACAATGAAGTAGAACACAATCATGGCTGCGCTTATAAAGGATGCCATTTCTTAGGAAGAACTTGGCAGCAAATTTCCTTAAGAACTTTTTGTCATTGACGGAAGCTCCTTCAAGGTATTCTCTAGTCTGGAGATACCTTTTGATTTCATGAAACCAGGGTTGTTCCACTACTTCTTCGATATTAATCTCATGACAGTGTACAGGTTCATCCATTCGCTCGATGGTAATTTTGGGAGCCTCGTTATCCCAGTTGAGTTTAAACATGGAAGACATTATAGCCAGAGCATCTGCTAGCTGATTTTCTTCTCGCAGAAAGTGTTCGAAGGTAATTTGCTCGAAATGAGGCAACAACGTCAGGACATGTTCTTTGTATGGGATAAGATTAGGATGCTTGGTATCCCACTCTCCTTTGACTTGACTGATAACCAAAGCCGAGTCCCTAAATACGACCAAAGATTTGATTCCCAAGTCTATAGCAACCTTGAGACCAAAGATGCAAGCTTCATATTCGGCCATGTTGTTGGTACAGCTGAAGCAAAGTCGGGCAGTGAAGGGTGTATGGCAACCTTTCGGAGAAATGAGTACCGCACCGATACCGTTGCCAAGTGCATTTGAAGCACCATCAAAGTACAGGGTCCATCGGAATCCTTGTTCAGGTCCGTCATACGGTCCGTTACCTTCGATGTTGTCCAATGTCACGATGTCCTCGTCAAGGAAGTCGAATCTCATAGATTGGTAATCTTCGACGACTTGATGAGCTAGATGGTCAGCTAGTACACTCCCCTTTATAGATTTTTGGGTAGTATACTGGATATCATACTCAGTCAGGATCATTTTCCATCTAGCGATTCTTCCAGATAAAGCAGGCTTCTCGAAGATATACTTGATCGGATCCATTTTGGAAATCAGCAAAGTGGTATGAGTCAACATATACTGTCTTAGCCGGCGAGCAGCCCATACAAAAGCGCAACAAGTTTTCTCGAGCAGTGAGTAGCAAGTCTCACAGTCGGTAAACTTTTTGCTAAGGTAATAAATGGCATGCTCTTTTCGGCCAGACTCGTCATGTTGGCCCAGCATGCACCCCATTGAGTTATCCAAAACAGTCAGATACATGATTAACGACCTTCCTTCGACGGGTGGCATCAAGATAGGAGGTTCTAGCAAATACTCCTTGATCTTATCAAAAGCAACTTAACAATCATTGTTCCATTCAACTACCTGATCTTTCTTCAACAGTTTGAAAATTGGCTCACAGGTAGATGTCAGGTGAGAGATGAACCTCTCAATATAGTTCGGGCGTCCCAAGAATCCTCTAACCTCCTTTTCAGTACGGGGGGCAGGCATTTCTTTTATAGCCTTTACTTTAGCTGGATCAACCTCAATGCCTTTGTTGCTGACAATAAATTCCAAAAGTTTACCAGACCTAACCCCAAAAGTGCACTTGCTTGGGTTTAGTCTGAGTTTATACTCCTTCAACCTGGCAAACAACTTTTGCAGATGATCAAGGTGTTCCTCTTCTGTCTGTGATCGAGCTATCATATCGTCTACGTAAACTTTGATCTCATGATATATCATATCATTAAACAAAGCTACCATGGCGCGTTGATAAGTTTCCCCTGCATTCTTCAGTCCGAATGGCATCACTTTGTAGTAGAAGGTACCCCATTGCGTAACAAAGGTTGTTTTCTCCATGTCCTCGGGGGCCATTTTGATCTGGTTGTATCCCGAGAATCCATCCATGAAAGGAAATACTTTGTGTTGAGTTGTGTTGTCAACCAAAATATCGATATGTGGCAGTGGAAAATCGTCTTTAGGGCTAGCCCTGTTTAAATCCCGATAGTCCACACACATTCTGACTTTGCCGTCCTTCTTAGGCACGGGCACAATGTTAGCAACCCATTATGGATAGGAAGTAACAGCCAGAAAACCAGCGTTGAATTGCTTCATTACCTCAGCTTTAATCTTCTCAGACATGTCAGGCCTCATTTGGCGGACCTTTTGTTTGATCGGTGAACAATCTTCTCTTGTAGGGAGACGGTGAACCACAATATCTGTGTCTAACCCTGGCATGTCTTCATAAGACCAGGCGAAGATTTAAACATATTCGTTCAACAACTGCACTAAGCACTCCTTGACACTTGGTTCCAGGTTGGCACCCACCTTTACCTCTTTCCTGTCTTCCTCTGTCCCTAAGTTAATGGTTTCTAGCAACTCTTCATGAGGCAGAATAGCCCTCTCTTCTTGTTGCAAAAGTCTGGCTAACTCTCCCGGCACTTCACAATCTTCGTCAACTTCGTACTCAGCGTGATTGACCAAATCTTCAGAGTTATCGAAGGCGAAAGCAGAATAGTCACCCATGGAATCCGGAGTGGATGGGTACCTGCATTTGTGAGTGTGGGTGTGTGTAAGGGATAGCCGTCCTTAAAACAAACAAAAATGCAAAAGGAAAGAAAATGAACACAGCAATTTATAGATGAAAAACCTCCAATGATTCACTAAAACATGACATATGATAATGAAGAAGATCAAACCCTTACAAATGGACCTACATGCCCCGGGTAAGGCATGAGGTGAAAATAGTGTGCGAATTGTTTTAGTTATTACAGACCATAAATGGGAGATTGTTCAAAGATAAAATTACTGGTTGATAAAGGTGATGGGAATAAAATCCTTTGCTTCCCAGTTGCTTAAACCCCCTTCGACGGTCGGAAAGATCCAATCTTCAAAGTGGCTTTCTTCATCTTCATCTTCTACAACATTGATTCCATGGTGAGACTTGACGGGTGGTCCTCCAGCCTTGGAGCGACGCATAGCTTTTTGTCCTGCAATAGTGAACCCTAACCCAAAATTGTCCGTCTTATGGGGAAAGTCAGGCAATTGCCCCCACACTGTGCTCTTTCCTTCTTTAAACACAGCCTCTGCATCCTTGAGAGATGCCATCCTAGATACATGCTTGGGAATGATAGGCACCTCAACCATTGTCTTCGCAACTGCTACCTCAGGAGAAACTTCCTCAAAATGTTGGAAAGGCATTTTGATGAACTCGCCATCCAACTCCAGATAGTGGAAGGAATTGAGATGACTTATCATGTACTCTTCCTCGCCGTGCACTGTTATAATCTTACCCTTAACAGGATATTTCAGCATTTGGTGAAAAGAGGAGGTAACTGCCCTGGCATAATGGATCCACGGTCTTCCTAACAAACACGAGTATGACGGACGGATGTCCATCACGTAAAAGGTGGAATTGAAAAATTATGTGCCTACTTTGATGGGAATATCAACCTCTCCATGAACCATTCTTTTGGAACCATCAAAATCCCTAACAACGATGTTACTAGGTTTGAGGTTCAATCCTTCGCAGTCCAAACGGTCTAAGGCTTTCTTCGGCAGCACATTCAAGGAAGAACCAGTATCAACTAAGACATGGGCGAGGGTGGTTCCCTTGCATTTAACTGAGACATGTAGCACGTCGTTGTGTTTCCTTCCTTTGGGAGTCAAGTCAGCATCGGAAAAGCCCAGGCCATTATCAGCAGTAAGACTGGCCACACATTCCTGAAATTGGTCAGCCGAAGTCTCTTGGGGTCCATGTGCCGCCTTCAAGAATTTGATTAGGGCCTTAGCATGGGCCTCAGAGCAGAGTAGAAGAGCCAACATTGAAATTTTAGAAGGGGTCTGCCCTAGCTGGTCCACAATGTCGTAGTCACTTTTTCTGATTATTTTCAAGATTTCATCCATTTCTTTCTGAGTGGTTTCGGGGATAACCACAACATGAGCCTTCGTCCTGACAAGCACTTCTAGTATCCCCTTACCCTTATTGGTAGTATCAGCAGATGGTCTTACTTCAGGAGTATCCAATTCTTCAATCATTGGGCCTTGCACAGATGGCCTAACAGGTACAGAAGCTTTCAAGGGTCCGAAAACTGCTCGAGGGGGAAAAATCTCTGGAGAAAAGATCCGACCGCTGCGGGTTTTCTTGCTTGTACCCGCAATGTTCCATATATCAGGGTTTTCTTCTTCAGAATTTTCTTGGATTGCCTCAATTTGTTTGATACCATGATAGAAGATTTCTCCTCCATAGTTCCATGGTATCGTTTTGCTTGATTGGTACGGGACAGGTCCCGACATGGTGATCTTTAATGGTACACATTTAGAGCTGGGTGTAATCCTGACAGGACTTTTGCAAGCCTTGGGAGGGTTGTCATAAATGGTTATGATTGCAATATCGTTGGTTGAAGTAGCAAAAGTAACAGGAGTAACAGGATTGAAGGTATCAACAGGGGTTTTCTGGAAAAGTATCTCTTGGGTATCCATCAGGCGTTGGACACCTGACTTCAACATTGGGAAATCACCTCGTATGTTCAAACAAAAATAGCAGCCTTTACCACAACCAGGAAAGATCCCGACTCTCATCAAATTCTCTTTAACCACAAGTAATGGCGTCAAAAGATTGGCAACATCAGTAACATGGAGGTCTTCTAAAACGGCATGAACATTGTGGCTGTGTTTGGGTATCAGAGCAGATATAACATTGGGCTTCTCAGGCGCATCGAATTTTACTTCGTTGGCATCAATCAAGTCCTGAATTTTGTTCTTAAGCGCCCAACAATTATTGGTATCGTGTCCAACACTGTCAGAATGGTAAGCACATTTGGCATTGGAGTGGTAGTAAGGAGAGAAGGTGTTAGGGTTCTTTGGCGCTTCCTTCAAACTGGTAAGATTCAGCTTCAACAAATGGGGGAGTACCTGAGCTGGCGTCATGTTGATTCGGGTGAATTGTCGTTGTGGCCTTTCTACCTGTTGTTGATTTGGTCTTGACTGATTGTTATGAGGTTGATCATTTGAAGAATTTTGAATCATCACAGCCCCTACAGTCGGCCGGCGCTCGGTTCTTTCCTGACTCTTCTGAGAATACACAACAAATGCTTCCTTCTTAGCTGGGAAATGTTTCTTAACAGCTGTGGATGCGGAAGCATCCTTTTGAATCTTTCCACTTTTAATCCCGGCCTCAACCCTTTCTCCGGTCAAAATTAGCTCAGTAAATCCCGCGGAAGAACTCCCGATTAGATGATTGAAGAAGGGGCCAGGCAAGGTCCCCAAAAACATGTCAACTAACTCCCTATCTTACAACGGTGGATGGACCCTTCCAGCCAGATCACGCCATTTCTGGGAGCACTCTTTAAACCCTTCATTGGAAGCCATCCCCATACTTTGTAACTAAGTACGAGTGGGCGCCAAATTAGCATTATATTGATATTGGCGATAAAAAGCGGCAGCTAAGTCTTCCCAATTGTGAACCTCTAATCTCTCGAGCTGATAAAACCAATCCAATTGTGTGCCAGACAAACTGTCTTGAAAAAAGTGTACCCAAAGGTCTTTATCAGATGAGTAGGGTTGGATTTTTCTGACATACGATCTCAGGTGCATCTTTGGGCACGACATACCGTCATAGTTGGCGAATGTTGGCACCTTGAACTTGGGAGGGATAACAATCCCAACTACCAGCCCTAGTTCTTCAAAATCCAAACCGGGGACCCTCTGCAACTCCATGGCTGCCAGTCTATCCTCAAGATTCTTATATTTATCATCCGCTGGTGGATACTGTTGTTCGGAGTAGTCTTCGTCTTATTCCTCTTCCTCCTCTTCAACCTCGGATTTAGAAGGTACAACAGTCCCTTTCCCTTTACCGGCCCCTTCGTCAGACGTTGAGGGGAACTCAAGAACCTTTCTGGAATTGCTTTCAAACCTTCTTCCAAAAGTGGCTACTCCAGGTCTCTTTTTATTTTTCTCTTTATTCTTCTCCAACAGAGCTTTGAGGTCCTCTTGACCCTTTGCCAAGGTCATGAGGAGTTGCTGGAATTGTGAATTTTATGCCTGCAGATCCTTTACCGTCTGCTCTAAATCCATCTTGCTAAAATAAACAACAGAAAGATAAGGAAACCTGGTGTGAAGACCTGTTTATGCATATGATGAATGGTATGTTATTCATGTAATGCATTCAAGGATTCAGAAATTCAAATTTGTTGTAAACAAAAAGAACGCACGTCATATTTAAGAAGAAATTGTTAGTACATAAGTTCCCCATGGGAAAAATACTACAAAATTCTTAATGTAAAAAGACATTGCGCATCCTTTTTGGTGCGAAGTAAGTGTTAAGAGTTTCCTCCTCATGAAGTCGGCGGGTAAGCTCCAAAACCTTCTTCTCACTAGCATAGAAGCTGGCTTCAAAAGTATTCCGTTCTTCCTTGAGTTGGATCCAACTCTTTTGCATTTCTTCCCATGATGTTGGCATGTCAGGATGTAGGATGGTGTATGGAACCTCTCCTTCCATAACAGGCTCTTTGATCAAGGGGAGAATGTGAGGGTATGGCATCATAAGATTCTGGGTGCGGGTTCGTACCCACTTGAGATAAGGCTCAAGGGGGATGGAATTCTTGTGCCCCAGTGTCTTACTATCCACTTTGTTGGGCATCCTCTAAGCTCTGATGAACCTTTGTCGAAGTCCTTGCGCATTATTGTCGAAGTCAAAAACTAGGTCAGGAATCAGCATGTCATGAGGGCCATCCCTCCGAGCATATCCAAATTGTCTCAAAGCTAGATAGGGGTTGTAGGTAATTCCCCCCCTAATGCCAAGTAGTGGGACATTAGGGAATTCCCCACAACGATCAATGATAATGACATTTTCTCTGGATCGAGAACACCAATGTACATCAGAATGTGTGAGGGTCATCAATCGTTGTGACCACCTTAAACCCTGCTCATTCTTCAGAATTGATTGTGGAAGGTGAGAAATAAACCACCTTGCTAGGAGAGGAGTGCAACACATGAGAACACCTCTTTTCCTCATTGTTCGTGTGTAAAATGAGTGTAGGATGTCCCCAAGCAATGTAGGTATAGGATTCCTGGATATGAAAATCTTGACAGTATTCACATCTATAAGCTGATCCGGATTTGGGAACAGGACCAACCCATAGATGAGGAGTGCCACAATCTCTTCAAAGGCTTGTAGATCAAGAGAATTCCAGCAGTCTTGGGCCTTCTCAAACAGAAATTTTGCCAAGAAACCCTTGACACCACTTCTGGTTTCCCAATGCCCCTTGATGTCAGATGGTTGCAAGTGTAATGCTTGAGCAACGTCTTCAGGCTTTGGTTCTTTTTCTGTACCGTTGTAGGGTATTTGATGAAGAATAGGAATTCTCAAGAGTTGAGAAAATTCCTCCAAAGTAGGCACCAATTGGTAATCAGGGAATGTAAAACAGTGGTGTAGGGGGTCAAAGAACTGGAAGAGAACTTTCACCATGTCTTCTTCAATGTTGGTGTTGACCAAGTTAAGGAGTCTACCATGTCTTTCACTGAAGATACAATTCTCTGGAATCCTAGAAGTAAGCTCCTTGAGTTGAGGAGGGATTCTCACAAGGTTGACTTGAATTGTTTTCCTGCGAAGAGATTCCATGACCTACAAAACAAGAACAAAGATGAAGATCCAAACCCTTGAAATGGTTAGTGGATGCATATGATGCTTTATGATGTTCATGATGTATGCACAAGCACATGTACAAGCAAGTCACATAAAACCCTAGTTTCAGGCTTGCATGAGGTTTCATAGGTAAGTACCCTCTTGAGTTTAGTTGGCTCAAACCTATCCTATAAATAGTAACCGGGTTCTAAGGAGCTCAATATCACTGAATTGTTTTCTATGTTCATTGTTTTAGTTTAGCCACTTAACTAGCAACCAAAATATTCCAAGAAAATAACCCTCAATGAGTATAGTATCGAGTATTTACCAACTTCGGACTGCACCAAAGCCGGCCATCTCACTACCCCTAATAAAAGGCCAAGATGGTCAAGTAAGGTTCTAAAAGTTCATTAGTGCTTCATGACATCACTCAGCGGCCCCGTATTCTCTTTGATTGACTCAAAGGCTACCGGTACTCACAAATATGTCGCACTAATATAGCTATTGCTTCAACCGTGTCGGTATATCCCGCACAATTTCCACAACGTATTGCTATTTACCTATGAATGTTTCCCAAATCTGGGTAGAGGATTTCAAGCCCAAACAAGAGAACCAAATGTAAAGAAATCAAAGCAAACAATATAATCATGCAAAGGGTGATCTAAGCCCTAAGGTTACTCCACTTTTAAAGAATTCCCCAGCAGAGTCACCAGTTCTATGATACGGTGGGAGAACTGACTTGGGATTTTGCGTTTTGTGTTTGCAAATGTTTCAGTTTAGCAAGAGTCGCCACCGACTTTTTATTTTATCCTAAGAAAATGTCAAAAAGCACAGGAAAGACCTTTGAGATTTTTTCTTGGGTTCGGGGAGTAGATTATAAAAAGGGAAGGTATTAACACCCTTTCTATCCATGGTTATCTATGGGCTCTTAGTTACTTGCTTAGATCACTTGCTTTGCTTTTCAATTGTTTGAAATGGTGCTTTTCAATTGTTTGAAATGGTGCTTTGTGTCTGGTTTTTGAAAGATGTTTTGAAAAGAGCCATCATTGTGGAAACCTTTGTAATGGTTCTTGTTTGAATGTATACAAAGGTGTTTTTGTCTTTTGAAAAAGTTTTCAATATTTGAAAGTAGGGTTTTGAAATTGTGTTGTGAAGTGTGTTTTGAAGATAGCAAGGATGTTTTTGCAAGCTTTGATCAAGTAACTAAGAGTTGTCTACCCTATTTTACTCAAAGATCTTTCTTATGTTTTTAACCCTTTTAACAATGTTGTTTCACCATTGTATTTGGTGAACAACCTTGTGTTAGGATGTTAAACGGGACAGGCGCGGGTCATCGTATAGACCATGATAGCAATAGTGTCAAGTATTTTTGGCAATTTTCTTGAGGGACTTGATCATTTTGTTTAGGCAACCCAGATAGCGTCATCGAGGGACCATGATCTTTTGTTTTGTTGTTGTTTTGCCAAAGTACTCGACATGCAACCATGGCCCATTTTTGAAGGCAACAAGTGGATTGTAACCCTAGGGGTGCAAGTGTGCATTGTGTTTATTTTTCATGCATTTTTATCTTGGATTAGGTCAAGCTATTTGTTAATTTGATTTTTGTATACAAACCCTAAGTCTAATCATGGCATAATTGAAAGCTTAAAGGTGCGAGAATTTAAATTCTACACTATTACAACATGATATAGGGAGGGGGGTACAAATTTGAATTGGGGATTATTTTGCAAGAAATTAAATCCTAAATTATTAAAACCATATTGAATGTACAAGGCATAATATTTAAATGTACAATATTTAAATAAAATTCAATAAATAAATATTGAATAAAATGCATTTATGCAAAAAAGATTTTTATGTATGTAAAAGGTATTTTTATTGTGAAATGTAAATAAATAAAAAGTTAATTTCAATTATTTTGTTTTTTAGGACAAAACCCTAATTTCTTAAATAAATAGTATTATTTATTATTTATATACAATAATGTATTAATTTGTACAAAAATGTAAGTATATTGAAAAAATGGTATTTTTAGTATAAAATATTAATAAAAATAAAAATGTATTAATTTTGTGTTTTTTTGGTTCTTATTATTTAATAAAATATATTATATATGTATATATATGTATTAAATATATTAAGTGAGTATAAAATAAAATAAATTATTTACAAAATGTATATATTTCAAGAAAATATTTTCAAATGTGAATAAAAATAATAAATTTTTTAAGTATTATTTGTATTATTTTTAAGTTTTAACAAAAGAAAATAAGATATTTAATCTGTTTACATTAGGAAAAATTAGAATAAAATATCTAATAAATGAAAAAAAATATGAAAATATTTTTGAGATATTTTTTATGTTTGCAAATAAAATATCAAAGTCAGAGAAAAAATAAAAATGCAAAAATAATGAAAATACAAAGCAATGGGCCAAGGGGTGCTGAAAGTGAACTAGGGGGTGTCAAAAGCAAAGAAGTCCAGGACCAGCCCAGAATCAACTTCATCTTCTTCCTCAGTTCAAAACACACGCGTTCTGTACATCAAATTCTATCTCCTGATTCCTTTCTTTTTTGAGAAAACTCATAACATAAAACTTGTAGAGCATCAAACAACGAATCTAACCATATAAAAAACTCAAGCTAACTCTCAAAGACCAGAGAGAATTTCTCTGGCCCTAATTCTTAACCTAGTTTTTTCAGAAAGTTCATGAACAAAATTCTCCTAACACGATTAATATAAATGAAAACTAAGCACATGTATGGTTTCAGGGCTATGAATACAACATCTTTCATTCACAAACCTAAGTCTAACTATTCCTAAATAGAGAGATAGAAGTTCATGAAATACCTATTTCAGTTGACTTCGAGCTGGACAATGAAGCAACTTCCAAGAGTGCTTGAGGTTCTTTTGAGGTTGCCTGAGGTCCAATGAATTTTCCCCAATGCTTGGCTTGTTTTGAAGTAGCCTGAATCGTGCTACAGAACTCAACCTGCAAAGCTTCCAAACAAAAATGGCAATGTGTGTTAATGGTGTTACAGCTAGAAATGGAGGTCTGGAATAGTTTAGGTGAGTTTAATGGAAGGTATTGGAACAAATTTGAGGCAAAACGCACGAGGGAAAGTGGAGATGAAGGTGGTTCTGCAGGGCTTGCCCTGTTTTGCAGAAAAATGGTGTTTTGGAGTATGAGGGTGCTTTAGGGGTGAAAGACTTGTGCTTCTGGATTGTGAGGATATGCAAAACTTGTTTGATAACTTTGTTTTAGTTGGTTTTATCAGATATGAGAGATCCAAGCTTTTGGCCATTTGACTTGTTTTTGAAGCAAAGATGTGAATTGTCCAAGCTAGGGCCTGTACAGGCTAATTACAAGCATGCTCAACTTGGTGTACTATGCCTGAGATTAGGGAAGTTGTTTGCTGCAAGGAAAAAAGTCCAAGGCTCAAGAAAATGGAAATTGACATAAAGTGGCCTTTATGAAAATGGAAGTATGACCTTTATGCTCAAAATGGAAAAGTTCAATGTACAAAGCTCTCTTGATCAGAACAATGCCAATATCCAATGTATTTGCATTCAATTTTGGAGTGTAAATTGGTTTAGAGGCCTGTAATCATGTACTAAGCTAGTTTGGTAAGATTTGCAACTTGGTATGAACATGTATTGGCCATGGTTTCAAAGTGAGTTTTTGCCAACTTCAAGCATTCGATTCTCCCTAACCACAAAGGTGTTTGAGGAGTTCTTGGACAATTTGGAAAGCTTGCAACATGTACTATAATACATATTTGAAATGCAACTTGAAACTCCAAGTGGAACTATGTGAAAAATGGCCAAGAAGATGGGTCAAAATCCTGCCTAAACTAGGGCAAAATTTCTCTAAGTTAAAAGTTTTAGGTACCCTTGTTCCAAAACTCATAACTTGATATAAAGGCTTATTTTGAGAAAACTTTGTGAATAAAAGTTGTAGAATTTGTGATGGACTACAACTTTCATGTTTCAAGTTTTGTTTTAATCCATTTGCATCTTGGTGAAAAAATGGGACAAAGTTAGGAAAAAATAAGAAAATTTTATAACTTAGAAAATTTCTAAGTTATGAAATTTTTCCATTTTAAACCCTAACTTGCATTTTTGGGTTTCTTGATGAACAAGTTTCATAATTTGACAAGTCTTGATGAAAAATTAATCTTGGCATTTGATTTTGACCAAAAAGTCAAAGTTTGACTTTTTAGTATACAGTCAAATTTTGATCAGTTGACTGAAAAATTCATCTGTCAATCCTATACATTTGAGACCTTTTGAACTTGTTGAATGGGTCAAGACAATGTCATTGACTCCTTGAATCCATGGTTGAGCTTGATTTTCCATTGGCTAGGTCAAACAGTCAAAAATTGCCTTTGTACAATCAAAACCCTAAAAATGACCATTTTGCCCTTTTGATGATCTGATCAAATTTCTTGTGGAATTGTGATCTAAACTTGGTCAAATGGTTCATATAAGTTCATAATGTTGATGTGGGTCAAATTTCATGAGGTTTGACTGTCAATTGGCCACAGTTGACTTTTTCCCCAATACAGTTGATTTCTAGGTCAACTGTCCAATTGAATGGGCAAAAATTTGGATCAAGGCTTGAAACTTGGTATGGACAAACTTGTGAGTCCAATATGAAGTATGAAAGTCACTTTGGGAATTGTTGGTCAAAACATCACTGTGCAAACTCAAACCCTAATTTAGGTAAACAGTGCAAGGAGGTGTCTTGAGCAGAGCAAACCCTAGCTTGATCTTGAGTTCCAAGAGTCTTGGTGATGAAAAATGTTGATGAAATTAGAGGGAAAATTTTGGGGTACAACAATAGGGAAAAGTGATTATAAGATAGTAGAGTAGTTGGGACAAACCCCCTCAAAGATTTCTATGTTATCTTTATTACTTTGTTCTGATGTGCATGCTCAAGCCTTAATAATTTTTTTGAAGAAAGCTCATGTTCCTCAATAGACTACGACTGATCAGTTTGAAAATTTTGTAGCGAGTTTGACTACCGATAATGGATTGGGATTCTCGGATACTGATTTAACCCCAACCGAAAGAAATCACAATAAAGCTTTGCATGTCTCCATAGAATGCAAAGGAACCACTCTAGCCCATATATTGGTGGATATTGGGTCCTCTCTGAATGTCCTGCCCATAGGCACTCTAGGTCGATTGGACTACGAAGGATTGGTGTTAAAGCCAAGTGAGATAGTGGTAAGGGCTTTCGACGAATCAAAAAGGATGGTACATGGAGAGGTTGACCTCCCCATTAAAGTTGGTTCCCAAACTTTCAACTCGACTTTCTATGTGATGGACATCCGTCCTGCCTACTCTTGCCTACTTGGACGCCACTGGATACATGGGGCAGGAGCAGTGACTTCTACACTTCATCAAAAATTGAAATATCTAGTCAAAGTAAAGATCGTTACTGTTTATGGTGAAGAAGAGTTTATGGTTAGCCACCTAAATTCATTTAAGTATGTTGATATGGACGACGAGTTCATATAAACTCCTTGCCAAGCCTTCAAGGTGGTCTCTCCCATGGTCGTTGCTTCCAATGCTACTCCTGATGTTCCAAAAGCTATTAAAGATGTGCCTAGGATAGTTTCCCTCAAAGACACTCGTGTTGTGATTGAAGATAGAGGTTGTACCATTAGGGGGAAATCCCTAACATCCCTTTCAAATCAGATAAAAGTGGTCTTGGTTTCACCGCCAAAGCTCAAAAGGAGGACAAACATGCTCGCACAGGAAAATCACCTCTTCGCATCAGTAATCATGAAGTGAACGCTCTTGAAGACTCCGACAATGATAGTGATTTTGATGACTGGATCTACCCGATTGTCAAAGAAGGACTCAACAAATGGCGTGCCAAGGATTTCATTGCCATCTCCCTCAACAAGGAGTAATTACCATTTACTATTTTTTATCGATTCAAGAACTTTGTCTATAATTTTAATTAAAACAATGACTTTAAGCCATGTGCCAGGCTCGGGGCACCATGGTCCATTTGTTAAGGGTTTGTTCATTTCCATATGCCATATGATCATTTAATGAAAAACATTGAACTCTTTTGCATTCAAATTTTGCGCTTATTGTCTTTATTTCTCTTTATTAAAATAGCCATGTATCTTACATGCACATACACACACACACACATTTTCAAATCATCATCCACTCCAGGTCTCATTGACAATGGCTCCGCTATTGCCATCTATGACTTTGAACATCCAATCTACCAAGCCAAAGACGAAGGTGATGAAGATTGTGAAATACCTGGGGAATTAGCCAGGCTTCTGATGCAAGAGGAGAAGGCCATTCAAACACATGAAGAGCCAGTTGAAGTGATCAACCTAGGTACTGAGGAAGATAAGAAAGAAGTCAAGATCAGTGCAACCTTGGAAGACGGTATCAAAGACAAATTGATCCAGATGTTGCATGACTATCTTGAGGTGTTTTCTTGGTCATATGAAGATATTCTGGGGCTTTATACTGACATTATGGTTCATCATCTACTAACAAAGGAAGATTGTCCTCCAGTCAACCAAAAAGTTCGTCGTATGCGGCCCGACATGTCTGAGAAAATAAAAGCCGAGGTAATGAAGAAATTCAATGCAGGTTTTCTAGAAGTGACATCATATCCCCAATGGGTGGAAAATGTGGTCCCCAAATATGATTTCCCACTATCGCATATTGACGTCTTGGTCAACAACTCTGCTCAACATAAAGTATTCTCATTCATGGATGGCTCCTCCAACTACAACCAAATCAAAATGGCTCCCAAGGATATGGAGAAGACCACCTTTTTCACATAGTGGGCACTTTCTACAATAAGGTCATGCCTTTTGGTTTGAAGAATGCAGGGGCAACCTATCAACGAGCCATGGTAGCTCTATTTCATGATATGATCCATCATGAGATAGAAGTATACGTTGATGATATGATTGTAAGATCCCAATATGAGGAACAACACCTTGATCATCTTCACAAGTTATTTGACAGGTTGAAGAAATACAAGTTAAGGCTGAATCCTAACAAATGCACATTCGGGGTAAGATATGGAAAACTCTTGGGGTTTGTCGTCAGCGGAAAAGGTATTGAGGTCGATCCTGTAAAGGTTAAAGCCATATAAGAAATGCCAGTTCCTTGTACTGAGAAAGAGGTCAGGGTTTCTTAGGTCGACTTAACTACATTTCTTGATTCATATCTCACCTAACTGCTACTTGTGAGGCAATCTTCAAACTATTGAAGAAAGATCAAGTAGTCAAATGGAACAACGACTGCTGTGGTGCGGTGGGAGAACTGACTTGAGGTTTTGCGTTTATGTTTGCAAATGTTACGGTTTAGCAAGAGTCGCCACCAACTTTTATTTTATCCAAAAGGAAAGGTAAAAAAGCACAGGAAAGACCTTTGAGATTGTTTTTGAGTTCGGGGGGTAGATTATGAAAAGGGAAGGTGCTAGCACCCTTTTCATCCATGGTTTTCCATGGGCTCTTAGTTACTTATTTTAGATCACTTTCTTTGCTTTTTCAATTGTTTGAAATGGTGATTTGTGTGGTTTTGAAAGTATTTTGAAAAGAGGCCTTTGTTTAGGCAATCTTTGTAATGATTCTTGTTTGTAAGAATGTATACAAAGATGTTAATCTTTTGAAAAATGTTTCAATGTTTTGAAAATTGTTTGGAAATGTTTTGAAAGGTGTGTGTGTTTGTTTGAAAATAGCAAGGATTGTTTGAAAATTGATCAAGTAACTAGAAGCTATCTACCTACTCAAAAGTCTTTCTTGTACATTTTTATTCCTTTGACATTGTTAACCTACCATTTTTTGGTAGATAACCCTATCTTTGGATGTTAAACGGGACGGGCGTGGGTCATCGTATGACCATGATAGAAATGGTGCCAAGTATCTTAGCAAGTTTGAGGGACTATGATCTTTTGTTTTGTTTTGTTTTGTTTTGCCAAGATACGTAGCATGCATACCATGGCCATTTTATAAGGCAACCAAGTGGGTGAAACCCTAGAGGTGTTTGTGTGAGATGTGTTGTCATTTTTCATGCATTTTTGTCTTGCATTAGGTCATGCTATTTGTTTGATTTTTGTCTTATCATACAAACCCTAATTTACTAAACATGCATATAATGCGATAAATTGCGTAAAGTAAATTTAAACTATTACAACAATATTATGGGAAGGGGGATACAAGTTTTGAATGGGGGGTATTTGCACAAAAATAAAACCCTAGTTTACTATTACAACCCGATTGAATTTATTGTACAATAAATAAATAAACAATTATTTAAATATGCAATAAAATGTAAATATGCAAAAATGTTTTGTAATGTTTTATGTATGAGAAAATAAAATTATTTAAGTCCTAAAAATAAGAAAAAATAATATTATTATTTTTGAAAGGGGAAACCCTAATTTTGATTTAATAGAAAATATTGTTTTCTAATATTTATTTGTCCATTTTTGTTTAAGAAAAATAATAATAATATTATGTACAAATGTTTAAAAAATAAAATATGTATGAAAATAACTATTTTTATGTGAAAAAATAATAAAATAAAATGTATAGTATTTTCAAATTATTTACAAGTTTTATTTAAGAAAATAAAGTATAAAATCTTAATAAACCATTTATTATGCAAAAAAATAATAATAAAATGAAAAAAATAAAGAAAATATTTTTGGGTATTTTTTATCATTTGGAAAAAATGAATGCAAGCATAAAAAATAAAAATATGCAAGAAAATACAAAAATATAAAATAATAAGTCAGGGGGGTGCAGAAGTAAAATGGGGGGGGGGGGTGCAAAAAGTCAAAAAAGCCAGGCCCAGGCGCGCTAGGCCTAGACACTTCATCCCTGTCGTTGGCTTCTTCCTCCTGCGCGCGTTTCTGAGCCAATCCTGTATCTTGCCATTCTTTGCATAAAATCAAAAACTTGTAACATGAAAAATGTAGCTCATGATCTCACGATTCCAGTGATATAAAGTTTGTGACCTAACACTCAAAGATCAAGGAGAATTTTATCACCCCTAATTTCTGACCTAAAATTTTCATGAACTTCAAGCTTCAAATTCTCACTACTCAGTTAATATAAATAAAAACTATGCATATGTACAACTTAAGCAAGTTAAGGACTACATCTTTGCTTCACAAATCGTGACCTAAGGATGCCTAAATATAGAGATAGAAACTTGAAAAATACCTTGTTCAGTTGAGTTTGGATATGGCAATGTGGGAACTTTGAGTGAGGCCTGAAGTTCTTATGAGCTTCCTTGAAGTTCTCTCAAGCTTCTCCAATGCCCAGCTTGCCTTGTAGATGCTTGAATCTTGCTGTACGAGTCAACCTGCAAACCTTCAAAATGAAAATGGTGAAGCTTGAAACAGGGCACACAGTTGCAAGACAAGGTCTTGGAGAGTTTAGGTGTGATGTATGGAAGGTGTTTCAAGGGTTGAATCAAGAAACGCACGAGCCAATATTAATTTGGCTTGAGATTTGCAAAAGCTGCCCTGTTTTGGGCAGAAATGTGGTTTTTTGTGTTTTGGAGTGTTTGAGATGTTATCAATTCGTGCTTAGGCTTGTTACAATGTTCTGAAGTTGTGTAGAATAATGCCAAGGCCTCTCTTTATCAGATATCCAAGTTCTATTGACTTTTGCAAGTTTGCTTGCTTTTGAAGAAAATTGGAAATGACAATGCCAAAGTGTTGTACAGGATAGCTCTAGGGTTGCAAGGAGTTGGTATACTTTTCCTGATGTTTGTAGATCTTGCTTGCAACAAAATATTAGGTCTATGGCTCAAGATTTGCAAAGTTGCAAAAAGCATGCTTTATCAAAATGGTATTATGAACTTTATGCCATTTTTGGAGTAATTCTTTGTGCAAAGCTCCATAGGTTAGAATAAAGCCAATATCCAATGTGTTAGAATTCAATTATGGAGTGTAGAAAGGATTAGGACCTGTAATACCAAGTACAAGCATGTTTGAAACTGATTTGCAACTTGTAACATTGTGAAAATGCCTTGAACAAAAGTGATAAATTGGCATTTTCATTTCTCTGATTCTCCCTAACCATAAATGATCTTGGAGAGTTCTTGGACATTTTGGAAATCTTGTAACATGCTCTACAATCCATATTTGAAATGAAACTTGATATACCTCTTGGAACTAGGTGAAAAATTGCCATGAAGTTAGGTAAAAAATCTGCCTAAACTAGGGCAAAATTTCACTAAGTTAAAAAGTTTATGGACCCCTATTCACAAAATCATAACTTGATATACAAGCATATTTTGGGAAAACTTTGTGAATCAAAGTTGTATATTTAATGGAGGACTACAACTTTCATGTTGGAAGTTTTCTTTGAATCCAATTGCATTATGGTGAAAAAGTTATGGAAAGTTGGGAAAAAAATAAGAAATTTTCATAACTTAGAAAAATTCTAAGTTATGAAAAATTTCAAATTAAAACCCTAATTTGCAATTTTAGGTTTCTTGATCAACAAGTTTCACATTTTTACATATCTTGATGAATTATGACCCTTGGCACTTCATTTTGACCAAAAAGTCAAAGTTGACTTTTCAGTGTACAGTTGACTTTTGATCAATTGACTGCAAAATTCATCTGTCAATCCTATGCATTTGAGATCTTTTGAACCATGTGATTAGGTCAAGATGATGCCATTGAGTCCTTGAAAACATGTTTGAACCCAATTGGTCCTTGGCTAGGTCAAAAAATCAGAAATTTCCCTTTCTTAGTCAAAACCCTAATTTTGACCATTTTGCCCTTTTGATGATCTGATCAAATTTCTTGAGGAGTTGTGATCCAAACTTTATCAAATGGTACATAGGAGCCTATAATGTGATTATGGATACAAAATTATGAAGTTTGACTGTAAATTGGCCATGGTTGACTTTTTCCCCAATATAGCTGATTTTTAGGTCAACTGTCCAATTGACTGGGCAAAAATGTGATATAAGGCTTGAAACTTGGTATGGGCAATCTTAGGGGTCCAAGATGGTGTATGAAAGTCACATGAAGAATTGGTAGTCCAAAAATCCTTTTGCAAACTCAAACCCTAATTTCAGGTCATCAGTGCAAGGGGAGGTCTTGAGCTGAACAAACCCTAATCCTGTCTGGAGTCCAAGAGGTCTTGTAATGAAAAATCTTGATAAATGAGAGGGAAAATTTTGGGGTACAACAGCTGCCCCTGTTCAATCTTCTTGAACCTGAAGAGTTAGATTGGAAAATTTTCCATTCGTGACTCGAAGGTAAAAGATGATTGGACACTAGAGTGCCCGTAAATTTGCACTCGTCAAAATGTAGTTGAGGAAATGGGCTTAAAGATGCCATTTGGAGATGTGATAGAATCTTGTTGGATATGGGCTTAAAGATGCCATCCAAGAATTTTTGTTGAGTTGTAAGTTGTAAGTCAGAAGAATGAGTATTCATAATGGTGTCCGCGTCTCTGAACGTATCTGAATTGTATCTGGAGACTGAATCTGAATGAGCAATGGAATAGCAACCGTATCTGGAGCGTATCCAAGTTGTATCTGAAGTTTTGTAATAGAATAGCATCCGTATCTTGAGCGTCTCTGAGTTGGGGAAAATCAGAATAGGTGACAGAATGGCAACCGTGTTTGGAGCGTATCTGAACTGTATCTGAAATTGAATGTGAATGAGTGATTGAATAGCATCCGCGTCTGGAGCGTATCTAAATTGTATATGTAATTGAATATGAATGAGCAACAAAATGACTTCCGTGTCTAAAGTGTATCTGTACTGTATCTGATAGTTGAAATCTGAATAAGTATCAGAATGACATCCGTATCTGGAGCGTATCTGGACTGTATCTGAATCGAAAAACTGAATAAGGGCCAGAACGACATCCGTGTCTGGAGCGTATCTAAACTAGAATTTGAATAAGTGACAAAATGACTTCCGTGTTTGGAGTGTATCTGCACTGTATCTGAAATCTTTGAACATTGTTAATGATAGCCGTTAATCTTATCCTGAAAAGGGTAAAATGTTAGCTGAAACACAAAGTTATGTTGCATGGAATGTATGATGCAATAAATGTGTTTTATGGTATGTGGATGTAATGTATGCGCATGTAAGTTGATTTGTTGTATTGCGGAGGAAAATAAATCCTTGATAGCTAGGGATAATAAAAACTCTTGACTGCTACCGGGGAAAATAAATCCTTGACTGGTGCTGGAGATTCAAAATCTTTGATTGTTGAGGATGAGAAATCCTTGGTGATTGTTGGGGATAAAAATCCTTGACAACTTCTGCGGGGATATGAGGGTCCTTCCTGTCTTGAAGTTGGAGTATTGACAAAAATTATGTAGTGAGAGTAATACCAAAATGCTTGAGAAATTTGCTTGGAGAATTCAGAGAATTTTGATGACCTCTACTGGGGATTACACAATGGGAATCCTTACTCGGTTGGGGAATAGAGAAAACTCTGATGATCTCTACGGGGAATTAAGAATGAGAATCTTCATTCTGTTGAGGAGTAACGAAAACTTTGGTGACTTCACTGGGGAAATGAGAATGAGAATCTTCATTCTGTTGGGGAGCCATGAAAACTTTGGTGAAATCATGCTGGGGAGTAATGAAGATTCTGGCAACTTTACTGGGGAATCAAGAATGAGAATCTTCATTCTGTTGGGGAGTAAAAACTCTGTGGGGAAGAGTTTACTGCTAGGAGTAGGTTCAGGAGTTTCGGTCGTCTGCCACTCTACTGGGAAGTTATCCTAGGTTGGGGAGAGACAAAAGTTAACTGTTATCTGGTTGATTCCCAGGCTTCAAGATAACTTGCTGGGGAAATTGGATGGTTTCCGCTGGTGTTGCACCCCAAAATTTGCCCTCTCATGTTTTCCAAAGTCTTCCCCCTGCCTGGTTGATCACAAACTCTTGCCTAAGGAAAAAGAAGATTTTTGAGTGGTACTTCAAATACCTTTCGATTGGCATTCTGAAGGAGTATTTCGATTGGCATTCTGAAGGAGTATTTCGATTAACATTATGGACAAGCATTCGATTGGAATTATGTAAAGGCAATGTCGACAGGCATGTCAACCATGTCCTTCATTTGGCATGAACAACACCTTTTGATTGGCCTGTTAGCAGAGCATTTCGATTGGAATCCTTCGATTGATATTTGGGCCAGGCCCATTCGAAGGGTACGCAGGGAGTCCATTCGAAAGAGGCAAATCAGGACTAATCGAAGAGCATGGCCTGAAAGCACTCGAAATCCAAGCGTCCAGGTTCATTCAAGGGACACGAATGTTTCAAAAAAGGAAATGATATAATGTGTTTGATTTTTGTCCAGAGCGTTAAAGGCCTATTTTAATGGTTGTCCCTTGCCATTTTCGTGCACTCCCACACTCCTATAAATAGGAGGCCAGTGACACATTACAGGACAAAAACAAAAAAAAATTACGCGAAAAATCACACGAAAATCATAGAACGAAAATTATACACACTTCTTCAAATAATCTGCAGGAGAACAAAACATTGGAGAGACACTGCCCAGAATTTTCCAAGCCAAAGCAGTCCCTCAGATCGAAGGTGCCTACGCCCAGAAGCCCTCAAATCAAAAGTGCCTACATCCAGGAAGTGCCCAGATCAGAAGTGCATGCACCCAGAAGTGCCCAGATCGAAAGTGCCTGCGCCCAGAAATCCCAGATTGAAAGTGCTCCCATCCAGCCAGTGCCCAAATCGAAGACTCAATCTGCAAGTAAGAAAGGGTAAATTGTCCAACCTTACATTTGCGTAAACGCATTATTACTTGTTGTTACCTTTGACTTGCCATCTTAGACAGGATGGAAAGGCCTGGGTTTGGCACCCAGGTCACATTTCTCGTGTGCTAACATTTGCTGCAGATTTAGCCTGAAGAGACCCCAACAAGTGCAGGATCGAAGGGCCTGGGATTCAATACCCAGGCCCTGCATTTTTGTTTCGCTCACATACTTTTGCAGGTATAACATCCCAGACCGAAGGAGAGCCCTTCTCTGGATCGAACCCATTAGCGTGCTGGATCGAAAGAGGCATCTCATCCCTGGATCGAAAGCCATGACCTCCATGATCGAAGGGCAATCCTCTTCCCTGGATCGAAGGCTACTCACGCCTTACTGTCTGGCCCAATCGAAAGGAACAGGACCCTCTCTGGACCGAAGCAGTCCATTCCCTCCCTGGGTCGAAACTCCTTTTTTCCCTGGATCGAAGGATCCCTCCTGCACTTTATTTTTTTGTTTTTATTCTCATAGACTTCTTTTTATCTTTTAATTAACATTAAAATAAATAAAAAATCACAAAAAAATAGTAGGTTAGTTCTTTTTATTATTCAAATTAATTTTGTAAACAGATTAATTAATTATTTTACTTTCATTTTATCAATTTAAAATAAACTAGACCTAGGATTATTTAATTCAAATATTTTCTTAACCAAAAGCAAAACATAAAAAAGATTTTCTTATTTATTTAGAAATTTCTTAGACGCCTCTTTTCCTTGTTCTACGCGTGTTTATTTTATTGTAACTGCTTACTGGTTTGTAATAGTTTAGCTTAAATTTTTACTTTATTGCTTTTTATTCCCCAATTTTGGACATGTAAATAATCCCCCTCCCCGAAAGCCTTGTAATAGCACAGGGTTTACAATTCCCGCACTTTAAATTCCTGTACATATATTAAACTGCTTAGATGTATGCTAACTAGGATTGCATGACAAGATTAACTCTTAAACTTAAAAATCAATAATAGCTCACCATGACAAGCAAGAGTAAAATAACCGAAAATTGACACACTTGCACATGCCACTCTTAGGGTACACCTCACTTGGTTGCCTCGAACATGGTCATCAAGTATAGGGTGTCTTATAGGTTTCCCTTATGTCTAAAGATCCAGTTGCCTCGAAACGGTTGCCTCGGATACAAAGGATCTAGGACATTAGGGTTACTTCTAAGATGTCCTACCATTGCTTTGGTGACCACATGTCCCTAATGATCGAATTGACCCGAATACCTCCAACGATGGTGCTATCTACTTCTCAATAGTGGGATAGCACTATCCAAAGGACTCTTACACAACCTAATTCCTTAGAGTAGGTAGATTCTCATGGGTACTTGCTCTTTCTCAAAACAAACAAAAACATCTTTTCACACCTACACTTTCAAAAGGTTTTCGAACAAATTTTTCATACACTCTTGAGGACAGATACAAGAGTTACTTAGAAATTTTTCAAACGAAACTTTTTCAAAACCCACACACACTTGAAAAGCAAACAAATTTTTGAAAACATAAGAGCAAGTACCTAAGAGCCCGTGGATAACCACGGATAGAAAGGGTGCTAATACCTTCCCTTTCTATAAATCTACCTCCCGAACCGAGAAACATTCTCAAAGAAGGAATTTTGCTGTGCTTTTGTCCTTTCCATATTGGAGAACATAAAAGACGGTGGCGACTCTTGCTTACCGCGACATTTCGCGAACCATCTTAAAAAACAGTCAGTTCTATTTCCACCGATCGCCAGAACTAGTGACTCTGCTGGGGAATCTTTAAAAGTGAGGTGTACCTCAGGATTAGACCACTCTTTGTTTTCAATTGCTTGTTTTGTTTGCTTTAAAATTGTGGGCCTGTCTTGGAGCTTCATAGATCCTAACCCGGATCTGGGGGGATACCTTTTAGAAAGTAGCAACAAACTGTGAGGGAACTGTGCGGGGTATACCGACACGGTTGAAGCAGTTTGCTACGTTGATGTGGCACTTTGGTGAGTACCGGTAACCCTTGAGTCAAGTCAAGGAGAGTACGGGGCCGCCGCGTGGTGTCGTGAAGCATCAACTGACCTTAGGAACCTTACTTGACCATCCTGGCCTCTTTAGGGTAGTGAGATGACCGACTTTGGTGCAGTCCGAAGTTGGTAGATACTCGATACTACACTCATTGAGGGTTGTTTTCTTGGAATATTTTGATCGCCAGTTCAGTGGCTAAATCAAGACAATGAACATAGAAAACAACCCAATGATATTGAGCTCCTTAGAACCTGGTTACTTTTGATAGGACAGGTTTTTGAGCCCACCAACTTCAAGAGGGTAGTACCTAAAACTTCATGCTGGCCTAAACTTAAGGCTATATGTGTGACTTTTGTGCCTCCAAACTTGACTACTTGCATACTTGCTATCTGACACATGAGTTCCTTGCAGGTTTTGTTTACAGTCCTTAATCTGGGCTTATAACAGGGTTTATTTACATCACTTTACGCATAGCATAACATTATACCATCATACCATTGCATATATCCTGCATAAGGACTAACCCATTTCAAGGATCTCAAGGGCTTGTGATGCAGGTCATGATGAACCAACTGTCCAGCAAGGGGCAAAGGGGATTTATTTTCCTCTAGCCAAGGTTGATAACTTGAGTCAGGGGCTATGACCCACTCGATATGGTGAGCCTTGACTCTTGAAGAAGGACTCTCAACAAACATGCAGTGCCTTCCATCAAGCTACAGAATTCAAATTCTAACAATGTTCTTGTTTACCCCGCGAGATCCTTGAAAACATTGCATGCATACATACACATCATTGCATAACAGGTACCCTTGTTACAGGTCACTTACCTTCTTCGCTGTTTATTTCAGCAATGGCTTCCCAACAAGACAACCAGGATCTTCACGCTCAAGAGATTCGGTTCAGGGAAGTCCTCCTAAATCTATCCAAGGGGCAGGAAGAGCTGAGAACACTCCTCATGGGGACTTTGGTCAGGAACAGTCCAGAAGACAATAAAGACGAACGGCTAAAATGTCTGCAAGCTGAGGTAGATACAATGAGAACCCAGATGCTGGGGCAGATGGCCCTCATCCAAGACTTAGCTCAAAGACAAGAAGAGCTCAGGGTTCTCGTCAACCAACTGCTTCGGGATAACAAACTGGGGCAAACATCTAAGGTTGGAGAGCCAGTCACCATCAAATTCCCTTTGAGACAAGAAGACAAGGGAAAAGCTCCTCAACTTGCTTCAGGGTCACAAGTTCAGCATCAACCTCACCAGCTTCAGCAAGACATTATGAAGCAAGTAGTCAGGGTTGGAGACCAAACCCGTAATCAGCCTCCAAGAAGTCAAAGGTTTGGTTTGATGAATAGACCTCTCCAAGCTGCTGCTACTTCACAGGTCTCACAACGACCTCGCCAAGAATAACGGGTTGATCAGAGCAAGCCAGACAAGCCCAGGAGGCAATTCACCCAACTCAACACGTCGCTGTCCCAAGCTTTGCAGCACCTGTTGAAGTTGAATCTGGTGACGCTGATAGGACCTCACCCTAATCCTAAGACTTCTTCACCCAACTATAATCCTGGGGCCAGATGCGCATACCATTCTAACAGCCCGGGGCATGATACTGACAACTGTTGGAAGTTGAGATACAAAATCCAAAACCTGATCGATGAAGGAGCAGTGGAATTCACCCAAGATGGTCAGGTCGAGTTCTTCTACTATCCCTGCGAGATTCACCATTTGAAGTGACAAGTCCTGAGACTAGAAGACTTTTGTTCATTCGAATGTTCAAGTTGTATTTTCTTTGCTTATACAAACAATTATTGTCATAGCAAACTTTACTAATTTATCAATGCATCGCATATGTCTGTTTTGAATCAATATATTCGCATTCGCTATATTCAAACTGCTTTCATTTTTTGATGTTCAACGCTCGATTAATAATTCTAAGCCTCTTGAGGGAGGATGACGAAAACGATACCATAATCTACAGTATGCTTTTGAACAGACCCCGCTGATGAGGTACATGCATTGTTTCAATTCCTAAACACTGGAGTTATAAGGAAGATAATCCCTCGTCAACCCCCTTTGAGCCAAAGAAGTAGGAGTTTTTCTTTTCGAAAATTAAAACCCTTAATTATAACCCGGGGCAGGGTAGTTCTCTCAGTTGATCCAAGTGCACAGCGAATAGCACCAAAGAAGTCCTTACAAAGAAAAAGACAGTGATGGTTCCGAACAATCGTAAAGACAGGCAGTCATTACCAAAAAAAAATAAAAGCCCATTAAGTCAAAACCTATGATGGAGACTTACAAAACTGGGGCATCCCGCTGACTGTAATCGCAAAAGAAACAGTTCAGGCAAAAAAAAAACAGGGATAACGAAATCAAAAAAGAAGAAAGAGGTCCTACAAACCCTCAACAAAAAAAGAAATGACTGCCTATTCAAAATAAACTGTCAACATCCGAACCATCATTGGAATATCAGGACAAAGACTCAAACAAGGTCTAACGCACGGTCAGCTGAGTTTAGGTTTGAAGAACATCACGAAGAGCGGGTGGGTACAAATAAAATTTGAGCCTTTATCTTTTGTTTCTTAAACCGTGAACCAGGCCACATTATAACCCTTTAAAAGTCCTAGCTGAAGCATGGGTTAGTTCGAAAGCATACTGTTACGAAAGGTATCCTGACTCCTTAGGGCTTGCAAGTTGACATCACATTTTACAAAATTTGCTTGTTTTACTTGGAAAAAAAATACATTTTCAAAAAACTTCAAGACAGACATAAGCTTTGGATTCTTAAAATAACGTTGTTTGCATATGACTTTTGTTCAAACAGCAGAGAAATTCGCACGATGAATATCCAGTGAACAAGAATCTTCTCTACAACAGGTTCATCTCAAGTGGAAGAAACACTTCCAACCAAGGGGCAGACGTGATCAGTGTCCATCATCTGGGGCAGTTAAGTCAAGATTCGGAGAATCTCTCAAAAGGCCAACCAACTTGGGGAAAATCTCCATCTGGATCACTTGGAGCATTGGACGATCAAACGAAGATCTTCTGGTAGTAGGGCAACGCAACACTACTGACAGGGGCACCTCCCTACATCCTAAGAGCACGGACATAGTCGAAAAAATACTGTGCATAATCAAAGACCCGCTAGGTTGACGCACCTAGGCAAAAATAAGGGCTTCCCGGCGAACCAAAAGGGTTCGGGCAAAATAAGGGATGAAAATGAAAAAATCTGTACACCCGGCAAGTCGAAAACCTGAAAAGGCGGCTTGGGCAAAAATGGGTATCCCGGTGGACTGAAAACCCGAAAGGGAGGTCCAGGCAAAAGTTAGGGATCAAAAGCGTACGACTAAGTCCCAGCATCCCGTCACTTGTCTACCAGAAGAAGATTTGTCAATTAAGACCTCCACAGATACCTTCTCCCACAGAAACTGGGGCAATAAGAACTGTCTAAGCGATCTGGCTGCTCTGTCAACCAAGGTACCAAAGTAGGTTCAGCTGAAGAACATGATCAAGACACCTTCACTCCCCGCAGAGTAAGACAAGATTCAGCAACACTCTCCCCCGAGCAGAGTTGGTCTCCAATCAGCCCCGAAAAGGCACAGTATCTCCAGTAAGTCAGTGATACTCTCCCCAAGCAGAGTTAGTCTACTGTCAGCCTTAAGGAAGTTGGGTATCCCCAGAAAATCTCAACATTCCCCAGCGGAGTATGCAGATATTCCTTAACAAGCATCCCCGGCAGTCTTAATATAAGATTGTTCCCCGGCGGAATCCAGACACCCAGTGGAGCCACTCCCCAGTACAATCTCAAAAGTCTCCCTAGGAGAGTTGAACCATCTCCCCAGTAGATTCTGGAAGCTTATCCCCAGTAGATTCTGGAAGCTTGTCCCCTGCAGAATACGAACGCGCCTCGCCGGCTTTATTCAAAGTTTATTCTCCACCAGAGCTTATAACTGGGTTATCCTCATCCAATTACCACAGAAAGATGGTCCTCGGCGAGGTTCTTCCTATCCCCCAGCGGAGTTCATCAATTCCCCAGCATAACAGATCAACTGGAATCCCCAGCGGAGTTCTCATCAAAACCTCAGCGAAGTATCTCTCCCCACAGAGTAATTCCCCGCAGAGTAATCTCTCCAACAAGTTTATTCCCCAACGGAGTCATCTTCTCCTACCGGTTTATTCTTACAATCAACATCCCCAGCGGAAACGAAGAACTTTAATCTTCAGCATCAGCCCAGGAGTTATCTTCCCGGCATTCGTCAAGGATTTATTTTCCTAGATGAAAATACATTCATAAACATCACATTATCATACACCATACGCATGCATATACGCATCATATCACACAATCTCAATTATTTTTGAGAACATCATGACATCATGCATTTCATACATCATGACATTGCATACAACTGATGTTTTTCCTTTTCAGGGAAAAGGTCAATCCAAAGATAATTACTATCAACCGTCACAATTCAAGATTCGATTCCTGTATCTAGCCAGGGCATATCTGAAGAGTTTGAAGATTCGATACCTGTATCCAGCCAGGGCATATCTGTAGATGACTAATTCCAGATTCGATTCCTGTATCTAGCCAGGGCATATCTGAAGAGTTTGAAGATTCGATACCTGTATCCAGCCAGGGCATATCTGTAGACGACTAATTCCAGTTTCGATTCCTGCATCTAGCCAGGGCATATCTGAAGAGTTGGAAGATTCGATACCTGTATCCAGCCAGGGCATATCTGTAGATGAATAATTCCAGATTCGATTCCTGTATCTAGCCAGGGCATATCTGAAGATTTTAAGATTCGATACCTGTATCCAGCCAGGGCATATCTGTAGATGACTAACTCCAGATTCGATTCATGTATCTAGCCAGGGCATATCTGAAGAGTTTGAAGATTCGATACCTGTATCCAGCCAGGGCATATCTGTAGATGACTAATTCCAGATTCGATTCCTTTATCTAGCCAGGGAATATCTGAAGAGTTTGAAGATTCGATACCTGTATCCAGCCAGGGCATATCTGTAGATGACTAATTCCAGATTCGATTCATGTATCTAGCCAGGGCATATCTGAAGAGTTTGAAGATTCGATACCTGTATCCAGCCAGGGCATATCTGTAGACGACTAATTCCATATTCGATTCCTGTATCTAGCTAGGGCATATCTGAAGAGTTTGAAGATTCGATACCAGTATCCAGCCAGGGCATATCTGTAGATGACTAATTCCAGTTTCGATTCCTGTATATAGCCAGGGCATATCTGAAGAGTTTGAAGATTCGATACCAGTATCCAGCCAGGGCATATCTGTAGATGACTAATTCCAGATTCGACTCCTGTATCTAGCCAGGGCATATCTGTAGATGACTAATTCCATATTCGATTCCTGTATCTAGCCAGGGCATATCTGTGAGTGATTGATTGTAGATTCGATACCTGTATCCAGCCAGGGCATGTCTGCATGAAGAGTTTAGAGATTTGATTCCTGTATCCGGCCAGGGCATGTCTGTAGACGAGAATTCCATATTCGATTCCTGTATCTAGCCAGGGCATATCTATGAGTAACTAATTGTAGATTCGATACCCGTATCCAGCCAGGGCACGTCTGCATGAAGAGTTTAGAGATTCGATTCCTGTATCCAGCCAGGGCATATCTGTAGACGAAGAATTCCAGATTCGATTCCTGTATCCAGCCAGGGCATATCTGTGAGTGACTGATTGTAGATTCGATACATGTATCCAGCCAGGGCATGTCTGCATGAAGAATTTAGAGATTCGATTCCTGTATCCAGCCAGGGCACGTCTGTAAGCAACCTTTTGAAGTTCCGGATTCGATTCCTGTGTCTAGCCAGGGCACATCTGTGAGCAACTGATTGTAGATTCGACACCTGTATCTAGCCAGGGCGCATCTGCATGAAGAGTTTGAAGATCAACCCCTGTAACAGGCCAGGTAATTATCTTTCTTTCTCAGGTACGCAAGTTCTCGCTAAGGAATCTCTTACGCGATCGACACCTCGATGGCATCTATAAGCCCATCTCCATAACTATCCATTACATTTCCAAATGGCATCTATAAGCCCATTCCCGACAAGATTCTGTCACATCTCCAGATGGCATCTATAAGCCCATCCTCCTACCAACAATCTCCAGATGGCATCTATAAGCCCATCCTCCCATCCACCATCTTTCCAAATGGAATCTATAAGCCCATTCCTGCCATCATACTGCTGATATCCTACTATGTGAGTGCAAATTTCTGGGCACTCTAGTGTTCAATCATCTTCCACCTTCGGATCACGAAAGCACACAAGCCAATCTACATCCTCAGGTCTAAGAAGATTGAACAGGGGCAACTGTTGCACCCCAAAATTTTCCCTCTCATGTTTTCCAAAGTCTTCCCCTGCCTGGTTGATCACAAACTCTTGCCTAAGGAAAAAGAAGATTTTTGAGTGGTACTTCAAATACCTTTCGATTGGCATTCTGAAGGAGTATTTCGATTGGCATTCTGAAGGAGTATTTCGATTGACATTATGGACAAGCATTCGATTGGAATTATGTCAAGGCAATGTCGACAGGCATGTCAACCATGTCCTTCATTTGGCATGAACAATACCTTTTTATTGGCCTGTTAGCAGAGCATTTCGATTGGAATCCTTCGATTGATATTTAGGCCAGGCCCATTCGAAGGGTACGCAGGGAGTCCATTCGAAAGAGGCAAATCAGGACTAATCAAAGAGCATGGCCTGAAAGCACTCGAAATCCAAGCGCCCAGGTTCATTCAAGGGACACGAATGTTTCAAAAAAGGAAATGATTTATTGTGTTTGATTTTTGTCCAGAGCGTTAAAGGCCTATTTTAATGGTTGTCCCTTGCCATTTTCGTGCACTCCCACACTCCTATAAATAGGAGGCCAGTGACACATTACAGGACAAAAACAAAAAAAATTACACGAAAAATCACACGAAAATCATAGAACGAAAATTATACACACTTCTTCAAAAAATCTGCAGGAGAACAAAACATTGGAGAGACGCTGCCCAGAATTTTCCAAGCCAAAGCAGTCCCTCAGATCGAAGGTGCCTACGCCAAGAAGCCCTCAAATCAAAAGTGCCTACATCCAGGAAGTGCCCAGATCAGAAGTGCCTGCGCCCAAATGTGCCCAGATCGAAAGTGCCTGCGCCCAGAAATCCCAGATTGAAAGTGCTCCCATCCAGCCAGTGCCTAAATCGAAGACTCAATCTGCAGGTAAGAAAGGGTAAATTGTCCAACCTTACATTTGCGTAAACGCATTATTACTTGTTGTTACCTTTGACTTGCCATCTTAGACAGGATCGAAAGGCCTGGGTTTGGCACCCAGGTCACATTTCTCGTGTGCTAACATTTGCTGCAGATTTAGCCTGAAGAGACCCCAACAAGTGCAGGATCGAAGGGCCTGGGATTCAATACCCAGGCCCTGCATTTTTGTTTCGCTCACATACTTTTGCAGGTATAACATCCCAAATCGAAGGAGAGCCCTTCTCTGGATCGAACCCATTAGCGTGCTGGATCGAAAGAGGCATCTCATCCCTGGATCGAAAGCCATGACCTCCATGATCGAAGGGCAATCCTCTTCCCTGGATCAAAGGCTACTCACGCCTTACTGTCTGGCCCAATCGAAAGTACCAGGACCCTCTCTGGACCGAAGCAGTCCATTCCCTCCCTGGGTCGAAACTCCTTTTTTCCCTGGATCGAAGGATCCCTCCTGCACTTTATTTTTTTGTTTTTATTCTCATAGACTTCTTTTTATCTTTTAATTAACATTAAAATAAATAAAAAATCACAAAAAAAACAGTAGGTTAGTTCTTTTTATTATTCAAATTAATTTTGTAAACAGATTAATTAATTATTTTAATTTCATTTTATCAATTTAAAATAAACTAGACCTAGGATTATTTAATTCAAATATTTTCTTAACCAAAAGCAAAACATAAAAAAGATTTTTCTTATTTATTTAGAAATTTCTTAGACGCCTCTTTTCCTTGTTCTACGTGTGTTTATTTTATTGTAACCTTTTTATTCCCCAATTTTGGACATGTAAATAATCCCCCTCCCCGAAAGCCTTGTAATAGCATAGGGTTTACAATTCCCGCACTTTAAATTCCTGTACATATATTAAACTGCTTAGATGTATGCTAACTAGGATTGTATGACAAGATTAACTCTTAAACTTAAAAATCAACAATAGCTCACCATGACATGCAAGAGTAAAATAACCGAAAATTGACACACTTGCACATGCCACTCTTAGGGTACACCTCACTTGGTTGCCTCGAACATGGTCATCAAGTATAGGGTATCTTATAGGTTTCCCTTATGTCTAATGATCCAGTTGCCTCGAAACGGTTGCCTCAGATACAAAGGATCTAGGACATTAGGGTTACTTCTAAGATGTCTTACCATTGCTTTGGTGACCACATGTCCCTAATGATCGAATTGACCTGAATACCTCCAACGACGGTGCTACCTACTTCTCAATAGTGGGATAGCACTATATAAAGGACTCTTACACAACCTAATTCCTTAGAGTAGGTAGATTCTCATGGGTACTTGCTCAACAAACAAAAACATCTTTTCACACCTACACTTTCAAAAGGTTTTCGAACAAATTTTTCATACACTCTTGAGGACAGATACAAGAGTTACTTAGAAATTTTTCAAACGAAACTTTTTCAAAACCCACACACACTTGAAAAGCAAACAAATTTTTGAAAACATAAGAGCAAGTACCTAAGAGCCCGTGGATAACCACGGATAGAAAGGGTGCTAATACCTTCCCTTTCTATAAATCTACCTCCCGAACCGAGAAACATTCTCAAAGAAGGAATTTTGCTGTGCTTTTGTCCTTTCCATATTGGAGAACATAAAAGACGGTGGCGACTCTTGCTTACCGCGACATTTCGCGAACCAGCTTAAAAAATAGTCAGTTCTATTTCCACCGATCGCCAGAACGGGTGACTCTGCTGGGGAATCTTTAAAAGTGAGGTGTACCTTAGGATTAGACCACTCTTTGTTTTCAATTGCTTGTTTTGTTTGCTTTAAAATTATGGGCCTGTCTTGGAGCTTCATAGATCCTAACCCGGATCTGGGGGGATACCTTTTAGAAAGTAGCAACAAACTGTGAGGGAACTGTGCGGGGTATACCGACACGGTTGAAGCAGTTTGCTACGTTGATGTGGCACTTTGGTGAGTACCGGTAACCCTTGAGTCAAGTCAAGGAGAGTACGGGGCCGCCGCGTGGTGTCATGAAGCATCAAATGACCTTAGGAACCTTTCTTGACCATCCTGGCCTCTTTAGGGTAGTGAGATGACCGACTTTGGTGCAGTCCGAAGTTGGTAGGTACTCGATACTACACTCATTGAGGGTTGTTTTCTTGGAATATTTTGATCGCCAGTTCAGTGGCTAAATCAAGACAATGAACATAGAAAACAACCCAATGATATTGAGCTCCTTAGAACCCGGTTACTTTTGATAGGACAGGTTTTTGAGCCCACCAACTTCAAGAGGGTAGTACCTAAAACTTCATGCTGGCCTAAACTTAAGGCTATATGTGTGACTTGTGTGCCTCCAAACTTGACTACTTGCATACTTGCTATCTGACACATGAGTTCCTTGCAGGTTTTGTTTACAGTCCTTAATCTGGGCTTATAACAGGGTTTATTTACATCACTCCACGCATAGCATAACATCATACCATCATACCATTGCATATATCCTGCATAAGGACTAACCCATTTCAAGGATCTCAAGGGCTTGTGATGCAGGTCATGATGAACCAACTGTCCAGCAAGGGGCAAAGGGGATTTATTTTCCTCTAGCCAAGGTTGATAACTTGAGTCAGGGGCTATGACCCACTCGATATGGTGAGCCTTAACTCTTGAAGAAGGACTCTCAACAAACATGCAGTGCCTTCCATCAAGCTACAGAATTCAAATTCTAACAATGTTCTTGTTTACCCCGCGAGATCCTTGAAAACATTGCATGCATACATACACATCATTGCATAACAGGTACCCTTGTTACAGGTCACTTACCTTCTTCGCTGTTTATTTCAGCAATAGCTTCCCAACAAGACAACTAGGATCTTCACGCTCAAGAGACTCGGTTCGGGGAAATCCTCCTAAATCTATCCAAGGGGCAGGAAGAGCTGAGAACACTCCTCATGGGGACTTTGGTCTGGAACATTCCAGAAGACGATAAAGACGAATGGCTGAAACGTCTGCAAGCTGAGGTAGATACAATGAGAACCCAGATGCTGGGGCAAATGGCCCTCATCCAAGACTTAGCTCAAAGACAAGAAGAGCTCAGGGTTCTCGTCAACCAACTGCTTCGGGATAACCAACTGGGGCAAACATCTAAGGTTGGAGAGCCAGTCACCATCAAATTCCCTTTGAGACAAGAAGACAAGGGAAAAGCTCCTCAACTTGCTTCAGGGTCACAAGTTTAGCATCAACCTCACCAGCTTCAGCAAGACATTATGAAGCAAGTAGTCAGGGTTGGAGACCAAACCCGTAATCAGCCTCCAAGAAGTCAAAGGTTTGGTTTGATGAATAGACCTCTCCAAGCTGCTGCTACTTCATAGGTCTCACAACGACCTCGCCAAGAACAACGGGTTGATCAGAGCAAGCCAGACAAGCCCAGGAGGCAATTCACCCAGCTCAACACGTCGCTGTCCCAAGCTTTGCAACACCTGTTGAAGTTGAATCTGGTGACGCTGATAGGACCTCACCCTAATCCTAAGACTTCTTCACCCAACTATAATCCTGGGGCCAAATGCGCATACCATTCTAACAGCCCGGGGCATGATACTGACAACTGTTGGAAGTTGAGATACAAAATACAAAACCTGATCGATGAAGGAGCAGTGGAATTCACCCAAGATGGTCAGGTCGAGTTCTTTTACTATCCCTGCGAGATTCACCATTTGAAGTGACAAGTCCTGAGACTAGAAGACTTTTGTTCATTCGAATGTTCAAGTTGTATTTTCTTTGCTTATACAAACAATTATTGTCATAGCAAACTTTACTAATTTATCAATGCATCGCATATGCCTGTTTTGAATCAATATATTCGCATTCGCTATATTCAAACTGCTTTCATTTTTTGATGTTCAACGCTCGATTAATAATTCTAAGCATCTTGAGGGAGGATGACGAAAACGATACCACAATCTACAGTATGCTTTTGAACAGACCCCGCTGATGAGGTACATGCATTGTTTCAATTCCTAAACACTGGAGTTATAAGGAAGATAATCCCTCGTCAACCCCCTTTGAGCCAAAGAAGTAGGAGTTTTTCTTTTCGAAAATTAAAACCCTTAATTATAACCCGTGGCAGGGTAGTTCTCTCAGTTGATCCAAGTGCACAGCGAATAGCACCAAAGAAGTCCTTACAAAGAAAAAGACAGTGATGGTTCCGAACAATCGTAAAGACAGGCAGTCATTACCAAAAAAAAATAAAAGCCCATTAAGTCAAAACCTATGATGGAGACTTACAAAACTGGGGCATCCCACTGACTGTAATCGCAAAAGAAACAGCTTAGGCAAAAAAAAAACAGGGATAACAAAATCAAAAAAAAAGAAAGAGGTCCTACAAACCCTCAACAAAAAAAGAAATGACTGCCTATTCAAAATAAACTGTCAACATCCGAACCATCATTGGAATATCAGGACAAAGACTCAAACAAGGTCTAACACACGGTCAGCTGAGTTTAGGTTTGAAGAACATCACGAAGAGCGGGTGGGTACAAATAAAATTTGAGCCTTTATCTTTTGTTTCTTAAACCGTGAACCCGGCCACGTTATAACCCTTTAAAAGTCCTAGCTGAAGCATGGGTTAGTTCGAAAGCATACTGTTACAAAAGGTATCCTGACTCCTTAGGGCTTGCGAGTTGACATCACATTTTACAAAATTTGCTTGTTTTACTGGGAAAAAAAATACATTTTCAAAAAACTTCAAGACAGACATAAGCTTTGGATTCTTAAAATAACGTTGTTTGCATATGACTTTTGTTCAAACAACAGAGAAATTCGCACGATGAATATCCAGTGAACAAGAATCTTCTCTACAACAGGTTCATCTCAAGTGGAAGAAACACTTCCAACCAAGGGGCAGACGTGATCAGTGTCCATCATCTGGGGCAGTTAAGTCAAGATTCGGAGAATCTCTCAAAAGGCCAACCAACTTGGGGAAAATCTCCATCTGGATCACTTGGAGCATTGGACGATCAAACGAAGATCTTCTGGTAGTAGAGCAACGCAACACTACTGACAGGGGCACCTCCCTACATCCTAAGAGCATGGACATAGTCGAAAAAATACTGCGCATAATCAAAGACCCGCTAGGTTGACGCACCTAGGCAAAAATAAGGGCTTCCCGGCGAACCAAAAGGGTTCGTGCAAAATAAGGGATAAAAATGAAAAGATCTGTACACCCGGCAAGTCGAAAACCTGAAAAGGCGGCTTGGGCAAAAATGGGTATCCCGGTGGACTGAAAACCCGAAAGGGCGGTCTAGGCAAAAGTTAGGGATCAAAAGCGTACGACTATGTCCCGGCATCCCGTCACTTGTCTACCAGAAGAAGATTTGTCAATCAAGACCTCCACAGGTACCTTCTCCCACAGAAACTGGGGCAATAAGAATTGTCTAAGTGATCTGGCTGCTCTGTCAACCAAGGTACCAAAGTAGGTTCAGCTGAAGAACATGATCAAGACACCTTCACTCCCCGCAGAGTAAGACAAGATTCAGAAACACTCTCCCCCGAGCAGAGTTGGTCTCCAATCAGCCCCGAAAAGGCACAGTATCTCCAGTAAGTCAGCGATACTCTCCCCAAGCAGAGTTAGTCTACTGTCAGCCTTAAGGAAGTTAGGTATCCCCAGAAAATCTCAACATTCCCCAGCAGAGTATGCAGATATTCCTTAACAAGCATCCCCGGCAGTCTTAATATAAGATTGTTCCCCGGTGGAATACAGACACCCAGTGGAGCCACTCCCCAGTACAATCTCAAAAGTCTCCCTAGGAGAGTTGAACCATCTCCCCAGTAGATTCTGGAAGCTTATCCCCAGTAGATTCTGGAAGCTTGTCCCCTGCAGAATACGAACGCGCCTCGCCGACTTTATTCAAAGGTTATTCTCCACCAGAGCTTATAACTGGGTTATCCTCAGCCAATTACCACGGAAAGATCGTCCTCGGCGAGGTTCTTCCTATCCCCCAATGGAGTTCATCAATTCCCCAGCATAACAGATCAACTGGAATCCCCAGCGGAGTTCTCATCAAAACCTCAGCGAAGTATCTCTCCCCACAGAGTAATTCCCCGCAGTGTAATCTCTCCAACAAGTTTATTCCCCAACGGAGTCATCTTCTCCTACCGGTTTATTCTTACAATCAACATCCCTAGCGGAAACGAAGAACTTTAATCTTCAGCATCAGCCCAGGAGTTATCTTCCCGACATTCGTCAAGGATTTATTTTCCTAGACGAAAATACATTCATAAACATCACATTATCATACACCATACGCATGCATATACGCATCATATCACACAATCTCATTTATTTTTGAGAACATCATGACATCATGCATTTCATACATCATGACATTGCATACAACTGATGTTTTGCCTTTTCAGGGAAAAGGTCAATCCAAAGATAATTACTATCAACCGTCGCAATTCCAGATTCGATTCCTGTATCTAGCCAGGGCATATCTGAAGAGTTTGAAGATTCGATACCTGTATCCAGCCAGGGCATATCTGTAGATGACTAATTCCAGATTCGATTCTTGTATCTAGCCAGGGCATATCTGAAGAGTTTGAAGATTCGATACCTGTATCCAGCCAGGGCATATCTGTAGATGACTAATTCCAGATTCGATTCCTGCATCTAGCCAGGGCATATCTGAAGAGTTGGAAGATTCGATACCTGTATCCAGCCATGGCATATCTGTAGATGACTAATTCTAGATTCGATTCCTGTATCTAGCCAGGGCATATCTGAAGAGTTTGAAGATTCGATACCTGTATCCAGCCAGGGCATATCTGTAGATGAATAACTCCAGATTCGATTCCTGTATCTAGCCAGGGCATATCTGAAGAGTTTGAAGATTCGATACCTGTATCCAGCCAGGGCATATCTGTAGATGACTAATTCTAGATTCGATTCCTGTATCTAGCCAGGGCATATCTGAAGAGTTTGAAGATTCGATACCTGTATCCAGCCAGGGCATATCTGTAGATGACTAATTCCAGATTCGATTCCTGTATCTAGCCAGGGCATATCTGAAGAGTTTGAAGATTCGATACCTGTATCCAGCCAGGGCATATCTGTAGACGACTAATTCCAGATTCGATTCCTGTAACTAGCCAGGGCATATCTGAAGAGTTTGAAGATTCGATACCAGTATCCAACCAGGGCATATCTGTAGATGACTAATTCTAGATTCGATTCCTGTATCTAGCCAGGGCATATCTGAAGAGTTTGAAGATTCGATACCTGTATCCAGCCAAGGCATATCTGTAGGTGACTAATTCCAGATTCGACTCCTGTATCTAGCCAGGGCATATCTGTAGATGACTAATTCCATATTCGATTCCTGTATCTAGCCAGGGCATATCTGTGAGTGATTGATTGTAGATTCGATACCTGTATCCAGCCAGGGCATGTCTGCATGAAGAGTTTAGAGATTCGATTCCTGTATCCAGCCAGGGCATGTCTGTAGACGAGAATTCCAAATTAGATTCCTGTATCTAGCCAGGGCATATCTGTGAGTAACTGATTGTAGATTCGATACCTGTATCCAGCCAGGGCACGTCTGCATGAAGAGTTTAGAGATTCGATTCCTATATCCAGCCAGGGCATATCTGTAGACGAAGAATTCCAGATTCGATTCCTGTATCCAGCCAGGGCATATCTGTGAGTGACTGATTGTAGATTCGATACCTGTATCCAGCCAGGGCATGTTTCTGCATGAAGAATTTAGAGATTCGATTCCTGTATCCAGCCAGGGCACGTCTGTAAGCAACCTTTTGAAGTTCCGGATTCGATTCCTGTATCTAGCCAGGGCACATCTGTGAGCAACTGATTGTAGATTCGACACCTGTATCTAGCCAGGGCGCATCTGCATGAAGAGTTTGAAGATCAACCCCTGTAACAGGCCAGGTAATTATCTTTCTTTCTCAGGTACGCAAGTTCTCGCTAAGGAATCTCTTACGCGATCGACACCCCGATGGCATCTATAAGCCCATCTCCACAACTATCCATTACATTTCCAAATGGCATCTATAAGCCCATTCCCGACAAGATTATGTTACATCTCCAGATGGCATCTATAAGCCCATCCTCCTACCAACAATCTCCAGATGGCATCTATAAGCCCATCCTCCCATCCACCATCTTTCCAAATGGAATCTATAAGCCCATTCCTGCCATCATACTGCTGATATCCTACTATGTGAGTGCAAATTTCTGGGCACTCTAGTGTTCAATCATCTTCCACCTTCGGATCACGAAAGGCACACAAGCCAATCTACATCCTCAGGTCTAAGAAGATTGAACAGGGGCAACTGTTGCACCCCAAAATTTTCCCTCTCATGTTTTCCAAAGTCTTCCCCTGCCTGGTTGATCACAAACTCTTGCCTAAGGAAAAAGAAGATTTTTGAGTGGTACTTCAAATACCTTTCGATTGGCATTCTGAAGGAGTATTTCGATTGGCATTCTGAAGGATTATTTCGATTGACATTATGGACAAGCATTCGATTGGAATTATGTCAAGGCAATGTCGACAGGCATGTCAACCATGTCCTTCATTTGGCATGAACAACACCTTTTGATTGGCCTGTTAGCAGAGCATTTCGATTGGAATCCTTCGATTGATATTTAGGCCAGGCCCATTCGAAGGGTACGCAGGGAGTCCATTCGAAAGAGGCAAATCAGGACTAATCGAAGAGCATGGCCTGAAAGCACTCGAAATCCAAGTGTCCAGGTTCATTCAAGGGACACGAATGTTTCAAAAAAGGAAATGATTTAATGTGTTTGATTTTTGTCCAGAGCGTTAAAGGCCTATTTTAATGGTTGTCCCTTGCCATTTTCGTGCACTCCCACACTCCTATAAATAGGAGGCCAGTGACACATTACAGGACAAAAACAAAAAAAATTACACGAAAAATCACACGAAAATCATAGAACGAAAATTATAAACACTTCTTCAAAAAATCTGCAGGAGAACAAAACATTGGAGAGACGCTGCCCAGAATTTTCCAAGCCAAAGCAGTCCCTCATATCGAAGGTGCCTACGCCAAGAAGCCCTCAAATCAAAAGTGCCTACATCCAGGAAGTGCCCAGATCAGAAGTGCCTGCGCCCAAAAGTGCCCAGATCGAAAGTGCCTGCGCCCAAAAATCCCAGATTGAAAGTGCTCCCATCCAGCCAATGCCCAAATCGAAGACTCAATCTGCAGGTAAGAAAGGGTAAATTGTCCAACCTTACATTTGCGTAAACGCATTATTACTTGTTGTTACCTTTGACTTGCCATCTTAGACAGGATCGAAAGGCCTGGGTTTGGCACCCAGGTCACATTTCTCGTGTGCTAACATTTGCTGCAGATTTAGCCTGAAGAGACCCCAACAAGTGCAGGATCGAAGGGCCTGGGATTCAATACCCAGACCCTGCATTTTTATTTCGCTCACATACTTTTGCAGGTATAACATCCCAGATCGAAGGAGAGCCCTTCTCTGGATCGAACCCATTAGCGTGCTGGATCGAAAGAGGCATCTCATCCCTGGATCGAAAGCCATGACCTCCATGATCGAAGGGCAATCCTCTTCCCTGGATCGAAGGCTACTCACGCCTTACTGTCTGGCCCAATCGAAAGGACCAGGACCCTCTCTGGACCGAAGCAGTCCATTCCCTCTCTGGGTCGAAACTCCTTTTTTCCCTGGATCGAAGGATCCCTCCTGCACTTTATTTTTTTGTTTTTATTCTCATAAACTTCTTTTTATCTTTTAATTAACATTAAAATAAAAAAAATCACAAAAAAAACATTAGGGTAGTTTTTTATTCAAATTAATTTTGTAAATAAATTAATTAATTATTTTAACTTCATTTTATCAATTTAAAATAAACTAGGCTTAGGAGTATTTAATTCAAATATCTTCTTAATCAAAAAACAACAAAAAGAGTTCTTATTCTTAGGATTTTTTTTTTAGATTCACGCGCGTTTATTTTACTGGGATGTAATAGCTTAAACTAAGACCTTCTTTTACTTTACTGTTTTTATTTCCCCCAATATTTTTGGACATGTAAATAATCCCCCTCCCCGAAAGCCTTGTAATAGCGTAGGATTTACAATTCCCGCACTTTAAATTCCTGTACATATATTAACTGCTTAGATGTATGCTAACTAGGATTGTATGACAAGATTAACTCTTAAACTTAAAAATCAACAATAGCTCACCATGACATGCAAGAGTAAAATAACTGAAAATTGACACACTTGCACATGCCACTCTTAGGGTACACCTCACTTGGTTTCCTCGAACGTGGTCATCAAGTATAGGGTGTCTTAGAGGTTGCCCTTCTGTCTAAAGATCCAGTTGCCTCGAAACGGTTGCCTCGGATACAAAGGATCTAGGACATTAGGGTTACTTCTAAGATGTCCTACCATTGCTTTGGTGACCACATGTCCCTAATAATCGAATTGACCCGAATACCTCCAACGACGGTGCTACCTACTTCTCAATAGTGGGATAGCACTATCTAAAGGACTCTTACACAGCCTAATTCCTTAGAGTAAGTAGATTCTCATGGGTACTTGCTCTTTCTCAAAACAAACAAAAACATCTTTTCACACCTACACTTTCAAAAGGTTTTCGAACAAATTTTTCATACACTCTTGAGGACAGGTATAAGAGTTACTTAGAAATTTTTCAAACGAAACTTTTTCAAAACCCACACACACTTGAAAAGCAAACAAATTTTTGAAAACATAAGAGCAAGTACCTAAGAGCCCGTGGATAACCACGGATAGAAAGGGTGCTAATACCTTCCCTTTCTATAAATCTACCTCCCGAACCGAGAAACATTCTCAAAGAAGGAATTTTGATGTGCTTTTGTCCTTTCCATGTTGGAGAACATAAAAGACGGTGGCGACTCTTGCTTACCGCGACATTTCGCGAACCAGCTTAAAAAACAGTCAGTTCTATTTCCACCGATCACAGCTGGGGATTAGAAGTCTTGACTAGACTAGGGACGAAGGTTTCAGCTCTGCTGGGGGATCTATAACTCAAAGCTTTTGCTCCGCTGGGGATTGGGAGTTTGAAGTTTAAACTCTGATGGGGGATTAAGGACTTGAATTTTAGCTCCGTTGGGGATATGTATTTCAAGGTTTTGGCTCCATTGAGGATTTAGAAGATGTACTATAGGGATTTCTCATGGAATAGCCTAAAGACGTTTTTCTATCCTTTCAGTCTGTCAGTAATTGTTCTTTTCCATCCTGTTTATTTGTAAACAGTAATTATGTTCAAATGCATATGTTCATCAATGAATCATTGGACGTTTTTGCAAATAAAAACACAAGTGTAAAAGAAAAAGGCAAATAGTTTTCTGTACTTTGAAAGAGACATCTTTGTATTTACTTTGAGTAAGTGTTTTGCACAAAGGAGACAGACATCCTAGTAAGAGGATGGTGTCATAAAAGTAAGAAAAATTTATACCAAGAAAAATAGCTATGTGCGAAAAAATCCCATAGGGTTCCCATCCTGCTATAACCTTCGTATCTCCGAATATCTTGTCCATCCGCTGCTTCGTCCGAAGACGATTGGATTGATCAGAAGCTCAGAGTTTGTCAGTGAAGAGATTGTCCTTAAAGTGATCCGACGAGACATAGTCATACGCTTTAATTCCCTAACTTTTTCCTGGACCGCCCTTTCGGGTTTTCAGTCCACCGGAAAACCCTTTTTTTCCCAAGTCTCCCTTCTGGTTTTTCAACTTGCCGGGTGTACAGATTTTTTTTGTTTATCCCTAATTTTTTCCTGAACCTCCCTTTCGGGTTTTCGATTCACCGGGATGCCCTTTTTTTTTCCTAGGTGTGTCAACCTAGTGGGTCATTTATGCGTAGTATCTTTTGACTATGTTTGTGTTCGCAGGGTGCGGCAGATCATCACCGTCCATGGTGGTTAAGATCATTTCCCCACCAGAAAAGATGTTTTTGATCATAAATGGTCATTCGTAGGTAGGAGTCCATTTTCCCCTGGGATCACTTTGTGGCAAAATGATGCGCTTGATTACTAGATCCCCGACTTGATATGTCTGGCGTCTGACTTTCTTGTTAAAAGCCTTGATCATCCGTTTTTGATACGTCTGACCATGACAAACAGCAGTAAGTCTCTTCTTGTCAATTAAGTTCAACTGATCAAACCGGGTTTGGATCCAATCGTCTTCACTCAAACCATCATATTTCATGATTCTCAAGGAGGGAATCTGAACCTCGATAGGTAAAACAGCTTCCATGCCATATACCAAGGAATAGGGTGTTTCCCCAGTTGATGTGCGAGCCGTGGTACAGTACCCGTGAAGAGCAAACGGTAACATTTCATGCCAGTCCTTGTAGGTGACTGTCATCTTTTGTATGATCTTCTTGATATTTTTGTTCGCAGCTTCGACAACACCGTTCATCTTTGGCCGATAGGGAGATGAGTTGTGATGTTGAATCTTGAACTGCTCGCACAAAGCAGTGATCATAGTATTGTTAAGGTTGGTACCGTTATCAGTGATGATCCTTTCGGGGATACCGTACCGGCAGATAAGGTTCTGTTTTATGAAGCGGGCAACTACATTCATAGTAACAGATGCGAAGGAAGCTGCTTCGACCCACTTGGTGAAATAGTCAATGGCCACCAGGATGAAGCGGTGTCCATTGGATGCTGTAGGCTTGATCTCTCCAATCATGTCGATTCCCCACATAGAGAATGGCCAAGGAGCTGTTAAGACATTTAGAGGAACATGAGGCACGTGCACCTTGTCTGCATAGATTTGACATTTATGGCATGTCCGGGAGTGTTGATAGTAGTCAGCTTCCATGGTAGACCCGTAATAGCCTGCCCGTAGAATCTTCTTAGCCATCGTATGCCCGCTAGAGTGAGTGCCGAAGGTACCTACATGCAAATCAGCCATGATCTTTTCAGCTTCAACTTTGTCCACACAATGGAGCAGAACAGAATCATGATTGCGCTTGTATAGGATGTTATTACTCAAGAAGAACTTTGTCGAGAATATCCTTAAGAACTTTGTCATTGACTGAAGCTCCTTCAGGGTATTCCTGAGTCTCGAGATACCTTTTGACTTCATGAAACCATGGTTGGTCCACTACTTCCTCGATATTAATCTCATAACAATGTGTTGGTTCGTCCATTCGTTCAATGGTAATTTGGGGAGCCTCATTATACCAGTTAAGTCTAAACATGGATGACATTGTAGCTAGGGCATCTGCTAGCTGATTTTCTTCTCGCGGGAAGTGTTCAAAGGTAATCTGCTCGAAATGTGGTAACAATGTCAAGACATGTTCTTTGTAAGGGATGAGGTTTGGATGTTTAGTGTCCCACTCTCCTTTGATCTAACTGATGACCAAAGCTGAGTCCCCAAACACAATCAAAGATTTGATTCCCAAGTCTATGGCGGCCTTGAGTCCAAAGATGCAAGCTTCATACTCTGCCATGTTGTTCGTACAGTTGAAGCAAAGTCTGGCTGTGAAAGGAGTATGGCAACCTTCTGGGGAGATAAGTACCACGCCGATACCGTTTCCAAGTGCATTGGAGGCCCCATGAAAGTACAGGGTCCATCGGGATCCTTGTTCAGGTCCGTCATATGGTCTGAAACCTTCAACGTTGTCCAATGTCATGATGTCTTCATCAGGGAAGTCGAACCTCATGGATTGGTAATCTTCGACAGCTTGATGGGCCAGATGGTCAGCTATCACACTCCCCTTAATAGCTTTTTAGGTTGTGTATTGTATGTCGTATTCCGTCAAGATCATCTACCATGTAGCTATTCTTCCAGATAGAGCAGGCTTCTCAAAGATGTACTTAGTCGGATCCATCTTATATATCAACAAAGTGGTATGAGTCAACATATACTGCCTTAGCCGGCAAACAACCCATACCAAAGCGCAACAAGTTTTCTCGAGCAGTGAGTATCGGGTCTCACAGTCGGTAAACTTTTTGCTAAGGTAATAAATGGCATGCTCTTTTCGGCCAGACTCGTCATGTTGGCCCAGTATGCACCCCATTGAATTCTCTAGGACGGTCAGATACATGATTAGCGGTCTTCCCTCGAAGGGTGGCATCAAGATAGGAGGTTCTAGCAAATACTCCTTGATTTTATTGAAAGCATATTGACAGTCATCATTCCATTTAACTACCTGATCTTTCTTCAACAGCTTGAAGATTGGTTCACAGGTAGATGTTAGGTGACAAATGAACCTTGCAATGTAGTTTAGGCGTCCCAAGAAACCTCTAACCTCCTTCTCAGTGCGAGGAGAAGGCATTTCTTGTATAACTTTGACTTTGGAAGGATCAACCTCGATGCCTTTGTTGCTGACAATGAAACCTAAGAGTTTACCGGACCTGACTTCGAATGTACACTTGTTTGGGTTCAGTATGAGCTTGTACTCCTTCAACCTGACAAACAGCTTTTGCAAGTGATCCAGGTGTTCTTCTTCAGTTTGTGATCAGGCTATCATGTCATCTACGTAGACCTCTATCTCATGATGTATCATATCATGAAACAAAGCTACCATGGCGCACTAATAGGTTTCCTCGACATTCTTCAGTCTGAATGGCATCACTTTGTAGCAGAACGTACCCCACTATGTGATAAAAGTAGTTTTCTCCATGTCCTCAGGTGCCATTTTGATCTGGTTATAGCCTGAGAATTCGTCCATGAAAGAAAATACTTTGTGCTGAGCTGTGTTGTCGACCAGGATGTCAATGTGCGGAAGTGGAAAGTCATCTTTAGGGATGGACCTGTTTAAGTCTCTGTAATCCACACACATTCTCACTTTGCCATCCTTCTTAGGCACAGGCATAGTGTTAGCAACCCATTGTGGATAGGAAGTAACAGACAGAAATCCAGCATTGAACTGTTTTATAACTTCTGCTTTGATCTTCTCCGACATGTCAGGTCTCATGCAATGGACCTTCTGTTTCACTGGTGGACAATCTTCTCTTGTGGGGAGACGGTGTACCACAATGTCTGTATCGAGTCCCGACATGTCTTCGTATGACCAAGCAAAGATCTCCACATAATCATGCAGTAGCTGAATTAGGAGCTCCTTGACACTCGGCTCTAGATTGGCACCTATCTTGATTTCCTTTTTATCATCCTCAGTACCCAAGTTGATCGTATCTAACTGTTCCTCATGAGGCTGAATTGCTCTTTCCTCTTGCTGTAGTAATTTGGCTAATTCCCCTGGCACCTCACAATCTTCCTCACCTTCATATTCGGCTTGGTTGATCAAATATTCAAAGTCACTGAAGGCTATAACAGTATCGTTACCCATGGGTTATGGAATGGAAGGGTACCTACATTTGTGAGTGTGGGTGTGTGTAAGGGATAACCATCTTAAAACAACAAAATGTAAAAGAAAGACAATGAGCAAAAAGGTTTAAATATGAAAAGCGTCCATGATTCATTAAAATGACATATGAAAATGAAATAAGAACCCTTACAAATGGACCTATGTGCCTCGGGTAAGACACATGGTTGAAAAAGTACGAATTGTTTGTGAATTATTACAGTCCAACAGAAACGGAAAAGATAAATTACTGATTTATGAAAGTAATCGGAAAAAAGTCTTTTGCTTCCCAGTTGCATAGTCCTCCATCAACAGTAGGGAAAATCCAGCCTTCCAAGTTGCCCTCTTCTTCACTGTCCTCTAGTGCATTAACCCCTCGGTGGCTGATCTTCACAGGTGGCCCTCCAGCACGGGAGCGGCGCACAGCATTCTGACCAGTTGAAGTAAATCCCAAGCCGAATTTGTCTGATTTGAAAGGAAAGTCGGGAAGCTGCCCCCAGATAGTGGATCCGCCTTCTTCCACAACTGCCCTAGCATCCTTGAGAGATGACATCTGAGGTACAGGTCTTGTGATCACAGGAGTTGAGGACACTGCTTTGGTAGCCGCTATCTCCTCAGAGAACTCTTCGAAGTGTTGGAAAGGGGTCTCTATGAATTCGCCATCCAATTCTACATAACGGAAAGAATTAAGATGACTGATCATGTATTCCTCTTTGCCATGAATAGTTATGATTTTCCCCTGGACAGGGTACTTGAGCTTTTGATGCAGAGTAGAAGTGACAGCTCCAGCATGATGGATCCAAGGTCTTCCTAACAGGCAAGAATAGGAAGGACGGATGTCCATCACGTAGAATGTCGAATTGAACGTCTGGGTACCCACCTTGATCGCGATGTCCACCTCTCCATGGACCATCCTCTTAGAACCATCAAAGGCTCTGACAATTATATTGCTGGGTTTCAGGGTTAAGCCTTCACAATCTAATCTATCCAAGGCTTTCTTTGGCAAGACGTTTAGAGACGACCCAATATCAACCAAGACATGAGCTAGGGTGGTTCCCCTACACTCCACCGAGACATGTAGCGCGTCATTATGTTTTCTCCCTTTGGAGGTCAAGTCTGCATCAGAGAATCCCAGACCATTGTAAGCTGTTAAACTAGCCACACATTCCTGGAATTGATCAGCGGAGGTTTCTTGTGGCACGTGGGTCGTCTTCAAAAACTTGACCAAAGCTTTAGCATGTGCCTCAGAGCACATCAACAAGGCTAACATAGATATTTTGGAGGGGGTCTTCCCCAGTTGTTCAACAACATTATAATCACTTTTCTTAATAATCCTCAGAATCTCTTCCACCTCTTTCTGGGATGTTTCAGGAATGACTAACGACTGAGCCTTCGTCAAGACAGGCTCCTCTTGAACATTCTTTCCTTTTTTCTCAGCATCGGAAATAGGGATGGGAATTGTATTATCATTGTTGGAGGGTACACTTGCAGGTACAGTTACTGGTTTAGGTGTAATCTTCGGGATGGCTGCGGGTCCAAAGACTGCTGTTGAAGGAGCAACCTCTGGAGAAAATATTCTCCCACTACGAGTAATTTTGCTTGTTCCGGAAATGTTACTGATGTCGGGATTATCTTCCTCAGAGCTTTCTTCTTTAATGGTCTGTTTAATCTGTTTGACACCATGGTAGTAGATTTCTCCACCATAGTTCCATGGTACCCTTTTATCGGTTTTGTAAGGGGTTGGCCCTGGCATTGTTATCTTCAATGGAGTAGTCACTGGAGCAGATGTAATCCTAACGGGTTTTTTAGGAACCCTGGAAGGATTAACGTATATGGTTATTATTGAAACTTTTGGAACTGGAATGGGTTAGATGAGAGCTTTCTCAAACAGAATTTCCTTGTTATCAATCAATAGTTGGATTCTTTTCTTCAAAAGAGGACAGTCAAATGGAGAGGACAGGCAAGCACGACAATTTTGGTCACAACCTGGGAACACCCCAGCTTTCAACAAATTCAACTTGACAGTTAAGAGAGGAGTTAACAATTCATCCACAATAGAAACAAACAGATCTTCTTACACAACATTGGCATTGTGCCCATGCCTAGGCATTGGTGCGGAGATAACATTCGGCTTTTTGGGAGCTTCAAATTCAACTTCCTTTGCGTCAATCAGATCTTGAATCTTATTCTTCAGGGCCCAATAGTTATTGGTGTCGTGCCCTGGGCTTTTTGAATGGTACGCGCATCTGGCGTTGGGATAGTAATATGGAGATGAAGTGTTAGGATTTTTAAGGGCCTCCTTTAGCATGGCCAGGTTCAACTTCAAGAGATAGGGTAAGACTTGAGCAGGAGTCATGTTTATCTTGGTGAATTGCCTTACAAGCCTTTCCACCCTTTGTTGGTTATTCCTCGGCTGATCATTTCTCGGTTGATTGTTTCTTGGCTAATTGTTTCTTGGTTGCTCTGAGGCAGACTTTTGAATCATAACGGCCCCCACTGTTGGTAATCTTTCAACTCTTCCCTGATTCCTCTGGGCATAGACGGCATACACTTCTTTCTTTCTCGTGAAGGGCTTTTTTGCAGCAGTAGAGGTAGACGCATCTTTCTGAATTTTCCCACTTCTAATACCGGCTTCCACCCTTTCGCCAATTAGAATCAACTCAGTGAAACCTGCAGAGGAGCTTCCAATCAGGTGATTAAAGAAAGGACCTGACAGAGTCCCCAAGAACATGTCTACTAGCTCTCTTTCAGATAAAGGTGGTTGCACCCTTCCGGCCAAATCCCTCCATTTCTGGGCATAGTCTTTGAAACCCTCGTTGGTAGACATGGCCATACTCTGCAGTTGAGTACGGGTTGACGCCAAGCCGGCGTTGTATTGATACTGTTTATAGAATGCGGCCGCCAAATCTTCCCAATTATGCACATCAGACCTCTCCAACTGGTAGAACCAATCCAACTGGGTTCCTGATAGACTGTCCTGGAAAAAGTGGACCCACAGGTCTTTGTCAGAAGAATGTGGTTGAATTTTCCTGACATAAGATCGTAGGTGCATCTTTGGGCAAGACACTCCGTCATACTTAGCGAACAGTGGCACTTTAAACTTAGGAGGGATTACAATTCCAGATACCAGCCCTAACTCTTCAAAGTCCAGCCCAGGCACTCTTTGTATCTCCATAGCAGCTAGACGTTCTTCCAAGTTCTTGTATTTGTCATCGGCCGGAGGGTACTGTTGTTCTGAGTAGTCCTCATCCTTTTCTTCTTCTTCTTCAGACTCAGATGGCACTGCAGTTCCTTTACCTTTTCCTTCCCCCTCTTTAGATGTTGATGGGAAATCCAAAGTCCGCCTGGCTTGTCCTTCAAACCTTCTGCCCAAGATAGCCACACCAGCTCTCTTCTTCTTCTTTTTCTCTTTTTCCTTCTCTAGTAGAGTCTTGAGCTCCTCCTGCCCCTTGGCTAAGGTCAAGAGTAGCTGTTGAAATTGTGAATTCTGAGCTTGTAAGTCTTTGACCGTTTGTTCAATATGCATCTTGCTGAAATAAACAACAGAGAGATGAGGAAACTTGGTGTGAAGACCTGTTTATGCATATGATGAATGATATGTATTCATGTAATGCATTCAAGGATTCAGAAATTCAAATTTGTTTTAAACAAAAAAGGAACACACGTCATATTAATAAGATAGAATTTGTTAGTACATCAATGCCCCATGGGCAAAATAATACAAAATTATAAGGTAAAAAGACGTTGCGCATCCTCTTTGGTGCAATGTAGGTGTTGAGAGTCTGCTCTTCGTGAAGTTGACGAGTGAGTTCCAAAACCTTCTTCTCGCTTGCGTAGAATTTGGCTTTGAAAGTATCGCGCTCTCCCTTGAGTTGTATCCAACTCCTTTGTAAATCTTCGAGTGATGTTGGCATGTCAGGATGTAGGAGGGTGTATGGAACCTCTCCTTCCATAATAGGCTCTATAATCACATGGAGAGTGGAGGGGTAAGGCATCATAAGACTTTGGGCGCAGGTTCGTACCCACTTGAGGTAAGGCTCAAGAGGGATGGAATTATTGTGTCCCAAGGTCTTACTATCTACCTTGTTGGGCATCCTCCAAGCTCAGATGAACCTTTGTCGGAGTCCATGGTTGTCGTTGTCGAAGTCGAAAACCAATCCTTGAATCAGCATGTCATGTGGGCCATCCCTTCGGGCATACCCAAACTATCTCAGAGCCAAGCAGGGGTTGTAGGTGATGCCTCCCCTAATGCCAAGTAGAGGGACATTAGGAAATTCCCCACAACGGTCAATAATAATGACATTCTCTCTGGATCAAGAACACCAATGAATATCTGAATGGGTAAGAGTCATCAATCGTTGTGACCACCTCAAACCTTACTCATTCTTCAAAACTGATTGGGGAAGATGAGAAATAAACCATCTTGTCAGTAGAGGAGTGCAACACATGAGAACAACTCTTTTCCTCATTGTACGAGTGTGAAAAGAGTGGAGGATATCCCCAAGCAATGTAGGCATCGGGTTACGAATCATGAAGATTTTGACAGTGTTCACATCTATGAGTTGGTCAGGGTTAGGGAACAAGACCATCCCATAGATGAGAAGAGATACAATCTCCTCAAAAGCTTGTAAGTCCAAGGAATTCCAGCAGCTTTGGGCCTTCTCAAACAATAACTTTGCCAAGAAGCCTTTGACACCACTTCTAGTTTCCCAATGTGTTGTGACATCAGATGAGTGCAAGTGTAAGGCTTGAGCAATCTCTTCTGGCTTTGGATATCTTTTCGTACCGTTAAAGGGTAGTTGGTTGAGAATAGGAATCCTCAGGAGTTAAGAAAATTCCTCCAAAGTAGGCACAAGTTGGTAGTCAGGAAATGTAAAGTAATGATGCAAAGGGTCAAAGAACTGGAAGAGATCTTTCAGCATATCCTCCTCAGTGTTGGTGTTGACCAATTTGAGCAGACGACCATGTCTCTCGGTGAATGGAGAATTCTCAAAAATCCTTGAAGCTAGCTCCTTGAGTTGAGGAGGAATTATTACAAGGTTGACTTGGATAGTTTTCCTACGGAGTGAATCCATAACCTACAAAACAGGAACAAAGATGAAAATCCAAAATCCTTGAAATGGTTAGTGGATGCATATGATGCTTCATGATGTCCATGATGTTATGCACAAGTATATATGTACAAGCAAATCACACAAGTTCCTAGTTTAGGCTTGCATGGGGTTTCATAGGTAAGTACCCTCTTGAAGTTTAGTTGGCTCAACCTGTCCTAGAAATAGTAACCGGGTTCTAAGGAGCTCAATATCACTGGATTGTTTCCTTGTTCATTGTTTCAATTCAGCCTCTTTATTGGCGACCGAAATATTCCAAGGAACAAACCCTCAATGAGTGTAGTATCGAGTATCTACCAACTTCGGACTGCACCAAATCCGGTCATCTCACTACATCCTAAAAGGCCAAGTTGGTCAAGTAAAGGTTCTAAAAGTCCATTAGTGCTTCATGACATCACTCAACGGCCCCGTATTCTCTTTGATTGACTCAAAGGCTACCGGTACCCACAAATATGTCGCAATAATATAGCTATTGCTTAGACCATGTCAGTATACCCCACACAGTTTCCATAATGTATTGCTATTTAACTATGAATGTTTCCCAAATCCGGGTAGAGGATTCAAACCCAAACAATAGAACCAAAGTGTAAAGAAAACAAGTCAAGCAAGATAAGCATGTAGAGGTGATCTAAAACCCTAAGGTAACCCCACTTTTATATATATTCCCATCAGAGTCGCCAGTTCTGTGATGCGGTGGAAGAACTGACTTGAGGTTTTGCGTTTGTGTTTGCAAATGTTGCGGTTTAGCAAGAGTCGCCATCGAATTTTATTTTATCCAAAAGGAAAGGTAAAAAAGCACAGGAAAGACCTTTGAGATTGTTTTTGAGTTCGGGGGGTAGATTATGAAAAGGGAAGGTGCTAGCATCCTTTTCATCCATGGTTTTCCATGGGCTCTTAGTTACTTGTTTTAGATCACTTGCTTTGCTTTTTCAATTGTTTGAAATGGTGCTTTGTGTGGTTTTGAAAGTATTTTAAAAAGAGGCATTTGTTTAGGCAATCTTTGTAATGATTCTTGTTTGTAAGAATGTATACAAAGATGTTTGTCTTTTGAAAAATGTTTCAATGTTTTGAAAATTGTTTGGAAATGTTTTGAAAGGTGTGTGTGTTTGTTTGAAAATAGCAAGGATTGTTTGCAAATTGATCAAGTAACTAGAAGCTATCTACCTACTCAAAAGTCTTTCTTGTATATTTTTATTCCTTTGACATTGTTAACCTACCATTGTTTTGGTAGATAACCCTATCTTTGGATGTTAAACGGGACGGACGTGGGTCATCGTATGACCATGATAGAAATGGTGCCAAGTATCTTAGCAAGTTTGAGGGACTAAGATCATCTTTGTTTAGGCAACCAAGATAGCGTCATCGAGGGACTATGATCTTTTGTTTTGTTTTGTTTTGTTTTGCCAAGATACCTAGCATGCATACCATGGCCATTTTATAAGGCAACCAAGTGGGTGAAACCCTAGAGGTGTTTGTGTGAGATGTGTTGTCATTTTTCATGCATTTTTGTCTTGCATTAGGTCATGCTATTTGTTTGATTTTTGTCTTATCATACAAACCCTAATTTACTAAACATGCATATAATGCGATAAATTGCGTAAGTAAATCTAAACTATTACAACAATATTATGGGAAGAGGGTACAAGTTTTGAATGGGGGATATTTGCACAAAATAAAACCCTAGTTTACTATTATAACCCGATTGAATTTATTGTATAATAAATAAATAAACAATTGTTTAAATATGCAATAAAATGTAAATATGCAAAAATGTTTTGTAATGTTTTATATATGAGAAAATAAAATTATTTAAGTCCTAAAAATAAGAAAAAATAATATTATTATTTTTGAAAGGGGAAACCCTAATTTTGATTTAATAGAAAATATTGTTTTCTAATATTTATTTGTCCATTTTTGTTTAAGAAAAATAATAATAATATTATGTACAAATGTTTAAAAAATAAAATATGTATGAAAATAATTATTTTTATGTGAAAAAATAATAAAATAAAATGTATAGTATTTTCAAATTATTTACAAGTTTTATTTAAGAAAATAAAGTATAAAATCTTAATAAACCATTTATTATGCAAAAAAATATATAATAAAATGCAAAAAAATAAAGAAAATATTTTTGGGTATTTTTTATCATTTGGAAAAAATGAATGCAAGCACAAAAAAATAAAAATATGCAAGAAAATACAAAAATATAAAATAATAAGTCAAGGGGGTGCAGAAGTAAAATGAGGGGTGCAAAAAGTCAGAAAAGCCAGGCCCAGACACGCCAGGCCCAAACACTTCATCCCTGTCGTTGACTTCTTCCTCCTGCGCGCGTTTCTGAGCCAATCCTGTATCTTGCTATTCTTTGCATAAAATAAAAAACTTGTAACATGAAAAATGTAGCTCATGATCTCACGATTCCAGTGATATAAAGTTTGTGACCTAACACTCAAAGATCAAGGAGAATTTTGTCACCCCTAATTTCTGACCTAAAATTTTCATGAACTTCAAGCTTCAAATTCTCACTACTCAGTTAATATAAATAAAAACTATGCATATGTACAACTTAAGCAAGTTAAGGACTACATATTTGCTTCACAAATCGTGACCTAAGGATGCCTAAATAGAGAGATAGAAACTTGAAAAGTACCTTGTTCAGTTGAGTTTGGATATGGCAATGTGGGAACTTTGAGTGAGGCTTGAAGTTCTTGTGAGCTTCCTTGAAGTTCGCTCAAGCTTCTCCAATGCTCAGCTTGCCTTGTAGATGCTTGAATCTTGCTGCACGAGTCAACCTGCAAACCTTCAAAATGAAAATGGTGAAGCTTGAAACAGGGAACACAGTTGCAAGACAAGGGCCTGGATAGTTTAGGTGTGATGTATGGAAGGTGTTTCAAGGGTTGAATCAAGAAACGCACGAGCCAATATTGATTTGGCTTGAGATTTGCAGAAGCTGCCCTGTTTTGGGCAGAAATGTAGTTTTTTGTGTTTTGGAGTGTTTGAGATGTTAGAAATTCGTGCTTAGGCTTGTTACAATGTTCTAAAGTTGTGTAGAATAATGCCAAGGCCTCTCTTTATCAGATATCCAAGTTCTATTGACTTTTGCAAGTTTGGTTGCTTTTGAAGAAAATTGGAAATGACAATGCCAAAGTGTTGTACAAGCTAGCTCTAGGGCTGCAAGGAGTTGGTATACTTTTCCTGATGTTTGTGGATCTTGCTTGCAACAAAAGATCAGGTCCATGGCTCAAGATTTGTAAAGTTGCAAAAAGCATGCTTTATCAAAATGGTATTATGAACTTTATGCCATTTTTGGAATAATTCTTTGTGCAAAGCTCCATAGGTCAGAATAAAGCCAATATCCAATGTGTTAGCATTCAATTATGGAGTGTAGAAAGGATTAGAACCTGTAATACCAAGTACAAGCATGTTTGAAACTGATTTGCAACTTGTAACATTGTGAAAATGCCTTGAACAAAAGTGATAAATTGCCATTTTCATTTCTTTGATTCTCCCTAACCATAAATGATCTTGGAGAGTTCTTGGACATTTTGGAAAGCTTGTAACATGCTCTACAATCCATATTTGAAATGAAACTTGATATACCTCTTGGAACTAGGTGAAAAGTTGCCATGAAAAAGTTTTCTTTGAATCCAATTGCATTATGGTGAAAAAGTTATGGAAAGTTGGGAAAAAAATAAGAAATTTTCATAACTTAGAAAAATTCTAAGTTATGAAAAATTTCAAATTAAAACCCTAATTTGAAATTTTAGGTTTCTTGATCAACAAGTTTCACATTTTGACATATCTTGATGAATTATGACCCTTGGCACTTGATTTTGACCAAAAAGTCAAAGTTTGACTTTTCAGTGTACAATTGACTTTTGATCAGTTGACTGCAAAATTCATCTGTCAATCCTATGCATTTGAGATCTTTTGAACCATGTGATTAGGTCAAGATGATGCCATTGAGTCCTTGAAAACATGTTTGAACCCAATTTGTCATTGGCTAGGTCAAAAAATCAGAAATTGCCCTTTCTCAGTCAAAACCCTAATTTTGACCATTTTGCCCTTTTGATGATCTGATCAAATTTCTTGAGGAGTTGTGATCCAAACTTGATCAAATGGTACATAGGAGCCTATAATGTGATTATGGATAAAAAATTATGAAGTTTGACTATAAATTAGCCATGGTTGACTTTTTCCCCAATACAGCTGATTTTTAGGTCAACTGTCCAATTGACTGGGCAAAAATGTGATCAGGGCTTGAAACTTGGTATGGGAAATCTTAGGGGTCCAAGATGGTGTATGAAAGTAACATGAAGCATTGGTAGTCCAAAAATCCTTGTGCAAACTCAAACCCTAATTTCAGGTCATCAGTGCAAGGGGTGGCCTTGAGCTGAGCAAACCCTAATCCTGTCTGGAGTCCAAGAGGTCTTGTGATGAAAAATCTTGATAAATGAGAGGGCAAATTTTGGGGTACAAAAACTTCCAAGCAGCCTTTGACAAGATCAAGGAATATTTACAAGAACCTTCCATCCTGATGCCTCTAGTTGAAGGAAGACCTCTGATTATGTATTTGACTGTATTAGAGAATTCAATGGGGTGTGTGTTGGGCCAACATGACGAGTTTGGCCGAAGAGAGCATGCAATATAGTAACTGAGCAAAAAGTTTACCGACTATGAAATAAGATATTCACTGCTCGAGAAAACTTGTTGTGCTCTGGCATGGGATGCTCGCCGGCTAAGACAGTATATATTGACTCACACCACTTTGTTGATTTCTAAGATAGACCCTATCAAGTACATCTTCGAGAAACCAGCTCTCTCCGGATGAATATCTAGATGAAAAATGATATTGACTGAATACGATATCCAATATACTACACAAAAGGCCATCAAAGGAAGTGTGGTGGTAGATCATTTGGCCCATCAAGATGTTGATGATTACCAATCCATGAACTTTGAGTTCCCGGACGAGAATATCATGCTGATAATTGATTGTAAAAAGCCTGGACTATATGACGGACCTGAACAAGGATCCCGATGGACTATGGTTTTTGATGGGGCTTCCAATGATTTGGGTAATGGAGTTGGTGTTGTGATTATTTCTTCCGAAGGTTTCCATACACCTTTCACTTCCAGACTATGCTTCGACTGTACAAACAACATGGCTGAGTATGAGGCATGCATCTTGGGTCTTATGGATGCCGTTGACCTGAGAATCAAATTCTTAAGCATATATGGAGATTCGACTTTATTAATAAATCAAGTTAAAGGAGAGTGGGATACCAAACATCCTAATCTGATCCCCTACAAAGAGCTTATGTTAACCCTGATCCCATACTTTGAGGAGGTTACCTTTGAACACTTTCCAAGATAAGAAAATCAATTGGCGGATGCTTTAGCGACAATGTCATCCATGTTCAAGGTCAAGTGGGACAACGATGCTCCTAGAATTATGATTGAAATATTTGAAGAACCTGCACACTATTGTGAGATCGAAACTGACGAGAAGAAACTGTGGTACTATGAAGTGAGGAGATATCTGGAAGCACAAGAATATCCTGAAGGAGCTTCCATCAATGAAAAGAAATTCCTGCGAAGGTTTTCAGCCAAATTCTTCCAGAGAAATGGGATCCTATATAAGCGCAACCACGATTTGACTCTGCTCCGTTGTATGGACAAGAAGGAGGCGGAGAAAATCATGGAGGACATGCATGATGGTATCTTTAGAACTCACTCTAGTGGGCACACTATGGCCAAGAAGATTCAGAGGGCTGGTTACTATTGGTCGACTATGGAAACTGATTGTCACTATCACTGGAAGACTTGCCGCAAGTGTCAAAACTACGTCGACAAGGTCCATGTGCCTCCAATTCCTTTGAATGTCATGACTGCTCCTTGGCCATTTGCAATGTGTGGCATAAACATGATTGGAGAGATCAAGCCCACATCTTCTAATGACATAATTGCCATTGATTACTTCACCAAATGGGTCGAAGCTACCTCATTTTCCTCAGCTACAAAGAATGTTGTAGCCCGGTTTATCAAGTATAACCTCATCTACTGTTACAGTATCCCTGAAAGGATCATCACTGAAAATGGAACCAATCTCATCAATATTATGATTATGGAGCTCTACACTCAGTTCAAAATCAAGCATCATAATTATTCTCTGTACAAACCTAAGATGAATGGTGCAGTGGAAGCTGCCAATAAAAACATAAAGAAGATTGTGCAAAAGATGGTGGTGACCTACAAAGACTGGCATGAGATGCTACCGTTTGCTCTCCATGGCTACCGTACTTCATCTTGAACTTCAACTGGGGCAACCCCATTTTCCTTAGTCTACGGTATATAAGCTATTTTACCTGTGGAAGTTCAAATTTCTTCCTTAAGGATTATGAAAGAAGCAGATTTAGGCGAAGACGAATGGATTCAGACTAGGTTGGATCAATTTCACTTAATTGATGAGAAGAGGCTGGCTACTATTTTTCATGGTCAAATGTATCAAAAGCGTATGATCAAAGCTTTCAACAAAAAGATCAAACCTCGAGTGTATCAGGCTGGTGACTTGGTAATAAAATGCATCATTCTTCCATAAGGCGATCCCAGGGGGGAAATGGATTCCCACTTATGAAGGGCCATTTGTTGTTAAGAAAATATTCTCTGGCAGTGCCATGATGCTAACTACTATGGACGGCGAATATTTTTCGCATCTTGTAAATGCAGACATAGTTAAAAAATACTATGCATAAAATATGACCTGCTAGGTTGAAATACCTAGGAAAAAATAAGGGCATCCCGGCGAACCAAAAGGGTTCGGGCAAAATTTAGGGATATATACAAAAGATTGTACACCCGGCAAGTCAAAAACCCGAAAGGGTGACTTGGGCAAAAAAGGGTATCCTGGTGGGCTGAAACATGAAAGGGCGGTCCAGGAAAAAGTTAAGGATTAAAGCATATGACTACGTCCCATGAAATCACTACAGCTAACTTTATTACAAAGATCCAAGTTCTTGGGTGTAAGATCAGTTCAATCAACTTCTTCTGACGACAAGGGATGATATGCTCGAAGACATATGGGCAATAGAGAAGTTGGAACACAATGAGATCACTTCCACATGGCTATTATTTTTGTTTTCACTTTGTATTCTTTTGAAGATTTCCTCTTACTAGGATCTCGGTCTCCTTGTACAAAATGCCTATTTATTGGCAAGACATCAATACAAATATACTTTGAAATGCAAACTTTTTGTTTTCCTGTTTTGAGTGCAAAAATGTCCAATGACTAAAATTGAATGAACATATGCATATGAACATGATTAACTATTAACAAATGTATGTTTAAAAATGGTAATAAACATTTTCTTAAAGAATTTGGGATATCCCCCACAGAGTTACTTCAAAAAGATTATCCCCACAGATTTGAATTCATGCAGTACCCATCCGGAGTTTCAATCTCTTGACAATCATTTCCCCGACTGAGTTGGTCCTAAACTACAAGAGAAACCTTATGGAGTTAGTCTCCAAAAAAAAAATTCATCCCCCCAATAGGGTCTTCAAAATGCTTTCCCCAACATGGTTTATTTCCCCAACAAACTACCAAATTCCCCAATACAAGTCTTCCTCTCAAAGCATTACAAATCAAACGGACAAAACCCCTTTGTCCCCAACAAAGTCATTACAATCCCCAACGGAGTCGTTACTATCCATAGAAAGTTACTGCAAAGCCTGGAATTCGACCAGATACCAGTTAACTTTCATTCTCCCCAGTCAAGTTATAATTCCCCAGTAGAGTAATGGACAACCAAGGTTGCTGAACTCTATTCTCCAAACAGAAATCAATATTCCCTACAGTATTTCCTCGAACAACAAAATCGGGATCAACAGCGGAAACATTCTAAACAAAGTTGAAGATACACATACTCTTCATCTTCAACGGTAGTCCAGGATTCATCTTCCCAATACTCCCCAGCAATTTGTCAAGTATTTATTTTCTAGACAAAGATGCACTTCAATGTTTCACATTCATACATCATATCACATACATGACAAATGTTTATAACATAATCTCATTTATTTTGAGAACATCATTACGCCATGCATACATCTGCATGCAACTTACCCTCTTCCTTTCAGGAAAAATCAAACTAAGACCTCTTCTGGGTAGATTTATTTCTTCCAAATTAAAGACAGGAAAACAAAGACCTCTTCTGGTTTAGAATTATTTCTTCCAGATTAAAGACAGGAGAACGAAGACCTCTTATGGGTAGATTTATTTCATCCAGATTAAAGACGGGCGAACAAAGACCTCTTCTGGTTTAGATTTATTTCTTCCAGATTAAAGACAGGCAAAGGAAGACCTCTTCTGGTTTAAACTTATTTCTTCCAGATTAAAGACAGGCGAACAAAGACCTCTTTTGGGTAGATTTATTTCTTCCAGATTAAAGACAGGCAGACAAAGACCTCTTATGGGTAGATTTATTTCTTCCAGATTAAAGACAGGCGAATGAAGACCTCTTCCGGTTTAGATTTATTTCTTCTAGATTAAAGACAAACGAACAAAGACCTCTTCTGGTTTAGATTTATTTTCTTCTAGATTAAAGACAGGCGAACGAAGACCTCTTCTGGTTTAGATTTATTTCTTCCAGATTAAAGACACACATACGAAGACCTCTTCTAGTTAGATTTATTTCTTCCAGATTAAAGACAGGCGAACAAAGACCTCTTCTGGTTAGATTTATTCCTTCCAGATTAAAGACGAGAAGACGAAGACCTCTTCTGGTTAGATTCACTTCTTCTAGTTAAAAATAGGCAATCAACAGACCTCTTCTGGTTATGTTTACTTCCCTAATGAATTCTCCAAACAACAGACCTCTTCTGGTTTAGATTTATTTCTTCCGGTTGAAAACAGACAAAAGACATCTACTGTTTTAATATAAATCGACCAAAGATTTATTCTGACACTTCTCCCAGTTTCAATCAACGGTCACTCTAGATGGCATCTGTAAGCCCATCTCCAACAAACTCTTCATCACTTCTCCAAATGGAATCTTTAAGCTCATTCCAAACATAATCAACTAACACATAGTCGAGTGCAAATTTCTGGATAATTTAGTGTTCAATCATCTTCCACCTTCAAGTCACAAATGGCGGACTCATCAATCTAACTCTTCAGGTTTAAGAAGATTGAACAGGGGTAGTTGTTGTGCCCAAAAATTTTCCCTCTCTTTTCTCAAGACATTTCTCACAAAGATCTTCAAAAGTTCAAGCTGGCACAAGTATTAACTAGGTCAAGCCATCTCCTCCACATTGATACCTCAAATTAGGGTTTGAGTTTACACAAGGAAAATTGGACTCCAAATACTTCAAATTACTTTCATGGATCATTATGGACCCTCAAGATTTCTTATATCAAGTTTCAAGTCTTGGATCACAAAATTGCCCAGTCAATTGATCAGATGACCTAAAATTAGTTGTATTAGGTAAAAAGTCAACTATGGTCAACCTACAGTCAAACTTCAATATTTTGGAACAATATCAAAACTTTGAAGTCATATGTATCAATTGATCAAGCTTGGATCACAATTCCCCAAGAAAATTGTTCAAATCACCAAAAGGGCAAAATGGTCAAAATTAGGGTTTTTATTGTATTTGACTGATCAAGGGTTTTTGACCTAATACATGATCAAATGGTTTGAAGAATAATATAAAGGATTCAAATACAACTTACTGACCTAATTTCATGGCTCAAGATATTCTCAAGATCATTTGATTGATAGTTGAAATTCAGTCAACTCATGAAAAGTCAATTGATACACCAAAAGTCAAACTTTGACTTTTTGATCAAATTTGAGTTTCAAAGATCACATTTCATCAAGACATTCAAAAATATAAAACTTGATCATCAATAAATCAAGAAATTCAAAATTCATCTTAAAAAGTCAAACTTTTCAAGACTTAGAATTTTTCTAAGGTTTTTAAGTCTTATTTTTTCATGACTTCATGCGAACTTTTCACCAAGATGCAAGATGATTCAAAGAAAATTTTCAACATGAAAGTTGTAGATCTTGATGAGATATACAACTTTGATTTACTGATCAAGTTCTATAAGTGCTTAAATTTTGAGTTATGAATTCACAAAGTCATGCACTTTGTATAAAAACACTTAGAGAAAATTTGACCTGGTTAGGCAGATTTTTGGTACCAACTTCATGACAACTTTTCACATAGTTACAATTGGATTATTCAAAAATGAAAAACATGAAGTTTGTAGGAAAGGTTACAAGCTTTCCAAAATGTTAAATAAATTATTGAGATCATGCTTGAGCTAAGAGAATCGAAGAGATGAAGTTAGGGTTTCAAACTTAAATTACAAGTCAAAATTATGATGAACACTTGATCAAATCTCAATCCATGTTGCACCAATCTTGCTTTGCAGGCTTCTAACTTTTCAATCACTCCATAATTTAATGTTTACACAACTGTTAGAGCTCTGATCCAAGCATTTGAACCATTTTCCAAGAGATTCATCCATTTTTGGCATAAAGTACCATTGCCATTCTTGAAAAGCATGCTTTAATCACAATGTCAACTCCTTGAGCCTCTCAATGGTTTCTTCTGCACATACACAATGTCAAAGAAAGAAGCAACCATCTACAACCTGCAAAGCACTCCTAAAAAATAGGCCATGCCCATATTGGAACTATGAAAAGTCATGAACTCTCACTAACAACCCAACCTAGCCACAACATGTGATCTTGCAAAATCTGATCAACCCTTGTCTTAAAACCTCTTACCTATAAATAGAGAGATCATCTGAAAGATAAAATAGATGAACAAGCCCTCAAAACTTCTATATTCTCAAAAAACCATAAACGTCTACAAAACCTCCACTCTTGAACTTTGAAGTCCAAATCTTTGAACCTTTCACACCTTGCAATTTTCCCCAAAAAAACCATCTAAATACTTCACATACATCATATAAAAGTTGTTCAAACACAAGAACAACTTCTGTAAAATAACTACCACCATCTTCCAAACTCAAAAATAACACTTTGCAACTTGACTGGTTTGGAGAGATTCAACAACTTTCAGCATTGGGTGAGGATTGGCATAACTTCAAGAAGGTCCAAAGGAGCTTGATCAGTTACCACTTTACACCCGGAAACGTCCGTACGTGTTCTAAAGTTTTCAATTCAAGAGGTAAACTTTCTCATACTGTAATATCTTTATCCATATATCATTTGATTTCGTTTTCAAAATGATACAACATGACATATCAAAGAAACCACTTAGAAAAAAGGCAAGCCAGGGGCTGACACAGGTGCTCGTGTCACACGACACGACCTGTGTCAGCTCAGCTGGGTTGAAAACTTAACAAAAAATGCAGGGCAGGAACTGACACGGGTGCCCGTGTCAGTCAGAAACATGCAGAGCAGGAAGGGCAGGGATTGACACAGGTGACCGTCTCACATGACACGGCCCGTGTCATTTTTTCTGGAATAAAAAATATGCAGAGGAGCTGGGACAGGTCCTGACACGGGTTCCCGTGTCCACTGACACGACCCGTGTCAGCTCAGGCACCAAACTTCCTAATTTTGAGTTTTTTAGTATATTTTTGGATATATTTCATTGCTTGGAGATGACCTAACACCATAAAACCGTTTTTCTAAAGTGAAACATAAAAAAAATCTAAACAATAAGTGTTCTTTTAAGTTAACTTAGACCTAGGTTTTTCTTCAATTAAATGAACTACAAAACCTTTTCTATCAAAAAACATAAAAACAATCTCTTTTCACTTTACATTTTCTTGCGCATTTTAACATTTTTTTACATTATAAATTATGTAATTGTCAAAGCCTTATAATAGTAATTAGGGTTTATTTTACTTGTCATCCCCATTTGTAAATTTATATCCCCATCCCCTCAAGTATTGTAATAGCGTAGGACATTTAATTTCCGCAATTTATCGCTTTCCATATTATTGCTAGTAATTAGGGTTTGTATGGCAAGACTTAAAATCAATACTAGATAACCATAATAAAGACAAAAATGCATGAAAACAATACACTTTGCACACTTGCACCTATAGGGTTAACCCACACTTGTTTCCTAAAGATAAAATAGTCATGTTACGTAAACGTGGGATAGTTTAGCAAAAAAAAGACAATCAAATACAAGATCATGGTCCCTCGATGATCCTTCAATGTTGCCTTCGATAAACGATCTTAGACCCTTACGGAAAATTGCTAAGGTATCTGTTGTACCCCAAAATTTGCCCTCCCATTTTCTCAACATTTTTCTCATCACAAGGTCCTTGGAGCTCAAGATCCAGTTAGGTTTTCCTCTGCAAGACTTCTCCTAGCACTGTTGGCCCAAATTAGGGTTTGTGTTTGCACAAAGATATTTTGACCTAAAATGCCTAAGAGGACTTTCATGCTTCATGTTGGACCCCCAAGTTTATCCATACCAAGTTTCAAGCCTTGATTCCCACCTTTGCCCAGTCAATTGGACAATTGACCTAGAAATCAGCTGTATTGGGGAAAAAGTCAACTGTGGCCAATTGACAGTCAAACCTCATGAAAATTGACCCACATCAACATTATGAACTCATATGGACCATTTGATCAAGTTTGGATCACAATTCCACAAGAAATTTGATCAGATCACCAAAAGGGCAAAATGGTCATTTTTAGGGTTTTGACTGCACAAAGGCAATTTTTGACTGTTTGACCTAGCCAATGGCAAACCAAAATCACATATGGACTCAAGGACCCCATGGAATTGTCTTGACATACTCAACAAGTTCAAAAGATCCCAAATGCACAAGATTGATAATTGAATTTTCCAGTCAATTGATCAATTTTTGACTGTATACTGAAAAGTCAAACTTTGACTTTTTGGTCAAAATCAAGTGTCAAGATTCATTTTTCATCAAAACATGCCAAATCATGAAACTTGTTCATCAAGAAATCCAAAATCACAAATTAGGGTTTGAAATGAAGATTTTTCATAACTTAGAATTTTTCTAAGTTATGAAAAACCCTAATTTTTTCCTAACTTTGTCCCATTTTCTCATCAAGATGCATTTGGATTCAAGGAAAAGTCAAAACATGAAAGTTGTAGTCCATTGCAAAATCTACAACTTTGATTCACAAAGTTTCCTCAAAAGAAGCTTGTAGCTCAAGTTACAATTTTTGGAACAAGGGTACCAAACCATTCTTAACTTAGAGAAATTTTGACCTATTTTAGGCAAGATTTTTGCCTAACTTCAAGACCACTTTTCACATACTTCCACTTGGAATTTCAATTTTCATTACAAAGATGGATTGTAGTACACATTCCAAGCTTTCCAAAATTCCAAGAACTCATCAAACAACCTCATGGTTAGAGAGAATCGAATTTGGCAAGTTGGGAAAAACTCACTTTGTTTATGGCCAATTTTCATGTTCATACACTTAGGCAATTTTGAACTCAGCTTGCATTCCTTGATTACAGGTCCTATATCCCATTTGCACTCATAAATTTAATGCTAACTCATTGTGCCAAGGCCTTATTTTGTGTGTTCAAGCATTGTATGCAAAATTAAGCCATAAATAGAAAAAGCATTATGTCCATTTTTGAAAAAGTGAAGCTTTATGTCAACTTGCAAATCAAGAGGTACACAACAAATCTCTTTGGCACAAGTTTTTGAGCTAATCCCACTGATCAAGGGCAAGCTTAGCAGCACATTAGAGGGGCCTCCATCAGTCAAAAACACAACTTGACATTTTGTTGCTTAAGTAAGAAGAAACTTGACATAACAACTCCCAACTCTCATCTCAGCCAAGACAACCTTAAGCAAAGTTATTGTACACATTCTAAACACTAAACCTAAGCTGAAACACAAGCCAACCAAGTTCCAAACATCATCAAACACAGAATCACCATTAAACTGCACAAAAACAGGGTATTCTGCACATGGACTTGGCTAGCTCATTTCCATCGTGCACCTTGGCCAAAAACACTTCAAACACATCCTACATCATCCCTTGAAACTGTCCCAAGCCCTAAACACGACCTGTAACACCCCTAACCAACATCACCATTTTCATATTTTTTGTTTTGCAGTTGGAGTGCCATAACACGATTCACTGGGTTTCAAAACACACCAAGCATTGGAATAGCATCCCTGGACATCAAGGAAGCTATACAAATCATTACCTTGCCTTGTAAGCATCTCCATTGTTGCACACAATTCCAACTGAACAGGTAAATCTTTGGACTTTTATCTCTCAATGTAGGAAGAATTGGCTCTAAGTTTGTGAATGAAAAATGTCATGCTCATGTCCCTGAAGCTATACATATCTTTACTTTCCATTTATTTTACATGTGCTATGAGAATTTGAGGTCTGAACATTGAACAAAAACTAGGTTAGGAATTGGGGGAGAAGAAATTCTCTCTCATTTATGAGAGATAGGATGAGTTCTTTATATGTCCAGAATCGTGGTTTGATGCTTAACATTTTTCATGTTATGAGTTTGTGCTAAAAGTTCAGGAATCAAGATGTTTGAATCAGTGTAGGAGGCGCGCGTTTTTGACAAGTTTCTGGCCAGAGGTTGAAGAAGGTCCTTTGGGCTGGGCTTGTTTTATTTCTCTTATTTGCACCACATTTTCACTTTTTAACCCCCTTGGCCCATTATGCTTATTTGAAACATTTTTTGACTTTTTCTTGATATTTCTGACTTATTTATTTTTTCTCATAATATTAAAAATATAAAAAATATTTTCCAAACCATTTTTGTATTTATTAGGCATTTATTTGTTTAAATTAATATTTGTACATAAATAATGCATAAATACTCTTTTATTTAAAATACCAAAATAATATAAATACTTTTTATTTTCTGACTTTTGTTTTATTTTATCTTTGAAAAAACTTTTATAAAAAAATACATTTTTGTAAATATTAAATATTATTATTTTTATACATATATTTAGTATTTAGTGAATATTACAAATATTTAGGTATTTATTAATACATTTAGGTTAAAAATACAATAAAATAATACATTCTATTTTTTACTAATATTTAACTTAAAAATTACCTTTTTTACATACTTTCTTTTTTATTTTATTTTTTTTTTGTACATAATTAATCAATATTACACATATTATATAATAAATACTTTTATTTATAAAATTAAGGTTTTACCCTAGATCCATAAAAATACCAAAAATACATTAATTTTATTTTTATTCATTTGATACATGGTAAATACTTTTCACATACATATGAAAACCTTTTTTTTTTTTTTGCATTTTTTGCATATTTATTTTATTTTATTTGAATATTGTGTAATTAAATACCTTGCAAAATTCCAAGTTTGATGTAATAGTCTAGGTTTTAATTCTTGCTAAAAACATCCCCATTTGAACATTTGTACCCCCCATCCCATATATTGTGTTGTAATAGCTTAGGACCCTTTTATTTTTCGCATTTTAAAAGCTTTCTAAATATGCCATGTTAGAATTAGGGTTTGTATGAAAATCAATTAACCAAAAATAGTTTGACTTAACTTTAAGATAAACAAGCATGAAAATGAACAACACTAATCACACTTGCACCCCTAGGGTATTCCACTTGTTGCCTTCAATAATGGGCCATATTGCATGTTAGGTCTCTTTGGGCAAAACAATACAATTCAAATGATCATAGTCCCTCGATGACGCTTTCGAAAGTTGCCTAAAAATGATCAAGTCCCTTAAAGAAAATTGCCCAAAGATACTTGGCACCATTGCAATTATGGTCTAAACGATGACCCACGCCCGTCCCTTTCACATCCTAACACAAGATTGTCCACCAAATACAATGGTGGAACAAAATTGTTAAAAGGGTTAAAACATAGCAAAAATCTTTGAGAAATTTAGGGTAGATAGCTCTTGATTACTTGCCAACTTGCAAAACAAAACACTTGCCTATTTTTCAAACCACACATCACTACACTTTCAAAATAACTTTCAAAAACATTGAAAACCTTTTCAAAAGATATACACCTTTGTATACATCCCAACATAGATCATTACAAAGGTTGCCACCACATTGGCCTCTTTTCAAAACATTTTCAAAATCCACACACAAAGCACCATTTCAAACAATTGAAAAATTAAGGCAAGTTGATCTAAGCAAGTAACTAAGAGCCCATGGATAACCATGGATAGAAAGGGTGCTAATACCTTCCCTTTCTATAATCTACTCCCCGAACCCAAGAAAACATCTCAAAGGTTTTTGCTGTGCTTTTTAACCTTTCCTTAGGATAAAATAAAAAGTCGGTGGCGACTCTTGCTCAACCGAAACATTTGCGAAAACAAACGCAAAACCTCAAGTCAGTTCTCCCACCGTATCACAGAACTGGCGACTCTGCTGGGGATAACAATCTAAAAGTGGAGTAACCTTAGGGCTTAGATCAACCTCTTGCATGACTAATTGTTTGTTTTGATTGCTTTATATCTTGGCTCTCTTGTTTGGGTTTACAATCCTACACCCGGATTTTGGGAAACATTCATAGATAGCAATACGTTGTGGAAACTGTGCGGGGTATACCGACACGGTCGAAGCAATAGCTATATTAGTGCGACATATTTGTGAGTACCGGTAACCCTTGAGTTCAATCAAGGAGAGTACGGGGCCGCTGAGTGATGTCACTAAGCACTAATGACCTAGAACCTTACTTGACCATCTTGGCCTTTCATTAGGGGTAGTGAGATGACCGGCTTTGGTGCAGTCCGAAGTTGGTAGATACTCGATACTACACTCATTGAGGGTTGTTTTCTTGGAATATTTTGGTCGCTAGTTAAGTGGCTAAACCAAAACAATGAACAAAGAAAACGATCTAGTGATATTGAGCTCCTTAGAACCCGGTTACTATTTATAGGACAGGTTTTTAAGCCAACTACACTCAAGAGGGTACTCACCTATGAAACCCCATGCAAGCCTGAAACTAGGGTTTGGTGTGAATTGCTTGTACATATGTTTGTGCATACATCATGAACATCATAAAGCATCATATGCATTTACTAACCACTTCAAGGGTCTAGATCTTCATCTTTGTTCTTGTTTTGTAGGTCATGGAAATTCCTCGCAGAAAAACCATCCAAGTCAACCTTGTGAGAATCCCTCCTCAACTCAAGGAGCTCACATCAAGAATTCCGGAAAGCTCTCCCTTCAGTGAAAAACATGGTAGACTGCCCAGCTTAGTCAACACCAACATTGAAGAGGACATGATGAAAGTGTTATTCCAGTTCTTTGACCCTCTTCACCACTGTTTCACTTTCCCCGACTACCAGTTGGTGCCCACTTTGGATGAATTTTCTCAACTCCTGAGAATTCCTATCCTGAATCAACTACCTTTCAACGGTACGGAAAAGGAACCAAAGCCTGAAGATGTTGCTCGAGCACTACATCTACAGCCATCTGACATCAAGGGGCATTGGGAAACTAGAAGCGGTGTCAAAGGCTTCTTAGCAAAATTCTCGTTTGAAAAGGCACAAGAGTGTTGGAACTCATTGGACCTACAAGCCTTTGAAGAAATTGTGGCACTCCTTATCTATGGGTTGGTCCTGTTCCCAAATCCTGACCAGCTTGTAGAGGTCAACACCGTCAAAATCTTCTTATCCAGAAATCCAATACCAACATTACTTGGGGACATTCTTCACTCATTTTACACACGAACAATGAGAAAGAGGGGTGTTCTCATGTGCTGTACTCCTCTCCTTGCAAGGTGGTTTATTTCGCACCTTCCACAATCTGTCTTGAAGAATGACCAAGGCTCAAGGTGGTCCCAACGGTTGATGACTCTTACTCACTCTGATGTACATTGGTGTTCTCGGTCCAGAGAAAATGTCATCATCGTCGATCATTGTGGAGAGTTCCCTAATGTTCCTTTACTTGGAATCAGAGGAGGCATCACCTATAACCCTTGTCTAGCTTTGAGACAATTTGGATATGCACGAAGAGATGGCCCTCACGACATGTTGATTCCTGACCTAGTTTTTGACTTCGACAATGATGCGCAAGGACTTTGCCAAAGATTCATCAGAGCTTGGAGGATGCCCAACAAGGTTGATAGCAAGACACTGGGACACAAGAATTCCATCCCTCTTGAGCCTTATCTCAAGTGGGTACGAACCCGAGCCCAGAGTCTAATGATGCCTTATCCTCATGTTCTCCCTGTGATTAAAGAGCCCGTCAAGGAAGGAGAGGTTCCCTACACCACCCTACATCCTGACATGCCTACATCGTGGGAGGAGATGCAGAAGAGTTGGATCCAACTCAAGGAGGAACGGAACACTTTTGAAGCCAGCTTCTACGCCAGCGAGAAGAAGGTTCTAGAGCTCACCCGCCGACTCCACGAGCAAGAGGCCCTCAACACCTACATCGCACCAAAGAGGATGCGCAATGTCTTTTTACCTTGAGAAGTTGTTTTTGTAATATTTGGCCCATGGGGCATTTATGTACTAACAAATTTCTTCTTATTAATATGACGTGCGTTCTTTTTGTCTGCAACAATTGTGAAATTCTAAAATCCTTGAATGCATTGCATAGATAGCATCTCATGCATCATGTGCATAACAGGTACCCTTTTCTTTTTCTACAGGTTGCTTAATCTTCTTCGCTGTTTATTTTGAACAGTCATCATGAATCCTGAATCATCCAGTGAACAAGCTATCAAGGCTCTTCAGGCCCAGAACGCCTAGTTTCAAGAGATGGTCATGAGCTTGGCCCAAGGTCAACAAGAATTGAACGCTCTACTCCTAAAAAAGAAGAAGAAGAAGAGGACTGCATGGTTCAACACTGGACGCAGGTTTGGGAATACACTCCATAATGAGGCTGATCAAGCTACTTCTTCTGCAGAGAAAGACAGTCCCCAAGGGGGAGGGGCTCCTAGTCCTGCAGTCTCTGACAACGAGACGGATTACAATGATGAACAGTACCCTCCTGCTGCAGACAGATACAAGCAATTAGATGACCGCTTGAGTGCCATGGAGATTCAAAATGTGTCGGGGCTGGATTTCAGAGATTTAGGTTTATCTTCTGGGGTGGTAATCCCACACAAGTTCAAGGAGCCTGCCTTTGCAAAATACGACGGGGCTTCCTGTCCAAAGCTGCATCTCAGATCGTACGTAAGGAAGATCCAACCTTACACGGCAGACAAAAACCTTTGGATCCATTTCTTCCAAGATAGCCTTTCGGGGTCACAGCTTGAGTGGTACTATCAGCTAGATGGAACCAGTATCCGACATTAGGAGGATTTGGCTACCGCATTTTATAGACAATATTAGTACAATTCTAACCTCGCTCCTACGCGTACCCAACTTCAGGGTATGTCACTGGGAACGGGCGAAGGATTCAAAGAATATGCGCAAAAATGGAGAGATTTGGCTGGCAGGGTGCAGCCTCCTTTGACTGACCGTGAACTGGTTGACATGTTTCTAGGGACCTTGTCTGGTCCATTCTTCAATCATCTGGTTGGTAATTCCTCCGCTGGGTTTACAGATTTGATCCTGACGGGTGAGAGGATAGAAGCTGGCATCAGGTCAGGAAAGATACAGAAGGGTGCCTCCGCAAGTACTGAGAAGAAACCTTTCAAGAAGGAAGCTAGTGCCGTTTATGGTCCTAGAAGACAAGTTAAGCCGGAACGCCGCCAAGCCGTTAATGCCTTAGTAATTTCAAAGCCTGTTGCTGCTCCTCAGCAGTACAATCAACAAAGGGGTGAGAGGCCCAAAAGGCAATACACTCGGCTGAGTATGACCTTGTCATAAATCTTGCCGCAACTGCTATCGACCCACTTGGTGACCGTCAGAGAGGCTCCGAAGGTTGTGAATAATGCATCTCCTAAGTATAATCCGAATTCCCGCTGTGCTTATCACTCCAATAGCCCCGGGCATACTACTGATGATTGCTGGGCCCTGAGAAATAAGGTTCAAGACCTTATCGATGCGAAGGAAATACAGTTTGAGGCGCCTGAGAGGCCAAATGTTGTGACTGCTCCTATGCCCCAACATAGAGTAAATGCCGTTGAGGAAGATTTGTATGTTGTTTTGGTGAATGATGTTGCTACCCCTCTATCGACTGTTAAGAGGAACCTACTGCTAGCCGGTTTATTTCTGGGTTGTAGCAAGGGTTGCCTCCTGTGTGCTGTTATCCCTACCGGTTGTCCGCTGCTGAAGTCAGGCATCCAAAGCCTGATGGATAGCAAGGAGATTCTGTTCAAGAAGACCGCTGTTCCTTTTATTCCCGCTGAAGAAGTATCTGTCATCACAATTTTCAACAATCCTACCAAGGCTCCCCCGAGGAAGCCAGTCAAAATTATGTTTGTTGCACCCATTACCATTACTGTTCCGGGGCCCCTCCCCTATGAATCTGACAAGGCTGTCCCATGGCACTATGGAGCAGATGTGTATGTGCTTGGAGTGAAGCAGGAGTTCAACACCAGTACCAGTATCAGTAACATCACTGGTCCCGCCAAAATTACTCGCAGTGGCAGGCTCTTCTCGCCTGACATTGCACCACCAGTTATCCGAAAACCTCTTATCATCACACCCGCAAGTGTGCATGTTTCCCTTCCAAATCAAGTTCTTGTGTCTACTACTGCCGCCGAGTCCTCTGATGCTCGGGGCAAAGGAATTACTACCGATTTGCCTGCCCGGACGGAGGCCCCAAAAAAGACCGTTGTTGAAGCCTCCCAGCAAGAGATGGAGGAAATCCTTAAAATCATTAAGAAGAGTGACTTCAATGTCGTCGAACTGCTGGGGCATACCCCCTCTAAGATCTCTATGCTATCATTGTTGCTGTGCTCAGAGGCCCACGCCAAGGCCCTGATTTCATTTCTGAAAACAACCCATGTGCCACAAGAGACATCTGCAGATCAATTCACTGACTGTGTGGCCAATTTGACAGCTGACAATGGTTTGGGTTTCTCGGATACTGATCTTACCGCCAAGGGAAAAAACCACAATGATGCCCTGCATGTCTCCATAGAATGCAGGGGCACTACTCTCGCACACGTGTTAGTGGACACCGGTTCTTCCCTGAATGTATTGCCCAAAAAGGCCTTAGATCGGTTGGATTGTGAGGGCCTGGAATTGAAGCCTAGTAACATCATTGTTAGAGCCTTCGACGGTTCTAAGAGGATGGTGCATGGTGAGGTAGACATTCCTATTTGTGTGGGTTCCCAAGTCTTTGACTCAACGTTCTACGTGATGGATATTCGTCCATCTTATTCCTGTTTGCTGGGACGACCTTGGATTCACAAGGCTGGGGCTGTAACATCCACTCTACACCAGAAGCTCAAATACCCTGTCAGAGGGAAAATTGTTACTGTGCAGGGAGAGGAGGAATACATGGTTAGTCACCTGAATTCATTCCGGTATATCGAGATGGACGGGGAGTTTATTGAAACCCCCTTTCAACATTTTGAAGAGGTACCTCCAACATTGGCGTCAGCTGAGACAGTGATTGAAGAAGACTTTCCTTTGAAGATGGCTTCCCTGAAGGATGCCCGGGCAGTGATTGAGAAAGGCAAGTGCGCAAACTGGGGTCAACTTCCTGACTTCACTCAAAAGACCGACAAGTTTGGGATGGGCTTCACTGCAGAGGCTCAGAGGGCTGTTCGCAAAGAAAGGATCAGAAAGCCTCCGGTGTTCATCACCAACCCAAGAGTGAATGCTATTGAGGATAACATAGAGGAAGCGGAATTTGACGGTTGGATCTATCCAACAACCAACAACGGACCAAGCAACTGGACGGCAAAAGATTTCACACCTATTACTTTTATCACGCGGTAATGAACTCTTTTGTTTTCAATTTGTAACAAACAATATGTTGAAACTTTTATTGGCTCGGTGTCCTACCCGGGGCACCGTGGCTCCATTTGTGAGGGCTTTTTGTATGACATTTCCTTATATCATTAATCAAAACATTGGACGTTTGTTGCATTTCAAATCTTGTGCTCTTTTCTTTCTTTGTTATATATTGCAAAACAACTATATTTACACACACTCACTTATACAGGTTCCAATCCACTCTGGATCTCGCTGGTAACGACTCTGCTACTGCCAGTTATGACTTCGAAAATCCGATCAACTTAGCCGAAGATGAAGGTGAAGATGATTGCGAAGTGCCTGGTGAGCTTGCAAGACTGCTACTCCAGGAAGAGAGGGCCATTCAGCCGCATGAAGAGCCAGTGGAAACGGTAAATCTGGGTACTGAGACAGATAGAAAAGAAGTCAAGATCGGTGCCAATCTAGAGCTCAGCGTGAAACAACGATTGATCCGGATGCTGCATGATTACATGGAAATATTTGCTTGGTCTTACGAAGACATGCCTGGTTTGGATGCCGACATTTTGGTTCATCACCTGCCTACCAAGGAAGACTGCCCTCCGGTAAAACAGAAGGTCCGCCGCATGCGCCCAGAGATGTCCGAGAAAATCAAAGCTGAGGTTATGAAACAATTTGATGCCGGGTTTCTAGCAGTGACTTCTTATCCTCAGTGGGTGGCCAACGTGGTTCCAGTGCCAAAGAAAGATGGTAAAGTCAGAATGTGTGTTGACTACAGGGATTTGAACAGGGCCAGCCCTAAGGACGATTTCCCTCTGCCTCACATCGACGTTCTTGTTGACAATACTGCTCAACATAAGGTGTTCTCCTTCATGGATGGTTTTTCAGGGTATAATCAGATCAAGATGGCTCCTGAAGATATGGAAAAGACTACCTTTGTGACTCAGTTGGGCACCTTCTACTACAAGGTCATGCCATTCGGGTTGAAAAATGCTGGGGCAACCTACCAACGTGCCATGGTTGCTTTATTTCATGACATGATCCACCATGAGATTGAAGTATACGTCGATGATATGATTGCAAGGTCCCAAACTGAGGAGGAACACCTTGACCATCTGCAGAAGCTGTTTGACCGACTGAAGTTGTACAAGCTGAGGTTGAACCCAAACAAATGCACCTTTGGGGTGAGATCTGGAAAATTGCTAGGTTTCATTGTAAGCGATAAAGGTATTCAAGTGGACCCTGCCAAGGTGAAAGCCATACAAGAGATGTCGACTCCCAAGACAGAAAGAAGTCAGAGGCTTTATAGGACGACTGAATTACATTGCTCGATTCATCTCACATCTAACTGCTACCTGTGAGCCAATCTTCAAATTGCTGAAGAAAGATCAAGTAGTACGTTGGAACGATGAATGTCAGGTCGCTTTCGAAAAGATAAAGGAGTATCTCCAAGAACCACCCATTCTTATGCCTCCGGTTGAAGGGAGACCTCTAATACTATACTTGACAGTACTTGACAACTCAATGGGGGTGTGTGCTGGGGCAGCATGACGAGTCTGGCCGAAAAGAGCACGCTATTTATTACCTGAGCAAAAAGTTTACCGACTGTGAGACTCGGTACTCACTGCTCGAGAAAACTTGCTGTGCTCTGGTATGGGCTGCTCGCCGGCTGAGACAGTATATGTTGACTCACACTACTCTGTTGATTTCAAAAATGGATCCAATCAAGTACATATTCGAAAAGCCTGCTCTGTCTGGAAGAATAGCAAGATGGCAAATGATCTTGACAGAATATGACATCCAATACATAACTCAAAAAGCAATCAAGGGAAGTGTATTGGCAGACCATTTGGCACACCAACCTGTGGATGATTACCAATCATTGAACTTTGAATTTCCAGATGAAGATATCATGGTAGTAACTGATTGTGAAGTACCTGGACCGGATGAAGGACCTGAGGAAGGATCCCGATGGTCTATGCATTCTGACGGAGCCTCGAACGCTTTGGGTAACAGCATCGGCGCTGTGATCATATCCCCTAAAGGTACTCATACTCCACTCACCGCCCGGCTGTGTTTCAACTGCACCAACAACATGGCAGCGTATGAGGCATGTATCATGGGTCTTCAAGCTGCAATCGACTTAAGGATCAAGTTTCTGAGTGTATTCGGAGATTCCGCTCTCGTGATCAATCAGATCAAAGGCGAGTGGGATACGAAACACCCAAATCTTATTCCTTACAAGGAGTATGTGTTGACTTTGCTTCCCCACTTTGAAGAGATAACTTTTGAACACTTCCCAAGAGAGGAGAATCAGTTAGCAGACGCACTAGCTACGATGTCTTCAATGTTCAAAGTCAAATGGGACAACGAGGCTCCCCAGATCATTATCTGGAAGTTGGACGAACCTGCATACTGCTGCGATCTTGAGGCCGAAGAGGTAACCGAAAAACCCTGGTATCATGAGGTGAAGAGATATTTGGAAGCTCAAGAATACCCCGAAGGCGCATCGGTCAATGACAAGAAGTTCCTAAGAAGGTTTGCGGCAAAATTCTTCCTCAACAACGGCATTCTCTACAAACGAAACCATGATTCGACTTTACTGCGTTGTGTGGATAAGACTGAAGCAGAGAAGATCATGGTAGAACTGCATGAAGGTACATTCGGAACACATTCCAGTGGACATACCATGGAAAAGAAAATCCTTCGGGCAGGATATTTCTGGTCCACAATGGAAGCCGACTGTTACCAGCATTCTCGAACCTGTCATAAATGCCAGATCTATGCTGATAAGGTGCACATTCCTCCGGTTCCTCTGAATGTCTTGACAGCACCTTGGCCTTTTGCAATGTGGGGCATTGATATGATCGGAGAAATCCGACCGACAGCATCCAACGGGCATCGCTTCATCTTGGTAGCGATTGATTACTTCAAGAAGTGGGTGGAAGCAGCCTCCTACGCCACCGTAACCAAGAGCGTCGTGGCACGTTTCATTCGGCATAACCTGATCTGTCGTTACGGCGTCCCGGAAAGAATCATTACGGATAATGGTACCAATCTTAACAACAAGATGATCACTGAGCTCTGCGAGCAATTCAAGATACAGCACCACAACTCTTCTCCTTACCGGCTGAAGATGAATGGAGCTGTCGAAGCGGCAAATAAAAACATCAAGAAAATTATGCAGAAGATGACAGTGACCTACAAAGATTGGCACGAAATGTTACCATTTGCTCTTCATGGATACCGCACCTCAGCACGAACGTCAACCGGGGCAACCCCCTTTTTCCTTGGTCTATGGCATGGAGGCAGTCTTGCCGATTGAAGTCCAGATACCCTCTCTCTGGATAATGAAGGATGCAGACTTGAGTGAAGATGACTGGATCCAGACTCGACTTGATCAATTAAACCTAATTGACGAAAAGAGACTCACTGCTATTTGCCATGGTCATACGTACCAAAAAGGAATGATCAGGGCATTTAACAAGAAAGTCAGACCACAAGAGTATCAAGTTGGGGACCTAGTAATCAAACGCATCATCCTTCCTCAAAGTGATCCCAGGGGAAAATGGACCCCTACATACGAAGGGCCATTTGTAGTTAAACATGTGTTCTCAGGAGGAGCCATGATTCTAACCACCATGGATGGTGACGACCTTCCTCACCCCGCCAATGCAGACATAGTAAAAAGATACTACGCATAAATAAAAGACCCGCTAGGTTGACATACCTAGGAAAAAATAAGGGCTTTCCCGGCGAACCAAAAGGGTTCGGGCAAAAATAAGGGATGAAATGAAAAGAATCTATACACCCGACAAGTCGAAAACCTGAAAAGGCGGCTTGGGCAAAAAAGGGTATCCTGGTGGACTGAAAACCCGAAAGGGAGGTCCAAGCAAAAGTTAGGGATAAAGCGTAACACTATGTCTCATTGAATCACCTTACATCCAGAATTTGGCATCAACTATCGGGCTCAGCCTTCGGTGTCGATCAATCAGCTTCTTCTTCAACTAAGCAGCAAAGTGATGAGACGCTTGAAGACATAAAGGCGATAGCAGAGTTGGAACCCAGTGGGAATATTGTTCACATAACTGTTTTATTTCCTTTTCAAAATTGTATAAACTTTATGTTATTCGGCGACGTTCTCTTACTAGGACGTCAGCCTCTTGTACAAAAACGCCTATTTACAGGCAAATTTCAAAATCAATACAAATTCACTTTTCCAAACGAATTGCCAATTGTTTTTCCTTTTTCTGGTTTTGTCTTGCGAAGAACGTCCAATGTTCATTTTTGATATATGCATTTGACATTAAATTGCTAATTCATAAATACTTGCATGCGAAACAAAATACTGATTACAGGTGACATCAGAAACAGGGGCAATGTAGAATTGTCCAGGCAGTCTAGTTGCTCTGTCCGCCAAGGTACCAAGGTAGGTTCAACTGAAGAATGTGACCAAGTTACCTCAACTCCCTACAAAGTAAGACAAGATTCAGCAATACTCTCCCCAAGAAGAGTTAGTCTATCATCAGCCCTACAATAGGCACCCTGTTCCCCTAGCAAGTCAGCAATACTCTCCTCCAACAGAGTTAGTCTACGGCAAGCCTAAAGGAAGTTGGGTATCCCCATAAGATATCAACATTTCCCAGTGGAGTATAGGCATTCCTCAGCAAGCATCCCCGGAAGTCTTGATCTAAGATTGTTCCCCGGCGGAATACCAACACCCCAGTACAGTCTGAAGAGTTTCCCCGGGAAATTTGGAATCCATTCCCCCAGCAGATCTTGGAGCTTATCCCCGGTAGATTCTGGAAGCTTATTCCCCGCAGAATATGAACGTCCCTCCCCATTTTCATTCAAAAGTTATTCCTCACAAGGGCTTATAACTGGGTTATCCTCAGCTAATTACCACGGAAGATCGCCCTCGGCGAAGTTCTTCCAATCCCCAGCGGAGTTCGTCAAAGTTCCCCAACATAACTTATCAACAGAATCCCCAGTGGAGTTAATCATTGTTATCCCCAGCGGAGTTAATCATTGTTATCCCCAGCGGAGTCCATCATTGAAATCCTCAGCAGAGCTCTTGTCAAAACCTCAGCGAGGTATCTCTTCCCACAGAGTAATTCCCCTCAGAGTAATCTCTCCAACAAGTTTATTCCCCAACGGAGTCATCTTCTCCTACCGGTGTATTCTTGCAACCATCATCCCCAGCGGAAGCAAAGAACTCTACTCTTCAACGTCAGCCCAGGATTAAATTCCCCAGCCGGTCGTCAAGGATTTAGTCTCCTAGACGAAAATACATTCATAAACATTTCACATTTCATACATCTTGCTTACATACATGATAAAGTGCATACAACACTATCTCATTTTGAACATCATGACATCATGCATTTCATACATCATGACATTGCATACAACTGATGTTTTTCCTTTTCAGGGAAAAAGACAATCCAAAAGACGACTACCTTCAACTGTCACAATTCCAGATTCGATTCCTGTATCTAGCCAGGGCACATCTGTGAGTGATCAGTTTCCAGATTCGATTCCTGTATCCAGCTAGGGCACATCTGAAGAGTTTGAAGATTCGATTCCTGTATCTAGCCAGGGCACATCTGTGAGTGATCAGTTTCCAGATTCGATTCCTGTATCCAGCCAGGGCACATCTGAAGAGTTTGAAGATTCAATTCCTATATCCAGCCAGGGCATATCTGTTGACGACTAATTCCAGATTCTATTCCTGTATCCATCCAGGGCACATCTGAAGAGTTTGAAGATTCGATTCCTGTATCCAGCCAGGGCATATCTGTTGATAACTAATTCCAGATTCGATTCTTGTATCCAGCCAGGGCACGTCTGAAGAGTTTGAAGATTCGATTCCTGTATCCAGCCAGGGCATATTTGTAGACGACAATTCCAGATTCGATACCTGTATCCAGCCAGGGCATATCTGCGAGCAACCGATTGTAGAATCGACACCTGTATCTAGCCAGGGCATGTCTGCATGAAGAGATTGAAGATCAACACCTGTAACAAGCCAGGAAAACATCTGTCTTTTCTCAAAGTGCGCAAGTTCTCGCTAAGGAATCTCTTATGCGACCAACACTTCCAAATGGCATCTATAAGCCCATTCCCAACAAGATTCTGTCACGCCTTCAGATGGCATCTATAAGCCCATCTCCCTATCCACCATCTCTCCAAATGGCATCTATAAGCCCATTCCCGACATCACATTGCTGATACTCCAACATGCGAGTGCAAATTTCAGGGCACTCTAGTGTCCAATCTCCTTTTACCCTCGAGTCACGAAAGGCAAACTTGCCAATCTAACTCTTCAGGTTCAAGAAGATTGAACAGGGGAAACTGTTGTACCCCAAAATTTGCCCTCCCATTTTCTCAACATTTTTCTCATCACAAGGTCCTTGGAGCTCAAGATCCAGTTAGGTTTTCCTCTGCAAGACTTCTCCTAGCACTGTTGGCCCAAATTAGGGTTTGTGTTTGCACAAAGATATTTTGACCTAAAATGCCTAAGAGGACTTTCATGCTTCATGTTGGACCCCCAATTTTATCCATACCAAGATTCAAGCCTTGATTCCCATCTTTGCCCAGTCAATTGGACAGTTGACCTAGAAATCAGCTGTATTGGGGAAAAAGTCAACTGTGGCCAATTGACAGTCAAACCTCATGAAAATTGACCCACATCAACATTATGAACTCATATGGACCATTTGATCAAGTTTGGATCACAATTCCACAAGAAATTTGATCAGATCACCAAAAGGGCAAAATGGTCATTTTTAGGGTTTTGACTGCACAAAGGTAATTTTTGACTGTTTGACCTAGCCAATGGCAAACCAAAATCACATATGGACTCAAGGACCCCATGGAATTGTCTTGACATACTCAACAAGTTCAAAAGATCCCAAATGCACAAGATTGATAGTTGGTCAAAATCAAGTGTCAAGATTCATTTTTCATCAAAACATGCCAAATCATGAAACTTGTTCATCAAGAAATCCAAAATCACAAATTAGGGTTTGAAATGAAGATTTTTCATAACTTAGAATTTTTCTAAGTTATGAAAAACCCTAATTTTTTCCTAACTTTGTCCCATTTTCTCATCAAGATGCATTTGGATTCAAGGAAAAGTCAAAACATGAAAGTTGTAGTCCATTGCAAAATCTACAACTTTGATTCACAAAGTTTCCTCAAAAGAAGCTTGTATATCAAGTTACAATTTTTGGAACAAGGGTACCAAACCATTCTTAACTTAGAGAAATTTTGACCTATTTTAGGCAAGATTTTTGCCTAACTTCAAGACCACTTTTCACATACTTCCACTTGGAATTTCAATTTGCATTACAAAGATGGATTTTAGTAAACATTCCAAGCTTTCCAAAATGTCCAAGAACTCATCAAACAACCTCATGGTTAGAGAGAATCGAATTTGGCAAGTTGGGAAAAACTCACTTTGTTTATGGCCAATTTTCATATTCATACACTTAGGCAATTTTGAACTCAGCTTGCATTCCTTGATTACAGGTCCTATATCCCATTTGCACTCATAAATTTAATGCTAACTCATTGTGCCAAGGCCTTATTTTGTGTGTTCAAGCATTGTATGCAAAATTAAGTCATAAATAGAAAAAGCATTATGTCCATTTTTGAAAAAGTGAAGCTTTATGTCAACTTGCAAATCAAGAGGTACACAACAAATCTCTTTGGCACAAGTTTTTGAGCTAATCCCACTGATCAAGGGAAAGCTTAGCAGCACATTAGAGGGGCCTCCATCAGTCAAAAACACAACTTGACATTTTGTTGCTTAAGTAAGAAGAAACTTGACATAACAACTCCCAACTCTCATCTCAGCCAAGACAATCTTAAGCAAAGTTATTGTACACATTTTAAACACTAAACCTAAGCTGAAACACAAGCCAACCAAGTTCCAAACATCATCAAACACAGAATCACCATTAAACTGCACAAAAACAGGGTATTCTGCACTTGGACTTGGCTAGCTCATTTCCATCGTGCACCTTGGCCAAAAACACTTCAAACACATCCCACATCATCCCTTGAAACTGTCCCAAGCCCTAAACACGACCTGTAACACCCCTAACCAACATCACCATTTTCATATTTTCTGTTTTGCAGTTGGAGTGCCATAACACGATTCACTTGGTTTCAAAACACACCAAGCATTGGAATAGCATCCCTGGACATCAAGGAAGCTATACAAATCATTACCTTGCCTTGTAAGCATCTCCATTGTTGCACACAATTCCAACTGAACAGGTAAATCTTTGGACTTTTATCTCTCAATGTAGGAAGAATTGGCTCTAAGTTTGTGAATGAAAAATGTCATGCTCATGTCCCTGAAGCTATACATATCTTTACTTTCCATTTATTTTACATGTGCTATGAGAATTTGAGGTCTGAACATTGAACAAAAACTAGGTTAGGAATTGGGGGAGAAGAAATTCTCTCTCATTTCTGAGAGATAGGATGAGTTCTTTATATGTCCAGAATCGTGGTTTGATGCTTAACATTTTTCATTTTCATGTTATGAGTTTGTGCTAAAAGTTCAGGAATCAAGATGTTTGAATCAGTGTAGGAGGCGCGCGTTTTTGACAAGTTTCTGGCCAGAGGTTGAAGAAGGTCCTTTGGGCTGGGCTTGTTTTATTTCTCTTATTTGCACCACATTTTCACTTTTGAACCCCCTTGGCCCATTATGCTTATTTGAAACATTTTTTGACTTTTTCTTGATATTTCTGACTTATTTATTTTTTCTCATAATATTAAAAATATAAAAAATATTTTCCAAACCATTTTTGTATTTATTAGGCATTTATTTGTTTAAATTAATATTTATACATAAATAATGCATAAATACTCTTTTATTTAAAATACCAAAATAATATAAATACTTTTTATTTTCTGACTTTTGTTTTATTTTATCTTTGAAAAAACTTTTATAAAAAAATACATTTTTGTAAATATTAAATATTATTATTTTTATACATATATTTAGTATTTAGTGAATATTACAAATATTTAGGTATTTATTAATACATTTAGGTTAAAAATACAATAAAATAATACATTCTATTTTTTACTAATATTTAACTTAAAAATTACCTTTTTTACATACTTTCTTTTTTATTTTATTTTTTTTTTGTACATAATTAATCAATATTACACATATTATATAATAAATACTTTTATTTATAAAATTAGGGTTTTACCCTAGATCCATAAAAATACCAAAAATACATTAATTTTATTTTTATTCATTTGATACATGGTAAATACTTTTCACATACATATGAAAACCTTTTTTTTTTTTTTTTTTTGCATTTTTTGCATTTTTTGCATATTTATTTTATTTTATTTGAATATTGTGTAATTAAATACCTTGCAAAATTCCAAGTTTGATGTAATAGTCTAGGTTTTAATTCTTGCTAAAAACATCCCCATTTGAACATTTGTACCCCCCATCCCATATATTGTGTTGTAATAGCTTAGGACCCTTTTATTTTTCGCATTTTAAAAGCTTTCTAAATATGCCATGTTAGAATTAGGGTTTGTATGCAAATCAATTAACCAAAAATAGTTTGACTTAACTTCAAGATAAACAAGCATGAAAATGGACAACACTAATCACACTTGCACCCCTAGGGTATTCCACTTGTTGCCTTCAATAATGGGCCATATTGCATGTTAGGTCTCTTTGGGCAAAACAATATAATTCAAATGATCATAGTCCCTCGATGACGCTTTCGAAAGTTGCCTAAAAATGATCAAGTCCCTTAAAGAAAATTGCCCAAAGATATTTGGCACCATTGCAATTATGGTCTAAACGATGACCCACGCCCGTCCCTTTCACATCCTAACACAAGATTGTCCACCAAATACAATGGTGGAACAAAATTGTTAAAAGGGTTAAAACATAGCAAAGATCTTTGAGAAATTTAGGGTAGATAGCTCTTGATTACTTGCCAACTTGCAAAACAAAACACTTGCCTATTTTTCAAACCACACATCACTACACTTTCAAAATAACTTTCAAAAACATTGAAAACCTTTTCAAAAGATATACACCTTTGTATACATCCCAACATGGATCATTACAAAGGTTGCCACCACATTGGCCTCTTTTCAAAACATTTTCAAAATCCACACACAAAGCACCATTTCAAACAATTGAAAAATTAAGGCAAGTTGATCTAAGAAAGTAACTAAGAGCCCATGGATAACCATGGATAGAAAGGGTGCTAATACCTTCCCTTTCTATAATCTACTCCTTGAACCCAAGAAAACATCTCAAAGGTTTTTGCTGTGCTTTTTAACCTTTCCTTAGGATAAAGTAAAAAGTCGGTGGCGACTCTTGCTCAACCGAAACATTTGCGAAAACAAACGCAAAACCTCAAGTCAGTTCTCCCACTGTATCACAGTATCCTACAATGTTGCTTTCTATGACTATACAATGACCCATGCCCATCCATTCACATTCAATCATATGGTTTCTTACTAACTAATGGTAAGATAACAATATCTCAAGGAGGAGGAAATGAACAAATACTTTTTGAGTAGGTAGAACGTTCTTAGTTTCTTGCTCACAACCATATTCAAAACATCTTTCAAAAACACACCAACACTTTTTCATGAAAATATTTTCGAAAGTCAACACTTTGTATGCATTTTTATAGAGACGAGAATCATAACAAAGTTTTCCTAAACGAAGACACTTTTCAAAAATACTTTCAAAACCATCACAAACACATTTTCAAACAAAGCATTTCAAAGTGAGCTAGCAACTAAGACCCTGTAGATAACTATGGATGAAAATGGTGCTAACACTTTACCTTTTCATAACCTACCCCCCGAACTCAAGAAAATATCTCAAAGGTCTTTCCTGTTGCTTTCACCCTTTCCTTTATTGGATAAAAGAAAATTCGGTGGCGACTCTTGCTATCCGTAACAATTGCGATAAAACGCAAAACACCCAAGTCAATTCTCCCACTGTATTATACAAGGTAAAGAGAAAGTAATGGAGCCTGCCCTGACGGAGGCACCACCAAAAGAAATGACAATTGAAGACCCATCTAGACAGCAGATGGAAGAAATTCTAAAGATCATCCGAAAAAGTGACTACAAAATAGTGGAACAACCGGGGAAGACACCCTTAAAGATATCCATGTTGTCCTTGTTGTTATGCTCCGATGCACATGCCCAAGCTTTGCTGAAATTCTTGAAGAATGCCCATGTACCACAAGAGACCACTGCTGCTAATGGCTTGGGATTTTCTGATGCAGATTTAACTCCGACAGGGAAGAATTAAAATAAGGCTCTCCACATCTCTATTGAATGCAAAGGCACCACCCTGGATTATGTGTTAGTAGATACTGGGTCCTCCCTCAATGTTTTACCTAAAGGTGCTTTGGATATATTAGACTATGATGGGCTGGTGCCGAAACCCAGCGATATTGTGCTAAGAGCCTTCGATGGTTCAAAAAGGATGGTCCATGGAGAGGTTGATCTCCCGATCAAGGTGGAATCTCAAGTCTTCAATTCAACATTTTTTGTAATGGATATATTCTCGACCTATTCTTGCTTTCTCGGACGCCCATGGATTCAGGGGCAGGCGCGGTTACCTATACATTACATCAAATGCTAAAATACCCAGTGAAAGAGAAGGTTGTCACAGTCTGTGGAGAGGAAGAAATATGGTCAGTCATTTGAATTCTTTCAAATACATTGAAATGGATGGAGAATTCATTGAAACCCCCTATCAAGCATTTGAGATAATCGCTCCAACGATTGTTGTTGATAAAGATATTATTCTTGAGGTCTCTAAGGACACACCAAGGATGGAATCCTTGAAATATGTTAGGGTTATGGTAGAAGATGGAGGCTGCATTATCTGGGGACAACTTCCTGACATCCTCTACAAATCTGACAAATTTGGGTTGGGTTTTACTTCAAAGGCTCAAAAAGAGGTTCGACGTGCTCGTACTGGTGGACCACCTCTCCGTATTAGCAACAATGAAGTCAATGCTATGGAGGACACTGGTAGTGATGGTGACTTGGAAGACTGGATATTCCCAACTGCTAATGGAGGACTCAACAACAGGAAGGACAAAGACTTCATCCCAATCTCCTTCAACCGAGAGTAATTTCTATTTCCTGTTTTTATTACTTTAAGAACTTTGTCTGTATAATTTCCTTCAAAACAATGACTTTAAACCACGTGCCTTGCCCGAGGCACAATGGTCCATTTGTTAAGGGTTGTCATTTCATATATCATATGCTCATTTAATGAACACATTTGACGATTTTGCATTCAAATTTTGTGCAACTTATCTTTCTTTTACTTTACTGCATTTTCAAATATCCATGTGACCTTACATGCACACACATACACTTGCAGATTCACGTCCACTCCAGATCTCATTGACAACAATTCTTCTATTTTCGTTTATAACTTCGAAAATCTGATCTATCAAGCCGAAGACAAAGGTGAAGAAGATTGTAAGATACCTGAAGAACTCGCCAGACTCCTGATACAAGTGGAAAAGGCCATCCAACCGCATGAAGAACCGAACGAAGTGATAAACTTAGGTATTGAGGCAGATAAGAAAGAAGTCAAGATCAACGCCAACTTGGAAGACAATGTCAAGAGCAGATTGGTTCAGATGTTGCATGACTATGTTGAAGTATTCGCCTGGTCATATAAAGACATGTCGGGGCTCGATACTGATATCATGGTCCATCGTCTACTAATGAAAGAGGGTTTCTCTTTGATCCAACATAAGGTTCATCACGTGCGCCCTGACATGTCTGAAAAGATCAAGGCGAAGGTAATGAAATAGTTCAATGCAGGTTTCTTGGCAGTAACTCCGTATCCCCAATGGGTTGCAAATGTTGTTCCAGTGCCAAAGAAAGATGGTAAAGTCTGTATGTGTGTAGACTACAGAGACTTAAATAGGGCAAGACCCAAAGATGACTTCCCACTACCATATATTGATGTCTTAGTTGAAAACACTGCTCAACACAAGGTGCTCTCCTTCATGGATTGCTTCTCGGGTTACAACCAAATCAAAATGGCGTCCGAAGACATGGAGAAGACTACTTTTGTCACACAGTGGGGCACCTTATGTTATAAAGTCATGCCTTTTGGGCTGAAGAATGAAGGCACAACTTATCAATGGGATATAGTGGCTTTATTTCATGATATGATTCATCATGAGATAGAAGTATATGTTGATGACATGATAGCAAGATACCAAACTGAAGAAGAGTACCTTGATCATCTGCACAAGCTGTTTGAGAGGTTGAATAAATATAAGCTGAGGTTGAATCCCAACAAATGCATCTTTGGGGTAAGGTCTGGTAAGCTCCTAGGCTTTGTCTTCAATGGAAAAGGTATTAAAGTTGATCCCGCAAAGGTCAAAGCCATCCAAGAAATGACAGCTCCTCATACTGAGAAGGAGGTTAGAGGTTTTTTAGGACGACTCAATTACATTTCCCAATTTATCTCTCACCTGACTGCTACTTTTGAACCACTCTTCAAGCTGCTGAAGAAAGATCAAGTGGTAAGATGGAATGACGACTGCAAAATAGCTTTTGACAAGATTAAGGAATACTTGCAAGAACCACCAATTCTAATGCCACCAGTTGAAGGAAGACCTTTGATCATGTACTTAACCATGTTAGAGAATTCGATGGGGTTTGTGTTGGGGCAGCATGACGAGTCTGGTCGAAAAGGGTATGCAATATACTACCTTAGCAAAAAGTTTACCGACTGTGAAACAAGATATTCACTGCTCGAGAAAACTTGTTGCGCTTTGGCATGGGCTGCTCGCCGACTAAGACAATATATTTTTACTCATACCACTCTAATAATCTCTAAAATGGATCCTATCAAGTACATCTTTGAGAAGCCATCTCTCTCCGGAAGGATAGCCCGATGGCAATTTATCTTAACTGAGTATGATATCCCGTACACTACACAAAAAGCAATAAAAGGAAGTGCGCTGGCAGATCATTTGGCATATCAAGCTGTGAATGACTACCAATCTATGAACTTTGAATTCCTGGAAGAGAATATCATACTGATAAAAGAATGTGAAAAGCCTAGACCATATGAAGGACCTGAACAAGGATCCCGATGGACTATAGTTTTTGATGGAGCTTCCGACGCTCTTGGTAACAAAATTGGTGATGTGATAATTTCTCCCGAAGGTTGCCATACCCCTTTCACTGCTAGACTTTGCTTCGATTGTAACAACAATATGGTCGAATACGAAGCATGCATCTTGGGTCTCAAGGCTGCTATTGACATAAGAATCAAATTCTTAAGTGTATACGGAGACTCATCTTTGGTTATAAGTCAAGTTAAAGGAGAGTGGGATACAAAACATCCAAATCCTGTCCCTTACAAAGAGCTTATGCTAACCTTGATCTCGTACTTTGAAGAAATCACTCTTGAACATATCGCGAGGGAAGAAAATCAGTTGGCTGACGCTTTAGCTACAATGTCTTCTATATTTAAGGTCAGATGGGACAGCGAAGCTCCCCGAATATTATCGAAATATTTGACGAACCAACACACTGCTATGAGATTGACACTAATGGTGTAGAGGAGAAGCCTTGGTTTCATGAGGTGAAAATATATCTTGAAGTTCAAGAGTATCCTGAAGGGGAATCAGTCAACGACAAGAAATTTTTGCATAGGTTCTCAGCCAATTTCTTCCTGAGCAATGGGATCTTATACAAGCGCAACCATGATTCAATTCTGCTCCGTTGTATGGACAAGAAGGAAGCAAAGAAGATCATGGAGGATATGCATGAAGGTATATTTGGAACTCACTCTAGTGGACATACTATGGCCAAGAAGATTCTGAGAGCTGGTTACTATTGGTCGACCATGGAAATTGATTGTCACCACCACTCAAGGACTTGCTATAAGTGCCAAATTTATGCAGATAAGGTTCATGTGCCTCCAATTCCTTTGAATGTTATGGCTGCTCCTTGGCCATTTTCAATGTGTGGCATTGACATGATTGGAGATATCAAGCCTATTGCCTCTAATGGACATTGTTTCATTCTTGTCTCCATCGACTACTTTACCAAGTGGGTTAAAGCAGCTTCATTTGCATCAGTTACCAAAAACGTCATAGCCTGGTTCATCAAACATATCCTCATATGCAGATATGGTATCCCTGAGAGGATCATCATTGACAATGGCACTAACCTTAACAATGCCATGATCACTGAGCTCTACACGTAGTTCAACATCAAGCATCACAACTGTTCTCCATACAAACCTAAGATGAATGGCACAATGGAAGTTGCTAACAAAAATATAAAGAAGATTGTACAAAAGATATTGGTGACTTATAAAGACTGGAATGAGATGCTACCATTTGCTCTTCATGGCTACCGTACTTAGGCTTGAACATCAACCGGGGCAACCCCTTTATCTTTGGTCTATGGCATGTAAGTGTTAGCTCCTAAATTCTACACCCACAATATATTGGTCTTATTGGCTAAAAATAGATTGAAGAAATCTAAAGTTGCCAACATTTCGACTAGAATAGCCTAAAACACTTAGAGAATTCTCTAAGTTAAAGTTGGTCTTCGACCAAGAAGTTTTGTAGTCTTTGACCGAGAGGATCCCGCGATCTTCGACTAAAAGATCCTTGTATCAGCAAGAAAGTGAATTTTGAATCTGAAGAAAGGAGGGAAAGGCAGTTCACTTGGAAGTTGAGGAAAGTAACGTGGCATGAAGATAGAAGTCGAAGCATATGCAGAGGACACTTGTCCTCATCCTAGAACGAGGCAACTACTCGAAGGTTACTTAGTTTTAGTATAAATATAGGGATTTCATGTAGATTTCTGTGTGTTCAACTTATTAGTACAAGTCACTCAATCATATCCGAGTACCCGTTGTGAGAGAAAATATATTGAGAATGTACGTTTGGAACACCATCTTTTTCAATCAAAGTCTTTACAATTCCTTTACATTCCTTTCCATTTACATCCCTGCGCAAGCTTTATCATTACTGCAAATTTACTTTATTCTGCCTTTTACTTGCACTTTTTAGCATTATTCAACCCTTTTCACTTAAACTCACGTGCTTATATAAAAAACTCAGCATATGTCGTTAGGATAAATCTGATCGATCCTGCAAGTCACCAAAATAAACCTTTTTGGAAGATCAACGGTTGTTTACCAATTTCCACGGTAAACAAATTGGCACACCTAGTGGGACGTTGCTGAAGTTCTTTTATATATTTTTTTTAAACTTTGTTAAAAATAGTTTTTATCATAAATGCTTCAAGTAATTTCTTTTCTTTCAAAGACCGTTTTATGTTATTAAGAAGTGGAAAAACAACCACAAACGAATACACACCGAAGAAAATAAATAGGAAAATGGCTAATCCGTCTAGTAGTGGGGAAATTCCCCCACCAATTTCTGGCGTTGGAACTACGGTTACGCCAACGGTTAGTGAGCCTATGTCATCAACAGTTGGTTCGACACCAGCGTTGACGGATACACAAACAGGACCAATACTTTCTTATGTAGGTCTTAGGGATCCACCAGGAACACCCTCGCCAAGGGGAAACCCAGGAGTTAGACCATATATCCCCCCAGGATTTTAGACAACATGGATGGGTCGAGACCAACCCTATGGCATGCTAACTACTAAAATGGCAAGCCTTATAAATGTTGTGTCCACATTTTCAGACCCTTTGGTGAGTGCATCTTCTCCATTATAGGGATCTGGAACTGGTATGGAAAATTTGGGTAGGAACCAATTCTTAGGAGGAACATCCCATACGATGCCAAGCCTTACAAATGCTTCTACAGTAATTTTGAGGCAACAAATGGATGAGAGTATGACATGGGGAAAATGCTGGCATAAACTTTGAGTACAGTGCTAAACCCTCGGATACAAAATACCACCCAGTCAAATCAGCAAATGACAGCGCAAATGATGCGCATGGCTGAATTTTTTGAAGTTCCCCAACTATTAGACAACCCCAAAGAGAGCTGATAAGACGAAATCAAGGTGTAGTCTTAGAGGATGACATGAACATTAACCAAAACCCACAGCCAGTGGAAATGAACCATAGAGTGGAAATTGAACAACCTAGAGTCGAAATACCCAGGGTTGTCCCACAAATCCCTAGAGTTGTCGAACAAGATATAGTAATGGTAAATAGAAACCAAAATGCTGATGAGGTAATACAGCAGGTTCGACACCATAACTATGCGGGAGATAATAACTTGACGGCCATGGTCTAAAGGGTCATGGCACAAAATGGAGTGAATATTAGCTTTCATAGGCCAAACTTTACATCTCTGTTATTAGATTATATCTTGCAATCAGAATTACCCCCTAGGTGGAAAGTTCCGAAGTTCACCAAGTTTTCAGGGGATACGACAGAGTCCATTTTAGAACATGTAGCAAGGTATTTGATAGAAGATGGGGAAATATAAAATAATGAGAATCTTTGGATCAAATATTTCCCAAGTTCCCTAACCAAAAATTCCTTCACTTGGTTTACCACACTCCCAGCCAATTCGATCCACAATTGGAATCAGTTGGAGAAATTGTTCCATGAACAGTTCTATATGGGACAAACCAAAATAAGTTTGAAAGAATTAGCTAGTGTGAAAAGGAGGTTCACTGCACCAATAGATGAGTATTTGAACAAATTTTGACTGCTCAAAGCCAGATGCTTTACACAAGTGTCGGAACATGAGTTGGTCGAAATGGTTGCAGGGGGTCTAGATTACTTCATTAGGAAGAAATTAGATACCCAATACCTGAGAGATATGGCCTAATTGACCGACAGAGTTCGACAGGTAGAACGTCTTAAGGCTGAAAAAGTTAAAGCGAATAAAACTCATCGAAGAGAAAGGGTAGCGTATGTCAAAATGGGTGATGACGATCCAGAGACATCTAGTGATCCTATAACTGCCGAAGAGAGTGAGGTCGATTTAGCATAATTAAAGCAAGGACCACCATATTCTTGCAAACTATTAACACCCCCAAATGGGAATAATCTTATTGAATCAGAGAAGAATAATTATAGGTTCCCAAAGAAAACATATAGTTTCGACGTCATAAAGTGTGACGAAATATTTTATTTATTAGTTAAAGATGGCCAGATGATAGTGCCCCTGAGGCAAAAATGCCTCCTCTAGATCAAAGGAAAAAGAGAGGTTTTTGTAAATATCATAATTTTTTGGGCCATAAAACCTCACAATGTTTCTGTAATATGGTGGGAGAACTGACTTGGTTGTTTTGCGTTTGATCGCAAATGTTGCGGTTTAGCAAGAGTCGCCATCAACTTTTCTTTTATCCAAAAGGAAAGGTTGAAAAGAACAGGAAAGACCTTTGAGATGTTTTCTTGAGTTCGGGGGGTAGATTATGAAAAGGGAAGGTATTAGCATCCTTTTCATCCGTAGTTATCTACGGGCTCTTAGTTGCTTGCTTGATCACTTGCTTTTGTTTGAAAATGTGCTTTGTGTGGTTTTTGAAAGTATTTTGAAAAGGTGCCATCGTTTAGGCAAACTTTGTAATGATTCTTGTTCGTAAGAATGTATACAAAGTGTTGATCTTTTGAAAATATTTTCAAGTTTGAAAGATGTTTTGAAAGTGTTGGTGTTTATTTTGAAAATAGAAAGGATGTTTTGGTTTGAAAATGAGCAAGCAACTAGGAACATTCTACCTACTCAAAAGTCTTTCATGTTTATTTCCTCTTTCCTTTGACATTGTTATCTTACCATTGATTGGTAAGAAACCCTATCTTTGGATGTAAAAGGGACATACATGGGTCATCGTATAGTCATGATTAGCAACGTTGTAAGATATTTTAGCATTTTCTTTAAGGGACTAAGATCATTTTTGAAAGATAACATTGATAGCGTCATCGAGGGACTATGATCTTGTATTTTTTATTGCTTTTTCTAAGTTATCCCACATGCATAATATGGCCATTTTATAAGGCAACAAAGTGGATTTACCCTAAGGGTGTAAGTGTGCAAGTGTGTTGGTTTACATGCATTATTTTGTCTTGATTAGGGTTTTCTAAGCATTAATTACAAACCCTAATTACTAGCATTTGTATATAAAGCATTAAATTGCAAAAAAATAAAAATACTAAGCTATTACATCAATTGAGGATGGGGATATAATTTAAAAATGGGGGAATAAAAGCAAATAAACCCTAATTTACTATTACAACCATATTGAATATGAACAAATAATGTACAAGAATCATGAAGGCAATGTGAAAGGAAAAGAAAATTTCTTTTGTTTAAGTTTTTATGAAAATGGGTTAGCCTAATTAAACTAAAAAAATGAAGATAATTTAATTAGTCTAAGTTGATTTAGGAAAACTAAAACTAAATTAAATTAAGAAAAGAAAATAGATTAATAAAAAAACAAATTTTTTTAGGTTTTTTATGAAAGGTTTTAACCTAATTAATTAAACTAAAATAAAAAGGTTAACTAGCTAAATTCCTAAGTTCTAAATTAATTCAATTAAGAAAGAAAATTAAAATAAATCTAAGTTTAATACTAATTTGAAGAAAATTTGTTAAAGAAATGTTTTTTGACCTTTTTATCTAAAAGAAGTAAAATAAATAAAAGTATACTAAATATCTAAATAAAAAATAAAATATTTTTGGTGTTTTTTGTGATTAATAAATAATAATAATAATAATAATAATAATAATAATAATAATGATAATAATAATAAGAATAATAAAAATGATAAAGAAAAATAAAAAAAATAAAACAAAATAAGAATATAAAATCGAAGTCAGGGGGTTTAGAAAGTGGGAAGGGTGTGAATGTTAGCAAAATGCCCAACAGTTTTTTTTGTTTCAAAAGTCAGAAAATAAATAAAAATAAATTGGGCCTGCGTGTGCATGAGCAAATGTGGGGTGATGATGAAGAAAAAAATGGAAAGGCCCAAGGATATGAGGCCAAACACGCCTGAAACAAGTAAAAATGTTAGAAAAAAATAACAAAAGGCGTCCCTGGGGCTCGAACCCAAGACCCTTAGCAATAAGACCTTACACGCGCGCTCTCTACCACTGGGGTGGCTATACACCCAGTGTTATAAACAAAACCATAAATATATATTTGAAACACGTCCCTGGAGATGACTTCATCTTCTTTCTCGCGCCATAACCAGTCATGAATTCAAATCATGTAACTTCTTCATCTCTCAACCATTTGCAAAAGTATAAACATGAAACTTGCTCCAAATTTCATCACGAGTTCAGTCATATAAATAACTAAAGCTATAAATCAAAGATGAGCATGAATTTTGAATGGTACCAAATTTGACCTAATTTTTCCAGAAAATTCAACTCTAAAATTCTCACTACTCAGGCAACATAAATGAATTCTAAGGACATGGTTAGTTTCAAGGCTATGATGTCTATATTTTACCTTCACAAATGGAAACCAAATGATGCTTATATGAAGAGTTCAAAAGTCAGAAAACTCACCTTGAAAATGGAATTTGTGTTTTGAGTTTGAGCAACTTTCAATGAGTTCTAGTGATTGGGTTAGCTTCCTCAAGTTCCCAGGAAGCTAATGTGATGCTTGGCTTGAGCGTAAAATGGTCGAGGAGTTCTGGAGAAGTCCATTTGCAGTGCTCTGTTTTTGAGTTTGGACAATGGTGGAAATGGAGTTACAGAACTGTAACAGGTATTGGGATGAGTTATGGATGATGTTTAGGAACTTTTGGAATGGTTTGGAGAGGAAACACACGAGTAGTTTGAGAGATGGGAATGTAAGGTCAGTTTCTGCACAAAAATGGAGTTTTGTGTGCAATCTGAGTTTGTGTGAGTTTGAGTGAGTTTTAGGGCTTAAGAATTCGTGCCTTCTCTTGCAAATAGTGTATGTATTTATAGGCAAGAGGTTTTGTGTGCTACAACAAGTCAGAATTTGAATTTACATGTTTAAGCTCAACATGTGATTTTCTTGACAAAACAAGTTTCGATGCCTTTGTACTTGCTATTGTAGAGTGGTTGGACTTTTAGCAAGCTTGCTTCTGACTTTGTGGATGGAGTGTACTTAAAGAGAACAAGTTAGGAGCTCAAGAAGCTGACTTTGTGCATAAAGCTTGCTTTACAAGAATGGAAATGGTGACTTTCTCCCTAAAATGGCAAAATGCTTTGGATAATGCTTGAATCAATTGGACAATTGATCAATCAATTGTGTAAACATTAAATTAAGGAGTGACAAACAAGTTTGAGGCCTGAAAAGTGAAGATTATGCATCATGGCTATGGATTTGGTTCATGTTGCATCACAAATTTTGCCTTGCAAAACAACTTGAAACCCTAACTTCTTGCCTTCGATTCTCCTTGCTCAAGAATGATCTCAAGGAGTTCTTGGGAATTTTGGAAATATTTTAATGTTCTCTACAACCCCTATTTGAATCACTTTTGCAAAATCCAATTGGAACTATGTGAAACCTGGCTCAAAAGTTAGGTCAAAATCCTGACCAAAATGCTCAAAATTTCACTAAGTGTTTTAGTTTCATGACCATGATTTCATGGATTAATAAATTGAAATCCAATCATTTCTAGGAGGAGTTATGTAAATCAATGTTTTATATCTCATTGAGATCTACAACTTTCATGTTGAAAGCTTCCTTTGAATCATCTTGCATCATGGTGAAAATTTGGCTCAAAGTTGTGAAAAAATATGAAGTTTTCAACACTTAGAAAAAATTTGAAGTTTGGAAACTTTGACTTTTCAAAATAAAATCTTGACTTTTTGATTTCTTGATGAACAAGTTTAATATTTTGACATGCTTTGATGAATTGTGATCTTTGACACTTGATTTTGACCAAAAAGTCAAAGTTTGACTTTTCAGTGTATAGTTGACTTTTAATCAGTTGACTGAAAATCAACTATCAATCAATTGATCTTGAGCAATGTTTTGAGGCATGCCTTTAGTTCAAAATGATGCAATTGAATCCTTCAGATCATGTTTCCAACCAATCAATCATTTGCTAGGTCAAAAATCAGAAATTGCCTTTTCTTAATCAAAACTCTAATTTTGACCATTTTGCCCTTTTGATGATCTGATCAAATTTCTTGAGGAATTATGGTCCAAGCTTGATAAAATGACATATAGGAGTTCATAATGTTGATATGGATAAAAAATTATGAAGTTTGACTGTAAATTGACCACAATTGACTTTTTCCTCAATATAGCTGATTTTTAGGTCAACTGATCAATTGACTGAGCAAAAATGTGGTCTAAGACTTGAAACTTGACATGAGCAATCTTGAGGGTATATAATAATCCATGAAAGTCGTATGAGGCATTAAAAGTTCAATTATCCTTGTGCAATCTCAAACCCTAATTTCAGTCATCAATGTTTAAGAAGGTGTCTTGAGTTGATCAACCCTAGTGCAGTCTTGAACCAAATGAGATCTTGTGAGAAAATACTTGATAAATGAGAGGGAAAATTTTGGGGTACAACATCTGCCCCTGTTCGATCTTATTAAACCTGAAGAGTTAGATTGGCGGATCCGCCATTCGTGACTTGAAGGTGGAAGATGATTAAACACTAGAGTGCCCAGAAATTTGCACTCGAAGATGAATTGTGAATGGGCTTATAGATGCCATTTGGAGGAATGATAGAGATTTTCCAGAGATGGGCTTGTAGATTCCATCCAACGGTGAATGCTGACAAAAAATGGACTAAGTCTGAACTTGATTTCAACTGGAAAAGAATCGGAATAAATCTTTGGAGAAATTTATCTGAAACTAGCAGAAGTCTTATATGTTGTTTGACTGGGAAGAATCAAAATAAATCTTGGATCAATTTATCTGAACCAGAAGTGTTCCTTTGGAAAGTACCAGGATAAACCGTTGAGAGGTTTAAACTGAACCAAAAGAGGTTTTGAATATTCTTTAACTGGAGAGAATCAGAGTAGATCTTTGAGCGATTTATGTGAACCAGAGAAAGTGCCTACTAAGAAAGAATCAAAATAAATCATTGATAGATTTATCTGAACCCGCAGGGATCTGGAGAAGAATCAGAATAAATTGTTGAGAGATTTATCTGAACCAACGAAAATGTCTACTAGGAAAGAATCAGAATAAATCATTGAGAGATTTATCTGAACCAGCAGGGATCTGGAGAAGAATCAGAATAAATTGTTAAGAGATTTATCTGAACCAGAGAAGATGTCTGTGGGAAAGAACCAGAATAAACCGTTGAGAGGTTCAAACTGAACCGACAGGGATTTGGAGAAGAATCAGGACAAATCATTGAGAGATTTATCTGAACTAGAGAAAGTGTTTGCGAGAAAGAATCAGAATAAACCATTGAGAGATTTAAATTGAACCGGTAGGGATCTGGAGAAGAATCAGAATAAATCGTTGAAAGATTTATCTGAACCAGAGAAAGTGTCTGCGGGAAAGAATCAGAATAAACCGTTGAGAGATTTAAACTAAACCAGCAGGGGTCTGAAAGAAATATCTGTTATGTAGATGGTTGACCAGTCCTTTCTTGGGAATTGATCTGTAATTGACTTGTTGAAAATTTGACGATAATTTTCTGTTGATTGATCTTTCCTGAAAAGATGAAAGGTTAGTTGCATGTAATGTCATGATGTATGAAATGTATGGTATAAGATTGTTTCTCAAAATAAATGAGATCGCGATGTATGCATTTGCATTGTCAATGCTATGACGCATGAATGTAATGTATGGACACGTTAATCGTTATGTCGTAGTTTTGCTGGAGTCGGGGAAAATAAATCCCCGAGTACTGCTGGGAATAAGGAGTTTAAGTCTTCGTATTTTAAATTTGAAGTGTTGATGAGTTTCCATTTGTTAAAGAGATAAACTCTGGTGTAGAAGGGAAACACTGTGCATTGCTTGTGGACCTTGTGAAATCCTGCTGGGGAATCCTGAGAAACTGGGCGACTTTCACTGGGGAACCTTTGGAGCGGTAACCGGAAGTTTTGTTCCATCGGGGATATGAGAGCACTTGATACCATTAGGCTGCATACTGGAGATATAATAGAGATCCTAAAGTGGGATGTCCCTTTTTCCGCTCTTGCTGGAAAAAGTACCTGCGGGGGATTTTATGGAATAGTCTAAAGATATTATCCTATTTCTTAAAGCCATTAGTGACTGTTTTTCTATTTTCTGTTCCTCTTTTTTGTTCATTTGTAAACAGTAGTCATGTTCAAATGCATATGTTCAAAAATAATTATTGGACGTTTTCGCAAACAAAACACGGAAATAAAAGAAAAATAAATAGTTTTGCACTTTCAAAGGGATATCTTTGTATTAACTTGAATAAGTATTTTTGTACAATGAGACGAACATTCTAGTAAGAGAATATCATCGTAAAAAAAGGAAAATTAATACAAAGAAAAGATAGCTATGTGAAATAATCCCATGGGGTTCCCATTCTGCTATAGCCTTCATGTCTCTGAGCGTCTCATCCACTTGCTGCCTTGTTCGAAGTTGATTGGATTGATTAAACCCGTTTGAGTTTGTCAGTTGATGCTAAAGGTTATCTGTAAGGTGATCCAACGGGACATAGTCATACGCTTTAATTCGCTAACTTTTTCCTGGACCTCCTTTTTGGGTTTTCAGTCCACCGGGATATCCTTTTTTGCCCAAGCCGCCCTTTCGGTTTTTCAGCTTGCCGGATGTATAGATTTTTTTTTTGTTTTATCCCTAATTTTTGCCTGAACCTTTGTGGTTCAACGGGTTGCCCTAATTTTTTCCTAGGCTAGTCGACCTAGCGGATCTTTATTTATGCGTAGTATATTTTGACTATGCCCGTGTTTACAGGATGCGGAAGGTTGTCGCCATCCATAGTGGTTAAGATCATTGATCCACCAGAGAATATGCTTTTGATCATAAATGGTCTTTCGTATGTAGGAGTCCATTTTCCCCTGGGATCACCTTGTGGTAATATGATATGCTTGATTACCAAATCACCGACCTGATATACCTGACGTCTGACCTTCTTGTTAAAAGCTTTGATCACACGTTTTTGGTACATCTGACCATGACAGATAGCCGTAAGCCTCTTCTCATCAATCAAATTCAACTGGTCAAGTCGAGTTTGAATCCATTCATCTTCATTCAGCCCTACATCCTTTATGATTCTCAGAGAAGGTATTTGGACTTCAATTGGTAGAACAACTTCCATGCCGTATACCAAGGAGAAGGGAGTTACCCCTGTTGATGTGCGCGCCGTGGTACGGTAACCATGGAGAGTGAATAGTAACATCTCATGTCAGTCCTTGTATGTTACTGCCATTTTTTTATGATCTTCTTAGTGTTTTTATTAGCGGCTTCTATAGCGTCATTCATCTTCGTTCGGTAAGGGGAAGAATTATGGTGCTGGATCTTGAATTGCGCGCATAGTACGGTGATCATAGTATTATTGAGATTTGTACCTTGTCTGTGATGATTCTATCCGAGATACCGTACCGATAGATGATATTCTGTTTGATGAATTAGGCCATAATGTTCTTGGTAACAGAAGCGAAAGAAGTTGCCTCAACCCACTTCGTGAAGTAGTCAATGGCCACCAAGATGAAATAGTGTCCATTAAAAGTTGTAGGTTTGACTTCTCCAATCATATCGATGCCCCACATCGCGAATGGCCAGTGAGCTGTCAGGACGTTTAGAGGAACAGGAGGCACATGGACTTTGTCAGCATAGATCTGAAAGTTGTGACAGGTTCATGAATGCTGATGGCAATATGCTTCCATGGTAGACCAGTAGTACCCCGCCCGTAGGATCTTTTTAGCCATCGTGTTCCCACTAGAATGGGTTCCAAAAGTGCCTTCATGTAGATCAACCATGATCTTGTCTGCCTCAACCTTGTCTACACAACGAAGCAAAGTAGAGTCGTGGTTGCGCTTCTAGAGAATGCCATTACTGAGGAAGAACTTAGCAGAGAATCTTCTTCGGAACTTCTTATCATTGACTGAAGCTCCCTCTGGATACTCTTGGGCCTCTAGATACCTCTTAACTTTATGGAACCAAGGCTTGTCCGCTACTTCTTCAGTATCGATCTCGTGACAGTAAGATGGTTCATCCATCCGCTCAATGGTGACCTGGGGAGTCTCGTTACCTCACTTGAGTTTAAACATGGATGACATGGTGGCTAGCGCGTCCTCTAGTTGGAAAATGCTCAAAGGTAATTTCCTTAAAATGTGGGATTAATGTCAACACATGTTCTTTGTAGGGGATGAGATTAGGGTGCTTCGTGTCCCAATCTCCTTTGATTTGACTAATGACTAAGGTTGAATCTCCAAATACACTTAAGGACTTGATTCTCATATCTATGGCAACTTTGAGACCCATTAATACACGCTTCATATTCCGCCATATTATTGGTACAGTTGAAACAAAGTATTGTAGTGAAGGGAGTATGACATCCTTCAGGGGATATGACCACAACACCTATGCCATTGCCGAGTGCGTTGGAAGCTCTGTCAAAAACCAAGGTCCATCGGGATCCTTGTTCGGGTCTGTCATATGGTCTGAGTTTTTCACAATTGTTTACCATCATGATATCTTCATTTGGGAACTCGAATTTCATGGGCTGGTAGTCATCCACAGCCTGATGAGCAAGGTGAATGTCGTATTCAGTCAGGATCATCTGCCACCTTGCTATTCTTCCAGAGAGGGCAGGCTTCTCGAATATGTATTTAATTGGATCCATCTTGGATATCAATAAGGTAGTATGGGTCAACATATAATGTCTTAGCTGGCGAGCAGCTCATGCAAGAGCGCATCAAGTTTTCTCGAGCAGTGAATATCTTGTTTCATAGTCGGTAAACTTTTTGCTCAGGTAGTATATTGCATGCTCTTTTCGGCTAGACTCGTCATGCTTCCCCAACACACACCCCATTGAATTTTCCAAGACATTTAGATACATGATCAAAGGTCTTCCCTCGTCTGGCGACATCAAAACAAGAGGCTCTTGTAGGTACTCTTTGATCTTGTCGAAGGCAGCTTGGCATTCATCATTCCATTTGACTACTTGATCTTTCTTTGGTAATTTGAAGATTGGTTCACAAGTAGCGGTTAGGTGAGAAATGAATCTGGCGATGTAGTTTAGTCGTCCTAAGAATCCTCTGACTTCCTTCTCGGTGCGAGGAGCAGGCATTTCTTGTATTTCTTTTACCTTTGTAGGGTCCACTTCGATACCTTTACTGCTGGTGATGAAGCCTAGGAGTTTACCGGACCTCACTCCAAATGTGCATTTATTTGGGTTCAACCTTAGCTTGTATTTCTTTAGCCTTTCGAACAGTTTCTGCAAATGGTCAAGATGTTCCTCTTCAGTTTGAGATATGGCTATCATGTCATCCATGTAGACCTCTATTTCATGATGGATCATATCATGAAACAGAGCTACCATGGTGCGCTGATAAGTTGCCCCAGCGTTTTTCAGCCCGAATGGCATAACCTTGTAACAGAAAGTGCTCCACTGTGTGACGAAGGTCGTTTTCTCCATGTCCACAGGTGCCATTTTGATTTGATTATAGTCTGAGAAACCATCCATAAATGAGAACACTTTATGCTATGCGGTATTGTCAACCAGAATATCGATATGGGGAAGCGGGAAATCATCCTTAGGGCTTGCCCTATTCAAATCTCTATAATCCACACACATGTGTACTTTGTCGTCCTTTTTAGGCACTGGAACAACATTGGAGACCCACTGTGAATAGGAGGTGATGGCTAAGAATCCGGTGTTGAATTGTTTCATGACTTCAGTCTTGGTCTTCTCTAACATGTCTGGCCGCATGCGACAAACTTTCTGTTTTACCGGAGGGCAGTCTTCTTTTGTCGGAAGACGATGGACCACGATATCAGCATCAAGTCCTGACATGTCTTCGTATGACCAAGCAAAGAACTCAACATAGTCATGTAGTAACTAAGTTAAGTGCTTCTTGACACTAGGTTCCAGATTGGCTCCTACCTTGACTTCTTTCTTGTCCTCTTCGGTACCTAAGTTAACTGTGTCAACCAGTTCTTCGTGGGGATATATGGTCCTTTCTTCTTGTTGTAGTAACCTGGCTAGTTCCTCTGGCACTTCATAATCTTCCTCACCTCCGTCTTCAGCTTGGTAGATCGTATTTTCAATGTCACAATAGGCCATAGCAGAATCGTTACCCATGGGATCCTGAGTGGATGTGTGTGATACGGTGGGAGAACTGACTTGGAATTTTGCGTTTGTGTTCGCAAATGTTTCAGTTTAGCAAGAGTCGCCACCGACTTTTTATTTTATCCTAAGGAAAGGTCAAAAAGCACAGGAAAGACCTTTGAGATGTTTTCTTGGGTTCGGGGAGTAGATTATAGAAAGGGAAGGTATTAGCACCCTTTCTATCCATGGTTATCCATGGGCTCTTAGTTACTTGCTTAGATCACTTGCTTTACTTTTCAATTGTTTGAAATGGTGCTCTTCAGTTGTTTGAAATGGTGCTTTGTGTGTGATTTTGAAAGATGTTTTGAAAAGAGGCCATCGTTGTGGCGACCTTTGTAATGATTCTTGTTTGAATGTATACAAAGGTGTTTTTGTCTTTTGAAAAGTTTTCAATGTTCGAAAGTAGGGTTTTGAAATTTGTGTTGTGAAGTGTATTTTGAAGATAGCAAGGATGTTTTTGCAAGTTTTGATCAAGTAACTAAGAGTTGTCTACCCTATTTTACTCAAAGATCTTTCTTATGTTTTTAACCCTTTTAACAGTGTTGTTTCACCATTGTATTTGGTTGGTGAACAACCTTGTGTTAGGATGTTAAACGGGACAGGCGCGGGTCATCGTATAGACCATGATAGCAATGGTGTCAAGTATTTTTGGCAATTTTCTTGAGGGACTTGATCATTTTGTTTAGGCAACTCAGATAGAGTCATCGAGGGACTATGATCTTTTGTTTTGTTTTTGTTTTGCCAAAGTACTTTGACATGCATACCATGGCCCATTTTTGAAGGTAACAAGTGGAGTGAAACCCTAGGGGTGCAAGTGTGTATTGTGTTTGTTTTCATGTATTGTTATCTTGGACTAGGTCAAAATAATTGTTGATTTTTATTTTGCATACAAACCCTAGGTCTAATCATGGCATAATTGAAAGCATTTAAAGGTGCGAGAATTTAAATTCTACACTATTACAACATGATATAGGGAGAGGGGTACAAATTTGAATTGGGATTATTTTGCAAGAAATTAAATTCTAAATTATTACAACCAAATCGAATGTACAAGGCATAATATTTAAATGTACAATATTTAAATAAAATTCAATAAATAAATATTAAATAAAATGCATTTATGCAAAAAAGATTTTTATGTATGCAAAAAGTATTTTTTTAATGTGAAATGTAAATAAGTAAAAAGTCAATTTCAATTATTTTAATATTTAGGGCAAAAACCTTAATTTCTTAAATAAATGGTATTATTTATTATTTATATACAATAATGTATCAATTTGCACAAACATATAAGTATATTAAAAAAAATGGTATTTTTAGTATAAAATATTAATAAAAATAAAAATGTATTATTTTTGTGTTTTTTTTCTTTTATTCTAAGTATTTAATAAAATAAAGTATATATATATATATATATATATATATATATATATATATATATATATATATATATATATATATATATATATATATATATATATATATATATATATATATATATATATATATATATATATATATATATATATATATATATATATATATATATATATATATATATATATATATATATATATATATATATATATATATATATATATATATATATATATATATATATATATATATATATATATATATATATATATATATATATATATATATATATATATATATATATATATATATTTAAATGTATAAAAATAAAATAAATTAATTAAGTATTATTTGTATTATTTTTAAGTTTTAACAAAAGAAAATAAGATATTTAACATGTTTACATTAGGAAAAAATTAGAATAAAAATACCTAATAAATGAAAAAAAAAATATGAAAATATTTTTGGGATATTTTTTATGTTTGCAAATAAAATATTAAAGTCAGAGAAAAAATAAAAATGCAAAAATAATGAAAATACAAAGCAATGGGCCAAGGGGGTGTGAACTGAAAATGTATGTGTGAGAAGCAAAAGCAAACAGGCCCAACCCAAGAAACTTCATCTTCTTCCTCAGTTCAAACAAAAACGCGCGTTCTGTACATCAAATGCTATTTCCTGATTCCTTGCTTTTTTGACAAACTCATAACATGAAACTTGTAGAGCATCAAACAACGAATCCAACCATATAAAAAACTTAAGCTAACTCTCAAAGACCAGAGAGAATTTCTCTGGCCCTAATTCTTAACCTAGTTTTTTCAGAAAGTTCATGAACAAAATTCTCCTAGCACGATTAATATAAATGAAAACTAAGCATATGTATGGTTTCAGGGCTATGAGTACAACATCTTTCATTCACAAACCTAAGTCTAACTATTCCTAAATAGAGAGATAGAAGTTCATGAAATACCTGTTTCAGTTGACTTCGAGATGGACAATGTAGCAACTTCCAAGGGTGCTTGAGGTTCTTTTGAGCTTGCCTGATGTCCAATGAAGCTTTCCCAATGCTTAGTTTGTTTTGAAACAGCTTGAATCGTGCTACAGAACTCAACCTGCAAAGCTTTGAAACAAAAATGGCAATGTGTATTAATGGTGTTACAGCTAGCAATGGAGGTCTGGAATAGTTCAGGTATGTTGGTTGGAAGGTGTTTGAAGTATCTTTGGGCAAAACGCACGATGGAATTTGATGATGGCTTGCAAAATGCAGAACTGGCCCTGTTTTGCAAGAAAATGGGGAATTTGTGCACAGTGGGTTTTTAGAGATTCAGGACTCGTGTTTCTGGCTTGTTAGGGTGTATCAAACTTGTTTGAAAACTTTGTCTTGGTTGGTTTTATCAGATGTGAGAGATGCCTTGTGTTTTGCAAGTTTTCTTTTTTCTTGAAGCAAAAGGGTGGAAGTGAGGTTATAGACTTGTATAGGCCATCCTACCACCCTGCACACAACCCTCTTGGCCCATCTAATTAGTGGATTTTGTTTGCAGCATGAGATCTGGTTCAATGCTCTAGGATGTTGTGTTGACATAAAGCAAAGTTCAAGCAAAAATGGCATTGTTACTTTTTCCATTTAAGGCTTAATCTAGTGTACAATACCCTAATGATCAAGACAATGGCTTGGCTCAATGGATATGCATTAAATTATGGAGTACAAACTGGTTTAGAGGCCTGTAATTATGAACCAAGCTATCTAGATCAGATTTGGCAAGTGGTATGAACATGCATTGGCCATGGATCAAAGTGAGTTTTTTCCAACTTCAAGCATTCGATTCTCCCTAACCACAAAGGTGTTTGAGGAGTTCTTGGACAATTTGGAAAGCTTGCAACATTTAATATAATCCATCTTTGAAATGCAAATTGAAACTCCAAGTGGAACTATGTGAAAAATGGCCATGAAGATGGGTCAAAATCCTGCCTAAACTAGGGCAACATTTTTCTAAGTTAAAAGTTTTAGGTACCCTTGTTCCAAAAATCATAACTTGAGATACAAGATTCTTTTGAGAAAACTTTATGAATAAAAGTTGTAGACTTTGTGATAGACTACAACTTTCATGTTGTAAGTTTTGTTTGAATCCATTTGCATCTTGGTGAAAAAATGGGACAAAGTTAGGAAAAAATAAGAAAATTTCATAACTTAGAAAAATTCTAAGTTATGAAAATTTTCCATTTTAAACCCTAATTTGCATTTTTGGGTTTCTTGATGAACAAATTTTCATAATTTGACATGTCTTGATGAAAAATGACCCTTGGCACTTGATTTTGACCAAAAAGTCAAAGTTTGACTTTTCAGTATACAGTAAAATTTGATCAGTTGACTGGAAAATTCATCTGTCAATCCTATGCATTTGAGATCTTTTGAACTTGTTGAATGGGTCAAGATAATTTCATTGAGTCTTTGAGTCCATGGTTGAGCTTGATTTGCCATTGGTTAGGTCAAACAGTCAAAAAATGCCTTTGTACAGTCAAAACCCTAAAAATGACCATTTTGCCCTTTTGATGATCTGATCAAATTTCTTGTGGAATTGTGATCCAAACTTGATCAAATGGTTCATATGAGTTCATAATGTTGATGTGAATCAAATTTCATGAGGTTTGACTGTCAATTGGCCACAGTTGACTTTTTCCCCAATACAGTTGATTTCTAGGTCAACTGTCCAATTGACTGGGCAAAAATTTGGATCAAGGCTTGAAACTTGGTATGGACAAACTTGTGAGTCCATTATGAAGTATGAAAGTCACTTTGGGCATTGTAGGTCAAAACATCACTGTGCAAACTCAAACCCTAATTTAGGTCAACAGTGCAATGAGGTGTCTTGAGCAGAGCAAACCCTAGCTTGATCTTAAATTCCAAGAGTCTTGTGATGAGAAATGTTGATGAAATGAGAGGGAAAATTTTGGGGTACAACAGTTGCCCCTGTTCAATCTTCTTGAACCTGAAGAGTTAGATTGGCAAGTTTGCCTTTCGCGACTCGAAGGTAAAAGAGGATTGGACACTAGAGTGCCCATAAATTTACACTCGTCAAAATACAGCTGAGGAAATGGGATTAAAGATGCCATTTGGAGATGGTAGAATCTTGCCGGAGATGGGCTTAAAGATGCCATCCGAGAATGTATGTTGAACTGTAATGTTGTAGGTCGGAAGAATGAGCATCAAGATGGTATCCGTGTCTGGAATGCATTTGAACTGTATCTGGAGACTGAGTCTGCATGAGCAAAGGAATGGCGTCCGTGTCTGGGGTGCATCCGAGCTGTAACTGTATTTGAACTTTGAATGAATATCAGAATGACTGTCGTGTCTGGAGTGTATCTGTATTGTATCTGAATTCTGAATGAGCGACAGAGAAATATCTGTGTATGGAGCATCTCTGGGCTGGGGATAAATTCCGAATGAGTGACAAAATGGCAACCATGTCTGGAGCGTATCTGGATTGTATCTGAAATTGAGATCTGTATGAGTAGCAGAATAACTTCCGTGTCTGGAGTGTATCTGGAACTGTAACTGGGATCTGAATAAGTGACAGGATGACTTCTGTGGCGACTGCACTGGGAAGAATCAAACTGCTGGTGTAAAGGCCAGAATGGCATCCGTGTCTGGAGCGTATCTGAACTTGTGGTTGATAGTTGAATCTGAATGAGAGATAGAATGGCTTCCTTGTTTGGAGCGTATCTAGTCTGTATCGGATTGCTGAAGTCTGAATGACTAGTAGAATGACCGTCGTGTCTGGGGCGTATATGTACTGTATTTTGACTTGAAATTGTGAATGAGTAATAGAATGACCGCCGTGTCTGGGGTGTATCCATATTGTATCTGAATAATTGTTATCGACAGCCTTTTATTCTTATCCTGAAAAGGGTAAAATGTTAGCTAAAACCCAAAGTTATGTTGCATGATATGTATGATGCAATGAATTGCGTTTCATCAATGTTTATGATATATGAATGTAATGGATGCGCATGTAAACTGAGTAGCTGTCTCGCCGAGGAAAATAAATCCTCGATAACTAGAGATAAAGAAATCTTTGACTGCTGTCGGGGAAAGTAAATCCTTGACCGATGCTAGAGATTTCAAAAATCTTTGAATATTGAAGATGAGAAATCCTTGCTGACTGCTTGGGGATTAAAGATATCTGATTGTTGAGAAGGAGAAATCCTTAGACCACTGCTGGAGATTGAAAATCCTCGGCGATTTATGGGGAGTTAAAACCTAGGAGGCTTCTGCTTGGGGAAATGAGACCGAGAATCTTCGATCTTGCTGGGAGATAACTCTGTGGGGGAAATGTTCATTATTCTGGCTCCATTGGGGAAATGATTTTCAGGGTTTTCGGATTCCACTGGGGATCTTGAAGCTTAACTCTGATGGGAATTATACTCCAAACTTTAGCTTTGTTGAGGATCTGAATGATGTATCGTAGGGGATTTCTTCTGAAATGTCACAAAGATATCTTCCTACACCTTCAACCTATCAGTAATTATCCTTTTTCAATTTCATTTTATTTGTAAGCAGTGATTATATTCAAATGCATATGCCCATTTAACAAAACATTGGACGTTTTCAAACAAAACATAAGTGTAAAAAGAAAAGAAAGGCAAGAAAATTTCTGCACTTTGACATATCTTTGTATTAACTTTCGTGAGTATCTTTGTACAAAGGAGACAGACATCCTAGTAAGAGAATGTTGTCGTAAAAATTGAAAAATTTTATACAAAATAAAGATGGCTATGTGTAATAATTCCATGGGATTCCCATTCTGCTATAGCCTTTACAACTCTGAATATCTTGTCCATTCGCTGCTTCGTCCGCCCATGACTGGATTAATCAGAAGCTTGGAGCTTGTTGGTGAAGGGATTGTTCTTAAAGTGATCCGACGAGGCATAGCCATACGCTTTAATTCCCTAAATTTTGCCTGGACCGCCCTTTCGGGTTTTCGATCCACCGGGAAACCCTTTTTTGCCCAAGTCGCCCTTTCGGGTTTTCAACTTGCCGGGTGTACAAATTTTTTTGTTTTATCCTTAATTTTTGCCTGAACCACCCTTTCGGGTTTTCGATTCACCAAGATGCCCATTTTTGCCCAAGTCGCCCTTTCGGGTTTTCAACTTGTCGGGTCGTTTTATGCGTAGTATCTTTTGACTATGTCTGCGTTCGCAGGGTGCGGCAAGTCGTCACCGTCCATGGTGGTCAGAATCATTGCCCCACCAGAAAAGATGCTCTTGATCACAAATGGTCCTTCGTAAGTAGGAGTCCACTTTCCCCTGGGATCACTTTGCAGTAAGATGATCCGCTTGATTACAAGATCTCCGACTTGATATACTTGACGTCTGACTTTCTTGTTGAAAGCCTTGATCATCCATTTTTGATACGTCTGACCATGACAAACAGCAGTAATTCGCTTCTCGTCGATCAGATTAAGTTGGTCAAGCCGGGTCTGAATCCAATCGTCTTCACTCAAACCGGCATCCTTCATAATCCTCAGGGAAGGAATCTGAACTTCCATAGTCAAAACAACTTCCATGCCATACACCAAAGAAAATAGGGTTGCCCCTGTTGAAGTACGTGCCGTGGTACGATATTCATGCAGAGCAAACGGTAACATCTCATGCCATTCCTTGTAGGTGACTGTCATTTTTTGGATGATCTTCTTGATATTTTTGTTCGCAGCTTCAACAACACCGTTCATCTTCGGCCGATAGGGTGATGAATTGTGATGATAAATCTTGAACTGTTTGCATAGAGCGGTGATCATGGTGTTGTTCAAATTTGTACTGTTGTCTGTGATGATCCTGTCGGAGATACCATACCGGCATATGAGATTCTGTTTGATGAAGCGGGCAACCACATTCTTTGTAACTAAGGCATAAGAAGCTGCCTCAACCCACTTGGTGAAATAATCAATAGCGACCAAGATGAAGCGATGTCCATTGGATTCCGTAGGCTTGATCTCTCCAATCATGTCGATGCCCCACATTGTGAATGGCCAAGGAGCTGTCAAAACATTGAGAGGAACAGGAAGAATATGTACCTTGTCGGCGTAGACTTGGCATTTGTGGAAAGTACGGGAATATTGATGACAATCAGCTTCCATAGTAGACCAGTAGTATCCTTCCCTTAGAATCTTCTTAGCCATCATATGTCCGCTCAAATGGGTACCAAATGTGCCACTGTGTATCTCAGTCATGATCAAATCTGCTTCAGCTTTGTCCACACAACGAAGTAGAACACAATCATGGATGCGCTTATAAAGGATGCCATTGCTTAGGAAGAACTTGGCGGAAAATCTCCTTAAGAACTTTTTGTCATTTACGGAAGCTCCTTCAGGATATTCTCTAGTCTGGAGATACCTTTTGATTTCATGAAACCAGGGTTGTTCCACTACTTCTTCGGTATTAATCTCATGACAGTGCGCAGGTTCGTCCATTCGCTCGATGGTAATTTAGGGAGTCTAGTTATCCCAGTTGAGTTTAAACATGGAAGACATTGTAGCCAGAGCATCTGCTAGCTGATTTTCTTCTCGCGGGAAATGCTCGAAGGTAATCTGCTCGAAATGAGGCAACAATGTCAAGACATGTTCTTTGTATGGGATAAGATTAGGATGTTTAGTGTCCCAATCTCCTTTGACTTGACTGATAACCAAAGCCGAGTCCCCAAATACGACCAAAGATTTGATTCCCAAGTCTATAGAAGCCTTGAGACCAAAGATGCAAGCTTCATATTCGGCCATGTTGTTGGTACAGCTGAAGCAAAGTTGGGCAGTGAAGGGTGTATGGCAACCTTCCAGAGAAATGAGTATCGCACAGATGCCGTTGCCAAGTGCATTTGAAGCACTATCAAAGTACAGGGTCCATCGGGATCCTTGTTCAGGTCCGTCATACGGTCTGCTAACTTCGATGTTGTCCAATGTCATGATGTCTTCGTCAGGGAAGTCAAATCTCATAGATTGGTAATCTTCGACGGCTTGATGAGCTAGATGGTCCGCTAGTACACTCCCTTTTATAGCTTTTTGGGTAGTATACTGGATATCATACTCTGTCAGGATCATTTTCCATCTAGCGATTCTTCCAGATAAAGCAGGCTTCTCGAAGATGTACTTAATCGGATCCATTTTAGAAATCAACAAAGTGGTATGAGTCAACATATACTGCCTTAGCCGGAGAACAGCCCACACCAAAGCGCAACAAGTTTTCTCGAGCAGTGAGTAGCGGGTATCACAGTCGGTAAACTTTTTGCTAAGGTAATAAATGGCATGCTCTTTTCGACCAGACTCATCATGTTGGCCCAGTACGCACCCCATTGAGTTATCCAAAACAGTCAGATACATGATTAACGGCCTTCCTTCGACGGGCGACATCAGAATAGGAGGTTCTAGTAAATACTCCTTGATCTTATCAAAAGAAACTTGATAATCATTGTTCCATTCAACTACCTGATCTTTCTTCAATAGTTTAAAAATTGGCTCACAGGTAGATGTCAGGTGAGAGATGAACCTCGCAATATAGTTCAAGCATCCCAAGAATCCTCTAACCTCCTTTTCAGTACGGGGGGCAGGTATTTCTTGTATAGCCTTTACTTTAGCTGGATCAACCTCAATGCCTTTGTTACTGACAATAAATCCCAAAAGTTTACCAGACCTAACTCCAAAGGTACACTTGCTTGGGTTCAGTCTGAGCTTATACTCCTTTAACTTGGCAAACAGCTTTTGCAAGTGCTCAAGGTGTTCTTCTTCTGTCTGTGATCGAGCTATCATGTCGTCTATGTAAACTTCGATCTCATGATGTATCATATCATGAAACAAAGCTACCATGGCGCGTTGATAGGTTTCCCATGCGTTCTTCAGTCCAAACTGCATCACTTTGTAACAGAAGGTACCCCATTGCGTGATAAAAGTAGTTTTCTCCATGTCCTCGGGGGCCATTTTGATCTGGTTATAGCCCGAGAATCCGTCCATGAAAGAAAATACTTTGTGCTGAGTTGTATTGTCAACCAAAATGTCTATATGTGGCAGTGGAAAATCATCTTTATGGCTAGCCCTGTTCAAATCCCGATAGTCCACATACATTCTGACTTTGCCGTCCTTCTTAGGTACGGGCACAATGTTAGCAACCCATTGTGGATAGGAAGTAACAGCCAGAAAGCCAGCGTTGAATTGCTTCATAACCTCAACCTTAATCTTCTCAGACATGTCAGGCCTCATTCGGCGGATCTTTTTCTTGATCGGTGGACAGTTTTCTCTTGTAGGGAGACGGTGAACCACGATATCTGTGTCTAATCCTGGCATGTCTTCATAAGACCAGGCGAAGATTTCAACATATTCATTCAACAACTGCACTAAGAGCTCCTTGAAATTTGGTTCTAGGTTGGCACCCACTTTTACTTCTTTCCTGTCTTCCTCTGTCCCCAAGTTGATGGTTTCTAGCAACTCTTCATGAGGCAGAATAGCCCTCTCTTCTTATTGTAAAAGTCTGGCTAACTCTCCCGGCACTTCACAATATTTGTCAACTTCGTACTCAGTGTGATTGACCAAATCTTCAGAGTTATCGAAGGCTAAAGCAGAATAGTCACCCATGGAATCTGGAGTGGATGGGTACCTGCATTTGTGAGTGTTGGTGTGTGTAAGGGATAACCATCCTTAAACAAACAAAATGCAAAAGGAAAGAAAACGAACACAACAGTTTATAGATGAAAAACGTCCCATGATTCATTAAAACATGGCATATGATAATGAATAAAATCAAGCCCTTACAAATGGACCTACATGCCCCGGGCAAGGCATGAGGTGAAAATAGTGTGCGAATTGTTTAGTTATTACAGACCATAAATGGGAAATTGTTCAAAGATAAAATTACTTGTTGATAAAGGTGATGGGAATAAAATCCTTTGCTTCCCAGTTGCTCGAACCCTCTCCGACGGTCGGAAAGATCCAATCTTCAAAGTGGCTCTCTTCATCTTCATCTTCTACAGCATTGATTCCATGGTGTGAGATCTTGACGGGTGATCTTCCAACCTTGGAGCGACGCATAGCCTTTTGTCCTGCAGCCGTAAACCCTAACCCAAACTTGTTTGTCTTATGGGGAAAATCAGGCAATTGTCCCCACACTGTGCTCTTCCCTTCTTTAACTACAACCTCTGCGTCCTTGAGAGATGCCATCCTAGATACATGCTTGGGAACGACAAGCACCTCAACCATTGTCTTCGCAACTGCTACTTCAGGGGAAACTTCCTCAAAATGTTGGAAAGGCGTTTCGATGAACTCGCCATCCAACTCCACATAGCGGAAGGAATTGAGATGACTTATCATGTACTCTTCCTCACCGTGCACTGTTATAATCTTACCCTTAACAGGATATTTCAGCATTTGGTGCAAAGAGGAGGTAACTGCCCCGGCATAATGGATCCACGGTCTTCCTAACAAACATGAATATGACGGACGGATGTCCATCACGTAAAAGGTGGAGTTGAAAACCTATGTTCCTACTTTGATAGGAATATCAACCTCTCCATGAACCATTATTTTGGAACCATCAAAAGCCCTAACAACAATGTTGCTAGGTTTGAGGGTCAATCCTTCGCAGTCCAAACGGTCTAAGGCTTTCTTCGGCAGCACATTCAAGGAAGAACAAGTATCAACTAAGACATGGGCGAGAGTGGTTCCCCGGCATTCAACTGAGACATGTAACGCGTCGTTGTGTTTCCTTCCTTTGGGAGTTAAGTCAGCATCGGAAAAGCCAAGGCCATTATCAGCAGTAAGACTGGCCACACATTCCTGAAAATGGTCAGCCGAAGTCTCCTGGGGTACATGTGCCGCCTTCAAGAACTTGATTAGGGCTTTAGCATGGGCTTCAGAACAGAGCAGAAGAGCCAACATTGAAATTTTAGAAGGGGTATGCCCTAACTGTTCCATAACGTCGTAGTCACTTTTTCTGATTATTTTCCAGATTTCATCCATTTCTTTCTGAGTGGTTTCGGGGATAACCACAGCATGAGCCTTCGTCCTGAAAGGCACTTCTAGTATCCCCTTACCCTTATCGGTAGTATCAGCAGATGGTCTTACTTCAGGAGTATCCAATTCATAAATCATTGGGCCTTGCACAGATGGTCCAACAGGTACAGAAGCTTTCAAGGGTCCAAAAACTGCTCGAGGGGGAGCAATCTCCGGAGAAAAGATCCGGCCGCTGCGGGTTATCTTGCTTGTACCCGTAATGTTCCCTATATCAGGGTTTTCTTCCTCAGAATTCTCTTGGACTGCTTCGATTTGTTTGATACCATGTGTTGCACCCCAAAATTTTCCCTCTCATGTTTTCCAAAGTCTTCCCCCTGCCTGGTTGATCACAAACTCTTGCCTAAGGAAAAATAAGATTTTTGAGTGGTACTTCAAATACCTTTCGATTGGCATTCTGAAGGAGTATTTCGATTGGCATTCTGAAGGAGTATTTCGATTGACATTATGGACAAGCATTCGATTGGAATTATGTCAAGGCAATGTCGACAGGCATGTCAACCATGTCCTTCATTTGGCATGAACAACACCTTTTGATTGGTCTGTTAGCAGAGCATTTCGATTGGAATCCTTCGATTGATATTTGGGCCAGGCCCATTCAAAGGGTACGCAGGGAGTCCATTCGAAAGAGGAAAATCAGGACTAATCGAAGAGCATGGCCTGAAAGCACTCGAAATCCAAGCGTCCAGGTTCATTCAAGGGACACGAATGTTTCAAAAAAGGAAATGATTTAATGTGTTTGATTTTTGTCCAGAGCGTTAAAGGCCTATTTTAATGGTTGTCCCTTGCCATTTTCGTGCACTCCCATACTATTATAAATAGGAGGCCAGTGACACATTACAGGACAAAAACAAAAAAAAAAATTACACAAAAAAAATTACACGAAAAATCACACGAAAATCATAGAACGAAAATTATACACACTTCTTCAAAAAATCTGTAGGAGAACAAAACATTGGAGAGACGCTGCCCAGAATTTTCCAAGCCAAAGCAGTCCCTCAGATCGAAGGTGCCTACGCCCATAAGCCCTCAAATAAAAAGTGCCTACATCCAGGAAGTGCCCAGATCAGAAGTGCCTGCGCCCAGAAGTGCCCAGATCGAAAGTGTCTGCGCCCAGAAATCCCAGATTGAAAGTGCTCCCATCCAGCCAGTGCCCAAATTGAAGACTCAATCTGCAGGTAAGAAAGGGTAAATTGTCCAACCTTACATTTGCGTAAACGCATTATTACTTGTTGTTACCTTTTACCTGCCATCTTAGACAGGATCGAAAGGCCTGGGTTTGGCACCCAGGTCACATTTCTCGTGTGCTAACATTTGCTGCAGATTTAGCCTGAAGAGACCCCAACAAGTGCAGGATCGAAGGGCCTGGGATTCAATACCCAGGCCCTGCATTTTTGTTTCGCTCATATACTTTTGCAGGTATAACATCCAAGATCGAAGGAGAGCCCTTCTCTGGATCGAACCCATTAGCGTGCTGGATCGAAAGAGGCATCTCATCCCTGGATCGAAAGCCATGACCTCCATGATCGAAGGGCAATCCTCTTCCCTGGATCGAAGGCTACTCACGCCTTACTGTCTGGCCCAATCGAAAGGACCAGGACCCTCTCTGGACCGAAGCAGTCCATTCCCTCCCTGGGTCAAAACTCTTTTTTTCCCTGGATCGAAGGATCCCTCCTGCACTTTATTTTTTTGTTTTTATTCTCATAGACTTCTTTTTATCTTTTAATTAACATTAAAATAAAAAAAATCACAAAAAAAAACATTAGGGTAGTTTTTTATTCAAATTAATTTTGTAAATAAATTAATTAATTATTTTAACTTCATTTTATCAATTTAAAATAAACTAGGCTTAGGAGTATTTAATTCAAATATCTTCTTAATCAAAAACAACAAAAAGAGTTTTTATTCTTAGGATATTTTTTTTAGATTCACGCGCGTTTATTTTATTGGGATGTAATAGCTTAAACTAAGATCTTCTTTTACTTTACTGTTTTTATTTCCCCCAATATTTTTGGACATGTAAATAATCCCCCTCCCCGAAAGTCTTGTAATAGTGTAGGATTTACAATTCCCGCACTTTAAATTCATGTACATATATTAACTGCTTAGATGTATGCTAACTAGGATTGTATGACAAGATTAACTCTTAAACTTAAAAATCAACAATAGCTCACCATGACATGCAAGAGTAAAATAACTGAAAATTGACACACTTGCACATGCCACTCTTAGGGTACACCTCACTTGGTTGCCTCGAACGTGGTCATCAAGTATAAGGTGTCTTAGAGGTTGCCCTTCTGTCTAAATATCAAGTTGCCTCGAAACAGTTGCCTCGGATACAAAGGATCTAGGACATTAGGGTTACTTCTAAGATGTCCTACCATTGCTTTGGTGACCTCATGTCCCTAATAATCGAATTGACCCGAATACCTCCAACGACGGTGCTACCTACTTCTCAATAGTGGGATAGCACTATCTAAAGGACTCTTACACAGCCTAATTCCTTAGAGTAGGTAGATTCTCATGGGTACTTGCTCTTTCTCAAAACAAACAAAAAAATATTTTCACACCTACACTTTCAAAAGGTTTTCGAACAAATTTTTCATACACTCTTGAGGACAGATACAAGAGTTACTTAGAAATTTTTCAAACGAAACTTTTTCAAAACCCACACACACTTGAAAAGCAAACAAATTTTTGAAAACATAAGAGCAAGTACCTAAGAGCCCGTGGATAACCATGGATAAAAAGGGTGCTAATACCTTCCCTTTCTATAAATCTACCTCCCGAACTGAGAAACATTCTCAAAGAAGGAATTTTGTTATGCTTTTGTCCTTTCCATGTTGGAGAACATAAAAGACGGTGGCGACTCTTGCTTACCGCGACATTTCGCGAACCAGCTTAAAAAACAGTTAGTTCTATTTCCACCGATCACAGAACCGGCGACTCTGCTGGGGAAAATAAAAGTGAGGTGTACCTTAGGAATAGTTCATCATCATGTTTTCAATTGCTTGCTCTAAAATTGTGGGCCTGTCTTGGGAGTTTCATAGATCCTAACCCGGATCTGGGGGATACCTCTTAGAAAGTAGCAACAAACTGTGAGGGAACTGTGCGGGGTATACCGACACGGTTGAAGCAGTTTGCTACGTTGATGTGGCACTTTGGTGAGTACCGGTAACCCTTGAGTCAAGTCAAGGAGAGTACGGGGCCACCGCGTGGTGTCGTGAAACATCGACTGACCTTAGGAACCTTACTTGACCATCCTGGCCTCTTTAGGGGTAGTGAGATGACCGACTTTGGTGCAGTTCGAAGTTGGTAGATACTCGATACTACACTCATTGAGGGTTGTTTTCTTGGAATATTTTGATCGCCAGTTCAGTGGCTAAATCGAAACAATTAACATAGAAAACAACCCAATGATATTGAGCTCCTTAGAACCCGGTTACTTTTGATAGGACAGGTTTGAAACCACCAACTTCAAGAGGATAGTACCTAAACTTCATGCTGGCCTAAACTCTAAGGGTTGTCTTGTGTGATTTGTGTGCCTTCAAACTTGAACTACTTGCATGCTTGTTATCTAACACATGAGTTTCTTGCAGGGTTTGTTTACAGTCCTTAATCTGGGCTTATAACAGGGTTTACTTACGTCACTCCACGCATAGCATAACATCATACCATCATACCATTGCATACATCCTACATAAGGACTAATCCATTTCAAGGATCTTAAGGGTTTGTGATGCAGGTCATGATGAACCAAATGTGTAGCAAGGGGAAAAGGGGATTTATTTTCCTCTAGCCAAGGTTGATAACTTGAGTCAGGGGCTATGACCCACTCGATATGGTGAGCCTTGACTCTTGAAGAAGGACTCTCATCAACATGAAGCCCCTTCCATCAAGCTACAAAATTCAAGTTCTAACAATTTTCTTGTTTACCCCGCGAGATCCTTGAAAACATTGCATGCATACATACATATCATTGCATTACATGTACTCCTTTGACAGGTCACTTACCATCTTCGCTGTTTATTTCAGCAATGGCTTCCCAACAAGGCAACCAGGATCTTCATGCTCAAGAGACTCGGTTCAGGGAGATCCTCCTAAATCTATCCAAGGGGCAGGAAGAGCTGAGAACACTCCTCATGGGGACTTTGGTCAGGAACAGTCCAGAAGACGATAAAGATGAACGGCTGAAACGTCTGCAAGCTGAGGTAGATACAATGAGAACCCAGATGCTGGGGCAGATGGCTCTCATTCAAGACTTAGCTCAAAGACAAGAAGAGCTCAGGGTTCTCGTCAACCAACTGCTTCGAGATAACCAACTGGGGCAAACATCTAAGGTTGAAGATCAAGTCATCATTCAACCACCTTTGGGGCAAGAAGACAAGGGAAAAGCTCCTCAGCTTGCTTCAGGGTCACAAGCCCAGCATCAACCTCACCAAAAGCAACGGGTTGACCGAAGGAAATTTACCAAGCTCAACATGCCGATGTCTCAAGCTTTACAACACCTGTTAAGATTGAATCTGGTGACATTAAGGGACCCTCCTAAGAATCCCAACACAGCCTCCCCAAGGTACAATCCTGATGCAAGATGTGCATACCATTCTGACAGTCCTGGACATGACACCGACGACTGTCGGACTTTGAAGAACAAAATTCAAGACCTGATTGATGAGGGAGCAGTGGAATTCACCCCAGATGGTCAGGTCGAGTTCTTCTACTATCCTTGCGAGATTCACCATTTGAAGTGACAAGTCCTGAGACTAGAAGACTTTTTGTTCATTCGAATGTTCAAGTTGTATTTTCTTTGTTTATACAAACAATTATTGTCATAGCAAACTTTATTACTTTATCAATGCATCGCATATGTTTGTTTTGAATCAATATGTTCGCATTCGCTATATTCAAAATTGCTTTCATTTTTTGTGATGTTCAACGCTCGATTAATAATTCTAAGCCTCTTGAGGGAGGATGACGAAAACGATACCACAATCTACAATATGCTTTTGAACAGACCCCGCTGATGAGGTACATGCATTGTTTCAATTCCTAAACAGTGGAGTTATAAGGAAGATAATCCCTCGTCAACCCCTTCGAGCCAAAGAAGTAGGAGTTTTTCTTTTCACAAAAAAATTAAAACCCTTAATCATAACCTGGGGCAGGGTAGTCTTCTAAGTTGATCCAAGTGCACAATGAATGGCACCAAAGGAGTCCTTCCACAACAAAAGACGATGATGGTTCTGAATAATCATAAAGACAGGAAGTCATTATCTCTCCAAATAAAAGCCCATTAAGTCAAAACCTATGATGGAGACTTACAAAACTGGGGCATCCCGCTGACTGTAATCACAAAAGAAACAGTTCAGGCAAAAAAAAAAGGGATAACGAAATCAAAAAAAAAGAAAGAGGCCTTACAAACCCTCGACAAAAGGAAATGACTGCCTATTCAAAATAAACTGTCAACATCCGAACCATCACCAGAATATCAGGACAAAGACTCAAACAAGGTCTAATGCATGATCAGATGAGTTTAGGTTTGAAGAACATCACGAAGAACGGGTGGGTACAAATAAAATTTGAGCCTTTATCCTTTGTTTCTTAAACCGTGAACCAGGCCATGCTACAACCCTTAAAAGTCCTAGCTGAAGCATGGGTTAGTTCGAAAGCATACTGTTACAAAGGTATCCTGACTCCTTAAGGCTTGCGGTAAAATAACGAGTTGACATCACAATTTACAAAAAATTCACTTGTTTTTACTGAAAAACTGCGTTTTCAAAAACTTCAAGACAGACATAAGCTTTGCATTTTTAACATAACTTTGTTTGCATATGACTTTTTGTTCGAACAGCAAAGAAATTTGCACGAAGAATATCTAGTGAACAAAAGCACTTCCAACCAAGGGGGCATGGCATGATCGTTGTCCATCATCTGGGGCAGTCAGGTCAATATTCAAAGAATCTCTCAAATGCCAAATACCAGGGGAAAATCTCCGCCTGAGTCACTTGGGGCATTGGACATGAATTCCAGCTACGAATCTTGCACGATCAAACGAAGATCTTCTGGTGGTATGGTAACACTGCACCACTGACAGGGGCACCTCCCTGCATCCTGAGAGCATGGACATAGTCAAAAAAATACTACGCGCAATCAAAGACCCGCTAGGTTGACACACCTAGGCAAAAATAAGGGCTTCTCGGCGAACCAAAAGGGTTCGGGCAAAAATAAGGGATGAAATGAAAAAAAATCTGTACACCCGGCAAGTCGAAAACCTGAAAAGGCGGCTTGGGCAAAAATGGGTATCCCGGTGGACTGAAAACCCGAAAGGGCGGTCCAGGCAAAATTTAGGGATCAAAGCGTACGAATATGTCCCAGCATCTCGTCACTTGCCTACCAGAAGAAGATTTGTCAATCGGTAGTCATCAAGCACCCCCACAGGTATCTTCTCCCACAGAAACAGGGGCAATAAGAATTGTCTGAACGATCTAGTTGCTCTGTCCACCAAAGTACCAGGGTATGTTCAGCTGAAGAACCTGACCAAGATACCTTCACTCCTCGCAGGTTAGGACAAGATTCAGCCAATTCTCCCCGAGCAGAGTTGATCTCCCATCAGCCCCGAAAAGGCACAGTATCTCCAGTAAGTCAGCGATACTCTCCCCAAGCAGAGTTAGTCTACTGTCAGCCTTAAGGAAGTTGGGTATCCCCAGAAAATCTCAACATTCCCCAGCGGAGTACAAATGTTCCTAAGCAAGCATCCCCGGCAGTCTTAATATAAGACTGTTCCCCGGTGGAATACCAGACACCCCAGTGGAGCCATTCCCCAGTACAGTTCAAAAGTTTCCCCAGGAAAGTTGAATCAATCTCCCTAGTAGATTCTGGAAGCTTATCACCTACAGAGTACGAACGCTTCTCCCCGACTTCATTCAAAAGTTATTCTCCACCAGAGCTTATAACTGGGTTATCCTCAGCTAATTACCACGGAAAGATCGTCCCCGACGAAGTTCTTCCTATCCCCCAGCGGAGTTCATCAAAATTCCCCAACAAAGCTTATCAACAGGAATCCCCAGCGGAGTTCTCATCAAAACCTCAGCGAAGTATCTCTTCCCACAGAGTAATTCCCCGCAGAGTAATCTCTCCAACAAGTTTATTCCCCAATGGAGTCATCTTCTCCTACCGGTTTATTCTTGCAATTGTCATCCCCAGCGGAAACGAAGAACTCTACTCTTCGACATCAGCCCAGGATTCAACTTCCCGGCATTCGTCAAGGATTTATTTTCCTAGACGAAAATACATTCATAAACATATCACATTTCATACATCCTGCTCACATACATCACAATATACATATAACACAATCTCATTTATTTTGAGAACATCATGACACCATACATTTCATACATCATGACATTGCATACAACTGACGTTTTGCCTTTTCAGGAAAAAGGTCAATCCAAAGATAATTACTATCAACTGTCGCAATTCCAGATTCGATTCCTGTATCCAGCCAGGGCATATCTGTGAGTAGATTCGATTCCTGTATCCAGCCAGGGCATATCTGCATGAAGAGTTTAGAGATTTGATTCCTGTATCCAGCCAGGGCATATCTGTAGACGACAAATTCCAGATTCGATTCCTGTATCCAGCCAGGGCATATCTGTGAGTAGATTCGACTTCTGTATCTAGCCAGGGAATATCTGTAGATGACTAATTCCAGATTCGATTCCTGTATCTAGCCAGGGCATATCTGAAGAGTTTGAAGATTCGATACCTGTATCCAGCCAGGGCATATCTGTAGATGACTAATTCCATATTCGATTCCTGTATCTAGCCAGGGCATATCTGAAGAGTTTGAAGATTCGACACCTGTATCCAGCCAGGGCATATCTATAGATGACTAATTCCAGATTCGATTCCTGTATCTAGCCAGGGCATATCTGAAGAGTTTGAAGATTCGATACCTGTATCCAGCCAAGGCATATCTGTAGATGACTAATTCCAGATTCGATTCCTGTATCTAGCCAGGGCATATCTGAAGAGTTTGAAGATTCGATACCTGTATCTAGCCAGGGCATATCTGTAGATGACTAATTCTAGATTCGATTCCTGTATCTAGCCAGGGCATATCTGTAGATGACTAATTCTAGATTCGATTCCTGTATCTAGCCAGGGCATATTTGAAGAGTTTGAAGATTCGACACTTGTATCCAGCCAGGGCATATCTGTAGATGACTAATTCCAGATTCGATTCCTGTATCTAGCCAGGGCATATCTGAAGAGTTTGAAGATTCGATACATGTATCCAGCCAGGGCATATCTCTAGATGACTAATTCCAGATTCGATTCCTGTATCTAGCCAGGGCATATCTGAAGAGTTTGAAGATTCGATACCTGTATCCAGCCAGGGCATATCTGTAGATGACTAATTCCAGATTCGATTCCTGTATCTAGCCAGGGCATATCTGAAGAGTTTGAAGATTCGACACCTGTATCTAGCCAGGGCACATCTGCATGAAGAGTTTGAAGATCAACCCCTGTAACAGGCCAGGTAATTATCTTTCTTTCTCAGGTACGCAAGTTCTCGCTAAGGAATCTCTTACGCGATCGACACCCCGATGGCATCTATAAGCCCATCTCCACAACTATCCATTACATTTCCAAATGGCATCTATAAGCCCATTCCCGACAAGATTCTGTCACATCTCCAGATGGCATCTATAAGCCCATCCTCATACCAACAATCTCCATATGGCATCTATAAGCCCATCCTCCCATCCACCATCTTTCCAAATGGCATCTATAAGCCCATTCCCGCCATCATACTGCTGATATCCTACTATGTGAGTGCAAATTTCTGGGCACTCTAGTGTTCAATCATCTTTCACCTTCGGACCACGAAAGGCACACAAGCCAATCTACATCCTCAGGTCTAAGAAGATTGAACAGGGGCAACTGTTACACCCCAAAATTTGCCCTCTCATGTTTTCCAAAGTCTTCCCCCTGCCTAGTTGATCACAAACTCTTGCCTAAGGAAAAAGAAGATTTTTGAGTGGTACTTCAAATACCTTTCGATTGGCATTCTGAAGGAGTATTTCGATTGGCATTCTGAAGGAGTATTTCAATTGACATTATGGACAAGCATTCGATTGGAATTATGTCAAGGCAATGTCGACAGGCATGTCAACCATGTCCTTCATTTGGCATGAACAACACCTTTTGATTGGCCTGTTAGCAGAGCATTTCGATTGGAATCCTTCGATTGATATTTGGGCCAGGCCCATTCGAAGGGTACGCAGGGAGTCCATTCGAAAGAGGCAAATCAGGACTAATCGAAGAGCATGGCCTGAAAGCACTCGAAATCCAAGCGTCCAGGTTCATTCAAGGGACACGAATGTTTCAAAAAAGGAAATGATTTAATGTGTTTGATTTTTGTCCAGAGCGTTAAAGGCCTATTTTAATGGTTGTCCCTTGCCATTTTCGTGCACTCCCACACTTCTATAAATAGGAGGCCAGTGACACATTACAGGACAAAAACAAAAAAAATTACACAAAAAAAATTACACGAAAAATCACACGAAAATCATAGAACGAAAATTATACACACTTCTTCAAAAAATTTATAGGAGAACAAAACATTGGAGAGACGCTGCCCAGAATTTTCCAAGCCAAAGCAGTCCCTCAGATCGAAGGTGCCTACGCCCAGAAGCCCTCAAATCAAAAGTGCCTACATTCAGGAAGTGCCCAGATCAGAAGTGCCTGCACCCAGAAGTGCCCAGATCGAAAGTGCCTGCGCCCAGAAATCCCAGATTGAAAGTGCTCCCATCCAGCCAGTGCCCAAATCGAAGACTCAATCTGCAGGTAAGAAAGGGTAAATTATCCAACCTTACATTTGCGTAAACGCATTATTACTTGTTGTTACCTTTGACCTGCCATCTTAGACAGGATCGAAAGGCCTGGGTTTGGCACCCAGGTCACATTTCTCGTGTGCTAACATTTGCTGCAGATTTAGCCTGAAGAGACCCCAACAAGTGCAGGATCGAAGGGCCTGGGATTAAATACCCAGGCCCTACATTTTTGTTTCGCTCACATACTTTTGCAGGTATAACATCCCAGATCGAAGGAGAGCCCTTCTCTAGATCGAACCCATTAGCGTGCTGGATCGAAAGAGGCATCTCATCCCTGGATCGAAAGCCATGACCTCCATGATCGAAGGGCAATCCTCTTCCCTGGATCGAAGGCTACTCACGCCTTACTGTATGGCCCAATCGAAAGGACCAGGACCCTCTCTGGACCGAAGCAGTCCATTCCCTCCCTGGGTCGAAACTCCTTTTTTCCCTGGATCGAAGGATCCCTCCTGCACTTTATTTTTTTGTTTTTATTCTCATAGACTTCTTTTTATCTTTTAATTAACATTAAAATAAAATAAAAATCACAAAAAAAACAGTAGGTTAGTTCTTTTTATTATTCAAATTAATTTTGTAAACAGATTAATTAATTATTTTAATTTCATTTTATCAATTTAAAATAAACTAGACCTAGGATTATTTAATTCAAATATTTTCTTAACCAAAAGCAAAACATAAAAAAGATTTTCTTATTTATTTAGAAATTTCTTAGACGCCTCTTTTCCTTGTTCTACGCGTGTTTATTTTATTGTAACTGCTTACTGGTTTGTAATAGTATAGCTTAAATTTTTACTTTATTGCTTTTTATTCCCCAATTTTGGACATGTAAATAATCCCCCTCCCCGAAAGCCTTGTAATAGCGTAGGGTTTACAATTCCCGCACTTTAAATTCCTGTACATATATTAAACTGCTTAGATGTATGCTAACTAGGATTGCATGACAAGATTAACTCTTAAACTTAAAAATCAACAATAGCTCACCATGACATGCAAGAGTAAAATAACTGAAAATTGACACACTTGCACATGCCACTCTTAGGATACACCTCACTTGGTTGCCTCGAACGTGGTCATCAAGTATAGGGTGTCTTAGAGGTTGCCCTTCTGTCTAAAGATCCAGTTGCCTCGAAACGGTTGCCTCGGATACAAAGGATCTAGGACATTAGGGTTACTTCTAAGATGTCCTACCATTGCTTTGGTGACCACATGTCCCTAATAATCGAATTGACCAGAATACCTCCAACGACGGTGCTACCTACTTCTCAATAGTGGGATAACACTATCTAAAGGACTCTTACACAGCCTAATTCCTTAGAGTAGGTAGATTCTCATGGGTACTTGATCTTTCTCAAAACAAACAAAAACATATTTTCACACCTACACTTTCAAAAGGTTTTCGAACAAATTTTTCATACACTCTTGAGGACAGATACAAGAGTTACTTAGAAATTTTTCAAACGAAACTTTTTCAAAACCCACACACACTTGAAAAGCAAACAAATTTTTGAAAACATAAGAGCAAGTACCTAAGAGCCTGTGGATAACCACGGATAGAAAGGGTGCTAATACCTTCCCTTTCTATAAATCTACCTCCCGAACCGAGAAACATTCTCAAAGAAGGAATTTTGCTGTGCTTTTGTCCTTTCCATGTTAGAGAACATAAAAGACGGTGGCGACTCTTGCTTACCGCGAAATTTCGCGAACAAGCTTAAAAAACAGTCAGTTCTATTTCCACCGATCACACCATGGTAGAAGATTTCTCCCCCATAGTTCCATGGTATCGTTTTTCTTGATTGGTACGGGACAGGTCCCGACACGGTGATCTTTAAAGGTACACATTTAGGGTTGGGTGTAATCCTGACAGGCCTTTTGTAAGCCTTGGGAGGATTGTCGGAAATGGTTATGATTGCGATATCGTTGGTTGAAGTAGCAAAAGTATCAGGAGTAGCAGGATTGAAGGTATCAATAGGGGTTTTCTGGAAAAGTATCTCTTCGGTATCCATCAGGCGTTGGACACCTGACTTCAACATTGGGCAATCTCCTCATATGTTCAAACAAAATTAGCAGTCTTTACCACAACCAGGAAAGATCCCGGCTCTCATCAAATTTTCTTTAATCACAAGTAACGGTGTCAACAGGTCAACAACATCAGTAACATGAAGGTCCTCCATAACAGCATGAACATTATTACCATGCTTGGGAATCAGAGCAGAAATCACATTGGGCTTCTCAGGCGCATCGAATTCTACTTCTTTGGCATCAATCAAGTCCTGGATTTTGTTCTTAAGCGCCTAACAATTATTAGTATCGTGCCCAACACTGTCGGAATGGTAAGCACATTTGGCATTGGAGTGGTAGTAAGGAGAGGAGGTGTTAGGATTCTTCGGCGCTTCCTTTAAACTGGTAAGATTCAACTTCAACAAGCGAGGGAGTACTTGAGTTGGCGTCATGTTGATGCGGGTGAACTGTCGTTGTGGCCTTTCTACCCGTTGTTGATTTGGTCTCGACTGATTGTTATGAGGTTGATCATTTGATAAGTTTTGAATCATCACAGCCCCTACCGTCGGCCGGCGCTCGGTTCTTCCCTAACCCTTCTGAGAATACACAGCAGAGGCTTTCTTCTTGGCCGGGAAGGGTTTCTTAACAGCTGTGGATGCGGAAGCATCCTTTTGAATCTTTCCACTTTTAATATCGGCCTTGACCCTTTCGCCGGTCAAAATTAGCTCAGTAAATCCAGCGGAAGAACTCCCGATTAGATGATTGAAGAAGGGGCCAGACAGGGTCCCCAGAAACATGTCAACTAACTCCCTATCTGACAACGGCGGCTGCACCCTTCCAGCCAGATCACGCCACTTCTGGGCGTACTCTTTAAACCCTTCATTGGAAGCCATCCCCATACTTTGTAACTGAGTACGAGTGGGCGCCAAATCAGCGTTGTATTGATACTGACGGTAAAAAGCGGCAGCTAAGTCTTCCCAATTGTGAACCTCTGATCTCTCGAGCTGATAGAACCAGTCCAACTGTGTGCCAGACATACTTTCTTGGAAAAAGTGTACCCAGAGGTCTTTATCGGATGAGTGGGGTTGGATTTTTCTAACATACGATCTCAGGTGCATCTTTGGGCATGACAGACCGTCGTACTTGGAGAATGTTGGCACCTTGAACTTGGGAGGGATAACAATCCCAGCTACCAACCCTAGTTCTTCAAAATCCAAACTGGGTACCCTTTGCAACTCCATGGATGCCAGTCTATCTTCAAGATTCTTATATTTATCATATGCTGGAGGATACTGTTGTTCGGAGTAGTCTTCGTCTTCTTCCTCTTCCTCCTCTTCAATCTCAGATTCAGAAGGTACAGCAGTCCCTTTCCCTTTACCGACCCCTTCGTCAGACATTGAGAGGAACTCAAGAGCCTTTCTGGCATTTCTTTCAAACCTTCTTCCAAAAGTGGCTACTCCAGGTCTCTTTTTCTTTTTCTCTTTATTCTTCTCCAACAGAGCTTTGAGGTCCTCTTGACCCTTTGCCAAGGTCATGAGGAGTTGCTGGAATTATGAATTTTGTGCCTGCAGATCCTTTACCGTTTGCTCCAAATCCATCTTGCTGAAATAAACAGCAGAAAGATAAGGAAACCTGGTGTGAAGACCTGTTTATGCATATGATGAATGGTATGTTATTCATGTAATGCATTCAAGGATTTATAAATTCAAATTTGTTGCAAACAAAAAGAACTCACGTCATATTAAGAAGAAATTGTTAGTACATAAGTGTCCCATGGGCAAAATATTACAAAATTCTTAATGTAAAAAGACATTGTGCATCCTCTTTGGTGCGATGTAAGTGTTGAGAGTTTCCTCCTCATGCAGTCGGCGGGTAAGATCTAAAACCTTCTTCTCACTGGCATAGAAGCTGGCTTCAAAAGTATTCCGTTCTTCCTTGAGTTGGATACAACTCTTTTGCATTTCTTCTCATGATGTTGGCATGTCAGGATGTAGGATGGTGTATGGAACCTCTCCTTCCGTAACAGGCTCTTTGATCAAGGGGAGAATGTGAGGGTATGGCATCATAAGATTCTGGGAGCGGGTTCGTACCCACTTGAGATAAGGCTCAAGGGGGATGGAATTCTTGTGCCCCAGTGTCTTACTATCCACTTTGTTGGGCATCCTCCAGGCTCTGATGAACCTTTGTCGAAGTCCTTGCGCCTCGTTGTCGAAGTCAAAAACTAGGTCAGGAATCAGCATGTCATGAGGGCCATCCCTCCGAGCATATCCAAACTGTCTTAGAGCTAAACAGGGGTTGTAGGTAATACCTCCCTTAATGCCAAGTAGTGGGACATTAGGGAATTCCCCACAACGATCAATGAGGATGACATTTTCTCTGGACCGAGAACACCTATGTACATCAGAATGTGTGAGGGTCATCAATCGTTGTGACCACCTTAAACCCTGCTCATTCTTCAAAACTGATTGCGGAAGATGAGAAATAAACCACCTTGCTAGGAGAGGAGTACAACACATGAGAACACCTCTTTTCCTCATTGTTCGTGTGTAAAATGAGTGTAGGATGTCCCCAAGCAATGTGGGTATAGGATTCCTGGATATGAAAATCTTGACAGCATTCACATCTATAAGCTGATCAGGGTTTGGGAACAAGACCAACCCATAGATGAGGAGTGCCACAATCTCTTCAAAGGCTTGTAGATCAAGAGAATTCCAGCAGTCTTGTGCCTTCTCAAACAGAAACTTTGCCAAGAATCTCTTGACACCACTTCTGGTTTCCCAATGCCCCTTAATGTCAAATGGTTGCAAGTGTAATTCTTGAGCAACATCTTCAGGCTTTGGCTCTTTTTCCGTACCGTTGTAGGGTAGTTGATTAAGAATAGGAATTCTCAAGAGTTGAGAAAACTCCTCCAAAGTAGGTACTAACTGGTAATCAGGGAATGTGAAACAGTGGTGTAGGGGGTCAAAGAACTGGAAGAGGACTTTCACCATGTCTTCTTCAATTTTGGTGTTGACCAAGTTGAGGAGTCTACCATATCTTTCACTGAAGAGAGAATTCTATGGAATTCCAGAAGTAAGCTCCTTGAGTTGAGGAGGGATCCTCACAAGGTTGACTTGAATTGTTTTCCTGCAAAGAGATTCCATGACCTACAAAACAAGAACAAAGATGAAGATCCAAACCCTTGAAATGGTTAGTGGATGCATATGATGCTTTATGATGTTCATGATGTATGCACAAGCACATGTACAAGCAAGTCACACAAAAACCCTAGTTTCAGGCTTGCATGAAGTTTCATAGGTAAGTACCCTCTTGAGTTTAGTTGGCTCAAAACTTGTCCTCTAAATAGTAACCGGGTTCTAAGGAGCTCAATATCATTGGGTTGTTTTCTATGTTCATTGTTTTGGTTTAGCCACTTAACTAGCGACCAAAATATTCCAAGAAAACAACCCTCAATGAGTGTAGTATCGAGTATCTACCAACTTCGGACTGCACCAAAGCCGGTCATCTCGCTACCCCTAATAAAGGCCAAGATGGTCAAGTAAGGTTCTAAGAGTTCATTATTGTTTCATGACATCACTCGGCGGCCCCGTATTCTCTTTGATTGACTCAAAGGCTACCGGTACTCACAAATATGTCGCACTAATATAGCTATTGCTTCAACCATGTCGGTATACCCCATACAGTTTCCACAACGTATTGCTATTTACCTATTGTGATCGGTGGATCTGGAACTGACTGTTTAACGCTGGTTCGCGAAATGTCGCGGAAGCAAGAGTCGCCACCGTCTTTTATTTTCTCCAAATGGAAAGGACAAAAGCACAGAAAAATTCCTTATAGAGATTGCTCTCGGTTCGGGAGGTAGATTATAGAAAGGGAAGGTGTTAGCACCCTTTCTATCCATGGTTATCCATGGGCTCTTAGATACTTGCTCATTTGTGTTTTCAAAAATGGTTTGTTTGCTTTTCAATTGTGAGTTTTAAAAATTTTCTTTGAAAATTCCAGTTCGACTCTTGTATCGGTCCTCAAGAGTGTTTGAAAAGTTACTTTCGAAAGCTTTTTGAAAAGGTGTCGGTGTGAAAAGTATTTTTGATTTGTTTTTGAAATTAGAGCAAGTATCTAGAGTCGTCTACCTACCCTAAGGAATTCGTCTGTGTAGATGTCCTTTAAAGTAGTGCCATCCCACCATTGAGAGGTAGGTAGCACCACCTTTGGAGGTATTCGGGTCAATTCGAAGGTTCGGGACATGATGATCATCGGAGCAATAGGAAGACACCTTAGAAGCTACCCTCATGCCAGGTTCCCGGATCATGAGGACTTACTAAGACATCCTCTACTCGACGATCACCTTTCGAGGGGCAAGGCAACAATGAGGCGTACCCTAGGGGTGGTGTGTGATTTGTGTGTCGTTTTCAGATATTTTTGTCTTGTCATGTATTGGTGATCTACGCTTTTGTTTTTTATTTTGACATTCATTCTTGCATGCAAATTTATTAACAGTTAAAAAGATGCGGAAATTAAAAGTTCCTACGCTATTACAAAGGCGCGAGTCCACATCGCCAAATTAAATCCAGGACCCGATTTGATATAAAATAAAGATGCGAGAAATATGAATGTTTAATTTACACGGCTTTGGGAGAATTACATAAATATTATAAGAAAGGAAATAAAATGTGCGGAACAAATTAATAATCGAAAGCGAGGGCGTTGAACCTTTTTTAATGAAATTAAAATATGATTAACAAATTAATTAAATTAAAATAAAAAGAAAAGATTTTTGAGTTTTTGTACTTATGGAATTTTAATGAGAAGATTATGGAATTTAAAACCTAATTCTAGTTATTTTTAATTTATTAAGAAAAGCATTAAAATTTAATCTAAAATTAACCTAATTAATTAATGTAATTTTATTTACAAAAATAAATAATTACTTATTATAATGGTAAAAGAAAAGAAAAAGATAAAAAGTGATTAAAACCCTAATTCTATAATTTTTAAGTTTATAAAAAAAATGTCAAAATTAATCCTAGAATTAAGGAACTAAATTAATTAACAAGATTTATTTACAAAAAAAAGTTTAAATGAAATATATTTATATTTTGCCTTTTCTGATTTTTTTTATTATTTTTAAGTTATAAAAATATTGATTTAAAGAATTAAATTAAAACTAATTAAAACAAATAAAAATAGAAAAAAATATAAAAGAAGAATGGAAAAGCAAACCAATGGGGGGGTTCTGTCCCCAAACTGGAGGTGTGATCCAGCAATTTTGGCCCAATATTCAAAGCCTTGTTTGACTTTTCTGGAAGCGTGCGTGTGCATTGACCAATGTCCATGGTGTTCATCAGATCTGGGCCTTTAGATTAAGATTATGGGACAAGTGGCGTGCCTGGATTGTGAACGTATAGTGGGCGCTTGGAAGCGAGTTACACAGGAACATGGTTAGAAGAAAAATATGGAAATAAGAAGGGGGACCTGGGGATCGAACCCAGGTCCCGTTGCTTACCAATTCACGTGCCTGCCAACTGATCCAACTACGCGCTTTGTTTATTATATGACAAAAAATCAATATGAGATAAAACAAGGGTTAGTGGAATATTTTCGCGCGAATTTCAAATGCTCCACTCATTGGCCTACACATCACCATCTTCTCCAATGGCTTGTTGTACCTGAAACAAAAACAAATTGAATAGCGGGGGTTTTAAACCCCCACTAAATAGCAAGCATAAAAATAGCAAATAGAATATGGTGGCTCATAAATTGAGCGCGAATAGTGTGTTAAGTTCGTCCAAGCTTCCTGAGTTTAGCCATGGTACTGGGAAGTCCTAATTTTACAGTATACGAAAATGCCCAATTTGGAGCTTGAGGAACCCTAGCGAGCTTCAATGGTGAAATCGCGTACGATGCTTAAAAACTCAATTAAAACATATGGTTAGCTTTAGAATGATCCAATGAATACAAATCCAACATTAAAAATTGCAAACAATGCATGAATTATGATACAGGAATATGGAAAAAATCATGAACAGGACACGGTCGTTCTACCGTTTCTTGAAGTTAGAGTTGATGGTTTTGATCAGTATACGTTCCTTGAAGCCTCAAGAATGCAATGGAGTTAATGTTTTGCCTTGAAACTCCTTGGAATCGTGTTTTCAGTATTCACTTTTTCCACAAAAATTTCAATGTTTTTCTTCAGCTTTGGGCGCAGCTTCGAGATTCCTTGCACTAGGGTTTTGATCAGTCTTATATGAGGATGGATTAGGGTTGAGTTTTCAATCAAAAGATATTTGCATTGATGAGAACAATATTTGATTTTCATGCATAATTCTTCAAATCTTTTTCACATGTTTTTGATGCCAATCATGTCCAAATCACCTTGATTCTTTCCATATCAGATAATGCACGAAATCCTGAAGTTATTCCATGCATAAAAAGATTTGAAAAGCTTGCTTTGGTATTTTTCACATATTTTATTTTATTAAATGAATTAATAGCAATTAAAAATTCAAATAAATAAATAAAAATGATGAATAAATTACCTTTGGGCCAAATGGTCGTGCACATGCTTTGGATGATGAATCTTGGAAGAAAATGTGGCCCATTAGCAATTTTAAGGCATTTGAAGCAAAGTTGACTTTTCAAAATACCCAAACATTTCCCAACTTCCACAAGGCATATCTTGCTCAATTTTTAAGCTTTGATCATGTTCTTGGACACTTTGGAAAGGTCTTGAAGTCCTCTAACCAATGCCTTTGGTCCCATGTCATTTTGATTTACCAATCTCAAGTTATGGCCTTTGACTTAAAGTCCTTTTTTGTTGACTTTTGAAAATGACCTATAATGTTGAAATTGATAACTTTTTGTGAGAGCATTTCTTGGACTTGAAGTGTGAAGAGGAGTTGTAGGAAATGTCTTTCTCTTCAAAATGAGCTTTGGATGGAATTTTTCTGATAATCCATGTGGAAGTTATGCCTTGGTCAAGTTACAGTTGACTTTTTCAACTGTCCAAATATGGAAACTTTTGCATCTTGAGACTTTTTGAGCCAAGCTTTGAGAATCATGATCAAGCATTGATCAAATGATGTTTGTGGCTTCAAAATGAGATGTTGACCAAAAATTTGAACTTTTGACTGTCAAATGACCATTTTGCCCCTGCCGTTGACTGTAGTGCAATTAGGGTTTTTGACTGTGCAATTTTGTGCTGTAAGTCTTGAAACTTGGTATGAAGATGCTTGACCATGTTTGTAGGCATGTGGGACTTGATTGGACCCTTGGAAACTTCATTATCTTTATCAGAACCAAAACCCTAGTTTTTGACTGTTAGGAGGCCCTTGAACTGTGCAACCCCTGGGGAATTTTGAAGCATGCTCTTTGCAAATTTTGAAGAATATGGGAGGGCAAATTTTGGGGTACAACAGTTGCCCCTGTTCAATCTTCTTAGACCTGAGGATGTAGATTGGCTTACGTGCCTTTCGTAATCCGAAGGTGGAAGATGATTGAACACTAGAGTGCCCAGAAATTTGCGCTCACATAGTAGTGATGATTGGAATGGGCTTATAGATGCCATTTGGAGATTGATGGATAGGATGATGGGCTTATAGATGCCATGCTAAGAGATGATGGAAGGTGGATGGGCTTATAGATGCCATCTGGGTGTCAATCGCGTAAGAGATTCCTTAGCGAGAACTTGCGTACCTGCAAAAGAAAAGGATTACCTGACCCGTTACAGGAGCTGGTCTTCAGATTATTTGTATAGATGTGTCCTTACTGGTTACAGGAGCTGGATCTGGATCTTCAAAAGGTGATGAATGAACCAGGGATAGTTACTACTTCAACAGGAACGCTGAGAGAACCTTGGACGATTACTACCTCAACAGGAACGCTGAGAGAATCTGGGGATGATTACTACCTCAACAGGAGCGCTGAGAGAATCTTGGGCGACTTCTACCTCAACAGTAACGCTGAGAGGATCTCGGGCGACTTCAACCTCAACAGTAACGCTGAGAGAATCTTGGATGTCTTCTACTGAGTCTTTATCAGGAAAATCTTTTAGGGGTCGATTTAACTGGACTGGAGAAGGCCTTTGACTGGATAAGAAACAGGAAAATCTTAGGGTCGATTTAACTGAACCGGTCTAGGTCTTGAAATCTTCAACTGGATAAGAAACAGGGAGATCTTAGGGTCGATCTGACTGAACCAGAGAAGGCCTTTGACTGGATAAGAAACAGTAAAATCTTAGGGTCGATTTAACTGAACCGGTCTAGGTCTTGAAATCTTCAACTGGATAAGAAACAGGGAGATCTTAGGGTCGATCTGACTGAACCAGAGAAGGCCTTTGACTGGATAAGAAACAGTAAAATCTTAGGGTCGGTTTAACTGAACCGGTCTAGGTCTTGAAATCTTCAACTGGATAAGAAACAGGGAGATCTTAGGGTCGATCTGACTGAACCAGAGAAGGCCTTTGACTGGATAAGAAACAGTAAAATCTTAGGGTCGATTTAACTGAACCGGTCTAGGTCTTGAAATCTTCAACTGGATAAGAAACAGGGAGATCTTAGGGTCGATCTGACTGAACCAGAGAAGGCCTTTGACTGGATAAGAAACAGGAAAATCTTAGGGTCGATTTAACTGAACCGGTCTAGGTCTTGAAAACTTCAACTGGATAAGAATCAGGGAGATCTTAGGGTCGATCTGACTGAACCAGAGAAGGCCTTTGACTGGATAAGAATCAGGAAAATCTTAGGGTCGATTTAACTGAATCGGACAAGGTCTTGGAATATAGTTGAGAATTTAACTGGATCTTTCCTGAAAGGTAAAGGTCAGTCATATGCAATGCATGATATAGATCAAGCAATGATGTTCTCAACATAAATGAGATTGTAAGGTATGATGCGTTTATGCATGTATTATGATGTATGTGATGTCTATGAACGTATGTTTTTGTCTAGGAAAGTAAATCCTTGACGGGTGCCGGGAAGTCACTCCTGGGCTGATGTTGAAGAATAGATCTTTGCTTCCGCTGGGGATGATAGTTGCAAGAATACCAGTAGGAGAAGATAACTCCGTTGGGGAATAAACTTGGCAAATGGATTATTCTGCGGGGAGAAAAGTACTCTAGTGATCTTGCTGGGAAACAATACTCTGTGGGGAGAGATACTTCGCTGAGATTTGATGATAACTCCGTTGGGGATACCATTGTTGTGTTGGAAATGTTAATAGACTTGGCTGGGGATAAGAAGACTTTGCCGAGGACGCTCTTTCCGTGGCTTTTGGCTGAGGATAACCCAGTTATATCCTGGTAAGGAAATAACTCTTTGAATACAGTCGGGAGACGCGTTCGTGCTCTGCGGGGATAAGCTTCCAGAATCTACTGGGGATAAGCTTACTGCTTGGGGAGATGGATTCCAACTTTCCTGGGGAAACTGGATTGGACTCTCCTAGGGAAGTTTTGAGATGTATTGGAAGTAGTTCCGGGGAACAATCTTTAGACCAAGACTGTCGGGGATGCTTGTTAAGAATGTTCGTATGATGTGCTGGGGAATGTTGAGATCTGCGGGAGGATACCCAACTTTCTTAAGGTTGATAATAGCTTTGCTTGGGGAGAGTGCATTGATTTGCTGGCTCACTCTCTGGGGAATTAAGATATCTGGTTGTGTTCTTCAGCTGAACCTACCTTGATACCTTGGTGGACTGAATAATTAGATCGCTTATACCACTCTTTATTGCCCCTGTTTCTAATGTTACCTGTAATTAATCCTTTATTTCGTATGCAAGTATTCATGAGTTAGAAAATTATTGTCAATACATATATCACAAATTGAACCTTGGACGTTCTTCGCAAAACAAAAAGGAAAAAACAATTGGCAATTTTAACTGAAAAGTATATTTGTATTGATTTTTTTGAATTTGCCTGTAAAATAGGCGTTTATGTACAAGAGGCTGACGTCCTAGTAAGAGAATGCCGCCGAACAAAAGAGTTTATACAAATTTTGTACAAGAGAAAATAAAACAGCTGTGTGAAATGAATGATCCACTGGGTTTCAACTCTGATATCGCCTTTATGTCTTTGAGCGTCTCATCACTTGATGACCTTGGTTGAAGATGAAGCTGACTGATCGATGCCGTCTGAACTTGATGTAGATACCGGATTCTGGATGCAAAGTGATCCAATGAGACATAGTATTACGCTTTATCCCTAACTTTTGCCTGGACTGCCCTTTCGGGTTTTCAGTCCACCGGGATACCCATTTTTGCCCAAGCCGCCTTTTCAGGTTTTCGACTTGCCGGGTGTACTGGTTTTTTCATTTCATCCCTTCATTTTGCCCGAACCCTTTTGGTTCGCCGGGAAGCCCTAATTTTTGCCTAGGCATGTCAGCCTAGCGGGTCTTTTTCATGCGTAGTATCTTTTTACTATGTTTGCATTGGCGGGGTGAGGAAGGTCGTCACTATCCATGTTGGTTAGAATCATGGCTCCTCCTGAGAACACATGCTTAACCACAAATGGCCCTTCGTACATAGGGGTCCATTTGCCCCTTGGATCGCTCTGAGGAAGGATGATTCGCTTGATTACCAGATCCCCAACTTGATACTCTTGTGGTCTGACCTTTTTGTTAAATGCCCTGATCATCCGTTTCTGATACGTCTGACCATGACAGATAGCAGCGAGTCTCTTTTCGTCAATTAAGTTTAGCTGATCAAGTCGTGTCTGGATCCAATCATCTTCACTCAGATTTGCATCCTTCATTATCCGGAGAGAGGGTATTTGCACTTCGATCGGTAAGACTGCCTCCATACCGTAGACCAAGGAGAAAGGAGTTGCCCCGGTTGACGTCCTAGCTGAGGTACGGTACCCATGTAGAGCGAATGATAACATCTCGTGCCAATCTTTATAAGTCACTGTCATCTTCTGCACGATTTTCTTGATATTTTTATTTGCTGCTTCTACAGCCCCATTCATCTTCGATCTGTAAGGAGAAGAGTTATGGTGCTGTATCTTAAACTGCTCGCAGAGCTCAGTGATCATCTTGTTATTGAGATTGGTACCGTTGTCTGTAATGATTCTCTCAAGGAAGCCGTATCGACAGATCAGATTATGCCGAATGAACCGTGCCACAACAGTCTTGGTTACCGTAGCGTAGGAAGCTGCTTCGACCCACTTCGTGAAGTAATCAATCGCTACCAGGATGAAGCGATGCCCGTTAGATGCCATAGGTTTAATCTCACCGGTCATGTCTATGCCCCACATTGCAAACGGCCAAGGCGCAGTCAGAACATTCAGAGGAACTGGAGGAACATGCACCTTGTCTGCATAAATCTGGCATTTATGGCATGTCCGGGAATGTTGGTAACAGTCAGCTTCCATTGTGGACCAGAAATACCCTGCCCGAAGGATCTTCTTTTCCATAGTGTGTCCACTGGAATGTGTTCCGAAGGTCCCTTCATGTAGCTCTTCCATGATCCTCTCTGCTTCAGTCTGATCCACACAACGCAGTAAGGTCGAATCATGGTTTCGCTTGTACAGAATGCCGTTGCTAAGGAAGAATTTCACTGCGAACCTTCTCAGAAACTTCTTATCATTGACAGATGCACCTTCAGGTTATTCTTGAGCCTCCAAATATCTCTTCACCTCATGGTACCAAGGCTTCTCAGTCACCAATTCAGTCTCGAGATCACAACAGTATGTCGGTTCGTCCAGTTTCCAGATGATGATCCGGGGAGCCTCATTGTCCCATTTGACCTTGAACATAGAAGACATCGTAGCTAACGCGTCCGCCAGCTGATTCTCCTCTCTCGGGAAGTGTTCAAAGGTTATCTCTGTGAAGTGGGGGATCAAGGTCAACACACATTCTCTGTAAGGAATAAGATTCAGATATTTTGTATCCCACTCTCCTTTGATCTGATTGATCACGAGAGCGGAATCTCCGAAGACACTCAGAAACTTTATCCTTAAGTCAATCGCAGCTTGAAGACCCATGATGCATGCCTCATACTCCGCCATGTTGTTGGTACAGTTGAAACATAGCCGGGCAGTGAGTGGAGTATGAGTGCCTTGAGGAGATATTATCACAGCGCCGATACCGTTACCCAAAGCGTTGGAGGCTCCGTCAAAGTGCATAGACCATCGGGATCCTTCCTCGGGTCCTTCATCCGGTCCAGGTACTTCACAATCAGTCACTATCATGATGCTCTTGTCTGGAAACTCGAAGTTCATTGACTGATAGTCGTTTACTGCCTGATGTGCCAAGTGGTCTGCCAATACACTTCCCTTGATGGCTTTCTGGGTTGTATACTAAATGTCGTATTCTGTCAAGATCATTTGCCATCTTGCTATTCTCCCAGACAGAGCAGGCTTTTCAAATATGTACTTTATGGGATCCATCTTTGAGATCAACAAGGTAGTGTGAGTCAGCATATACTGTCTCAGCCAGCGAGCAGCCCATACCAAAGCGCAGCAAGTTTTCTCAAGCAGTGAGTATCGGGTCTCACAGTCGGTAAACTTTTTGCTAAGGTAATAAATGGCATGCTCTTTTCGGCCAGACTCGTCATGCTGCCCCAGCACACACCCCATTGAGTTGTCAAGTACTGTCAGATATAGTATCAGAGGTCTCCCTTCAACCGGTGGCATAAGGATGGGTGGTTCTTGGAGATACTCTTTGATTCTGTCAAAAGCAGCCTGACATTCATCATTCCAACGTACTACCTGATCTTTCTTCAGCAGCTTGAGGATTGGCTCACAGGTAGCAGTTAGGTGCGAGATGAATCGAGCAATGTAATTCAGGCGTCCTAAAAAGCCTCTGACCTCTTTCTCTGTCTTAGGAACTGGCATCTCTTGAATAGCTTTAACCTTGGCAGGGTCCACTTGAATACCCTTGTCACTTACAACGAAACCTAGCAACTTTCCAGATCTTACCCCGAAGGTGCACTTGTTCGGGTTCAACCTCAGCTTGTACAACTTCAGACGGTCAAACAACTTCTGCAGATGATCTAAGTGTTCTTCCTCAGTCTGGGACCTTGCGATCATGTCATCAACATACACTTCTATCTCATGATGGATCATGTCATGAAATAAAGCAACCATGGCACGTTGGTAGGTTGGCCCAGCATTTTTCAGTCCAAAAGGCATGACCTTGTAGCAGAATGTGCCCCACTGAGTAACAAAGGTAGTCTTTTCCATGTCTTCAGGAGCCATCTTAATCTGATTGTAACCTGAAAAACCATCCATGAAAGAGAACACCTTATGCTGAGCTGTATTGTCAACAAGGACATCAATGTGAGGTAGGGGAAGTCATCCTTAGGACTGGCCCTGTTCAAATCCCTGTAGTCGACACACATTCTGACCTTACCGTCCTTCTTTGGCACCGGCACCACATTAGCAACCCACTGCGGGTAAGAAGTCGCTGCAAGGAACCTGGCATCAAACTGCTTCATAACCTCGGCTTTGATCTTCTCAGACATCTCTGGACGCATACGGCGAACCTTTTGCTTAACCGGAGGGCAGTCTTCCTTAGTAGGCAAGTGATGGACCACAATATCGGTATCCAACCCGGGCATGTCTTCGTAGGACCAGGAAAAGATCTCCATATAATCATGTAGCATCTGAGTCAACCGTTGCTTCACGCTGAGCTCTAGGTTGGCACCAATCTTAACTTCCTTCCTGTCTGCCTCAGTACCCAGATTTATTGTTTCCACTGGCTCTTCATGTGGTTGAATTGCCCTCTCTTCCTGGAGTAACAGTCTTGCAAGCTCGCCAGGCACTTCGCAATCATCTTCACCTTCGTCTTCGGCTAAGTTGATCGGATTTTCGAAGTCATAACTGGCAGTAGCAGAGTCGTTACCAGTGAGATCCAGAGTGGATTGAAACCTGTATGAGTGAGTGTGTGTAAATACAGCTGTTTTGCAATATATAAAGAAAGGAAAGAAAGAAAAGGATCATAAGATTTGAAATGCGAGAAACGTCCAAGATTTTTATTCATGATATATGAAATGACAATTTATATGCCCTCACAAATGAAGCCACGGTGCCCCGGGTAAGACACCGGGCCATAGAGTTTTATTTATTGTTTATTACAGATACCAAAACAGAAAAGTTTATTACTGCGTAACAAAGGTAACAGGAGTATGGTCTTTAGCAGTCCAATTGGTCAATCCACCATCAGTCGTCGGGTAGATCCAGCTTTCAAACTCTGACTCTTCCACTTCATCCTCATCCCCGATAGCATTCACTCCATGAGCAGGCAGGGGAGCTGTCACTACATTAGGCTTCTCAGATGCCTCAAACTGTACCTCCTTTGCATCAATAAGATCCTGCAGCTTATTCCTTAAGGCCCAACAGTCATCAGTGGAATGCCCCGGGCTATCAGAGTGATAAGCACAGCGGGTATTTGGACTGTATTTTGGAGAGGCAGTATTCACAACTTTCAGGGCCTCCCTGACAGTAACTAGGTTGGTGGATAGCAACTGCGGCAAGATTTGCGATAAAGTCATACTCAACAGGGTAAACTCTCTTCTGGGTCTTTCAGCCCTTTGAGGATTGGTTTGCCGAGGAGCGGCAGCAGGTTTGGCAATCATCACCGCGTTGACAAATTGGCGGCGCTCAGGTTTCTCTTGTCTTCTAGACCCGTATACAGCACTAGCCTCCTTTTTAAAGGGCTTCTTTTCAGAGCTTGCAGATGCACCCTTCTGAATTTTACCAGACTTCATCCCAGCCTCAATTCTCTCTCCAGTCAGAATAAGATCAGTAAACCCTGCAGATGAGTTACCGATAAGATGGTTGAAAAGTGGCCTAGATAGGGTCCCCAAGAACATGTCTACCAACTCCCAGTCAGTCAACGGAGGCTGCACCCTGCCATCCAGATCCCTCCACTTCTGTGCGTACTCTTTAAAACCTTCACTTGACCCTAGCGACATACCCTGGAGTTGGGTACGTGTAGGGGCAAGGTCGGCATTATATTGATACTACTTGTAAAAAGCAGTAGCCAACTCCTCCTAGTTACGAACCTTGGTCCCATCCAGCTGATAGAACCATTCGAGATGAGTCCCTGAAAGACTCTCCTGGAAGAAGTGGATCCACAAGTTCTTGTCCACTGAGTACGGTTGAATCTTCCGCACGTAGGATCTGAGATGCAGCTTGGGACAAGATGCCCCGTCATACTTGGTAAAGGATGGTGCTTTGAACTTATGAGGAATGATCACACCAGTAGACAAACCCAAGTCTCCTGAATCCAGCCCAGGCACTTGTTGGATCTCCATAGCATTCAGTCTGTCCTCCAACTGCTTATATCTGTCTTCTGCAAGAGGATACTGTTCCTCATCAAAATCAGTCTCGTTGTCAGAGACTACCGGACTAGGACCTTTTCCCCCTTGGGGACTACTCTTGCCTATAGAAGAACCAACCTCTTCATTCTGCAGATTGTTGCCAAACCTTCGGCCCGAGTTAAAAAGAACAGTTCTCCTCTTCTTCTTCTTCTCCTTCTTCAGGAGCAGAGCCTTCAGCTCTTCTTGGCCCTGAGCCAAACCCATGATTAGTTCCTGAAATTGCACATTCTGCGCCTGAAGAGCCTTGATGGACATCTCGGTTGATGATGAGTCGGGATTCATGATGCTGAAATAAACAACGAAGAACAGTAAGCAACTTGAAAAGAAGAAAACCTGCTATGTACATGATGAATGATATGTGTTTATGCAACGCATTCAAGGGTTCGAAATTTCAAATTTGTTGTAGACAAAAAGGAACACACGTTATCATTAAGGAAATAATCGTTCAGTACATCAGAGCCTCATGGGCAAAATAATACAAAAGCAAATCAATCCCAAAATACACTACGCATCCTCTTTGGAGCTATGTAGGTGTTGAGATTCCTCTCCTCATGCAATAGGCGGGTGAGCTCCAGGACCTTCTTTTCACTAGCATGTAGACTGGTCTCAAGAGAATTCCGTTCTTCCTTAAGCTGGATCCAGCTCTTCTGCATCTCTTCCCAGGATGTGGGCATATCAGGATGCTGAATGATGTAGGACACTTCTCCTTCCAAGACTGGCTCTTTGATCACAGGGAGCATATGAGGATATGGCATCACTAACCTCTGGGAGCGGGCGCGTACCCACTTGAGATAGGGTTCCAATGGGATGGAGTTCCTGTGCCCCAGTGTCTTACTGTCTATCCTACTGGGCATCCTCCAAGCTCTGGTAAATCTCTGGCGAAGTCCTTGTGCATCGTTGTCGAAGTCAAAAACTATGTCAGGAATTAACATGTCATGAGGGCCATCCCTCCGAGCATAACCAAACTGTCTCCAAGCCAGGCATGGGTTGTAAGTAATACCTCCTCTGATCCCAAGTAAAGGAACATTAGGGTACTCCCCGCAACGATCAATGATAATGACATCCTCTCTGGACCGAGGGCACCAATGTATATCTGCATGTGTAAGAGTCATCAACCGTTGTGACCATCTCAAACCCCGCTCGTTCTTCAAAGCTGATTGTGGAAGGTGCGAAATAAACCACCTTCCCAGGAGAGGAGTGCAACACATAAGGACACCTCTTTTTCTCATGGTTCGAGTGTAACATGAGTGAAGGATGTCCCCCAGCAACGTAGGTATAGGATTCCTGGACATGAAGATCTGGACAGCACTGATATCTATAAGCTGATCTGGGTTAGGGGACAACACCAAACCATAGACAAGGAGGGCCACAACTTCTTCAAAAGCTTGTAAGTCAAGGGAGTTCCAACATTCATGGGCCTTTTCAAACAGAAACCTGGCTAAGAACCCTTTGATACCACTTCTAACTTCCCAATGTCCCTTGAGGTCAGATGATTGTAGGTGTAAGGCTTTAGCAATCTCTTCAAGCTTGGGTTCCTTTTCTGTACCGTTGTAGGGTAGTTGATCAAGGATAGGGATCTTCAGGAGCCGGGAGAACTCCTCCAATGTAGGTACCAGCTGATAATCCAAGAAAGTGAAACAGTGATGCAGAGGGTCAAAGAACTGGAACAGGACCTTTATCATATCTTCCTCAATGTTGGTATTGACCAAGCTGATGAGTCTTCCATGTCTTTCACTGAATGAAGAGCTCTCGGGAATCCTGGATATAAGTTCCTTAAGCTGAGGAGGGATCCTTACAAGGCTGATTTGAATTGTCTTTCTGCGAACAGTTTCCATGTCCTACAAAACAAGAACAAAGATGAAGATTCGAACCCCTGAAATGGTTAGTCAATGCATGTGATGCTGGATGATGTCATGATGCTATGGTTAAACACACCACAAACATTTACAAAGGCAAACATGTAAGGCACACAAGTCACACAAGACAAGCCCTTATAGTTTAGGCCAGCATGGAGTCTGGGTATTACCCTCTTGAAGTTGGTGGGCTCAACCTGTCCTATTAGAAGTAACCGGGTTCTAAGGGTCCCAATATCACTGGATTGCTTTCATTGTTCATCATTTCGATTTAGCCACTGAACTGGTGACCGAAATATTCCAGGAAAGCAACCCTCAATTGAGTGTAGTATCGAGTATCAACCAACCTCGGACTGCACCAAAGTCAGTTATCTCACTACCCTAAAGAGGCCAAGATAGTTCAATTAAGGTTCCTAAGGTCTATTGATGCTTCATGACACCACGTGGAGGCCCCGTACTCTCCTTGACTGAACTCAAGGGTTACCGGTACACACCAAAGTGCCACATCAACATAGCAGACTGTTTCAACCATGTCGGTATACCCCGCACAGTTCCCTCACAGTCTTGTTGCTACTTTCTAAGAAGGTATCCCCCAGATCCGGGTTAGGATCTATAAAACTCCCAAGACAGTCCCACAATTTAAAGCAAGCAAATCAATACAATTGAAAACACAGTTATGAACTAATCCTAAGGTACACCTCACTTTATAAAGATGTCCCCAGCAGAGTCGCCAGTTCTGTGATCGGTGGATCTGGAACTGACTGTTTAACGCTGGTTCGCGAAATGTCGCGGAAGCAAGAGTCGCCACTGTCTTTTATTTTCTCCAAATGGAAAGGACAAAAGCACAAAAAAATTCCTTATAGAGATTGCTCTCGGTTCGGGAGGTAGACTATAGAAAGGGAAGGTGTTAGCACCCTTTCTATCCATGTTTATCCATGGGCTCTTAGATACTTGCTCATTTGTGTTTTCAAAAATGGTTTGTTTGCTTTTCAACTGTGGGTTTTAAAAATTTTCTTTGAAAATTCCAGTTCGACTCTTGTATCGGTCCTCAAGAGTGTTTGAAAAGTTGCTTTCGAAAGCTTTTTGAAAAGGTGTCGGTGTGAAAAGTATTTTTGATTTGTTTTTGAAATTAGAGCAAGTATCTAGAGTCGTCTACCTACCCTAAGGAATTCGTCTGTGTAGATGTCCTTTAAAGTAGTGCCATCCCACCATTGAGAGGTAGGTAGCACCACCTTTAGAGGTATTCGGGTCAATTCGAAGGTTCGGGACATGATGATCACCGGAGCAATAGGAAGACACCTTAGAAGCTACCCTCATGCCAGGTTCCCGGATCATGAGGACTTACTAAGACATCCTCTACTCGACGATCACCTTTCGAGGGGCAAGGCAACAATGAGGCGTACCCTAGGGATGGTGTGTGATTTGTGTGTCGTTTTCAGATATTTTTGTCTTGTCATGTATTGGTGATCTACACTTTTGTTTTTTATTTTGACATTCATTCTTGCATGCAAATTTATTAACAGTTAAAAAGATGCGGAAATTAAAAGTTCCTACGCTATTACAAAGGCGCGAGTCCACATCGCCAAATTAAATCCAGGACCCGATTTGACATAAAATAAAGATGCGAGAAATATGAATGTTTAATTTACACGGCTTTGGGAGAATTACATAAATATTATAAGAAAGGAAATAAAATGTGCGAAACAAATTAATAATCGAAAGCGAGGGCGTTGGACCTTTTTTAATGAAATTAAAATATGATTAACAAATTAATTAAATTAAAATAAAAAGAAAAGATTTTTGAGTTTTTGTACTTATGGAATTTTAATGAGAAGATTATGGAATTTAAAACCTAATTCTAGTTATTTTTAATTTATTAAGAAAAGTATTAAAATTTAATCTAAAATTAACCTAATTAATTAATGTAATTTTATTTACAAAAATAAATAATTACTTATTATAATGGTAAAAGAAAAGAAAAAGATAAAAAGTGATTAAAACCCTAATTCTATAATTTTTAAGTTTATAAAAAAAAATGTCAAAATTAATGCTAGAATTAAGGAGCTAAATTAATTAACAAGATTTATTTACAAAAAAAAGTTTAAATGAAATATATTTATATTTTGCCTTTTCTGATTTTTTTTATTATTTTTAAGTTATAAAAATATTGATTTAAAGAATTAAATTAAAACTAATTAAAACAAATAAAAATAGAAAAAAATATAAAAGAAGAATGGAAAAGCAAACCAATGGGGGGGTTCTGTCCCCAAACTGGAGGTGTGATCCAGCAATTTTGGCCCAATATTCAAAGCCTTGTTTGACTTTTCTGGAAGCGTGCGTGTGCATTGACCAATGTCCATGGTGTTCATCAGATCTGGGCCTTTAGATTAAGATTATGGGACAAGTGGCGTGCCTGGATTGTGAACGTATAGTGGGCGCTTGGAAGCGAGTTACACAGGAACATGGTTAGAAGAAAAATATGGAAATAAGAAGGGGGACCTGGGGATCGAACCCAGGTCCCGTTGCTTACCAATTCACGTGCCTGCCAACTGATCCAACTACGCGCTTTGTTTATTATATGACAAAAAATCAATATGAGATAAAACAAGGGTTAGTGGAATATTTTCGCGCGAATTTCAAATGCTCCACTCATTGGCCTACACATCACCATCTTCTCCAATGGCTTGCTGTACCTGAAACAAAAACAAATTGAATAGCGGGGGTTTTAAACCCCCACTAAATAGCAAGCATAAAAATAGCGAATAGAATATGGTGGCTCATAAATTGAGCGCGAATAGTGTGTTAAGTTCGTCCAAGCTTCCTGAGTTTAGCCATGGTACTGGGAAGTCCTAATTTTACAGTATACGAAAATGCCCAATTTGGAGCTTGAGGAACCCTAGCGAGCTTCAATGGTGAAATCGCGTACGATGCTTAAAAACTCAATTAAAACATATGGTTAGCTTTAGAATGATCCAATGAATACAAATCCAACATTAAAAATTGCAAACAATGCATGAATTATGATACAAGAATATGGAAAAAATCATGAACAGGACACAGTCGTTCTACCGTTTCTTGACGTTAGAGTTGATGGTTTTGATCAGTATACGTTCCTTGAAGCCTCAGGAATGCAATGGAGTTAATGTTTTGCCTTGAAACTCCTTGGAATCGTGTTTTCAGTATTCACTTTTTCCACAAAAATTTCAATGTTTTTCTTCAGCTTTGGGCGCAGCTTCGAGATTCCTTGCACTAGGGTTTTGATCAGTCTTATATGAGGATGGATTAGGGTTGAGTTTTCAATCAAAAGATATTTGCATTGATGAGAACAATATTTGATTTTCATGCATAATTCTTCAAATCTTTTTCACATGTTTTTGATGCCAATCATGTCCAAATCACCTTGATTCTTTCCATATCAGATAATGCACGAAATCCTGAAGTTATTCCATGCATAAAAAGATTTGAAAAGCTTGCTTTGGTATTTTTCACATATTTTATTTTATTAAATGAATTAATAGCAATTAAAAATTCAAATAAATAAATAAAAATGATGAATAAATTCCCTTTGGGCCAAATGGTCGTGCACATGCTTTGGATGATGAATCTTGGAAGAAAATATGGCCCATTAGCAATTTTAAGGCATTTGAAGCAAAGTTGACTTTCAAAATACCCAAACATTTCCCAACTTCCACAAGGCATATCTTGCTCAATTTTTAAGCATTGATCATGTTCTTGGACACTTTGGAAAGGTCTTGAAGTCCTCTAACCAATGCCTTTGGTCCCATGTCATTTTGATTTACCAATCTCAAGTTATGGCCTTTGACTTAAAGTCCTTTTTTGTTGACTTTTGAAAATGACCTATAATGTTGAAATTGATAACTTTTTGTGAGAGCATTTCTTGGACTTGAAGTGTGAAGAGGAGTTGTAGGAAATGTATTTCTCTTCAAAATGAGCTTGGATGGAATTTTTCTGATAATCCATGTGGAAGTTATGCCTTGGTCAAGTTACAGTTGACTTTTTCAACTGTCCAAATATGGAAACTTTTGCATCTTGAGACTCTTTGAGCCAAGCTTTGAGAATCATGATCAAGCATTGATCAAATGATGTTTGTGGCTTCAAAATGAGATGTTGACCAAAAATTTGAACTTTTGACTGTCAAATGACCATTTTGCCCCTGCCGTTGACTGTAGTGCAATTAGGGTTTTTGACTGTGCAATTTTGTGCTGTAAGTCTTGAAACTTGGTATGAAGATGCTTGACCATGTTTGTAGGCATGTGGGACTTGATTGGACCCTTGGAAACTTCATTATCTTTATCAGAACCAAAACCCTAGTTTTTGACTGTTAGGAGGCCCTTGAACTGTGCAACCCCTGGGGAATTTTGAAGCATGCTCTTTGCAAATTTTGAAGAATATGGGAGGGCAAATTTTGGGGTACAACACCTATGAATGTTTCCCAAATCCGGGTGGAGGATTTCAAGCCCAAACAAGAGAACCAAATGTAAAGCAATCAAAGCAAACAATATAATCATGCAAAGGGTGATCTAGGCCCTAAGGTTACTCCACATTTAAATAATTCCCCAACAGAGTCGCTAGTTCTGCGATATGGTGGGAGAACTGACTTGGAATTTTGCGTTTGTGTTTGCAAATGTTTCGGTTTAGCAAGAGTCTCCACCGACTTTTTATTTTATCCTAAGGAAAGGTCAAAAAGCACATGAAAGACCTTTGAGATGTTTTCTTGGGTTCGGGGAGTAGATTATAAAAAGGGAAGGTATTAGCACCCTTTCTATCCATGGTTATCCATGGTGTTGTACCCAAAAATTTTCCCTCTCATTTCATCAACATTTTCTCAATCACAAGACCCTTGGAACTCAAGATCAAACTAGGGTTTGCCTTGCTCAAGACACCTCCTTGCACTGTTGACCCAAATTAGGGTTTGAGTTAACACAGGGATGTTTTGACCTACAATGCCCAAGGTGACTTTCATACTTCATGTTGGACTCACAAGTTTTCCCATACCAAGTTTCAAGCCTTGATTCAAATTTTTGCCCAGTCAATTGGACAATTGACCTAGAAATCAGTTGTATTGGGGAAAAAGTCAATTATGGCCAATTGACAGTCAAACCTCATGAAATTTTACCCACATCAACATTATGAACTCATATGAACCATTTGATCAAGTTTGGATCACCATTCCACAAGAAATTTGATCAGATCACCAAAAGGGCAAAATGGTCATTTTTAGGGTTTTAACTGCACAAAGGCAATTTTTTACTGTTTGACCTATCCAATGGCAAATCAAGCTCACATATGGACTCAAGGACTAAATGAAATTGTCTTGACCCATTCAACAAGTTCAAAAGATCTCAAATGCATAGGATTGACAGATGAATTTTTCAGTCAACTGATCAAAATTTGACTGTACACTGAAAAGTCAAACTTTGACTTTTTGGTCAAAATCAAGTGCCAAGAGTTATTTTTCATCAAGACATGTCAAATTATGAAACTTGTTCATCAAGGAACCCAAAAATGCAAATTAGGGTTTAAAATGGAAAAATTTCATAACTTAGAATTTTTCTAAGTTATGAAATTTTTTTATTTTTTCCTAACTTTGTCCCATTTTTTTCACCAAGATGAAAATGGATTCAAAGAAAACTTTCAACATGAAAGTTGTAGTCCATCACAAATTCTACAACTTTGATTCACAAAGTTTTCTCAAAATAAGCTTGTAGCTCAAGTTATGATTTTTGGAACAAGGGTACCTAAAACTTTTAACTTAGAGAAAGTTTGCCCTAATCTAGGCAGGATTTTGACCCATCTTCTTGGCTACTTTTCACATAGTTCCACTTGGATTTTCAAGTTGCATTGCAAAGATGTATTATAGTACATGTTCTAAGCTTTCCAAATTGTCCAATAACTCCTCAATCACCCTTGTGGTTAGAGAGAATCGAATGTTTGAAGTTGGCAAAAACTCACTTTTGTCCATGGCCAATACATGTTCATACAAACTTGCATTTTCAAATCAGCATGTTTGGTGCTAGCTTTCAGGCCTCAAAACCAACTTGTACTCCATAATTTAATGCATATCCATTGATTTAAGGTTTTGCTTTGGTCATTAGGGCATTGTACACAAGATTAAGCCCTAAATGGTAAAAGGTATATTGCCATTTTTGCAAAAGTTTACTTTATGTCAAAACACTAAGCATTGAGCCTTGAACAAAATCTGAGACTGCAAACCAAATCCATGAATTGGAGGGGCCAAGAGTGTTGTGTGAAGGGTGATAGGAGGGCCTGTAGAAGGCTATAACATCACTGCCACATTCTTACTTGAAAAGGAAGAAAGGTTGCAAATCATATACCATCTCTCATATCTGTTAAGAGAAGCTTACACAAACATTGTAGACAAGTTTCATACCTCCCAACAAGTCAGAAACACGACCCCTTCATCACTCAAACCTCCTCTTACTCAAAACCTCCATTTTTCTGCAAAACAGAGTCAGTTCTGCAAACTTCAAGCCATAGCCAAATTTCATCGTGCGTTTTTCCCAAAGATACTTCAAACACCTTCCAATCAACTCACCTGAACTATCCCAAGCCCCCATTGCAAGTTGTAACACCTCTAACACACTTTGCCATTTTTGTTTCAAATCTCTGCAAGTTGAGTTCTACAGCACGATTCAAGTTGTTTCAAAACAAGCCAAGCATTGGAAAAGCTTCCTTGGACCTCAGGCAAGCTCAAAAGAAGCTCAAACACCATTGAAGGTTGCTACATTTTCCAGCTCGAAGTCAACTAAAACATGTATTTCATGGACTTCTATCTCTCTATTTAGGAATGGTTAGGCTTAGGTTTGTGAATGAAATATGTTGTACTCATAGCCCTGAAGCCATACATATGCTTAGTTTTCATTTACATTAATCATGCTAAGAGAATTTCACTCATGAACTTTCTGAAAAAACTAGGTTAGAAATTAGGGCCAGAGAAATTCTCTCTGGTCTTTGAGAGTTAATCTAAGTTTTTATATGGTTGGATTCGTTGTTTAATTCTCTACAATGTTCATGTTATGAGTTTTGTCAAAAAATCAAAGAATCAGGAGATAGCCATTGATTTACAAAGGCACGCGTTTTATGAACAAGAGGAAGAAGATGAAGTCTGACTGGGCTGGGCCTGGTTGTTCTTTGCTTTTAACACTCCTCTTTTTCTGTTTATACCCCCCTGGCCCATTTATTTAAATATTTATCATTTTGACATTTTTATTTTTTATTCTGACTTTATTATTTTTTGTCCAAATGTAAAAAATGTCAAAAAATTATTTTCTATATTTTTCATATTTATTTGATATTTATTTTTATTTTACTAAGTATAAATATGTAAATAAACTATTTTCTTTTTAATAAAACTCAAAAATAACACAAAAAATATAGTTATGTTCATTTATTATTTCTATTTATATTTGAGAACATTTTCTTGAAAATACCCATTTTTTTGTAAATAATTAATTTTTATTTTTTTATATTTAATATGTTTAATATATATATATATATATATATATATATATATATATATATATATATATATATATATATATATATATATATATATATATATATATATATATATATATATATATATATATATATATATATATATATATATATATATATATATATATATATATATATATATATATATATATATATATATATATATATATATATATAGGTCAAGAAATACAAAAATACTACATTTTCATTTTTATTAATATTTTGTACTAAAAATATCATTTTTATAATATACTTTTATTTTTTTGTATAAATTACTATATTACTGCATATAATTAATAAATAGTATTATTTATTAAGAATTAGGGTTTTTGCCTTAAATAGGAAAATAATTAAAATTGACCCTTTTTTTATTTATTTACATTTCACATTGAAAAAATACTTTTTACATACATGAAAATCTTTTTTGCATAATACATTTTATTTGATATTTGTTTAATTGTATTTATTTAAATATTAAATATTGCCTATACATTCAATATGGTTGTAATAACTTAGAATTTATTATCTTGTCAAATACCCCAAATTCAAATTTGTACCCCCTCCCTATATCATGTTGTAATAGTGTAGCATTTAAATTCTCGCACATTTAAAAGCTCCCAAATTATGCCATGCTTAGACTTAGGGTTTGTATGCAAAATAAAATCAACAACTAGCTTGACCTAATCCAAGATAAACATGCATGAAAAACAAACATAATGCACACTTGCACCCCTAGGGTTTCATCCACTTGTTGCCTTCAAAATGGGCCATGTTTGCATGTTGAGTACTTTGGAAAAACAAAAACAAACAAAAAGATCATAGTCCCTCGATGACGCTATCTGAGTTGCCTAAACAAAATGATCAAGTCCCTCAAGAAAATTGCCAAAGATACTTGACACCATTGCTATCATGGTCTATACGATGACCCGCACCTGTCCTGTTAACATCCTAACACAAGGTTGTTCACCAAATACAATGGTGAAACAACACTATTAAAAGGATTAAAACATAAGAAAGATCTTTAAGAAAAATAGGGTAGACAAACTCTTAGTTACTTGATCAAACATGCAAAAACATCCTTGCTATTTTCAAAACATACTTCACAATACAATTTCAAAACCCTACTTTCAAACATTGAAAACTTTTCAAAAGACAAAAACACCTTTGTATACATTCAAACAAGAATCATTACAAAGGTTGCCACAACGATGGCCTCTTTCCAAAACATCTTTCAAAATCACACACAAAGCACCATTTCAAACAATTGAAAAGCACCATTTCAAACAATAGAAATGCAAAGCAAGTGATCTAAGCAAGTAACTAAGAGCCCATGGATAACCATGGATAGAAAGGGTGCTAATACCTTCCCTTTCTATAATCTACTACCCGAACCCAAGAAGACATCTCAAAGGTCTTTCCTGTGCTTTTTTACCTTTCCTTAGGATAAAATAAAAAGTCGGTGGCGACTCTTGCTAAACCGAAACATTTGCAAACATAAAATGCAAAATCCCAAGTCAGTTCTCCCACCGTATCACAGAACTGGCGACTCTGCTGGGGATTAAACTTCAAAAGTGGAGTAACCTTAGGGCTTAGATCACCCTTAGCATGATTATTGTTTGATTTGATTGCTTTACATTTAACTCTCTTGTTTGGGCTTGAAATCCTCTACCCGGATTTGGAAACATTCATAGGTAAATAGCAATACATTGTGGAAACTGTGCAGGGTATACCGACACGGTTGAAGCAATAGCTATATTAGTGCGACATATTTGTGAGTATCGGTAGCCTTTGAGTCAATCAAAGAGAATACGGGGCCGCTGAGTGATGTCATGAAGCACTAATGAACTAGAACCTTACTTGACCATCTTGGCCTTTTTTAGGGGTAGTGAGATGACCGGCTTTGGTGCAGTCCGAAGTTGGTAGATACTCGATACTACACTCATTGAGGGTTATTTTCGTGGAATATTTTGGTCGCTAGTTAAGTGGCTAAACCAAAACAATGAACATAGAAAATAATCTAATGATATTGAGCTCCTTAGAACCCGGTTACTATTTATAGGACAGGTTTTGAGCCAACTAAACTCAAGAGGGTACTTACCTATGAAACCTCATGCAAGCCTGAAACTAGGGTTTTGTGTGACTTGCTTGTACATGTGCTTGTGCATACATCATGAACATCATAAAGCATCATATGCATCCACTAACCATTTCAAAGGTTTGGATCTTCATCTTTGTTCTTGTTTTGTAGGTCATGGAATCTCTTCGCAGGAAAACAATTCAAGTCAACCTTGTGAGGATCCCTCCTCAACTCAAGGAGCTTACTTCCAGGATTCCAGAGAATTCTCTCATCAGTGAAAGACATGGTAGACTCCTCAACTTAGTCAACACCAACATTGAAGAAGACATGGTGAAAGTTCTCTTCCAGTTCTTTGACCCCCTACACCACTGTTTCACATTCCCTGATTACCAATTGGTGCCTACTTTGGAGGAATTTTCTCAACTCCTGAGACTCCCTATTCTTCCTTAACTACCCTATAACGGTACGGAAAAAGAACCAAAGCCTGAAGATGTTGCTCAAGCATTACACTTGCAACCATCTGACATCAAGGGGCATTGGGAAACCAGAAGTGGTGTCAAGGGCTTCTTGGTAAAGTTTCTGTTTGAGAAGGCACAAGACTGCTGGAATTCTCTTGATCTACAAGCCTTCGAGGAGATAGTGGCACTCCTTATCTATGGGTTGGTCTTGTTCCCAAATCCTGACCAACTTATAGATGTGAATGCTGTCAAGATTTTCATGTCCAGGAATCCTATACCTACATTGCTTGGGGACATCCTACACTCATTTTACACACGAACAATGAGGAAAAGAGGTATTCTCATGTTCTGTACTCCTCTCCTAGCAAGGTGGTTTATTTCTCACCTTCCACAATCAGTTTTGAAGAATGAGCAGGGATTAAGGTGGTCACAACGATTGATGACCCTCACACATTCTGATGTACATTGGTGTTCTCGATCCAGAGAAAATGTCATCATCATCGATCGCTGTGGGGAATTTCCTAATGTCCCACTACTTGGCATTAGGGGAGGCATCACCTACAACCCCTTTCTAGCTTTGAGACAATTTGGATATGCTCGGAGGGATGGCCCTCATGACATGCTGATTCCGGACCTAGTTTTTGACTTCGACAACGATGCACAAGGACTTCGACAAAGGTTCGTCAGAGCTTGGAGGATGCCCAACAAGGTGGATAGTGTTGTACCCCAAAATTTTCCCTCCCATTTCATCAATATTTTCTCACCACAAGACCCTTGGAGCTCAAGATTCAGTTAGGGTTTACTCTGCTCAAGACTCCTCCTTGCACTGTTGACCCAAATTAGGGTTTGAGTTTGCACAAAGATGTTTTGACCTAAAATGCCAAAGATGACTTTCATGCTTCATGTTGGACTCACAAGTTTATCCATACCAAGTTTCAAGCCTTGATTCCAATCTTTGCCCAGTCAATTGGATAGTTGACCTATAAATCAGCTGTATTGGGGAAAAAGTCAACTGTGGTCAATTGACAGTCAAACCTCATGATTTTTGACCCACATCAACATTATGAACTCATATGGACCATTTGATCAAGTTTGGATCACAATTCCACAAGAAATTTGATCAGATCACCAAAAGGGCAAAATGGTCATTTTTAGGGTTTTGACTGCACAAAGGCAATTTTTGACTGTTTGACCTAGCCAATGGCAAACCAAGCTCACATATGGACTCAAGGACCCAATGGCATTGTCTTGACATGTTCAACAAGTTCAAAAGATCCCAAATGCACAAGATTGACAGATGAATTTTCCAGTCAACTGATCAAAATTTGACTGTATACTGAAAAGTCAAACTTTGACTTTTTGGTCAAAATCAAGTGCCAAGATTCATTTTTCATCAAGACATGTCAAATTATGAAACTTGTTCATCAAGAAATCAAGAATTACAAATTAGGGTTTGAAATGAAGAATTTTCATAACTTAGAATTTTTCTAAGTTATGAAAATTCCTAATTTTTTCCTAACTTTGTCCCATTTTTAAATCAAGATACATTTGGATTCAAGGAAAACTCAAAACATGAAAGTTATATTCCATTGCAAAATCTACAACTTTTATTCACAAAGTTTCCTCAAAAGAAGCTTGTAGCTCAAGTTATGATTTTTGGAACAAGGGTGCAAAACATTCTTAACTTTGAAATATTTTGATCTATTTTAGGCAGGATTTTTGCCTAACTTCATGACCACTTTTCACATGCTTCCACTTGGAATTTAAAATTTCATTACAAAGATGGATTGTAGCACACATTCCAAGCTTTCCAAAATGTCAAAGAACTTCTCAAACACCCTTGTGGTTAGGGAGAATCGAATTTGTCAATATGGGCAAAAGTCACTTTGATTCATGGCAAAAGGCATGTTCATACACTTTGCATTTTTGAAATCAGATTGCACAAGCTAGTTACAGGCCTCTAATCTCATTTACACTCAATAATTAAATGCCAATCCATTGTGTTCTAGCATTATTTTGTGCATTTGGACATTACATGAAGAATTAAGCCATATTTGGAAAAAGCAAGTTATCCATTCTTGTAAAGCATGACTTTATGTCAAACACAAATCCAAGAAGTACAATGCAAATCTCTGAGGCACAAGTTATTGAACTAATCCCACTGATCAAGACTAACTTTGCAGCATGTTTAGGGGGCCTGCATAAGCTTACAACCCAACTTGGCATTTTTTACTTAAGATAGAAGCAACTTTGCAAACAGAACACCAACTCTCATTCCTGCAAAGAGAAGCCTAAGCAAACTTGTTGAACACATTCCAAACATCAAGCCTGACCTAAAACATGATCCAACCACCTTCAATACCTCCCCAAACACAAAAACACCTCCTTGCTGCAAAAACAGAGTCCCTTCTGTAACTTGACTTCCACAAACACTTCCACTCGTGCGTTTTGGCTGAAACCTTTGCAAACACATTCCCTATCTCCCACTGAAGCTATCCCAAGCATTGAACACAAACTGTAACATCCCTAACATCACTTGCCATTTTCAGTTTTCAACTTTGCAGGTGAACTTCCATAGCTCGATTCAGCTAGTTTCAAAGCAAGCTAAAGGTTAGAGAAGCATCCCTGAACCTCAAGCAAGCTATACAAGTCCTCACATTGCATTGAAAGTACCTCCATTGTCATACACGATCCAAGATGAACAGGTAAGTTTGTGAACTTCTATCTCTCTATCCAGGCATAGTTAGGCTTAAGTTTGTGAAGAAAGCATGTTCTAATCATAGCCCTGAAGTCATCCATATAGTTACTTTTCATTTATATTGTGTGTGCTAAGAGTATTTTGGACCTAAACATTGGAAAAAAGCTAGGTCAGGAATTGAGGGAGAAGAAATTCTCTCTCATTTCTGAGAGTTAGATTAACTTCTTTATATGTTTAGAATTGTGGCTTCAAGCTCTACAGGTTTCATGTTTTAAGTTTTTGTTAAAAGTCAAAGGATCAAGAGATAGCAGGGACAAGGCAAAACGCGCGTTTTGTTCTGTTTGAATGTCCAGAGGTTGAAGACAAAGTTCTTCTGGGCTGGGCCTGACCTTTTTTCTGTTTGCACCTTCATTTCACACATACACCCCCCTGGCCCATTGCATGAAATACTTGTCATTTTTGATTTTTTTTCTTTTTGATTTTGATTTTATATTTTTATCCAAACATGAAAAAACATTAAAAATATTTTTCTAACATTTTTTGCATTTTATTTAGTACTTATTTTGTTTCATTTAGTTTCATACATAAATAAATAAAATACCCTTTTTTATTCAAAATACAAAAATAATACAAATACATTTTTATTTTCTGATTTTATTTTATTTTTATCTTTTGAAAACATTTTATAAAAAAATATACTTTTTTTGTAAATAATAAATATTGTTATTTTTGTACATATTTAATATATTTAGTAAATATTATAAATACTTATATATTTATTAGAATATTTAGGGAAAAATACAAAAAATAATACATTTTTATTTTTATTAATATTTAACCTCAAAAATATTTTTTTTACAATATACTTTCTTTTTATTTATTTTTTGTACATAATTAATAAATGTTGTATATAATAAATAATTAATACATTTTATTTAGCAAATTAGGGTTTTGCCCTAAACATGAAAAATACCCAAAAATTATCCTGTTTATTTTTGTTTATTTGTCACATGAAAAACCCTTTTACATACATATAAAAATCATTTTTTGCATCTTGCATATTTTACTTTATTTTATTTAATTATTGTATATTAAATAATTTGTATATTCAATTTGGATGTAATAGTTTAGATTTAATTTTTCTTGCTAAACATCCCCCATTTGAACATTTGTACCCCCCATCCCATAATTGTGTTGTAATAATTTAGGACTTTAAATTTCGCACTTTAAAGCTTTCTAATTATACCATGATAGACTTAGGGTTTTGTATGTAAAAATCAACCAAAAATAGCTTGACCTAATTCAAAGATAACAAAGCATGAAAAATGGACAACACCAATCACACTTGCACCCATAGGGTTACTCCACTTGTTGCCTTCAATAATGGGCCATGTTGCATGTTGAGTTTCTTTGGCAGAAACAAAACAATATCAAATGATCATAGTCCCTCGATGACGCTTTCAAAAGTTGCCTAAAAATGATCAAGTCCCTTAAAGGAAAAATTGCCCAAAGACACTTGGCACCATTGCAATCATGGTCTAAACGATGACCTGCGCCTGTCCCGTTCACATCCTAACACAAGATTGTCCACCAAATACAATGGTGGAATAAAATTGTTAAAAGGGTTAAAACATAGAGAAAACCTTTGAGTAAATTTAGGGGTAGACAAACTCTTAGTTACTTGAATCAAACTTGCAAAAACACTTGCCTATTTTTCAAAACCACATCACAACACACTTTCAAAACCACTTTCAAAAACATTGAAAACTTTTCAAAAGACAAGTACACCTTTGTATACATTCAAACATGAATCATTGCAAAGGTTGCCACCACATTGGCCTCTTTTCAAAAACATTTTCAAACCCACACATAAAGCACCATTTCAAACAATTGAAAGCACCATTTCAAACAATTGAAAATCAAGGTAAGTTGATCTAATCAAGTAACTAAGAGCCCATGGATAACCATGGATAGAAAGGGTGCTAATACGTTCCCTTTCTATAATCTACTCCCTGAATCCAAGAAAACATCTCAAAGGTTTTTTGCTGTGCTTTTTAACCTTTCCTTAGGATAAAATAAAAAGTCGGTGGCGACTCTTGCTCAACCGAAACATTTGCGAAAACAAACGCAAAACCTCAAGTCAGTTCTCCCACCGTATCACAGAACTGGCGACTCTGCTGGGGAGAATTTGAAAGTGGAGTAACCTTAGGGTTTAGATCACCCTCTTGCATGACTAATTGTTTGCTTTGATTGCTTTATATTTTGGTTCTCTTGTTTGGGCTTGAAATCCTGCACCCGGATTTGGGGAAACATTCATAGATAGCAATACGTTAAGGAAACTGTGCGGGGTATACCGACACGGTTGAAGAAATAGCTATATTAGTGCGACATATTTGTGAGTACCGGTAACCCTTGAGTTCAATCAAGGAGAGTACGGGGCCGCTGAGTGATGTCACTAAGCACTAATGACCTAGAACCTTACTTGACCATCTCGGCCTTTCATTAGGGGTAGTGAGATGACCGGCTTTGGTGCAGTCCGAAGTTGGTAGATACTCGATACTACACTCATTGCGGGTTGTTTTCTTGGAATATTTTGGTCGCTAGTTAAGTGGCTAAACCAAAACAATGAACATGGAAAATAATCCAGTGATATTGAGCTCCTTAGAACCCGGTTACTATTTATAGGACAGGTTTTTAAGCCAACTACACTCAAGAGGGTACTTACCTATGAAACCCCATGCAAGCCTGAAACTAGGGTTTTATGTGATTTGCTTGTACATATGTTTGTGCATACATCATGAACATCATAAAGCATCATATGCATTCACTAACCATTTCAAGGGTTTAGATCTTCATCTTTGTTCTTGTTTTGTAGGTCATGGAAATTCTTTGCAGGAAAACTATTCAAGTCAACCTTGTGAGAATCCCTCCTCAACTCAAGGAGCTCACATCCAGAATTCTGGAAAGCTCTCTCTTCAGTGAAAGACATGGTAGACTGCTCAGCCTAGTCAACACCAACATTGAAGAGGACATGGTAAAGGTGTTGTTCCAGTTCTTTGACCCCCTTCACCACTGTTTCACATTCCCTGACTATCAATTGGTGCTCACTTTGGAGGAATTTTCTCAACTCCTGAGAATTCCTATTCTTAACTGCCTTTCAACGGTACGGAAAAGGAACCAAAGCCTGAAGATGTTGCTCAAGCACTACACTTGCAACCATCTGACATCAAGGGGCATTGGGAAACTAGAAGCGGTGTCAAAGGCTTCTTGGCAAAATTCTTGTTTGAGAAGGCACAAGAGTGTTGGAATTCATTGGACCTACAAGCCTTTGAAGAAATTGTGGCACTCCTCATTTATGGGTTGGTCCTGTTCCCAAATCCTGACCAGCTTGTAGATGTCAACGCCGTCAAGATCTTCTTATCCAGGAATCCAATACCAACATTGCTTGGGGACATTCTTCACTCATTTTACACACGAACAATGAGAAAGAGGGGTGTTCTCATGTGATGTACTCCTCTCCTTGCAAGGTGGTTTATTTCGCACCTTCCACAATCTGTTTTGAAGAATGACCAAGGATTAAGGTGGTCACAACGGTTGATGACCCTCACTCACTCTGATGTACATTGGTGTTCTTGGTCCAGAGAAAATGTCATCATCGTCGATCGTTGTGGAGAGTTCCCTAATGTTCCATTACTTGGCATTAGAGGAGGCATTACTTACAACCCTTGTCTAGCTTTGAGACAATTTGGATATGCACTAAGGGATGGCCCTCACGACATGTTGATTCCTGACCTAGTTTTTGACTTCGACAACGATGCTCAAGGACTTCGCCAAAGATTCATCAGAGCTTGGAGGATGCCTAACAAGGTAGACAGCAAGACACTGGGGCACAAGAACTCCATCCCTCTTGAGCCTTATCTCAAGTGGGTACGAACCCGAGCCCAGAGTATAATGATGCCTTACCCTCCTGTTCTCCCTGTGATTAAAGAGCCCGTTAAGGAAGGAGAGGTTCCCTACACCATCCTGTATCCTGACATGCCTACATCGTGGGAGGAGATGCAGAAGAGTTGGATCCAACTCAAGGAGGAACGGAACACTTTTGAAGCCAGCTTCTACGCCAGTGAGAAGAAGGTTTTGGAGCTTACCCGCCGACTCCATGAGGAAGAGACCCTCAACACCTACATCGCACCAAAGAGGATGCGCAACGTCTTTTTACCTTGATAAGTTTTTTGTAATGTTTGGCCCATGATGCACTTATGTACTGACAAATTTCTTCTTATTAATATGACGTGCGTTCTTTTTGTTTGCAACAATTTGAATTTTCTAAATCCTTGAATGCATTGCATACATAAGCATATCATTCATCATGCGCATAAGCAGGTCTCCACACCAGGTTTCCTTATCTTTTTGTTGTTTATTTCAGTAAGATGGATCTTGAACAGACGGTCAAGGACTTACGGTCTTAGAACTCACAGTTTCAACATCTCCTGATGACCTTGGCTAAGGGTAAGGGGGATCTAAAAGCCCTGCTTGGGAATAAAGAGCAAGTGAAAAAGAAGAAGAAAAGAATCGGGGTGGCTACCCTAGGAAGAAGGTTTGAGGGTGAAGCCAGAAGAGTTCTTGAATTTCCCCCTGCATCTGAAGAGGGAACCAGTAAAGGGAATGCGGCTGCGGTACCTTCCGAATCCGAAGCTGAAGAAGGAGAGGCTAAAGAAGACTACTCTGAGCAACAATACCTGCCCGCCGATGATAAGTACAAAGGTTTGGAAGACAGGTTGGCAGCTATGGAGCTGCAGAGAGTTCCCGGCTTAGATTTCGAAGATTTGGGATTAGTTGCTGGAATTGTGATCCCCCCGAAGTTCAAAGTGCCAGTTTTTGCAAGGTATGACGGGTTGTCCTGCCCGAAGATGCATCTCAGATCATATGTAAGGAAGATCCAACCTTACACTGCAGACAAGAACCTATGGATCCATTTCTTTCAGGATAGCCTTTCAGGGGCTCAACTCGAATGGTTCTATCAGCTGGATGGAGCCAGTATCCGAAACTGGGAGGACTTGGCTACTGCATTTTATAAACATTATCAGTACAATTCTGACCTCGCTCCCACGCGTACCCAACTCCAGGGTATGTCACTGGGAACGGGCGAAGGATTCAAGGAGTATGCGCAAAAGTGGAGAGACCTGGCTGGCAGGGTGCAGCCACCGCTGACTGACCGTGAACTTGTTGACATGTTCCTAGGGACCCTGTCCGGGCCGTTCTTCAACCATCTGATTGGTAATTCTTCTGCTGGGTTTACAGATTTGATCTTTACCGGTGAGAGGATAGAAGCTGGTATCAAGTCGGGGAAGATACAGAAAGGTGCCTCCGCGAGTACTGAAAAGAAGCCCTTCAAGAAGGAAGCCAGTGTTGTTTATGGTCCCAGAAGACAAATTAAACCGGAATGCCGCCAAGCTAACAACGCGTTGGTAATTTCAAATCCTGTTGCTGCTCCTCAGCAGTATAACCAACCAAGGGGTGAGAGGCCCAAAAGGCAGTATACTCGGCCCAGTATGACCCTGTCTCAGATATTGCCGCAACTACTATCAACCAATCTGGTAACTGTCAAAGAAGCTCCAAAGGTAGTGAACACAACTTCTCCAAAGTACAACCCCAAAGCCCGTTGCGCTTATCACTCTGATAGCCCGAGGCATACTACTGATGATTGTTGGGCTCTGAGGAACAAGGTTCAAGACCTTATTGATGCTAAAGAAATACAGTTTGAGGCGCCCGAAAGACCCAATGTTATGACTGCCCCCATGCCCCAGCATGGAGTGAATGCGGTGGAAGAAGACCGGTATATAGCCTCCGTGGAAGAGATTGTTACTTTGTTGTTGACTGTCAAGAGGAACCTGTTGCTAGCCGGTTTATTTTCGGGATGTAGTGAAGGTTGCCGTCTATGTGCTCTTTTACCTGTTGGTTGTCCTTTGCTGAAATCAGGTATCCAAAGCCTGATGGATAGCAAAGAAATCTTGTTCGAGAAGATTGTTGTTCCTGCTATCCCTGCCGAAGAAGTTTCTATTGTTACTATTTTCAACAAACCTCCTAAGGCTCCTTCAAAGAAGCCTGTCAAAATCATGTCCGCTCATAAGATTGCTCCTATCATCATCACTGTTCCGGGGCCCCTCCCTTATACATCCGACAAAGTTGTCCCATGGCACTATGGGGCAGATGTTTATGTGCTTGGAGTTAAACAAGAGTTCGATACTAGTACCGGTGTCAGCAACATCACCGGACCTGCCAAAGTTACTCGCAGTGGTAGGCTGTTCTCACCAGATATTTCGCCACCAGCTATTCAGAAACCTCTTGTCATTTCACCTACAAGTGTGCCTGTTTCCCTTCCTAATCAAGTTCCTGTTTCTACCCCTGCTTCCGAGTCATCTGACGCTCGGGGCAAAGGGATTGCTACTGATTTGCCTGCCATGACGGAGGCACCAAAAACAACCACTGTTGAAGCTTCCCAACAAGAGATGGAAGAGATTCTCAATATCATCAAGAAGAGTGATTTCAACGTAGTTAAGCAGCTGGGGCATACCCCATAAAAGATTTCTATGCTATCACTGTTGTTGTGTTCAGAGGCCCATGCCAAGGCCCTGATTTCCTTCCTGAAGACGGCCCATGTGCCACAAGAAACGTCTGCTGATCAATTTATCGATTGTGTGGCCAACTTGACTACTGATAATGGGTTGGGCTTCTCTGACGCCGATCTGACTGCCAAAGGAAAAAACCATAACGACGCCCTGCATGTCTCCATTGAATGCAGGGGCACTACTCTTGCCCATGTGTTGGTAGACACCGGTTCTTCGTTGAACGTATTACCCAAGAAGGCCCTAGACAGGTTGGATTGTGAGGGTTTTAAGCTCTAGCCTAGTAGCATTATTGTCCGAGCCTTTGACGGTTCGAAAAGGATGGTACATGGGGAAGTTGACATTCCAATCAGGGTTGGTTCTCAAGTTTTTGATTCTACTTTCTATGTGATAGATATCCGACCATCCTATTCTTGTTTGCTGGGTCGTCCATGGATCCACAAGGCTGGAGCTGTAACCTCCACACTACATGAGAAGCTGAAATACCCAGTTAGAGGGAAAATTGTTACAGTTCAGGGGGAGGAAGAGTATATGGTCAGCCACCTCAACTCATTCCGGTATATAGAAATGGATGGGGAATTCATTGAGACCCCCTTTCAACACTTTGAAGAGGTGCCTCAGACACTGGCATCATCTGAAATTGTGATTGAAGACCTTCCTTTGAAGATGGCTTCCTTAAAGGATGCCCGGGCTGTGATTGAGAAGGGTGAGTGCGCAAACTGGGGCCGACTTCCTGATTTCACTCCAAAGACTGACAAGTTTGGTTTGGGCTTCACTGCGGAGGCTCAGAGAGCTGTTCGTAAGGCAAGAGTTGGAAAACCTCCTGTGTTCATCACCAACCCGGGAGTAAATGCTATTGAAGACGACGTGGAGGAATCTGAATTCGACAGCTGGATCTACCCAACAACCGACGATGGACCAAGCAACTGGACTGCGAAAGACTTCACACCTATTACTTTTGTCACTCAGTAATGAACTCTTTTGTTTTGAATTTGTAACAAACAATATGTTGAAACTTTTATGGCTCGGTGTCCTACCCGGGGCACCGTGGCTTCATTTGTGAGGGCTTTTGTGTGTCATTTTCATATATCATCAATAAAAACATTGGACGTTTGTTGCATTTCAAAAATCTTGCGCTCCTTTTCTTTCTTTATTATATATTGCAAAACAGCTATATTTACACACACTCACCTATACAGGTTCCAATCCACTCTGGATCTCACTGGTAACGACTCTACTACTGCCAATTATGACTTCGAAAATCCAATCAACTTAGCCGAAGACGAAGGTGAAGATGATTGCGAAGTGCCTGGTGAACTTGCAAGACTACTACTCCAGGAAGAGAGGGTCATTCAGCCACATGAAGAGCCAGTGGAAATGGTAAATCTGGGTACTGAGACAGACAGAAAGGAAGTCAAGATTGGTGCCAATCTAGAGTTCAGTGTGAAACAACGGTTGATTCAGATGCTGCATGACTATGTGGAAATCTTTTCCTGGTCTTACGAAGACATGCCTGGGTTGGATACCGACATTGTGGTTCATCACCTGCCTACCAAGGAAGACTGCCCTCTGGTAAAACAGAAGGTCCGTCGTATGTGTCCAGAAATGTCCGAGAAAATCAAAGTTGAGGTTATGAAACAATTTGATGCTGGGTTTCTAGCAGTGACTTCTTACCCTCAGTGGGTTGCCAACGTGGTCCCAGTGCCGAAGAAGGATGGTAAGGTCCGGATGTGTGTTGATTACAGGGATTTGAACAGGGCGAGCCCTAAGGATGATTTCCCTCTGCCTCATATCGACGTTCTGGTTGACAACACTGCTCAGCATAAAGTTTTCTCCTTCATGGACGGCTTCTCCGGTTATAATCAGATCAAGATGGCTCCTGAAGACATGGAGAAGACCACTTTTGTTACTCAGTGGGGCACCTTTTGCTACAAGGTCATGCCTTTTGGGTTGAAAAATGCTGGGGCAACCTACCAACGAGCCATGGTTGATTTATTTCATGATATGATCCATCATGAGATAGAAGTATACGTCGACGATATGATTGCAAGGTCCCAAACTGAGGAGGAACACCTTGACCATCTGCGGAAGCTGTTTGAGCGTCTGAAGTTGTACAAGCTGAGGTTGAACCCAAACAAGTGCACCTTTGGGGTGAGATCTGGAAAGTTGCTAGGCTTCGTCGTAAGCGACAAAGGCATTCAAGTGGACCCTGCCAAAGTGAAAGCCATACAAGAGATGCCAACTCCCAAGACAGAAAGAAGTCAGAGGCTTCCTAGGACGTTTGAATTACATTGCCCGATTCATCTCACATCTAACTGCTACCTGTGAACCAATCTTCAAGCTGCTGAAGAAGGATCAAGTAGTACGTTGGAACGATGAATGTCAAGCCGCTTTCGAAAAGATCAAAGAGTATCTCCAAGAACCACCCATTCTTATGCCGCCGGTTGAAGGGAGACCTCTAATCTTATACTTGACAGTACTTGACAACTCAATGGGGTGTGTGCTGGGGCAGCATGACGAGTCTGGCCGAAAAGAGCACGCTATTTATTACCTTAGCAAAAAGTTTACCGACTGTGAGACCCGATACTCATTGCTCGAGAAAACTTGCTGCGCTTTGGTATGGGCTGCTCGCCGGCTGAGACAGTATATGTTGACTCACACTACTCTGTTGATTTCAAGAATGGATCCAATCAAGTACATATTCGAAAAGCCTGCTCTGTCTGGAAGAATAGCAAGATGGCAAATGATCTTGACAGAATATGACATCCAGTACACGACTCAAAAAGCAATCAAGGGAAGTGTATTGGCAGACCATTTGGCACATCAGGCAGTGGACGATTACCAGTCGATGAACTTTGAATTTCCAAACGAGGATATCATGGTAGTGACTGATTGTGAAGTACCTGGACCGGATGAAGGACCTGAGGAGGGATCCCAATGGTCTATGCACTTTGACGGAGCCTCGAACGCTTTGGGTAATGGTATCGGCGCTGTGATCATATCCCCTAAAGGCACTCATACTCCACTCACTGCCCGACTATGTTTCAACTGCACCAACAGCATGGCGGAGTATGAGGCATGTATCATGGGTCTTCAAGCTGCAATCGACTTAAGGATCAAGTTTCTGAGTGTCTTCGGAGATTCCTCTCTCGTGATCAATCAGATCAAAGGCGAGTGGGATATGAAACACCCAAATCTTATTCCTTACAAAGAGTATGTGTTGACGTTAATCCCTCATTTCGAAGAGATAACCTTTGAACACTTCCCAAGAGAGGAGAATCAGTTAGCGGACGCGTTAGCTACGATGTCTTCTATGTTCAAAGTCAAATGGGAGAACGAAGCTCCCCGGATCATTATCTGGAAGTTGGATGAACCTGCACATTGTTGCGATCTCGAGATCGAAGAGGTAACAGAGAAACCCTGGTATCATGAAGTGAAGAGGTACTTGGAAGTTCAAGAATACCCCGAAGGTGCATCTGTAAATGACAAGAAATTCCTGAGAAGGTTCGCGGCAAAGTTCTTCCTCAGCAATGGCATTCTCTACAAGCGAAACCATGATTCAAACTTACTGCGTTGTGTGGATAAGACTGAAGCAGAAAAGATCATGGCAGAGCTACATGAAGGTACCTTTGGAACATATTCCAGTGGACATACCATGGCAAAGAAAATCCTTCGGGCAGGATATTTCTGGTCCACAATGGAAGCTGACTGTTACCAGCATTCTCGAACTTGTCATAAATGTCAGATCTATGCTGATAAGGTGCACATTCCTCCGGTTCCTCTGAACGTCTTGACAACACCTTGGCCTTTTGCAATATGGGGCATTGATATGATCGGCGAGATCCGACCTACGGCATCTAACGGGCACCGCTTCGTCCTAGTAGCGATTGATTACTTCCCAAAATGGGTCGAAGCAGCCTCCTATGCTACCGTAACCAAGAACGTCGTGGCACGGTTCATTCGGCACAACCTGATCTGTCGATACGGTGTACCTGAGAGGATCATTACGGATAACGGTACCAATCTTAACAACAAGATGATCACTGAGCTCTGCGAGTAATTCAAGATACAGCACCACAACTCTTCTCCCTATCGACCGAAGATGAATGGGGCTGTAGAAGCAGCGAATAAGAATATTAAGAAGATTGTACAGAAGATGACAGTGACCTACAAAGATTGGCACGAAAAGTTACCGTTTGCTCTTCATGGGTACCGTACCTCAACACGGACGTCAACAGGGGCAACTCCCTTTTCCTTGGTCTATGGCATGGAGGCAGTCTTGCCTATTGAAGTCCAGATACCCTCTCTCCGGATAATGAAGGATACAGGTTTGAGCGAAGATGACTGGATCCAGACTCGGCTTGATCAATTAAACCTAATTGACGAAAAGAGACTCACTACTATTTGTCATGGTCAAACGTACCAAAAACGGATGATCAAGGCATTTAACAAGAAAGTCAGATGACAAGAGTATCAAGTTGGGGACCTGGTAATCAAGCGCATCATTCTTCCTCAAGGTGATCCCAGGGGCAAATGGACCCCTACGTACGAAGGGCCATTTGTGGTTAAGAATATCTTCTCAGGAGGAGCAATGATTCTAACCACCATGGACGGTGACGACCTTCCTCACCCCGCCAACGCAGACATAGTAAAAAGATACTACGCATGATCAAAGACCCGCTAGGTTGACACACCTAGGAAAAAATAAGGGCTTCCCGGCAAACCAAAAGGGTTCGGGCAAAAATAAGGGATGAAAATAAAAAATCTGTACACCCGGCAAGTCGAAAACCTGAAAAGGCGGCTTGGACAAAAATGGGTATCCCGGTGGACTGAAAACCCGAAAGGGCGGTCCAGGCAAAAGTTAGGGATAAAGCGTAATACTATGTCTCTTTGGATCACCTTGCATCCAGAATTCGGCATCAACTATCGGGCTCAGACGACGCCAATCAATCAGCTTCATCTTCAACTAAGCAGCAGAGTGATGAGACGCTTGAAGACATAAAGGCGATAGCAGAGTTGGAACCCAGTGGGATTATTTTTCACATAGATGTTTTGTTTCCTTTTCACAAAATTTTATAAACTCTATTTTACTCAGCGGCATTCTCTTACTAGGACGTCAGTCTCTTGTACAAAAACGCCTATTTACAGGCAAATTTCAAAATCAATACAAGTTCAATTTTTCAGACAAATTATGCATTGTTTTTCCTTTTTCTGTTTTGTTTTGCGAAGAACGCCCAATGTTCATTTTTGATATATGCATTTGACATTAATTGCTAATCATGAATAGTTGCATGCGAAACAAAGGACTGATTACAGGTGACATCAGAAATAGGGGCAATTTAGAATTGTCTAAGCGATCTAGTTGCTCTGTCCACCAAGGTACCAAGGTAGGTTCGGCTGAAGAATGTAACCAAAATACCTTCACTCCCCATAGAGTAAGACCAGATTCAGCAATACTCTCCTCAAGTAGAGTTGGTTTCCTATCAGCCCTGAAAAGGCACAATATTCCCCTAGCAAGTCAGCGATACTCTCCCCAAGCCGAGTTAGTCTACGGCCAGCCTTAAGGAAGTTGGTTATCCCCAGAAGATCTCAACATTCCCCAGCGGAGTATAGACATTCCTCAGCAAGCATCCCCGACAGTCTTAGTATAAGATTGTTCCCCGGCGGAATACCAGACACCCCAGTGGAACCATTCCCCAGTGCAGTCCAAAATTTCCCCAGGAGAGTGGAATCCATATCCCTAGTAGATTCTGGAAGCTTATCACCTGCAGAGTGCACACGTCATTTCCCCGGCTTCATTCAAAGGTTATTTCCCATCAGGGCTTATAACTGGGTTATCCTCAGCTAATTACCACGGAAAGATCGTCCTCGGCGAAGTTCTTCCTATCCCCAACGGAGTTCATCAAATTCCCCAACATAACTCATCAGTGGAATCCCCAGCGGAGCTCTCATCAAAACCTCAGCGAAGTATCTCTTCCCACAGAGTAATTCCCCGTAGAGTAATCTCTCCAACAAGTTTATTCCCCAACGGAGTCATCTTCTCCTACCGGTTTATTCTTGCAACCATCATCCCCAACGGAAAAGAAGAACTCTACTCTTCAAAACATCAGCTCAGGATTCAATAAATTCCCGGCACTCGTCAAGGAATTATTTTCCTAGACGAAAATACATTCATAGACATTTCACATTTCATACATCCTGCTTACATACATGATAAAGTGCATACAACACTATCTCATTTTGAGCATCATGACATCATGCATTTCATACATCATGACATTGCATACAACTAATGTATTGCCTTTTCAGGAAAAGGTCAATCCAAATATGATTACTATCAACTGTCACAATTCCAGATTCGATTCCTGTATCTAGCCAGGGCATATTTGTGAGTGATTTGATTGTAGATTCGATACCTGTATCCAGCCATGGCACATCTGCATGAAGAGTTTCCAGATTCGATACCTGTATCCAGCCAGGGCACATCTGTAGACGACTAATTCCAGATTCGATACCTGTATCCAGGGCATATCTGTAGACAACAATTTCCAGATTCGATACCTGTATCCAGCCAGGGCACATCTGTAGACGACTAATTCCATATTCGATTCCTGTATCTAGCCAGGGCATATCTGTGAGTGATTTGATTGTGGATTCGATACTTGTATCTAGCCAGGGCACGTCTACATGAACAGTTTAGAGATTCGATACCTGTATCCAGCCAGGGCACGTCTGTAAACAACCTTTTGAAGTTCCAGATTCGATTCCTGTATCTAGCCAGGGCACATCTGTGAGCAACTAATTGTGGATTCGACTCCTGTATCTAGCCAGGGCATGTCTACATGAAGAGTTTGAAGATCAACACCTATAACAGGCCAGGAAACCATCTTCCTTTCTCAAAATACGCAAGTTCTCGCTAAGGAATCTCTTACGCGATCAACACTTCCAAATGGCATCTATAAGCCCATTCCCGACAAGGTTCTGTCACACCTCTAAATGGCATCTATAAGCCTATCCTCCTATCCATCCTATCTCCAAATGGCATCTATAAGCCCATTCTCGCCATCACATTGCTGATACTCCAGCATGCGAGTGCAAATTTCAGGGCACTCTAGTGTCCAATCTCCTTTTACCCTCGAGTCGCGAAAGGCAACCTTGCTAATCTAACTCTTCAGGATCAAGAAGGTTGAACATGGGCAACTGTTGTACCTCAAAATTTTCCCTCCCATTTCATCAATATTTTCTCACCACAAGACCCTTGGAGCTCAAGATTCAGTTAGGGTTTACTCTGCTCAAGACTCCTCCTTGCACTGTTGACCCAAATTAGGGTTTGAGTTTGCACAAAGATGTTTTGACCTAAAATGCCAAATATGACTTTCATGCTTCATGTTGGACTCACAAGTTTATCCATACCAAGTTTCAAGCCTTGATTCCAATCTTTGCCCAGTCAATTGGACAGTTGACCTAGAAATCAGCTTTATTGGGGAAAAAGTCAACTGTGGTCAATTGACAGTCAAACCTCATGATTTTTGACCCACATCAACATTATGAACTCATATGGACCATTTGATCAAGTTTGGATCATAATTCCATAAGAAATTTGATCAGATCACCAAAAGGGCAAAATGGTCATTTTTAGGGTTTTGACTGCACAAAGGCAATTTTTGACTGTTTGACCTAGCCAATGGCAAAACAAGCTCACATATGGACTCAAGGACCCAATGGCATTGTCTTGACATATTCAACAAGTTCAAAAGATCCCAAATGCACAAGATTGACAGATGAATTTTCCAGTCAACTGATCAAAATTTGACTGTATACTGAAAAGTCAAACTTTGACTTTTTGGTCAAAATCAAGTGCCAAGATTCATTTTTCATCAAGACATGTCAAATTATGAAACTTGTTTATCAAGAAATCAAGAATTACAAATTAGGGTTTGAAATGAAGAATTTTCATAACTTAGAATTTTTCTAAGTTATGAAAATTCCTAATTTTTTCCTAACTTTGTCCCATTTTTTCATCAAGATACATTTGGATTCAAGGAAAACTCAAAACATGAAAGTTATATTCCATTTCAAAATCTACAACTTTGATTCACAAAGTTTCCTCAAAAGAAGCTTGTAGCTCAAGTTATGATTTTTGGAACAAGGGTGCAAAACATTCTTAACTTAGAAATATTTTGATCTATTTTAGGCAGGATTTTTGCCTAACTTCATGACCACTTTTCACATGCTTCCACTTGGAATTTCAAATTGCATTACAAATATGGATTGTAGTACACATTCCAAGATTTCCAAAATGTCCAAGAACTTCTCAAACACCCATGTGGTTAGGGAGAATCGAATTTGTCAATATGGGCAAAAGTCACTTTGATTCATGGCCAAAGGCATGTTCATACACTTTGCATTTTTGAAATCAGCTTGCACAAGCTAGTTACAGGCCTTTAATCTCATTTACACTCAATAATTAAATGCCAATCCATTGTGTTCTAGCATTATTTTGTTCATTTGGACATTACATGAAGAATTAAGCCATATTTGGAAAAAGCAAGTTATCCATTCTTGTAAAGCATGACTTTATGTCAAACACAAATCCAAGAAGTACAATGCAAATCTCTGAGGCACAAGTTATTGAACTAATCCCACTGATCAAGACTAACTTTGCAGCATGTTTAGGGGGTCTGCATAAGCTTACAACCCAACTTGGCATTTTTGACTTAAGATAGAAGCAACTTTGTAAACAGAACACCAACTCTCATTCCTGCAAAGAGAGGCCTAAGCAAACTTGTTGAACACATTCCAAACATCAAGCCTGACCTAAAACACGAGCCAACCACCTTCAATACCTCCCCAAACACAGAAACACCTCCTTGCTGCAAAAATAGAGTCCCTTCTGCAACTTGACTTCCACAAACACTTCCACTCGTGCGTTTTGGCTGAAACCTTTGCAAACACATTCCCTATCACCCACTGAAGCTATCCCAAGCATTGAACACAAATTGTAACATCCCTAACATCACTTGCCATTTTCAGTTTTCAACTTTGCAGGTGAACTTCCATAGCTCGATCCAGCTAGTTTCAAAGCAAGCTAGAGGTTGGAGAAGCATCCTTGAACCTCAAGCAAGCTATACATGTCCTCACATTGCATTGAAAGTACCTCCATTGTCATACACGATCCAAGCTGAACAGGTAAGTTTGTGAACTTCTATCTCTCTATCCAGGCATAGTTAGGCTTAAGTTTGTGAAGAAAGCATGTTCTAATCATAGCCCTGAAGCCATCCATATAGTTACTTTTCATTTATATTGTGTGTGCTAAGAGTATTTTGGACCTGAACATTGGAAAAAAGCTAGGTCAGGAATTGGGGGAGAAGAAATTCTCTCTCATTTCTGAGAGTTAGATTAACTTCTTTATATGTTTAGAATCGTGGCTTCAAGCTCTACAAGTTTCATATTTTAAGTTTTTGTTAAAAGTCAAAGGATCAAGAGATAGCAGGGACAAGGCAAAACGCGCGTTTTGTTCTGTTTGAATGTCCAGAGGTTGAAGACAAAGTTCTTCTGGGCTGGGCCTGACCTTTTTTCTGTTTGCACCTTCATTTCACACATACACCCCCCTGGCCCATTGCATGAAATACTTGTCATTTTTTATTTTTTCTTTTTCATTTTAATTTTATATTTTTATCCAAACATGAAAAAACATTAAAAATATTTTTCTCACATTTTTTGCATTTTATTTAGTACTTATTTTGTTTCATTTAGTTTCATACATAAATAAATAAAATACCCTTTTTTATTCAAAATACAAAAATAATACAAATACATTTTTATTTTCTGATTTTATTTTATTTTTATCTTTTGAAAACATTTTATAAAAAAATATACTTTTTTGTAAATAATAAATATTGTTATTTTTGTACATATTTAATATATTTAGTAAATATTATAAATATTTATATATTTATTAGAATATTTAGGGAAAAATACAAAAAATAATACATTTTTATTTTTATTAATATTTAACCTCAAAAATACTTTTTTTACAATATACTTTCTTTTTATTTATTTTTTGTACATAATTAATAAATGTTGTATATAATAAATAATTAATACATTTTATTTAGCAAATTAGGGTTTTGCCCTAAACATGAAAAATACCCAAAAATTATCCTTTTTATTTTTGTTTATTTGTCACATGAAAAACCCTTTTACATACATATAAAAATCATTTTTTGCATCTTGCATATTTTACTTTATTTTATTTAATTATTGTATATTAAATAATTTGTATATTCAATTTGGATGTAATAGTTTAGATTTAATTTTTCTTGCTAAACATTCCCCATTTGAACATTTGTACCCCCATCCCATAATTGTGTTGTAATAATTTAGGACTTTAAATTTCACACTTTAAAGCTTTCTAATTATACCATGATAGACTTAGGATTTTGTATGCAAAAATCAACCAAAAATAGCTTGACCTAATTCAAAGATAACAAAGCATGAAAAATGGACAACACCAATCACACTTGCACCCCTAGGGTTACTCCACTTGTTGCCTTCAATAATGGGCCATGTTGCATGTTGAGTTTCTTTGGCAGAAACAAAACAATATCAAATGATCATAGTCCCTCGATGACGCTTTCAAAAGTTGCCTAAAAATGATCAAGTCCCTTAAAGGAAAAATTGCCCAAAGACACTTGGCACCATTGCAATCATGGTCTAAACGATGACTCGCGCCTGTCCCGTTCACATCCTAACACAAGATTGTCCATCAAATACAATGGTGGAACAAAATTGTTAAAAGGGTTAAAACATATAGAAAACCTTTGAGTAAATTTAGGGGTAGACAAACTCTTAGTTACTTGAATCAAACTTGCAAAAACACTTGCCTATTTTTCAAAATCACATCACAACACACTTTCAAAACCACTTTCAAAAACATTGAAAACTTTTCAAAAGACAAGTACACCTTTGTATACATTCAAACATGAATCATTGCAAAGGTTGCCACCACATTGGCCTCTTTTCAAAAACATTTTCAAACCCACACATAAAGCACCATTTCAACCAATTGAAAGCACCATTTCAAACAATTAAAAATCAAGGCAAGTTGATCTAAGCAAGTAACTAAGAGCCCATGGATAACCATGGATAGAAAGGGTGCTAATACCTTCCCTTTCTATAATCTACTCCCCGAACCCAAGAAAACATCTCAAAGGTTTTTTGCTGTGCTTTTTAACCTTTCCTTAGGATAAAATAAAAAGTCGGTGGCGACTCTTGCTCAACCGAAACATTTGCGAAAACAAACGCAAAAGCTCAAGTCAGTTCTCCCACCGTATCACAGATAGTAAGACACTGGGGCACAGTAATTCCATCCCCCTTGAGCCTTATCTCAAGTGGGTACGAACCCGCTCCCAGAATCTTATGATGCCGTATCCCCACATTCTCCCCTTGATCAAAGAGCCTGTTACAGAAGTAGAGGTTCCATACACCATCCTACATCCTGATATGCCAACATCATGGGAAGAAATGCAAAAGAGTTGGATCCAACTCAAGGAATAACGAGATACTTTTGAAGCCATCTTCTATTCCGGTGAGAAGAAGGTTTTGGAGCTCACTCGCCGACTTCACGAGGAGGAAACTCTCAACACTTACATCGCACCAAAGAGGATGCGCAATGTCTTTTTACATTAAGAATTTTGTAATATTTTGCCCATGGGGCATTTATGTACTAACAAATTTCTTCTTAATATGACGTGCGTTCTTTTTGTTTGCAACAAATTTGAGTTCTTGAACCCTTGAATGCATTACATGAATAGCATATCATTCATCATATGCATAAATAGGTCTTCACACCAGGTTTCCTTATCTTTCTACTGTTTATTTCAGCAAGATGGATTTGGAGCAAACGGTAAAGGATCTACAGGCACAAAATTCACAGTTCCAGCAACTCCTCATGACCTTGGCATAGGGTCAAGAGGACCTCAAAGTTTTGTTGGAGAAGAATAAAGAGAAAAAGAAAAAGAGACCTGGAGTAGCCACTTTGGGAAGAAGATTTGAGCATCAGGCTAGGAGAGCTCTTGAGTTCCCCTCAACGTCCGACGAAGGAGCCGATAAAGGGAAAGGGACTGCTGTGCCTTCTGAATCCGAGGTTGAAGAAGAGGAAGAGGAAGAAGACGAAGACTATTCCGAACAATAGTATCCACCAGCGGACTACAAATATAAGAACCTTGAAGATAGACTGGCAGCTATGGAGTTGCAGAGGGTGCCCGGATTGGATTTTGAGGAACTAGGGCTGGTGGCTGGGATTGTCATCCCTCCCAAGTTTAAGGTGCCAATATTTTCCAAGTACGACGGTCTGTCTTGCCCTAAGATGCACCTAAGGTCGTATGTTAGAAAAATCCAACCCCATTCATCCGATAAAGACCTTTGGGTACATTTTTTTCAAGATAGCTTGTCTGGCACACAGTTAGACTGGTTTTATCAACTCGAAAGATCAGAGGTTCACAATTGGGAAAACTTGGCGGCTGTGTTTTATCGTCAGTATCAATATAATGCTGATTTGGCGCCCACTCGTACTCAGTTACAAAGTATGGGGATGGCTTCCAATGAAGGGTTTAAAGAGTACACACAGAAGTGGCGTGATCTGGCTGGAAGGGTGCAGCCGCCGTTATCAGATAGGGAGTTAGTTGATATGTTTCTGGGGACCCTGTCTGGCCCCTTCTTCAACCATCTAATCGGGAGCTCTTCTGCGGGATTTACTGAACTAATTTTGACCGGCGAAAGGGTTGAGGCCGGTATTAAAAGTGGAAAGATTCAAAAGGATGCTTCTGCATCCACAACTGTTAAGAAGCCTTTCCCAGCCAAGAAGGAAGCATCTGATGTGTATTCTCAGAAGGGATTGGGAAGAACTGAGCGTCGGCCGACTGTAGGGGCCGTAATGATTCAAAACTCGTCAAATGATCAACCTCGTAACAATCAGTCGAGACCTAATCAACAACGGGTGGAAAGTCCACAACGACAGTTCACCTACATCAACATGACGCCTGCTCAGGTACTTCCCCATTTATTGAAGCTGAATCTGACCAGTTTGAAGGAGGCGCCAAAGAACCCTAATACTTCCTGTCCATACTACCACTCAAATGCCAAGTGTGCCTACCATTCCGACAGTGCTGGGCACGATACCAATAATTGTTAGGCACTTAAGAACAAAATCCAGGATCTGATTGATGCTAAGGAAGTAGAATTTGATGCTCCTGAGAAGCCCAATGTTATATCTTCTCCATGCCCAAGCACATCCACAATATTCATGCTATTATGGAGGACACTCATGTTACTGATGTTGTTGACCTGCTGACGCCTTTACTTGTGATTAAGGAAAATTTGTTGAGAGCCGGGATTTTTCCTGGTTGTGTTAAAGACTGTTATTTTTGTTTGAATATATGAGGTGATTGCCCAATGTTGAAGTCAGGTGTCCAACGCCTGATGGATACCCAAGAGATACTTTTCCAGAAAACCCATGTGAATACCTTCAATCTTATTACCCCTGTTACTTTTACTCCTACAACCAACGATATTGCAATTATAACCATTTCCGACAATCCTCCCAAGGCTTGTAAAAGGCCTGTCAGGATTACACCCAACTCTAAATGTGTACCTTTAAAGATCACCATGTCGGGACCTGTCCCGTACCAATCCAGCAAAACGATACCATGGAATTATGGGGGAGAAATCTTCTACCATGGTGTCAAACAAATTGAGACAGTCCAAGAGATTTCTGAAGAAGAAAGCCCTGATATAGGGAACATTGCGGGTACAAGCAAGATAACCTGCAGTGGCCGGATCTTTTCTCCTGAGATTGCTCCCCCTCGAGCAGTTTTCGGACCCTTGAAAGCTTCTGCACCTGTTGGACCATCTGTGCAAGGCCCAGTGATTAAAGAACTGGATACTCCTGAAGTAAGACCATCTACTGAAACTACCGACAAGGGTAAGGGGATACTGGAAGTGCCTGTCAGGACGAAGTCCTATGTTGTGGTTATCCCTGAAACCACTCAGAAAGAAATGGATGAAATCTTGAAAATAATCAGAAAAAGTGACTACGACATTGTGGAACATTTAGGGCAGACCCCTTATAAAATTTCAATGTTGGCTCTTCTGCTCTGTTCTGAGGCCCACGCTAAGGCCCTGATCAAATTCTTGAAGGCGGCACATGTTCCCCAAGAGACTTCGGCTTACCAGTTTCAGGAATGTGTGGTCAGTCTTACTGCTGATAATGGCCTTGGCTTTTCCGATGCTGACTTAACTCCCAAAGGAAGGAACACAATGATGTGTTACATGTTTCAGTTGAATGCCGGGGAACCACTCTTGCCCATGTCTTAGTGGATACTGGTTCTTCCTTGAATGTGCTGCCAAAGAAAGCCTTAGACCGCTTGGACTGCGAAGGACTGACTCTCAAGCCTAGTAACATCATTGTTAGGGCTTTTGATGGTTCCAAGAGAATGGTTCATGGAGAGGATGATATTCCTATCAAAGTAGGCACAGAAATCTTCAACTCAACCTTTTACGTGATGGATATCCGACCTTCATATTCATGTTTGCTAGGAAGACCGTGGATCCATTATGCCGAGGCAGTTACCTCCTCTTTGCACCGGATGCTGAAATATCCTGTTAAGGGTAAAATTATAACGGTGCACGGCGAGGAAGAGTACATGATAAGCCACCTCAACTCCTTCCGTTATGTGGAGCTGGATGGCGAGTTCATCGAAACGCCTTTCCAGCATTTTGAGGAAGTTTCTCCCGAGGTAGCAGTTGCGAAGACAATGGTTGAGGTGCCTATTGCTCCCAAGCACGTATCTAGGATGGCATCTCTCAAGGACATAGAGGCGGTGATCAAAGAAGGGAAGAGTACAACATGGGGGCAATTGCCAAATTTTCCCCATAAGACGGACAAATTTGGACTAGGGTTCACAACTGCAGGACAAAAGGCTATGCGTCATTCCAAGACTGGAGGGCCACCCGTAAGGATCACTCATCACAGAATTAATGTTGTAGAAGATGAAGATGAAGAGAGCCACTTTGAAGATTGGATCTTTCCAACCGTCGAAGGGGGTTTGAGCAACTGGGAAGCAAAGGATTTTGTTCCCATCACCTTTGTCAACCAGTAATTTTATCTTTGAACAATTTCCCATTTTTATGGTCTGTAATAACTAAACAATTTGCACACTATTTTCACCTCATGCCTTGCCCGGGGCATGTAGGTCCATTTGTAAGGGCTTGATTTTCTTCATAATCATATGCCATGTTTTAATGAATCATTGGACGTTTTTCATCTATAAATTGCTGTGTTCATTTTCTTTCCTTTTGCATTTTGTTTGTTTAAGGATGGCTATCCCTTACACACACCCACACTCACAAATGCAGGTACCCATCCACTCCGGATTCCATGGGTGACTATTCTGCTTTAGCCTTCGATAACTCTGAAGATTTGGTCAATCAGGCTGAGTACGAAGTTGACGAAGATTGTGAAGTGTCGGGAGAGTTAGCCAGACTTCTACAACAAGAAGAGAGGGCCATTCTGCCTCATGAAGAGCTGTTAGAAACCATCAAATTGGGGACAGAGGAAAATAGGAAGGAAGTAAAAGTGGGTGGCAACCTGGAACCAAGTGTCGAGGAGCGCTTAGTGCAGTTGTTGAATGAATATGTTGAAATCTTCGCTTGGTCTTATGAAGACATGCCAGGGTTAGACACAGATATCGTGGTTCACCGTCTCCCTACAAGAGAAGACTGTCCACCGATCAAGCAAAAGGTCCGACGAATGAGGCCTGACATGTCTGAAAAGATTAAGGCTGAAGTAATGAAGCAATTCAACGCTGGCTTTCTGGTTGTTACCTCCTATCAACAATGGGTTGCTAACATCGTGCCCGTGCCTAAGAAGGACGGAAAAGTCAGAATGTGTGTGGACTATCGAGATTTGAACAGGGCTAGCCCTAAAGACGATTTTTCGTTGCCACATATTGACATCTTGGTTGACAACACAGCTCAGCACAAAGCATTTTCCTTCATGGATGGATTCTCGGGATACAACCAGATTAAAATGGCCCCCGAGGACATGGAGAAAACTACCTTTGTCACGCAATGGGGTACCTTCTGCTACAAGGTGATGCCGTTCGGATTGAAGAACGCAGGGGCAACCTATCAACGCGCCATGGTAGCTTTGTTTCATGATATGATACATCATGAGATCGAAGTTTACGTAGACGACATGATAGCTCGATCACAGATAGAAGAAGAACACCTTGAACATTTGCAAAAGCTATTTTCCAGGTTGAAGGAGTATAAGCTCAGACTGAACCCAAGCAAGTGCACTTTTGGAGTTAGGTCTGGTAAGCTTTTGGGATTTATTGTAAGCAACAAAGGCATTGAGGTCGACCCATCTAAAGTGAAGGCTATACAAGAAATGCCCGCCCCCCGTACTGAAAAGGAGGTTAGAGGATTCTTGGGACGCTTGAACTATATTGCCAGATTCATCTCTCACTTGACTTCTACCTGTGAGCCAATTTTCAAATTGTTAAAGAAAGATCAGGTAGTTGAATGGAACGATGATTGTCAAGTTGCTTTTGATAAGATCAAGGAGTATTTGCTAGAATCTCCTATTTTGATGCCACCCGTTGAAGGAAGGCCGTTAATCATGTATCTGACTGTTTTGGATAACTCAATGGGGTGCGTGCTGGGCCAACATGACGAGTCTGGTCGAAAAGAGCATGCCATTTATTACCTTAGCAAAAAGTTTACCGACTGTGAGACTCGCTACTCACTGCTCGAGAAAACATGATGCACTTTGGTATGGGCTGCTCGCCGGCTAAGGCAGTATATGTTGACTCACACCACTTTTCTGATTTCCAAAATGGATCCGATCAAGTATATCTTCGAGAAGCCCGCTTTATCTGGAAGAATCGCTAGATGGCAAATGATCCTGACAGAATATGATATCTAGTATGCTACCCAAAAAGCTATAAAGGGGAGTGTGCTAGCTTCCCATCTAGCTCATCAAGCCGTCGAAGATTACCAGTCTATGAGATTCGACTTCCCTGACGAGGACATCATGACTTTGGACAACATCGAAGGTAACAGACCGTATGACAGACTTGAACAAGGATCCCGATGGACCCTGTACTTCGATGGTGCTTCAAATGCACTTGGAAATGGCATCGGTGTGGTACTCATTTCTCCGGAAGGTTTCCATACACCCTTCACTGCCCGACTTTGCTTCAGCTGTACCAACAACATGGCTGAATATGAAGCTTGCATCTTTGGTCTCAAGGCTGCTATAGACTTGGGGATCAAATCTTTGGTCGTATTTGGGGACTCGGCTTTGGTTATCAGTCAAGTCAAAGGAGAGCGGGACACCAAACATCCTAATCTTATCCCATACAAAGAACATGTCCTGACGTTGTTGCCTCATTTCGAGCAGATTACTTTCGAGCATTTCCCGCGAGAAGAGAATCTGCTAGCAGATGCTCTGGCTACAATGTCTTCCATGTTTAAACTCAACTGGGATAAGGAGGCTCCCCAAATCACCATCGAGCGAATGGACGAACCTGCACACTGTCATGAGATTAATACCGAAGAAGTAGTGGAACAACCCTGGTTTCATGAAATCAAAAGGTATCTCCAGACTAGAGAATACCCCGAAGGAGCTTCCGTCAATGACAAAAAGTTCTTAAGGAGATTTGCTGCCAAGTTCTTCCTAAGCAATGGCATCCTTTATAAGCGCAGCCATGATTGTGTTTTACTTCGTTGTGTGGACAAAGCTGAAGTAGAGTTGATCATGGCTGAAATACACAGTGGTACATTTGGCACCCATTTGAGCGGACATACAGTGGCTAAGAAGATTCTAAGGGCAGGCTACTACTGGTCTACCATGGAAGCTGATTGTCACCAACATTCCCGTACTTGTCACAAGTGCCAAGTCTACGCCGACAAGGTACATATTCCTCATGTTCCTCTCAACATTCTGACAGCTCCTTGGCCATTCGCAATGTGGGGCATTGACATGATTGGAGAGATTAAGCCCACGGCGTCCAATGGACATCGCTTCATCTTGGTCACTATTGATTATTTTACCAAGTGGGTCGAAGCAGCTTCCTTTGCCTCTGTTACAAAGAATGTGGTTGCCCGCTTCATCAAGCAGAACCTCATATGCCGGTATGGTGTCCCCGACAGGATTATCACGGATAACAATACAAATTTGAACAATACTATGATCACCGCTCTATGCGAACAGTTCAAGATTTATCATCACAATTCATCTCCCTATCGGCCGAAGATGAACGGTGCTGTTGAAGCCGCGAACAAAAATATCAAGAAGATCATTCAAAAGATGACAGTCACCTACAAAGACTGGCATGAGATGTTACCGTTTGCTCTTCATGGATATCGTACCACGACACGTACTTCAACAGGGGCAACCCCATTTTCTTTGGTATATGGCATGGAAGTTGTTCTACCCATGGAAGTTCAGATTCCTTCCTTGAGGATTATGAAGGACGCTGGTTTGAGTGAAGACGATTGGATTCAGACCTGGCTTGATCAACTTAATTTGATCGACGAGAAACGACTTACTGCTGTTTGTCATGGTCAGACGTATCAGAAACGGATGATCAAGGCTTTCAACAAGAAAGTCAGACGTCAAATATATCAAATCGGAGATCTTGTAATCAAGCGGATCATCTTACCGCAAAGTGATCCCAGGGGCAAGTGGACTCCTACTTACGAAGGACCATTTGTGATCAAGAGCATCTTTTCTGGTGGGGCAATGATTTTGACCACCATGGACGGCGACCATTTGCCACACCCTGCGAACGCAGACATAGTCAAAAGATACTACGCATAAAACAACCCGACAAGTTGAAAACCCGAAAGGACGACTTAGGCAAAAATGGGCATCCCGGTGAATCGAAAACCTGAAAGGGCGGTTTAGGCAAAAATTAGGGATAAAACAAAAAATATGTACACCCGAAAAGTTGAAAACCCGAAGGGGCAACTTGGGAAAAAAAGGGTTTCCCGGTGGATCGAAAACCCGAAAGGGCGGTCCAGGAAAAAGTTAGGGAATTTAAAGCGTATGACTATGTCTCGTCAGATCACTTTAAGAACAATCTCTTCACCAACAAGCTCCAAGCTTCTGATCAATCTAGCCATCGGCGGACGAAGCAGCGAATGGACAAGATATTCAGAGTTGTGAAGGCTATAGCAAAATGAGAATCCCATGGAATTGTTACACATAGCCATCTTTCTTTTGTATAAATTTTTTCAATTTTTACGACAACATTCTCTTACTAGGATGTTTGTCTCCTTTGTACAAAGATACTCGCAAAAATTAATACAAATATACGTCAAAGCGCAGAAATTCGTTTGCCTTTCTTTTCTTTTTACACTTATGTTTTATTTGAAAACGTACAATGTTTTGTTAAATAGGCATACGCATTTGAATATAATCATTACTTACAAATAAAACGAAATTAAAAAAGGATAATTACTGATAGGTCGAAAGTGTAGGAAGATATTTTGGCGCCATGTCTGAGGAAATCCCCCTACGATACATCATTCAGATCCCCAACAAAGCTAAAATTCGGAGTATATTTCCCCAGCAGAGTTAAACTTCAAGATCCCCAGTGGAGCCAGATTAGTCTAAACCTTATTCCCCAGTGGAACCAGAATGGTGAGTATTTCCCCTACAGATCTATCTCCCAGCAAGATCAAAGATCCTCGGTCCCATTTCCCCAAGGCTTCAATTCCCCAGAAGAGATTTTCAGAATTTCCCCTATATCCCAGGAAAGTCATGAAGGATTCTCATTCCCCGCAGAAGTTGCCAGAGGCCTTGTTAATCCCCAGCATCGGTCAAGGATTTACTTCCCCCGACGGCAATCAAAGGTTTCATTACCTCCAGTTACCAAGGATTTACTTTCCTCAGCAAGACAGCTACCCAGCTTACACGCATAACCATTACATAAATATATCATAAACATTGATGAAATACAGTTCATTGTATCATACATATCATGCAACATAACTTTATGTTTTTAGCTAACATTTTACCCTTTTTAGGATAAGATTAAAAGGCTATTGTTAACAATTATTCAGATACAGTACAGATACACCCCATACACGGCGGTCATTCTACTACTCATTCAGACTTCAGCAATCAGATACAGACTAGATACGCTCCAGACACAACCGCCATTCTATCTCTCGGTCAGATTCTCAACTCAAAGTTCAGATACGCTCCAAACACGGATGTCATTCTGGCCCTTACACCAGCAGTTTGATTCTCCCCAGTGCAGTCGCCACGGAAGTCATTCTGCCACTTATTCAGATCCCAATTATCGTCTCAGATACACTCCAGACACGGAAGTCATTCTGCTACTCATACAGATCTCAACTTCAGATACAGTCCAGATACGCACCAGACACGGTTTCCATTCTGTCACTCATTCAAAATTTATCCCCAACACACAGTTGCTCCGTATACAGATGTTCCTATGTTACCCATTTAGAATACAGATACACCCCAGACACGACAGTCATTCTGATATTCATTCAAAGTCTCAAATACAGTTACAACTCAGATATGCTCCAAACACGACGCCATTCCTTTGCTCATACAGACTCAGTCTCCAGATACAGTTCAAGTGCATTCCGGACACGGATACCACTTTGATACTCATTCTTCTGACCTACAACATTGCATTTCAACAAACATTCTTGGATGGCATCTTTAATCCCATCTCCAGCAAGATTCTACCAACACCAAATGGCATCTTTAAGCCCATTCCCTCAACATTATTTTGACAAGTGCAAATTTACAGGCACTCTAGTGTCCAATCCTCTTTTACCTTCGAGTCGCGAAAGGCAAACTTGCCAATCTAACTCTTCAGGTTCAAGAAGATTGAACAGGGGCAACTGTTGTACCCCAAAATTTTCCCTCTCATTTCATCAACATTTTCTCAATCACAAGACCCTTGGAACTCAAGATCAAACTAGGGTTTGCCTTGCTCAAGACACCTCCTTGCATTGTTGACCCAAATTAGGGTTTGAGTTTACACAGGGATGTTTTGACCTACAATACCCAAGGTGAATTTCATACTTCATGTTGGACTCACAAGTTTTCCCATACCAAGTTTCAAGCCTTGATTCAAATTTTTGCCCAGTCAATTGGACAGTTGACCTATAAATCAGTTGTATTGGGGAAAAAGTCAATTATGGCCAATTGACAGTCAAACCTCATGAAATTTGACCCACATCAACATTATTAACTCATATGAACCATTTGATCAAGTTTGGATCACCATTCCACAAGAAATTTGATCAGATCACCAAAAGGGCAAAATGGTCATTTTTAGGGTTTTGACTGCACAAAGGCAATTTTTGACTGTTTGACCTAGCCAATGGCAAATCAAGCTCACATATGGACTCAAGGACTCAATGACATTGTCTTGACCCATTCAACAAGTTCAAAAGATCTCAAATGCATAGGATTGACAGATGAATTTTTCAGTCAACTGATCAAAATTTGACTATACACTGAAAAGTCAAACTTTGACTTTTTGGTCAAAATCAAGTGCCAAGAGTTATTTTCATCAAGACATGTCAAATTATGAAACTTGTTCATCAAGAAACCCAAAAATGCAAATTAGGGTTTAAAATGGAAAATTTTCATAACTTAGAATTTTTCTAAGTTATGAAATTTTATTTTTTCCTAACTTTGTCCCATTCTTTTCACCAAGATGCAAATGGATTCAAAGAAAACTTTCAACATGAAAGTTGTAGTACATCACAAAGTCTACAACTTTTATTCACAAAGTTTTCTCAAAAGAAGCTTGTAGCTCAAGTTATGGTTTTTGGAACAAGGGTACCTAAAACTTTTAACTTAGAGAAAATTTGCCCTAATATAGGCAGGATTTTGACCCATCTTCTTGGCCACTTTTCACATAGTTCCACTTGAAGTTTCAAGTTGCATTACAAAGATGGATTATAGTACATGTTCTAAGCTTTCCAAATTGTCCAAGAACTCCTCAAACACCCTTGTGGTTAGAGAGAATCGAATGCTTGAAGTTGGCAAAAACTCACTTTTGTCCATGGCCAATACATGTTCATACAAACTTGCATTTTCAAATCAGCATGTTTGGTGCTAGCTTGCAGGACTCAAAACCAACTTGTACTCCATAATTTAATGCATATCTATTGAGTTAAGGTTTTGCTTTGGTCATTAGGGCATTGTACACAAGATTAAGCCCTAAATGGTAAAAGGTATATTGCCATTTTTGCAAAAGTTTACTTTATGTCAAAACACTAAGCATTGAGCCTTGAACAAAATCTGAGACTGCAAACCAAATCCATGAATTGGAGGGGCCAAGAGTGTTGTGTGCAGGGTGATAGGAGGGCATGTACAAGGCTATAACATCACTGCCACATTCTTGCTTGAAAAGGAAGAAAGGTTGCAAATCATATACCATCTCTCATATCTGTTAAGAGAAGCTTACACAAACATTGTAGACAAGTTTCATACCTCCCAACAAGCCAGAAACACGACCCCTTCATCACTCAAACCTCCTCTTACTCAAAACCTCCATTTTTCTGCAAAACAGAGTCAGTTCTGCAAAGTTCAAGCCATAGCCAAATTTCATCGTGCGTTTTTCCCAAAGATACTTCAAACACCTTCCAATCAACTCACCTGAACTATCCCAGGCCCCCATTGCAAGTTGTAACACCTCTAACACACTTTGCCATTTTTGTTTCAAAGCTCTGCAGGTTGAGTTCTACGGCATGATTCAAGTTGTTTCAAAACAAGCCAAGCATTGGAAAAGCTTCCTTGGACCTCAGGCAAGCTCAAAAGAAGCTCAAACACCATTGAAGGTTGCTACATTGTCCAGCTCGAAGTCAACTGAAACAGGTATTTCATGGACTTCTATCTCTCTATTTAGGAATGGTTAGGATTAGGTTTGTGAATGAAATATCTTGTACTCATAGCCCTGAAGCCCTACATATGCTTAGTTTTCATTTACATTAATCATGCTAAGAGAATTTCACTCATGAACTTTCTGAAAAAACTAGGTTAGAAATTAGGGCCAGAGAAATTCTCTCTGGTCTTTGAGAGTTAATCTAAGTTTTTTATATGGTTGGATTTGTTGTTTAATTCTCTACAATGTTCATGTTATGAGTTTTGTCAAAAAATCAAAGAATCAAGAGATAGCCATTGATGTACAGAGGCACGCGTTTTGTGAACAAGAGGAAGAAGATGAAGTCTGACTGGGCTGGGCCTGGTTGTTCTTTGCTTTTAACACTCCCCTTTTTCTGTTTACACCCCCCTGGCCCATTTATTTAAATATTTATCATTTTGACATTTTTATTTTTTATTCTGACTTTATTATTTTTTGTCCAAATATAAAAAATGTCAAAAAATTATTTTATATATTTTTCATATTTATTTGATATTTATTTTTATTTTACTAAGTCTAAATATGTAAATAAACTATTTTCTTTTTAATAAAACTCAAAAATAACACAAAAAATATACTTATGTTCATTTATTATTTCTATTTATATTTGAGAACATTTTCTTGAAAATACCCATTTTTTTGTAAATAATTAATTTTTATTTTTGTATATTTAATATGTTATATATATATATATATATATATATATATATATATATATATATATATATATATATATATATATATATATATATATATATATATATACTTGTTTTATTAAATAATTAGGTCAAAAAATACAAAAATACTACATTTTCATTTTTATTAATATTTTGTACTAAAAATATCATTTTTATAATATACTTTTATTTTTTGTATAAATTAGTATATTATTGCATATAATTAATAAATAGTATTATTTATTAAGAATTAGGGTTTTTGCCCTAAATAGGAAAATAATTAAAATTGACCCTTTTTTTTTATTTATTTACATTTCACATTGAAAAAAATACTTTTTACATACATGAAAATCTTTTTTGCATAATACATTTTATTTGATATTTGTTTAATTGTATTTATTTAAATATTAAATATTGCCTATACATTCAATATGGTTGTAATAACTTAGAATTTATTTTCTTGTCAAATACCCCCAATTCAAATTTGTACCCCCTTCCTATATCATGTTTTAATAGTGTAGCATTTAAATTCTCGCACATTTAAAAGCTCCCAAATTATGCCATGCTTAGACTTAGGGTTTGTATGCAAAATAAAATCAACAACTATCTTGACCTAATCCAAGATAAACATGCATGAAAAACAAACACAATGCACACTTGCACCCCTAGGGTTTCATCCACTTGTTTCCTTCAAAATGGGCCATGGTTGCATGTTGAGTACTTTGGCAAAACAAAAACAAACAAAAAGATCATAGTACCTCGATGACGCTATCTGAGTTGCCTAAACAAAATGATCAAGTCCCTCAAGAAAATTGCCAAAGATACTTGACACCATTGCTATCATGGTCTATACGATGACCCGCGCATGTCCTGTTAACATCCTAACACAAGGTTGTTCACCAAATACAATGGTGAAACAACACTGTTAAAAGGGTTAAAACATAAGAAAGATCTTTGAGAAAAATAGGGTAGACAAACTCTTAGTTACTTGATCAAACTTGCAAAAACATCCTTGCTATTTTCAAAACATACTTCACAACACAATTTCAAAACCCTACTTTCAAACATTGAAAACTTTTCAAAAGACAAAAACACCTTTGTATACATTCAAACAAGAATCATTACAAAGGTTTCCACAATGATGGCCTCTTTCCAAAACATCTTTCAAAATCACACACAAAGCACCATTTCAAACAATTGAAAAGCACCATTTCAAACAATAGAAATGCAAAGCAAGTGATCTAAGCAAGTAACTAAGAGCCCATGGATAGAAAGGATGCTAATACCTTCCCTTTCTATAATCTACTCGCTGAACCCAAGAAGACATCTCAAAGGTCTTTCCTGTGCTTTTTGACCTTTCCTTAGGATAAAATAAAAAGTCGATGGTGACTCTTGCTAAACTGAAACATTTGCAAACATAAAACGCAAAATCCCAAGTCAGTTCTCCCACCGTATCACACATGGGCTCTTAGTTACTTGCTTAGATCACTTGCTTTACTTTTCAATTGTTTGAAATGGTGCTCTTCAATTGTTTGAAATGGTGCTTTGTGTGTGATTTTGAAAGATGTTTTGAAAAGAGGCCATCGTTGTGGCGACCTTTGTAATGATTCTTGTTTGAATGTATACAAAAGTGTTTTTGTCTTTTGAAAATTTTTCAATGTTCGAAAGTAGGGTTTTGAAATTTGTGTTGTGAAGTGTATTTTGAAGATAGCAAGGATGTTTTTGCAAGTTTTGATCAAGTAACTAAGAGTTGTCTACCCTATTTTACTCAAAGATCTTTCTTATGTTTTTAAACCTTTTAATAGTGTTGTTTCACCATTGTATTTGGTGAAAAACCTTGTGTTAGGATGTTAAACGGGACAGGTGCGGGTCATCGTATAGACCATGATAGCAATGGTGTCAAGTATTTTTGGCAATTTTCTTGAGGGACTTGATCATTTTGTTTAGGCAACTCAGATAGTGTCATCGAGGGACTATGATCTTTTGTTTTGTTTTTGTTTTGCCAAAGTACTTTGACATGCATACCATGGCCCATTTTTGAAGGCAACAAGTGGAGTGAAACCCTAGGGGTGCAAGTGTGCATTGTGTTTGTTTTCATGTATTGTTATCTTGGACTAGGTCAAACTAATTGTTAATTTTTATTTTGCATACAAACCCTAGGTCTAATCATGGCATAATTGAAAGCATTTAAAGGTGCGAGAATTTAAATTCTACACTATTACAACATGATATAGGGGGTACAAATTTGAATTGGGATTATTTTGCAAGAAATTAAATTCTAAATTATTACAACCAAATCGAATGTACAAGGCATAATATTTAAATGTACAATATTTAAATAAAATTCAATAAATAAATATTAAATAAAATGCATTTATGCAAAAAAGATTTTTATGTATGCAAAAAGTATTTTTTAATGTGAAATGTAAATAAGTAAAAAGTCAATTTCAATTATTTTAATATTTAGGGCAAAAACCCTAATTTCTTAAATAAATGGTATTATTTATTATTTATATACAATAATGTATCAATTTGCACAAAAATATAAGTATATTAAAAAAATGGTATTTTTAGTATAAAATATTAATAAAAATAAAAATGTATTATTTTTGTGTTTTTTTCTTTTATTCTAAGTATTTAATAAAATAGTATATAAGCATATATATATATATATATATATATATATATATATATATATATATATATATATATATATATATATATATATATATATATATATATATATATATATATATATATATATATATATATATATATATATATATATATATATATATATATATATATATATTAAATGTATAAAAATAAAAATTAATTATTTACAAAAAGGTATATATTTCAAGAAAATATTTTCAAATATGAATAAAAATAAAATAAATTATTTAAGTATTATTTGTATTATTTTTAAGTTTTAACAAAAGAAAATAAGATATTTAACATGTTTACATTAGGAAAAAATTAGAATAAAAATACCTAATAAATGAAAAAAATATGAAAATATTTTTGGGATATTTTTTATGTTTGTAAATAAAATATTAAAGTCAGAGAAAAAATAAAAATGCAAAAATAATGAAAATACAAAGCAATGGGCCAATGGGGTGTGAACTGAAAATGTATGTGTGAGAAGCAAAAGCAAACAGGCCCAGCCCAAGAAACTTCATCTTCTTCCTCAGTTCAAACAAAAATGCGCGTTTTGTACATCAAATGCTATCTCCTGATTCCTTGCTTTTTTTGACAAAACTCATAACATGAAACTTGTAGAGCATCAAACAACGAATCCAACCATATAAAAAACTTAAGCTAACTCTCAAAGACCAGAGAGAATTTCTCTGGCCCTAATTCTTAACCTAGTTTTTTCAGAAAGTTCATGAACAAAATTCTCCTAGCACGATTAATATAAATAAAAACTAAGCATATGTATGGTTTCAGGGCTATGAGTACAACATCTTTCATTCACAAACCTAAGTCTAACTATTCCTAAATAGAGAGATAGAAGTTCATGAAATACCTGTTTCAGTTGACTTCGAGCTGGACAATGTAGCAACTTCCAAGGGTGCTTGAGGTTCTTTTGAGCTTGCCTGATGTCCAATGAAGCTTTCCCAATGCTTAGTTTGTTTTGAAACAGCTTGAATAGTGCTACAGAACTCAACCTGCAAAGCTTTGAAACAAAAATGGCAATGTGTATTAATGGTGTTACAGCTAGCAATGGAGGTCTGGAATAGTTCAGGTATGTTGGTTGGAAGGTGTTTGAAGTATCTTTGGGCAAAACGCACGATGGAATTTGATGATGGCTTGCAAAATGCAGAACTGGCCCTATTTTGCAAGAAAATGGGGAATTTGTGCACAAGGGGTTTTGAGAGGTTCAGGACTCGCGTTTCTTGCTTGTTAGGATGTATCAAACTTGTCTGAAAACTTTGTCTTGGTTGGTTTTATCATATGTGAGAGATGCCTTGTGTTTTGCAAGTTTTCTTTTTTCTTGAAGCAAAAGGGTTGAAGTGAGGTTATAGACTTGTACAGGCCATCCTATCACCCTGCACACAACCCTCTTGGCCCCTCTAATTAGTGGATTTTTTTTTCAGAATGAGATCTGGTTCAATGCTCTAGAATGTTGTTTTGACATAAAGCAAAGTTCAAGCAAAAATGGCATTGTTACTTTTTTCCATTTAAGGCTTAATCTAGTGTACAATACGCTAATGATCAAGATAATGCCTTGGATCAATGGATATGCATTAAATTATGGAGTACAAACTGGTTTAGAGGCCTGTAATTGTGAACCAAGCTATCTAGATCAGATTTGGCAAGTGGTATGAACATGCACTGGCCATGGATCAAAGTGAGTTTTTGCCAACTTCAAGCATTCGATTCTCCCTAACCACAAAGGTGTTTGAGGATTTCTTGGACAATTTGGAAATATTGTAACATGTACTATAATCCATCTTTGAAATACAACTTGAAAATCCAAGTGGAACTATGTGAAAAATGGCCATGAAGATGGGTAAAAATCCTGCCTAAACTAGGGCAACATTTTTCTAAGTTAAAAGTTTTAGGTACCCTTATTCCAAAAACCATAACTTGAGATACAAGCTTCTTTTGAGAAAACTTTGTGATCAAAGTTGTAGACTTTGTGATAGAATACAACTTTCATGTTACAATTTTTGTTTGAATCCATTTTCATCTTGGTGAAAAAATGGTACAAAGTTAGGAAAAAAATTAGAAAATTTCATAACTTAGAAAAATTCTAAGTTATGAAATTTTTCCATTTTAAACCCTAATTTGCATTTTTGGGTTTCTTGATGAACAAATGTTCATAATTTGACATGTCTTTATGAAAAATGACCCTTGGCATTTGATTTTGACCAAAAAGTCAAAGTTTGACTTTTCAATATACAGTCAAATTTGATCAGTTGACTGAAAAATTCATCTGTCAATCCTATGCATTTGAGATCTTTTGAACTTGTTGAATGGGTCAAGATAATGTAATTGAGTCTTTGAGTCCATGGTTGAGCTTGATTTGCCATTGGTTAGGTCAAACAGTCAAAAAAATGCCTTTGTACAGTCAAAACCCTAAAAATGACCATTTTGCCCTTTTGGTGATCTGATCAAATTTCTTGTGGAATTGTGATCCAAAATTGATAAAATGGTTCATATGAGTTCATAATGTTGATGTGAATCAAATTTCATGAGGTTTGACTTTCAATTGGCCACAGTTGACTTTTTCCCCAATACAACTGATTTCTAGGTCAACTGTCCAATTAACTGGGCAAAAATTTGGATCAAGGCTTGAAACTTGGTATGGACAAACTTGTGAGTCCATTATGAAGTATGAAAGTCACTTTGGGAATTGTAGGTCAAAACATCACTGTGCAAACTCAAACCCTAATTTAGGTCAACAGTACAAGGAGGTGTCTTGACCAGAGCAAACCCTAGCTTGATCTTGAATTCCAAGAGTCTTGTGATGAGAAATGTTGATGAAATGAGAGGGAAAATTTTGGGGTACAACAATGTGGATCTGAATTTTGATATATGAGTGTGTGTAAGAGCATAGCTATCATTAAAAAAATAAACATGTAGAAAAAAGAAAAACAAAGAGCGTAAAGTTTGCATGCAAAAACGTCCATGATTCATTGATGACATATGAAAATGAAGTAACAGCCCTTACAAATGGACCGTTGTGCCTCGGGTAAGACACAAGGTTTTAAAGGTCTAAATTGTTTAATCATTACAAGTCCACCAAAAATTTAAAGACAATTATTGTTGGATAAAAGTAATAGGGACAAATTCTCTAGCTTCCCAGTTGTTGAGTCCTCCGCTGATGGTTGGAAAAATCCATTCTTCCAGGTCACAGTTGTCATCACTATCCTCCACTGTGTTGACTCCATGGTTGCTGATCCGCAAAGGTGGTCCCCCAGCATGAGCATGACGGACAACTTCCTAGGCTCCTGAAGTAAAACCCAAACCAAATTTGTCAGACTTGTAGAGGATATCCGGGAGTTGGCCCCAAATAGTACACTCACCTTCTTTGACTACTGTCTTGGCATCTTTCAGAGAAGCCATCTTTAGCGGAGGTTTGGTAATCTTCAGAACTTTGGAAATAATCTTGGGTGCCACAACTGTTTGTGGGACTTCCTTAAAATGCTGACACGGAGTTTCGATGAATTCACCATCCATTTCCACGTATCTGAAGGAGTTCAGGTGACTGGCCATATATTCCTCCTCTCCATGGACAGTGATGATTTTTCCCTTGATTGGGTATTTCAACATCTGATGTAATGTAGAGGTGATGGCACCATCATCATGAATCCAAAGTCGGCCCAATAAACAGGAATAAGAAGGGCGAATATCCATTACATAGAAAGTTGAATCAAAGGTATGAGTTCCAACTTTAATGGGGATGTCCACTTCCCCGTGCACCATTCTCTTCGAACCGTTGAAGGCCCTTACCACTATGTTGCTGGGTTTTAAGGTCAAACCTTCATAGTCTAGTCTATCCAGAGCCTTCTTAGGCAGCACATTCAAAGATGAACCAGTATCTACCAGGACATGGTCCAAAGTAGTGCCCCTGCATTCGACAGAGACATGCAATGCCTCGTTGTGTTTCCTCCCTCTAGGTGTCAGGTCAGCATCAGAAAAGCCCAAACCGCTATCAGCGATCAAACTGGCCACACAGTCTTTGAATTGGTCAGCAGAGGTTTCCTGTGGCACATGGTCAGTTTTAAAAATTTTCACCAAGGCCTTTGCATGAGCCTCGGAGCACAACAGTAAAGCTAGCATAGAGATCTTTGAAGGGGTCTTCCCTAGCTGTTCGACTACATTGTAGTCGCTTCTCTTTATAATTTTAAAAATTTCTTCCATCTCCTTTTTGGAGGCCTTTGGGATAGATACTGATTGCGCCTTCATCCGGATAGGTTCAACCAAAATGCCTTTGCCCTGAGTCTCGATCGACTCAGCGATAGGGGTGTCAGTAGGGATAACCATAGGAACTGTAGCAGTAGGAACAAAAGCAGGGATGATCACAGGACCGATAACAGTTTTTGGAGGAGCAATCTCAGGGGAGAACACCCTTCCAATTCTAGTTATTTTGCTGGTTCCCACAATATTGCTGATGTCGGGGTCAACCTTCTCAAAAACTGAGTCTTCAACAGCTAGCCAATCCTGCTTGACACCGTGATAGTATACGTCACCCCCATAGTTCTAGGGGACAGTTTTATGTGACGAGTAAGGGATTGGCCCTGACATATTAATTGTCAGTGGAGTCACCTTCGGAACAAATATGATCCTAACGGGTCTTTTGGTGGAGACCCTGGAAGGATTGGCGGAAATGGTTACTATTGAAACATCCTTGTAAGAATTGGTTGGAATGGGAGTCTTTTCAAAAAAAATCTCTTTGTCATCCATCAGGCGCTGGACACCTGCTTTCAATAAATGACAACCAGATGGTAGGGATAAACAGAGGTGGCAGCCTTCGCCATAGCCCATAAATAAACCGGCCTTCAACAGGTTCCTCTTGATGGTCAGGAGAGGAGTAACAAGCTCATCAACAATAGTAATAAACACATCATCTTCAACAGCGTTAACATCGCGGCCGTGCTTGGGAAAAGGAGCGGTGATAACATTTGGGATCTCAGGAGCGTCAAATTCAATTTCTTTTGCCTCGAGAAGGTCTTGCACCTTGTTTTTCAAAACCCAGCAATCGTTTGTATCATGACCTGGACTTCCTGAATGGTAAGCACAACGGCCGTTTGGGTTGTAACGGGGAGAGGCAGTGTTGGGATTCTTCGGAGCTTCCCGCAAGGTTACCAGATTAGATCTCAACAAATTTGGCAAGACTTGAACAAGCGTCACATTTATCCGGGTAAATTGTCTTACTGGTCTTTCCGTTCTAGGCTGGTTATTCCTTTGTTGAGTAGGTGCAGGCTTAGGGATCATGACGGCCCCTACTGTTGGACGGAGTTCGGTTCTGTCTTGATTCCTTTGATGGTATGTGTTGTACCCCAAAATTTTCCCTCTCATTTCTCAAGGATTCTCTCACAAGATCTTCAATGGTTCAAGTTTGCAGCACTGATACATCAATTTAGGCTTGGCATGGGCACAAGGGCAAAATGGTCAATTGCATACTAGAAAGTCAAACTTTGACTTTTTGGTCAACATTACATTCCAAAGATAAAATTTCATCAAGACATTCAAGAATATCAAGCTTGATCATTAAGAAGTCAAGAAAGTCAAAAGTCAACTTGAAAAGTCAAGATTTCCAAGACTTAGAAATTTTCTAAGTGTTTTTTATACATGATAATTTCATCACTTCATGCCATTCTTTCATCATGATGCAAGATGATTCAAAAGAAGCTTTCAACATGAATGTTGTAGGTCTCCATGATATCTACAACATTGTTTTACATAACTTCTCTTAAATATGCTTGGATTTTGAGTTATAAATTCATGAAGTCTTGACATTTTCATTTAACACTTAGAGAAATTTTCAACAGATTTTGTTCAGGTTTTTATCCCAACTTCCTGGCCAATTTTCATCAAATTCCAGTTTGATTTAACAAAAGTGGTAAACATGAAAATTATAAATGATGTTTCAATCTTTCCAAAACATCCAAGAACATGAATTTATTATAATTGAGCTAGGAGATTCAAGGGCTTGAAGTTGGGCATCCATCCTTGAATTGCAAGTCATTCTAAGTGAAGAACACATGAAAAAACTCTCATGATTTGCTGCATAATCTTATGTTGCAGGCTTCTATGCTTGCAAATCTCATCATAATTTAATGCTTACACCCACTCTTGAGCTATTACCCAAGTGTTTAAACCATTGTCCAAAAGATCTTTCCATTTATGGCATAAAGGCATCATTGCTATTCTTGAAAAGCAAGTTTTTTGTACAAAGTTTGTCTTGAGCCCATACCTTACTGGTTGTTGATTATACTCCACCAAAAATCATGGAAAGTAGCTCCTCAATACTAGGAACTTTGGTACTTCATCTTGGGACTATTGAGTACTTGACTTAGTTTGATATTTGTAATCCAACAAAACCATAACATGCTGTTTTAAAAACCTAATAAGCTCATATGCACAAATCCCTTGCCTATAAATAGAATAAGCATTTGCAAGAGTAAGAGGTTAGAAAAAAACTAGAGAGAAAATCAAGAAGTTTTGTTGCAACCAGGCCATCAAGATCCCATACTCTCCAAAAAGCCATAACTGTCCAAAAAAAAGCTTCCACTCTTGAGTTTTAAAGTCCAAATATTTGGAACTCTCACACCTTGCAAGCTATGTCCAAACATCTAAGCACCTCACATACATCACCTAGAAATTGTTCAAACTCAAGAACAAGCTTCTACAACACTTATGTTTTCTTTTCCAAGTTCAAGAGCAGTCAAGACAACAACTTAAGCTCAGAGTATAAGATCCAGCTCTAAGGTAAGTTTCTTGACTTTAGTTCTTTATTTCAAGCATCATTAGTAATTCATTTTTTGAAGACAAAGTGTAGTAACCATTTTCCTTGAAGCTAACCTTTGTTTATCTTCCATTCTTTTCATTATGTATTGAGAACTAACTCATGTATGCAGCAAAACAATGTTAAAGTAAAAAAAATGACAGCATAGCCTTATGAGTCGATACATACTGCTTTACAGGCCCAAAATAGAAGGAAAAAGAGTGTATGAGTCGACACAAAGCACGTATGAGTCGAAACATGCAGTGTATGAGTTGACACATACCATTATGTATCAACTCATACTGAGTTGATTTGGCAATACAGGGGCAAGGAAAGTTATGTGTCGATGCATGTGAGCTTGTGTCGACACATAATAGTTCAAAATGCATTTTTTCTTTCTTTTTACACTGTTTTTACATTTCCTTCATTTTTATTCGATATGGTTGTAATATTTAAGTTCCTATTTCATTCCCATTTGTAAATTGTACCCCCATCCCCTAAACAATGTAATAGCGTAGGGCTTTATTTTCCGCAATTTAACGCTTTCAAATACAAATGCTAGTAATTAGGGTTTTGTATGGAAAGACTAAAATAAATTAATAGAAAACCCTAATCAAAGACAAAAACAATGCATACACTTGCACACGAACACCCCTAGGGTAAATCCACTTGGTTTCCTTATAAAAATGGCCATATTACGCATGCAATGTATCTTAGCAAAGACGAGTAAAATACAAGATCATAGTCCCTCGATGACGCTATCTATGTTGCCTTTCAAAATGATCTTAGTCCCTAAAGAAAAATGCTAAGATACCTTGCAATATTTCTAATCATGGTCATACGATGACCCACGCCCGTCCCTTTTATATCCAAAGATAAGGTTACTTACCAAATCGATGGTAAGATAACAATGTCAAAGGAAAGAGGAAATGAACATGAAAGACTTTTGAGTAGGTAGAATGTTCCTAGTTGCTTCCTCAATTTCAAATCAAACACTCTTGCTTGTTTTCAAAACAAACACCCACACTTTTAAAACATCTTCCAAACTTGAAACATTTTCAAAAGATCAACACTTTGTATACGTTCTTACGAACGAGAACTATTTCAAAGTTTGCCTAAACGATGGCGCTTTTTCAAAATACTTTCAAAAACCACACAAAGCACATTTTCAAACAAAAGCAAGTGATCTAGAAAGCAACTAAGATCCCATAGATAATTATAGATGAAAAGGGTGCTAATACCTTCCCTTTTCATAATCTACCCCCGAACTCAAGAAACAATCTCAAAGGTCTTTCCTGTGCTTTTTCACCTTTACTTTTGGATAAAAGAAAAGTCGGTGGCGACTCTTGCTAACCGCAACATTTGCAAGAAAATGCAAAACACCAAGTCAGTTCTCCCACCGTATTACTGAACTGGTGACTCTACTGGGGATCTTTTAAAAGTGGGGTTACCTTAGGGAAAGATCACATTTACTTGCTTTCATTGTTTGATTTGTTTGCTTTACATTTTGGTTATTTGTTTGGGTTTGAATCCTCTACCCGTATTTGGGATACCTTATAGGTAAGTAGCAATACATTGTGGAAATTGTGCGGGGTATACCGACATAGTTTAAGCAATAGCTATGTTAGTGTGACATATTTGTGGGTACCGGTAGCCCTTTAGTAGTCAAGGAGAATACGGGGCCGCTGAGCGATGTCATGAAGCACTAACTGACTTTAGAACCTTTACTTGACCAACTTTGCCATTAGGACATAGTGAGATGACCGGCTTTGGTGCAGTCCTAAGTTGGTAGATACTCGATACTACACTCATTGAGGTTTGGTTTTTTGGGATATTTCGGTCGCCATTAAAGAGGCTTGCACTGAAACAATGCCCAAGGAAACAAATCATTGATATTGATCTCCTTAGAACCCGGTTACTATTACTAGGACAGGTTTGAGCCAACTAAATTTCAATTGGGTACTTACCTATGAGACTCCATACAAGCCTAAACCTAAGGACTTGCTTGCTTTGTTTGTATATATTTACTTTTACATAACATCATAAACATGACAACATCATACTCATACTCACTAACCATTTCAAGGATTTTTGGGATTTATCTTTGTTCTGTTTTGTAGGACATGGATTCTATTCGCAGGAAAACCATTCAAGTCAATCTCGTAAGGATTCATCCTCAACTCAAAGAGTTAGCATCAAGGATTCCTGAAAATTCTCCATTTACCGAAAGACATAGTCGCCTCCTAAACTTGGTTACTTCCAACACTGATGAAGATATGATGAAGGTGCTCTTCCAGTTCTTTGATCCTCTACACCATTGCTTCACTTTTCCCGACTATCAACTTGTACCAACTTTGGAATAATTCTCCCAACTCTTGAGGATTCCCATTATCAATCAACTACCTTTCAACGGTACAGAAAGAGATCCAAATCCAGAAGAGATTTCTCAAGCCTTACACTTGCAACCATCTGATATCATAACTAATTGGGAAACAAGGAGTGGTGTTAAAGGTTTCTTAGCCAAATTCTTGTTTGAGAAAGCTAAAAACTATTGGAACTCCTTGGACTTGCAAGCTTTTAAGGAAATTGTGGCTCTCCTCATCTATGGGATGTTTTTGTTTCCAAATCCTGACCAACTCATAGATGTAAACACTGTAAAAATCTTCATGTCTCGTAACCCGATGCCTACTTTGTTAGGAGACATTCTACATTCTTTTCACTCTCTCACTGTGAGGAAGATAGGTATACTCATGTGTTGTACTCCTCTCTTGGAAAGATGGTTTATTTCGCATCTTCCCCAATATGTGTTGAAGAATGAGCAAAGTTCAAGATGGTCCCATAGGTTGATAACGCTCAGACATTCAGATATTCATTGGTGTTCCCGCTCTTTGGAGAATGTTACTATCGTCGACCATTGTGGAGAATTCCCTAATGTCCCTTTGCTTGGAATTAGAGGAGGTATCACTTACAACCCCTGCTTAGCCCTACGACAGTTTGGTTATGCCCAGAGGGATGGTCCCCATGAGATGCTTATCCAAGGATTGGTATTTGACTACGAGAATGACGATTAAGGTTACCGTCAGAGGTTTATCCAAGCCCGGAGGATGTTGAAAAAGGTGGATAGCAAGACGTTAGGACACAAGAACTCCATTCCCCTCGAGCCTTACCTTAAATAGATGCGAGCTCTTGCTCAGAAACTTGTGATGCCTTATCCCTCCATCTTACCAGTCATCATGGAGCCTATGGTCGAATGAGATATTCCCTACACTATCCTCCATCCCGACATACCTACCTCTCTCGAAGACTTGCAAAATGGTTGGATTCAGCTTAAGGAAGAACGAGATACTTTTGAACCTCAATTCTATGCTAGTGAGAAGAGGGTCTTGTAGCTTACGGAGCAGCTACAAGAAGAGCAAAGTGTGAACGCCTATCTCGCACTGAAGAGGATGCGTTCAATCTTTTTATCTTAGAAAGTTATTTTGTAAGCCCAAGAGGCATGATGTAATCTTTCTTGTTTTTTTTAATGAAAATTAACGTTTATTCATTTTTTTGTCAATACAAACATAAATCTCATTAATCCTTGAAATCATTTGCATATACATATTCCATGCATCATAACATGACGGGTTTTCTCATAACAGGTTTCCTTATCTTTCTGCTGTTTATTTCAGCAAGATGGATCTAGAGAAAACTGTGAAGGATCTCCAAGCCCAGAATTCTCAGTTTCAGGAGACTCTACTAGCCCTAGCTAAGGGGCAGCAAGATATCATGGCTTTGCTGGCCGTTAAGAAGAAGCCAAAGAAGAAAGTTCTACTCAACATGGGTAGAAGGTTCAAGGAGACAGTCTATCAAATCCCAGTAGGAAGAGACTCATCTGAAGAGGACGAGAACTAGATCGGTGAGGTAAAAAGTACTCAGGCTCACTATATCAATGATCAAGTGTCTAATGATGACTATTTCGACGAGCAGTATCCACCTGCTGATATCAAATACAAGCAATTAGAAGACCGATTGAAAGCTGTTGAAATCTAGGTCGTCCCCGATTTAGATTTTGATGATTTGGGTTTGATCTCTGGGGTAGTCATTTCTCACAAATTCAAAATACCAATCTTGCAAATTACGATGGAGTTTCTTGTCTAGAACTCCATTTGAAATCTTATGTGCCCAAGATACAGCCGCACACCTCTGATAAGAAACTCTGGGTTCACTTTTTCCAAGAAAGCTTAGCTGGAACGCAACTCGAATGGTTTTATCAGTTAGATGGTTCTCGTATCAATACTTGGGAGGATTTAGCTACTGCCTTCTACCATCAGTATCAGTACAACACCGACTTGGTGCCAACGAGGGTTCAGTTGCAAGATATGACCATGGGAAAGAATGAAGGATTTAAAGAATATGCGCAAAATTGGAGAGACCTTGCTAGTAGGATCCAACCGCCCTTGACTGATAGTGAGCACATCGACATGTTAATAATACAAGAGGGAAGGAGAAGGTTGTTGAGCCTGATGTGATTGAAGTACCTTCCAAGGACGTAGCTGATGAAGAACCCTCCGCCCGTGAGATGGACGAGATCTCGAAGATAATAAAAAGAAGCAACTTCAAGATTGTGGAACAGTTGGGGCAAACCCCTTCTAAGATTTCAATGTTTTCATTGCTGCTTTGTTCCGGTGCTCATGCTCGGATGTTAATCAAGTTCCTAAAAAAGGCTCATGTCCCCCATGAGACAACAATGGACCAATTTGAGAATTGCGTGGCTAGCCTGGCAACTAATAATGGCTTGGGATTTCAGATGCTGACTTAACACCTCTTGGGAGGAATCACAATAAAGCTATACATGTTTCTGTTGAGTGTAAAGGGACTACCTTAGCACATGTGCTAGTCGACACTGGTTCTTCTCTGAATGTATTACCCAAGGAGGCGTTAGACCGTCTAGACTATGAAGGTTTAGTCTTGAATCCAAGTGATATCATTATAAGGGCATTTGACGGATCAAAGAGGACTGTTCATGGGGAGGTAGATCTTCCAATCAAAGTGGGCTCCCAAATATTCAACTCCACCTTCTATATTATGGATATTCATACTGCCTATTCTTGTTTGTTAGGTCGCCCATGGATCCATAAAGTTGGGGCAGTAACCTCAACTCTCCATCAGAAACTCAAATATCCAGTCAAGGTCAGAATAGTCACCGTCTGTGGAGAAGAAGAGTTTATGGTGAGCCACCTTAACTCTTTCAAGTACGTAGAGATGGATGGAGAATTCATTGAAACACCATATCTAGCCTTTAAAGTCATGCCACCGATGATTGCTACTACCAAATGTTCTTCTGATGAGTCTAAAACTGTTATGGCCACGCCAAAGATGGTTTTAGTCAAAGACTCCCTTACGACAATGGAAGAAGGAAACTGCGATACTTGGGGGAAACTCCTCGATATCCCATTTAAAGATGACAAGGTTGGTTTGGGCTTTACCGTCAAAGCTCAGAAGGAAGTGAGGCATGCTCGTACTGGAAAGCCACCTCTCCGCATTGGAAGCCATGAAGTCAACATCGTGGGTGATTCTGAAGAAGGAGCGGCATTTGAAGATTGGGTGTATCCAACTACAACAGAGCTGAAGAATTGGCATGCAAAGGACTTTGTGCCCATCTCCTTCATTGAGGAGTAATTCAAGAACATGTTGTCTGTAATATTTTAACAATGACTTTTCAGCCATTTGCCTAGCCCATGGCACTTTGGTCCATTTGTCAAGGGTTTTATTTATGTTCATCTAATCATATGATCATTCAGTACATTGGACTCTTTTGCATTCAAATATTTGTGTTCATTGTCTTTCCTTTCTTTCAAATACATTTTTCAAAAAAAGTAGCCATGGATCTTACATGCACACACGTACACTCTTGCAGGTCCATATCCACTCTGAATCCTATTGCCAGTGACTATACTATTGCCGACTTTGATTTGAATGTACTATCAACCAAGCCGAAGATGAAGGCGAGGAAGATTGTGACATACCGGGAGAACTAGCCAGACTTCTATTACAAGAGGAAAAATATATTCAACCGCACAAAGAGTCAGTTGAAGTTATCAACCTGGGTATTGAGTTAGATAAGAAGGAAATCAGGATCGACGCTAATTTGGAAAGCAGTGTCAAGAGAAGGTTGGTTCAGATGTTACATGATTATGTGGAAGTATTTTCTTGGTCTTATGAGGATATGCCTGGGTTGGATACCGACATTGTAGTCCATTGTCTTCCGACAAAAGGAGAATGCCCTCCTGTTAAACAAAAGGTTCGCCGCATGAGGCCTGATATGTCTGAGAAAATCAAAGATGAAGTGATGAAACAGTTTGATGCAGGGTTCCTAGCTGTGACATCCTATGCCCAATGGGTTGCCAATGTGGTGCCAGTTCCGAAGAAGGACGGAAAAATTCGCATGTGTGTAGACTATAGGGATCTGAATAGGGTAAGCCCCAAGGATGACTTCCCTCTACCACACATTGACGTTTTAGTTGATAATACTGCTCAGCATAAAGTCTTCTCTTTCATGGATGGCTTCTCAGGCTATAATAAAATAAGGATGGCTCCCGAAGACATGGAGAAGACTACTTTCGTTATGCAATAGGGCATCTTCTGCTACAAGGTCATGCCGTTCAGATTAAAGAATGCAGGGGAAACATATCAAAGGGATATGGTAGCTTTATTTCATGACATGATTCATCATGAGATAGAGGTATATGTGGATGATATGATTTCCAGATCACAAACCAAAGAAGAACATCTCGATCATCTATACAAATTATTTGAGAGACTGAAGAAGTACAAGTTGAGGTTAAACCCTAACAAGTGCACGTTTGGAGTACGATCTGGAAAGCTTCTAGGTTTTGTTGTCAGCAATAAAGGCATTGAAGTTGATCATGCCAAGGTAAAGGCCATCCAAGAAATGCCAGCACCTCATTCTGAAAAAGAAGTCATAGGATTCTTGGGTCATCTCAATTACATTGCTCGCTTCATATCACACTTGATTGCAACTTGTGAGCCAATCTTCAAACTCTTGAAGAAAGATCAGATAGTCAGATGGAACGACGAGTGCCAGGTTGCCTTTGACAAAATCAAAGAATACCTATAAGAACCTCATATTCTCATGCCTCCAGTTGAAGGAAGACCCTTGATCATGTACTTGACAGTATTAGAGAACTCTATGGGATGTGTTTTGGGCCAACATGACGAGTCTGGCCAAAAAGAGCATGCTATTTATTAACTGAGCAAAAAGTTTACCGACTGTCAAACCAGATATTCACTGCTCGATAAAACTTGCTGCGCTCTGGCATGGGCTGCTCTCTGGCTAAGACAGTATATGTTGACTCAAACCACTCTGTTGATTTCTAAAATGGACCCAATCAAGTACATTTTCGAGAAACCTGCCCTTTCCGGACGGATAGCCAGATGGCAAATGATCTTGACTGAGTACTATATTCAATACACTACACAAAAGGCCATCAAAGGAAGCGTGCTAGCTGATCACTTCGCCCATCAAGTTGTGGATGATTATCAGTCAATGAGCTTATGCTTACTTGATAAGAACATCATGTTGATAACCGACTGTGCGAAACCTGGACCGTATGATAGACCTGAACAAGGATCCCAATAGACTATGGTCTTTGATGGGGCTTCCAATGCCTTAGGTAACGGAATTGGTGTTGTAATCATCTCTCCTGAAGGTTTCCACACTCCATTCACTTCCAGATTATGCTTCGATTGCACGAACAATATGGCCGAGTATGAAGCATGCATCTTAGGTCTGAAAGCTGCTATTGACTTAAGGATCAAGCATTTAGATGTGTTCGGGGATTCTTCCCTAGTGATCAACCAAGTAAAAGGAGATTGGGACACTAAACACCCTAATCTTATCCCTTACAATGAAATTGTGCTATCCCTAATTCCTTACTTCGAAGAGATCACTTTTGAGCACTTCCCTAGGGAAGAAAACCATATGGTTGACGCTCTGGCAAACATGTCTTCAATGTTCAAGGTCAGATGGGACAATGAAGCCCCTATGATAACAATTGAAAGATTCAATGAACTTGCACATTGCTATGAGCTTGACACAGATGCGTAAAAGCCATGGTACCATGAGGTGATGAGATACCTTGAAGCACAAGAGTATCCAGAGGGGGCATCTATCAATGACAGAAAGTTCTTGCGAATATTTGCAGCCAAATTCTTCCTAAGCAACGGAATATTGTACAAGTGCAACCATGATTAAACTCTACTTCGATGTGTGGATAAGAAGGAGGCAGAGGATATCATGGAAGACATGCACGATGGTCTCTTCGGTACTTACTCAAGTGGACATACGATGGCTAAGAAAATCTTAAGAGCCGGTTACTATTAGTCAACAATGGAGACTGATTGTCATCAACATTCAAGAACTTGTCGCAAATGTCAAATCTATGCTGACAAGGTCCATGTGCCTCCTATCCCTCTAAATGTCATGACCTCTCCATGGCCATTTGCAATGTGGGGCATTGATATGATTGGAGAAATCAAGCCAACCGCTTCCAATGGACATCGCTTCATTCTTGTTGCTATCGACTATTTTACCAAATGAGTCGAAGTCGCCTTGTTTGCCTTAGTTACCAAGAATGTGGTATCCAGATTTATCAGACACAACCTCATCTGCCGTTATGGCATCCCCGAAAGGATCATCACCGACAATGGGACTAACCTTAACAATCCTATGATCATTGAGCTTTGCACTCATTTTAAGATCAAGCATCATAATTCTTCTCCATATAGACCGAAAATGAATGGCGCAGTCGAAGCGACCAACAAAAATATCAAGAAGATTGTGCAGAAAATGGTAGTAACCTATAAGGATTGGCATGAGATGTTGCGGTTTACTCTACATGGCTACCGTACTTCAGCTAGAAAATCAACTAGGGCAACTCCCTTTTCTCTAGTCTATGGCATGGAAGCTGTTTTTCCAGTGGAAGTTCAGATTCCCTTGTTGAGGATTATGAATGAGGAAGGCCTAGGCAAAGATGAGTGGACTCAAACGATATTGGATCAGCTGAACTTGATCGACGAAAAACGTCTGGCTACTGTTTGTCATGGTCAGACGTATCAAAAACGGATGATCAAATCTTTCAACAAAAAGATCAAGCCTCGAGTATATTAAGCTGGTGACTTGGTGATAAAACGCATCATTCTACCACAAGGCGACCCCAGAGGCAAATGGACTCCCACCTATGAAGGGCCATTTGTTGTCAAGAGAGTTTTCTCTGGCGGTGCCATGATGCTGACTACCATGGATGGTGAAGATTTCCCAAATCCTATAAACGCGGACATAGTTAAAAATACTACGCATAAGAGACCCGCTAGGTTGACACACCTAGGAAAAATAAGGGCATCCCAGCAAAACAAAAGGTTTGGGCAAAAATTAGGGATATATGCAAAAGATTGTACACCCGGCAAGTTGAAAACCCAAAAGGGTGACTTGGGCAAAAAAGGGTATCCTGGTGGGCTGAAAACCCGAAAGGGCGGTCCAGGCAAAAATTAAGGATTGAAAGCGTATGACTATGTCTCGTAGAATCACCACAATAAATTTTATCACCAAGGTCCAAGTTCAAACGGTCCAAGATCAATCCAATCAACTTCTATCAACGGCAAGGGACATTCGAAGACATTGGGGGCAATAGTAGAGTTGGAAGGCAATGAGATCATTTCACATGGCTATTTGTTTTATTTTCAATTTTGTTTTCCTTCCGACGATTTCCTCTTACTAGGATCTTTGTCTCTCTATACAAAAACGTCTATTCATGGGCAAAGTATCAATACAAATATACTTTAAAGTGCAAAATTCTTGTCTTTGTTTTGAATGCAAATTTGTCCAATGACTAAAATTGAATGAACATATGTGTATGAACATAATTAAAACTATTTGGCACATATGACCTAAGCAGCAACAGGCACCTCTTTAATGAATATGGAATACCCCCACATAGTTATTTCACTAACATCCTCCTCAACAAAGTTACTCACAAATTCTCTTTGCATAGGATAATCCCTAACAAGAGTCTCAATCTCTTGGCAGCTCTCTCTCTCCAGCTAAAATCAAATTTTACAAGTTGAAGCCTTGTGGATCTCTTCCTAAAAGAAATTCACCTCCTCAACAGGGTTTATTTCCCCAACAGGTTTTATTTCCCTAACAACCATCAAGGAACCACAAAATTCGCCAGCTAAGTACATCCTCCCCAATCAAGTCTGTATTCCCCGGGCATAGTCTATCTTCTCCAACAAACGACGAGATAGCATAACTCCCAGCCGAGTTCAAATTTCCCCAACATACAACAATCGAGACACCACAAAATTCCCCAGCTGAGCCTGTCTTCCCCAGCTGAGTATATCTTCCCCAGCCAAGGCTATTATCCCCAAACAGAGTCTATCCTCCCCAGTTGAGTGTATCCTCCCTAAGCTGAGTTTGTCCTACCCGACTGAGTCCATACTCTCCAGTTTGAATTTTCCTTTCAGATTATTTGTAAGTCATAGGGCCACAACCCCTGATCCCCAATAAAGCCATCAGCAAATCCTTTACTATTTTCAAAAAGATACTATGAAGCCTGGACCCGACTAGATATTAACACAATTTTCAAGTTATTACTAAAGCCTGGACCCGACCAGATAACAAATTGACCTCTTCAATTGCCAAAGCCTGGGCCCGACCAGATAGAAGTTTAATTCCTACAAAATCATTAGCAAAACTCCTCTTCTCCAATAGAGTTTGCCAATATCCTTAGTGAATTACTGAAACTTGGACCCGACCAGATAACAGTTTGAGTATCTGAAACCTGGACCCGACCAGATAACAGTTGATCTCAACTTCGAGATAGTATGAAACTTGGACCCGACCAGATAATAGTCTAACTCTTCAAAGATATAGAAAAACCTAGACTCAACCCGGCCAAGGTTTAACTTCTTTTCCTCAGTAGAGTTTACCTCTGCACCAACAAATTACTATTGATCCGACCAGATATCAGTTTTCAATTTCATATTTTCAAGTAAGTTGTTGTGAAGCTTGGATCCGACCAGATAGCAATTACCCTCAGAGATTCATTATGAAACCTGGAATCCGACCAGATAACAACTAAATCCTCAAACATTCATTGTGAAACCTGGACCCGACCAGATAGCAATTGACCTCGTCAACCTCAAAAATCTGTAAAGCCTAGACCCTACCAGATGACAGTTTTTCAAATAGTTTATTGTGAAACCTGGATCACGACAAGATAGCAATTAACTATGATCTCCAGAGAGACACTATGAAGCCTGGACTCGACCAAGTAATAGTACAACTTTCCAAAAAACCATGAAACTTGGACCCGACCAGATAGTAGTTACCACTTCAAGTTACTGTGAAACCTAGATCTGACCAGATAACAGTTAGCTCCCGTATCCCCAGCAAGTTATTGTGAAGCCTGGATCAGACTAGATAACTATTCAATTTCAAGAAATTTTTTGCAAAGCCTGGATCCGACCAGATAACAGTTAACTCCCGTATCCCCAGCAAGTTGTTGTGAAGGCTGGATCTGACCAGATAACTATTCAATTTCAAGAAATTTTCTGCAAACCTGGAATCCGACCAGATAACAGTTAATTCGTCTCTTCCCCCAGTAAGTTATCGTGAAGCCTAGATCCGACTAGATATCAGTTGACTACTTCATCCTCAGCAAATTGTGAAGCCTGAATCTGACCAGATAACAAATGACATTCAAGAGATATCCCCCCAGCGAAAGCATACTTTTAACAAAGTTTGAAGATATGCATATTCTTCATCCCCAACATTAATCAGGGATTCAACCCCTCAGAATTTCCACAGCAGCAGTCAGGGATTTCTTTTCTCGGACAAAAAATACATCATAGCATGTACATAGCATATGCATTTAACATGATACCACATCTGGTGAACATCATACATGTATCTGCATTTTACTAACTCTTTTTCTCACAGGTAAAATATCAAGTTTTAAGTATAAATCAACAAGAGATTTGTGTTCATACCTCTTCCAATGTTTACCAACATTCCTCCAAATGGCATCTATAAGCGCATTCACCATCCATCTTCGATTGCAAATTTCTGGGCACTCTAGTGTTCAATCATCTTTCACCTTCAAGTCACAAATGACGGATCCGCCAATCTAACTCTTCAATTTTAAGAAGATTGAACAGGGGTTCCTGTTGTACCCCAAAATTTGTCCTCTAATTTCTCAAGGATTCTCTCACAAGATCTTCAATGGTTCAAGTTTGTAGCACTGATACATCAATTTAGGCTTGGCATGGGCATAAGGGCAAAATGGTCAATTGCATACTAGAAAGTCAAACTTTGACTTTTTGGTCAACATTACATTCCAAAGATCAAATTTCATCAAGACATTCAAGAATATCAAGCTTGATCATCAAGAAGTCAAGAAAGACAAAAGTCAACTTGAAAAGTCAAGATTTCCAAGACTTAGAAATTTTCTAAGTGTTTTTTATACATGATAATTTCATCACTTCATGCCATTCTTTCATCATGATGCAAGATGATTCAAAAGAAGCTTTCAACATGAAAGTTGTAGGTCTCAATGATATCTACAACATTGCTTTACACAACTTCTCTTAAATATGCTTGGATTTTGAGTTATAAATTCATGAAGTCATGACATTTTCATTTAACACTTAGAGAAATTTTCAACAGATTTTGTTCAGGTTTTTATCCCAACTTCCTGGCCAATTTTCATCAAATTCCAGTTTGATTTAACAAAAGTGGTCAACATGAAAGTTATAGAGGATGTTTCAAGCTTTCCAAAACAACCAAGAGCATGAATTTATCATAATTGAGCTAGGAGATTCAAGGGCTTAAAGTTGGGCATCAATCCTTGAATTGCAAGTCATTCTAAGTGAAGAACACATGACAAAACTCTCATGATTTGCTGCATAATCTTATGTTACAGGCTTATTTGCTTGCAAATCTCATAATAATTTAATTATTACACCCACTCTTGAGCTATTACCCAAGTGTTTAAACCATTGTCCAAAAGTTATTTCCATTTATGGCATAAAGGCATCATTGCTATTCTTGAAAAGCAAGCTTTTTGTACAAAGTTTGTCTTGAGCCCATACCTTGCTGGTTGCTGATTATACTCCACCATAAATCATGGAAAGTGGCTCCTCAATACCAGTAAATTTGGTACTTCATCTTGGGACTATGGAGTACTTGACTTAGTTTAATCTTTGTAATCCAACCAAACCATAACATGTTGTTTTAAAAACCTAATCAGCTCATATGCACAAATCCCTTGCCTATAAATAGAAGAAGCATTTGCAAGAGTAAGAGGTTAGAGAAAAAAATAGAGAGAAAATCCAGAAGTTTTGTTGCAAGCTGGCCATCAATACCCCATACTATCCAAAAAGCAATAACTGTCCAAAAAAAAGCTTCCACTCTTGAGTTTTAAAGTCCAAATATTTGGAACTCTCACAACTTGCAAGCTCTGTCCAAACATCTAAGCACCTCACATACATCACCTATAAATTGTTCAAACTCAAGAACAAGCTTTTACAACACTTCTGTTTTCTTTTCCAAGTTCAAGAGCAGTCAAGACAACAACTTAAGCTCAGAGTATAAGATCCAGCTCCAAGGTAAGTTTCTTGACTTTAGTTCTTCATTTCAAGCATCATTAGTAATTCATTTTTTGAAGACAAAGTTTAGTAACCATTGTCCTTGAAGCTAACCTTTGTTTATCTTCCATTATTTTTATTATGTGTTGAGAACTAACCCATGTATGCAGCAAAACAATGTTGAAGTAAAAAAAATGACAGTATGAGTCGACACATAGCCTTATGAGTTGATACATACTGCTTTACAGGTTCAAAACGGAAGGAAAAAGAGTGTATGAGTCGATACAAAGCATGTATGAGTCGACACATGCAGTGTATGAGTCGACACATACCATTATGTATCGACTCATACTGAGTTGATTTGGCAATACAAGGGCAAAGAAAGTTATATGTTGATGCATGTGAGCTTGTGTCGACACATAATAGTTCAAAATGCATTTTTTTCCCTTCTTTTTACATTGTTTTTACATTTCCTTCATTGTTATTCGATATGGTTGTAATATTTAAGTTCCTATTTCATCCCCATTTGTAAATTGTACCCCCATCCCCTAAACGATGTAATAGCGTAGGACTTTATTTTCCGCAATTTAACGCTTTCAAATACAAATGCTAGTAATTAGGGTTTTGTATGGAAAGACTAAAACCAATCAATAGAAAACCCTAATCAAATACAAAAACAATGCATACACTTGCACACGAACACCCCTAGGGTAAATCCACTTGGTTGCCTTATAAAAATATCCATATTACGCATGCAAGGTATCTTATCAAAGACGAGCAAAATACAAGATCATAGTCCCTCGATGACGCTATCTATGTTGCCTTTCAAAATGATCTTAGTCCCTAAATAAAAATGCTAAGATACCTTGCAATATTGCTAATCATAGTCATACGATGATCCACGCCCGTCCCTTTTATATCCAAAGATAAGGTTACTTACCAAATTGATGGTAAGATAACAATGTCAAAGGAAAGAGGAAATGAACATGAAAGACTTTTGAGAAGGTAGAATGTTCCTAGTTGCGTGCTCAATTTAAAATCAAACACTCTTGCTTGTTTTCAAAACAAACACCCACACTTTCAAAAACACTTTCAAAATATCTTCCAAACTTGAAACATTTTCAAAAGATCAACACTTTGTATATGTTCTTACGAACGAGAACTATTACAAAGTTTGCCTAAATGATGGTGCTTTTTCAAAGTACTTTCAAAAACCACACAAAGCACATTTTCAAACAAAAGCAAGTGATCTAGCAAGGAACTAAGAGCCCATAGATAACTATGGATGAAAAGGGTGCTAATACCTTCCCTTTTCATAATCTACCCCCCGAACTCAAGAAACAATCTCAAAGGTCTTTCCTGTGCTTTTTCACCTTTCCTTTTGGATAAAAGAAAAGTCGGTGGCGACTCTTGCTAACCGCAACATTTGCGATAAAACACAAAACACCAATTCAGTTCTCCCACCGTATTATAGTATGTAGCACCAACCTCTTTCTTCTCAGTGAATGGTTTTCTCACGGCACTGGAGGATGCATCCTTTTGGATCTTCCCACTCTTAATCCCAACTTCTACTCTCTCCCCGGTCAAGATTAATTCAGTGAAGCTGGCTGAGGAGCTTCCAATTAGATGATTAAAGAAAGGACCGGACAGGGTACCCAGAAACATGTCCACTAGCTCCCTGTCAGACAGGGGAGGCTGGACTCTTCCTGCTAAGTCCCTCCACTTCTAAGCGTAGTCTTTGAAACCTTCGCTCGGACCCATAGCCAGACTCTGGAGTTGAGTACAAATGGGAGCAAGGTCTGCATTATACTGATACTTCTTATAAAAAGCAGCGGCCAGGTCTTCACAATTATGGATATTGGACCTCTCTAGTTGATAAAACCAATCTAGCTGAGTCCCAGATAGACTATCCTGAAAGATATGGACCCACAAATCTTTGTCAGTAGTGTGAGGTTGTATCTTCTTCACATAAGATTGGAGGTGCATCTTGGGACATGAAACCCCTTTGTACTTAGCAAACACCGGTGCCTTGAACTTTGGTGGAATGACAATCTCAGACACCAAACCCAGCTCTTCAAAATCCCGCCCGGGTACTTTCTGAATCTCCATTGCACTTAGACACTCTTCCAAATGTTTGTACTTCTCATCAGCTGGAGGATATTTCTCTTCAGAGTAATCATCCTCTTCTTCCTCTTCAGATTCTGGATGGTCATTCACTTCCTTGTTTTTCCCTTCTTGATTATCCTTTTCACCTGATGATGTTGCGAAGTATAGGGTCCATCTGGCTGGCCCTGGGAACCTTCTTCCCAGATTCAAAACACCGGTTGATTTCTTTGCTTTCTTCTTCTTTTCTTTGATCAACAAAGTTTTTAAATCCTCTTGTCCTCTTCCCAGATTCACTGAAATAAACAGTAGAAAGATGAGGAGACCTATTGTAAGAAACCTGTTTGTGTTATGATGAATGAAGATGCATATGCAAATGATTTCAAGGAAATTAGAGATTTAAATTTGCTTTAGAGAAAAGGAACACACGTCATATTAATAAATCAAAGTTTGAGTACATCATGCCTTTTTGGGCTTACAAAGAAATACAAAACTCTAAGATAAAAAAGTTAAATGCATCCTCTTTGGTGCGATGTAGGCGTTCAGACTCCGCTCCTCATGAAGCTGCTTGGTGAGTTCCAGAACTTTCTTCTCACTGGCGTAGAATTGAGCCTCAAAAGTGTCTCGCTCACCCTTAAGTTGTATCCAATCCATTTGTAAGTCTTCGAGAGAGGCGGGCATGTTAGGATGAAGGATAGTGTATGAGACATCTCCTTCCACAACAGGTTCTATGATAACTGGTAAGATGGAAGGATAAGGCATCACAAGTTTCTGAGGACAAGCTCGCACCCACTTATGGTAAGGCTCAAGGGGGATGGAATTCTTGTGCCCCAATGTCTTGCTATCTATCTTGTTCAACATCCTCCAAGCTCGGATAAACCTCTGGCGGTAACCTTGATAGTCATTCTCGTAGTCAAATACCAACCCTTAAATAAGCATCTCATGTGGATCATCCCTTTAGGCGTAACCAAAATGTTGTAAGGATATTCAGGGGTTGTAAGTGATACCTCCTCTAATGCCAAGTAAGAGGACATTAGACAATTCTCCATAACGGTCGACGATAGTAACATTCTCCAAAGATCGGGAACACCAATGAATATTTGAATGTCTGAGCGTCATCAACCTATGTGACCACCTTGAACCTTTCTCGTTCTTCAATACAGATTGGGGAAGATGCGAAATAAACCATCTTTCCAAGAGAGGAGTACAACACATAAGGATACCTCTTTTCCTCATAGTGCGAGAGTGAAAATAATGTAGGATGTCTCCTAACAAAGTAGGCATCAGGTTACGATACATGAAGATTTTGACTGTGTTTACATCTATGAGTTGGTCAGGATTTGGAAACAAAACCATCCCATAGATGAGAAGGGCCACAATTTCCTCAAAATATTGCAAGTCCAAGGAGTTCCAACAATCTTGAGCTTTCTCAAACAAGAACTTGGCTAAGAAACCTTTGACACCACTCCTTGTTTACCAATTAGTTGTGATATCAGATTGTTGCAAGTGTAGGGCTTGAGCAATCTCTTCTGGTTTTGGGTCTCTTTCCGTACCGTTGAATGGTAGTTGATTGAGAATGGGAATACTCAAGAGTTTGGAGAATTCTTCTAAAGTTGGCACAAGTTGATAATCGGGAAATGTGAAGCAATAGTGTAGAGGATCAAAGAATTGGAAGAACACCTTCATCATATCTTCATCCGTGTTGGAGGTAACCAAGTTTAGGAGGCGACCATGTCTTTTAGTAAATGGAGAATTCTCAGGAACCCTTGATGGTAACTCTTTAAGTTGAGGAGGGATCCTTACGAGATTGACTTGAATGGTTTTCCTGCGAATAGAATCCATGTCCTACAAAACAGAACAAAGATAAATCCCAAAAATCCTTGAAATGTTTAGTGAGTATGAGTATTATGTTATGATGTTAAGTACAAGTAGATATATATAAATAAAACAAACAAGTCCTTAGGTTTAGACTTGCATGGAGTCTCATAGGTAAGTACCCTCTTGAAGTTAGTTGGCTCAAACCTGTCCTAGCAATAGTAATCGGGTTCTAAGGGAACTCAATATCACTGGTTTATTTCCTCGGGAATTGTTTCAGTGCAAGCCTCTTTAATGGCGACCGAAATATCCCAAAAAACAAAACCTCAAAGAGTGTAGTATCAAGTATCTACCAACTTCGGACAGCACCAAAGCCGGTCATCTCACTACGTCCTAATGGCCAAGTTGGTCAAGTAAAGGTTCTAGAAGTTAGTTAGTTCTTTACGACATCACTCAGCGGCCCCGTATTATCCTTGACTACTCAAGGGCTACCGGTACCCACAAATATGTCACACTAACATAGCTATTGCTTATACCATGTCGGTATACCCCGCACAATTTCCATAACTTATTGCTACTTACCTATAAGGTATCCCAAATTTGGGTAGAGGATTTAAACCCAAACAAAGAACCAAAATGTAAAACAAACAAATCAAACAATGAAAGAAAGTAAATGTGATCTAGCCATAAGGTAACCCCACTTTTAAAATAATCTCCAGCTGAGTCGCCAGTTCTGTAACGCGGTGGGAGAATTTACTTGGTTGTTTTGCGTTTGATCTCAAATGTTGCGGTTTAGCAAGAGTCGCCACCGACTTTTCTTTTATCCAAAAGGAAAGGTTGAAAAGAACAGGAAAGACCTTTGAGATGTTTTCTTGAGTTCGGGGGGTAGATTATGAAAAGTGAAGGTATTAGCACCCTTTTCATTCGTGGTTATCTACGGGCTCTTAGTTGCTTTCTAGATCACTTGCTTTTGTTTGAAAATATGCTTTGTGTGGTTTTTGAAAGTATTTTGAAAATGCACCATCGTTTAGGAAAACTTTGTAATGATTCTTGTTCGTAAGAATGTATACAAAGTGTTGATCTTTTGAAAATGTTTTCAAGTTTGAAAGATGTTTTTGAAAGTGTTGGTGTTTGTTTTGAAAAAGAGCAAGCAACTAGGAACATTCTACCTACTCAAAAGTCTTTCTTGTTTATTTCCTCTTTCCTTTGACATTGTTATCTTACCATTGATTGGTAAGAAACCCTATCTTTGGATGTAAAAGGAACGGGCATGGGTCATCGTATAGCCATGATTAACAACATTGTAAAATATCTTAGCATTTTCTTTAAGGGACTAAGATCATTTTTGAAAGACAACATTGATAGCGTCATCGAGGGACTATGATCTTGTATTTTTTTATTGCTTTTGCTAAGATACCCCACATGATTAATATGGCCATTTTATAAGGCAACAAAGTGGATTTACCCTAAGGGTGTAAGTGTGCAAGTGTGTTGGTTTACATGCATTATTTTGTCTTGATTAGGGTTTTCTAAGCATTGATTTTATCTTTCCATACAAACCCTAATTACTAGCATTTGTATATAAAGCATTAAATTGCGAAAAATAAAAATACTAAGTTATTACATCAATTGGGGATGGGGATATAATTTACAAATGGAGGAATAAAAGCAAATAAACCCTAATTTAATATTACAACCATATTGAATCTGAACAAATAATGTACAAGAATCATGAAGGCAGTGTGAAAGGAAAATAAAGTTGCTTTTTGTGATACGGTGGCCAGAACCGGGACGTGGTTTCCCTATTTTATTAAGGAATTTGCTGGTTTGCGTTTTGCGTTTGTGTTCGCAAAATGTTGCGGTAAGCAAGAGTCTCCACCGTCTTTTATTTTATCCAATAAGGAAAGGAAAAAAGCACAGAAAATTCCTTTTTCGAGATATTTCTGAGTACGGGGGTTAGATTATAGAAAGGGAAGGTATTAGCACCCTTTCTATCCATAGTTATCTACAGGCTCTTAGGTACTTGCTCATCATTTTCAAAATTGTTTTCTTTGTGTTTGTGGGCTTTGAAAAGTTTTTGTTTTGACTTTGATTTAACTCTTGCTTCTGTCTTCAAGAGTGTAATGAAGTGTTTTTGAAAACTTTGTTTATAAAGGAGTGTAAGTGTGAAAAATTTGTTTTGATTGAGCAAGTACTTAAGAACTAATCTACCAACTCGAAAAAAGAATTGTTTTATGCTTGTTTCCTTTAGACAATGCTATCCCACTATTAGTGAGTAGGTAGCATCGTCGTTGGAGTTTTAAGGGTCAATTTGAAAGGGACGTACGGTCACTAAAGCAATGTTAGGACGTCTTAGTAGTAACCCTAATGTCCTAGATCAATTTATTCGAGGCAATAATTCCGAGGCAACCATTCTGAGGCAACTTTTCCAAATCGGGACTTTGATCTTTATTTAGACAAAAAGGACGACCACTAAAGAATCCTATACTCAATGACCATTTACCGAAGGCAACCAATTGGGAGTGTACCCTAGGAGTGCGCATGTGAGAGTGATTCAATTTCATATTATTTATCTTTGCACATTTAGGGTGATCTAACTATTTTAAAATTAACCATACATTCTTGTCATGCATCCTATTATCATACATCTAACAGTTAATAATTTGCAGAATTTAAAATGCGGAATTTAAACTACGCTATTACAAGGCTTTAGGTATTTACATAGCCAAAAACAAACCCTTTGAAAAATAAAGTGATAAATGAAATAAACGTCCTAATTAACTATTACAAACTGTGAGCAGATACAATAATTGGGGTAAAAAATAGAATAAAGCGCGCGATGACGAATTAGATCGACGAGAAATTAGGGTTTTGACCCTTCTATCCTAATTAAAAGAAAAATATTTTTGTTGTTTTTAATAAAAGAAATAAGTTTTCTAAATTAAATATGCAATTAATTAGTGATTAAATTAATTAGTAAAAATAATTAAATGACCTATTTTTGGTTTTTTGGTTATTTTAGGAAAAAATAAAATATGATTAAGTTAGTAATAAAACCTATTTATTCTAATTATTTTTAAGTTATTTACAAAATAATTAAAGTTTTACCTAAAATTAAATCTAATTAAATTAGTAAATTTATTAATAAAAAGTACCTAAATCTAATTGGTGAAAAATAATATTTTTGTGATTTTTGATAAAAAGAAAATAATTATTTGTTAGTAAAATAAAATAAATAAAATAATTAAAATAATATAAAAAGAAAAAGGGATGAGGAATTGGGCCTGCAAAAGCAATTCTTAGAGGTGTGAATATCCAAATCTGGGCCCAAAAGGAGAGGTCCACGCTTGACTTTTTGGATCCAATGTTGCATGTTGACTGTGGCTTATAGTGTTCCTCCAGATGATGACCCTTGGATATGGATTTAGGACACTTGGCAAGCTGGATTGTGAGATCACATGATAGACCCTTGGCTTGTGCATTTTTAACTGCTATGTGTCGACCCATGCTGCTATGCATCGACACATAGCTTTTCCTTGGCCCTTCTTATATCGATGCGAAACGCGTATGTATTGACTCATAGGCTTTTCCAGCTTCTGATTTGCAATCTGAACTCAGTATGGGTCGACGCCTGGGGGTTATGTATCGACTCATACCCTATTTTTTCACTAGGATGAGTCGACACATGAAGATATGTGTCGATACCTGCTGTATTTTCCTGCCTTAAACATTGTTTTTCTTGTCTGTACAGGTTAGCTTACAACATATGATGGATAGATGTAAATAACAAATGAGTGAATGAGTCTAAATCATAAGCAAACAACTAGTTCAAAGGGATAAAATACTACATCTTATCTTCAAGAACAAAAGACTGTTAATGATGTATAAAAAGGTATCAAGTCAAAAGGACTTACCTTTGGGCTGCACTGGTTGTTTTAGATCTTAATGCTTTTCCAAATGTTGTGGTGACTTTGTGAGTCTTCAGAAAGCTGCTCCAGACTGCTGGAACTGAGTTGAACTGTACTGTAATATTTTTGGTATTTTTGATGGTGAAGATGAATAGCACTACAAGGACTGTTTTTATGTTTTTGGATGCAGGTTCTCTGTTTTTCTCTGGTTCATGCGCATGTTTCTAACTTTTTTTAGTCTGCTTTTGTTCTATTTGTATCAAGGAGTGAATTAGGTTTGAAAGAATGCACCCAATCTTCCTCCATCAATGAATTTGATTGTGATTTGATCCTCCTTTAAATCTTTCAAAAATTAGCCTAAAACCAATCTTTTTGTCCACCCTAATGCCTTGCACGAGTTTTAATTGCTTGCTGTCTGTAATTGGAACCTGAAATAAGCACAAAATCTCTTTCTTCAATATTTTGGATTTTATATGATTTGTTTTGATTTAAATTGAATTAATTCAAATAAAAATCAAAATAAATAATAAAAATAAGATATGGACAAGTGGAAAAGGCTAGAGCTCGTGGACTATGTTGCCAACTCAAAACAAGTGAAAAAGATTGGGCCCATTTGGCAAAATTTGATGTTTTAGGCATAGTTGACTTTTGGCCATTTTGCAAAAAGGGTCAACTTCACCAATGCATATCTTCCTCAATTTTGACTCTTTGGAGGTGTTATTGGACTTTTTAGAAAGATTGAGATGTCCTCTAATAAACCCTTTTGGTATCATATCAATTTGACATTCCATTCTCAATTATGAAGCTTTGACAAAAAATGTGTTTTTGTTGACTTTTCAAAATGACCTATAATGTCCAAATTCATAACTTCTTGTGAGTGCATATTTTGAACTTGGGAGTTGAAGATGGATTGTAGGGAATTGCATCCTATTCAAAATGAGCTTTTGATGGGTCATTTCTCATAAAGTATGAGAAAGTTATGCTTGGTCAAAGTTGAGTTGACTTTTCCTACAAAACCCTAATTTAGCAACTTTTGGTTCTTAAGGAATTATGAGCAACCCTTCATGAATCATGATCAACCCTTGATCAAATGATGAAATATACTTCAAAATGAGGATGTTGACCAAAAATATTGGAGTTTGACTGTATGTGGGGCCACAGTTGACTTTTGCTCTAGCATAGTCGATTTTCAGGCCTTTGAGCAATTGACTGAGCAAACTTTCTCTGCAAGGCTTGAAACTTGACATGGATGATCTTGAGAACATATTAGGACAATTTTGAGCATTTTGGGTCCCTTGGACTCAAGTACCTTGATGCAATATGAAACCCTAATTTGAATTAGACTGCCTTAGGAGAGAACTTGTCTGGCTAACCCTTGGACCACCTTGAGCAACTTGGGTATCATTCTTGAAATATTTTGAGAAATATGGGAGGGAAAATTTTGGGGTGCAACAGCTGCCCCTGTTCAATCTTCTTAAACCTGAGGATGTAGATTGACTTCCGTGCCTTTCGTGATCCGTATGTGGAAGATGATTGAACACTAGGGTGCCCAGAAATTTGCACTCGCCTGAAGTAGTACCCATCTTACGATGTCGGAAATGGGCTTAAAGATGCCATCCAAAGGAGTGTCGATCGCATAAGATATTCATTAGAGAGATCTTGTATACCTGTTGTTGAGGAAGATTCCGCTGGGGAAGGTTGATCTCTGTCTTGAGAGAAATTGAATTTTAGGAGCTTCGTCGTCCGTTATTCTGTTGAGGAATCATCTTTGTTGAATTTTAGGAACTTTGGTCGTCCGTATTCTACTGAGGAAACATCTCTGTTGAATTTTAGGAACTTTGATCGTCTGTTATTCTACTGAGGAACTGTCTCTTAGTCGAGGAGGTGAACATGAACTGTTATCTGGTCGTGGTCCAAGCTTCATAGTAATAAGACCGATTGTTATCTGGTCGTAATCCAGGCTTTACTGACTTACTGGAGAGATGAGATTAAACTTGCTATGCGGTCGTAACCAAGGTTTCGCAACTTCTTAATTCTTATCTGGTCGTAATCCAGATTTCGGAAGGAATTCAAATGTTATTTGGTCACATCCGGGCTTTAACTTGAACTTATGGCATACTAATATCCGGTCGACTCCGGGCTTCTTAGTAACTGTCCAGGTAAACTGCTATTCGGTTGAAATCCAAACTTCGCAGGGTCTTGTACTGCTATCTGGTCGCAATACAGGCTTCAGTCCTTTTATCGTTATCCGGTTGTAATCCAAGCTTCATGGTGTTCTGCACTGCTGTTTGGTCGTAATCCAGGCTTCACAGTACTTTACTTCTTATCTAGTCGTAATCCAGTCTTCAGAACACTTTACTTCTTATCTGGTCATAATCCAGTCTTCTGAAGAGATCAAATGGATATCTAGTCGTAATCCGGGCTTCCCTTTGGCTTTGGGCCAACTAACATCCGGTCGTAATCCGAGCTTCATAGTATCTGGCCGAGTGAACTGCTTATTTGGTCGTAATCCAAGCTGCATAGTATCCCTTACTGTTATTTGGTCGAAATCTAGCCTTCACAATGTCTTTAACTGCTATCTGGTCGTAATCCAGGTTTCACAGTGTGATACGGTGGGAGAACTGACTTGAGGTTTTGCGTTTGTGTTTGCAAATGTTTCGGTTTAGCAAGAGTCGCCACCGACTTTTTATTTTATCCTAAGGAAAGGTCAAAAAGCACAGGAAAGACCTTTGAGATATTTTCTTGGGTTTAGGGAGTAGATTATGAAAAGGGAAGGTGCAAGCACCCTTTTCATCCATGGTTATCCATGGGATCTTAGTTACTTGTTTAGATCACTTGCTTTGATTTTCAATTGTTTGAAATGGTGCTCTTCAATTTTTTGAAATGGTGCTCTTCAATTGTTTGAAATGGTGCTTTGTGTGTGGTTTTGCAAGATGTTTTGAAAAGAGGCCATCGTTGTGGCAACCTTTGTAATGATTCTTGTTTGAATGTATACAAAGATGTTTTTGTCTTTTGCAAAGTTTTCAATGTTTGAAAGTAGGGTTTATAAATTGTGTTGTGGAGTGTGTTTGAAAATAGCAAGGATGTTTTTGTAAGCTTTTGATCAAGTAACTAAGAGATATCTACCCTATTTTACTCAAATGATCTTTCTTATGTTTTTAACCCTTTTAACAGTGTTGTTTCACCATTGCATTTGGTGAACAACCTTGTATTAGGATGTTAAACGGGACATGCGTGGGTCATCGTATAGACCATGATAGCAATTGTGTCAAGTATTTTTGGCAATTTTCTTGAGGGACTTGATCATTTTTGTTTAGGCAAACAAGATAGCGTCATCGAGGGACTATGATCTTTTGTTTTGTTTTTGTTTTGTCAAAGTACTTAACATGCATACCATGGCCCATTTTTGAAGGCAACAAGTGGATTGTAACCCTAGGGGTGCAAGTTTGCATTGTGTTTGTTTTTCATGCATTTTTGTCTTTGATTAGGTCAAACTATTTGTTAATTTGATTTTGGCATACAAACCCTAATTCTCTAATCATGGCATAATTGAAAGCGTTAAGTGCGGGAATTTAAATTCTAAGCTATTACAACATGATTATGGGGATGGGGGTACAATTTTGAATAGGGGGTATTTGACAAGAAATATAAACTCTAGTTACTATTACATCCAAATTGAATTATAATGCATAAGTATTTAAATGTACAACATTTAAATAACAAAATAAACAAATATTAAATAAAATGTATTATGCAAAAAAGAAATTTTTATGTATGTAAAGTATTTTTAATGTAAAGAAATATAAAGAAATAAATAAATAAAAATGGATTAATTTTATTTATTTAGGGTAAACCCTAATTTCTTTTAAGATAAATGTCATATATTATTTATATACAAAAATATATTAATATGTACAAAAATGAAATATATTAAAAAAAGTGTTTTTTAGTATAAATAATAATAAGAATAAAATGTAATATTTTTTGTATTTTTATTCTATGTTTTTAATAAAATAAAAGTATATATATAAAATAAAATAAAATATTTACAAAAATAAAATATATTTAAGAAAAAAATTTCAATGTGAATAAAAAAATAAGGAATAAAAATAAAAGTATTATTTACATTATTTTTAAATTTAAACAAATAATATAGGTATTAAAAATGTTTTTAATGTTAGAAAGAAAAGAATAAAATGCCAAATAAATGTAAAAAAAATGTGAAAATAATTTTAAGCATTTTTTTATATTTGGGGATAAAATAATAAAATCAGAAATGAAATAAAAATGCAAAAATAACAAAATATAAAGAAATTGGGCCAAGGGGTGTGAAACTGAAAAGAGGGGTGTTAGAAGTAAGAAGGCCAGGCCCAGCCCAGACTTCATCTTCAACCTCCAGAATGTTTGAAAATACGCGCGCGCCTGTTTCAAACTGCTAACTTCTGTATTTGTGATCTTTTGCCAAAACTCAAAACATGAAACTTGTAGAGCATTAAACCACAATTCTAACCATATAAAAAACTTGATCTAACTCTCAAAGACCAGAGAGAATTTCTCTGGCCCTAAAATCTGACCTAGTTTTTTCACCATGTTCATGGATGAAATTCTCTTAGCACGCTTAATATAAATGAAAACTGAGCATATGTACAGCCTCATGGCATTGAATACTACATCTTTCATTCACAAACCTAAGGCTAAATGTTCCTAAATAGAGAGATAGAAGTTTGAGAAATAACTGTTTCAGTTGGATTCGAGTTGAACAATGCAATAACTTTCAGTGAGGCCTGAGGTTCTTTTGAGCTTGCTTGATGTTCCCTAGACCTTTCCCAATGCTTAGTTTGTTTTGAAATGGTCTGAATCTCTCTATAGAACTCAACCTGCAAAGATTCAAAACAGAAATGGTGAACACTGTAAATGGAGTTACAGTTGGCAATGGAGGTTTGGGATAGCTTGAGTGAGTTGAATGGAAGGTATTGGAACAAGTTGCAAGCAAAACGCACGAGTGGATGTGAAAATGGAAGTGATTCTGCAGAGCCTGCCCTATTTTGCAAGAAAATGTGATCTTTGTGTACAAGGGTGTTTGAGGGATGAATGGCTAATGTTTCTGGCTCACAGGGATGTGCAAAACTTGTTTGGAATGTTGGCAAGAGTTGATTATATCAGATGTGTAAGTTCTTGACTTTTTGCATAATTACTTGGTTTTGAAGTAAAAGTGAGATTTGACAATGCTATGGTTGTACTGGCTTGTACCCTAGCCGCACAAAGTGGTTGAGCTTTTCCTGACATTAGGGAGCCTTGTTTGCAGCAAAGGGCTTGGCGTATGGCTCAAGAAATGAAACTTGACATAAAGCATGCTTTATGTAAATGGAAGTGTTATCTTTATGCCAAAAATGGATTTATTCATTGTGCCAAGCTCTAATGGTCAGAATAACACGAATGTCCAATGTATTTGCAATTAATTTTTGAGTGCTGAAGGGTTTAGAGACCTGTAATTAAGTACAAAGCTAGTTTGAACAGATTTTGCAACTTGTATGAACATGTATTGGCCATGGTTACAAAGTGAGTTTTTGCCAACTTCAAGCATTCGATTCTCCCTAACCACAAATGTGTTTGAGGAGTTCTTGGACAATTTGGAAAGCTTGCAACATTTACTATAATCTATCTTTGAAATGCAACTTGAGACTCCAAGTGGAACTATGTGAAAAATGGCCAAGAAGATGGGTCAAAATCCTGCCTAAACTAGGGCAAAAATTCTCTAAGTTAAAAGTTTTAGGGACCCTTGTTCAAAATATCATAACTTGATATCCAAACTTCTTTTGAGAAAACTTTGTGAATAAAAGTTGTAGACTTTGTGGAGTAATACAACTTTCATGTTGTAAGTTTTGTTTGAATCCATTTGCATCATGGTGAAAATGTGGGACAAAGTTCGAAAAAATTAAGAAAATTTCATAACTTAGAAAAACTCTAAGTTATGAAATTTTTTCAATTTCAAACCCTAATTTGCAATTTTGGGTTTCTTGATGAACAAGTTTCATAATTTTACATATCTTGATGAAAAATGACCCTTGGCACTTGATTTTGACCAAAAAGTCAAAGTTTGACTTTTTAGTGTACAGTCAAATTTTGATCAATTGACTGAAAAATTCATCTGTCAATCCTATGCATTTGAGATCTTTTGAACTTGTTGAATAGGTCAAGATGATGTCATTGAGTCCTTGAGTCCATGGTTGAGCCTAATTTGCCATTGGCTAGGTCAAACAGTAAAAAATTGCCTTTGTACAGTCAAAACCCTGAAAATGACCATTTTACCCTTTTGGTGATCTGATCAAATTTCTTGTGGAATTGTGGTCCAAACTTGATCAAATGGTTCATAGGAGTTCATAATGTTGATGTGGGTAAAAATTCATGAGGTTTGACTGTAAATTGGCCACAGTTGACTTTTTCCCCAATACAACTGATTTCTAGGTCAACTGTCCAATTGACTGGGTAAAAATTTGATTCAAGGCTTGAAACTTGGTATGGGAAAACTTATGAGTCCAACATGAAGTATGAAAGTCAATTTGGGCATTGAAGGTCCAAGAATCCCTGAGCAAACTCAAACCTTAATTTAGATCAACAGTGCAAGGAGGTGCCTTGAGCAGAGCAAACCCTAGCTTGATCTTGAGTTCCAAGAGCCTTGTGCTAAGAAAAGTTGATGAAAATGAGAGGGCAAATTTTGGGGTACAACAGTTGCCCCTGTTCAATCTTCTTGAACCTGAAGAGTTAGATTGGCAAGTCTGCCTTTCGTGACTCGAAGGTAAAAGAGGATTGGACACTAGAGTGCCCGTAAATTTGCACTCGTCAAAATATCATTGAGGGAATGGGCTTAAAGATTCCATTTGGAGATGGTAGAATCTTGCTGGAGATGGGCTTAAAGATTCCATCTAAGATTTGTTTGTTGAAAATCAGTAGAATGAACATCAGAATGGTATCCGTATTTGGAACGTATCTGAGTTGTATCTGGAGATTGGGTTTGTATGAGAAAGGGAATGACGTCTGTGTCTAGAGCGTATCCGAGCTGTAACTGTAGTTGAACTTTGAATGAATATCAGCATGACTGCCGTGTCTGGAGTGTATCTGTATTGTGAATGGGTAACAGAGAAACATCTGTGCATGAAGCAACTGTGTGCTGGGATAAATTCCAAATGAGTGACAGAATGGCAACCGTGTCTGGGGGCGTATCTGGATTGTATCTGAAATTGAGATCTGTATGAGTTAGCAGAATGACTTCCGTGTCTGGAGTGTATTTGAAACTGTAACTGGGATCTGAATAAGTGACAGAATGACTTCTGTGGCGACTGCACCGGGGAGAATCAAACTTCTGGTGTAAGGGCCAGAATGGCATCCGTGTTTGGAGTGTATCTGAACTTGAAGTTGTTTGTTGAATCTGAATGAGAAATATAATGGCTTCCGTGTCTGGAGCGTATCTAGTCTGTATCGGGTTGCTGAAGTCTGAATGAGTAGTAGAATGACCGCTGTGTCTGGGGTGTATCCGTACTGTATTTTGACTTGAAATTCTAAATGAGTAATAGAATGACCGCCATGATGGGGTGTATCTATACTGTATCTGAAGTCTCTGGATAGTTGTTTGAACAATAGCTTTTTAATCTTATCCTGAAAAGGGTAAAATGTTAGCTAAAACACAAAGTTATGTTGCATGATATGTATGATGTAATGAAATATGTTCCATCAATGTTTATGATATATGAATGTAATGGATGTGCATGTAAGCCGAGTAGCTGTCTTGCTGAGGAAAATAAATCCTTAATAGCTGGAGACAAAGAAATCTTTGACTGCTGTCAGGGAAAGTGAATCCTGACTGATGTTGAAGACTCAAAAATATTTGATTATTTAAGATGAGAAATCCTTGCTGACTGCTTGGGGATCAAATATCTTTGATTGTAAAGAAAGAGAGATCCTGGGACCACTGCTGGGGATTGAAAATCCTTAGTGATTTGTGGGGATTTAACAAGAGCTTTGACAACTTCTGCGGGGAATGACATTCCTAGGAAATAAGGAAAACTCTGAAGACCTCTACTGGGGGATTAGAACCTGGGAGGCTTCCAATGGAGAAGCATGAACTAGAATCTTCGTTCTGTTGAGAAATAACTCTATGGGGAGAGTGTTTACTCGGCCGGGGAAATAAGGAGTTTGGGTTGTATGCCAATCTACTGGGGAATTTGGGGGAAATTGAATGGTTCCTAATAGGGATTGATAGTTTGGAAAGTTGACTTCGCTGGGGAAGAAGGTTTAGAATATTCTAACTCCGCTGGGGGATAGGTTTAGAATATTCTAGCTCCGTTGGGGGATAGCTATTTCAGGGTTTTCGGGCTCCACCGGGGATCGGGAGTTTGAACTCTGATGGGAATTTTGAAACTTAACTCCGCTGTGGAATAAAGTTTAGAATACAATGGCTCCACTGGGGATTTTGAAATTTAACTCCGCTGGGGATATGTACTCCAAGGTTTTAGCTTTGTTGAGGATCTAAATGACATACTGCAGGCGATTTCTTCTGGAATAGCCTAAAGACGTTTTCCTATACTTTCGACCTACTAGTAATTATCCTTTCTCAATTTCGTTTCATTTGGAAGCAGTGATTATATTCAAATGCATATGCCTATTTAACAAAACATTAGACTTTTTCAAATAAAACATAAGTGTAAAAAGAAAGGAAAGGCAAGCAAATTTTTGCACTTTGAAGTATTTTTGTATTAACTTTTGTAAGTATCTTTGTGCAAAGGAGACAGACATCCTAGTAAGAGAATGTTGTCGTAAATTGAGAAAATTTTTATACAAAAGAAAGATGGCTATATGCAATAATTCCATGGGATTCCCATTCTGCTATGGTCTTCACAACTCTGAGTATCTTGTCCATTCGCTGCTTCGTCCGCCGATGATTGGATTGATCAGAAACTTAGAGCTTGTTGGTGAAGATATTGTCCTTAAAGTGATTCGATGAGACATAATCATACACTTTAATTCCCTAATTTTTGCCTGGACCGCCCTTTTGGGTTTTCAGTCCACCGGGAAACCCTTTTTGCCCAAGTCGCCCTTTCAGGTTTTCAACTTTCCGGGTGTACATATTTTTTGTTTATCCCTAATTTTTGCCTGAACTGCCCTTTCGGGTTTTCGATTCACCGGGATGCCCATTTTTGCCCAAGTCGCCCTTTCGGGTTTTCAACTTATCGGGTCGTTTTATGCATAGTATCTTTTGACTATGTCTGCATTCGCAAGGTGTGGCAAGTCATCACCGTCCATGGTGGTCAGAATCATTGCCCCACCAGAAAAGATGCTCTTGATCACAAATGGTCCTTTGTAGGTAGGAGTCCACTTGCCCCTGGGATCACTTTGTGGTAAGATGATCCGCTTGATTACAAGATCTCCGACTCGATATACCTGACGTCTGACTTTCTTGTTAAAAGCCTTGATCATCCGTTTTTGATACGTCTGACCATGACAAACAACAGTAAGTCGCTTCTCGTCGATCAAGTTAAGTTGATCAAGCCGAGTCTGAATCCAATCGTCTTCACTCAAACCAGCATCTTTCATAATCCTTAAGGAAGGAATTTGAACTTCCATAGGTAAAACAACTTCCATGCCATATACCAAAGAAAAGGGGGTTGCCCCTGTTGAAGTACGCGTCGTGGTACGATATCCATGCAGAGAAAACAGTAACATCTCATGCCAATCTTTGTAGGAGACTGTCATCTTTTGAATGATCTTCTTGATATTTTTGTTCGTGGCTTCAATAACACCGTTCATCTTTGGCTGATAGGGAGATGAATTGTGATGATAAATCTTGAACTGCTCGCACAGAGTGGTGATCATAGTGTTGTTTAAATTTGTACCGTTGTCCGTGATAATCCTGTCAGGGATACCATATCGGCATATGAGGTTCTGCTTGATGGAGCGGGCAACCACATTCTTTGTAACAGAGGCGTAGGAAGCTGCTTCGACCCACTTGGTAAAATAATCAATAGCGACCAAGATGAAGAGATGTCCATTGGATGCCGTAGGCTTGATCTCTCCAATCATGCCAATGCCCCACATTGCAAATGGCCAAGGAGCTGTCAGAACATTGAGAGGAACAAGAGGAATATGTACTTTGTTGGCGTAGACTTGACACTTGTGGCAAGTACGGGAATGTTGATGACAATCAGCTTCCATGGTAGACCAGTAGTAGCCTGCCCTTAGAATCTTCTTAGCCATCGTATGTCCGCTTAAGTGGGTGCCAAATGTGCCACTATGTATTTCGGTCATGATCAACTCTGCTTCAACCTTGTCCATACAACGAAGCAGAACACAATCATGGTTGCGCTTATAAAGGATGCCATTGCTTAGGAAGAACTTGGCAGAAAATCTCCTTAAGAACTTTTTTTCATTGACGGAAGCTCCTTCAGGGTATTCTCGAGTCCGGAGATACCTTTAGATGTCATGAAACCAGGGTTGTTCCACTACTTCTTCGGTATTAATCTCATGACAGTGCGCAGGTTCGTCTATTTGCTCGATGGTGTTTTGGGGAGCCTCGTTATCCCAGTTGAGTTTAAACATGGAAGACATTGTAGCCCGAGCATCTGCTAGCTGATTTTCTTCTCGCGGGAAGTGCTCAAAGGTAATCTGCCCAAAATGAGGCAATAATGTCAGGACATGTTCTTTGTATGGGATAAGATTAGGATGTCTAGTGTCCCACTCTCCTTTGATTTGACTGATAACCAAATCCGAGTCCCCAAATCCGACCAAAAATTTGATTCCCAAGTCTATAGCAGCCTTGAGACCAAAGATGCAAGCTTCATATTCAGCCATGTTGTTGGTACAACTGAGGCAAAGTCGGGCAGTGAAGGGTGTATGGCAACCTTATGGAGAGATAAGTACCGTGCCGATACCGTTCCCAAGTGCGTTGGAAGCACCATCAAAGTACAGAGTCCATCGGGATCCTTGTTCAGGTCTGTCATACGGTTCGTTACCTTTAATGTTGTCCAATGTCATAATATCCTCGTCAGGGAAGTCGAACCTCATAGATTGGTAATCTTTGACAGCTTGATGAGCTAGATGGTCAGCTAGTACACTCCCCTTTATAGCTTTTTGGGTTGTGTACTGAATATCATACTCAGTCAGGATCATCTTCCATCTAGCGATTCTTCCGGATAAAGCAGGCTTCTCGAAGATGTACTTGATCAGATCCATTTTAGAAATCAACAGAGTGGTATGTGTCAACATATACTGCCTTAGCCGGCGAGCAGCCCATACCAAAGCGCAACAAGTTTTCTCGAGCAGTGAGTAGCGAGCCTCACAGTCGGTAAACTTTTTTCTAAGGTAATAAATGACATGCTTTTTTCGGCCAGACTCGTCATGTTGGCCCAGTATGCACCCCATTGATTTATCCAAAACAATCAGATACATGATTAACGGCTTTCCTTCGACGGGTGGCATCAAGATAGGAGGTTCTAGTAAATACTCCTTGATCTTATCAAAAGCAACTTGAAAATCATTGTTCCATTCAACCACCTGATCTTTCTTTAACAGCTTGAAGATTGGCTCACAGGTAGATGTTAGGTGAGAGATGAACCTCGCAATATAGTTTAAGCGTCCCAAGAAACCTCTAACCTCCTTTTCAGTGCGGGGGGAAGGTATTTCTTGTATAGCTTTTACTTTAGCGGGATCAACCTCGATGCCTTTGTTGCTGACGAAAAATCCCAAAAGTTTACCAGACCTGACTCCAAAAGTGCACTTGCTTGGGTTCAGTCTGAGCTTATACTCCTTCAATCTGACAAACAGCTTTTGCAGATGGTCAAGGTGTTCTTCTTCTGTCTGTGAACGGGCTATCATGTCTTCTACGTAGACTTCAATCTCATGATGTATCATGTCATGAAACAAAGCTACCATAGCACGTTGATAGGTTGCCCCGACATTCTTCAGTCCGAATGGCATCACTTTGTAGCAGAAAGTACCCCACTGCGTGACAAAAGTAGTATTCTCCATGTCTTCGGGGGCCATTTTGATCTGGTTGTATCCCAAGAATCCATCCATGAAGGAAAATACCTTGTGTTGAGCTGTGTTGTCAACCAAGATGTCGATGTGTGGTAGGGGAAAATCATCTTTAGGATTAGCCCTGTTAAGGTCCCTATAGTCCACACACATTCTGACTTTGTCGTCCTTCTTAGGCACGGGCACAATGTTAGCAACCCATTATGGATAGGAAATAACAGCCAAAAAGCCAGCATTGAATTGCTTCATTACCTCAGCTTTGATCTTCTCAGACATGTTGGGCCTCATTCGGCGGACCTTTTGTTTGATCGGTGGACAGTCTTCTCTTGTAGGGAGACGGTGAACCACAATGTCTGTGTCTAGTCCCGACATGTCTTCATAGGACCAGGCAAAGATTTCAACATATTCATTCAATAACTGCACTAAGCGCTCTTTGACACTTGGTTCCAGGTTGGCACCCACCTTAACCTCTTTCTTGCCTTCCTCTGTTCCCAAGTTGATGGTCTCTAGCAGCTCTTCATGGGGCAGAATAGCCCTTTCTTCTTGCTGCAAAAGTATGGCTAACTCTCCCGGCACTTCACAGTGTTCGTCAACTTCGTACTCAGCATGATTGACCAAATCTTCAGAGTTACCGAAGGCTAAAGCAGAATAGTCACCCATGGAATCCGGAGTGGATGGGTATCTGCATTTTGTGAGTGTGGGTGTGTGTAAGGGATAGCCATCCTTAAACAAAACAAAATGTAAAAGGAAAGAAAATGAACACAACAGTTTATAGATGAAAACGTCCAATGTTTCATTAAACATGGCATATGATAATGAAGAAAATCAAGCCCTTACAAATGGACCTATATGCCCCGGGCAAGGCATAAGGTGAAAATAGTGTACGAATTGTTTAGTTATTACAGACCAAAATAGGAAATTGTTCAAAGATAAATTACTGGTTGATGAAAGTGATGGGAATAAAGTACTTCTCTTCCCAGTTGCTTAATCCTCCTTCGACGGTTGGAAAGATCCAATCTTCAAAGTTGTCTTCTTCATCATCATCTTCTAAGGCATTAATTCCATGGTGAGTGATTTTTACGGGTGGTCCTCCAGCCCTGGAGCGACGCATAGCTTTCTGGCTAGCAGCAGTAAAACCTAGTCCGAACTTGTCCGTCTTGTGAGGAAAATTAGGCAGTTGCCCCCATACTATACTCCTTCCTTATTTGATTACAGCCTCCGCATCTTTGAGGCATGCCATCCTAGACACAGGCTTGGAAATAACAGGCACGTCAATCATTGTCTTCGCAACTGCGACTTCAAGAGGAACCTCTTCAAAATGTTGGAAAGGCGTTTCTATGAACTCCCCATCCAACTCCACATAGCGGAAGGAATTGAGGTGACTTATCATGTACTCTTCCTCCCCATGAACCGTTATAATCTTACCCTGAATAGGATACTTTAGCATTTGGTGTAAAGAGGAGGTAATTGCCCCGGCATAGTGGATCCACGGCCTTCCCAACAAGCAAGAATATGAAGGACGGATGTCCATCACATAAAAGGTAGAGTTGAAGGTCTCGGTGCCCACTTTGATAGGGATGTCCACCTCTCCGTGAACCATCCTTTTGGACCCGTCAAAGGCCCTAACCACGATGTTACTAGGCTTCAGGATCAAACCTTCGCAGTCCAGTCTATCCAACGCCTTCTTCGGTAGCACATTCAAAGATGAACCGGTATCCACCAGGACATGGGCAAGCGTGGTTCCCCTGCATTCTACTGATACATGCAGTGCGCCGTTGTGTTTCCTTCCCTTAGGGGTCAAATCAGCATCGGAAAAACCAAGACCATTATCATCAGTAAGGCTAGCCACGCACTCTTGAAACTGGTCAGCCAAAGTTTCTTGAGGCACATGAGCTGTCTTTAGAAATTTGATTAAGGCCTTAGCATGAGCCTCAGAGCAGAGTAGGAGAGCCAACATGGAGATTTTGGAAGGGGTCTGCCCTAGCTGTTCCATGACATCATAGTCACTCTTCTTGATTATCTTTAAGATTTCTTCCATCTCTTTCTGGGTGGTCTCGGGGATAGCCACAGTATGAGCCTTCGTCCTGACAGGCGCTTCTAGTATCCCCTTACCTTTATTGGAAGTAACATCATAGGGTCCAACTTCGGGTACATCAACTTCTTTAATTATCGGGCTTTGCACAGAGGGCTTGATAGGCACATAAATTCTCGAGGGTCCGAAGACTGCTCGGGGAGGAGAAATCTCCGGAGAAAATATCCTTCCGCTGTGAGTTATCTTGCTCATTCCCGCAATGTTCCCTATATCAGGGGTTTCATCATCAGAATTCTCTTGGACTGATTCAATCTGTTTGATACCATGATAGAAGATTTCTCCTCCGTAGTTCCATGGTATCGTCTTGTTAGATTGATACGGGACAGGCCCCGGCATGGTGATTTTTAACGGCACAAACTTAGGATCAGGCGTAATCTTAAAAGGCCTTTTGCAGGCCTTGGGAAGATTGTCGGAGATGGTTATTATTGCAATGTCATTGGTTGAAGTAACAAAGGTAGCATGAGTAACAAGAGTGAAGGTATCAACAAGAGTCTTTTGAAAGAGTATCTCTTGGGTATCCGTCAGGCGTTGGATGCCTGATTTCAACATTGGGCAGTGAGCCTGCACGTTTAAACAAAAGTAACAGTCTTTTTCACAGCCTGGGAATATCCCGGCTCTCATTAAATTCACTTTAATCACTGGTAACAGAGTCAAAAGGTCAGCAACATTGGTAACATGAAGGTCTTCCATAATGGCATGAATATTATGACTGTGTTTGGGCATTGGGGCAGAAATCACATTCGGCTTTTCGGGCGCATCGAATTCTACCTCCTTGGCGTCGATCAGGTCTTGGATTTTGTTCTTAAGAGCCCAACAGTTATTGGTATCATGCCCTACACTGTCAGAGTGGTAAGCACATTTTGCATTGGAGTGGTAATATGGAGAAGAGGTATTAGGGTTCTTTGGCACTTCCTTCAAATTGGTAAGATTCAGCTTTAACAAATGAGAGAGTACTTGAGCCGGTGTCATGTTGATTCGGGTGAATTTCCATTGTGGCCTTTCTACCCTTTGCTGATTAGATCTTGGCTGATTGCTGCGAGGTTGATCATTTGAAGAGTTTTGGATCATCACATCCCCCACAGTTGGCCGACGCTCGATTCTTCCTTGGCTTTTCTGAGAATAAACAGCAGAAGCTTCCTTCTTAGCTGGGAAGATTTTCTTAATAGCAGTGGACATGGAGGTATCCTTCTGAATCTTACCACTTTTATTGCCAGCCTCGACCCTTTCACCGGTCAGACAGGGCCAGACAGGGTCCCTAAAAACATGTCCACCAGCTCTCTATCCGACAATGGTGGCTGCACCCTTCCATCCAGATCACGCCACTTCTGGGCATACTCCTTAAATCCCTCGTTAGAAGCCATACCCATACTCTGTAGTTGAGTATGAGTAGGCGCTAAATCAGCATTGTATTGGTATTGTCGGTAGAAAGCAGCAGCTAAATCTTCCCAGTTATGAACCTCCGATCTCTCGAGTTAATAGAACCAGTCCAATTGTGTGCCCGACAAATTGTCTTGAAAAAAATGGACCCAAAGATCCTTATCAGATGAGTGGGGTTGGATCTTTCTGACATAGGATCTTAGATGCATCTTCGGACACGACAGGCCGTCGTACTTAGAAAATGTAGAAGCTTTGAACTTGGGAGGGATGACGATCCCAGCGACCAACCCTAGTTCTTCGAAATCTAAACCAGGTACCCTTTGCAACTCCATGGCTGCCAACCGATCCTCAAGATTTTTAAACTTATCATCCGCCGGGGGATATTGCTGTTCGGAGTAATCTTCGTCTTCTTCCTCTTCTTCTCCTTCAACTTCAGATTCAGAAGGCATTGCAGTTCCTTTTCCTTTACCACCCCCTTCCTCAGACGTTGAGGGGAACTCGAGAACTTTTCTAGCATTGTTTTCAAACCTTCTTCCCATGATGAGTACACCAGGTCTTTTCTTCTTTTTCTCTTTATCTTTCTCCAACAGTTCTTTAAGGTCCTCATGACCCTTTGCTAAGGTCATGAGGAGTTGCTGGAATTGTGAATTATGTGCTTGCAGATCCTTAACCGTCTGCTCCAAATCCATCTTGCTGAAATAAACAGCAGAAAGATAAGGAAACCTGGTGTGAAGACCTGTTTATGCATATGATGAATGATATGTTATTCATGTAATGCATTCAAGGATTCAGAAAATTCAAATTTGTTGCAAACAAAAAGAACACACGTCATATTAAGAAGAAATTTGTTAGTACATAAATTCCCCATGGGAAAAATATTACAAAATTCTTAATGTAAAAAGACATTGCGCATCCTCTTTGGTGCGATGTAAGTGTTGAGAGTTTCCTCCTCATGAAGTCGGCGGGTAAGCTCCAAAACCTTCTTCTAACTGGCATAGAAGCTGGCTTCAAAAGTATTATGTTCTTCTTTGAGTTGGATCCAACACTTTTGTAATTCTTCTAATGATGTTCGCATGTCAGGATGTAGGAGAGTGTATGGAACCTCTCCTTCCATAATAGGCTCTTTGATCACAGGGAGAATGTGAGGGTATGGCATCATAAGATTCTGGGCACGGGTTCGTACCCATTTGAGATAAGGCTCAAGGGAGATGGAATTCTTGTGCCCCAGTGTCTTACTATCCACTTTGTTGGGCATCCTCCAAGCTCTGATGAACCTTTGTCGAAGTCCTTGCGCATCGTTGTCGAAGTCAAAAACCAAGTCAGGAATTAGCATATCATGAGGGCCATCCCTTCTAGCATATCCAAACTATCTTAGAGCTAAATAGGGGTTGTAGGTAATGCCTCATCTAATTCCAAGTAGTGGGACATTAAGGAATTCCCCATAATGATCAATGATGATGACATTTTCTCTGGACCGAGAACACCAATGAATATCAGAATGTGTGAGGGTCATCAACCGTTGTGACCACCTTAAACCCTGCTCATTCTTCAAAACTGATTGTGGAAGGTGAGAAATAAACCACCTTTCTAGGAGAGGAGTACAGCACATGAGAACACCTCTTTTCCTCATTGTTCGTGTGTAAAATGAGTGTAGGATATCCCCAAGCAATGTAGGCACAGGATTCCGAGATATGAAAATCTTGACAGCATTCACATCTATAAATTGATCAGGGTTTGGGAACAAGACCAACCCATAGATGAGAAGTGATACAATCTCCTCAAAAGCTTGTAGATCTAGAGAATTCCAGCAGTCTTGTGCCTTCTCAAACATGAACTTTTCCAAGAAACCCTTGACACCACTTCTGGTTTCCCAATGACCTTTGATATCAGATGGTTGCAAGTGTAATGCTTGAGCAACATCTTCAGGCTTTGGTTCTTTTTCCGTACTGTTGTAGGGTAGTTGATGAAGAATAGGAATTCTCAGGAGTTGAGAAAATTCCTCCAAAGTAGGTACTAGTTGGTAATCAGGGAATGTGAAACAGTGATGTAGGGGGTCAAAGAACTGGAAGAGAACTTTCACCATGTCTTCTTCAATGTTGGAGTTGACCAAGTTGAGAAGTCTACCATGTCTTTCACTGAAGAGAGAATTCTCTGGAATCTTGGAAGTAAGCTCCTTGAGTTGAGGAGGGATTCTCACAAGGTTGACTTGTATTGTTTTCCTACGAAGAGATTCCATGACCTACAAAACAAGAACAAAGATGAAGATCCAAACCCTTGAAATGGTTAGTGGATGCAAATTATGCTTTATGATGTTCATGATGTATGCACAAACATATGTACAAGCAAGTCACACAAGATCCTAGTTTCAGGCTTGCATGAGGTTTCATAGGTAAGTACCCTCTTGAAGTTAGTTGGCTCAACCTGTCCTATAAATAGTAACCAGGTTCTAAGGAGCTCAATATCACTGGATTATTTTCCGTGTTCATTTTTTTGGTTTAGCTACTTAACTGGCGACCAAAATATTCCAATAAAACAAACCTCAATGAGTCTAGTATCGAGTATCTACCAACTTCGGACTGCACCAAAGCCGGTCATCTCACTACCCCTAAAAAAGGCCAAGATGGTCAAGTAAGGTTCTAAGAGTTCATTAGTGCTTCATGACATCACTCAGCGGCCCCGTATTATCTTTGATTGACTCAAAGGCTACCGATACTCACAAATATGTCGCACTAATATAGCTATTTCTTCAACCATGTCGGTATACCCCGCACAGTTTCCACAATGTATTGCTATTTACCTATGAATGTTTCCCAAAAATCCGGGCGAAGGATTCAAACCCAAGCAAGAGAACCAAATGTAAAGCAATCAAAACAATCAAGACATGCAAAGGTGATCTAAACCCTAAGGTTACTCCACTTTTAAAGTAGTCCCCAACAGAGTCGCCAGTTCTGTGATACGGTGGGAGAACTGACTTGAGGTTTTGCGTTTGTGTTCACAAATGTTTCGGTTTAGCAAGAGTCGCCACCGACTTTTTATTTTATCCTAAGGAAAGGTCAAAAAGCACAGGAAAGACCTTTGAGATATTTTCTTGAGTTCGGGGAGTAGATTATAAAAAGGGAAGGTGCAAGCACCCTTTTCATCCATGGTTATCCATGGGCTCTTAGTTACTTGTTTAGATCACTTGCTTTGCTTTTCAATTGTTTGAAATGGTGCTCTTTAATTGTTTGAAATGGTGCTCTTCAATTGTTTGAAATGGTGCTTTGTGTATGGTTTTGCAAGATGTTTTGAAAAGAGGCCATCGTTATGGAAACCTTTGTAATGATTCTTGTTTGAATGTATACAAAGATGTTTTTGTCTTTTGCAAAGTTTTCAATGTTTGAAAGTAGGGTTTTGAAATTGTGTTGTGGAGTGTGTTTGAAAATAGCAAGGATGTTTTTGCAAGCTTTTGATCAAGTAACTAAGAGCTATCTACCCTATTTTTCTCAAAAGATCTTTCTTATGTTTTTAACCCTTTTAACAGTGTTGTTTCACCATTGCATTTGGTGAACAACATTGTATTAGGATGTTAAACGAGACAGGCGCGGGTCATCGTATAGACCATGATAGCAATTGTGTCAAGTATTTTTGGCAATTTTCTTGAGGGACTTGATCATTTTTGTTTAGGCAACCAAGATAGCGTCATCGAGGGACTATGATCTTTTGTTTTGTTTTTGTTTTGCCAAAGTACTTAACATGCATACCATGGCCCATTTTTGAAGGCAACAAGTGGATTGTAACTCTAGGGGTGCAAGTGTGCATTGTGTTTATTTTTCATGCATTTTTGTCTTTGATTAGGTCAAACTATTTGTTAATTTGATTTTGGCATACAAACCCTAATTCTCTAATCATGGCATAATTGAAAGCGTTAAGTGCGAGAATTTAAATTCTAAGCTATTACAACATGATTATGGGGATGGGGGTACAATTTTGAATAGGGGGTATTTGACAAGAAATATAAACACTAGTTACTATTACATCCAAATTGAATTATAATGCATAAATATTTAAATGTACAATATTTAAATAACAAAATAAACAAATATTAAATAAAATGTATTATGCAAAAAAGAAGTTTTTATGTATGTAAAGTATTTTTAATGTAAAGAAATATAAAGAAATAAATAAATGAAAAAGGATTAATTTTATTTATTTTAGGGTAAACCCTAATTTCTTTTAAGAAGATAAATGTCATATATTATTTATATACAAAAATATATTAATATGTACAAAAATGAAATATATTAAAAAAGTGTTTTTTAGTATAAATAATAATAAGAATAAAATGTAATATTTTTTGTATTTTTATTCTATGTTTTAATAAAATAAAAGTATATTTACATTATTTTTAAATTTAAACAAATAATAAAGGTATTAAAAATGTTTTTAATGTTAGAAAGAAAAGAATAAAATGCCAAATAAATGTAAAAAAATGTGAAAATATTTTTAAGCATTTTTTATATTTGAGGATAAAATAATAAAATCAGAAATGAAATAAAAATGCAAAAATAACAAAATATAAAGAAATTGGGCCAGGGGGTGTGAAACTGAAAAGAGGGGTGTTAGAAGTAAGAAGGCCAGGCCCAGCCCAGACTTCATCTTCAACCTCCAGAATGTTTGAAAATACGCGCGCGCCTGTACAAACTGCTAACTCATGTATATGTGATCTTTTGCCAAAACTCAAAACATGAAACTTGTAGAGCATTAAACCACGATTCTAATCATATAAAAAACTTGATCTAACTCTCAAAGACCAGAGAGAATTTCTCTGGCCCTAAAATCTGACCTAGTTTTTTCAGCATGTTCATGGATGAAATTCTCTTAGCACGCTTAATATAAATGAAAACTGAGCATATGTACAACTTTATGGCATTGAATACTACATATTTCATTCACAAACCTAAGGCTAAATGTTCCTAAATAGAGAAATAGAAGTTTGAAAAATACCTGTTTCAGTTGGATTCGAGTTGAACAATGCAACAACTTTCAGTGAGGCCTGAGGTTCTTTTGAGCTTGCTTGATGTTCCCTGGACCTTTCCCAATGCTTAGTTTGTTTTGAAATGGTCTGAATCTCTCTATAGAACTCAACCTGCAAAGCTTCAAAACAGATTGGTGAACCCTGTAAATGGAGTTACAGTTGGCAATGAAGGTTTGGGATAGCTTGAGTGAGTTGAATGGAAGGTATTGGAACAAGTTGCAAGCAAAACGCACGAGTGGATGTGAAAATGGAAGTGATTCTGCAGGGCCTGCCCTGTTTTGCAAGAAAATGTGATTTTTGTGTACAAGGGTGTTTGAGGGATGAATGACTTGTGTTTCTGGCTCACAGGGATGTGCAAAACTTGTTTGGAATGTTGGCAAGAGTTGATTATATCAGATGTGTAAGTTTTTGACTTTTTGCACAATTACTTGATTTTGAAGTAAAAGTGAGAGTTAACAATGTTATGGCTGTACTGGCTTGTACCCTAGCCGCACAAAGTGGTTGAGCTTTTCCTGATATTAGGGAGCCTTGTTTGCAGCAAAGGGCTTGGTGTATGGCTCAAGAAATGAAACTTGACATAAAGCATGCTTTATGTAAATGGAAGTGTTATCTTTATGCCAAAAATGGATTTATTCATTGTGCCAAGCTCTAATGGTTAGAATAACACCAATGTCCAATGTATTTGAAATTAATTTTTGAGTGTTGAAGGGTTTAGAGACCTGTAATTAAGTACAAAGCTAGTTCGGACAGATTTTGCAACTTGTATGAACATGTATTGGCCATGGTTACAAAGTGAGTTTTTTCCAACTTCAAGCATTCGATTCTCCCTAACCACAAATGTGTTTGAGGAGTTCTTGGATAATTTGGAAAGCTTGCAACATGTACTATAATCCATATTTGAAATGCAACTTGAGACTCCAAGTGGAACTATGTGAAAAATGGCCAAGAAGATGGGTCAAAATCCTGCCTAAACTAGAGCAAAATTTCTCTAAGTTTAAAGTTTTAGGGACCCTTGTTCCAAAAATCATAACTTTAGATCCAATATTCTTTTGAGAAAACTTTGTGAATAAAAGTTGTAGACTTTGTGGAGGACTACAACTTTCATGTTATAAGTTTTGTTTGAATCCATTTGCATCATGGTGAAAATGTGGGACAAAGTTAGGAAAAATTAAGAAAATTTCATAACTTAGAAAAATTCTAAGTTATGAAAATTTTTCAATTTCAAATCCTAATTTGCAATTTTGGGTTTCTTGATGAACAAGTTTCATAATTTGACATATCTTGATGTAAAATGACCCTTGGCACTTGATTTTGACCAAAAAGTCAAAGTTTGACTTTTCAGTGTACAGTCAAATTTTGATCAGTTGACTGAAAAATTCATCTGTCAATCATATGCATTTGAGATCTTTTGAACTTTTTGAATAGGTCAAGATGATGTCATTGATTCCTTGAGTCCATGGTTGAGCCTAATTTGCCATTGGCTAGGTCAAACAGTAAAAAATTGCCTTTGTACAGTCAAAACCCTGAAAATGACCATTTTGCCCTTTTGGTGATATGATCAAATTTCTTGTGGAATTGTGGTCCAAACTTGATCGAGTGGTTCATAGGAGTTCATAATGTTGATGTGGGTCAAAATTCATGAGGTTTGACTGTAAATTGGCCACAATTGACTTTTTCCCCAATACAGTTGATTTCTAGGTCAATTGTCCAATTGACTGGGTAAAATTTTGATTCAAGTCTTGAAACTTGGTATGGGAAAACTTATGAGTCCAACATGAAGTATGAAAGTCAATTTGGTAATTGAAGGTCCAAGAATCCCTGTGCAAACTCAAACCCTAATTTAGGTCAACAGTGCAAGGAGGTGCCTTGAGCAGAGCAAACCCTAGCTTGATCTTGAGTTCCAAGAGCCTTGTGCTAAGAAATGTTGATGAAAATGAGAGGGAAAATTTTGGGGTACAACACACAGGAACTTGTATTGTTGTCTGGTCTTAATCCAGGCTTCACAATAACTCGCTGAGCTGTTATCCGGTTATAATCCGGGTTTCACGGCTTACTGAGGATTTAAACTATTGTCTAGTCGAATCTGGGCTTCATAGCTTGCTTTTGTGAGAATTTGATTGTAACTCTCCTGAAAAGTAAAGGTTAGCTGCATGTAATGCATGATATGTATCAGGAAATGATGTTCTCAAAATAAATGAGATTATGTTGTATGGTGCGTATATGCATGTGTCATGATGTATGGAAATGTGATGTTTTTAGCTAGGGAAAATAAATCCCGGATTGCTGCTGGAGAAGAGAGTTAAATTCTTCATTTCCGCTGGGGGTAGTGAATGAAGATGATTGTGAGAATAAACCTGCAAGAGAGGATAACTCCGCTGGGGAATAAACTGATGAGGAAATGGCTCTGTGGGGAGGACATATTCTGCTAGAGAACTTGTTGATTTGGAAGAAAAACCTCGGTCGGGGATAAATTACCGTTGTTGGCGATAATGAACCCTGTTGGGGATTGATTTTCTGTTTGTGAAAGGAATAAACTCCGCTGGGGATGATCCTTTAGTGACAACTTCATTGGGAATAATCTTTTAGAATCTACTGGGACAGTCTTCCAGAGTCTACTGGGGATGATTCTCCAAACTTCATTGGGGAAGATTTTCCAAACTCTGCTGGGGATAATTGTCTAGTTCTAATGATGGATAAACTTTGCTTGGGGAGAACATTGCCGACTCATTCGCGGTTGTGAGCCTCAGCTGGGGAGAGTTAACATTACTGTCTTTTTCTTACCCTGCAGGGAGTGAATGTTACTGGGATGCATGCTGAGGATATGACGATGACTTTGCATCGAGACTTTTCTGCCCCTGTTTCTGCGGGAGAAGGTGCTTGCGGAGGCCTTGTGGATCGAGTGTTATCCCAACTTATGAGGTGCTTGGTAATTTTCAATCAAAATGATAAGTCTTCTTTTGGTAGACAAGTTACAAGATGACGGGACATAGTCGTATGCTTTGATCCCTAACTTTTGCCTGGACCGTCTTTTCAGATTTTCAGTCCACCGGGATACCCCTTTTTTTTGCCCAAGCTGCCCTTTCAGGTTTTTGGCTTGTCGGGTGTACATATCTTTTTTGTTTTTACCCCTAATTTTTGCCCGAACCCTTTTGGTTCACCGAGATGCCCTTATTTTTGCCTAGGTCAGTCAACCTAGCGGGTCTTTGTTCATGCGCAATATTTTCTGACTATGTCCACGCTCTCGGTGCGTAAGGAGTTGTCACTGTCGGTTGCGTTGCCACACTACCAGAAGATGTTCATTTGATTATACAAGATTCGTTGCTAGAATTCATGTCCAATGCCCCAAGTGATTCAGATGGAGATTTTCCCCTGGCTAATTAGCATTTTTGAGAGATTCCTTTAATCTTGACTTGACTGCCCCAGATGATGGACAATGATCATGTCGTGCCCCTTGGTTGGAAGTGTATTTCCACTTTAGGTGATCCTTTTTATTGAGAAGGTTTTTGTTCACTAGATATTCGTCATGCGAATTTCTCTGCTGTTGAACAAATAGTCATATACAAACAATGTTATTTTAAGAATGCAAAGCTTATGTCTGTCTTGAAATTTTTGAAAATGCATTTTTTTATAGTAAAACAGGCAAATTTTGTAATATGTGATGTCAACTCAGGATTTACAACAAGTCTTACAGGAGTTAGGATACCTTTTGTAACAGTATGCTTTCGAACTAACCCATGCTTCAGCTAGGACTTTTAAGGGTTATAACGTGGCCTGGTTCACGGTTCAAGAAACAAAGTATAAAGGCTCAAATTTTATTTGTACCCACCCATTCTTCGTGATGTTCTTCGATCCTAAACTCAGCTAATTGTGTATTTAGATCCTGTTTGAGTCTTTGCTCTGATATTCCAGTGATGGTTCGGATGCTGACAATTTATCTTGAACAGTCAGTCATTTTTGTTAAGAGTTTGTAGGGCCTCTTTCTTTTTTGATTTTATTATCCCTATCTTTTGCCTGAACTGTTTCTTTTGTGATTACAGTCAGCGGGATGCCCCAGTTTTTCTCTTAAGTCTCCTTCATAGGTTTTAACTTAATGGGCTTTTTATTTTGAGAGATAATGACTACCTGTCTTGACGATTGTAAGGAACCATCACCATCTTTTGTTTTGGAAGGATGTTTTTGAAGCCATTCATTATGCACCTGAATTAACTGAGAAAACTACCCTGCCCCAGGTTGTGATTAAGGTTTTAATTTGTGCGAAAAGAAAAACTCCTATTTCTTTGGCTCAAAGGGGTTGACTATGGATTATCTTCCTTATAACTCCACTATTTAGGATTTGAAACAACGCATGTACATCGTCAGTGGGGTCTGTTCAAAAGCATAATGTAGAGATCGTGGTATCGTTTTCGTCATCCTCCCTCTAAAGGCTTAGAGTTTTTTTTAAACCGAGAGTTGAACATCACAAAAAGGAAAGCAATTTAAATATAGTGAATACGAATGGATTGATTCAAAACAGACATATGCAATGCATTGATAAAGTAACAAAGTTTGACATGAATAAATATTCGACCAATCAAAAGAAAATTACAAATTGAAAATTATAATGAACAAAAGCCTCTCTTGTCAGAGCTTGTCACTTCAAATGGTGAGCCTTTGAGGATTGACAGAAACATTCTAGTTGACCATCTTGTGTTAATTCCAAAGCTCCTTCGTCAATCAGGTCTTGAATTTTGTACTTCAACTTCCAAGAGTCGTCAATATCATGCCCGGGCTGTTGGAGTGATATGCACACCTTGTATCAGGATTGTAGTTAGGTGAAGAAGTCTTGGGATTCAGATGAGGTCCTATCAATGTCACCAGATTCACCCTTAACAGGTGTCGTAAAGCTTGAGACAGCGGCATGTTGAGCTTGGTAAACTGTCTCTTGGGCGTATCTGGCTTACTCTGATTAACCCGTTGTTTTGGGCGAGGTTGTTGTTGGACCCGTGAGGTAGTAGAAACTTGGAAAGGTCCATTTTTCACCAAACCAAACCCTTGTCTTCTTGGAGGTTGATCAATGACTTGGTCCCCGGTCTCGACTGTTTGCTTCATAGTGTTGTATTTGTCTTGATGAAACTGGTTGATAATGGTTCTCAGCTCTTCTTGTTCCCGGGCTAAGCCTTGGATAAGAGACATCTGCCCCAGTATTTGGGTTCTTATTGCACCTACCTCAGCTTGCAATTGCTCCAGCCGTTCGTCCTTATTGTCCTCAGGACTTTTCTTGACCAAGTTCCCAACGAGGAGTGTTTTCAACTCTTCCTGCCCCTTGGATAGGTTTAGGAATATGTACCTGAACTGAGCTTCTTGAGTATGAAGATCTATGTTGTCTTGTTTGAGAGCCATTGCTGAAATAAACAGCGAGAACATGAGACATGTACTGGAAGACCTATTATGCAATGATATGTATGATATATGTATGCAATGTTTTCAAGGATCTCGCGAGGTAAACAAGAAACCGTTAGAATTTGATTGCAGCTTGATTGAAGAAACTTCGTGTCATTAAGAATCCTTCTTCAAGAGTCAAGCTCACCATATCGAGTGGGTCATAGCCTTTGACTCAAGTTATCATGTTTTGATTTATAGGCAACATTGGCTAGAGGAAAATAAATCTCCTTTGCCCCTTGCTAGACATTTGATTTACCATAACCTGCATCACATACCCTTGAGATCCTTGAAATGGTTAAGGAAATGTTATGGTAATGATGTTATGATGTGTATGCTATGCGTTTAAGCAAAAGTGCGATGTGATGTAAATAAGTAAATTCGGCAAGAAATCCAAGTTATTGGATAAGGACCGTAAACAAAACCTGCAAGGAACTCATGTTGTCAGATAATAAAATTGTGCAAGTAGTTCAACTTTGAGAGCACACAAGTCACACAAACAGCCTTAAGTTTAGGCTTGCATGGGGTCTAGGCATTACCCTCTTTCAGTTTAGTTGGTTCAACCTGTCCTAATAATAGTAACCGGGTTCTAGAGGATCTCAATATAACTGACCATCCTCGATCGGTCATAATTCCAGTTTAGCAACCTTTTCTTGCGGCCAGAATCATCGCGAGAGTATGGTCTCAATGAGTGTAGCATACTGCTACTTTTCTATGGCCAAGTTGGTCAATTATAAGTTCTAAGGTCAGTTGATGTTTAATGACCCATTAGCAGCCCCATACTCTCCTTGTTCCTCAACAAGGGATATCGGTACCAACTAATGTGTCACACCAATGTAGCTACTGCTTCAACCGTATCGGTCTACACCGTACAGTTCCCTCACAGTCTATGGCTACTTACCTAAAAGGTGTCCCCAGATCCAGGTTAGGATCTATAGTAACTCCTATACAAAGCCCACAAAGATAAAGCAAACAGATCAAACAATTGAAAAAAATATAATGAACTATTCCTAAGGTACACCCCACTTATTAAGTCCCCAGCAGAGTCGCCAGTTCTGTGATATGGTGGCCAGAACCGGGACGTGGTTTCCCTATTTTGTTAAGGAATTTGCTGGTTTGCGTTTTGAGTTTGTGTTCTCAAAATGTCGCGGTAAGTAAGAGTCGTCACCGTCTTTTATTTTATCCAACAAGGAAAGGAAAAAAGCACAGAAAAATTCCTTTTTCGAGATATTTCTGAGTACGGGGGGTAGATTATAGAAAGGGAAGGTATTAGTACCCTTTCTATCCGTAGTTATCTACGGGCTCTTAGGTACTTGCTCATCATTTTCAAAATTGTTTTTTTTTGTGATTGTGGGCTTTGAAAAGTTTTTATTTTGACTTTGATTTAACTCTTGCTTCTGTCTTCAAGAGTGTAATGAAGTGGTTTTTGAAAACTTTGTTTGTAAAGGAGTGTAAGTGTGAAAATTTTGTTTTGATTGAGCAAGTACTTAAGAACTAATCTACCTACTCGAAAAAAGAATCATTTTATGCTTGTTTCCTTTAGACAATACTATCCCACTATTAATGAGTAGGTAGCATCGTTGTTGGAGTTTTAAGGGTCAATTTGAAAGGGACGTACGGTCACTAAAGCAATGTTAGGACGTCTTAGTAGTAACCCTAATGTCTTAGATCAATTTATTCGAGGCAATAATTCCGAGGAAACCATTACGAGGAAACTTTTATGAATCGGGACTTTGATCTTTGTTTAGACAAAAAGGACGACAACTAAAGCATCCTATACTCAATGACCATTTACCGAAGTCAACCAAGTGGGAGTGTACCCTAGGAGTGTGCATGTGCGAGTGATTCGCTTTCAGATTATTTATCTTTGCACATTTAGGGTGATCTAACTGTTTTAAAATTAACCATACATTCTTGTCATGCATCCTATTATCATACATCTAACAGTTAATAATTTGCAGAATTTAAAATGCGGAATTTAAACTACGCTATTACAAGGCTTCGGGTATTTACATAGCCAAAAACAAACCCTTTGAAAAATAAAGCGATAAATCAAAATAAACGTCCTAATTAACTATTACAAAATGTGAGCAGATACAATAATTGGGGTAAAAAATAGAATAAAGCGCGCGATGACGAATTAGATCGATGAGAAATTAGGGTTTTGACCCTTCTATCCTAATTAAAAGAAAAATATTTTTATTGTTTTTAATAAAAGAAATAAGTTTTCTAAATTAAATATGCAATTAATTAGTGATTAAATTAATTAGTAAAAATAATTAAATGACCTATTTTTGGTTTTTTGGTTATTTTAGGAAAAAATAAAATATGATTAAGTTAGTAATAAAACCAATTTATTCTAATTATTTTTAAGTTATTTACAAAATAATTAAAGTTTTACCTAAAATTAAATCTAATTAAATTAGTAAATTTATTAATAAAAAGTACCTAAATCTAATTGGTGAAAAATAATATTTTTGTGATTTTTGATAAAAAGAAATAATTATTTGTTAGTAAAATAAAATAAATAAAATAATTAAAATAATATAAAAAGAAAAAGGGATGAGGAATTGGGCCTGCAAAAGCAATTCTTGGAGGTGTGAATATCCAAATCTGGGCCCAAAAGGAGAGCTCCACGCTTGACTTTTTGGATCCAATGTTGCATGTTGACTGTGGCTTATAGTGTTCCTCCAGATGATGACCCTTGGATCTGGATTTAGGACACTTGGCAAGCTGGATTGTGAGATCACATGATAGACCATTGGCTTGTGCATTTTGAACCGCTATGTGTCGACCCATGCTGTTATGCATCGACACATAGCTTTTCCTTGGCCCTTCTTGTATCGACGTGAAACGCGTATGTATCGACTCATAGGCTTTTCCAGCTTCTGTTTTGCAATCTGAACTCAGTATGGGTCGACGCCTGGGGGTTATGTATCGACTCATACCCTATTTTTTCACTAGGATGAGTCGACACATGAGGATATGTGTCGATACCTGCTGTATTTTTCTGCCTTAAACATTGTTTTTCTTGTCTGCACAGGTTAGCTTACAACATATGATGGATAGATGTAAATAACAAATGAGTGAATGAGTCTAAATGATAAGCAAACGACTACTTCAAAGGGATAAAATACTACTTCTTATCTTCAAGAACAAAAGACTGTTAATGATGTATAAAAAGATATCAAGTCAAAAGGACTTACCTTTGGGCTGCACTGGTTGTTTTAGATCTGAAAGCTTTTCCAAATGTTGTGGTGACTTTGTGAGTCTTCAGAAAGCTGCTCCAGACTGCTGGAACTTAGTTGAACTGTAATGTAATATTTTTTATATTTTTGATGGTGAAGATGAATAGCACTACAAGGACTGTTTTTATGTTTTTGGATGCAGGTTCTCTGTTTTGCTCTGGTTCATGCGCCTGTTTCTAACTTTTTTTTAGTCTGCTTTTGTTCTATTTGTACCAAGGAGTGAATTAGGTTTGAAAGAATGCATCCAATCTTCCTCCATCAATGAATTTGATTGTGATTTGATCCTCCTTTAAGTCTTTCCAAAATTGGCCTAAAACCAATCTTTTTGTCCACCCTAATGCCTTGCACGAGTTTTGATTGCTTGCTGGCTGTAATTGGAACCTGAAATAAGCACAAAATCTCTTTCTTTCAATATTTTGGTTTTATATAATTTGTTTTGATTTAAATTGAATTAATTCAAATAAAAATCAAAATAAATAATAAAAATAAGATATGGACAAGTGGAAAAGGCTAGATCTATTGGACTATGTTTCCACCTCAAAACAAGTGAAACATATTGGGCCCATTTGGCAAAATTTGAAGTTTTAGGCATAGTTGACTTTTGGCCATTTTACAAAAAGGGTCAACTTCACTAATGCATAATTTCCTCAATTTTGACTCTTTGGAGGTGTTATTGGACTTTTTAGAAAGCTTGAGATGTCCTATAATCAACCCTTTTGGTCTAATCTCAATTTGATATTCCATGCTCAAGTATGAAGCTTTAACAAAAAAGGTGTTTTTATTGACTTTTCAAAATGACCTATAATGTCCAAATTCATAACTTCTTGTGAGTGCATATTTTGAACTTGGGAGCTGAAGTTGGATTGTAGGTAATTTCATCCTCTTCAAAATGAGATTTGGATGGGTCATTTCTCATAAAGTATGAGAAAGTTATGCTTGGTCAAAGTTGAGTTGACTTTTCCTGCAAAACCCTAATTTAGCAACTTTTGGTTCTTGAGGAATTATGAGAAACCCTTGATGAATCATGATCAACCCTTGATCAAATGATGAAATTACTTCAAAATTAGGATTTTGACCAAAAATATTGGAGTTTGACTGTATGTGGGCCACAATTGACTTTTGCCCTAGCACAGTCGATTTTCAGGCCTTTGAGCAATTGACTGAGCAAACTTTCTCTGCAAGGCTTGAAACTTGACATGGATGATCTTGAGAACATATTAGGACAATGTTGAGCATTTGGGGTCCCTTAGACTCAAGTACCTTGATGCAATATGAAACCCTAATTTGAGGTAGACTGCCTTAGGAGAGAGCTTGTCTGGCTAACCCTTGGACCACCTTGAGCAACTTGGGTATCATTCTTGAAATGTTTTAAGAAATATGGGAGGGCAAATTTTGGGGTACAACACTTTTGTTTAAGTTTATGTGAAAAGAGGTTAACCTAATTAAACTAAAAAAATGAAGATAATTTAATTAGTCTAAGTTGATTTAAGAAAACTAAAACTAAATTAAATTAAGAAAAGAAAAAAGATTAATAAAAAAAACAAATTTTTTAGGTTTTTTATGAAAGGTTTTAACCTAATTAATTAAACTAAAATAAAAAGGTTAACTAGCTAAATTCCTAAGTTCTAAATTAATTCAATTAAGAAATAAAATTAAAATAAATCTAAGTTTAATACTAATTTGAAGAAAATTTGTTAAAGAAATGTTTTTTGACCTTTTTATCTAAAAGAAGTAAAATAAATAAAAGTATACTAAATATCTAAATAAAAAATAAAATATTTTTGGTGTTTTTTGTGATTAATAAATAATAATAATAATAATAATAATAATAAAAAAAATGATAAAGAAAAATAAAACAAAATAAAACAAAATAAGAATATAAAATTGAAGTCAGGGGTTTAGAAAGTGGGAAGGGTGTGAATGTTAGCAAAAGGCCCAACATTTTTTTTTGTTTCAAAAGTCAGAAAATAAATAAAAATAAACTAGGCCTGCGTGTGCATGAGCAAATGTAGGGTGATGCTGAAGAAAAATGGAAAGGCCCAAGGATATGAGGCCCAGCGCGCCTGAAACAAGTAAAAATGTTAGAAAAAAATAACAAAAGGCGTCCCTGGGGCTCGAACCCAGGACCCTTATCAATAAGACCTTACGCTCGCGCTCTCTACCACTGGGGTGGCTATACATCCAGTGTTATAAACAAAATCATAAATATATATTTGAAACATGTTCCTGAAGATGACTTCATCTTCTTCCTCGCGCCATAACCAGTCATGAATTCAAATCCTGTAACTTCTTCATCTCTCAACCATTTGCAAAAGTATAAACATGAAACTTGCTCCAAATTTCATCACGATTTCAGTCATATAAATAACTAAAACTATAAATCAAAGATGAGCATGAATTTTGAATGGTACCAAATCTGACCTAATTTTTTCATAAAATTCAACTCTAAAATTCTCACTACTCAGGCAACATAAATGAATTCTAAGGACATGGTTAGTTTCAGGGCTATGATGTCTACATTTTATCTTCACAAATGGAAACCAAATGATGCCTATATGAAGAGTTCAAAAGTTAGAAAACTCACCTTGAAAATGGAATTCGTGTTTTGAGTTTGAGCAACTTTCAATGAGTTCTAGTGATTGGGTTAGCTTCCTCAAGTTCCCAGGAAGCTAATGTGATGCTTGGCTTGAGCTGAAAATGGCTGAGGAGTTCTGGAGAAGTCCACTTGCGGCGCTCTGTTTTTGAGTTTGGACAATAGTGGAAATGGAGTTACAGAACTGTAACAGGTATTGGGATGAGTTGTGGATGATGTTTAGGAACTTTTGGAATGGTTTGGAGAGGAAACGCACGAGTAGTTTGAGAGATGGGAATGTAAGGTCAGTTTCTCCATAAAAATGGAGTTTTGTGTGCAATCTGAGTTTGTGTGAGTTTGAGTGGGTTTTAGGGATTAAGCATTTGTGCCTTCTCTTGCAAATAGTGTATGTATTTATAGGCAAGAGGTTTTGTGTGCTACAACAAGTCGGAATTTAAATTTACATGTTTAAGCTCAACATGTGATTTTCTTGACAAAACAAGTTTCCATGCCTTTGTTCTTGCTATTGTAGAGTGGTTGAACTTTTAGCAATCTTGCTTATGACTTTGTGGATGGAGTGTACTTAAAGAGAACAAGTTAGGAGCTCAAGAAGCTGACTTTGTGCATAAAGCTTGCTTTACAAGAATGGAAATGGTGGCTTTCTCCCTAAAATGGAAAAATGCTTTGGACAATGCTTGAATCAATTGGACAATTGATCAATCAGTTGTGTAAACATTAAATTAAGGAGTGACAAACAAGTTTGAGGCCTACAAAGTAAAGATTATGCAGCATGGCTATGGATTTGGTTCATGTTGCATCACAAATTTTTCCTTGCAAAACAACTTGAAACCCTAACTCTCGCCTTCGATTCTCCTTGATCAAGAATGATCTCCAGGATTTATTTGGCATTTTAGAAAGCTTGTAATATTCTATATAACCCCTCTTTGAATCACTTTTGTAAAATCCAATTGGAACTATGTGAAACTTGGCTCAGAAGTTAGGTTAAAATCCTGACCAAAATGCTCAAAATTTCACTAAGTGTTTTAGTTTCATGACCATGATTTCATGGATTAATAAATTGAAATCCAAGAATTTCTATGAGGAGTTGTGTAAAGAAATGTTTTAGATATCATTGAGATATACAACTTTCATGTTGAAAGTTTCCTTTGAATCATCTTGCATCATGGTAAAAAATTATCTCAAAGTTGTGAAAAAATATGAAGTTTTCAATACTTAGAAAAATTTCTAAGTTTAGAAACTTTGACTTTTCAAAATGAAATCTTGACTTTTTGATTTCTTTATGAACAAGTTTCATATTTTGACATGTTTTGATGAATTGTGATCTTTGACACTTGATTTTGACCAAAAAGTTAAAGTTTGACTTTTCAGTGTACAGTTGACTTTTGATCAGTTGATTGAAAATCAACTATCAATCAATTGATCTTGAGCAATGTTTTGAGTCATGCCTTTAGGTAAAAACAATGCAATTGAATACTTGAGATCATGTTTCCAACCAATCAATCATTTGCTAGGTCAAAAATCAGAAATTGCCTTTTCTCAATCAAAACCCTAATTTTAACCATTTTGCCCTTTTGATGATCTGATCAAATTTCTTGAGGAATTATGGTCCAAACTTGATAAAATGACATATAGGAGTTAATAATGTTGATATGGATCAACAATTATGAAGTTTGACTGGAAATTGACCATAATTGACTTTTTCCCAATACAGCTGATTTTTAGGTCAACTAATCAATTGACTGAGCAAAAATGTGATCTAAGACTTGAAACTTGACATGAGCAATCTTGAGGGTATATATTGATCCATGAAAGTCATATGAGGCATTAAAAATTCAATTATCCTTGTGCAATCTCAAACCCTAATTTCAATCATCAATGCATAAGGAGGTGTCTTAAGCTAATCAACCCTAGTGCAGTCTTGAACCAAAGGAGATCTTGTGAGAAAATACTTGATAAATGAGAGGGCAAGTTTTGGGGTACAACAGTTTCCTTTTCAGGGATCTTGTTTAAGGCGCAATCAAAGACGAAAGGCTTAAGTTTGCTGACAAACCACCCATGAGGATTGACGCAAACCCATTGCAAGCTAATGCTAACTATGTTGAACCTTCAAGCATCAACATGGTTGAAGTCTCAGCAGACTTCATCAACAAACCCGTCTTTGGAAGTTTCACTGAAGATGTTAGCAAAGAAGTTGTCAAGATGATACAGAAAAGGGCTACTAAAGGCCTAAACAAAAGGGCCACTGAAGGTTCAAACAAAGGAACTGCTGCAGGTTCCTACTTGGCTGTTGCTACAAGTTCGACGGAGGGCTTGGAAGCCAAGATGCAAAAGCTGAATATAGATAGTAAGAGTAATGTGCAAATCAACATGGTTGAAGTATCTGAGCCTAAGGTTTCAAAATATTCCATCAGACAAGAGGAGATCAACAAAATTGCATTTCCTAAAGAAAATGAAAATCTGGCAGATTTTCTGCAAAGATGCTAGAAGAAGAAGTCAGAAGTCATGCTGTGCCCAAGATGCAACTCTATCTTCGACAAAAAATCTGTTGAACACATACAAAGTATGCGTGCAACAAAGAAGAAATGGGGAACCAATGCACAACCCAACATGGATCCTGAGGTGAGATATGACCCTAGAAGGGGATACCAAAAGGGCCCAGTCAATCGGGTGAGTAGGCCAGCAACGTTCAGGCCTCTAACGAATGTCCCTGTGGACACCTGGTTGAGAATAGCAAGCGGGAAAAGGCCCAAGGTGTAAAAATGGAAGACATTCGATGTGCCAATAGGATCCTCCTTAGCATATAGAGAGTAATTTCAAACAACAATAAAAAAGCAGCTCATGTGTCGAGCAACTATAAGGGAAAGAACCCCATGACACGCTCTCAATGGAGGAGATATCAAAGACGACGAAAATCCGAAAGAGAGGCTACACAAGAGCCTCAACCAGAAACCAACACTAATGTGACATAAAGAAAAGGAAAGGTAAAACCAAGAAAGCCTTTGGAAAGAGATCTAATTGCCAAAAGATTGATATGGCCTGGACAAAATGAATCAAAAGATGAATGTGATTCTGGGTCTAACGATACACTAGATATTATGGTCAATGTGGTGTCAGTTTCACCCAGGGAGTATGACAGACAAGTCGAAGTCGAAGAGACTGACTAGGAAGTCGAACATGAGATGGCCAAACATAGGCCAGTATGTTACTATGTTAGGAACAACAGCTGTGTCGAAGAGCAGAATGCTTTCTTCGAACTCCCCACTGAGGCGATGAAGAATCACCTCAAACCCTTGTTCATAAAAGCAAAAGTAGGGGAAACAACCATCAACAAGATCCTGGTTAATTGTGGGGCTACAATTAACATAATCCCTCACAGCATGCTGAAAAAAGCTGGGCAAAGGGGATAAAGACATCAAGCCCTAGAACATGGTTCTATCGAACTATGAAGGTGGAGTTAGGACCACTATGGGGGTAATACAATTGGAAATCAAAGTGGGAACTATAGTTAGACCAACAATGTTCATGATCATCTCAGCAAAACCCAATTACAACTTGCTCCTAGGAAGGGAGTGGATCCATGGCATAGGGGAAGTGCCATCATCAATGCATCATCGTGTTACAATCTAGCGCCCAGATGGAATAGTAGAAAATGTCGAAGCTGACCAAAGTTATTATATGGTCGAAGTCAACAATCTTGGTAGAACAAGCTTCGACAAAAATTTTCCCCACAAGGGGCCATGTAATCCTCCATATTTTGACTTGGCGCCAACACCCAACGCCTTTTGTTCCCTATACCTGCACTCAGATCATGGGTTCCAATGGGATAAGGAGGATCTGTCCAACATCGATTTTAGAGGAATTAATGACATACGGCCAACAGTCTGGGGAAGTGAATTCAGTGATTATGACTGAGTCATAAGAATTGCAAAGGATTTCGGCATATGTAGCCGAAAACAGAATGATAGCGGCCTTAGAGGCTGAAGTGAATTATATGGCTATCAAAGCCAATGAACAACTGCCATTTCCTGAAGGACCTGGGAAATATTTCGACCCAGAGCCACCTGATTTAAGAAGGGAGGAAGTGCAAATCCAGAGGCTAGATTCCATCTATGATGTCGATCCTTTGGGTTTTGAAAAGGATCCGTTGGCAAACAATGTTAAAATGCTAGCGCAAGATCCTTTGGAAGAAATAGACTTGGACGAAGGATTGGTGAAGAGACCAATAAGTATCAGTGCGAAGATAGGTTCAGAGCTCAGAGCCGAAATCATCCAATTGTTGAAAGATTTTAAAGACTGCTTTGCATGGGATTATGATTAAATGCCTAGTCTCGATAGAGAATTGGTGGAGCTTTAACTGCCAATAAAGCCTGGGAAAAAGCCTATCAAGCAAACTCCAAGGCGTTTTGCACCAGACATCTTGTCAAAGATCAAGACAGAAGTCGAAAGACTTCTGAAATGCAAGTTCATCCGAATGACCAGGTATGTCGAATGGATTGCAAATATAGTACCTATTATAAAGAAAAATGGTACCTTAATGGTGTGCATTGATTTTAGAGATCTAAATGCTACAACACCCAAAGATGAGTATCCAATGCTTGTGGCGGAAATGCTTGTCGATTCCGCTGCTGGCTTCAAATACACGAGTATGCTTGATGGATACTCTGGGTACAATCAAATTTTCATTGTTGAAGAGGATGTATCAAAAACAACATTTCGATGCCCCGAGGCTTTAGGCACTTACGAATGGGTAGTGATGCCTTTTGGCCTAAAAAATGAGGGGGCAACATATCAAAGAGCAATGAATTCTATCTTCCATGATTTTATTGAAACTTTTATGCAGATTTATATTAACGATATTGTTGTCAAATCTGTTTCAGGGAAGAATCAGATAGACCACCTTCGACAGTTCTTCGAAAGAATGAGAAACTATGGTCTAAAGATGAATCCTTTTAAGTGCACTTTCTGCATAAAGGCCATAGATTTCTTAGGCTTTATGGTCCACAAAAAGGGAATCGAAATAATCCAGAACAAGACCAAAGCCATTTTGGAAACGAAAGCGCCAACCAGCAAGAAGGAGTTGCAATCTCTACTTGGCAAGATAAATTTCTTGAGGAGATTTATATCCAACTTAAGTGGAAAAACGCAAGCCTTCTCACCTTTACTTTGACTCAACAGAGGAGGATTTGAGTGGGGGAAAGAACAACAAGAGGCCTTCGATAAAATCAATGGATACCTCACGAAACCTCCTATTCTGATACCTCCTTGTAGAAGTAGGAGTATGAGATTGTATGTAGCTACATCTGATAAAACTTTAGGGAGCATGTTAGCCCAAGAGGATGAAAATGGTGTCGAAAGGCCCATCTACTACCTCAGTAGAGTTTTAAATGATGCAGAAGCTAGATATAGCAAAGTTGAAAAACTAAGTTTATGTCTTTAATTCTCATGTACAAAACTCAAGCAATATATTAAACCAGTTGATGTTTATGTTTTGTCTTATTTTCATGTTTTCAAATATATGTTGTCGAAACCCATCTTGCATAGTCGAGTTGGAAAATGGACACTTGCATTAACTGAGTATTCATTGATCTTTATGCCTTTCAAGGCTGTAAAAGGACAAGTGGTAGCAGACTTTATAGTTGACCACTCAAAAAATGAGGAATCATTAAATTACTTGGAGATTGAACCTTGGAAGTTGTACTTCGATGGTTCTAGTCATAAAGATGGAACTGGAGTAGGAGTCCTAATTATTTCTCCAAGTAAAATTCCAACAACATTCAAGTACAAGATCGAAGGTTCTTGTTCGAACAATGAGGCTGAGTACGAAGCTCTAATTGTTGGCCTTAAAATCTTATTAGAATTGGGGGAAACTCGAGTCGAAATAATGAGAGACTCAGAGTTAGTCATAAGGCAAGTTACGAAAGAATACAAATGCATAAGAGAAAATCTTATAATGTATTTTGTAATAGCTAATCGTTTGTTGAAAAAACTTGAAGTGATCAACATTCGACATATACCAAGATTGGAAAATCAAGTGGCTAATGACTTAGCACAGATTGCATCTGGGTATAAAATTTTGAAAGAAAAATTGCAACAAGCAATTGAAGTCAGAGGAAGAGTAGCATCAACCAAGTCGTCTCCAACATATTTGGAAACAACAATACTGGGGTACGCTGACCAAGAGAACTTCTAAATTTCATTCATAGACAATCTAACAGAACAAGATTGGAGAAAGCCTATAGCAGATTATTTGCAAAATCCAATGGCTTCGACAGAACGAAATACAAAGTATAGGGTGTTGAGTTATATTCTAATTGGGAATGATCTATTCAAAAAGATGCCTGAAGAAGTACTACTAAAATGCCTAAGTGAAATAGAGGCATACGTAGCCCTTTCGACTACACATGCTGGGGCATGTGGGGCACATAAAGTAGGTCATAAAATGAAATGGTTGTTGTTTCGACAAGGATTATATTGGCCTACTATTCTAAAAGATTGTGTTGAGTTTGCAAAAGGCTGCCAAGAATGTCAAGTACATACATGTATCCAACATGTACCTGCAAGCGAACTTCACTCAATTGTGAAACCTTGGCCTTTTAGGGGATGGGCTTTGGATCTTATTGGAGAGATTCGACCAACATCATCTAAAAGTCAAAAATATATATTGGTGGGTGTTGTACCCTAAAATTTGTCCTCCCATATTCTTCAAGATTTATCAAGAATCATCTTCAAATGGTTCAAAATTTCCCAAGGGTTACACAGTCCAAATGTCTCCTAAGCCAGCTGAAACTAGGGTTTTGGTTCTTGCAAAGAATTTAAGGTTTTCAATGGCTCAATCAACTCCCATAGGCCAATATACATTGTCAAGCATCTACATGTCAAGTCTCAAGACTCACAGGGTCAAATTGCTCAGTCAAAAGCTCCATTTGCTTCACAATCAACTGCAGGGGTAAAATGGTAATTTCACAGTAAAAAGTCAAAATTTGTGGTCAACATCTTATTTTGAAGCCACAATCATCATTTGATCAAGTCTTGATCATGATTCCACAAGAATGGCTCAAAAATCATCAAAGATGCAAAAGTTACTATTTTTGGACAGCTGAAAAGTCAACTGTAACTTGACCAATGCATAACTTTTTCATGGTTCATTATAAAAATCCAATCCAATGCTCATTTTGAAGGGGATTACATTTCCTACAACTCATCTTCACATTCCAAGTCTAAGAAATGCTCTCACAAAAAGTTATCAATTTCTACATTATAGGTCAATTTCAAAAGTCAACAAAAAGGCATTTTAAGTCAAAGATCATAACTTGAGATTGGTAAATCCAAATGACATGGGACCAAAGGCATTGGTTATAGGACTTCAAGACCTTTCCAAAATTTCTAAGAACATGTTCATATGATCAAAATTGATCAAGATATGCATTGAAGAAGTTGGGAAATGTTTATGAATTTGCAAAAGTCAACTTTGTCCAAAACACATCATTTTTGCTAATGGGCCTCAAATTCATTCTTGAAACTTTATCCAAGGCTTATGCACGACCCATTGAGATTAAATTGAATTATTTTCTTATTTTGATTAATTAATTGGATTTTTAATTGATTTTTAATTCATTTAATTAATTTAATTGTAGGAAAATACCAAGATATGATTTCTAAATCTTTTTGTGAAGCAAAAGTGGTCAACATGTGCTGGAGATTTCGTGTACACATCCAGGGGACAAAATCTCCCAATTTGGCAAGGTTTTTCAATCAAAAAGATTGAAAAATATTTGATTGAAAATCAAATATGCAAACCATAATTCCAATGGATTCTTGGCCAAGATTGTAACCTAAATCCATTCTATTATAAGTACTGAACCTAACCCTAATGCCTTACACGTGAAAATTGCTGCAAAAACACCATAAGCATATTGAGGAAAAATCAAGAAAACTCAAAACTGTTCTCAACCTTCCAGGCCAATTCAAGGGCTTTTGTGGTTTCTAATACCTTGCAGGGATCCCCAGATACGTTTTGCAATCAAATTCGCGTGCTAAAGCTCCAGAAAACACCTTAAACAGACTCACGGTTTGGATCTTTTGTTCATAATCATAACTCATATTCCATGCGCATTTAACATGATTTGTTGGTTGTTTTGTATTGCTAGCACTCACAGGAAACTAATGGAATAGATTAATTGGACTGAAACGCCCTGAAATAGAAACCACCATGAACGATTTCTAGGTTTTCCAAGCTCTAAAATTGGGGCTTTCTTATTTAGGAAAAATTAAGCCTCAAGAGACCTATGATTGAAACCGTCTGAAAGAGACGGACCTACTGGACATATCGCGAACAATTTATATTAACCATGTGCCTAATCGCTATTATTGGTCACTGCAGGTTGTGGGGGTTAAAAACCCCCTCTATCCATTTGTTTTTGTTACAGGTCAAGCGAAGAAGACAATACGTGCAAGTGTGCCATTGGACCATTCAAAAGGAGCGCGCGTGATTTTGTGTTCCCAGCATAATTGCTTCTTTTTATATATTATATTTTCCTTTCATATTACTAACGAATGAAGCGTGCAGCTCAGATGGCCAAGGCGTTGGATGTTTATCATTGGGACCTGGGTTCGATTCCCAGGTCCACTCAAAACTCCACATTATTTTTCCTAACATACTTGCATACAGGACTCTCAGTGTATTCCACCATAAACCTCACGCTTCAGCCTGCCATGTGTCCTCACGTTCCAATCCAGTGGCCAAAAGATGATGAGCACCATGCTCTCAGTCAATGCATGTGCAGACAATTCCAGAAGTCAACGCAGGCTGGAGCTTAATGGGCCCAGAATTGCTTTCTAACCTCCAAAAGGCCCAGCATACCCCCTGGTTTCTATTTTTATTTTCTTTCTTTTTATTTCCTTTTAATAATTATTATTACTATTATTTAATTAATTCATAAATTATTTTTCATAATAAAATCAGAAACTTAAAATATTATTTATTATTATTTATTAATTTCATATTATTTTTTGTAAATAAATACTAACACAAATTAATTTAGATAATTAGGTTAACTTTAATTTTTCTTTTGCAATAAATAAAATTAATATAGGAATTAGGGTTTTTACTAACTTTCAACTTTTAATTCCTTTTATTTTTATTTTCATTAAAAACATAAAAAACATAAAAAATACTTTTCTTCTTTTAATTAATTAATTAATTAGTTATTAGGTTTAATTTTTTAATTAATTGCAAAAAAAGGACAAAATTCCATTCTTTTCTCAAACAAGGGTCAAAACCCTAAGGACGTCCTCAATTCAATTCTTTCGCGCGCATATTTATTTTAATTCATTATTTTGATTATATTTATGTAACTGTTTCCGAGAATGTAATAGATAATTAGGGTTTTATCGCTTTCTTTACTTTCTCGCAATTTATTTTCAAGGGTTATGTTTTTGGCGATGTAAAACCCGACGCCTTGTAATAGCGTAGATTCAATTTTCCGCACTTTATTTTCCACAAATTATTAAACCGTTAAATATGCATGCAAGACTTGTTTGACAAATAAAATCAACCTGTAGCTCACAAATGCATGTTCAAAGATAAACATAAACTGAATCCTGACACACGTGCACATGCCACTCCTAGGATACGCCTCACTTGGTTGCCTCGACGTGGTCATTGAGTATAGGGTGTTTTAGAGGTCGCCCTCCTGTCTAAAGATCCAGTTGCCTCGAAAAGGTTGCCTCGGATAAAAAGGATCTAGGACATTAGGGTTACCGCTAAGGCGTCCTACTATTGCTTTGGTGACCACATGTCCCTATAATCGAATTGACCCGAAAACTCCAACGACGGTGCTACCTACTTCTCAATAGTGGGACAGTACTGTCTAAAGGACTCTTACACAGCTTAATTCCTTTAGAGTAGGTAGATTTCTCCTGGGTACTTGCTCTTTCAAAAAACAAAAAAAACAACTTTTCGCACCTACGCTTTTAAAAAGTTTTCAAACAAACACTTCATACACTCTTGAGGACTGATACAAGAGTTACCTAGAAGTTTTCAAACAAACTTTTTCAAAACCCACAAACACTTGAAAAGCAAACCATTTTTGAAAACATAGTGAGCAAGTACCTAAGAGCCCGTGGATAACCACGGATAGAAAGGGTGCTAACACCTTCCCTTTCTATAAATCTACCTCCCGAACCGAGAAACATCTCGAAAAGGAATTTTGCTGTGCTTTTGTCCTTTCCTTGTTGGAGAACATAAAAGACGGTGGCGACTCTTGCTTACCGTGACATTTCACGAACCAGCTTTAAAACAGTCAGTTTTATTTCCACCGATCACAGAACTGGCGACTCTGCTGGGGATTACTTTTATAAGTGAGGTGTACCTTAGGATTAGACCACTCTTATGTTTTCAATTGTATGCCTTAATTGCTTTTATATTTATAGGCTTGCATCGGAATTTCATAGATCCTAACCCGGATCTGGGGAATACCCTTTAGGTAGCATAAGCTGTGAGGGACCTGTCCGGCGTAGACCGACACGGGTGAAGCAGTGGCTACGTTGGTGTGACACCTTGGTCTGTACCGATATCTCTTGTGTTGCAACGAGGAGAATATGGGTCTTCTGAGGAGTCATTAAGCACCAACCGACCTTAGAACCCTAAATTGACCCAACTTGGCCATAGAACAGTAGCAGTATGCTACACTCATTGAGGCTAAACTCCCGCGATGGTTCTGGCCGCAAGAAAAGATTGCGATGCTGGAGTTATGACCGGTTGAGGGTAGTCGGTAATATTGAGATCCTCTAGAACCCGGTTACTATTTTCTAGGACAGGTCTTAACCAACGAAATTGAAAGAGGGTAGTACCTGAACTTCATGCTGGCCTAAACTCTAAGGGCTGTCTTATGTGACTTGTGTGCCTTATCATGTTTGCCTTTGTGAATACTTGTGGTGTGCTTTACCATAACATCATACCATTGCATGCATCCTGCATAAGGACTGACCCGTTTCAAAGACAAGATGGCTTCATCTTTGCTCTGTTTTGTAGGACATCATGATTCCCGTGCGAAGGAATACTATCCGGCTCAACTTTGTTCACCCACCTGAGTTACTTAAAGAGTTGGTTGACAGAATTCCAAATACTACTTCCTTCATCCAGAGGCATGGTTCTCTTCTCGGTTTAGTCACTTCAAAGTGGGACCAACAATTGATGAGTGTCCTGACCCAGTTTTATGATCCCCTGTACCATTGCTTCACCTTTCAAGACTTCCAGCTGGTCCCTACCCTGGAAGAATTCTCTGATCTGCTTGGTATCCCTGTTTTGGAGCAGATTCTATTCACTGGTTGGGAAAAGACTCTTAGGCTTGAGGAGATTGCTGCAGCCCTTCCCTTGACGACCAAAGAGGTAACGGACAACTGGGTGACCAGAAGCAGAGTTAAGGGCTTTTTGGCCAAGTTTCTGATTGGTAAAGCTAACAGTTTCTGGAATGACTTAGACTTCAGGGCGTACGAAGACATTCTGGCTCTCTTAATCTATGGTCTAGTTCTGTTTCCAAATCCTGATGCCTTTATTAATGTCAATGCCATAAGGATCTTCATGTCTCGAAACCCTATGCCCACTATCTTGGGTGATATCCCGCAACAACTCTATGCTCGTACTTCCCGAAGACGGGGAACTCTGTGGTGTTGTGCTCCTTTGTTAGTGAGGTGGTTTATTTCGCACCTCCCTAAGTTCGTGCTGAAGAACAAAGAAGGAAGGGGCAGGGCTCATAGGTTAATGTCTCTCACTGATAATGACATCATTTGTACTCTCAGAGGTTTGGATGAGGTAGCTGTTATTGATTGTTACAGAGAATATCCTAATGTTCCATTGATCGGTACCCAGGGAGGAATCTCTTATAATCCATGTTTAGATCTCCGTCAGTTTGGAAGAGCCAGAAGAGCAGGGCCTCATGAGATGTTGGTACCTCACATCAGTTTTGAGTTTCAGGTAGACAGTGACGAGCTGCGTCGTAGATTCATCCGGGTCTGGGATAGAATTCACAAAGCTGACCCACATGAGTTGGGACCGAAGACTTCTCTGCTTATGGAATCCTACTACAAATGGGTCCGCATCCGTGCTCAGAAGTTAGGTATGCCATACGAAGCCGTCAGACCTATTATTCTTGAATTTCCTGATAGAGACGGGGTTCCTCCAACTGTACTCCCTCCTCAGATACCCACTGATGTTGATACACTAAAGAGGTCATGGGTGCAACTACAGGCAGAACAGGATTCTTATCGGGAAAGGTTCAATGAACAGGAACAGAAGATCCAGAAGCTGACAAAGCAATTGGAGAACGAGCGGATCTTGAATGACTATATCCGTACTGAGAAGAGAAGGCCATGGGAGCAGTGATGAACCTTGGATGTTTCTTTTACAGCTTTTATTTCCTTTTCAGTATTTTCATTCTTGTAACGCCTAAGGGAAATTTCTTGAACAATTTAAAGTTTGAATCTAATAAAGTGTGTTTCCTTTTTGTCTACAAAGTTGAATCCCGATTGTCTTTGAAAACATCAAACATACGCATTACATTCATCATATGCATAACAGGTACTCTTTTCTACAGGTTGCTTAATATTCTTCGCTGTTTATTTCAGCAATCATCATGTCTTCCGAGCCTACTACTGAACAAGCTATCAAGGCCCTCCAGGCCCGGAACGCCCAGTTCCAGGAATTGGTCATGAGCTTAGCCCAGGGTCAACAGGAATTGAAGACTCTGCTTTTGAAAAAGAAGAAGAAGAGGACTGTGTTGTTTAACACCGGACGCAGATATGGAAATACACTGCAAAATGAGGCTAATCTGGATAATTCCTCTGTAGGGAAAGACAGTCCCCAAGGGGGAAGGGTTCCTAGTCCAGTGGTCTCCGACAACGAGACGGACTACAATGATGAACAGTACCCTCCTGCTGAGGACAGATACAAACAGCTGGAGGATCGTTTAAGTGCTATGGAGATCCAACATGTGCCCGGGTTGGACTTTGGAGACCTAGGCTTATCTTCTGGGGTGGTGATCCCACACAAGTTCAAGGCATCTTCTTTTGCGAAGTACGACGGGGCTTCCTGTCCTAAGCTGCATCTCAGATCATATGTGAGGAAGATCCAACCGTATACTGCAGACAAGAACCTATGGATCCATTTCTTCCAGGATAGTCTTTCAGGGACTCAACTCGAATGGTTCTATCAGCTGGATGGAGCCAGTATTCGAAACTGGGAGGACTTGGCTACTGCTTTCTATAAGAAGTATCGGTATAATTCCGACCTCGCTCCTACGCATACCCAACTCCAGGGTATGTCATTAGGGACGGGTGAAGGTTTTAAGGAGTATGCGCAAAAGTGGAGAGACCTGGCTGGAAGGGTGCAACCACCTTTGACTGACCGTGAGCTCGTTGACATGTTCTTGGGGACCCTGTCTGGTCCGTTCTTCAATCATCTGATTGGGAATTCTTCTACTGGGTTTACAGATCTGATCTTGACTGGTGAGAGGATAGAAGCTGGTATCAAGTCGGGGAAGATACAGAAAGGTGCCTCCTCGAGTACTGAAAAGAAGCCCTTCAAGAAGGAATCTAGTGTTGTGTATGGTTCAAGGAGACCAAATAAACCGGAACACCGCCAAGCTGTTAACGCGGTGGTAATCTCAAAGCCTGCTACTGCTCCTCAGCAATATAACCAACCAAGGGGTGAGAGACCCAAAAGGTAGTATACTCGGCTCAGTATGACCTTGTCTTAGATATTGCCGCAACTGTTGTCAACCAATCTGGTAACTGTCAAAGAAGCTCCAAAGGTTGTAAACACCACCTCTCCAAAGTACAACCCCAACGCCCGCTGCACTTATCACTCTGATAGCCCGGGGCATGCTACTGATGATTGTTGGGCTCTAAAGAATAAGGTTCAGGACTTTATTGATGCTAAAGAGATACAATTCGAGGCGCCCGAAAGGCCCAATGTTGTGACTGCTCCCATGCCCCAGCATGGAGCTAATGCTGTGGAAGAAGACCTGTATGTGGCCTCTGTGGATGATATTGTTACTCCGTTGTTGACTGTCAAGAGGAACCTATTGCTAGCCGGTTTATTTCCGGGATGTAGTAAAGGTTGCCATCTATGTGTTGTTTCACCTGCTGGTTGTCCTTTACTGAAGTCAGGCGTCCAAAACCTGATGGATAGCAAAGAGATCTTGTTCGAGAAGATTGCTGTTCCTGCTGTCCCTGCTAAAGAAGTGTCCATTGTTACTATTTTCAACAACCCTCCTAAGGCTCCCTCGAAGAAGCCTGTCAAAATCATGTATACTCAGAAGGTTGCTCCTATCATCATCACTGTTTCGGGGCCCCTCCCCTATACATCTGACAAAGCTGTCCCTTGGCACTATGGGGCAGATGTTTATGTTCTTGGAGTAAAACAAGAGTTCGATACTAGCACCAGCGTCACTAATATCACCGGGCCTGCCAAAGTCACTCGTAGTGGTAGGCTGTTCTCACCAGATATTGCACCTCCATCTATTCAGAGACCTCTTGTCATCACACCTGCAAGTGTGCCTGCTTCCCTTCCTGACCAAGTTCCTATTTCTACCCCTGCTGCCGAGTCATCTGACTCTCGGGGCAAAGGGATTACTACTGATGGGCCTTCCCAGACGGAGGCACCGAAGACAACCACTGTTGAAGCTTCCAAGCAGGAAATGGAAGAGATTCTTAAGATTATCAAGAAGAGTGATTTCAAAGTAGTTGAGCAGCTGGGGCACACCCCATCTAAGATTTCTATGCTATCACTGTTGTTGTGTTCAGAGGCCCATGCCAAGGCTCTAATCACCTTCTTGAAGACGGCCCACGTGCCACAAGAGACGTCAGCTGATCAATTTACTGAGTGTGTATCCAACTTAACTGCTAATAATGGTTTGGGTTTCTCTGACGCTGATCTGACTGCTAAAGGGAAGAACCATAATGATGCCAAGCATGTCTCCATTGAATGCAGGGGCACTACTCTTGCCCATGTGCTGGTTGACATTGGTTCTTCGTTGAACGTATTACCCAAGAAAGCTCTAGACAGGCTGGATTGTGAGGGTTTAGAGCTCAAGCCAAGTAACATTGTTGTCCGGGCCTTTGACGGGTCCAAAAGGATGGTACATGGTGAAGTTGATATTCCAATCAGGGTTGGTTCGCAGGTCTTTGATTCAACATTCTATGTGATGGACATCCGACCATCCTATTCTTGTTTGCTGGGTCGTCCATGGATCCACAAGGCTGGAGCTGTGACCTCCACATTACATCAGAAGCTTAAGTACCCGGTCAGAGGGAAGATCGTAACAGTTCAAGGGGAAGAAGAATATATGGTCAGCCACCTCAACTCGTTCCGGTATGTAGAGATGGATGAGGAGTTCATTGAGACCCCCTTTCAACACTTTGAAGAGGTGCCTCAGACACTGGCGTCAGCAGAGACTATGACTGAAGAAGATTCTCCGTTGAAGATGGCCTCCTTAAAAGATGCCCGGGCTATTATCGAGAAGGGTGAGTGCGCAAACTGGGGCCGACTTCCTGATTTCACTCCGAAGACTGACAAATTTGGTTTGGGTTTCACTGCAGAAGCTCAGAGGGTTGTTCGTAAGGCAAGGATTGGAAGACCTCTTGTGTTCATCACCAACCCGGGAGTAAATGCTATTGAAGACGAAGCGGAAGAATCTGAATTCGACAACTGGATCTACCCAACGACCAACGGTGGACCAAGCAACTGGACGGCGAAAGATTTCATACCTATTACTTTTGTCACTCAGTAATGAACTCCTTTGTTTTGAATTTGTAACAAACAATATTACTAAACTTTATGGCCCGGTGTCTTACCCGGGGCACCGTGGCTTCATTTGTGAGGGCTTATTATTTGTCATTTTCACATTTCAAATCTTGCGCTCCTTTTCTTTCTTTATAATATATATTGCAAAACAGCTATATTTACACACACTCACCTATACAGGTTCCAATCCACTCTGGATCCCACTGGTAACGACTCTACTACTGCCAGTTATGACTTTGAAAATCCGATCAACTTAGCCGAAGATGAAGGTGAAGATGATTGTGAAGTGCCTGGTGAGCTTGCAAGACTGTTACTCCAGGAAGAGAAGGCCATTCAGCCACATCAAGAGCCAGTGGAAACGGTAAATCTGGGTACTGAGACAGACAGAAAGGAAGTCAAGGTTGGTGCCAATCTGGAGTCTAGTGTGAAACAATGGTTGATTCAGATGCTGCATGACTATGTGGAAATCTTCGCCTGGTCTTACGAAGATATGCCTGGGTTGGATACCGACATTATGGTTCATCACTTGCCTACCTAGGAAGAGTGCCCTCCGGTAAAACAGAAGGTCCGCCGTATGCGTCCAGAGATGTCCGAGAAAATCAAAGCTGAGGTTATGAAACAATTTGATGCTGGGTTTCTAGCAGTGACTTCTTACCCTCAGTGGGTTGCCAACGTGGTTCTAGTGCCGAAGAAGGATGGTAAGGTCCGAATGTGTGTTGATTACAGGGATTTGAACAGGGCGAGCCCTAAGGATGACTTCCCTCTGCCTCACATCGACGTTCTGGTTGACAACACTGCTCAGCATAAGGTATTCTCCTTCATGGACGGTTTCTCCGGTTATAATCAGATCAAGATGGCTCCTGAAGACATGGAGAAGACCACCTTTGTTACTCAGTGGGGCACCTTTTGCTACAAGGTCATGCCGTTTGGGTTGAAAAATGCTGGGGAAACCTACCAACGTGCCATGGTTTCTTTATTTCATGACATGATCCACCATGAGATTGAAGTATACGTCGATGATATGTCGCAAGGTCTCAAACTGAGGAGGAACACCTTGACCATCTACAGAAGCTGTTTGACCGTCTGAAGTTGTACAAGCTAAGGTTGAACCCGAATAAGTGCACCTTCGGGGTAAGGTCTGGAAAACTATTGGGTTTCATCGTAAGCGACAAAGGTATTCAAGTAGACCCTGCCAAAGTGAAAGCCATACAAGAGATGCCAGTTCCAAAGATAGAAAAAGAAGTCAGAGGCTTTCTAGGACGACTGAATTATATTGCCCGATTCATCTCACATCTAACTGCTACCTGTGAACCAATCTTCAAGCTACTGAAGAAAGATCAAGTAGTACGTTGGAACGATAAATGTTAGGCCGCTTTCGAAAGAATCAAAGAGTATCTCCAAGAACCACCCATTCTTATGCCACCGGTTGAAGGGAGACCTCTAATCTTATACTTGACAGTACTTGACAGCTCAATGGGATGTGTGCTGGGGCAGCATGACGAGTCTGGCCGAAAAGATCACGCTATTTATTACCTTAGCAAAAAGTTTACCGACTGTGAGACCCGATACTCATTGCTCGAGAAAACTTGCTGCACTTTGGTATGGGCTGCTCGCCGGCTGAGACAGTATATGTTGACTCACACCACTCTATTGATTTCAAAGATGGATCCAATCAAGTACATATTTGAAAAGCCTGCCTTGTCCGGAAGAATAGCAAGATGACAGATGATCTTGACTGAATACGACATCCAGTACACGACTCAAAAAGCAATCAAGGGAAGTGTATTGGCAGGCCATTTGGCACATCAGGCAGTGGATGACTACCAGTCCATGAACTTTGAATTTCCAGACGAGAATATCATGGTAGTGACTGATTGTGAAGTACCTGGACCGAATGAAGGACCTGAGGAAGGATCCCGATGGTCTATGCACTTTGACGGAGCTTCAAACGCTTTGGGTAACGGTATTGGCGCCGTGATCATATCCCCTAAAGGCACTCATACTCCACTCACTGCCCGACTATGTTTCAGCTGCACCAACAACATGGCAGAGTATGAAGCATGTATCATGGGTCTTCAAGCTGCAATTGACTTAAGGATCAAGTTTCTGAGTGTCTTCGGAGATTCCTCTCTCGTGATCAGTCAGATCAAAGGCGAGTGGGATACAAAACACCTAAATCTTATTCCATACAAGGAGTATGTGTTGACGTTGATTCCCCATTTCGAAGAGATAACTTTTGAACACTTCCCAAGAGAGGAGAATCAGTTGGCGGACGCGCTGGCTACGATGTCTTCTATGTTCAAAGTCAAATGGGACAACGAGGCTCCCCAGATCATTATCTGGAAGTTGGATGAACCTGCACATTGCTGTGACCTTGAGACCGAAGAGGTAACTGAAAAACCTTGGTATCATGAAGTGAAGAGGTACTTGGAAGCTCAAGAATACCCCGAGGGTGCATCTGTCAACGACAAGAAGTTTCTGAGAAGGTTCGCAGCAAAGTTCTTCCTCAGCAATGGCATTCTATAAAAGCGAAACCATGATTCGACTTTACTGCGTTGTGTGGATAAGACTGAAGCAGAAAGGATCATGGCAGAGATGCATGAAGGTACCTTCGGAACTCATTCCAGTGGACATAACATGGCAAAGAAAATCCTTCGGGCAGGATATTTCTGGTCCACAATGGAAGCTGACTGTTACCAACATTCTCGGACGTGTCACAAATTCCAGATCTATGCTGATAAGGTGCACGTTCCTCCAGTTCCTCTGAACGTCTTGACAGCGCCTTGGCCTTTTGCAATGTGGGGCATTGATATGATCGGCGAAATCAGACCTACGGCATCCAACGGGCATCGCTTCATCCTGGTGGCGATTGATTACTTCACGAAGTGGGTCGAAGCAGCTTCCTTCGCCACCGTAACCAAGAACGTCGTAGCACGGTTCATTTGACACAACCTGATTTGTCGATACGGTGTACCTGAGAGGATCATTACTAATAATGGTACCAATCTTAACAACAAGATGATCACTGAGCTCTGCGAGCAATTCAAGATACAGCACCACAACTCTTCTCCCTACCGGCCGAAGATGAATGGGGTTGTCGAAGCGGCAAATAAGAATATCAAGAAGATTGTGCAGAAGATGACAGTGACCTACAAAGATTGGCACGAAATGTTACCGTTTGCTCTTCATGGGTACCGTACCTCAGCACGAACGTCCACAGGGGCAACTCCCTTTTCCTGGGTCTATGGCATGGAGGCAGTCTTGCCCATTGAAGTTCAGATACCCTCTCTCCGGATAATGAAGGATGCAGGTTTGAGCGAAGATGACTGGATCCAGACTCGGCTTGATCAATTAAACCTAATCGATGAAAAGAGACTCACTGCTATTTGTCATGGTCAGACGTACCAAAAACGGATGATCAAGGCATTTAACAAGAAAGTCAGACGACAAGAGTATCAAGTCGGAGACCTGGTAATCAAACGCATCATCCTACCTTAAGGTGATCCCAGGGGCAAATGGACCCCTACGTACGAAGGGCCAATTGTGGTTAAACATATCTTCTCAGGAGGAGCTATGATTCTAACCACCATGGATGGTGACGGCCTTCCTCACCCCGCCAATGCAGACATAGTAAAAAATACTACGCATGACTAAAGACCCGCTAGGTTGACACACCTAGGCAAAAATAAGGGCTTCCCGGTGAACCAAAAGGGTTCGGGCAAAAATAAGGGATGAAAATGAAAAAATCTGTACACCCGGCAAGTTGAAAACCTGAAAAGGCGGCTTGGGCAAAAATGGGTATCCCGGTGGACTGAAAACCCGAAAGGGCGGTCCAGGAAAAAATTAGGGATAAGCGTAATACTATGTCTCATTGGATCACCCTGCATCCAGACTTCAGTATCAACCGTCAGGCTTACACGGCACCAATCGATCAGCTTCATCGTCAACTAAGCAGCAAAGTGATGAGACTCTTGAAGACATAAAGGCGATAGCAGAGTTGGAACCCAGTGGGATTGTTCACATAACTGTTTTGTTTTCCTTTTCACAAAATGTATAAACTCAGTTGTTCGGCGGCGTTCTCTTACTAGGACGTAAGCCTCTTGTACACAAACGCCTATTTACAGGCAAATTTCAAAATCAATACAAATCCATTTTTCAGACAAATTGCCAATTGTTTTTCCTTTATCTGTTTTGTTTTGCAAAGAATGTCCAATGTTCATTTTTGATATATGCATTTGACATTAATTGCTAATCATAAATATTTGCATACGAAACAAAGGACTAATTACAGGTGACATCAGAAACAGGGGCAATAATGAGTTGTCTAAGCGATCTAGTTGCTCTGTCCACCAAGGTGCCAAGGTAAGCTCAGCTGAAGAATGTAACCAAGATACCTTCACTCCCCGCAGAGTAAGACAAGATTCAGCAATACTCTCCTCAAGCAGAGTTGGTCTCCCATCGGCCCTAAAAAGGCACAGTACCCCTAGCAAGTCAGCGACACTCTCCCCAAGCAGAGTTAGTCTAATGTCATCCCTAAGGAAGTTGGATATCCCTAGAAGATCTTAATATTCCCCAGCGGAGTATACAGATATTCCTTAACAAGCATCCCCGGCAGTCTTAATATAAGATTGTTCCCCGGCGGAATACCAGACACCCCAGTGGAGCCACTCCCCAGTGCAGTTCAAAAGTTTCCCCAGGAGAGCTGAATCAATCTCCCCAGTAGATTCTGGAAGCTTATCCCCAGTAGATTCTGGAAGCTTGTCCCCGGCAGAGTACAAATATCTCTCCCCAACCATGTTCTGAGGTTACTTCCCACCAGAGCTTATAACTGGGTTATCCTTAGCTAATTACCACGGAAAAATCGTCCTCGGCGAAGTTCTTCCTATCCCCCAGCGGAGTTCATCAAATCCCTCAACATAACTTATCCACGGTAATCCCCAGCGGAGTTCTCGTTAAAATCTCAGCGAAGCATCTCTTCCCACAGAGTATTTCCCCGCAGAGTAATCTCTTCAACAAGTTTATTCCCCAACGGAGTCATCTTCTCCTACCGGTTTATTCTTGCAAACATCATCCCCAGCGGAAACGAAGAACTCTAATCTTCAAACATCAGCCCAGGATCCAACAAGCTCCCGACATTCGTCAAGGATTTATTTTCCTAGACGAAAATATTCATAGACATTTCACATTTCATACATCCTGCTTACATATATGATAAAGTGCATACGACACGATCTCATTTATTTTTGAGAACATCATGACATCATGCATTTTATACATCATGACATTGCATACAACTAATGTTTTGCCTTTTCAGGAAAAGGTCAAACCAAGGATGATTACCATCAACCTTTTGAAGTTCCAGATTCGATACCTGTATCTAGCCAGGGCATATCTGTGAGCAATTGATTGTAGATTCGATACCTGTATCCAGCCAGGGCATATCTGCATGAAGAGTTTAGAGATTCGATACCTGTATCCAGCCAGGGCATATTTGTAGACGACTAATTCCAGATTCGATACCTGTATCTAGCCAGGGCATATCTGTGAGTGATTGATTGTAGATTCGATACCTGTATCTAGCCAGGGCATATCTGCATGAAGAGTTTAGAGATTTGATACCTGTATCCAGCCAGGGCATATCTGTAGACGACTAATTCCAGATTCGATACCTGTATCTAGCCAGGGCATATCTGTGAGCAATTGATTGTAGATTCGATACCTGTATCTAGCCAGGGCATATCTGCATGAAGAGTTTGAAGATCAACCCCTGTAACAGGCCAGGGAATTATCTTTCTTTCTCAGGTACGCAAGTTCTCGCTAAGGAATCTCTTACGCGATCGACACCCCTGGATGGCATCTTTAAGCCCATCTCCACAAACTATCCATTACATTTCCAAATGGCATCTGTAAGCCCATTCCCGACAAGATTCTGTTACATCTCCAGATGGCATCTATAAGCCCATCCACCTACCACCAGTCTCCAAGTGGCATCCATAAGCCCATTCACGACAAGATTCTGTCACATCTCCAGATGGCATCTATAAGCCAATCCTCCTACCCATCATATCTCCAAATGGCATCCATAAGCCCATTCCCGCCATCACATTGCTGATACTCTACTATGCGAGTGCAAATTTCTGGGCACTTTAGTGTTCAATCATCTTCCACCTTCGGATCACGAAAGGCACGCAAGCCAATCTACATCCTCAGGTCTAAGAAGATTGAACAGGGGCAATTGTTGTACCCCAAAATTTTCCCTCCCATATTCTTCAAGATTTATCAAGAATCATCTTCAAATGGTTCAAGATTTCCCAAGGGTTACACAGTCCAAATGTCTCATAAGCCAGCTGAAACTAGGGTTTTGGTTCTTGCAAAGAATTTAAGGTTTTAAATGTCTCAATCAAGTCCCATAGGACAATATACATTGTCAAGCATCTACATGTCAAGTCTCAAGACTCACAAGGTCAAATTGCTCAGTCAAAAGCTCCATTTGCTTCACAATCAACTGCAGGGGTAAAATGGTCATTTCACAGTCAAAAGTCAAAATTTGTGGTCAACATCTTATTTTTAAGCCACAATCATCATTTGATCAAGTCTTGATCATGATTCCACAAGAATGGCTCAAAAATCATCAAAGATGCAAAAGTTACTATTTTTGGACAGCTGAAAAGTCAACTGTAACTTGACCAAGGCATAACTTTTTCATGGTTCATCATAAAAATCCAATCCAATGCTCATTTTGAAGGGGATGACATTTCCTACAACTCATCTTCACATTCCAAGTCTAAGAAATGCTCTCACAAAAAGTTATCAATTTCTACATTATAGGTCAATTTCAAAAGTCAACAAAAAGGCATTTTAAGTCAAAGATCATAACTTGAGATTGGTAAATCCAAATGACATGGGACCAAAGGCATTGGTTATAGGACTTCAAGACCTTTCCAAAATGACCAAGAACATGTTCATATGATCAAAATTGAGCAAGATATGCATTGAAGAAGTTGGGAAATTTTTATGAATTTGCAAAAGTCAACTTTATCCAAAACACATCATTTTTGCTAATGGGCCTCAAATTCCTTCTTGAAACTTTATCCAAGGCTTATGCACGACCCATTGAGATTAAATTGAATTATTTTCTTATTTTTATTAATTAATTGGATTTTTAATTGATTTTTAATTCATTTAATTAATTTAATTGTAGGAAAATACCAAGATATGATTTCTAAATCTTTTTGTGAAGCAAAAGTGGTCAACATGTGCTGGAGATTTCGTGTACACATCAAGGGGACAAAATCTCCCAATTTGGCAAGGTTTTTCAATCAAAAAGATTGAAAAATATTTGATTGAAAATCAAATATGCAAACCATAATTCCAATGGATTCTTGGCCAAGATTGTAACCTAAATCCATTCTATTATAAGTACTGAACCTAACCCTAATGCCTTCCACGTGAAAATTGCTGCAAAAACACCATAAGCATATTGAGGAAAAATCAAGAAAACTCAAAATTGTTCTCAACCTTCCAGGCCAATTCAAGGGCTTTTGTGGTTTCTAATACCTTGCAGGGATCCCCAGATACATTTTGCAATCAAATTCGCGTGCTAAAGCTCCAAAAAACACCTTAAACAGACTCACGGTTTGGCTCTTTTGTTCATAATCATAACTCATATTCCATGCGCATTTAACATGATTTGTTGGTTGTTTTGTATTGCTAGCACTCACAGGAAACTAATGGCATAGATTAATTGGACTGAAACACCCTGAAACAGAAACCACCATGAACGATTGCTAGGTTTTCCAAGCTCTAAAATTGGGGCTTTCTTATTTAGGAAAAATTAAGCCTCAAGAGACCTATGATTGAAACCGTCTGGAAGAGACGAACCTACTGGACATATCGCGAACAATTTATATTAACCATGTGCCTAATCGCTATTATTGGTCACTGCAGGTTGTGGGGGTTAAAAACCCCCGCTATCCATTTGTTTTTGTTACAGGCCAAGCGAAGAAGACAATACGTGCAAGTGTGCCATTGGACCATTCAAAAGGAGCGTGCGTGATTTTGTGTTCCCAGCATAATTGCTTCTTTTTATATATAATATTTTCCTTTCATATTACTAACGAATGAAGCGTGCAAATCGGATGGCCAAGGCGTTGGATGTTGATCATTGGGACCTGGGTTTGATTCCCAAGTCCACTAAAAACTCCACATTATTTTTCCTAACATACTTGCATACAGGACTCTTAGTGTATTCCACCATAAACCTCACGCTTCAGCCTGCCATGTGTCCTCACGTTCCAATCCAGTGGCCAAAAGATGATGAGCACCATGCTCTCAGTCAATGCATGTGCAGACAATTCCAGAAGTCAACGCAGGCTGGAGCTTAATGGGCCCAGAATTGCTTTCTAACCTCCAAAAGGCCCAGCACACCCCCCTGGTTTCTATTTTTATTTTCTTTCTTTTTATTTCCTTTTAATAATTATTATTACTATTATTTAATTAATTCATAAATTATTTTTCATAATAAAATCAGAAACTTAAAATATTATTTATTATTATTATTTATTAATTTCATATTATTTTTTGTAAATAAATACTAACACAAATTAATTTAGATAATTAGGTTAACTTTAATTTTTCTTTTGCAATAAATAAAATTAATATAGAAATTAGGGTTTTTACTAACTTTCAACTTTTAATTCCTTTTATTTTTATTTTCATTAAAAACATAAAAAACATAAAAAATACTTTTCTTCTTTTAATTAATTAATTAATTAGTTATTAGGTTTAATTTTTTAATTAATTGCAAAAAAAGGACAAAATTCCATTCTTTTCTCAAACAAGGGTCAAAACCCTAAGGACGTCCTCAATTCAATTCTTTCGCGCGCATATTTATTTTAATTCATTATTTTGATTATATTTATGTAACTGTTTCCGAGAATGTAATAGATAATTAGGGTTTTATCGCTTTCTTTACTTTCTCGCAATTTATTTTCAAGGGTTATGTTTTTGGCGATGTAAAACCCGACGCCTTGTAATAGCGTAGATTCAATTTTCCGCACTTTATTTTCCACAAATTATTAAACCGTTAAATATGCATGCAAGACTTGTTTGACAAATAAAATCAACCCGTAACTCACAAATGCATGTTCAAAGATAAACATAAACTGAATCCTGACACACGTGCACATGCCACTCCTAGGGTACGCCTCACTTGGTTGCCTCGACGTGGTCATTGAGTATAGGGTGTTTTAGAGGTCGCCCTCCTGTCTAAAGATCCAGTTGCCTCGAAACGGTTGCCTCAGATAAAAAGGATCTAGGACATTACGGTTACCGCTAAGGCGTCCTACTATTGCTTTGGTGACCACATGTCCCTATAATCGAATTGACCCGAAAACTCCAACGACGGTGCTACCTACTTCTCAATAGTGGGTAGGTACTGTCTAAAGGACTCTTACACAGCTTAATTCCTTTAGAGTAGGTAGATTTCTCCTGGGTACTTGCTCTTTCAAAAAAACAACTTTTCGCACCTACGCTTTTAAAAAGTTTTCAAACAAACACTTCATACACTCTTGAGGACTGATACAAGAGTTACCTAGAAGTTTTCAAACAAACTTTTTCAAAACCCACAAACACTTGAAAAGCAAACCATTTTTGAAAACATAGTGAGCAAGTACCTAAGAGCCCGTGGATAACCACGGATAGAAAGGGTGCTAACACCTTCCCTTTCTATAAATCTACCTCCCGAACTGAGAAACATCTCGAAAAGGAATTTTGTTGTGCTTTTGTCCTTTCCTTGTTGGAGAACATAAAAGACGGTGGCGACTCTTGCTTACCGCGACATTTCGCGAACCAGCTTTAAAACAGTCAGTTTTATTTCCACCGATCACAGTGGGCATTGACTGTTTCACTAAGTGGATTGAAGAAATTCCTTTAGTCAATGTAGACCAAGAGAATTTCATTGAATTTATTTAAAAGAACATTATACTTAGGTTTGGAATCCTTGAGACAATAATAACTAATCAAGGATCAGTATTTACTGGTCAAAAAATGCAGGAGTTTGCCATAGAAACGGGATTCAAGTTGTTAATGTCTACACCTTACTATATGCAAGCCAATGGCCAAGTCGAAGCAGCAAATAAGGTAGTAATTGGCTTAATAAAAAAGCATGTGGGAAAAAAGCCAAAGAATTGGCATAAGACATTAGACCAAATCTTATGGGCATGTTGAACTTCTCCTAAAGAAGCTACCAGAATGACACCATTTCAATTAACCTATGGTCATGATACAGTGTTGCCAGTTGAAATCTGTCTGCAGTCAACAAGGATTCAAAGACATCAAGATATACCTTATGAATATTATTGGAATGTGATGTTAGATGAACTGGCTGATTTATACGAAGAAAGACTGAGAGCGTTCGATCTCTTAAGGATACATAAGAAAAGAGTGGAGAAATCTTATAACAAGAGAGTGAAACCCAAGATGTTCTTGCATGAAGATTTGGTGTGGAAAGTAATTCTCCCAATGGATCGAAAGGATAAGAACATGGGAAAATGGTCTCCTAAATGGGAAGGACCTTTCAAGATTATCCAGGTATTTTCTGGTGGTGCCTATGAGATCGAAGAGTTGAATGAAGATAAAAGACTCCTGAGATTGAATGGTAAATACTTAAAAAAGTATAGACCTACACTTCAAGAGGTCAAAATAGTCAGCGCTTAATCTCAGCCAAAGTATACAGCCAAAATGGAAGATGCATTAAAATTAGCCAAAATGGCTCCAAGTTATTACATAAACATCATTTTACAAACAAAAAGTCTAAATCAAAATAGAAGATTGGCTTTAATTTGGAGATATTTAATCTTCTGGAGTTCCAAGCGCCTTTCACACAGAGACCTCGACTGATGGAGAGTCACGATCTTCGCATCCAAGGCTTGAGCCTGTTCAGCCTATTTCAATCCATTGTCAAGCTCCTCTTGGCTCTCAGAATCGTTGCTGACGGAAAGAATCTCTTCTTTGCGTTTGTCATTTGTGGCAATCTTGGACTCCAATTCTTTGATCTGAGATTTCATGTTGGTTGTACTTTGGTTAATCTCTTAGACCTCTTTTTACCTAGCTTCTCGTTCCTTAGATAGCTCATTTAGCTTCGAAGTTGGCTCAATAGCAGCAACCCTGGCAGCGCCTACACGGCCATTGGCCTCTTCAATTTCACAATTGAGAGTCCTTCGGCGATTGTAATCAGCTGAAGCCTGATCAATGATCGAAGTCAAATCCAAAATGATGCTAGCTATATCAGGAGAGGCAACAAGAAGGTCGACAACTTTAGAGTATTCTTTAGAAAGGAAGGGGCAGTATGTTCTCCCTCCAAGGTCAACATCAAATCTCTCTTAAAAATTTGAGCCTTAACTTTCTGAAGCACCTCTTCAAGGGGAGAAGCCGAAGTAGATTTACCAGATGCAGTCGAAGCATCATGGCTTTGATCAGAGGAACTTTCTATGCCTTCGAGAATGGAATTCAAATAGCCAAGAGGTTATTCTGTTTAAGTATCACCAAGTCCTCTTTAGTACAGGATCTTGTCGAAGTAACTCTTTCATTGGTAACACGGGCTACATTTTCTCCGATTGATAGATCCTATAGTTGGAGATGGACACCTTCAACGTTTACAGGATTTATCTCCCCTTCTGCAGAGTTTCCTCTGCTAGCAGACGCAGGATTGTCCTCATTTTGATTTCCTCCATCTGGTGCACCCTCCATTTCTGTTTTGACTTCATCGTCAACAACTTCTTCTTGTTCTCTCTGGTCATCATTGATAATTTGTGGAGTCCTGAGATTCGCATGTGGCAAGTCAGAATCTTCCTCATTAGAGACTTCTTTATTTGGTTCCCCAATGGCTGGAATTTGATGTTCATAAGTCCGGTTCACCTCACTGGCTGAACTTACAAAAGACCCTTTCGCTGAAGAAGGCATGTAAGTGGGATTGCCTTCACTATTTAGTAAGGTAACAAAATCTTCTACAGGTACGGGAACCTGTTTGGAAATGCCAGCAATGTCCTGGAGATTGAGAGATTATTATTAGAATTGTTGCAAAACTAATTCAAGGAATAATCTTAGGCGGTCAGAATTATTACCTGGGGTGGAATTTCGGCACCAGGGCTTGAATTATCGCTCTCACTCGGATCATTCGTTCTAGCAGCTATTTCTTGTTCAGTAGGCTCTTGAATGATGATAGGAGTAGGTTTAGGCCTGGTAGCCATAACCTTAATATTGGTTTTCGGGCGAGGTTCAGAAATGGGAGCTGGTTTCTTCTGTCTCTTGAGAGGAACAGGAGGTGTGTCTTCATCATCACTGGAGAATGTGACTTCCTGAACTTTCCTCTTGGTTGGAATAGATTTCTTAGTGGCCTAATAAAGAAAAGAGTCGAAAATGTCAGCATTGGTGATGTGTTAAAGTAAATTGAGGGCAAAGAGTATTTACCTGTGGTGGAGGTTTTACAGAAGAGTCTCCTCCCTTTACGCTTTCAGCTGCTTTCTTGACAGTGGTTCTCTTAACGGCTAGAAAATAAGCAAACATGAATTGGATGTCAAATGATTAAATCAAAGAAGAAATAAGGCATTTGCTTTAAAGAAGAAAGATCACCTTTATTGATCTTGTCGGGGACCAACAGAAATGCCTCTTGAAGATGGTCAGCGAAGTCTTTCGCATCGAAGAACTCTTTATTGTAGTATTGCTTCCACCAGCCTTCAAAGATGGGTGAACATAGAAAGTTGAGTTTGAAGTTGAACAAGGTTAGTACGGTTCGACCAACATACCTACCAATTTGATTGGTAGCAGCCTCCTCCGAATAGTCTGCATTATAATACAACAAAGACTTTTCTCGGGGATAGATTGGGTTTGGGAGTGATTGAATTATGTCAAACTGGCGAGTAACGAGGTTCGGTTGGTAAGCAATCAAGCTCAGTTGATTCTTCAAACTTTTGAATCTCAGTGGCATAATTCTTGGGCAAAGAAAAGACTCCCAAATAGCCACATACTCTTCGAAACAACCCTCATCCTCAGTCGAGGGATATTGTCGAGTAAACCATACCAGACCAACCTTTCGATTGGCAAAGGGAGCCATGGTCGAAACGAATTCCTTACACTTCACAAACATCATTATGAAGCTGGTAAATGCTTTATGAAATTGTTGACCTTCATCTGTTGGAGTCAACAGAGCCAACCTGGTGCCTTCGACCCTCCTGTTGAGGATCTTTGGGGCTTTCTCATTGATTTTATTCTTCTGGGGAAGAAATGATTCGAAAGTGGCATTGAGCCAAAGTTGGAGAAGCCAGAAAGGGCTAGAAAGGAGAAAACTGGATCTATCACCTATAACTTTAAGTTGAGTCACACTATTATTGATGGACTCATAAAGGTTGGCCAAAATCAATTTAGCCAAACAAAGATTGTAGCCATGATGAAGCTGAGTAGCAAGAGTGGGCATTTTCTTCGTCACTTAGAGCGACTTGGTATAGAAGACAAAACGAGACAACCACAAAGCTAAAAAAGCTATGTGTACCACTTCAGAAACAATGTTGTTGGACTTGTCATAAAAATGGTTGATGAAAGTAGTATATGTGGGTTTCATAGCATAAAACCCGATGGTATCCTCAGACATATCCTCCGAATCGAAGTAGTCACCAGTTGGTTAAAGACCAGTGATGGCTGCTATGTCGAAGAGAGTAGGGGTCACCATTCCACGAGGTAAATGGAAGGTGAAATGTGCGCTATCCCAAATGTACAAAGAGGATACCAGCACGAGGGGACAATAATATAACCCGGTCTTCGATAACATGACCAGATCATAAATCCCCATGTCTTTCCAGATTTGGGTTTGCACTGTTTCCATCCTATTCAACCATTCTGAATATTCCGAAGTCAGGCTAGGGAAATACCTAAAGATCCGGTTCCCTTTATTCATAAACTGGAGGTTTATGTCTTCTTTCGTTTGAGAATGTTGTTGATTAGCAGGAGTTGCATCCTCAGGTTCATCTCCGGGCTTCTTTGTGCAACCTATAGGCTTGAGTCTAGGGTGAGTTGGAAAGAAAGTGTTGTTCAGCTTGGGGTTGTCGATACATATAGACAATGGACCAGACATGGCATACATTTGACCAAAATATCTAACAGGAATGAGTACCTATGAGTTGTAAGCATCACGCCATTCTTTAGTCATGGGTTCCGGAATGAACCTTCGTTCCTCAGTCAAGGCAGGGATAGAACTAGTTGCGAAAACTTATGGTTGTTGTGGTGAATCGAAGGCATCTTTGGCTTTGGGGTTGTTTGGAGCGTTTGAGAGGAAATCCATGGCTATGTTGGTAGAAGAACGATGAAAGAGATGAAGTTCTCAAAAGTTTCTCTGAATACATGGAAACAATGAATTTTAAGCGTTTGTAAAAAATTCCAAAGAAAAGTGCTCTTAGCTATTTATAGTGGCAGGGAAGAGTGTTTTCCCTCAACACCATTTAATGTTGCAGAGTGAGTGGGACATGTGATGAACTCTAAGGCAGTTATACAGACAAGTAGTGGAGACGTTTTCCATGCTTTCCTAGGTTGTAGGAATAATGGCCATCATGGCAGCGTGTAACGGCTGACTGATGGTGACGTCTTGGAAAAGTGTAATGATGACACTGGTACCAGCAGGGGTTGGTGGAAGATAAAAAGTATACGATAAGCTTTTGTGGTCAAAAAAACTTACAGGTGTCGAATAGATATATCAGAGAATGACTATTTCTTCTTGTGTCGAAACTGACATTCTTGGGGGGAAATTTGTTAGCTCCTAAATTCGAGACCCACAATATATTGGTCTTATTGTCTAAAAATAGATTGAATAAATCTAAAGTTTCCAACATTTCGACCAGAAGAGCCTAAAACACTTAGAGAATTCTCTAAGTTAAAGTTGGTCTTCGACCAAGAAGTTTTGTAGTCTTCGACCGAGAGGATCCCGTGGTCTTCGACTGAAAGATCCCCGTATCAGCAAGCAAGTTGTTATACCCCAAAATTTTCCCTCCCATATTTCTCAACACATGGCAAGTGAGGTCCCCAAATTGCTCAAGGAAGTTCAAAAGTTGACCAGACAAACTCTCTCCTAAGGCAGTCTACCTCAAATTAGGGTTTCATTTTTCATCAAGATGCTTGAGTCCAAAGGATTCCAAATGCTCACCATTGTCCCAATATGTTCCCAAGATCATCCATGTCAAGTTTCAAGCCTTGCAGAAGAAGTTTGCTCAGTCAATTGCTCAAATGCTTGAAAATCGATTATGCTAGGTCAAAAGTCAACTGTGGCCCACATACAGTCAAACCTCAATATTTTTGGTCAACATCCTCATTTTGAAGTATTATCTATCATTTGATCAAGGGTTGATCATGATTCATCAAGGATTGCTCACAATTCATCAAAACTCAAAAGTTGCCAAATTAGGGTTTTGTAGGAAAAGTCAACTCAACTTTGACCAAGCACAACTTTCTCATACTTTATCAGAAATGACCCATCCAAATCTCATTTTGAAGAGGATGCAATTCCCAACAATTCATCTTCATCTACCAAGTTCAAAATATTCACTCACAAAAAGATATGAATTTTGACATTATAGGTCATTTTGAAAAGTCAACAAAAACACCTTTTGGGTCAAAGCTTCACACATGAACATGGAAGACTCAATTGAGATGATACCAAAAGGGTTGCGTAGGGGACATCCTAATATTTCTAAAAAGTCAAAGAAAACACCTCTCTAGGGTCAAAATTGAGAGAGTTATGCATTGGCCAAGTTGACCCTTTTTGCAAAATTGTCAAAAGTCAACATTGATCAAATTTGCATTTTTTCCAGAGGGGCCCATGTTTTCTTGTTCGAAACATGTTTCTAATAGGACCCACGACCCCTGAGCTTTTACACCTATTATTTTATTATTTTTATAATTTATTTTGATTTTTTATTCATTTAAATCAAAATAAATCAAATTAAATGGTAAAATAATAAAATCAAATCTTGGATTTTTTGTGCATCTTTTGAGTCTATGTACAACTAGCAGGACAACCAATTCGTGCAAGATTGATTTTGGTTGAAAAAGATTGGATTGAAGAAAATTTGGAAGGATATCATATGCCATGAAAGACCAAATCAAATCTTCATAATGGGCAAGATTCAGTTCGCTTTTGTTGACCTAATGTGTTGCATTACATATACAGAAGGTATCCAAGGCAAGAAAAAGAGTTGACAGTCGTGCTTGGTAGAAAAGTGGTGGTCTGATCTCTACCCTAGAGGAAGATTCAAAGCCTTCCAACACTCCTAATCGCATCATGGAACGTTTTTGAAGCTATCCCAACCAATTGCAGGTCATAACACGCACATAAATGCCTTATAAGGGTGTCACGGTTTGCCATGTTCTTGAAATTTGATTATCATGATTCGTGCATTATGAGCATGTTTTAATAGCATATATATGTTTGTCATTGTGTTTGTAATGTGTTTTTTATGTTCAATTGAGTTTTTGATGTGTATACTGACAATTGCCATGGCTAGGGTTTGAGGTCACGACTTAGGGCTTTGCAATACAAGTTAAATTGGGCTTAGATTCTGGTACCATGATACTCGTGAGGATGAGACGAGTTGATTGGTACCTTTGAATTTCATTTATCTTTCTTGTGGATAATTTTTGAGTGACACAGGGTTGTAGTTATAACAAATGTCTGTAGGTAAAAGTCCATAAACATAAGACGACGGTTCCTTGGAGAAGAAGATGCGTGTCAGCCAACCACTCGCCCATTCAAATTTCGCGCGTTTGGGTTTCAGCGTTTTTGTTTTCACTATTTTATATTTTTCTTTTATTGTATATACAAATAATAATTGCAGCGCAGCTGGCAACATGGGATTGGCAGAAGGCATAAGGACCTGGGTTCGATCCCAGGTCCATACAACTTTCTTTATTTTCTTTTCCTTCCACAGATTCAGTGCAAATCTCTTTCACACGCCTACCATGCACCTTCAATAATCAACCAGGGGATGCAGCAGTCATCCAGGTGTACGCGTTCCAGCCTGAAGGACTACCATGCGCCTCAAGTCAACCTACACACCAGATCTAGCAAAGTCAAATGGGCTTGGGTCATTTGGGCTTAAAATTTCAGCAATATACCCCCAGCATTGCTATTAGGCCCATCTCTAACCTTTTTCTATTTATTTCTTTTCTTTAATTCTTTTTTAATTTTCTTTTAATCTTTTTAATTCATAAATTAACTATTTTCCATAAAATCATAAAATCAATAATTCACAAAAAAAAATTAGGATTAGTTTTTTTTATTATTATCAAAATTAATTTAATTTAGTTTAATTTAGGGAAATTATAGTTTATTTTCATAAATAAAATCAAATAGAAATTAGGTTAAAACTCTTGATTTAATTTTATTTTCTCTTTTTTCCTCAAATAAATAAAAATACAAAAAATAGGTTTTTTAGGATAAATTAATTTTTTTTCTTAATTTAAAATTAATTAGAATTAGGATTTTATTTTTTATTTAACTATTTCATTATTTCCTTAAAACATGACAAAAAACTTTTTTTAGTCAATCGTCAATAGGTTTAGTCAAGGGTCAAAACCCTAATTGTCTCGTATGTGATTTCGCCGCGCGTTTATTATTTTTGTCAATATTTTTGTAACTGTTCATAGTTTGTAATAGTTTAATCTAGGGCTTTTTACTCATTGCTTTTTCCCCGGGTTTTTGGCTATGTAATTAATCCCCCTCCCTGAAGCCTTGTAATAGCGTAGATTCACTTTCTCGCATTTTTAATTCCCGCAAATATTTAACTGTCTAAATGTATGCTAATAGGATTGTATGACAAGAATGCATGGAAAATTAATACGATTAGAAAACTCTAATGTGCAAAGATTAAATAACTGAAACAAATTACTCGCACATATCACTCTTAGGGTATACTCTCACTTCGGTTGCCTTCGGTAAACGATCATTAAGTATATGGTGTCTTAGTGGTTGCCCTCCTGTCTAAAAAGATCAAATGTCCCGTTCAAACGTTGCCTCGGAAATGTCGCCTTGGAAATGTTGCCTCGAATATGATCTTAAGACTCTAGGGTTATTACTAAGATGTCCTAACATTGCTTTAGTGATCGTACGTCCCTTTCTAATTGACTCTTACAACTCCAACGATGGGGCTACCTACTCCTTAATAGTAGGATAGCATTGTCTAAAGGAAACGAGAATAGAAACAATCTTTTTTCGAGTAGGTAGATGCTAGTAGGTACTTGCTCAGTAAAAACTTTTTCACACTTACACTTTTCAAACAAATTTTCAAAACAACTTCGTCACACCCTTGAGGACTGATACAAGGGTTATCACGAAATAAAACAAAACTTTTCAAAACAAAGCACACACACAAGAAATTCAAAAAAGTATGAGCAAGTACCTAAGAGCCCATGGAAAACTATGGATAGAAAGGGTGATAACACCTTCCCTTTCTATAATCTACCCCCCGTACTCAGAATATCTCGAAAAAGGATTTTTTTTCTGTACTTTTTTCCTTTCTGATTGGATGAAATAAAAGTCGGTGGCGACTCTTGCTTACCGCGACATTTGGCAAACACAAAATGCAAAATGCAAACCAGCGACAAACAGTCGGTTCTGCCACCGTATCACAGAGCTGGCGACTCTGCTGGGAAGTTTGGTAAGTGGGATATACCTTAGGATCTAGTTCATCATAATTTCTTCTCTTGATTGCTTTGATTGCTTTACTTTTAAGGGTTTGTTTGGAGTTACTATAGATCTTAACCCGGATCTGGGGATACCTTTTAGGTAAGTAGAAATAGACTGTGAGGGAACTGTACAGCGTAGACCGATACGGTTGAAGCAGTAGCTACGTTGGTGTGGCACATTGGTTGGTACCGGTATCCCTTATAGAGAAATGAGGAGAATACGGGGCCGCTGCGTGGTGTCATTAAGCATCAACTGACCTTAGAACCTTTAATCGCCTAACTTGGTCATTAGAAAGTAGTGAGATAGCTGGCCTCGGTGTAGAGCTGAGAACTGGTTGATACTCGATGCTACACTCATTGAGACCATACTCTCGGAATAGTTTTGGCCGCAAGAAAAGATTGCATGAGCTGAAACCATGACCGATGGAGGATGGTCAGTGATATTGAGATCCTCTAGAACCCGGTTACTTTTCTAGGACAGGTTTGAACTAACTTAACTTCAAGAGGGTATTACCTTTGACCTCATGCAAGCCTTAAAGCTAAGGGTTTTATGTGATTTGACTGTGTTTGCAATACCTGTTGTTTGCTATACCTTTGGTTTATCATGACATCATGCATCATAACATGGCATTCATACTTCATTACGCTAACCATTTCAAAGACCAAGGGAATTTATCTTTGTTCTGTTTTGCAGGTCATGGCTTCCGTGCGTAGAAATACCATCCGAGTCAACTTTGTGCAAATACTTGCCCAACTTAAAGAGTTAGCATCAAGAGTTTCTGAAACGTCTAATTTCATTAAGAGACACGGTCAACTTCTCAGCCTGGTTACTTCAAACCTTGATGAACAGATGATGAGCGTACTTTTCTAGTTCTTCGATCTCGTGCATCATTGCTTCACCTTTCCAGATTACCAACTGGTACCCACCTTGGAAGAGTTCTCTCATCTATTGGGCATATCCATCCTTGAACAGGTACCCTTCACAGGTATGGAAGAAGTTCCTAAACCAAAAGACATTTCCCCAGCTCTGCATTTGAAACGGGTTGATGTAGTATCTAATTGGGAAATACGAAGCGGGGTCGAAGGTTTTCGGCATATGAACATGATTAACTATTAACAAATAACTAAGAACATGAATAAGAATTTATTCAAAACTCTAAAAGCTGGGATGACACTCAAGCCGTTTGTAAATCCCCAAAGATTCCCTTTCATAAGATTATCCCCAGTGAAATTTCCATAGTCACTTCTATGAGATTATCCCCCATGGAGTAGTCTTCACAAATAAGAGACATTCCCCATAATATCCCCGGAAAATAACTTTAACAAATAAAGGAGCTTAATATCTTCAAATCTCCCCATGTAATCTCAATCAGTACAATTTATGGAAATTCTCTTCCCCATATTGAGCCTATTCCTCATACTACTACAAATCACTAGCAAAATTCCTCTCCCCGATAAAATTGCCACTATCCCCAGAAAGTTCCTGCGAACCTGGAATCCGACCAGATACCAGTTAACTATTATCCCCAGACAAGTCAGCAGTTTAGCCATCTCATTTATCCCCAGTCAGGATATATAAGAATTAAATTCCCCAGTAGAACAGTGAACAACCAGTGTACCTAAACTCTATTCCCCAAACAGAAATCAATACATCCCCTACAGATTTTCCTCAAACAAGTAACCAGGAATCCCCAGCGGATGCATTTTAGACAAGATTGAAGATACACATGCTTTTCATCCCCAGTAATAGTCAGGGATTTATTTTCCCAGACGAAGACACACTTCGACGACATTTCACATTCATACATACATCATAACATATGCATACGAAACACATATAGCATAATCTCATTTATTTTTTAGAACATCATTACATAATGCATTTCATACATCATGACATTGCATACAACTAACTCTTTAACTTTTCAGGAAGGATCAGTCAACAAATGAATATCATCAACAACTTTCAAAACAAATTATAGGTCATTCCCTAAAACAAGACAAGGCAAATATCTATATGGTGGATACTCCCTTCAAACATCTGCTGGCTCAGATTAAATCGACCAAAGATTTATTCTGATACTTCTCTCAGTAGACCTTTTTCTGTCTCAGATTAAATTGACCAAAAATTTATTTTGATACTTCTCTCGATTAAAGATTTAAATACATCTGCTGACTCAGATTAAATCGACTAAAGATTTATTTTGATACTTCTCTCAGTAGACCTTTTTCTGGCTCAGATTAAATCGACCAAAGATTTATTCTGATACTTATCTTATTTAAATATTTTCAAACACCTGCTGGCTCAGATTAAATCTACCAAATATTTATTCTTATACTTATCTCAGTAGACCTTTTTCTGGCTCAGATTAAATCGACCAAAGATTTATTCTGATACTTCTCTCAGTTAAAGATTTAAAGACATATGTTGGCTCAGATTAAATCGACCAAAGATTTATCCTGACACTTCTTTCATTTAAAGTTTTAAAAACATCTCCTGGCTCAAATTAAATCAACTAGAGATTTGTTTTGATATTTCCCTCAGTAGACCTTTTTTTTACTCAGATTAAATAGACCAAAGATTTATTCTAATACTTCTTCAGATACAGTCGATTGTAGACTCATTCTGATATTTCTATCAAGAATCACCTCTGGATGGCATCTAAAATCCCATCTCCGATGATTCTCCGTCACCTTTGAATGGCATCTTTAAGAACATTCTTTGCATTGTCAACAAACAGTCTTACTTCATGCACAAGCGAGTGCAAATTTCTGGGCACTTAAGTGTTCAATCATCTTCAACCTTCAAGTCACGAATGGCGAACAAGCCAATCTAACTCTCCAGGTTTAAGAAGATTGAACAGGGGAAGCTTTTGTACCCCAAAATTTTCCCTCTATATTCTCAAGACATTTCTCATAAAGGATCTCAAATGCTCAAGGATTCTCAAGGGTTTGATTAGACAAGCTCACTCCTAAGCACTAAGCCTCCAAATTAGGGTTTTAATTTTCTCAAAGACAATTATACTTTTGATGCCTAAAATGAATTTCATGGTTCATTATAGGTCTTCAAGATTTCTCATACCAAGTTTTAAGTCTTCCATCTTAAAATTGCTCAGTCAATTGCTCAGATGACTGAAAATCAGTTGCATTGGGTAAAAAGTCAAATGTGGCCAAATTATAGTCAAACTTCATGATTTTTGGCCAACATCAACATTTTTAAGTCATATCCATCAATTGATCAAATGTTGATCACAATTCCTCAAGAAAAGCACTCAAATCATCAAAGGGGAAAAACTGTCAAAATTAGGAATTTGACTAAGAAAGACTGATCATTGACTTTTAACCTAGTACATGACCTAATGGCTTGAAGCATAATCTCAAGGACTCAAACATAACATGTTGACATAATTTCATTGCTCAAATCATTTCTCAATATCATTTGATTGATAGTTGAAATTGGATCAACTGATGAAAAGTCAACTAATACACAAAAAGTCAAACTTTGACTTTTTGATCAACATTGAATTTCAAAGATCAAGATTCATCAAGACATTCAAAAATATCAAACTGTATCATCAAGAATCAAAAAATTCAATAAAAAAGTCAAGATTTCTAAGAGAAAATTTCTAAGTGTTTTTATACTTGATATATTTATTACTTCATGACAATTTTTCACCAAGATGCAAGATGATTCAAGGAAAACTTTAAACATGAAAGTTGTAGATCTTGATGAATTCTACAACTTTGTATTAGAGGGTTGATGTCTAAAAAATTCTTATATTTGAATATATAGGCTCTTGAAGTCATGACATTTTTCATAAAACACTTAGTGAAATTTTCAACTAGTTTAGGCAGATTTTGACCTAACTTCTTGACCAATTTTCACCTAGTTCCAAGATGATTTAGCCAAAGTGGTTAACATGAAGGTTGTAGAAAATGTTTCAAGCTTTACAAAATGTCCAATAACTTGAAGATATAATTTTTGATCTAGGAGAATCGAAAAGAAGAAGTTGAGCATCCATTCTTGAATTACAAGTCATTTTCACGATGAACACTTAATCAAATCTCAAACCTATGTTGCATAATCTTGCTTTGCAGGATTCTAACTTGTAAATCACTTCATAGTTAATTGTTTACACAATTTATTAAGGTATGATCCAAGTGATTAAGCCATTGTCCATATGATTTTTCCATTTATAGCATAAAGGCACCATTGCCATTCTTGAAAAGTTGCTTTAATCACAAAGTCAGCTTGTCTTGAGCCTCTAACTTGATCCCTTTGTACACACTCAACACAAATGCCAGAAGCAACATGTTTAAAGTGTCTAACCATTTTAGATAGCCTTGTATTATGCATTGGAACAATGTTTGTCAAGATTGCTTCAAAAACAAGTCAAAAAAACCATAACATGTGATCTTTGTTTTCTAATCACTTCAATCCCTCAAACCTTTCCCTATAAATAGAGGCATGTATTTGCAACTTAAGACACGAATTCACAAGCCCTGAACCTCTCCCAAACTCCCCCAAATTAGAACTTGCACCAAAACTCCATTTTTGTGGCATTTCTAACCTTAAACCTCCATCTCACAATCCACTCGTGTGTTTCCTCTCCAAATCAATCACAAAGCATATATACATCAAATATAACTCATCCTCGTTCTTGTTTCACCACTGTAACTCCATCTTCATCATTTTCCAAACTCAAAAACAGAGCTCTGCACATTGACTTCTCTAGCACGATTCAGCCACTTTCAGCATAAAGTAAGAGTTGCATTAGATTCTTTGGAGTCCAGTGAAGTTATTCATATCATCACCACACCTCCAAAAGTGATCAAACTCCATACACGATTTCCAGTTTTAAGGTAATTTTTCTCAACTTTGAACTTCTCATACAAGCATCATTAATGGTTACTTTATGAATAAAAATGTAGACATCATAGCTCTGAAGCTAACCATGTCCTTAGATTTCATTTATGTTGCCTAAGTGATGCGAATTTTGAGTTTGAACTTTCTTAAAAAATTAGGTTTAATTTGGTACCAGATAAAATTCATGCTCATCTTAGATTTTTAGCTTAAGTTATTTACATGGTTAAAATCGTGGTTAATTTTGGAGCAACTTTCATGTTTATATTTTTGCAAATGGTTGAGAAATAAGCAAAATCAGATTTCATGGTAATGGTGTTGTTGCTCTGCGTACGCAAGGTTGAAGATGAAGCCATTTCAAACATTTAGGACCAAGTTTATTTTAAGTTTATTGCATGTTGTATTATGACCGGATGAAACAGCCACCCCAGTGACAGGAGAAGCGCGCGTAAGGCATTGAACTATAGGGACCTGGGTTCGAGCCTCCGTGTTATCCTTTTGTTTGTTAACATTTTCTGATTTCAGGTTCAATGCACATAAGCCACACGCGTGTATCATGTACCCTCATCACATCACCATTTGATCATTGTGCAAGTGGACCCAATGAACCACATGTATAGCCCATGATACACCTCAAGAAGTCAGCAACACTGGATCAAAAACTTGGGCCCTTTTTTTTTTGTTTCTACTAATTCTTACCCCCTTTTTGCTCATACACATGCAGGTCCAGGTAACTTTATTTATTTATTTATTTTATGATTCCAAACAAATTCATTTTTAGGCCTAACCCTTTTACTACTTTTCACACCCATTTTCATTTTTCAACTCCCAACCCAACTATTTTCATTTCTTTTATATTTTATTTATTTTCATTTATACATTTATTTTACCTAAACCAAAAACCACCAAAAAAAAATTATTCATTAAATTAAAAATATTTTAATTTAAGTATTTTATTCTATTTTTATTAAATTTAATTCTATTATTTTCTTTTACATTGTAAAAACATTTTCTAAATTAATACTAATATTCAAACTACTTTCATAAATAAATTATTAGACTTAGGTTTTTTTTTTCCTTTTCATTTCAAATTAACTTAGATTTTAGGATTTTGTTAAATATTTAATTAACCCTTTTCTTTGTAAGTAAAATTAATTAGTCTAATTATTGATAATTACTAAAATCTCTAAACCTTTTCATCAAAAAACCTAAAAGCAATTTCTCCTTCATCTCTATATTTTGTGTATAATTATTGTTGTAATTCATATTTAATGATTTGTAATAGTAATTATGGCTTTATTACTTTCTTCCCCTATTCATAAAATTGTACCCCCCCCCCCCCCCAATTCCCAAAGTGTTGTAATAGCGTAGGATATTTAAATTCCGCAATTTATCGCTTTCTTTATTATTGCTAGTAATTAGGATTTGTATGGCAAGACCTTAAAATAAACCTTAGAAAACCCTAATTCAAGACAAATTAAATGAAAACAATACACTTTGCACACATGCACCTCCAGGGTAACCCACACTTGTTGCCTCGGATGAAAACAATCATGCTCCTCGAGCGTGGGATATTTTAGCAAAGACCCTTGATTAAAAGATCATAGTCCCTCGATGACCCTTCAATGTTGCCTTCGGTAAACAATATTAGTCCCTTACAATAATTGCTAAAATATATTACAAGTTTCCTTTTATGACTATACGATGACCCACTTCGGTCCCTTCACATCCAATGATAAGGCTCTCTATCAATCAATGGTAGATAAGCATTATCTAAAGGTGGAGGAAAAGAACAAAGACTTTTTCTGAGTAGGTAGATTGCTCGTAATTGCTTGCTCACAAACAAAACCATTTCTACACTTCACACTTTCAAAACATATTTCAAAGTAAACATTTTGTATACATTCTTAACGATACGAGAATCATTACAAAATGGCCTTACATTGGCATTTTCAAACATCTTTCCAAACACATCCTTTCAATAAATATTTTCAAAACCAACACTTTGTATACATTCTCAACGATACGAGAATCATTGCAAAGTTTTCCAAACTTAGGCGTTTTCAAACTTACAACAACACAAAGCACTCCAAAGTGAGCTAGCAATTAAGAGCCCGTAGATAACTACGGATGAAAAGGGTGCTAACACCTTCCCTTTTCATAACCTATCCACCGAACTCAAGAAAATTCTCAAAAGGTCTTTCTTATTCTTTTCACCTTTTCCTTTATTGGATAAAATAAAAGTCGTTGGCGACTCTTGCTATCTGCAATACTTGCAATCAAACGCAAAACAACCAAGTCAGTTCTCCCACTATATCACAGAACTGGAGACTCTGCTGGGGATGTAAACTAAAAGTGGGGTTACCTTAAGAGCTAGATCACATTTATTTGCTTTAATTGTTTGCTTTGTTTGCTTTATATTTGTGGGTTATGCTTGGGTTTGTTACTTGTAAAAATACTATACCCGGATTTGGGGCATATTAGGTAATTAGAAATAGATTGTGGGGACTATGCGGCATAATACCAACCTTTTTGAAGCGATGGCTACATTAGTGTGACACATTTGTTGGTACCGGTGTCCCTTGAGTCTAGTCAAGGAGAATATGAGTCTGTTGTGTGGTGTCGTGAAGCACTAACTGATCTTAGAACCTTAGTTGAACAACTTGAACATTAGAAAGTAGTGAGATAGCTGGATTTGGTGCAAGACTAAAGTTGGTTGATACTCGACACTACACTCATTAAGATCGGACTTTTGGGATATTTTGGCCACAGTTTGGATGCTTGATCTAAAACAATGCCCAATGAAAAAATATTAGTGATATTGAGATTCCTTAGAACCCGGTTGCTTTTTGTTAGGATAGGTTGAACCAACTAAACTTCAAGAGGGTACTTACCTATAAACCCCGTGCAAGCCTAAACCTAAGGCCTTGTGTGCTTTGTTTGTGTGTGATTATTTGTTCATAAACATCATGACATCATGCCATAGCATTTTCACTAACTATTTCAAGGACCTAGGGATTTATCTTTGTTCTGTTTTGTAGGTTATGGGTTCCACTTGCAGAAATACCATCCGAATCAACTTCGTAAGGGCACCACCTCAACTCAAAGATTTAGCGTCAAGGGTTCATGAAAATTCTTCGTTCACCAAAAGATATGGTCGACTTCTCAATCTAGTTACCTCAATCTTTGAAGAAGACATGATGAGGGTGTTATTTAAGTTCTTTGATCCTAAATATCATTGTTTCACCTTTCTCGACTATCAACTAGGGCCCACAATGGAAGAATTCTCTAAACTATTGGGGGTACCGGTCCTTGATCAAATACCATTCACCAGTTTAGAGGAAACTCCAAGGCCTGAAGTTATTGCCAAGGCCTTACAATTGAAGAGTTCTGATATTATAGCCAATTGGGAGACAAGAAGTGGGGTCAAAGGATTTTTGGCTAAATTCCTGATGGAGAAGTGTTGTACCCAAAAATTTTCCCTCTCATTTATCAAGACTTTTCTCACAAGACTTCTTTGACTCAAGACAAGATCAGGGTTTGCTCAGCTCAAGACATCTCATCTTGCACTGATAACCCAAAATTAGGGTTTGAGTTTGCACAAGGATTTTTGGACCACCAATGCTTCATTTGACTTTCATACATCATTTGGACCCCTAAGTTTGTTCAAGATAAGTTTCAAGCCTTGAACCACATTTTTGATCAGTCAATTGGATAATTGACCTAAAAATCAACTATATTGGGTAAAAAGTCAACCATGGCCAATTCACAGTCAAACTTCATAATTTTTTATCCACATCAACATCTTAGACTCATATGTACCATTTGATCCAGTTTGGATCACAACTCCTCAAGAAATTTGATCAAATCATCAAAAGGGCAAAATGGTTAAAATTAGGGTTTTGATTGAGAAAGGGCAATTTCTGATATTTAACCTAGCCAATGAACAATTGAGTTCAAGCATGATTTTAAGGATTCAATGGCATCATCTTGACTCAATTACATGGTTCAAAACACCTTAAGTTCATTGGATTGACAAATAAAATTTGCAGTCAACTGATCAAAAGTCAATTGTACACTAAAAAGTCAAACTTTGACTTTTTGGTCAAAATCAAGTGCCAAGGGTCATAATTCATCAAGATATGTTAAAATGTGAAACTTTTTCACCAAGAAAACCAAATTTGAAAATTAGGGTTTTGAATTTGAAAATTTTCATAACTTAGAATTTTTCTAAGTATAAAAATTTTCTTATTTTTTCTCAACTTTACACCACTTTTACACCATGATGCATTTTGATTCAAGGAAAATCCCCAACATGAAAGTTGTAGACCTCCATGAAATCTACAAATTTGCTTAATAAACGTTTCCATAAAGATGCTTGGATCTCAAGTTATAAATTTGTGAATACATGGTCATGAACTTCTTAACTTAGTGAAATTTTGCCCTAATTTAGCCAGGTTTTGGACCCAACTTCATGGCACGTTTTCACCTAGTTCCAAGAGGTATCTCAAAATTCATTTCAAATATGGATTATAGAGAACATTGCAATCTTTCCGAAATGTCCAAGAACTCTCCAAGATCATTTTTGAGTAGGGAGAATCGAAGAGAGAAAGTTGGCATTTTCTCACTTTTTGTTCAAGCCATTTTCATGAAGAACCAAGTTGCAAACCAATCCAATGCTGGCTATTTCCTGATTTACATGTCCTAAACTTGCTACACACTCCTTAATTAAATGCTTACACAGTTGATAAAGCCTCTATCCATGCTTTTGAACTTTTACACAACTTGTAATTCCATTTTGGGCAAAAAGGCTCCATTGCCATTTTCATAAATAAACACTTTTGCAAACTTGTCAACTTGGAGCTTTGAACCTGTCCCTTTGATGCATACAAACCACACAGGTCTCAAGCAACTTGTACAAACTTATACCAACCCTAAAGCAAGCTGGTACAAGCATGTGGGTTTGGTCTTGTCACTTTGCTTCAAGTACAAGAAAAGTTGCAAAAAGGCTAGGGATTGTACAACTGATAGAGAACTGACTTTAGATCATTTCTATACTAATATGAAAAGGATATGCAACACATAAGATGTTTGGCAATGACCTGAAACTCTCTCAAGTAGTAAAACACCAAAAAACTACCCAAACATACAGTTTTTGCATATACACATCCAACATCCATTTGGCTCGTGCGTTTTGTGTTTAGACCATTCAAACATCTTACATACTTGATATCAAACCTATCCAAACCATCACCCTTGTTCTGTATCCTCTTTTCCACCATCTGTCATTGTTGACTTTGAAGCTTGCAGTTGGACTTGGTCAGGGAGTTCTAGCCACTTTCAGAGCAAGGTAAGGGTTGGAACAGATTCAGGGAAGCTCAAGGAAGCTCAAGCAATCATCGGGCCTCCCATAAAGTCCCTACATTTCCATACATGATTCCAGCTGAAGGAGGTAATTTTTCAAACTCTATCTCCTAGTACAGGCAACCTCAGGCCACGATCTGTGAATAAAAATGTAGTTCTCATCATAACGAAGCTATATATATCATTACTTTGCATTGATTTACTTGTGCTAAGAGAATTTGGAAGTTGAAATTTCTGGAAATATTAGGTCAAGATTTAGGGCTGTTTAAATTCTCTTTAATCTTTGATAGTTAGATTACATAGCTTACATGGTTGGAATCGTGAGTTCAAGCTCTACATTTTTCATGTTATAAGTTTTTATTTTCATGGAAGTATGAGGAAGTTACAGGTGGTCTGGCCAAGACTTGAGGAAGAAGATGAAACAGGGCAAGGAAGCGTTTTAGAATATATTATTTTTGTTTCATTAAAGACAATGGATGTATAGCCACCCCAGTGGTAAAGCAGCGCGCTGGTGAGACCCATATCCTGGGTTCGAACCTACGCGCTACTTTTGGCATTTTGGCATTTTTTCCTTTTCAGTTTTGACACTTTTTTGTAGGATTGGGCTTTTTGCTATGGGCCAACATTTTTGCTCAACATCACCATTGACTTGCTATCTCACCCCCTGCCAATTTATTTTATTTTTTATTTTTTATTTGTTTTATTTTCATATTTTATATTTTTATTATTTTCTTTAAATGATATAAAATCTTAAAAAATATAATTTAGTCATATTGCACTTTATTTTATTTTTATTTTATTTATCACATAAAAATATAGTTTATTTTAATAGGATATAATTTATTTTCTTAATAAATTTGTAAATATAATTAAATATACTTAGTTTATTTATTTTTGCATTTTTTCCTTACAAATATTTATTTTTGCATATATTTAATTTTAATATTTATATTCAATATTATTTATTATTTTTATATACAAAAATACATAAAATAATACATATAGAAACATTATTTTCTTTTAAACAAAAATTAGGGTTTAACCCCTTTCAAAAATTAAATATTTTTCCTTATATTTTTTTTTGTTTAAATTAAATATTCTTTTACACAAAAATAAGACATCAAAAATCTCTTTTCTTTACATACATATAGCATTACATTTTAAATATTGTATTATATTTATTTTAATTCGCGCAAGTTCGATTTGTTTGTAATAATGTATTTAGCTTTATATTTGTGCAAATCCCCATTCAAACTTGTATTTCCCCCTCCCATAAAATTGTTGTAATAGCTTAGTATATTTAAATTACACAATTTATTGCTTTCATATGCCATGATTAGTAATTAGGGTTTGTATGACAAGAACGAAACAAAACAAATAGAAAACCCTAAATGCAAGATCAAAAGCATGAAAAATGATACACTTTGAACACAAGCACCCTTAGGGTTTCTCCCACTTGGTTGCCTAAAATAAAATGGCCATGTTACGCATGCGAAGTATCTTGGCAAAACAAAACAAATATAAGATCATAGTCCCTCCATGACGCTATTCAAAAGTTGCCTTACAAAATGATCTTGGTCCCTCAAAAATGCTAAGATACTTTGCAACATTGCTATCATGGTTATACGATGACCCAAGCCCGTCCCTTTTACATCCAAAGATTGAGTTGCTTACCAACTCAATGGTAAGACAACAATATCAAAGGAATAGAAAATACATAAGAAAGACATTTGAGTAGGTAGATAGCTCCTAGTTACTTGCTCCATTTCAAACAAAATCCTTGATATTTTCAAAACAAACACACACATTTCAAAAACACTTTACAAACATTGAAAACATTTTCAAAAGACAAACATCTTTGTATACATTCTTACGAACGAGAATCATTACAAAGATTGCCTAAACGAATGGCCTCTTTTACAAAATACTTTCAAAACCACATCAAACACCACTTCAAACAAACCAAAGCAAGTGATCTAAGTAAGTAACTAAGAGCCCATGGAAAACCATGGATGAAAAGGGTGCTAGCACCTTCCCTTTTCATAATCTACCCCTCGAACTCAAGAAAACATCTCAAAAGTATTTCCTGTGCTTTTTCACCTTTCCTTTTGGATAAAAGAAAAGTCGGTGGCGACTCTTGCTAACCGCAACATTTACGACAAAACGCAAAACCTCAAGTCAAATCTCACACCGCATCACAGAACTGGCGACTCTGTTGGGGATTATTATAAAAGAGGGGTTACCTTAGGGTTTAGATCATATTTACTTGCTTACATTGTTTGACTTGTATGCTTTATATTTTGGTTCTTTGTTTGGGTTTGAATCCTCCACCCGGTTTTAGGAAACTTTATAGGTAAATAGCAATACATTATGGAAACTGTGCGGGGTATACCGACATGATCTAAGCAATGGCTATGTTAGTGTGACATATTTGTGGGTACCGATAGCCTTTGAGTCAATCAAAGAGAATACGGGGCCGCTGAGTGATGTCATGAAGCACTAATGAACTTCTAGAACCCTTTACTAGACCAACTTGGCCTTTTAGGATGTAGTGAGATGACCGGCTTTGGTGCAGTCCGAAGTTGGTAGATACTCGATACTACACTCATTGAGGGTTGGTTTCTTGGGATATTTCGGTCGCCATTAAAGAGGCTTGAGCTGAAACAATGACCAAGGAAACAATCCAGTGATATTGAGCTCCTTAGAACCCAGTTACTATTTTTAGGACAGGTTGAGCCAACTAAACTTCAAGAGGGTATTTACCTATAAAACCCCATGCAAGCCTAAACTAAGAACTTGTTTGATTTGTTTGTATATGCATGCTTGTACATAACATCATGGAAATCATGAACATCATATGCATCCATTAACCATTTCAAGGATTTTGGAGATTCATCTTTGTTCTTGTTTTGTAGGATATGGATTCACTTCGCAGAAAACTATCCAAATCAACCTTGTAAGAATTCCTCCATAACTCAAGGAGCTAGCTTCAAGGATCCATGATAACTCTCCATTCACCGAGAGACATGGTCGTCTATTCAACTTGGTCACCTCCAACACAGATGATGATATGTTGAAAGTTCTCTTCCAGTTCTTTGACCCTTTGCATCATTGCTTCACATTTCCTGACTATCAACTTGTGCCCACTTTGGAAGAATTCTCTCAACTTTTGAGGATTCCTATTCTCAATCAACTACCTTTCAACGGTACGGAAAGAGATCCAAAGCCAGAAGATATTTCTCAAGCCCTGCACTTGCACTCATCTGATGTCACAACTCATTGTGAAACTAGAAGTGGTGTCAAAGGCTTCTTGGAAAAGTTTCTGTTTGAGAAGGCCCAAAGTTGTTGGAATTCCCTAGACTTGCAAGCTTTTGAGGAGATTTTGGCTCTTCTTATCTATGGGATGGTATTGTTCCCCAATCCTGACCAACTCATAGATATGAGCGCCATCAAAATCTTCATATCACGCAACTCGGTGCCTACATTGCTTGGGGATATCCTACACTCTTTTCACACTCGTACAATAAGGAAAAGAGGTGTTCTTATGTGTTGCACTCCTCTTCTGGCAAGATGGTTTATTTCTCATCTTCCCTAATTGGTCTTAAAAAATGAGCAAGGTTTGATGTGGTCACAAAGGTTAATGACGCTCAAACATTCAGATATTCATTGGTGCTCTCGATCCAAAGAGAATGTTATCATTGTTGACCGTTGTGGGGAATTCCCTAATGTCCCTCTACTTGGAATTAGGGGAAGCATCACCTACAATTTATGCTTAGCTCTAAGACAGTTTGGTTATGCCTGAAGGGATGGCCTACATGATATGGTGATTCAAGGTTTGGTTTTCGACTATGACAACGACGATCAAGGACTTCGCCAGAGATTCATCCGAGATTGGAGGATGCTGAACAAGGTGGATAGCAAGACTTTGGGACACAAGAATTTCATCCCTCTTGAGCCTTACATCAAGTGGGTACGAAACTGCACTCAAAGTCTTATGATGCCTTATCCTTCCATTCTCCCAGTGATTATTGAGCCTGTTAAGGAGGGAGAAGTTCCATACACTATCCTACATCCTGACATGCCTACATCACTCGAATACCTACAAAGGGATTGGATACAACTCAAGGGAGAGTGCGATACTTTCGAAGCCCAATTCTATGCAAGCGAGAAGAAGGTTTTAGAACTCACTCGGCTACTTCATGAAGAGCGGACTCTAAATACCTACATTGCACCAAAGAGGATGTGCAATGTCTTTTTATCTTAGAATTTTGTATTATTTTGCCCAAGGGGCATTGGTGTACTCAAATTCTATCTTATTAATATAACGTGTGTTTCTTTTTTGTTTGAAACAAATTTGAATTTTTAAATCCTTAAAAGCATTGCATGAATACATATCATTCATCATAAACATAAATAGGTCTTTGCAACAAGTTTCCTCATCTCTCTACTGTTTATTTCAGTAAGATGGATCTCGAACAGACAGTCAAAGATCTTCAAGCTCAAAACACACAATTTCAACAGTTACTCATGACCCTAGCCAAGGGGCAAGAGGAGTTGAAGACTCTGCTGGAAAAAGAGAAAAAGAAGAAAGAGAAGAAACCAGCTGGTGTGGTAATCATGGGCAGAAGGTTTCAGGAACAAGACATAAGGACCTTAGAATTTCCAACAACATTTCATGAAGGGGAAAGAAAAGGAAAATAAACGACAGTTCCGTCAGACTCTGAAGAAGAGGAGGAAGAGGAGGACTACTCTGAGCAACAATAACCTCCGGCTGATAAAAAGTACAAACACCTTGAAGAGCGTTTAAGCGCTATGGAAATCCAGAGAGTACCGGGTCTATATTTTGAAGAGTTGGGGCTGGTGTCAGGAATTGTGATCCCACCAAATTTTAAGGTGCCATTATTTGCAAAATATGATGGAGTGTTGTGTCCTAAAATGCACCTCTGATCATATGTCAGAAAGATTCAGCCGCACTCTGCCGACAAAGACTTGTGGGTCCATTTCTTCCAAGACAGTTTATCAAGAATGCAACTTGATTGGTTCTACCAGTTGGAGAGGGCCGACATCCACAATTGGGAAGACCTGGCCGCATCTTTCTATAAACAATACCAGTACAACACCGATTTGGCGCCTACTCGTACTCAACTTTAGAGTATGGTTATGGTTTCCAATGAGGGCTTTAAAGATTACGCGCAAAAGTGGAGATATCTAGCCGGAAGAGTGCAACCCCCTCTGTCCGAAAGGGAGTTGGTGGACATGTTCTTGGGGACTCTATCAGGCCCTTTCTTCAATCATCTGATTGGGAGTTCCTCTACGGGATTTACTGAATTGATTTTAACCGGCGAAAGGGTGGAAGCTGGTATAAGAAGTGGGAAGATTCAGAAAGATTCGTCTGCCTCTACAGGTGTGAAAAAACCCTTCACTGGGAGAAAGGAAGTATCTGCTGTTTATTCACAAAGGAATCAAGGAAGAATTGAACACCGACCAGTGGTGGGGGCCGTTATGATCCCAAAGCCCGCATCTGACCAGCCTAGAAATAGTCAGCCAAGGGTGGAAAAGCCAGTCCGAAAATTCACCAGGATTAACATGACTCTAGCCCAGGTTCTACCACATCTTCTGAAGTTGAATCTAGCAACTTTAAAAGAGGCCCCAAAGAATCCCAATATTGCGTCCCCTCATTATCATTCAAATGCCAGATGCGCATACCATTCTGAAAGTCTAGGGCACGACACTAACAACTGTTGGGCTTTGAAGAATAAAATCCAAGACCTTATTGATGCAAAGGAAGTTGAGTTTTATGCACCTGAGAAACTGAATGTCATTTCCGCTCCGATGCCTAAGCATGGTCACAATGCCAATACTGTCGGGGAAGATTTATTTGTTGCCACAGTGGATGAACTGTTGACTCCACTCCCGATCATTAAGTTGAATTTGTTGAAAGCTGGTATATTCCCAGGTTGTGATAAAGACTTCCATGTTTGCCTATCCTCATCATCTGATTGCCCTCTGTTGAAGACAAGTATCCAACGCCTGATTGATAACCAATAAATTATGTTTAAGAATGCTCCCGTGTTACCTATTCTTGTTAAAGAAGTTTCAATCATAACCATCTCCGCCAATCCTTCCAGGGCCCCTAAAAGACCCGTTAGGATTACACCTGCTCCAAAAACTACTCCACTTAAGATCACAATGCCCGGGCCGGTCCCATACAAATCAGATAAAATAGTACCATGGATTATGGTGGAGAAATCTACTACCATGGTATAAAACAAGATGAACTGACTTTCGAAGAAGAGAGCTCCAAAGAAGAAAATTTCGACATTAGCAATATTGTCGGAACTAGCAAGATTACTCGTAGTGGTAGAATCTTCTCTCCAGAGATTGCCCCTCCAAAGGCAGTTTTTGGACCCATGGCCATTCCGAAGATTAACTCTGCACCAGTGATTATACCTGCAAGCGTACTTACCGACAAAGACAACACAATCCCTATCCCTTCCAATACTTCCATTGCTGAGAATAAAGGAAAAAGCATTCAAGAAGAGCCTGTCTGGACGAAGGCTCAATCACTAGCTATCCCCGAAACATCCAAGAAGGAAATGGAAGAAATCCTGAGGATAATAAAGAAGAGTGATTATGATGTGGTTGAACAGTTGGGGCAAACCCGTTCCAAGATATCCATGCTAGCATTGATGTTATGCTCTGAGGCACATGCGAAATCTCTGGTAAAATTTCTAAAGACAACTCATGTGCCGCAAGAGACGTCTGCTAACCAATTCCAAGAATGTGTGGCCAGTTTGACAGCTGATAACAGCCTAGGTTTCTCTGATGTTGATTTGACACCCAAAGGGAGAAAGCACAACGAGGCATTACATGTCCCTGTGGAGTGTAGAGGAACAACCCTATCCCATGTCTTGGTTGGCACTGGTTTATCTTTGAACGTCTTACCAAAGAAAGCTCTTGACAAATTGGATTGCAAAGGGCTAACGTTGAAACCCAGTAACATAATTGTGAGAGCATTTGATGGCTCGAAGAGGATGGTCCATTGGGAGGTGGACATCCCGATAAAGGTGGGAACACAGACTTTCAGCTCAACCTTCTATGTGATGGACATCCGTCCCTCTTACTCTTGTCTGTTAGGACGGCCTTGGATCCACAATGTCGGTGATGTCACCTCCATATTGCACCAGATGCTGAAGTACCTGGTCCAAGGAAAGATCATAACTGTCCATGGGGAGGAGGAGTATATGATTAGTCATCTGAATTCTTTCCGATATATGGAGTTGGACGGCGAGTTCATTGAAACTCCGTTTCAACATTTCGAGGAGGTCTCTCAAGAAGTAGCGGCAACCAAGGCAGTATCCTGGATTCCCAAGATCACAAGACCTCCACTTTGGATGTCATCTCTAAAGGATGAAAAGGCAGTAATAGAGGAGGGTGGATGCACCATCTAGGGGCAGCTTCCAGACATTTCGTATAAATCAGACAAGTTTGGCTTGGGGTTTACTTCAACTGCTCAGAAGGTTGTGCGCCATGCCCGTGCCGGAGGACTACCACTGAAGATTAGCAACCAAGGGGTCAATGCAGTAGAAGACAATGAAGAGAATGGTAGCTTGGAAGATTGGATATTTCCTATTGTCAACGGAGGACTTCGCAACTGGGAAGCCAGAGACTTTGTCCCAATAACTTTCATCTCTCAGTAGTTTATCTTTTACATTTTTGTTGGACTTGTAATATTTACGAACAATTCACACTTTAAAAACCTTGTGTCTTGCCCGAGGAACAATGGTCCATTTGTAAGGGTTTTTATTTCATCTTCATATGACATTCAATGAATCATGGACGCTTTTTCAACATACAAACTTTTTGTGCTCATTGTCTTTCTTTTACATTTTATTGCTTAAAGATGGCTATACCCTTACACACACCCACACTCACAAATGCAGGTACCCCTCCATTCCATATCCCATGGGTAATGATACTTCTATAGCCTTCAGTGACTCTGAAGATCCAATCTATCAAGCCGAATACGAAGGTGAAGAAGATTGTGAAGTGCTAGGGGAATTGGCCAGACTATTACAACAAGAGGAAAGAGTTATTCAACCTCATAAGGAACTGTTGGATACGATCAACTTGGGTACCGAGGAAGATAAAAAGGAAATCAAAGTGGGTGCCAACCTAGAGCCGAGTGTCAAGGAACGTCTAATTCATCTATTGCATGATTATGTTGAGATCTTTGCCTGGTCATACGAAGACATGTCGGGACTCGATACAAACATCGTGGTACATCGTCTACCCACAAGAGAAGACTGTCAACCAGTGAAATAAAAAGTCCACCGCATGAGACCTGACATGTTAAAGAAGATCAAAGCGGAAGTCATGAAACAGCTCAGTGCTAGATTTATGGCTGTTACTTCCTATCCTCAATGGGTTTCCAACATTGTTCACGTGCCTAAAAAGGACGGCAAAGTAAGAATGTGCGTGGATTATAGAGATTTAAACAGGGCCAGCCCTAAAGATGATTTTCCACTTCCACACATCGACATCCTGGTTGATAATACGGCCCAGCACAAAGTATTTTCTTTCATGGATGGATTCTCAGGCTATAACCAGATCAAAATGGCACCTGAGGACATGGAGAAAACTACATTTGTCACACAGTGGGGCATGTTCTGCTACAAAGTGATGCCATTCGGACTGAAGAATGTCGGGGCAACCTATCAACGCGCCATGGTAGCTTTGTTTCATGATATGATACATCATGAGATAGAGGTCTACGTAGATGACATGATAGCCCGATCACAAACCAAAGAGGAGCACCTTGATCACTTGCAAAAGCTGTTTGTGAGATTGAAAGAGTACAAACTAAGGTTGAATCCAAACAAGTGCACATTCAGAGTCCGGTCCGGTAAACTCTTAGGTTTCTTTGTCAGCAACAAAGGCATCGAGGTTGATCCTGCCAAGGTCAAAGCGATACAAGAAATGTATGCTCCTCGTACTAAGAAGGAAGTAAGAGGATTCTTGGGACGCCTGAACTACATCGCCAAATTCATTTCTCACCTAACATCTACTTGTGAACCAATCTTCAAACTGTTGAAGAAAGATCAAGTAGTTATATGGAATGATGAATGTCAGATTGCTTTCGACAAAATCAAAGAGTATTTATATGAGCCTTCTGTCTTGATGCCACCAGTCGAGGGAAGACCACTGATCATGTATCTGACCGTTTTAGAGAACTCAATGGGGTGTGTATTGGGGCAGCATGACGAGTCTGGCCGAAAAGAGCACGCTATTTACTACCTGAGCAAAAAGTTTACTGACTGTGAAACCAAATATTCACTGCTCGAGAAAACTTGTTGCACTCTGGTATGGGTTGCTTGCCGTCTAAGACAGTATATGTTGACTCATACCACTTTGCTGATATCTAAGATGGATCCGATAAAGTAGATCTTTGAGAAGCCGACTTTGTCTAGGAGGATAGCTAGATGGCATATGATCCTAACAGAATATGACATACAGTACACTACCCAAAAATCTATAAAGGGCAGCGTGCTAGCTGATCATCTTGCCCATCAAGCTGTAGAAGATTATCAGTCCATGAAGTTTGAATTCTCGGATGAAGACATCATGACATTAGACAATTATGAAGAAACCAGACCATATGATGGACCTGGACAAGGATCCCGATGGACCTTATTCTTTGATGGGGCATCCAATGGACTTGGTAATGGTATCGGTGTTATACTCATATCTCCGGAAGGGTGTCATACTCCTTTTACTGCCAGACTTTGCTTCAACTGTACGAATAATATGGCCGAATACGAAGCATACATCTTTGGTCTCAAGGCTGCCATAGACTTGGGAATCAAATCTTTAGATGTGTTTGGAGATTCAACTTTGGTCATCAGTCAGATCAAAGGAGAGTGGGACACTAAGCACCCAAACCTTATCCCTTACAAAGAACATGTTTTGACATTATTACCACATTTCGAGCAGATTACCTTCGAGCATTTCCCGCGAGAAGAAAATCAGCTAGCAGATGCTCTAGCCACAATATCATCTATGTTTAAACTTAATTAGGATAACGAGGCTCCCAAGATCACCATTGAACGAATGGACGAACCAGCACACTATCACGAGATTAATACTGAAGAAGTAGTGGACCAGCCTTGGTTTCATGAAGTCAAAAGGTATCTTGAGGCTCAAGAATATCCGGAAGGAGCTTCAATCAATGATAAAAAGTTCTTAAGGAGATTCTCTGCTAAGTTCTTCCTAAGTAATGGCATCCTGTACAAACGTAATCATGATTCAATTCTGCTCCGTTGTATGGATAAGATTGAAGCTGAAAAGATTATGGCTGAATTACATGAAGGTACCTTGGCACTCACTCTAGTGGGCATACGATGGCGAAGAAAATTCTACGGGCAGGCTATTATTGGTCTACCATGGAAGCAGACTGCTATCAACACTCTCGGGCCTGTCATAAGTGTCAAATCTATGCAGACAAGGTACACGTGCCTTTGGTTCCCCTAAATGTCTTAACAGCTCCTTGGCCCTTTGCTATATAGGGAATCGATATGATTGGGGAGATCAAGCCTACAGCCTCCAATGGACACCACTTCATTCTAGTGGCCATTGACTATTTCACAAAATGGGTCGAAGCAGCTTCCTTTGCATCTGTTACTAAGAATGCTGTTGCCCGCTTCATCAAACAGAATATTATTTGCCGGTACGGTATCTCAGAAAGGATTATCACTGATAGCGGTATGAACCTTAACAATACTATGATCACCGCCTTGTGCGAGCAGTTCAAGATTCAACATCACAATTCATCCCCCTATCGGCCAAAGATGAATGGTGCAGTCGAAGCTGCTAATAAAAACATTAAAAAGATCATACAGAAGATGACAGTCACCTACAAGGACTGGTATGAAATGCTACTGTTTGCTCTCCACGGGTACCGTACCACGATTCGCACATCAACTGGGGCAACACCCTATTCTTTGGTTTATGGCATGGAGGTTGTCTTGCCTATCGAGGTTCAAATCCCCTCTTTGAGAATTATGAAGGATGCAGGTTTGAGTGAGGATGATTGGATCCAGACTCGGCTTGATCAAATGAAATTAATTGATGAAAAGAGACTTACTGTTGTTTGCCATGGTCAGATGTATCAAAAACGGATGATCAAGGCTTTCAACAAGAAAGTCAGACGCCAAGTATATCAAGTTGGAGATCTGGTGATCAAGCGCATCATCTTGCCACAAAGTGATCCCAGGGGTAAATGGACTCCTACCTATGAAGGAACATTTGTAATCAAGAACATCTTCTCCGGTGGGGCAATGATCTTAACCACCATGGACAGCAACGATTTGCCACACCCTGCAAACGCAGACATAGTCAAAAGATACTACGCATAGGAGACCCGCTAGGTTGACACACCTAGGCAAAATAGGGGCATCCCGACGAACCAAAAGGTTCGGGAAAAAATTAGGGATAAAATAAAAAAAATTGTACACCCGGAAAGTTGAAAACCCGAAAGGGCGACTTGGGCAAAAAAGGGTTTCCCGGTGGATTGAAAACTCGAAAGGGCGGTCCAGGAAAAAGTTAGGGAATTAAAGCGTATGACTATGTCTCGTCGGATCACTTTGAGGATAATCTCTTCACTGATAAACTCAAAGTTTCTGATCAATCCAATCATCTTCGGACGAAGCAACAAATAGACAAGATATTCGAAGATACGGAGGCTATAGCATAATAGGAACCCCATGGGATTATCACACATAGCTATCTTTCTTTGTATACATTTTTCTTATTTTCACGACACCATCCTCTTACTAGGATGTTTGTCTCCTTTGTACAAAAATACTTATTCAAAGTGAATACAAAGATATCTCTTTAAAGTACAGAAAACTATTTGTCCTTTTCTTTTACACTTGTGTTTTATTTGCAAAAAAAAAACGTCCAATGATTCATTAATGAACATATGAATTTGAACATAATTACTATTTACAAATAAACAAAATGGAAAAGAACAATTACTGACAGGTTGAAAGAATAGGAAAGCGTCTTTAGGCTATTTCATGAGCAATCCCTACAGTACGTCATTAAGATCCCCAGCAGAGATGAAACTTAAAGTTATTAATCCAGTGGAAACCATCCAGTTTCTCCAAGTTCCCCAGCAAGTTGTCTTGAAGCTTGAAAATCAACCGGATAACGGCTAACTTCTGTTTCTCCCTAACCTAGGATAATTCCCCAGTAGAGTGGCAGGTGACCGGAACTCCTGAACTTTTTCCCAAACAAGAATAAGCTTTTTCCCAATAGAGTTTTCTTTGCTCCCCAACGGAACAAAGACTCCCATTATTAATTCCCAGTAGAAGTCATCAAAATTCTCTGGATTCCCCAAGAAAATTACTCAATAAGTACATGGCATTATTCTCCCGACAATTTTTTTTGTTAATTACTCCAACTTCAAGACATGAAGAATCCACATATCCTTAGCAGCAATCAAGGATTTATTTTCCTCAACAATACAGCAAATCAGCTTACATGCGTATACATTACATCCATATATCATAAACATTGATAAAACACATATATTGCATCATACATTTCATGCAACATAATTTTGTGTTCCAGCTAACATTTTACCCTTTCAGGATAAGATTAACAGCTACTGTTAAACAATGTGCAATCATGATACAGTTCAGATACGCTCTAGACACGGTTGCCATTCTGTTACTCATTCAGATTTCAACTATCAGATACAGTTCATATACGCTCCAGACACGGACGCCATCCTGATACTTATTTAGATTTCAAGTTCAGACAGAGTCCAGATACGCTCCAAACATGGAAGCCATTCTGTTACTTATTCAAACTCAACTTTCATGATACAGTCCAGATACGCTCCAGATACGGTTGCCATTCTGTTACTTATTCAGACTTCAACATTCAGATACGCTCCAAACACGGATGCCACTCAGATACTTATTCAGATTTCAAGTTCAGATACGCTCCATACACGGATGTCATTCTGATACTTATTTAGATTCAGTCTCCAGATACAGCTCAGATACGTTCCAGATACAGACACCATTATGATACTCATTCTTTTGACTTACAACTTACAATTCAGCAAACATTCTTGGATGGAATCTACAAGCCCATCTCCAACAAGATTCTATCACTTCTCCAAATGGCATCTTTAAGCCCATTCCCTCAACTACACTTTTTCGAGTGCAAATTTACGGGCACTCTAGTGTCCAATCATCTTTTACCTTCGAGTCACGAACGACAAAACTCGCCAATCTAACTCTTCAGGTTCAAGAAGATTGAACATGGGCAGCTGTTGTACCCCAAAATTTTCCCTCTCATTTATCAAGACTTTTCTCACAAGACTTCTTTGACTCAAGACAAGATCAGGGTTTGCTTAGCTCAAGACATCTCATCTTGCATTGATAACCCAAAATTAGGGTTTGAGTTTGCACAAGGATTTTTGGACCACCAATTCTTCATTTTACTTTCATACATCATTTTGGACCCCTAAGTTTGTTCATGATAAGTTTCAAGCCTTGAACCACATTTTTGATCAGTCAATTGGACAGTTGACCTAAAAATCAATTGTATTGGGGGAAAAGTCAACCATGGCCAATTCACAGTCAAACTTCATAATTTTTGATCCACATAAACATTTTAGACTCATATGTACCATTAGATCAAGTTTGGATCACAACTCCTCAAAAAATTTGATCAAATCATCAAAAGGGCAAAATGGTCAAAATTAGGGTTTTGACTGAGAAAGGGAAGTTTCTGATTTTTAACCTAGCCAATGACAAATTAAGTTCAAGCATGATTTCGAGGATTCAATGGCATCATCTTGACTCAATTACATGGTTCAAAACACCTCAAGTTCATTGGATTGACAGATAAAATTTGCAGTCAACTGATCAAAAGTCAACTATACATTGAAAAGTCAAACTTTGACTTTTTGGTCAAAATCAAGTGCCAAGGGTCATAATTCATCAAGATATGTCAAAATGTGAAACTTGTTCACCAAAAAAACCAAATTTGAAAATTAGGGTTTTGAATTTGAAAATTTTCATAACTTAGAATTTTTCTAAGTATAGAAATTTTCTTATTTTTTCTCAACTTTACACCACTTTTACACCATGATGCATTTTGATTCAAGGAAAATCCCAAACATGAAAGTTGTATACATCCATCAAATCTATAACTTTGCTTCACAAAATATTTCCCAAAAGATGCTTGTATCTCAAGTTATAAATTTGTGAATACATGGTCATGAACTTCTTAACTTAGTGAAATGTTGCCCTAATTTAGGCAGGTTTTGGACCCAACTTCATGGCACGTTTTCACCTATTTCCAAGAGGTATCTCAAAATTCATTTCAAATATGGATTATAGAGAACATTGCAATCTTTCCAAAATGTCCAAGAACTCTCCAAGATCATTTTTGAGTAGGGAGAATCGAAGAGAGGAAGTTGGCATTTTCTCACTTTTTGTTCAAGCCATTTTCATGAAGAACCAAGTTGCAAACCAATCCTATGTTGGATATTTCATGCTTTACAGGTCCTAAACTTGCTACACACTCCTTAATTAAATGCTTACACAGTTGACAAAGCCTCTATCCATTCTTTTGAACTTTTACACAACTTGTAATTCCATTTTGGGCAAAAAGGCTCCATTGCCATTTTCATAAAGAAACACTTTTGCAAACTTGTCAACTTGGAGCTTTGAACTTGTCCTCTTGATGCATACAAACCACACAGGTCTCAAGCAACTTGTACAAACTTATACTAACCCTAAAGCAAGCTAGTACAAGCATGTGGGTTTGGTCTTGTCACTTTGCTTCAAGTACAAGAAAAGTTGCAAAAAGGTTAGGGCTTTGACAACTGATAGAGAATTGACTTTAGATCATTTCTATACTAATATGCAAATGATATGCAACACATAACACGCTTGGCAAGGACCTGAAACTCTCTCCATCAGTAAAACACCAAAAAACTACCCAAACATACAGTTTCTGCATATACACATCCAACATCCATTTGGCTTGTGCGTTTTGTGTTTAGACCATTCAAACATCTTACATACTTGATATCAAACCTATCCAAACCATCATCCCTGTTCTGTATCCTCTTTTTCACCATCTTCAATTGTTGACTTTGAAGCTTGCAGTTGGACTTGGTCAGGGAGTTCTAGCCACTTTCAGAGCAAGGTAAGGGTTGGAACAAATTCAGGGAAGCTTAAGGAAGCTCAAGCAATCATCGGGCCTCCCTTAAAGTCCCTACATTTCCATACACGATTCCAGCTGAAGGAGGTAATTTTTCAAACTCTATATCCTTGTACAAGCAACCTCAGGCCACGATCTGTGAATAAAAAATGTAGTTCTCATCATAACGAAGCTATACATATCATTACTTTGCATTGATTTTACTTGTGCTAAGAGAATTTGGAAGTTGAAATTTCTGGAAATATTAGGTCAAGATTTAGGGCTGTTTAAATTCTCTTTAATCTTTGATAGTTAGATTACATAGCTTACATGGTTGGAATCGTGAGTTCAAGCTCTACATTTTTCATGTTATAAGTTTTAATTTTCATGGAAGTATGAGGAAGTTACAGGTGGTCCGACCAAGACTTGAGGAAGAAGATGAAACAGGGCAAGGAAGCGTTTTAGAATATGTTATTTTTGTTTCATTAAAGACAATGGATGTATAGCCACCCCAGTGGTAAAGCAGCGCACTGGTGAGACCCATGTCCTGGGTTCGAACCTGCGTGCTACTTTTGGCATTTTGGCATTTTTTCCTTTTCAGTTTTGACACTTTTTGTAGGATTGGGCTTTTTGCTATGGGCCAACATTTTTGCTCAACATCACCATTGACTTGCTATCTCACCCCCTGCCAATTTATTTCATATTTTATTTTTTATTTGTTTTATTTTCATATTTTATATTTTTATTATTTTCTTTAAATGATATAAAATCTTAAAAAATATAATTTAGTCATATTGCACTTTATTTTATTTTTATTTTATTTCTCATATAAAAATATAGTTTATTTTAATAGGATATAATTTATTTTCTTAATAAATTTGTAAATATAATTAAATATACTTAGTTTATTTATTTTTGCATTTTTTCCTTACAAATATTTATTTTTGCATATATTTAATTTTAATATTTATATTCAATATTATTTATTATTTTTATATATAAAAATACATAAAATAATACATATAGAAATATTATTTTCTTTTAAACAAAAATTAGGGTTTAACCCCTTTCAAAAATTAAATATTTTTCCTTATATTTTTTTTTTAGGTTTAAATTAAATATTCTTTTACACAAAAATAAGACATCAAAAATCTCTTTTCTTTACATACATATTGCATTACATTTTAAATATTGTATTATATTTATTTTAATTCGCGCAAGTTCGATTTGGTTGTAATAATGTATTTAGCTTTATATTTGTGCAAATCCCCATTCAAACTTGTATTTCCCCCTCCCATAAAATTGTTGTAATAGCTTAGTATATTTAAATTACGCAATTTATTACTTTCATATGCCATGATTAGTAATTAGGGTTTGTATGACAAGAACGAAACAAAACAAATAGAAAACCCTAAATGCAAGATCAAAAGCATGAAAAATGATACACTTTGCATACAAGCACCCTTAGGGTTTCTCCCACTTGGTTGCCTAAAATAAAATGGCCATGTTACGCATGCGAAGTATCTTGGTAAAACAAAATAAATATAAGATCATATTCCCTACATGACGCTATTCAAAAGTTGCCTTACAAAATGATCTTGGTCCCTCAAAAATGCTAAGATACTTTGCAACATTGCTATCATGGTTATACGATGAACCAAGCCCGTTCCTTTTACATCCAAAGATAGGGTTTCTTACCAACTCAATGGTAAGACAACAATATCAAAGGAATAGAAAATACATAAGAAAGACATTTGAGTAGGTAGATAGCTTCTAGTTACTTGCTCCATTTCAAACAAACACACACATTTCAAAAACACTTTACAAACATTGAAAACATTTTCAAAAGACAAACATCTTTGTATACATTCTTATGAACGAGAATCATTACAAAGATTTCCTAAACAAATGACCTCTATTACAAAATACTTTCAAAACCACATCAAACACCATTTCAAACAAACCAAAGCAAGTGATTTAAGTAAGTAACTAAGAGCCCATGGAAAACCATGGATGAAAAGGGTGCTAGCACCTTTCCTTTTCATAATCTACCCCCCGAACTCAAGAAAACATCTCAATGGTCTTTCTTATGCTTTTTCACCTTTCCTTTTGGATAAAAGAAAAGTCGGTGGCGACTCTTGCTAACCGCAATATTTGCGACAAAACACAAAACCTCAAGTCAGTTCTCCCACCGCATCACAAGAAGGCTTAACTATTTTGGGATGCTATGGATTTTAAATCTTTTTAGGAGATCTTGGCTCTTCTAATCTATGGTTTGTTGTTTTTTCCTAACCCTGACCAACTCATAGATGTGAATGCTGTCAAAATTTTCCTTACTCATAATCTCGTGCCTACTTTACTTGGAGATATTTTGCATACTCTTCACACTCGCACCATGAGAAAGAGAGGGGCTCTTATGTGTTGCATTTCGTTGTTGTCTAGGTGGTTTATTTAGCATCTTCCCCGGTCATTATTGAAGAATGAGTAGGGTTTGAGATGGTTGCGAAGGATAATGGCGCTTTCTCATGCAGATATCCATTGGTGCTCTCGATCTCAAGAGGACATTACTAGCATTGATCGTTGTGGGGAGTTCCCTAATGTTCCACTCTTGGGAGTTAGGGGAGGTATTACTTATAACCCTTCTCTAGCTCTACGATAATTTGGCTATGCTCGAAGAGATGGTCCCCATGACACACTCATTCAAGGTATTGTATTCGACTATGAGAACAATGTTCAAGGTTATCATCGAAGGTTTGTGCATGTTTGGGGCATGGTAAACAAGGTTGATAGCAAGACTTTGGGGCATAATAACTACATTCCTTTAGAGCCATATCTCAAATGGGTGCGAGCTTGCACTCAGAATCTTATGATGCCACATCCTGCTATTCTACCAATACTTATGGAGCCTATTGCCAAAGGGGATGTTCCTTATACCATTCTCCATCTTGACATGCCTACCGACTTCTAGGAATTACAGAGATTGTGGATTCAACTCAAGGGGGAATGAGACACCTTTGAAGCTCGATTCTATGCAAGCGAGAAGAAAATGTTGGAACTCATAAGGCAACTTCACGAGGAGCTAAGCCTGAATGCATACATTCAACCAAAGAGGAAGCGTCCGTGGGATATTTGAGTCTTTTGTTTTAGAAGTCTATTTTGTTGCCTTTTGACATCCTTTTTTTCTTTTCCATTGTAAAGCCTAAGGGGAAGTTATAATCTTGAATGTATTAATACAATTGTTGTGTCCGTTTCCTTTTTGGCTAGAAAATTTAAATTCCTTAAGGTCCTTGGAAACATTGCATCCATATAGCATGCATCATATCATAAGTAGGTTTTCCAATACATGTTTCCTCATCTTTTTATTGTTTATTTCAGTATAAGATGGCTCTAGAGCAAACCGTCAAAGATCTGAAAACTCAACACATACAGTTCCAAGAGACTCTCCTCAACCTAGCTAAAGGTCAACAAGAAATGATGGCACTCCTTGCCACCAAGAAGAAGACCAAGATGAGGGTTGTTATTCTCAACATGTGAAGAAGGTTCAAGGGGCCTGCCTGACTGGCTCAAATAGAAGAGGCTTCTTCTTAGGAAGAAGACAATCAAGAAGAGGAGTTTAGAAGCACTATAGTTAGGGGTGGAAATAACCAAGTTACTAAGGACGAAGATTATTCTGAAGAGCAGTACCCACCGGCGGATGAGAAATACAAACAGCTAGAAGACCGACTCAAGACTGTGGAGATCTAAACAGTTCCTGGTTTGGACTTTGAAGACTTAGGTATAGTCCCTGGGGTATTCATTCCCCACAAATTTAAAGTTCTTGTCTTCACCAAATACGATGGGGTCTCCTAACCCAAGATGCATTTGAGGTCTTGTGTCCACAAGATTCAACCACACACCACTGATAGGAAGTTATGGGTTCACTTCTTCCAAGAGAACTTATCTGGGACATAGTTGGAATGGTTCTATCAACTTGAGGGGAATAATATCCACACATGGGAGGATTTGGCTGCTGCCTTCTACCGACAATAACAATACAATGCTGATCTTGCACCAACTCGCATGCAATTACAAAATATGACTATCGGCTCGAGAGAAGGCTTTAAGGAGTATGCTCAAAAATGGAGGGACCTGGCTGGAAGAGTGCAACCCCTGTTAACTGACATGGAATTAGTGGACATGTTTATGGGTACCTTGACCGGTCCATTCTTTAATTTTCTGATTGGGAGTTCTTCGTCAGGGTTTAATGAGTTGATTATGACTGGTGAACGAGTTGAAAGTGGAATCAAAAGCAGAAATATCCCCATGGCCTCAACCTTAACTGTTGTAAAGAAACCATTTGTTGGTAAGAAGGAAAGTAATTATGTTTATGGACAAAGGAGTCATATCAAGAACGATCATCACCAATCGGTATGAGCCGTGTCGATTTCAAATCCAACCTCAGTTCAACGACCATAACAATCAAACAATCAACAAAGGCCCGATGTCCCAAGGAGGAAATTCACTAGAATCAACATGCCACTATCTCAAGCTTTACAACATCGTCTGAAGGAAGATTTGGTAAAACTATGAGACCCTCCTCCAAATCCCAATGCTGCCTCTCCCAAATATAACCCGAATGTGAAATGTGTCTATCATTCAAATAGCCTCGGCCATGACACCAAAAATTGTTGGGCATTGAAGAACAAGATACAAGATTTAATTGATAACAAGGTGATCAAGTTTGACCCTTCACAAACCCCTAATGTCATTACTGCTCCCATGCCCAGTCATGGTAAAGGTGTTAATGTTATTGACGATGCCTCCTTTGTCTCCACCGTGGATGATTTGACTACTCCATTATTGATTGTTAAGAAGAATCTACTGAGAGCCAGTTTATTTCTTGGCTGCCTTGAAAATTGTTACCATTGTGCTTCCCAGGCTAATGGTTGTATGTGGCTGAAGAAAAGTATCCAACGTCTGATTGATAGCCATGAAATTTTGTTCGAGAAAACTATGTTCGTAAAAAGTTTAACTCAAGATGTTTCCATAATCACAATTTCCGATACTCCTATTAGGATCACCTATAAAGGCCCTATAAGGATCCCTGCTGAGCCAAGAGTGGTTCCCCTAATTATCACTACACCGGGGCTAGTCCCCTATTCATCTGACAAAGCAGTGCCTTGGAACTATGTGACCGAAGTTTATTATCATGGCATCAAGCAAGAGCCATGGATTAATGAAAATGAAGAGCCTAAAATTACAAACATCGTTGGAACTAGTAAGGTCAATAGGACAGGAAAGGTCTTCTCTCTGGAGATCTCTCCTCCAACAACTATAAAAACACTTGTTTGTATTCCTGCTGCTAGACCAACTACTGATACCCGAGGTAAAGAGAAAGTTATTGAGCCTGCCCTGGCGGAGGCACCCTAAAAAGAAGTGACAATTGAAGACCCATCTAGACAAGAGATGGAATAAATTCTAAAAATCATCCGAAAAAGTGATTACAAAATAGTCGAACAATTGGGAAAGACACCCTCAAATATATCCATGTTATCCTTGTTGTTATGCTCCGAAGCACATGCCCAAGCTCTGCTGAAATTTTTGAAGAATGTCCATGTACCTCAAGAGACCACTGTTGTTCAATTTGAGAATTGTGTTGCAAGCCTAACTGCTAATAATGGCTTGGGATTTTTTGATGCAGATTTAACTCCAACGGGGAAGAATCACGAAAAGGCTCTCCACATCTCTATTGAATGCAAAGGCACCACTATGGCACATGTGTTGGTAGATATTGGGTCCTCCCTCAATGTTTTATCTAAAGGTGCTCTGGATAGACTGGATTGTGATGGGTTGGTGTTGAAACCTAGCGATATTGTGGTAAGAGCCTTCGATGGGTCAAAGAGGATGGTCCATGGAGAGGTTGATCTCCCGACCAAGGTAGGATCTCAAGTCTTCAATTCAACTTTCTATGTAATAGATATTCGCCCGACCTATTCATGTTTACTCGGATGCCCATGGATTCATGGGGCAGGTGCGGTCACCTCTACATTACATCAAATACTGAAGTACCTAGTGAAAGGGAAGGTTATCACGGTCTGTGGAGAGGAAGAATATATGGTCAATCATTTGAATTCTTTCAAATATGTTGAAATAGATGGCGAATTCATTGAAACCCCATGTCAAGCATTTGAGGTGATCCCTCCAATGGTTGCTGCCACTACTCCTACTAATCCTAAAATATCTAAAGGCACACCAAGAATGGCCTCTCTGAAAGATGCTAGGGCTGTTGTAGAAGATGGAGGCTGCACTATCTGAGGACAACTTTCTGACATCCCCTACAAAGCTGACAAATTTGGATTGGGTTTTACTTCAAAGGCTTAGAAAGAGGTTCGATGTGCTCGTGCTGGTGGACCACCTCTCTGTATTAGCAACAATGAAGTCAATGCCCTGGAAGACACTAATAGTAATGGTGACTTTGATGAATGGATATTCCTAACTACTGATGGTGGACTTTACAACTGGAAGGCCAAATACTTCATCTCAATCTCCTTTAACTAGGAGTAATTGTTATTTCCCGTTTTTATTGCTTTAAGAACTTTGTCTGTATAATTTCCTTCAAAACAATGACTTTAAACCACGTGCCTTGTCTAGGTCACAATGGTCCATTTGCTAAGGGTTTTTCATTTCATATATCATATGTGTGATACGGTGGGAGAACTGACTTGAGGTTTTGCGTTTGTTTTCGCAATTGTTTCGGTTGAGCAAGAGTCGCCACCGACTTTTTATTTTATCCTAAGGAAAGGTCAAAAAGCACAGGAAAGACCTTTGAGATGTTTTCTTGGGTTCGGGGAGTAGATTATAGAAAGGGAAGGTATTAACACCCTTTCTATCCATGGTTATCCATGGGTTCTTAGTTACTTGCTTAGATCACTTGCCTTTGCTTTTCAATTGTTTGAAATGGTGCTTTGTGTGTGTGGTTTTGAAAAAGATGCCTTGTCTAGGCAACCATTGTAACAATTCTTTACTCGAATGTTTTACAAAGGTGTTTGTCTTTTTTAAAAGATGTTTCAATGTTTTGAAAGTTGTTTTGGAAATTGTGTGGAGATGTGTGTTTTGAAAAATGGCAAGTGTGTTTTGCAAGTTTGATCAAGTAACCAAGAGCTATCTACCCTAAATTTCTCAAAGATCTTTCCCATGTTTTAACCCTTTTAGCAGTGTTGTTTCACCATTGTATTTGGTGAACAACCTTGTGTTAGGATGTTAACGGGACGGGCGTGGGTCATCGTATAGACCATGAATGCAATAGTTTCAAGTATTTTGGCAATTTTCTTGAGGGACTATGATCATTTTGCTTAGGCAACAAGATAGCGTCATCGAGGGACTATGATCATTTTGTTTGTTTTTGTTTTGCCAAAGTACTTGACATGCAAACATGGCCCATTTTTGAAGGCAACAAGTGGAGTAACCCTAAGGGTGCAAGTGTGCATTGTGTTTGTTTTTCATGCATGTTTATCTTGAATTAGGTCAAGCTATTTGTTGATTTGATTTGCATACAAACCCTAAGTCTAAACATGGCATAATTGAAAGCTTTTAAATGCGGAAACTTAAATGCTAAGCTATTACAACAATGATTATGGGGATGGGGATACAAGTTTGAATTTGGGGGATATTTGACAAGGAATTAAATTCTAAGCTATTACATCCATATTGAATATACAAGACAAATATCTAATATTTAAATAAGTACAAATAAATAAATATCAAATAAAAATGCATTATACTAAAAAAGGGGATTTTTCATGTATGTAAAAGTATTTTTTCGATGTGAAATATAAACAAAAATAAAAAAGGTCAAATTTGAATATTTTTGTCATTTAGGGCAAAACCCTAGTTTTTAAATAAATAGTAATATTTATTAATTATGTACAATATATATTAAAAAATAAAAAGTATATTGTAAAAAAAAAGTATTTTTAGTGTCATATATTAATAAAAATAAAAATGTATTATTTTCATATTTTTATCCTAAGTATTCTAATAAATATAATATACAAGTATTTATATATATATTTACTAAACCTATTAAATATAAAAAGATAAAATTAATTACTTATGTATATGAAAAAAATGTATATTTAAGAAAATATTTTCAAGGTGTAAATAAAAATAATAACTGAAAATAAATATAATTTTTATATTATTTTTTAGGGTTTTAGAAAAAAGTATTTATATTATTTACATATATATACTAATAAAATTAAAAAAATGCCAAATAAATATTAAAAAAAATGTGGAAAAATATTTTTGGGATTTTTTATGTTTGAACAAAAAATATTAAGTCAGAATCAAACAGAAAAATGCAAAAATAACAAATATTTCACATAATGGGCCAGGGGGTGTAAATGGGAAAAAGGGGTGCAAAAAGTAAGGATGACTCAGGCCCAGCCCAAGCCATCACCTTCTTCAACCTCCAACATATTGTTTGAAATTTCGCGCGCCTCCTTGTCCAAACATCAACTCCTGATTCTTTGATTATTTTGCAAAACTCATAACACAAACATTGTAGAGCATCAAATCACGAGTTCAAACATGTAAAAAACTTGGATTAACACTCAAAGGCCAGAGAGAATTTCTCTGGCCCTAAATTTTAACCTAATTTTTTTCACATGTTCATGGCTAAAATTCTCACAGCATGCTTAACATAAATGAAAAGTGATCATATGTATGGCTTCAGGGCTATGAGTAGGACATGTTTCATTCACAAACCTAAGCTTAACTCTTCCTAGATTGAGAGATAGAAGTCCATGGTTTTACCTGTTTCAGCTTGAATCGTGTACAACAATGTGGCCAACTTCAATGGAGTTTGAGCTTCTGTATAGCTTGCCTGAAGTCCAAGGAAGCTTCTCCAACACCTAGCTTGCTTTGAATCACTCTGTATCGTGCTATGGAAGTTCACCTGAAAAACTGAAAAATGAAAATGGAAACTGAGGTTAGGGGAGTTACAGCTTGTGTTTAGGGCTTGGAATAGTTTCAGTGGATGGTATGGAATGTGTTTGGACAGGCTTCTAGCCAAAGTGCACGAGCCAATAGAGTTATGGACCTCAATCTGCAGCAGGTACCCTGTTTTTGCAACAAGAGGGTGTTTTGGTGTATTAGGAGGTATGAGGGGTGGTTGAGTCGTGTTTCAGGCTTGGTTTGATGTCTGGAAAATGTTCACAAGGTTTGCTTTGGGCTTATGCTTGCAGGAAATGAAAGTTGGTTCAGTTTTGCCAGGTTTATTCTATATGAAGCAAAAGATGTGTGTTGTGATGTTATAGACCTGTCCAAGCCTGCCTGCCATGCTGCATCTCTTGTTCTTGATAACACAAATTTGTGGACTTGATTTTGTCTCTAAGATCTGGCCCCCATGTCCAAGGATTTTGAATTTGACATAAAGTGATACTTTATCAAAATGGCAAATTTGCTTTTTCCAATTAAGGGTTAATTTTGTGTGCAATGTCCAAATGAACAAAATAATGCATTAGCTCAGTGGATTTGCATTCAATTAAGGAGTGTAAAAGGGTTTAGAGGCCTGCAAGCTAGCACAAACCAAGTTGAGTTGAAAATGCAAGTTGTTGTGAACATGCTTTGGCCATGAACAAAAGTGAGTTTTGGCCAACTTTGCAAATTCGATTCTCTCTAACCACAAGGGTGTTTGAGAAGTTCTTGGACAATTTGGAAAGATTGGAATGTGTACTATAATTCATCTTTGTATTGCAAATTGAAAATCCAAGTGGAACCATGTGAAAAATAGCCAAGAAGTTGGACAAAAATCCTGCCTAGAATAGGGCAAAATTTCTCTAAGTTAAAAATGTTTTGCACCCTTGTTCCAAAAATCATAACTTGAGATACAAGCTTACTTTGAGAAAACTTTGTGAATCAAAGTTTTAGATTTTGTAATGGACTACAAATTTCATGTTTCAAGTTTTGTTTGAATCCATTTGCATCTTGGTGAAAAAATGGGACAAAGTTAGGAAAAAATAAGAAAATTTCATAACTTAGAAAATTTCAAAGTTATGAAAATTTTCATTTTAAACCCTAATTTGCAATTTTGGGTTTCTTGATGAACAAGTTTCATAATTTAACATGTCTTGATGAAAAATGAATCTTGGCACTTGATTTTGACCAAAAAGTCAAAGTTTGACTTTTCAGTATACAATCAAATTTTGATCAGTTGACTGAAAAATTCATCTGTCAATCCTATGCATTTGGGATCTTTTGAACTTGTTGAATGGGTCAAGACAATGCCATTGAGTCCTTGAGTCCATATGTGAGTTTGGTTTTCCATTGGTTAGGTCAAACAGTCAAAAATTGCCTTTGTGCAGTCAAAACCCTAAAAATAACCATTTTGCCCTTTTGGTGATCTGATCAAATTTCTTGTGGAATTGTGATCCAAACTTGACCAAATAGTTCATATGAGTTCATTATGTTGATGTGGGTCAAAAATCATGAGGTTTGACTGTCAATTGGCCACAGTTGACTTTTTCCCCAATACAGTTGATTTCTAGGTCAACTGTCCAATTGACTGGGCAAAGATTGGAATCAAGGCTTGAAACTTGGTATGGATAAACTTGTAAGTCCAACATGAAGCATGAAAGTCACTTTGGGCTTTTTAGTTCAAAACATTCTTGTGCAAACTCAAACCCTAATTTGGGTCAACAGTGTAAGGAGGGGTCTTGAGCAGAGCAAACCCTAACTTGATCTTGAGCTCCAAGAGTCTTGTGATGAGAAAAAGTTGATGAAATGAGAGGGAAAATTTTGGGGTACAACAGTTGCCCCTGTTCAATCTTCTTGAACCTGAAGAGTTAGATTGGCAATTTTGCCTTTCGCGTCTCGAAGGTAAAAGGAGATTGGACACTAGAGTGCCCGTAAATTTGCACTCGTCAAAACATGGATGCGGGAATAGGCTTAAAGATGCCATTTGGAGATGGGATTAAAGATTCCATCTGGAGATGTGACAAAATCTTGTCAGGGGATGGGCTTAAAGATGCCATCTCGAATGTATGTTGTAGGTGAAAGAAATGAGTGTCAGAAAGGTGTCCATGTTTCGGAACGTCTCTGAGCTGGGGGTCTGAATAAGCAATAGATTGACATCCGTATCTGGAAGCATCCGTAAACTGTTTTCAGAAGTCTTGAAGTTGAATAAGCAATAGGTTAACATCCGTGTCTGGAGAACCCGTGAACTGTTTTCAAAGGTTGAATCTGAACAAGTGATAGATTAACATCCGTGTTTGGAGAATCCATAAACTGTTTTCAGAAGTCGAAGTTGAAGCTTATTAATCTTATCCTGAAAAGGGTAAAATATTAGCTGAAACACAAAGTTATGTTGCATGAAATGTATGCTGCAATATATGTTATATCAATGTTTATGATATGAATGTAATGAATGCGCATGTAAGCTGATGAGCTGTCTTGCTGAGGATAGATGAATCCTGGATAGCCGGAGATAATAGAATCTTGACTGTTGCCGGGGAAAGTGAATCCTTGACTTCTGCAGGGGAAAGTAAATCCTGGACTGCTGCAGGGGATTGCAAGACTCTTTTGATCGTTGAAAATGAGAAGTCCTGGGACCACTGTTAGGGACTCAGGAGCTTGGGTTGTATGCCAATCTACTGGGGCTTCAAGGACGAGAGTCTTCATTCTGTTAAGGGTCAGAAATTGGGAGCATACCAATCTTCTGAGGTTTCAAGGATGATGATCTTCATTCTGTTAACGATTAAATGTTATCTGGTCGATCTCCAGGCTTTCACAGAAACTTGTATTGCTATCTGGTCGTAATCCAAGCGTCACAATAACTTGTTGAGCCGCTATCCGGTCGAATCCGGGCTTCACGGCTTGTGTTAAAGATATACCACTATCTGGTCGACTCCAGGCTTCGTAGTATTCTTGGCTGCTGTCTGGTCGTAATCCAGGCTTCACAGAAACTTGTATTGCTATCTGGTCATAATCCAGGCTTCACAATAACTTGTTGAGCTGTTATCCGGTCAAATCCGGGCTTCACGGCTTGTGTTAAAGATATACCACTATCTGGTCGACTCCAGGCTTCGTAGTATTCTTGGCTGCTGTCTGGTCGTAATCCAGGCTTCACAGAAACTTGCATTGCTATCTGGTCATAATCCAGGCTTCACAATAACTTGTTGAGCTGTTATCCGGTCGAATCCGGGCTTCACGGCTTGTGTTAAAGATATACCACTATCTGGTCGACTCCAAGCTTCGTAGTATTCTTGGTTGTTGTCTGGTCGTAATCCAGGCTTCACAGAAACTTGCATTGCTATCCGGTCATAATCCAGGCTTCACAATAACCTGTTGGGGATTAAACTATTATCCGGTCAAATCCGGGCTTCATAGCTTGCTCTTAGGAGATACCACTATCTGGTCGTAATCCAGGCTTCGCGGTAGTCTAACACTGTTATTCGGTCGTAGTCCGAGCTTCACAATATGCTGTAGAGATCAAGATACTATTCGGTCGAATCCGGGCTTCATAACTTGAATTTTGTGAGAATTTGATTTTTGACGACCGTAACTTCCAACAGGTGATGAAGGAACTTTTGAACGACCAATCAATTTGAAATGCAATTTGTTTTGGAGAATAAATCCTTGACAAATGTTGGGGAAATAAAGCCATAATAGAAGCTGGGGATTGAAAATCCTTTGATTACTGAGAGTGAGAAATCCTTGCTGACTGCTGATTGCTTGGGGAGCAAGATCTTCAGTTGTTGAGGGATTTTAGGACCACTGCTGGGGAATGAAAATCCTTGGTGACTTGTGGGGAATGAGAATTCTGATGATCTCTACTGGGGAGTTCAGAACCTGGGAGACTCATGCTGGAGGAGTGAGACTGATAATCTTCAATCTGATGGGAAGTATCTCTGTGGGAGAATGTTCACTAATCTGGTTCCGCTGGGGATTGATAGTTGGAAGTTTTAGCTCCGCTGGGGATTAACAGTTTTGGATCCACTGGGAATCTTGAAACTTGACTCTGAGGGGAATTAGATTCTGGAAGGTTCTCTGGCTGGGGAAATCAGCTTTGAGAAAGCTCTTGTTCTGCTGAGGATCCTGAAGTTTAACTCTGTTTGGGGAATTAAGTTCTGGATTTTAACTTTGTTGAGGAATTTGGAGTTTAATTCCGCTGGGGATTTCCTCTGAAAGGGCATCAAGATATCTACCTATACTTTCAACCTATCAGCAATCATCTTATCTTGATTTGTAAGGAAATGATTATGTTCAAATGCATATGCCTATTTAACAAAACATTGGACGTTTCTCAAATAAAACATAAGTGTAAAAAAGAAAAAGAATACAAAGCAAATTTCTGTATTTGGAAAAGTATTTGTATTAACTTTTTACGAGTATCTTTGTACAAAGGAGACAAGCATCCTAGTAAGAGGATGTTGTCGTAAAAAATTGAAAATTTTATACAAAATAAAGATGGCTATGTGTAACAATTCCATGGGATTCCATTATGTTATAGCCTTCACAACTCTGAATATCTTGTCCATTCAATGCTTCGTCTGCTGATGATTGGATTGATCAGAAGCTCGGAGCTTGTTGATGAAGAGATTGTTCTTTAAAGTGATCCGACGAGACATAGTCATACGCTTTAATTCCCTAACTTTTGCCTGGATCTCCCTTTCGGTTTTTCAATCCACCGTGAAACCCTTTTTTGCCCAAGTCGCCCTTTCGGGTTTTCAACTTGCCGGGTGTATATATTTTTTTGTTTTATCCCTAATTTTTGCCTGAACCTCCCTTTCGGGTTTTCGGTTCACTAGGATGCCCATTTTTGCCCAAGTCGCCCTTTCGGGTTTTCGACTTGTCGGGTTATTTTATGCGTAGTATCTTTTGACTATGTCTGCATTCGCAGAGTGTGGCAAATCGTCGCCGTCCATGGTGGCCAGAATCATTGCACCACCAGAGAAGATGCTCTTGATTACAAATGGTCCTTCGTAAGTAGGAGTCCATTTGCCCCTGGGATCACTTTGCGGCAAGATGATCCGCTTGATTACAAGATCTCCGACTTGATATACTTGACGTCTTACTTTCTTGTTGAAAGCCTTGATCATCCGTTTTTGGTACGTCTGACCATGGCAAACAGCAGTGAGTCATTTCTCGTCGATTAAATTGAGTTGATCAAGTCGGGTCTGAATCCAATCGTCTTCACTCAAACCAACGTCCTTCATAATCCTTAAAGAAGGAATCTGAACTTCCATAGATAGGACAACTTCCATGCCATATACCAAAGAAAATGGGGTTGCCCCTGTTGAAGTACGTGCCGTGGTACGGTATCCATGCAGAGTAAACGGTAACATCTCATGCCAGTCCTTGTAGGTGACTGTCATTTTCTGAATGATCTTCTTGATGTTTTTGTTTGCAGCTTCAACAACACCGTTCATCTTCAGCCTATAGGGAGATGAATTGTGATGATAAATCTTGAACTGTTCGCATAGAGCGGTGATCATAGTATTGTTCAGATTTGTACCGTTGTCTGTGATGATCCTGTCGGGGACACCGTACTGACATATGAGGTTCTGCTTGATGAAGCGGGCAACCACATTTTTTGTAACAGAGGCAAAGGAAGCTGCTTCGACCCACTTGGTAAAATAGTCAATAGCGACCAGGATGAAGCGATGTCCATTGGACGCTGTAGGTTTGATCTCTCCAATCATGTCAATGCCCCACATTGCGAATGGCCAAGGAGCTGTCAGAACGTTGAGAGGAACATGAGGAATATGAATCTTGTCGGTGTAGACTTGACATTTGTGGCAAGTACGGGAATGTTGATGGCAATCAGCTTCCATGGTAGACCAGTAATAGCCTGCCCTTAGAATCTTCTTAGCCATCGTATGTCCGCTCAGGTGGGTGCCAAATGTGCCGCTGTGTATCTCAGTCATGATTAATTCTGCTTCAGCTTTGTCTACACATCGGAGTAAAACACAATCGTGGTTGCGCTTATAAAGGATGCCATTGCTTAGGAAGAACTTGGCCGCAAATATCCTTAAGAACTTTTTGTCATTGACGGAAGCTCCTTCGGGATATTCTCTAGTCTGGAGATACCTTTTGATTTCGTGAAACCAGGGTTGTTCTACTACTTCTTCGGTATTAATCTCATGACAATGCGCAGGTTCATCCATTCGCTCGATGGTGATTTGGGGGGCCTCGTTATCCCATTTGAGTTTAAACATGGAAGACATTGTAGCCAGAGCATCTGCTAGCTGATTCTCTTCTTGCGGGAAATGCTCGAAAGTAATCTGCTCGAAATGAGGCAGCAATGTCAGGACATGTTCTTTGTATGGGATAAGATTAGGATGTTTGGTGTCCCACTCTCCTTTGATTTGACTGATAACCAAAGCCGAGTCCCCAAATACGATCAAAGATTTGATCCCCAAGTCTATAGCAGCCTTGAGACCAAAGATGCAAGCTTCATATTCGGCCATGTTGTTGGTACAGCTGAAACAAAGTCGGGCCGTGAAAGGTGTATGGCAACCTTCTGGGGAAATGAGTACCGCACCGATACCGTTTCCAAGTGCATTTGAAGCACCATCAAAGTACAGGGTCCATCGGGATCCATTTTCAGGTCCGTCATAGGGTCCGTTACCTTCAATGTTGTCCAATGTCATGATGTCCTCGTCCGGAAAGTCGAATCTCATGGATTGATAATCTTCGATAGCTTGATGAGCTAGATGATCAGCTAGTACACTCCCTTTTATAGCTTTTTGGGTAGTATACTGGATGTCATACTCAGTCAGGATTATTTGCCATCTAGCAATTCTTCCAGATAAAGCAGGCTTCTCGAAGATATACTTGATCGGGTCCATTTTGGAGATCAGCAAAGTGGTATGAGTCAATATATACTGCCTTAGTCGGCGAGCAACCCATACCAAAGCGCATCAAGTTTTCTCGAGCAGTGAGTAACGAGTCTCACAGTTGGTAAACTTTATTCTAAGGTAATAAATGGCATGCTCTTTTCGACTAGACTCGTCATGTTGGCCCAGCACGCACCCCATTGAGTTGTCCAAAACAGTCAGATACATGATCAGCGGCCTTCCTTCGATGGGTGGCATCAGAATAGGAGGTTCTAGCAAATACTCCTTGATCTTATCAAAAGCAGTTTGACAATCATCGTTCCATTTGACTACCTGATCTTTCTTTAATAGTTTGAAAATTGGCTCACATGTAGACGTTAGATGAGAGATGAATCTAGCAATATAGTTCAAGCGTCCCAAGAACCCTCTAACCTCCTTTTCAGTACGGGGGGGAAGGAATTTCTTGTATAGCCTTTACTTTTGCTGGATCGACCTTGATGCCTTTGTTGCTGACAATAAATCCTAGAAGTTTACCAGACCTAACTCCAAAAGTGCACTTACTTGGATTCAGCCTGAGTTTGTATTCCTTCAACCTGGAAAATAGCTTTTGCAAATGTTCAAGGTGTTCCTCCTCTGTTTGTGATCGAGCTATCATGTCGTCTACGTAAACTTCAATCTCATGATGTATCATATCTTGAAACAAAGCTACCATGGCGCGTTGATAAGGTGCCCCTGCGTTCTTCAGTCTGAACGGCATCACCTTGTAGCAGAAGGTACCCCATTGTGTAATAAAGGTTGTTTTCTCCATGTCCTCGGGGGCCATTTTAATCTGATTGTAGCCCGAGAATCCTTCCATGAAAGAAAATACTTTGTGCTGAGCCATGTTGTCAATCAAGATGTCAATATGTGGCAGCGGAAAATCATCTTTAGGGCTAGCCCTGTTCAAATCCCAGTAGTCCACACACATTCTGACCTTGCCGTCTTTTTTGGGAATGGGCACAATGTTAGCAACCCATTACGGATAGGATGTAACAGCCAGAAAGCCAGTGTTGAATTGCTTCATTACTTCAGCTTTAATCTTCTCAGACATGTCGGGCCTCATTCGGCGGACTTTTTGCTTGATCGGTGGACAGTCTTCTCTTATAGGGAGACGGTGAACTATGATGTCTGTGTCTAACCCTGGCATGTCTTCATAAGACCAGACGAAGATTTCGACTTATTCATTTAACAGCTGTATTAAGCGCTCCTTGACACTTGGTTCCAGTCTTAACAACAAGATGATCACTGAGCTCTGCGAGCAATTCAAGATACAGCACCACAACTCTTCTCCCTACCGGCCGAAGATGAATGGGACTGTCGAAGCAGCTAATAAGAATATTAAGAAGATTGTGCATAAGATGACAGTGACCTACAAATATTGGCACGAGATGTTACCGTTTGCTCTTCATGGGTACCGTACCTCAGCAAGGACGTCAACAGGGGCAACACCCTTTTCCTTGGTCTATGGCATGGAGGCAGTCTTGCCTATTGAAGTCCAGATACCCTCTCTCCGGATAATAAAGGATGCAGGTTTGAGCGAAGATGACTGGATCCAGACTCGACTTTATCAATTAAATCTAATCAACGAAAAGAGACTCACTGCTATTTGTCATGGTCAGACGTACCAAAAACGGATGATCAGGGCATTTAACAAGAAAGTCAGACGACAAGAGTATCAAGTTGGAGACCTGGTAATCAAGCGCATCATTCTTCCTCAAAATGATCCCAGGGGTAAATGGACCCCTACGTACGAAGGGCCATTTGTGGTTAAACATATCTTCTCAGGAGGAGCTATAATTCTAACCACCATGGATGGTGACGACCTTCCTCACCCCGCCAATGCAGACATAGTAAAAAGATACTACGCATGAATTAAAGACCCTCTAGGTTGACACACCTAGGAAAAAATAAGGGCTTCCCGGCGAACCAAAAGGGATCGGGAAAAAATAAGGGATGAAATGAAAAAAATCTGTACACCCGGCAAGTCAAAAACCTGAAAAGGCGGCTTGGGCAAAAATGGGTATCCCGGTGGACTGAAAACCCGAAAGGGCGATCCAGGCAAAAGTTAGGGATAAAGCGTAATACTATGTCTCATTAGATCACTCTGCATCCAGAATTCGGTATCAACTATCAAGTTCAGACGGCACCAATCAGTCAGCTTCATCTTCAACTAAGCAGCAAAGTGATGAGACGCTTGGAGACATAACAGCGATAGCAGAGTTGAAACCCAGTGGGATTATTTTTCACATAGCTATTTTTGTTTTCTTTTCACAAAATTGTATAAACTCTCTTGTTCGGAGGCGTTCTCTTACTAGGACGTCAGCCTCTTGTACACAAAACGCCTATTTACAGGCAAATTCGAAAATCAATACAAATCCACTTTTTCAGACAAATTGCCAGTTGTTTTTTTTTTCTTTTTCTGTTTTGTCTTGCGAAGAACGTCCAATGTTCATTTTTGATATATGCATTTGACATTAATTCTAACTCATAAATACTTGCATGCGAAACAAAGGATTAATTACAGGTGACATTAGAAACAGGGGCAATAATGAGTTGTCTAAGCGATCTAGTTGCTCTGTCCACCAAGGTACCAAGGTAAGTTCGGCTGAAGAATGTAACCCAGATACCTCCACTCCCCGCAGAGTAAGACAAGACTCAGCAATACTCTCCCCCCGAGCAGAGTTGGTCTCCCATCAACCCTAACAAGGCACAATATCTCCAGCAAGTCAGCAACACTCCCCAAGCAGAGTTAGTCTACTGTCAGCCTTAAGGAAGTTGGGTATCCCCAGAAAATCTCAATATTCCCCAGCGAAGTATACAGATGTTCCTAAACAAGCATCCCCGGCAGTCTTAATATAAGATTGTTCCCCGGTGGAATCCAGACACCCCAGTGGAGCCACTTCCCCAGTGCAGTCCAAAAGTTTCCCCAGGAAAGTTGAATCCATTTCCCCAATAGATTTTGGAAGCTTATCCTCTGCAGAGTACGAACGCATCTCCCCGGCTCTATTCAAAGGTTATTCTCCACCAGAGCTTATAACTGGGTTATCCTCAGCTAATTACCACGGAAAGATCGTCCTCGGCGAAGTTCTTCCTACCCCCAGTGGAGTTCATCAAAATTCCCCAACATAACTTATCAATGGAATCCCCAGCGGAGTTCTCATTCAAACCTCAGCGAAGTATCTCTTCCCCACAGAGTAATTCCCCGCAGAGTATCTCTCCAACAAGTTTATTCACCAACAGAGTCATCTTCTCCTACCGGTGTATCCTTGCAGTCATCATCCCCAGCGGAAATGAAGAACTTTATTCTTCAAACATCAGCCCAGGATTCAACTTCCCGGCATTCGTCAAGGATTTAATTTCCTAGACGAAAATACATTCATAAACATCACATTACCATACACCATGACGCATGCATATACGCATCATAAACACACAATCTAATTTACTCTTGAGAACATCATGACACCATACATTTTCATACATCATGACATTGCATACAACTGATGTTTTGCCTTTTCAGGAAAAAGATCAATCCAAAGATGATTACTATCAACTATCGCGATTCCAGATTCGACACCTGTATCTAGCCAGGGCATATTTGTAGACGACCAACTCCAGATTCGATTCCTGTATCCAGCCAGGGCATATCTGTGAGTATTTGATTGTAGATTCGATACTTGTATCCAGCCAGGGCATATCTGCATAAAGAGTTTAGAGATTCGAATCCTGTATCCAGCCAGGGCATATCTGTAGACGAAGAATTCCAAATTCGATTCCTGTATCTAGCCAGGGCATATCTGTGAGTAACTGATTGTAGATTCGATACCTGTATCCGGCCAGGGTATGTCTGCATGAAGAGTTTAGAGATTCGATTCCTATATCCAGCCAGGGCATATCTGTAGACGACCAATTCCAGATTCGATTCCTGTATCCAGTCAGGGCATATATGTAGACAACCAATTCCAAATTCGATTCATGTATCTAGCCAGGGCATATCTGTGAGTAACTGATTGTATATTCGATACCTGTATCCGGCCAGGGCATGTCTGCATGAAGAGTTTAGAGATTCGATTCCTGTATCCAGCCAGGGCACATCTGTAGACGACCAATTCCAGATTCGATTCCTGTATCTAGCCAGGGCATATATGTGAGTAGATTCGATTCCTGTATCCAGCCAGGGCATATCTGCATGAAGAGTTTAGAGATTCGATTCCTGTATCCAGCCAGGGCATATCTATTGACGAAAAATTCCAGATTCGATTCCTGTATCTAGCCAGGGCATATCTGTTGATGACAAATTCCAGATTCGATTCCTGTATCTAGCTAGGGCACATCTGTAGACGACTAATTCCATATTCGATTCCTGTATCTAGCCAGGGCATATCTGTGAGTAACTGATTGTAGATTCGATACCTGTATCCAGCCAGGGCATGTCTGCATGAAGAGTTTAGAGATTCGATTCCTGTATCCAGCCAAGGCACGTCTGTAAGCAACCTTTTGAAGTTCCAGATTCGATTCCTGTATCTAGCCAGGGCATATCTGTGAGTAACTAATTCCAGATTCGATTCCTGTATCTAGCCAGGGCATATCTGCGTGAAGAGTTTAGAGATTTGATACCTGTATCCAGCCAGGGCACGTTTGTAAGCAACCTTTTAAAGTTCCGGATTCGATTTCTGTATCTAGCCAAGGCATATTTGTGAGAAATTGATTGTAGATTCGATACCTGTATCTAGCCAGGGCATATCTACATGAAGAGATTGGAGATCAACACCTGTAACAGGCCAGGAAACCATCTTCCTTTCTCAAAGCACGCAAGTTCTCGCTAAGGAATCTCTTACGCGATCGACACCTTCCGATGGCATCTATAAGCCCATCTCCACAACTATCCATCATATTTCCAAATGGCATCTATAAGCCCATTCCCAACAAGGTTCTGTCACACTTCCAGATGGAATCTATAAGCCCATTCCCGACATCACATTGCTGATACCTCACTATGTGAGTGCAAATTTCTGGGCACTCTAGTGTTCAATCATCTTCCACCTTTGGATCACGAAAGGCACGCAAGCCAATCTACATCCTCAGGTCTAAGAAGATTGAATAGGGGCAACTGTTGTATCCCAAAATTTTCCCTCCCATATTCTTTAAAGTTTTGACAAGCGTCATCTAAATTTGCTCAAGTCTACTCAAGGGTTGCACAGTCAAACACCCTCCTAAGCCAGTCAAATTAGGGTTTTGGTTCTTGCAAGGAAGTTGAGGTTTTAAAGGGCTCAATCAAGCCCCACATGCCTATAAACATTGTCAAGCATCCCCATGTCAATTTACAAGACTCACAGCATCAAATTGCACAGTCAAAAGCCCTATTTGCTCTACAATCAACTGTAGGGGTAAAATAGTCATTTGGCAGTCAAAAGTCAAAATTTTTGGTCAACATCTTATTTTGAAGCCACAATCATCATTTGATCAAGTCTTGATCATGATTCCACAAGAATGGCTCAAAAATCATCAAGATGCAAAAGTTTCCATTTTTGGACAGCTGAAAAGTCAACTGTAACTTGACCAAGGCATACCTTTTTCATGGTTCATCAGAAAAATCCCATCCAATGCTCATTTTGAAGGGGATGACATTTCCTACAACTCATCTTCACATTCCAAGTCCAAGAAATGCTCTCACAAAAAGTTATCAATTTCAACATTATAGGTCATTTTCAAAATTCAACAAAAAGGCATTTTAAGTCAAAGACCATAACTTGAGATTGGTAAATCAAAATGACATGGGACCAAAGGAATTGGTTAGAGGACTTCAAGACCTTTCTAAAATGTCCAAGAACATGTTCATATGATCAAAATTGAGCAAGATATGCATTGGAGAAGTTGGGAAATTTTTGTGAAATGGCAAAAGTCAACTATCCTTAAAACTTCAATTTTTGACAAAAGGGCCCACTTTCTTCCACTTGATTCAGCCTTGTCATGCCATACACATGTCCCATGATTAATTTCAAGATTAAACATTTATTTTTCCATTTTATTTAATTTTTATTGATTTAATTCATTTTAAATCCATAAAAATTCAAATAAAATCTAAAAGTTAATGGAATGGCATATTTCTGGTTTGAATAGCTTTTATGTATGAGGAGCCAGCTACCAAATTTGTGTAAGGCTATTTTGTGCACAAAATCATGGTTTTAAACCAAGTTTGGAAAGTCCTTTAATGGTGATAAACCAAAATCTCAAGACATCAATACAATGGATCCCAAGCCTAGCTGCTGATCTAATTGTATTCCCATACATATGCTGAACAAAAACCTAATACATTTCACGTGAAAAAGCTGCTGCAAACCCTTATGCCATTTTGAAAAAAAGTCAAGAAAAGTCAAAACTGAATTCAACCTTCCAGGACAATTCAAACCCTTTCCTCGATTCAAACACGTTGCTAGCACACTCAGGAACGCATTGCAATCAAATTCAAGTGTCAACACCCAAGAAAACGCTCTACACAGTCGTACGGTTTGCACATATTTTTTAGAATTACATCTCATTATTCATGTGCGTTTGATATGTTTTGTTGATTGTTTCATGTTCATAGAACTCACAGGAAGCTAATGGTGTGGTCCAATTGCCTTGAAACGTCCTGAATCATAAACTACCATTAACATTTTCTAGGGTTTTCAAACTTTGAATTTAGGGGTTTGCTCCACAGGAAAAATTGGATCTTCTTACGCATATGGTTGGATTCGTCAAGGCCAGACGAATCCAACACAACCCTCGCGAACAATTTATCTTGCACACATTTCTATTCGCTATTTTCTCTCTTTGCAGGTTGTGGGGGTTAAAACCCCCCGCTATTTGATCTTTGTTTTACAGGTTTAACGAAGGAGACGAGTACGTGTAGGCATGGGACTGGACAATTCAAAAAGGGCGCACGCGTTGTGTTGTTTACAGCTCAGCGTTTGTTTTCTAATATAATATTTTCCATTTATCTTAGTAACAGTTGAAGCATGCAGTTGGAGTGGTTGGAGTAAACGTGCAAATTGCCTTGGGACCTGGGTTCGATTCCCAGGTCCCCCCAAAACTCAATATTATTTTTTCTATTGTGTTCCTATGCAGGCCTCCAAATAGCGTCCATCATGCATCTCAAGCAATCAGCCTGCCAAGTGGCCACTAACGCCAATGTGATGGCCATGAGGCGTGGACCATGGTGTTCCCAGTGAATGCTTGCACACTGGATTCCAGAAAGTCAACAGGCTTGGCTTATTGGGCCTCAGAAATTCCAGATTCACCCTCAAATCTGGCCCAAACCCCCTTGGGTTTGCATTTTTATTTTGTCATTTTATTTTTCATTTGCCTTATTTTATTTTTTATTCTTTTTTATTAACTATTAACTAAATAATTATTTTTCCATAAAAATTCAGAAAAACCTAAAAAACATTTTTATTAATTTCAATTACCCTTTTTTGTAAATAAACTCTAATAAATTAATTTAGTTGTTTAATTAGATAATTTTGATTATTTTCATAATAAATAAAATAAATTTAGAATTAAGTTTTTCTTGACTTTTAATTTCCCTTTTTTATTTTTATTTTCATTAAAAACATAAAAACACAAAAACATTTTCTTAATTAATTAATTAATTAGTAATTAGGTTTAATTTCATTAATTGCAAAACAAAAAGGGTCAAAACCCTAAGGACGTTCCGATTTAATTTCTTTTCGCACTTTAATTCCTTTTTATTATATTTATGTAACTGTTTCCGGATATGTAATAGTTAATTAGGACTTTATTGCTTTCTTTTAATTTCTTGCATTTTTATTTTTCAAAACGGGTTTTGTTTTTAGCGATGTATAGACCCGCGCCTTGTAATAGTTAGATTTACCTTTCCGCAATTTATTTTCCGCACTCCTAACTGTTAAAAAAATGCCTGCAAGAATGTATGACAAATAAAAATCAATCAGTAGCTCACAAATAACATGTACAAGACAAACATTAACTGAAAAATAACACACATGCACATGCCACCCTTAGGGTACGCCTCACTGGTTGCCTCGAACGTGGTCATCAAGTATAGGGTGTCTTAGAGGTCGCCCTTATGTCTAAAAGATCCAGTTGCCTCGAAACGGTTGCCTCGGATAAAAAAAAAAGGATCTAGGACATTAGGGTTACTTCTAAGGTGTCCTACTATTGCTTTGGTGACCACACATGTCCCTAATAATCGAATTGACCCGAACAACTCCAACGATGGTGCTACCTACCTCTCAATGGTGGGATAGCACTATCTAAAGGACTCTTACACAGCCTAATTCCTTAGGGTAGGTAGACTTCTCTTAAGTACTTGCTCTTTCAAACAAAACAAAACAACTTTTCACACCTACACTTTCTAAAAGTTTTCAAACAAATTTTTCACACACTCTTGAGGACAGACACAAGAGTTACTTAGAAATCTTTCAAACGAAACTTTTTTTCAAAACCCACACACACTTGAAAAGCAAAAAAATTTTGAAAACATAAGAGCAAGTACCTAAGAGCCCGTGGATAACCACGGATAGAAAGGGTGCTAACACCTTCCCTTTCTATAAATCTACCTCCCGAACCGAGAAACATTCTCGAATAAGGAATTTTGCTGTGCTTTTGTCCTTTCCATGTTGGAGAACATAAAAGACGGTGGCGACTCTTACTTACCGCGACATTTCGCGAAACCAGCTTAAAAAACAGTCAGTTCTATTTCCACCGATCACAATAGCCATCCTTAAACAAACAAAAATGTAAAAGGAAAGAAAATGAACACAGCAGTTTATAAATGAAAAACGTCCAATGATTCATTAAACATGGCATATGATTATGAAGAGAATCAAAACCCTTACAAATGGACCTACATGCCCCAGGCAAGGCATGAGGTGAAAAGTAGTGTGCAAATTGTTTTAGTAATTATTACAGACCAACAGGAAATGTTCGAAAGATAAATTACTGATTGATGAAAGTAATGGGAACGAAGTCTTTCGCCTCCCAGTTGTGCAGTCCCCCTTTAATGGTTGGGAAGATCCAATCTTCAACGTTACCCTTTTCGTCTTGGTCTTCTAAAGCATTGATTCCATGAGGAGAAATCTTGATGGGTGCCTTTTCAATTTTGGAGCGACGCATAGCCTTTTTCCCCGCAGCGGTAAACCCCACCCCAAACTTGTCCGTCTTGTGGGGAAAGTCAGGCAACTGACCCCACACTGTGCTCTTCCCCTCCTTCATTGCAGCCTTTGCGTCTTTCAGAGATGCCATCCTGGCCACCTGCTTGGGTACCTCAGCTACTGCCTTTGCTACTGCCACCTCGGGAGAAACTTCCTCAAAGTGTTGAAAGGGTGTTTCGATGAATTCTCCGTCCACTTCCACATACCGAAAGGAATTCAGATGACTTATCATGTACTCCTCCTCACCGTGTACAATTATGATTTTTCCCTTAACAGGGTATTTCAGCATCTGATGTAGAGAAGAAGTGACTGCCCCAGCATTATGAATCCATGACCTTCCTAGTAAGAAAGAGTATGATAGGCGGATGTCCATCACATAGAATGTTGAGTGGAACACTTCAGTGCCTACCTTGATGGGAATGTCGACCTCCCCATACACCATTCTTTTAGACCCGTCAAAGGCCCTGACAATGATATTACTTGGTTTCAGCTCCAAGCCTTCACAATCCAATCGGTCCAGAGCTTTCTTAGGCAGCACATTTAGAGAAGAACCAGTATCGACCAAGACATGGGAGAGAGTGGTTCCTCGACATTCAACTGACACATGCAGTGCGTCATTGTGCTTTCTTCCCTTAGGAGTCAGGTCAGCATCAGAGAAACCCAGGCCGTTGTCGGCGGTAAGGCTGGCTAGACAATCCTGGAATTGATCGGCTGAGGTTTCTTGGGGCACATGGGCTGTCTTCAAAAACCTTATCAAGGCTTTGGCATGAGCCTCCGAACAAAGCAGCAAAGCTAACATGGAGATCTTCGAGGGGGTTTTCCCCAGTTGCTCCACCACATCATAATCACTCTTCTTAATTATTTTCAGAATCTCCTCCATTTCTTTTTTAGAGGTTTCGAGGATGACCAATGGCTGAGCCCTCGTCCTGACGAGCTCTTCTTGGATCCCTTTCCCTTTATCAGCAACAGCAGAAGGGGAAACCAAAGGAGTTACAGCTTCTTCAATCATTGGAGTTCTTGCAGATAGTTTTACCGGTGCAGGGGTAACCTTGGGAACAGCTGAGGGTCCAAAGATTGCCTTTGGAGGGGCAATCTCTGGAGAGAAAATTCTTCCGCTTCGGGTAATTTTACTCGTACCGGCAATGTTTCCAATGTCGGCAGTTTCTTCGTCAGAGCTCTCTTCAGTTATCTCAATTTGTTTAACACCGTGGTAGTAGATTTCTCCACCATAATTCCACGGTATTGATTTGTCAGATTTGTATGGGACGGGCCCAGGCATGGTTATCTTTAAGGGTACAATCTTCGGAGCGGATGTAATCTTAACAGGCCTTTTGGGGACCTTGGAAAGATTGGCGGAAATGGTTATTATTGAAACTTCATTGATAGGAGTTGGAGTAACAGGAGTCTTTTCGAAAAGAATTTGTTGGTTGTCCATTAGGCGTTGGATGCCTATCTTCAACAATGGACAATCGATTGGTAGGGAGGAACAAAGGTAGCAATCTTCTTTACAACCTGGGAAAATCCCATCCTTCAACAAATTCAACTTGATTGTCAGTAGTGGAGTTATTAGATCATCAACAGTAGAAACAAACAGATCTTCTTCAACAGCATGGACATGGCGACCATGCTTTGGCATTGGAGAGGAGATTACATTCGGCTTCTCAGGGGCGTCGAACTCAACCTCTTTAGCGTCTATCAAATCCTGAATTTTATTCTTAAGCGCCCAGCAATCGTTGGTGTCATGCCCAGCGCTGTCAGAATGATAGGCACACTTTGCGTTGGGATGATAATGTGGGGAAGTGGTATTCACATTCTTTGGCGCTTCTTTGATATTGGTGAGATTCAGCTTCAACAAATGGGGAAGAACTTGTGCAGGCGTCATATTGATGCGGGTGAACTGCCGTTGTGGCCGTTCTCCCCATTGCTGTTTAGGTCTGGACTGATTGTTACGAGGCTGATCATTTGACGAATTTTGAATCATCACGGCCCCTACATTTGGTCGGCGCTCAATTCTTCCCAATCCTTTCTGAGAGTATATAGCAGCTGCCTCTTTCTTGGCCGGGAATGGTTTTTTAACAGTTGTGGAGGCAGAGGCATCCTTTTGAATCTTCCCACTCTTAATACCGGCTTCCACCCGTTCGCCAGTCAGAATCAGTTCGGTAAACCCTGCAGAAGAGCTCCCGATCAAATGGTTGAAGAAAGGGCCAGATAGGGTCCCCAAGAACATATCAACTAGCTCCCTATCTGAAAGCGGTGGTTGTACTCTTCCGGCCAAGTCACGCCATTTCTGGGCGTATTCTTTGAATCCCTCATTTGAAGCCATCCCCATACCTTGTAGCTAAGTACGGGTTGGCACCAAGTCAGCGTTGTATTGATACTGGCGATAGAAGGCAGCTGCCAAGTCTTCCCAGTTATGCACTTCTGACCTCTCAAGCTGGTAAAACCAATCTAGCTGTGTACCAGATAGGCTGTCCTGGAAGAAGTGTACCCAAAGATTTCTATCGGATGAATGAGGTTGAATTTTTCTGACATACGACCTCAGGCGCATCTTCGGGCAAGACAGACCGTCGTATTTTGCAAAAGTTGGCACCTTAAACTTTGGAGGGATCACAATCCCAGCAATCAATCCCAATTCTTCAAAATCTAACCCGGGGACCCTTTGCAGCTCCATAGTTGCCAGTCTATCCTCCAGGTTTTTGTATTTGTCGTCCGCTGGCGGGTATTGCTGCTCTGAATAATCTTCATCTTCCTCAACCTCTTCCTCTTCAGCCTCGGATTCATAAGGTAATGCATCTCCTTTTCCTTTGCCGGTCCCCTCATCAGATGTGGAGGGGAATTCAAGAACTCTCCTAGCTTCATTCTCAAATCTTCTTCCCATTGTAGCTACCCCAACTCTTTTCTTTTTCTTTTTTCCTTTTTATTGCTCTTTATTCCCTAACAGTGCTTTAAGATCCTCCTGACCCTTTTCCAAGGTCATAAGGAGCTGTTGAAACTGCGAGTTTTGTGACTGCAGATCTCTGACCGTCTGCTCAATATCCATCTTACTGAAATAAACAGCAGAAAGATAAGGAAACCTGGTGTGAAGACCTGTTTATGCATATGATGAATGATATGTTTATTCATGTAATGCATTCAAGGATTTAGAAATTCAAAGTTGTTGCAAACAAAAAGAACACACGTCATATTAATAAGAAGAAATTGTGTCAGTACATAAATGCCCCATGGGCCAAATATTACAAAAACTTCGTAAGGTAAAAAGACGTTGCGCGTCCTCTTTGGTGCGATGTAAGTGTTGAGGGTCTCCTCCTTGTGAAGTCGGCGGGTAAGCTCCAAAACCTTCTTCTCACTGGCGTAGAAGCTGGCTTCAAAAGTATCCCTTTCTTCCTTGAGTTGGATCCAACTCTTCTACATTTCCTCCCATGATGTTGGCATGTCAGGATGTAGGATGGTGTATGGAACCTCTCCTTCCTTAACAGGCTCTTTGATCAAAGGGAGAATGTGAGGGTAAGGCATCATAAGACTCTGGGTGCGGGTTCATACCCACTTGAGATAAGGCTCAAGAGGGATGGAGTTCTTGTGCCCCAGTGTCTTACTATCTACCTTGTTAGGCATCCTCCAAGCTCTGATGAATCTTTGGCGAAGTCCTTGCGCATCGTTGTCGAAGTCAAAAACTAGGTCAGGAATCAGCATGTCATGAGGGCCATCCCTCCGAGCATATCCAAACTGTCTCAAAGCTAGACAAGGGTTGTAGGTAATGCCTCCCATAATGCCAAGTAATGGAACGTTAGGGAACTCACCACAATGATTGACGATGATGACATTTTCTCTGGACCGAGAACACCAATGTACATCAGAATGTATGAGGGTCATCAATCGTTGTGACCACCTTAAGCCTTGTTCATTCTTCAACACTGATTGTGGAAGGTGAGAAATAAACCACCTTGCAAGGAGAGGAGTACAACACATGAGAACACCTCTCTTCCTCATTGTTCGTGTGTAAAATGAGTGGAGGATGTCCCCAAGCAATGTAGGTATGGGATTCCTGGATATGAAGATCTTGACAGCATTCACATCTATAAGTTGGTCAGGATTTGGGAACAAGACCAACCCATAAATAAGGAGTGCCACAATTTCTTCAAAGGCTTGCAGATCCAGGGAATTCCAACACTCTTGTGCCTTCTCAAACAAGAAATTTGCCAAGAAGCCCTTGACACCACTTCTGGTTTCCCAATGCCCCTTGATGTCAGATGATTGCAAGTGTAGTGCTTGAGCAACATCTTCAGGCTTTGGTTCTTTTTCCGTACCATTGTAGGGTAGTTGATTAAGAATAGGAATTCTCAGGAGTTGAGAAAATTCCTCCAAAGTGGGCACCAATTGGTAGTCGGGGAATGTGAAACAGTGGTGAAGGGGGTCAAAGAACTGGAACAACACTTTCACCATGTCTTCTTCAATGTTGGTGTTGACTAGGTTGAGCAGTCTACCATGTCTTTCACTGAAGAGAGAGCTTTCTGGAATTCTGGATGTAAGCTCCTTGAGTTGAGGAGGGATTCTCACAAGATTGACTTGGATAGTTTTCCTGCGAAGAATTTCCATGACCTACAAGACAAGAACAAAGATGAAGATCCAAACCCTTGAAATGGTTAGTGGATGCATATGATGCCTTATGATGCTCATGATGTATGCACAAGCACATGTACAAGCAAATCACACAAAACCCTAGTTTCAGGCTTGTATGGGGTTTCATAGGTAAGTACCCTCTTGAGTTTAGTTGGCTTAAAACCTGTCCTAAATAGTAACTGGGTTCTAAGGAGCTCAATATCATTGGATTGTTTTCTATGTTCATTGTTTTGGTTTAGCCACTTAACTAGCGACCAAAATATTCCAAGAAAACAACCCTCAATGAGTGTAGTATCGAGTATCTACCAACTTCGGACTGCACCAAATCCGGTCATCTCACTACCCCTAATAAAAGGCCAAGATGGTCAAATAAGGTTCTAGGTCATTAGTGCTTGGTGACATCACTCAGCGGCCCCGTACTCTCCTTGATTGAACTCAAGGGTTACCGGTACTCACAAATATGTCGCACTAATATAGTTATTGCTTCAACCGTGTCGGTATACCCTGCACAGTTTCCACAATGTATTGCTATCTATGAATGTTTCCCAAATCCGGGTGTAGGATTTCAAGCCCAAACAAGAGAACCAAAATGTAAAGCAATCAAAGCAAACAATTAGTCATTCAAAAGGGTGATTTAGGCCCTAAGGTTACTCCACTTTTAAAGAAATCCCCAGCAGAGTCGCCAGTTCTGTGATACGGTGGGAGAACTGACTTGAGGTTTTGCGTTTGTTTTCGCAAATGTTTCAGTTGAGCAAGAGTCGCCACCGACTTTTTATTTTATCCTAAGGAAAGGTCAAAAAACACAGGAAAGACCTTTGAGATGTTTTCTTGGGTTCGGGGAGTAGATTATAGAAAGGGAAGGTATTAGCACCCTTTCTATCCATGGTTATCCATGGGCTCTTAGTTACTTGCTTAGATCACTTGCCTTTGCTTTTCAATTGTTTGAAATGGTGCTTTGTGTGTGTGGTTTTAAAAATGTTTTGAAAAAGATGCCTTATCTAGGCAACCATTGTAACAATTCTTTACTCGAATGTTTTACAAAGGTGTTTGTCTTTTTGAAAAGATGTTTCAATGTTTTGAAAGTTGTTTTGGAAATTGTGTGGAGATGTGTGTTTTGAAAAATGGAAAGTGTGTTTTGCAAGTTTGATCAAGTAACCAAGAGCTATCTACCCTAAATTTCTCAAAGATCTTTCTCATGTTTTAACCCTTTTAACAGTGTTGTTTCACCATTGTATTTGGTGAACAACCTTGTGTTAGGATGTTAACGGGACGGGCGCGGGTCATCGTATAGACCATGAATGCAATAGTGTCAAGTATTTTGGCAATTTTCTTGAGGGACTATGATCATTTTACTTAGGCAACAAGATATCGTCATCGAGGGACTATGATCATTTTGTTTGTTTTTGTTTTGCCAAAGTACTTGACATGCAAACATGGCCCATTTTTGAAGGCAACAAGTGGAGTAACCCTAAGGGTGCAAGTGTGTATTGTGTTTGTTTTTCATGCATGTTTATCTTGAATTAGGTCAAGCTATTTGTTGATTTGATTTGCATACAAACCCTAAGTCTAAACATGGCATAATTGAAAGCTTTTAAATGCGGAAACTTAAATGCTAAGCTATTACAACAATGATTATGGGGATGGGGATACAAGTTTGAATTTGGGGGATATTTGACAAGGAATTAAATTCTAAGCTATTACATCCATATTGAATATACAAGACAAATATCTAATATTTAAATAAGTACAAATAAATAAATATCAAATAAAAATGCATTATGCTAAAAAAGGGAATTTTTCATGTATGTAAAAGTATTTTTTTCGATGTGAAATATAAACAAAAATAAAAAAGGTCAAATTTGAATATTTTTGTCATTTAGGGCAAAACCCTAGTTTTTAAATAAATAGTAATATTTATTAATTATGTACAATATATATTAAAAAATAAAAAGTATATTGTAAAAAAAAGTATTTTTAGTGTCATATATTAATAAAAATAAAAATGTATTATTTTCATATTTTTATCCTAAGTATTCTAATAAATATAATATACAAGTATTTATATATATATTTACTAAACCTATTAAATATAAAAAGATAAAATTAATTACTTATGTATATGAAAAAAATGTATATTTAAGAAAATATTTTCAAGGTGTAAATAAAAATAATAACTGAAAATAAATATAATTTTTATATTATTTTTTAGGGTTTTAGTAAAAAGTATTTATATTATTTACATATATATACTAATAAAATGAAACAAATGCCAAATAAATATATAAAAAATGTGGAAAAATATTTTTGGGATTTTTTATGTTTGAACAAAAAATATTAAGTCAGAATCAAACAGAAAAATGCAAAAATAACAAATATTTCACATAATGGGCCAGGGGGTGTAAATGGGAAAAAGGGGTGCAAAAAGTAAGGATGACTCAGGCCCAGCCCAAGCCATCACCTTCTTCAACCTCCAGCATATTGTTTGAAATTTCGCGCGCCTCCTTGTCCAAACATCAACTCCTGATTCTTTGATTATTTTGCAAAACTCATAACACAAACATTGTAGAGCATCAAATCACGAGTTCAAACATGTAAAAAACTTGGATTAACACTCAAAGGCCAAAGAGAATTTCTCTGGCCCTAAATTTCAACCTAATTTTTTTCTCATGTTCATGGCTAAAATTCTCACAGCATGCTTAACATAAATGAAAAGTGATCATATGTATGGCTTCAGGGCTATGAGTAGGACATGTTTCATTCACAAACCTAAGCTTAACTCTTCCTAGATTGAGAGATAGAAGTCCATGGTTTTACCTGTTTCAGCTTGAATCGTGTACAGCAATATGGCCAACTTCAATGGAGTTTGAGCTTCTGTATAGCTTTCCTGAAGTCCAAGGAAGTTTCTCCAACACCTAGCTTGCTTTGAATCACTCTGTATCGTGCTATGGAAGTTCACCTGCAAAACTGAAAAATGAAAATGGCAACTGAGGTTAGGGGAGTTACAGCTTGTGTTTAGGGCTTGGAATAGTTTCAGTGGATGGTATGGAATGTGTTTGGACAGGCTTCTAGCCAAAGTGCACGAGCCACTAGAGTTATGGACCTCAATCTGCAGCAGGTACCCTGTTTTTGCAGCAAGAGGGTGTTTTGGTGTATTAGGAGGTATGAGGGGTGGTTGAGTCGTGTTTCAGGCTTGGTTTGATGTCTGGAAAATGTTCACAAGGTTTGCTTTGGGCTTATGCTTGCAGGAAATGAAAGTTGGTTCAGTTTTGCCAAGTTTCTTCTATATGAAGCAAAAGATGTTTGTTGTGATGTTATAGACCTATCGAAGCCTGCCTGCCATGCTGCATCTCTTGTTCTTGATAACACAAATTTGTGGACTTGATTTTGTCTCTAAGATCTGGCCCCCATGTCCAAGGATTTTGAATTTGACATAAAGTGATACTTTATCAAAATGGCAAATTTGCTTTTTCCAATTAAGGGTTAATTTTGTGTGCAATGTCCAAATGAACAAAATAATGCATTAGCTCAGTGGATTTGAATTCAATTAATGAGTGTAAAAGGGTTTAGAGGCCTGCAAGCTAGCACAAACCAAGCTGAGTTGAAAATGCAAGTTGTTGTGGACATGCTTTGGCCATGAACAAAAGTGAGTTTTGACCAACTTTGCAAATTCGATTCTCTCTAACCACAAGGGTGTTTGAGAAGTTCTTGGACAATTTGGAAAGCTTGGAATGTGAAATATAATTCATCTTTGTAATGCAAATTGAAAATCCAAGTGGAACCATGTGAAAAATGGCCAAGAAGTTGGACAAAAATCCTGCCTAGAATAGGGCAAAATTTCTCTAAGTTAAAAATGTTTTGCACCCTTGTTCCAAAAATCATAACTTGAGATACAAGCTTACTTTGAGAAAACTTTGTGAATAAAAGTTGTAGATTTTGTAATGGACTACAACTTTCATGTTTCAAGTTTTGTTTGAATCCATTTGCATCTTGGTGAAAAAATGGGACAAATTTAGGAAAAAATAAGAAAATTTCATAACTTAGAAAATTTCTAAGTTATGAAAATTTTCATTTTAAACCCTAATTTGCAATTTTGGGTTTCTTGATGAACAAGTTTCATAATTTTATATGTCTTGATGAAAAATGAATCTTGGCACTTGATTTTGACCAAAAAGTCAAAGTTTGACTTTTCAGTGTACAGTCAAATTTTGATCAGTTGACTGAAAAATTCATATGTCAATCCTATGCATTTGGGATCTTTTGAACTTGTTGAATGGGTCAAGACAATGCCATTGAGTCCTTAAGTCCATATGTGAGCTTGGTTTTCCATTGGTTAGGTCAAACAGTCAAAATTGCCTTTGTGTAGTCAAAACCCTAAAAATGACCATTTTGCCCTTTTGGTGATCTGATCAAATTTCTTATAGAATTATGATCCAAACTTGACCAAATAGTTCATATGAGTTCATTATGTTGATGTGGGTCAAAAATCATGAGGTTTGACTTTCAATTGGCCACAGTTGACTTTTTCCCCAATATAGTTGATTTCTAGGTCAACTGTCCAATTGACTGAGCAAAGATTGGAATCAAGGCTTGAAACTTGGTATGGATAAACTTGTAAGTCCAACATGAAGCATGAAAGTCACTTTGGGCTTTTTAGGTCAAAAAATCCTTGTGCAAACTCATACCCTAATTTGGGTCAACAGTGCAAGGAGGGGTCTTGAGCAAAGCAAACCCTAACTTGATCTTGAGCTCCAAGAGTCTTGTGATGAGAAAAAGTTGATGAAATGAGAGGGAAAATTTTGGGGTACAACAATATGCTCATTTAATGAAAACATTGGACAGTTTTGCATTCAAATTTTGTGCTCTTTGTCTTTCTTTTACTTTACTGCATTTTCGAATAGCCATGTGACCTTACATGCACACACACACATTTACATATCCACATCCACTCTGTATCTCATTGACAATAATTCTACTATTTCCATCTACGCCTTCGAGAATTCAATCTATCAAGCCGAAGAAGAAGGAGAAGAAGATTGTGAGATACCTGGAGAACTCGCCAGACTCCTGATACAAGAGGAAAAGGCCATCCAATTGCACGAAGAGCCAATAGAGGTGATAAACTTGGGTACTGAGGCAGATAAGAAAGAAGTCAAGATTGGCACAAACTTGGAAGACACTGTCAAGAGCAGATTGGTTCAGATATTGCATGACTATGTTGAGGTATTTTCTTGGTCATATGAAGACATGCCAGGGCTCGATACTGATATTGTGGTTCATCGACTGCCAACGAAAGAAGGTTGTTCTCCGATCAAATAAAAGGTTCGTCGTATGTGCCCTGACATATCTGAAAAGGTCAAGACTGAGGTAATGAAATAATTCAATGTAGGTTTCTTGGCAGTAATGTCGTATCCCCAATGGGTTGCAAATGTTGTTCCAATGCCGAAGAAAGACATTAAGGTTCGTATGTGTGTAGACTATAGGGGTTTAAATAGGGCAGGCCCTAAAGACGACTTCCCACTACCGTATATTGATGTCTTAGTTGATAACACTGCTCAACACAAGATGTTCTCCTTCATGGATTGCTTCTCTGGGTACAACCAAATCAAAATGGTGCCTGAGGACATGGAGAAAACAACTTTTGTCACACAGTGGGCCACCTTTTGTTATAAGGTCATGCCTTTTGGGTTGAAGAATGCAGGCACAACTTATCAAAGGGCTATGGTGGCTTTATTTCATGATATGATTCATCATGAGATAGAAGTCTATGTTGATGACATGATAGCAAGGTCCCAAACTGAGGAAGAGCACCTTGATCATCTGCACAAACTGTTTGACAGGTTGAAGAAATACAAGATGAGGTTGAATCCCAACAAATGCATCTTTGGGGTGAGGTCTGGAAAGCTCCTAGGCTTCATCGTAAATGGAAAAGGAATTGAAGTCGGTCCCGCCAAAGTCAAAGCTATCCAAGAAATGCCAGCTCCTTATACTGAGAAGGAGGTTAGAGGTTTTCTAGGATGACTCAATTACATTGCCTGATTCATCTCTCACCTAACTTCTACTTGTGAACCACTCTTCAAGCTGTTGAAGAAAGATCAAGTAGTAAGATGGAATGACGACTGTCAAATAGCTTTTGACAAGATCAAAGAATACTTACAAGAACCACCAGTTTTGATGCCACCATTTGAAGGAAGACATTTGATCATATACTTAACCATGTTAGAAAATTCAATAGGGTGTGTGCTGGGGAAACATGACGAGTCTGGTTGAAAAGAGCATGCAATTTACTACCTTAGCAAAAAGTTTACTGACTGTGAAATAAGATATTCACTGCTCGAGAAAACTTGTTGCACTTTGTCATGGTCTTCTCTCCGACTTAGTATATGTTGACTCATACCACTCTACTGATCTCTAAGATGGATCCCATCAAGTACATCTCTGAGAAGCTGATTCTCTCCAAAAGGATAGCCCGATGGCAAATGATCCTAACTGAATTTGATATCCAGTACACTATACAAAAATCAATCAAAGGAAGTGTGTTGGCGGAGCATTTGGCACATCAAGCTGTGGATGACTACCAATCTATGAACTTTGAATTCTAGGATGAGAATATAATGCTGATTACAGATTACGAAAAGCCTGGGCCGTATGAAGGACCTGAACAAGGATCCTGATGGACTATGGTCTTTGATGGAGCTTCTAACGCACTAGGTAACGGAATTGGGGCTGTAATCATTTCCCCTGAAGGTTGCTATATGCCTTTTTTTCCCAGACTTTGCTTCGATTGTACCAACAATATGGCCGAATATGAAGCGTGTATCTTGGGTCTTAAAGCTACTATTGACTTAAGAATTAAATTTTTAAGTGTATATAGAGACTCAGCTTTGGTCATCAGTCAAGTTAAAGGAGCGTGGGATACAAAACATCCAAATCTTATCCCTTACAGAGAGCTTGTGTTAACCCTGATCCCATACTTTGAAGAGGTTACTTTTGAACACATTCTGAGGGAAGAAAATTAGTTGGCAGATGCTTTAGCTACCATGTCTTCTATGTTCAAGGTCAGATGGGATGACAAAGCTCCCCGAATTACTATCGAGACAAACCAGCGCACTACTGTGAGATTGAAACTGATGGTGTAAAGAAGAAGCCTTGGTTTCATGAGGTGAAAAGATATCTCAAAGCTCAAGAGTATCCTGAAGGGGCGTCAGTCAACGACAAGAAATTCCTGCGGAGCTTCTCAGCCAAGTTCTTCCTGAGCAATGGGATCTTATACAAGTGCAACCATTCAATTCTGCTCCGTTGTATGGACAAGAAGGAAGTAGAGAAGATCATGGAGGATATGCATGAAGGTACCTTTGGTACTCATTCTAGTGGACATACTATGGCCAAGAAGATTCTGAGAGCTGGTTACTATTGGTCGACCATGGAAATTGATTGTCACCACCACTCAAGGACTTGCCATAAGTGCCAAGTTTATGCTGACAAGGTCCATGTGCCTCAAATTCCTTTAAACATCATGACTGCTCCTTGGCCATTTGCAATGTGGGGAATTGACATGATCGGAGAAATCAAACTTACTGCCTCTAATGGGCATCGTTTCATTCTTGTCACCTTTGACTACTTTACCAAGTGGGTTGAAGCAGCTTTATTTACCTCAGTTACCAAGAACTTAGTAGCTCGATTTATCAAGAATAACCTCATCTATCGGTATGGTATCACTGAGATAATTATCACCGACAATGGTGTTAATCTCAATAATGCTTTGATCACTGAACTCTACATTAAATTCAAGATCAAACATCATAACTCTTCTCTGTACAGACCTAAGATGAATGGCACAGTGGAAGCTGCCAACAAGAATATAAAGAAGATTGTGTAAAAGATAGGGGTAACCTACAAAGACTGGCATGGGATGCTACCATTTGCTATCGTACTTCAGCACGAACATCAACTGTGGCAACCCCTTTCTCTTTGGTCTATGGCATGGAAGTTGTCCTGCCTGTCGAAGTTCAGATTCCTTCTCTAAGGATTATGAAAGAAGCAGACCTAGACGAAGATGAATGGATTCATACAAGGTTGGATCAGCTGAATTTGATTGACGAGAAGAGGTTGGCTATTGTTTATCATCATAAAATGTATCAAAACGTATAATCAAGACATTCAACAAGAAGATCAAGCATCGAGTATACCAGGTTGGTGACTTGGTAATAAAGAGCATCATTCTACCACAAGGAGATCCCAGGGGAAAATGGACTCCCACCTACGAAGGGCCATTTGTTGTTAAAAAAGTATTCTCAGGCGGTGCTATGATGCTAACCACTATGGATGGCAAAGATTTCCCGCACCCTGTAAACGCGGACATAGTCAAAAAATACTACACATAAGAATGACCCGCTAGGTTGACATACCAAGGCAAAAATAAGGGCATCCCGGTGAACCAAAAAGGTTCGAGCAAAAATAAGGGATATATACAAAAGATCATACACCGGCAAGTCGAAAACCTGAAAGGGCGACTTGAGCAAAAAAGGGTATCCTGGTGGGCTGAAAACCTGAAAGGGCAGTCTAGGCAAAAATTAAGGATTAAAGTGTATGACTATGTCCCGTCGGATCACTACAACCATCTTTATTACCAAAGTCAAAAGTTCAAAAGCTTCAATCAACTTATTCTGATGGTAAGGGACGAGATGTTCAAAGACATAGGGGAAATAGCAGAGTTGGAGCCCAATGAGATCATTTTTCACATGGCTATATATATATATATATATATATATATATATATATATATATATATATATATATATATATATATATATATATATATATATATATATATATATATATATATATATATATATATATATATATATATATATATATATATATATATATATATATATTTGTTTTCACTTTGTACTCTTTCATTTCACGATGACTTCATCTTACAAGGATTTCCGTCTCTTTGTACAAACTTGTATGTTTATAGGAAAATTATCAATACAAATATACTTTGAAGTCCAAACTTTTTATTTTTTCTGTTTTGCTTGCAAAAATGTCCAATGAATAAAATTGAATGAGCATATGCACATGAACATGATTAACTGTTAACAAATATACGCATAAGAACAAAATTAAACATTTACTCAAAAATCTAAGAGCTGGGATGACACTGAAGTTGTCTGTAAATCCCCAGAGTCCCTTTCATAAGATTATCCCCAGTGAAGTCACTAGAGCCACTTCTATAAGATTATTCCCACAGATTAGTCTTCACAAATAAGGGTACATTCCCCACAATCTCCCCGGAAGATCACTCCAACAAATAAAGGAATAAAATATCCTCCCCATCAAATCTCCACACGAAGTCTCAATCAGTATAATTCATGGAAATTCTCTCCCCCGATTGAGTTTGTTCCTCCAAAACTGAAGAAAGAGACCCTACAAAGTTTCTTCTCTTTAGCAAATTCAATTTCCACAAGAGAGTTAGTTTCCTCAGCAGAGCATTTCTCCATCAACAAGGATTTATTTCCCAATAGGGTTTATTTCCCAAACAAGACTACAAAACCCCCAGCTTGAGCCTATTCCTCAGACTGCTACAAATCACTAGCAAAATTCCTCTCCCCGATAAAATTGCCACTATCCCCCAAAAGTTGCTGAAAAACCTGGAATCCGACCAGATACCAGTTAATATTCTCCCCAGGAAAGTCAGCAGTTTAACCATCTCGTTTATCCCCGGTCAGGATATATAAGAATTAAATTCCCCAGTAAAACAGTGAATAACCGATGTTCCTGAACTCTATTCCACACACAGAGATCAACATCCCCAACGGAGTTTCCTCAAGCAAGTAAGCAGGAATCCCCAGCGGAAGCATTCTAGACAAGATTGAAGATACATACACTCTTCATCCCCCAGCAATAAGTCATGGATTTATTTTCCTCAACAAAGATACACTTCAATACATCTCACATAATTTACAAATATCATTGCATATGCATACGAAATACATATAACACAATCTCATTTATTTTGAGAACATCATTACGTAATGCATTTCATACATCATGACATTGCATACAACTAACTTTTTACCTTTTCAGGAAATGATCAATCAACAGACAGACGTCACCAACTACTCATATGACCCAACAGTCTTCTCAAAGGCTACATCTTACAAAGGGCTATTTAAGGAATTTCCTCAGAGGGTCATTCCAAAACAAGACATCTGTTGGTTCAACTTAAATCTCCCAAAGATTTATTGTGATTCTTTTCCGGTGGACACTTTTTCTGGTTCAGATTTATTCTGATTCTTATCTAGTTAAAGGAAAATACAAGACATCTGATGGTTCAGCTTAAATCTCCTAAAGATTTATTTTGATTCTTTTCCGGTAGACACTTTTCTGGTTCAGATTTATTCTGATTCTTATCCAGTTAAAGAATAATACAAGACATATGTTGGTTCAGCTTAAATTGCCTAAAGATTTATTCATATTCTTTTCCCGTAAACACTTTTTCTGGTTCAAATTTATTCTGATTCTTATCCAGTTAAAGACAAATACAAGACATATGATGGTTCAGCTTAAATCGTCTAAAGATTTATTCCAATTCTTTTCTGGTAGATACTTTTTCTGGTTCAGATTTATTCTAATTCCTATCCATTTAAATGCAAATACAAGACATATGCTGGTTCAGCTTAAATCGCCTAAAAAATTATTCTGATTCTTTTCTGGTAGACACTTTTCTGGTTCAGATTTATTCTGATTCTTATTCAGTTAAAGACAAATACAAGACATCTGCTGGTTTAGCTTAAATCACCTAAAGATTTATTCTGATTATTTTCTGGTGGACATTTTTTCTGGTTCAGATTTATTCTGATTCTTATCCATTCAAAGACAAACACAGACATCTCCTGGTTCAGTTTAAACCGACTCAAGATTTATTTTGATGCTTCTTCCAGTTGAAGTCAAGCTTAGACTTAGTCAAAATTCTATCAGCCATCATCTTTGGATGGCATCTATAAGCCCATCTCCGACAACTCTTTATCATCTCCCCAAATGGAATTTCTAAGCCCATTCCTGATAATCAACAAACCGTTCACTTCATGCACAAACGAGTGCAAATTTCTGGGCACTTAAATGTTCAATCATCTTCTACCTTTAAGTCACGAATGGCGAACATGCCAATTTAAATCTTCAGGTTTAAGAAGATTGAACAGGGGAAGATGTTGTACCCCAAAATTTTCCCTCTCTTTTCTCAAGATATTTCTCACAAAGGATCCCAAATGCTCAAGGATTCTCAAGACTTGATCAGACAAGCTCACCTCATAAGCACTGAGACCACAAATTAGGGTTTTGGTTTTCACAAGGAAATTTGGTCTTATAATACCTCAAATGACCTTCATGGTTCATTATAGACTTTCAAGAATGCCCATGCCAAGTTTCAAGTCTTACATCTCAAAATTTCTCAGCCAATTGCTCAGATGGCTAAAATCAGCTATATTGGGTAAAAAGTCAATTATGGTCAATATACAGTCAAACTTCATGATTTTTGGCCAACATCAATATTTTGAAGTCATATTCATCAATTGATAAAGTGTTGGTAACAATTCTTCAAGAAAAGCACTCAAATCATAAAAGGGGCAAAATGGTCAAAATTAGGGTTTTGACTGAGAATGAATGATCATTGACTTTTGACCTAGTACATGACTCAGTGACTTGGAGAATAATCTTAAGGAATCAAACACAACATACTGACCTGACTTCACGGCTCAAATCATTTCTCAAGATCAATGAATTGATAGTTGAAATTTGATCAACTGATGAAAAGTCAACTGATACACAAAAAGTCAAACTTTGACTTTTTGATCAACATTGAATTTCAAAGGTCAAGATTCATCAAGATACTCAAAAATATCAAACTTGATCACCAAGAATCAAGAAAGTCAAGAAAATCCATAAAAAGTCAAAGTTTTTCAATACTTAGAAAATTTCTAAGTATTTTTTAACCTTGATAATTCCAATATTTCATGACAATTTTTCACCAAGATGCAAGATGATTCAAGGAAAACTTTCAAAATGAAATTTATAGATATTGATAAAATCTACATCTTTGTATTAAATGTTTGATGTCTAAAAAATTCTTAGATTTGAAGATATAAGCCCATGAAGTCATGACATTTTTCATAAAACACTTAATGAAAATTATGGCAAGTTAGGCAGATTTTTTGCCCAACTTCTTGGCAATTTTTCACCTAGCTCCAATTTTATTTAGCCAAAGTAGTCAACATGAAGGTTTTATAAAATGTTTCAAGCTTTCCAAAATTTCAAAGAACTTGAAGAGATCATGCTTGAGCTAAGAGAATCAAAGAGAAGAAGTCAGACATCCATTCTTGAATTTTAGGTCATTTTGATGATGAACACTTGATTAAATCTCAAGCCATGCTGCATAAATCTTGCTTTGCAGGCTTCTAACTTGAAAATTGCTCCATAATTAATTGTTTACACAACTGTTAGATCTATGATCCAAGCATTTGACTCATTGTCCAAGAGATTCATCCATTTTTGGCACAACGTAACATTGTCGTTCTTGTAAAGTTGCTTTAATCACAAAGTCAACTTGTCTTGAGCCTCTAACTTTTTTGTTCTGAACACACTCAACATACAAGATTAGATAAGCATGTTTAACGCCTTTAACTACTCTATATTACCTTGTACTATGCATTGGAACAATATTTGTCAAGGTTGCTTAAAAAACAAGTCAAAAAACTATAACATGTGATTTTGTGTATTTGATCACTTCAAGCCCTCAAACTTCTTAACTATAAATAGAGGCACTATTTTGCAAGCCAAACATGAATTCACAAGCCTTGAAACACCCTGAAACTCCCTCAAACTCAGAATTGCATCCAAACCTCTATAACTTGTCATTTATGGCCAAAAACTTCAATATCAATATTCACTCGTGTGTTCTCCCTCTAAATCATTCTAAAAGCTTCCATACATCAAATATAACTTATCCCCATACCTATTTCACAACTGTAACATCATCTTCCCCATTTTCCAACCTCAAAAACAGAGCTTTGCATATTGACTTCTACAAGAAGTTTCAGCCACTCTCAATCCAAAGTAAGAGTTGCATTAGTTTCCTAGGAGTTCACTGAAGCTATTCAGACCATCACAACACATCCAGGAGTGCTCAAACTCAAAACACGATTTCCAATTTTTAGGTAAGGTTTCTCAACTTTGAATTTCTCATTCAACCATCACTAATGGTTACTTTGTGAATAAAAAATGTAGACATCATAGCTCTAAAGCTAACCATGCCCTTAGTTTTCATTTATGTTGCCTTAGTGATGTGAGTTTTGAGTTTGAACTTTGTAAAAAGATTAGGTTTTTATTTGGTACCAGTAAAATTCTCATTCACCTTTGATTTATAGCTCATGAAATTTATATGGTTGAATTCGTGTTGAAAAATAGAGCAAGTTTCATGTTTACATTTTTTGATTTGGTTGAGAAATGAGGAAGTTACAAAATTCAAAAATGGTGATAAAGAAGTTGGCCCGAGGTTAGGGATGAAGTGAAATCAGGACTGGGTTTATTTTATATTTATTACAAGTTGTCTTAATAATGGATGAAACAACCACCCCATTGGCAGGAGAAGTGCACGTAAGGTGTTAGTGCGCATGGACCTGAGTTTAAGCCCCAGTGGTATCCTTTTGATTTTTTCTTATTATTTCATTGCAGATCTAGTGCATTCTGGCCATACACGCTCACCATGAGACCTCACATTAATGCCATAGGATCACCATATGATCTCAACCAACACATCACAAGACAAGCGTGTGGTGTACCTCAGAAAATCAATCACACATGATCAGAATGGGCGTTGGACTCTCCCTCCTGGGCCTTATCATTTTTGCTAATTCTCACCACCTTTTTTGCTAAACACAGTGCATGCCCAATAACATTTTTTTATCACAAACTTTTTTCTTCTTTTTTCTGATTTCAATAAAAACAGATTTGGGCCTGTTTGCTATTTTCAAACCTCCCCCTTTACCTTTTAACACCTCAAGCCCAACTTTTTTTATATTTCTCTATTTTATTTATCTATTTATGTTTACTAAGACCAAAAATTACAAAAACATTATTTTTTATTAAAATAATTTAATTTAAGCATTTTATTTTATTTTAGTTAAATTAAATTTATTATTTTTCTTTTACATTGTAAAATATTTTCTGAATTAAAACTTAACATTCAAATCATTTTCTACATAATTAAATTAGACTTAGGTTTTCGCTAGTTAATTTGACCGTTTTAATTAACCTAGATTTTAGATTTTATTAATCAATTAATTAATTTTTTAATTAGGTTAATTACTAAAATCCCTTTGCACCAAAAAAACCCAAAAACAATTTCTATTTACTTTACATTCTTGGCGCATTTTTACTATTTCGCATTAGAATTTATGTATTTATCAAAGCCTTGTAATAGTAATTAAGGTTTATTTTACTTGTCATCCCCATTTGTAAATTTGTACCCCCCATCCCTAAAAGTATTGTAATAGCGTAGGACATTTAAATTCTGCAATTTATCGTTTTTCATATTATTGCTAGTAATTAGGGTTTGTATGGAAAGAATAAAATCAAACTTCAAACAACCCTAAATTCAAGATAAAATACATGAAAACAAAAAACTTTGCACACTTACACCTCTATGGTAACCCACACTTGTTGCCTCGGATAAAACATCCATGTCCCTCGAACGTGAGATGTTTTAGCAAAGACCCTCAATTAAAATATTGTAGTTGCAACGCCCGTAATTTAATTAATTATTTAATTAAATTATTTTTGGATTATTTGTGAAATTGTGTTATGATGGTATATGTTGTGTTGTGGTTATTTGAATTAATTTATTCGATTAAGTTGTAGAATAATATTAGAATAATACTATTATTTGATGTAGGCTTATTTTAATGATTAGAAGTAGTAGAAAGAGGGTGTAGGAATTTAAGCCCATTAAGACATAATAAGAGTTATAGTGTTATTATATTAGTTATTGAGAAATATTAAGAAAATTGAAGTAACAGTAAGAAGAAAAGAAAATAAGGGTTGGAAGAGAGATAGAGAACTCGGAAGTTACCAAGAAGGAGAAAAGGAGGTAAAACGGAATTCGATCGAAAAATTATAGAGCAACCTTCAATCCAAGGTAAGGGTGGGGTTCTAACTCTATAATAGGGTTTGTGATGAGTAGTATATGAGATTGGATTTGAAAAAAAATTGTTTTATTTGTGATATATATATATATATATATATATATATATATATATATATATATATATATATATATATATATATATATATATATATATATATATATATATATATTGTTGTTGTTTGATGAGGAATCAATGATTTAGAGATGAATAATGATGCCCAAATGATGTATAATTGATGTAGAAATATATGATTATCATAAGTGATGATTACCTATGATCAGATGATGTTTTTAGGACCTAGGGTAGGGAAATCACAGTGAAAACGCGGTGAACTCGCAGAATAAATTTAGCACAAATCAGTATGAGTCGACTTCAAAGGCCATGCGTCGACACATGCAGGATTTAAGACTCAGGATGAGTCGATACGAAAGGATCATGCATTGACACATGCAGTATTTCAGACTCAGTATGAGTCGACACAATATGGTTACACGTCAAATCATGCAGGATTCCTGACCCAGTATGCGTCGACTCAAAAATGCACGCGTCGACTCATGCAGTCTAATTTTTGATACATTTTTCCAAAGGCTGTAACTTGAGTTTTCGGACTCCTTTTGAGGTGTCGTTTAAAGTGTTGGATAGATAACGCGTTGAACTTCATTCATAAGGATTAAAATGAAGGATAAGAAGAATAATCCTACTACCCAAAATAGGATAGAGTCAACTTCCTGCATTAATCGCTATGATGATTTCGTGAAGTATGATGAAGATAAGACGATCTTAGATAAATGCTTGGTTCATAACAGTTAGATTAATAATAATAATAATGATGTAGTATTACAATATAATAATATGTAGAGGTTTAGTAATTATAGATAAGCATTAGATGAGTGATTAATCGGCATAGTCGAGAATTATCTGAATATATGGGCGATATTATGTTGTATGCATATGGCCAATGTTAAATGGTTGATGACCTGCTGTTGTATTATGGTTATGGTTGAGTTGCTGTGGATTTACGTGGATGAATTATGCTGATGATTTATGTTGATGAATTGCGTTGATGAATTATGATGAGATGCCTCTAATTATTGGCAACTATTGAGTTGTAGGCTTCTGGCCAACGATGATTCGTGTTGAGATAATGTTAGTTGTGGTTGTTGTTACTACATTCATGATTGTGTCGCATGTATTGCATATCAAGATGGAGCTGATGCTCGTTAAGATGGCCTGTATTGGCGAATATTAAGATGAAGGCTTGTGCCTTGTTGATGCCTCTATTTATTGGAAATTATTTTAAGATGGGAGTTCTGCTCCAATGGTACCATATGCATTTGCATAGTATTTAGTTGCATTACATAATTGCATAAGGAAGTTATGTATTGATGCGGTAAATGTTGTATGTTGTTGATGTTCCCTTGCGATTATTGTTGTTTATAAGATGTGAAGTAGTGATATTATATGATCTGATCTAATATATTATTTATCATTCATTTTATTATATTCTTAGATATATCACCCCTTCTGTTTAAATGTTACCCTTACGTTGGTAACATGAAGGTAATCTAGAGTGAAGGTGGTTTAACTTCAATAGTTCGAGACGGTATCATTGCTTTGATACGTAACACTCAGGGGGATGAACGCTTGTTGCTTTTAGTTATTGTTATTTCAGTTGTTGAACTTTAATTTGATTGTTACTAAGTATGTGTTATTTTGAAGTTGTTGTAATGTTGGACAAGGATGTTATTATGATTCCACTGTGTAGTTGTTCAAGTTGTTGAATTAAGAGATTAATTTATTTTGCTATTGGTTCATCTGGAGTTTTAAAGTGTTATGTATCCATGTTAAATGCAATGGTTTTTAATTTGAATTTGTGGCATCCTAATTAAGTTGTATGAATTTTATAACTCTAATTTACATTTATAATTGTCAGGTAAAATTGGGGTATTACAGTAGTCCCTCGACGACCCTTCAAATGTTGCCTTCGGTAAATAGTCTTAGTTCCTTACGACAATTTCTAAAAACATCTTACAAGTTTCCTTCTATGACTGTACGATGACCCACGCCCGTCCCTCACATCCAATGATATGACTCTCTACCCACTAATGGTAGACAAGCACTATCTAAAGGAGGAGGAAAAGAACAAAGACATTTTGAGTAGGTAGATTGCTCGTAATTGCTTGCTCATAAACAAAACCGTTTACACCTCACACTTTCAAAACACTTTTCAAAACAAAAATTTTGTATACATTCTAAACGATACGAGAATCATTAAAAAATTGCCTTACATTGGGATTTTCAAAACATTCCCTTTTCAACAAATATTTTCAAAACCAAGACTTTTTATACATTCTCAACGATACGAGAATCATTGCAAAGTTTGCCGAACTAAGGAATTTTCAAAATATTTTCAAACTTACACCAACACAAAGCATTTCAAAGTGAGCTAGCAATTAAGAGCCCGTAGATAACTACGGATGAAAAGGGTTCTAACACCCTCCCTTTTCATAACCTACCCCCCGAACTCAAGAAAATTCTCAAAAGGACTTTCTTGTTCTTTTCACCCTTTCCTTTATTGGATAAAAGAAAATCGGTGGAGACTCTTGCTATCCGCAACACTTGCGATCAAACGCAATATAACCAAGTTAGTTCTCCCACCGTATCACACAAACCATCACTAAAATGTCAATACAGACTCAATTGGAATTTAAACGCATATTTAATTGACTATAGGGCCGAAGAACATCACGGAGAACGGGTTAGGTACAAATAAAGTTTGAGCCTTTATCCTTTGTTTCTTAAACCGTGAACCAGGCCACATTACAACCCTTAAAAGTCCTAACTGAAGCATAGGATGGTTCGAAAGCATACTATTACAAAAAGTATCATGACTCCTGTAAGGCTTACTATAAATCCTGAGTTGAATTCATATTCTTACAAAATTTTGTTTGTTTACTAAAAATGCATTTTTAAAACTTCAAGACAGACATAGGCTTTGCATTTTTAATACCACTATTTGCATATAACTAATTGTTCGACAGTAGAGAAATTCACACGAAGGATATTCAATGAACGGGAATCCTCTCAATAAACATAATCACTTCAAATGGAAAGACACTTCCAATAGCGAGCCTTCCATAATCAAGGGGCACGACATGTTATTATCCAACTCATCTGTGGAAGTTGTGTCAAGATTTAAAGGATCTCTCAAAAGTGCTGAATAGCCAGGGGCAGATCTCCATTTAAATTACTTAGGGCATTAAACATGAATTCCAGCAAAGGGTCACGTACGATCAAGAAAACATTTTATGACAGTGCTACAACACTTACTACTATGGACAGTGACAATTCTTCGCACCCTGTGAACGCGTACATAGTCGGAAAATACTACGCATGAGAAAAAAAAGACCCGCTAGGTTGACTGGCCTAAGCAAAAATAAGGGCATCCCGGCGAACCAAAGAGTTTGAGCAAAAATTAGGGATATATAAATAAAATTGTACACCCGGCAAGTCGAAATTTTGAAAAGGCAACTTGGGAAAAAAAGGGTATCCCGGTGGACTGAAAATCTGAAAAGATGGTCCAGGAAAAAGTTAGGGATTAAAGTGTACGACCACGCCCCGTTATCTCTTGTCTATCAGTAGAAAACTCATCACCTTGATCAGTATTTATCGAGGGCTCTAGAAGTTGAGATAATATTCAAGTCATCCATAAAGCCCCATAGAGCAGTTTCCACGGAATTATCCCCACAGAGTTACCTTCAGAAACTCATCTTCAATAAACAATACATTCCCCGCAAGTCTAATATGCATTCAAGATAAAAATTGGGGCATCTTCCAGCTGTTAACATGATCATACTCACAAGCAACCAAAACCACTTCCATATCTTGAGAATTGAGAGAAATATGCACTTGTGACCAATGGAAACAAGGCCTTGTCCAACCATGACAACTTCTTCAATCAACCCCTTATACTTTTGAATCAATCTTGATAACTTTGAAATATGGTGAACCAAAATAAACCTTTCCATGCCATTTCTTCCAAAACAACTTCAATGGTGAGGTTTGAATTTCTCAAGCTTTATTGACTAGGGCATGGAAATAAACTCATGAGCCCATGGATCAACTTGCTAAGCCATATTTCCTTTACCTACATTATTAACAAGTAAGACAAACCAACATTGTATTTTATTAATTAAAAGGAAAGTCAAAACAAAACATGCATGATCACAAAAGAAAAACAAGTCAAGGTTATTAGTGATTCCTCAAAGAGAAAAGTTAAGATATGGAGGAGAACCAAAATCCCTAATGTGATCTTATTGTTATTGAATCAATATGGTATGATGAAGGGATCTTAGGGGCAAAAATTGGGGTACAACAAGAAGTAGAAGTTTATTTTTTACACAAACTTAAACCTTTAATAAAAACCTGGGGTAGGGTAGTCTCTCATTTAATTCAAACGCGCATTTAGTTGCAAACTTTCACTTCGTGTACAACGAACGACATCAAAAACATTACTCTGGAATCAAAAGACGGTGATGGTTCCCTACCAAATAGGCAGTCATTATCTCTCAAGAGAAAAGCCCACTAAGTCAAAACCTACGAAGGAGACTTAAGAAAAACTAGGGCATCCCGCTGACTGTAATCTCAAAAACAAGAACAGTCAGGCAAAATCAGGGATAATAAATAAAAAAGAGGTCACTACAAATCCTCAACAAACACAAAAAATGTTGCAAAAATGACTGCCTTCTAATAAACTTAACTTGTCTGAGCCATCATCAAAACATCATTTCAGACTCAATTGGAATTCAAACATACAGATTAACTGAGTTTAGGACTGAAGAACATCACGAAGAACGGGTGGGTATAAATTCACTTTGAGCCTTATCCTTTGTTTCTTAAACCGCGAACCAAGCCACATTACAACCCTTCAAAAGTTCTAATTGAAGCATGGGTTAGTTCGAAATCATATTGTTACAAAAGGTATCCTAACTCCTGTAAGACTTACTCTAAATCCTGATTTAGATTCACATACTTGCAAAAGCTTTTTTATCTGCTAGAACGCATTTTCAAAACTTCAAGACAAGCATAAAATTTTCATTACTTTGAATACCGATGTTTGCATATGGCTAATTGTTTAACAACGAAGAAATTCACACGACGAATATTCAGCAAATGAAAGCTCTCTTAATAAATAGAATCACTTCAGATGGAAAGGCGCTTCCAATGAAAAATCTCTCATAATCAAGGGGCACAACGTGACCATTGTCTGACACATCTGGAACAGTCATGGAGAGATCCCAAGAATCTCTCAAAGAAATGTTGAGTAACCGAGGGCAAATCTCCATCTGAATCACTCAAGGGGCAATGTTAAGTTGATCATGGGTTTGAACAAAATCTGCTACAAAGACTTTCGGTACCACCAAATTTCTTGTCAGTGCCAATAGTATCAGATGATGTCAGTATCGAATGATGTCAGTATCATGTCTTCGGATCCTCCCATGACAGTTCTTAGAAATTTTTTAGACTTGACCAAAGATCTTGGGTACCACCAATTTGTTTGTTTCTGCCAATAGTACCAGATGGTGTCAGTATCAGGTTTTCCACAATAGTCTTGGAAAATATCTCTACGCTACCAGAAATGTGATCAAATTCTCAAACATCGAGGTGCACCAGATTAACTCTAGGGGCAAACAGGCTCCCACATATAAAGGGTCATGTGCGACCAAGAAAACATCTTATGGCGTTACTATAACACGTATTACTATGGACAATGACAAATTCACCACAAAGTCCTTTTCATAAGGTGGTCTCCCATCCAGAATTTCAATCTCTGAAAGCATCTCTAACTGAGTTGATCTCAAGAATCCTCGAGGAGTTTGGCCAAAAGAAAATACTTCTCCAATAGATTGGCGATAGGGTTTATTTCCCCAACAAATGGCAAGATTCCCCAACTTGAGTTTGCCTATCAGACTATCACAAATCAAGGGACCACAACTCCTCTTTCCCAGTAGACTTCCCTACAATCCCCAGTGAGCTGCTGCAAAACCTGGAAAAGCAACCAGATAACAGTTAACTCCTCCAAGTTGTTAACTTCCTTTCATTTCCCTCAAGATATAGCTCCCCAGTAGAACAACAGACAACGAAGACTCTTGAACTCCTTTCCCCAAGCAGGAATCAACACTCTCCACTAGGTTTTCTTCTCAAGCAAAATCAACATCCCCCTGTGGATTTCTCCTCAAACAAAAAAAATAGGAATCCCCAGTGGAAACTTTCTAAGCAAGGTTTGAAGATGGGCATACTCTCCATCCCCAACGGTCATCCGGGATTCAGCCTCCCAAAACTCCCCAACTTTTTTCAAGGATTTATTTTCCAAGACAAAGATACATTCCAATAACATTTCGCATTTTATACAATATATTACATACGTGACAAGTGCATACGACACAGTCTCATTTCTCTTGAGAACATCATTGCACCATGCATTTCATACATCATGGCATTGCATGCAGCTAACTCTTTAACTTTTTAGGAAGGATCAAATCAACAGATGGCTATCATCAACGACCTTTAAAAGGTCAGAGATTAATACCTGAAACCAGACAGGACAACTATTTCAAACGACCAACTCTTTCAAGTTCCAGATTAATACCTGTAACTAGCCAAGAAAACTATCTGTGGACAATCGATTGTAGATCAATACCTGGAACAAGCCAAGACAATTGTCTACACGACCAGATGGGGTAACCCTACCCAGGTTCCTTCTCATTTCCAGATACAGTTCTACACGGACTCGTCATGAAGCAACCCTACCCAGGTTCCTTCTCATTTCTAGATGCAGTCTTACCCGGACTCATCATGAAGTAACCCTACCTAGGTTCCATTCTCTGCAGTTTTACATGGACTCATCATGAAATAGCCCCACCCAGGTTCCTTCTCATACATTTTCATATGAAGTTTCACACAGACTCGTCATGAAGCAACCCTACGCAGGTTCCTTCTCATACATTTCTAGATGAATTTTCACACTGACTCATCATGAAGCAATCCTACCTAAGACCTTATCATACATTTCCAGATGAAGTTTCACACGGACTCATCATGAAATAACCCTACCCAAGTTCCTTCTCAAACATTTCTGGATGAAGTTTCACACGGACTCATCATGAAGCAACCCTACCCAGGTTCCTTCTCATACATTTCCAGATGAAGTTTCACACGGACTTATCTTAAAGCAGCCCTACACAGGCTCATCATAAAGTAATCTTACACATATTCCTTCTAATACATTTCCAGACACGGCTTAACACGAGTCCATTCCAGTATATCATTCAAAGTTAAATCAACCAAAGGTTTATTCTGATTCTTTCCCCAGTTGAATTCAAGCTTAGACTTAGTCTAATTTTTGTCAACAATCACCTTTGAATGACATCTATAAGCCCATCTCCGCCAACTCTCCATCATTTCTCCAAATGGAATCTTTAAGCCGATTCCTTACACCTCAACCTCAAAATCATCAGAGTTCAAATTTTTAGGTACTCTAGTGTTCAATCATCTTCCACCTTCAAGTCACGAATGGCAGATTCGCCATTCTAACTCTTCAGGTCTAAGAAGATTGAACAGGGGCAGCTGTTGTACCCCAAAATTTGCCCTCTCTTTTCTCAAAGGATCATCTTGGACCCTCGGGTTTGCTTCTGTAAAGTTTTAAGTCTCGGATTATAATTTTCTAAGAAAGTCATTCACAAGGGCAAAATGGTCAAATGTACACTGAAAAGTAAAACTTTGACTTTTTGATCAAAATCAAGTTTCAACAATCATATTTTGTCAGGACAGGAAATTGGTTCATAAAGAAATCAAAAGTCATAAATTACTTTGAAAAAATCAAATTTCTAAACACTTGGAAAATTTTCTAAGTATTAAGAAAAAATGACAATTTCAGAACTTATGGGCCAGATTTCACGCAAGTGCAATCAGAATTTGCAAAGATGGTTCAGAACATGACTCTTCAATCAGAACATATGGAAACTGTATTCTTCAATCAGAACATGACTCTTCAGCATATGGAGACTATTTTTTACGCTTTGATTAGAACATCACCCTTCGAGTCTCATTCTGGTCTTCTTCGATCAGAACATCACCAAGCCCTAAAACCTCATTTGAACAGTCTGCTATACTACTATGGCACAGTCCTGCATCAAGCTGCCACAACACTCCAAATTGTTGCTGATCCAGTCCACGCCTGCACTTTCTCAAACCCCATATTTGCACCAAATTAGCACATACAAGTTCTGTTTAAAAGCAATGAAATAGTATGCCAAAAAGGGTTCAAATCCCATTTCTTTTCCCCCCAAAATCACAACAAACTCACCTATAAATAAGTTGTTCCATCATACGTTTAAGGGGCTGGCTTTTGAAAAAGAAGAGTGATCAAACACAAAAAAAAGAGAAAAGAAAACATTCAAACATTCTTAAACCCAGAATTCCCAAAAACAATACCTTTGTTCTTCCCTGTTGAATCAAAGAACACCATATTTTCTGTTTCGTTTCTTGCTGACCCCAGAACATTCGAAGGCAGTAGCTCAGGTCTCAAACGCACGCTTCAGATTCAAGGTAAGTCATTCTGACTTTGAACTTTTCATTCAGAACATCATTAAATATATAAATATCACAGTGTTGATACTGTCCATATCATTGCTTAAGTAAAAAATTGTGGATCAGAACTTCTTGAAGAAAACTAGGTTCAGGATTAGGATTAGAACTTCTATAAACTTTCATGCTTTTATTTTTCTGTTTAGTTGTTATTAAGAACTGAATAAGTTACAGATGTTCTGGATAATGTAAGGAAGAAGGTGAAGTGCAACACAGAACTTCTTAGTTTTCTTTCTTACTGTTTTAAAACACACAGAACTTCAAGGCTTTCTTACTGTTTTAACACATACAGAACTTATAGGCTCTCTTACTATTTTAACACACACGGAACTCTAGGCTTTCTTACTGTTTTAACACATAGAACTTCAAGGCTTTCTTACTGTTTTAACACACACATAACTTCTAGGCTTTCTTACTGTTTTAACACACACAAAACTTCTAGACTTTCTTACTATTTTAACACACACAGAACTTTTAGGGTTTCTTACTGTTTTAACACACACAGAGCTTCTAGGTTTTTCTCACTGATTATAACACAACACATAAATTCTGGTTTCCTCTAACATTTCTATCAGAACTTCAGCACGCAGCAACCCAGAACTTATGGTTCCATCTGACGTTTCTTTCTGAACTACAACATGTCTAGCATCAGAACTTCTGGTCCCTTTCATTTTGTCTTCAGCAACGTGCTGATCCCGTTTTCGTTATTTTTTTCCTTTTCTTTTTTTATTCTTATTATTTTCAGCATTAATATTATTTTTATTAATATAAAAAAGGCATAAAAAATATTTTCTTTTATTAACTAATAATTTTCCTTTTAATTTATTAAGACAAAAAAATCATTTTCAAAACAAATCATTTCCTTTTTTTGTATTGTACAATTCAATATGGTTGTAATAGATAATTAGGATTTAAATTCTTGCAAATCCCCATTTGTAAATATGTACCCCCATCCCCGAAATGATGTAATAACTTAGGATTTATTTCTGCACTTTTATTGCTTTCATACATTGTTAGTAATTAGGATGTATGGCAAGACGAAATCAACAAGTAGATAACCTTTAAATGCAAGACAAAATGCATGCAATTAAGCACACTTGCACACTAGCACCTCTAGGGTAATCTCACTTTGTTTCCTTTCGGAAAATAGTCATGTCCCTCGAATATGGGCGTTTTAGCAAAGACCCTCGATAAAAGATCATAGTCCCTCGATGGCCTTCAATGCTGCCTTCGGTAAACAATCTAGTCCATAAACAACATTGCTAAAACATTCCATAAGTTGCCTTCTACGACTATACAAATGTCCCACGCCTGTCCCTTCACATCCAACGATGGGGTTTCTTACCAAAACAATGGTAAGATAACAACATCTAAAGGAGGAGGAAAAGAATGTTTAAGACCTTTTGAGTAGGTAGGATGCTCCTAGTTGCTCGCTTGCTCACAACAAAAACCTTTTATACACCCACAATTTCACTTTGAAACATTTTTAAAAATACAAAACACTTTGTACGCGCACTTATAGAGACGAGAACCATTACAAAGGCTGTCCTTTTCAAAATACTTTCAAAACCCACATCACAAACACATTTTCAAACAAAAAGCAAGTGATCTAGCAAGCAACTAAGAGCTCGTAGATAACTACGGATGAAAAGGATGCTAAAACCTTCCCTTTTCATAACCTACCCCCAAACTTAAGAAATAATCTCGAAAGGTCTTTCCTATTCTTTTCAACCTTTCCTTTTTGATAAAAGAAAAGTCGGTGGCGACTCTTGCTATCTGCAATAATTGCGATCAAATGCAAAACACCCAAGTCAGTTCTCCCACCATGTTACAGATATCATATACATAAATTTGAACTAATAAAATATGCTTTCCTTGATGTTTAATAAAGATAGTAATGTCAACTTTCCCTCTAGAGTATCCTTGTTTAAGCAAAAAAATGCCAAGTCTATCATACCATGCCCTGAGAGCTTGTTTAAGACCGTACAATGCATATTTAATCTTGAAAACATGATTAGGAAACTCATCATTTTCAAATATGGGAGGTTGAGAAACATACACCTCTTCATTTATGTATCCGTTAAGGAATGCACTTTTTACGTCCATTTGAAATAATTTGAAATTCTTAGAACAAGCATAAACTAATAAAAGGCATATAGCCTCAAGTCGGGCCACCAGAGCATAAGTCTCCTCATAGTTAATTCCCTCCTCTTGGTTATACCCTTGAGCCACAATACAAGCCTTATTTCTTATTATTACACCATGTTTGTCAAGCTTATTCCTAAATACCCATCGGGTGCCTATGATTTGATGATTTATTGGACGAGGAACAAGATCCCAAACATCATTTCTTTCAAATTGGTTTAATTCTTCTCTCATGGAAATATGCCAATGCTTATCAAGTAAGACATCGTTAGTGTTTTTAGGTTCAACTTGTGATACATGAATGATGACAATAAAGACTACTTATTTTAGAGTGAGTTGTTACCCCCTTTTTGATATCACCTATAATGTTGTCAAGTGGATGATCTTTGGAGGTTCTCCATTCCAAAGTAAGACCATCATTTTGTTTTTGGCCTTCATCATTTTTCTTTTATTGGGAGCTATCCCCATCCTCCTCAATCTCCACCGCTTTAGGTAGATCAACTCCTCCATCGGTGCCTTTGAGTATGTCTTATATGGATACACTTACACTATGAAAAGAACTACCTTTCCCAACACTATTTGGGGAAGTCTCATCAAAATTAACATGAACAGACTCTTCAACAATAAGTAATCTCTTTTTATAAACTCTATATGCTTTACTAGATTGAGAGTATTCAAGAAAAATACCTCCATCGACTTTAGTGTCAAATTTTCCAAGATTGTCTTTTCCATTATTTAAAACAAAACATTTACATCCAAAGACATGAAGATAAGATAAATTTGGTTTTCTACCTTTCAAAAGTTCATAATGAGTTTTGTCAAGAATTGGACGGATAATTATCCTATTCAAGACATGACATATCATTCTAATAGCATCGGCCAAAAAATATTTTAATAGACCACAATCATTGAGCATTGTTCGTGCCAACATCGCTAAAATGATATTTTCCTCTCAACAACACCACTTTATTGTAAAATTCTAGGAGATGAAAAGTTATGTTCAATACCAAATTTATCACAATATTCTTCAAAGAGGTGGTTTTAAAATCACCTCCATGATTGCTTTGAATAGCAACTATCTTTGAGTTTATTTTATTTTGAGCAATCTTGGCAAAACGTGTGAAAGCTATGAATGTTTCATCCTTGCTATGTGTGATACGGTGGGAGAACTGACTTGGTGTTTTGTGTTTCGATCGCATTTGTGCGGATAGCAAGAGTCGCCACCGAATTTTCTTTTATCCAAAAGGAAAGGTAAAAAAGCACAGGAAATACCTTTTTCGAGATGTTTTCTTGAGTTCGGGGGGTAGATTATGAAAAGGGGAGGTATTAGCATCCTTTTCATTCATGGTTTTCCATGGGCTCTTAGTTACTCACTTAGATCACTTGCTTTTGTTTTGACAATGTGCTTGTGGTGTGGGTTTTAAAAGTGTTTTGAAAAATCTCTTTGTAATGGTTCTCGTTTCTATAAGAACGCGTACAAAGTTTTGTTTCGAAAGATAGTTTAAAGATGTGTTTGTGGAATGTGTTTTGGAAAGTGGTTTTTTTTTTAAAGATATTTTGAAATGGTTCTCGTGTCTATAAGAACATATACAAAAGGTCTTGTATTTTGAAAATGTTTTGAGATGAAAGTGTATGTGTAAAAGTGTTTTTGTCGTGAGCAAGCGAGTAACTAGGAGCGAATCTATCTACTCGAAAGGTTTTCAATTGTTCTTTTCTTCCTCCTTTTAATGTTGTTTTCTTACCATTAATTTGGTAAGAAGCCCCATCGTTGGATGTGAAGGGACAGGCGCGGGTCAATTTCACAGTCATCGAAAGCAACTTATGAGACTCTTTAGCAATTTTCATAAGGGACGAGATCGTTTTATCAAAGGCAACATCGAGGGTCATCGAGGGACTACGATTTTTTTTATCGAAGGGTCATTGCTAAAGCGTCCCATATTCGAGGGACATGACTGTGTTTTCCGAGGCAACGAGCGAGGTTACCCTAGAGGTGCACGTGTGAACAAGTGTATTTGATTCGAGTTATTTTGTTGAAATTAGGTTATCTAGCGATTGATTTTATGTCTTGCCATGCACGCCTAATTACTACACAGTATAAGGAAAACAGTAAATTGCGGGAATTGAAATTCTACGCTATTACAGAGCTTTCGTGAATGGGGGTACAAATTTACAAATAGGGATGAATCAATGCGATTAAAAGTCAATCAATACAACCAAATCGAACAAATTAATTAAGACTACAACAATTTACGAAGTAAAAAATAACAAAGTATAGAAATAAAGCTCTCGGTATTTTGTTTGTGAGGAAAGAATGAAAATAACAACAAAAAAAACTATTCTATTATTATTGTTCAAATTTTATTATGCATAAACTAAATATTTTAAAAAAAGTTTATTAAACTATATATAAAAATGTTAACAAAATTATTCACGAAATCCTAACTTAATTAACTAATTACATATTTTTTAATTAATTGAATTCTAAAATTAAAATCTAAACTAATTTTGTTATCAAATATCTAAAAGAATCAAGAAAAACAGAAGAAAAAAAAAGGCCCCGGTATTGTTTGAACCCGAGTCCTCTTAATTGCAATATACAAGCTTTACCAATTGAACCATGCTATTTATCTGCTATTGTTAGGATTTAATTAGCATATAAGATGAAAATTCAAATAATGGAATTGGGCCAAAAGGCCCAGTAGGCCGACCCGGTTCAATAGGAAAAGAAAGGTTTGAAAACCCTAAAAAACAAGGAGAAAGGTGCGGCGCTGTTGTCTTGGGAAGAGAAATACTGATTAAACTTATTATTGTTAGTTCCAACAACAAAAATGATTAACAAAAAACGAAGTAAAAAATAAACAATCCTCTTTCACTTTCATCTGTATCACCATTATCAATCATGTATCCTTCTCTATTTCGTGACTATTTCCTCTCCTTTGGTTTCACTCTCATCCCATCATTCCCGTCGGTGCATCTAGTTGCAGCGCTGCTGCCTTCGACAACTGGTGCTACCCCATCATCAGGTTGACTGATTTTGAGGCCACCAGAGATGGCCGAAATGACGTGAAGTGAGAGCGACTGGAAGATGCGAGGGAAGGAGGTGGCTTTACAAGGTTTTTTTTAACTCTGTTTTTTAACAATTTTTTTGTTTTTTACATGACCACATATTTGAGTTCACAGGGTCATGGAGTCAGAGAGAAGTCATAGGGTTAGAGAAGAATAACAAGAACAGAAAATCACATAATCAAATCAGTAAGTGAACAAACATGGCTATGCAAAGATGAGAGAAGAAATGGTACCTATCGAAGTCTCTCCAACGGAGTTCCAAAGAAAACAGTGAGTTTAAATCCGCGTTTAGATTTCTGTATCCTACTGTTTTGAACTTTTTCTTCTCGAATTTCTGCGTGTGCGTGAGTTGTAGTTGTTGTTACGTTGATAGGAGTCGAAACGTTGTTGAGAAGTTACAGACGAATGAAATGTGTGTATTATTGTTGATGTTATTGCGAATTGAATGTTGATTCTATTGTTTCGTAGTGATGGAGATGCAAAAATGTTGATGATGAAGATGCTGAAGATCAGTAAGCTACAGTGAGGTTTGACAGAGATCAGTTTTAAGAGTTTTTTTTTTCATTTTTCTTCCCTCATACTTGTTGAGTTTCTTTTTGGTTAACAGATAGAAAAAAAAAAGAGAAGAATGTTATTGTTTTAAAAAAAACAGTATAAGTGAAAGGAAGGGTTTTTTTTTCTCTCTTCCTCCGTCCCTGGGTGCTGTGTGTTCTTTTGTAATATATTAGTTGAGAAGTAAGAATTGGAGGGAAACTTTGTGAAGTTTGAACAATTTTGAACATATTTGGCATACTCTTTATTGCTTTTTTGATGCAGTTCTCATATTGCTGATTTTATGCAATTTGTTGAACAGGTTTTGGACAGATTTTGGGGCAGCAGATTACAGGTTTTTGGACTGTTGTATGGGCTGTTTTGGTACAGTTTTGGGCAGCATAACATAGCAGGTATAGCAGGGCAATTGGCAGCAAGGTAGCAGGATTATTTTGGGCAATTTTATGGGCTGATTTATGCAGGGGCAGCAGCAAAGCTATTTTATGGAGCTGTTTTGAATGGTTGGATAGCAAAATGGTTTTGGATGTAGTCTTAAGAGTTGGGCTTAGCATTTTAGGAAGTGATTAAATGCTTTTAATGTATCTTTTGTGTAATATTTCTTGAATGAAAATTTCTTTTTAGCATAGCTTGATGTATCATGAATGAGTTTGAAACTTGATCTTGATGGTTCTTGAATGAAATAATTTTGATTTTGTTGAATAGCAATGTTTGGTCTTTGAACGACTTTTTTTGAATTAGGCCATGAGAGTTTATTTGGGATTTCTCTTGATGGTTCGATGAAGTTGAAAAGATCTTGAATGGAATTGTTCGAAATACTTAATTTGATCCATGATATTTGTAACTTAGAGAAATCATGCATCGAAGCACAATTTTGGTCATGCTTGCATTTTAACGAAGCTCGAGTATTGAAAGCTTGCTTGAGCAAATTTTAGCGACTTCGTTCATTGGTACCTTGAATTTAAAATAATTCATGTGAGTGAATCATAGAAAATTTGGACGAAACTTGTGATATCGCATAGCGCTTTTCCAACTTGAATTGAAATCCGAAATTTTGTTTAAAAGAATCCTCAAATCAATTCCCTAATATCTTAACATAATTTCAAACATGGTGACTTGAATCCAAAATTAAGGTCGTTCTAAACGATAGTCTTAATCTTCACATCTTGTCCAAGAAAAACATACTCTGAGAACAAACGTTAATCTTTCAGTAAATTGTGTTTAAGAAAAATTTAAAATCAACAAATGCCTTACGACGATTCGATAATTTTTAAGTCTTCCAAACCCAATTTTTTTCTTCGATTTTTTTGAAGATAAATCCGTGAGCGACATCACATATGATCATGAACAGAAATAATCGTCTCAGACTCTTGTAACTTGAAGAAATCACAATTCTTAGAAATTAGGTCAAAATTCATTATGCGACTTCCAACGCATTCGAATCTTTGGTGATCTTCTAGGTGTAATTAATTCTTGATTTGTGAAGAGAAATTGGAGATAGCATCAAGGAGAAACGTATGCAAGAAAAACCACTCAAAAATACTGAATAATGAAGAAGTTTACAAGCACTTGAACTTGTTATCGCAAAGGGGTTGTTTTTGGGGTTGTTATAGTTGTTTTCAGTTATCTGGGCCATTGGTTGAGCAAACTTGTACTGCGAGGTCTGAAAACTGGTTTAAACAACTCTGGGGAGATATGAAGACCTATGAAAATAATTTGAAACCTTGAGGGCTCAATTTTCTTTGAGAAGCGCCAAACCCTAATTGATGATTGTTTTCCTAGGAAGAGAATCTGCTTGATCAACTTTTGAGCCAAATTGAGTGTTTGAGGAACCCTGGGATAGCATCCTAAATGGAAAATGGGGGGGCAAATTTTGGGGTACAACACTATGTAAGAAGAAAGTCCAACAAAATCTAGAGTAATAATCTATAATCACTAAACCATAGTAATTTCTGTAAGAACAAGATTTGGTTCTGCAATAATATCTCTGAGTTTTGATGATAACAAATGAGTATGATTGTATGAACAATTTTGTTGTACTAATGTTTGTTATTGTTGAGTACTTAAAAAACAGGTTCTGCTTCTGATGGATGGCGTGGCCAAGACATTAGAAGAGAAATTATTCCGCTTCTACACTGCACATGTTTTGTTGAATAGTAGCAAGACACTCCAGAAGGCTCTGAAGTGTAAACTCTGATATTTGTCTGAAGAAACCAGTCAAAAGATCTGAAGACATAAGTTGTTACTTATGTCCAGATGTTGAATACTCAAGCATCTAAAGAGAACGTGTTCTAAAGAAACAAAGTTAGAAGATCTGAAGACAAAGTTTCTACTGAAGTCCAGATGTTGAAAGCTTGTGTTTTTATTAATTAAGTTCTAAAGATAAGGGTTCTGAAGACTCTAAAAGACAGAAGGTCTAAAGATTCTAAATACTTGAAGCTCTAAAGACTCAAGGTTCGAAGAAAAGGTTCCCATAACAAAGTGCTGAAGACTCTAAAGACGCGGTTCTGAAGACTCTGAAGACTTGAAGTTATGATGACCTGATGTTATGTCCTCGCTTCTAAACTCATGCTCGCAGAAGCCTCTGAAGTGTAGAAGGAGAGAAGATAATGTTAACAAGGTACGAATAGTACATGGTACAATCAATGTTCTTGTCCCCCACGTTATTGTTCAGGCTGCCAATATTTCTGGAAATTCCAAGAGTAACCCTCAACGTATACATTATGATAATGGCTATATAAAGGCTTGAAGACTAAGAAATAAAGTGGCCAATGTTGTACCCCAAAATTTGCCCTCTCATTTCTCAAAGGATCACCCTGGACTCCCAGGTTTGCTTCTATCAAATTCCAAGTCTTGAATTACAACTTTTCAAGAAAATCACTCACAAGGGTAAAATGGTCAAAAGCACACTGAAAAAGTCAAACTTTGACTTTTAAATCAAAAATCAAGTTTCAACAATTATATTTCATCAAGACATGTAACTGGTTCATCAAAATCAGAAGTCAGAAATTACTTTGAAAAAATAAAATTTTTAAACATTTGGAAAATTTTCTAAGTGTAAAGAGAATGTGATACCTCAGAACTTCTGAGCCAGCCTCCATGCAAGTGCAGCCAGAATTTTCAAACATGGTTCAAAACATAGTCTTCAATCAGAACATGGCTCTTCAGCCTCTACGCAAGCGCGATCAGAAATTGCAAACGTGGTTCAAAACATAATCTTCCATCAGAATATGACTCTTCAGCGCATAGAGGTTACGCTTCTGATCTTCTGTGATCAGAACATCACCAAATCCCAAAACCTCATTTAAGTAACTTGTTGCCCTGCTACATCACAGTCCTGCAGTCAACTGCTGACCCAGTCCACGCCTGCACTTTCTCAAACCCCATATTTGCATCAAATTAGCATACAAAAACTGTGATTAAAAAGTATTGGAACAGTATACCAAAAGGGTTTGAATCCCATTTGTTCCCCCCCCCCCCCCCAAACCACAACAAACCCATCTATAAATAACATGCTCCATCACACGTTCAATGGGCTGGTTGGTTTTTGGAAAGAGAGAACTATCAAAAGAGAAAAGAAACCTGTGAAACCCTTTGTAAAAGTCTAGAAATCCCAAACATAAAACCAAAACCTTTGTTATTCCTCTTGAATCAAAAGAACTTGGCATTTTCTTCTCCGTTGATCTTGCTGATTTCAAAACCTCTGAAGGCAGCAGTTCAAGTTCCAATCACACGTTCCAGATTCAAGGTAAGTCTTTATGACTTTACATCTTATCATTCAGAACATCATTAAACGTGTAAATATCATAGCATTGATGTTGTCCATATCATTGCATAAGTAGAAAAATAGTAGATTAGAACTTCTCGATTAAGGCTAGGCTCAGGATTAGGATCAGAACTTCTATAAACTGTTATGCTTTTATTCTTCTGATTTGTTGTTTATTAAAAATGAATAAGTTATTGTTGTGCTGATTAATATGAGGGAAAAAGTCAAAACGTAACCCAGAACTATTGTTTTTAACTCACCATTTTAACACACAGAACTTTTAGGATTTTCTCACTGTTTAAGCATGCAGAACTTTTGAGTTCTCTTCACTGTTTTAACACACAGAACTTCTAGGATTTTCTCATTGTTTAAGCATGCAAAACTTATGAGTTCTCTTTACTGTTTTAACACACAGAACTACTAGGATTTTCTCACTGTTTAAGCACGCAGAACTTTTGAGTTCTCTTCATTGTTTTAACACACAAAACTTCTATGATTTTTTTTGCTGTTAACACACACTGAATTTTTTATGCTTACATGATGATAACGCACTGAACTGCTGATGTTTATTCACTAGCTTAGCACAATACAGAACTTCCGATGTTTCCACTCACTGTTGTAACACGCACAGAATTTCTAAGACTTTCTCATTGTTCTAACGTTCAGAAGTTCAGCACATAGCAATCCAGAACTTCTGTGTTTTCCCTCTAACGTGTCTTGTAGAACCTTAGAATGTACCAATCGAGAACTTTTGATTTCACTTATGTTCCTTTCTGAGTCATCAAGCGCCTGGCTTCAGAACTTCTGATCCTTGTTGTTTTTCTTGCAGCAGCACGTTGTTTTCTATCTTTCATTTATTTTCCTTTTCATCATTTTTAATATTAACATAAAAAGACATAAAAATATTTTTCTTTTATTAATTTATTTCTTTTTCATTAAGATAAAAAACCATTTTCTAAACAAGTCCATTTCTTTCTTATATTGTACATTTCAATATGGTTGTAATAGTAACTTAGGATTTAATTTTACTTGCAACCCCCATTCATAAATATGTACCCCCATCCCCCTAAATATTGTAATAGCGTAGGACTTTACGTTTCTGCAATTTATCGCTTTCGAATGTAAATGCTAGCAATTAGGGTGTGTATGGCAAGACATGAAGTTGACAAATAGATCACCCTAATCAAGACTAAATGCATGCAATCAAACACACTTTGCACACATGCACCCTTAGGGTAATCTCACTTATTTCTTATCGGAAAAATAGTCATGTCCCTCGAACATGGGCGTTTTAGCAAAAGAACCTCGATAAAAGATCGTAGTCCCTCGATGACCCTCAATGTTACCTTCGGTAAATGATCTAGTCCGTAAAAGACATTGCTAAAACGTCCCATGGGTTGCCTTCTATGACTATAAAAACGTCTCAACGTCTGTCCCTTCACATCCAACGATGGGGCTTCTTACCAAATCAATGGTAAGATAGCAACATCTAAAGGAGGAGGAAAAGAACAATTAAGACCTTTAGAGTAGGTAGGTTCGCTCCTAGTTTCTTGCTTGCTCACAATAACAAAAAATTATATACACCAACACTCTCACTTTGAAACATTTTCAAAAAGATAACACTTTGTATGCATTCTTATAGAGACGAGAACCATTACAAAGGAAACCCTTTTTAAAATCACTTTCAAAAACACTTTCCACAAACACCTCTTTGAACTATTTTTAAAACAAACACTTTGTATGCGTTCTTATAGAAACGAGAATCATTACAAAGTTACATTTTCAAAATACTTTCAAAAACCACACCACAAGCACATTCAAACAAAAGCAAGTGATCTAGAAAGTAACTAAGAGCCCATGGAAAACCATGGATGAAAAGGGTGCTAATACCTTCCCTTTTCATAATCTACCCCCCGAACTCAAGAAAACATATCTAAAGGTCTTTCCTATGCTTTTTCACCTTTCCTTTTGGATAAAAGAAAATTCGATGGTGACTCTTGCTAAATCGCAACATTTGAGAACACAAACGCAAAACTCCAAGTCAGTTCTGCCACCGTATCCCAGAACTGGCGACTCTGTTGGGGAATTATTTACTTAAAGTGGGGTTACCTTAGGGTTAGATCACATTTACTTGCTTTCATTGTTTGATTCGCATGCTTTACATTATGGTTCTCTGTTTGGGCTTACTTTGATCCTCCACCCGGATCTGGGACACCTTTTTAGGTAAGTAGCAATAGATTGTGGAAACTTTACGGCGTAGACCGATATGGTTGATGCAATGGCTACGTTAGTGTGCCACATTTGTGGGTACCGGTATCCCTCGTGTTGAATCGGGGAGAATACGGGGCCATTGAGTGGCATCATAAAGCACTAACTGACTTTAGAACCCTAATTGAACAAACTTGGTCATTAGGACGTAGTGAGATAACCGGCTTCGATGTAGATCTGAAAATTGGTTGATACTAGATACTACACTCATTGAGGCTGGACTTTTGGGATATCTCGGCCGCAAGAAAAGATTGATTATGCTGAGATAATGCCTAAGAGAAAGGTCGGTAATATTGAGATCCCTTAGAACCCGATTACTATTAACTAGGACAGGTTGAGCCAACTAAACTTCAAGAGGGTACTCACCTATAAACTCCATGCAAGCCTAAAACTAAGGATTTGTCTTCTTTGTGTGAATATGATTATTTATATAAATTTGCTTACCTCGCATATATGTACATAACATCATAACATCATACCATAGCATTTTCAATAACATTGGACCATAGCATTTCAAGGATCTCGAGGGCCTATGATGCAGGGTCACGTTGAACCAGATGTCTATCAAGGGACAAGAGGATTTATTTTCCTCTGACCAAACACCGTCAAAGATAAAGTATAATAAACTTGAGTCAAGGGCTAAAACTCACTTGACATGGTGAGCTTAATTCTCGTGGAAGGACATCCACCGATACGAAGTTCTCCAATTAAAACTGTAAGTGACTACTAACATTCACCCCGTGAGATCCTTGAAAACATGCATCCACATATCATGCATCATATCATGACAGGTTTCTCCCGTACAAGTCTCCTTATCTTCCTACTGTTATTTCAGTAGAGATGGCTCTAGATCAGACTATCAAAGACATCCAGGCTCAAAACACTCAACTCCAAGAAATGTTCTTGAAACTATCCAAGGGGCAAGAAGAAGTGAAAGCTCTCCTCACTAGGAGCATGATCATGGGGAATCCTAAGGGCAAAAAAGATGACCAGTTGGAGCGGCTACGAACTGAGATAGCCATAATGAAAATCCAGATGATGGGATAACTAGTCGTCCAGATGGCTCTCATCCAAAACTTGGCACAGGGACAAGAAGGGCTGAGAGTCCTCATCAACAAGCTTCGTCAAGACGGATGTAGCCAAATGGGGGAAAACAGTTAGAATTGGGGATCAAGTCATCATTCAGGCTCTCATGAGACAAGAAGCCGATTTAAGGGAGAGAAAACCTTCCCAATTTGCTTCCACGTCATAAGCCCAACAACGACTTCGTCAACATCAACCGGAAAATCAGCAAAGGCAAAGCGAGCCCAAAATACAGTTTACCAACATCAACATACCACTGTCTCAAGCTTTGCAACACATGCTGAGGATGAATCTGATTACACCAATAAGACCTCATCCAAATCCCAAAACTTCTTCTCCCAGCTACAATCCCGATGCCATGTGTGCTTATCATTCTGATAGTCCTGGGCATGATACAAACGATTGTTGGGCACTGAAGTACCAGATTCAAAACCTGATCGACAGAGGAATGCTGGAGTTCACACAAGATGTCCAGATTGAATTCTTCTACCGTCCCTTAAAGGCTCACCACCTAAAGTGACAAGTTCATACAAAGAGGCTTCTGTTCATTTGAATTTTCAGTTGTAATTTCTTTTTCTTATTCAAACACTTATCTATTAATGTCGAACTTTGTTTCATTAATGCATTGCATATGTTTGTCTTGAATTCATCCATTCGTTTTCACTATATTTAAATTATGTTTTTTTACTCTCTTTATGACATTTAACTCTTGCTAAAAGTTACAAGCCTTTAGAGGGAAGATGACGAAAACGATGCCATACAGTATGCTTTTGGATAGACCCTGCTGACGATGTACAGGCGTTTCTTTCAAATCTTAAACACTGGAGTTATAAGGAAGATAATCCCTAGTCAACCCCTTCGAGCCAAAGAAGTAGAAGTTTTTCACAAAATTAAAACCTTTAATCAAAACTTGGGGCAGGGTAGTCTCTCAGTTAATTCAAACGCGTGTTTAGCCGTAAACTCTTATCTCGTAATACAACGAATGACATCAAGAAACATTCCTCTGGAATCAAAAGACGGTGATGGTTCCCTATCATATAAGCAGTCACTATCTCTCAAAAAAGTAAAGCCCACTAAGTCAAAACCTACAAAGGAGACTTAAGAAAAAAACTGGGGCATCCCGCTGACCATAATCTCAAAATAAGAACAGTCAGGAAAAATTAGGGATAACAAATCAAAAGAAAGAGGTCACTACAAATCCTCAACAACATGAAAAAAATGTTGCAAAGATGATTGTCGTCCAACAAACTTAACTTGTCTGAACCATCACCAAAATGTCATTCCAGACTCAATTAGAGTTCAAACGCACAATTAACTGAGTTTAAGACTGGAGAACGTCACGAAGAGCGGGTGGGTACAAATACATTTTGAGCCTTTATCCTTTGTTTCTTAAACCGTGAACCAAGCCACGTTACAACCCTTCAAAAGTCCTAATTGAATCATGGGTTAGTTTGAAAGCATATTGTTACAAAAGGTATCCTGACTCCTGTAAGGCTTTACCCTAAATCCTGAGTTTGAATTTTTCTTACAAAAACTTATTTACTTTCTAAAACGCATTTTTAAAATTTCAAGACAAGCATAAACTTTGCATTTATTTATCGTTGTTTGCATATGGCTATTTGTTTGACAGCGGAGAAATTCACACAGCGAATGTCCGATGAACGAAAGCTCTCTCGGTGAACAAAATCACTTCAACTGGGATGACACTTCCATTGAGAAATCTCCTATCAACAAGGGGGCATGACATGTCACTATCCAGCACACCTGGGGCAGTCCAGTCAAGATTCCAAGAAATATCTCAAGAAGTACGAAATAACCAGAGGTAGGTCTCTATCTCCATTACTTGAGGCATTGAATGCCAATCTCAATAAAGGGTTATGTACGGTCAAACATTTCCTGGTAGTGCCACAAACACTCGCTACTAGGGAAGTGAAAAAATTTCCCATAATCCTTCTCATAGGATGATTCCCCAACCATATTTTCAATCTCTGAAAACCTCTCCCCAATTGAGTCGACTTCAAGAATCCTCGAGGACTTTCCCCCAACGAAGTTGTCACCTCTCAAGCAGACCGACAACAGGGTTTATTTCCCCAACAAACGGTAGGATTCCCCAACTTGAGTTTGCCTCTCCGACTACTACAAATCAAAGGACCACAACTCCTCTTCCCCAGTAGACTACTCTACAATCCCCGACAAGTTATTATGAAACCTGGACCCGACCAGATATTAGTTCAACTTCAACTCCCCATTAGAGCAACGGACATCCGAGACTCTTGAACTTTTTCCCCCAAGCAGGAATCAATACTCTCCACAGAGTTCTCAACTTTCCCCGACGGAGTTCTCCTCAACAAAACAGGAATCCTTGGTGGAAATATTCTAAGAAAAGTTTGAAGACTCACCTACTCTTCAACAGCAGTCCGGGATTTAATGACTCTCCAGCATTTGTCAAGGATTTATTTTTCGGACAAAGATACATTCAAATAAACATCTCACATTTCATATATCATATTACATACATGACAAGTGCACACGACACAATCTCATTTATTTTGAGAACATCATTACATAATGCATACATCATTACATTGCATACAACTAACTCTTTACCTTTTCAGGAAAGACCAGTCAACAGATAAAGGTCACCATCCTTTTGGAGTAGTAATCATCCAAGATTCCTTCATCATCCTGCTGAGATAGTAATCATCCAAGATTCCTTCATCATCCTGCTGAGGTAGTAATCGTCCAAGATTCCTTCATCATCTTGCTGAGCATTCAGATATAGTTCAGATATGCTCTAGATACGGATTCCATCCTGATACTCATTCAGATTCAGCTTTCAGATATAGTTCATATACGCTTCAGATACGGGTACCATCCTGATACTCATTCAGATTCAACTTTCAGATACAGTCCAGATATGATCCAGATTCGGATGTCATTCTGTAACTCATTCAAATACAGTCCAGATTATGATCCAGATTCGGATGTAATTCTGTCACTCATTCAAATACAGTCCAAATACGATCCAGATACGAATGTCATTCTTTCACTCTTTTAGATACAGTTCAGATACGCTCCAGATACGGATGCCATCCTGATACTCATTCAGATTCATCTTTTAGATACAGTTCAGATACGCTCCAGATACGGATTCCATCCTGATACTCATTCAGATTCAGCTTTCAGATACAATCCAGATATGATCCAGATTCGAATGTCATTCTGTCACTCATTTAAATACAGTCCATATATGATTCAGATCCGGATGTCATCCTGTCACTCATTCAAATACATTCCAGATATGATCCAAATTCAGATGTCATTCTGTCACTCATTCAAATACAGTCCAGATACGATCCAGATTCGGATGTCATTTTGATGCTCATTTAGTACATTTCACAGATACGAGTCAGATACAATTCATTTATGGATATTATTCTGATACTCATCCCACAGACTCATCATCAACCAACCCTACACAGGTTCTTCCTATTTTATAAGATGAAGTTTCACACTGACTCATCATGAAGCAGCCCTACACAGGCCTATCATAAATTGACGAATATCCAAAACCTCTACTGGTTCAGTGTAAATCTCTCAACGGTTTATCCTGATTCTCTCTGGTAGACTTCTTCTCTGGTTCAGATAAATCGCTCCAAGGTTTATTCAGATTCTTTCCAATTAAAAAAATTCAAGACCTCTATTGGTTCAGTTTAAATCTCTCAATGGTTTATCCTGATTCTTCCTGGTAGACATCTTCTCTTGGTCAGATAAGTCGCTCCAAGATTTACTCTGATTTCTTCTCCAGTTGAAGTTAGAATTTAGACTTAGTCTAATTTCTATCAACAATCACTCTGGATGGCATCTATAAGCCCATCTCCAACAACTATCCATCATTTCTCCAAATGGAATCTATAAGCCCATTCCTTACATAATCAACTAAAACATCTTCGAGTGCAAATTTTCTGGGCACTCTAGTGTTTAATCATCTTCCACCTTCAAGTCACGAATGGCAGATTTACCAATCTAACTATTCAGATGTAAGAAGATTAAACAGGGGCAGCTATTGTACCCCAAAATTTGCCCTCTCATTTCTCAAAGGATCACCCTGGACTCTCAGGTTTGCTTTTATCAAGTTCCAAGTCTTGAATTACAACTTTTCAAGAAAATCACTCACAAGGGCAAAATGGTCAAAAGCACACTGAAAAAGTCAAACTTTGACTTTTAAATCAAAAATCAAGTTTCAACAATTATATTTCATCAAGACATGAAACTGGTTCATCAAAATCAGAAGTCAGAAATTACTTTGAAAAAATCAAATTTCTAAACATTTGGAAAATTTTCCAAGTGTTAAGAGAATGTGATACCTCAGAACTTCTGAGCCAGCCTCCATGCAAGTGCAGCCAGAATTTGCAAACATGGTTCAGAACATAGTCTTCAACCAGAACATAATCTTCCATCAGAACGTGACTCTTCAGCACATAGAGGTTACGCTTCTGATCTTATGTGATCAGAACATCACCAAATCCCAAAACCTCATTTAAGTAACCTGCTGCCCTGCTACATCACAGTCTTGTAGTCAGCTGCTGACCCAGTCCACGCCTGCACTTTCTCAAACCCCATATTTGCATCAAATTAGCATACGAAAACTATGATTAAAAAGTATTGGAACAGTATACCAAAAGGGTTTGAATCCCATTTGTTTCCCCCCCCCCCCCAAACCACAACAAACCCATCTATAAATAACATGTTCCATCACACGTTCAAGGGGCTGGCTGGTTTTTGGAAAGAGAGAACTATCAAAAGAGAAAAGAAACCTGTGAAACCCTTCATAAAAGTCCAGAAATCCCAAACAGAAAACCAAAACCTTTGTTCTTGCTTTTGAATAAAAAGAACTTGGCATTTTCTTCTCTATTGCTCTTGCTGATTTCAAAACCTCTGAAGGCAGCAGTTCAAGTTCCAAGCACACGTTCCAGATTCAAGGTAAGTCTTTCTTACTTTATATCTTATCATTCAGAACATCATTAAACGTGTAAATATCATAGTATTGATGTTGTCCATATCATTGCATAAGTAGAAAAATTGTAGATCAAAACTTCTCGATTAAGGCTAGGCTCAGGATTAGGATCAGAACTTCTATAAACTATTGTGCTTTTATTCTTCTGATTTTCTTTTTATTAAAAATGAATAAGTTATTGTTGTGTTGATTAATATGAGGGGAAAAGTCAAAATGTAACCCAGAACTATTGTTTTTCACTCACCATTTTAACACAGAACTTCTAGGATTTTCTCACTGTTTAAGCATGCAGAACTGCTGAGTTCTCTTCACTGTTTTAACACACAGAACTTCTAGGATTTTCTCACTATTTAAGCATGTGGAACTTCTAAGTTCTCTTCACTGTTTTAACACACAGAACTTCTAGGATTTTCTCACTGTTTAAGCACACAGAACTTCTGATTTCTCTTCATTGTTTTAACACACAGAACTTCTATCATTTTTTCGCTGTTAACACACACTGAATTTTTTATGCTTACATGCTGATAACGCACTGAACTGCTGATGTTTATTCACTGGCTTAGCACAATACAGAACTCCCGATGTTTCCACTCACTATTGTAACACGCACAGAATTTATAAGACTTTCTCACTGTTCTAACATTCAGAAGTTCAACACATAGAAATTCAGAACTTATATGTTTTCCCTCTAACGTGCCTTGCAGGACCTCAGAATGTACCAATCCAGAACTTCTGATTTCACTGACGTTCCTTTCTGAGTCATCACGCGCCTGGCTTCAGAACTTCTGATCCTTGTTGTTTTTCTTGCAGCAGCACGTTGTTTTCTATCTTTCATTTATTTTCCTTTTCATCATTTTTAATATTAACATAAAAAAACATAAAAATATTTTTCTTTTATTAATTTATTTCTATTTCATTAAGATAAAAAACCATTTTCTAAACAAGTCCATTTCTTTCTTATATTGTACATTTCAATATGGTTGTAATAGTAACTTAGGATTTAATTTTACTTGCAACCCCCATTCATAAATATGTACCCCCATCCCCCTAAATATTGTAATAGCGTAGGACTTTACATTTCTGCAATTTATCGCTTTCGAATGTAAATGCTAGCAATTAGGGTGTGTATGGCAAGACATGAAGTTGATAAATAGATCACCCTAATCAAGACTAAATGCATGCAATCAAACACACTTTGCACACATGCACCCTTAGGGTAATCTCACTTGTTGCTTATCGTAAAAATAGTCATGTCCCTCGAACATGGGCGTTTTAGCAAAAGACCCTCGATAAAAGATCGTAGTCCCTCGATGACCCTCAATGTTGCCTTCGGTAAACAATCTAGTCCCTAAACGACATTGCTAAAACGTCCCATGGGTTTCCTTCTGTGACTATACAAACGTCCCAACGTCCATCCCTTCACATCTAACGATGGGGCTTCTTACCAAATCAATGGTAAGATAGCAACATCTAAAGGAGGAGGAAAAGAACAATTAAGACCTTTAGAGTAGGTAGATTCGCTCCTAGTTGCTTGCTTTCTCACAACAAAAAAACACTATATACACCAACACTCTCACTTTGAAACATTTTCAAAAAGATAACACTTTGTATGCGTTCTTATAGAGACGAGAACCATTACAAAGGAAACCCTTTTTAAAATCACTTTCAAAAACGCTTTCCACAAACACCTCTTTGAACTATTTTCAAAACAAACACTTTGTATGTGTTCTTTTAGAAACGAGAATCATTACAAAGTTACATTTTCAAAATACTTTCAAAAACCACACCATAAGCACATTCAAACAAAAGCAAGTGATCTAGAAAGTAACTAATAGCCCATGGAAAACCATGGATGAAAAGGGTGCTAATACCTTCCCTTTTCATAATCTGCCCCCCGAACTCAAGAAAACATCTCTAAAGGTCTTTCCTGTGCTTTTTCACCTTTCCTTTTGGATAAAAGAAAAGTCAGTGGCAACTCTTGCTAAACCGCAACATTTGAGAACACAAACGTAAAACTCCAAGCCTTTTCTCCCACCGCATCACAGCTAACAACTGAATACTCACGCGAAAACGTTCATTGCTTTCACATTCTTAAGTAATTGTTCATAAAATAGTTTACATACTCAGCTTTTTAGAAGCAACATTCTTGTAAACAAAACTTGTATTCAAACTGTTGTTTGATATTCCTTAAGGAACCGGGTAAGTCTATAGCATTAAGAAGTCTAGAGATTGCGAGTTTTAGAAGTTGTTAGTCACTTGCAGGTAGCTTATGCATTGTAATAATCAAATTGATTATTAGTTGATATTCCTTAAGGGATCAGGTAGGTCTGAATCCTTAAGAAATCTAGGGCTTGAGAGTCTAGAGGTTGTTAGTCACTTGCAGGTAGCTTGTTCAAATTGTGATAAGTTTGGATATAGTTAATTAAGTCCTCGATTGAGTGAGGCTAAATCACCTTGGCGGATGGACTAGACTAGCTTGATAATCTTCAAGTAAACTAGTATAAACATACATTATTCTTTACTTCCTGTTCTTACTTATTGTTATTATCAAGAGTGAAGGAAAAATAATTTAAACTTAAAGGGAATATTTTTAAAAGAATAGTTTTGTTTTAAAAACCCAATTCAACCCCCACCCTTTCTTGTGTTTTTCACACCTTCAATTTGTATCAGAGCTCTGGTTCTGAGAAGATAAAAAGTTTGAATTTTTATTAACACTTAACAGTGTCCAGTATCGATCCAGTGTGTGTGAAAAACCAATGTGTTGTACCCCAAAATTTGCCCTCCCATATTTCTCAAGACATTGCAAGAAAAAATCTCCAAGTGGCTCAAGGTTGCTCAAGAGTTGGTCAGACAAGCTATCTCCTAAGACAGTCAATCCCAAATTAGGGTTTTGTGTTGCATTAAGATCCTTGAATCCAAATGACCTCAAGTTATCCCTAATGTCCTAATATGTTTTCAAGATCATCCATGTCAAATTTCAAGCCTTGCAGAGGAAGTTTGCTAAGTCAATTGCTCAAAGGTCCAAAAATCGATTGTGCTAGGGCAAAAGTCAACTGTGACCAAAATACAGTCAAACTTCAAGATTTTTTGTCAACATTCTAATTTTGAAGGATATTTCATCATTTGATCAAGGGTTGATCATGATTCATCAAGGATTGCTCAAAATTCATCAAGACTCAAAAGTTGCTAAATTAAGGTTTTGAAGGAAAAGTCAACTCAACTTTGACCAAGCATAACTCTCTCATACTTTATGAGAAATGACCCATCCAAAGCTCATTTTTAAGAGGATGAAATTTCATACAATCCATATTCATACCCCAAGTTCAAAAAATGTACTCACAAGAAGTTATGAATTTGGACATTATAGGTCATTTTTAAAAGTCAACAAAAACACCCTTTTTGCCAAAGCTTATAACTTGAGCATGGAATATCAAATTGAGATGAGACCAAAAGGGTTGGTTATAGGACATCTCAAGATTTCTAAAAAGTCCAAGAACATCTCCAAAAGTTCAAAATTGAAGAAGTTATGCATTGGTGAAGTTGGACTTTTTTGCAAAATTGCCAAAAGTCAACTATCCCTAAAACTTCAAATTTTTTCAAATGGGCCCATTCTTTTCCACTTGATTTGAGTTTGCATAGTTTCCCATGTGTCCTAGCTTCAGCCATGAGCCCATATTTCATTTTTATTATTTAATTTGATTTTTAATTGAATTTATTTATTTTAAATCAAATAAAATCATAGAAAATCAAAAGAATTAATAACTCATGATTTTCTGATTGTTTTAGGCTTTGTTTACAGCTAGCATCACCATGGAATTCGTATCAAATCAAATCATGGGCAAAAAGATTGAATTGAAACAAATTTGGAAAGGTTTAAAATGGAGATTAAATCAAATTCATATGCATTGATATGGAAAGATTTAGTCCATATTTGTTACCCTAATACACTGAGCATTACATAAGCAAGCAAAGGCATATGAAATCAGAGTTGGAAAGTGCAGAGAGAGGCAGAACAAAAAGTGAAAAAATCACAAAAAAGTGAGAAGTCGAAACCCAGGTTAGAGGCATTTTCAGAGGCCAAGACTTGTCCCAATCACTTCCTGGGCATTCACTCAAGCTACCTGGATCGAAACCAAGCATCCTCAGACTCCATAACGCGATGTAAGTGTCACGCAAACTCCTCCCTGTTCTTGAATTAGATTTGGCTCATTCTGGCATCATTTGAATGAGATAACTGCATATTTGTAATCCTCACATCATTTGTGAACTTTTGACATCATTTAATTTCGTTTATCTAACCTGTTTTGCAAACCACCATAGTTAGGGTTTCTTGGACGTTTTTGGGGGTTTTCTTTTCAGGAGAAATTAAGCTACAAGATGGACATGGTTGTTTCCAGGGGGTTGAGACGAACTCAACCCTAGCCTTAGAGTTTATTTTCAAAGCCTGAGGAAGATTTTTGAATGATGTTGCGCTTTTAGCTGCGGACAAAAATCCGCAGGTAATATTTGCAGGTTTTGGAGGAAGGAGACGATGAGTTGTCGTTCTCCCATAAGTCCATTCAAAATCGGGCGCGTTTTTTTGTTTTTCTGGCATCTGATTTGATTTTTCTATATAATATATTATTTGCATTATTATTAACAAACAACAAACATGCCCCAGCGGTTGCCATGTCAGCTTCAAAGGTTTCCAACGCTGGAGGTCAGGGGTTCGATCCCTGCCTCCAGCACTTTGCATTTTCTCATTGTTTTTCAGATATTCATATGCTTGCTCAAGCGTGCAGCTTACCATGCGCCTTCATCCATACAAATGCCAGATGGCCAAAGGCCAGATCTGGTGGCCCATGATTGGAGGTCCACCATAGGCCAAGTCCAAGCGTGCATACTGGATCCCAGAAAGTCAACAAGGCCAGCAATATTGGGCCACGAAATTGCTACCAGCACCCCCATAATTCAGGCCCAAACTCTCTCTTTCACTTATTTTATTTTATTTTAATTGTTTTATTATTTTTATTTAATTTACTAACCAATCACAAAATTCCTCTTTTATTAAATAAAATCACCAAAAAATATTTTTTGTTTCAAATCAAATTTTAATCTTTTATTTTTCTTAATAAATTTATTAATTAATTAGGTTTTAATTAGAGAACTTTAATTCCTTTTGAAAAAATAATTAAAATTAATTAGACTTAATTAGTTTCTAACCATTAATTTAATTATTATAATTTCTTTCCTAAATAATCAAAACTCCAAAAATAATTTATTTTTTCATTTAATTAATTCATTAATTTAATTTAGTAATTAATTTAGGTTTAATTTCTTTCCCTTAAATAAAAACAACAAAAACCTAAAAAAGATTTCTTCTTTAACCAAAAGGGTCAAAACCCTAGTCATACGTCCGATTTAATTTTGCGCCGCAATTTACTTATTTTTATCCAATAATGTACTAACTCCCGAATTGTAATAGTTAAATAGGACTTTTAATTATTTTTACCGCTTTATTTTATTTTTCAAAGGGTTTGTCTTTAGCGATGTAAATACCCGACGCCTTGTAATTTAAAATTCCGCATTTTTATTTCGCAAATTATAACTGCTAGATGTTTGATAATAGGGTTTGCATGACAAGACTGAATGTTAATCTTAAAATTAAAATAGATTACCCTTAACATGTATAAAGATAAAAATAAATTGAAAACAACACACTCGCACATGCGCACTCTTAGGGTACACCCCACTTGGTTGCTTTCGTACACGGACATTGAGTATAGGTCATTTTAGAGGACGTCCTCTTGTCTAAAAGATCATAGTTGCCTCGAAACGGTTGCCTCGGATATTGTTGCCTCAAACAAATGATCTAAGACATTAGGGTTACCGCTAAGGCATCCTAACATTGCTTTGGTGACCGTAAGTCCCGCATTCGAATTGACCCTCAAATTCCAACGACGGTGCTACCTACTCATCAATAGTAGGATAACATTGTCTAAAGGAAATTAGCATAAAACGATTCCTTTTTCGAGTAGGTAGATGGTTCTTAGATACTTGCTCTTTCAAAAAGAAAAACTTTTTACACTTACACTCCTTTTTGAACAAAGTTTTCAAAAACACTTCATACGCTCTTGAGGACAGAAGCAAGAGTTAAATCGAAGTTTCAAATAAAAAACTGTTTCAAACCCACAAGCACAAAGAAAGCAATTTTGAAAACAATTTAGCAAGTACCTAAGAGCCTGTGGATAACCACAGATAGAAAGGGTTCTAACACCTTCCCTTTCTATAATCTACCCCCCGTACTCAGAAAATCTCGAAAAAGGAATTTTTCTGTGCTTTTTTCATTTCCTTGTTGGATAAAATAAAAGTCGGTGGCGACTCTTGCTTACCGTGACATTTTGCGAACACCAAACGCAAAATGCAAACCAGCATTCCAAAAAACAGTCAGTTCTTCCCACCGCATCACAGAACTGGCGACTCTGCTGGGGATTCCTATAAGTGGGGTGTACCTTAGGAATAGTTCATAATGTTTTCAATTATTTGACTTGTATGCTTTATCTTTGTGGGTTGAATCGGAGTTACTATAGATCCTAACTCTGATCTGGAGGATACCCTTTAGGTAAGTAGCAATAAACTGTGAGGGAACTGTACAGCATAGACTGATACGGTTAAAGCAGTAGCTACGTTGGTGTGGCACTTTAGTATGTACCGATATCCCTTGTGGCGTAACGAGGAGAATATGGGTCTGCTAAGGGGTCATTAAGCACCAATTGGCCTTAGCACCTTTAATTGACCAACTTGGCCATAGAACAGTAGCAGTATGCTACACTCATTGAGACTAAACTCTTGCGATGATTCCAACCGCAAGAAAAGGTTGCTAAATTGGAATTATGACCGATCGAGGGTAGTCAGTGATATTGAGATCCTCTAGAACCCGGTTCCTATTTTTAGGACAGGTTTGAACCAACTTAACTGAAAGAGGGTAATACCTAAACTCCTTTCCATCCTGAAATCTAAGGGCTATATGTGTGACTTGTGTGCCCTTACCATGTTTGCTATCGGTGAATACTTGTGATATGTTTCTATCATGACATCATGCATCATGACATTGCATGTATATTACATTGGACTAACCTATTTCAAAGACAGAGGGGATTCATCTTTGTTCTGTTTTGCAGGTCATGGCACCCATGCGTAGAAACACTATTCAGATCAACTTTGTCCAGATTCCCACTCTACTTAAGGAATTGGTTGCAAAGATGTCAGATACTTCTTCCTTTATCAGAAGACATGGGAACCTCCTTGGTTTGGTCACCTCCAAGATGGATGAACAGATGATGAGTGTCTTAGTCCAGTTCTTTGATCCACTGTACCATTGCTTTACTTTTCCGGACTACCAGTTAGTCCCCACCTTGGAAGAGTTCTCTGATCTGCTTGGTATCTCCATTCTAGAGCAGACCCCGTTTATAGGTTGGGAGAATATCCTTAGGCCGAAAGAGATTGCTTCAGCCCTTCATCTGACAAAGGCTGAGGTAATGTCAAACTGGGAGACTAGAAGTGGTACAAAAGGTTTCTTGGCTAAATTCCTGGTTGATCGGGCTAATCAGTTCTGGGACAGTCTAGATTTTCAGGCATTTGAAGACATTCTGGCTCTTCTCATATATGGCTTGGTGTTGTTTCCTAACTCAGATTCTTTCGTCAACGTGAATGCAGTGAAGATTTTCATATCTGGTAATCATGTGCCCACTCTCTTGGGTGACATTTTTCACTCTCTTTATGCCCGTACTGCTTGGAAACGGGGAACCCTTATGTGTTGTGCGCCATTGTTGGCGAGGTGGTTTATTTCTCACCTTCCAAAATCAGTTTTGAAGAACAAGAAGGCATTGGTTAGGCCTACAGGGTTATGTCTCTCTCTCATAATGACATCATTTGGACTATCAAGGGCATGGAAGACGTGTCTATTATTGATCGCTGTGGGGAATACCCCAATGTTCCACTGCTAGGAACCCATGGAGGAATCACCTATAATCCATGTTTGGCTTTACGTCAATTTGGGCGAGCTAGGAGGGAAGGACCTCATGAGTTACTGATGTCGAGCATTGTCTTTGACTTCCAAGGGGATAGTGACGAGCAACGCCACAAATTCATAAGAGCTTGGGATAGGGTACACAGGCCTGATCCACACGAGATGGGTGCGAAGACTTCTTTACCAATGGAACCATATCTCCGATGGGTTCGCATACGTGCCCAAAAGCTGGGAATGCCCTACGAAGCCGTCTTGCCTATAAACCTTGATATTTTTGATGAAGAAGGGGTTCCTCCTACCATCCTACACCCTTACATGCCTACTGACATTGGGGCATTGAAGAGGTCCTGGATGCAGCTGAGGGAAGAACAAGATACTTATAGAGAAAAGTATCACGAGCAAGAGCGGAAGATCCAGAAGTTGACAAGGAATTTGGAGAATGAGCAGATCCTCAATGACTATGTTAGCGCCAAAGGCAAACGACCGTGGGAGCATTGATGTCTTTTGATTATTTCTAGTTTTGTTTTACTTTTCAGTATTTCCCTTTTTGTAACACCTTAAAGGCATTTGTTGAACATTTGAATTCAAAGTTTATCTAATAAAAGTGTGTTTCGTTATGGTTTGCAAATTTGAATCTCTAAAGTCTTTGGAATCATATCATGCGCATTTCACTCCATGCACCTCATAACAGGTACCCATTACAGGTTTCTTATCTTCTTCGCTGTTTATTTCAGCATCATGTCTTTTGAAACATCAACTGATCAAGCTATCAAGGCTCTACAAGCTCAAAACGCTCAATTTCAAGAAATGTTCATGAATTTGGCTAAGGGTCAGCAAGATCTGAAGACCCTTATCCTGAAGGATAAGAAGAAGAAGAAGAAGACAGTCCTCCTGAACATGGGTCACAGGTTTGGAAACAGGCTACGAGATGAAGTCAATCTATCCCACTCATCTGGAGGGGGAGAAAACCAAGAAGAAAGGAGGGTTCCTAGCCCTGTGGTATCTGACCACAAGACTGACTTTGACGAACACCAGTATCCTCCAGCTGAGGATAGGTATAAACAGCTTGAAGACTGGTTAAGTGCTATGGAGATTCAGAAGGTCCCTGGGTTGGACTTTGGTGATCTAGGTTTGTCATCTAGGGTGGTGATTCCCCACAAGTTTAAAGCACCAGCCTTTGCTAAATACGACGGGGTTTCTTGCCCAAAGTTGCACCTCCATTCGTATGTTAGGAAAATTCAGTCGTACACCGCTGATAAAAACCTCTGGATCCACTTCTTTCAAGACAGTCTCTCAGGGACTCAGCTCGAATGGTTTTACCAGCTAGAAGGAGCTAGTATCCGTAATTGGGAAGATTTGGCCGCTGCTTTTTACAAGCAGTACCAATACAATGCTGACCTCGCTCCCACGCGTACCCAACTCCAGGGTATGTCTATGGGTGCGGGCGAAGGTTTCAAAGACTACGCTCAAAAGTGGAGGGACCTTGCTGGAAGAGTCCAACCTCCCTTGGCTGATAGGGAACTAGTGGATATGTTTCTGGGGACCCTGTCTGGTCCGTATTTCAACCATCTGATTGGAAGTTCATCGTCCGGGTTTACAGAGCTGATTATGATCGAGGAAAGAATTGAAGCTGGTATCAAGAGCGGTAAGATATAGAAGTGTGCTTCGTCTAGTGCCGAGAAGAAAACTTTTAAGAAGTAATCCAGTGTTGTTTACAGTTCAAAGAGCCATGATAGACTTGAACGCCGCCAAGCTGTTAATGCGGTTGTTATATCAAGATCTGTTGTTGCTCCTCAGCACAACAATCAGCCAAGGGCCGAGAGACCACGAAGACAATTCACTCAGCTTAACATGACGTTATCTCAGATTTTGCCACAGTTATTTAAGACCAACTTGGTGATTCCGAGGGAGGCCCCGAAGAATCCCAACACAACATCACCGATGTATAATCCAAATGCCCGATGTGCTTTTCACTCTGATAGCCCGTGGCATGATACAGATAACTGCTGGGTCTTAAAGAATAAAGTACAGGACTTGATTGATGCTAAGGAGATTGAGTTCGAAGCACCTGAAAGACCTAATGTTGTGACTGCTCCTATGCCCAAGCATGGAGTGAATGCTATAGATGAAGACTCGTTTATGGTTTCTGTGAAAGATATTGTTACTCCATTGATGACTGTGAAGAAGAACCTTCTGCTAGCCGGTTTATTTCTGGGCTGTGGTGAAGGTTGCCATCTGTGCATTGTCCTACCTACCAGTTGCCATCTTTTGAAGTCAGGTGTCCAACGCCTGATGGATAATAAAGAAATTCTGTTTGAGAAGACTGTTGTTCCTTTGGTTCCTGTTGAAGAAGTTGATATAATCACCATTTTCGACAATTCTTCCAAGGCTTCCTCGAGAAAGCCTGTTAGATTTACATATGTTCCAAGAATCGCTCCCTTGATCATCACTGTTCCTGGGCCTATCCCCTATACATCCAATAAAGTTGTCCCGTGGCATTATGGGGCTGATGTATATTATCACAGAGTTAAGCAAGACTTGAGTGCTGAAGAGTTTGATACCGACGTCAGCAATATTGTTGGACCTGCCAAAGTCACCCGCAGCGGAAGACTTTTCTCCCCTGAGATCTCTCCGCCAATTATTTGGACGCCTGTTGTCATTACGCCTGCTAGTGAACCTGATACTATCCCTGTTCAAGTTCCCATTCCTACCCCTGTTGCCGAGTCATCTGACACTTGGGGCAAAGGGACCACTGATGAGCCTGCCCGGACGGAGGCGCCGAAGAGGATTACTGTTGAAGCCTCTAGACAAGAGATGGAGGAAATTTTGAAGATTATCAAAAAGAGCGACTACAATGTAATCGAACAGCTGGGGAAAACCCCGTCCAAGATCTCTATGTTGTCTCTGTTGCTATGCTCGGAAGCCCATGCCAAGGCTCTGATTGCCTTCCTGAAGACTGCGCACGTGCCGCGGGAAACATCAGCTGACCAGTTTAAAGATTGTGTGGATAGTATGACAGCGGATAATGGGTTAGGTTTCTCCGACGCAGATTTGCCTACTAAGGGGAGGAATCACAATGATGCCCTGCATGTCTCCATTAAATGCAGGGGCACTACTCTAGCTCATGTATTGGTGGATACTGGTTCCTCATTGAACGTTTTACCTAAGAAAGCTCTAGACCGGTTGGACTGTGAAGGTTTAGAGTTGAATCCAAGTAACATTGTTGTCAGGGCCTTTGATGGGTCAAAGAGAATGGTACATGGAGAAGTGGATATTCCAGTGAAGGTTGGTTCTCAGATTTTCACATCTACTTTTTATGTGATGGACATTCGGCCATCCTATTCTTGTTTGCTGGGCTGCCCATGGATCCACAAAGTTGGGGCAGTGACTTCTACGCTCCACCAAATGCTAAAGTACCCAGTAAAGGGGGAAATTGTGACAATGCAAGGAGAGGAGGAGTACATGGTGAGCCACCTCAACTCTTTCCGATATGTAGATATGTATGGGGAGTTCATTGAGACCCCGTTTCAACATTTTGAAGAGGTACCCCAGACATTGGCGTTAGCTGAAACTATTACTGAAGATCCTCCAATGAAGATGGCTTCCCTAAAGGATGCTCGGGTTGTTGTTGAGAAAGGTGGGTGTGCAAATTGGGGCCAACTCCCTGATTTTGCACATAAGACTAACAAGTTTGGTTTGGGTTTCACTGCAGAAGCTCAAAGGGCTATTCGGAGTGCACGGATCGGAAGAGCTCCCTGTTTATCAGCAATTCAGGAGTAAATGCCATTGAAGACGATGTTGAAGAATATGAGTTCGACAGTTGGATCTATCCTACTACTGATGGTGGACTGAGCAATTGGACAGCAAAGGACTTCGTCCCAATTTCTTTTATTACCTAATAATGAGACTTTTTGTTTTGAATTTGTAACAGACAAGTTTTAAACTTTACGGCCCGGTGTCTTACCCAGGGCACCATGGCTTTGTTTGTGAAGGCTTTATGTGTGTCATTTCCATATATCATTAATAAAAGCATTGGACGTTTCTTGCATTTCAAATTTTGCGCTCCTTATTTTTCTTTTTATATATTGCAAAACAGCTATTTTACACACACTCACATATACAGGTCTACATCCACTCTGGATCCCACTGATAACGACTCTGCTACTGCCAGTTATGACTTTGAAAGTCCGATCAACTTAGCCGAAGACGAAGGTGAAGATGATTGCGAAGTGCCTAGTGAACTTGCTAGACTGTTACTTCAAGAAGAGAGGGCTATACATCCGCATGAAGAGCCAGTTGAAACAGTGAATCTGGGTACAAAGGTAGACAAGAAAGAGGTCAAGATCGATGCAAATCTGGAGCCTAGTGTTAAGCAACGGCTAATTCAGATGCTGCATGACTACGTTGAGATCTTTGCCTAGTCTTATGAAGATATGCCTGGGTTGGATACCGATATTGTGGTTCACCGTTTGCCTACCAAGGAAGACTGTCCTCCAGTGAAACAGAAAGTCCGTCGAATGTTCCCGGAGATGTCTGAGAAAATCAAAGCTGAAGTTATGAAACAGTTTGATGCCAGTTTTCTAGCAGTTACTTCTTACCCTCAGTGGGTGGCCAATGTGGTTCCTGTGCCGAAGAAGGATGGTAAGGTTCGAATGTGTGTCGACTATAGGGATCTGAACAGGGCAAGCCCTAAGGATGATTTCCCTCTACCTCATATCGACGTTTTGGTTAACAACACTGCACAGCATAAGGTCTTCTCCTTTATGGATGGTTTCTCCGGTTATAATCAGATTAAAATGGCTCTCGAAGATATGGAGAATACAACCTTTGTTACTCAATGGGGTACCTTTTGCTACAAGGTCATGCCTTTCGGATTGAAGAATGTTGGGGCAACGTATCAGCACGCCATGGTCGCCTTGTTCCACGACATGATCCCTCATGAGATTGAGGTATACGTCGACGACATGATTGCAAGATCCCAGACTGAGGAAGAACATCTTGACCACCTTCAGAAGCTATTTGACAAGTTGAAGTTGTACAAGCTGAGGTTAAACCCGAACAAGTGCACCTTCGGAGTGAGATCTGGTAAGCTGCTGGGTTTCGTCGTTAGTGATAAAGGTATTCAAGTGGATCCTGCAAAGGTGAAGGCTATACAGGAGATGCCAGCTCCAAGAACAGAAAAATAAGTCAGAGGTTTTTTGGGACGCTTGAACTATATTGCCCGATTCATCTCGCACCTGACTGCTACTTGTGAACCAATTTTCAAGTTACTGAAGAAAGATCAAGTGGTACGATGGAACGATGAATGTCAGGCCGCTTTCGAAAGGATCAAGGAATATCTCCAAGAGCCACCCATTCTGATGCCTTCATTTGAATGGAGACCTCTGATCTTATACTTGACAGTACTCGATAATTCAATAGGGTGTGTGCTGGGTCAACATGACGAGTCTGGCCGAAAAGAGCATGCTATTTACTACCTTAGCAAAACGTTTACCGACTGCGAGACCCGATACTCGTTGCTTGAGAAAACTTGTTGCGCTTTGGCATGGGCTGCTCACCAGCTAAGACAGTATATGCTAACTCACACTACTCTATTGATATCAAAGATGGATCCAATCAAGTATATCTTCGAGAAGCCTGCCTTGTCCGAAAGAATAGCAAGATGGCAAATGATCTTGACTGAGTATGACATATAATATACGACCCAAAAAGCAATCAAGGGAAGTGTTTTGGCAGATCATCTGGCACATCAGGCAGTGGATGATTACCAGTCTATGAACTTTGAATTTCCGGATGAGAGTATCATGATAGTGACTGACTATGAAGAACCTGGACCGGATGAAGGACCTGGGGAAGGATCCCGATGGTCTATGTACTTTGATGGAGCTTCAAACGCTTTGGGAAATGGCATTGGCGCCGTGATCATATCTCCTAAAGGCTCTCATACTCTATTCACCACCCAATTATGTTTCAACTGCACCAACAACATGGCGGAGTATGAAGCGTGCATCATGGGTCTTCGAGCAGCAATTGACCTAAGGATTAAGTTTCTAAGTGTTTTCGGAGATTCCGCTCTCGTGATCAGTCAGATCAAAGGCGAGTGGGATATGAAACACCCAAATCTTATTCCTTACAAGGAGTATGTGTTGACATTGCTTCCACATTTCGAAGAGATAACCTTTGAACACTTCCCTAGAGAGGAAATCAGTTAGCGGACGCGTTAGCCACGATGTCTTCTATGTTCAAAGTTAATTGGGACAACGAAGCTCCCCGGATTATCATTGAAAGATTGGACGAACCTGCACATTGCTGCGACATTGAGACCGAAGAGGTAGCAGATAAACCCTGGTTTCAGGAGGTAAAGAGGTACCTTGAAGCTCAGGAATACCCCGAGGGCGCATCTGTTAATGATAAGAAGTTTCTGAGAAGGTTCGCAACAAAATTCTTCATCAACAATGGCATTCTTTACAAGCGTAACCATGATTCAACCTTATTGCGATGTGTGGACAAGAACGAGGCAGAATGGATCATGGCTGATTTACATGAAGGTACTTTAGGGACTCATTCCAGTGGACATACCATGGCAAAGAAGATCCTTCGGGCAGGATATTATTGGTCCACAATGGAAGCCGACTGTTATCAGCATTCTCGGGCAGGATATTTCTGGAATCTGATTTGATTTTTCTATATAATATATTATTTGCGTTATTATTAACAAACAGCAAACATGCCCCAGCGGTTGCCATGTCAGCTTCAAAGGTTTCCAACGCTGGAGGTCAGGGGTTCGATCCCTGCCTCCAGCACTTTGCATTTTCTCATTGTTTTTCAGATATTCATATGCTTGCTCAAGCGTGCAGCTTACCATGCCCCTTCATCCATCCAAATGCCAGATGGCCAAAGGCCAGATCTGGTGGCCCGTGATTGGAGGTCCACCATAGGCCAAGTCCAAGCGTGCATACTGGATCCTAGAAAGTCAACAAGGCCAACAATATTGGGCCACAAAATTGCTACCAGCACCCCCATAATTCAGGCCCAAACTCTCTCTCTCTCACTTATTTTATTTTATTTTAATTGTTTTATTATTTTTATTTAATTTACTAACCAATCACAAAATTCCTCTTTTATTAAATAAATCACCAAAAAATATTTTTTGTTTCAAATCAAATTTTAGTATTTTATTTTTCTTAATAAATTTATTAATTAATTAGGTTTTAATTAGAGAACTTTAATTCCTTTTGAAAAAATAATTAAAATTAATTAGACTTAATTAGTTTCTAACCATTAATTTAATTATTATAATTTCTTTCCTAAATAATCAAAACTCCAAAAATAATTTATTTTTTCATTTAATTAATTCATTAATTTAATTTAGTAAATAATTTAGGTTTAATTTCTTTCCCTTAAATAAAAACAACAAAAACCTAAAAAAGATTTCTTCTTTAACCAAAAGGGTCAAAACCCTAGTCATACGTCCGATTTAATTTTGCGCCGCAATTTACTTATTTTTATCCAATAATGTACTTGCTCCCGGATTGTAATAGTTAAATAGGACTTTTAATTATTTTTACCGCTTTATTTTATTTTTCAAAGGGTTTGTCTTTGGCGATGTAAATACCCGACGCCTTGTAATTTAAAATTCCACATTTTTATTCCGCAAATTATAACTGCTAGATGTTTGATAATAGGGTTTGCATGACAAGACTGAATGTTAATCTTAAAATCAAAATAGATCACCCTTAACATGTATAAAGATAAAAATAAACTGAAAACAACACACTCGCACATGCGCACTCTTAGGGTACACCCCACTTGGTTACTTTCGTACACGGTCATTGAGTATAGGTCGTTTTAGAGGTCGTCATCTTGTCTAAAAGATCATAGTTGCCTCGAAACGGTTGCCTCAGATATTGTTGCCTCAAACAAATGACCTAAGACATTAGGGTTACCGCTAAGGCGTCCTAACATTGCTTTGGTGACCGTAAGTCCCGCATTCGAATTGACCCTCAAATTCCAACGACGGTGCTACCTACTCATCAATAGTAAGATAGCATTGTCTAAAGGAAATTAGCATAGAACGATTCCTTTTTCGAGTAGGTAGATGGTTCTTAGATACTTGCTCTTTCAAAAACAAAAACTTTTTACACTTACACTCCTTTTTGAACAAAGTTTTCAAAAACACTTCATACGCTCTTGAGGACAGAAGCAAGAGTTAAATCGAAGTTTCAAATAAATAAAAATTTTCAAACCCACAAGCACAAAGAAAGCAATTTTGAAAACAATTGAGCAAGTACCTAAGAGCCCGTGGATAACCACAGATAGAAAGGGTGCTAACACCTTCCCTTTCTATAATCTACCCCCCGTACTCAAAAAATCTCGAAAAAGGAATTTTTCTGTGCTTTTTTCCTTTCCTTGTTGGATAAAATAAAAGTCGGTGGCGACTCTTGCTTACCGCGACATTTTGCAAACACCAAACGCAAAACGCAAACCATCATTCCAAAAAACAGTCAGTTCTTCCCACCGCATCACACAATGGCTATATCAACTTCCACTGTTAATAATAGGGATAATGATAGAGATCACTATAGTTCAACATCTCTTGTGTTTGATGGGGAGAAATTTTACTATTATAAGGATAGAATAGAAAATTACTTTCTAGCATATGAATTGAATCTATGGGACTTGGTAGTTGATGGCTACACTCATCCTGTAGATGATAAAGGTCATAAGATTGCAAGAAGTGCAATGACTAAAGCAAAGAATAAAGTATGCAGAAATCACTACAAAGCAAGAACCATTCTTCTAAGTGTTATCTCATATAATGAGTATGAGAAAATCACAAATAGAGAGACTGCAAAGTCTATTTTTGACTCTCTTCATATGACACATGAAGGCAACATAAAAGTAAAAGAAACAAAGGCTCTAGCCTTAATTCAAAAGTATGAAGCCCTTAAGATAGAAGATGACGAATTTGTGGAAACAATGTTTTCAAGATTTCAGACTCTTGTGGCAGGACTTAAGGTTCTGAACAAAGGTTACTCCATCGCAGATCATGTTAAAAATATTATCAGAAGTATGACTGTTAGATGGAGACCAATGGTAACAACCTTAAAATTGGCAAAGGATGTGAACAACACCTCTCTTGAGGAGCTGATTAGCTCTTTAAGAAGTCATGAAATAGAGATGGAACAAGATAAACCTCATAATAGGGTAAAATCAGTTGCTCTAAAGTCTACTTCTGGGAAAACCAAGGCTTATTAAGCAAAGGAAGAATCTGAAGAAGATTCAGATGACGATGAACTCTCCTTAATATCCAGAAGAATAAGTCAAATTTGGAAGCACAAACAAAGAAAGTTCAGAGGTCAAAGAAGGACATATGGAACAGGTGAATCCACTTTTGGTCAGAGAAATGTTTTTGGAAAAGAAGTCACTTATTTTGAATTTAACGAGCCTGGACATTACAAAAATGATTGTCAAAAGCTTAAGAAAGACAAAAAGCCTAAAAAGGCTTACAAAGCCAAGAAGAGTCTCATGGCAACATGGGATGATTCAGAATCAGAAGATGAAGATTTTGATAAAGAACAGACAAACATGGCATTCATGGCTAGGACCAACAGGGGAGAAAATGCATCAGAAGACAAACTGCCAATTAATTATGAGTCAGACTCTAATGACGACAAAGAGGTACTTTCTTCCTTATCTCGTTCTGAACTTGAAATTGGTTTAACTGAATTAATGAAAAGGTATCAATCTCTTCTAATTAAATACAAAATCCTTAAAAATAGTGTTGTGGTTATTTCAGAGAATACGACTATAGATGAGCAAAGTATTTCTGTTTTAAATGAAAAATTATTTGTTTTACAAAAATCAAACATTGCTCTGAAAAGTAAAGTGTCTAGATTAGAAGAAGAGATTCTCTCTAAACATCTGTTACTGACGAAGTAATAAGATATGATAGAGCTTTGCAACACTTCCTTGCTAAAAGCATATATAGAAGTAAAATGGCTTCAATGATATATGGTGTTAGTAGAAATGGAAGTAGAGGCTTGGGGTGATCAGGACCATCAAAGAAATTTGATGAGACTCTAAATGTCAAACCAAAACCTCTTTCTGAACATTTCGTGCCTGCTGGAATAGGTTTGAAATGTCCAGAACAAGAAGGTTCTGATATTTTTGTAGCATGAACACAGACATGTAAGAAAATCTTTAAACCAAATTATCATGCACAAATTTCACATGATTATTCTGTTGCACGAAAATCGAAAGGGGTCAGAACCTCTAGAACTTCTAACAAAAGAGGACCCATAAAGTGGGTACCTAAGGATCTAATAATCTACATTGTAGATCTCCTTAATAGCGCCACTGAAACATCAATATTGGTACCTGGATAGTGGATGCTCGCGACACATGAAGGGCGAAAGGCATATGTTTATGATTTGGAACTTATGTCTGGAGGCGTCATTAGCTTTGGAGGCAATCAGAAGGGAAATATCATCGGTTCTAGAATGATTGATAATGGTAAATTTCCTTCTATTAACAATGTTCTTTTAGTCGAGGGTCTGATGTATAACTTATTATCAATCAGTTAACTTATTGACAATGGTTATGACGTCATCTTTAATCAAATGTCCTGTAAAGATGTTAGTTAGAAGGATGACTCAGTTCTGTTTAATGGCAAGAGGAAAAACAATATTTACAAAATAAGATTATCATATGTGAAAAATCAAAATGTAAAATGTCTTATGACTGTTCAAGAATAGCAGTGGGTCTGGCATCGGCATTTAGGTCATGTTAGCTTGGGAAAGATTTCTCAACTAAATAAACTTGGATTAGTCAGAGGTTTTCCCAATCTGAAGTACTCTTCAGATGCCCTTTGTGAATCCTATCAGAAAGGAAAATTTTCTAAAACCTCTTTCAAAGCTAAAAAGAGTGTTTCTACTTCTAGGCCATTAGAACTTCTTCATATTAACTTATTTGGACCAGTGAAAACTGCTTTCTGTCAATGGTAAGAAACATGGACTTGTCACTGTTGATGATTACAACAGGTAGACATGGGTAAAATTCTTAAAACATAAGGATGAGTCATTCTCTATATTTACTTCCTTCTATTCCCAAGTGCAAAATGAAAAAGGTTGCATTATAGTCAGAGTTCAAAATGATCATGGTGGAGAATTTGAAAATAAATATTTTTAAAAACTTTTTGATTCAAATGGAATAGTACATGATTTTTCTTTCCCTAGAACTCCACAACAAAATGAAGTCGTAGAAAGGAAAAATAGAACCTTGGAAGAAATGGCTCGCACCATGATCCAAGAAACTCATATGGCTAAGCACTTATGGGCAGAAGCAGTAAACACATCATGCTATATTCAAAATAGAATCTCCATAAGACCTGATTTGTGTAAGACTCCTTATGAATTATGGAAGAATAAAAATACCAATATTTTCTACTTTTATCGATTTGGATGTATTTGTTAAATGTTAAACAATAAAGAAAATTTGGGTAAGTTTGATTCCAAAGCACATAAGTGTCTGCTATTAGGATACTCTGAACGTTCTAAAGGATTCAAAATCTATAACACAGAATCACAAATTATGGAGGAATCAATTCATGTCAGATTTGATGATAAGCTTGACCATGAAAAGTCAACGTTGTATGAAAAGTTTGCAGATGTGACTATAACATTCACTGAACCAAAGGGGAAGATTCAAGAAGATAAAGAATCAAAAGCTCCTCCTTCTGATGATGTTGATAGTCCTTCTAATAAAACTCAACCAAAGAAGAAGAGAATCACATCCTTTATCCTGAAGATATTATTCTTGGAAGTAAAGATGCTCTAGTCAGAACAAGATCGGCTCTCAAAGCTTCTGATGAAGTGCTTCTGGGTTTAGTCTCCTTAATAAAACCTACATCAATTAAGGAAGCTCTTATGTATAAGGATTAGATTATGGATATGGAAGAATAACTAAACTAATTCTCAAAGAATGACGTATGGGATCTTGTTCAGAAACCTAAATATGTCCACATCATTGGAACCAGATTAGTGTTCAGAAACAAGCTCAATGAGAAGGGTGAAGTGGTCAGAAACAAAGCTCGACTGGTTGTAAAAGGTTATAGTCAACAAGAAGGTATGAACTATAAAGAACCCTTTACACCAGTATCCAAGTTAGAAGCTATTCGGTTATTAGTTTCTTTTTATGTAAATCATAATATCATTCTTTATCAGACGAATGTTAAGAGTGCATTTCTGAATGGTTATATTTCAGAAGAGGTGTATGTCAAACAACCTCCTAGATTTGAAAAATCTGAGAAATCAAACTTTGTTTTTAAACTAAAGGAATCTTTGTATGGCTTGAAACAAGCTCCCAGAGCTTGGCATGATAGATTAAGCAATTTTCTTCTAGAAAATAAGTTTACCAGAGGAAAGGTTGACACTACACTCTTCTGCAAAACATTCAAAAATTATATTCTAATTATTCAAATTTATGTCGACGATATTATTTTTGGTTCTGCTAATCCATCTCTCCAAGGAATTTTATAAGCTAATGCATGCTGAGTTTGAAATGAGCATGATGGGACAACTGAAGTTCTTTCTGGGAATCCAGATTGATTAAAAATAAGAGTCTACTTACATACATCAAAGTAAGTACACCAAAGAACTTCTGAAGAAATTCAACATGACAGACTACACTGTAGCAAAGAATCCAATGCATCCTACATGTATCTTGGAGAAAAAAGAGATAAGTGGAAAGGTTTGTCAGAAGCTTTATCATGGTATGATAAGCTCTCTTTTGTATCTAACTGCATCTAGACCTAGCATTTTATTTAGTGTACATCTTTGCGCTAGATTCCAATCTGATCCTAGGGAATCTCATTTAACTACTATTAAAAGGATTCTAAGGTATCTAAAAGGAACCCCTAACCTCAGCTTGATGCATGAGAAAACATTACGTGATGCAGACTACGCTGGAGATTAACTAGAGAGAAAGAGCACTTCTGGAAATTGTCTGTTTCTAGGAAAGAATCTAATCTTATGGTCAAGCAAGAGGCAATAAACAATTGCTCTTTCAACAGTAGAAGCAGCGTACATATCAGCAGCACTATGCAACACTCAGATGCTATGGATGAAAAATCAGCTAGAAGATTGCCAAATATATGAAAGTAACATCTCTATCTTCTGTGATAACACTTCCGCCATTTGCTTAAGTAAAAATCCTATTCTACACACTAGGGCTAAACAATAGAAATAAAACATCATTTTATTAGAGATTATGTTCAGAAAGGGATTATATCTTTAAAATTTATAGATACAGACCATCAATGGGCTGACATTTTTATAAACCCTTGGCTAAAGATAGATTTCTGTTTATTCTAAAGAATGTGAAAATGGATTTATGTCCAGAGTAAGATGTCATTAGAATCAACTGTATTCTAGTCGTAGTCCCAAGGAATACAATTTTGACTTAATCAAAAAACATCTAATCTGTTTATCTCAAGTCGTCAGAAGATGTTTCGGTCAAAAATGTCCCTAATTCGATGGAAATCGTTTGGTTCTCCAGACTTTGAGAATATAAAACGCATTACCTAAATAGACTTAGTGTATATCATACTTTACCTAGGTCATGCACGAGCAGTTATTTTTCTTGAAATTGATTAATCATGATTACATTTATTTAACTACTCCTTGGGAAGAATCGTTTCATGTCATACCTCTATGTCTATATCTGACATTTCATGTCATGATTAAATGCTTTCGTGCTCTCCCATATTAAAGTTTGATCTACTTCTCTTTATTATTTCCTTCTTTTAGTAGTCTGAGATGTCACTTGAGTGTTTTCATTGTCTTAATTCGTGAACTACTTAACTGACTATTTATATCTCTTTTCATCCATAGTCATTCATCAAAGTCATTATCCTTGTATCATCTTCAATTATATCTTCTCTTCAAACATGTCTACATATCATGGCTATTAGAAATTTTCAAGGAGATAAAAATCTTCTCGAAGTAATCAAAGAGAAAAGACCCAATTATGTGTCTGGTGATGGTTTCTGTGATACGGTGGCAGAACTAACTGTTTATACTGGTTTTTTGCATTTGTATTCGCAAATGTTGCGGTAAGCAAGAGTCTCCACCGACTTTTCTTTTATCCAACAAAGGAAAGGGTGAAAAGAACAGAAAAAGACCTTTTTTGATATTTTTTGAGTAAGGGGGTAGATTATGGAAAGGGAATGTCTAGCACCCTTTCCATCCGTGGTTTTCCACAGGCTCTTAGGTACTTACTCTTTTTTTAAAATTTCTTTCGTGTTTGTATGTTTTGAAAAGTTTTATTTGCTTTATGATAACTCTTGTGTCAATCCTCAAGAGTGTGATAAATCGTTTTTTTAAAAGAGTTTTGAAAGTGTGGTGTGAAAATGAATTAGATTTGAGCAAGTACTTAACAGTTATCTACCTACTCAAAAAAGTTGTTCTTTTCCTCTTTATCCTTTAGACAATGCTATCCTACTATTAGTGAGTAGGTAGCCCCATCGTTGGATATTTGAGGGACTATCGTAAGGGACGTCTATGGTCATTGAAGGCAACATGTAAGGATACCTTAGTATTTCGAAGGGACTGTCATCATCATATATTCGTAGGCAACTCGAGGGACAAGATCATTTCTCGTAGGCAACTCGAGGGACATTTAGGGACTATGATCTTTGTGATAACTTTAAACTGAGGGTCTTTTCTAAGCTATCCCTATGTTCGAGGGACATGACCGTTTCCGAAGGCAACCAAAGTGGGAGATACCCTAGGGGTGCAAGTTTGCAGTAGTGTGATTTTTTCAGATATATTATCTTGATGTTAGTGATCTCAGGATGATTATTTAGTTCTTGCCATACACACCTAATTTACTAGCAGTTTATATACATGCATATAATATAGCGCGGAAAGTAAAACCTACAGCTATTACAAGGCTTTAGGGTAATTACAATTATATCTGACTGAAAATGTAAAATGGGAAAATAAAACCATAATTAAGCTATTACAAACTGGGAACAGTTACAATAATCAAAAAAATATGAAAGTAAATAAACACGCGCATGAATTGAAAAGACGTCTAAAATCCTAAGTGAAAGGAATTTTTTTTGTTTGTTTTTGTTATGAAAAGAAATTGAATTAAAAATCCTAAGTCTATTCAATTTTAGTTTATTTAAAGAAAATATTAAAATAATTAATTAATTAGTTGACAAAATTAATTTAATATAAAAAATCTAAGCCTAATGTTTTTGGGGTTTTTTAATGTTAATTAAAGCTTAGAAGAAGTAAGGATAAATAATCAAAAGAAAGGATGAAATCAAAAGACAAAAACAGTAAATGGAAAAAAGTGTATTCTTGGAAGTAAGGCCTGGATCGAAGAGTATTGGGTTGCCTTTCAATCCAGAGGGCTGATCGAAGGTGCCTGAGAGACTGCAAGTCTGGGGGCGTCCGATCTGGATGTTCCATCCTTCGATATGGGATATTGGATCTGCAAGGAAATTTGTTAGAAATTGAAAATGCAAGGCCTGGGATTCGAATTCGGGTCCCTTCGATTACACGAATTCCCTTTCACCACCTGAGCTGCTTCCTCATTCGAAATACAGGACACCTGTTTTTGATCCTGCAAATTAGTTAGTTTGAAACTAAACAAAACAGAAAATGTCCCATTCGAAATCAATCCCTGAACCCGGATCTGGGTTTGTTTCGGTTTGCCACAGTCGATATCATGGGTTTCAAAGGTAACCCTCTTTGAAAAACTATATCCATGGTGTTTGAACGTGTGATACGGTGGCAGAACCGACTGTTAATATTGGTTTGCATTTTTATTCACAAATGTCGCGGTAAGCAAGAGTTGCCACCTACTTTTCTTTTATCCAATAAAGGAAAGGGTGAAAAGAACAGAAAAAGACCTTTCGAGAGTTTTATGAGTAAGGGGGTAGATTATGGAAAGGGAAGGTGTTAGCACCCTTTCCATCCGTGGTATTCCACGGGCTCTTAGGTACTTTCTCATTTTAAAAATTGCTTGTGCTTTGTGTGTTTTGAAAATTGTTTTGAAAATGCCTTAGTACGGTGATTCGCTTTGTGATAACTCTTGTATCAGTCCTCAAGAGTGTTGACAAGGCGAATGTTTTTGAAAGTGTTTTTAAATATTTTTGTGTAGGTGCAAAAAGTTGTTTTGCGCAAGCATCTAAGAACTTATCTACTTATACTCGAAAAGGTCATTCTTTTCCTCCTAACCTTTAAACAGTGTTATCCTACTATTAGTGAGTAGGCAGCCCTATCGTTGGATGTATGAGGGACTATCGAAATGGATGTTATGGTCATTGAAGGCAACACGTAAGGATACCTTAGCATTTCGAAGGGACTATCATCATATAGGCAACATTGAGGGACAAGATCATTTCTCATAGGCAACTCGAGGGACATTAAGGGACTATGATCTTTATGATGACTTTTAGATTGAGGGTCTTTTGCTAAGATATCCCTACGTTCAAAGGACATGACCGTTGTTTTCCCAGGCAACTAAGTGAGGCAAAACCCTAGGAGTGAGCATGTGCAAGTGTGCTTTTTTCAGTTAATTATCTTTGCACAATTAGGGTTATCTAACTTTTTAATTCTTGGTTTATATTTTGCATACAATCCTAATGTCCATAAATCTAGCAGTTTAATAGTTGCGGAAATTAAAAGCGGAAAAGAAAATCTACGCTATTACAAGGCTTTTGGACAGATACACAAATATTTAACTGAAAATAAAGATGCGGAAATTCGAAATCCTAATTAATATATTACAAACTCAAAGCAGATACAATAACTTGAATTAAAAGAAAGAAAGGCGTGCGCGACGAATTAAATACGATAATAAAGTCTAAGTCCTAAAAAATCTAATCAATTAAAGAGAAAATATTTTTTTGTATTTTATTATTGAGAAAAATATTTGAAATCTTAACCTAAATCTAATTAATTAAAGAAAAACATTTTTTGGTATTTTATTGAGAAAATTAAATATTTGTGAATTAAACCTAATTTGTCTAATTAATTTTAATTATGAAAACAATAAAGTCAATATCATTAAATTAATTAATTTCCAAAAAGAAGACTAATTTTAATAAAAAAAACCAATTCTACATTTTTGTGATTTTATATTTTTAATAAAAAAATGATGATTTTTTTATGTTGTAAAATGATTAAATTAATAAAACAAATAAAATAATAAGTAATAATAAAAGAAAATAAAATTGGGCTTGATGCTGTTAGCACTCCATGGGGGGTGTATGGCTGAATTACTGAAGCCCAGAAGGATAGGCCCAATTGCCTTGTGCATGATCCAGTGACGGTTCCTTCTGAGGGTGCACCATGGACTTTGCTTGCGTGAGACCTTGGATCTGTGATGGAGATGATCCAATGGATGGATCTGGGGCGCATGTTAGGTGCTTAGAAGGTGAGACATACAGGGTCTGAAATTAGATAGTTAGAAAATATAAAAATGCCAGACCTGGGTATCGAACCCAGGAGTCTCACCTTATACGCATTCCTCCTTACCACCGGGCCAACTTGTTATTCATTAACATAAATGACAAAATAATAATATAATGGAAATAACGATTTATGCCCAGAACACGCGCGTGAATTCAAATGAGCCAGTGGGAGTCAGCCACGTGATCGTCTCTTTCCTCAGGACTGTTGTTTTAGGTGCCAACCTTTTACCTACGGTTCCATGCCTGTAACTACAACCCTGCGTTATTCAAAAATCCAGCATAAGCAATATAAATTATAATGAAGACCATGAATCAACTGGGCTTGAAGCCCTGAACATCATGGTATCCATGCCTAGCCCTAATTTTTCCTGTAGAAGGAAGCCCTAAAACGAGCTTAGAAACCCTAAGAATGGCAAACCATGATTCCTGCATTTAAAACTCAATTAAACGATTCAGCAAGCATCGAAACTTTGTGATAAACAAGAATATATGATTAAATCTCATTGAAAAATCATGTATGCACGTAATCAAAACTAAAAAATAGTTGGATAACAGAGTTGCAGATTTTACGATTCTGGGTGTTTTGGTGCGTGCAAAAGGTGCAGTTAGCTTCAAGAGATTTCCAGCAACGTGTTGCAATCCTTAAATCTCCTCAAGGATGGATATAGTATGGAATCCTATGCTCACTTTTTATCCAAAAACTGAGTTCTTGCTCTTGTCGTTTACACATCCAACCCCTGTTCTTGTGCTTGGGAACTGTTATGTATATGTATTAGACTGAATTAGGTTAACAAAAGCATTCATATCTTTTCCAATTAATAAGATTTGATTTGATTCCATCCTTGCATTATTTCTTTATAAATCAAGCAAAATCATACCAGTTTCATCCCAATCACCATTGGCACGATTTGATTCTGTTTGACAGCATATTTGTATTGTAATTCCATTCAAAATCAGATCAAAAACAAATCTTCCATATTTTATATCATTTATTTGATTTAATTTGACTTTTAAATGATTAAAATCAAAATAAATTAAATAAATAAATTCAATAATATATGAGAGAGTGTTTGGGTCGTGGACATTGCTAGAAGTAAGATGCAAGCATAAAAAGTTAGGCCCATTTAATAAAAAATGCAATTTTGGGTATTGTTGACTTTTTACAATTTTCCAAAAATGGTCAACTTTAACAATGCATATCTCCTTCAATTTTGACCCTAAGAGGATGTTCTTAGACTTTTTGGAAAGTTTGAGATGTCCTCTAAACAACCCTTTTGGTTTCATTTCAATTGGATCTTCCATGCTCATGTAATAAGCTTTGACCCAAAAGGTGTTTTTGTTGACTTTTTAGAATGACCTATAATGTATGAATTCATATCTCTTCATGAGTGCATTTTTTGAGATTTAGGGATGAATATTAGTTGTAGGGAATTGGATTATGTTTAAAATAAGCCTTGGATGGGAAATTTCTGATAAAGTATGAGAAAGTTATGCTTGGTCAAAGTTTGGTTGACTTTTCCTGAGAAACCCTAATTTAGCAACTTTTGAGTTTTGATGAATTAGGAACATTTCTTGGGGAATCATGATCAACCCTTGATCAAATGATGGGTATTAATTCAAAATGTTGATGTTGACCAAAAATCTTGAAGTTTGATTGTATGTGGGCCATAGTTGACTTTTGACCTAATATAGTTGATTTTTAGGCATTTGAGCAGTTAACTGAGCAAACTTCTTGTGCAAGCATGAAACTTGGCATGGATGGTCTTGAGAAAATATTAAGACCGTGGAAGATGTTTGAGGCCTTTGTAGCTCATCCATCTTGATAAAAATGGAAACCCTAGTTGGAGATTCATTGCTTTAGGAGAGAGTTTGTCTGGTCAATCCTTAGGCATCCTTGGGCAAGTTGAGGATTTTAATGAACATGTGTTGAGTAAAATGAGAGGGAAAATTTTGGGGTACAACAGCTGCCCCTGTTCAATCTTCTTAAACCTGAGGATGTAGATTGGCTGGTCTGCCTTTCGTGATCTGAAGGTAGAAGAGTATTGAACACTAAAGTGCCCATAAATTTGCACTCGCATGAAGTAACACTGATTGGTGATCGGGAATGGGCTTACAGATGCCATTTGGAAGTTGATAGAGAATCTTTGAAGATGGGCTTAAAGATGCCATCCAGAAAAGATATCGGTTGCATAAGAGATTCCTTTGCGAGAATTCCTGTACCTGTCGTTGAGGAGGACTTCGCTGGAGAATGTTGATTTACGTCTGGGGAAATAGAGTATAGGAGCTTTGGTTATCCATTACTCTACTGGGGAATTAACTCTTGATTGAGGAGGCGGAAGTAAGCTGCATATTTGGTCAGGGTATAGGCTGCACAATGACTTACTGGGGAAATGTGAAATCGAACGTAACTGGTTGGGTCAGGTCTTACAGTGTTGTAAGCTGTTGTCTGGAGGTAAGAGAGAAGGAACCTGGATCATAGGGTTGCTTTGAAATGAAAGCCTGGATAGTAGGGCTGTGAGAAGGAACCTGGATAGTAAGGTTACTTCGGAATGAAAGCTTGGATAATAGGGCTATAAGAAGGAACCTGAATAGTAGGGTTACTTCGGAATGAAAGCCTGGATAGTAGGGCTATAAGAAGGAACCTGGATAGTAGGGTTACTTCAGAATGAAAGCCTGGATAGTAGGGATATGAGAAGGAACCTGGATAGTAGGGTTACTTCAGAATGAAAGCCTGAATAGTAGGGCTATGAGAAGGAACCGGGATAGTAGGGTTACTTCGAAATGAAAACCTAGATAGTAGGGTTGTGAGAAGGAATCTGGATAGTAGGGTTACTTCGGGATGAAAGCCTGGATAGTAGGGCTATGATAAGGAACCTGGATAGTAGGGTTACTTCGAAATGAAAGCCTGGATAGTAGGGTTGTGAGAAGGAACCTGGATAGTAGGTTACTTCGGGATGAAAGTCTGGATAATAGGGCTATGAGAAGGAACCTGGATAGTAGGGTTACTTCGAGATGAGAGCCTGGATAGCAGGGCTATAAGAAGGAACCTGGATAATAGGGTTACTTCTGGATGAGAGCCTGGATACTAGGGCTATGAGAAGGAACCTGGATAGTAGGGTTACTTCGGGATGAGAGCCTGGATAGTAGAGCTATGAGAAGGAATCTGGATAGTAGGGTTACTTCGGGATGAGAGCCTGGATAGTATGGCTTAGGGGAAAGAACTTGGATAGTATGGTTACCTCAAGGTGGAATCCTGGATAGTAGGGCTTATGGGAAAGAACCTGGATAGTAAGGTTACTTCATTTGGTCACGTAGCTTAGTTGACTCGTTTGGTTTTGGGAACCGATTTTTCATTAGCTGTCTACAGATATGACATGTATAACTGCTAGAATTGCTGGTGATAATTGTCTTTCCTGAAAAGATAATAGGTTTAATTATATGTGATGCATGAAATGCATTGTGAGACGATGTTCTCAAAATAAACGAGACTATGATGTATGTGATATGTATGCGCATGAACATGAAATGCTATTATGACATGTCTGAGTCTGGGAAAATAAATCCCTGACTGCTGCTGGAGAGTATGGCATTCCTAACTATTGTAGAGAACTGTGGTTCTTCTACTTCCGCTGGGGATGGTGAACAGAAATGACTATGCTGGAGATTTACTCCTTGTTGTTTGTGAATATTCCGCCAGGGAGAGAGTCTGTTTGAGAATAACTCTGCGGGGAAATAATTTTGTTGGAAGATGAACTTCCGTAGCTGAAGTAATAAGCTTTGTTGGGGATTGAGCTTTTGTATTCATAGAAATAAACTCTGCTCAGGAGAAAACTTTATGACCCGCTTGCAATTATGAAATCTGGTTGGGGAATATAGATGTCAGATTTCTGAAAGAACCTGCTGGGGAGATTACTTCCTGTTTTGGGAAAGCTGGTATCAATGCTTTGATCACCTTTACTCTGTGGGGAATACAGATATCACGAGGTTGTATGCACTGATGATTGTGTTTCAAAGTTGTCTCTACCCTGGTACCTGCTGGATAAAGTAACTGTCGAGTTTGGACATTTTTTTGTTTTTGCCCATGTTTCTTAAGTTACGAGAAATTGTCTTTCCATTTCTTATGTAAATATTTATGAACAACAATCATATTCAAATGCATATGTCAAGAATAAATCATTGGATGTTCTTGCAAAATAGAAAAAGAAAAACAGATAGTTTTGTAAAAATGATTTGTATTAATTTTTGAAGTTGGCCTATAACAGGCGTTTTTGTACAAGGGAGATGACGCTCTAGTAAGAGAACGCCGCTGAAAAATGGAAATTATACAATATTGTGTAAGAAGAAAACAGCTATGTACAACAATCCCATTGGGTTCCAATTCTGCTATTGTCGCTCTGTCTTCAAGCATCTCATCACTTTGCTACTTGCCAGAGCTGATTAGATTGATTGGTGTTGTTCGTGCTTGATCGTTGATATTGAGGTCCGATCACAAGGTGATCCAATGGGACATAGTGATACGCTTTACATTCCTAACTTTTTCCTGGACTGCCCTTTTGGGTTTTCAGCCCACCGGGATACCCTTTTTTTCCCAAGTCGCCTTTTCAGGTTTTCGACTTGCTGGGTGTACAGATTTTTTCGTTTTCATCCCTTATTTTTGCCCAAATCTTTTTGGTTCGCCGTGAAGCCCTTATTTTTTCCTAGGCCAGTCAACCTAGCGGGTCTTTTATCATGCGTATTATTTTTTCACTATGTCCGTATTGACAGGGTGAGGAAGATCGTCAACGTCTATGGTGGTTAGAATCATGGCTCCACCCGAGAAGATGTTTTTAATCACAAATGGCCCTTCGTATGTGGGAGTCCACTTGCCCTTGGGATCCCCTTGCGGCAGTATGATGCGCTTGATTACTAGATCCCCGACTTGATACTCTTGGTGTCTGACTTTTTTGTTGAAAGCTTTGATCATTCATTTTTGATATGTTTGACTGTGACAGACAACAATAAGTCTCTTCTCAACGATCAGATTTAGTTGGTCAAGTAGAGTATGGATCCAGTCGTCTTCGTTCAAACCCACATCCTTCATAATCCTTAGAGAAGGAATTTGGACCTCAATGGGTAGGACTGCCTCCATGCCATATACCAGAGAGTAGGGTGTTGCCCTCGTCGACGTCTGTGCTGAGGTACGGTACCCATGAAGAGTGAATGGTAACATCTCATGCCAGTCTTTGTATGTCACTGTCATCTTCTATATAATCTTCTTGATGTTCTTGTTAGCCGCTTCAACAACGCCGTTTATCTTCGGCCGGTAGGGAGAAGAGTTATGATGTTGTATCTTGAATTGCTTATAGAGCTCGGTGATCATCGTGTTATTGAGATTCATACCATTGTCAGTGATAATTCTCTCTAGCACACCATACCGACAAATCAGGTTATGCCTGATGAACCGCGCCACAACGTTCTTGGTCACAGTAGCAAAAGAGGCTGCCTCAACCCATTTTAAGAAGTAATCGATGGCTACCAGTATAAAGCGATGCCCATTGGAAGCGGTAGGCCTGATTTCTCCAATCATGTCAATGCCCCACATTGCAAAGGGCCACGGAGCTGTCAAGACATTCAAAGGAACCGGAGGCACGTGCATCTTATCAGCATAGATTTGGCACTTATGACAAGTTTGAGAGTGCTGATAACAATTTGCTTCCAAAGTGGACCAGTAGTATCTTGCCCATAGGATCTTCTTGGCCATGGTATGTCCACTTGAATGGGTTTCGAAGGTACCTTCATGTAAATTTGTCATAATCCTCTCTGCTTCGCTCTTGTCTACACACCGCAGTAAGGTAGAGTCATGGTTGCGCTTGTAGAGGATTCCATTACTGAGGAAGAATTTCGCAGCGAACCTTCTCAGAAACTTCTTATCGTTAACAGATGCCCCTTCGGGATACTCTTGAGTCTTGAGGTACTTCTTCACTTCATGAAACCAAGGCTTATCTGCTACCTCTTCAGTATTAATCTCGCAGTAGTGTGTTGGTTCATCCAACCTTTCAATGGTGATTCTGGGAGCTTCGTTGTCCCACATGTCCTTGAACATAAAAGACATGGTGGCTAGCGCGTCCGCTAACTGATTCTCCTCTCATGGGAAATGCTCAAAGGTTACCTCCTCAAAGTGCGGGAGCAATGTCAGCACGTGCTCTTTGTATAGGATGAGATTCAGATGCTTCGTATCCCATTCACCTTTGATCTGACTTATCACTAAGGCTGAATCCCCAAAGACATTTAAGAACTTGATCCTGAGGTCGATAGCGGCTTTGAGACCCATGATGCAGGCTTCATACTCCGCCATGTTGTTAGTGCAGTTGAAACATAGTCGAGCAGTGAAAGGAGTATGACATCCCTCAGGAGATATGATTACAGCCCCAATGCCATTACCGTGTGTGTTCGAAGCTCCGTCAAAGACCATAGTACATCGGGATCCTTCTTCAGGTCCTTCATCCGGTCCAGGTTCTTTATAGTCAGTCACTAGCATGATATTCTCGTTTGGGAACTCAAAATTCATGGACTGGTAGTCATCCACGGCCTGATGAGCCAAATGATCAGCCAATACACTTCCCTTGATTGCTTTCTGGGTTGTATATTGTATATCGTATTCAGTTAAGATCATCTATCATCTCGCTATTCTTCCGGAGAGTGTGGGATTCTCGAAGATGTATTTAATTGGATCCATCTTAGATATCAACATAGTAGTGTGGGTCAATATATATTATCTCAGTCGGCGAGCAGCCCATGCCGAAGCGCAACAAGTTTTCTCGAGCAATGAGTATCTTGTCTCACAGTCGGTGAACTTTTTGCTAAGGTAGTATATTGCGTGCTCTTTTCGACCAGACTCGTCATGCTGCCCTAGCACACACCCCCATTGAACTGTCTAGCACCGTTAAGTATAATATCAAAGGTCTTCCTTCAACCGGAGGCATCATAATTGGCGGTTCTTGAAGATATTATTTGATCCTTTCGAAAGCAGTCTGGCATTCGTCATTCCACTTTACCACTTAATCTTTCTTCAGAAGTTTAAAGATGGGCTCACAAGTAGCAGTTAGATGTGAAACGAACCTGGAGATATAATTTAAGCATCCCAAGAAACCTCTAACTTCCTTCTCAGTACGGGGAGCCGACATCTCTTGTATGGCCTTTACCTTTGTGGGGTCTACCTGGATACCTTTGTCACTGACGATGAAACCTAGAAGCTTACCAGACCTTACCCCAAAGGTGTAATTTTTCGGATTCAACCTCAGCTTGTATGTCTTCAACCTGTCGAACAACTTTTTTAGATGATCAAGGTGTTCCTCTTTGGTTTGAGACCTGGCTATCATGTCATCAACATAAACCTCGATCTCATGGTGAATCATATCATGGAACAAGGCGAACATGGCTCATTGATAAGTTGCCCCAGCATTCTTCAACCCAAAACGCATCACCTTGTAACAGAAGGTGACCCACTGTGTGAAAAAGGCTGTCTTCTCCATGTCTTCAGGAGCCATCTTCATCTGGTTGTAGCCAGAGAAACCATCCATGAAGGAGAATATTTTATGTTGTGCGGTGTTGTCAACCAGAACGTCAATGTGGGGAAGCGGGAAGTCATCCTTGGGGCTTGCCCTATTCAGGTCTCTGTAGTCCACACACATCCGTACCTTGTTGTCCTTCTTAGGTACCGGAACTACGTTAGTAACCCACTGCGGATAGGAGGTGACAGCTAGGAACCCAGTGTTGAACTGCTTCATAACCCCTACCTTGATCTTCTCTGACATTTCAGGGCGCATACCGCATACTTTCTGTTTAACCGGAGGACAATCTTCTTTAGTCGGCATACGGTGTACCACAATATTAGTGTCTAAACCAGGCATGTCTTCATATGACCATGCGAAGATCTCAACATAGTCGTGCAACATTTGTATCAACCGCTGTTTGATCTTAGTCGACAGATTTGCGCCGATCTTGACTTCTTTTCTGTCCACCTCTGTGCCCAAGTTTATCATCTCAAATGGCTCTTTATGAGGCTGTATAGCCCTCTCTTCCTGCTGTAACAGTCTAGCAAGTTCTCAAGGCACCTCATAATCGTCCTCACCTTCGTCCTCGACTTGGTTGATCGGATTTTCAAAGTCATAAATATCAATAGCAGAACTGTTATCAATGGGATCCAGAGTGGATATGGATCTGTAGTTTGATACGTGAGTGTGTGTAAGAGCATAGCTGTTTTGATAAAGTAAAAACAGAAAAGAAAAAACAGAGAGCGCAAAATTTATATGCAAGGAACATCCAATGTTTTATTGATGATATATGAAATGACATATAATAACCCTCACAGATAGGACCATTGTGCCTCGGGTAAGACACAAGTCCATAAAGTTTAAATTGTTAATTACAAACTTGGAAAACAAGTAAGACAATTACTGCAGAATAAAAGAAACTGGTATAAAATCTCTGGTTGTCCAATTACTCGGTACACCATTGGTAGTCGGGTAGATCTAGCTGTCAATATCAGAGTTTTCCTCACTGTCTTCAATAGCATTGACCCCACGATTGTTGATGCGTAGGGGAGGTCCTCCTGCTCGAGCGTGCCGAACAGCCCTTTGAGCGCCTAAAGTAAAGCTCAAACCAAACTTGTCAGTTTTGTGAGTAAAATCAGGGAGTTGTCTCCAGTTGGTACACCCACCTTTTTCGACCACTGCTCTGGCGTCCTTGAGAGAAGCCATCTTCAGAGGAGGTTTGGTGCTGGTAGTAGTCTCGGTTGATGCCAAAATCTTGGGAACCTCTTCAAAGTTTTGACAGGGAGTCTCTATGAATTCCCCGTCCATCTCCACATACCTGAAGGAGTTCAGGTGACTCACCATATACTCCTCTTCTCCATGCATAGTGACAATCTTTCCCTTCACCGGATATTTAAACATTTGGTGCAGCGTAGAAGTAATGACCCCAGCTTCATGGATCCAAGGACGATCCAATAAACAAGAGTACGATGGCCTTATGTCCATCACGTAGAAGGTGGACCCAAAGGTCTGAGATCCCATTTTTACAGGGATGTCCACCTCCCCGTGCACCATTCTCTTCGACCCATCAAAAGCCCTTACCATAATGTTACTAAGCTTTAAGGTTAAGCCTTCATAATCCAGCCTATCTAGAGCCTTCTTAGGCAGAACATTTAATGAAGACCCAGTATCCACCAGCACATGAGCCATAATTGTGCCCCTGTATTTGACCAATACATGCAGAGAATCATTATGCTTCCTCCCTTTCGGTGTTAGGTCAGCATCTGAAAAACCCAGCCCATTGTCAATTGTCAAGCTGGCCACACAGTCTTTGAATTGATCGACCGAGGTTTCTTGCGGCACATGCGCAGTCTTGAGGAATGTAATAAAAGCCTTCGCATGGGCCTCATAACATAACAATAGAGACAACATCGATATCTTCGAGGGGGTCTACCCCAGCTGCTCGACCATATTGTAGTCGCTCTTCTTGATTATTTTTAAGATTTCCTCTATCTCTTGCTTAGAGGATTCCACCACAACTTTTCTAGGTGCCTCCGTCCGGGCAGACTCACCTACAACTTCTTTTCCCTGAGTCCCAGATGACTCAACAGCGGGAGTAACAATTGGAGTAAGAACGGGAGTAGTAGTTGAACTACTAGCAAGAACAGCAGATGGAATAACAACAAGCTTATTGATAGTCTTCGGGGAGATCTCGGGAGAGAAAACCCTTCCACTTTTGGTAATCTTGTTGGCCCCAGTAATGTTACTGACATCGGGATCAACCTCTTCATTCTTCAAATCATGTTTAATGCCATGATAGTAAACATTGATGCCATAATGCCAAGGGATAGCTTTGTCCGAGGAGTACGGTATGGAACCAGGAACAGTGATTATTAACAGAGATATTCTCGGAGCAGGCGTAATCCTAACAAGTCTTTTAGAGGAGACCTTGGAAGGATTGGCGGAAATGGTTATAATGGCAATATCTTCAAGTGGAACAGTTGGAATCAAAGTCTTTTCGAACAAAATTTATCTGCTGTCCATCAGGCGTTGAACACCTGCTTTCAGCAAATAGCAACCAGTGGGCAGAGATGAACACATGTGGCAACCTTCACCACAACCCAGAAATAAATCGGCCAACAAAAAATTCTTCTTAACAGTCATAAGAGGAGTAGAAACTTCATCAACAGAGGTAACGAACAGGTCAGTATCAATGGCATTAACTACACGGTTGTGTTTGGGCATGGGAGCAGTTATGACATTGGGCTTCTCCGGAGGATCAAACTCAATCTCCTTGGCTTCAATCAGATCTTGTACTTTATTTCTCAGAGCCCATTAGTCATTTGTATCATGACCAGGACTCTCAGAATGGTAGGCACACTGAGCGTTTGGATTGTATTGAGGAGATATGGTGTTAGGATTCTTGGGACCCTCCTTCAATATTGCCAAGTTGGATCTTAGTAGATGGGGTAGAACCTCAGTCAATGTCATGTTAATCCAGGTAAACTACCTTTGCGGTCTTTCTACCCTTTGTTGATTGTTGTGTTGTGGGGTAGCCGCAGGTCTAGGTATCATCACAACACTTACCGTTGGACAGTGTTCAGCTCTACTCTGACCTCTTGGGCTATAGATAGCATTGATTTCCTTCTTACCTACGAAAGGCTTCTTTACTGATCTTGAAGAGGTTTCTTTCTGTATTTTGCCGCTCTGAATCCCGACTTCCACCCTCTCTCCTGTTAATATCAGCTCGATGAAACCAGCTGATGAGCTACCAATCAAATGATTAAAGAATGGACCTGACAGCGTCCCAAGAAACATGTCATCTAACTCCCTGTCAGATAAAGGGGGTTGGACTCTCCCAGCCAAATCTCTCCACTTCTATGCATAGTCCTTAAAGCCTTCACCTGCACCCATGGACATACTCTGGAGTTGAGTATGAGTAGGGGCAAGGTCGGCATTGTATTGATACTGCTTATAAAAAGCAGTAGCCAAATCCTCCCAGTTTCGGACATTGGTTCTCTCCAGTTGGTAGAACCATTCAAGCTGAGTCCCTGACAGACTGTCTTAAAAGAAGTGAACCCACAAGTTCCTATCAGCATTGTGGGGCTGGATCTTCCTTACATAGGAACGGAGATGGAGCTTTGGGCAAGACACCCTATCATACTTTGTGAAAACCGGAGCCTTAAATTTCCACGAGATGACCACCCCTGACACCAATCCTAGTTCTTCAAAGTCCAACCCAGGTATCTCTGGACTTCCATAGCGCTCAACCGATCCTCTAACTGCTTGTATTTATCCTCAATGGGAGGATACTTCTCATCATTGTAGTCTGTATCATTGTCAGAAACTTTAGGGATAGGGTCCTTCTCCCTTGTCTCCCTCTCTTGATTCTCCCCTTCCTTGGACGAGGAGGTCAGATCGACTAGTTTCTTTAACGGCCCCCTGAGCCTTCTTCCCAGATTCAGAACACCAGACACCTTCTTTTTCTTCTTTTCCTTCAGGATGAGGGCCTTCGGATCCTCCTGCCCTTTTGCCAGAGTTATGAACATCTGTTTAAATTGGGCATTTTGTGCCTGAAGATATTTGATGCTTTGTTCATAAGACATTTTTGCTGAAATAAACAGCGAAGAAGATGAGAAACCTGTAATGGTACCTGTTTATGCAATGTCATGGATGGTATGCGTATACAATGATTTCAAGGACTTGTAAAGGCTCAAATTTGTTTAACCAAGAAACACACGTTAATTGTATTAATAAGTTCATACTATTACAAAGAATGCCCTTTAGGCTTACAATCAAACAAACAAAACTTAAAACAAAAAGAAAACTAGGTCTCCCAGGAGCGCATCCTCTTTGGTTTAATGTAGGCGTTTATGTTCCTTTCTTCATGAAGTAGCCTATTGAGCTTCAGGACTTTATTCTTGCTGGCATAGAAATGAGCTTCGAACGTATCCCGCTCCTCTTTAAGTTGAACCCAGGATTTCTATAACTCCTCATGATCAGTTGGCATGTCGGGATAATGAACAAGAGAAGAAGTGTCTCCTGTAGAAATTAGTTCCACAATTATTGGTAGGACAGCAGGGTAAGGCATCATAATACTTTGGGAGAGAGCTCACACTCATCGGAGATATGGCTCAAGAGGGATGGAATTCTTGTGCCCATGTGTCTTGCTATCAATTTTATGTACCATGCCCCAAGCTTTTATGAACCTTTTGCGGTAACCCTAAGCATCATTCTCATAGTTGAATGTGATCCCTTGGATAAGTGTATCATGAGGACCATCCCTTCTCGCATAACCAAACTTCCGCAGTTCCAAACTAGGGTTATAAGTGATTCCTCCCCTAATGCCTAAGAGAGGTACATTAGGGAATTCACCACAGCGATCGATGATGGTAACATCCTCCGAGGACTGTGAACACCAATGAATGTCTGAATATGCAAGGGACATCAGCCTATGAGACCATTTCATACCCTGCTCATTCTTCAAAATAAACCTGGGTAGGTGCGAAATAAACCACCTAGCCAATAGAGGAGTGTAACACCGGAGGGGCCCCCTTCTCTTTAGAGTACGAACATACAGAGAGTGTAGAACATCCCAAGTAATGTAGGCACCGGATTATGAGACAGAAAAACCTTAATAGTATTCACATCTACGAGTTGGTCCGCATTAGGGAAAAGTACCATCCTGTAGATGAGGACTGCCAATACCTCTTTGAAATCTTGTAAATCCAGGGTATCCCAAAAATATTAAGCCTTCTCGAATGGAAATTTAATCGGGATTCCTTGGACACTTCCCCTAGTTTCCCAATTGGTCACTATGTCGAAATGTTGTAAGGACAGAGCTCGAGCAATCTCTTAAGGCTTTGGATGTTCTTCCATACCACTGAAAGGTAACTGATCAAGAATAGGTACCCCCAACAACTGAGAAAATTCCTCCATAGTAGGCACTAGTTGGTAATCCGGGAAGGTGAAGCAGTGGTGCACAGGATCAAAGAACTGAAATAGCACTTTTAACAATTCTTCATCAAGTTTTGAAGTGACCAAGTTAAGCAACCGACCATGCTTTTCAGTGAAGGGAGAGCTTTCAGGAATCCTTAATGCCAAGTCCTTTAGTTGGAGAGGCACTTTCACAAGGTTAATCTGGATAGTATTCCTACAGGCGGATGCCATGTCCTACAAAACAAAGCAAAGATGAGCCCTAAAAAATCCTTGAAATGGTTAGTATGATATTATGTGCTTATGATGTCATGATAATGCTAAAAATCACATGTATAGCAAACAACAAACAAGTCACACCAAGTCCTTAGGTTTAAGGCCTGCATGAGTTTTTAGGTCATACCCTCTTGAAGCTGGATTGGTTCAACCTGTCCTATAAATAGTAATCGGGTTCTAAGGGATCTCAATATCACCGATCTTTCCCCCAAGCTTCATTCAATAGGCGATTAACTCGCAACCAAACAAAACTCAAGAGTCAAACCTCAATGAGTGTAACATCGATTATCTTTCGACCTTGGAAATACACCAAAGTTGGCCATCTCACTACATTCTACTGGCCAAGTTGTGCAATTAAAGGTTCTAAGGCCAGTTGATGCTTTATGACACCACGTGGCAGCCCCGTACTCTCCATGATTGACTCAAGGGTTATAGGTACCAACCAAAGTGCCACATCAACATAGCTACTGCTTCAATCGTGTCGATATACCCCACATAGTTCCCTCAAATTTTATTGCTACTTACCTAAAAGGTGTCCTCAGATCCGTGTGTAGGATCTACATAACCCCAACAAAACCCTTGAATATAAAGCAGGCAAAGCAAAATACAAGTAAGCAATTTTTAGAAGTGACCTAAATCCTAAGGTATACCCCACTTATTAAGTCCCCAGCAGAGTCTCCAGTTCTATGATACGGTGGCAGAACCGACTGTTAATATTGGTTTGTGTTTTTTATTCGCAAATGTCGCGGTAAGCAAGAGTCACCACCGACTTTTCTTTTATCCAACAAAGGAAAGGGTGAAAACAACATAAAAAGACCTTTTGAGAGTTTTCTGAGTAAGGGGGTAGATTATGAAGGTGTTAGCACCCTTTCCATCCGTGGTATTCCATGGGCTCTTAGATACTTGCTCATTTTGAAAATTGCTTGTGCTTTGTGTATTTTGAAAATTGTTTTGAAAATGCCTTAGTGCGGCGATTCGCTTTGTGATAACTCTTGTATCAGTCCTCAAGAGTGTTAACAAGGCGAATGTTTTTGAAAGTGTTTTGAAATATTTTTGTGTAGGTGCAAAAAGTTGTTTTGAGCAAGCATCTAAGAACTTATCTACTTATACTCGAAAAGGTCGTTCTTTTCCTCCTAACCTTTAGACAGTGCTATCCTACTATTAGTGAGTAGGTAGCCCTATCTCTGGATGTATAAGGGACTATCGAAAGGGATGTTATGGTCATTGAAGGCAACATGTAAGGATAATTAGCATTTCGAAGAGACTGTCATCATATAGGCAACATCGAGGGACAAGATCGTTTCTTGTAGGCAACTCGGGGGATATTAAGGGACTATGATATTTATGATGACTTTTAGATTGAGGGTCTTTTGTTAAGATATCTGTGCTACGGTGGGAGAACTGACTTGAGGTGTTTGCGTTTGTGTTCGCAAAATGTTGCGGTTTAGCAAGAGTCGCCACCGAATTTTCTTTTATCCAAAAAGGAAAGGTGAAAAAGCACAGGAAAGACCTTTGGAGATGTTTTCTTGAGTTTGGGGGGTAGATTATGAAAAGGGAAGGTATTAGCATACTTTCCATCCATGGTTTTCCATGGGCTCTTAGTTACTTTCTAGATCACTTGCTTTTGTTTGAAAAATATGCTTTGTGTGGTTTTTGAAAGTATTTTGAAAAGGCGCCATTGTTTAGGCAAACTTTGTAATAGTTCTCGTTCGTAAGAACGTATACAAAGTGTTGAGCTTTCGAAAATGTTTCAAGTTTGGAAAGTGTATGTGATTGTTTTGAAAATATCAAGGATATTTGTTTTGAGAGTGAGCGAGTAACTAAAAGTAATATACCTACTCAAAAGGTCTTAAATGTGCTTTTCCTCCTCCTCTAGATGTTGCTATCTTACTATTGACTTGGTAAGAAGCCCCATCGTTGGATGTGAAGGGACGGGCGTTGTCATCGTATAACCATGATAGCAATGTTGTGAGATGACTTAGCACTTTTCTTTTAGGGGCTAAGATCATTTTGAAAGGCAACTTTGATAGCGTCATCGAGGGACTATGATCTTGTATTTTTTGATTTGTTTGTGCTAAGACATCCCACATGCATAACATGGCCATTTTTGAAAGGCAACAAGTGGAATTACCCTAAGGGTGCAGGTGTGCAGGTGTGTTTGATTTGCATGCATTTAATCTTTGATTAGGGTTATCTACTTGTTGATTTTTACTTCTTGCCATACACACCTTAATTACTATTCAATATAAGGAAAACAATAAATTGCAAAAAATGAAATTCTACGCTATTACAATATTTAGGGGATGGGGTATACAAGTTTATGAATGGGGATTGCAAAGAAAATAAGCCCTAAATTACTATTACAACCATATTGAAATGCATAAGAATGTACAAGAAAATGTGAAACAAACTAGTTTTGTTTTAAGAAAATATTTTTGGTCTTTTGTTTTAAGAAACAAAAATAAAGTGTGAAGGAAATACTTTTGATGTTTGCTGATTAATGGAATGGAGAGTGATAGCAAAATAATGAAAAAAGAAAAAAAAGAATCAGCGTGTTGCTGATAAAAATAAAGTCAGAGGTTCTGACCCTGGCACGCTGCAAAACAAAAACCTGTTAGTGAAAATGTATAAGGTCAGAAGTTCTGAACCCACTAGGAACACAGTAGTTTTCAGAAGTTCTGATATTACTGGTAACAAAACAGACTCCAGAAATGCTGGCGCCAGTGACAGAACTTGGTATCTCTCTCTATGCTAGTCAGAACATATGTAATTTGGTTATTTCTCCACAAAACAGAAGACATGCATAGAACAGTTATAGCAGGTGTCATGGTGTTTCAGAAAATAAGAAATATTTGAACTATAAGTCAGAGGCAAGCATGTATTTGCTAATCCTAATTCTGAGTTCTAATTTCCTCAAGAAGTTCTGAACTGGTTTATTCCCTACTTAGGCAGGCAGATGCATGAAATCTCAGAATATGTACATCATTAGAAACATGATATCTACATTGTATTTTTGAGCATGTAAATTTGGTAATGCTTTAAGTAACGTGATAAGAGTCAACAGAAGCTTACCTTGCAGTTGAAAAGATTATATGGGACGGAGGTTGATCCTGAATTCTGGTGAGGTTTTGAGCAAATTCTTTACGTAGTCAGCAGGATGGAGGTTCTCAACTTCTGGTACAACAAAGAGGTGATGTTCTGATTTCATTGAGTAGATGGATAGAGAATGTGAGGTAGTATGAATACAGGGGTTAGGGAAGTTTCTAATATGTGAATCAGAAACTGTGTGGATGGTTTTAGTCAATAAATATTTGAGAACAAATGGAGTTTGAATGCAAGGAATCAAAAGTTAGCAGGTCTTGTGTGTTATGTTTACAGTTCTTGGAACCCTTGGGATTTTGGCAGGGGTTCAATGCTTTTCTTTCTCAAATTTTTTCGACCCCTTTTCAATGGCCAAAGGTGTTCTATTTATAGGCAAATATTTTGTAGTTTTGGAGAGGTCAAGTAGTGCCAACATCATACGCTAGATGCTGACTTGTTCTTGAAGCAAGTTCAAAAAAGGGTGTGATAGTTGACAGTTTTTAGCCTAGACTAGATTAGCAAACAGGGATTAAGGAAAAGTAAACCCACAAGCAAAAAGTAACGCATAGACCCTCCCATACTTCTGTATAAAAGTTACTTTTAAGGATAACAAGGGTATTTATATTCCACACGTGGGGAGATCCTTTGGATAAAGACTCAAAAGTGGTTATGAGCATTAAATGAGCATTAAATGATGATGAGATTTGTCAACATCAGAAATCCTGTAATTTGAGATTTTGCATCATTTCTTAATTCTGGATCAAAAGTTCTATCTAGGACAAACATCCAGCTTCTGATCTTTGTACCTTGTTGCCTCAGCACGTTCTGAAGGATTCCCCAGATTTTCCAGTAAGCTTGCAGTATGCTTTGTAACCTTCTTTGATTTATCTTTACAAACTCTGGATTAGAAGTTCTACTTCAGCGTAGCATCCAAACTTCTGATCCTCCTACCTTCTAGCTCCAGCATGTTCTGAAGGAGCTTTCAGGCTCCGTATTACGCTTTATTACCTTCTTTGCATTATCCTAACAAACTCTGACTGAACTTGTGTAGATGCTGAAGAGCCATGTTCTGACTGAAGACTATGTGTTGAACCATGTTTACAACTTCTGACTACACCTGCCTGGAGGCTGGCTCAGAAGTTCTGAAGTGTCATTTTTCTTAAATACTTAGAAAAATCCCAAGTATTTAGAAATTTGACTTTTCCATAGTAAATTTGACTTTTGAACTTTTTGATGATACAAACTTCATATTCCAACATGTCTTGATGAAATATGATTCTTGAAACTTGGTTTTGGTCCAAAAGTCAAAGTTAGACTTCTCAGCATGCAAATGACCATTTTGCCCTTGTGAATGGGTTGCTTGGAAAAAATTGATAATTCAAGGCTTGGAATTGTATGAGAGAAAACTTGAGAATCCAGGGTGATTCCTTGAGAAATGAGAGGGAAACTTTTGGGGTACAACAACTGCCCCTGTTCAAACTTCTTGAACCTGAAGGGTTAGATTGGCGGATCCGCCATTCGTGACTTGAAGGTGAAAGATGTTTGAACACTAAAGTGCCCAGAAATTTGCACTCAAAGATGGATGGTGAATAGGCTTATAGATGCCATTTGGAGGAATGTTGGTAAACACTAGAAGAAGTATCAGCACAAACCTCTTGTTGATTTATACTAAACTTGATGTTTTACCTATGAGAAAAAGGGTTAGTAAAATGCAGATGCTTGCATGATGTTCACCAGATGTGGTATCATGCTAAATGCATATCGTATGTACATGTTATGATGTATGAATGTGAAATGTATGTTTTTGTCCTGGAAAATAAATTCGTGACTACTGCTGAGGAAATCCTGGGAGATTGAATCCCTGATTGCCTGTTGGAAATGAAGAACATGCATATCTTCAAATTTTGTTGAAAGGATGCTTTTTCTGGGAAATATCTCTCAAATGTCAGCTGTTATCTGGTCGGATTCAGGCTTCACAGTTGCTGAGGATGAAGTAGTCGGCTACTATCTGGTCAGATCCAGGCTTCATGACAACTTACTGGAAGAAGAGATGGACTAACTGTTATCTGGTCGAATCCAGGCTTTGCAGAAAATTCTTTGAAATTGAATAGTTATCTGGTCGGGTCCAGGATTTATGGTCTTTTGGAAAGCTGTACTATTATCTGGTCGAATCTAGGCTTCATAGTGTCTTTCTGGGAATCATAGTTAATTGTTATCTGGTCGGGTCCAGGCTTCACAATAAACTGCTTGGGGATTTAGTTGTTATCTGGTTGATTTCCAGGTTTCACAACGAATCTTTGAGGATGATTGCTATCTGGCCGGATCTAGGCTTCGCAACGGCTTTCTTGAAAGGAATGGAAATGAGGACGGATATCTGGTCGAGTCCAAGTTTCTCAGCCATTTGTCGGGGATAGAGAGACAACTCTACTATGGAAAAGAAATTAAACCTTGGTCAGATTGAGTTCAGGTTCTTCTATATATTTGAAAAGTTAGGCTATTATCTGGTCGGGTCCAAGTTCCATAGCATTTTGAGATCATCTGTTATCCGGTCAGGTCTATGTTTCAGTAACTCAAACTATTATTTGGTCGGGTCCAGGTTTCAGTAATTCAAACTGTTATCTGGTCGGGTCCAGGTTTCAGTAATAACTTGGAAATGGTGCTAATATCTGGTCGGATCCAGGCTTCATAGCATCTTGGAAATAGTAAAGGCTTTGCTGACGGCTTTACTGGGGATTAGGGGTTGTGGCCCCGTGATTTGCAGTATTTTGAAAGGGAAATTCAAACTGGAGAGTATAGACTCAATTGGGTAAGGTAGACTCAGCTTGGGGAGGATACACCTAACTGAGGATGATGGGCTCAGCCGGGGATGATGGGCTCATGTGGAGAGGATAGATTCTGTTTTGGAGAAAATAGCCTCGGTTGGAGAAGATGTACTCAGCTGGAGAAGATGGATTCATCTGGGCAAATCGTGGTGTCTTGCTTGGTGTATGTTGAGAAATTTTCACTTGGCTGGGGAAATAACTCTGTTGGGGAAATAAACCCCGTTGAGGAGGTGAATTTCCATTAGGAAGAGATCCCCTAGGCTTCAATCCTGTAAAAATTGACTTAGCTGGGGAGAAAGTTGCCAAGAGGTTGAGACTCTGGCCGGGGAGTATCCCATGTAAGGAGATTTTATGGGCAAGTTCGTTGGGGAAAGGTTTATTGTCACCGTACTAGTGGGGATAATGATGATGAGATAACTCTATGGGGGCTATTTCATATACATTAAAGAGATGCTTACTGCTGCTGTGCATTGATGCTCTGTTGTTGATGCTGCTGCTTAGCAGGACACGTGTGCCAAATGGTTTTAATTATGTTCATATGCATATATTCATTCAATTTTAGTCATTGGACAAATTTGCATTTAAAACGAAAACAGAAAATTTTGCACTTCAAAGTGTATTTGTATTGATATTTTGCCCATGAATAGGCGTTTTTTGTACATGAGAGACGGAAATCCTAGTAAGAGGAAATCGCCAAAAGAAAAACAAAATTGAGAATGAAAAACAAATAGCCATATGAAATGATCTCATTTCCTTCCAGCTCTACTATTGCCCAAATGTCTTCGAACGTCCCCTGCCGTTGATCGAAGTTGATTGGATTGGTCCTGGACCATTTGAATTTGGACCTTGGTGTGATACGGTGGGAGAACTGACTTGAGGTTTTGCGTTTGTGTTTGCAATTGTGCGGTTTAGCAAGAGTCGCCACTAACTTTATATTTTATCCTAAGGAAAAGTCAAAAAGCACAGGAAAGACCTTTGAGATGTTTTCTTGGGTTCAGGGGGTAGATTATGAAAAGGGAAGGTGCAAGCACCCTTTTCATCCATGGTTTTCCATGGGCTCTTAGTTACTTATTTTAGATCACTTGCTTTTGCTTTTCAATTGTTTGAAATGGTGCTTTGTGTGTGTGGTTTTGAAAATGCTTTGAAAAAGAGGCCTTGTCTAGGCAACCTTTGTAATGATTCTTGTTTGAATATATACAAAGGTGTTTGTCTTTTTGAAGAGATATTTCAATGTTTTGAAAGTTTATTTCGAAATTGTGTTGTGAGGTGTGTTTGAAAATGGCAAGGACGTTTTTGCAAGCTTTTGATCAAGTAACTAAGAGTTGTCTACCCTATTTTACTCAAAGATATTTCTTATGTTTTTAACCCTTTTGACAGTATTATTTCACCATTGCATTTGGTGAACAACCTTGTGTTAGGATGTTAAACGGGACAGGCGCGGGTCATCGCATACAATCATTGAAAGCAACTTGTGAGACGCTCTAGCAATTTTTGTAAGGGACGAGATCGTTTTATCGAAGGCAACATCGAGGGACTACGATCTTTGTTTATCGAAGGGGCATTTTCTAGAGTGTCTCATATTCGAGGGACATGATTGCATTTTCCGAAGCAACAAGCGAGGTTACCCTAGAGGTGCAAGTGTGTGTTGTGTTTGTCAATTTTCATGCTTTTTGTCTTATATTAGGTTATCTAGCGATTGATTTTGAATCTTGCCATACACACCTAATTACTATACAGTGTATTGAAAGCAATAAATTACGGGAATTAAAAGTCTAAGTTATTACAGAAAAGTATTCGGGGATGGGGGTACAATTATTTATAAATGGGGATGAATCTCTCAAGGGTAACAATGTCCAAATATTATGTGTTACAACCAAATCGAATTATCACAATTCAACATAAATTATAACAAATTATAAAATAAGGAAAATCAATAAATTATGAAATGCATGTGTAAATAAAAATCTATTCTAAAAAAAAAGAAAGATCAAGTATTATTATTATTTTTGTGTTTTATGAATTATGTAAATAAAAAGTTTAAAAGAAAAAAAAATTAAATGAACAAGGTTTCTATTATTCTTATGTTTTATTAATCAATAAAAAGGGTTAAAGAAAACCAAAATTATCTAAATCAAACTAAATATTCTTCTCTTTTTTTTTGTATTTTCATTTAAACAAGATTAATAAGAAAAAATAAAATTAACTTAAAAGAAAGTAAAACAAAATTTATTTAGTGTTTTTATTAACTAAAAGAAAGAAAACAAATTAGTTAAAATGACATTAATTAAAAAAAAGTATTAGTTTAAAGAAGTTTAGAAAAAGAGATGATGGGCTTAGGAGTTTGTTAGGGGTTAGGCCCAAAATGAACAAATGAAGAAGAACAAGTCAGAATGAAAGGGGGGGGGGGGGGGGGTGCAGGCAGAAGCGTTTGTGGGCTTAAGGCAATTGTTGGGGCGGGTCGGGCCTAGTGTAAACATTTTTTGTGTTTGGCTAGGTGTTTCAACATTTGAACAGATTAGGGTTAGCGTGTTTGGTTTCAACTGCGGCGCCGTTTCATTCTTCTTCTTCGTTTTCATCTCTCTCGAGCACGCTTCTGATCTTTTCCTCTCAGGCCACCGGAGCGCCACCCCACTCTCTATCCTCTTCACGATGATCCAAGATTACGAGTGAATGGTACGTTTCATCATCTTTGTATTTTAGGGTTTTTACAGTTTGTTTTGCATGTTTTGCTTGCATGTTCATTTTTTAATCTATGGTGTTTATGTATGTGACATAGCGAAGGTTTGAGAAGAAGCTTACCTTGAGTTTTTCTATAAAGTGGGATGGATAGGAGAAAAGGGTTGGATCGGCGGCGCTCCTGGGGCGGCTAGAGGCGGAGGAAGATGATGGCCTAGCTTTGCTTCTGGTATCTCTCTTTGGTTCTTTAAGATTTGAATGTTGTTTGATGATGATGATTATTCTGAAAACTGTGTTTTTGATGCTTTTCGTTGATGATGAATATGATTCTGAAACCTTGCTTGTTTTTGTTTCTTGTTGATGATGAACTTGATTCTGAAACTGTATTTTGTTGATTGTTGATGATGAACTTGATTCTGAAACTTTTGTTACTGATTTGCTTCTGAACCTCTTCATATTTCTTGGCTAATGATGTTAATGATGAAATCTGAAACTGTTTCTTTGTTGATGTTGAGATTTGGTTGATGATGAAACTTGTTACAAGTTTCTGAAACCTCTTCCTCTTTTCTTTGATATTGAATATTGATGATGGATATGAAACTTGTTGTGAAACTTGTTGGTAGCTTCTGAACTATGTTTTGATTCGTGGATTTTGCTGAAACTGAGCTTGGTGGTTGATGTTTCAATGGGTTTTTTTGTGATTGGTTAAGTTTGCAACTTTTGGTATTGTTGCAGTTTCGTGCAGGTTTGTTTGTTCCTGTTTGAAACTTTACAGGATTTTGAGTTTATAGTTTGTAGTTTGGTACAGGTTTGGCAAGCTGGTTGAGAAGCTTGGTTTAGTTTGTTCACTAGGTTTGTAGTTTGAACTGCAGGCTTGGCAAGCAGGTTGGGAAGGTTTGTTGGTTGTTTACTGAGTTTTGTTGAGTTTGTGGTTTTGCAGTTTGAACTCCAGGCTTGTTGAGTTTGTTTTGGCTATGCAGGTCTGTTTGTGTTTAGATTTGCAATTTTGGACTGCAGGTTTTGGCTTGTGATTTTGCAGTTTGAACTGCAGGCTTGGCAAGCAGGTTTGTTGCTGTAGCTTTGGATGGTTTTGATGCAGCTTGTGCAGGTTTGGCAAGCTTGGTGTTTAGTTTGTGTAGCTTGCAGTTTTGTTGGTATGATAGCGGGCCTATGGTCTGTTGAGTTTGTAGTTTGTTGAACTTGTTCAGTTCAGCAAGCTATGCAGGTTGGGGAGCTTTGCAGGTTTTTTGACCAAGTATTTTCTCCTCTCCTTTTTGCTATGCAGTTAGACAGTTTTATATCCTTTTTGTTATTTTACTTGTGACAGCCTGCTTTAGCCAAACTGCAAACTTTTCACAAAAGGTCCTCTCTTTCTCTCTCTCTCTAATAAGCACTTTTTGCTTATTATTTTATGTTCTGAAAAGTTTGTCTATGCATGGAACATGAAGACAGCTATGACAAGCTCTTGGCTTGTCAATTGGTTTATCTCTCTGTATTATATTTGCCTGCTGCATTGTGTACTTTTCTGACTGCATACTTTCTGCATTGTACTTGGTTGCTTCCAATTGCTTTGTAACTCAGTTTGCCTTAGTTGCTATGCTTCTTGACTTGTTTTTTTGCAACTCAGTTTGAATTTTGGCGCCTTGGTTTGCCTTTAGTTTGGTCACTGCAGTTTGGTATAATTTTGCTGCAAGTTTGCTTTATATGCAGCCTTGTATAGCATGGCCTGTGTTTTTTCATTTGAACCAATTGTATGCTTGCATTTTATTTTTATATGCTTGCATTTTTTATCTTTTACTTTTCTCTTTGTGAACCAAGAAGAGAAATCTTCTTGTGATTTGCAAAGAGGAAAATAAAACATGATGAACAAATAGAATTCTGATTCCGGCTGGCAAACTTTAATGATGACTTTCTTTTCTTTCTTTTCATTTGAAAATTCTTGTACTAATTTTCTTTTCCTTTGTCTTTTTCAGGTGAAAGCAACTTGGATGACGATAAAGCATTAGGAAGCAAGAAACCTTGAGCATGGGGCAATGGAGTTTAGGCTTTAGACTTATATTTATTTTCTATTTATTGTAAACAATTATTATTTTAAATACTATAAGTTGTAAACTTACAATATTCAAATAAATTTTGTAACAACATTTGAAATGAATAAAAGTCTTTATCCAAAAGAATTTTTTCTATTGTCACATATCTTTCAATTTTTCCTTTTGCATCTTTTTTTTAAGATTTCTGATTTAAAATGACTGAAATTACATTTCAGCGTTTCCAATACAGATAACTTAAAATTCAAGTAATCCCTAAAACTCTGTAATCTCATAACTTGCGACAGCATTCAAATCAACATACGCGTGGTATTCCAAACAAGCAAGCATTCCATTAACTGGAAAGCATTTTATTCCATTAACAAGCAGATGTTTTAACAAACACACATCATCTGGTTAATCCGGATTAGACAGTTTCAGCTCCTATCTCTTATCCCAGATTAATCAAGCCTTGGGAACAACCAGCAATCTTTCAGTAGGCTTAAAAAGTGTGAAAACAATGTAACATGAAACTGAATTTCTATGGATTCAATTTCCTCTGAGAAATGCGAGAGAAACCCTGATTCTTGATTTACTGCCAAAGAAAAGTCTGTTTGATCGATTCCTGAGCCAATCTTAAAAAATCAGAGAAAACCCTAGGGTTGTGATTTTCTTGTGAAAAAGGGAGGGAAAATTTTGGGGTACAATACTTGGTGATAGAATTGACTGTGTTGATTCCACGGGACATAGTCATACGCTTTTAATCCTTAATTTTTGCCTGAACCTCCCTTTCGGGTTTTTGATCCACCAGGAAACCCTTTTTTGCCCAAGTCGCCCTTTCGGGTTTTCAACTTGCCGGGTGTACAAACTTTTGCATATATCCCTAATTTTTGCCCAAACCTTTTGGTTTGCCGGGGTGCCCCTTTTTTGCTTAGGTGTGTCAGCCTAACGGGTCTCTCATGCGTAGTATTTTTTGACTATGTCCGCGTTTACCGGATGCAGGAAATATTCGCCATCCATGGTAGTCAACATCATGGCACCGCCGGAGAAAACTCTCTTGACAACAAATGGCCCTTCATAAGTGGGAGTCCATTTTCCTCTGGGGTCACCTTGTGGTAAAATGATGCATTTTATCACCAAATCACCAACTTAATATACCCTAGGCTTAACCTTTTTGTTGAATGCCTTGATCATACATTTTGATACGCTTGACCATGACAAGTAGAAGCTAATCGTTTTTCATCAATCAAGTTAAGCTGATCCAATCTCGTTTAAATCCACTCGTTTTCGCCTAAACCTGCCTCAATCATAATCCTCAGCGAGGGAATCTGGACTTCTACTGGCAGAACAGCTTGCATGCCATATACTAGAGAGAAAGGAGTTGCCTCAATTGATGTTTGAGCCGAAGTGCGGTAGCCGTAGAGGGAAAATGGTAACGTCTCATGCCAGTCTTTCTATGTTACCACCATCTTTTGCATAATCTTCTTGATATTTATGATGGCAGCTTCGACTACGCCATTCATTTTTGTCTATATGGAGAAGAATTGTGATGCTTGATCTTAAACTGAGTGCAAAGCTCAGTAATCATAGCATTATTGAGGTTAGTCCCATTATCTATAATGATCCTTTCAGGAATACCGTAACGGCAGATGAGGTTATGTTTGATAAACCTGGCTATCACATTCTTGATTACTGAGGCATAGGAGGTAGCTTCGACCCATTTGGTAAAATAGTCGATATGGACAAGGATGAAACAGTGTCTGTTGGAAGCAGTAGGTTTAATCTCTCCAATCATGTCAATGCCCCACATTGTGAATGGCCACGGAGCAGTCATGACATTGAGAGGAATAGGAGGTACATGGACCTTGTCAGCATAGATTTGACACTTGTGGAAAGTCCTAGAGTGTTGATGGTAATCGGTTTCCAAGGTTGAATAATAATAACCAGCTCTTAGGATTTTCTTGGCCATAGTATGTCCACTGGAATGGGTTCCAAAGAGGCCATTATGCATATCTTCCATAATTTCCTCTGACTCCTTCTTGTCCACACATTGGAGTAGAGTAAAATCGTGGTTGTGTTTATATAGAATTCCGTTTCTTAGAAAGAATTTAGCCGAAAATCTTCGCAAGAACTTTTTATCATTGATGGAAGCCCCCTCGGGATATTCTTGTACCTTAAGATACCTCCTCACCTCATGATACCATGGTTTTTCTTTGTTGGTGTCGAGCTCATTGCAATGCGCAGGTTCGTCAAATCTCTCAATAATAATCATGGGAGCTTCATTGTCCCACCTGACTTTGAACATATAAGACATAGTGGCCAAAGCATCATCCAGTTGATTCTCTTCTCTAGGAAAATGCTCAAAAGTGATCTCTTCGAAGTATGGTATTAGAGTCAACACAAGCTCCTTGTAAGGAATGAGGTTAGGATGCTTAGTGTCCCATTCCCCCTTTACCTGGCTAATCACTAAAGCAGAGTCTCCAAAAACACTCAGGTGCTTGATTCTCAAATTAATGGCAGCTTTCAAACCCAGGATGCATGCTTCGTATTCCGCCATGTTATTCATACAATCAAATCATAATCTGGATGTGAAGTGAGTATGGCAACCCTCAGGAGAGATAATTACAATACCTATTCCATTTCCCAGAGTGTTGGAAGCCCCATCAAAAACCATGGTCCATCGGGATCCTGGTTTAGGTCTGTCATACGGTCCTGGTTTTGCACAGTCGGTCCCCAACATAATGTCTTCATCCGGGAAGTCAAAATTCATAGATTGATAATCATCAACAGCTTGGTGAGCCAAATGATTTTCCAATATGCTTCCTTTGATGGCCTTCTGTGTCATATATTGAATATCGTATTCAGTCAAAATCATTTGCCACTTAGCTATTCTTCTGGATAGGGCCGGTTTCTCAAAGATGTATTTGATAGGGTCCATCTTAGAAATCAACAAAGTAGTGTGAGTCAGCATATACTGCCTTAGCCGGCGAGCAGCCCACGGTAAAGCACAGCAAGTTTTCTCGAGCAGTGAATATCTGGTTTCACAGTCGGTAAACTTTTTGCTTAGGTAGTAAATTGCATGCTCTTTTCGGCCAGACTCGTCATGCTGACCCAACACACACCCCATAGAGTTCTCTAGTACCGTCAAATACATGATTAATGGTCTTCCTTCCACTAGAAATTCGAAATCCTAATTAATCTATTACAAACTCAAAATATTTGACAGCGCAAATGACGCGCATGGCTGAATTCTTTGGGGTACCCCAAGTTGTTCGACAACCCCAGAGGATACCTGTGATCGGTGGGAATAGAACTGACTGTTTTTGGAATGCTGGTTCGTGTTTGCGTTTGTTTTTGCAAAATGTCGTGGTGAGCAAGAGTCGCCACTGTCTTTTATTTTATCCAACAAGGAAAGGACAAAAGCACAGAAAAATTCCTTTTTCGAGATGTTTCTCGGGTTCGGGAGGTAGATTATAGAAAGGGAAGGTGTTAGCACCCTTTCTATCCGTGGTTATCCACGGGCTCTTAGGTACTTGCTCATTGTGTTTTCAAAAATTACTTTTCTTTGTGTTTGTGGGTTTGAAAAGAGTTTTTGTTTGAAAGGAGTGTAAGTGCGAAAAGTTTTGTTTTGTTTTAAAAGGAGAAAGTACTTAAGAACCATCTACTTACTCAAAAAGGGAATTAAACTGTGCAAATGTCCTTTAGACAATGCTAGCCCACTATTGATGAGTAGGTAGCATCGTTGTTGGAGTTTTCGGGTCAATTCGATTAAGGGACGTGTGGTCACTAAAGCAATGTTAGGACGCCTTAGCGGTAACCCTAATGTCTTAGATCATTTTTTCCGAGGAAATCGTTTCGAGGCAACTTATGATCTTTGGACAAGAGGGCGACCTCTAAAACTTCATATACTCCATGACCATGTTTGAGGCAACCAAGTGAGGTGTACCCTAAGAGTGCGCATGTGCGAGTGTATTGTTTTTCAGTTATTTATCTTTGTACATGTTAATGGTGAGCTACTGTTGATTTTAGGTTAAAGATTAATCTTGTCATGCATTGCCTATTTATCAAACATCTAACAGTTAATATTGTGTGGAATTTAAATTGCGGAAAAATAAATCTAAGCTATTACAAGGCGTCGGGTATTTACATCGCCAAAGACAAACCCTATTAAAATTAAATTGCGAAAAGTAAATAAAAACGATAAATAAATAAAGTCCTAAGTTAAAAGCTATTACATTCCCGAAGCAGTTACAATATTGAAATATGGATCAAAAATAATTCGCGCGCGAGAAAATTAACTCAGAGTGCCTTAGGGTTTTGACCCTTTTCATTACATAAAGCATATTTTTTGTTATTTTTGAATTAAAAATTAGTCTAAATTAATAATTGAATTAATTAATTAAATGAAAATATTTTAGGTTTTTTTATATTTTAATTAAGGCAATAAAATAAGAATGGTTAAAAATATTTAAAAACCTAATTCTAAATTAGTTTTAATTTATTGCAAAATATATTATTGTTAAACCTATTTAAACTAAATAAATTAATTAATGTTTATTTACAAAATAAATAATGAAATTAATGGATTTTATAAAAATATTATTTTTGTGGTTTCTAATTTTTTTATGAAAAAGGTTAATTGATTAATTAATTAATTAAGATAATAATAATAATAATAATAAAAAGGAAAATAATGAAAAGAAAATAGAAAATAAAATAAAAAAGAACAAACTCAGGGGGTATTGGGCCCAAAGGGGGTGTTTGAATTGCAACTTTTGAGGCCCACTTTCGTCCAGCCTGCTTAACTTTGGTGATTCCATAGGCGCATGTTGACCAGGGTTCATGGTGAACCTTCAATCTGGATCATTGGATCTGCCTTGTGGGCCACTTGGCAGTTGAGATCTGGAGGCATATGATGATCCACGCTTGGAGTGCTGCATGTGAATACCTGGAGAAAAAATCAAATAAAGTTTTGGGGGACCTGGGATTCGAACCCAGGTCCCATTGCTCACATGCCAGCGCTCCAACCACTCCAACTAGCTTGTTCAATTGTTATTAGAATAAGAAACAAATAATATATGGGCAACTCAACTAATATGCTGAAAAAATAAAATAAAAATGCGCTAACAATTCAAACGAGCCAATGGACGCAAGCCACGTTATCATCTTCCTCAATAGATCCCTGGTTATTTACCTGCAGATTTTTATCCGCAGGAAGATACGTAGCTCGCTTCCAAAACTCACTCCAGGCCATCAAAATGCCATCCAAGAACATATATGTATTCGTCTCTTCCTCCTGAGTATCCCTATAACCATTATTTGATCCAAGTTTCCCTGTAACTCAAACGCCTAAAAACAACACATGTAAACCCTAGATTCGGGCATCGTTATACAGGCTATGAAAATCAAATTGGATAATGCAGATTTGTTAGAATTTGAATGTTAAGCATGCTGGTACAAATAAATTGGCAAAAAGATGCAAGAGAAACGATTCACGATGCCGTGTTCAGAGCTTGGTTCATGATGACTTACAGTGAGTTTTAGGCAATGAGAAGGCTTGATTTTGATTGGTATCGCTTCAGGGGATTGCCAGCTAGTGATTAGTGTCCAGCTTTTTGTTTAAATCGAGCTCCAATGTTGTTTTTGATCTCCAAGTTTTCAAGCTTTTTCGCAAACTTCTTCTGGCCGTTTCAGCAGTGCTTTTTGCGTGTTCTTGGTCTGCCTCCTTTATGTGCACATAATAGGATGTATTTAGGTCAAAACTTGGGCCTTAAACCATATGCATTGAAGATGGAAGATTTGATTTTGATCACCATTATCAAATTGTCATATTTGCATCAAATCGGAGATTTTGTGCATATTTTGACTTGGCACGAATTTGATTGAGTGTCATATGATATTTGCAAGCTGTAATGACCACAAGAATCTTATTACATCAATTTTTAGATTTTATTTGATTTAATATTGATTTAAAATGAATTAAATCAATAAAAATTAAATAAAATAGAAAAATAAATGAATGTCCATGAAATTAAAGATGGAACACGTGTGTGGCATGACAAGACTATACCAAGTGGAAAAAAGTGGGCCCTTTTGTCAAAAAATGGAGTTTTGAGGATAGTTGACTTTTGGCAAATTTGGAAAAATGCCCAACTTCAACAATGCATAACTTCTTCAATTTTGAACTTTTGGAATTGTTCTTGGACATTTTAGGAACCTTGAGATGCCCTCTAATCAACCCTTTTTGTCTCATATCATTTTTATGTTCCATGCTCAAGTTATAAGCTTTGGCAAAAAAAGGTGTTTTTGTTGACTTTCAAAAATGACCTATAATGTCCAAATTAGTAACTTTTTGTGAGAGCATTTATGGATCTTGGGGTGTGAATATGGATTGTAGTAAATTGCATCCTCTTCAAAATGAGCTTTGGATGGGTCATTTCTCATAAAGTATGAGAAAGTTATGCTTGGTCAAAGTTGAGTTGACTTTTCCTACAAAACCCTAATTTAGCAACTTTTGAATCTTGATGAATCTTGAACAATCCTTGATGAATCATGATCAACCCTTGATCAAATGATGAATTATCCTTCAAAATGATAATTTTGACAAAAAATCTTGAGGTTTGACTGTATTTGGGTCACAGTTGACTTTTGCCCTAACACAGTCGATTTTTTGACTTCTTGAGCAATTGACTGACCAAACTTCCTCTGCAAGGCTGGAAATTTGTCATGGATGAACTTAAGAACATATTAGGACATTGGTGAGCACTTGAGGTCATTTGGATATGAGGACCTTAATGCAACACAAAACCCTAATTTTGACTTGACTGCCTTAGGAGGTGATTTGACTGTCCAACCCTTGAGCCAACTTGAGCAACTTGAAGATTATTCTTGACATGTCTTGAGAAATATGGGAGGGCAAATTTTGGGGTACAACAGTTGCCCCTGTTCAATTTTCTTAAACCTGAGGATATAGATTGGCTTTCGAGCCTTTTGTGATCCGAAGGTGGAAGATAATTGAACACTAGAGTGCCCAGAAATTTGCACTCGCATGGTGTGGTATCAGCATTGTGATGTCGGGAATGGGATTACAGATGACATTTGGAGATTGCTGGTAGGAGGATGGGCTTACAGATGCCATCTTCAGGAGTGTCGATCACATAAGAGATTCCTTAGCGAGAACTTGCACAATTGTTGTTGTAAAAGATTCCGCTGGGGGAGTCTAACTTTTGTTAAGATTTAGGAACCTTGCCTGTACTTCAACTGATAGAATGCCTCGGCTGAGTCTTAAGAACCTGTCCATAATTCAATTGGGGGGGTAATCTTCATCAAGATCTAGGAACCTACTCGTACTCAACGTAGCATACCGTTGAGGTTATAGCACTTGTCCACACTGTGACGGAGGAAAAACATCAAGATCTAGGAACTGACTCGTGCTCAACGTAGTATACCGTCGAGGTTATAGTACTCGTCCACACTATGACGTAGGGAAACATCTTCATCAAGATCTAGGAACTGTGTCATGCTCAACGTAGTATACCGTCGAGGTTATAGAACTTGTCCATACTATGACGTAGGGAAACATCTTCATCAAGATCTAGGAATTGTCTCGTGCTCAACGTAGTATACCGTCGAGGTTATAGAACTTGTCCACACTATGACGGAGGAAAACATCAAGATTTAGGAACTGACTCATGCTCAACGTAGTATACCGTCGAGGTTATAGTACTCGTCCACACTATGACATAGGGAAACATCTCCATCAAGATCTAGGAACTGTCTCGTGCTCAATGTAGTATACCGCTGAGGTTATAGAACTTGTCCACATTATGACGGAGGAAAACATCAAGATCTAGGAACTGACTCGTGCTCAACGTGGTATACCGTCGAGGTTATAGTACTCATCCATACTATGACGTAGGGAAACATCTTCATCAAGATCTAGGAACTGTCTCGTGCCCAATGTAGTATACCGCTGAGGTTATAGAACTTGTCCACACTATGACAGAGGAACCGTCGAGATTGAGAACCTTATCCGAAATTCAACCGAGGATAATTCAATTGAGATTTAAGAACCGGCCAAGTCTTCGACGTAACTGAGAACTTTAACTGTATCTTTCCTAAAAGGTAAAGGTCAGCCATATGCAATGCATGATATGGATTAGGCAATGATGTTCTCAAAATAAATGAGATTGTATGGTATGATGCGTATATGCATGTATCATGATGTATGGAAATGTGATGTTTTAGCTGGGGAAAATAAATCCCGGAGCTGCTGGAGAATAGAGTTGAGTTCTTCGTTTCCGTTGGGGATGATGAACGAAGATGATTGTGAGAATAAGCATGCAGGAGAAAAGAACTCCATTGGGGAATAAGCTGATGAAGAGATTACTCTATGGAGAAGAGATTCTGCTGAAGATTTTGATGATAAACTCCGCTGGGGGATTCCGTTGATAAGCTCTGTTAGGGATTTCAATGATGAACTCCGCTGGGGATGGGTTACCATTGCTGGTGATATTGAATCTGTTGAGGGTTGAAGTCCTGTATGTGAAAGGAAGAACTTTGTTAGGGATGATCTTTCAGTTGCAACTTGCTGAGGATAACCCAGTTAGACTTTTGTGGGGATAACCTCTGAATTTGGCTGAGGAGACTTAATTGTGCTCCGTAGGGGATAAGCTTCCAGAGTCTACTGGGGATGATGATTCAACTCCGTTGGGAAAGCCTTTTTAGACTGCACTGGGGAAATGACTCCACTGTGGTATCTTGTATTCCGCCGGGGAACATTCTTATATTCTGTTGAGGAATATTAAGACTGTCGGGGATGCTCTTACTTGTTGGGGAATATTCTTACACTCCGCTGGGGAAGATTGAGATCTTCTGGGGATACCAAGCCTTTTTAGGGCTGATGGTAGATTAACTCTTCTTGGGGAGAGTATTACCGATTCGTACATAGCTACAAGTCTCAGCTGGGAAATCTACCCTTACTGTTTTTACTCTGCGGGGAGTGACGGTATCTTGGTCATATTCTTCAGCTGAAACTACCTTGGTACCTTGGTGGGCAGAGCAACTAGACTGCTCAGACAATTCTTATTGCCCCTACTTCTGATATCACCCGTAATTCGTCCTTTGTTTCGCACGTAAATATTTATGAGCAGCAATTAATGTCAAATGCATATATCAAAAATGAACATTGGACGTTCTTTGCAAAACAAAACAGATAAAGGAAAAACAATTTGAAATTTGTCTGAAAATGAATTTGTATTGATTTTGAAGTTTGCTTGTAAATAGGCGTTTTTTTGTACAAGAGGTTGACATCCTAGTAAGAGAACATCACCGAACAAATAGAATTTATACAATTTTTGAAAAGAAAACAAAACAACTATATGAATAATCCTACTGGGTTCCAACTCTGCTATTGCCTTTATATCTTCAAGTGTCTCATCACTTTGCTGCTTAGTTGAAGATGAATCTGTTTGATTGGTGTCGTCCGAGCTTGATAGTTGATATCGAAGTCTGGATGCAAGGTGATCCAATGAGGCATAGTATTACGCTTTGATCCCTAACTTTTACCTGGACCGCCCTTTCGGGTTTTCAGTCCACCGGGATACCCTTTTTTGCCCAAGCCGCCTTTTCAGGTTTTCGACTTGCTGGATGTACAGATTTTTTTCATTTTCATCCCTTATTTTTGCCCGAGCCTTTTTGGTTCGTCGGGAAGCCCTTATTTTTGCCTAGGCCAATCAACCTAGCGGGTCTTTGATTATGTGTAGTATCTTTTCACTATGTCTGCATTGACGGGGTGAGGAAGGTCGTCACCATCCATGGTGGTTAGAATCATAGCTCCTCCTGAGAAGATGTTCTTAACCATAAATGGCCCTTCGTAAGTAGGGGTCCATTTGCCCCTGGGATCACCTTGAGGTAAGATAATGCGCTTGATTACTAGGTCCCCCACTTGATACTCTTGTCGTCTGACTTTCTTGTTAAATGCCTTGATCATCTGTTTTTGGTACGTCTGACCATGACAAAGAGCAATAAGTCTTTTTTCGTCGATTAGGTTTAGTTGATCAAGTCGGGTCTGAATCCAGTCATCTTCACTCAAACCTGCATCCTTCATGATCCAGAGAAAGGGTATCTGAACTTCAATGGGCAAGACTGCCTCCATGCCATAAACCAAGGAATAGGGTGTTGCCCATGTTGACGTCTGAGCTAAGGTAAGGTACCCGTGAAGAGCAAATGGTAACATCTCGTGCCAGTCTTTGTATGTCACTGTCATCTTCTGCACAATCTTCTTAATATTCTTATTAGCCGCTTCGACAGCCCCATTCATCTTCAGCCGGTAGGGAGAAGAGTTATGATGCTGTATTTTGAATTGCTCGCAGAGCTCAGTGATCATTTTGTTATTAAGATTGGTACCATTATCCGTAATGATCCTCTCTGGTACACCGTATCGACAGATCAGATTGTGCCGAATGAACCATGCCACGATGTTCTTGGTTACAGTAGCAAAGGAAGCTGCTTCAACCCACTTTGTAAAGTAATCAATTGCTACCAGGATGAAACGATGCCCGTTAGATGCCGTAGGTCTGATCCCGCTGATCATATCAATGCCCCACATTGCAAAAGGCCAAGGTGCTGTCAAAACATTCAGAGGAAACTTGAGGAATGTGCACCTTATCAGCATAGACCTAGCACTTGTGACATGTCCGAGAATGCTGATAACAGTCAGCTTCCATTGTGGACCAGTAATATCCTGCCCGAAGGATTTTCTTTGCCATGGTATGTCCACTGGAATGAGTTCCGAAGGTACCTTCATGCAGCTCTGTCATGATTCTTTCTGCTTCAATCTTATCCACACAACGTAGTAAGGTCGAATCATGGTTACGCTTGTAAATAATGCCATTGCTGATGAAGAACTTTGTCGCGAACCTCCTCAGAAACTTCTTGTCATTAACAGATGCACCCTCGGGATACTCCTGAGCTTCAAGATACCTCTTCACCTCATGATACCAGGGCTTTTCTGTTACTTCTTCAGTCTCAAGATCACAGCAATGTGCAGGTTCGTCCAATCTTTCAATAACGATTCGGGGAGCCTCGTTGTCCCAATTGACTTTGAACATAGAAGACATCGTAGCTAGCGCGTCCTCTAACTGATTCTCCTCTCTAGGGAAGTGCTCAATGGTTATTTCCTCGAAATGGGGAAGTGTGATACGATGGGAGAACTGACTATGGTTTTGCGTTTGTTTTCGCAAATGTTTCGGTTGAGCAAGAGTCGCCACCGACTTTTTATTTTATCCTAAGGAAAGGTTTAAAAAGCACAGCAAAAACCTTTGAGATTATTTTCTTGGGTTCGGGGAGTAGATTATAGAAAGGGGAGGTATTAGCACCCTTTCTATCCATGGTTATCCACGGGCTCTTAGGTACTTGCTTAGATCAACTTGCCTTGGTTTTCAATTGTTTGAAATGGTGCTTTGTGTGTGGTTTTGAAAAGGTTTTGAAAAAGATGCCTTGTCTAGGCTACCCTTATAACAATTCTTTACTCGAATGTTTTACAAAAGGTGTTTGTCTTTTTGAAAAGATGTTTCAAGGTTTTTGAAAGTTTGTTTTGAAAGTGTTTGTGAAGTGTGGTTTAAAAAATAGGCAAGTGTTTTTGTTTTGCAAGTTGACAAGTACTTAAGAGCTATCTACCCTAAAGTTCTCAAAGATTATTGCTATGTTTTAACCCTTTTAACAATTTTGTTCCACCATTGCATTTGATGGGCAATCTTGTGTTAGGATGTGAAAGGGACGGGCGCGGGTCATCGTTTAGACCATAATTGCAATGGTGCCAAGTATCTTTGGGCAATTTTCCTTTAAGGGACTTGATCATTTTTTAGGCAACTTTCGAAAGCGTCATCGAGAGACTATGATCATTTGAATTGTTTTGTTTTGCCCAAAGAGACCTAACATGCAATATGGCCCATTTATTGAAGGCAACAAGTGGAATACCCTAGGGGTGCAAGTGTGATATGTGTTGTCCATTTTCATGCTTGTTTATCTTGAAATTAGGTCAAACTATTTTTGTTCTTTTTATTTGCATACAAACCCTAATTCTAACATGGTATATTTAGAAAGCAATAAAGTGCGAAATTTAAAGTTCCTAAGCTATTACAACACAATATGGGAAGGGGGGTACAAATGTTCAAATGGGGGGTATTTTGACAAGAAATTTAAACCTAACTATTACATCAATTTGGAATTATTTACAAGATAATTGATTGCACAAATTAAATAGAAATAAGATAAATATGCAAAATGTAAAAAGGGTTTTTATATGCATGGAAAAAAGGTATTTTTTATGTCAAATAAACAAAATAAAAAAAGTATTATTTTTGGAGCTTTTTTTTTTATGTTTAGGGCAAAACCCTAATTTTATTAAGTAAAATGCATTAATTATTTAATATGTACAAATATTTATCAATTATGTACTAAATAAAATAAAAATGAAGTATGTTTGTCAAAAATGTATTTTTACTATCAAATATTAATAAAAATAAAATGTATATATTTTTGTATTATTTACTAAATATTCTAATAAATATATATATATATATATATATATATATATATATATATATATATATATATATATATATATATATATATATATATATATATATATATATATATATATATATATATATATATATATATATATATATATATATATATATATATATATATATATATATATATATATATATATATATATATATATATATATATATATATATATATATATATATATATATATATATATATATATATATATATATATATATATATATATATATATATATATATATATATATATATATATATATATATATATATATATATATATATATATATATATATATATATATATATATATATTTGTATTATTTTCTAAATATGTATTATATATACAAAAATAATAATATTTAATATTTATAAAAAAAGTATATTTTATATAAAATATTTTAAGAAGATAAAACAAAATAAAAATGAAAATAAAATGTGTTTACATTATTTTTTAGTATTTTAAGTAAAAAGTGTTTATTTATTTATTTATGTATAAATATCAATATAAACAAATAAATGCCTAAAAAATATAAAAATGGTGTGAAAAATATTTTTTATGTTTTTAATATTATTAGCAAAAATAAATAAGTTAGAATAAAAAAAGAAAAGTCAAAAAATCATTAAAACAAACAAAATGGGCTCAGGGGGTGTGAAAGTAATAACATGGTGCAAATAAGGAAAATAGAACAAGCCCAGCCCAATAGGTTCTTCTTCAACCTCTGGCCAGAATTGTGACAAAAACGCGCGCCTGTACACTAATTCAAACATCTGGATTCCTTGACTTTTTGCACAAACTTACAACACCAAAAATGTTAAGCATTGAATCACGATTCTGAATATGTAAAGAACTCCTCCTAACTATCAGAAATGAGAGAGAATTTTATCATTCCCAAATCTTAACCTAACTTTTTATCAACATTCAGACCTTAAATTCTCATAGCTCAGGCAAAATAAATGGAAAGTAAAAGTATGTACAGTTTCAGGGGCATGAGTAGAACACTTCTTATTCACAAACTTAGAGCTAATGATGCCTACATTGGGAGATAGAAGTTCAAGAAGATACCTGTTCAGTTGAAGTTGTATCTGATGATGGAGGTACTTTCAGAGCAAGGTGATGATTAGTACAGCTTCCTTGATGTCCAGGGATGCTGTTTCAAGTTTTACTTTGCTTTGAAACTAGCTGAATCGAGTTGTAGAACTCCACCTGCAAATCAGAAAAATGAAAATGGCCAAACTGAATAGAGGAGTTACAGTCCACTTCTAATGCTTTGGATAGTTTGGATTGATGGTAGGGAAGGTGTTTGAACTGGTTTGGGCAAGAATGCACGATGGAAATAAGTTGTGGGATTCAATCTGCAGCAAGCCCTGTTTTTGTGCAGTTCAATGGTGATTTTGTGAATGGGAGTGTTTGGGACTTGGTTTGCTCGTGTTCTAGCTTGGGTTTGATGATTAGAAAATGTTTGACAAGTTTGCTTAAGCTTAGTTTACAGGAAATGAGAGTTGGGTTTTTGTTATGCCACATTTCTTCACACTTAAGCAAGAGATGGCCACTTGAGTTTCTAGGCTGATAGAGACCCCCCTAATGTGCTGCAAACCTTGGCATTGATCAGTGTAATTAGTCTAATAACTTGTGCCAAAGAGATTTGCACTGTCCTTGCTTGGATTGTATTTTGACATAAAGTGAAACTTTTCCAAAATGGATAAAATGCTTTATCTAAAAATGGATTAAACCACTATGCAATGCTTGAGCATAAAAAATATGGTCTTGGCACAAAGAGTTTGCATTAAATTTATGAGTGTAAAAGAGATTTAGGGCCTGTAATCAAGAAATGCATGCTGATTTGAAAATTGCCTAAGTGTATGATCATGGAAATTGGCCATAACAAAAGTGAGTTTTTCCCATATTGCAAAATTTGATTCTCCCTAACCATGAGGTTGTTTAATGAGTTCTTGGACATTTTGGAAATCTTGGAATGTGTAATACAATCCATCTTTGAAATGCAAATTGAAATTCCAAGTAGAAGTATGCGGAAAATGGTCTTGAAGTTAGGTAAAAACCTTGCCTAAAATAGGTCAAATTTTCTCTAAGTTAAGAATGGTTTGGTACCCTTGTTCCAAAAATTGTAACTTGAGATACAAGCTTCTTTTGGGAAAACTTTGTGAATCAAAGTTGTAGATTATGCAATAGGCTACAACTTTCATGTTTTGACTTTTGCTTGAATCCAAATGAATCTTGGTGAGAAAGTGGGGCAAAGTTAGGAAAAAATTAGGGTTTTTCATAACTTAGAAAAATTCTAAGTTATGAAAAATCTTCATTTCAAACCCTAATTTGCAATTCTTGATTTCTTGATGAACAAGTTTCATGATTTGGGCATGTTTTGATGAAAAATGAATCTTGACTCTTGATTTTGACCAAAAAGTCAAAGTTTGACTTTTCAGTATACAGTCAAAATTGATCAATTGACTGGGAAATTCAACTGTCAATCTTGTGTATTTGGGATCTTTTGAACTTGTTGAGCATGTCAAGACAAGTCCATGGGGTCCTTGAGTCCATATGTGAGCTTGGTTTGCCATTGGCTAGGTCAAACAGTCAAAAATTTCCTTTGTGCAGTCAAAACCCTAAAAATGACCATTTTGCCCTTTTGGTGATCTGATCAAATTTCTTGTGGAATTGTGATCCAAACTTGATCAAATGGTCCATGTGAGTTCATAATGTTGATGTGGGTCAATTTTCATGAGATTTGACTGTCAATTGGCCACAGTTGACTTTTTCCCCAATACAGCTGATTTCTAGGTCAACTGTCCAATTGACTGGGCAAAACTTGGAATCAAGACTTGAAACTTGGTGTGGATTAACTTGGGAGTCCAAAATGAAGCATGAAACTCATCTTAGGCTTTTTAGGTCAAAATATCTTTGTGCAAACACAAACCCTAATTTGGGTCAACAGTGCAAGGAGAAGTCTTGAGCAGATGAAACCCTAACTGGATCTTGAGCTCCAAGGGCTTAGTGATGAGAAATCAATGAGAAATGGGAGGGCAAATTTTGGGGTACAACAGTTTCCCCTGTTCAATCTTCTTGAACCTGAAGAGTTAGATTGGCAAGTCTGCCTTTCGCGACTCGAGGGTAAAAGGAGATTGGACACTAGAGTGCCCTTAAATTTGCACTCGTCAAAGCAATGGATGCGGGAATGGGCTTAGAGATGCCATTTGGAGATGGGCTTAACGATTCCATCGGGAGGAGTGACAGAAACTTGTCAGGGATGAGCTTAAGGATGCCATCTGGAATGAGTATCAGAAAGGTGTCCGTGTTTAGGACCAACTCTGAACTGGGGTCTGAATAAGCAATAGATTGACATCCGTATCGGGAGGTATCCGTAAACTGTTTTCAGAAGTCTTGAAGTTGAATAAGAAATAGAGCAGTATCCGTTGTTGGGAAGCGTCCGTAAACTGTTTTCAAAAGTTGCGTCTGAACAAGCGATAGATTAACATCCGTTGTTGGAAGAATCCATAAACTGTTTTCAGAAGTCTTGAGAAGAATCTGAACAAGCGATAAGTTAACATCCGTTACTTGGAGAACCCGTGAACTGTTTTCAGAAATCTTGAAGTTAAGGAGGAACCGGTGTAGGGTTTCCTGATGATGAGCTCGTATAAAACTGCATCTGGATGGATCTGGAATAAGTATCAGAATGTTGCCATGTCTGGGTCACGTCTGAACTATTTCTAGAAAGAGTCTCGGAAGATAATGATTTTTTGTCTGTCGACTGATCTTACCTGAAAAGGTAAAGAGTTAGTTATATGCAATGTCATGATGCATGATGCAATGTATGTTATATGATATGAATGTAAATGAATGGGCATGTAAGCTGGAGAGCTGTCTTGCGAAGGATAGATGAATCCGAGATGGCTGAAGATAAAAGCATCTTGACTGCTGCCGGGAAGAACAAATCCTGGTGGTTGCTGGAGAATAATGAGCTGGGGTTGTATGCCAAACTACTGGGGAATTCCTGTCTTGAGGAGATCTTCATTGGAGAATCTTGAATATACAATGAGGAACTGAAAACTGAAAGTCTGCAGATTTGCTTTGGGAATACCAGACCTTCAATCGTCAAAGGGTCTTAGAACCACTTGCAGGGACTTGGAATCTCCTTGGTGACTTGCAGGGTAAGATAATTTCTGATGACGTCTACTGGGGATTTTAGAACCTGGTAGACTTAAGTTGGGGAGATAAGACTGAGAATCTCCAGTCTAGTGAGAAGCATTTCTGTGGGGAAACGGTTCACTAGTCTGGTTCCGCTGGGGATTGATAGTTTGAAGTTTTAGCTCTGCTGGGGATACTGAAACTTAAACTCTGAGGGGAATTGAGTACTGGAGGATTCTCTGGCTGGGGATAACAAAGATATACTCCTCTGGAGACTGTATTGACAAGTTATGCTGGAGAACTTTGATGAACTCCGCTGGGGACAGGAAGAACTTTTGCCGAGTGCGATCTTCCGTGGCAATAAGCCTGTAGGGGATAAGCTTCCAGAATCTACTGGGGATAAGCTTCAAGACTTGCTGGGGATATGGATTCCAAATCTCCTGGGGACTTCCTTTGAAAGGGTATCAAGATATCCAACTGCACCTTCAACCTATCAGTAATCCTCTTTCTGGATTTATAAGGAAATGATTATGTTCAAATGCATATGCCTATTTAACAAAACATTGGACGTTTCTCAAAATAAAGCAATTAGTGCAAGAGAAAAAGAAAAAGGAAATGACACAAATTTCTGGGAAAAGTATTTGTATTAACTTTCTCTGAGTATATTTGTACAAAGGAGACAATCATCCTAGTAAGAGGATTTTGTCGTAAATATTGAAAGATTTATACAAAATAAAGATGGCTATGTGAAATAATTCCATGAGATTCCATTCCGCTATAGCCTTCACAACTCTGAATATCTGTCCACTCAATGCTTCGTTCGCCGATGACTGGATTGATCAGAAACCTGGAACTGGTTGATGAAGAGATTGTCTTTGAAGTGATCCGACGAGACATAGTCATACGCTTTAATTCCCTAACTTTTGCCTGAATCGCCCTTTCGGGTTTTCGATCCACCGGGAAACCCCTTTTTGCCCAAGCCGCCCTTTCGGGTTTTCAACTTGCCGGGTGTACAGATTTTTTTTGTTTTTATCCCTAATTTTTTCCTGAACCGCCCTTTCGGGTTTTCGGTTCACCGGGATGCCCATTTTTGCCCAAGTCGCCCTTTCGGGTTTTCGACTTGTCGGGTTATTTTATGAGTAGTATCTTTTGACTATGTCTGCGTTCGCAGGGTGCGGCAAATCGTCGCCGTCCATGGTGGTCAGAATCATTGCACCACCAGAAAATATGCTCTTGATCACAAATGGTCCTTCATATGTAGGAGTCCATTTGCCCCTGGGATCACTTTGCGGCAAGATAATCCGCTTGATTACGAGATCTCCGACTTGATACACTTGACGCCTGACTTTCTTATTGAAGGCCTTGATCATCCGTTTTTGATACGTCTGACCATGGCATATAGCAGCGAGTCGCTTTTCGTTGATCAAATTGAGTTGATCAAGTCGGGTCTGCATCCAATCATCTTCATTCAAACCTGCGTCTTTCATAATCCTTAGAGAAGGAATCTGAACCTCCATAGGCAGGACAGCTTCCATGCCATATACCAAAGAAAATGGGGTTGCCCCGGTTGAAGTACGTGCCGTCGTACGGTATCCATGTAGAGAAAACGGTAACATCTCATGCCAGTCTTTGTAAGTGACTGTCATTTTCTGAATGATCTTCTTAATGTTTTTGTTCGCAGTTTCAACAGCACCGTTCATCTTCGGCCGATAGGGAGATGAATTATGATGATAAATCTTGAACTGTTCGCACAAAGCGGTGATCATCGTGTTATTCAGATTTGTACCGTTGTCTGTGATGATCCTGTCTGGAACACCATACCGACATATGAGATTTTGCTTGATGAAGCGGGCAACCACATTTTTAGTAACAGAGGCGAAGGAAGCTGCTTCGACCCACTTGGTGAAATAGTCAATGGAAACTAGGATGAAGCGATGTCCGTTGGAAGCCGTGGGCTTGATCTCTCCAATCATGTCAATGCCCCACATTGCAAATGGCCAAGGAGCAGTCAGAACGTTGAGAGGAACCGAAGGGATATGAACTTTGTCGGCGTAGATTTGACATTTGTGACAAGTACGGGAATGTTGATGGCAGTCAGCTTCCATGGTAGACCAGTAATAGCCTGCCCTTAGGATCTTCTTAGCCATTGTATGCCCGCTCAAGTGAGTGCCAAATGTGCCGCTGTGTATCTCAGTCATGATCAACTCTGCTTCAGCTTTGTCTATGCATCGGAGTAATACACAATCATGGCTTCGTTTGTAAAGGATGTTGTTGCTCAAGAAGAATTTGGCAGCAAATTTCCTTAAGAACTTCTTGTCATTTACGGAAGCTCCTTCGGGATAATTTCTAGTCTCGAGATACCTTTTGATTTCATGGAACCAGGGTTGTTCCACTACTTCTTCGGCATTAATCTCATGACAATGTGCAGGTTCATCCATTCGCTCGATTTTGATTTGGGGAGCCTCGTTATCCTAGTTGAGTTTAAACATGGAAGACATTGTAGCTAGAGCATCTGCTAGCTAATTCTCTTCTCGCGGGAAATGCTCGAAGGTAATTTGCTCGAAATGAGGCAACAACGTCAAGACATGTTCTTTGTATGGGATAAGATTAGGATGCTTGGTATCCCACTCTCCCTTGATTTGACTGATAACCAAAGTCGAGTCCCCAAATACGATCAAAGATTTGATTCCCAAGTCTATAGCAGCCTTGAGACCAAAGATGCAAGCCTCATACTCAGCCATGTTGTTTGTGCAGCTGAAGCAAAGCCGGGCCGTGAAAGGGTGTGTGACAACCTTCCGGAGAAATGAGTACCGCTCCGATACCGTTTCCAAGTGCATTTGAAGCACCATCAAAGTACAGGGTCCATCGGGATCCCTTTTCGGGTCCGTCATACGGTCCGTTACCTTCAATGCTGTCCAAATTCATGATGTCCTCGTCTGGGAAGTCAAATCTCATGGGTTGATAATCTTCGATAGCTTGATGAGCCATATGGTCAGCTAGTACACTCCCTTTTATAGCTTTTTGGGTGGTGTATTGGATGTCATACTCAGTTAGGATCATTTGCCATCTAGCTATCCTTCCAGATAAGGCGGGCTTTTCGAAGATATACTTGATAGGATCCATTTTGGAAATCAACAGGGTAGTATGAGTCAACATATACTGCCTTAGTCGGCGAGCAGCCCATACCAAAGCACAGCAAGTTTTCTCGAGCAGTGAGTAGTGAGTCTCACAGTCGGTAAACTTTTTGCTAAGGTAATAAATAGCATGCTCTTTTCGACCAGACTCGTCATGCTGGCCCAAGACACACTCCATTGAGTTATCCAAGACAGTTAGATACATGATCAATGGTCTTCCTTCGACGGGTGGCATCAGAATAGGAGGTTCTAGCAAGTACTCCTTGATCTTATCAAAAGCAGCTTGGCAATCGTTGTTCCATTCGACTACCTGATCTTTCTTTAAGAGTTTGAAAATTGGCTCACAGGTAGAAGTCAGATGGGAGATGAATCTGGCAATATAGTTCAAGCGCCCCAAGAACCCTCTAACCTCCTTTTCATTACGGGGAGCAGGCATCTCTTGTATTGCTTTCACTTTTGCTGGATCGACTTCAATGCCTTTGTTGCTTACAATGAATCCTAGGAGTTTACCAGACCTAACTCCAAAAGTGCACTTACTTGGATTCAGCCTGAGTTTGTATTATTTCAACCTGGCAAACAACTTTTCTAGATGTTCAAGGTGCTCTTCCTCTGTTTGTGACCGAGCTATCATATCGTCTACGTAAACTTCAATCTCATGATGTATCATATCATGAAACAAAGCTACCATGGCGCGTTGATAAGTTGCCCCTGCATTCTTCAGCCCGAACGGCATCACCTTTTAACAGAAAGTGCCCCATTGCGTGACAAAAGTTGTTTTCTCCATATACTCGGGGGCCATTTTGATTTGATTGTAGCCCGAGAATCCATCCATGAAGGAAAACACTTTGTGCTGAGCTGTATTGTCAATCAAAATGTCAATGTGTGGTAGCGGAAAATCATCTTTGGGGCTGGCCCTATTCAAATCCCGGTAGTCCACACACATCCTGACTTTGCCATCTTTCTTAGGTACTGGCACGATGTTAGCGACCCATTGAGGATAGGACGTAACAGCCAGAAAACCAGCGTCGAATTGCTTCATTACTTCTGCTTTGATCTTTTCAGACATATCAGGCCTCATTCGGCGGACTTTTTGCTTGATCGATGGACAATCCTCTCTTGTGGGGAGACGGTGAACCATGATGTCTGTGTCTAAACCCGGCATGTCTTCATAAGACCAAGCAAAGATTTCAACATACTCATTCAACAACTGTATCAGGCGTTCCTTGACACTTGGTTCCAGATTGGCACCCACTTGCACCTCCTTCCGGTCTTCCTCGGTCCCTAAGTTGACAGTTTCCAATGACTCTTCGTGCGGTAAGATGGCCCTTTCCTCTTGCTGTAGAAGTCTGGCTAGTTCCCCTGGTACTTCACAACCTCCGTCATCTTCATACTCGGCTTGATTGACCAGATCTTCAGAGTTATTGAAGGATATAGCAGAATCGTCACCCATGGAATCCGGAGTGGATGGGTACCTGCATTTGTGAGTGTGGGTGTGTGTAAGGGATAGCCATCCTTAAACAAAAAAATGCAAAAGGAAAGAAAATGAACACAAGCAGTTTATCAAATGAAAAACGTCCAATGAATCATTAAACATGGCATATGGATATGAAAAATAATCAAAACCCTTACAAATGGACCTACATGCCCCGGGCAAGGCATGAGGTGAAAAGATAGTGTACGGATTGTTTGAAAATAAATATTACAGACCAATAGGAAATGTTTGACAGATAAATTACTTATGAATAAAAGGTATGGGGACAAAGTCTTTTGCCTCCCAGTTGCACAATCCTCCTTTGACAGTCGGGTAAATCCACTCTTCGATGTTGCTCTCTTTGTCTTCATCCTCCAAAGCGTTGATTCCGTAGGGAGAAATTTTGACTGGCGCTCTTTCAATCTTCGAACGGCGCATAGCTTTCTGGCCTGCGGTGGTGAACCCTAATCCAAATTTGTCTGTCTTATGTGGAATATCGGGCAACTTCCCCCATGCTGAATTCTTCCCCTCCTTTATTGCGGCCCTTGCGTCCTCCAGAGATGTCATCCTGCCCATCTGCCTTGGTACTTCAGCTGCCAACTCTGCTATTGTTCTTTCAGGAAGGACTTCTTCAAAATGCTGAAAAGGTGTCTCAATGAACTCACCTTCTACCTCCACGTACCGGAAGGAGTTTAAGTGGTTGATCATGTACTCCTCTTCACCATGGACAGTAATGATCTTTCCCTTGACAGGATACTTCAACATCTGATGTAAGGAGGAGGTGACTGCCCCAGCATGGTGTATCCAAGGCCTACCCAGCAAGCAAGAGTATGACGGACGGATGTCCATCACATAGAAAGTAGATTTAAACACCTCAGTGCCTATCTTGATGGGAATTTCAACCTCCCCATGGACCATTCTCTTTGAACCATCGAAAGCTCTGACAACAATATCACTCGGTTTCAACTCTAACCCTTCACAATCTAGTCGGTCCAAGGCCTTCTTAGGCAGTACATTCAGCGACGAACCAGTGTCGACAAAGACATGTGCGAGAGTAGTTCCTCGGCACTCGACTGAAATGTGCAAAGCATCATTGTGGTTTCTACCTTTAGGAGTTAGGTCGGCATCGGAGAAACCCAATCCATTGTCCGCAGTAAGGCTGGCCACGCAATTTTGAAATTGATCTGCAGAGGTTTCCTGGGGCACATGGGCTGCCTTCAGGAATTTTATCAGAGCTTTAGCGTGCGCTTCCGAGCAAAGTAGTAGTGCCAGCATGGAGATCTTTGAGGGGGTTTGCCCCAGTTGTTCTACCACATCGTAATCACTCCTTTTGATTATTTTCAAGATCTCATCCATTTCCTTCTTGGAGGTTTCCGGGATGACCAAGGGTTGAGCCCTCGTCCTGACGAGATCATCTTGGATTCCCTTACCTTTATCAGCAGCGGTAGGAGGGACAGTACTAGGAACAACAACATCTTCAATCAACGGGGTTCTAGCGAAGAGTTTTATTGGTGCAGGGATGACCTTGTCAGCAGATGAGGGTCCAAAGATTGCTCTTGGAGGGGCAATCTCTGGAGAAAATATTCTCCCGCTCCGGGTGATTTTGCTCGTGCCTGCAATGTTTCCAATGCTGGCTTCTTCATCATCCGAACTTTCTTCAGTTATTTCTATTTGTTTAATACCATGGTAATAGACGTCACCGCCATAGTTCCATGGTATTGACTTCTCAGAAACATAGGGGACAGGCCCTGGAATTGTTATCTTCAAAGGAACAGATTTCGTAGCTGGTGTAATCTTAACAGGCTTTCTGACGGCCTTGGAAAGATTGGAGTGAATGGTTATGATTGAGACATCTTCAGTATGAGTTGGAGTGGCAGAAACTTTTTCAAACAAAATTTGCCGACTATCCATTAGGCCTTGGATGCCTTTCTTCAGTAATGGACAATCAAACGGCAGAGAGTAACAACAATAGCAGTCTTCTTTACATCCCGGGAAAATCCCGGCCCTTAACAGATTCAACTTGATGGTTAACAATGGAGTTATCAGATCATTGACATCAGCAACATACAAATCTTCTTCAATGGCATTGACATTTCGGCCGTGCTTCGGCATGGGAGCAGATATCACATTAGGCTTCTCCGGAGCGTCGAAATCCACCTCCTTCGCCTCTATCAGGTCTTGGATTTTATGCTTGAGTGCCCAACAATCATTGGTGTCGTGCCCGACACTGTCAGAATGGTAGGCGCATTTAGCATTAGGATGATAATGCGGAGAGGACGTATTCACATTTTTTGGTGCCTCTTTGATAGTGGCGAGGTTCAACTTTAACAGATGGGGAAGTACTTGCGCTGGAGTCATATTAATGCGGGTGAACTGCCATTGTGGCCGTTCCACCCGTTGCTGATTTGGTCTGGACTGGTTATAGCGAGGCTGCTCACTTGAAGGGTTTTGAATCATTACGGCCCCCACGGTCGGCCGGCGCTCAGTCCTCCAAGCTCTTCTTTGGGAGTATACAACAGTCGTTTCCTTCTTGAAAGGTTTCTTCTCAACACTTGCAGCAACACCCTTCTGAATCTTTCCTGACTTGATGCCAGCTTCTATTCTTTCGCCTGTTAAGATCAAATCGGTAAACCCCGCGGAAGAGTTACCAATTAGATGATTGAAAAATGGCCCAGATAGGGTCCCTAGAAACATCTCAACAAGTTCACGGTCGGTTAAAGGAGGCTGCACCCTGCCAGCCAAATCCCTCCATTTTTGTGCATATTCTTTGAATCCTTCGCCTGTTCCCAGTGACATACCCTGAAGTTGGGTACGAGTAGGAGCAAGGTCAGAATTGTACTGATATTGTTTGTAGAAGGCAGTGGCCAAGTCTTCCCAATTTCGGACGCTGGTTCCCTCTAGCTGATAAAACCACTCCAGTTGAGCTCCAGAAAGGCTGTCTTGAAAGAAATGTATCCACAGGTTCTTATCTGCCGTATAAGGTTGAATCTTTCTTACGTAGGACCTGAGATGCATTTTTGGACAGGACAGCCCATCATACCTCACAAAAACTGGCACTTTGAATTTTGGGGGAATCACAATCCCGACAACTAAACCCAAGTCTTCAAAATCCAAACCCGGTACTCTCTGTAGCTCCATGGCGGCTAACCTGTCTTCTAGACCTTTGTATTTATCATCAGCTGGAGGGTATTGTTGATCAGAGTAGTCTTCATCCTCTTCGACCTCCTCTTCTTCCACATCGGACTCGGAAGGTACCGCAGCCCCACCTCCTTTACTGGTTCCTTCATCAGAAGTAGGAGGAAATTCAAGCACTCTCCTGGCCTCTTCGTCAAATCTTTTCCCCAAAGTAGCCACCCCGAGTCTCTTTTTCTTCTTTTTTACTGGGTCTTTATTCCCCAGCAAGGTCTTGAGATCCTCCTGACCCTTAGCCAAGGTCGTCAGGAGTTGCTGGAACTGTACATTTTGAGCTTGCAGGTCTTTGACTGTTTGCTCGAGATCCATCCTACTGAAATAAACAACAGACAGATAAGGAAACCTGGAGTGAGACCTGCTTATGCACATGATGAATGGTATGCTTATGTATGCAATGCATTCAAGGATTTAGAACATTCAAAATCGTTGTAGACAAAAAGGAACGCACGTCATATTAATAAGAAAAATTTGTTAGTACATAAATGCCCCATGGGCCAAATATTACAAAAACAACTTCTCAAGGTAAAAAGACGTTGCGCATCCTCTTTGGCACAATGTAGGTGTTGAGGGCCTCTTTCTCATGGAGTCGACGGGTAAGCTTTAGAACCTTCTTCTCACTAGCGTAGAAAGTGGCTTCAAAAGTGTTCCGTTCCTCCTTGAGCTGAATCCAACTCTTCTGCATTTCCTCCCACGATGTAGGCATGTCAGGATATAGGATGGTGTAGGGAACCTCTCCTTCCTTGACGGGCTCTTTAATCACAGGGAGAACATGAGGATAAGGCATCATTAGACTTTGGGCTCGGGCTCGTACCCACTTGAGATAAGGCTCAAGAGGGATGGAGTTCTTGTGTCCCAGAGTCTTGCTATCAACCTTGTTGGGCCTCCCCCAAGATCTGATGAATCTTTGGCGAAGTCCTTGCGCATCGTTGTCGAAGTCAAAAACTAGGTCAGGAATCAACATGTCATGAGGGCCATCCCTCCGTGCATATCCAAATTGCGTCAAATCTAGGCAAGGGTTGTAGGTGATACCCCCTCTGATTCCAAGTAAAGGAACATTAGGAAACTCTCCGCAACGATCGATGATGATGACATTTTCTCTGGACCGAGAACACCAATGTACATCAGAGTGAGTAAGAGTCATCAATCGTTGGGACCACCTTGAACCTTGGTCATTCTTCAAGACAGATTGTGGAAGGTGAGAAATAAACCACCTTGCAAGGATAGGAGTACAGCACATGAGAACACCCCTCTTTCTCATTGTTCGTGTGTGAAATGAGTGAAGAATGTCCCCAAGCAATGTTGGTATTGGATTTCTGGACAAGAAGATTTTGACGGTGTTGACATCTACCAATTGGTCAGAATTTGGGAACAAGACCAACCCATAGATAAGGAGTGCCACAATTTCTTCAAAGGCTTGTAGGTCCAATGCATTCCAACACTCTTGTGCTTTCTCAAACAAGAATTTTGCTAAGAATACTTTGACGCCACTTCTGGTTTCCCAATGCCCCTTGATGTCAGATGGTTGTAGATGTAATGCTCGAGCAATATCTTCCGGCTTTGGTTCCTTTTCCGTACCGTTGAAGGGTAGTTGATTAAGGATAAGGATTCTTAGGAGTTGAGAAAACTCCTCCAAAGTGGGCACCAACTGGTAATCAGGGAAAGTGAAACAGTGGTGAAGAGGGTCAAAGAACTGGAATAGCACTTTCATCATGTCTTCTTCAATGTTGGTGTTGACTAAGCTGAGCAGTCTACCATGTCTTTCACTGAAGGATGAGCTTTCCGGAATTCTTGAGGTGAGCTCCTTGAGTTGAGGAGAGATTCTCACAAGGTTGACTTGGATGGTTTTTCTGCGAGGAATTTCCATGACCTACAAAACAAGAACAAAGATGAAGATCCAAACCCTTGAAATGGTTAGTGAATGCATATGATTCTTTATGATGTATATGATGTATGCACAAACATATGTACAAGCAAATCACACCAATCCCTAGTTTCAGGCTTGCATGGGGTTTCATAGGTAAGTACCCTCTTGAGTGTAGTTGGCTTAAAAACCTGTCCTATAAATAGTAACCGGGTTCTAAGGAGCTCAATATCACTGGATTGTTTTCATGGTTCATTGTTTTGGTTTAGCCACTTAACTAGCGACCAAAATATTCCAAGAAAACAACCCTCAATGAGTGTAGTATCGAGTATCTACCAACTTCGGACTGCACCAAAGCCGGTCATCTCACTACCCCTAATAAAAGGCCAAGATGGTCAAGTAAGGTTCTAGGTCATTAGTGCTTAGTGACATCACTCAGCGGCCCCGTACTCTCCTTGATTGAACTCAAGGGTTACCGGTACTCACAAATATGTCACACTAATATAGCTATTGCTTCGACCGTGTCGGTATACCCTGCACAGTTTCCACAATGTATTGCTATCTATGAATGTTCCCCAAAATCCGGGTGTAGGATTGCAAACCCAAACAAAAGAGCCAAGATATAAAGCAATCAAATCAAACAATTAGTCATGCAAGAGGGTGATCTAAGCCCTAAGGTTACTCCACTTTTAAAATTATCCCCAGCAGAGTCGCCAGTTCTGTGATACGGTGGGAGAACTGACTATGGTTTTGCGTTTGTTTTCGCAAATGTTTCGATTGAGCAAGAGTCGCCACCGACTTTTTATTTTATCCTAAGGAAAGGTTTAAAAAGCACAGCAAAAACCTTTGAGATTATTTTCTTGGGTTCGGGGAGTAGATTATAGAAAGGGGAGGTATTAGCACCCTTTCTATCCATGGTTATCCACGGGCTCTTAGGTACTTGCTTAGATCAACTTGCCTTGGTTTTCAATTGTTTGAAATGGTGCTTTGTGTGTGGTTTTGAAAAGGTTTTGAAAAAGATGCCTTGTCTAGGCTACCCTTGTAACAATTCTTTACTCGAATGTTTTACAAAAGGTGTTTGTCTTTTTGAAAAGATGTTTCAAGGTTTTTGAAAGTTTGTTTTGAAAGTGTTTGTGAAGTGTGGTTTAAAAAATAGGCAAGTGTTTTTGTTTTGCAAGTTGACAAGTACTCAAGAGCTATCTACCCTAAAGTTCTCAAAGATTATTGCTATGTTTTAACCCTTTTAACAATTTTGTTCCACCATTGCATTTGATGGGCAATCTTGTGTTAGGATGTGAAAGGGACGGGCGCGGGTCATCGTTTAGACCATAATTGCAATGGTGCCAAGTATCTTTGGGCAATTTTCCTTTAAGGGACTTGATCATTTTTTAGGCAACTTTCGAAAGCGTCATCGAGGGACTATGATCATTTGAATTGTTTTGTTTTGCCCAAAGAGACCTAACATGCAACATGGCCCATTTATTGAAGGCAACAAGTGGAATACCCTAGGGGTGCAAGTGTGATATGTGTTGTCCATTTTCATGCTTGTTTATCTTGAAATTAGGTCAAACTATTTTTGTTCTTTTTATTTGCATACAAACCCTAATTCTAACATGGTATATTTAGAAAGCAATAAAGTGCGAAATTTAAAGTTCCTAAGCTATTACAACACAATATGGGAAGGGGGGTACAAATGTTCAAATGGGGGGTATTTTGACAAGAAATTTAAACCTAACTATTACATCAATTTGGAATTATTTACAAGATAATTGATTGCACAAATTAAATAGAAATAAGATAAATATGCAAAATGTAAAAAGGGTTTTTATATGTATGGAAAAAAGGTATTTTTTATGTCAAATAAACAAAATAAAAAAAGTATTATTTTTGGAGCTTTTTTTTTATGTTTAGGGCAAAACCCTAATTTTATTAAGTAAAATGCATTAATTATTTAATATGTACAAATATTTATCAATTATGTACTAAATAAAATAAAAATGAAGTATGTTTATCAAAAATGTATTTTTACTATCAAATATTAATAAAAATAAAATGTATATATTTTTGTATTATTTACTAAATATTCTAATATATATATATATATATATATATATATATATATATATATATATATATATATATATATATATATATATATATATATATATATATATATATATATATATATATATATATATATATATATATATATATATATATATATATATATATATATATATATATATATATATATATATATATATATATATATATATATATATATATATATATATATATATATATATATATATATATATATATATATATATATTTGCATTATTTTCTAAATATGTATTATATATACAAAAATAATAATATTTAATATTTATAAAAAAAGTATATTTTATATAAAATATTTTAAGAAGATAAAACAAAATAAAAATGAAAATAAAATGTGTTTACATTATTTTTTAGTATTTTAAGTAAAAAGTGTTTATTTATTTATTTATGTATAAATATCAATATAAACAAATAAATGCCTAAAAAATATAAAAATGGTGTGAAAAATATTTTTTATGTTTTTAATATTATTAGCAAAAATAAATAAGTCAGAATAAAAAAAGAAAAGTCAAAAAATCATTAAAACAAACAAAATGGGCTCAGGGGTGTGAAAGTAATAACATGGTGCAAATAAGGAAAATAGAACAAGCCCAGCCCAATAGGTTCTTCTTCAACCTCTGGCCAGAATTGTGACAAAAACGCGCGCCTGTACACTGATTCAAACATCTGGATTCCTTGACTTTTTGCACAAACTTACAACACCAAAAATGTTAAGCATTGAATCACGATTCTGAATATGTAAAGAACTCCTCCTAAATCTCAGAAATGAGAGAGAATTTTATCATTCCCAAATCTTAACCTAACTTTTTATCAACATTCAGACCTTAAATTCTCATAGCTCAGGAAAAATAAATGGAAAGTAAAAGTATGTACAGTTTCAGGGGCATGAGTAGAACACTTCTTATTCACAAACTTAGAGCTAATGATGCCTACATTGGGAGATAGAAGTTCAAGAAGATACCTGTTCAGTTGAAGTTGTATCTGATGATGGAGGTACTTTCAGAGCAAGGTGATGATTGGTACAGCTTCCTTGATGTCCAAGGATGCTATTCCAAGTTTTACTTTGCTTTGAAACTAGCTGAATCGAGTTGTAGAACTCCACCTGCAAATCAGAAAAATGAAAATGGCCAAACTGAATAGAGGAGTTACAGTCAACTTCTAATGCTTTGGATAGTTTGGATTGATGGTAGGGAAGGTGTTTGAACTAGTTTGGGCAAGAATGCACGATGGAAATGAGTTGTGGGATTCAATCTGCAGCAAGCCCTGTTTTTGTGCAGTTCAATGGTGATTTTATGAATGGGAGTGTTTGGGACTTGGTTTGCTCGTGTTCTAGCTTGGGTTTGATGATTAGAAAATGTTTGACAAGTTTGCTTAAGCTTAGTTTACAGGAAATGAGAGTTGGGTTTTTGTTATGCCACATTTCTTCACACTTAAGCAAGAGATGGCCACTTGAGTTTCTAGGCTGATAGAGGCCCCCCTAATGTGCTGCAAACCTTGGCATTGATCAGTGTAATTAGTCTAATAACTTGTGCCAAAGAGATTTGCACTGTCCTTGCTTGGATTGTATTTTGACATAAAGTGAAACTTTTCCAAAATGGATAAAATGCTTTATCTAAAAATGGATTAAACCATTATGCAATGCTTGAGCACAAAAAATATGGTCTTGGCACAAAGAGTTTGCATTCAATTTATGAGTGTAAAAGAGATTTAGGGCCTGTAATCAAGGAATGCATGCTGATTTGAAAATTGCCTAAGTGTATGATCATGGAAATTGGCCATAACAAAAGTGAGTTTTTCCCATATTGCAAAATTCGATTCTCCCTAACCATGAGGTTGTTTGATGAGTTCTTGGACATTTTGGAAAGCTTGGAATGTGTACTACAATCCATCTTTGAAATGCAAATTGAAATTCCAAGTGTAAGTATGTGGAAAATGGTCTTGAAGTTAGGTAAAAACCTTGCCTAAAATAGGTCAAATTTTATCTAAGTTAAGAATGGTTTGGTACCCTTGTTCCAAAAATTGTAACTTGAGATACAAGCTTCTTTTGGGAAAACTTTGTGAATCAAAGTTGTAGATTATGCAATAGGCTACAACTTTCATGTTTTGACTTTTGCTTGAATCCAAATGAATCTTGGTGAGAAAGTGGGGCAAAGTTAGGAAAAAATTAGGGTTTTTCATAACTTAGAAAAATTCTAAGTTATGAAAAATCTTCATTTCAAACCCTAATTTGCAATTCTTGATTTCTTGATGAACAAGTTTCATGATTTGGGCATGTTTTGATGAAAAATGAATCTTGACTCTTGATTTTGACCAAAAAGTCAAAGTTTGACTTTTCAGTATACAGTCAAAATTGATCAATTGACTGGGAAATTCAACTGTCAATCTTGTGTATTTGGGATCTTTTGAACTTGTTGAGCATGTCAAGACAATTCCATGGGGTCCTTGAGTCCATATGTGAGCTTGGTTTTCCATTGGCTAGGTCAAACAGTCAAAAATTTCCTTTGTGCAGTCAAAACCCTAAAAATGACCATTTTGCCCTTTTGGTGATCTGATCAAATTTCTTGTGGAATTGTGATCCAAACTTGATTAAATGGTCCATGTGAGTTCATAATGTTGACGTGGGTCAATTTTCATGAGATTTGACTGTCAATTGGCCACAGTTGACTTTTTCCCCAATACAGCTGATTTCTAGGTCAACTGTCCAATTGACTGGGCAAAACTTGGAATCAAGACTTGAAACTTGGTGTGGATAAACTTGGGAGTCCAAAATGAAGCATGAAACTCATCTTATGCTTTTTAGGTCAAAATATCTTTGTGCAAACACAAACCCTAATTTGGGTCAACAGTGCAAGGAGAAGTCTTGAGCAGATGAAACCCTAACTGGATCTTGAGCTCCAAGGGCTTAGTGATGAGAAATCAATGAGAAATGGGAGGGCAAATTTTGGGGTACAACAGGAATCAACGTCAACATATACTCCTTGTAAGGAATAAGATTTGGGTGTTTCGTATCCCACTCGCCTTTGATCTGACTGATCACGAGAGCGGAATCTCCGAAGACACTTAGAAACTTAATCCTTAGGTCAATTGCAGCTCGAAGACACATAATGCATGCTTCATACTCCGCCATATTATTGGTGCAGCTGAAACATAATCGGGCGGTGAACGGAGTATGGGATCCTTTAGGAGATATGATCACGGCTCCAATTCCATTACCCAAAGCGTTCGAAGCTCCATCAAAATACATAGACCATCGGGATCCTTCCTCAGGTCCTTCATCCGATCCAGGTGTCTCACAATCAGTCACTACCATGATATTCTCGTCCGGAAATTCAAAGTTCATAGACTGGTAATCATCCACTGCCTGATGTGCCAAATGGTCTGCCAATACACTTCCCTTGATTGTTTTTTGAGTCGTGTATTGGATGTCATACTCAGTCAAGATCATCTGCCATCTTGCTATTCTTCCAGACAAGGCGGGCTTTTCGAAGATATACTTGATTGGATCCATCTTTGAAATCAATAGAGTAGTGTGAGTCATCATATACTGTCTTAGCCGGCGAGCATCCCATGCCAAAGCGCAGCAAGTTTTCTCAAGCAGTGAGTATCGGGTCTCACAGTCGGTAAACTTTTTGCTAAGGTAATAAATAGCATGCTCTTTTCGGCCAGACTCGTCATGCTGCCCCAGCACACACCCCATTGAGTTGTCAAGTACTGTCAAATATAAGATCAGAGGTCTCCTTTCAACTGGTGGCATCAGAATAGGTGGCTCTTGGAGATACTCTTTGATTCTTTCGAAAGCGGCCTGACATTCATCATTCTAACGTACCACTTGATCTTTCTTCAGTAACTTGAAAATTGGCTCACAAGTAGCAGTTAGGTGTGAGATAAATCGGGCAATGTAGTTCAGACATCCCATAAAGCCTCTGACTTCTTTCTCAGTTCTGGGAGCTGGCATTTCCTGTATGGCTTTTACCTTTGTCGGGTCCACTTGAATACCTTTGTCGCTTACAACGAAACCTAGTAGTTTGCCAGATCTCACCCCGAAGGTGCACTTGTTCGGGTTCAACCTCAACTTGTACAACTTCAACCTGTCGAACAGATTTCGTAGATGGTCAAGGTGTTCTTCCTCTGTATGGGACCTTGCAATCATATCGTCGACGTATACTTAAATCTCATGGTGGATCTGATCGCACTAAAATCGCACTATGTTTCTGACTCAAATATCACATGTTTTCCTTAGTTTTTATTGTCATTTTCTCGTATTATGTTCCTTTTTCCTTTGTTTTCAGGATTCTTGTCATTTCAGAGCCTTCTGTGAAGAAACGAGCCAAAACGCCAAGAAATTAGGGTTTTTCAAGATATTCTGCACTTATGGCGTTGAGCGCCGCGCTGGCTACAGGGAACGCGATGACGTGGCCCACTTTCACCCAGAGATCAACTGCCACGTTCCCATGATGTGGCAGTTCCATGCACCGCGCCCGCGGCCACCCCCATCGCGCCCGCGGCCTTCACAAACAAACTTCCCGCTCAAAAGAAGTTAAGGGGCATGCTGGTCCTTACGCACCTCAAAGATCCTCTATAAATAGTTTTCGATTCTCATTCTTTAGTTTCATCCAAGCTCAGTACAATCTTAAGCCATATACTATCAGTTTCTGTAAAGTGATAATCTCTTCACATCGGGGAGTTATTACGGTGTAGATTGAGTTGTAATCGAGTCTTGGAGCACTTTGGTTGAAGTTCATCATACCAGCCTTACCATTCCGTAGATTTGTATCAGATTCAAGTCTCCGACTGGAGCAAGGTTCTATTTTATTGCATTTCTTTATTTAATTGCTCTTACCATAGTCTACACGTTTTATAGACTTTAAATGCTCTTACCATAGTCTACACGTTTTATAGACTTTAAATGCTCTTACCATAGTCTACACGTTTTATAGACTTTAAATGCTCTTACCATAGTCTACACGTTTTATAGACTTTAAATGCTCTTACCATAGTCTACACGTTTTATAGACTCGCACTTATCATGTCTGGCTAAACTATAAAGGTTAGGATGTAATGATTGTCATCATGGTCGTGTTCCAATTATCATGCTAGTGAAAATACTCTGGGGATGTTTTGCTTCTAACTTAAGTCAATTGTGTTTAAATGTTTATTGGGTAAGATCGAAAGCCGTCCAAACTAATGATACGACTTGATTATTATTTAACCAAACAAAAAGAGCGAAAGCCGTTGATTGGTTAAATAGGAATCATTGACCTTTTTAGAAAACGATTTTTGAAACTATTTTCGGACGCGTTTGTAGGTTTGAAATCTGACTCTTGGTCAAAAGCCAAAAGTCTCTTTAAGTTAATCTTTCCAAGTAAAATCACTTTTCTGTTAAGTCAAAACTATCAATTTCTTAAAAATAGGTTTACCTCTTTAACGCAGAAGGCACCCTTTATATGTGACAATAAAGGAATTTAATTTAAAGAGTAAACTCGGTTCTTAGTAGTCAAAAGCTACAAGTTCCCGTTAAATTGATTCTTTGCTATCAATAGAAAATACTGCCCCATAAGTAGGTTCATCTACGCATGACCGGACCAATATCTGATTACATGATTTACATTCCAACCTGTCTTTTAAACTGTTATTTACTTCGTTCATTTACTTTGTGCACTGCACTCACATCAATATTCTTGTTCGCCTTAGATAAGCACCTTAGCAATAGAGTTGATAGATTGACAATTGGTCTCTGTGGTTCGATAATCTTATATATTACTTCGATAGGCTGTACACTTGCAGTACTACATTTAGGCTATACGTTACAGATTAAACCCATCAAGTTTTTGGCGCCGTTGCCGGGGACCAACTTCGTCAAATTTCGTACCCTATTGTTATCCCGTTTAGACTAAGGCTATTCTAGCCGGTAGATGCGTAGAAATCGTAGCACCGGCAACCTAATAGATCCTTTAGTAGAACCTGAACGTTACGCTCGTGCCCGTTTTTTTATTCGCAAGATAAGAAGAGCTATGGCAGAAGATCGTAACCAAAGACCGCTCAAGGAATTCGCCCAACCATCTAACGAGGAACCTAGTTCTAGTATAGTAAACCCTGCTATAACTACCAACAACTTTGAACTAAAGCCCTCGTTACTACAATTAGTACAACAAAACCAATTCGCTGGTCTCGCTACCGAGAACCCGAATCAACATTTAAAGGTATTTATCCAGTTAGCTGACACCCTTAAGGAAAATGGAGCCACACCCGAAGCTATCCGATTAAGACTATTTCCTTTTTCCCTTAGAGGTAAAGCTCACGACTGGTTAGACGCCCTTCCAACTAACTCAATAACAACTTGGGAAGACCTTAGGAGAGCTTTTCTTGCGAGGTATTTTCCACCAAGCAAGACCGCTGTTCTTAGGAACCTGATCACTTGTTTCACCCAAAACCAAGGCGAATCACTTTTTGATGCCTGGGAGAGATATAAAGAACTTTTAAGAGCTTGTCCGCACCATGGCTTGGAGCAATGGTTAATCACACATACCTTCTATAATGGACTCCATTACAACACAAAGATGTCCATAGACGCTGCCGCTGGCGGAGCGTTGATGAACAAACCTTACCCTGACGCTTGTGCCCTAATAGAGGACATGGCCCAAAACCACGCCCAATGGGGATTAGAACGAGCGACAGTAGAGAAAAAGGAGAGCCATGGAGGAAAGCATGAGGTAAGTTGCATGGACATGATTAATGCCAAGATGGACGCCCTAGCCTTGAGAGTCGAGAACATGTCTCAAAACCCAACCACAGTAGCAGCAATCCAATCGGAGTGCGAACTCTGTGGAACTCAAGGACATCAAACCGTTGACTGTAACCTTTTGAACGAATCAAGCTCAGACCAAGTTAACTATACTCAAGGGAACCCTTTCTCGAATACCTACAATCCTGGATGGAGGAACCACCCGAATTTCTCTTACAAAAACAACAACCCTATCCAAAATCCCGGATCTTCGAGACCTCAAGGATTCCAAACGCAAAAACAAAACCAACCTATGCAAATAGTGCCCCCAAGACCAAACCTTAAAGAAACCATAGACACCTTTATTCAGGCTCAAACCCAGCAAAATAAGGAGTTTATGAACCAACACATTCACACGAACGAACTAGTTACCCAATTAGCAACCAAGTTTGACCAGATAATAACCCACACCAAAATGCTTGAGACTCAGATTTCCCAAGTAGCCCAAAACACCTCTGTACAAGTTGCACCTGGAGGACAATTCCCTGGACAAACTCAACCAAATCCAAAAGGCCAAGCAAATTCTATCACATTAAGAAGTGGAACTGCTTATGAAGGGCATAGAAATCCTAACTTAAGCACATCAGAAAAACCTATGGAAGATGCTACGACCAAAGACCAGGTGGAGGAACCAGAGAAACCAGAAAAGCAATCAAAACCAGAAGTAGAAAAAAACACTCAACAACCTTATAAACCACCTATTCCATTCCCACAGAGGCTGAAAAACACCAAAGTAGAAAACCAGTACCAAAAGTTTATTAAGGTAATAGAGAAACTCCATGTTGAGATTCCTTTTACTGAAGCTATAACCCAGATACCATCATATGCTAAGTTTTTGAAAGATATTTTGACCAATAAACGGCGACTCGATGATCCCAAGCCTTTAGAATGTCATTTTATATCCGAAAATAAACTCGCCAAGAAAGATAAAGACCCTGGAAGTTTTTCTATCCCTTGCATCCTAGGTAACCATATGATAGACAAAGCATTTTTAGACCTAGGAGCAAGCGTAAGTCTGATGCCTCTGGCCGTCTGTAAGAGGTTAAAATTAGGAGAACTTCAACCTACTAAGATGTCCTTACAACTAGCTGATAGATCTGTCAAATATCCCATGGGTATTTTAGAAGACATACCTGTCAAGATTGGTCAGTTGTACATTCCGACCGACTTCGTCGTAATGGATATCAAAGAAGATGAAGACATCCCAATCCTCTTAGGAAGACCCTTCCTATCGACCGCCGGAGCTATAATAGATGTTAAGAAAGGGAAACTGACTTTCGAGGTAGGAGATGAAAAGATTGAGTTCATTTTATCAAAATTTCTAATGGCACCAGTGATAAGAGATGTGTGTTATGCCATCGACATCATTGATGAATGTGTAAATGAGCTCGAACAAAACGAATTCTTAACCAAATTACCTTCAACCCCTATTTTAGAGGATGACGGATTTGAGAGTATCGAACCGTACATTGACGACAACCTTTTCGAATGCTTAGCTCTTACCCATGACCTTATGCCACATGCTGAGAAAACCACTATAGAACTTAAGGAACTACCCAAGAATCTAAGATATGAGTTTTTGGATGAGGGGATGAATAGACCTGTTATAATTAGCGCCACTCTAAACCAAATAGAAACAAATCAACTCTTAGATACCTTGCGAAAATATCCCTCAGCTTTAGGGTATAAAGTTTCAGATTTAAGAGGTATAAGCCCATCCGTATGCATGCATCGGATTATGCTAGAAGAAGATTCAAAACCCTCAAGAGAACATCAAAGAAGAATAAACCCTATCATGAGTGATGTAGTCAAGAAAGAAGTTCTTAAGTTATTAGAAGCTGGTATCATATACCAAATTTCGGATAGTGAATGGGTAAGCCCAGTCCATGTGGTACCCAAGAAAGGAGGTATCACTGTTCTGAAAAATGAGAAAGGTGAGCATGTGGCAAAACGAACAGAAGGAGGATGGCGTATGTGTATAGATTGCAGAAAGTTGAATAAGGCAACGAGAAAAGACCATTTCCCTCTCCCATTTATAGATCAGATGCTTGAACGTCTAGCAAGACACTCATGTTTCTGCTATCTTGATGGGTATTCGGGGTTTTTCCAAATCCCTATTCACCCAGAGGACCAAGAAAAAACCACATTTACCTGCCCTTATGGGACATTCGCTTATAGACGGATGCCTTTTGGACTCTGTAATGCACCTGCCACTTTCCAACGTTGTATGATGTAAATTTTCGCAGACTACCTAGATGGAATTATGGAAGTATTTATGGACGATTTTTCAGTGTGTGGGTTTGATTTCAAAAACTGCCTCTCGAACTTGGAGAAAATCTTAAAAAGATGTGTGGAAGTAAACCTTGTGTTGAATTGGGAAAAGTGCTACTTTATGGTAAGTGAAGGGATAGTCTTGGGACACATTATTTCTGAAAGAGGTATAGAAGTCGATAAGGCCAAGATAGAAGTTATAGAAAACTTAAACCCACCTAAAACCGTTATGGAAATAAGAAGTTTCCTAGGACATGCCGGGTTCTACCGACGTTTCATCAAGAATTTTTCCGCAATAACAAAACCTTTAACTAACTTATTAATGAAGGATGTCGAGTTTGAATTCGACCAAAAATGTCTTGAGGCCTTTGAAGTTTTAAAGCAAGCCCTTATTTCAGCACCTATCATAAGACCACCTGATTGGACACAACCCTTTGAAATCATGTGCGATGCTAGTGATTTCGCTGTAGGAGCTGTACTAGGGCAAAGAAAAGACAAGAAACTGCATGCAATTTACTACGCTAGTAGAACACTAGACGCTGCCCAGCTAAATTATACAACCACAGAAAAAGAATTGCTAGCCGTAGTTTTTGCTATTGATAAATTTCGATCTTATTTGGTGGGAGCAAAAATAATAGTATACACAGATCATGCAGCAATCCGGTACTTGTTAAGTAAGAAAGATGCTAAGCCTAGATTGCTCAGATGGGTACTTTTACTCCAAGAATTTGACTTGGATATTAAGGATAAAAAAGGAGCTGAAAACTTAGTAGCTGATCATCTCTCTAGGTTAGAACACCTTAAGCCTGAACTTATACCTATAGACGATCACTCTACTTATGAAAGATTAATAGCTGGGATAAACTCAACTGAAGAAGAGACCTATGAGGAAATCTCAACCATGAACAACATACCATGGTACGCAGATATTGTGAATTATCTAGCCGCTGATATCATACCCCCTGACTTAAGCTACCAACAGAAGAAGAAGTTTTTTAGAGATGTTAAACACTTCTTTTGGGATGAACCCCTCCTATTCAAAAGAGGAATAGATAATATATTCCGACGATGTGTGCCGGAGGAAGAAGTAGGCAACGTCATTAAACATTGTCATGCTTCACCTTACGGTGGACATGCAAGCACGTCTAAAACATGCGCCAAAATATTTCAAGCAGGTTTTTATTGGCTTACTGTATGGCGCGATGTCCACACTTACATTACAAAATGTGACCGATGCCAACGCACTGGGAACATCTCAAGACGTGATGAAATGCCTTTAAGTAACATCCAAGAAGTGGAAATATTTGATGTCTGGGGTATAATTTCATGGGACCTTTTCCTTCCTCAATGGGTAACAAGTATATCCTAGTAGCTGTCGATTATGTCTCAAAGTGGATCGAAGCTGTTGCATCACCCACAAACGATACCAAGGTAGTTATCAAACTGTTTAAGAATATTATTTTTCCTAGGTTTGGAACCCCGAGGTTAGTCATAAGTGATGGAGGATCGCATTTTATATCTAAGATATTTGACAAGCTTCTAAGCAAATACGGAGTAAAACATAGAGTAGCATCACCATATCACCCGCAAACCAGTGGCCAAGTAGAGGTATCGAATAGGGAGATTAAGCAGATCCTAGAAAAAACCGTATCACTATCCAGAAAAGACTGGTCTGGAAAACTTAAAGACGCCTTATGGGCTTATAGAACGGCTTATAAAACCCCTATTGGAACAACTCCTTATCAATTGGTTTATGGAAAGTCCTGTCATTTACCCTTCGAACTAGAACATAAAGCCTATTGGGCCATTAAATCCTTGAATCTAGATTACCTGAAAGCCGGAGAAAAACGTATCCTGGACATTCACAAGCTAGAAGAGCTTCGCTTGAATGCCTATGAGAATGCCATCATATATAAGGAAAGAACCAAGATGTGGCATGATAAAAAAATCATCAAGAAAGATTTCAACATTGGTGATCCTGTTCTCCTATTTAACTCAAGGTTACGACTTTTTCCTGGTAAGCTTCGTTCAAGATGGACAGGTCCATTTGAAGTGTCAAAAGTTCTAAAGTCTGGAGCAGTAAAAATCAAAAACAATTCATGCGCTCCATTTGTGGTAAATGGACAAAGACTGAAGCTCTACAAAGGAGGCGATTTGCCTGTTGACTACTCTAGTCATATTCTTATAGACCCACCAATACCCACATAAAGTAAGATCTAATCGTCAAGCTAAACGACGTTAAACAAGCGCTGCATGGGAGGCAACCCATGGTTTATTCTTTATTTTATTTTATTTTATTTTAGTAATTTATATATTTTACCTGGACTAATTTCTTGTGTTTATATTTTTAGGATGCATTACCCCGATGGTATGGTTGTGATTTTCAGAGATGAAGCACAAAAGGCCCGATTTGCTACCTTATCTGCTAGACCTATGGTACCCACTAGGTACCCCGATCAGAGCTGCATGGAGGCACTCGGGATTGAGCCAAGTATTAGGTATCTATGCAACCAACTTAGCTGGGATTCTTATGCTGATGATGTCCACAAAACCTACAGGAACCTTACTCTGGAGTTTCTTAGCTCTATGGACTATAACCCACGAGTGGGTGAAGGAGATGAGCGAGGATGCCTAAGTTTCAGATTGTTTGGCACCGAGTATACCCTGACTACCAAAGAATTTGGGGATTTCCTTGGTTTCCAAACTGGACCGACCGCTATTACTGAGTTCCCATTGAGTTACTACATGGACAGAGACATTGATAAATTTTGGCAGGACATTACTGATAGAGCCAGTCTTGACCCCTCTACCCAGCTGTCCCGGAAGATCCATAACCCGGCCTTCCGATACTTCGAGATGATCCTGTGCCACACTTTCTTTGGGAGGAGTTACTGTGACCACTTGGTCACCGCTGAGGAGATCCTTTTTCTATACTGTGCCAGTCAGTCCAGACCTATAGCTAGTGGAGGTTTTCTGATAGAGAGCCTCGAGCAGACTGCTCGATCCGCTGTAGGGCTCATTCATTCCGGAGGGAATGTGACACAGATAGCTTCTGCTTTGGGTTTGGACAGTATGATAGCACAGCTGACCCCATACTGTGGATATACTTTTCTGGATTTAGACTTTTGCATGGATCGTGGGCTCATGAGGAGGGCCTCTTTCCACCCATATCGGTACAGATTGCTCATCAATGACCAGACTGTTTACACCTTCACAATGCCAGACCCTCAGATGACTTGTGTTTCCAACTCTGCTAATTGGAACTATTCTGTAGAAGGTTGGGGTGAGATATCAGAGTACACTCCAGAATACACTCCTGCTTCCGAAGATCTCACTCCAGAATACACCCCTGCTTCCGAAGATCCCACTCAGGACTACACTCCTGCTCCCGAGGACTCCACTCCGGATCACACATCCCGACCCGAGGTTACACACACTACTGTTCTTACTAATAACCTCAGCTTGCAGGAACCTGATATTCGCACTCTATTGACTGCTATGCGCACTGAGATAACCACTCTCCACAATGAGGTGGCTGACCTTCATTTGCAGTTGGAAGTGAATGATGTTACCTTTGCTGGTGAGTTAGATGAATTAGCTCACGAGGTGGCAGAGATTCGACGCCAGCTGACTGAGCTGCGTGGCCCAGACACTCCTGCAGAGCATCCTACCGGTTGGCAATAGATCTGTATTGTTCACAAGATATCTAGTTTCAGTATTATTAGTATTATGTTGATTTCCTTTTCAGACTCATTTTTATTTTGCATTATCTGTTTCCTGCGTTGTTAATATTTATTTTGGTGACCCAATGTCCGTACCTATATATATATATATATATATGCATATGTTTTATTTATTTACTAATGTTTTTTGTTTTTCTGGTCACCATAGTTTCAATATAAAAATAAAATAAATATACATGTGTATATGTATTCACGTACATATATGCACATTCATAGGAAAAATAGGTACACCTCCAGAAATTGAAGCTAATGGCGAGGAAGAAAAAGCCCAATGGAAAGGAAGCCAGGCCAGCCCAACTTGCCTCGACCTCACCGCGCCCGCGGTAGGCCCTGCCGCGCCCGCGGTGACGCAACGGTCACCTAACGGCTAGTAGCTCGTTTTTCCCCCCATTTTACCACTTTTTCCATTTCCAATCCCATTTTCTTCCATTTTTAACCCACCATAACTTCCTTCATTACCCATACCAACCCACTACATTTATTTCCATTATTCTCATCATAAATATTTACAACCACCATTTTTTTTTCTTCCCTTCCTATAAATACCCCCACTATTTCATTTTCTTCCTCACACCTTCATCACTTCTACATCCCATTCTTCCTCTCTAATCATCCACAAGAAAATCCTATGGAGTATCACGGTTACATTTTACGTGGTGGCCAAGCCGGAGAAAGGCAACTAAAGCGGCTTGAAAAATTGCTGACAACACCAATACACTCTACCAGGTATATCGATGAAAATTGTCTATATTCATTAGGTATATACCATAGTGTATTCTTCCTTCTAGATAAAATAGGTATGCATGATATTTTTGCTACTCAAGCACCAACCTACCCTAGGCTGACGTTCGAATTTTTAAGTTCTTTAATTTATAACGTCTCTCCTAACACTACTAGCACCGTAGGTGGAGTCAAATTTAGAATGTTTAATGTTGAATATGATTACTCCACTGAAGATCTAGCCGCCATGTTAGGATTGCCTTATGGGGATGGTGCCATTTGTGAAGCACCTTTAGACACGGATTGGGCATTTGAAGCATTTTGGGCCAGAATTACTAAACAAAATGCAACATCTTTTGATGGCCTTCTTGCTTCTCACATCCACAATCCTGCCCTTCGTGTCTTTAGATTTCTTTTAGCATCCACCATCTTTACTCAGGAAAACACAAACAAGGTGAATGCTAAAGAATTAATTATCATGCAGAGCTGCCTCACAGACACCAAAGTTAATCCCGTCCCGTTCATGATTGCCCACATGCACCATGTTTTAAGAAAAGGTGGGCCGATTTCCTTTGGTGGACTGATTACCACTATTGCCCGTGCCATAGGATTGGATACGGAACTTGCCACCCTTGAACCACTTCCTCCTCGGATTGCAAATCTTAAATTTTTCAGGGATATGCGTTTATGCAAGACGAGGAAGGAAGGTGGTTACTTCCTCATGGTTGGAGGTGCTGCTATACCCAGTGTTGTTATGCCTTGCACCCGTCGTACTGATATTAGATTTGAGCGTAACTGGACCTACGATCTCAACGCTCCTGCTTTTATTGGTCCGTTGCCCCCAAATCTACCTTTAAATGAGGATAACAACACTGATGATGAGTACGATTTCCAAACAGAGGAACCACCCCATTTTTCACCACCACACACGACACCTTCTACCTCTAACCCACATGCAGGTACAGCTCCTAGTTTCCATGTCACTGAGGACATGTGGCGTGAGCATATGGCCCGAGAGGCCCAGAGGGACACCCTCCTTGCTACCTTGCAGCAACAGGCGGCCGACAACATGGCCTTCATGCAAGCGTCCCAAGAACAAAATGCTAGCTCTCTGCGCACTATTATGGAAAGTCAGCTGGCTTTCCAGAGAGAACAGCACCTACACCAGACCACATACGCTCGTCACTTCCAATTGATGGAGGCAACCCAAGGCACCCTCATTGGTAGGACCCAAGAGCTACACGAGGCAAATGCCGCCTTGTCAGAGAGACTGGAGCAGCTTGTTTTGGACCGAGATAGCCGCCGTCGCAGCCGTAGCCGCCGTTCCGGTCGTACCAACCAGGATGGTGAAGGTCCTAGTGGCCCCCACTAGTGTTTTCAGGTACCTCCTCCTACCTTATTTTGGAACATTGTGGACAATGTCTGATTTAAGTGTGGGAGGAGCATTTATCGCTTTTATTTCCGCATTTATCGCTTTTATTTTCCGTTTTTCCTGCTTTTATTTCCCTTCCGCATTTTTCCTTTTTTATATTCGTAGTTAATAAAATGCATGTGATAGGCGAGTCTTTCTGCGTAGTGTACCCTTTCATTTCCCCCACCTTTTAGCCTTACAAAATTTTTCTTTTTCAAAGATTTATGGTTGTTTTTAAGGATTTGGGCTATGAGACAGGTCCTAGATAGGGTCTGTTTCTCGGACACTCACTTTTTGAAAAATTCGTTATCATTTTTACACCATAAGCCTTTTTGAATATTTAGATTAGATCCTCTCTCCCCAATATGCTATGATTTTGAATAAAACTGTACAAATAGGTCTTCAAGTAGTTTATCTTAGCAGTCAGCTCCGGCCTAAGCATGCTCTAAGTGTGGGATCGATGAATATAAGTGGATGATCTCTATTTTGCCTTAAAAGTTATAAAATAAAGTATGAATACGACTACGAGTTGGGTGATCCTCACAAAGATTACTCAACTCAAGAAAGTTGTAAGCACTAACAAAAGCAAAGAAAAAATATATATAAGGCATATCTGTTGTAGTTGGTTCAGAGGTATCTGGTGCTGAACTTGGTAGGGCGGACTACGGTCCGATCCCCCGCAACTGCAAATGGGTAAAATAAAAAGGGATTAAACCAACTCTTGTACTAGAATCCCATCACTTGAGATCAGAGTCACTAACCGGTCACTACACCATGAGTATGTACGGATAACGGGCTTAATGTGATTGCGCCTGAATGAAAAAGGACCTCGTAAAAAAGGGAAGTCTTAGCATAGTAAGGATATTAGGATCGATCTGTATACTTATGAGGTTTATGTCCGCATTTCTGCGAGTAGTGTAATTACGATACCCTTGATTCAGATAGTTAGTGCCTGACAACACACCCTTACTCGGACTTAGAAGCCCTCTTTGCCCAAAACCTGTATACACCATAATTTTCTTTCATCTACTTCTAAGAGTTGTTGCTTGAGGACAAGCAAAGGTCTAAGCGTGGGAGGATTTGATCACACTAAAATCGCACTATGTTTCTGACTCAAATATCACATGTTTTCCTTAGTTTTTATTGTCATTTTCTCGTATTATGTTCCTTTTTCCTTTGTTTTCAGGATTCTTGTCATTTCAGAGCCTTCTGTGAAGAAACGAGCCAAAACGCCAAGAAATTAGGGTTTTTCAAGATATTCTGCACTTATGGCGTTGAGCGCCGCGCTGGCTACAGGGAACGCGATGACGTGGCCCACTTTCACCCAGAGATCAACTGCCATGTTCCCATGATGTGGCAGTTCCATGCACCGCGCCCGCAGCCACCCCCATCGCGCCCGCGGCCTTCACAAACAAACTTCCCGCTCAAAAGAAGTTAAGGGGCATGCTGGTCCTTACGCACCTCAAAGATCCTCTATAAATAGTTTTCGATTCTCATTCTTTAGTTTCATCCAAGCTTAGTACAATCTTAAGCCATATACTATCAGTTTCTGTAAAGTGATAATCTCTTCACATCGGGGAGTTATTACGGTGTAGATTGAGTTGTAATCGAGTCTTGGAGCACTTTGGTTGAAGTTCATCATACCAGCCTTACCATTCCGTAGATTTGTATCAGATTCAAGTCTCCGACTGGAGCAAGGTTCTATTTTATTGCATTTCTTTATTTAATTGCTCTTACCATAGTCTACACGTTTTATAGACTTTAAATGCTCTTACCATAGTCTACACGTTTTATAGACTTTAAATGCTCTTACCATAGTCTACACGTTTTATAGACTTTAAATGCTCTTACCATAGTCTACACGTTTTATAGACTTTAAATGCTCTTACCATAGTCTACACGTTTTATAGACTCGCACTTATCATGTCTGGCTAAACTATAAAGGTTAGGATGTAATGATTGTCATCATGGTCGTGTTCCAATTATCATGCTAGTGAAAATACTCTGGGGATGTTTTGCTTCTAACTTAAGTCAATTGTGTTTAAATGTTTATTGGGTAAGATCGAAAGCCGTCCAAACTAATGATACGACTTGATTATTATTTAACCAAACAAAAAGAGCGAAAGCCGTTGATTGGTTAAATAGGAATCATTGACCTTTTTAGAAAACGATTTTTGAAACTATTTTCGGACGCGTTTGTAGGTTTGAAATCTGACTCTTGGTCAAAAGCCAAAAGTCTCTTTAAGTTAATCTTTCCAAGTAAAATCACTTTTCTGTTAAGTCAAAACTATCAATTTCTTAAAAATAGGTTTACCTCTTTAACGCGGAAGGCACCCTTTATATGTGACAATAAAGGAATTTAATTTAAAGAGTAAACTCGGTTCTTAGTAGTCAAAAGCTACAAGTTCCCGTTAAATTGATTCTTTGCTATCAATAGAAAATACTGCCCCATAAGTAGGTTCATCTACGCATGACCGGACCAATATCTGATTACATGATTTACATTCCAACCTGTCTTTTAAACTGTTATTTACTTCGTTCATTTACTTTGTGCACTGCACTCACATCAATATTCTTGTTCGCCTTAGATAAGCACCTTAGCAATAGAGTTGATAGATTGACAATTGGTCTCTGTGGTTCGATAATCTTATATATTACTTCGATAGGCTGTACACTTGCAGTACTACATTTAGGCTATACGTTACAGATTAAACCCATCAGGATCATGTCATGAAACAAAGCAACCATGGCACACTGATATGTTGCCCCAGCATTCTTCAGTCCAAAAGGCATGACCTTATAGCAAAAGATACCCCACTGAGTAACAAAAGTTGTCTTCTCCATGTCTTCGGGAACCATTTTTATCTGATTATAACCGGAGAAACCATCCATGAAGGAGAATACCTTATGCGGAGCAGTATTGTCAACCAGAACGTCAATGTGAGGTAGAGGGAAGTCATCCTTAGGGATCGCCCTGTTCAGATCCCTGTAGTCAACACACATTCGGACCTTACCATCTTTCTTCGGCACAGGAACCACATTGGCGACCCATTGAGGGTAAGAAGTAACTGCTAGAAATCCGGCGTCAAACTGTTTCATAACTTCAGCCTTGATTTTCTCGGACATCTCTGGGCACATACGGCGAACCTTCTGTTTTACCGGAGGACAATCCTCCTTGGTAGGCAGGCGATGAACCACAATGTCAGTATCCAAACCAGGCATATCTTCGTAAGACCAGGCAAAGATCTCAACATAGTCATGCAGCATCTGAATCAACTGCTGCTTCACACTAAGCTCCAGATTTTCACCGATCTTGACTTCCTTCTTGTCTGTTTCAGTACCCAGATTCACCGTTTCCACCGGCTCTTCATGTGGTTGAATAGCCCTTTCTTCCTGGAGTAGAAGTCTTGCAAGTTCACCCGGCACTTCGCAATCATCTTCACCTTCGTCTTCGGCTAAGTTGATCAGATTTTCGAAGTCATAACCGGCAGTAGCAGAGTCGTTACCAGTGAATCCATAGTGGATTGAGACCTGTATATGTGAGTGTGTGTAAAATAGTTGTTTTGCAATATATAATAAAGAAAAACAAGGAGCGCAGAATTTGAAATGTAAGAAACGTCCAATGCTTTTATTAATGATATATGAAAATGGCACAAAAAATCCCTCACAAATGAAGCCACGGTGCCCCGAGTAAGACACTGGGCCATAAAGTTTCAAAACATTGTCTGTTACAAATTCAAAACAAAGAGTTCATTACTGGGTAACAAAAGTAATAGGGATGAAGTCCTTTGTTGTCCAGTTGCTTAGTCCACCGTTAGTCGTAGGATAGATCCAGCTGTCGAATTCAGACTCCTCCACATCATCTTCAATGGCATTTACTTCCGAGTTGCTGATGAACACATGAGGTCTTCCAATCCTTGCATTACGAACATCCCTTTGAGCTTCTGCAGTGAAACCTAAACCAAACTTGTTAGTCTTCTGAGTGAAATCAGGAAGTCGGCCCCAATTTGCACACTCACCCTTCTTAATAACATCCCGGGCATCCTTTAAGGAAGCCATCTTCATAGGAGAATCTTCAACCACAGTCTCGGCTGATGCCAGTGTCTGAGGAACCTCTTCAAAGTGCTGAAATGGGGTCTCAATGAACTCCCCATCCATCTCTACGTACCGGAAAGAGTTGAGGTGGCGGACCATATACTCTTCCTCCCCTTGTACTGTCACAATCTTCCCTCTGACAGGGTACTTCAGCTTCTGGTGGAGCGTTGAGGTTACAGCTCCAGCTTTGTGGATCCATGGACGACCTTGAAAACAAGAATAGGATGGCCGAATGTCCATCACGTAGAATGTAGAATTGAAGACCTGAGAACCAACTTTAATTGGAATATCAACCTCACCATGCACCATCCTTTTAGACCCGTCAAAGGCCCTGACTACGATGTTACTTGGTTTTAGCTCTAACCCTTCGCAATCCAACTGGTCTAGAGCTTTCTTGGGCAAGACGTTCAATGAAGAACCAGTATCAACCAATACATGTGCAAGAGTAGTTCCCCTGCAATTAATGGAGACATGCAGGGCATCGTTGTGGTTCTTCCCCTTAACAGTCAAATCGGCGTCGGAGAAACCCAAACCATTATCAGCAGTTAAATTGGCCACACAATCGGTAAACTGATCAGCTGACGTCTCTTGTGGCACGTGGGCAGTCTTAAAAAAGGTAATCAGAGCCTTGGCATGGGCCTCTGAGCACATCAATAGTGACAACATAGAGATCTTGGATGGGGTTTGCCCCAGCTACTCAACTACGTTATAGTCACTCTTTTTAATGATCTTCAGAATCTCTTCCATCTCTTGTTTGGAAGCTTCAACAGTTATTGTCTTCGGTGCCTCCGTCTGGGCAGGCACATCAGTGATGATCCCTTTGCCCCGAGCGTCAGATGACTCGGCGACAGGGGTAAAACTAAGAACTTGATCAGTAATGGTAGTAGGTACAGTTGCAGGTATAATGACAACAGGTCTTCGGATAGTTGGTGGAACAATATCAGGTGAGAAAAGTCTACCGCTGCGGGTGACTTTAGCGGGCCCAGTAATGTTGCTGACGCCGGTATCAGCATCCAACTCTTGCTTAACTCCAAGAACATAAACATCTTCCCCATAGTGCCAGGGGACAGCTTTGTCAGAGGTGTAGGGGATGGGCCCCGGAACAGTGATGATTACAGGTGCGATCTTCGGAACAAATGTAATTCTAACAGGCTTCCTCGAGGGAGCCTTGGAAGAATTGTCGAAAATGGTAATGATGGCAACTTCTTCAGTAGGAATGGAAGGAACAACAATCTTCTCAAACAGGATCTCCTTATTATCTATCAGGTTTTGGATACCTGACTTCAGGAATGGGCAACCAGTAGGTAAAACAGAACACATATGGCAACCTTCGCCACAGCCCGTAAATAAACCAGCTAGCAACAGGTTCTTCTTGACAGTCATCAGAGGGGTAACAATGTCATCCACAGAAACTACAAATAAGTCCTCTTCTAGAGCATTCACTCCATGCTTGGGCATGGGAGCAGTTACAACATTGGGCCTCTCGGGCGCCTCAAACTCAATCTCCTTCGCATCAATTAGGTCTTGCACCCTGTTCCTCAAAACCCAACAATCATCTGTATTATACCCCGGGCTATCAGAGTGAAAAGCGCAGCGGGAATTAGGGTTATACCTTGGTGATGTGGTACTTGGATTCTTTGGAGCTTCTTTTAGAATCACCAGATTGGTCTTCAGCAACTGTGGTAGAATCTGAGACAAAGTCATGCTGAGACGAGTGAATTTCCTCTGAGGTCTCTCGTCCTTTTGTTGATTGTGATGCTGAGGAGCACCAGCAAGTTTTGAAATAACAACCGCGTTGACAGCTTGGCGGTGTTCAGGTTTATTCTGTCTTCTTGCACTGTAGATGGCACTGGACTCTTTCTTAAACGGCTTCTTCTCGGTGCTTGATGAGGCACCCTTCTGTATCTTCCTAGCCTTAATACCAGCTTCAATCCTTTCACCGGTCAAAATAAGATCTGTAAGCCCAGCTGAAGAGCTTCCAATCAGATGATTAAAGAACGGACCAGACAGGGTCCCCAGAAACATGTCCACAAGCTCACGATCAGCCAAAGGTGGTTGCACCCTTCCAGCAAGGTCTCTCCATTTTTGAGCATACTCTTTGAATCCTTCACCCGTTCCTATTGACATACCCTGGAGTTGGGTACACGTAGGAGCGAGGTCGGAGTTATACTGATACTGCCTATAGAATGCAGTAGCCAAATCTTCCCAGCTACGGATACTGGCTCCGTCCAACTGATAGAAACACTCGAGCTGAGTCCCTGAGAGACTGTCTTGAAAGAAATGGATCCATAAGTTCTTATCAACAGTGTAAGGTTGGATCTTCCTCACATATGACCGGAGGTGCAGCTTTGGACAGGAAACTCCGTCATACTTGGCAAAGGCGGGTGCCTTGAACTTATGGGGAATCACCACACCAGATGATAGACCCAGATCTCCGAAGTCCAGACCGGGCACCTTCTGAATTTCCATAGCGCTCAAACGGTCTTCCAGCTGTTTGTACTTATCCTCAGTAGGAGGATACTGTTCTTCATCATAGTCCATCTCGTTGTCGGAGACCATAGGGCTAGGAGCCCTCCTTTCTTGTAAACTATCCTTCCCTCCAGATGAGGTGGTCAGATCAACTTCATTCGGCAGCCCGTTTCCAAACCTGTGTCCAGTATTGAACAGGATGGTCCTCTTCTTCTTCTTCTTCTTCTCTTTCAGAATCAAAGTCTCCAGGTCCTACTGACCCTTACCTAGATTCATGAACAGCTCTTGAAACTGGGCATTCTGGGCCTGGAGGGCCTTGATAGCTTGCTCAGTTGAAGGTTCAGTAGACATGATGATTGCTGAAATAAACAGCGAAGAAGATAAGAGACTTGTAAAGGGTACCTGTTTATGAAGTGCATGGGATGAAATGCGTATGATTTATGTATTCAAAGACAATCGGGATTCAAATTTGTAAACAAGAAAGGAAACACACTTTATTAGATTTAAACTTCAAAATTTAAATTGTTCAACAAATTGCCCTTAGGCGTTACAAGAATGGTGTTGTACCCCAAAATTTGCCCTCCCATATTCTTCAAAAATTGCAAAGTCAGAGCTTCAAAATTCCCCAAGGGTTGCACAGTTCAAGGGCCTCCTAACAGTCAAGATTAGGGTTTTGGTTATGATCAAGAAAATGAAGTTTCCAAGGGTCCAATCAAGTCTCATATGCCTATAAACATGGTCAAGCATCCTCATACAAAGTTTCAAGACTTTCAGCACAAAATTGCACAGTCAAAACCCTAATTGCACTACAGTCAACTGTAGGGGCAAAATGGTCATTTGACAGTCAAAAGTTCAAATTTTTGGTCAACATATCATTTTGAAGCCACAAACATCATTTTATCAATGCTTGATCATGATTCTCAAAGCTTGGCTCAAAAATCATCAAGATGCAAAAGTTTCCTTATTTGGACAGCTGAAAAAGTCAACTGTAAATTGACCAGGGCATAACTTTCACATGGATTGTCAGAAAAATTCCATCCAAAGCTCATTTTGAAGAGAAAGACATTTCCAACAACTCCTCTTCACACTTCAAGTCCAAGAAATGCTCTCACAAAAAGTTATCAATTTCAACATTATAGGTCATTTTCAAAAGTCAACAAAAAGGGACTTTAAGAAAAAGGCCATAACTTGATATTGGTAAATCAAAAGGACATGGGACCAAAATCATTGGTTAGAGTACTCAAAGACCTTTCCAAAATGTCCAAGAACATGAGCAAAGCTTAAAAATTGAGCAAGTTATGCCTTGTAGAAGTTAGGAAATTTTTGGATATTTTGAAAAGTCAACATTGCTTCAAATGACCTAAAATTGCTAATGGGCCTCTTTTTCTTCCACAATTCATTATCCAATGCATGTGCACGACCACTTGGCCCAAAGGGAAGTTTTTCTTCATTTTTATTTATTTATTTGGATTTTTATTATTAATAATTCATTTAAATTAAAATAAATACATGAAAAATACTAAACCTAGGTTTTAAATCTTTTTATGCATAATATATACTCAAGATTTCGTGTCTAACCAAATATAGAAAGAATCAATTGAATTGGTCATGACTTGGTAGAAGTTTGCATGAAAAAAGATTTGAAAATCATGTTTTAAAAATCAAATATCATATTCATCAATTCATGGATTTTGATCAAGTTTCTTAACCTAAATCACTCTCCTATACATACACAAGCAAGACCTAATGCTCATTACCAAAAAGCTGCGCCAGACATAGAAAAGAAAACTTGAACTTTTGCTTAAAAACTCAAAATCTGAAAACACACTTGCAGGTCGATTCAAGCCAAGAAATTCATCCTATTACCTTCCTAGGACATCACTGAATCTAACTGGATAGGTTTCCACGTCCCTAACCCTTTGAATCGGTATACAGAAGTCAACTTTTTCTCATAAAAATGCATAGTCGTGTTTTAATTTTGAGACATTCTCATAGCATTTTGTTTACATATTCATACTAAGCAATGTGTTCTGAAGCTAACCCTATATTCTAATTGCGTTTTTATGCACTATTGGAGAATCTGCCATTGTTGTTTTTTAGGGTTCTTAGGTTTTCGAATTAGGGGTTTTTGAATATGGAAAAATTGGAGCTTGAAACCTAGGCCATTCAACTCAACACGCTTGGACGAAGAGAATGAGACCATCGCGCCTAATTTATGAGGCCCCAGGGGCTAATCGCTATTTTCCAATAGGGTGCCTATAGGAACGGTGTAAAACCGTTGCTGATTGTTTTCTTGTTTCAGGAAAAATAAAGCCAAGGAAGAAGAAGACGAGGTGGCCATCCACGATTGGATTGTTTAAATTTTCGCGCGCAAAGAGCACTAACGCGTGGATTTATTTTATAATATTTGTTTGATATCTAACATACAGAAAGTGCGTTTGGAACGATTGGCAAGCATGTACGTTGGTAATCTCCAGGACCTGGGTTCGAGCCCCAGGTCCTCACCCTTTCCATATTATTTTTTCACTAACATTCCTATGCAGTTCAAACCTTGAAGACCATCATGCACCCTATAATCCAGATTGCCACGCGCCCACAGAGATTGATCCAGTGGCTCTGATCAGAGGAGCACCATAAGCCCTAGTCAAAGATACCCCACGCGTCTTGGAAAAGTCAAAGAGGCCAGAGTTATTGGGCTTAAATTACTAGCCATTCACCTCACAACTGGGGACAACACCCCCCTTAGGTTTGCAAATTTTTACATTCTTTGTTTTTTTTATTATTTTTACTTTCTTTTAATTATTGTTTTTTTAATTAATTTAATATTTTCATAACATATAAAAAACACCAAAAAATCAGAAAAGATAAAAAAAAATAATAAATATTTTTATTTTAGTATTTTTGTAAATAAATTGCATTAATTCACTTAGTTTTAATTTAGGGTTTAATCTTAACATTTTTTCAATAAAAACCTAAAATTGGTAGAATTAGGGTTTATAATCATTTTTTTCTTTTTTTCTTTTCTTTCATAATAATTAAATATTTCCTATTATTTATTTTTATAATTAAATGGCATGTAAATAATTAGGTTAAATATTAGGTTAAAATTTAATCTTTTCTTAATAAACTAAAAACAACTAGAATTAGGGTTAGCATTTTATTTCAATTAATTCTTTTTTTTCATTAAAAATCATAAAATACAAAAATACCAAAAACAAATTTCTTTTCCTTTTAATTTTATTAATTTAATAATCGTTTAATTTAATTTAGTTAAAAAGGGTCCAACGCCCTCGTTTCAACTTTAAATCCAATTCGCATATTTATTTTTTATTCTTTATAATATTTATGTATCTCTCCCAAGGCCATGTAACATCTTTTATTTGTCGCACTTTTAATTCTTTATTTTTTCTGTCAAATCGGGTTCTGTAAATTTTGGCGATGTGGACCCGCGCCTTTTGTAATAGTTTAGAGCTTTTTACTTCTCGCAACTTTTTAACTGTTAATCAAAGCATGCAAGAATGAATGGACAAAATAAAAACAAGCGCATAGATCACTGTGACATGAACAAGACAAAATAACTGAACATGACACACAAATCACACACCACCCCTAGGGTACGCCTCATTGTTGCCTTGCCTCGAAAGGTGATCGTCGAGTAGAGGATGTCTTAGTAAGTCCTCATGATCCGGGAACCTGGCATGAGGGTAGCTTCTAAGGTGTCTTCCCATTGCTCTGGTGATCACCATGTCCCAAACTTCGAATTGACCCGAACACCTCCAACGGTGGTGCTACCTACCTCTCAATGGTGGGATGGCACTACTTTAAAGGATATTTACACAGACGAATTCCTTAGGGTAGGTAGACGACTCTAGATACTTGCTCTAATTTCAAAACAAATTAAAAATACTTTTCACACCGACACCTTTTCAAAAAGCTTTCGAAAGCAATTTTTCAAACACTCTTGAGGACCGATACAAGAGTCGAACTGGAATTTTCAAAGAAACTTTTTAAAACCCATAATTGAAAAGCAAACAAACCATTTTTGAAAACACATATGAGCAAGTATCTAAGAGCCCATGGATAACCATGGATAGAAAGGGTGCTAACACCTTCCCTTTCTATAATCTACCTCCCGAACCGAGAGCAATCTCTATAAGGAATTTTTCTGTGCTTTTGTCCTTTCCATTTGGAGAAAATAAAAGACGGTGGCGACTCTTGCTTCCGCGACATTTCGCGAACCAGCGTTAAACAGTCAGTTCCAGATCCACCGATCACAGAACTGGCGACTCTGCTGGGGATATCTTATAAAGTGAGGTGTACCTTAGGGTTAGTTCATAACTGTGTTTTCAATTGTATTGACTTGTCTGCTTTAAATTTGTGGGTTGCCTGGGAGTTACATAGATCCTAACCCGGATCTGGGGATACCCTGTTTAGGTAGCATAATCTGTGAGGGACCTGTCCGGCGTAGACCGACACGGGTGAAACAGTGGCTACGTTGGTGTGGCACCTTGGTCTGTACCAATATCCCTTGTGTTGCAACGAGGAGAATATGGGTCTTCTGAGGAGTCATTAAGCACCAACAGACCTTAGAACCTTAAATGACCCAACTTGGCCATTAGAACAGTAGCAGTATGCTACGCCCATTGAGGCTAAACTCTCGTGATGGTTCTGGCCGCAAGAAAAGATTGCGATGCTGGAGTTATGACCGATTGAGGGTAGTCAATGATATTGGGATCCTCTAAGAACCCGGTTACTTTGATAGGACAGGTATGAACCAACAAACTGAAAGAGGGTAGTACCTAGACCTCATGCTGGCCCAAACTTTAAGGGCTTGCCTTGTGTGACTTGTGTGCCTTCCAACTTGACTACTTGCATGCTTGTTATCTGACACTTGAGTTTCTTGCAGGTTTTGTTTATAGTCCTTAATTAGGACTCATAACAGGGTTTACTGAGTGTTTTGCAGGTTTCATTTGGTCCTTAACTAGGACTCATGACAGGTTTTACTTGAGCTTCTTGCAGGTTTTGTTTATAGTCCTTAACTGGGACTCATAACAGGGTTTACTAGGTCTCTTGCAGGTTTTGTTTATAGTCCTTAATTGGGACTCATAATAAAGTATACTGAATTTCTTGCAGGGTTTGTTTATAGTCCTTAATTGGGACTCATAACAGGGTTTACCTACATCACCCCATGCATATCATAACATCATACCATTGCATACATCCTAACCCATTTCAAGGATATCAAGGGCTTGTGATGTAGGTCATGATAAATCAAACATCTAGCAAGGGGCAAAGAGGATTTATTTTCCTCTAGCTAAGGTTGTCAGGGGCTATGACCCACTGGATATGGTGAGCCTTTGACCCTTGAAGAAGGACTCTCAACAACATGAAGTTCCTTCAATCAAGCTACCGGTTTCCAATTCTAACAATCTTCTTGTTTACCCCGCGAGGTCCTTGAAAACATTGCATGTCATACTCATCATTGCATAACAGGTATCCTTGTTGTAGGTCACTTACCTTTCCCGCTGTTTATTTCAGCAATGACTTCCCAACAAGATAACCAGGACCTTCTTACTCAAGAAACTCGGTTCGGGGAAATCCTCCTGAATCTATCCAAGGGGCAGGAGGAGCTAAGAACGCTTCTCATGGAGACTTTAGTCAGGAACAGTGCTGAGGATGAACGGCTGAAACATCTGCAAGCTGAGATGGATGCAATGAAAGCCCAAATGCTGGGGCAGGTGACTATCATTCAAGGGTTAGCTCAAAGACAAGATGAGCTCTGGTTTCTCGTCAACCAACTGCTTCAGGGTAACCAACTGGGGCAAAAGTCTAAGGGTAAAAAGCCAGTCATCGTTCAACCACCTTTGAGACAAGGAGGTAAGGGGAGAGCTCCTCAAATGGCTCCAGTATCACAAATTCAACATCACAACCAACAAAAGAGCGAGAGAAGGCAGTTCACTCGGCTCAACATGACCTTATCCCAGATATTGCCACAGTTGCTGGAGACCAAGCTGGTAACTCTAAAAGAAGCTCCGAAGAACCAAAATACAACGTCACCGAAGTATAACCCCAACGCCCGCTGCGCTTATCACTCTAACAGTCCGGGGCATACTACAGATGATTGTTGGAGCTTGAAAAATAAGATCCAAGACATGATCGACGCTGGAGAGATTCAGTTTAAAGTACCCAAGACTCCCCACGTGATCACTGCTCCCTTGCCAAAACATGGCTAGGATTGAGAAATTTTTGTTCATTCGAATGTTCAAGTTGCAATTCTCTTTTGTTCAAACATTTACTCATGTTAAACATTGTTATTTCATTAATGCATCGCATATGTCTGTTCTGAAACAATATATTCGTATTCACTAAATGCAAAATATTTTCATATTTTTTCTGATGATCAACTCTTAAATAATAATTCTAAGCCTCTTGAGGGAGGATGACGAAAACGACACCATAATCTACGGTATGCTTTTGAACAGACCCCGCTGATGAGGTACAGGCATTGTTTCAATCCCTAGACACTGGAGTTATAAGGATGGTAATCCCTCGTCAACCCCTCTGAGCCAAAGAAGTAGGAGTTTTTCTTTTCGAAATTTAAAAGCCTTAATCATAACCTGGGGCAGGGTAGTCTCTCAGTTGATCCAAGTGCATAACGAATGGCACCGAAGAAGTCCTTACAAAACGAAGAAAGACAGTGATGGTTCCGAACAATCAATAAAGAAAGGCAGTCATTATCTCAGAAATAAAAAGCCCATTAAGTCAAAACCCATGAAGGAGACTTACAAAACTGGGGCATCCCGCTGACTGTAATTCCAAAAAAGGAAACAGTTCAGGCAAAAAAAAAAGAAAGGGATAACAAAAAAAAATCAGACAAGAAAGAGGTCTTACCAACCCTCAACAAGAAAGGAATGACTGCCTATTCAAAATAAGTTATCAACATCCGAATCATCACCGGAAAATCAGAGCAAAGACTCTACAAGGTCTAACATATGATCAACTGAGTTTAGGTTTGGAGAATATCACGAAGAGCGGGTGGGTACAAATAATTTGAGCCTTTATCCTTTGTTTCTTAAACCGTGAACCAGGCCACGTTATAACCCTTAAAAGTCCTAGCTGAAGCATGGGTTAGTTCGAAAGCATACTGTTACGAAAGGTATCCTGACTCCTTAAGGCTTACTATAAAGAAGGAGTTGACATCACGTTTTACAAACATTCATTTGTTTTATGAAAAAAAAAGAATGCATTTTCAAAATCTTCAAGACAGACATAGGCTTTGCATTTTAACATAACTTTGTTTGCATATGACTTTTTGTTTGAACAGCAGGGAAATTCGCACGATGAATGCCTAATGAACGGAAGCACTTCCAATCAAGGGGCGGGTATGACTATTGTCCATCATCTGGGGCAGTTAAGTCAAGATTCGGAGAATCTCTCAAAGGCCAAACAGCCTGGGGCAAATCTCCGCCTGAGTCACTTGGGGCATTCCAACAACGAATCTTGCCTGATCAAATACCTTCTGGTGGCATGACAAAACACTTCTAACATGGGCAATTCCCTACATTCTGAAGGCACGGACATAGTCGAAAAAATACTATGCATAATCAAAGACCCGCTAGGTTGACATACCTAGGCAAAAATTAGGGCTTCCCGGTGAACCAAAAGGGTTCGGGCAAAATGAAGGGATGAAATGAAAAAATCTGTACACCCGACAAGTCGAAAACCTGAAAAGGCGGCTTGGGCAAAAATGGGTATCCCGGTGGACTGAAAACCCGAAAGGGCGGTCCAGGCAAAAGTTATGGATTAAAGCGTACGACTATCAAGCACCTTCCAGGTCTTCCTCTCCCACCTCAGAAACAGGGGCAATAATGAGTTGTCCAAACAATCTAATTGCTTTGTCCACCAAGGTATCAAGATAGGTTCGGTTGAAGAACATAACCAGTATACCTTGATTCCCCAGAGAGTGAGCCAGCAAATCAACGATACTCTCCCCAAGCAGAGTTAGCCTACTCAGTCAGCCTTATGGAAGTTGGATTCTCCCCAGCAGATCTCAACATTCCTCAACGGAGTATACAAACATTCTTAACAAGCATCCCCGGCAGTCTTGATCTAAGATTGTTCCCCGGCGGTATACCAGACATTCAGTGGAGCCACTTCCCCAGTACATCTCAAAAATCTCCCCAGGAGAGTCCAATCCAAAAGTTTCCCCAGGGAAGTGGAATCTATCTCCCCAGCAGGAAGCTTAACCCCGGTAGATTCTGGAAGCTTATCCCCCGCAAAGCACGAACGCGTCTCCCGGTTTTTATTTAAAGGTTATTTCCCCACCAGGATATAACTGGGTTATCCTCAGCCAATTGTTATGAAAAGATCGTCCCCGACGGAGTCTTCCTATCCCCCCAGCGGAGTTCATCAAACCTTTCAACATAACACATCAATGGTATCCCCAGCGGAGTTATCATCAACCTCGGCAAAGTACCTCTCTTTCCCCACAAAGTTAACTCCCCGCAGAGCAATCTATTCGCCAAGTTTATTCCCCAACGGAGTCATCTTCTCCTACCGGTATTCTTGCAACCATCATCCCCAGCGGAAACAAAGCTCTATTCTTCCAACATCGAGCCCAGGATTTAACTTCCCGGCACCCGTCAAGGATTTGTTTTCCTAGACAAACATTCACGAACATTACATCTTCATAAACTATAGCATGCATATACGCATCATGAACATACAATCTCATTTATTCTCTGAACATCATGATATCACGCATGTCATACATCATGACATCGCATACAACTAACGTTTTGTCTTTTCAGGACAAAGGTTAATACAAAGATAATTATTATCAATAGTCATGATTCCAGATCCGATTCCTGTATCTCGCCAGGGTGTATCTGTTGACGACTATTTCCAGACTCGATTCCTGTATCCTGCCAGGGCACGTCTGAAGAGTTCGAGGATCCGATACCTGAATCTTGCCAGGGTGTATCCGTTGAAGACTAACATTACCAGATCCGATTCCTGTATCTTGCCAGGGTGTGTCTGAAGAGTTCGAGGATCTGATACCTGAATCTTGCCAGGGTGTATCCGTTGAAGACTAACATCACCAGATCCGATTCCTGTATCTTGCCAGGGTGTGTCTGAAGAGTTCGAGGATCCAATACCTGAATCTTGCCAGGGTGTATCCGTTGAAGACTAGCATTACCAGATTCGATTCCTGTATCTTGCCAGGGTGTGTCTGAAGAGTTCGAGGATCCGATGCCTGAATCTTGCCAGGGTGTATCCGTTGAAGACTAGCATTACCAGATCCGATTCCTGTATCTTGCCAGGGTGTGTCTGAAGAGTTCTAGGATCCGATGCCTGAATCTTGCCAGGGTGTATCCGTTGAAGACTAGCATTACCAGATCCGATTCCTGTATCTTGCCAGGGTGTGTCTGAAGAGTTCGAGGATCCGATACCTGAATCTTACCAGGGTGTATCCGTTGAAGACTAACATTACCAGATCTGATTCCTGTATCTTGCCAGGGTGTGTCTGAAGAGTTCGAGGATCCGATACCTGAATCTTGCCAGGGTGTATCCGTTGAAGACTAGCATTACCAGATCTGATTCCTGTATCTTGCCAGGATGTGTCTGAAGAGTTCGAGGATCCGATACCTGAATCTTGCCAGGGTGTATCCGTTGAAGACTAACATTACCAGATCCGATTCTTGTATCTTGCCAGGGTGTGTCTGAAGAGTTCGAGGATCCGATGCCTGAATCTTGCCAGGGTGTATCCGTTGAAGACTAGCATTGCCAGATCCGATTCCTGTATCTTGCCAGGGTGTGTCTGAAGAGTTCGAGGATCCGATGCCTGAATCCTGCCAGGGTGTATCCGTTGAAGACTAGCATTACCAGATCTGATTCCTGTATCTTGCCAGGGTGTGTCTGAAGAGTTCGAGGATCCGAGGCCTGAATCTTGCCAGGGTGTATCCGTTGAAGACTAACATTACCAGACTCGATTCCTGTATCTCGCCAGGGAACGTCTGAAGAGTTTAAAGATTCAGCTCCTGTAACCAGTCAGGACACATCTATACAAAGCATCTGAAAACCAGATCCTGCAACATGTCAGGTACTCATTTTTCTTTTGCAGGTACGCAAGTTCTCGCTAAGGAATCTCTTATGCGATCAACATCCAGATGGCATCTATAAGCCCATCATCCTATTCATCAATCTCTAAATGGCATCTATAAGCCCATTTCCACCATCACTACTACTATGTGAGCGCAAATTTCTGGGCACTCTAGTGTTCAATCATCTTCCACCCTCGGATTACGAAAGGCACGTCAGCCAATCTGCATCCTCAGGTCTAAGAAGATTGAACAGGGGCAACTGTTGTACCCCAAAATTTGCCCTCCCATATTCTTCAAGAATTGCAAAGTCAGAACTTCAAAATTCCCCAAGGGTTGCACAGTTCAAGGGCCTCCTAACAGTCAAGATTAGGGTTTTGGTTATGATCAAGAAAATGAAGTTTCCAAGGGTCCAATCAAGTCTCATATGCCTATAAACATGGTCAAGCATACTCATACAAAGTTTCAAGACTTTCAGCACAAAATTGCACAGTCAAAACCCTAATTGCACTACAGTCAACTGTAGGGGCAAAATGGTCATTTGACAGTCAAAAGTTCAAATTTTTGGTCAACATCTCATTTTGAAGCCACAAACATCATTTGATCAATGCTTGATCATGGTTCTCAAAGCTTGGCTCAAAAATCATCAAGATGCAAAAGTTTCCTTATTTGGACAGCTGAAAAAGTCAACTGTAAATTGACCAGGGCATAACTTTCACATGGATTGTCAGAAAAATTCCATCCAAAGCTCATTTTGAAGAGAAAGACATTTCCAACAACTCCTCTTCACACTTCAAGTCCAAGAAATGCTCTCACAAAAAGTTATCAATTTCAACATTATAGGTCATTTTCAAAAGTCAACAAAAAGGGACTTTAAGACAAAGGCCATAACTTGAGATTGGTAAATCAAAAGGACATGGGACCAACCGCATTGGTTAGAGGACTCAAAGACCTTTCCAAAATGTCCAAGAACATGAGCAAAGCTTAAAAATTGAGCAAGTTATGCCTTGTAGAAGTTGGGAAATTTTTGGATATTTTGAAAAGTCAACATTGCTTCAAATGACCTAAAATTGCTAATGGGCCTCTTTTTCTTCCATAATTCATTATCCAAGGCATGTGCACGACCACTTGGCCCAAAGGGAAGTTTTTCTTCATTTTTATTTATTTATTTGGATTTTTATTATTAATAATTCATTTAAATTAAAATAAATACATGAAAAATACTAAACCTAGGTTTTAAATCTTTTTATGCATAATATATACTCAAGATTTCGTGTATAACCAAATATAGAAAGAATCAATTGAATTGGTCATGACTTGGTAGAAGTTTGCATGAAAAAAGATTTGAAAATCATGTTTTAAAAATCAAATATCATATTCATCAATTCATGGATTTTGATCAAGTTTCTTAACCTAAATCACTCTCCTATACATACACAAGCAAGACCTAATGCTCATTACCAAAAAGCTGCGCCGGACATAGAAAAGAAAACTTGAACTTTTGCTTAAAAACTCAAAATCTCAAAACACACTTGCAGGTCGATTCAAGCCAAGAAATTCATCCTATTACCTTCCTAGGACATCACTGAATCTAACTGGATAGGTTTCCACGTCCCTAACCCTTTGAATCGGTATACAGAAGTCAACTTTTTCTCATAAAAATGCATAGTCGTGTTTTAATTTTGAGACATTCTCATAGCATTTTGTTTACATATTCATACTAAGCAATGTGTTCTGAAGCTAACCCTATATTCTAATTGCGTTTTTATGCACTATTGGAGAATCTGCCATTGTTGTTTTTTAGGGTTCTTAGGTTTTCGAATTAGGGGTTTTTGAATATGGAAAAATTGGAGCTTGAAACCTAGGCCATTCAACTCAACACGCTTGGACGAAGAGAATGAGACCATCGCGCCTAATTTATGAGGCCCCAGGGGCTAATCGCTATTTTCCAATAGGGTGCCTATAGGAACGGTGTAAAACCGTTGCTGATTGTTTTCTTGTTTCAGGAAAAATAAAGCCAAGGAAGAAGAAGACGAGGTGGCCATCCACGATTGGATTGTTTAAATTTTCGCGCGCAAAGAGCACTAACGCGTGGATTTATTTTATAATATTTGTTTGATATCTAACATACAGAAAGTGCGTTTGGAACGATTGGCAAGCGTGTACGTTGGTAATCTCCAGGACCTGGGTTCGAGCCCCAGGTCCTCACCCTTTCCATATTATTTTTTCACTAACATTCCTATGCAGTTCAAACCTTGAAGACCATCATGCACCCTTTAATCCAGATTGCCACGCGCCCACAGAGATTGATCCAGTGGCTCTGATCAGAGGAGCACCATAAGCTCTAGTCAAAGATACCCCACGCGTCTTGGAAAAGTCAAAGAGGCCAGAGTTATTGGGCTTAAATTACTAGCCATTCACCTCACAACTGGGGACAACACCCCCCTTAGGTTTGCAAATTTTTACATTCTTTGTTTTTTTTATTATTTTTACTTTCTTTTAATTATTGTTTTTTTTAATTAATTTTATATTTTCATAACATATAAAAAACACCAAAAAATCAGAAAAGATAAAAAAAAAATAATGAATATTTTTATTTTAGTATTTTTGTAAATAAATTGCATTAATTCACTTAGTTTTAATTTAGGGTTTAATCTTAACATTTTTTCAATAAAAACCTAAAATTGGTAGAATTAGGGTTTATAATCATTTTTATCTTTTTTTCTTTTCTTTCATAATAATTAAATATTTCCTATTATTTATTTTTATAATTAAATGGCATGTAAATAATTAGGTTAAATATTAGGTTAAAATTTAATCTTTTCTTAATAAACTAAAAACAACTAGAATTAGGGTTAGCATTTTATTTCAATTAATTCTTTTTTTTCATTAAAAATGATAAAATACAAAAATACCAAAAACAAATTTCTTTTCCTTTTAATTTTATTAATTTAATAATCGTTTAATTTAATTTAGTTAAAAAGGGTCCAACGCCCTCGTTTCAACTTTAAATCCAATTCGCATATTTATTTTTTATTCTTTATAATATTTATGTATCTCTCCCAAGGCCATGTAACATCTTTTATTTGTCGCACTTTTAATTCTTTATTTTTTCTGTCAAATCGGGTTCTGGAAATTTTGGCGATGTGGACCCGCGCCTTTTGTAATAGTTTAGAGCTTTTTACTTCTCGCAACTTTTTAACTGTTAATCAAGGCATGCAAGAATGAATGGACAAAATAAGAACAAGCGCATAGATCACTGTGACATGAACAAGACAAAATAACTGAACATGACACACAAATCACACACCACCCCTAGGGTACGCCTCATTGTTGACTTGCCTCGAAAGGTGATCGTCGAGTAGAGGATGTCTTAGTAAGTCCTCATGATCCGGGAACCTGGCATGAGGGTAGCTTCTAAGGTGTCTTCTCATTGCTCTGGTGATCACCATGTCCCAAACTTCGAATTGACCCGAACACCTCCAACGGTGGTGCTACCTACCTCTCAATGATGGGATGGCACTACTTTAAAGGACATTTACACAGACGAATTCCTTAGGGTAGGTAGACGACTCTAGATACTTGCTCTAATTTCAAAACAAATTAAAAATACTTTTCACACCGACACCTTTTCAAAAAGCTTTCGAAAGCAATTTTTCAAACACTCTTGAGGACCGATACAAGAGTCGAACTGGAATTTTCAAAGAAACTTTTTAAAACCCATAATTGAAAAGCAAACAAACCATTTTTGAAAACACATATGAGCAAGTATCTAAGAGCCCATGGATAACCATGGATAGAAAGGGTGCTAACACCTTCCCTTTCTATAATCTACCTCCCGAACCGAGAGCAATCTCTATAAGGAATTTTTCTGTGCTTTTGTCCTTTCCATTTGGAGAAAATAAAAGACGGTGGCGACTCTTGCTTCCGCGACATTTCGCGAACCAGCGTTAAACAGTCAGTTCCAGATCCACCGATCACAGAACTGGCGACTCTGCTGGGGATATCTTATAAAGTGAGGTGTACCTTAGGGTTAGTTCATAACTGTGTTTTCAATTGTATTGACTTGTCTGCTTTAAATTTGTGGGTTGCCTCGGAGTTACATAGATCCTAACCCGGATCTGGGGATACCCTGTTTAGGTAGCATAAGTTGTGAGGGACCTGTCCGGCGTAGACCGACACGGGTGAAACAGTGGCTACGTTGGTGTGGCACCTTGGTTTGTACCGATATCCCTTGTGTTGCAACGAGGAGAATATGGGTCTTCTGAGGAGTCATTAAGCACCAACAGACCTTAGAACCTTAAATGACCCAACTTGGCCATTAGAACAGTAGCAGTATGCTACGCCCATTGAGGCTAAACTCTCGTGATGGTTCTGGCCGCAAGAAAAGATTGTGATGCTGGAGTTATGACCGATTGAGGGTAGTCAATGATATTGGGATCCTCTAAGAACCCGGTTACTTTGATAGGACAGGTATGAACCAACAAACTGAAAGAGGGTAGTACCTAGACCTCATGCTGGCCCAAACTTTAAGGGCTTGCCTTGTGTGACTTGTGTGCCTTCCAACTTGACTACTTGCATGCTTGTTATCTGACACTTGAGTTTCTTGCAGGTTTTGTTTATAGTCCTTAATTAGGACTCATAACAGGGTTTACTGAGTGTTTTGCAGGTTTCATTTGGTCCTTAACTAGGACTCATGACAAGTTTTACTTGAGCTTTTTGCAGGTTTTGTTTATAGTCCTTAACTGGGACTCATAACAGGGTTTACTAGGTCTCTTGCAGGTTTTGTTTATAGTCCTTAATTGGGACTCATAATAAAGTATACTGAATTTCTTGCAGGGTTTGTTTATAGTCCTTAATTGGGACTCATAACAGGGTTTACCTACATCACCCCATGCATATCATAACATCATACCATTGCATACATCCTAACCCATTTCAAGGATATCAAAGGCCTGTGATGTAGGTCATGATAAATCAAACATCTAGCAAGGGGCAAAGAGGATTTATTTTCCTCTAGCTAAGGTTGTCAGGGGCTATGACCCACTGGATATGGTGAGCCTTTGACCCTTGAAGAAGGACTCTCAACAACATGAAGTTCCTTCAATCAAGCTACCGGTTTCCAATTCTAACAATCTTCTTGTTTACCCCGCGAGGTCCTTGAAAACATTGCATGTCATACTCATCATTGCATAACAGGTATCCTTGTTGTAGGTCACTTACCTTTCCCGCTGTTTATTTCAGCAATGACTTCCCAACAAGATAACCAGGACCTTCTTACTCAAGAAACTCGGTTCGGGGAAATCCTCCTGAATCTATCCAAGGGGCAGGAGGAGCTAAGAACGCTTCTCATGGAGACTTTAGTCAGGAACAGTGCTGAGGATGAACGGTTGAAACATCTGCAAGCTGAGATGGATGCAATGAAAGCCCAAATGCTGGGGCAGGTGACTATCATTCAAGGGTTAGCTCAAAGACAAGATGAGCTCTGGTTTCTCGTCAACCAACTGCTTCAGGGTAACCAACTGGGGCAAAAGTCTAAGGGTAAAAAGCCAGTCATCGTTCAACCACCTTTGAGACAAGGAGGTAAGGGGAGAGCTCCTCAAATGGCTCCAGTATCACAAATTCAACATCACAACCAACAAAAGAGCGAGAGAAGGCAGTTCACTCGGCTCAGCATGACCTTATCCCAGATATTGCCACAGTTGCTGGAGACCAAGCTGGTAACTCTAAAAGAAGCTCCGAAGAACCAAAATACAACGTCACCGAAGTATAACCTCAACGCCCGCTGCGCTTATCACTCTGACAGCCCGGGGCATACTACAGATGATTGTTGGAGCTTGAAAAATAAGATCCAAGACATGATCGACGCTGGAGAGATTCAGTTTAAAGTACCCAAGACTCCCCACGTGATCACTGCTCCCTTGCCAAAACATGGCTAGGATTGAGAAATTTTTGTTCATTCGAATGTTCAAGTTGCAATTCTCTTTTGTTCAAACATTTACTCATGTTAAACATTGTTATTTCATTAATGCATCGCATATGTCTGTTCTGAAACAATATATTCGTATTCACTAAATGCAAAATATTTTCATATTTTTTCTGATGATCAACTCTTAAATAATAATTCTAAGCCTCTTGAGGGAGGATGACAAAAACGACACCATAATCTACAGTATGCTTTTGAACAGACCCCGCTGATGAGGTACAGGCATTGTTTCAATCCCTATACACTGGAGTTATAAGGATGATAATCCCTCGTCAACCCCTCTGAGCCAAAGAAGTAGGAGTTTTTCTTTTCGAAATTTAAAACCCTTAATCATAACCTGGGGCAGGGTAGTCTCTCAGTTGATCCAAGTGCATAACGAATGGCACCGAAGAAGTCCTTACAAAACGAAGAAAAACAGTGATGGTTCCGAACAATCAATAAAGAAAGGCAGTCATTATCTCAGAAATAAAAAGCCCATTAAGTCAAAACCCATGAAGGAGACTTACAAAACTGGGGCATCCCGCTGACTGTAATTCCAAAAAAGGAAACAGTTCAGGCAAAAAAAAAAGAAAGGGATAACAAAAAAAAATCAGACAAGAAAGAGGTCTTACCAACCCTCAACAAGAAAGGAATGACTGCCTATTCAAAATAAGTTATCAACATCCGAATCGTCACCAGAAAATCAGAGCAAAGACTCTACAAGGTCTAACGTATGATCAACTGAGTTTAGGTTTGGAGAATATCACGAAGAGCGGGTGGGTACAAATAATTTGAGCCTTTATCCTTTGTTTCTTAAACCGTGAACCAGGCCACGTTATAACCCTTAAAAGTCCTAGCTGAAGCATGGGTTAGTTCGAAAGCATACTGTTACGAAAGGTATCCTGACTCCTTAAGGCTTACTATAAAGAAGGAGTTGACATCACGTTTTACAAACATTCATTTGTTTTATGAAAAAAAAAAGAATGCATTTTCAAAATCTTCAAGACAGACATAGGCTTTGCATTTTAACATAACTTTGTTTGCATATGACTTTTTGTTTGAACAGCAGGGAAATTCGCACGATGAATGCCTAATGAATGGAAGCACTTCCAATCAAGGGGCAGGTATGACTATTGTCCATCATCTGGGGCAATTAAGTCAAGATTCGGAGAATCTCTCAAAGGCCAAACAGCCTGGGGCAAATCTCCGCCTGAGTCACTTGGGGCATTCCAACAACGAATCTTGCCTGATCAAATACCTTCTGGTGGCATGACAAAACACTTCTAACAGGGGCAATTCCCTACATTCTGAAGGCACGGACATATTCGAAAAAATACTATGCATAATCAAAGACCCGCTAGGTTGACATACCTAGGCAAAAATTAGGACTTCCCGGCGAACCAAAAAGGTTCGGGCAAAATGAAGGGATGAAATGAAAAAATCTGTACACCCGGCAAGTCGAAAACCTGAAAAGGCGGCTTGGGCAAAAATGGGTATCCCGGTGGACTGAAAACCCGAAAGGGCGGTCCAGGCAAAAGTTAGGGATTAAAGCGTACGACTATCAAGCACCTTCCAGGTCTTCCTCTCCCACCTCAGAAACAGGGGCAATAATGAGTTGTCCAAACAATCTAATTGCTTTGTCCACCAAGGTATCAAGATAGGTTCGGTTGAAGAACATGACCAGTATACCTTGATTCCCCAAAGAGTGAGCCAGCAAATCAACGATACTCTCCCCAAGCAGAGTTAGCCTACTCAGTCAGCCTTATGGAAGTTGGATTCTCCCCAGCAGATCTCAACATTCCTCAACGGAGTATACAAACATTCTTAACAAGCATCCCCGACAGTCTTGATCTAAGATTGTTCCTCGGCTGTATACCAGACATTCAGTGGAGCCACTTCCCCAGTACATCTCAAAAATCTCCCCAGGAGAGTCCAATCCAAAAGTTTCCCCAGGGAAGTGGAATCTATCTCCCCAGTAGGAAGCTATCTCTTCTAGGGTAGGAACCAGCTGGAAGTCCTAGAAAGTAAAACAATGGTACAACGGATCATAGAATTGGACCAGAACACTCATCATTTGTTCGTCCAATTTTGAGGTGACCAAACTGAGGAGAGAACCATGCCTTCTGATGAAGGAAGTAGTTTCTGGAATCCTGACAACCAAATCTTTAAGCAGGGTAGGTACTTGGACACAGTTGATCCGGATAGTATTCCTATGCATGGGCATCATGATGACCTACAAAATAGAGCAAATATGAAACCCTCTTGTCTTTGAAATAGGTTAGTCCTTATGCAAAATGTATGCAATGTTATGATGTCATGATGTCATGGTAAAGGCACACCACAAGTATCCACAAAAGGCAAACATGGTAAAGGCACACAAGTAACACAAAAGAGCCCTTAGATTTCAGGCTGGCATGGAGCTTAGGTACTACCCTCTTTCAGTTCAGTTGGTTAAGACTTGTCCTAAAAAATAGTAATCGGGTTCTAGAGGATCTCAATATCACTGACTACCCTCAATCGGTCATAATTCTAGTTTAGCAACCTTTTCTTGCGGCCAGAATCATCGCGAGAGTTTAGTCTCAATGAGTGTAGCATACTGCTATTGTTCTATGGCTAAGTTGGTCAATTTAAGGTTCTAAGGTCAGTTGGTGCTTAATGACTCCTTAGAAGACCCATATTCTCCTCGTTTCAACACAAGGGATATCGGTACAGACCAAGGTGTCACACCAACGTAGCTACTACTTTATCCGTATCGGTCTACGCCGTACAGATCCCTCACATTTTATTGCTACTTACCTAAAGGGTACCCCCAGATCCGGGTTAGGATCTATAGAAACTCCGATACAAGCCCACAAAATTAAAGCATACAAAGCATACAATTGAAAACATAGTGATCTAATCCTAAGGTACACCTCACTTATTAAAATCTCCCCAGCAGAGTCGCCAGTTCTGTGATCGGTGGGAATAGAACTGACTGTTTTTGGAATGCTGGTTCTCGTTTGCGTTTGTTTTTGCAAAATGTCGCGGTGAGCAAGAGTCTCCACCGTCTTTTATTTTATCCAACAAGGAAAGGACAAAAGCACAGAAAAATTCCTTTTTCGAGATGTTTCTCGGGTTCGGGAGGTAGATTATAGAAAGGGAAGGTGTTAGTACCTTTCTATCAGTGGTTATCCACGGGCTCTTAGGTACTTGCTCATTGTGTTTTCAAAAATTACTTTTCTTTGTGTTTGTGGGTTTGAAAAGAGTTTTTGTTTGAAAGGAGTGTAAGTGTGAAAAGTTTTGTTTTGTTTTAAAAGGAGCAAGTACTTAAGAACCATCTACTTACTCAAAAAGGGAATTAAACTGTGCAAATGTCCTTTAGACAATGCTAGCCCACTATTGATGAGTAGGTAGCATCGTCGTTGGAGTTTTCTGGTCAATTTGATTAAGGGACGTGTGGTCACTAAAGCAATGTTAGGACGCCTTAGCGGTAACCCTAATGTCTTAGATCATTTTTTCCGAGGCAACAGTTTTGAGGCAACTTATGATCTTTGGACAAGAGGGCGACCTCTAAAACTTCCTATACTCCATGACCACGTTCGAGGCAACCAAGTGAGGTGTATCCTAAGAGTGCGCATGTGCGAGTGTATTATTTTTCAGTTATTTATCTTTGTACATGTTAATGGTGAGCTACTGTTGATTTTAGGTTAAAGATTAATCTTGTCATGCATTGCCTATTTATCAAACATCTAACAGTTAATATTGTGCGGAATTTAAATTGTGGAAAAATAAATCTAAGCTATTACAAGGCGTCGGGTATTTACATCGCCAAAGACAAACCCTTTTAAAATTAAATTGCGAAAAGTAAATAAAAACGATAAATAAATAAAGTCCTAAGTTAAAAGCTACTACATTCCTGAAGCAGTTACAATATTGAAATATGGATCAAAAATAATTCGCGCGCGAGAAAATTAAATCGGAGTGCCTTAGGGTTTTGACCCTTTTCATTACATAAAGCATATTTTTTGTTATTTTTTAATTAAAAATTAGTCTAAATTAATAATTGAATTAATTAATTAAATGAAAATATTTTTGGTTTTTATTTATTTTAATTAAGACAATAAAATAAGAATGGTTAAAAATATTAAAAAACCTAATTCTAAATTAGTTTTAATTTATTGCAAAATATATTATTGTTAAACCTATTTAAACTAAATAAATTAATTAATGTTTATTTACAAAATAAATAATGAAATTAATGGATTTTATAAAAATATTATTTTTGTGGTTTCTGATTTTTTATGAAAAAGGTTAATTGGTTAATTAATTAATTAATTAAGATAATAATAATAATAATAATAAAAGGAAAATAATGAAAAGAAAATAGAAAATAAAATAAAAAAGAACAAACTCAGGGGGTATTGGGCCCAAAGGGGGTGTTTGAATTGCAACTTTTGAGGCCCACTTTTGTCCAGCATGCTTGACTTTGGTGATTCTATAGGCGCATGTTGACCAGGGTTCATGGTGAACCTTCAATCTGGATCATTGGATCTGCCTTGTGGGCCACTTGGCAGTTGAGATCTGGAGGCATATGATGATCCACGCTTGGAGTGCTGCATGTGAATACCTGGAGAAAAAATCAAATAAAGTTTTGGGGGACCTGGGATTCCAACCCAGGTCCCATTGCTCACATGCCAGCGCTCCAACCACTCCAACTAGCTTGTTCAATTGTTATTAGAATAAGAAACAAATAATATATGGGCAACTTAACTAATATGCTGAAAAAATAAATAAAAAACGCGCTAACAATTCAAACGAGCCAATGGACGCAAGCCACGTTATCATCTTCCTCAATAGATCCCTGGTTATTTACCTGCGGATTTTTATCCGCAGGAAGATCCGTAGCTCGCTTCCAAAACTCACTCCAGACCATGAAAATACCATCCAAGAACATAGATGTGTTCGTCTCTGCCTCCTGAGTATCCCTATAACCATTATTTGATCCAATTTTCCCTGTAACTCAAACGCCTAAAAACAACACATGTAAACCCTAGATTCGGGCATCGTTATACAGGCTATGAAAATCAAATTGGATAATGCAGATTTGTTAGAATTTGAATGTTAAGCATGATGGTACAAATAAATTGGCAAAAAGATGCAAGAGAAACGATTCACGATGTCGTGTTCAGAGCTTGGTTCGTGATGACCTACAGTGAGTTTTAGGCAATGAGAAGGCTTCATTTTGATTGGTATCGCTTCAGGGGATTGCCAGCAAGGGATTAGTGTCCAGCTTTTTGTTTGAATCGAGCTCCAATGTTGTTTTTGATCTCCAAGTTTTCAAGCTTTTTCAAAAACTTCTTCTGGCCGTTTCAGCAGTGCTTTTTGCGTGTTCTTGGTCTGCCTCCCTTATATGCATATAATAGGATGTATTTAGGTCAAAACTTGGGCCTTAAACCATATGCATTGAAGATGGAAGATTTGATTTTGATCACCATTATCAAATTGCCATATTTGCATCAAATCTGAGATTTTGTGCATGTTTTGACTTGGCACGAATTTGATTGAGTGTCATATGATATTTGCAAGCTGTAATGACCACAAGAATCTTATTACATCAATTTTTAGATTTTATTTGATTTAATATTGATTTAAAATGAATTAAATCAATAAAAATTAAATAAAATAGAAAAATAAATGAATGGCCATGAAATTAAAGATGGAACACGTGTGTGGCATTACAAGACTATATCAAGTGGAAAAAAGTGGGCCCTTTTGTCAACAATTAGAGTTTTGAGGATAGTTGACTTTTGGCAAATTTGGAAAAATGCCCAACTTCAACAATGCATAACTTCTTCAATTTTGAACTTTTGGAAGTGTTCTTGGACTTTTTAGGAACATTAAGATGTCCTATAATCAACCCTTTTGGTCTCATCTCATTTTTATGTTCCATGCTCAAGTTATAAGCTTTGGAAAAAAAGGTGTTTTTGTTGACTTTCAAAAATGACCTATAATGTCCAAATTAGTAACTTTTTGTGAGAGCATTTATTGATCTTGGGGTGTGAATATGTATTGTAGTAAATTTCATCTTCTTCAAAATGAGCTTTGGATGGGTCATTTCTCATAAAGTATGATAAAGTTATTCTTGGTTAAAGTTGAGTTGACTTTTCCTGCAAAACCCTAATTTAGCAACTTTTGAATCTTAATGAATCTTGAACAATCCTTGATGAATCTTGATCAAATGATGAATTATCCTTCAAAATGAGAATGTTGACAAAAAATATTGAGGTTTGACTGTATTTGGGTCACATTTGACTTTTGCCCTAGCACAGTCGATTTTTTGACTTCTTGAGCAATTGACTGATGAAACATCCTCTGCAAGGCTGGAAATTTGTCATGGATGAACTTAAGAACATATTATGACATTGGGGAGAACTTGAGGTCATTTGGATATGAGGACCTTAATGCAACACAAAACCCTAATTTTGACTTGACTGCCTTAGGAGGTGATTTGACTGTCCAACCCTTGAGCCAACTTGAGCAACTTGAAGATTATTTTTGACATGTATTGAGAAATATGGGAGGGCAAATTTTGGGGTACAACAATACCAATAAGAGTAAATCAAGGGGTAATCATGGAAGAGGATTTGACCGTTAGTCCAAACACCCAGATCCCTAGAGTAGAAATAGAACAACCAAGGGTCGAAATACCACGAAACCCTAGAGAAATAGATCAAGGAGTTATTATGGCTAATAGAAACCAAAACGCTGACGAATTAATACAGCAAGTTCGACACCAGAACTATGGGACGGACAATAATCTAACTGCCATGATCGAAAGAATTATGATTCAAAATGGGATAAACGTTGGTTTTCACAGGCCAAACTTCACATCCCCATTGTCAGAATATATTCTGCAAACAAACTTACCACCTATGGGGAAGGTTCCAAAGTTTACTAAATTTTCAGGGGATACGACAGAGTCCACTGTCGAACATGTGGCTAGATATTTGATAGAGACCGGGGAAATAGCAAACAACGAAAACCTTAGAATTAAATATTTCTCAAGTTCCCTAACAAATAATGCTTTCACTTGGTTCACCACCCTCCCAGCCAATTCGATCCACAACTGGAACCAATTGGAAAGATTGTTCCATGAACAATTCTACATGGGCCAAACTAAGATAAGTCTAAAAGAATTGGCTAGTGTGAAGAGAAGGTTTACAGAGCCAATTGATGAATATTTAAATAGGTTTCGATTACTCAAAGTCAGATGCTTTACCCAAGTGCCTGAGCATGAATTGGTCGAAATAGCAGCAGGGGGCCTGGATTATTCGATTAGGAAGAAGTTAGATGCACAATACCTAAGAGATATGGCCCAACTGGATGATAGAGTTCGATAAGTAGAACGCCTTAAAGCTGAGAAAGCTAAAGCTGCCAAAACTCATCGACGAGAAAGGGTAGCCTATGTCGAAATGGATGATAACGATCCAGAGATATCTAATGATCCTATAGATGTCGAAGAAGGCGAAATAGATTTAGCAGAATTAAAACAAGGACCACCATATTCTTATAAATTTCCAGTGCCATCAAATGGGAAAAATCCTGTAGAGCCTGAGAAAAATAACGACAAATTTCCTAAGAAAACTTATAGTTTCGACATATCCAAATGTGACAAAATATTTGATCTATTAGTTAAAGATGTCCAGATTATAGTGCCCCCAGGGGGAAAATTGCCTCCTTTAGAACAGAGAAAGAAAAGAGGTTTTTGTAAATACCATAATTTTTTGGGACATAAAACCTCACAATGTTTCCTTTTCAGGGATCTCGTTCAACAAGCGCTAAAGGAAGGAAGGCTGAAATTTGCTGATAAGCCAACAATGAAAATCGACACAAACCCACTGCAGATGGAGGCACATTATGTCGAACCAGTTGGCATTCACATGGTGGAAGTTTTTGAAGATTTCATCACTAAACCCATCTTTGGAAGTTTTACTGGAAACATCTCCAGAAAAACTATTGAAGGGGTGAGAAAGGCCACTGAAGGCCTAGATTTGAAAAAGGAAGTTGCCCAAGGGTCGAACAAGAAGGCTGCTGAAAGTCTGAAATTGATTAAACGGGTTACTGAAGACCCAAACAAAAGCAAAGGAGTTGTTGAGAGCTCCAGCAAAAGAACCACCACAGGTTCTTATTTGGCTGCTGTAAAAGGTTTGACAGAGAATCTAGAGGCCAAAATGCAGAAAATGAACCTTGTTGCCAAAAGCAACATGCAGGTCAACATGGTTGAAGTCTCTGGCACCAAAGCCTCAGAGGAAGCCATTCGACAAGAAGAAGTAAACAAAACGGAATTTCCAAAGGAGAATGAAGATCTGGCAGATTTTCTACATAGGTGTCAGAAAAAGAAATCGGAAGTAATGTTATGCCCTAGATGTAGCTCTATTTTCGACAAGAAAGCTGCAGAACACATACAAGCTATGCGGATTGTGAAAGCAAAATAGGGCACCAATTCCCAACAAAGAATGGGTTCAGAAATCAGATTTGACCCCAGAAGGGGGCATCAATAAGGACCCGTGAGTCAGGTAAGGAGGCCACCAACTTTTAGGCCTCCAACTAATGTACTTACAGATACTTGGCTAAACACCATGGGAAGAAAGAGGCCAAATGAAGAGATATGGGAGGCGTTCGACATGCCAATAGGTTCTTCTTTAGATTACAGAAAGGAGTACCATGCTTCTGCATCGAATAAAATGACCCATGTATCGAGCAATTACAAAGGAAAAAATCCTATGTCTCGTTCGCAATGGAGAAGATTCCAAAGACGGCGAAAGGCCAAAAAAGAGGCAGCTGGACCTCATCCAGAGGTTAGCACTAATGTGCAAAGGAAACAAAGGAAGCCTCTAGAGAGAAAGCATATGCCTTGGACGGAGGTTAGCACTAATGGCCAAACTGAATAAAGGAGTTACAGTCCACTTCTAATGCTTTGGATAGTTTGGATTGATGGTAGGGAAGGTGTTTGAACTGGTTTGGGCAAGAATGCACGATGGAAATGAGTTGTGGGATTCAATCTGCAGCAAGCCCTGTTTTTGTGCAGTTCAATGGTGATTTTATGAATGGGAGTGTTTGGGACTTGGTTTGCTCGTGTTCTAGCTTGGGTTTGATGATTAGAAAATGTTTGACAAGTTTGCTTAAGCTTAGTTTACAGGAAATGAGAGTTGGGTTTTTGTTATGCCATATTTCTTCACACTTAAGCAAGAGATGGCCACTTGAGTTTCTAGGCTGATAGAGGCCCCCCTAATGTGCTGCAAACCTTGGCATTGATCAGTGTAATTAGTCTAATAACTTATGCCAAAGAGATTTGCACTGTCCTTGCTTGGATTGTATTTTGACATAAAGTGAAACTTTTCCAAAATGGATAAAATGCTTTATCTAAAAATGGATTAAACCATTATGCAATGCTTGAGCACAAAAAATATGGTCTTGGCACAAAGAGTTTGCATTAAATTTATGAGTGTAAAAGAGATTTAGGGCCTGTAATCAAGGAATGCATGCTGATTTGAAAATTGCCTAAGTGTATGATCATGGAAATTGGCCATAACAAAAGTGAGTTTTTCCCATATTGCAAAATTCGATTCTCCCTAACCATGAGGTTGTTTGATGAGTTCTTGGACATTTTGGAAAGCTTGGAATGTGTACTACAATACATATTTGAAATGCAAATTGAAATTCCAAGTGGAAGTATGTGGAAAATGGTCTTGAAGTTAGGTAAAAACCTTGCCTAAAATAGGTCAAATTTTCTCTAAGTTAAGAATGGTTTGGTACCCTTGTTCCAAAAATTGTAACTTGAGATACAAGCTTCTTTTGGGAAAACTTTGTGAATAAAAGTTGTAGATTATGCAATAGGCTACAACTTTCATGTTTTGACTTTTGCTTGAATCCAAATGAATCTTGGTGAGAAAGTGGGGCAAAGTTAGGAAAAAATTAGGGTTTTTCATAACTTAGAAAAATTCTAAGTTATGAAAAATCTTCATTTCAAACCCTAATTTGCAATTCTTGATTTCTTGATGAACAAGTTTCATGATTTGGGCATGTTTTGATGAAAAATGAATCTTGACTCTTGATTTTGACCAAAAAGTCAAAGTTTGACTTTTCAGTATACAGTCAAAATTGATCAATTGACTGGGAAATTCAACTGTCAATCTTGTGTATTTGGGATCTTTTGAACTTGTTGAGCATGTCAAGACAATTCCATGGGGTCCTTGAGTCCATATGTGAGCTTGGTTTGCCATTGGCTAGGTCAAACAGTCAAAAATTTCCTTTGTGCAGTCAAAACCCTAAAAATGACCATTTTGCCCTTTTGGTGATCTGATCAAATTTCTTGTGGAATTGTGATCCAAACTTGATCAAATGGTCCATGTGAGTTCATAATGTTGATGTGGGTCAATTTTCATGAGATTTGACTGTCAATTGGCCACGGTTGACTTTTTCCCCAATACAGCTGATTTCTAGGTCAACTGTCCAATTGACTGGGCAAAACTTGGAATCAAGACTTGAAACTTGGTGTGGATAAACTTGGGAGTCCAAAATGAAGCATGAAACTCATCTTATGCTTTTTAGGTCAAAATATCTCTGTGCAAACACAAACCCTAATTTGGGTCAACAGTGCAAGGAGAAGTCTTGAGCAGATGAAACCCTAACTGGATCTTGAGCTCCAAGGGCTTAGTGATGAGAAATCAATGAGAAATGGGAGGGCAAATTTTGGGGTACAACAGGAAGCAACGTCAACACATACTCCTTGTAAGGAATAAGATTTGGGTGTTTCGTATCCCACTCGCCTTTGATCTGACTGATCACGAGAGCGGAATCTCCGAAGACACTTAGAAACTTAATCCTTAGGTCAATTGCAGCTCGAAGACACATAATGCATGCTTCATACTCCGCCATATTATTGGTGCAGCTGAAACATAATCAGGCGGTGAACGGAGTATGGGATCCTTTAGGAGATATGATCACGGCTCCAATGCCATTACCCAAAGCGTTCGAAGCTCCATCAAAATACATAGACCATCGGGATCCTTCCTCAGGTCCTTCATCCGGTCCAGGTGTCTCACAATCAGTCACTACCATGATATTCTCGTCCGGAAATTCAAAGTTCATAGACTGGTAATCATCCACTGCCTGATGTGCCAAATGGTTTGCCAATACACTTCCCTTGATTGCTTTTTGAGTCGTGTATTGGATGTCATACTCAGTCAAGATCATCTGCCATCTTGCTATTCTTCCAGACAAGGCGGGCTTTTCGAAGATATACTTGATTGGATCCATCTTTGAAATCAATAGAGTAGTGTGAGTCATCATATACTGTCTTAGCCGGCGAGCAGCCCATGCCAAAGCGCAGCAAGTTTTCTCAAGCAGTGAGTATCGGGTCTCACAGTCGGTAAACTTTTTGCTAAGGTAATAAATAGCATGCTCTTTTCGGCCAGACTCGTCATGCTGCCCCAGCACACACCCCATTGAGTTGTCAAGTACTGTCAAATATAAGATCAGAGGTCTCCTTTCAACTGGTGGCATCAGAATAGGTGGCTCTTGGAGATACTCTTTGATTCTTTCGAAAGCGGCCTGACATTCATCATTCCAACGTACCACTTGATCTTTCTTCAGTAACTTGAAAATTGGCTCACAAGTAGCAGTTAGGTGTGAGATAAATCGGGCAATGTAGTTCAGACATCCCAGAAAGCCTCTGACTTCTTTCTCAGTTCTGGGAGCTGGCATTTCCTGTATGGCTTTTACCTTTGCCGGGTCCACTTGAATACCTTTGTCGCTTACAACGAAACCTAGTAGTTTGCCAGATCTCACCCCGAAGGTGCACTTGTTCGGGTTCAACCTCAACTTGTACAACTTCAACCTGTCGAACAGATTTCGTAGATGGTCAAGGTGTTCTTCCTCTGTATGGGACCTTGCAATCATATCGTCGACGTATACTTAAATCTCATGGTGGATCATGTCATGAAACAAAGCAACCATGGCACACTGATATGTTGCCCCAGCATTCTTCAGTCCAAAAGGCACGACCTTATAGCAAAAGATACCCCACTGAGTAACAAAAGTTGTCTTCTCCATGTCTTCGGGAACCATTTTTATCTGATTATAACCGGAGAAACCATCCATGAAGGAGAATACCTTATGCTGAGCAGTATTGTCAACCAGAACGTCGATGTGAGGTAGAGGGAAGTCATCCTTAGGGATCGCCCTGTTCAGATCCCTGTAGTCAACACACATTCAGACCTTACCATCTTTCTTCGGCACAGGAACCACATTGGCGACCCATTGAGGGTAAGAAGTAACTGCTAGAAATCCGGCGTCAAACTGTTTCATAACTTCAGCCTTGATTTTCTCGGACATCTCTGGGCACATACGGCGAACCTTCTGTTTTACCGGAGGACAATCCTCCTTGGTAGGCAGGCGATGAACCACAATGTCAGTATCCAAACCAGGCATATCTTCGTAAGACCAGGCAAAGATCTCAACATAGTCATGCAGCATCTGAATCAACTGCTGCTTCACACTAAGCTCCAGATTTGCACCGATCTTGACTTCCTTCTTGTCTGTTTCAGTACCCAGATTCACCGTTTCCACCGGCTCTTCATGTGGCTGAATAGCCCTTTCTTCCTGGAGTAGCAGTCTTGCAAGTTCACCCGGCACTTCGCAATCATCTTCACCTTCGTCTTCGGCTAAGTTGATTAGATTTTCGAAGTCATAACCGGCAGTAGCAGAGTCGTTACCAGTGAATCCATAGTGGATTGAGACCTGTATATGTGAGTGTGTGTAAAATAGCTGTTTTGCAATATATAATAAAGAAAAACAAGGAGCGCAGAATTTGAAATGTAAGAAACGTCCAATGCTTTTATTAATGATATATGAAAATGGCACAAAAAATCCCTCACAAATGAAGCCACGGTGCCCCGAGTAAGACACTGGGCCATAAAGTTTCAAAACATTGTCTGTTACAAATTCAAAACAATGAGTTCATTACTGGGTAACAAAAGTAATAGGGATGAAGTCCTTTGTTGTCCAGTTGCTTGGTCCACCGTTAGTCGTAGGATAGATCCAGCTGTCGAATTCAGACTCCTCCACATCATCTTCAATGGCATTTACTTCCGAGTTGCTGATGAACACATGAGGTCTTCCAATCCTTGCATTACGAACATCCCTTTGAGCTTCTGCAGTGAAACCCAAACCAAACTTGTTAGTCTTCTGAGTGAAATCAGGAAGTCGGCCCCAATTTTCACACTCACCCTTCTTAATAACAGCCCGGGCATCCTTTAAGGAAGCCATCTTCATAGGAGAATCTTCAACCACAGTCTCGGCTGATGCCAGTGTCTGAGGAACCTCTTCAAAGTGCTGAAATGGGGTCTCAATGAACTCCCCATCCATCTCTATGTACCGGAACGAGTTGAGGTGGCTGACCATATACTCTTCCTCCCCTTGTACTGTCACAATCTTCCCTCTGACCGGGTACTTCAGCTTCTGGTGGAGCGTTGAGGTTACAGCTCCAGCTTTGTGGATCCATGGACGACCCAGAAAACAAGAATAGGATGGCCGAATGTCCATCACGTAGAATGTAGAATTGAAGACCTGAGAACCAACTTTAATTGGAATATCAACCTCACTATGCACCATCCTTTTAGACCCGTCAAAGGCCCTGACTACGATGTTACTTGGTTTTAGCTCTAACCCTTCGCAATCCAACCGGTCTAGAGCTTTCTTGGGCAAGACGTTCAATGAAGAACCAGTATCAACCAATACATGTGCAAGAGTAGTTCCCTTGCAATTAATGGAGACATGCAGGGCATCATTGTGGTTCTTCCCCTTAATAGTCAAATCGGCGTCGGAGAAACCCAAACCATTATCAGCAGTTAAATTGGCCACACAATCGGTAAACTGATCAGCTGACGTCTCTTGTGGCACGTGGGCAGTCTTCAAAAAGGTAATCAGAGCCTTGGCATGGGCCTCTGAGCACAGCAATAGTGACAACATAGAGATCTTGGATGGGGTTTTCCCCAGCTACTCAACTACGTTATAGTCACTCTTTTTAATGATCTTCAGAATCTCTTCCATCTCTTGTTTGGAAGCTTCAACAGTTATTGTCTTCGGTGCCTCCGTCTGGGCAGGCACATCAGTGATGATCCCTTTGCCCCGAGCGTCAGATGACTCGGCGACAGGGGTAAAACTAAGAACTTGATCAGTAATGGCAGTAGGTACAGTTGCAGGTATAATGACAACAGGTCTTCGGATAGTTGGTGGAACAATATCAGGTGAGAAAAGTCTACCGCTGCGGGTGACTTTAGCGGGCCCAGTAATGTTGTTGACGCCGGTATCAGCATCCAACTCTTGCTTAACTCCAAGAACATAAACATCTGCCCCATAGTGCCAGGGGACAGCTTTGTCAGAGGTGTAGGGGATGGGCCCCGGAACAGTGATGATTACAGGTGCGATCTTCGGAACAAATTTAATTCTAACAGGCTTCCTCGAGGGAGCCTTGGAAGAATTGTCGAAAATGGTAATGATGGCAACTTCTTCAGTAGGAATGGAAGGAACAACAATCTTCTCAAACAGGATCTCCTTATTATCCATCAGGTTTTGGATACCTGACTTCAGGAATGGGCAACCAGTAGGTAAAACAGAACACATATGGCAACCTTCGCCACAGCCCGGAAATAAACCAGCTAGCAACAGGTTCTTCTTGACAGTCATCAGAGGGGTAACAATGTCATCCACAGAAACTACAAATAAGTCCTCTTCTAGAGCATTCACTTCATGCTTGGGCATGGGAGCAGTTACAACATTGGGCCTCTCGGGCGCCTCAAACTCAATCTCCTTCGCATCAATTAGGTCTTGCACCCTGTTCCTCAAAACCCAACAATCATCTGTATTATACCCCGGGCTATCAGAGTGAAAAGCGCAGCGGGAATTAGGGTTATACCTTGGTGATGTGGTACTTGGATTCTTTGGAGCTTCTTTTAGAATCACCAGATTGGTCTTCAGCAACTGTGGCAGAATCTGAGACAAAGTCATGCTGAGACGAGTGAATTGCCTCTGAGGTCTCTCGTCCTTTTGTTGATTGTGATGCTGAGGAGCACCAGCAAGTTTTGAAATAACAACCGCGTTGACAGCTTGGCGGTGTTCAGGTTTATTCTGTCTTATTGCACTGTAGATGGCACTGGACTCTTTCTTAAACAGCTTCTTCTCGGTGCTTGATGAGGCACCCTTCTGTATCTTCCCAGCCTTAATACCAGCTTCAATCCTTTCACCGGTCAAAATAAGATCTGTAAGCCCAGCTGAAGAGCTTCCAATCAGATGATTAAAGAACGGACCAGACAGGGTCCCCAGAAACATGTCCACAAGCTCACGATCAGCCAAAGGTGGTTGCACCCTTCCAGCAAGGTCTCTCCATTTTTGAGCATACTCTTTGAATCCTTCACCCGTTCCTATTGACATACCCTGGAGTTGGGTACACGTAGGAGCGAGGTCGGAGTTGTACTGATACTGCCTATAGAATGCAGTAGCCAAATCTTCCCAGCTACGGATACTGGCTCCGTCCAACTGATAGAAACACTCGAGCTGAGTCCCTGAGAGACTGTCTTGAAAGAAATGGATCCATAAGTTCTTATCAACAGTGTAAGGTTGGATCTTCCTCACATATGACCGGAGGTGCAGCTTTGGACAGGAAACTCCGTCATACTTGGCAAAGGCGGGTGCCTTGAACTTATGGGGAATCACCACACCAGATGATAGACCCAGATCTCCGAAGTCCAGACCGGGCACCTTCTGAATTTCCATAGCGCTCAAACGGTCTTCCAGCTGTTTGTACTTATCCTCAGTAGGAGGATATTGTTCTTCATCATAGTCCATCTCGTTGTCGGAGACCATAGGGCTAGGAGCCCTCCTTTCTTGTAAACTATCCTTCCCTCCAGATGAGGTGGTCAGATCAACTTCATTCGGCAGCCCGTTTCCAAACCTGTGTCCAGTATTGAACAGGATGGTCCTCTTCTTCTTCTTCTTCTTCTCTTTCAGAATCAAAGTCTCTAGGTCCTACTGACCCTTACCTAGATTCATGAACAGCTCTTGAAACTGGGCATTCTGGGCCTGGAGGGCCTTGATAGCTTGCTCAGTTGAAGGTTCAGTAGACATGATGATTGCTGAAATAAACAGCGAAGAAGATAAGAGACTTGTAAAGGGTACCTGTTTATGAAGTGCATGGGATGAAATGCGTATGATTTATGTATTCAAAGACAATCGGGATTCAAATTTGTAAACAAGAAAGGAAACACACTTTATTAGATTTAAACTTCAAAATTTAAATTGTTCAACAAATTGCCCTTAGGCGTTACAAGAATGGTGTTGTACCCCAAAATTTGCCCTCCCATATTCTTCAAGAATTGCAAAGTCAGAGCTTCAAAATTCCCCAAGGGTTGCACAGTTCAAGGGCCTCCTAACAGTCAAGATTAGGGTTTTGGTTATGATCAAGAAAATGAAGTTTCCAAGGGTCCAATCAAGTCTCATATGCCTATAAACATGGTAAAGCATCCTCATACAAAGTTTCAAGACTTTCAGCACAAAATTGCACAGTCAAAACCCTAATTGCACTACAGTCAACTGTAGGGGCAAAATGGTCATTTGACAGTCAAAAGTTCAAATTTTTGGTCAACATATCATTTTGAAGCCACAAACATCATTTGATCAATGCTTGATCATGATTCTCAAAGCTTGGCTCAAAAATCATCAAGATGCAAAAGTTTCCTTATTTGGACAGTTGAAAAAGTCAACTGTAAATTGACCAGGGCATAACTTTCACATGGATTGTCAGAAAAATTCCATCCAAATCTCATTTTGAAGAGAAAGACATTTCCAACAACTCCTCTTCACACTTCAAGTTCAAGAAATGCTCTCACAAAAAGTTATCAATTTCAACATTATAGGTCATTTTCAAAAGTCAACAAAAAGGGACTTTAAGACAAAGGCCATAACTTGAGATTGGTAAATCAAAAGGACATGGTACAAAAATCATTGGTTAGAGGACTCAAAGACCTTTCCAAAATGTCCAAGAACATGAGCAAAGCTTAAAAATTGAGCAAGTTATGCCTTGTAGAAGTTAGGAAATTTTTGGATATTTTGAAAAGTCAACATTGCTTCAAATGACCTAAAATTGCTAATGGGCCTCTTTTTCTTCCACAATTCATTATCCAATGCATGTGCACGACCACTTGGCCCAAAGGGAAGTTTTTCTTCATTTTTATTTATTTATTTGGATTTTTATTATTAATAATTCATTTAAATTAAAATAAATACATGAAAAATACTAAACCTAGGTTTTAAATCTTTTTATGCATAATATATACTCAAGATTTCGTGTCTAACCAAATATAGAAAGAATCAATTGAATTGGTCATGACTTGGTAGAAGTTTGCATGAAAAAATATTTGAAAATCATGTTTTAAAAATCAAATATCATATTCATCAATTCATGGATTTTGATCAAGTTTCTTAACCTAAATCACTCTCCTATACATACACAAGCAAGACCTAATGCTCATTACCAAAAAGCTGCGCCAGACATAGAAAAGAAAACTTGAACTTTTGCTTAAAAACTCAAAATCTCAAAACACACTTGCAGGTCGATTCAAGCCAAGAAATTCATCCTATTACCTTCCTAGGACATCACTGAATCTAACTGGATAGGTTTCCACGTCCCTAACCCTTTGAATCGGTATACAGAAGTCAACTTTATCTCATAAAAATGCATAGTCGTGTTTTAATTTTGAGACATTCTCATAGCATTTTGTTTACATATTCATACTAAGCAATGTGTTCTGAAGCTAACCCTATATTCTAATTGCGTTTTTATGCACTATTGGAGAATCTGCCATTGTTGTTTTTTAGGGTTCTTAGGTTTTCGAATTAGGGGTTTTTGAATATGGAAAAATTGGAGCTTGAAACCTAGGCCATTCAACTCAACACGCTTGGACGAAGAGAATGAGACCATCGCGCCTAATTTATGAGGCCCCAGGGGCTAATCGCTATTTTCCAATAGGGTGCCTATAGGAACGGTGTAAAACCGTTGCTGATTGTTTTCTTGTTTCAGGAAAAATAAAGCCAAGGAAGAAGAAGACGAGGTGGCCATCCACGATTGGATTGTTTAAATTTTCGCGCGCAAAGAGCACTAACGCGTGGATTTATTTTATAATATTTGTTTGATATCTAACATACAGAAAGTGTGTTTGGAACGATTGGCAAGCGTGTACGTTGGTAATCTCCAGGACCTGGGTTCGAGCCCCAGGTCCTCACCCTTTCCATATTATTTTTTCACTAACATTCCTATGCAGTTCAAACCTTGAAGACCATCATGCACCCTTTAATCCAGATTGCCACGCGCCCACAGAGATTGATCCAGTGGCTCTGATCAGAGGAGCACCATAAGCTCTAGTCAAAGATACCCCACGCGTCTTGGAAAAGTCAAAGAGGCCAGAGTTATTGGGCTTAAATTACTAGCCATTCACCTCACAACTGGGGACAACACCCCCCTTAGGTTAGCAAATTTTTACATTCTTTGTTTTTTTTATTATTTTTACTTTCTTTTAATTATTGTTTTTTTTAATTAATTTTATATTTTCATAACATATAAAAAACACCAAAAAATCAGAAAAGATAAAAAAAAATAATAAATATTTTTATTTTAGTATTTTTGTAAATAAATTGCATTAATTCACTTAGTTTTAATTTAGGGTTTAATCTTAACATTTTTTCAATAAAAACCTAAAATTGGTAGAATTAGGGTTTATAATCATTTTTATCTTTTTTTCTTTTCTTTCATAATAATTAAATATTTCCTATTATTTATTTTTATAATTAAATGGCATGTAAATAATTAGGTTAAATATTAGGTTAAAATTTAATCTTTTCTTAATAAACTAAAAACAACTAGAATTAGGGTTAGCATTTTATTTCAATTAATTCTTTTTTTTCATTAAAAATGATAAAATACAAAAATACCAAAAACAAATTTCTTTTCCTTTTAATTTTATTAATTTAATAATCGTTTAATTTAATTTAGTTAAAAAGGGTCCAACGCCCTCGTTTCAACTTTAAATCCAATTCGCATATTTATTTTTTATTCTTTATAATATTTATGTATCTCTCCCAAGGCCATGTAACATCTTTTATTTGTCGCACTTTTAATTCTTTATTTTTTCTGTCAAATCGGGTTCTGGAAATTTTGGCGATGTGGACCCGCGCCTTTTGTAATAGTTTAGAGCTTTTTACTTCTCGCAACTTTTTAACTGTTAATCAAGGCATGCAAGAATGAATGGACAAAATAAAAACAAGCGCATAGATCACTGTGACATGAACAAGACAAAATAACTGAACATGACACACAAATCACACACCACCCCTAGGGTACGCCTCATTGTTGCCTTGCCTCGAAAGGTGATCGTCGAGTAGAGGATGTCTTAGTAAGTCCTCATGATCCGGGAACCTGGCATGAGGGTAGCTTCTAAGGTGTCTTCCCATTGCTCTGGTGATCACCATGTCCCAAACTTCGAATTGACCCGAACACCTCCAACGGTGGTGCTACCTACCTCTCAATGGTGGGATGGCACTACTTTAAAGGATATTTACACAGACGAATTCCTTAGGGTAGGTAGACGACTCTAGATACTTGCTCTAATTTCAAAACAAATTAAAAATACTTTTCACACCGACACCTTTTCAAAAAGCTTTCGAAAGCAATTTTTCAAACACTCTTGAGGACCGATACAAGAGTCGAACTGGAATTTTCAAAGAAACTTTTTAAAACCCATAATTGAAAAGCAAACAAACCATTTTTGAAAACACATATGAGCAAGTATCTAAGAGCCCATGGATAACCATGGATAGAAAGGGTGCTAACATCTTCCCTTTCTATAATCTACCTCCCGAACCGAGAGCAATCTCTATAAGGAATTTTTCTGTGCTTTTGTCCTTTCCATTTGGAGAAAATAAAAGACGGTGGCGACTCTTGCTTCCGCAACATTTCGCGAACCAGCGTTAAACAGTCAGTTCCAGATCCACCGATCACAGAACTGGCGACTCTGCTGGGGATATCTTATAAAGTGAGGTGTACCTTAGGGTTAGTTCATAACTGTGTTTTCAATTGTATTGACTTGTCTGCTTTAAATTTATGGGTTGCCTGGGAGTTACATAGATCCTAACCCGGATCTGGGGATACCCTGTTTAGGTAGCATAAGCTGTGAGGGACCTGTCCGGCGTAGACCGACACGGGTGAAACAGTGGCTACGTTGGTGTGGCACCTTGGTCTGTACCGATATCCCTTGTGTTGCAACGAGGAGAATATGGGTCTTCTGAGGAGTCATTAAGCACCAACAGACCTTAGAACCTTAAATGACCCAACTTGGCCATTAGAACAGTAGCAGTATGCTACGCCCATTGAGGCTAAACTCTCGTGATGGTTCTGGCTGCAAGAAAAGATTGCGATGCTGGAGTTATGACCGATTGAGGGTAGTCAATGATATTGGGATCCTCTAAGAACCCGGTTACTTTGATAGGACAGGTATGAACCAAAAAACTGAAAGAGGGTAGTACCTAGACCTCATGCTAGCCCAAACTTTAAGGGCTTGCCTTGTGTGACTTGTGTGCCTTCCAACTTGACTACTTGCATGCTTGTTATCTGACACTTGAGTTTCTTGCAGGTTTTGTTTATAGTCCTTAATTAGGACTCATAACAGGGTTTACTGAGTGTTTTGCAGGTTTCATTTGGTTCTTAACTAGGACTCATGACAGGTTTTACTTGAGCTTCTTGCAGGTTTTGTTTATAGTCCTTAACTGGGACTCATAATAGGGTTTACTAGGTCTCTTACAGGTTTTGTTTATAGTCCTTAATTGGGACTCATAATAAAGTATACTGAATTTCTTGCAGGGTTTGTTTATAGTCCTTAATTGGGACTCATAACAGGGTTTACCTACATCACCCCATGCATATCATAACATCATACCATTGCATACATCCTAACCCATTTCAAGGATATCAAGGGCTTGTGATGTAGGTCATGATAAATCAAACATCTAGCAAGGGGCAAAGAGGATTTATTTTCCTCTAGCTAAGGTTGTCAGGGGCTATGACCCACTGGATATGGTGAGCCTTTGACCCTTGAAGAAGGACTCTCAACAACATGAAGTTCCTTCAATCAAGCTACCGGTTTCCAATTCTAACAATCTTCTTGTTTACCCCGCGAGGTCCTTGAAAACATTTCATGTCATACTCATCATTGCATAACAGGTATCCTTGTTGTAGGTCACTTACCTTTCCCGCTGTTTATTTCAGCAATGACTTCCCAACAAGATAACCAGGACCTTCTTACTCAAGAAACTCGGTTCGGGGAAATCCTCCTGAATCTATCCAAGGGGCGGGAGGAGCTAAGAACGCTTCTCATGGAGACTTTAGTCAGGAACAGTGCTGAGGATGAACGGCTGAAACATCTGCAAGCTGAGATGGATGCAATGAAAGCCCAAATGCTGGGGCAGGTGACTATCATTCAAGGGTTAGCTCAAAGACAAGATGAGCTCTGGTTTCTCGTCAACCAACTGCTTCAGGGTAACCAACTGGGGCAAAAGTCTAAGGGTATAAAGCCAGTCATCGTTCAACCACCTTTGAGACAAGGAGGTAAGGGGAGAGCTCCTCAAATGGCTCCAGTATCACAAATTCAACATCACAACCAACAAAAGAGCGAGAGAAGGCAGTTCACTCGGCTCAGCATAACCTTATCCCAGATATTGCCACAGTTGCTGGAGACCAAGCTGGTAACTCTAAAAGAAGCTCCGAAGAACCAAAATACAACGTCACCGAAGTATAACCCCAACGCCCGCTGCGCTTATCACTCTGACAGCCCGGGGCATACTACAGATGATTGTTGGAGCTTGAAAAATAAGATCCAAGACATGATCGACGCTGGAGAGATTCAGTTTAAAGTACCCAAGACTCCCCACGTGATCACTGCTCCCTTGCCAAAACATGGCTAGGATTGAGAAATTTTTGTTCATTCGAATGTTCAAGTTGCAATTCTCTTTTGTTCAAACATTTACTCATGTTAAACATTGTTATTTCATTAATGCATCGCATATGTCTATTGTGAAACAATATATTCGTATTCACTAAATGCAAAATATTTTCATATTTTTTCTGATGATCAACTCTTAAATAATAATTCTAAGCCTCTTGAGGGAGGATGACGAAAACGACACCATAATCTACAGTATGCTTTTGAACAGACCCCGCTGATGAGGTACAGGCATTGTTTCAATCCCTATACACTGGAGTTATAAGGATGATAATCCCTCGTCAACCCCTCTGAGCCAAAGAAGTAGGAGTTTTTCTTTTCGAAATTTAAAACCCTTAATCATAACCTGGGGCAGGGTAGTCTCTCAGTTGATCCAAGTGCATAACGAATGGCACCGAAGAAGTCCTTACAAAACGAAGAAAGACAGTGATGGTTCCGAACAATCAATAAAGAAAGGCAGTCATTATCTCAGAAATAAAAAGCCCATTAAGTCAAAACCCATGAAGGAGACTTACAAAACTGGGGCATCCCGCTGACTGTAATTCCAAAAAAGGAAACAGTTCAGGCAAAAAAAAAATGGGATAACAAAAAAAAATCAGACAAGAAAGAGGTCTTACCAACCCTCAACAAGAAAGGAATGACTGCCTATTTAAAATAAGTTATCAACATCCGAATCATCACCGGAAAATCAGAGCAAAGACTCTACAAGGTCTAACGTATGATCAACTGAGTTTAGGTTTGGAGAATATCACGAAGAGCGGGTGGGTACAAATAATTTGAGCCTTTATCCTTTGTTTCTTAAACCGTGAACCAGGCCACGTTATAACCCTTAAAAGTCCTAGCTGAAGCATGGGTTAGTTCGAAAGCATACTGTTACGAAAGGTATCCTGACTCCTTAAGGCTTACTATAAAGAAGGAGTTGACATCACGTTTTACAAACATTCATTTGTTTTATGAAAAAAAAAAGAATGCATTTTCAAAATCTTCAAGACAGACATAGGCTTTGCATTTTAACATAACTTTGTTTGCATATGACTTTTTGTTTGAACAGCAGGGAAATTCGCACGATGAATGCCTAATGAACGGAAGCACTTCCAATCAAGGGGCAGGTATGACTATTGTCCATCATCTGGGGCAGTTAAGTCAAGATTCGGAGAATCTCTCAAAGGCCAAACAGCCTGGGGCAAATCTCCACCTGAGTCACTTGGGGCATTCCAACAACGAATCTTGCCTGATCAAATACCTTCTGGTGGCATGACAAAACACTTCTAACAGGGGCAATTCCCTACATTCTGAAGGCACGGACATAGTCGAAAAAATACTATGCATAATCAAAGACCCGCTAGGTTGACATACCTAGGCAAAAATTAGGACTTCCCGGCGAACCAAAAGGGTTCGGGCAAAATGAAGGGATGAAATGAAAAAATCTGTACACCCGGCAAGTCGAAAACCTGAAAAGGCGGCTTGGGCAAAAATGGGTATCCCGGTGGACTGAAAACCCGAAAGGGCGGTCCAGGCAAAAGTTAGGGATTAAAGCGTACGAATATCAAGCACCTTCCAGGTCTTCCTCTCCCACCTCAGAAACAGGGGCAATAATGAGTTGTCCAAACAATCTAATTGCTTTGTCCACCAAGGTATCAAGATAGGTTCGGTTGAAGAACATAACCAGTATACCTTGATTCCCCAAAGAGTGAGCCAGCAAATCAACGATACTCTCCCCAAGCAGAGTTAGCCTACTCAGTCAGCCTTATGGAAGTTGGATTCTCCCCAGCAGATCTCAACATTCCTCAACGGAGTATACAAACATTCTTAACAAGCATCCCCGGCAGTCTTGATCTAAGATTGTTCCCCGGCGGTATACCAGACATTCAGTGGAGCCACTTCCCCAGTACATCTCAAAAATCTCCCCAGGAGAGTCCAATCCAAAAGTTTCCCCAGGGAAGTGGAATCTATCTCCCCAGTAGGAAGCTATCTCTTCTAGGGTAGGAACCAGCTGGAAGTCCTAGAAAGTAAAACAATGGTACAACGGATCATAGAATTGGACCAGAACACTCATCATTTGTTCGTCCAATTTTGAGGTGACCAAACTGAGGAGAGAACCATGCCTTCTGATGAAGGAAGTAGTTTTTGGAATCCTGACAACCAAATCTTTAAGCAGGGTAGGTACTTGGACAAAGTTGATCCGGATAGTATTCCTACGCATGGGCATCATGATGACCTACAAAATAGAGCAAATATGAAACCCTCTTGTCTTTGAAATAGGTTAGTCCTTATGCAAAATGTATGCAATGTTATGATGTCATGATGTCATGGTAAAGGCACACCACAAGTATCCACAAAAGGCAAACATGGTAAAGGCACACAAGTAACACAAAAGAGCCCTTAGATTTCAGGCTGGCATGGAGCTTAGGTACTACCCTCTTTCAGTTCAGTTGGTTAAGACTTGTCCTAAAAAATAGTAATCGGGTTCTAGAGGATCTCAATATCACTGACTACCCTCAATCGGTCATAATTCTAGTTTAGCAACCTTTTCTTGCGGCCAGAATCATCGCGAGAGTTTAGTCTCAATGAGTGTAGCATACTGCTATTGTTCTATGGCTAAGTTGGTCAATTTAAGGTTCTAAGGTCAGTTGGTGCTTAATGACTCCTTAGAAGACCCATATTCTCCTCGTTTCAACACAAGGGATATCGGTACAGACCAAGGTGTCACACCAACGTAGCTACTACTTTATCCGTATCGGTCTACGCCGTACAGATCCCTCACATTTTATTGCTACTTACCTAAAGGGTACCCCCAGATCCGGGTTAGGATCTATAGAAACTCCGATACAAGCCCACAAAATTAAAGCATACAAAGCATACAATTGAAAACATAGTGATCTAATCCTAAGGTACACCTCACTTATTAAAATCTCCCCAGCAGAGTCGCCAGTTCTGTGATCGGTGGGAATAGAACTGACTGTTTTTGGAATGCTGGTTCTCGTTTGCGTTTGTTTTTGCAAAATGTCGCGGTGAGCAAGAGTCTCCACCGTCTTTTATTTTATCCAACAAGGAAAGGACAAAAGCACAGAAAAATTCCTTTTTCGAGATGTTTCTCGGGTTCGGGAGGTAGATTATAGAAAGGGAAGGTGTTAGTACCCTTTCTATCAGTGGTTATCCACGGGCTCTTAGGTACTTGCTCATTGTGTTTTCAAAAATTACTTTTCTTTGTGTTTGTGGGTTTGAAAAGAGTTTTTGTTTGAAAGGAGTGTGAGTGTGAAAAGTTTTGTTTTGTTTTAAAAGGAGCAAGTACTTAAGAACCATCTACTTACTCAAAAAGGGAATTAAACTGTGCAAATGTCCTTTAGACAATGCTAGCCCACTATTGATGAGTAGGTAGCATCGTCGTTGGAGTTTTCTGGTCAATTTGATTAAGGGACGTGTGGTCACTAAAGCAATGTTAGGACGCCTTAGCGGTAACCCTAATGTCTTAGATCATTTTTTCCGAGGCAACAGTTTTGAGGCAACTTATGATCTTTGGACAAGAGGGCGACCTCTAAAACTTCCTATACTCCATGACCACGTTCGAGGCAACCAAGTGAGGTGTATCCTAAGAGTGCGCATGTGCGAGTGTATTATTTTTCAGTTATTTATCTTTGTACATGTTAATGGTGAGCTACTGTTGATTTTAGGTTAAAGATTAATCTTGTCATGCATTGCCTATTTATCAAACATCTAACAGTTAATATTGTGCGGAATTTAAATTGTGGAAAAATAAATCTAAGCTATTACAAGGCGTCGGGTATTTACATCGCCAAAGACAAACCCTTTTAAAATTAAATTGCGAAAAGTAAATAAAAACGATAAATAAATAAAGTCCTAAGTTAAAAGCTACTACATTCCTGAAGCAGTTACAATATTGAAATATGGATCAAAAATAATTCGCGCGCGAGAAAATTAAATCGGAGTGCCTTAGGGTTTTGACCCTTTTCATTACATAAAGCATATTTTTTGTTATTTTTTAATTAAAAATTAGTCTAAATTAATAATTGAATTAATTAATTAAATGAAAAATTTTTTGGTTTTTATTTATTTTAATTAAGACAATAAAATAAGAATGGTTAAAAATATTAAAAAACCTAATTCTAAATTAGTTTTAATTTATTGCAAAATATATTATTGTTAAACCTATTTAAACTAAATAAATTAATTAATGTTTATTTACAAAATAAATAATGAAATTAATGGATTTTATAAAAATATTATTTTTGTGGTTTCTGATTTTTTATGAAAAAGGTTAATTGGTTAATTAATTAATTAATTAAGATAATAATAATAATAATAATAAAAGGAAAATAATGAAAAGAAAATAGAAAATAAAATAAAAAAGAACAAACTCAGGGGGTATTGGGCCCAAAGGGGGTGTTTGAATTGCAACTTTTGAGGCCCACTTTTGTCCAGCATGCTTGACTTTGGTGATTCTATAGGCGCATGTTGACCAGGGTTCATGGTGAACCTTCAATCTGGATCATTGGATCTGCCTTGTGGGCCACTTGGCAGTTGAGATCTGGAGGCATATGATGTTCCACGCTTGGAGTGTTGCATGTGAATACCTGGAGAAAAAATCAAATAAAGTTTTGGAGGACCTGGGATTCCAACCCAGGTCCCATTACTCACATGCCAGCGCTCCAACCACTCCAACTAGCTTGTTCAATTGTTATTAGAATAAGAAACAAATAATATATGGGCAACTCAACTAATATGCTGAAAAAATAAATAAAAAACGCGCTAACAATTCAAATGAGCCAATGGACGCAAGCCACGTTATCATCTTCCTCAATAGATCCCTGGTTATTTACCTGCGGATTTTTATCCGCAGGAAGATCCGTAGCTCGCTTCCAAAACTCACTCCAGGCCATGAAAATACCATCCAAGAACATAGATGTGTTCGTCTCTGCCTCCTGAGTATCCCTATAACCATTATTTGATCCAATTTTCCCTGTAACTCAAACGCCTAAAAACAACACATGTAAACCCTAGATTCGGGCATCGTTATACAGGCTATGAAAATCAAATTGGATAATGCAGATTTGTTAGAATTTGAATGTTAAGCATGATGGTACAAATAAATTGGCAAAAAGATGCAAGAGAAACGATTCACGATGTCGTGTTCAGAGCTTGGTTCGTGATGACCTACAGTGAGTTTTAGGCAATGATAAGGCTTCATTTTGATTGGTATCGCTTCAGGGGATTGCCAGCAAGGGATTAGTGTCCAGCTTTTTGTTTGAATCGAGCTCCAATGTTGTTTTTGATCTCCAAGTTTTCAAGCTTTTTCAAAAACTTCTTCTGGCCGTTTCAGCAGTGCTTTTTGCGTGTTCTTGGTCTGCCTCCCTTATATGCATATAATAGGATGTATTTAGGTCAAAACTTGGGCCTTAAACCATATGCATTGAAGATGGAAGATTTGATTTTGATCACCATTATCAAATTGCCATATTTGCATCAAATCTGAGATTTTGTGCATGTTTTGACTTGGCACGAATTTGATTGAGTGTCATATGATATTTGCAAGCTGTAATGACCACAAGAATCTTATTACATCAATTTTTAGATTTTATTTGATTTAATATTGATTTAAAATGAATTAAATCAATAAAAATTAAATAAAATAGAAAAATAAATGAATGGCCATGAAATTAAAGATGAAACGCGTGTGTGGCATTACAAGACTATATCAAGTGGAAAAAAGTGGGCCCTTTTGTCAACAATTAGAGTTTTGAGGATAGTTGACTTTTGGCAAATTTGGAAAAATGCCCAACTTCAACAATGCATAACTTCTTCAATTTTGAACTTTTGGAAGTGTTCTTGGACTTTTTAGGAACATTAAGATGTCCTATAATCAACCCTTTTGGTCTCATCTCATTTTTATGTTCCATGCTCAAGTTATAAGCTTTGGAAAAAAAGGTGTTTTTGTTGACTTTCAAAAATGACCTATAATGTCCAAATTAGTAACTTTTTGTGAGAGCATTTATTGATCTTGGGGTGTGAATATGTATTGTAGTAAATTTCATCTTCTTCAAAATGAGCTTTGGATGGGTCATTTCTCATAAAGTATGATAAAGTTATTCTTGGTTAAAGTTGAGTTGACTTTTCCTGCAAAACCCTAATTTAGCAACTTTTGAATCTTAATGAATCTTGAACAATCCTTGATGAATCTTGATCAAATGATGAATTATCCTTCAAAATGAGAATGTTGACAAAAAATATTGAGGTTTGACTGTATTTGGGTCACATTTGACTTTTGCCCTAGCACAGTCGATTTTTTGACTTCTTGAGCAATTGACTGATGAAACATCCTCTGCAAGGCTGGAAATTTGTCATGGATGAACTTAAGAACATATTATGACATTGGGGAGAACTTGAGGTCATTTGGATATGAGGACCTTAATGCAACACAAAACCCTAATTTTGACTTGACTGCCTTAGGAGGTGATTTGACTGTCCAACCCTTGAGCCAACTTGAGCAACTTGAAGATTATTTTTGACATGTATTGAGAAATATGGGAGGGCAAATTTTGGGGTACAACAATACCAATAAGAGTAAATCAAGGGGTAATCATGGAAGAGGATTTGACCGTTAGTCCAAACACCCAGATCCCTAGAGTAGAAATAGAACAACCAAGGGTCGAAATACCACGAAACCCTAGAGAAATAGATCAAGGAGTTATTATGGCTAATAGAAACCAAAACGCTGACGAATTAATATAGCAAGTTCGACACCAGAACTATGGGACGGACAATAATCTAACTGCCATGATCGAAAGAATTATGATTCAAAATGGGATAAACGTTGGTTTTCACAGGCCAAACTTCACATCCCCATTGTCAGAATATATTTTGCAAACAAACTTACCACCTATGGGGAAGGTTCCAAAGTTTACTAAATTTTCAGGGGATACGACAGAGTCCACTGTCGAACATGTGGCTAGATATTTGATAGAGACCGGGGAAATAGCAAACAACGAAAACCTTAGAATTAAATATTTCTCAAGTTCCCTAACAAATAATGCTTTCACTTGGTTCACCACCCTCCCAGCCAATTCGATCCACAACTGGAACCAATTGGAAAGATTGTTCCATGAACAATTCTACATGGGCCAAACTAAGATAAGTCTAAAAGAATTGGCTAGTGTGAAGAGAAGGTTTACAGAGCCAATTGATGAATATTTAAATAGGTTTCGATTACTCAAAGTCAGATGCTTTACCCAAGTGCCTGAGCATGAATTGGTCGAAATAGCAGCAGGGGGCCTGGATTATTCGATTAGGAAGAAGTTAGATGCACAATACCTAAGAGATATGGCCCAACTGGATGATAGAGTTCGATAAGTAGAACGCCTTAAAGCTGAGAAAGCTAAAGCTGCCAAAACTCATCGACGAGAAAGGGTAGCCTATGTCGAAATGGATGATAACGATCCAGAGATATCTAATGATCCTATAGATGTCGAAGAAGGCGAAATAGATTTAGCAGAATTAAAACAAGGACCACCATATTCTTATAAATTGCCAGTGCCATCAAATGGGAAAAATCCTGTAGAGCCTGAGAAAAATAACGACAAATTTCCTAAGAAAACTTATAGTTTCGACATATCCAAATGTGACAAAATATTTGATCTATTAGTTAAAGATGTCCAGATTATAGTGCCCCCAGGGGGAAAATTGCCTCCTTTAGAACAGAGAAAGAAAAGAGGTTTTTGTAAATACCATAATTTTTTGGGACATAAAACCTCACAATGTTTCCTTTTCAGGGATCTCGTTCAACAAGCGCTAAAGGAAGGAAGGCTGAAATTTGCTGATAAGCCAACAATGAAAATCGACACAAACCCACTGCAGATGGAGGCACATTATGTCGAACCAGTTGGCATTCACATGGTGGAAGTTTCTGAAGATTTCATCACTAAACCCATCTTTGGAAGTTTTACTGGAAACATCTCCAGAAAAACTATTGAAGGGGTGAGAAAGGCCACTGAAGGCCTAGATTTGAAAAAGGAAGTTGCCCAAGGGTCGAACAAGAAGGCTGCTAAAAGTCTGAAATTGATTAAACGGGTTACTGAAGACCCAAACAAAAGCAAAGGAGTTGTTGAGAGCTCCAGCAAAAGAACCACCACAGGTTCTTATTTGGCTGCTGTAAAAGGTTTGACAGAGAATCTAGAGGCCAAAATGCAGAAAATGAACCTTGTTGCCAAAAGCAACATGCAGGTCAACATGGTTGAAGTCTCTGGCACCAAAGCCTCAGAGGAAGCCATTCGACAAGAAGAAGTAAACAAAACGGAATTTCCAAAGGAGAATGAAGATCTGGAAGATTTTCTACATAGGTGTCAGAAAAAGAAATCGGAAGTAATGTTATGCCCTAGATGTAGCTCTATTTTCGACAAGAAAGCTGCAGAACACATACAAGCTATGCGGATTGTGAAAGCAAAATAGGGCACCAATTCCCAACAAAGAATGGGTTCAGAAATCAGATTTGACCCCAGAAGGGGGCATCAATAAGGACCCGTGAGTCAGGTAAGGAGGCCACCAACTTTTAGGCCTCCAACTAATGTACTTACAGATACTTGGCTAAACACCATGGGAAGAAAGAGGCCAAATGAAGAGATATGGGAGGCGTTCGACATGCCAATAGGTTCTTCTTTAGATTACAGAAAGGAGTACCATGCTTCTGCATCGAATAAAATGACCCATGTATCGAGCAATTACAAAGGAAAAAATCCTATGTCTCGTTCGCAATGGAGAAGATTCCAAAGACGGCGAAAGGCCAAAAAAGAGGCAGCTGGACCTCATCCAGAGGTTAGCACTAATGTGCAAAGGAAACAAAGGAAGCCTCTAGAGAGAAAGCATATGCCTTGGACGGAGGTTAGCACTAATGGCCAAACTGAATAGAGGAGTTACAGTCCACTTCTAATGCTTTGGATAGTTTGGATTGATGGTAGGGAAGGTGTTTGAACTGGTTTGGGCAAGAATGCACGATGGAAATGAGTTGTGGGATTCAATCTGCAGCAAGCCCTGTTTTTGTGCAGTTCAATGGTGATTTTATGAATGGGAGTGTTTGGGACTTGGTTTGCTCATGTTCTAGCTTGGGTTTGATGATTAGAAAATGTTTGACAAGTTTGCTTAAGCTTAGTTTACAGGAAATGAGAGTTGGGTTTTTGTTATGCCATATTTCTTCACACTTAAGCAAGAGATGGCCACTTGAGTTTCTAGGCTGATAGAGGCCCCCCTAATGTGCTGCAAACCTTGGCATTGATCAGTGTAATTAGTCTAATAACTTATGCCAAAGAGATTTGCACTGTCCTTGCTTGGATTGTATTTTGACATAAAGTGAAACTTTTCCAAAATGGATAAAATGCTTTATCTAAAAATGGATTAAACCATTATGCAATGCTTGAGCACAAAAAATATGGTCTTGGCACAAAGAGTTTGCATTAAATTTATGAGTGTAAAAGAGATTTAGGGCCTGTAATCAAGGAATGCATGCTGATTTGAAAATTGCCTAAGTGTATGATCATGGAAATTGGCCATAACAAAAGTGAGTTTTTCCCATATTGCAAAATTCGATTCTCCCTAACCATGAGGTTGTTTGATGAGTTCTTGGACATTTTAGAAAGCTTGGAATGTGTACTACAATACATCTTTGAAATGCAAATTGAAATTCCAAGTGGAAGTATGTGGAAAATGGTCTTGAAGTTAGGTAAAAACCTTGCCTAAAATAGGTCAAATTTTCTCTAAGTTAAGAATGGTTTGGTACCCTTGTTCCAAAAATTGTAACTTGAGATACAAGCTTCTTTTGGGAAAACTTTGTGAATAAAAGTTGTAGATTATGCAATAGGCTACAACTTTCATGTTTTGACTTTTGCTTGAATCCAAATGAATCTTGGTGAGAAAGTGGGACAAAGTTAGGAAAAAATTAGGGTTTTTCATAACTTAGAAAAATTCTAAGTTATGAAAAATCTTCATTTCAAACCCTAATTTGCAATTCTTGATTTCTTGATGAACAAGTTTCATGATTTGGGCATGTTTTGATGAAAAATGAATCTTGACTCTTGATTTTGACCAAAAAGTCAAAGTTTGACTTTTCAGTATACAGTCAAAATTGATCAATTGACTGGGAAATTCAACTGTCAATCTTGTGTATTTGGGATCTTTTGAACTTGTTGAGCATGTCAAGACAATTCCATGGGGTCCTTGAGTCCATATGTGAGCTTGGTTTGCCATTGGCTAGGTCAAACAGTCAAAAATTTCCTTTGTGCAGTCAAAACCCTAAAAATGACCATTTTGCCCTTTTGGTGATCTGATCAAATTTCTTGTGGAATTGTGATCCAAACTTGATCAAATGGTCCATGTGAGTTCATAATGTTGATGTGGGTCAATTTTCATGAGATTTGACTGTCAATTGGCCACGGTTGACTTTTTCCCCAATACAGCTGATTTCTAGGTCAACTGTCCAATTGACTGGGCAAAACTTGGAATCAAGACTTGAAACTTGGTGTGGATAAACTTGGGAGTCCAAAATGAAGCATGAAACTCATCTTATGCTTTTTAGGTCAAAATATCTCTGTGCAAACACAAACCCTAATTTGGGTCAACAGTGCAAGGAGAAGTCTTGAGCAGATGAAACCCTAACTGGATCTTGAGCTCCAAGGGCTTAGTGATGAGAAATCAATGAGAAATGGGAGGGCAAATTTTGGGGTACAACAGGAAGCAACGTCAACACATACTCCTTGTAAGGAATAAGATTTGGGTGTTTCGTATCCCACTCGCCTTTGATCTGACTGATCACGAGAGCGGAATCTCCGAAGACACTTAGAAACTTAATCCTTAGGTCAATTGCAGCTCGAAGACACATAATGCATGCTTCATACTCCGCCATATTATTGGTGCAGCTGAAACATAATCAGGCGGTGAACGGAGTATGGGATCCTTTAGGAGATATGATCACGGCTCCAATGCCATTACCCAAAGCGTTCGAAGCTCCATCAAAATACATAGACCATCGGGATCCTTCCTCAGGTCCTTCATCCGGTCCAGGTGTCTCACAATCAGTCACTACCATGATATTCTCGTCCGGAAATTCAAAGTTCATAGACTGGTAATCATCCACTGCCTGATGTGCCAAATGGTCTGCCAATACACTTCCCTTGATTGCTTTTTGAGTCGTGTATTGGATGTCATACTCAGTCAAGATCATCTGCCATCTTGCTATTCTTCCAGACAAGGCGGGCTTTTCGAAGATATACTTGATTGGATCCATCTTTGAAATCAATAGAGTAGTGTGAGTCATCATATACTGTCTTAGCCGGCGAGCAGCCCATGCCAAAGCGCAGCAAGTTTTCTCAAGCAGTGAGTATCGGGTCTCACAATCGGTAAACTTTTTGCTAAGGTAATAAATAGCATGCTCTTTTCGGCCAGACTCGTCATGCTGCCCCAGCACACACCCCATTGAGTTGTCAAGTACTGTCAAATATAAGATCAGAGGTCTCCTTTCAACTGGTGGCATCAGAATAGGTGGCTCTTGGAGATACTCTTTGATTCTTTCGAAAGCGGCCTGACATTCATCATTCCAACGTACCACTTGATCTTTCTTCAGTAACTTGAAAATTGGCTCACAAGTAGCATTTAGGTGTGAGATAAATCGGGCAATGTAGTTCAGACATCCCAGAAAGCCTCTGACTTCTTTCTCAGTTCTGGGAGCTGGCATTTCCTGTATGGCTTTTACCTTTGCCGGGTCCACTTGAATACCTTTGTCGCTTACAACGAAACCTAGTAGTTTGCCAGATCTCACCCCGAAGGTGCACTTGTTCGGGTTCAACCTCAACTTGTACAACTTTAACCTGTCGAACAGCTTTCGTAGATGGTCAAGGTGTTCTTCCTCTGTATGGGACCTTGCAATCATATCGTCGACGTATACTTAAATCTCATGGTGGATCATGTCATGAAACAAAGCAACCATGGCACACTGATATGTTGCCCCAGCATTCTTCAGTCCAAAAGGCACGACCTTATAGCAAAAGATACCCCACTGAGTAACAAAAGTTGTCTTCTCCATGTCTTCGGGAACCATTTTTATCTGATTATAACCGGAGAAACCATCCATGAAGGAGAATACCTTATGCTGAGCAGTATTGTCAACCAGAACGTCGATGTGAGGTAGAGGGAAGTCATCCTTAGGGATCGCCCTGTTCAGATCCCTGTAGTCAACACACATTCAGACCTTACCATCTTTCTTCGGCACAGGAACCACATTGGCGACCCATTGAGGGTAAGAAGTAACTGCTAGAAATCCGGCGTCAAACTGTTTCATAACTTCAGCCTTGATTTTCTCGGACATCTCTGGGCACATACGGCGAACCTTCTGTTTTACCGGAGGACAATCCTCCTTGGTAGGCAGGCGATGAACCACAATGTCAGTATCCAAACCAGGCATATCTTCGTAAGACCAGGCAAAGATCTCAACATAGTCATGCAGCATCTGAATCAACTGCTGCTTCACACTAAGCTCCAGATTTGCACCGATCTTGACTTCCTTCTTGTCTGTTTCAGTACCCAGATTCACCGTTTCCACCGGCTCTTCATGTGGCTGAATAGCCCTTTCTTCCTAGAGTAGCAGTCTTGCAAGTTCACCCGGCACTTCGCAATCATCTTCACCTTCGTCTTCGGCTAAGTTGATCAGATTTTCGAAGTCATAACCGGCAGTAGCAGAGTCGTTACCAGTGAATCCATAGTGGATTGAGACCTGTATATGTGAGTGTGTGTAAAATAACTGTTTTGCAATATATAATAAAGAAAAACAAGGAGCGCAGAATTTGAAATGTAAGAAACGTCCAATGCTTTTATTAATGATATATGAAAATGGCACAAAAAATCCCTCACAAATGAAGCCACGGTGCCCCGAGTAAGACACTGGGCCATAAAGTTTCAAAACATTGTCTGTTACAAATTCAAAACAAAGAGTTCATTACTGGGTAACAAAAGTAATAGGGATGAAGTCCTTTGTTGTCCAGTTGCTTGGTCCACCGTTAGTCGTAGGATAGATCCAGCTGTCGAATTCAGACTCCTCCACATCATCTTCAATGGCATTTACTTCCGAGTTGCTGATGAACACATGAGGTCTTCCAATCCTTGCATTACGAACATCCCTTTGAGCTTCTGCAGTGAAACCCAAACCAAACTTGTTAGTCTTCTGAGTGAAATCAGGAAGTCGGCCCCAATTTGCACACTCACCCTTCTTAATAACAGCCCGGGCATCCTTTAAGGAAGCCATCTTCATAGGAGAATCTTCAACCACAGTCTCGGCTGATGCCAGTGTCTGAGGAACCTCTTCAAAGTGCTGAAATGGGGTCTCAATGAACTCCCCATCCATCTCTACGTACCGGAACGAGTTGAGGTGGCTGACCATATACTCTTCCTCCCCTTGTACTGTCACAATCTTCCCTCTGACCGGGTACTTCAGCTTCTGGTGGAGCGTTGAGGTTACAGCTCCAGCTTTGTGGATCCATGGACGACCCAGAAAACAAGAATAGGATGGCCGAATGTCCATCACGTAGAATGTAGAATTGAAGACCTGAGAACCAACTTTAATTGGAATATCAACCTCACTATGCACCATCCTTTTAGACCCGTCAAAGGCCCTGACTACGATGTTACTTGGTTTTAGCTCTAACCCTTCGTAATCCAACCGGTCTAGAGCTTTCTTGGGCAAGACGTTCAATGAAGAACCAGTATCAACCAATACATGTGCAAGAGTAGTTCCCTTGAAATTAATGGAGACATGCAGGGCATCGTTGTGGTTCTTCCCCTTAACAGTCAAATCGGCGTCGGAGAAACCCAAACCATTATCAGCAGTTAAATTGGCCACACAATCGGTAAACTGATCAGCTGACGTCTCTTGTGGCACGTGGGCAGTCTTCAAAAAGGTAATCAGAGCCTTGGCATGGGCCTCTGAGCACAGCAATAGTGACAACATAGAGATCTTGGATGGGGTTTGCCCCAGCTACTCAACTACGTTATAGTCACTCTTTTTAATGATCTTCAGAATCTCTTCCATCTCTTGTTTGGAAGCTTCAACAGTTATTGTCTTCGGTGCCTCCGTCTGGGTAGGCACATCAGTGATGATCCCTTTGCCCCGAGCGTCAGATGACTCGGCGACAGGGGTAAAACTAAGAACTTGATCAGTAATGGCAGTAGGTACAGTTGCAGGTATAATGACAACAGGTCTTCGGATAGTTGGTGGAACAATATCAGGTGAGAAAAGTCTACCGCTGCGGGTGACTTTAGCGGGCCCAGTAATGTTGCTGACGCCGGTATCAGCATCCAACTCTTGCTTAACTCCAAGAACATAAACATCTGCCCCATAGTGCCAGGGGACAGCTTTGTCAGAGGTGTAGGGGATGGGCCCCGGAACAGTGATGATTACAGGTGCGATCTTCGGAACAAATGTAATTCTAACAGGCTTCCTCGAGGGAGCCTTGGAAGAATTGTCGAAAATGGTAATGATGGCAACTTCTTCAGTAGGAATGGAAGGAACAACAATCTTCTCAAACAGGATCTCCTTATTATCCATCAGGTTTTGGATACCTGACTTCAGGAATGGGCAACCAGTAGGTAAAACAGAACACATATGGCAACCTTCGCCACAGCCCGGAAATAAACCAGCTAGCAACAGGTTCTTCTTGACAGTCATCAGAGGGGTAACAATGTCATCCACAGAAACTACAAATAAGTCCTCTTCTAGAGCATTCACTCCATGCTTGGGCATGGGAGCAGTTACAACATTGGGCCTCTCGGGCGCCTCAAACTCAATCTCCTTCGCATCAATTAGGTCTTGCACCCTGTTCCTCAAAACCCAACAATCATCTGTATTATACCCCGGGCTATCATAGTGAAAAGCGCAGCGGGAATTAGGGTTATACCTTGGTGATGTGGTACTTGGATTCTTTGGAGCTTCTTTTAGAATCACCAGATTGGTCTTCAGCAACTGTGGCAGAATCTGAGACAAAGTCATGCTGAGACGAGTGAATTGCCTCTGAGGTATCTCGTCCTTTTGTTGATTGTGATGCTGAGGAGCACCAGCAAGTTTTGAAATAACAACCGCGTTGATAGCTTGGCGGTGTTCAGGTTTATTCTGTCTTCTTGCACTGTAGATGGCACTGGACTCTTTCTTAAACGGCTTCTTCTCGGTGCTTGATGAGGCACCCTTCTGTATCTTCCCAGCCTTAATATCAGCTTCAATCCTTTCACCGGTCAAAATAAGATCTGTAAGCCCAGCTGAAGAGCTTCCAATCAGATGATTAAAGAACGGACCAGACAGGGTCCCCAGAAACATGTCCACAAGCTCACGATCAGCCAAAGGTGGTTGCACCCTTCCAGCAAGGTCTCTCCATTTTTTAGCATACTCTTTGAATCCTTCACCCGTTCCTATTGACATACCCTGGAGTTGGGTACACGTAGGAGCGAGGTCGGAGTTGTACTGATACTGCCTATAGAATGCAGTAGCCAAATCTTCCCAGCTACGGATACTGGCTCCGTCCAACTGATAGAAACACTCGAGCTGAGTCCCTGAGAGACTGTCTTGAAAGAAATGGATCCATAAGTTCTTATCAACAGTGTAAGGTTGGATCTTCCTCACATATGACCGGAGGTGCAGCTTTGGACAGGAAACTCCGTCATACTTGGCAAAGGCGGGTGCCTTGAACTTATGGGGAATCACCACACCAGATGATAGACCCAGATCTCCGAAGTCCAGACCGGGCACCTTCTGAATTTCCATAGCGCTCAAACGGTCTTCCAGCTGTTTGTACTTATCCTCAGTAGGAGGATACTGTTCTTCATCATAGTCCATCTCGTTGTCGGAGACCATAGGGCTAGGAGCCCTCCTTTCTTGTAAACTATCCTTCCCTCCAGATGAGGTGGTCAGATCAACTTCATTCGGCAGCCCGTTTCCAAACCTGTGTCCAGTATTGAACAGGATGGTCCTCTTCTTCTTCTTCTTCTTCTCTTTCAGAATCAAAGTCTCCAGGTCCTACTGATCCTTACCTAGATTCATGAACAGCTTTTGAAACTGGGCATTCTGGGCCTGGAGGGCCTTGATAGCTTGCTCAGTTGAAGGTTCAGTAGACATGATGATTGCTGAAATAAACAGCGAAGAAGATAAGAGACTTGTAAAGGGTACCTGTTTATGAAGTGCATGGGATGAAATGCGTATGATTTATGTATTCAAAGACAATCGGGATTCAAATTTGTAAACAAGAAAGGAAACACACTTTATTAGATTTAAACTTCAAAATTTAAATTGTTCAACAAATTGCCCTTAGGCGTTACAAGAATGGTGTTGTACCCCAAAATTTGCCCTCCCATATTCTTCAAGAATTGCAAAGTCAGAGCTTCAAAATTCCCCAAGGGTTGCACAGTTCAAGGGCCTCCTAACAGTCAAGATTAGGGTTTTGGTTATGATCAAGAAAATGAAGTTTCCAAGGGTCTAATCAAGTCTAATATGCCTATAAACATGGTCAAGCATCCTCATACAAAGTTTCAAGACTTTCAGCACAAAATTGCACAGTCAAAACCCTAATTGCACTACAGTCAACTGTAGGGGCAAAATGGTCATTTGACAGTCAAAAGTTCAAATTTTTGGTCAACATATCATTTTGAAGCCACAAACATCATTTGATAAATGCTTGATCATGATTCTCAAAGCTTGGCTCAAAAATCATCAAGATGCAAAAGTTTCCTTATTTGGACAGCTGAAAAAGTCAACTGTAAATTGACCAGGGCATAACTTTCACATGGATTGTCAGAAAAATTCCATCCAAATCTCATTTTGAAGAGAAAGACATTTCCAACAACTCCTCTTCACACTTCAAGTCCAAGAAATGCTCTCACAAAAAGTTATCAATTTCAACATTATAGGTCATTTTCAAAAGTCAACAAAAAGGGACTTTAAGACAAAGGCCATAATTTGAGATTGGTAAATCAAAAGGACATGGGACCAAAATTATTGGTTAGAGGACTCAAAGACCTTTCCAAAATGTCCAAGAACATGAGCAAAGCTTAAAAATTGAGCAAGTTATGCCTTGTAGAAGTTAGGAAATTTTTGGATATTTTGAAAAGTCAACATTGCTTCAAATGACCTAAAATTGCTAATGGGCCTCTTTTTCTTCCACAATTCATTATCCAATGCATGTGCACGACCACTTGGCCCAAAGGGAAGTTTTTCTTCATTTTTATTTATTTATTTGGATTTTTATTATTAATAATTCATTTAAATTAAAATAAATACATGAAAAATACTAAACCTAGGTTTTAAATCTTTTTATGCATAATATATACTCAAGATTTCGTGTCTAACCAAATATAGAAAGAATCAATTGAATTGGTCATGACTTGGTAGAAGTTTGCATGAAAAAAGATTTGAAAATCATGTTTTAAAAATCAAATATCATATTCATCAATTCATGGATTTTGATCAAGTTTCTTAACCTAAATCACTCTCCTATACATACACAAGCAAGACCTAATTCTCATTACCAAAAAGCTGCGCCAGACATAGAAAAGAAAACTTGAACTTTTGCTTAAAAACTCAAAATCTGAAAACACACTTGCAGGTCGATTCAAGCCAAGAAATTCATCCTATTACCTTCCTAGGACATCACTGAATCTAACTGGATAGGTTTCCACGTCCCTAACCCTTTGAATCGGTATACAGAAGTCAACTTTTTCTCATAAAAATGCATAGTCGTGTTTTAATTTTGAGACATTCTCATAGCATTTTGTTTACATATTCATACTAAGCAATGTGTTCTGAAGCTAACCCTATATTCTAATTGCGTTTTTATGCACTATTGGAGAATCTGCCATTGTTGTTTTTTAGGGTTCTTAGGTTTTCGAATTAGGGGTTTTTGAATATGGAAAAATTGGAGCTTGAAACCTAGGCCATTCAACTCAACACGCTTGGACGAAGAGAATGAGACCATCGCGCCTAATTTATGAGGCCCCAGGGGCTAATCGCTATTTTCCAATAGGGTGCCTATAGGAACGGTGTAAAACCATTGCTGATTGTTTTCTTGTTTCAGGAAAAATAAAGCCAAGGAAGAAGAAGACGAGGTGGCCATCCACGATTGGATTGTTTAAATTTTCGCGCGCAAAGAGCACTAACGCGTGGATTTATTTTATAATATTTGTTTGATATCTAACATACAGAAAGTGCGTTTGGAACGATTGGCAAGCATGTACGTTGGTAATCTCCAGGACCTGGGTTCGAGCCCCAGGTCCTCACCCTTTCCATATTATTTTTTCACTAACATTCCTATGCAGTTCAAACCTTGAAGACCATCATGCACCCTTTAATCCAGATTGCCACGCGCCCACAGAGATTGATCCAGTGGCTCTGATCAGAGGAGCACCATAAGCCCTAGTCAAAGATACCCCACGCGTCTTGGAAAAGTCAAAGAGGCCAGAGTTATTGGGCTTAAATTACTAGCCATTCACCTCACAACTGGGGACAACACCCCCCTTAGGTTTGCAAATTTTTACATTCTTTGTTTTTTTTATTATTTTTACTTTCTTTTAATTATTGTTTTTTTAATTAATTTAATATTTTCATAACATATAAAAAACACCAAAAAATCAGAAAAGATAAAAAAAAAAAAATATTTTTATTTTAGTATTTTTGTAAATAAATTGCATTAATTCACTTAGTTTTAATTTAGGGTTTAATCTTAACATTTTTTCAATAAAAACCTAAAATTGGTAGAATTAGGGTTTATAATCATTTTTTTCTTTTTTTCTTTTCTTTCATAATAATTAAATATTTCCTATTATTTATTTTTATAATTAAATGGCATGTAAATAATTAGGTTAAATATTAGGTTAAAATTTAATCTTTTCTTAATAAACTAAAAACAACTAGAATTAGGGTTAGCATTTTATTTCAATTAATTCTTTTTTTTCATTAAAAATCATAAAATACAAAAATACCAAAAACAAATTTCTTTTCCTTTTAATTTTATTAATTTTATAATCGTTTAATTTAATTTAGCTAAAAAGGGTCCAACGCCCTCGTTTCAACTTTAAATCCAATTCGCATATTTATTTTTTATTCTTTATAATATTTATGTATCTCTCCCAAGGCCATGTAACATCTTTTATTTGTCGCACTTTTAATTCTTTATTTTTTCTGTCAAATCGGGTTCTGGAAATTTTGGCGATGTGGACCCGCGCCTTTTGTAATAGTTTAGAGCTTTTTACTTCTCACAACTTTTTAACTGTTAATCAAGGCATGCAAGAATGAATGGACAAAATAAAAACAAGCGCATAGATCACTGTGACATGAACAAGACAAAATAACTGAACATGACACACAAATCACACACCACCCCTAGGGTATGCCTCACTGTTGCCTTGCCTCGAAAGGTGATCGTCGAGTAGAGGATGTCTTAGTAAGTCCTCATGATCCGGGAACCTGGCATGAGGGTAGCTTCTAAGGTGTCTTCCCATTGCTCTGGTGATCACCATGTCCCAAACTTCGAATTGACCCGAACACCTCCAACGGTGGTGCTACCTACCTCTCAATGGTGGGATGGCACTACTTTAAAGGATATTTACACAGACGAATTCCTTAGGGTAGGTAGACGACTCTAGATACTTGCTCTAATTTCAAAACAAATTAAAAATACTTTTCACACCGACACCTTTTCAAAAAGCTTTCGAAAGCAATTTTTCAAACACTCTTGAGGACCGATACAAGAGTCGAACTGGAATTTTCAAAGAAACTTTTTAAAACCCACAATTGAAAAGCAAACAAACCATTTTTGAAAACACATATGAGCAAGTATCTGAGAGCCCATGGATAACCATGGATAGAAAGGGTGCTAACACCTTCCCTTTCTATAATCTACCTCCCGAACCGAGAGCAATCTCTATAAGGAATTTTTCTGTGCTTTTGTCCTTTCCATTTGGAGAAAATAAAAGACGGTGGCGACTCTTGCTTCCGCGACATTTCGCGAACCAGCGTTAAACAGTCAGTTCCAGATCCACCGGTCACAGAACTGGCGACTCTGCTGGGGATATCTTATAAAGTGAGGTGTACCTTAGGGTTAGTTCATAACTGTGTTTTCAATTGTATTAACTTGTCTGCTTTAAATTTGTGGGTTTCCTGGGAGTTACATAGATCCTAACCCGGATCTGGGGATACCCTGTTTAGGTAGCATAAGTTGTGAGGGACCTGTCCGGCGTAGACCGACACGGGTGAAACAGTGGCTACGTTGGTGTGGCACCTTGGTCTGTACCGATATCCCTTGTGTTGCAACGAGGAGAATATGGGTCTTCTGAGGAGTCATTAAGCACCAACAGACCTTAGAACCTTAAATGACCCAACTTGGCCATTAGAACAGTAGCAGTATGCTACGCCCATTGAGGCTAAACTCTCGTGATGGTTCTGTCCGCAAGAAAAGATTGCGATGCTGGAGTTATGACCGATTGAGGGTAGTCAATGATATTGGGATCCTCTAAGAACCCGGTTACTTTGATAGGACAGGTATGAACCAACAAACTGAAAGAGGGTAGTACCTAGACCTCATGTTGGCCCAAACTTTAAGGGTTTGCCTTGTGTGACTTGTGTGCCTTCCAACTTGACTACTTGCATGCTTGTTATCTGACACTTGAGTTTCTTGCAGGTTTTGTTTATAGTCCTTAATTAGGACTCATAACAGGGTTTACTGAGTGTTTTGCAGGTTTCATTTGGTCCTTAACTAGGACTCATGACAGGTTTTACTTGAGCTTCTTGCAGGTTTTGTTTATAGTCCTTAACTGGGACTCATAACAGGGTTTACTAGGTCTCTTGCAGGTTTTGTTTATAGTCCTTAATTGGGACTCATAATAAAGTATACTGAATTTCTTGCAGGGTTTGTTTATAGTCCTTAATTGGGACTCATAACAGGGTTTACCTACATCACCCCATGCATATCATAACATCATACCATTGCATACATCCTAACCCATTTCAAGGATATCAAGGGCTTGTGATGTAGGTCATGATAAATCAAACATCTAGCAAGGGGCAAAGAGGATTTATTTTCCTCTAGCTAAGGTTGTCAGGGGCTATGACCCACTGGATATGGTGAGCCTTTGACCCTTGAAGAAGGACTCTCAACAACATGAAGTTCCTTCAATCAAGCTACCGGTTTCCAATTCTAACAATCTTCTTGTTTACCCCGCGAGGTCCTTGAAAACATTGCATGTCATACTCATCATTGCATAACAGGTATCCTTGTTGTAGGTCACTTACCTTTCCCGCTGTTTATTTCAGCAATGACTTCCCAACAAGATAACCAGGACCTTCTTACTCAAGAAACTCGGTTCGGGGAAATCCTCCTGAATCTATCCAAGGGGCAGGAGGAGCTAAGAACGCTTCTCATGGAGACTTTAGTCAGGAACAGTGCTGAGGATGAACGGCTGAAACATCTGCAAGCTGAGATGGATGCAATGAAAGCCCAAATGTTAGGGCAGGTGACTATCATTCAAGGGTTAGCTCAAAGACAAGATGAGCTCTGGTTTCTCGTCAACCAACTGCTTCAGGGTAACCAACTGGGGCAAAAGTCTAAGGGTAAAAAGCCAGTCATCGTTCAACCACCTTTGAGACAAGGAGGTAAGGGGAGAGCTCCTCAAATGGCTCCAGTATTACAAATTCAACATCACAACCAACAAAAGAGCGAGAGAAGGCAGTTCACTCGGCTCAACATGACCTTATCCCAGATATTGCCACAGTTGCTGGAGACCAAGCTGGTAACTCTAAAAGAAGCTCCGAAGAACCAAAATACAACGTCACCGAAGTATAACCCCAACGCCCGCTGCGCTTATCACTCTGACAGCCCGGGGCATACTACAGATGATTGTTGGAGCTTGAAAAATAAGATCCAAGACATGATCGACGCTGGAGAGATTCAGTTTAAAGTACCCAAGACTCCCCACGTGATCACTGCTCCCTTGCCAAAACATGGCTAGGATTGAGAAATTTTTGTTCATTCGAATGTTCAAGTTGCAATTCTCTTTTGTTCAAACATTTACTCATGTTAAACATTGTTATTTCATTAATGCATCGCATATGTCTGTTCTGAAACAATATATTCGTATTCACTAAATGCAAAATATTTTCATATTTTTTCTGATGATCAACTCGTAAATAATAATTCTAAGCCTCTTGAGGGAGGATGACGAAAACGACACCATAATCTACAGTATGCTTTTGAACAGACCCCGCTGATGAGGTACAGGCATTGTTTCAATCCCTAGACACTGGAGTTATAAGGATGGTAATCCCTCGTCAACCCCTCTGAGCCAAAGAAGTAGGAGTTTTTCTTTTCGAAATTTAAAACCCTTAATCATAACCTGGGGCAGGGTAGTCTCTCAGTTGATCCAAGTGCATAACGAATGGCACCGAAGAAGTCCTTACAAAACGAAGAAAGACAGTGATGGTTCCGAACAATCAATAAAGAAAGGCAGTCATTATCTCAGAAATAAAAAGCCCATTAAGTCAAAACCCATGAAGGAGACTTACAAAATTGGGGCATCCCGCTGACTGTAATTCCAAAAAAGGAAACAGTTCAGGCAAAAAAAAAAGAAAGGGATAACAAAAAAAATCAGACAAGAAAGAGGTCTTACCAACCCTCAACAAGAAAGGAATGACTGCCTATTCAAAATAAGTTATCAACATCCGAATCATCACCGGAAAATCAGAGCAAAGACTCTACAAGGTCTAACGTATGATCAACTGAGTTTAGGTTTGGAGAATATCACGAAGAGCGGGTGGGTACAAATAATTTGAGCCTTTATCCTTTGTTTCTTAAACCGTGAACCAGGCCACGTTATAACCCTTAAAAGTCCTAGCTGAAGCATGGGTTAGTTCGAAAGCATACTGTTACGAAAGGTATCCTGACTCCTTAAGGCTTACTATAAAGAAGGAGTTGACATCACGTTTTACAAACATTCATTTGTTTTATGAAAAAAAAAAGAATGCATTTTCAAAATCTTCAAGACAGACATAGGCTTTGCATTTTAACATAACTTTGTTTGCATATGACTTTTTGTTTGAACAGCAGGGAAATTCGCACGATGAATGCCTAATGAACGGAAGCACTTCCAATCAAGGGGCAGGTATGACTATTGTCCATCATCTGGGGTAGTTAAGTCAAGATTCGGAGAATCTCTCAAAGGCCAAACAGCCTGGGGCAAATCTTCGCCTGAGTCACTTGGGGCATTCCAACAACGAATCTTGCCTGATCAAATACCTTCTGGTGGCATGACAAAACAATTCTAACATGGGCAATTCCCTACATTCTGAAGGCACGGACATAGTCGAAAAAATACTATGCATAATCAAAGACCCGCTAGGTTGACATACCTAGGCAAAAATTAGGGCTTCCCGGCGAACCAAAAGGGTTCGGGCAAAATGAAGGGATGAAATGAAAAAATCTGTACACCCGACAAGTCGAAAACCTGAAAAGGCGGCTTGGGCAAAAATGGGTATCCCGGTGGACTGAAAACCCGAAAGGGCAGTCCAGGCAAAAGTTAGGGATTAAAGCGTACGACTATCAAGCACCTTCCAGGTCTTCCTCTCCCACCTCAGAAACAGGGGCAATAATGAGTTGTCCAAACAATCTAATTGCTTTGTCCACCAAGGTATCAAGATAGGTTCGGTTGAAGAACATAACCAGTATACCTTGATTCCCCAGAGAGTGAGCCAGCAAATCAACGATACTCTCCCCAAGCAGAGTTAGCCTACTCAGTCAGCCTTATGGAAGTTGGATTCTCCCCAGCAGATCTCAACATTCCTCAACGGAGTATACAAACATTCTTAACAAGCATCCCCGGCAGTCTTGATCTAAGATTGTTCCCCGGCGGTATACCAGACATTCAGTGGAGCCACTTCCCCAGTACATCTCAAAAATCTCCCCAGGAGAGTCCAATCCAAAAGTTTCCCCAGGGAAGTGGAATCTATCTCCCCAGCAGGAAGCTTAACCCCGGTAGATTCTGGAAGCTTATCCCCCGCAAAGCACGAACACGTCTCCCGGTTTTTATTTAAAGGTTATTTCCCCACCAGGATATAACTGGGTTATCCTCAGCCAATTGTTATGAAAAGATCGTCCCCGACGGAGTCTTCCTATCCCCCCAGCGGAGTTCATCAAACCTTTCAACATAACACATCAATGGTATCCCCATCGGAGTTATCATCAACCTCGGCAAAGTACCTCTCTTTCCCCACAAAGTTAACTCCCCGCAGAGCAATCTATTCACCAAGTTTATTCCCCAACGGAGTCATCTTCTCCTACCGGTATTCTTGCAACCATCATCCCCAGCGGAAACAAAGCTCTATTCTTCCAACATCGAGCCCAGGATTTAACTTCCCGGCACCCGTCAAGGATTTGTTTTCCTAGACAAACATTCACGAACATTACATCTTCATACACTATAGCATGCATATACGCATCATGAACATACAATCTCATTTATTCTTTGAACATCATGATATCACGCATGTCATACATCATGACATCACATACAACTAACGTTTTGTCTTTTCAGGACAAAGGTTAATACAAAGATAATTACTATCAATAGTCATGATTCCAGATCCGATTCCTGTATCTCGCCAGGGTGTATCTGTTGACGACTATTTCCAGACTTGATTCCTGTATCCTGCCAGGGCACGTCTGAAGAGTTCGAGGATCCGATACCTGAATCTTGCCAGGGTGTATCCGTTGAAGACTAACATTACCAGATCCGATTCCTGTATCTTGCCAGGGTGTGTCTGAAGAGTTCGAGGATCCGATACCTGAATCTTGCCAGGGTGTATCCGTTGAAGACTAACATCACCAGATCCGATTCCTGTATCTTGCCAGGGTGTGTCTGAAGAGTTCGAGGATCCAATACCTGAATCTTGCCAGGGTGTATCCGTTGAAGACTAGCATTACCAGATCCGATTCCTGTATCTTGCCAGGGTGTGTCTGAAGAGTTCGAGGATCCGATGCCTGAATCTTGCCAGGGTGTATCCGTTGAAGACTAGCATTACCAGATCCGATTCCTGTATCTTGCCAGGGTGTGTCTGAAGAGTTCGAGGATCCGATGCCTGAATCTTTCCAGGGTGTATCCGTTGAAGACTAGCATTACCAGATCCGATTCCTGTATCTTGCCAGGGTGTGTCTGAAGAGTTCGAGGATCCGATGCCTGAATCTTGCCAGGGTGTATCCGTTGAAGACTAGCATTACCAGATCCGATTCATGTATCTTGCCAGGGTGTGTTTGAAGAGTTCGAGGATCCGATACCTGAATCTTACCAGGGTGTATCCGTTGAAGACTAACATTACCAGATCTGATTCCTGTATCTTGCCAGGGTGTGTCTAAAGAGTTCGAGGATCCGATACCTGAATCTTGCCAGGGTGTATCCGTTGAAGACTAGCATTACCAGATCCGATTCCTGTATCTTGCCAGGGTGTGTCTGAAGAGTTCGAGGATCCGATACCTGAATCTTGCCAGGGTGTATCCGTTGAAGACTAACATTACCAGATCCGATTCCTGTATCTTGCCAGGGTGTGTTTGAAGAGTTCGAGGATCCGATGCCTGAATCTTGCCAGGGTGTATCCGTTGAAGACTAGCATTGCCAGATCCGATTCCTGTATCTTGCCAGGGTGTGTCTGAAGAGTTCGAGGATCCGATGCCTGAATCCTGCCAGGGTGTATCCGTTGAAGACTAGCATTACCAGATCTGATTCTTGTATCTTGCCAGGGTGTGTCTGAAGAGTTCGAGGATCCGAGGCCTGAATCTTGCCAGGGTGTATCCGTTGAAGACTAACATTACCAGACTCGATTCCTGTATCTCGCCAGGGCACGTCTGAAGAGTTTAAAGATTCAGCTCCTGTAACCAGTCAGGACACATCTATACAAAGCATCTGAAAACCAGATCCTGCAACATGTCAGGTACTCATTTTTCTTTTGCAGGTACGCAAGTTCTCGCTAAGGAATCTCTTATGCGATCAACATCCAGATGGAATCTATAAGCCCATCATCCTATTCATCAATCTCTAAATGGCATCTATAAGCCCATTTCCACCATCACTACTACTATGTGAGCGCAAATTTCTGGGCACTCTAGTGTTCAATCATCTTCCACCCTCGGATTACGAAAGGCACGTCAGCCAATCTGCATCCTCAGGTCTAAGAAGATTGAACAGGGGCAACTGTTGTACCCCAAAATTTTCCCTCCCATATTCTTCAAGAATTGCAAAGTCAGAGCTTCAAAATTCCCCAAGGGTTGCACAGTTCAAGGGCCTCCTAACAGTCAAGATTAGGGTTTTGGTTATGATCAAGAAAATGAAGTTTCCAAGGGTCCAATCAAGTCTCATATGCCTATAAACATGGTCAAGCATACTCATACAAAGTTTCAAGACTTTCAGCACAAAATTGCACAGTCAAAACCCTAATTGCACTACAGTCAACTGTAGGGGCAAAATGGTCATTTGACAGTCAAAAGTTCAAATTTTTGGTCAACATCTCATTTTGAAGCCACAAACATCATTTGATCAATGCTTGATCATGATTCTCAAAGCTTGGCTCAAAAATCATCAAGATGCAAAAGTTTCCTTATTTGGACAGCTGAAAAAGTCAACTGTAAATTGACCAGGGCATAACTTTCACATGGATTGTCAGAAAAATTCCATCCAAAGCTCATTTTGAAGAGAAAGACATTTCCAACAACTCCTCTTCACACTTCAAGTCCAAGAAATGCTCTCACAAAAAGTTATCAATTTCAACATTATAGGTCATTTTCAAAAGTCAACAAAAAGGGACTTTAAGACAAAGGCCATAACTTGAGATTGGTAAATAAAAAGGACATGGGACCAAACACATTGGTTAGAGGACTCAAAGACCTTTCCAAAATGTCCAAGAACATGAGCAAAGCTTAAAAATTGAGCAAGTTATGCCTTGTAGAAGTTGGGAAATTTTTGGATATTTTGAAAAGTCAACATTGCTTCAAATGACCTAAAATTGCTAATGGGCCTCTTTTTCTTCCATAATTCATTATCCAAGGCATGTGCACGACCACTTGGCCCAAAGGGAAGTTTTTCTTCATTTTTATTTATTTATTTGGATTTTTATTATTAATAATTCATTTAAATTAAAATAAATACATGAAAAATACTAAACCTAGGTTTTAAATCTTTTTATGCATAATATATACTCAAGATTTCGTGTATAACCAAATATAGAAAGAATCAATTGAATTGGTCATGACTTGGTAGAAGTTTGCATGAAAAAAGATTTGAAAATCATGTTTTAAAAATCAAATATCATATTCATCAATTCATGGATTTTGATCAAGTTTCTTAACCTAAATCACTCTCCTATACATACACAAGCAAGACCTAATGCTCATTACCAAAAAGCTGCGCCAGACATAGAAAAGAAAACTTGAACTTTTGCTTAAAAACTCAAAATCTCAAAACACACTTGCAGGTCGATTCAAGCCAAGAAATTCATCCTATTACCTTCCTAGGACATCACTGAATCTAACTGGATAGGTTTCCACGTCCCTAACCCTTTGAATCGGTATACAGAAGTCAACTTTTTCTCATAAAAATGCATAGTCGTGTTTTAATTTTGAGACATTCTCATAGCATTTTGTTTACATATTCATACTAAGCAATGTGTTCTGAAGCTAACCCTATATTCTAATTGCGTTTTTATGCACTATTGGAGAATCTGCCATTGTTGTTTTTTAGGGTTCTTAGGTTTTCGAATTAGGGGTTTTTGAATATGGAAAAATTGGAGCTTGAAACCTAGGCCATTCAACTCAACACGCTTGGACGAAGAGAATGAGACCATCGCGCCTAATTTATGAGGCCCCAGGGGCTAATCGCTATTTTCCAATAGGGTGCCTATAGGAACGGTGTAAAACCGTTGCTGATTGTTTTCTTGTTTCAGGAAAAATAAAGCCAAGGAAGAAGAAGACGAGGTGGCCATCCACGATTGGATTGTTTAAATTTTCGCGCGCAAAGAGCACTAACGCGTGGATTTATTTTATAATATTTGTTTGATATCTAACATACAGAAAGTGCGTTTGGAACGATTGGCAAGCGTGTACGTTGGTAATCTCCAGGACCTGGGTTCGAGCCCTAGGTCCTCACCCTTTCCATATTATTTTTTCACTAACATTCCTATGCAGTTCAAACCTTGAAGACCATCATGCACCCTTTAATCCAGATTGCCACGCGCCCACAGAGATTGATCCAGTGGCTCTGATCAGAGGAGCACCATAAGCTCTAGTCAAAGATACCCCACGCGTCTTGGAAAAGTCAAAGAGGCCAGAGTTATTGGGCTTAAATTACTAGCCATTCACCTCACAACTGGGGACAACACCCCCCTTAGGTTTGCAAATTTTTACATTCTTTGTTTTTTTTATTATTTTTACTTTCTTTTAATTATTGTTTTTTTTAATTAATTTTATATTTTCATAACATATAAAAAACACCAAAAAATCAGAAAAGATAAAAAAAAAATAATAAATATTTTTATTTTAGTATTTTTGTAAATAAATTGCATTAATTCACTTAGTTTTAATTTAGGGTTTAATCTTAACATTTTTTCAATAAAAACCTAAAATTGGTAGAATTAGGGTTTATAATCATTTTTATCTTTTTTTCTTTTCTTTCATAATAATTAAATATTTCCTATTATTTATTTTTATAATTAAATGGCATGTAAATAATTAGGTTAAATATTAGGTTAAAATTTAATCTTTTCTTAATAAACTAAAAACAACTAGAATTAGGGTTAGCATTTTATTTCAATTAATTCTTTTTTTTCATTAAAAATGATAAAATACAAAAATACCAAAAACAAATTTCTTTTCCTTTTAATTTTATTAATTTAATAATCGTTTAATTTAATTTAGTTAAAAAGGGTCCAACGCCCTCGTTTCAACTTTAAATCCAATTCGCATATTTATTTTTTATTCTTTATAATATTTATGTATCTCTCCCAAGGCCATGTAACATCTTTTATTTGTCGCACTTTTAATTCTTTATTTTTTCTGTCAAATCGGGTTCTGGAAATTTTGGCGATGTGGACCCGCGCCTTTTGTAATAGTTTAGAGCTTTTTACTTCTCGCAACTTTTTAACTGTTAATCAAGGCATGCAAGAATGAATGGACAAAATAAAAACAAGCGCATAGATCACTGTGACATGAACAAGACAAAATAACTGAACATGACACACAAATCACACACCACCCCTAGGGTACGCCTCATTGTTGCCTTGCCTCGAAAGGTGATCGTCGAGTAGAGGATGTCTTAGTAAGTCCTCATGATCCGGGAACCTGGCATGAGGGTAGCTTCTAAGGTGTCTTCCCATTGCTCTGGTGATCACCATGTCCCAAACTTCGAATTGACCCGAACACCTCCAACGGTGGTGCTACCTACCTCTCAATGGTGGGATGGCACTACTTTAAAGGACATTTACACAGACGAATTCCTTAGGGTAGGTAGACGACTCTAGATACTTGCTCTAATTTCAAAACAAATTAAAAATACTTTTCACACCGACACCTTTTCAAAAAGCTTTCGAAAGCAATTTTTCAAACACTCTTGAGGACCGATACAAGAGTCGAACTGGAATTTTCAAAGAAACTTTTTAAAACCCATAATTGAAAAGCAAACAAACCATTTTTGAAAACACATATGAGCAAGTATCTAAGAGCCCATGGATAACCATGGATAGAAAGGGTGCTAACACCTTCCCTTTCTATAATCTACCTCCCGAACCGAGAGCAATCTCTATAAGGAATTTTTCTGTGCTTTTGTCCTTTCCATTTGGAGAAAATAAAAGACGGTGACGACTCTTGCTTCCGCGACATTTCGCGAACCAGCGTTAAACAGTCAGTTCCAGATCCACCGATCACAGAACTGGCGACTCTGCTGGGGATATCTTATAAAGTGAGGTGTACCTTAGGGTTAGTTCATAACTGTGTTTTCAATTGTATTGACTTGTCTGCTTTAAATTTGTGGGTTGCCTGGGAGTTACATAGATCCTAACCCGGATCTGGGGATACCCTGTTTAGGTAGCATAAGTTGTGAGGGACCTGTCCGGCGTAGACCGACACGGGTGAAACAGTGGCTACGTTGGTGTGGCACCTTGGTCTGTACCGATATCCCTTGTGTTGCAACGAGGAGAATATGGGTCTTCTGAGGAGTCATTAAGCACCAACAGACCTTAGAACCTTAAATGACCCAACTTGGCCATTAGAACAGTAGCAGTATGCTACGCCCATTGAGGCTAAACTCTCGTGATGGTTATGGCCGCAAGAAAAGATTGCGATGCTGGAGTTATGACCGATTGAGGGTAGTCAATGATATTGGGATCCTCTAAGAACCCGGTTACTTTGATAGGACAGGTATGAACCAACAAACTGAAAGAGGGTAGTACCTAGACCTCATGTTGGCCCAAACTTTAAGGGTTTGCCTTGTGTGACTTGTGTGCCTTCCAACTTGACTACTTGCATGCTTGTTATCTGACACTTGAGTTTCTTGCAGGTTTTGTTTATAGTCCTTAATTAGGACTCATAACAGGGTTTACTGAGTGTTTTGCAGGTTTCATTTGGTCCTTAACTAGGACTCATGACAGGTTTTACTTGAGCTTCTTGCAGGTTTTGTTTATAGTCCTTAACTGGGACTCATAACAGGGTTTACTAGGTCTCTTGCAGGTTTTGTTTATAGTCCTTAATTGGGACTCATAATAAAGTATACTGAATTTCTTGCAGGGTTTGTTTATAGTCCTTAATTGGGACTCATAACAGGGTTTACCTACATCACCCCATGCATATCATAACATCATACCATTGCATACATCCTAACCCATTTCAAGGATATCAAGGGCTTGTGATGTAGGTCATGATAAATCAAACATCTAGCAAGGGGCAAAGAGGATTTATTTTCCTCTAGCTAAGGTTGTCAGGGGCTATGACCCACTGGATATGGTGAGCCTTTGACCCTTGAAGAAGGACTCTCAACAACATGAAGTTCCTTCAATCAAGCTACCGGTTTCCAATTCTAACAATCTTCTTGTTTACCCCGCGAGGTCCTTGAAAACATTGCATGTCATACTCATCATTGCATAACAGGTATCCTTGTTGTAGGTCACTTACCTTTCCCGCTGTTTATTTCAGCAATGACTTCCCAACAAGATAACCAGGACCTTCTTACTCAAGAAACTCGGTTCGGGGAAATCCTCCTGAATCTATCCAAGGGGCAGGAGGAGCTAAGAACGCTTCTCATGGAGACTTTAGTCAGGAACAGTGCTGAGGATGAACGGCTGAAACATCTGCAAGCTGAGATGGATGCAATGAAAGCCCAAATGCTGGGGCAGGTGACTATCATTCAAGGGTTAGCTCAAAGACAAGATGAGCTCTGGTTTCTCGTTAACCAACTGCTTCAGGGTAACCAACTGGGGCAAAAGTCTAAGGGTAAAAAGCCAGTCATCGTTCAACCACCTTTGAGACAAGGAGGTAAGAGGAGAGCTCCTCAAATGGCTCCAGTATCACAAATTCAACATCACAACCAACAAAAGAGCGAGAGAAGGCAGTTCACTCGGCTCAGCATGACCTTATCCCAGATATTGCCACAGTTGCTGGAGACCAAGCTGGTAACTCTAAAAGAAGCTCCGAAGAACCAAAATACAACGTCACCGAAGTATAACCCCAACGCCCGCTGCGCTTATCACTCTGACAGCCCGGGGCATACTACAGATGATTGTTGGAGCTTGAAAAATAAGATCCAAGACATGATCGACGCTGGAGAGATTCAGTTTAAAGTACCCAAGACTCCCCACGTGATCACTGCTCCCTTGCCAAAACATGGCTATGATTGAGAAATTTTTGTTCATTCGAATGTTCAAGTTGCAATTCTCTTTTGTTCAAACATTTACTCATGTTAAACATTGTTATTTCATTAATGCATCGCATATGTCTGTTCTGAAACAATATATTCGTATTCACTAAATGCAAAATATTTTCATATTTTTTCTGATGATCAACTCTTAAATAATAATTCTAAGCCTCTTGAGGGAGGATGACGAAAACGACACCATAATCTACAGTATGCTTTTGAACAGACCCCGCTGATGAGGTACAGGCATTGTTTCAATCCCTATACACTGGAGTTATAAGGATGATAATCCCTCGTCAACCCCTCTGAGCCAAAGAAGTAGGAGTTTTTCTTTTCGAAATTTAAAACCCTTAATCATAACCTGGGGCAGGGTAGTCTCTCAGTTGATCCAAGTGCATAACGAATGGCACCGAAGAAGTCCTTACAAAACGAAGAAAGACAGTGATGGTTCCGAACAATCAATAAAGAAAGGCAGTCATTATCTCAGAAATAAAAAGCCCATTAAGTCAAAACCCATGAAGGAGACTTACAAAACTGGGGCATCCCGCTGACTGTAATTCCAAAAAAGGAAACAGTTCAGGCAAAAAAAAAAAAAGGGATAACAAAAAAAAATCAGACAAGAAAGAGGTCTTACCAACCCTCAACAAGAAAGGAATGACTGCCTATTCAAAATAAGTTATCAACATCCGAATCATCACCGGAAAATCAGAGCAAAGACTCTACAAGGTCTAACGTATGATTAACTGAGTTTAGGTTTGGAGAATATCACGAAGAGCGGGTGGGTACAAATAATTTGAGCCTTTATCCTTTGTTTCTTAAACCGTGAACCAGGCCACGTTATAACCCTTAAAAGTCCTAGCTGAAGCATGGGTTAGTTCGAAAGCATACTGTTACGAAAGGTATCCTGACTCCTTAAGGCTTACTATAAAGAAGGAGTTGACATCACGTTTTACAAACATTCATTTGTTTTATGAAAAAAAAAGAATGCATTTTCAAAATCTTCAAGACAGACATAGGCTTTGCATTTTAACATAACTTTGTTTGCATATGACTTTTTGTTTGAACAGCAGGGAAATTCGCACGATGAATGCCTAATGAACGGAAGCACTTCCAATCAAGGGGCAGGTATGACTATTGTCCATCATCTGGGGCAGTTAAGTCAAGATTCGGAGAATCTCTCAAAGGCCAAACAGCCTGGGGCAAATCTCCGCCTGAGTCACTTGGGGCATTCCAACAACGAATCTTGCCTGATCAAATACCTTCTGGTGGCATGACAAAACACTTCTAACAGGGGCAATTACCTACATTCTGAAGGCACGGACATAGTCGAAAAAATACTATGCATAATCAAAGACCCGCTAGGTTGACATACCTAGGCAAAAATTAGGACTTCCCGGCGAACCAAAAGGGTTCGGGCAAAATGAAGGGATGAAATGAAAAAATCTGTACACCCGGCAAGTCGAAAACCTGAAAAGGCGGCTTGGGCAAAAATGGGTATCCCGGTGGACTGAAAACCCGAAAGGGCGGTCCAGGCAAAAGTTAGGGATTAAAGCGTATGACTATCAAGCACCTTCCAGGTCTTCCTCTCCCACCTCAGAAACAGGGGCAATAATGAGTTGTCCAAACAATCTAATTGCTTTGTCCACCAAGGTATCAAGATAGGTTCGGTTGAAGAACATAACCAGTATACCTTGATTCCCCAAAGAGTGAGCCAGCAAATCAACGATACTCTCCCCAAGCAGAGTTAGCCTACTCAGTCAGCCTTATGGAAGTTGGATTCTCCCCAGCAGATCTCAACATTCCTCAACGGAGTATACAAACATTCTTAACAAGCATCCCCGGCAGTCTTGATCTAAGATTGTTCCCCGGCGGTATACCAGACATTCAGTGGAGCCACTTCCCCAGTACATCTCAAAAATCTCCCCAGGAGAGTCCAATCCAAAAGTTTCCCCAGGGAAGTGGAATCTATCTCCCCAGTAGGAAGCTATCTCTTCTAGGGTAGGAACCAGCTGGAAGTCCTAGAAAGTAAAACAATGGTACAACAGATCATAGAATTGGACCAGAACACTCATCATTTGTTCGTCCAATTTTGAGGTGACCAAACTGAGGAGAGAACCATGCCTTCTGATGAAGGAAGTAGTTTCTGGAATCCTGACAACCAAATCTTTAAGCAGGGTAGGTACTTGGACAAAGTTGATCCGGATAGTATTCCTACGCATGGGCATCATGATGACCTACAAAATAGAGCAAATATGAAACCCTCTTGTCTTTGAAATAGGTTAGTCCTTATGCAAAATGTATGCAATGTTATGATGTCATGATGTCATGGTAAAGGCACACCACAAGTATCCACAAAAGGCAAACATGGTAAAGGCACACAAGTAACACAAAAGAGCCCTTAGATTTCAGGCTGGCATGGAGCTTAGGTACTACCCTCTTTCAGTTCAGTTGGTTAAGACTTGTCCTAAAAAATAGTAATCGGGTTCTAGAGGATCTCAATATCACTGACTACCCTCAATCGGTCATAATTCTAGTTTAGCAACCTTTTCTTGCGGCCAGAATCATCGCGAGAGTTTAGTCTCAATGAGTGTAGCATACTGCTATTGTTCTATGGCTAAGTTGGTCAATTTAAGGTTCTAAGGTCAGTTGGTGCTTAATGACTCCTTAGAAGACTCATATTCTCCTCGTTTCAACACAAGGGATATCGGTACAGACCAAGGTGTCACACCAACGTAGCTACTACTTTATCCGTATCGGTCTACGCTGTACAGATCCCTCACATTTTATTGCTACTTACCTAAAGGGTACCCCCAGATCCGGGTTAGGATCTATAGAAACTCCGATACAAGCCCACAAAATTAAAGCATACAAAGCATACAATTGAAAACATAGTGATCTAATCCTAAGGTACACCTCACTTATTAAAATCTCCCCAGCAGAGTCGCCAGTTCTGTGATCGGTGGGAATAGAACTGACTGTTTTTGGAATGCTGGTTCTCGTTTGCGTTTGTTTTTGCAAAATGTCGCGGTGAGCAAGAGTCGCCACCGTCTTTTATTTTATCCAACAAGGAAAGGACAAAAGCACAGAAAAATTCCTTTTTCGAGATGTTTCTCGGGTTCGGGAGGTAGATTATAGAAAGGGAAGGTGTTAGCACCCTTTCTATCAGTGGTTATCCACGGGCTCTTAGGTACTTGCTCATTGTGTTTTCAAAAATTACTTTTCTTTGTGTTTGTGGGTTTGAAAAGAGTTTTTGTTTGAAAGGAGTGTAAGTGTGAAAAGTTTTATTTTGTTTTAAAAGGAGCAAGTACTTAAGAACCATCTACTTACTCAAAAAGGGAATTAAACTGTGCAAATGTCCTTTAGACAATGCTAGCCCACTATTGATGAGTAGGTAGCATCGTCGTTGGAGTTTTCTGGTCAATTTGATTAAGGGACGTGTGGTCACTAAAGCAATGTTAGGACGCCTTAGCGGTAACCCTAATGTCTTAGATCATTTTTTCCGAGGCAACAGTTTTGAGGCAACTTATGATCTTTGGACAAGAGGGCGACCTCTAAAACTTCCTATACTCCATGACCACGTTCGAGGCAACCAAGTGAGGTGTATCCTAAGAGTGCGCATATGCGAGTGTATTATTTTTCAGTTATTTATCTTTGTACATGTTAATGGTGAGCTACTGTTGATTTTAGGTTAAAGATTAATCTTGTCATGCATTGCCTATTTATCAAACATCTAACAGTTAATATTGTGCGGAATTTAAATTGTGGAAAAATAAATCTAAGCTATTACAAGGCGTCGGGTATTTACATCGCCAAAGACAAACCCTTTTAAAATTAAATTGCGAAAAGTAAATAAAAACGATAAATAAATAAAGTCCTAAGTTAAAAGCTACTACATTCCTGAAGCAGTTACAATATTGAAATATGGATCAAAAATAATTCGCGCGCGAGAAAATTAAATCGGAGTGCCTTAGGGTTTTGACCCTTTTCATTACATAAAGCATATTTTTTGTTATTTTTTAATTAAAAATTAGTCTAAATTAATAATTGAATTAATTAATTAAATGAAAATATTTTTGGTTTTTATTTATTTTAATTAAGACAATAAAATAAGAATGGTTAAAAATATTAAAAAACCTAATTCTAAATTAGTTTTAATTTATTGCAAAATATATTATTGTTAAACCTATTTAAACTAAATAGATTAATTAATGTTTATTTACAAAATAAATAATGAAATTAATGGATTTTATAAAAATATTATTTTTGTGGTTTCTGATTTTTTATGAAAAAGGTTAATTGGTTAATTAATTAATTAATTAAGATAATAATAATAATAATAATAAAAGAAAAATAATGAAAAGAAAATAGAAAATAAAATAAAAAAGAACAAACTCAGGGGGTATTGGGCCCAAAGGGGGTGTTTGAATTGCAACTTTTGAGGCCCACTTTTGTCTAGCATGCTTGACTTTGGTGATTCTATAGGCGCGTGTTGACCAGGGTTCATGGTGAACCTTCAATCTGGATCATTGGATCTGCCTTGTGGGCCACTTGGCAGTTGAGATCTGGAGGCATATGATGATCCACGCTTGGAGTGCTGCATGTGAATACCTGGAGAAAAAATCAAATAAAGTTTTGGGGGACCTGGGATTCCAACCCAGGTCCCATTGCTCACATGCCAGCGCTCCAACCACTCCAACTAGCTTGTTCAATTGTTATTAGAATAAGAAACAAATAATATATGGGCAACTCAACTAATATGCTGAAAAAATAAATAAAAAACGCGCTAACAATTCAAACGAGCCAATGGACGCAAGCCACGTTATCATCTTCCTCAATAGATCCCTGGTTATTTACCTGCGGATTTTTATCCGCAGGAAGATCCGTAGCTCGCTTCCAAAACTCACTCCAGGCCATGAAAATACCATCCAAGAACATAGATGTGTTCGTCTCTGCCTCCTGAGTATCCTTATAACCATTATTTGATCCAATTTTCCCTGTAACTCAAACGCCTAAAAACAACACATGTAAACCCTAGATTCTGGCATCGTTATACAGGCTATGAAAATCAAATTGGATAATGCAGATTTGTTAGAATTTGAATGTTAAGCATGATGGTACACATAAATTGGCAAAAAGATGCAAGAGAAACGATTCACGATGTCGTGTTCAGAGCTTGGTTCGTGATGACCTACAGTGAGTTTTAGGCAATGAGAAGGCTTCATTTTGATTGGTATCGCTTCAGGGGATTGCCAGCAAGGGATTAGTGTCCAGCTTTTTGTTTGAATCGAGCTCCAATGTTGTTTTTGATCTCCAAGTTTTCAAGCTTTTTCAAAAACTTCTTCTGGCCGTTTCAGCAGTGATTTTTGCGTGTTCTTGGTCTGCCTCCCTTATATGCATATAATAGGATGTATTTAGGTCAAAACTTGGGCCTTAAACCATATGCATTGAAGATGGAAGATTTGATTTTGATCACCATTATCAAATTGCCATATTTGCATCAAATCTGAGATTTTGTGCATGTTTTGACTTGGCACGAATTTGATTGAGTGTCATATGATATTTGCAAGCTGTAATGACCACAAGAATCTTATTACATCAATTTTTAGATTTTATTTGATTTAATATTGATTTAAAATGAATTAAATCAATAAAAATTAAATAAAATAGAAAAATAAATGAATGGCCATGAAATTAAAGATGGAACACGTGTGTGGCATTACAAGACTATATCAAGTGGAAAAAAGTGGGCCCTTTTGTCAACAATTAGAGTTTTGAGGATAGTTGACTTTTGGCAAATTTGGAAAAATGCCCAACTTCAACAATGCATAACTTCTTCAATTTTGAACTTTTGGAAGTGTTCTTGGACTTTTTAGGAACATTAAGATGTCCTATAATCAACCCTTTTGGTCTCATCTCATTTTTATGTTCCATGCTCAAGTTATAAGCTTTGGAAAAAAAGGTGTTTTTGTTGACTTTCAAAAATGACCTATAATGTCCAAATTAGTAACTTTTTGTGAGAGCATTTATTGATCTTGGGGTGTGAATATGTATTGTAGTAAATTTCATCTTCTTCAAAATGAGCTTTGGATGGGTCATTTCTCATAAAGTATGATAAAGTTATTCTTGGTTAAAGTTGAGTTGACTTTTCCTGCAAAACCCTAATTTAGCAACTTTTGAATCTTAATGAATCTTGAACAATCCTTGATGAATCTTGATCAAATGATGAATTATCCTTCAAAATGAGAATGTTGACAAAAAATATTGAGGTTTGACTGTATTTGGGTCACATTTGACTTTTGCCCTAGCACAGTCGATTTTTTGACTTCTTGAGCAATTGACTGATGAAACATCCTCTGCAAGGCTGGAAATTTGTCATGGATGAACTTAAGAACATATTATGACATTGGGGAGAACTTGAGGTCATTTGGATATGAGGACCTTAATGCAACACAAAACCCTAATTTTGACTTGACTGCCTTAGGAGGTGATTTGACTGTCCAACCCTTGAGCCAACTTGAGCAACTTGAAGATTATTTTTGACATGTATTGAGAAATATGGGAGGGCAAATTTTGGGGTACAACAATACCAATAAGAGTAAATCAAGGGGTAATCATGGAAGAGGATTTGACCGTTAGTCCAAACACCCAGATCCCTAGAGTAGAAATAGAACAACCAAGGGTCGAAATACCACGAAACCCTAGAGAAATAGATCAAGGAGTTATTATGGCTAATAGAAACCAAAACGCTGACGAATTAATACAGCAAGTTCGACACCAGAACTATGGGACGGACAATAATCTAACTGCCATGATCGAAAGAATTATGATTCAAAATGGGATAAACGTTGGTTTTCACAGGCCAAACTTCACATCCCCATTGTCAGAATATATTTTGCAAACAAACTTACCACCTATGGGGAAGGTTCCAAAGTTTACTAAATTTTCAGGGGATACGACAGAGTCCACTGTCGAACATGTGGCTAGATATTTGATAGAGACCGGGGAAATAGCAAACAACGAAAACCTTAGAATTAAATATTTCTCAAGTTCCCTAACAAATAATGCTTTCACTTGGTTCACCACCCTCCCAGCCAATTCGATCCACAACTGGAACCAATTGGAAAGATTGTTCCATGAACAATTCTACATGGGCCAAACTAAGATAAGTCTAAAAGAATTGGCTAGTGTGAAGAGAAGGTTTACAGAGCCAATTGATGAATATTTAAATAGGTTTCGATTACTCAAAGTCAGATGCTTTACCCAAGTGCCTGAGCATGAATTGGTCGAAATAGCAGCAGGGGGCCTGGATTATTCGATTAGGAAGAAGTTAGATGCACAATACCTAAGAGATATGGCCCAACTGGATGATAGAGTTCGATAAGTAGAACGCCTTAAAGCTGAGAAAGCTAAAGCTGCCAAAACTCATCGACGAGAAAGGGTAGCCTATGTCGAAATGGATGATAACGATCCAGAGATATCTAATGATCCTATAGATGTCGAAGAAGGCGAAATAGATTTAGCAGAATTAAAACAAGGACCACCATATTCTTATAAATTGCCAGTGCCATCAAATGGGAAAAATCCTGTAGAGCCTGAGAAAAATAACGACAAATTTCCTAAGAAAACTTATAGTTTCGACATATCCAAATGTGACAAAATATTTGATCTATTAGTTAAAGATGTCCAGATTATAGTGCCCCCAGGGGGAAAATTGCCTCCTTTAGAACAGAGAAAGAAAAGAGGTTTTTGTAAATACCATAATTTTTTGGGACATAAAACCTCACAATGTTTCCTTTTCAGGGATCTCGTTCAACAAGCGCTAAAGGAAGGAAGGCTGAAATTTGCTGATAAGCCAACAATGAAAATCGACACAAACCCACTGCAGATGGAGGCACATTATGTCGAACCAGTTGGCATTCACATGGTGGAAGTTTCTGAAGATTTCATCACTAAACCCATCTTTGGAAGTTTTACTGGAAACATCTCCAGAAAAACTATTGAAGGGGTGAGAAAGGCCACTGAAGGCCTAGATTTGAAAAAGGAAGTTGCCCAAGGGTCAAACAAGAAGGTTGCTGAAAGTCTGAAATTGATTAAACGGGTTACTGAAGACCCAAACAAAAGCAAAGGAGTTGTTGAGAGCTCCAGCAAAAGAACCACCACAGGTTCTTATTTGGCTGCTGTAAAAGGTTTGACAGAGAATCTAGAGGCCAAAATGCAGAAAATGAACCTTGTTGCCAAAAGCAACATGCAGGTCAACATGGTTGAAGTCTCTGGCACCAAAGCCTCAGAGGAAGCCATTCGACAAGAAGAAGTAAACAAAACGGAATTTCCAAAGGAGAATGAAGATCTGGCAGATTTTCTATATAGGTGTCAGAAAAAGAAATCGGAAGTAATGTTATGCCCTAGATGTAGCTCTATTTTCGACAAGAAAGCTGCAGAACACATACAAGCTATGCGGATTGTGAAAGCAAAATAGGGCACCAATTCCCAACAAAGAATGGGTTCAGAAATCAGATTTGACCCCAGAAGGGGGCATCAATAAGGACCCGTGAGTCAGGTAAGGAGGCCACCAACTTTTAGGCCTCCAACTAATGTACTTACAGATACTTGGCTAAACACCATGGGAAGAAAGAGGCCAAATGAAGAGATATGGGAGGCGTTCGACATGCCAATAGGTTCTTCTTTAGATTACAGAAAGGAGTACCATGCTTCTGCATCGAATAAAATGACCCATGTATCGAGTAATTACAAAGGAAAAAATCCTATGTCTCGTTCGCAATGGAGAAGATTCCAAAGACGGCGAAAGGCCAAAAAAGAGGCAGCTGGACCTCATCCAGAGGTTAGCACTAATGTGCAAAGGAAACAAAGGAAGCCTCTAGAGAGAAAGCATATGCCTTGGACGGAGGTTAGCACTAATGGCCAAACTGAATAGAGGAGTTACAGTCCACTTCTAATGCTTTGGATAGTTTGGATTGATGGTAGGGAAGGTGTTTGAACTGGTTTGGGCAAGAATGCACGATGGAAATGAGTTGTGGGATTCAATCTGCAGCAAGCCCTGTTTTTGTGCAGTTCAATGGTGATTTTATGAATGGGAGTGTTTGGGACTTGGTTTGCTCGTGTTCTAGCTTGGGTTTGATGATTAGAAAATGTTTGACAAGTTTGCTTAAGCTTAGTTTACAGGAAATGAGAGTTGGGTTTTTGTTATGCCATATTTCTTCACACTTAAGCAAGAGATGGCCACTTGAGTTTCTAGGCTGATAGAGGCCCCCCTAATGTGCTGCAAACCTTGGCATTGATCAGTGTAATTAGTCTAATAACTTATGCCAAAGAGATTTGCACTGTCCTTGCTTGGATTGTATTTTGACATAAAGTGAAACTTTTCCAAAATGGATAAAATGCTTTATCTAAAAATGGATTAAACCATTATGCAATGCTTGAGCACAAAAAATATGGTCTTGGCACAAAGAGTTTGCATTAAATTTATGAGTGTAAAAGAGATTTAGGGCCTGTAATCAAGGAATGCATGCTGATTTGAAAATTGCCTAAGTGTATGATCATGGAAATTGGCCATAACAAAAGTGAGTTTTTCCCATATTGCAAAATTCGATTCTCCCTAACCATGAGGTTGTTTGATGAGTTCTTGGACATTTTGGAAAGCTTGGAATGTGTACTACAATACATCTTTGAAATGCAAATTGAAATTCCAAGTGGAAGTATGTGGAAAATGGTCTTGAAGTTAGGTAAAAACCTTGCCTAAAATAGGTCAAATTTTCTCTAAGTTAAGAATGGTTTGGTACCCTTGTTCCAAAAATTGTAACTTGAGATACAAGCTTCTTTTGGGAAAACTTTGTGAATAAAAGTTGTAGATTATGCAATAGGCTACAACTTTCATGTTTTGACTTTTGCTTGAATCCAAATGAATCTTGGTGAGAAAGTGGGGCAAAGTTAGGAAAAAATTAGGGTTTTTCATAACTTAGAAAAATTCTAAGTTATGAAAAATCTTCATTTCAAACCCTAATTTGCAATTCTTGATTTCTTGATGAACAAGTTTCATGATTTGGGCATGTTTTGATGAAAAATGAATCTTGACTCTTGATTTTGACCAAAAAGTCAAAGTTTGACTTTTCAGTATACAGTCAAAATTGATCAATTGACTGGGAAATTCAACTGTCAATCTTGTGTATTTGGGATCTTTTGAACTTGTTGAGCATGTCAAGACAATTCCATGGGGTCCTTGAGTCCATATGTGAGCTTGGTTTGCCATTGGCTAGGTCAAACAGTCAAAAATTTCCTTTGTGCAGTCAAAACCCTAAAAATGACCATTTTGCCCTTTTGGTGATCTGATCAAATTTCTTGTGGAATTGTGATCCAAACTTGATCAAATGGTCCATGTGAGTTCATAATGTTGATGTGGGTCAATTTTCATGAGATTTGACTGTCAATTGGCCACGGTTGACTTTTTCCCCAATACAGCTGATTTCTAGGTCAACTGTCCAATTGACTGGGCAAAACTTGGAATCAAGACTTGAAACTTGGTGTGGATAAACTTGGGAGTCCAAAATGAAGCATGAAACTCATCTTATGCTTTTTAGGTCAAAATATCTCTGTGCAAACACAAACCCTAATTTGGGTCAACAGTGCAAGGAGAAGTCTTGAGCAGATGAAACCCTAACTGGATCTTGAGCTCCAAGGGCTTAGTGATGAGAAATCAATGAGAAATGGGAGGGAAAATTTTGGGGTACAACAGGAAGCAACGTCAACACATACTCCTTGTAAGGAATAAGATTTAGGTGTTTCGTATCCCACTCGCCTTTGATCTGACTGATCACGAGAGCGGAATCTCCGAAGACACTTAGAAACTTAATCCTTAGGTCAATTGCAGCTCGAAGACACATAATGCATGCTTCATACTCCGCCATATTATTGGTGCAGCTGAAACATAATCAGGCGGTGAACGGAGTATGGGATCCTTTAGGAGATATGATCACGGCTCCAATGCCATTACCCAAAGCGTTCGAAGCTCCATCAAAATACATAGACCATCGGGATCCTTCCTCAGGTCCTTCATCCGGTCTAGGTGTCTCACAATCAGTCACTACCATGATATTCTCGTCCGGAAATTCAAAGTTCATAGACTGGTAATCATCCACTGTCTGATGTGCCAAATGGTCTGCCAATACACTTCCCTTGATTGCTTTTTGAGTCGTGTATTGGATGTCATACTCAGTCAAGATCATCTGCCATCTTGCTATTCTTCCAGACAAGGCGGGCTTTTCGAAGATATACTTGATTGGATCCATCTTTGAAATCAATAGAGTAGTGTGAGTCATCATATACTGTCTTAGCCGGCGAGCAGCCCATGCCAAAGCGCAGCAAGTTTTCTCAAGCAGTGAGTATCGGGTCTCACAGTCGGTAAACTTTTTGCTAAGGTAATAAATAGCATGCTCTTTTCGGCCAGACTCGTCATGCTGCCCCAGCACACACCCCATTGAGTTGTCAAGTACTGTCAAATATAATATCAGAGGTCTCCTTTCAACTGGTGGCATCAGAATAGGTGGCTCTTGGAGATACTCTTTGATTCTTTCGAAAGCGGCCTGACATTCATCATTCCAACGTACCACTTGATCTTTCTTCAGTAACTTGAAAATTGGCTCACAAGTAGCAGTTAGGTGTGAGATAAATCGGGCAATGTAGTTCAGACATCCCAGAAAGCCTCTGACTTCTTTCTCAGTTCTGGGAGCTGGCATTTCCTGTATGGCTTTTACCTTTGTCGGGTCCACTTGAATACCTTTGTCGCTTACAACGAAACCTAGTAGTTTGCCAGATCTCACCCCGAAGGTGCACTTGTTCGGGTTCAACCTCAACTTGTACAACTTCAACCTGTCGAACAACTTTCGTAGATGGTTAAGGTGTTCTTCCTCTGTATGGGACCTTGCAATCATATCGTCGATGTATACTTAAATCTCATGGTGGATCATGTCATGAAACAAAGCAACCATGGCACACTGATATGTTGCCCCAGCATTCTTCAGTCCAAAAGGCACGACCTTATAGCAAAAGATACCCCACTGAGTAACAAAAGTTGTCTTCTCCATGTCTTCGGGAACCATTTTTATCTGATTATAACCGGAGAAACCATCCATGAAGGAGAATACCTTATGCTGAGCAGTATTGTCAACCAGAACGTCGATGTGAGGTAGAGGGAAGTCATCCTTAGGGATCGCCCTGTTCAGATCCCTGTAGTCAACACACATTCAGACCTTACCATCTTTCTTCGGCACAGGAACCACATTGGAGACCCATTGAGGGTAAGAAGTAACTGCTAGAAATCCGGCGTCAAACTTTCATAACTTCAGCCTTGATTTTCTCGGACATCTCTGGGCACATACGGCGAACCTTCTGTTTTACCGGAGGACAATCCTCCTTGGTAGGCAGGCGATGAACCACAATGTCAGTATCCAAACCAGGCATATCTTCGTAAGACCAGGCAAAGATCTCAACATAGTCATGCAGCATCTGAATCAACTGCTGCTTCACACTAAGCTCCAGATTTGCACCGATCTTGACTTCCTTCTTGTCTGTTTCAGTACCCAGATTCACCGTTTCCACCGGCTCTTCATGTGGCTGAATAGCCCTTTCTTCCTGGAGTAGCAGTCTTGCAAGTTCACCCGGCACTTCGCAATCATCTTCACCTTCGTCTTCGGCTAAGTTGATCAGATTTTCGAAGTCATAACCGGCAGTAGCAGAGTCGTTACCAGTGAATCCATAGTGGATTGAGACCTGTATATGTGAGTGTGTGTAAAATAGCTGTTTTGCAATATATAATAAAGAAAAACAAGGAGCGCAGAATTTGAAATGTAAGAAACGTCCAATGCTTTTATTAATGATATATGAAAATGGCACAAAAAATCCCTCACAAATGAAGCCACGGTGCCCCGAGTAAGACACTGGGCCATAAAGTTTCAAAACATTGTCTGTTACAAATTCAAAACAAAGAGTTCATTACTGGGTAACAAAAGTAATAGGGATGAAGTCCTTTGTTGTCCAGATGCTTGGTCCACCGTTAGTCGTAGGATAGATCCAGCTGTCGAATTCAGACTCCTCCACATCATCTTCAATGGCATTTACTTCCGAGTTGCTGATGAACACATGAGGTCTTCCAATCCTTGCATTACGAACATCCCTTTGAGCTTCTGCAGTGAAACCCAAACCAAACTTGTTAGTCTTCTGAGTGAAATCAGGAAGTCGGCCCCAATTTGCACACTCACCCTTCTTAATAACAGCCCGGGCATCCTTTAAGGAAGCCATCTTCATAGGAGAATCTTCAACCACAGTCTCGGCTGATGCCAGTGTCTGAGGAACCTCTTCAAAGTGCTGAAATGGGGTCTCAATGAACTCCCCATCCATCTCTACGTACCGGAACGAGTTGAGGTGGCTGACCATATACTCTTCCTCCCCTTGTACTGTCACAATCTTCCCTCTGACCGGGTACTTCAGCTTCTGGTGGAGCGTTGAGGTTACAGCTCCAGCTTTGTGGATCCATGGACGACCCAGAAAACAAGAATAGGATGGCCGAATGTCCATCACGTAGAATGTAGAATTGAAGACCTGAGAACCAACTTTAATTGGAATATCAACCTCACCATGCACCATCCTTTTAGACCCGTCAAAGGCCCTGACTACGATGTTACTTGGTTTTAGCTCTAACCCTTCGCAATCCAACCGGTCTAGAGCTTTCTTGGGCAAGACGTTCAATGAAGAACCAGTATCAACCAATACATGTGCAAGAGTAGTTCCCTTGCAATTAATGGAGACATGCAGGGCATCGTTGTGGTTCTTCCCCTTAACAGTCAAATCGGCGTCGGAGAAACCCAAACCATTATCAGCAGTTAAATTGGCCACACAATCGGTAAACTGATCAGCTGACGTCTCTTGTGGCACGTGGGCAGTCTTCAAAATGGTAATCAGAGCCTTGGCATGGGCCTCTGAGCACAGCAATAGTGACAACATAGAGATCTTGGATGGGGTTTGCCCCAGCTACTCAACTACGTTATAGTCACTCTTTTTAATGATCTTCAGAATCTCTTCCATCTCTTGTTTGGAAGCTTCAACAGTTATTGTCTTCGGTGCCTCCGTCTGGGCAGGCACATCAGTGATGATTCCTTTGCCCCGAGCGTCAGATGACTCGGCGACAGGGGTAAAACTAAGAACTTGATCAGTAATGGCAGTAGGTACAGTTGCAGGTATAATGACAACAGGTCTTCGGATAGTTGGTGGAACAATATCAGGTGAGAAAAGTCTACCGCTGCGGGTGACTTTAGCGGGCCCAGTAATGTTGCTGACGCCGGTATCAGCATCCAACTCTTGCTTAACTCCAAGAACATAAACATCTTCCCCATAGTGCCAGGGGACAGCTTTGTCAGAGGTGTAGGGGATGGGCCCCGGAACAGTGATGATTACAGGTGCGATCTTCGGAACAAATGTAATTCTAACAGGCTTCCTCGAGGGAGCCTTGGAAGAATTGTCGAAAATGGTAATGATGGCAACTTCTTCAGTAGGAATGGAAGGAACAACAATCTTCTCAAACAGGATCTCCTTATTATCCATCAGGTTTTGGATACCTGACTTCAGGAATGGGCAACCAGTAGGTAAAACAGAACACATATGGCAACCTTCGCCACAGCCCGGAAATAAACCAGCTAGCAACAGGTTCTTCTTGATAGTCATCAGAGGGGTAACAATGTCATCCACAGAAACTACAAATAAGTCCTCTTCTAGAGCATTCACTCCATGCTTGGGCATGGGAGCAGTTACAACATTGGGCCTCTCGGGCGCCTCAAACTCAATCTCCTTCGCATCAATTAGGTCTTGCACCCTGTTCCTCAAAACCCAACAATCATCTGTATTATGCCCCGGGCTATCAGAGTGAAAAGCGCAGCGGGAATTAGGGTTATACCTTGGTGATGTGGTACTTGGATTCTTTGGAGCTTCTTTTAGAATCACCAGATTGGTCTTCAGCAACTGTGGCAGAATCTGAGACAAAGTCATGCTAAGACGAGTGAATTGCCTCTGAGGTATCTCGTCCTTTTGTTGATTGTGATGTTGAGGAGCACCAACAGGTTTTGAAATAACAACTGCGTTGACAGCTTGGTGGTGTTCAGGTTTATTCTGTCTTCTTGCACTGTAGATGGCACTGGACTCTTTCTTAAACGGCTTCTTCTCGGTGCTTGATGAGGCACCCTTCTGTATCTTCCCAGCCTTAATACCAGCTTCAATCCTTTCACCGGTCAAAATAAGATCTGTAAGCCCAGCTGAAGAGCTTCCAATCACATGATTAAAGAACGGACTAGACAGGGTCCCCAGAAACATGTCCACAAGCTCACGATCAGCCAAAGGTGGTTGCACCCTTCCAGCAAGGTCTCTCCATTTTTGAGCATACTCTTTGAATCCTTCACCCGTTCATATTGACATACCCTGGAGTTGGGTACACGTAGGAGCGAGGTCGGAGTTGTACTGATACTGCCTATAGAATGCAGTAGCCAAATCTTCCCAGCTACGGATACTGGCTCCGTCCAACTGATAGAAACACTCGAGCTGAGTCCCTGAGAGACTGTCTTGAAAGAAATGGATCCATAAGTTCTTATCAACAGTGTAAGGTTGGATCTTCCTCACATATGACCGGAGGTGTAGCTTTGGACAGGAAACTTCGTCATACTTGGCAAAGGCGGGTGCCTTGAACTTATGGAGAATCACCACACCAGATGATAGACCCAGATCTCCGAAGTCCAGACCGGGCAACTTCTGAATTTCCATAGCGCTCAAACGGTCTTCCAGCTGTTTGTACTTATCCTCAGTAGGAGGATACTGTTCTTCATCATAGTCCATCTCGTTGTCGGAGACCATAGGGCTAGGAGCCCTCCTTTCTTGTGAACTATCCTTCCCTCCAGATGAGGTGGTCAGATCAACTTCATTCGGCAGCCCGTTTCCAAACTTGTGTCCAGTATTGAACAGGATGGTCCTCTTCTTCTTCTTCTTCTTCTTCTCTTTCAGAATCAAAGTCTCCAGGTCCTGCTGACCCTTACCTAGATTCATGAACAGCTCTTGAAACTGGGCATTCTGGGCCTAGAGGGCCTTGATAGCTTGCTCAGTTGAAGGTTCAGTAGACATGATGATTGCTGAAATAAACAGCGAAGAAGATAAGAGACTTGTAAAGGGTACCTGTTTATGAAGTGCATGGGATGAAATGTGTATGATTTATGATTTCAAAGACAATCGGGATTCAAATTTGTAAACAAGAAAGGAAACACACTTTATTAGATTTAAACTTCAAAATTTAAATTGTTCAACAAATTGCCCTTAGGCGTTACAAGAATGGAAATACTAAAAAGTAAATAAAAACTGTAAAAGAAATCATCAAAGGTCCATCAATGCTCCCGTGGTCTCTTCTTCTCAGTGTGGACATAATCATTCAGGATCCGCTCATTCTCCAGTTGCCTAGTCAGCTTTTGGATCTTTTGCTCTTGTTCATTGAACTTCTCCCGATAAGAATCCCGTTCTTCCCGCAGTTGCATCCAAGACCTCTTCAATGTCCCAATATCATTGGGCATATAAGGGTGGAGAATAGTTGGAAGAACCCCCTCCTCATTAGTAACTTCAAGAGTAACAGACCTGACAGCTTCATATGGCATACCTAGCTTCTGGGCACGGATGCGAACCCATCTGAGATATGGCTCCATTGGCAGAGAAGACTTTGGTCCCAAATCATATGGGTCAGATTGGTGAACTCTGTCCCAAGCCCTTATGAATCTACGATGCAGCTCGTCGCTATCTCCCTGAAAATCAAAGATGATATGAGGCATCAACATCTCATGAGGCCCTTCTCTTCTGGCTCTTCCAAACTGACGGAGAGCTAAACATGGGTTGTAAGAAATCCCTCCATGGGTTCCGATCAATGGAACATTAGGATACTCTCCACAGCGATCAATGAGTCACCTCATCCATACCTTTGAGATCCAGATAATGTCATTATTAGAAAGAGACATCACCCAATAATCCCAACCCATTCTTTCTTTGTTCTTCAGTACGGACTTAGGGAGGTGCGAAATAGACCACCTCGACAATAAAGGAGCATAGCACATCAAAGTTCCCCGCTTTCAGGCAGTACGAGCATAGAGCTGATGAAGGATGTCACCCAAGAGAGTGGGTACAGGGTTCTGAGAGATGAAGATCTTTATGGCATTAATATCAACAAAAGTGTCAGGATTCGGAAACAATAACAAGCCATAAATCAAGAGAGCCAGAATATCCTCGAAAGCCTTAAAGTCTAGGCTATCCCAGAAGTAATTAGCTTTGTCAACCAAAAACTTAGTCAGAAAACCCTTAGATCCACTTCTAGTCTCCCAGTTAGCCATTACCTCCTCCTTGGTCAAGTGAAGGGCTGCAGCAATTTCTTCGGGCTTAAGAGTCTTTTCCCAACCAGTAAACAGATTTTGTTCCAGGACGGAGATACCGAGCAGCTCAGAGAACTCTTCTAGGGTAGGAACCAGCTGGAAGTCCTGGAAAGTAAAACAATGGTACAACGGATCATAGAATTGGACCAGAACACTCATCATTTGTTCGTCCAATTTTGAGGTGACCAAACTGAGGAGAGAACCATGCCTTCTGATGAAGGAAGTAGTTTCTGGAATCCTGACAACCAAATCTTTAAGCAGGGTAGGTACTTGGACAAAGTTGATCCGGATAGTATTCCTACGCATGGGCATCATGATGACCTACAAAATAGAGCAAATATGAAACCCTCTTGTCTTTGAAATAGGTTAGTCCTTATGCAAAATGTATGCAATGTTATGATGTCATGATGTCATGGTAAATGCACACCACAAGTATCCACAAAAGGCAAACATGGTAAAGGCACACAAGTAACACAAAAGAGCCCTTAGATTTCAGGCTGGCATGGAGCTTAGGTACTACCCTCTTTCAGTTCAGTTGGTTAAGACTTATCCTAAAAAATAGTAATCGGGTTCTAGAGGATCTCAATATCACTGACTACCCTCAATCAGTCATAATTCTAGTTTAGCAACCTTTTCTTGCGGCCAGAATCATCGCGAGAGTTTAGTCTCAATGAGTGTAGCATACTGCTATTGTTCTATGGCTAAGTTGGTCAATTTAAGGTTCTAAGGTCGGTTGGTGCTTAATGACTCCTTAGAAGACCCATATTCTCCTCGTTTCAACACAAGGGATATCGGTACAGACCAAGGTGTCACACCAACGTAGCTACTACTTTATCCGTATCGGTCTACGCCATACAGATCCCTCACATTTTATTGCTACTTACCTAAAAGGGTACCCCCAGATCCGGGTTAGGATCTATAGAAACTCCGATACAAGCCCACAAAATTAAAGCATACAAAGCATACAATTGAAAACATAGTGATCTAATCCTAAGGTACACCTCACTTATTAAAATCTCCCCAGCAGAGTCGCCAGTTCTGTGATCAGTGGGAATATAACTGACTGTTTTTGGAATGCTGGTTCTCGTTTGCGTTTGTTTTTGCAAAATGTCGCGGTGAGCAAGAGTCGCCACCGTCTTTTATTTTATCCAACAAGGAAAGGACAAAAGCACAGAAAAATTCCTTTTTCGAGATGTTTCTTGGGTTCGGGAGGTAGATTATAGAAAGGGAAGGTGTTAGCACCCTTTCTATCAGTGGTTATCCACGGGCTCTTAGGTACTTGCTCATTGTGTTTTCAAAAATTACTTTTCTTTGTGTTTGTGGGTTTAAAAAGAGTTTTTGTTTGAAAGGAGTGTAAGTGTGAAAAGTTTTGTTTTGTTTTAAAAGGAGCAAGTACTTAAGAACCATCTACTTACTCAAAAAGGGAATTAAACTGTGCAAATGTCCTTTAGACAATGCTAGCCCACTATTGATGAGTAGGTAGCATCGTCGTTGGAGTTTTCTGGTCAATTTGATTAAGGGACGTGTGGTCACTAAAGCAAAGTTAGGACGCCTTAGCGGTAACCCTAATGTCTTAGATCATTTTTTCCGAGGCAACAGTTTTGAGGCAACTTATGATCTTTGGACAAGAGGGCGACCTCTAAAACTTCCTATACTCCATGACCACGTTCGAGGCAACCAAGTGAGGTGTATCCTAAGAGTGCGCATGTGCGAGTGTATTATTTTTCAGTTATTTATCTTTGTACATGTTAATGGTGAGCTACTGTTGATTTTAGGTTAAAGATTAATCTTGTCATGCATTGCCTATTAGGGATGTCAGTTTGGACCTGTTAATGGGGATCCCCGCGGGGAACGCCCCATTCGGGGCCCCAAAGATGGGGAATTTTCCCCCGTGGGGGCGGGGATGGGGTGAAAAATCCCCCCGAGAGCATTTCGGGGACGGGGACGGGGAATACACCCCCGCCCCGCGGGGACCCCGCCCCGCCTATTATTTTAATATAGTTAATTTAATATATATATTTTAGATTAGGTTTTTTAGTCATTTCCTTTATGTTTATTTATAAAAATAAATAAATAAATATTCATGTATTTATTAAGAGAGAGAAATGTAAATATTAGACCCTAAAAAATAATAAATGTCAAATACTAGTATTTTTTAATAACATAATAAATATGTGAATTCTTTGTGCTTTTTATTTTTATAGAAAATATAAACATTTTAAAAAAATAAAATATTAATGAATAAATGTAGGATCTATGGGGATCCCCGCGGGGAACGGGGATCCGCGGGGAACGGGGATGGGGATAGAAATTCCCCCGTGACGGAGATCGGGGACGGGGACGGGGAATGAATTTGATGGCGGGGAAAAAGATGGGGAAGTGTCCCCCCGGCCCCGCCCCGCCCCATTGACATCCCTATTGCCTATTTATCAAACATCTAACAGTTAATATTGTGCAGAATTTAAATAGTGGAAAAATAAATCTAAGCTATTACAAGGCGTCGGGTATTTACATCGCCAAAGACAAACCCTTTTAAAATTAAATTGCGAAAAGTAAATAAAAACGATAAATAAATAAAGTCCTAAGTTAAAAGCTATTACATTCCTGAAGCAGTTACAATATTGAAATATGGATCAAAAATAATTCGCGCGCGAGAAAATTAAATCGGAGTGCCTTAGGGTTTTGACCCTTTTCATTACATAAAGCATATTTTTTGTTATTTTTTAATTAAAAATTAGTCTAAATTAATAATTGAATTAATTAATTAAATGAAAATATTTTTGGTTTTTATTTATTTTAATTAAGACAATAAAATAAGAATGGTTAAAAATATTAAAAAACCTAATTCTAAATTAGTTTTAATTTATTGCAAAATATATTATTGTTAAACCTATTTAAACTAAATAAATTAATTAATGTTTATTTACAAAATAAATAATGAAATTAATGGATTTTATAAAAATATTATTTTTGTGGTTTCTGATTTTTTATGAAAAAGGTTAATTGGTTAATTAATTAATTAATTAAGATAATAATAATAATAATAAAAAAAGGAAAATAATGAAAATAAAATAGAAAATAAAATAAAAAAGAACAAACTCAGGGGGTATTGGGCCCAAAGGGGGTGTTTGAATTGCAACTTTTGAGGCCCACTTTCGTCTAGCATGCTTGACTTTGGTGATTCTATAGGCGCATGTTGACCAGGGTTCATGGTGAACCTTCAATCTGGATCATTGGATCTGCCTTGTGGGCCACTTGGCAGTTGAGATCTGGAGGCATATGATGATCCACACTTGGAGTGCTGCATGTAAATACCTGGAGAAAAAATCAAATAAAGTTTTGGGGGACCTGGGATTCCAACCCAGGTCCCATTGCTCACATGCCAGCGCTCCAACCACTCCAACTAGCTTGTTCAATTGTTATTAGAATAAGAAACAAATAATATATGGGCAACTCAACTAATATGCTGAAAAAATAAAAAAAAACGCGCTAACAATTCAAACGAGCCAATGGACGCAAGCCACGTTATCATCTTCCTCAATAGATCCCTGGTTATTTACCTGCAGATTTTTATCCGCAGGAAGATCCGTAGCTCGCTTCCAAAACTCACTCCAGGCCATGAAAATACCATCCAAGAACATAGATGTGTTCGTCTCTGCCTCCTGAGTATCCCTATAACCATTATTTGATCCAATTTTCCCTGTAACTCAAACGCCTAAAAACAACACATGTAAACCCTAGATTCGGGCATCGTTATACAGGCTATGAAAATCAAATTGGATAATGCAGATTTGTTAGAATTTGAATGTTAAGCATGATGGTACAAATAAATTGGCAAAAAGATGCAAGAGAAACGATTCACGATGCCGTGTTCAGAGCTTGGTTCGTGATGACCTACAGTGAGTTTTAGGCAATGAGAAGGCTTCATTTTGATTGGTATCGCTTCAGGGGATTGCCAGCAAGGGATTAGTGTCCAGCTTTTTGTTTGAATCGAGCTCCAATGTTGTTTTTGATCTCCAAGTTTTCAAGCTTTTTCAAAAACTTCTTCTGGCCGTTTCAGCAGTGCTTTTTGCGTGTTCTTGGTCTGCCTCCCTTATGTGCATATAATAGGATGTATTTAGGTCAAAACTTAGGCCTTAAACCATATGCATTGAAGATGGAAGATTTGATTTTGATCACCATTATCAAATTGCCATATTTGCATCAAATCTGAGATTTTGTGCATGTTTTAACTTGGCACGAATTTGATTGAGTGTCATATGATATTTGCAAGCTGTAATGACCACAAGAATCTTATTACATCAATTTTTAGATTTTATTTGATTTAATATTGATTTAAAATGAATTAAATCAATAAAAATTAAATAAAATAGAAAAATAAATGAATGGCCATGAAATTAAAGATGGAACACGTGTGTGGCATGACAAGACTATATCAAGTGGAAAAAAGTGGGCCCTTTTGTCAACAATTGGAGTTTTGAGGATAGTTGACTTTTGGCAAATTTGGAAAAATGCCCAACTTCAACAATGCATAACTTCTTCAATTTTGAACTTTTGGAAGTGTTCTTGGACTTTTTAGGAACATTAAGATGTCCTATAATCAACCCTTTTGGTCTCATCTCATTTTTATGTTCCATGCTCAAGTTATAAGCTTTGGAAAAAAAGGTGTTTTTGTTGACTTTCAAAAATGACCTATAATGTCCAAATTAGTAACTTTTTGTGAGAGCATTTATTGATCTTGGGGTGTGAATATGTATTGTAGTAAATTTCATCTTCTTCAAAATGAGCTTTGGATGGGTCATTTCTCATAAAGTATGAGAAAGTTATTCTTGGTTAAAGTTGAGTTGACTTTTCCTGCAAAACCCTAATTTAGCAACTTTTGAATCTTAATGAATCTTGAACAATCCTTGATGAATCTTGATCAAATGATGAATTATCCTTCAAAATGAGAATGTTGACAAAAAATATTGAGGTTTGACTATATTTGGGTCACATTTGACTTTTGCCCTAGCACAGTCGATTTTTTGACTTCTTGAGCAATTGACTGATGAAACATCCTCTGCAAGGCTGGAAATTTGTCATGGATGAACTTAATAACATATTATGACATTGGGGAGAACTTGAGGTCATTTGGATATGAGGACCTTAATGCAACACAAAACCCTAATTTTGACTTGACTGCCTTAGGAGGTGATTTGACTGTCCAACCCTTGAGCCAACTTGAGCAACTTGAAGATTATTTTTGACATGTATTGAGAAATATGGGAGGGCAAATTTTGGGGTACAACAATACCAATAAGAGTAAATCAAGGGGTAATCATGGAAGAGGATTTGACCGTTAGTCCAAACACCCAGATCCCTAGAGTAGAAATAGAACAACCAAGGGTCGAAATACCACGAAACCCTAGAGAAATAGATCAAGGAGTTATTATGGCTAATAGAAACCAAAACACTGACGAATTAATACAGCAAGTTCGACACCAGAACTATGGGACGGACAATAATCTAACTGCCATGATCGAAAGAATTATGATTCAAAATGGGATAAACGTTGGTTTTCACAGGCCAAACTTCACATCCCCATTGTCAGAATATATTCTGCAAACAAACTTACCACCTATGGGGAAGGTTCCAAAGTTTACTAAATTTTCAGGGGATACGACAGAGTCCACTGTCGAACATGTGGCTAGATATTTGATAGAGACCGGGGAAATAGCAAACAACGAAAACCTTATAATTAAATATTTCTCAAGTTCCCTAACAAATAATGCTTTCACTTGGTTCACCACCCTCCCAGCCAATTCGATCCACAACTGGAACCAATTGGAAAGATTGTTCCATGAACAATTCTACATGGGCCAAACTAAGATAAGTCTAAAAGAATTGGCTAGTGTGAAGAGAAGGTTTACAGAGCCAATTGATGAATATTTAAATAGGTTTCGATTACTCAAAGTCAGATGCTTTACCCAAGTGCCTGAGCATGAATTGGTCGAAATAGCAGCAGGGGGCCTGGATTATTCGATTAGGAAGAAGTTAGATGCACAATACCTAAGAGATATGGCCCAACTGGATGATAGAGTTCGATAAGTAGAACGCCTTAAAGCTGAGAAAGCTAAAGCTGCCAAAACTCATCGACGAGAAAGGGTAGCCTATGTCGAAATGGATGATAACGATCCAGAGATATCTAATGATCCTATAGATGTCGAAGAAGGCGAAATAGATTTAGCAGAATTAAAACAAGGACCACCATATTCTTATAAATTGCCAGTGCCATCAAATGGGAAAAATCCTGTAGAGCCTGAGAAAAATAACGACAAATTTCCTAAGAAAACTTATAGTTTCGACATATCCAAATGTGACAAAATATTTGATCTATTAGTTAAAGATGTCCAGATTATAGTGCCCCCAGGGGGAAAATTGCCTCCTTTAGAACAGAGAAAGAAAAGAGGTTTTTGTAAATACCATAATTTTTTGGGACATAAAACCTCACAATGTTTCCTTTTCAGGGATCTCGTTCAACAAGCGCTAAAGGAAGGAAGGCTGAAATTTGCTGATAAGCCAACAATGAAAATCGACACAAACCCACTGCAGATGGAGGCACATTATGTCGAACCAGTTGGCATTCACATGGTGGAAGTTTCTGAAGATTTCATCACTAAACCCATCTTTGGAAGTTTTACTGGAAACATCTCCAGAAAAACTATTGAAGGGGTGAGAAAGGCCACTGAAGGCCTAGATTTGAAAAAGGAAGTTGCCCAAGGGTCGAACAAGAAGGCTGTTGAAAGTCTGAAATTGATTAAACGGGTTACTGAAGACCCAAACAAAAGCAAAGGAGTTGTTGAGAGCTCCAGCAAAAGAACCACCACAGGTTCTTATTTGGCTGCTGTAAAAGGTTTGACAGAGAATCTAGAGGCCAAAATGCAGAAAATGAACCTTGTTGCCAAAAGCAACATGCAGGTCAACATGGTTGAAGTCTCTGGCACCAAAGCCTCAGAGGAAGCCATTCGACAAGAAGAAGTAAACAAAACGGAATTTCCAAAGGAGAATGAAGATCTGGCAGATTTTCTACATAGGTGTCAGAAAAAGAAATCGGAAGTAATGTTATGCCCTAGATGTAGCTCTATTTTCGACAAGAAAGCTGCAGAACACATACAAGCTATGCGGATTGTGAAAGCAAAATAGGGCACCAATTCCCAACAAAGAATGGGTTCAGAAATCAGATTTGACCCCAGAAGGGGGCATCAACAAGGACCCGTGAGTCAGGTAAGGAGGCCACCAACTTTTAGGCCTCCAACTAATGTACTTACAGATACTTGGCTAAACACCATGGGAAGAAAGAGGCCAAATGAAGAGATATGGGAGGCGTTCGACATGCCAATAGGTTCTTCTTTAGATTACAGAAAGGAGTACCATGCTTCTGCATCGAATAAAATGACCCATGTATCGAGCAATTACAAAGGAAAAAATCCTATGTCTCGTTCGCAATGGAGAAGATTCCAAAGACGGCGAAAGGCCAAAAAAGAGGCAGCTGGACCTCATCCAGAGGTTAGCACTAATGTGCAAAGGAAACAAAGGAAGCCTCTAGAGAGAAAGCATATGCCTTGGACGGAGGTTAGCACTAATGGCCAAACTGAATAGAGGAGTTACAGTCCACTTCTAATGCTTTGGATAGTTTGGATTGATGGTAGGGAAGGTGTTTGAACTGGTTTGGGCAAGAATGCACGATGGAAATGAGTTGTGGGATTCAATCTGCAGCAAGCCCTGTTTTTGTGCAGTTCAATGGTGATTTTATGAATGGGAGTGTTTGGGACTTGGTTTGCTCGTGTTCTAGCTTGGGTTTGATGATTAGAAAATGTTTGACAAGTTTGCTTAAGCTTAGTTTACAGGAAATGAGAGTTGGGTTTTTGTTATGCCATATTTCTTCACACTTAAGCAAGAGATGGCCACTTGAGTTTCTAGGCTGATAGAGGCCCCCCTAATGTGCTGCAAACCTTGGCATTGATCAGTGTAATTAGTCTAATAACTTATGCCAAAGAGATTTGCACTGTCCTTGCTTGGATTGTATTTTGACATAAAGTGAAACTTTTCCAAAATGGATAAAATGCTTTATCTAAAAATGGATTAAACCATTATGCAATGCTTGAGCACAAAAAATATGGTCTTGGCACAAAGAGTTTGCATTAAATTTATGAGTGTAAAAGAGATTTAGGGCCTGTAATCAAGGAATGCATGCTGATTTGAAAATTGCCTAAGTGTATGATCATGGAAATTGGCCATAACAAAAGTGAGTTTTTCCCATATTGCAAAATTCGATTCTCCCTAACCATGAGGTTGTTTGATGAGTTCTTGGACATTTTGGAAAGCTTGGAATGTGTACTACAATACATCTTTGAAATGCAAATTGAAATTCCAAGTGGAAGTATGTGGAAAATGGTCTTGAAGTTAGGTAAAAACCTTGCCTAAAATAGGTCAAATTTTCTCTAAGTTAAGAATGGTTTGGTACCCTTGTTCCAAAAATTGTAACTTGAGATACAAGCTTCTTTTGGGAAAACTTTGTGAATAAAAGTTGTAGATTATGCAATAGGCTACAACTTTCATGTTTTGACTTTTGCTTGAATCCAAATGAATCTTGGTGAGAAAGTGGGGCAAAGTTAGGAAAAAATTAGGGTTTTTCATAACTTAGAAAAATTCTAAGTTATGAAAAATCTTCATTTCAAACCCTAATTTGCAATTCTTGATTTCTTGATGAACAAGTTTCATGATTTGGGCATGTTTTGATGAAAAATGAATCTTGACTCTTGATTTTGACCAAAAAGTCAAAGTTTGACTTTTCAGTATACAGTCAAAATTGATCAATTGACTGGGAAATTCAACTGTCAATCTTGTGTATTTGGGATCTTTTGAACTTGTTGAGCATGTCAAGACAATTCCATGGGGTCCTTGAGTCCATATGTGAGCTTGGTTTGCCATTGGCTAGGTCAAACAGTCAAAAATTTCCTTTGTGCAGTCAAAACCCTAAAAATGACCATTTTGCCCTTTTGGTGATCTGATCAAATTTCTTGTGGAATTGTGATCCAAACTTGATCAAATGGTCCATGTGAGTTCATAATGTTGATGTGGGTCAATTTTCATGAGATTTGACTGTCAATTGGCCACGGTTGACTTTTTCCCCAATACAGCTGATTTCTAGGTCAACTGTCCAATTGACTGGGCAAAACTTGGAATCAAGACTTGAAACTTGGTGTGGATAAACTTGGGAGTCCAAAATGAAGCATGAAACTCATCTTATGCTTTTTAGGTCAAAATATCTCTGTGCAAACACAAACCCTAATTTGGGTCAACAGTGCAAGGAGAAGTCTTGAGCAGATGAAACCCTAACTGGATCTTGAGCTCCAAGGGCTTAGTGATGAGAAATCAATGAGAAATGGGAGGGAAAATTTTGGGGTACAACAGGAAGCAACGTCAACACATACTCCTTGTAAGGAATAAGATTTAGGTGTTTCGTATCCCACTCGCCTTTGATCTGACTGATCACGAGAGCGGAATCTCCGAAGACACTTAGAAACTTAATCCTTAGGTCAATTGCAGCTCGAAGACACATAATGCATGCTTCATACTCCGCCATATTATTGGTGCAGCTGAAACATAATCAGGCGGTGAACGGAGTATGGGATCCTTTAGGAGATATGATCACGGCTCCAATGCCATTACCCAAAGCGTTCGAAGCTCCATCAAAATACATAGACCATCGGGATCCTTCCTCAGGTCCTTCATCCGGTCTAGGTGTCTCACAATCAGTCACTACCATGATATTCTCGTCCGGAAATTCAAAGTTCATAGACTGGTAATCATCCACTGTCTGATGTGCCAAATGGTCTGCCAATACACTTCCCTTGATTGCTTTTTGAGTCGTGTATTGGATGTCATACTCAGTCAAGATCATCTGCCATCTTGCTATTCTTCCAGACAAGGCGGGCTTTTCGAAGATATACTTGATTGGATCCATCTTTGAAATCAATAGAGTAGTGTGAGTCATCATATACTGTCTTAGCCGGCGAGCAGCCCATGCCAAAGCGCAGCAAGTTTTCTCAAGCAGTGAGTATCGGGTCTCACAGTCGGTAAACTTTTTGCTAAGGTAATAAATAGCATGCTCTTTTCGGCCAGACTCGTCATGCTGCCCCAGCACACACCCCATTGAGTTGTCAAGTACTGTCAAATATAATATCAGAGGTCTCCTTTCAACTGGTGGCATCAGAATAGGTGGCTCTTGGAGATACTCTTTGATTCTTTCGAAAGCGGCCTGACATTCATCATTCCAACGTACCACTTGATCTTTCTTCAGTAACTTGAAAATTGGCTCACAAGTAGCAGTTAGGTGTGAGATAAATCGGGCAATGTAGTTCAGACATCCCAGAAAGCCTCTGACTTCTTTCTCAGTTCTGGGAGCTGGCATTTCCTGTATGGCTTTTACCTTTGTCGGGTCCACTTGAATACCTTTGTCGCTTACAACGAAACCTAGTAGTTTGCCAGATCTCACCCCGAAGGTGCACTTGTTCGGGTTCAACCTCAACTTGTACAACTTCAACCTGTCGAACAACTTTCGTAGATGGTTAAGGTGTTCTTCCTCTGTATGGGACCTTGCAATCATATCGTCGACGTATACTTAAATCTCATGGTGGATCATGTCATGAAACAAAGCAACCATGGCACACTGATATGTTGCCCCAGCATTCTTCAGTCCAAAAGGCACGACCTTATAGCAAAAGATACCCCACTGAGTAACAAAAGTTGTCTTCTCCATGTCTTCGGGAACCATTTTTATCTGATTATAACCGGAGAAACCATCCATGAAGGAGAATACCTTATGCTGAGCAGTATTGTCAACCAGAACGTCGATGTGAGGTAGAGGGAAGTCATCCTTAGGGATCGCCCTGTTCAGATCCCTGTAGTCAACACACATTCAGACCTTACCATCTTTCTTCGGCACAGGAACCACATTGGAGACCCATTGAGGGTAAGAAGTAACTGCTAGAAATCCGGCGTCAAACTTTCATAACTTCAGCCTTGATTTTCTCGGACATCTCTGGGCACATACGGCGAACCTTCTGTTTTACCGGAGGACAATCCTCCTTGGTAGGCAGGCGATGAACCACAATGTCAGTATCCAAACCAGGCATATCTTCGTAAGACCAGGCAAAGATCTCAACATAGTCATGCAGCATCTGAATCAACTGCTGCTTCACACTAAGCTCCAGATTTGCACCGATCTTGACTTCCTTCTTGTCTGTTTCAGTACCCAGATTCACCGTTTCCACCGGCTCTTCATGTGGCTGAATAGCCCTTTCTTCCTGGAGTAGCAGTCTTGCAAGTTCACCCGGCACTTCGCAATCATCTTCACCTTCGTCTTCGGCTAAGTTGATCAGATTTTCGAAGTCATAACCGGCAGTAGCAGAGTCGTTACCAGTGAATCCATAGTGGATTGAGACCTGTATATGTGAGTGTGTGTAAAATAGCTGTTTTGCAATATATAATAAAGAAAAACAAGGAGCGCAGAATTTGAAATGTAAGAAACGTCCAATGCTTTTATTAATGATATATGAAAATGGCACAAAAAATCCCTCACAAATGAAGCCACGGTGCCCCGAGTAAGACACTGGGCCATAAAGTTTCAAAACATTGTCTGTTACAAATTCAAAACAAAGAGTTCATTACTGGGTAACAAAAGTAATAGGGATGAAGTCCTTTGTTGTCCAGATGCTTGGTCCACCGTTAGTCGTAGGATAGATCCAGCTGTCGAATTCAGACTCCTCCACATCATCTTCAATGGCATTTACTTCCGAGTTGCTGATGAACACATGAGGTCTTCCAATCCTTGCATTACGAACATCCCTTTGAGCTTCTGCAGTGAAACCCAAACCAAACTTGTTAGTCTTCTGAGTGAAATCAGGAAGTCGGCCCCAATTTGCACACTCACCCTTCTTAATAACAGCCCGGGCATCCTTTAAGGAAGCCATCTTCATAGGAGAATCTTCAACCACAGTCTCGGCTGATGCCAGTGTCTGAGGAACCTCTTCAAAGTGCTGAAATGGGGTCTCAATGAACTCCCCATCCATCTCTACGTACCGGAACGAGTTGAGGTGGCTGACCATATACTCTTCCTCCCCTTGTACTGTCACAATCTTCCCTCTGACCGGGTACTTCAGCTTCTGGTGGAGCGTTGAGGTTACAGCTCCAGCTTTGTGGATCCATGGACGACCCAGAAAACAAGAATAGGATGGCCGAATGTCCATCACGTAGAATGTAGAATTGAAGACCTGAGAACCAACTTTAATTGGAATATCAACCTCACCATGCACCATCCTTTTAGACCCGTCAAAGGCCCTGACTACGATGTTACTTGGTTTTAGCTCTAACCCTTCGCAATCCAACCGGTCTAGAGCTTTCTTGGGCAAGACGTTCAATGAAGAACCAGTATCAACCAATACATGTGCAAGAGTAGTTCCCTTGCAATTAATGGAGACATGCAGGGCATCGTTGTGGTTCTTCCCCTTAACAGTCAAATCGGCGTCGGAGAAACCCAAACCATTATCAGCAGTTAAATTGGCCACACAATCGGTAAACTGATCAGCTGACGTCTCTTGTGGCACGTGGGCAGTCTTCAAAAAGGTAATCAGAGCCTTGGCATGGGCCTCTGAGCACAGCAATAGTGACAACATAGAGATCTTGGATGGGGTTTGCCCCAGCTACTCAACTACGTTATAGTCACTCTTTTTAATGATCTTCAGAATCTCTTCCATCTCTTGTTTGGAAGCTTCAACAGTTATTGTCTTCGGTGCCTCCGTCTGGGTAGGCACATCAGTGATGATTCCTTTGCCCCGAGCGTCAGATGACTCGGCGACAGGGGTAAAACTAAGAACTTGATCAGTAATGGCAGTAGGTACAGTTGCAGGTATAATGACAACAGGTCTTCGGATAGTTGGTGGAACAATATCAGGTGAGAAAAGTCTACCGCTGCGGGTGACTTTAGCGGGCCCAGTAATGTTGCTGACGCCGGTATCAGCATCCAACTCTTGCTTAACTCCAAGAACATAAACATCTTCCCCATAGTGCCAGGGGACAGCTTTGTCAGAGGTGTAGGGGATGGGCCCCGGAACAGTGATGATTACAGGTGCGATCTTCGGAACAAATGTAATTCTAACAGGCTTCCTCGAGGGAGCCTTGGAAGAATTGTCGAAAATGGTAATGATGGCAACTTCTTCAGTAGGAATGGAAGGAACAACAATCTTCTCAAACAGGATCTCCTTATTATCCATCAGGTTTTGGATACCTGACTTCAGGAATGGGCAACCAGTAGGTAAAACAGAACACATATGGCAACCTTCGCCACAGCCCGGAAATAAACCAGCTAGCAACAGGTTCTTCTTGATAGTCATCAGAGGGGTAACAATGTCATCCACAGAAACTACAAATAAGTCCTCTTCTAGAGCATTCACTCCATGCTTGGGCATGGGAGCAGTTACAACATTGGGCCTCTCGGGCGCCTCAAACTCAATCTCCTTCGCATCAATTAGGTCTTGCACCCTGTTCCTCAAAACCCAACAATCATCTGTATTATGCCCCGGGCTATCAGAGTGAAAAGCGCAGCGGGAATTAGGGTTATACCTTGGTGATGTGGTACTTGGATTCTTTGGAGCTTCTTTTAGAATCACCAGATTGGTCTTCAGCAACTGTGGCAGAATCTGAGACAAAGTCATGCTAAGACGAGTGAATTGCCTCTAAGGTATCTCGTCCTTTTGTTGATTGTGATGTTGAGGAGCACCAACAGGTTTTGAAATAACAACTGCGTTGACAGCTTGGTGGTGTTCAGGTTTATTCTGTCTTCTTGCACTGTAGATGGCACTGGACTCTTTCTTAAACGGCTTCTTCTCGGTGCTTGATGAGGCACCCTTCTGTATCTTCCCAGCCTTAATACCAGCTTCAATCCTTTCACCGGTCAAAATAAGATCTGTAAGCCCAGCTGAAGAGCTTCCAATCACATGATTAAAGAACGGACCAGACAGGGTCCCCAGAAACATGTCCACAAGCTCACGATCAGCCAAAGGTGGTTGCACCCTTCCAGCAAGGTCTCTCCATTTTTGAGCATACTCTTTGAATCCTTCACCCGTTCATATTGACATACCCTGGAGTTGGGTACACGTAGGAGCGAGGTCGGAGTTGTACTGATACTGCCTATAGAATGCAGTAGCCAAATCTTCCCAGCTACGGATACTGGCTCCGTCCAACTGATAGAAACACTCGAGCTGAGTCCCTGAGAGACTGTCTTGAAAGAAATGGATCCATAAGTTCTTATCAACAGTGTAAGGTTGGATCTTCCTCACATATGACCGGAGGTGTAGCTTTGGACAGGAAACTTCGTCATACTTGGCAAAGGCGGGTGCCTTGAACTTATGGAGAATCACCACACCAGATGATAGACCCAGATCTCCGAAGTCCAGACCGGGCAACTTCTGAATTTCCATAGCGCTCAAACGGTCTTCCAGCTGTTTGTACTTATCCTCAGTAGGAGGATACTGTTCTTCATCATAGTCCATCTCGTTGTCGGAGACCATAGGGCTAGGAGCCCTCCTTTCTTGTGAACTATCCTTCCCTCCAGATGAGGTGGTCAGATCAACTTCATTCGGCAGCCCGTTTCCAAACTTGTGTCCAGTATTGAACAGGATGGTCCTCTTCTTCTTCTTCTTCTTCTTCTCTTTCAGAATCAAAGTCTCCAGGTCCTGCTGACCCTTACCTAGATTCATGAACAGCTCTTGAAACTGGGCATTTTGGGCCTAGAGGGCCTTGATAGCTTGCTCAGTTGAAGGTTCAGTAGACATGATGATTGCTGAAATAAACAGCGAAGAAGATAAGAGACTTGTAAAGGGTACCTGTTTATGAAGTGCATGGGATGAAATGCGTATGATTTATGATTTCAAAGACAATCGGGATTCAAATTTGTAAACAAGAAAGGAAACACACTTTATTAGATTTAAACTTCAAAATTTAAATTGTTCAACAAATTGCCCTTAGGCGTTACAAGAATGGAAATACTAAAAAGTAAATAAAAACTGTAAAAGAAATCATCAAAGGTCCATCAATGCTCCCGTGGTCTCTTCTTCTCAGTGTGGACATAATCATTCAGGATCCGCTCATTCTCCAGTTGCCTAGTCAGCTTTTGGATCTTTTGCTCTTGTTCATTGAACTTCTCCCGATAAGAATCCCGTTCTTCCCGCAGTTGCATCCAAGACCTCTTCAATGTCCCAATATCATTGGGCATATAAGGGTGGAGAATAGTTGGAAGAACCCCCTCCTCATTAGTAACTTCAAGAGTAACAGACCTGACAGCTTCATATGGCATACCTAGCTTCTGGGCACGGATGCGAACCCATCTGAGATATGGCTCCATTGGCAGAGAAGACTTTGGTCCCAAATCATATGGGTCAGATTGGTGAACTCTGTCCCAAGCCCTTATGAATCTATGATGCAGCTCGTCGCTATCTCCCTGAAAATCAAAGATGATATGAGGCATCAACATCTCATGAGGCCCTTCTCTTCTGGCTCTTCCAAACTGACGGAGAGCTAAACATGGGTTGTAAGAAATCCCTCCATGGGTTCCGATCAATGGAACATTAGGATACTCTCCACAGCGATCAATGAGTCACCTCATCCATACCTTTGAGATCCAGATAATGTCATTATTAGAAAGAGACATCACCCAATAATCCCAACCCATTCTTTCTTTGTTCTTCAGTACGGACTTAGGGAGGTGCGAAATAGACCACCTCGACAATAAAGGAGCATAGCACATCAAAGTTCCCCGCTTTCAGGCAGTACGAGCATAGAGCTGATGAAGGATGTCACCCAAGAGAGTGGGTACAGGGTTCTGAGAGATGAAGATCTTTATGGCATTAATATCAACAAAAGTGTCAGGATTCGGAAACAATAACAAGCCATAAATCAAGAGAGCCAGAATATCCTCGAAAGCCTTAAAGTCTAGGCTATCCTAGAAGTAATTAGCTTTGTCAACCAAAAACTTAGTCAGAAAACCCTTAGATCCACTTCTAGTCTCCCAGTTAGCCATTACCTCCTCCTTGGTCAAGTGAAGGGCTGCAGCAATTTCTTCGGGCTTAAGAGTCTTTTCCCAACCAGTAAACAGATTTTGTTCCAGGACGGAGATACCGAGCAGCTCAGAGAACTCTTCTAGGGTAGGAACCAGCTGGAAGTCCTGGAAAGTAAAACAATGGTACAACGGATCATAGAATTGGACCAGAACACTCATCATTTGTTCGTCCAATTTTGAGGTGACCAAACTGAGGAGAGAACCATGCCTTCTGATGAAGGAAGTAGTTTCTGGAATCCTGACAACCAAATCTTTAAGCAGGGTAGGTACTTGGACAAAGTTGATCCGGATAGTATTCCTACGCATGGGCATCATGATGACCTACAAAATAGAGCAAATATGAAACCCTCTTGTCTTTGAAATAGGTTAGTCCTTATGCAAAATGTATGCAATGTTATGATGTCATGATGTCATGGTAAAGGCACACCACAAGTATCCACAAAAGGCAAACATGGTAAAGGCACACAAGTAACACAAAAGAGCCCTTAGATTTCAGGCTGGCATGGAGCTTAGGTACTACCCTCTTTCAGTTCAGTTGGTTAAGACTTATCCTAAAAAATAGTAATCGGGTTCTAGAGGATCTCAATATCACTGACTACCCTCAATCAGTCATAATTCTAGTTTAGCAACCTTTTCTTGCGGCCAGAATCATCGCGAGAGTTTAGTCTCAATGAGTGTAGCATACTGCTATTGTTCTATGGCTAAGTTGGTCAATTTAAGGTTCTAAGGTCGGTTGGTGCTTAATGACTCCTTAGAAGACCCATATTCTCCTCGTTTCAACACAAGGGATATCGGTACAGACCAAGGTGTCACACCAACGTAGCTACTACTTTATCCGTATCGGTCTACGCCATACAGATCCCTCACATTTTATTGCTACTTACCTAAAAGGGTACCCCCAGATCCGGGTTAGGATCTATAGAAACTCCGATACAAGCCCACAAAATTAAAGCATACAAAGCATACAATTGAAAACATAGTGATCTAATCCTAAGGTACACCTCACTTATTAAAATCTCCCCAGCAGAGTCGCCAGTTCTGTGATCAGTGGGAATAGAACTGACTGTTTTTGGAATGCTGGTTCTCGTTTGCGTTTGTTTTTGCAAAATGTCGCGGTGAGCAAGAGTCGCCACCGTCTTTTATTTTATCCAACAAGGAAAGGACAAAAGCACAGAAAAATTCCTTTTTCGAGATGTTTCTTGGGTTCGGGAGGTAGATTATAGAAAGGGAAGGTGTTAGCACCCTTTCTATCAGTGGTTATCCACGGGCTCTTAGGTACTTGCTCATTGTGTTTTCAAAAATTACTTTTCTTTGTGTTTGTGGGTTTAAAAAGAGTTTTTGTTTGAAAGGAGTGTAAGTGTGAAAAGTTTTGTTTTGTTTTAAAAGGAGCAAGTACTTAAGAACCATCTACTTACTCAAAAAGGGAATTAAACTGTGCAAATGTCCTTTAGACAATGCTAGCCCACTATTGATGAGTAGGTAGCATCGTCGTTGGAGTTTTCTGGTCAATTTGATTAAGGGACGTGTGGTCACTAAAGCAAAGTTAGGCCGCCTTAGCGGTAACCCTAATGTCTTAGATCATTTTTTCCGAGGCAACAGTTTTGAGGCAACTTATGATCTTTGGACAAGAGGGCGACCTCTAAAACTTCCTATACTCCATGACCACGTTCGAGGCAACCAAGTGAGGTGTATCCTAAGAGTGCGCATGTGCGAGTGTATTATTTTTCAGTTATTTATCTTTGTACATGTTAATGGTGAGCTACTGTTGATTTTAGGTTAAAGATTAATCTTGTCATGCATTGCCTATTAGGGATGTCAGTTTGGACCTGTTAATGGGGATCCCCGCGGGGAACGCCCCATTCGGGGCCCCAAAGATGGGGAATTTTCCCCCGTGGGGGCGGGGATGGGGTGAAAAATCCCCCCGAGAGCATTTCGGGGACGGGGACGGGGAATACACCCCCGCCCCGCGGGGACCCCGCCCCGCCTATTATTTTAATATAGTTAATTTAATATATATATTTTAGATTAGGTTTTTTAGTCATTTCCTTTATGTTTATTTATAAAAATAAATAAATAAATATTCATGTATTTATTAAGAGAGAGAAATGTAAATATTAGACCCTAAAAAATAATAAATGTCAAATACTAGTATTTTTTAATAACATAATAAATATGTGAATTCTTTGTGCTTTTTATTTTTATAGAAAATATAAACATTTTAAAAAAATAAAATATTAATGAATAAATGTAGGATCTATGGGGATCCCCGCGGGGAACGGGGATCCGCGGGGAACGGGGATGGGGATAGAAATTCCCCCGTGACGGAGATCGGGGACGGGGACGGGGAATGAATTTGATGGCGGGAAAAAAGATGGGGAAGTGTCCCCCCGGCCCCGCCCCGCCCCATTGACATCCCTATTGCCTATTTATCAAACATCTAACAGTTAATATTGTGCGGAATTTAAATAGTGGAAAAATAAATCTAAGCTATTACAAGGCGTCGGGTATTTACATCGCCAAAGACAAACCCTTTTAAAATTAAATTGCGAAAAGTAAATAAAAACGATAAATAAATAAAGTCCTAAGTTAAAAGCTATTACATTCCTGAAGCAGTTACAATATTGAAATATGGATCAAAAATAATTCGCGCGCGAGAAAATTAAATCGGAGTGCCTTAGGGTTTTGACCCTTTTCATTACATAAAGCATATTTTTTGTTATTTTTTAATTAAAAATTAGTCTAAATTAATAATTGAATTAATTAATTAAATGAAAATATTTTTGGTTTTTATTTATTTTAATTAAGACAATAAAATAAGAATGGTTAAAAATATTAAAAAACCTAATTCTAAATTAGTTTTAATTTATTGCAAAATATATTATTGTTAAACCTATTTAAACTAAATAAATTAATTAATGTTTATTTACAAAATAAATAATGAAATTAATGGATTTTATAAAAATATTATTTTTGTGGTTTCTGATTTTTTATGAAAAAGGTTAATTGGTTAATTAATTAATTAATTAAGATAATAATAATAATAATAAAAAAAGGAAAATAATGAAAATAAAATAGAAAATAAAATAAAAAAGAACAAACTCAGGGGGTATTGGGCCCAAAGGGGGTGTTTGAATTGCAACTTTTGAGGCCCACTTTCGTCTAGCATGCTTGACTTTGGTGATTCTATAGGCGCATGTTGACCAGGGTTCATGGTGAACCTTCAATCTGGATCATTGGATCTGCCTTGTGGGCCACTTGGCAGTTGAGATCTGGAGGCATATGATGATCCACACTTGGAGTGCTGCATGTGAATACCTGGAGAAAAAATCAAATAAAGTTTTGGGGGACCTGGGATTCCAACCCAGGTCCCATTGCTCACATGCCAGCGCTCCAACCACTCCAACTAGCTTGTTCAATTGTTATTAGAATAAGAAACAAATAATATATGGGCAACTCAACTAATATGCTGAAAAAATAAAAAAAAAAACGCGCTAACAATTCAAACGAGCCAATGGACGCAAGCCACGTTATCATCTTCCTCAATAGATCCCTGGTTATTTACCTGCAGATTTTTATCCGCAGGAAGATCCGTAGCTCGCTTCCAAAACTCACTCCAGGCCATGAAAATACCATCCAAGAACATAGATGTGTTCGTCTCTGCCTCCTGAGTATCCCTATAACCATTATTTGATCCAATTTTCCCTGTAACTCAAACGCCTAAAAACAACACATGTAAACCCTAGATTCGGGCATCGTTATACAGGCTATGAAAATCAAATTGGATAATGCAGATTTGTTAGAATTTGAATGTTAAGCATGATGGTACAAATAAATTGGCAAAAAGATGCAAGAGAAACGATTCACGATGCCGTGTTCAGAGCTTGGTTCGTGATGACCTACAGTGAGTTTTAGGCAATGAGAAGGCTTCATTTTGATTGGTATCGCTTCAGGGGATTGCCAGCAAGGGATTAGTGTCCAGCTTTTTGTTTGAATCGAGCTCCAATGTTGTTTTTGATCTCCAAGTTTTCAAGCTTTTTCAAAAACTTCTTCTGGCCGTTTCAGCAGTGCTTTTTGCGTGTTCTTGGTCTGCCTCCCTTATGTGCATATAATAGGATGTATTTAGGTCAAAACTTAGGCCTTAAACCATATGCATTGAAGATGGAAGATTTGATTTTGATCACCATTATCAAATTGCCATATTTGCATCAAATCTGAGATTTTGTGCATGTTTTAACTTGGCACGAATTTGATTGAGTGTCATATGATATTTGCAAGCTGTAATGACCACAAGAATCTTATTACATCAATTTTTAGATTTTATTTGATTTAATATTGATTTAAAATGAATTAAATCAATAAAAATTAAATAAAATAGAAAAATAAATGAATGGCCATGAAATTAAAGATGGAACACGTGTGTGGCATGACAAGACTATATCAAGTGGAAAAAAGTGGGCCCTTTTGTCAACAATTGGAGTTTTGAGGATAGTTGACTTTTGGCAAATTTGGAAAAATGCCCAACTTCAACAATGCATAACTTCTTCAATTTTGAACTTTTGGAAGTGTTCTTGGACTTTTTAGGAACATTAAGATGTCCTATAATCAACCCTTTTGGTCTCATCTCATTTTTATGTTCCATGCTCAAGTTATAAGCTTTGGAAAAAAAGGTGTTTTTGTTGACTTTCAAAAATGACCTATAATGTCCAAATTAGTAACTTTTTGTGAGAGCATTTATTGATCTTGGGGTGTGAATATGTATTGTAGTAAATTTCATCTTCTTCAAAATGAGCTTTGGATGGGTCATTTCTCATAAAGTATGAGAAAGTTATTCTTGGTTAAAGTTGAGTTGACTTTTCCTGCAAAACCCTAATTTAGCAACTTTTGAATCTTAATGAATCTTGAACAATCCTTGATGAATCTTGATCAAATGATGAATTATCCTTCAAAATGAGAATGTTGACAAAAAATATTGAGGTTTGACTGTATTTGGGTCACATTTGACTTTTGCCCTAGCACAGTCGATTTTTTGACTTCTTGAGCAATTGACTGATGAAACATCCTCTGCAAGGCTGGAAATTTGTCATGGATGAACTTAATAACATATTATGACATTGGGGAGAACTTGAGGTCATTTGGATATGAGGACCTTAATGCAACACAAAACCCTAATTTTGACTTGACTGCCTTAGGAGGTGATTTGACTGTCCAACCCTTGAGCCAACTTGAGCAACTTGAAGATTATTTTTGACATGTATTGAGAAATATGGGAGGGCAAATTTTGGGGTACAACAATACCAATAAGAGTAAATCAAGGGGTAATCATGGAAGAGGATTTGACCGTTAGTCCAAACACCCAGATCCCTAGAGTAGAAATAGAACAACCAAGGGTCGAAATACCACGAAACCCTAGAGAAATAGATCAAGGAGTTATTATGGCTAATAGAAACCAAAACACTGACGAATTAATACAGCAAGTTCGACACCAGAACTATGGGACGGACAATAATCTAACTGCCATGATCGAAAGAATTATGATTCAAAATGGGATAAACGTTGGTTTTCACAGGCCAAACTTCACATCCCCATTGTCAGAATATATTCTGCAAACAAACTTACCACCTATGGGGAAGGTTCCAAAGTTTACTAAATTTTCAGGGGATACGACAGAGTCCACTGTCGAACATGTGGCTAGATATTTGATAGAGACCGGGGAAATAGCAAACAACGAAAACCTTAGAATTAAATATTTCTCAAGTTCCCTAACAAATAATGCTTTCACTTGGTTCACCACCCTCCCAGCCAATTCGATCCACAACTGGAACCAATTGGAAAGATTGTTCCATGAACAATTCTACATGGGCCAAACTAAGATAAGTCTAAAAGAATTGGCTAGTGTGAAGAGAAGGTTTACAGAGCCAATTGATGAATATTTAAATAGGTTTCGATTACTCAAAGTCAGATGCTTTACCCAAGTGCCTGAGCATGAATTGGTCGAAATAGCAGCAGGGGGCCTGGATTATTCGATTAGGAAGAAGTTAGATGCACAATACCTAAGAGATATGGCCCAACTGGATGATAGAGTTCGATAAGTAGAACGCCTTAAAGCTGAGAAAGCTAAAGCTGCCAAAACTCATCGACGAGAAAGGGTAGCCTATGTCGAAATGGATGATAACGATCCAGAGATATCTAATGATCCTATAGATGTCGAAGAAGGCGAAATAGATTTAGCAGAATTAAAACAAGGACCACCATATTCTTATAAATTGCCAGTGCCATCAAATGGGAAAAATCCTGTAGAGCCTGAGAAAAATAACGACAAATTTCCTAAGAAAACTTATAGTTTCGACATATCCAAATGTGACAAAATATTTGATCTATTAGTTAAAGATGTCCAGATTATAGTGCCCCCAGGGGGAAAATTGCCTCCTTTAGAACAGAGAAAGAAAAGAGGTTTTTGTAAATACCATAATTTTTTGGGACATAAAACCTCACAATGTTTCCTTTTCAGGGATCTCGTTCAACAAGCGCTAAAGGAAGGAAGGCTGAAATTTGCTGATAAGCCAACAATGAAAATCGACACAAACCCACTGCAGATGGAGGCACATTATGTCGAACCAGTTGGCATTCACATGGTGGAAGTTTCTGAAGATTTCATCACTAAACCCATCTTTGGAAGTTTTACTGGAAACATCTCCAGAAAAACTATTGAAGGGGTGAGAAAGGCCACTGAAGGCCTAGATTTGAAAAAGGAAGTTGCCCAAGGGTCGAACAAGAAGGCTATTGAAAGTCTGAAATTGATTAAACGGGTTACTGAAGACCCAAACAAAAGCAAAGGAGTTGTTGAGAGCTCCAGCAAAAGAACCACCACAGGTTCTTATTTGGCTGCTGTAAAAGGTTTGACAGAGAATCTAGAGGCCAAAATGCAGAAAATGAACCTTGTTGCCAAAAGCAACATGCAGGTCAACATGGTTGAAGTCTCTGGCACCAAAGCCTCAGAGGAAGCCATTCGACAAGAAGAAGTAAACAAAACGGAATTTCCAAAGGAGAATGAAGATCTGGCAGATTTTCTACATAGGTGTCAGAAAAAGAAATCGGAAGTAATGTTATGCCCTAGATGTAGCTCTATTTTCGACAAGAAAGCTGCAGAACACATACAAGCTATGCGGATTGTGAAAGCAAAATAGGGCACCAATGCCCAACAAAGAATGGGTTCAGAAATCAGATTTGACCCCAGAAGGGGGCATCAACAAGGACCCGTGAGTCAGGTAAGGAGGCCACCAACTTTTAGGCCTCCAACTAATGTACTTACAGATACTTGGCTAAACACCATGGGAAGAAAGAGGCCAAATGAAGAGATATGGGAGGCGTTCGACATGCCAATAGGTTCTTCTTTAGATTACAGAAAGGAGTACCATGCTTCTGCATCGAATAAAATGACCCATGTATCGAGCAATTACAAAGGAAAAAATCCTATGTCTCGTTCGCAATGGAGAAGATTCCAAAGACGGCGAAAGGCCAAAAAAGAGGTAGCTGGACCTCATCCAGAGGTTAGCACTAATGTGCAAAGGAAACAAAGGAAGCCTCTAGAGAGAAATCATATGCCTTGGACGGAGGAATGTGGGTCAAATGATGAAGACGACTCCAATTTCGGTGACCGTTTAGACATCATGGTGAATGTCATATCCGTGTTACCTAAAGAATACAACCGTGAAGTCGAAGTTGAAGAAACTGACCTAATGGTTGAACAAGATATGGCTAGACAGAAGCCAGTATGTTACTATGTAATGAACAATGGCTGCGTAGAAGAACAAAACACATTTTTTGAGCCACCAACAGAGGCAATGAAAAGCCATATGAAACCCCTGTTCATTAGAGCAAAGATAAGGGAGATAACTATGAATAAAATTTTGGTTGATTGTGGGGCGACCATCAATATCATCCCACAATTCATGCTGGTAAAGCTAGGAAAGGGAGATGCTGACATAAAGCCACATAACATGGTCTTGTCCAATTATGAATGGGGAATTGGCACCACAATGGGTGTCTGTTGTACCCCAAAATTTGCCCTCCCATATCCTTCAAGAAATTGCCAAGGCAAGCTTCAAGATTCCCCAAGGGTTGCACAGTGCAAGGGCCTCCTAAGCAGTCAAAATTAGGGTTTTGGTTCTGATCAAGAAAATGAAGTTTACAAGGGTCCAATCAAGTCTCACATGCCTACAAATATGGTCAAGCATCCTCATACCAAGTTTCAAGACTTACAGCACAAAATTGCACAGTCAAAACCCTAATTGCACTACAGTCAAATGTAGGGGCAAAATGGTCATTTGACAGTCAAAAGTCCAAATTTTTGGTCAACATCTCATTTTGAAGCCACAAACATCATTTGATCAATGCTTGATCATGATTCTCAAAGCTTGGCTCAAAAATCATCAAGATGCAAAAGTTTCCTTATTTGGACAGCTGAAAAGTCAACTGTAAATTGACCAGGGCATAACTTTCACATGGATTATCAGAAAAATCCCATCCAAAGCTCATTTTGAAGAGAAAGACATTTCCAAAAACTCCTCTTCACACTTCAAGTCCAAGAAATGCGCTCACAAAAAGTTACCAATTTCAACATTATAGGTCATTTTCAAAAGTCAACAAAAAGGGACTTTAAGTCAAAGGCCATAACTTGAGATTGGTAAATCAAAATGACATGGGACCAAAGGCATTGGTTAGAGGATTCAAAGACCTTTCCAAAATGTCCAAGAACATGAGAAAAGCTTAAAAATTGAGCAAGTTATGCCTTGTGGAAGTTGGGAAATTTTTGGATATTTTGAAAAGTCAACATTGATTCAAATGACCTAAATTTGCTAATGGGCTTCTTTTTCTTCCACAATTCATTATCCAAGGCATGCACACGACCATTTGGCCCAAAGGGAAGTTTTTTATTATTTTTATTTATTTATTTGAATTTTTTATCACAATTAATTCATTTAAACTAAATAAAATATGAAAAAATGCTAAACTAATGAAATAAAATCTTTTTGTGCAGAAAATATTCTCATTGGACACTCAAAATTTGTGCATGATCAATTAGGGAAGGATTGGATATGATTGAGAGCAAATGTGCATGAAAAGATTTGAAAATATCATGGCTTAAAAATCAAATATTACATTCATCAATTCATGGATTTTGGACCTATTTTATTTGACCTAATCATTCCATACATAAGCTCGATCAAAACCCTTGTGCTCACTAACCCTAAGCTGCGCAGAAAAAGCATACAAAAGCTTGAAATTTTTGCTTGAAAATCAAAATCTGAAAACCTAGTTCTAGGACGATTCAAGACCAAATAGTTGTTCCATTAGCTTCCTTGAGGATCATAGAACGTGTTCCAATCAAAATCAATCATCCCAACACCCAGAATTGGTATACAGAAGTCAAGCTTTTCTCACTTTTTTTCATAATCGTGTTTTGAGATTTAAACATTTTTATTGCATAATTTTAATGGATTCTTACTAAATGATGCATTCTGAAGCTAACCATCTACTTTAATTGCGTTTTTATACACTGTATGCGAATCTACCATTATTGCTTTTTAGGGTTTATGAAGCTTTGAATTGGGGGTTTTAAAATATGGAAAAATTGGAGCTTGAAACCTAGGCCATTCAATTCAGTGCACTTGGACGGAGAGAATGAGGCCATCGCGCTCAATTTATGGAGCCCCAGGGGCTATTCGCTATTTTCTCTAATGATGCCTTTTAGAACGGTGTAAAAACCGTTGCCAATGTTTTTATATTTTCAGGAAAACAAAACAATGAGGAAGATGACTCGGTGGCATAAGCTGAATGGCTGGTTCAAAATCTCGCGCGAAAAAGAAGCGTTGGTGCTTGTTTGTTTTATTATATTTATTGATTATCTTATTTACAGATAGACAAAATAGCACGGTTGGTGAAGCGTTTGGTTGGTAATGTTCAGGACCTGGGTTCGAGCCCCAGGTCCTCACCCCCTTTCATATTATTTTCTATTTAATGTTCCTATGCAGCTTCAATACCAAAGCGCACCATGCATCTCCTAAATCAAACCTGCCGCGCGTTCAATCTCTTCAATCAAGGGCCAGGATCTGTGGAACATGGTGGACTATGGTCAGCGCATGTGCATAATTCCTGGAAAGTCAAAGAGGCCAAGGACAAATGGGCCTGAATCACTACAATAAACCCTCACAATTAGGGGCAGACCCCCCTAGGTTTGCCATTTTTTTACATTCTTTCTTTTTTATTATTTCTATTTTCTTTTAATTATTGTTTTGTTTAATTAATTTATTATTTTCATAAAAACACAAAAACAACAAAAAATCAGAAAAGATGCAAAAAATAATAAATATTTTATTTTAGTATTTTTGTAAATAAAGTCCATTAATTAATTTTAGTTATTAAATTAGGTTTAACTATAATATTTTCATGATAAAAAACCTAAAATTGGTAGAATTAGGGTTTAATTAATTTTTATCCCTTTTTAGTTTCTTTCATAATAATTAAATATTAAAATATTTATTTTTTTATAATTAAATTGCATGTAAATTAATTAGGATTAATTTTAGGTTAAACTTTGATATGTTTTCTTAATAAAAATAAAAAATTGTAGAATTAGGTTTAATTGCATTTAATTCTTTTTTCCCATTAAAATCATAAAACACCAAAAATACCAAAAAAACAATTTCTTTTCTTTTCTTAATTAATTAATTTCATCATTTAATTTAATCTTGCAAAAAGGGTCCAACGCCCTCGTTTTTAATTCTTATTTAATTCGCGCGTTTATTTCTTTCTCGTATGATATTTATGTATCTCTCCCAAGGCCTTGTAAATTAATTTCTTGCACTTTACTTTTCTTTTAATTCTTTATTTTTCTGTCAAATCGGGTTCAAGAAATTTTAGCGATGTGGACCCGCGCCTTTTGTAATAGCTTAGAATCTTTTACTTCTCGCACTTTTAACTGTTAATCAAGGCATGAAAGAATGAATGGACAAAAATAAAAACAAACGCTAGATCACCAATAACATGACAAAAGACAAAAATATCTGAAAACGACACACAAATCACACACCACCCCTAGGGTACGCCTCACTGTTGCCTTGCCTCGAAAGGTGATCGTCGAGTAGAGGACGTCTTAGTAAGTCCTCATGATCTGGGAACCTGGCATGAGGGTAGCTTCTAAGGTGTCTTCCCATTGCTCTGGTGATCACCATGTCCCGAACCTCGAATTGACCCGAACACCTCCAACGGTGGTGCTACCTACCTCTCAATGGTGGGATGGCACTACTTTAAAGGACATTTACACAGACGAATTCCTTAGGGTAGGTAGACGACTCTAGATACTTGCTCTAATTTCAAAAACAAATCAAAAATACTTTTCACACCAACACATTTTCAAAAAGCTTTCGAAAGCATTTTTCAAACACTCTTGAGGACCGATACAAGAGTCGAACTGAAATTTTCAAAGAAACTTTTTAAAACCCACAGTTGAAAAGCAAACCAATTTTGAAAACACAAATGAGCAAGTATCTAAGAGCCCATAGATAACCATGGATAGAAAGGGTGCTAACACCTTCCCTTTCTATAATCTACCTCCCGAACCGAGAGCAATCTCTATAAGGAATTTTTCGGTGCTTTTGTCCTTTCCATTTGGAGAAAATAAAAGACGATGGCGACTCTTGCTTCCGCGACATTTCGCGAACCAGCATTAAACAGTCAGTTCCAGATCCACCGATCACAGAACTAGCAACTCTGCTGGGGACCTTATAAAGTGAGGTGTACCTTAGGACTAAGATCACTTGTGTTTTCAATTGTCTGAATTGTTTGATTTAAATTGTGGGTTGCTTGGGAGTTCTATAGATCCTAACCCGGATCTGGGGGATACCTTCTTAGAAAGTAGCAACAAGGCTGTAAGGGAACTGTGTGGGGTATACCGACATGGTTGAAACAGTCTGCTACGTTGATGTGGCACTTTGGTGTGTACCGGTAACCCTTGAGTTCAGTCAAGGAGAGTACGGGGCCTCCGCGTGGTGTCATGAAGCATCAACAGACCTTAGGAACCTTAATTGAACTATCTTGGCCTCTTTAGGGTAGTGAGATAACTGACTTTGGTGCAGTCCGAGGTTGGTTAATACTCGATACTACACTTAATTGAGGGTTGCTTTCCTGGAATATTTCAGTCGCCAATTCAGTGGCTAAATCGAAACGATGAACAATGAAAGCAATCCCGTGATATTGGGACCCCTAGAACCCGGTTACTTCTAATATGACAGGTTGAACCCACCAACTTCAAGAGGGTACTACCCAGACCCCATGCTGGCCTTAAACCCTAAGGGCTTGTCTTGTGTGCCTTGTGTGCCTTACATGTTTGTCTTTGTAAATATCTGTGGTGTGTTTAATCATAGCATCATGACATCATCCAGCATCATATGCATTGACTAACCATTTCAGGGGTTCGAATTTTCATCTTTGTTCTTGTTTTGTAGGACATGGAAACTGTTAGTAGAAAGACAATTCAAATCAATCTTGTAAGGATCCCTCCTCAGCTTAAGGAACTTATATCCAGGATTCCCGAGAACTCTTCATTCAGTGAAAGACATGGAAGCCTCATTAGCTTGGTCAACACCAACATTGAGGAAGACATGATAAAGGTCCTGTTCCAGTTCTTTGATCCTCTGCATCACTGTTTCACCTTTTTGGACTATCAGCTGGTACCTACATTGGAGGAGTTCTCCCGGCTCCTGAAGATCCCTATTCTTGATCAGCTACCCTTCAACGGTACAGAAAAGGAACCCAAGCTTGAAGAGATTGCTAAAGCCTTGCACCTACAGTCATCTAACCTCAAGGGACATTGGGAAGTTAGAAGTGGTATCAAGGGGTTCTTAGCCAGGTTTCTGTTTGAAAAGGCCCATGAATGTTGGAACTCCCTTGACTTGCAAGCTTTTGAAGAAGTGGTGGCCCTCCTTGTCTATGGTTTGGTGTTGTTCCCTAACCCAGATCAGCTTATAGATATCAGTGCTGTCCAGATCTTTATGTCCAGGAATCCTATACCTACGTTGCTGGGAGACATCCTTCACTCATGTTACACTCGAACCATGAGAAAAAGAGGTGTCCTTATGTGTTGCACTCCCCTCCTGGGAAGGTGGTTTATTTCGCACCTTCCACAATCAGTCTTGAAGAATGAGCGGGGTTTGAGATGGTCACAACGGTTGATGACTCTTACACATGCGGATATACATTGGTGCCCTAGGTCTAGAGAAGATGTCACTATCATTGATCGTTGTGGAGAGTACCCTAACGTTCCTTTACTTGGAATCAGAGGAGGTATTACTTACAGCCCATGCCTGGCTTGGAGACAGTTTGGTTATGCTCGGAGGGATGGTCCTCACGACATGTTAATTCCTGACATAGTTTTTGACTTCGACAACGATACTCAAGGACTTCGCCAGAGATTTATCAGAGCCTGGAGGATGCCAAGTAGGATAGACAGTAAGACACTGGGGCACAGGAATTCCATCCCATTGGAACCTTATCTCAAGTGGGTACACGCCCGCTCCCAGAAGTTAGTGATGCCTTATCCCCATATGCTCCCTGTGATCAAAGAGCCAGTCTTGGAAGGAGAAGTGTCCTACACTATTCAGCACCCTGATATGCCCACATCCTGGGAAGAGATGCAGAAGAGCTGGATCCAGCTTAAGGAAGAACGGAATTCTCTTGAGACCAGTCTACATGCCAGTGAAAAGAAGGTCTTGGAGCTCACCTGTCTGTTGCATGAGGAGAGGAATCTCAACACTTACATAGCTCCAAAGAGGATGCGTAGTATATTTTGGGATTGATTTGCTTTTGTATTGTTTTGCCCATGAGGCTTTGATGTACTGAACAATTATTTCCTTAATAATAACGTGTGTTCCTTTTTGTCTACAACAAATTTGAACTTTCGAACCCTTGAATGCATTGTATAAACACATATCATTCATCATGTGCATAGCAGGTTTTCTCCTTTTCAGGTTGCTTACCGTTCTTCGCTGTTTATTTCAGCATCATGAATCCTGACTCATCATCAACTGAGACATCCATCAAAGCTCTTCAGGCGCAGAATGCGCAATTTCAGGAATTAATCAAGGGTTTGGCTCAAGGCCAAGAAGAGCTGAAGGCTCTGCTCCTGAAGAAGGAGAAGAAGAAGAAGAGAAGAACTGTTCTGTTTAGCTCGGGCCGAAGGTTTGGCAACACTTTGCAGAATGAAGAGGCTGGTTCTTCTATTGGCAAGAGTACTCCTCAAGCAGAAAAGGGTCCTAGTCCGGTAGTCTCCGACAACGAGACTGATTTTGATGAAGAGCAGTATCCTCCTGCAGAAGACAGATACAAGCAGTTGGAGGACAGGTTGAATGCTATCGAGATACAACAGGTACCTGGGCTGGATTTCGGAGATCTGGGTTTGTCTACTGGTGTGATCATTCCTCGGAAGTTCAAAGCACCATCTTTCACTAAATATGACGGGGCGTCTTGTCCCAAGCTACATCTCAGGTCCTATGTTCAGAAAATCCAACCGTACTCAGCGGATAAGAATTTGTGGATCCACTTCTTCCAGGAGAGTCTTTCAGGGACTCATCTCGAATGGTTCTATCAGCTGGATGGGACCAAGGTTCGTAACTGGGAGGAGTTGGCTACTGCTTTCTATAAGCAGTATCAATATAATGCCGACCTTGCCCCTACACGTACCCAACTCCAGGGTATGTCGTTAGGTTCAAGTGAAGGTTTTAAGGAGTACGCTCAGAAGTGGAGAGACCTGGCTGGCAGGGTGCAGCCTCCGTTGACTGATCGGGAGTTGGTAGACATGTTCTTGGGGACCCTATCTGGGCCATTTTTCAACCATCTTATTGGGAATTCGTCTGCAGGGTTCACTGATCTGATTCTGACTGGAGAGAGAATTGAGGCTGGGTTAAAGTCTGGTAAGATTCCGAAGGGTGCATCGTCTAGTTCTGAGAAGAAACCCTTCAAGAAGGAGGCTAGTGTTGTATACGGTTCCAAGAGACCAGAAAGATCTGAGCGCCGCCAATCTGTCAGTGCGGTAATGATTGCTAAGCCTGCTGCCGCTCCTCGGCCAACCAATCCTCAAAGGGCTGAAAGACCCCGGAGAGAGTTTACCCGTTTGAGCATGACCTTGTCGCAGATCTTACCACAGTTGCTCTCAACCAACTTAGTAACCGTCAGAGAGGCTCCGAAGTTTCCAAATACTACATCTCCTAAGTACAACCCAAATGCCCGCTGTGCGTACCATTCTGATATCCCGGGGCATGCCACTGATGACTGTTGGGCATTAAGGAGCAAGCTGCAGGACCTTATTGACGCCAAGGAGGTACAGTTTGAGGCATCTGAGAAGCCTAATGTAGTGACAGCTCCCCTGCCTGCTCATGGAGTGAACGCTATTGGGGACAAAGACGAGGTGGATGAAGCCGAGTTTGATAGCTGGATCTACCCGGCAACCGACAGTGGACCTGACAATTGGAGTGGAAAGGACAATCTATCTGTTTCTCTTGTTACTAAGTAATGAATTCCTATGTTTTTGATATCTGTAATAAACAATAAATAAACTTTATGGCCCGGTGTCTTACCCGAGGCACCGTGGTTCTATTTGTGAGGGCATATAAATTGTCATTTCATATATCATAAATGAAAATCTTGGACGTTTTCTCGCATTTCAAATCTTATGCTCCTTTTCTGTCTTTCCTTCCTTTATATATTTTTCAAAAGAGCTGTATTTACACACACTCACTCATACAGGTTTCAATCCACTCTGGATCTCACTGGTAACGACTCTGCTACTGCCAGTTATGACTTCAAAAATCCGATCAACTTAGCCGAAGACGAAGGTGAAGATGATTGCGAAGTGCCTGGAGAGCTGGCAAGACTGTTGCTTCAGGAAGAGAGGGCAATTCAACCCCATGAAGAGCCAGTGGAGACAATAAACCTGGGTACTGAAGAAGACAGGAAAGAGGTAAAGATTGGTGCCAACCTAGAGCTCAGCGTGAAGCAACGGTTGACTCAGATGCTACATGATTATATGGAGATCTTTGCCTGGTCCTACGAAGACATGCCCGGGTTGGATACCGATATTGTGGTCCATCACTTGCCAACTAAGGAAGATTGCCCTCCGGTTAAGCAAAAGGTCCGCCGTATGCGTCCAGAGATGTCTGAGAAGATCAAAGCCGAGGTTATGAAGCAGTTTGATGTCGGGTTTCTTGCAGTGACTTCTTACCCTCAGTGGGTTGCTAATATGGTGCCGGTACCTAAGAAGGACGGTAAAGTCAGAATGTGTGTCGACTACAGGGATCTGAACAGGGCCAGCCCCAAGGATGACTTCCCTTTACCTCACATTGGTGTCCTTGTTGATAATACAGCTCAGCATAAGGTGTTCTCTTTCATGGATGGTTTTTCAGGTTACAATAAGATCAAGATGGCACCTGAAGACATGGAAAAGACTACATTTGTTACTCAGTGGGGCACCTTCTGTTACAAGGTCATGCCATTCGGGTTGAAGAATGTTGGGGCAACCTACCAACGTGCCATGGTTGCTTTATTTCATGACATGATCCATCATGAGATAGAAGTGTATGTTGACGACATGATCGCAAGGTCCCAAAATGAGGAAGAGCACCTAGATCATCTGCAAAAGTTGTTTGACCGGTTGAAATTGTACAAGTTGAGATTGAACCCGAACAAGTGCACCTTCGGGGTAAGATCTGGAAAGTTGCTAGGATTCGTTGTAAGTGACAAGGGAATTCAAGTGGACCCTGCTAAGGTCAAAGCTATTCAAGAAATGCCAGTTCCCAAGACAGAGAAAGAGGTCAGAGGCTTTTTAGGACGCCTGAATTACATTGCTCGCTTCATCTCACACCTGACTGCTACCTGTGAGCCAATCTTCAAGCTGCTGAAGAAAGATCAGGTAGTACGTTGGAATGATGAATGTCAGGCTGCTTTTGACAGAATCAAAGAGTATCTCCAAGAACCACCTATCCTTATGCCACCGGTTGAAGGGAGACCTCTAATATTATACCTGACAGTACTTGACAACTCAATGGGGTGTGTGCTGGGGCAGCATGACGAGTCTGGCCGAAAAGAGCATGCCATTTATTACCTTAGCAAAAAGTTTACCGACTGTGAGACCCGATACTCACTGCTCGAGAAAACTTGCTGCGCTTTGGTATGGGCTGCTCGCCGGTTGAGACAGTATATGCTGACTCACACTACCTTGTTGATCTCAAAGATGGATCCTATAAAGTACATATTCGAAAAGCCTGCTCTGTCTGGGAGAATAGCAAGATGGCAAATGATCTTAACGGAATACGACATTCAGTATACGACCCAGAAATCCATCAAGGGAAGTGTATTGGTAGACCACTTGGCACATCAGGCCGTAGACGACTATCAGTCAATGAACTTTGAGTTTCCGGATGAAAGCATCATGATAGTGACTGATTGTGAAGTACCTGGACCGGATGAAGGACCTGAGGAAGGATCCCGATGGTCTATGCACTTTGACGGAGCCTCCAACACTTTGGGTCACGGTATCGGCGCCATAATCATATCACCACAAGGCACTCATACTCCGCTCACGGCCCGGCTATGTTTCAATTGTACCAACAACATGGCAGAGTATGAGGCGTGCATCATGGGTCTTCAAGCTGCGATCGACTTAAGGATCAAGTTTCTGAGTGTCTTCGGAGATTCCGCTCTTGTGATCAATCAGATCAAAGGAGAGTGGGATACGAAACATCCGAATCTTATTCCTTACAGAGAATGTGTGTTGACCCTGATCCCCCACTTTACAGAGATAACCTTTGAACACTTTCCAAGAGAGGAGAATCAGCTGGCGGACGCGTTAGCTACAATGTCTTCTATGTTCAAGGTCAAATGGGATAATGAGGCTCCCCGGATCATCATCTAGAAACTGGACGAACCGGCATACTGTTGCGATCTCGAGACTGAATTGGTGACTGAGAAGCCTTGGTACCATGAGGTGAAGAGATACTTAGAGACTCAGGAATACCTTGAAGGTGCCTCTATCAATGATAAGAAGTTCTTGAGGAGATTCGCAGCGAAGTTCTTCCTTAGCAACGGTGTCTTGTACAAGCGAAACCATGATTCAACCTTACTGCGTTGTGTGGATAAGACTGAAGCAGAAAGGATCATGGAAGAGCTACATGAAGGGACCTTTGGTACACATTCCAGTGGATATACAATGGCAAAGAAGATCCTTCGGGCAGGGTATTACTGGTCCACAATGGAAGCTGACTGTTACCAACATTCCAGGACATGCCATAAGTGCCAGATTTATGCAGACAAGGTGCATGTTCCTCCAGTTCCCCTGAATGTTCTGACTGCGCCTTGGCCGTTTGCAATGTGGGGCATAGACATGATCGGTGAGATTAAACCTACAGCATCTAATGGGCATCGCTTCATCCTAGTGGCGATTGATTATTTTACGAAGTGGGTTGAAGCAGCATCCTATGCTACGGTAACCAAGACTGTTGTAGCACGGTTCATTCGGCATAACCTGATCTGTCGATACGGCGTCCCTGAGAGAATTATTACAGACAACGGTACCAATCTGAATAACAAGATGATCACTGAGCTCTGCGAGCAGTTCAAGATACAGCACCACAATTCTTCTCCTTACAGACCGAAGATGAATGGGGCTGTAGAAGCAGCAAATAAGAACATCAAGAAAATCGTGCAGAAGATGACAGTGACTTATAAAGATTGGCACGAGATGTTACCGTTCGCTCTACATGGGTACCGTACCTCAGCTAGGACGTCAACCGGGGCAACTCCTTTCTCCCTGGTTTATGGTATGGAGGCAGTCTTACCAATCGAAGTACAGATACCCTCTCTCCGGATAATGAAGGATGCAAATCTGAACGAAGATGATTGGATCCAGACACGACTTGATCAGCTCAACCTCATTGATGAAAAGAGACTTGCTGCTATCTGTCATGGTCAGACGTATCAGAAACTGATGATCAGGGCATTTAACAAAAAGGTCAGACCACAGGAATATCAAGTTGGGGATCTGGTAATCAAGCGAATCATCCTTCCTCAGAGTGATCCAAGGGGAAAATGGACTCCTACATACGAAGGGCCATTTGTGGTTAAACATGTGTTCTCAGGAGGAGCCATGATTCTAACCAACATGGATGGTGACAACCTTCCTCACCCCGCCAATGCAGACATAGTAAAAAGATACTACGCATGAAAAAAAAGACCCGCTAGGCTGACATGCCTAGGCAAAAATTAGGGCTTCCCGGCGAACCAAAAGGGTTCGGGCAAAATGAAGGGATGAAATAAAAAAATCTGTACACCCGGCAAGTCGAAAACCTGAAAAGGCGGCTTGGGAAAAAATGGGTATCCCGGTGGACTGAAAACCCGAAAGGGCGGTCCAGGCAAAAGTTAGGGATAAAAGCGTAATACTATGTCTCATTCATCACTTTGCATCCAGAATCCGGTATCTACATCAAGCTCATATGGCATCGATCAGTCAGCTTCATTCTTCATTTAGGTCATCAAGTGATGAGACGCTTGGAGTTATAAAGGCAATAACAGAGTTGAAACCCAGTGGATCATTCATTTCACACAGCTGTTTTATTTTCTCTTGTACAAAATTTGTATAAACTCTCATGTTCGGCGGCGCCCTCTTACTAGGACGTCAGCCTCTTGTACACAAAAACGCCTATTTTCAGGCCATTCAAAATCAATACAAATATACTTTTCAGTTAAAAGTGCCAATTGTGTTTTCTTTTTCTGTTTTGTTTTGCGAAGAACGTCCAAGGTTCAATTTGTGATATATGCATTGACAATAATTTGCTAACTCATGAATATTTGCACACGAAACAAAGGATTAATTACAGGTAACATTAGAAACAGGGGCAATAAAGAGTTGTCTAAGCAATCTAATTGTTCTGTCCATCAAGGTACCAAGGTAGGTTCAGCTAAAGAACATAACCAGACACCTTAATTCCCCAGAGAGTAAGTCAGCAGTCAGTACGCTCTCTCCAAGCCACTATCAAATCTTAAAGAAGTTGGGTATCCTCCAGCAGATCTCAACATTCCCCAGCAGCATATATATCCTTAACAAGCATCCCCGGCGGTCTTGGTCTAAAGATTGTTCCCCGGCGGCATATCAACATTCAAAGGAATCACTTCCCCCGCAGCTCAAAACCTCCCCAAGAGAGTCCAATCCAGTTTCCCCAGGAAAGTTGGAATTCACCTCCCCAAGCATTAAGCTTATCCCCAGTAGATTCTGGAAGCTTATCCCCACAAAAGCACGAACGCGTCGCCCGGCCTTATTCAAAGAGTTATTTCCTTACCAGGATATAACTGGGTTATCCTCAGCCAAAAGCCACGGAAAGAGCGTCCTCAACGAAGTCTTCTTATCCTCAGCAAAGTCTATCAACACTTCCAACGCAACAAGGGTATCCCCAGCAAGTTATTATCAACAATTCAACAAAGTACCTCGCTCCCCACAGAGTTTTACTTCCCAGCAAGATCGTCAGAGTACTTTCCTCCCTGCAGAGTTATTCCATTCGCCAAGTTTATTCCCCAACGGAGTCATCTTCTCCTACCGGTATTCTTGCAATCATCATCCCCAGCGGAAGCAAAATCCATTCTCCAACATCAGCCCAGGAGTGATTTCCCGGCACCCGTCAAGGATTTACTTTCCTAGACGAAAAATACATTCATAAACATCGCACTTCCATACATCATTATAGCATGCATAGACGCATCATATCTTACAAATCTCATTTATGTTGAGAACATCATTGCTTGGTCCATATCATGCATTGCATATGACTGACCTTTACCTTTCAGGAAAGATTCAGTTGAATTCTCAATCACATTTCAAGATTCCAAGACCTAGACCGATTCAGTTAATCGACTCCAAAGATTTCTTGTCCAGTCCAAGGCCTTCTCTAGTCCAGCTAAATCGACCCCAAACAGATTTTTCTGATGAAGACTCAGTAGAAGTTATCAAAGGTTTTTCTCAATGTTTGCTTTTGAGATTATAATTGCCTATTGGTTCTCTCCCCGATCCTGCGGAGACGATAATTCCATTCCAGGTTTTTCTCAATGATTGCTTTTGAGATTATAATTGCCTATGGTTCTCTCCCCGATCCTACGGAGACGATAATTCCATTCCAGGTTTTTCTCAATGATTACTTTTGAGATTATAATTTCCTATGGTTCTCTCCCCAATGCTGCGGAGACGATAATTCCATTCCAGGTTTTTCTCAATGTTTGCTATTGAGATTATAATTGCCTATGGTTCTCTCCCCGATCCTGCGGAGACGATAATTCCATTCCAGGTTTTTCTCAATGTTTGCTTTTGAGATTATAATTTCCTATGGTTCTCTCCCCGATCCTGCGGAGACGATAATTCCATTCCAGGTTTTTCTCAATGATTGCTTTTGAGATTATAATTTCCTATGGTTCTCTCCCCGATCCTGCGGAGACGATAATTCCATTCCAGGTTTTTCTCAATGTTTGCTTTTGAGATTATAATTTCCTATGGTTCTCTCCCCAATGCTGCGGAGACGATAATTCCATTCCAGGTTTTTCTCAATGTTTGCTTTTGAGATTATAATTGCCTATTGGTTCTCTCCCCAATGCTGCGGAGATGATAATTCCATTCCAGGTTTTTCTCAAAGATTGCTTTTGAGATTATAATTTCCTATGGTTCTCTCCCCAATGCTGCGGAGATGATAATTCCATTCCAGGTTTTTCTCAATGATTGCTTTTGAGATTATAATTTCCTATGGTTCTCTCCCCAATGTTGCGGAGATGATAATTCCATTCCAGGTTTTTCTCAAAGATTGCTTTTGAGATTATAATTTCCTATGGTTCTCTCCCCAATGCTGCGGAGATGATAATTCCATTCCAGGTTTTTCTCAAAGATTGCTTTTGAGATTATAATTTCCTATGGTTCTCTCCCCAATGCTGCGGAGACAATAATTCCACCCCAGGTTTTTCTCAATGTTTGCTGTTGAGATTATAATTGCCTATGGTTCTCTCCCCGATCCTGAGGAGACGATAATTCCACTCCAGGTTTTTCTCAATGTTCGCTATTGAGATTATAATTGCCTATGGTTCTCTCCCCGATCCCGCGGAGATGATAATTCCGTTCCAGGTTTTCTCTATAATTGCTATTGAGACTGTAATTGCCTATGGTTCTCTCCCCAATACTGCGGAGATGATAATTCCCACCAAGATTCTCTCAATATTTACTGGTGAAGTTAAAGTCACCCAAGGTTCTCTCTCCGTTCCTGTTGAGGTAGTAACCACCCCTGGTTCATTCATCATCTTTTGAAGCTCCGGATCCAGCTCCTGCAACATGTCAGGTACTCATCTTTCTTATGCAGGTACACAAGTTCTTGCTAAGGAATCTCTTATGCGATCAACATCCAGATGGCATCTATAAGCCCATTCCCATCATCACACTACTGCTATGTGAGCGCAAATTTCTGGGCACTCTAGTGTTCAATCATCTTCCACCTTCGGATTACGAAAGGCACATCAGCCAATCTGCATCCTCAGGTCTAAGAAGATTGAACAGGGGAAACTGTTGTACCCCAAAATTTTCCCTCCCATATCCTTCAAGAAATTGCCAAGGCAAGCTTCAAGATTCCCCAAGGGTTGCACAGTGCAAGGGCCTCCTAAGCAGTCAAAATTAGGGTTTTGGTTCTGATCAAGAAAATGAAGTTTCCAAGGGTCCAATCAAGTCTCACATGCCTACAAATATGGTCAAGCATCCTCATACCAAGTTTCAAGACTTACAGCACAAAATTGCACAGTGAAAACCCTAATTGCACTACAGTCAACTATAGGGGCAAAATGGTCATTTGACAGTCAAAAGTCCAAATTTTTGGTCAACATCTCATTTTGAAGCCACAAACATCATTTGATCAATGCTTGATCATGATTCTCAAAGCTTGGCTCAAATATCATCAAGATGCAAAAGTTTCCTTATTTGGACAGTTGAAAAGTCAACTGTAAATTGACCAGGGCATAACTTTCACATGGATTATCAGAAAAATCCCATCCAAAGCTCATTTTGAAGAGAAAGACATTTCCAACAACTCCTCTTCACACTTAAAGTCCAAGAAATGCTCTCACAAAAAGTTACCAATTTCAACATTATAGGTCATTTTCAAAAGTCAACAAAAAGGGACTTTAAGTCAAAGGCCATAACTTGAGATTGGTAAATCAAAATGACATGGGACCAAAGGCATTGGTTAGAGGATTCAAATACCTTTCCAAAATGTCCAAGAACATGAGCAAAGCTTAAAAATTGAGCAAGTTATGCCTTGTGGAAGTTGGGCAAGTTTTGGAGATTTTGAAAAGTCAACATTGATTCAAATGACCTAAAATTGCTAATGGGCTTCTTTTTCTTCCACAATTCATTATCCAAGGCATGCACACGGCCATTTGGCCCAAAGGGAAGTTTTTTATTATTTTTATTTATTTATTTGAATTTTTTATCACAATTAATTCATTTAAACTAAATAAAATATGAAAAAATGCTAAACTAATGAAATAAAATCTTTTTGTGCAGAAAATATTCTCATTGGACACTCAAAATTCGTGCATGATCAATTAGGGAAGGATTGGATATGATTGAGAGCAAATGTGCATGAAAAGATTTGAAAATATCATGGCTTAAAAATCAAATATTACATTCATCAATTCATGGATTTTGGACCTATTTTATTTGACCTAATCATTCCATACATAAGCTGGATCAAAACCCTTGTGCTCACTAACCCTAAGCTGCGCAGAAAAAGCATACAAAAGCTTGAAATTTTTGCTTGAAAATCAAAATCTGAAAACCTAGTTCTAGGACGATTCAAGATCAAATAGTTGTTCCATTAGCTTCCTTGAGGATCATAGAACGTGTTCCAATCAAAATCAATCATCCCAACACCCAGAATTGGTATACAGAAGTCAAGTTTTTCTCACTTTTTTTCATAATCGTGTTTTGAGATTTAAACATTTTTATTGCATAATTTTAATGGATTCTTACTAAATGATGCATTCTGAAGCTAACCATCTACTTTAATTGCGTTTTTATACACTGTATGTGAATCTACCATTATTGCTTTTTAGGGTTTATGAAGCTTTGAATTGGGGTTTTAAAATATGGAAAAATTGGAGCTTGAAACCTAGGCCATTCAATTCAGTGCACTTGGACGGAGAGAATGAGGCCATCGCGCTCAATTTATGGAGCCCCAGGGGTTATTCGCTATTTTCTCTAATGATGCCTTTTAGAACGGTGTAAAAACCGTTGCCAATGTTTTTATATTTTCAGGAAAACAAAACAATGAGGAAGATGACTCGGTGGCATAAGCTGAATGGCTGGTTCAAAATCTCGCGCGAAAAAGAAGCGTTGGTGCTTGTTTGTTTTATTATATTTATTGATTATCTTATTTACAGATAGACAAAATAGCACGGTTGGTGAAGCGTTTGGTTGGTAATGTTCAGGACCTGGGTTCGAGCCCCAGGTCCTCACCCCCTTTCATATTATTTTCTATTTAATGTTCCTATGCAGCTTCAATACCAAAGCGCACCATGCATCTCCTAAATCAAACCTGCCACGCGTTCAATCTCTTCAATCAAGGGCCAGGATCTGTGGAACATGGTGGACTATGGTCAGCGCATGTGCATAATTCCTGGAAAGTCAAAGAGGCCAAGGACAAATGGGCCTGAATCACTACAATAAACCCTCACAATTAGGGGCAGACCCCCCTAGGTTTGCCATTTTTTTACATTCTTTCTTTTTTATTATTTCTATTTTCTTTTAATTATTGTTTTGTTTAATTAATTTATTATTTTCATAAAAACACAAAAACAACAAAAAATCAAAAAAGATGCAAAAAATAATAAATATTTTATTTTAGTATTTTTGTAAATAAAGTCCATTAATTAATTTTAGTTATTAAATTAGGTTTAACTATAATATTTTCATAATAAAAAACCTAAAATTGGTAGAATTAGGGTTTAATTAATTTTTATCCCTTTTTAGTTTCTTTCATAATAATTAAATATTAAAATATTTATTTTTTTATAATTAAATTGCATGTAAATTAATTAGGATTAATTTTAGGTTAAACTTTGATATGTTTTCTTAATAAAAATAAAAAATTGTAGAATTAGGTTTAATTGCATTTAATTCTTTTTTCCCATTAAAATCATAAAACACCAAAAATACCAAAAAAACAATTTCTTTTCTTTTCTTAATTAATTAATTTCATCATTTAATTTAATCTTGCAAAAAGGGTCCAACGCCCTCGTTTTTAATTCTTATTTAATTCGCGCGTTTATTTCTTTCTCGTATGATATTTATGTATCTCTCCCAATGCCTTGTAAATTAATTTCTTGCACTTTACTTTTCTTTTAATTCTTTATTTTTCTGTCAAATCGGGTTCAAGAAATTTTGGCGATGTGGACCCGCGCCTTTTGTAATAGCTTAGAATCTTTTACTTCTCGCACTTTTAACTGTTAATCAAGGCATGAAAGAATGAATGGACAAAAATAAAAACAAACGCTAGATCACCAATAACATGACAAAAGACAAAAATATTTGAAAACGACACACAAATCACACACCACCCCTAGGGTACGCCTCACTGTTGCCTTGCCTCGAAAGGTGATCGTCGAGTAGAGGACGTCTTAGTAAGTCCTCATGATCTGGGAACCTGGCATGAGGGTAGCTTCTAAGGTGTCTTCCCATTGCTCTGGTGATCACCATGTCCCGAACCTCGAATTGACCCGAACACCTCCAACGGTGGTGCTACCTACCTCTCAATGGTGGGATGGCACTACTTTAAAGGACATTTACACAGACGAATTCCTTAGGGTAGGTAGACGACTCTAGATACTTGCTCTAATTTCAAAAACAAATCAAAAATACTTTTCACACCAACACATTTTCAAAAAGCTTTCGAAAGCATTTTTCAAACACTCTTGAGGACCGATACAAGAGTCGAACTGAAATTTTCAAAGAAACTTTTTAAAACCCACAGTTGAAAAGCAAACCAATTTTGAAAACACAAATGAGCAAGTATCTAAGAGCCCATGGATAACCATGGATAGAAAGGGTGCTAACACCTTCCCTTTCTATAATCTACCTCCCGAACCGAGAGCAATCTCTATAAGGAATTTTTCTGTGCTTTTGTCCTTTCCATTTGGAGAAAATAAAAGACGGTGGCGACTCTTGCTTCCGCGACATTTCGCGAACCAGCATTAAACAGTCAGTTCCAGATCCACCGATCACAGTGTCATACAGCTAGACCTCAAAGTAGGATCAATCCTCCGACCCACCATGTTCATGGTGATTTCAGCAAAACCCAACTACAATCTGCTCTTAGGTCGAGAGTGGATACATGGCATCGGAGCAGTGCCATCTTCAATGCACCAAAGGGTCACAATATGGCGCCCCGACGGCATTGTGGAAAACGTTGAAGTAGATCAGAGTTATTACTTAGGTGAAATCAATAGTGTCGGAAAGAATAGTTTCGACAAAAATTTGGCTCATATAGGGCCATTCAATCCGCCCGAGTTTGATTTAACCCCAACTCCTAATGCCTTCTGCTCCCTATACCTACACTCTGACTATGGCTTCCAGTGGGATAGAGAAGACTTATCCAACATCGACTTTGGAGGAGTTGATGATATACGGCCGACAGGCTGGGGAAGCGAGTTTGGTGATGATGACTAAGTCACAAACTCTACAAAAGATTTCGGCGTATGTAGCCGAAAATAGAATGATAGCGGCCTTGGAGGCTGAAGTTTGAAGAAGTGAAAAACACAAGAAGGGGGGTTGAATTGTAAAACTTGAAATCAAATGCAGACAACAAGTTATTTTTATCCTGGTTCGTTTGATCTCAAACTACTCCAGTCCACCCGTCAAGGTGATTTTGCCTCTCTCCAACGAGGTCTTAATCCATTATATTCAACTGAATATTACAACTGCTTTAACAACTGCTAAAGCCTTCTTGAGTATAAACCACAAACCGATTTTTCAAGGAAATTCTTTCTTACAGATAAATGAATACTATGTGTGTTGAATGTTTTCTACAAAAACTTTATATCACAACTGTGATAATACACAAATTAAGCTTATGTGAAACTAGGATGCTATGACTATAGAGTAAACAATTTGAGAGATATAGCAATATGTATGAGTGAGGATGAAGATGAGTTTCTTTAGGCGTGTAAAGAGTTGTAGAGCATTAGCCAATACATTTCTCACTGACTTGTTTATATAGCCTTGGAAAAAGATACGTTGTAGTCAATTATTCCGTTTCAATGCCCATTACGTTCTTTCCATATTGAGAAGATCTTTGTCTTGGAATACAGCCGTTGGTAATAAAGTGTCTTGAATGCACAGTACCGTTGTCAATTAAGCGTGTTATTGGCTTTGGCTTATTCTGACGCTTCTGGGTGCTGATGATATTGTTTTGGTCTTGATCAGAGTTTTAGAGTATGTTAAGCGTAGATCTGTTCATCAAGCTTCAGCGTAAGCACATGCTTTGATCTTCTGATGCTGGCATATGATATTTCATCTTCTGATGCTGATGTTGACATTCTTATGCTGATATCCATCAGAGTTTCTATAAATGCACAATATAATTTTTAGGTAGCATATATGTCTCATATGAATTATACAATTTATTTAATCTAGCATTTTGTTATCATCAAAACTTTAACTTAGGGTAGTAGATTCAAACTTTGTTCTAACAATCTCCCCCTTTTTGATGATGACAAAAACTGAATATTTTCAATTGAAATTTAAAGAAAAAATATCAGAGATAACCAAATAGTAAATTTGTATCAGCGATAAACAGAAAGGTATCAAAGATAAGAAGATAGGGAATAGAAGGGTATCAGAGTTATGATAAAAAAAACTCCCCCTGAGTTTATTACTTCCCTTTTAATTCCATGAGTCCTTTAGCATCAGATCTTTATTGAACTTCTTTGAGCATCAGATCTTTCCTTTACTAGAGCAGAGCTTCAGTGTATTCGAGTTCATCAGATTCTTGTACCTGTAAGCTTATGCAGAACAAAGAAACATTCGAGTATATCAGAGTGTTATAATGTTTGAGACTTTTGTCTCAGTAATCCGTTATTGAAAAATATCATTCTTTCTCCCCCTTTTTGTCAGCAATCAAAAAGTGCAAATAATTGAAGTTAAAAACGATCAGTGCAAAAAAACGATTATATTCAGTTTAGAGCTCAGAAAATATTACAGATAACATGTAAATAAAACAGTGAAAACATCAAGAAACAAAATCTAAGAATGGGGAGGAAGGCGTGTGAACAGAGCTTCTAGCATGTTCTTAATCTGATCAGTGGTTTCCTTCTGCTGATGCACCATGCTGACTACTGAGTCAATCTTACTATCTTGAACATCCATCCTTTCCTTCATTCGTTGATCATTCTCATCCATTCTCTCCTGCAGTCGAAGATCATTTTGTTTCAGCTCTTCAAGAGTCTTCCTGTCCAATGCAACTTGAGAGATGTCAGAATCAGGATGCTTCTGAGAGCTTTCTGCAATAACTTCTTCTTGACTTAAATCTTCAGCTGGAATCGTCTGTTCTTCTGCTGGTTGAACTGTTGAAGCTGGACGCTTTTCAGACCAAGGCTCACTGTCCAGAAGAAGAACTTCATCCTGCATCAGACTTTCAATTTCTTTCAGCAGATTGCTGAAGTTCTGTTGAGCCTGTCCATAGCTTAGGTCTTGCAGCTTAAAGGTTTCAGCGCATACCCATCCTCTGAATTGTGTCCAGAGTTGGTCTGAAACAGCAGGATCAATCACTCCCATACTAGCCTGTTTTAGAGAAGAAATCCACTTCTGCATGTCTGTTTCAAAATTCAAGATGCTAGAACCAACATCTGGTTGTTTGGGTTTGGGAATGGTGGTTTTATTTTTAAGGGCAGCAAGGCGGTCAAGGACTGTTAGATCAATGAAGGTCTTGCTATGGTCATCTGGATTTTGCTTGGGTGAGGGAGTAGGAGAATTAGGAATGATTATTGGACTGGATGGGGTATTAGGTGGAGTAATTTCTGGTGAGGATGGTAGTTGAGGGATATTAACAGTGGTTCCACGGGGAAATTGAATGGCTAAGGGTTGTGGTTCAGCGGATTCAGATGATTGAGGTTTAGGGGATTGAGCCTCAGAGTGTTGAGACTCAGGTTGTGGAGATGATTCGTGTTGAGGTGAAGGTGGATTAAGTTCTGGTTATGGAGATGGAGGTTGTGGAATTTCTGGTTGTGGTGAGTGTGGATCTTCTGGTATTGGTGAGAGTGTAGTTTCTGGTTGAGGATTTGGATTTTCTGTATGGGGAGCGGAAGAGTGTTGATCTATTTCTGAAAGAACTCTTTCAAGTTCTGGTTCTGTTGAGGTTGTAGGTTTCGGATTGAGAGGTTTGGCGCGGGATCTTCTGAGGTTTAATGACTCAGAAGGGTCAAACTCAGGTTCAGTATCATCAATGGTTGGAATGGGAATTGGGATTTCAAATGAAGTTGGGGTTGGAATAAATGTTGGAACAGTAGATGAATTTAAAACATTAACAGAAGACGGATTACCTCTCTTCTTTAGGGTCTGCTGAGACGATCCTTCTGATACAGCCTTTCTCTTCTTAGTCTTCTTCAGAGTAACCTCTGGTGTTTGCTGGTGCAGATCTTTAATGTTCAGATCAGGATCTGTGCCATCAGCTTTACACGCATCCAAGTATCTGAGAACAATGACTGGTTTAGAGTCAATCTCAGAGAACATAGGAAAGTTGTCCAGAGGGACTCTTCTGCTGGTGATTTCAGCATGAGGAGTGACGCTGGGCTCCTTCCTTATATTCTCTATCAGCTTCATCTTCTTCAGATTCTTGGCATTCAGCTGCTTGTCAACAGAAGGTTCTAGAGAGCTTATTTCCTGTGCCTCTGTCAGGTGTTCAATCAGCCTATTCTCTGTTAGAATATCTGATATCAATCTGCCGAAGGGTATCCAATCCCTTTTAGTCCTTTCTTCTTCTCTCGTTTCCTTGATGCTTGTCTTCAGATGATTGAACAGAAGGTGAGCTAGGTTGATCTTGGACTTCTTTGCAATAAAATAAATCAGAAATTGCTGATCTATGTTTATATAGTCAGGAGAGCTTGTAGGCTTCCTGTGGTTGAAGCAGCCCAGAATAATCTTCGCCCAAATTCTGTGCTGATCTTTCAAGTCTCTGATTTTGCTAGAGGGAACCCCATGTGTGAAAATCTCTCTTGCAATTAGGGAAGAGTTTGCACATCTATCTGCCATGTCAATACAGCGAATACCACCACCAGTGTATCCAATCAGTCTTGCAATGTGATCTTCAGTAATCACTATCTTCTTTCCCATGATATACGAAGTAACCTAATGAGTTGAGGAAGATGCATGTATCCAGAATTCTTTAACCAAGATGGGGAATGTTGGACCCACCAACCTATCAAAGTACCTTTCCCAACCTTGTGCCTTAATTTCTTTAGACAAATCAAAGCCATTTTCCTTCAAACTGTTGAAATCTACTATCAATTCTGACAGAACTTCCAAGTTCTTGACCGGAGTGAGGAGCATTCTGAAAGGAATCTGATACTATTCAGAAGAAGCATCTTGCTGGGAACCTGCAGATGAAGTGCTAGAGGATGCCATGTTCACACAAGGGTTTGAGAAAAAAGATTGAAAATGGTTTCTTTGAGAAAAGATGAACACACAGTAAGAACACAGAAATATTTTGAAGATGTAAGTGACGGTAAAAATGAATGAATGATGTTTAAGGCGTTTAAATAGGTTTCAAAAAAAATGTTTTGAAAACATAAACGTTTTAAGAGAGAGAATTAAATCATGATTACTCGCATTTAATGTTGGCTGATTTTGGGGGATTTAGAAAGATATTTGGAACGGTTACCCATGACATGTGTCTTAATGCATCCAATCAGCGCTTTGCCTTCTCAGAAGCGTGCACGCGTGTTCTGCTTCAGGAATTAGCTGATGACTGGATGACACTTGTTTGATTTAGTGAACAGCATATATATCCTTGAAATGAAACGCTCAGATCTTTATGGATAGACTCTGATACAATCTGCATGTCTAAATTTCTGGAAGAAGATTGATCAGAATTTCACAGTAAAATAAAACAAATTCTGAAGGTTAATATATAAAATTAAAACATTTTCACTTTGGGCAGAGCTTCATGCTGAGATGTTTCAGAATGAAATTGAACCTATCTTCAGAAAATGGTTTTGTGAAAATATCAGCCCATTGATGGTCTGTATCAATAAATTTTAAGTTTAAAATGCCTTTCTGAATATAGTCCCTAATGAAATGATGTTTTATTTCTATATGCTTAGCCCTAGAATGCAAAATTGGATTTTTACTTAAGCAAATGGCAGAAGTGTTGTCACAGAGTATAGGAATGTTACTCTCAAATATCTGGAAGTCTTCAAGCTGACTTTTCATCCAGAGCATTTGTGTGCTGCATCCTGCTGCTGCTATGTATTCAGCTTCTGTTGTTGATAGCGCAATTATGGATTGCCTTTTGCTAGACCAAGAGATCAGATTTTCTCCCAGAAACTGGCAGCTTCCAGAAGTACTTTTACGCTCTACTCTGTCTCCAGCAAAGTCAGCATCACAGTAACCTACTAAGCTGTAATCACTAGATTTTCTATAAAATAAACCCAGATTAGTAGTACCTTTCAGATACTTGAAAATTCGCTTAACAGTTGTTAAGTGAGATTATCTAGGATCTGATTGGAATCTTTCACAAATGCATACACTGAATAGAATATCAGGCCTTGAAGCCGTCAGATAAAGAAGAGAACCAATTATACCTCTGTAGACCTTCTGTTCTACCTTTTTGCTTACCTCTTCTCTTTCCAGAATGCACGTGGGATGCATTGGAATCTTTGATGACTTACATTCTGAGAGATCAAATTTCTTCAGAAGTTCTCTGACATATTTTCTCTGATGAATGTAAGTTCCCTCTGGAGTTTGATTGATCTGAATTCCCAAAAAGAATTTCAGTTCCCCCATGAAGCTCATCTCAAATTCTGCCTGCATACACTTAGCAAATTTTCTTCTAAGAGAAGGATTAGTAGATCCAAATATAATATCGTCAACATAAATCTGACACGCTAAGATGTCATTCTTAACTGTCTTACAGAATAAGGTTGTGTCCACTTTCCCTCTGGTGAATTCTTTTTCTAACAGAAAGTTACTTAGTCTTTCATACCAAGCTCTGGGAGCTTGTTTCAGACCATACAGTGACTTCTTTAGTTTGAAAACATATTCTGTATTTTTTGTACTTTCAAAGTCAGGGGGTTGGTGCACATAAACCTCTTCTTCTATATAGCCATTTAAGAATGCACTCTTGACATCCATCTGATATAGAGTGGTGCCTTTATTAATAGCAAAAGAAATTAAAAGTCTGATAGATTCTAACCTGGCGACTGGAGCAAAGGTTACTGTATAGTTTATCCCCTCTTGCTGACTATAACCTTGTGCTACCAGTCGTGCCTTGTTTCTGATGACTTCACCTTGTTCGTTCAGTTTGTTTCTGAACACCCATTTTGTTCCAATGACGTTGAATCCTTTTGGTCTGGGAACTAGATCCCACACGTCATTTCTGGTGAATTGATTCAGCTCTTCCTGCATTGCTAGAATCCAGTCATTGTCCAGAAGTGCTTCATCAATTGAAGAAGGTTCAATCAGAGAAACAAGTCCCATGAGGTATTCTTCAGAGTTTCTGAAGCTGGCTCTTGTTCTGATTGGATCTTCCTTTCTCCCTAAGATTGTTTCTTCTGGGTGATCCATGTTGCTTCTGGGTAGTCTTTTCTGAGGTTGATCAACAGATGTTGCTGGATTGCTCGCAGTGCCTCTTTTTGATGTTGAAGGAGTGTCTTTGTTGAGAACTTCTGATGACTTGTCTTCAGAACCTGTGAATTCAACTTCCATACCTGCAAAGACTTCATTCTGCTTTGACTTTTCAGAGTCAAGCTTATCATCAAAATGAACACTGATTGATTCTTCCACAATCTGTGTTTCTGTATTGTATACTCTGTACCCTCTTGAGCGTTCAGAGTATCCTAACATAATACACTTCTGTGCTTTAGAGTCAAACTTGTTCAAATAGTTTTTTGTGTTTAACATAAAACAAGTACATCCAAATGGATGAAAATATGAAATGTTGGGCTTTCTGTTCTTCCACAATTCATATGGAGTCTTTTCCAGAATAGGTCTTATGGAGATTCTATTCTGAATGTAGCACGCTGTGTTTATTGCCTCTGCCCAGAAGATCTTAGCAACGTTTGTCTCATTGATCATGGTTCTGGCTATTTCTTGCAATGTTCTGTTCTTTCGTTCTACAACTCCATTTTGCTGGGGAGTTCTAGGATAAGAGAAATCATGCAGAATGCCTCTGTCATTAAAGAATGACTCAAAATCTTTGTTTTCAAATTCTCCACCATGATCACTTCTGACTTTAACGATTCTAAGATCCTTTTCATTCTGAATTTGGTTACAGAAGGTGACAAACACAGAGTGTGACTCGTCCTTGTGTCTTAAGAACTTTACCCATGTCCATCTGCTATAGTCATCTACGATTACTAACCCGTACTTCTTGCCACTGACTGAAGCAGTTTTAACTGGTCCAAATAAGTCAATGTGCAGAAGTTCTAATGGCTTAGAGGTGGAAACAACGTTTTTAGATTTGAAAGCAGGTTTTGCAAACTTGCCTTTCTGACATGCTTCACACAGAGCATCTGAATTGAACTTCAGATTAGGAAGTCCTCTGACCAAATTGAGTTTGTTAATCTGAGATATTCTTCTCATACTAACATGCCCCAATCTTCTGTGCCAGATCCATTGCTCGTTGTTAACAGATAGAAGACACTTTACATTCTGACTTTTCAGTTCAGAAAGTTTAATTTTATAAATGTTGTTTGTCCTCTTTCCATTAAATAGGATAGTCCCATCTTTCTGACTAACAACTTTACATGATTTTTGATTAAAGATTATATCATAACCGTTATCACTTAATTGACTTATGGATAACAGATTATGCATTAATCCATCTACTAATAGAACATTATTTATAGAGGGAAGATTTCCATTACCTACTGTTCCAGAGCCAATGATCTTTCCCCTCTGATTGCGTCAAAAGCCTACGTGGCCTCCAGGCTTAAGTTCCAGGCTTTGGAACATATGCCTTCTTCCCGTCATGTGTCGTGAGCATCCAGAGTCCAGGTACCATGACTGGTGTTTCTGATTTGCTGCTAAAGATATCTGCAACATGTATTATTTTATCCTTAGGTACCCATATTTTCTTGGGTCCTGATTTGTTAGTTTTACCAAAACTCTGGTTGAATTTTGGTTTCACAGAATAATTACTACTAGTATATTTAATGTCATGTGTGTGACCATACACGAAGTGTGAATTCAGAGGAGTGCGTTTAATAATTAGATCCATGGCATTCTTTGGTGTAGGTACCTTACCTTGGTATCCTATTCCCTTTCTGCCGTTTCTGCTAACTCCATAGATCATTGAAGCCATTTTGCTTCTATCTATGCTTTTAGCAAGGAACTTCTGAAAGCTGTGATCATACTCCTTAATGATCTCATCAGCACTGCTGGGAGTTTCAGAAATTGTTTCCTTCTGAGAGTTTTGTAAAAGATTTTCTAATTTTGAAATTTTATTTTTCAACTCAAAATTTTCCAATTTGAGACTCTCAGTTTTATCAGAGTCAGAATCAAGATTCCTTTTCAGGTTTCTGAATTTAACTCTGATCTGCTGATATCTTTCCAGAATTTCGTTAAGAATTTAACTCTTCGGTGTTTGATTCAGAGTCTGATTTAGAAGCTTCACTGTCTTCTGATATGTTAGCCATGAGAGCTATGTTTGCTCTTTCATCATCTGATTCTGAGTCAACTTCAGACGAGTCGGAGTCATCCCATGTAGCCATGAGACTCTTCTTCTTTTCCCTCCCAAACTTCTTTTTGGGCTTTTCCCTCTGAAGCTTTGGACCGTCACTCTTGTAGTGTCCTTGCTTATTGCATTCATAGCAGATGATGTCCTTGGTGTTTGGATTTCTGCTTCCTGACGAGCCTTCAGATCTTCTGTATCCAGAGGAGGAGTCTGACCTTCTGTATCTGGAAGAGGACTCATTCTGATCGGATCTTCTGGTATTCCTGAACTTTCTTTGCCTCTGCTTCCATAGTTGGTTCACTCTTCTGGAGAGGAGGGAAAGTTCATCTTCTTCTGATGAGGACCCATCAGAGGTTTCTTCAACAGCCTGCAAAACTTTGGAGTCAGATTTTCTGTTAGATTTTAAAGCTAAAGGCTTACCTTGCTTCTGAGGTTCATCAGCTTCTAGCTCTATCTCGTGACTTCTGAGGGAGCTGATAAGTTCCTCCAGAGATATTTTATTGAGATCTTTAGCTAGCTTCAGCGCTGTAACCATTGGCCTCCACTGTTTTGGCAGGCTTCTGATGATCTTCTTAACATGATCAGCAGTAGAATACCATTTGTCCAGAACTTTGAGACCAGCCACTAGAATTTGAAATCTTGAGAACATCGTTTCAATTGATTCACTTTCTTCCATTTTGAATGCCTCATACTTCTGAATGAGCGCAAGAGCTTTAGTTTCTTTGACCTGAATGTTGCCTTCATGCGTCATTCTGAGAGAGTCAAACATACTCTTTGCAGTGTCTCTGTTAGATATCTTTTCATATTCAGCGTAAGAGATGGCGCTGAGAAGAATAGTTCTGGCCTTGTGGTGATTTTTGAAGTCACGCTTTTGTTGATCAGACATTGCCTTCCTGTCAATCTTCTGACCACTTGCATTCACTGGGTGCGTGTATCCATCTGTCACCATGTCCCACAGATCAGCATCATGTGCCAGAAAGAAGCTTTCTATTCTGTCTTTCCAGTAATCAAAATTTTCTCCATCAAAGACTGGAGGTTTGCCGCTGAATCTGTCTCTATCTTCATTGTTGTCATTGTTGGTGTGTTGATATGTTCTTGCCATTGTGTTTTTCTGACGCTGGATCTTGTACTGACACGGTTAAGTGTTTTAGCTCAGAACCAGGCGCTCTGATGCCAATTGAAAAAGTGAAAAACACAAGAAGGGGGGTTGAATTGTAAAACTTGAAATCAAATGCAGACAACAAGTTATTTTTATCCTGGTTCGTTTGATCTCAAACTACTCCAGTCCACCCGTCAAGGTGATTTCGCCTCTCTCTAACGAGGTCTTAATCCACTATATTCAACTGAATATTCCAACTGCTTTAACAATTGCTAAAGCCTTCTTGAGTCTAAACCACAGACCAGTTTTTCAAGGAAATTCTTTCTTACAGATAAATGAATACTATGTGTGCTGAATGTTTTCTACAAAAACTTTATATCACAACTGTGATAATACACAAATTAAGCTTATGTGAAACTAGGATGCTATGACTATAGAGTAAACAATTTGAGAGATATAGCAATCTGTATGAGTGAGGATGAAGATGAGTTGCTTTAGGCGTGTAAAGAGTTGTAGAGCATTAGCCAATACATTTCTCACTGACTTATTTATATAGCCTTGGAAAAAGATACGTTGTAGTCAATTATTCTGTTTCAATGCCCATTACGTTCTTTCCATATTGAGAAGATCTTTGTCTTGGAATACAGCCGTTGGTAATAAAGTGTCTTGAATGCACAGTACCGTTGTCAATTAAGCGTGTTATTGGCTTTGGCTTATTCTGACGCTACTAGGTGCTGATGATATTCTTTTGGTCTTGATCAGAGTTTTAGAGTATGTTAAGCGCAGATCTGTTCATCAAGCTTCAGCGTAAGCACATGCTTTGATCTTCTGATGCTGGTGTTGTACCCCAAAATTTGCCCTCCCATATTCCTCAAGATATGTCAAGAATCATCTCCAAATTGCTCAAGATTGCTCAAGGGTTGTACAGTCAAATCACCTCCTAAGGCAGTCAATTCAAAATTAGGGTTTTGGTTCTTTCAAGGAATTTGGGGTTTTCAATGGTTCAATCAAGTCTCATAGGCCTATATACATTCTCAAGCACCTACATGCCAAGTTTCAAGACTCCCAGTGCCAGTTTGCACAGTCAAAAGCTCCATTTGATCTACAGTCAACTCCAAGGGCAAAATGGTCATTTTGCAGTCAAAAGTCAGAATTCTTGGTCAACATCTTATTTTAAGTTCACAATCATCATTTGATCAAGTCTTGATCATGATCCCACAAGAATAACTCAAAAATCATCAAGAGGCAAAAGTTACTATTTTTGGACAGTAGAAAAGTCAACTGTACTTTGACAAGGGCATAACTCTTTCATGGTTTATCAGAAAAATTCCATCCAAAGCTCATTTTGAAGAGGATGCAATTTCCTACAATCCATCTTCACACCCCAAGATCAGGAAATGCTCTCACAAAAAGTTACAAATTTTTACATTATAGGTCAATTTCAAAAGTCAACAAAAGTACACTTTGAGTCAAAGGCCATAACTTGAGATTGGTAAATCCAAATGACATGGGACCAAAAGCATTTGTTAGAGGATTTCAAGGGCTTTCCAAAATGTCCAAGAACATGGTCATATGATCAAAATTGAGCAAATTATACATTGGAGAAGTTGGACAATTTTCATGAATTTGCAAAAGTCAACTTTGCTCAAAACACCTTCCTTTTGCTAATGGGCCTCAAATCTCTTTTTGAAACTTCACCCATGACTTATGCATGACCCATCAAGTTAAATTGGATTTATTTTCTTAAATTTATTGATTAAATGGATTTTTAATACATATTATTTCATTTAATTAATTTAAATTATAAGAAAATAGAAGATTTAATTCTTAAATCAATTTGTGAACCAAATATGATCCAAATATGCTGACCAATTCGTGCACAAGCTAAAAGATACAAAAATATCCAATTTTGGCAACTTGTTCAATCATGAAAAATCAAGAATATTTGATTTATCAATCAAAGATTTAATCTTCAACGCACATGGGTATGGGTCCAAATTTTGACCTAAATTGATTCCCTTATATGCAAGCAAGCCAACCATAACCTAATACACGACTAAAAGACTGCAGAACGGCCATATCAATTTCAAGAATTTTCAAGAAAACTCAAAACGTGTTCTTGCAATCTAGGCCAATTCATGGTGCCTCGTCCATCTAAACACATTGCAGGAGGTACCAGGAGTGAATTGCAATCAAATTCAAGCATCAAAGCTCAAGGAATCGCGACATACCATCTCACGGTTTGCACTTATAATTCAAAATTGTATCTCTTAATTCATACGCATTTGACATGTTTTTGTGATTGATTTGTGTTGCTAGAGATTATACAAAGCTAATGGAATGACTGAATTGAACCATAGTGCCCTAAATCGAGAGATGTCATGATCGAATTTATAGGGTTTTCAAGCTTTCAAATAGGGCTTTCCAATCCAGGAAAAATTGGAACCAATGGGATACATGGTTGAAATCATGAAACCAAGACGATTGGAACACACACCTCGCGAAATATTTCTTTTTGCTGTGTGTCTATTCGCTATTTTTCGTGCAGGGAGGTAGTGGAGGTTAAAAAACCCCGCTATCTGATTATATTTTTTGCAGGGCCAAGGTTGAAGATGATAACGTGTTGTCATCTGGTTCGTCTATTTGAATCAGCGCGCCTTTTTATTTTTTTTCCAGGCATAGTGACATGTTTTTCCATATAATCATTGTTTGGTATCCCATTAACGAATGAACGCGCTGGCTGAGTTGGCAAGCAGGTTGAAGCATTATCCCTTGGGACCTGGGTTCGAATCCCAGGTCCCCCAAAAATATTTATTCAATTTTTCTTCATATATTCATGTGCAGCACCCCACGCGCGATCCACCATACGCCTCAGAGATCCACACGCCAAGTGGCTTCAGGCCAAGATCCAGTGGCCAAAGTTGAAGGACCACCATACTCCCTGGTCAGCGCACGCATAGCAAATCCAGAAAAGTCAAGCAGGCTGAAGCATAATGGGCCTGGGAAATTTCTGATCAAACACCCTCTTTGGGCCCAAACCCCCTGAGTTTGCCTTTTCTTTTCTTTTCTTTTAACATTTTATTTATTTACTTGATTTATTTTAATTCTTAATTAACTACTAACCAAAATAATTAATTTTTTTTTATATAATAAAATCAGAGAACAAAAAAATATAATATTTATATTTATTAAATTTAATTTCATTAGTTTATTTTGTGAATAAATATTAACATAATTTGTTTAGTTTTAATTAGGCATAATACTAACATTTTTTGTAATTAATTAAAATTAATTAGAATTAGGTTTTTTAATATATTTAGTCATTTTATTTTTTATTCCCTTAAACATTCAAAAACCCAAAAATATTTCTCTTTTTATTTAATTAATTAATTAGTTTAGGTTTAATTTAATTAAATGCAAGAAATAACACAAAAAATCTCTTTCTTTCCTAAAAAAGGGTCAAAACCCTAAAAAACTCTCCGATTCAATTTTTCTCGCGCAATTATTGTTTGATCCATATAATTGTATTTGCTCCGAGGATGTAATAGTTTTAATTAGGACTTTTATTTATCGCTTTTATTTATTTTTCGCATTTACTTTTTCAAGGATTTGTTTTTGGCGATGTAAATACCCGACGCCTTGTAATAGCTTAGTTTTATTTTTCGCAACCATTAACTGCTAGATGTATGAATAATAGGCTATGCATGACAAGATCTATCTTAACTTAAAATCAATCGTAGCTCACCATGACATGTAAAGATAACATAACTGAAAATTTACACACTTGCACATGCCACTCCTAGGGTACGCCTCACTTGGTTGCCTCGACGTGGTCATTGAGTATAGGAAGTTTTAGAGGTCGCCCTCCTGTCTAAAGATCAAAGTTGCCTCAAAACGGTTGCCTCGATATAAAAATGATCTAAGACATTAGGGTTACCGCTAAGGCGTCCTAACGTTGCTTTAGTGACCACACGTCCCTTAATCGAATTGACCCGAAAACTCCAACGATGGTGCTACCTACTTTTCAATAGTGGGATAGCACTGTCTAAAGGACATTTACACGGCTTAATTCCTTTTGAGTAGGTAGAGGTTCTCAGGTACTTGCTCTTTCAAAACAAAACAAATTTTTCGCACTTACACTTTTCAAACAAAAGTTTTCAACAACACTTCATACACTCTTGAGGACAGAAACAAGAGTTAAATCGAAGTTTTCAAACAAAACTTTCTTTCAAAACCCACAAACACAAGAAAAGCAAAACTTTTTGAAAACACAGTGAGCAAGTACCTAAGAGCCTGTGGATAACCACGGATAGAAAGGGTGCTAATACCTTCCCTTTCTATAATCTACCTCCCGAACCCGAGAAACATCTCAAAAAGGAATTTTTCTGTGCTTTTGTCCTTTCCTTGTTGGATAAAATAAAAGACGGTGGTGACTCTTGCTTACCGCGACATTTTGCAAAAACAAACGCAAACGCGAACCAGCATTCCAAAAACAGTCAGTTCTATTCCCACCGATCACAGAACTGGCGACTCTGCTGGGGAGAACTGGCGACTCTGCTGAGGACTTTATAAGTGAGGTGTACCTTAGGATTAGATCACTTGTGTTTTCAATTGTATGCTTTGTATGCTTTAAATTTTGTGGGCTTGTATCGGAGTTTTATAGATCCTAACCCGGATCTGGAGGTACCCTTTTTTTAGGTAAGTAGCAATAAACTGTGAGGGATCTGTCCGGCATAGACCGACACGGATGAAGCAGTAGCTACATTGGTGTGACACCTTGGTCTGTACCGATATCCCTTGTGTTGGAACGAGGAGATATGGGTCTTCTGAGGAGTCATTAAGCACCAACTGACCTTAGAACCTTAAATTGACCAACTTGTCCATAGAACAATAGCAGTATGCTACACTCATTGAGACTAAACTCTCGCGATGGTTCCGGCCGCAAGAAAAAGTTGCCAAACTGGAATTATGACCGATTGAGGGTAGTCAGTGATATTTAGATCCTCTAGAACCCGGTTACTATTTTTAGGACAGGTCTTAACCAACTGAAACTGAAAGAGGGTAGTACCTAAACTTCATGCCAGCCTGAAATCTAAGGGCTCTTTTGTGTGACTTGTGTGCCTTTACCATGTTTGCCTTTTGTGAATACTTGTGGTGTGCCTTTACCATGACGTCATAACATCATAACATTGCATACATCTTGCATAAGGACTAACCCATTTCAAAGACAAGAAGGTTTCATCTTTGCTCTGTTTTGTAGGACATCATGATGCCCATGCGTAGGAATACTATCCGGCTCAACTTTGTTCAACCACCTATTTTGCTTAAATAATTGGTTGACAGGATTCCAAACACTACTTCCTTCATCAGGAGGTATGGTTCTCTTCTCGGTTTAGTCACTTCAAAGTGGGACCAACAAATGATGAGTGTCCTAGTCCAGTTTTATGATCCGTTATACCATTGCTTCACCTTTCAAGACTTCCAGGTGGTCCCTACCCTGGAAGAATTCTGAGTTGCTTGGTATCTCTGTTTTGGAGCAGACTCCATTTACTGGTTGGGAAAAGACTCTTAGGCCTGAAGAGATCGCTGCAGCCCTTCACTTGACCAAAGAGGAGGTAATGGCTAACTGGGAGACTATAAGTGGAGTTAAGGGTTTTTTTGGCTAAGTTTCTGGTTGGCAAAGCTAATTGTTTCTGGAATGACTTAGACTTTAAAGCGTACGAAGACATTCTGGCTCTCTTAATCTATGGTCTGGTATTGTTTCCAAATCCTGACACCTTTGTTGATGTTAATGCCATTCGGATCTTCATCACTCGGAACCCTGTACCCACTCTCTTGGGTGATATCCTTCATCAGCTCTATACTCGTACTGCCCGAAAACGGGGAACTTTGATGTGCTGTGCTCCTTTGTTGTCGAGGTGGTTTATTTCGCACCTCCCTAAATCTGTACTGAAGAACAAGGAAGGAAGGGGCTGGGCTCATAGGATAATGTCTCTTACTGATAATGACATTATTTGGACTCTCAGAGGCTTAGATGAGGTGGCCGTTATTGATCATTATGGAGAGTATCCTAATGTTCCATCGATTGGAACCCATGGAGGAATCTCTTATAACCCATGTGTGATCGGTGGATCTGGAACTGACTGTTTTAAAGCTGGTTCGCGAAATGTCGCGGTAAGCAAGAGTCGCCACCGTCTTTTATTTTCTCCAATAGGAAAGGACAAAAGCACAGAAAAATTCCTTTAAAGAGATCGCTCTCGGTTCGGGAGGTAGGTTATAGAAAGGGAAGGTATTAGCACCCTTTCTATCCATGGTTATCCATGGGCTCTTAGGTACTTGCTCAATGTGTTTTCAAAATTGTTTGTTTGCTTTTCAATGTGGGTTTCAAAAATATTCTTTGAAAAGTTTCAGTTTAACTCGTACGTCAGAGTGTTTGAAAAGTTTGTTTCGAAAGTTTTTGAAAGTGTGTTGGTGTAAAAAGAGTTTGAATTTTGTTTTGAAGAGAGCAAGTACCTACGAGAACCTACCTACCCTAGGGAATTCGTCTGTGTAAATGTCCTTTGAAGTAGTGCCATCCCACCATTGAGAGGTAGGTAGCACCACCATTGGAGGTGTTCGGGTCAATTCGAGTTTTAGGGACGTGGTGATCACCGGAGCAATGGGAAAACACCTTAGAAGCTACCCTCATGCCAGGTTCCCGGACCATGAGGACTTACTAAGACGTTTTCTACTCGACGACCACCTTTCGAAAGGCAACAGGTGAGGCGTACCCTAGGGGTGATGTGTGCGAATTGTGTGTCATTTTCAGTTCATTGTGTGTCTTGTCATGCATTGGTGATCTAACGATTCAATTTTATTTTTTTGGGCATTCATTCTTTCATGCATATTTATTAACAGTTATATTTGCGAGAAAATAAATCTAACTATTACAACTGGCGCGGGTCCACATCGCCAAAAAAACCGAACCCGATTTGATTGAAAATTAATAAAGCGAATAAAAGAAAAAATGCGAGAAATAAATCTAAACTTATTACAAGGCTTTGGGGCATATACAGAGGTATTTAAACAATATAAGACAAATGCGCGAAATAAAAAGATTAAACAAAATTTGGGCGTTGGACCCTTTTACAAATAATTAAAATTAATCAAGGAAATTAAAAATTAAATGAAAAATAATGTTTTTTGTGTTTTTTAGATTTGAAAAAAAAAGAAAAAAAATTAATTGAAATTAAAGTCCTAGTTCTATCATTTTTTAAGTTTATTATGAAAAAATATTTAATTTCTAACCTAATTAAATTCTAAACTAATTTATGTACAATTTTTGATTTATAGAAAATAAATAATAGATAATAATATTGTGAGGAAAAAAAAGGAAAAAAAAAGAAAAAAGATATAAAAAAAATTAACAATTCACCTAATTCTACATTTTTGGATTTTTATTGTGAAAAAAAGAATTAAAATGAATATTAAAACCTAATTAAACTAAATGAATTACATTTTAATTTATTTATAAAAAGAATCAAAATTAATTATATTTTTTTTTGTCCTTTCTGTATTTTTTAATGTTTTTTTTTTTTATATTTTTGTAAGAATGGTTAATTAAATAAAACAATAAAACATAACAATTGAAATAATAAATAAAAAGATAAAAAATAAAATAAAAAATAACCAAAGTATGCAAACCAGGATGGGGGAACCCCAATTTGGAGGGTGTTAATTAGAAAGGCCTGGCCCATTTTTTGTGAGAATTTGTTGACTTTCTGGATTGTGTGTGACATGTTTGACTGGATGTATGATGCACTCTTCATCTTGGCCATGGATCTGAGGCCCTGGGACACGTGGATGAGTTGATTCTGCAGTGCATGGTGAGTCCTTATATGAGCGCTGCATGGAACCTTGAAATGAAAAATAACATGAGAAATTGCAAGACCTGGGACTTGAACCCAGGTCATTGTGGTCACATGCGCGTGTCTTAGCCAGCTGAGCCATTTGAATTCATTTAACATAATATAGTTAATAAAATATATAAAAGAAAATGGTTAATGCTTAGTTAAACGCGCGCAAATTTAAACTGCCCAGTCTCCGTGTGACACGCCATCATCCCTTCCAATTTCCTGAAACATAAACAAAATAAAGCAACGGTTTTGAAACGTTGCATTAGGTAAGCTACGAAGAAATAGCGAATAGAGCTGTGGGCATCAGAAATTAATCGCGAGGGTCAAGATGTTTTCGTCTTGAGGCACTGAATTCAACCATGGTGCTTCTGAGTTCTAATTTTTCTTATACTCAAAATCCCCAATTTAAGAACACTGGAACCCTAGAATTCGAAAATGGCAATTTCTTATTCATGGCACAAAAATGAAATTAAATGCAAGGGTCAGCTCAGAAACTTCATTGTGAGTATGAATATGTAATTAAAAATGCAAAAGGATGCTTAGAATCAAGAACACGAATTCAAGAATTTTGCTGTACAGTTTCACTTGTAGAGATCAGTTCAAGGAGCTTTGATTGAGGTTATGAATTGGGACACGTTCAAAATTGTCTCAGGAAGCTATTGGTACAAAAATTTTGGCTTGAAAAGATCCCTAGCTATGAAATCAGTTTTGCCTTTTATGGTTCATTTTTCAAATTACCAAATGGACTTTGAACGAGTTTTGTGCTATATTCCAGTTAGGGTTGGACTCAGTGATCATCATAGAATTGAATAGGCTTGCTATTTGACCTTAATCCATGCTTGAGAAAGAATTGGCATTAGGGTTTCATTCATTAACCATTTTTCCTATTTTCTAGCCAAAACCTAGACCTAGTGTGTAAATGAACCTTGGCCTGATTTTTGAGTTGGTTCATGATGTATAGAACTTGTCCAAATTCATATGACACCATTACATTGATTTTTAAATTTTATTTGAATTTTCAATGAATTAAAATGAATTAAATCATCAAAAATTAAATAAAATAAAAAAGTCAACATTTGGTCTTGAAATCAACCATGGGCCACGTGTGTGGCATGACAAGGATGGACAAAGTGAGAAAAATGGGGCCCTTTTGTCAAAATTGGATTTTCAAAGATAATTGACTTTTGCCATTTCACAAAAATTTCCCAACTTCTACAAGGCATAACTTGCTCAATTTTTAAGCTTTTCACATGTTCTTGGACATTTTGGAAAGGTCTTTGAGTCCTTTAACCAATGTCTTTGGTCCCATGTCATTTTGATTTACCAATCTCAAGTTATGGCCTTTGACTTAAAGTCCCTTTTTGTTGACTTTTGAAAATGACCTGTAATGTTGAAATTGATAACTTTTTGTGAGAGCATTTCTTGGACTTGAAACATGAAGATGAATGGTAGGAAATGTCTTTCTCTTCAAAATGAGCTTTGGATGGAATTTTTCTGATAATCCATGTGAAAGTTATGCCCTGGTCAATTTCAGTTGACTTTTTCAGCTGTCCAAATATAGCAACTTTTGCATCTTTGATGATTTCTGAGCCACACTTTGAGAATCATGATCAAGCATTGATCAAATGATGTTTGTGGCTTCAAAATGATATATTGACCAAAAATTTGAACTTTTGACTGCCAAATGACCATTTTGCCCCTACAGTTGACTGTAGTGCAATCTGGGGTTTTGACTGTGCAATCTTGAGCTGAATGCCTTGAAACTTGACATGGGGATGCTTGACCATGTTTGTAAGCATATGAGACTTGATTGGGCCTTTGAAAACTTCCTTTTCTTGATCAGACTCAAAACCCTAATTTTGACTGTTTAGGAGACTGTTGCAATGCACAACCCTTGGGGAACTTTTCTAGCTTGGCTTGACAATTTCTTGAAGAATATGGGAGGGCAAATTTTGGGGTATAACAGTTGCCCCTGTTCAATCTTCTTAGACCTGAGGATGCAGATTGGCTGACGTGCCTTTCGTAATCCGAGGGTAAAAGATGATTGGACACTAGAGTGCCCGGAAATTTGCGCTCACATGTTAGCAATGATGGGGGAATGGGCTTATAGATGCCATTTGGAGATTGCTGGATCGGATGATGGGCTTATAGATGCCATCTGGGTGTTTTGATTGCGTAAGAGATTTCTTAACGAGAACCTGCATACCTGCAAAACAGAAAAATGAGTACCTGACACGTTGCAGGAACTGATGTTTAGATGTGTCCTGACTGGTTACAGGAGCTGAGTCTGGAGCTTCAAACAGCAATGAAAGAACCAGGGATGATTACTTCCTTAGCATGAATGGTAAGAGAGCCTTGGGCGACTTTAACTTCAACAATGCTTGTTGAGAAAAATCTGGGGTGTCTTCTACTGGGATAAGAATCAGGGAGATCTTAAGGTCGATCTGACTGAACCAGAGAGGCCTTTGACTGGATAAGCAATCAGGAAAATCTTGGGACGATTTAACTGAACCGGTCTAGGTCTTGAAATGTCTTCAAAGGGATAAGCAATCAGGAAAATCTTGGGACGATTTAACTGAACCAGAGAAGGCCTTTGACTGAATAAGTCTAGGTCTTGAAATGTCTTCCACTGGATAAGCAATCAGGAAAATCTTGGGACAATTTAACTGAACCAGAGGAGGCCTTTGACTGAACCAGTCTAGGTCTTGAAATGTCTTCAAAGGGATAAGCATCAGGAAAATCTTGGGACGATTTAACTGAACCAGAGAAGGCCTTTGACTGAATAAGTCTAGGTCTTGAAATGTCTTCCACTGGATAAGCAATCAGGAAAATCTTGGGACGATTTAACTGAACCAGAGGAGGCCTTTGACTGAACCAGTCTAGGTCTTGAAATGTCTTCAAAGGGATAAGCATCAGGAAAATCTTGGGACGATTTAACTGAACCAGAGAAGGCCTTTGACTGAACCAGTCTAGGTCTTGAAATGTCTTGAGAACCTAACTGAATCTTTCCTGAAAGATAAAAGTCAGTCATATGCAATGCATGATATGAATCAAGCAATGATGTTCTCAACATAAATGAGATTTGTATGATGCAGTGCGTTATGCATGCTGTAATGATGTATGTGATGTTTTATGTATGTTTTCGTCTAGGAAAGTAAATCCTTGACGGGTGCCGGGAAATCGTATCCCGGGCTGATGTCGAAGAATAGATTTTGCTTCCGCCGGGGATGATAATTGCAAGGATACCGGTAGGAGAAGATGACTCCGTTGCGGAATAAACTTGGCGAATGGGAAATTCTGCGGGGAGAAAAGATACTCTAGCGTCATGCTGGGAAGCAATACTCTGTGGGGAGAGTGATGCCTTGCTGAATATTGATAGTAACTCTGTTGAGATACCGTTGTTGTATTGGAAGCGTGAATTGACTTCGCTGGGGATAGGAAAGAACTATGTTGACGATGACCTTTCCGTGGCTTTTGGCTGAGGATAACCCAGTTATATCCTGTTGAGGAAATAACTCTTTAAATCAAGCCAGACGACGCGTTCATGCTCTGCGAGGGGATGAGCTTCCAGAATATACTGGGGATAAGCTTACTGCTTGGGGAGATGAATTCCATCTTTCCTGGGGAACCTGGATGGGACTCTCCTGGGGAAGTTTTGATATGCTGGGGAAGAATGTACTGACTTGCTGTCTCACTCTCTGGGGAACTTAAGAGGCCTGGTTAGGTTCTTTAACTGAACCTACCTTGGTACCTTGGATAGAACAATTAGACTGCTCAAACAACTCTTTATTGCCCCTGTTTCCAGTGTCACCTGCAATTAGTTCTTTGTCTCGTATGCAAATATTTATGAGCTAGCAAATTATTATCAATGCATATATCACAAATTGAACCTTGGACGTTTTTCGCAAAACCAAAAAAAGAAAAAACAGTTGGCACGTTTAACTGAAAAGTATATTTGTATTGATTTTGAATAGCCTGAAAATAGGCGCTTCGTGTACAAGAGGCTGACGTCCTAGTAAGAGAAACGTCGCCGAGCAAGAGTTTATACAAGTTTTGTACAAAAGAAATTAAAACAGCTGTGTGAAAGATGAATGATCCACTGGGTTTCAACTCTGCTACAGCCTTTATAACTCTGAGCATTTCATCACTTGATGACCTTGGTTGAAGGTGAAGCTGACTGATCAAAGCCGTCTTGATGTAGATACCGGATTCTGGATACAAAGTGATCCGATGAGACATAGTATTACGCTTTTATCCCTAACTTTTGCCTGGACTGCCTTTTCAGGTTTTCAGTCCACCGGGATACCCATTTTTGCCCAAGCCGCCTTTTCAGGTTTTCGACTTGCCGGGTGTACAGATTTTCCATTTTCATCCCTTCATTTTGCCCGAACCCTTTTGGTTCGACGGGAAGCCCTAATTTTTGCCTAGACATGTCAGCCTAGCGGGTCTTTTTCATGCGTAGTACTTTTTAACTATGTCTGCATTGGCGGGGTGAGGCAGGTCGTCACCATCCATGTTGGTCAATATCATTGCTCCTCCTGAGAACACATGCTTAACCACAAATGGCCCTTCGTACGTAGGGGTCCATTTGCCCCTTGGATCACTCTGAGGAAGGATGATTCGCTTGATCACCAGATCCCCGACTTGATATGCCTGTGGTCTGACCTTTTTGTTAAATGCCCTGATCATTCGCTTCTGATACGTCTGACCATGGCAGATAGCAGCAAGTCTCTTTTCGTCAATAAGGTTGAGTTGATCAAGTCGTGTCTGGATCCAATCATCTTCGTTCAGATTTGCATCCTTCATTATCCGGAGAGAAGGAATTTGTACTTCGATCGGCAAGACTGCCTCCATGCCATAAACCAGAGAGAAAGGAGTTGCCCCGGTTGACGTCCTAGCTGAAGTACGATACCCATGCAGAGCGAACGGTAACATCTCGTGCCAATCTTTATACGTTACAGTCATCTTCTGCACAATCTTCTTGATGTTTTTATTAGCTGCTTCTACAGCCCCATTCATCTTCGGTCTGTAAGGAGAAGAATTGTGGTGCTGTATCTTGAACTGTTCGCAAAGCTCGGTGATCATCTTATTGTTCAGATTGGTACCGTTGTCTATAATAATCCGCTCAGGGATGCCGTACCGACAGATCAGGTTGTGCCGAATGAACCGTGCCACAACAGTCTTGGTTACCGTAGCATAGGATGCTGCCTCAACCCACTTCGTGAAATAATCAATCGCCACTAGGATGAAGCGATGTCCATTGGATGCCGTAGGTTTTATCTCACCGATCATGTCTATGCCCCACATTGCAAATGGCCAAGGCGCAGTCAGAACATTCAGGGGAACCGGAGGAACATGCACCTTGTCTGCGTAGATCTGGCATTTATGGCATGTCCTAGAATGTTGGTAGCAATCAGCTTCCATGGTGGACCAGTAATACCCTGCCCGTAGGATCTTCTTAGCCATAGTGTGACCGCTGGAGTGTGTACCAAAGGTCCCTTCATGTAGCTCTTCCATGATTCTATCTGCTTCAGTCTTACCTACACAACGCAGTAGGGTTGAATCCTGGTTTCGCTTGTACAAGATGCCATTGCTAAGAAAGAACTTGGCTGCAAACCTCCTCAGGAATTTCTTATCATTGACAGATGCTCCCTCAGGGTATTCCTGTGCTTCCAGATATCTCTTCACTTCGTGGTACCAAGGCTTCTCAGTTACCAATTCAGTTTCGAGATCACAACAGTATGCCGGTTCGTCCAGTTTCCAGATGGTGATCCGGGGAGCTTCATTATCCCATTTAACCTTGAACATTGAAGACATTGTAGCTAACGCGTCCGCCAGCTGATTCTCTTCTCTTGGAAAGTGCTCAAATGTTATCTCTGTGAAGTGGGGGATCAGGGCCAACACGCATTCTCTGTAAGGAATCAAGTTTGGGTGTTTCGTATCCCACTCTCCTTTGATCTGATTGATCACGAGAGCGGAATCTCCGAAGACACTTAGAAATTTGATCCTCAGGTCGATCGCAGCTTGAAGACCCATGATACACGCTTCATACTCCGCCATGTTGTTGGTACAGTTGAAACACAGCCGGGCAGTGAGTGGAGTATGAGTACCTTGTGGAGATACAATTATGGCACCGATACCATTTCCCAAAGCGTTGGATGCTCCGTCAAAGTGCATAGACCATCGGGATCCGGGTTCAGGTCCTTCATCCGGTCCAGGTATTTCACAGTCAGTTACTATCATAATGCTTTCATCTGGAAACTCGAAATTCATTGATTGGTAGTCATCCACAGCTTGATGTGCTAAGTGGTCTGCCAATACACTTCCCTTGATGGCTTTTTGGGTCGTGTACTGAATGTCGTATTCCGTCAAGATCATCTGCCATCTTGCAATTCTCCCAGACAGAGCAGGCTTTTCGAATATGTACTTTATAGGATCCATTTTTGAGATTAACAAGGTAGTGTGAGTCAGCATATACTGTCTCAGCCGGCGAGCAGCCCATACCAAAGCGCAGCAAGTTTTCTCAAGCAGTGAGTATCGGGTCTCACAGTCGGTAAACTTTTTGCTAAGGTAATAAATGGCATGCTCTTTTCGGCCAGACTCGTCATGCTGCCCCAGCACGCACCCCATTGCATTATCAAGCACTGTCAGGTAAAGTATCAAAGGTCTCCCTTCAACTGGTGGCATAAGGATGGGTGGTTCTTGGAGATATTCTTTGATTCTGTCAAAAGCAGCCTGGCATTCATCATTCCAACGTACTACCTGATCTTTCTTCAGCAGCTTGAAGATTGGTTCACAGGTAGCAGTCAGATGTGAGATGAACCGAGCAATGTAGTTCAGACGTCCTAGAAAGCCTCTGACTTCCTTCTCTGTCTTAGGAACTGGCATCTCTTGAATGGCTTTGACCTTAGCAGGGTCCACTTGAATTCCCTTGTCACTGACCACGAAGCCTAGCAACTTTCCAGATCTTACCCCGAAGGTGCACTTGTTCGGGTTCAATCTCAGCTTGTACAGTTTCAACCGGTCGAACAACTTCTGCAGATGATCTAGGTGCTCTTCCTCAGTCTGGGACCTAGCGATCATGTCGTCCACATACACTTCTATCTCATGATGGATCATATCATGAAATAAGGTAACCATGGCACGTTGGTAGGTTGCCCCAGCATTCTTTAACCCGAACGGCATGACCTTGTAACAGAAGGTGCCCCACTGAGTAACAAAGGTAGTCTTTTCCATGTCTTCAGGTGCCATCTTGATCTGATTGTAGCCTGAAAAACCATCCATGAAAGAGAACACTTTATGCTGAGCTGTATTATCAACAAGGACATCAATGTGGGGTAGAGGGAAGTCATCCTTGGGGCTGGCCCTGTTCAGATCCCTGTAATCAACACACATCCTGACCTTGCCGTCCTTCTTAGGTACCGGCACCACATTAGCAACCCACTGAGGGTAAGAAGTTACTGCAAGAAACCCGGCATCAAACTGCTTCATAACCTCGGCTTTAATCTTCTCAGACATCTCTGGACGCATCCGACGAACCTTTTGCTTAACCGGAGGGAAATCTTCTTTAGTTGGTAAATGATGGACCACAATGTCGGTATCTAATCCGGGCATATCTTCGTAGGACCAGGCAAAGATTTCTTTATAATCCTGCAGCATCTGAGTCAACCGTTGCTTCACGCTGAGTTCTAGGTTGGCACCAATCTTCACCTCTTTCTTGTCTTCCTCCGTACCCAAGTTTATTATTTCCACTGGCTCTTCATGGGGTTGAATTGCCCTCTCTTCCTGTTGTAACAGTCTTGCAAGTTCACCAGGCACTTCGCAATCATCTTCACCTTCGTCGGCGGCTAAGTTGATCGGATTTTCGAAGTCATAACTGGCAGTAGCAGAGTCGTTACCAGTGAGATCCAGAGTGGATTGAAACCTGTATGAGTGAGTGTGTGTGTAAATACAGCTGTTTTGCAATATGTAAAGAAAGGAAAGAAAAGGAGCGCAAAATTTGAATTGTGAAAAACGTCCAATGCTTTTATTCATGATATATGATAGTGACAAACAAAAAGCCCTCATAAATAAAACCACGGTGCCCCGGGTAAGACATCGGGCCATATAGTCTCAAATTATTGTTTATTACAAATCAAAAACAAAGAAATTCATTACTGGGGAACAAAAGTTATTGGTGTAAAATCTTTAGCAGTCCAATTGGTCAATCCACCGTCGGCCGTCGGGTAGATCCAGCTATCGAACTTTGACTCTTCTATTTCATCTTCCTCTCCAACAGCATTCACTCCATGCTGAGTGATGAGCAACGGAGGTCTTCCAATTCTTGCCTTGCGCACCGCTTTCTGAGCTTCCGTGGTGAAACCCAGCCCAAACTTGTTAGTCTTAGGAGTAAGATCAGGGAGCTTGCCCCAGTTTGCACATTCGCCTTTTTCGATCACGGCCCGGGCGTCCTTTAAGGAGGCCATCTTCATAGGAGAAACCTCTTCATCTTCTGCTGTTGCCAAGGTTTGTGGTACTTCCTCAAAATGTTGAAAGGGGGTTTCAATGAACTCCCCATCCATTTCCACGTATCTGAAAGAGTTGAGGTGGCTGACCATGTATTCCTCCTCCCCTTGCACTGTTACGATCCTCCCCCTGACCGGGTACTTGAGCTTCTGATGCAATGTGGAGGTCACCGCTCCAGCCTTGTGGATCCATGGGCGACCCAGCAAACAAGAATAGGACGGATGGATGTCCATCACATAAAATTTTGAATCAAATACTTGTGACCCAACCCTGATTGGGATGTCCACTTCACCATGCACCATTCTTTTGGACCCGTCAAAGGCCCGGACAACAATGCTACTTGGTTTGAGCTCCAGACTCTCACAATCCAGCCTATCCAGAGCCTTCTTAGGCAGCACATTTAATGAGGAACCTGTATCAACCAGCACATGAGCAAGAGTAGTGCCCCTGCATTCAATGGAGACATGCAGGGCATCATTATGGTTCTTCCCCTTTGCTGTCAGATCGGCATCAGAGAAACCCAGGCCATTATCAGCAGTTAGGTTGGCCACACAATCGGTGAACTGGTCAGCAGTCGTATCTTGGGGTACATGGGCAGTCTTTAAGAAAGCAATCAGAGCCTTTGCATGGGCCTCTGAACACAGCAGCAGTGACAACATGGAGATTTTAGAGGGGGTGTGCCCCAGCTGTTCCACAACATTGAAATCACTTTTCTTTATTATCTTGAGAATTTCTTCCATTTCCTGCTTGGAAGCCTCAACAATGGTCTTTGGTGCCTCCGTCCTGGCAGGCACATCAGCAGCAACTCCCTTGCCCCGAGTATCAGATGACTCAGCAGCAGGGGTGGATACTTGGTCAGAGGGAGAAACAGGCACTCTGGCAGGTGTGAAGATCAAAGGCCTATGAATTGCTGGAGGAGCAATGTCTGGCGAGAACAGTCTTCCACTACGAGTGACCTTAGCAGGCCCGGTGATGTTGGAGACACCAGTATCAATGTTGCACTCTTGTTTCACACCCAGAACATAAACATCCGCCCCATAGTGCCATGGGACAGCCTTATCAGATTTGTAGGGTATAGGCCCCGGAACAGTAATGGTGATGGGAACATTCTTGTGAACTGACAAAACTTGTATAGGCTTCTTTGAAGGAGCCTCGGAATAGTTGTTGAAGATGGTAACGATTGACACTTCTTCAACAGGAGCAGCAGGAACAACAGTCTTCTCAAACAAAATCTCTCTATTATCTATCAGGTTTTGGATGCCTGACTTCAACAGAGAACAACCAACAGGGGAAGCAACACATAGAGGGCAACTTTCGCTACATCCCGGAAATAAACCGGCTAGCAACAGATTCCTCTTGACCATCAGCAACGGAGTAGCAACATCATCCACCGAAGCTACATACAAATTCTCCTCAATAGCGTTCACTCCATGCTGGGGCAAGGGAGCATTTACAACATTTGGCCCCTCGGGCGCCTCAAACTGTATCTCCTTTGCATCAATGAGATCTTGAACCTTATTTCTTAGGGCCCAACAGTCATCTGTGTTATGCCCCGGGCTATCAGAGTGATAAGCACAGCGAGCATTTGGATTGAACTTGGGGGATGCGGTGTTGGGAAATTTTGGAGCCTCCTTGACAGTCACTAAATTAGTGGATAGCAACTGTGGCAGGATCTGTGATAAGGTCATGCTTAACCGGGTAAACTCCCTCCGGGGTCTTTCAAACTTCTGAGGATTAGTTGGCCGAGGAGCGGCAGCAGGTTTGGCAATCATTACCGCACTGACAGATTGGCGGTGTTCAGGTCGCTCTGTTCTCCGGGAGTTATATACAGCACTAGCCTCCTTTTTGAAGGGTTTCCTCTCAGTACTGGAGGAGGCAACTTTCTGTATCTTCCCCGATTTTATACCGGCCTCAATCCTTTCACCAGTCAGGATTAGATCGGTAAACCCAGCAGAGGAATTACCGATGAGATGGTTGAAAAATGGACCAGATAGGGTCCCCAAGAACATATCTACCAGTTCCCGATCCGTCAATGGTGGCTGCACCCTGCCAGCCAAGTCTCTCCATTTCTGAGCATACTCCTTAAAACCTTCACCCGACCCTAGCGACATACCCTGGAGTTGGGTACGCGTAGGAGCGAGGTCGGCATTATACTGATATTGCTTGTAAAAAGCAGTGGCCAGATCCTCCCAGTTACGAATGCTGATTCCATCTAGTTGATAGAACCAATCGAGGTGAGTCCCTGAAAGACTCTCCTGGAAGAAGTGGATCCAAAGGTTCTTGTCTGCTGTGTAAGGCTGGATCTTCCTTACATAAGAACGGAGGTGCATCTTGGGACAGGAAGCCCCATCATACTTCACGAAGGCAGGCGTTTTGAACTTGTGCGGGATCACCACTCCAGTAGATAACCCCAAGTCTCCGAAATCCAATCCAGGTACCCGTTGAACTTCCACAGCCTTTAATCTGTCTTCCAGCTGTTTGTACCGGTCTTCAGCAGGAGGGTACTGGTCGTCATTGAAGTCTGTTTCAGTATCAGAGCCCACAGGAGTAGTGACCTCCCTTTCATGATGACTACCTTCCGTCACAGATGGAGGAGTCCTTTCAGCTTCAACAACCAAAGTGTTCCCGAGTCTGCGCCCAGTGTTAAATAGCACAGTCCTCCTCTTCTTCTTAGTCTTCTTCAACAGCATGGTCTTTAACTCTTGTTGACCCTGAGACAAGCCCTTGATCAGCTCCTGAAATTGGGCGTTTTGCGCCTGAAACTGGACGTTCTGCGCCTGAAGAGCCTTGATAGCCGCATCGGTTGATGATTCAGGAAGGTTCATGATGCTGAAATAAACAGCGAAGAACGGTAAACAACCTGAAAAGAAGAGTATTTATGATGCACATGATGAATGATATGTATTTATGCAATGCATTCAAGAGTTCGAAAATTCAAATTTGTTGTAGACCAAAAGGAACACACTTTATTATTAAGAAAATCATTGTTTCAATACATCAAAGCCTCATGGGCAAAAATACAAAAAGATCAAGTCACATCCAAAATATGTTGCGCATCTTCTCTGGAGCTATGTAAGTGTTGAGATTCCTTTCCTCGTGCAACAGGCGAGTGAGCTCCAAAACCTTCTTTTCACTGGCATGCAAACTAGTCTCAAGAGAATTCCTCTCTTCTTTAAGCTGGATCCAACTCTTCTGCATCTCTTCCCAGGATGTGGGCATATCAGGGTGCTGAATAACATGAGACACCTCTCCTTCCAAGGCAGGCTCTTTGATTACTGGAAGCATGTGAGGATAAGGCATCACTAATTTCTGAGAGCGGGCTCGTACCCATTTGAGGTAAGGCTCCAAAGGGATGGAGTTCCTGTGCCCCAGTGTCTTGCTGTCTATCCTACTAGGCATCCTCCAAGCTCTGATAAATCTCTGGCGAAGTCCTTGAGTATCGTTGTCGAAGTCAAAAACTATGTCAGGAATCAACATGTCATGAGGACCATCCCTCCGAGCATAACCAAACTGTCTCCAAGCCAGGCATGGACTATAAGTAATACCCCCTCTGATTCCAAGTAAAGGAACATTAGGATACTCCCCGCAACGATCAATGATAGCGACATCCTCTCTGGCCCTAGGGCACCAATGTATATCTGCATGTGTAAGAGTCATCAGCCGTTGTGACCATCTCAAACCCCGCTCGTTTTTCAGGACTGATTGTGGAAGGTGCGAAATAAACCACTTTCCCAGGAGAGGAGTGCAACACATAAGGACACCTCTTTTTCTCATGGTTCGAGTGTAACATGAGTGAAGGAGGTCTCCCAGCAACGTAGGTATAGGATTCCTGGACATAAAGATCTGGACAGCACTGATATCAATGAGCTGGTCTGGGTTAGGGAACAACACCAAACCATAAACAAGGAGGGCCACAACCTCTTCAAAAGCTTGCAAGTCAAGGGAGTTCCAACAATCATAGGCCTTTTCAAACAGAAACCTAGCTAAGAACCCTTTGATACCACTTCTAACTTCCCAATGTCCCTTGAGGTCAGATAACTGTAGGTGCAAGGCTTTAGCAATCTCTTCAAGCTTAGGTTCCTTTTCTGTACCGTTGAAGGGTAGCTGATCAAGGATAGGGATCTTCAGGAGTCGGGAGAACTCCTCCAATGTAGGTACCAACTGATAGTCCAAGAAGGTGAAACAGTGATGCAGAGGGTCAAAGAATTGGAACAGGACTTTTATCATATCTTCCTCAATGTTGGTGTTGACCAAGCTGATGAGGCTTCCATGTCTTTCACTGAATGAAGAGTTCTCGGGAATCCTGGATATAAGCTCCTTAAGCTGAGGAGGGATCCTTACAAGACTGATTGGAATTGTCTTTCTACGAACAGTTTCCATGTCCTACAAAACAAGAACAAAGATGAAAATTCGAACCCCTGAAATGGTTAGTTAATGCATATGATGCTGGATGATGTCATGATGCCATGATTAAACACAGATATTTACAAACATGTAAGGCACACAAGGCACACAAGACAGGCCCTTAAGGTTTAAGGCCAGCATGGGGTCTGGGTAGTACCCTCTTGAAGTTGGTGGGTTCATCCTGTCCTAATCAAAGTAACCGGGTTCTAAGGTTCCCAATATCACGGGATTGCTTTCATTGTTCATCGTTTCGATTTAGCCACTGAACTGGCGACCGAAATATTCCAGGAAAGCAACCCTCAATTGAGTGTAGTATCGAGTATCAACCAACCTCGGACTGCACCAAAGTCAGTTATCTCACTACCCTAAAGAGGCCAAGATGGTTCAATTAAGGTTCCTAAGGTCTGTTGATGCTTCATGACACCACATGGAGGCCCCGTACTCTCCTTGACTGACTCAAGGGTTACCGGTACACACCAAAATGCCACATCAACGTAGCAGACTGCTTCAACCATGTCGGTATACCCCGCACAGTTCCCTCACAGCCTTGTTGCTACTTTCTAAGAAGGTATTCCCCAGATCCGGGTTAGGATCTATAGAACTCCCAAGCAACCCACAATTTTAAAGCATACAAGGAAAGCAATTGAAAACACAGTGATCTTAGTCCTAAGGTACACCTCACTTTAAGTTTTTCCCCAGCAGAGTCGCCAGTTCTGTGATCGGTGGATCTGGAACTGACTGTTTTAAAGCTGGTTCGCGAAATGTCGCGGTAAGCAAGAGTCGCCACCGTCTTTTATTTTCTCCAATAGGAAAGGACAAAAGCACAGAAAAATTCCTTTAAAGAGATCGCTCTCGGTTCGGGAGGTAGGTTATAGAAAGGGAAGGTATTAGCACCCTTTCTATCCATGGTTATCCATGGGCTCTTAGGTACTTGCTCAATGTGTTTTCAAAATTGTTTGTTTGCTTTTCAATGTGGGTTTCAAAAATATTCTTTGAAAAGTTTCAGTTTAACTCGTACGTCAGAGTGTTTGAAAAGTTTGTTTCGAAAGTTTTTGAAAGTGTGTTGGTGTAAAAAGAGTTTGAATTTTGTTTTGAAGAGAGCAAGTACCTACGAGAACCTACCTACCCTAGGGAATTCGTCTGTGTAAATGTCCTTTGAAGTAGTGCCATCCCACCATTGAGAGGTAGGTAGCACCACCATTGGAGGTGTTCGGGTCAATTCGAGTTTTAGGGACGTGGTGATCACCGGAGCAATGGGAAAACACCTTAGAAGCTACCCTCATGCCAGGTTCCCGGACCATGAGGACTTACTAAGACGTTTTCTACTCGACGACCACCTTTCGAAAGGCAACAGGTGAGGCGTACCCTAGGGGTGATGTGTGCGAATTGTGTGTCATTTTCAGTTCATTGTGTGTCTTGTCATGCATTGGTGATCTAACGATTCAATTTTATTTTTTTGGGCATTCATTCTTTCATGCATATTTATTAACAGTTATATTTGCGAGAAAATAAATCTAACTATTACAACTGGCGCGGGTCCACATCGCCAAAAAAACCGAACCCGATTTGATTGAAAATTAATAAAGCGAATAAAAGAAAAAATGCGAGAAATAAATCTAAACTTATTACAAGGCTTTGGGGCATATACAGAGGTATTTAAACAATATAAGACAAATGCGCGAAATAAAAAGATTAAACAAAATTTGGGCGTTGGACCCTTTTACAAATAATTAAAATTAATCAAGGAAATTAAAAATTAAATGAAAAATAATGTTTTTTGTGTTTTTTAGATTTGAAAAAAAAAGAAAAAAAATTAATTGAAATTAAAGTCCTAGTTCTATCATTTTTTAAGTTTATTATGAAAAAATATTTAATTTCTAACCTAATTAAATTCTAAACTAATTTATGTACAATTTTTGATTTATAGAAAATAAATAATAGATAATAATATTGTGAGGAAAAAAAAGGAAAAAAAAAGAAAAAAGATATAAAAAAAATTAACAATTCACCTAATTCTACATTTTTGGATTTTTATTGTGAAAAAAAGAATTAAAATGAATATTAAAACCTAATTAAACTAAATGAATTACATTTTAATTTATTTATAAAAAGAATCAAAATTAATTATATTTTTTTTTGTCCTTTCTGTATTTTTTAATGTTTTTTTTTTTTATATTTTTGTAAGAATGGTTAATTAAATAAAACAATAAAACATAACAATTGAAATAATAAATAAAAAGATAAAAAATAAAATAAAAAATAACCAAAGTATGCAAACCAGGATGGGGGAACCCCAATTTGGAGGGTGTTAATTAGAAAGGCCTGGCCCATTTTTTGTGAGAATTTGTTGACTTTCTGGATTGTGTGTGACATGTTTGACTGGATGTATGATGCACTCTTCATCTTGGCCATGGATCTGAGGCCCTGGGACACGTGGATGAGTTGATTCTGCAGTGCATGGTGAGTCCTTATATGAGCGCTGCATGGAACCTTGAAATGAAAAATAACATGAGAAATTGCAAGACCTGGGACTTGAACCCAGGTCATTGTGGTCACATGCGCGTGTCTTAGCCAGCTGAGCCATTTGAATTCATTTAACATAATATAGTTAATAAAATATATAAAAGAAAATGGTTAATGCTTAGTTAAACGCGCGCAAATTTAAACTGCCCAGTCTCCGTGTGACACGCCATCATCCCTTCCAATTTCCTGAAACATAAACAAAATAAAGCAACGGTTTTGAAACGTTGCATTAGGTAAGCTACGAAGAAATAGCGAATAGAGCTGTGGGCATCAGAAATTAATCGCGAGGGTCAAGATGTTTTCGTCTTGAGGCACTGAATTCAACCATGGTGCTTCTGAGTTCTAATTTTTCTTATACTCAAAATCCCCAATTTAAGAACACTGGAACCCTAGAATTCGAAAATGGCAATTTCTTATTCATGGCACAAAAATGAAATTAAATGCAAGGGTCAGCTCAGAAACTTCATTGTGAGTATGAATATGTAATTAAAAATGCAAAAGGATGCTTAGAATCAAGAACACGAATTCAAGAATTTTGCTGTACAGTTTCACTTGTAGAGATCAGTTCAAGGAGCTTTGATTGAGGTTATGAATTGGGACACGTTCAAAATTGTCTCAGGAAGCTATTGGTACAAAAATTTTGGCTTGAAAAGATCCCTAGCTATGAAATCAGTTTTGCCTTTTATGGTTCATTTTTCAAATTACCAAATGGACTTTGAACGAGTTTTGTGCTATATTCCAGTTAGGGTTGGACTCAGTGATCATCATAGAATTGAATAGGCTTGCTATTTGACCTTAATCCATGCTTGAGAAAGAATTGGCATTAGGGTTTCATTCATTAACCATTTTTCCTATTTTCTAGCCAAAACCTAGACCTAGTGTGTAAATGAACCTTGGCCTGATTTTTGAGTTGGTTCATGATGTATAGAACTTGTCCAAATTCATATGACACCATTACATTGATTTTTAAATTTTATTTGAATTTTCAATGAATTAAAATGAATTAAATCATCAAAAATTAAATAAAATAAAAAAGTCAACATTTGGTCTTGAAATCAACCATGGGCCACGTGTGTGGCATGACAAGGATGGACAAAGTGAGAAAAATGGGGCCCTTTTGTCAAAATTGGATTTTCAAAGATAATTGACTTTTGCCATTTCACAAAAATTTCCCAACTTCTACAAGGCATAACTTGCTCAATTTTTAAGCTTTTCACATGTTCTTGGACATTTTGGAAAGGTCTTTGAGTCCTTTAACCAATGTCTTTGGTCCCATGTCATTTTGATTTACCAATCTCAAGTTATGGCCTTTGACTTAAAGTCCCTTTTTGTTGACTTTTGAAAATGACCTGTAATGTTGAAATTGATAACTTTTTGTGAGAGCATTTCTTGGACTTGAAACATGAAGATGAATGGTAGGAAATGTCTTTCTCTTCAAAATGAGCTTTGGATGGAATTTTTCTGATAATCCATGTGAAAGTTATGCCCTGGTCAATTTCAGTTGACTTTTTCAGCTGTCCAAATATAGCAACTTTTGCATCTTTGATGATTTCTGAGCCACACTTTGAGAATCATGATCAAGCATTGATCAAATGATGTTTGTGGCTTCAAAATGATATATTGACCAAAAATTTGAACTTTTGACTGCCAAATGACCATTTTGCCCCTACAGTTGACTGTAGTGCAATCTGGGGTTTTGACTGTGCAATCTTGAGCTGAATGCCTTGAAACTTGACATGGGGATGCTTGACCATGTTTGTAAGCATATGAGACTTGATTGGGCCTTTGAAAACTTCCTTTTCTTGATCAGACTCAAAACCCTAATTTTGACTGTTTAGGAGACTGTTGCAATGCACAACCCTTGGGGAACTTTTCTAGCTTGGCTTGACAATTTCTTGAAGAATATGGGAGGGCAAATTTTGGGGTATAACACCATGTTTAGCTCTCCGTCAGTTTGGAAGAGCCAGAAGAGAAGGGCCTCATGAGATATTGATACCTCATATCGTCTTTGATTTTCAGGTAGATAGCGACGAGCTGCGTCGTAGATTCATCAGGGCTTGGGATAGAGTTCATAAATCTGACCCACATGAGTTGGGACCAAAAACTTCTCTGCCCGTGGAGTCATATTTCAGATGGGTCCGCATCCGTGCCCAGAAGTTAAGTATGTTGTACGAAGCTGTCAGGCCTATTATTCTTGAAATTGCTGATAAAGACGGGGTTCCTCCAACTATTCTCCATCCTCATACACCCACTGATATTGGCACACTAAAGAGGTCTTGGGCGCAACTGCAGGAAGAACGGGATTCTTATCGAGAAAGGTTCAACGAACAAGAATAGAAGATCCAGAAGCTGACTAAGCAATTGGAGAATGAGCGGATCTTGAATGATTATATCCGCACTGAGAAGAAGAGGCCATGGGAACACTGATGGACCTATTGATGATTTCTTTTATGGTTTTATTTACTTTTCAGTATTTCCATTCTTGTAACGCCTAAGGGCAATTTGTTGAACAATTTAAATTCTGAAGTTAAATCTAATAAAGTGTGTTTCCTTTCTTGTCTACAAATTTGAATCCCGATTGTTTTTGAAAACATAAATCATACGCATTTCATTGCATGCACTGCATAAACAGGTACCCTTTTTACAGGTCACTTATCTTCTTCGCTGTTTATTTCAGCAGTCATCATGTCTACTGAACCTTCCATTGAGCAAGCTATCAAGGCCCTCCAGGCCTAGAATGCCCAGTTCCAAGAGTTGGTTATGAGCCTAGCCAAGGGTCAACAGAATTTGAAGACCCTGATTCTGAAGGAGAGGAAGAAGAAGAAGAAGAGGACCGTCCTGTTCAACACTGGACGCATGTTTGGAAATGGACTGCAGAATGAGGTTGATCTGACCACCTCATCTGTAGGGAAAGACAGCCCATAAGAGAGAAGGGTTTCTAGCCCCGTGGTCTCCGACAACGAGACGGATTATGATGAAGAACAGTATCCTCCTGCTGAGGATAGGTACAAACAGTTGGAGGACCGCTTAAGCGCTATGGAGATACAGAACGTGCCCGGGCTGGACTTCTGATACCTAGGTTTATCCTCTGGGGTGGTGATTCCCCATAAGTTTAAGGCACCTGCCTTTGCCAAATATGACGGAGCCTCCTACCCAAAGTTGCACCTCCGGTCATATGTAAGAAAGATCCAGCCTTACACAGCTGATAAGAATTTGTGGATCCATTTCTTTCAGGACAGTCTTTCAGGGACTCAGCTGGAGTGGTTCTATCAGCTGGATGGAGCCAGTATCCGTAACTGGGAGGATTTGGCTACTGCGTTCTATAAGCAGTATCAATATAATTCCGACCTCGCTCCTACGCGTACCCAACTCCAGGGTATGTCAATAGGGACGGGTGAAGGATTTAAGGAGTATGCTCAAAAATGGAGAGACCTTGCTGGAAGGGTGCAGCCACCTTTAACTGATCGTGAACTTGTTGATATGTTTCTGGGGACCCTGTCTGGTCCATTCTTTAACCATTTGATTGGAAACTCTTCATCCGGGTTTACAGACCTTATCTTGACTGGGGAGAGGATTGAAGCTGGTATCAAGGTTGGGAAGATACAGAAGGGTGCCTCATCGAGCACTCAGAAGAAGCCGTTCAAGAAAGAATCTAGTGTTGTCTATGGTTCAAGGAGACAGAATAGATCTGAACACCGCCAAGCTGTCAACGCGGTGGTCATTTTAAAACCTACTAGTACTCCTCAGCATCACAACCAACAAAGGGGCGAGAGACCTCGAAGGCAGTTCACTCGTCTCAGCATGGCCTTGTCTCAGATATTACCGCAGTTACTGACGACCAATCTGGTGACTCTAAAAGAAGCTCCGAAGATTTTTAACACAACATCCCCAAAGTACAATCCTAACACCCGCTGCGCTTATCACTCTGACAGCCCGGTACGGATGATTGTTGGGCTTTGAAGAATAAGGTTCAGGACCTAATCGATGCAAAGGAGATTGAGTTCGAGGCGCCCGAGAGGCCTAATGTTGTGACTGCTCCCATGCCCAAACATGGAGTAAATGTTGTAGAGGAAGACTTGTTTGTAGCCTCTGTGGATGATATTGTTACCCTGCTGATGACCGTCAAGAGGAACCTGTTGCTAGCCGGTTTATTTCCGGGATATAGTGAAGGTTGCCATCTGTGTTCTGTTTAACCTACTGGTTGCCCATCTTTGAAGTCAGGCATCCAAAACCTGATGGATAACAAGGAGATCCTGTTTGAGAAAATTGTTGTTCCTGCCACCCCTACTGAAGAAGTTTCCATTATTACCATTTTCAACAATTCTCCCAAGGCTCCCTCGAAGAAGCCTGTCAGAATTACGCCTGTTCAGAAGATTGCACCTATAATCATCACTGTTCCGGGGCCTATTCCCTACACCTCTGACAAAGCTGTCCCTTGGCACTATGGGGCAGATGTTTATGTTCTTGGAGTTAAGCAAGAGTTTGATACTAATACCGGCGTCAGCAACATCACCGGGCCTGCTAAAGTCACCCGCAGTGGTAGACTTTTCTCACCTGATATTGTGCCACCAACTGTCCGGAGACCTGTTGTCATCACACCTGCAAGTGTGCCTAATGTCATTCCTGATCAAGTTCTTAGTTCTACCCCTGTCGCCGAGTCATCTGACGCTCGGGGCAAAGGGATCGCCACTGATATGCCTGCCCAGACGGAGGCACCAAAGACCATCAATGTTGAAGCTTCCAAACAGGAGATGGAAGAGATTCTGAAGATCATCAAGAAGAGTGATTATAATGTAGTTGAGCAGCTGGGGCAAACCCCCTCCAAGATTTCTATGTTATCACTGTTGTTGTGTTCATAGGCCCATGTCAAGGCTCTGATTACCTTCCTGAAGACGGTCCACGTGCCACAAGAAACATTAGCTGATCAGTTTACCGATTGTGTGGCCAACTTAACTGCTGATAATGGTTTGGGTTTCTCCGACGCTGATCTGACTGCTAAAGGGAAGAACCATAACGACGCCCTGCATGTCTCTATTGAATGCAGGGGCACTACTCTTGCACATGTGTTGGTTGACACTGGCTCTTCGTTGAACGTCTTACCCAAGAAAGCTCTAGACAGGTTGGATTGCGAAGGGCTGGAGCTAAAGCCAAGTAACATTGTTGTTCGGGCCTTTGATGGGTCTAAAAGGATGGTGCATGGTGAAGTCGATATTCCAATCAGAGTTGGTTCTCAGGTCTTCGATTCGACATTCTATGTGATGGACATTCGACCGTCCTATTCTTGTTTGCTGGGTCGTCCATGGATCCATAAGGCTTGAGCTGTGACCTCCACACTCCATCAGAAGCTGAAGTACTCGGTCAGAGGGAAGATTGTGACAGTACATGGGGAGGAAGAGTACATGGTCAGCCACCTCAACTCGTTCCGGTACAAAGAAATGGATGGGGAGTTCATTGAGACCCCATTTCAACACTTTGAAGAGGTTCCTCAGACACTGGCATTAGCTGAGACTATGGTTGAAGATTATCCTTTGAAGATGGCTTCCTTAAAGGATGCCCGAGCCGTTATTGAGAAGGGTGAGTATGCAAACTGGGGCCGACTTCCTGATTTCACTCAAAAGACTAACAAGTTTGGTTTGGGTTTCACTGCAGAAGCTCAAAGGGCTGTTCGTAGTGCAAGGATTGGAAGACCTCTTGTATTCATCAGCAACTCGGGAGTAAATGCCATCGAAGATGACGTGGAGGAATCTGAATTCGACAGCTGGATCTACCCTACGACCAACGATGGACCAAACAACTGGACAGCAAAGGACTTCGTCCCTATTACTTTTGTTACTCAGTAATGAACTCTTTTGTTTGAATCTGTAACAGACAATATTGTGAAACTTTATGGCCCGGTGTCTTACCCAGGGCACCGTGGCTTCATTTGTGAGGGCTTTTGTGTGCCATTTTCATATATCATTAATAAAAGCATTGGACGTTTTTTGCATTTCAAATCTTGCGCTCCTTGTCTTTCTTTATTATATATTGCAAAACAGATATTTTACACACACTCACATATACAGGTTTCAATCCACTCTGGATCTCCCTGGTAACGACTCTGCTACTGCCAGTTATGACTTCGAAAATCCGATCAACTTAGCCGAAGATGAAGGTGAAGATGATTGCGAAGTGCCTGGTGAGCTTGCAAGACTGCTACTTCAGGAAGAGAGGGCCATTCAGCCACATGAAGAGCCAGTGGAAACAGTGAATCTGGGTACTGAGACAGACAAAAAGGAAGTCAAGATCGGTGCAAATCTGGAGCTTAGTGTGAAACAACGGTTGATTCAGATGCTGCATAACTACGTGGAAATCTTTGCCTGGTCTTACGAAGATATGCCTGGGTTGGATACTGACATTGTGGTTCATCGCCTGCCTACTAAGGAAGAATGCCCTCCGGTAAAACAGAAGGTTCGCCGTATGCGTCCAGAGATGTCCGAGAAAATCAAAGCTGAGGTTATGAAACAATTTGACGCCGGTTTTCTAGCAGTAACTTCTTACCCTCAGTGGGTCGCCAATGTGGTCCCAGTACCGAAGAAAGATGGTAAAGTCCGAATGTGTGTTGATTACAGGGATTTGAACAGGGCGAGCCCTAAGGATGACTTCCATCTGCCTCACATCGACGTTCTGGTTGACAACACTGCTCAGCATAAGGTATTCTCCTTCATGGACGGTTTCTCCGGTTATAATCAGATAAAGATGGCTCCCGAAGACATGGAGAAGACCACTTTTGTTACTCAATAGGGTACCTTTTGCTACAAGGTCATGCCTTTTGGGTTGAAAAATGTTGGGGCAACGTATCAGCGTGCCATGGTTGCTCTGTTTCATGATATGATCCATCATGAGATTGAAGTATACGTCGACAATATGATTGCAAGGTCCCAAATGGAGGAGGAACACCTTGACCATCTACAGAAGTTGTTTGATCATTTGAAGTTGTACAAGCTGAGATTAAACCCGAACAAGTGCACCTTCGGGGTGAGATCTGGAAAACTACTAGGTTTCGTCGTAAGCGACAAAGGTATTCAAGTGGACCCTGCCAAAGTGAAAGCCATACAAGAGATGCCAGCTCCCAAGACTGAGAAAGAGGTCAGAGGCTTTCTAGTACGGTTGAACTACATTGCCCGATTCATCTCACACCTAACTGCCACTTGTGAACCAATCTTCAAGCTACTGAAGAAAGATCAAGTGGTACGTTGAAACGATGAATGTCAGGCCGCTTTCGAAAGAATCAAAGAGTATCTCCAAGAGCCACCTATTCTTATGCCACCAGTTGAAGAGAGACCTCTAATCTTATACTTGACAGTACTTGACAACTCAATGGGATGTGTGCAGGGTCAGCATGATGAGTCTGGCCGAAAAGAGCATGCTATTTATTACCTTAGCAAAAAGTTTACCGACTGTGAGACCCGATACTCACTGCTCGAGAAAACTTACTGCGCTTTGGTATGGGCTGCTCGCCGGCTAAGACAGTATATGTTGACTCACACTACTCTGTTAATTTCAAAGATGGATCCAATCAAGTATATCTTCGAAAAGCCTGCCTTGTCCAGAAGAATAGCAAGATGGAAGATAATCTTGACTGAATATGACATCTAGTACACGACTCAAAAAGCAATCAAGGGAAGTGTGTTGGCAGACCATTTGGCACATCAGGCAATGGATGATTACCAGTCTATGAACTTTGAATTTCCAGACGAGAATATCATGGTAGTAACTGATTGCGAGATACCTGGACCAGATGAAGGACCTGAGGAAGGATCTCGATGGTCTATTCACTTTGATGGAGCCTCAAACGCTTTGGGTAATGGCATTGGCACTGTGATCATATCTCCCAAAGGCTCACCTACTCCACTTACCGCCCGACTATGTTTCAACTGCACCAACAACATGGCGGAGTATGAAGCATGCATCATGGGTCTTCGAGTTGCAATTGACCTAAGGATTAAGTTTCTGAGTGTATTCGGAGATTCCGCTCTCGTGATCAGTCAGATCAAAGGCGAGTGGGATACGAAACACCCAAATCTTATTCCTTACAAGGAGTATGTATTGACGTTGCTTCCCCATTTCGAGGAGATAACCTTTGAACACTTCCCAAGAGAGGAAAATCAGTTGGCGGACGCGCTAGCTACGATGTCTTCTATGTTCAAAGTCAAATGGGACAACGAGGCTCCCCGGATCATTACTTGGAAAGTGGATGAACCTGCATATTGTTGTGATCTTGAGACCGAAGAGGTAACAGAAAAACCTTGGTATCATGAAGTAAAGAGGTACCTTGAAGCTCAAGAATACCCCGAGGGCGCGTCTGTTAATGACAAGAAGTTTCTGAGAAGGTTCGCGGCAAAGTTCTTCATCAGCAATGGCATTCTTTACAAACGAAACCATGATTCAACCTTACTGCATTGTGTGGATAAGATTGAAGCAGAAAGGATCATGGCAGAGCTGCATGAAGGCACCTTCAGAACTCATTCCAGTGGTCATACCATGGCAAAGAAAATCCTTCGGGCAGGATATTACTGGTCAACAATGGAATCCGATTGTTATCAGCATTCTCAGACATGTCACAAGTACCAGGTCTATGCTGATAAGGTGCACATTCCTGCAGTTCCTTTGAACGTCTTGACAGCACCTTGGCCTTTTGCAATGTGGGGCATCGATATGATCGGCGAGATCAGACCTATGGCATCCAACGGGCATCGGTTCATCCTGGTAGCGATTGATTACTTTACGAAGTGGGTTGAAGCAGATTCCTTTGCCACCGTAACCAAGAACGTCGTGGCACGGTTCATTCGGCACAACCTGATTTGTCGATACGGTGTACCAGAGAGGATCATTACAGATAATGGTACCAATCTTAACAACAAGATAATCACTGAGCTCTGCGAGCAATTCAAGATACAGCACCACAACTCTTCTCCCTATCGACCGAAGATGAATGGGGTTGTAGAAGCAGCTAATAAGAACATTAAGAAAATTGTGTAGAAGATGACAGTGACCTACAAATATTGGCACGAGATGTTACCATTTGCTCTTCATGGATACCGTACCTCAGCATGGACGTCAACAGGGGCAACACCCTACTCCTTGGTGTACGGCATTGAGGCAGTCCTGCCCATTGAAGTTCAGATACCCTCTCTCCGGATCATGAAGGATGCGGGTTTAAGCGAAGATGACTGGATCCAGACCCGACTTGATCAACTGAACCTAATCGACGAAAAGAGACTCACTACTATTTGTCATGGTCAGACGTACCAAAAACGGATGATCAAGGCATTTAACAAAAAAGTTAGACGACAAGAGTATCAAGTCGGGGACCTGGTAATCAAGCGCATCATTTTACCTCAAGGTGATCCCAGGGGCAAATGGACCCCTACGTACGAAGGGCCATTTGTGGTTAAGAACATCTTCTCAGGAGGAGCGATGATTCTGACCACCATGGATGGTGACGACCTTCCTCACCCCGCCAATGCAGACATAGTAAAAAGATACTACGCATAATTAAAGACCCGCTAGGTCGACTGGCCTAGGCAAAAATAAGGGCTTCCCGGCGAACCAAAAGGGTTCGGGCAAAAATAAGGGATGAAAATAAAAAAATCTGTACACCCGGCAAGTCGAAAACCTGAAAAGGCGGCTTGGGCAAAAATGGGTATCCCGGTGGACTGAAAACCAGAAAGGGCGGTCCAGGCAAAAGTTAGGGATAAGCGTAACACTATGTCTCATTGGATCACCCTGCATCCAGACTTCGGTATCGACTATCAGGCTCGGACGGCACCAATCAATCAGATTCATCTCCAACTAAGCAGCAAAGTGATGAGATGCTTGAAGATATAAAGGCGATAGCAGAGTTGGAACCTAGTGGGATCATTCACATAGCTATTTTGTTTTCTTTTTACAAATTGTATGAATTCTATTTGTCCGACAGCGTTCTCTTACTAGGACGTCAACCTCTTGTACAAAAATGCCTATTTTCAGGCAAACTTCAAAATCAATACAAGTTCATTTTTCAGACAAATTGCAAATTGTTTTTCCTTTATCTGTTTTGTTTTGCAAAGAACGTCCAATGTTCATTTTTGATATATGCATTTGACATTAATTGCTACTCATAAATATTTGCATGCGAAACAAAGGATTAATTACGGGTGATATCAGAAGTAGGGGCAATAAGAATTGTCTGAGAGGTCTAGTTGCTCTGTCCACCAAGGTACCAAGGTAGGTTCGACTGAAGAATATGACCAAGATACCTTCATTCCCCGCAGAGTAATACAGTAATGGTAGCTCTCCTCACTGAAACTTGCAACTACGAAGGAATCAGCAATACTCTCCCCCAAGCAGAGTTAGTCTACCGTCAGTCCCGAAAAGGCTCGGTATTCCCAGAAGGTCTTAATATTCCCCAGCGGAGTATAAGGATATTCCCCAACAAGCATAAGAGTATCCCTGGCAGTCTTAATATTCCTCGACAGAGTATAAGAATGTTCCCCGGTGGAATACAAGATACCCCCAGTGGAGCCATTTCCCCAGTGCAGTCTAAAAAAGCTTCCCCGCTAGAGTGGAATCATCTTCCCTAGTAGATTCTGGAAGCTTGTCCCCTGCAGAATACAAATGTATCTCCCCAGCCAAATTCAGAGATTATCCTCACCAGAGTCTAACTGGGTTATCCTCAGCAAGTTACAACTGAAAGATCATCCCCAGCGAAGTTCTTTCTATCCCCAGCGGAGTTCATCATCAAAATCCCCTAACAAAGCTTATCAACAGAATCCCCAGCGGAGTTATCGTTAAAATCTCAGCAAAGCATCTCTTCCCACAGAGTAATTCCCCGCAGAGTAATCTCTTCACCAGGTTTATTCCCCAACGGAGTTATTTTATCCTACAAGTTATTCTTGCAACCCTCTTCGTGCATCATCCCCAGCGGAAACGAAGAACTCAACACCATTCTCCAGCAGCTCCGGGATTTATTTTCCCCAGCTAAAAACATCACATCTTCATACATCATGACATGCATACGCATCATACAACACAAATCTCATTTATTTTGAGAACATCATGACATCATGCATTTCATACATCATGACATTGCATACAGCTAACATTTTACCTTTTTCAGGCAAAGGTCAATCAAAAGATGGCTACCATCGACCTTCTTAAGTCCCAGATTAATACCTGTAACAAGCCAGGAAAACATCCGTGGACGACTGGTTGTAGGTTAATACCTGAAACCAGCCAGGAAAACCACCTACAAAAAGAGATTGAAGACTAACACCTGTAACAAGCCAGGAAGATCTTCAGTTCTCAGGTCAGAGATTAATACCTGAAACCAGCCAGGACAACTATCTCCTCGACCAACCTTTCTTAAGTTCCAGATGAATACCTGTAACAAGCCAGGAAAATATCTGTGGACAACCGATTGTAGGTTAATACCTGTAACCAGCAAGGAAAACCACCTACACGAAGAGATTGAAAATTAATACCTGTAACAAGCCAGGAAAACTATTCTTCTTTCTCAGGTCAGAGGTCAATACTTGTAACCAGCCAGGACAACTATCTCATCGGCCAATTTTTCCAAGTACCAGTTTAATACCTGTAACAAGCCAGGAAAATTCTGTGGACGACTGACTGTAGATCAATACCTGTAACAAGCCAGGAAAATTATCTACATGAAGAGATTGAAGATTAATACCTGTAACAAGCCAGGAAGATTTTCTTTCTCAGGTCAGAGATTAATACCTGAAACCAGACAGGACAATTATCTACTTGACCATCACCAGGCAACCCTACACTGATTCCTTCTCTCTTTCAGATGCAGTTTTACACTGACCCATCATCAGGCAACCCTACACAGGTTCCTTCTTTCAACTTACAAAGTTACAATTCAACAAACAATCTCCAGATGGCGTCTATAAGCCCATCCTTCTACCAACAATCTCCAGATGGCATCTATAAGCCCATCCTTCTACCAACAATCTCCAAATGGCATCTGTAAGCCTATTCCTGACATCACATTGCTGATACTACACCATGCGAGTGCAAATTTCTGGGCACTTCAGTGTTCAATCATCTTCCACCTTCGGATCACGAAAGGCACGCAAGCCAATCTATATCCTCAGGTCTAAGAAGATTGAACAGGGGCAACTGTTGTACCCCAAAATTTGCCCTCCCATATTCCTCAAGATATGTCAAGAATCATCTCCAAATTGCTCAAGATTGCTCAAGGGTTGTACAGTCAAATCACCTCCTAAGGCAGTCAATTCAAAATTAGGGTTTTAGTTCTTTCAAGGAATTTGGGGTTTTCAATGGTTCAATCAAGTCTCATAGACCTATATACATTCTCAAGCACCTACATGCCAAGTTTCAAGACTCCCAGTGCCAGTTTGCACAGTCAAAAGCTCCATTTGATCTATAGTCAACTGCAAGGGCAAAATGGTCATTTTGCAGTCAAAAGTCAGAATTCTTGGTCAACATCTTATTTTGAGTTCACAATCATCATTTGATCAAGTCTTGATCATGATCCCACAAGAATAGCTCAAAAATCATCAAGAGGCAAAAGTTACTATTTTTGGACAGCAGAAAAGTCAACTGTACTTTGACAAGGGCATAACTCTTTCATGGTTTATCAGAAAAATTCCATCCAAAGCTCATTTTGAAGAGGATGCAATTTCCTACAATCCATATTCACACCCCAAGATCAGGAAATGCTCTCACAAAAAGTTACAAATTTTTACATTATAGGTCAATTTCAAAAGTCAACAAAAGTACACTTTGAGTCAAAGGCCATAACTTGAGATTGGTAAATCCAAATGACATGGGACCAAAAGCATGGGTTAAAGGATTTCAAGGGCTTTCCAAAATGTCACAGAACATGGTCATATGATCAAAATTGAGCAAATTATGCATTGGAGAAGTTGGACAATTTTCATGAATTTGCAAAAGTCAACTTTGCTCAAAACACCTTCCTTTTGCTAATGGGCCTCAAATCTCTTTTTGAAACTTCACCCATGACTTATGCACGACGCATCAAGTTAAATTGGATTTATTTTCTTAAATTTATTGATTAAATGGATTTTTAATACATATTAATTCATTTAATTAATTTAAATTATAAGAAAATAGAAGATTTGATTCTTAAATCAATTTGTGAACCAAATATGATCCAAATATGCTGACCAATTCGTGCACAAGCTAAAAGATACAAAAATATCCAATTTTGGCAACTTGTTCAATCATGAAAAATCAAGAATATTTGATTTATCAATCAAAGATTTAATCTTCAATGCACATGGGTATGGGTCCAAATTTTGACCTAAACTGATTCCCTTATATGCAAGCAAGCCAACCATAACCTAATACACGACTGAAAGACTGCAGAACGGCCATATCAATTTCAAGAATTTTCAAGAAAACTCAAAACTTATTCTTGCAATCTAGGCCAATTCAAGGTGCCTCGTCCATCTAAACACATTGCAGGAGGTACCAGGAGTGAATTGCAATCAAATTCAAGCATCAAAGCTCAAGGAATCGCAACATACCATCTCACGGTTTGCACTTATAATTCAAAACTGTATCTCTTAATTCATACGCATTTGACATGTTTTTGTGATTGATTTGTGTTGCTAGAGATTATACAAAGCTAATGGAATGACTGAATTGAACCATAGTGCCCTAAATCGAGAGATGCCATGATCGAATTTCTAGGGTTTTCAAGCTTTCAAATAGGGCTTTCCAATCCAGGAAAAATTGGAACCAATGGGATACATGGTTGAAATCGTGAAACCAAGACGATTGGAACACACACCTCGCGAAATATTTCTTTTTGCTGTGTGTCTATTCGCTATTTTTCGTGCAGGGAGGTAGTGGAGGTTAAAAACCCCCGCTATCTGATTATATTTTTTGCAGGGCCAAGGTTGAAGATGATGACGTGTTGTCATCTGGTTCGTCTATTTGAATCAGCGCGCCTTTTTATTTTTTTTCCATGCATAGTGACATGTTTTTCCATATAATCATTGTTTGGTATCCCATTAACGAATGAACGCGCTGGCTGAGTTGGCAAGCAGGTTGAAGCATTATCCCTTAGAACCTGGGTTCGAATCCCAGGTCCTCCAAAAATATTTATTCAATTTTTCTTCATATATTCATGTGCAGCACCCCACGCGTGATCCACCATACGCCTCAGAGATCCACACGCCAAGTGGCTTCAGGCCAAGATCCAGTGGCCAAAGTTGAAGGACCACCATACTCCCTGGTCAGCGCACACATAGCAAATCCAGAAAAGTCAAGCAGGCTGAAGCATAATGGGCCTGGGAAATTGCTGATCAAACACCCTCTTTGGGCCCAAACCCCCCTGAGTTTGCCTTTTCTTTTCTTTTCTTTTCTTTTAACATTTTATTTATTTACTTGATTAATTTTAATTCTTAATTAACTACTAACCAAAATAATTAATTTTTTTTTATATAATAAAATCAGAGAACAAAAAAATATAATATTTATATTTATTAAATTTAATTTCATTAGTTTATTTTGTGAATCAATATTAACATAATTTGTTTAGTTTTAATTAGGCATAATACTAACATTTTTTGTAATAAATTAAAATTAATTAGAATTAGGTTTTTTAATATATTTAGTCATTTTATTTTTTATTCCATTAAACATTCAAAAACCCAAAAATATTTCTCTTTTTATTTAATTGATTAATTAGTTTAGGTTTAATTTAATTAAATGCAAGAAATAACACAAAAAATCTCTTTCTTTCCTAAAAAAGGGTCAAAACCCTAAAAAACTCTCTGATTCAATTTTTCTCGCGCATATTATTGTTTGATCCATATAATTGTATTTGCTCCGAGGATGTAATAGTTTTAATTAGGACTTTTATTTATCGCTTTTATTTATTTTTCGCATTTACTTTTTCAAGGGTTTGTTTTTGGCGATGTAAATACCCGACGCCTTGTAATAGCTTAGTTTTATTTTCCGCAACCATTAACTGCTAGATGTATGAATAATAGGCTATGCATGACAAGATCTATCTTAACTTAAAATCAATCGTAGCTCACTATGACATGTAAAGATAACATAAGTGAAAATTGACACACTTGCACGTGCCACTCCTAGGGTACGCCTCACTTGGTTGCCTCGACGTGGTCATTGAGTATAGGAAGTTTTAGAGGTTGCCATCCTGTCTAAAGATCAAAGTTGCCTCGAAACGGTTGCCTCGATATAAAAATGATCTAAGACATTAGGGTTATCGCTAAGGCGTCCTAACGTTGCTTTAGTGACCACACGTCCTTTAATCAAATTGACCCGAAAACTCCAATGACGGTGCTACCTACTTCTCAATAGTGGGATAGCACTGTCTAAAGGACATTTACACAGCTTAATTCCTTTTGAGTAGGTAGAGGTTCTCAGGTACTTGCTCTTTCAAAACAAAACAAATTTTTCGCACTTACACTTTTCAAACAAAAGTTTTCAACAACACTTCATACACTCTTCAGGACAGAAACAAGAGTTAAATCGAAGTTTTCAAACAAAACTTTCTTTCAAAACCCACAAACACAAGAAAAGCAAAACTTTTTGAAAACACAGTGATCAAGTACCTAAGAGCCCGTGGATAACCACGGATAGAAAGGGTGCTAATACCTTCCCTTTCTATAATCTACCTCCCGAACCCGAGAAACATCTCAAAAAGGAATTTTTCTATGCTTTTGTCCTTTCCTTGTTGGATAAAATAAAAGACGGTGGCGACTATTGCTTACCGCGACATTTTGCGAAAACAAACGCAAACGCAAACCAGCATTCCAAAAACAGTCAGTTCTATTCCCACCGATCACAGCTGGCATATGATATTTCATCTTCTGATGCTGATGTAGACATTCTTATGCTGATATCCATCAGAGTTTCTGTAAATGCACAATATAATTTTTAGGTAGCATATATGTCTCATATGAATTATACAATTTATTTAATCTATCATTTTGTTATCATCAAAACTTTAACTTAGGGTAGTAGATTCAAACTTTGTTCTAACAAAGTTAAGTATATGGCTTTTGAAGACAATGAACAAGTCCTTTCTAAGACAGGACCTGGGAAAGATTTCGACCCAGAGCCTGTCGACTTAGGAACGAAAGATCTTCGAGATCAGAGGTTAGACGCCATCTATGACGATGAACCTCTGGGTTTCGAAAAGGACCCACTGGAGAACAATGTTAAAATGTTATCGCAAGATCCTCTAGAAGAGGTAAATCTAGGCGAAGGTCCTGTAAAAAAGCCAACGTACATAAGCACAAAAATGGATCCAAGACTCAGGGTCAAAATGATCCAATTACTAAGAGAGTTAAAGGATTGTTTTGCGTGGGATTATGACGAGATGCCTGGACTCGACAGAAGTTTGGTAGAACTGCAGTTGCCAATAAATCCTGGAAAGAAGCCTGTTAAGCAGACTCCAAGATGGTTTGCACCAGATATTTTATCAAAAATCAAAACGGAAGTCGAAAGGCTGCTGAGATGCAAGTTCATTCGAACGACCAGGTACATCGAATGGATTGCAAATATTGTGCCTGTTATAAAGAAAAATGGTACCTTGAGGGTGTGCATCGATTTCAGAGATCTAAATGCTGCAACACCCAAAGATGAATATCCAATGTCGGTGGCGGAAATGCTTGTGGATTCTGCTGCTGGTTTCGAGTACATGAGTATGCTTGATGGCTACTCTGGATATAATCAAATCTTTATTGTTGAAGAATATGTGTCGAAAATGGCATTTTGTTACCCTGGGGCTTTAGGCACTTATGAATGGGTAGTGATGCCCTTTGGCCTAAAGAATGCAGGGGCAACATACCAGAGAGCCATGAATTCGATCTTCCATGATTTTATTGACACTTTCATGCAGATTTATATTGATGATATTGTTATCAAATCTGTTTCCGGGAAGACTCACATGGATCATCTTCGAAAATCCTTCGAGAGGATGAGGCGCTACGGCCTGAAGATGAATCCTCTAAAATGTAATTTTGGTGTAAAAGCGGGAGATTTATTAGGTTTTGTGGTCCATAAAAAGGGCATTGAGATAAACCAAAACAAGACCAAAGTTATCCTGCAAGCCAAAGTGCCAACTAACAAAAAGGAATTGCAATCCTTACTTGGGAAGATAAATTTCCTAAGGAGATTTATATCCAACCTCAGTGGGAAAACGCAAGCCTTTTTGCCACTACTTCGACTCAACAAAGGAGGATTTGAATGGAGGCAAGAACATCAAGAAGCCTTCGACAAAATTAAAGAGTACCTTACCAAACCACCTATTTTGGTGCCTCCTTGTCGAAGTAGAAGTATGAGACTGTACATAGTTGCGTCTGATAAAACTTTAGGGAGCATGCTGGCTCAAGAGGATGAACATGGTGTCGAAAGGCCCATATACTACCTCAGTAGAGTTTTAAACGATGCAGAAACTAGATATAACGAGGTTGAAAAACTATGTTTATGTCTATATTTTTCATGTACAAAACTTAAGCAATATATAAAGCCAGTTTATGTTTCGTCTCATTTTGATGTTTTCAAATATATGTTGTCAAAACCCATTTTGCACAGTAGAATTGGAAAATGGGCACTTGCATTAACTGAGTACTCATTAACCTTTATGCCTCTCGGGGCTATGAAAGGTCAAGTGGTTGCAGACTTTATAGTCGACCATTCTATACAAGAAGGATCACTGAATTATTTGGAGATCGAACCTTGGAAACTGTACTTTGATGGTTCTAGTTATCAAGATGGAACTGGAGTCGATGTCCTTATTATTTCTCCAAACAAAATTCCAACGACATTTAAGTACAAAATAGATGGGGATTTCTCTAATAATGAGGTTGAATACGAAGCGTTAATCGCAGGCCTTAAAATCCTGTTGGAATTGGGGGCAACTCAAGTCGAAATAATGGGAGACTCAGAGTTAGTCCTAAAACAAATTACGAAAGAGTACAAATGCATAAAAGAAAACCTTATTTTGTATTTTGTAATATCCAGACTGTTGTTGAAGAACTTCGAGGTAGTTAACATTCGACATATACCCAGATGGAAAATCAAGTAGCTAACGACTTGGCGCAGATTGCTTCTGGGTATAAAGTTTCGAAAGACAAGCTACAACAAGCCATCGAAGTTAGAGGGAGAGTAACTTCCACTAAGTTATCTCCATTGGATCTAAAGACCACAACGTTGGGATGCACTGATCATGAAAATTTTGAAATTTCGTTCATAGACAATCTAACAGAATAAGATTGGAGAAAGCCTGTAGTGGATTATTTACAAAATCCAACGGCTTCGACATAACGAAAGATAAAGTATAGAGCACTGAGTTATGTGTTGATGGGAAATGAATTATTCAAGAAAACACCTAAAGGTGTGCTCCTAAAATTCCTAAGTGAAACAAAATCATACATAGCTCTTTCCACCACACATGCTGGGGCATGTGGAGCACACCAAGTAGGCCAAAAGATGAAATGGTTATTGTTTCGACAAGGATTATATTGGCCCGCTATGTTAAAAGAATGCGTTGAGTTTGCAAAAGGATGCTGTTGTACCCCAAAATTTTCCCTCCCATATTCTTCAAAGTTTTGACAAGCATCATCTAAATTTGCTCAAGTCTACTCAAGGGCTACACAGTCAAACCATCCTCCTAAGCCAGTCAAAATTAGGGTTTTGGTTCTTACAAGGAAGTTGAGGTTTTCAAGGGCTCAATCAAGTCCCATATGCTCATATACATTGTCAAGCACCTACATGTCAAGTTTCAAGGCTCGCAAGGTCAAGTTGCACAGTCAAAAACCCTAATTGCTTCACAATCAACTGTAGGGGTAAAATGGTCATTTGGCAGTCAAAAGTAAAAAAATTTGGTCAACATCTTATTTTGAAGCCACAATCATCATTTGATCAAGTCTTGATCATGATTTCACAAGAATGGCTCAAAAATCATCAAGGTGTCAAAAGTTTCTATTTTTGGACAGCTGAAAAGTCAACTGTAACTTGACCAAGGCATAACTTTTTCATGGTTCATCAGAAAAATCCCATCCAATGATAATTTTGAAGGGGAGGACATTTCCTACAACTCATCTTCACATTCCAAATCCAAGAAATGCTCTCACAAAAAGTTATCAATTTCAACATTATAGGTCATTTTCAAAAGTCAACAAAAAGGCATTTTAAGTCAAAGACCATAACTTGAGATTTGTAAATCAAAATTACATGGGACCAAAGGCATTGGTTAGAGGACTTCAAGACCTTTCCAAAATGTCCAAGAACATGTTCATATGATCAAAATTGAGCAAGATATGCATTGGAGGAGTTGGGAAATTTTTGTGAAATGGCAAAAGTCAACTATCCTTGAAACTTCAATTTTGACAAAAGGGCCCACTTTTTTCCACTTGATTCAGTCTTGTCATGCCACCCACGTGTCCCATGATCAATTTCAAGACCAAATAATTATTTTTCTATTTTTATTTAATTTTTATGGATTTAATTCATTTTAATCCATAATAATTCAAGTAAAATCAAAAAAATTGATTAAATGGTATCTTGTGGTTTGATTAGCCTTCATGAAGCATAATACACCTACCAAATTCGTGCCAAGTCCATTTTAAGCATAAAAATTCAAATTTTAACAAACATGGCAAGTTCCTTTAATGGTGGTTATGAAGAATCTCAAAACATCATTGCAATGGTTTAAGGCTCCTAATGTCATTTGATTCTCATTGATACACATATATGCAAGCCTCTCCAACCTGAAGCACGACCTAGAGCTCTCTAAAACGGCATAACCAAATTCCAAAAACTTGAAGAAAAATTGAAAACTGAAATCCATATTCCAGCATAATTCAAACATTTTTCTTGATTCTAACACGTTGCCAGCATTGCCAGGAACCTATTGCAATCATAAACAAGCCCCAACACTCAAGGAATCGTCCACCACCATCGTACGGTTTGCACATATTTTTTTGAATTACATATCATTATTCATGCGCGTTTGATGTGTTTTGTGGATTGTTTCATGTTCATAGAACTCACAGGAAGCTAATGGTAGGGTTTAATTGCTCTGAGAGCCCCTGAAACGCAAATCACCATGGTTAAATCTTAGGGTTTTCAAGCTTTTGAATTAGGGCTTTTCATATACTGTAAAATCAAACCTCAAAACGCACATGGTTGAAACCGCCTGAGTGAGACGAAAACATTGGACACCTCGCGCCTTTTTTATATACACTGAGCGCCTAATCGCTATTTTCTGCAGTTTTGCTTTGTGGGGGTTAAAAACCCCCGCTATATTGTTCTTTATTTTGCAGGAAAAGGTAGAAGATGGAGTACGTGGAAGAAGGGGACTGGACCATTCAAAAAGTGGCGCGCTAATTTTCTTTTTTCAGCATATAACGTGTTTATTTTATATAATGTTTATTTCTCATTATGCTTACAAACGCGCATGAGTGGTCTAGTGGTACAGGTGCTGGCTGTGAATCACTGGGGCCTGGGTTCGAATCCCAGGTCCCCCATAATTTCCATAATATTTTTCTTCATGTAATTGTGTGCAGGCTTGCTAGTGCGTTCCACCATATGCCCTCAAGCATTGAGTTGCCATGTGTCCTTGAGTCTAGATCTGATGACAAAAGATGAAGGACCACAATAGTCCCCAGTCAACGCTGGCACACCTGATCAGGAAGTCAAACATGGCTTTGTGCAAATGGGCCTCAGATTCCATTTTCCACCTCCATATTGGGCCCAGACCCCCTCCCTTGGTTTATTCTTTTTCTTGTCCTTTTTATATTTTCTAATTTAGTTATTAATTTTTTTTAATTATTATTATTATCACCAAAATTAACCAATTAATATTTTTCACAACAAAACCAAAAAAAAACATTTTTATTTATTAACTTATTTTGTAAATAAAATACTAACAAAAAATAGTTTAATTAGGTCAATTTTAATCTCTTTTCTTTATAATAACTAAAAACAATTTAGAATTAGGTTAACTTTTAATTTTAATTCTTTTTATTTTATTTTCATTAAAAATATAAAAAATACAAAAACATCTTTTTTTTAATTAAATAATTAATTAATTAATTAGTCCTAAATTTTAATTTCATTAATTACAAAAAGGACAAAAAAATTCAATTCTTTTCTTAAAAGGGTCAAAACCCTTAGGACGTTCCCGATTTAATTCTTTCGCGCGTATTTATTTATTCTGATTATATTCATGTATCTGTACAGAGGATGTAATAGTAATTAGGATTTTATCGCTTTCTTTAATTTTCTGCATTTACTTTTCAAAAACGGGTTTTTGTTTTTTGGCGATGTATAGACCCGCGCCTTGTAATAGTTAGAATTTACATTTCTGCAATTTATTTTCCGCACTCCTAACTGTTAATAAAGCATGAAAGAATGTATGTAAATAAAATTAATCCATAGCTCACAAATAACATGTACAAAGACAAACATTAATTGAAACACAACACACAAAGCACATGCCACTCTTAGGGTACGCCTCACTGGTTGCCTCGACGTGGTCATCAAGTATAGGACGTCTTAGAGGTCGCCCTTTGTCCAAAGATCCAGTTGCCTCGAAACGGTTGCCTCGGATAAAAGGATCTAGGACATTAGGGTTACTTCTAAGGTGTCCTACCATTGCTTCGGTGACCACACTGTCCCGATAATCGAATTGACCCGAACACCTCCAACGATGGTGCTACCTACCTCTCAATGGTGGGATAGCACTATCTAAAGGACTCTTACACAGCTTAATTCCTTAGGGTAGGTAGATGACTCATGGGTACTTGCTCTTTTCAAAACAAAAACAACTTTTCGCACTCACACTTTCTGAAAAGTTTTCAAACAAATTTTTCGCACACTCTTGAGGACTGATACAAGAGTTACTTAGAAATTTTTCAATCGAAACTTTCTTAAACCCACACACCCTTGAAAAGTAAACATCTTTTGAAAACATAAGAGCAAGTACCTAAGAGCCCGTGGATAACCACGGATAGAAAGGGTGCTAACACCTTCCCTTTCTATAAATCTACCTCCCGAACTGAGAGACATCTCGAATAAGGAATTTTGTTGTGCTTTTGTCCTTTCCATGTTGGAGAACATAAAAGACGGTGGCGACTCTTGCTTACCGCGACATTTCGCGAAACCAGCTTAAAAAACAGTCAGTTCTATTTCCACCGATCACAGATGCCAAGAATGTCAAATACATACATGTATTCAGCATGTGTCGACAAGAGAACTTCACTCGATTATGAAGCCTTAGCCTTTTAGAGGATGGGCTTTGGATCTTATTGGAGAAATTCGGCCAGCATCTTCTAAAAGCCAGAAGTATATTTTGGTGGGCATTGACTATTTTACTAAGTGGATTGAAGCAATCCCTTTAGTCAATGTGGACCAAGAGAATGTCATTTAATTCATTCAAAATTACATCATATATAGATTTGGAATTCCCGAAATAATAACTACAGACCAAGGATCAGTTTTTACTGGTCGAAAGATGCAAGACTTTGTTGTGGAAATGAGGTTTAAATTGTTAACATCTACACCTTATTATGCGCAAGCTAATGGCCAGGTCGAAGCAGCGAATAAAGTAGTGATCAGTTTAATAAAGAAACATGTGGGAAAGAAACCTAGAAACTGGTACAAGACGCTAGATCAAGTTCTGTGGGCATGTCGAACTTGTCCGAAAGAAGCCACGGGAACAACACCATTTCGCCTAACATATGGTCATGATGCAGTGTTTCCAGTGGAAATCCACCTGCAGGCGACAAGGATTCAGACACATCATGATATTCCTTCTGAAGTCTATTGGAATTTGATGTTAGACGAACTAGTTGACTTAGACGAAGAAAGGTTGAAAGCTCTGGATCTTTTGAGACTGCAGAAGAAGCGAGTGGAGAAATCCTATAATCGCAGGGTGAAATCTAAGACATTTCAGCCTGAAGATCTGGTTTGGAAAGTAATTCTTCCAATGGATCGAAGAGATAGAAATTTGGGAAAATGGTCCGCTAAGTGGGACGGACCTTTTAGGATTATCCAGGCCTTCTCTGGTGGAGCCTATGAGATCGAAGAGTTAAGCGAAGATCAAAGACTTTTGAAGGTGAATGGTAAATACCTGAAAGCATATAGAATTATGCTTCAAGAGGTAAAAATAAGTAATATATAGTCACTATTGAATAGAGAATGCCAAAATGGAAACTTAAATTTTCATTAAAAGTGCCAAAATGGCTCTGAAATCATTACAACAAGTGATTACATAAATGAAAGAAAGAAGAACTCAAAAGGGGAGATTGGCCTTAATCTGAAGATACTTGATTCTTTGCAATTCTAAGCATCGATCACATAGAGCCTTCGATTGATGAAGGGTCTCGAGCTTAGCATCAAGAGATTGGGCTCGATCAGCGTGCCTTAACCCTTCAGCCAGTTCTTCTTGGCTCTCTAATTCAGCATTAACAGCGAGGAGTTCCTCCTTCTTTTTGTCGTTAGCAGTAATTTTAGCTTCCAACTCTGGAATCTGCACCCTTAGTTGAGCATTATCTTGATCTAACTCTTCGACCTCTTTTTGTCTAGCCTCATAGGCCTTCGACAAATCCTTTACCTTAGAAGCTGATTTGGTAGCAGCATGCCAGGCAGCAACCACTTGACCATTGGCTTCTTCAATCTCACGATTGAGAGTCCTTTGACGGTTATAATCCGCTGATACTTGGTCAACAATGGAGATTAAGTCCAAGATTACACTGGTCACGTCCGGAGAAGCAACGAGGAGATCGGCAGCCTTCAGGGTAGTCTTCAGAAAAGAAGGAGCCATTGGTTCCCCCTCCAAGGTTAACATCAAATCTCTTTTGAAGATTTGTGCTTTAACTTTCTGAAGAGCCTCGTCGAGAGGAGAGGTCGAAGTAGATCTTCCAGATGTAGTTGAGGCACTACGATCAGAGGAACTTTCTCGACCTTCTAGAATTGCAGTCAGATAGCCTAAAGGATTTTGCTGTTTCAGCAAGGCCAAATCCTCCTTGGTTCTAGATCCCGTCGAAGGGACACTTTCGTTGGCAGCAACAACCACGTTGGTCGCCTGCTCTGGAATTGCCTCAGTACCTGTAGGATTCTGGTTTCCTTCAGTAGAACCCTCTTCACCATTAGCTCCTATAGGATCCCTTCATCCTCCCTTGCTGTCACAGTCTCAGCAACAAGGATCCTTTCCTCTTCATTCTCTTGCACGTCAGCCAACAGAGCCCTAGTCTCTTTATGATTTCCTACAGGGCCTTCTTCATTGGCTTCCTCTATAGTTTCATGTTGAGGTTCGGAAGCTTGATTCACTTCATCAGCTGAACTCATGAAAGAGCCTTTCGTTGAAGAAGTCCTATAAGTGGGCTCCCCTTCACTATTCAATAGGGTGGCAGAGCCTTCGACAGTAGTAGGGATTTGTTTAAAGGTGCCAACAGTGTCCTGGAAAATAAAAGGAGTTTGTTTCTTTCAGAATTCTCATAAAGAAAAGAGGGAGTTCGAAAAGTAAAAGATGGTTTGTCGCAGCAAATACCTGGACTGGGATTTCAGCACCGGGACTTGAGTTATCACTATCGCTAGGATTTTTAGCCTGGCAATTACTTCCTGTTCAGTAGGCTCTTTGATGACTACAGTAGGAGGCCTCGAAGTTGTAGTCTTAATCTTAATTTTGGGACGAGACTCAACGGAAGGAACCGGTTTCTTCAACCTTTGTCTCTACAGAGGAACAGGAGGAGACTCCTCTTCTTCGTCGCTAGAGATTTGGATCTCCTGGACCTTCCGCTTCTTGGGGGTAGTTTTCTGAATACCCAGAAAGACAAGTCAAAAGAATCAGTACCCATGTCAGACAATCATAGAAAATAAGGGTATGGAAGAAAGTGAATACCTTGGGAGAGGGGTTGACAGTAGAATCTCCCCCTTTTGTGCTCTCAGCAACCTTCTTCGAAGTGGTTCTCTTGACAGCTAAACAAAAGACAAGAAAACTAAAGTTAATTGAGCGTCGAATGACAAATCTGAAGCGAAGAGAAAGAAAAGAAGTAATACCTTTCTTGATCCTGTCGAGAACCAGCTTAAACGCCTCACGAAGGTGGTGGGCGAAGTCCTTCTCATCGAAGAACTTTTCATCATAATACTGTTTCCACCACCCCTCAAAATTAACAAAACTCAAAAAATTGAGGTTAAAGTCGAAGAGGGTCAGTATAGTTCGACCGGTGTACCTACCAATATGCTTGGTAGCAGCATCTTCTGAGTAGTCTGCATTATAAAATAATAGCAGCTTCTCTCGAGGATAAATGGGTGAGGGAAGTGACTAAACAATACCAAATTGTCGAGAGACAAGGTTTGGTTGATAAGCGATCAAGCTTAATTGATTTTTGGAGCTCTTAAATCTCAATGGCATGATTCTAGGGCGAAGAAACGATTCCCACATGCCCACGTATTCATCAGTCACGTCTTCCTCCTCATTCGAAGGAAATGGTCTGGTGAACCATTATGGACCAACTTTTCGACTGGCAAAAGGAGCCATGGTCAAAACAAAGCGTTTTAACTCCGCAAACGTCATCACGAAGCTTATGAAAGCCTTCTGAAACTGTTGGCCTTCATCAGTAGGAGTCAGCAGTGCAAGCCTGGTGCCTTCGACCCTCCTGTTCAGGATTTCTGGGGCCTCTTCGTTAATCTTATTCTTATGAGGAAGAAAAGATTCAAAGGTGGCATTGAGCCAAAGCTGGAGAAGCCAAAAAAGGCCAGATAGCAGCAGGCTCCCCCTGTCCCTTATAACCTTGAGTTGAGTCACACCATTACTGATGGACTCCTATAGATTGGCTAAAATTAATTCAGCCAAACAAAGGGGATAACCATGGTGAAGTTGCGTCGCAAGTGTGAGCATCTTCTTAGTCACCTGAAGTGACTTAGTGCAAAAAACGAAACGAGACAACCACATAGCCAAGAAGGCTATATGCTCCACCTCCGACACAGTGCTAGAGGCTTTATCGTGGAAATGGTTGATAAAGGTGGTGTAGGTGGGTTTTGTGGTTGTAAACCCAATAAAATCCTTAGACAAGTCCTCAGGGTCGAAATAGTTGCCAGTCGGTCGAAGACCGGTGATTGCAGCTATGTCGAATAGAGTGGGGGTCATCATCCCACAGGGAAGATGAAAGGTAAAATGTGAGTTATCCTAAAAATACAGTGAAGATACCCGCATGAGGGGACAGTAAGGCAATCATGTCTTCGACAGCATCACCAAGTCATAAATGCCCATTTCCTTCCAGACGGAAGCTTGCGCCTTCTCCATCTTGTTCAACCAGTCTGAATACTCTGAGGAGAGGTTAGGGCTTGATCGAAAGATTTTGTTCCCTTTTTTCATGAATTGGAGGTTGATATCCTTTGTAGTCTGAGCGTGCTGTTGATTGGCCGGAGTAGCATCTTCAGGGTCATCCCTAGGCTTCTTCGCGCAACATATGGGTTTGAGCCTTGGGTGAGTAGGGAAGAAGGCATGATTCTTCAAAGGATTTTCGACGCACGAAGGCAAAGGACTAGACATAGCATACATGTCTCCACTGTACCTAATGGGAATAAGGAGCTGAGAATCATACGCTTCTAGCCACTCCCTCGTCATGGGTTCAGCAACATATCGATCAATCAAGGAAGGAGAAGTGTTGGTAGAAAAGACCTCTGGTGGGTTTTGGATATCATCAGCGTTTTTAGGTTGAGGATTGTTTGGTGCATTGGAAAGAAAAGCCATTGTTGCAGATTTGGAGAAAACAAAGTTGACAATACAAGGTGTTTTGAAAGCAAGAGATTTAGAAATGCTTGAAGTGGAGAAAGTTCCAAATGAAAAGGCTCAGAAGTATTTATAGCCTTCAGAAAGGGATATGTCTCGTCAAGACCATTTAAGGTTGGGAAGATAGTGGGGCACATAGAGAAATATGAAGCAGTTACCGTGCAGACGTTGGGAAACGTTTTGACATGCTTGCCTAGGTTATAGGAATATGGTCATCATGGCAAGCGTGGTAACGGAAGTTAGAAAAGACATCTTGGAGAAAGAGTAATGATGGTTTTCTCAAGAGCAGCAGTTGTCGGAAGACGAAAAGCACACGTCAAAATCTTGTGGACAACTAGAAAGACATGTGTCGAATGGAAAGATCAAAGAATGGTTATTTCTTTGAGCGTCGAAATAGACATTCTCGGGGGGCAATTTGTTGGCTCCCAAATTCGACACTTACTATATTTGGTCTTTTAGACCAAAAAACTGGAATGAACCAAGTCAATAAGAATGTTTCGACGTATGGAATAACTTAGGAAAAAGATCTAAGTTATATGTGAGCCTTTGACTAGGGCTCACTTTCAGGTCTTTTCGATTGAAGAGGACTTATGTCCTTCGACTAAGCGAAAGTATCCTCGCTTTGACACATGATACGAGGGATATTTGAATTTTGAATTATTGGAGGGAAAGGCAGTTTTGCTAGTGGCTAAGAAGAAGAAACGTGGCTAAAAGCCATAGGTCGAGGGACATGCAGAAGACACTTGTCTTCATCTTAGCGCAGAATGATCCCTCGACAGTTACTTATTTTTTAGTATAAATTAGGAAACCTGTGTATTTTTTAAAGTGTGTTCAACCTTTTGTACTATTCACTCAAATATTGTCCAAGTAACCGTTGCGTGAGAAAGGATAAAACTGAGAAATGTACGTTGGAAACACCTCTTTTTATTAATGAAAGTCTTTTACATTACTTTAATATTATCTTGCAAAGTTATCCTTCTTACTCCTTTACCTGCATTTCTACATTTCTGCCTACTTTTTCAAAAATGTCAAACATCTTTTTCTGGGTCGAACGTGCATTCTTCCTGCTTATCTGTCTTACATAAAAATTAGCATATGTTCTGGGATTAATCTGATTGATCCCGTAAGTAAACCAAAAAGAACTTTCCTTTTTGGAGATCAATGGTTGTTTACCAAAAACAACGATAAACACTATGGCAGCTTTGTTTCATGATATGATTCATCATGAAATAGAGGTATATGTATATGATATGATTGCAAGATCACAGACTGAAGAGGAACATATCGATCACCTGTACAAGCTATTCGAGAGGCTGAAAAAGTACAAGTTGAGGTTGAATCCTAATAAGTGTACATTTGGAGTGTGATCTGGAAAGCTTCTAGGTTTTATTGTCAGCGGTAAAGGCATCAAAGTTGATCGTGCCAAGGTAAAGGCCATCCAAGAAATGCCAGTCCCCCACTCTGAAAAGGAAGTTAGAGGATTCTTGGGTCGTCTTAATTACATCGCCCGCTTCATATCTCACTTGACTGCTACTTGTGAGCCCATTTTCAAACTCTTGAAGAAAGATCAAGTAGTCAGATGGAATGATGAATGCCAAGCCGCCTTCGACAAAATCAAAGAATATATGTAAGAACCTCTTATTCTCATGCCTCTAGTTGAAGGAAGACCCTTGATCATGTACTTGACAGTGCTAGAGAATTCTATGGGGTGTGTTTTGGGCCAACATGACGAGTCTGGCCGAAAAGAGCATGCTATTTAATACTTGAGCAAAAAATTTATCGACTGTGAAACCAGATATTCACTGCTCGAGAAAACTTGTTGCACTTTGGCATGGGCTGATCATCGGCTAAGACAGTATATGTTGACTCATACCACCCTGTTGATTTCTAAGACGGGCCCAATCAAGTACATCTTTGAGAAAACTGCTCTTTCCGGATGGACAGCCAGATGGCAAATGATCTTAACCGAGTACGATATTTAATACACAACGCAAAAGGCCATCAAATGAAGCATACTAGCAGATCATTTGGCCCATCAAGATGTTGATGATTATCAATCTGTAAACTTTGACTTCCCGGATGAGAACATCATGCTAGTGACAGACTGTGCAAAACCTGGACCGTATGATGGACCTCAACAAGGATCTTGGTGGACTATGGTCTTCGATGGGGCTTCAAATGCCTTGGGTAACGGAATTGGTGTTGTGATCATCTCCCCTGAAGGTTGCTACACTCCTTTCACTTCCAAGTTGTTCTTCGATTGCACGAACAACATGGCTGAGTACGAAGCATGCATTTTGGGTCTGAAAGCTGCCATTGATTTAAGGATCAAGCATTTGAATGTGTTTGGGGATTCCGCTCTAGTGATTAGCCAAGTAAAAGGATATTGGGATACTAAGCACCCTAATCTAATCCCTAACAAGGAGCTTATGCTATCTCTGATTCCTTACTTCGAAGAGATCACCTTTGAGCACTTCCCTATGGAAGAAAATCAATTGCCTGACGCTTTGGCCACCATGTCTTCTATGTTCAAGGTCAGATGGGACAACGAAGCTCCTATGATTACCATTGAGATTTGACGAACCTACGCACTGTTGTGAGCTTGACACTGACATGGAAAAGCCATGGTACCATGAGGTGAAGAGATACCTTGAAGCACAAGAGTATCCCGAAGGAGCATCCATCAATGACAGAAAGTTCTTACGAAGATTTTCAGCCAAATTTTTCCTAAGTAATGAAATCTTGTACAAACGCAACCATGACTCTACTCTACTCCGATGTGTGGAGAAGAATGAGGTAGAGGAAATTATGGAAGACATGTACGACAAAGAAAATCCTGATAGCCGGTTACTATTGGTCAACAATTGAGACTGATTGTTATCAACATTCAAGAACTTGCCATAAATGTCAAATATATGCTGACAAGGTCCATGTGCCTCTTATCCCTCTGAACGTCATGACCTCTCCGTGGCCATTTGTAATGTGGGGCATTGACATGATTGGAGAGATCAAGCCCGGTGCTTCCAATGGACATCGCTTCATTCTGGTCGCTATTGATTATTTCACCAAATGGGTCGAAGCTGCTTCATTTGCCTCAGTCACAAAGAACGTGGTAGTCAGATTCATCAAACATAACCTCATCTTTCGCTATGGTATCCCCGAAAGGATCACCACCGACAATGGGACTAACCTCAACAATGCTATGATTACCGAACTTTGCACTCAGTTCAAAATCAAGCATCATAATTCTTCTCCTTATAGACCTAAAATGAATGGCGCAATGGAAGCGGTCAACAAAAACATTAAGAAGATTATGCAGAAGATGGTAGTAACCTACAAGGACTGGCATGAGATGTTACCGTTTGCTCTTCATGACTACCGTACTTCAAATAGGACATCAATTGGGGAAACTCCCTTTTCTTTGGTCTATGGCATGGAAGCTATTTTGCCAGTGGAAGTTCAAATTCCATCACTAAGGATTATGAATGAGGAAGGCTTAGGCGAAGACGAGTGGGTTCATACAAGATTGGATCAGTTGAACTTGATCAATGAAAAGAGACTGGTTGTTATTTGTCATGGTCAGATGTACCAAAAACACATGATTAAGGCTTTCAACAAAAAGACCAAACCTCAAGTATATCAATCTGGTGACTTGGTGATAAAGCGCATCATTCTTCCACAAGGCGACCCCAGGGGAAATGTACTCCCACCTATGAAGGGCCATTTGTTGTCAAGAGGGTTTTCTCTGGTTGTGCCATGATGCTGACTACCATGGATGGAGAAGACTTCCCACATCCTGTGAACGCAGACATAGTTAAAAAATAATACGCATAAAGGACCCTCTATGTTGACATACCTAGGCAAAAATAAGGGCATTCCGGCAAACCAAAAGGTTTTGGCAAAAATTAGGGATATATGCAAAAGATTGTACACCCGGCAAGTTGAAAACCTGAAAAGGCGACTTGGGTAAAAATGGGTATCCTGGTGGGCTGAAAACCCGAAAGGGAGGTCCAGTAAAAAGTTAAGGATTAAAAGCATATGACTATGTCCCATGGGATCACCACAGTCGACTTTATTACCAAGGTCCAAGTTCAAATGGTCCAAGATCAACCCAATCAACTTTTGTCAACGACAAGGGGCATTCGAAGACATTGGGGCAATAATAGAGTTGGAATGCAATGAGATCATCTCCACATGGCTATTTGTTTTTGTTTTCCTTTCAACGATTTCCTCTTACTAGGATCTCTGTCTCTTTGTACAAAAACGCCTATTCATGGGCAAAATATCAATACAAATATACTTTAAAAGTGCAAACTTTCTGTTTTATTTTGAATGCAAAAATGTCCAATGACTAAAATTGAACACATATGCATATGAACATAATTAAAACTATTTGGAACATGTGTCCTGCTAAGCAGCAACAAGCGTCTCTTTAATGGATATGGAATATCCCCACAGAGTTATTTCATTAAAATTATCCCCACAAGACCGGCTACAATAAACCTTTCCTCAACAGAGTTACCCACGAAATCTCTTTGCATAGGTTGATACCCAACCATAGTCTCAATCTCTTGGAAATTATCTCTCCAGCTAAGTTGGTCCTAAAAGAAGAAGCCGTGTGGATCTCTTCCTAAAAATAACTCACATCGCCAGCAGTTCACCAACAAGGTTTATTTCCCCAACATACAACATACAACATACAACAATCAACGAATAGCAAAATTCCCCGGCATAGTCTATCTTCACCAGCTGAGTCTGTCTTTCCCGGCTGGGTCTATCCTCTCCAGCTTGAGTTATCCTTTCATACTATTACAAATTAGAGGTCCACAACCCCAAATCCCTAGTGAAGTCATCACCAAAGCCTTTGATATCTCCAAAAGATATTGTAAAGCCTGGACCCGACCAGATAATAGTATAATTTTCAAGCTACTATGAAGCCTGGACTCGACTAGATAATAGTTAACTTCTCAAGATACTATGAAACCTGGGCCCGACCAGATAATAGTTTAACTCTTCGAGGTATTGAAGAACCTGGGCTCAACCAGACCAGGGTATAACTTCTTTTCCCCAGTAGAGTTTGCCTCTACCCCAACAAGTTATTGTGAAGCCTAGATCCGACCAAATATCAGTTTTCAACTTCATCTTTTCAAGTAAGTTATTGTGAAGCCTGGGTCCTACCAGATAGCAATTCCCTTCAGAATTTTTTTGTGAAACCTGGAATCTGACCAGATAACAACTAAGTTCCAAGCAAGTCACTGTAAAGCATGAATCCGACCAGATATCAGTTCAAATTTATCTTTTCAAGCAAGTTATTGTAAAGCCTGGACCCGACCAGATAGCAATTAACTTCATCCACCTCATAAATCTGCAAAGCCTGAAATCCAACCAGATAGCAGTTTAATGTTATTAAGTTATTGTGAAGGCTGGAGTTCGACCAGACAACAACTAGCTACAATCCCCAACGAGTCACTATGAAGCCTAGACCGGGCCTGATAATAGTTTAACTTTTCAAAAACTATGAAGCCTGGACCCGACCAGATAGTGGTTACCATTTCAAGTTACTGCGAAGCCTGGATCCGACCAAATAACAGTTCAATTTCAAGAAATTTTCTGAGGAGCCTGGAATCCGACCAGATAATAGTTAATTTATTCTTCCCTAGTAAGTTACCGTGAAACCTGGAAACCGACCAGAAAGCAGTTGACTTCATCATCCTCAAAAAGTTGTTGTGAAGCCTGGATCTAACCAGATAACAACTAACATTCAAGAGATGTTCCCCACCGGAAGCATTCTTTTAAAAAAGTTTGAAGATATGTATATTCTTCATCCCCAACAGCAATCAGGGATTCCGCTTCCCGGAACTCCTCAATAGTAGTCAGGGATTTATTTTCCCGGACAAAATATGCATTTCACATTCATACATAATAGCATATACATATGAAATGCATTTAGCATGATCTCATTCATCTGGTGAACATCACGCATACATCTGCATTTAACTAACCCTTTTTTCCCACAGGTAAAACATCAAGTTTTAGTATAAATCGACCAAAGATTTATGCTGATACTTCTTCCAGTATTTACCATCATTCCTCCAAATGGAATCTATAAGCCCATTCCCACTACATCTTCGAGTGCAAATTTCTGGGCACTCTGGTGTTCAATCATCTTCCACCTTCAAGTCACAAATGGCGAATCCGCCAATCTCACTCTTCAGGTCTAAGAAGATTGAACAGGGGCATCTGTTGTACCCCCAAAATTTCCCTCTCATTTCTCAATTAATCTCTTACAAGATCTCCATTGATTCAAGACTGCACAAGGTTTGATCAACTCGAGACACCTCCTCAAGCACTGATAACTGGAAATTAGGGTTTGAGTTTGCACAAGGACAAATGGACTTTTAATGCCCCATATGACTTTAATGGATCATTTGGACCCTCAATATTGCCCATGCCAAGTTTCAAGCCTTGGATCACATTTTTGCTTAGTCAATTGATCATTTGACCTAAAATCAGTTGTATTGGGAAAAAAGTCAATTATGGTCAATTTGCAGTCAAACTTCATCATTTTTGATCCATATCAATATCATGAACTCATATATGTAAATTTATCAAGTTTGGATCACAATTCCTCAAGAAATTTGATCATATCATCAAAAGGGCAAAATAGTCAAAATTAGGGTTTTGACTAGGAAGGTTCAATTTCTGATTTTTGACCTAACAAATGACTTATTGGTTCAAGGAATGATCTCAAGGATTAAAATGCATCATTTTTTCCTAATGGCATGGCTCAAAACATTTCTCAAGTTCAATTGATTGATAGTTGAATTTCAGTCAACTGATGAAAAGTCAACTGTACACTGAAAAATCAAACTTTGACTTTTTGATCAAAATCAAGTTTCAAAGATTACAGTTCATCAAGACATGTCAAAATATGAAACTTGTTCATCAAGAAATAGAAAAGTAAAAATCATCTTTGAAAATTCAAAATTTCCAAGACTTAGAATTTTTCTAAGTGTTGAAAATTCACATTTTTTTCACAACTTTGTGCCAAATTTTCACTATGATGCAAGATGATTCAAAGGAAACTTCCAACGTGAAAGTTTTAGGTCTCAATTAGATCTAAAACATTGTATGGCATAACTCTTTCTAGAAATTCTTGGATTTCAAGTTATAATTTTGTGAAGACATGCTCATGAAACTTGAAGACTTAGTGAAATTTTATCCTAGTTTAGGCAGGAGTTTGACCTAACTTCATGACAATTTTTCACATAGTTCCAAGATGAATCTTCAAAATTTTCCAACATGAAGGTTTTAGGGGATGTTAATAGATTTCCAAAATGTCCAAGAACTCATTGAGATCATATTTGAGCTGAGAGAATCGAAGCCGTGAAGTTAGGGTTTCATTCTTGTATTACAAGTCAATTTTGTGATGAACACTTGATCCAATCTTCAAGCATGCTGTACAAACCTCACTCTGCAGGATTCTTACTTGATTTGCACTCCATAATTAAATGTCTACACAGCTGTTAGAAGCTTTAATCTAAGCAATCAATGCATTGCCCATGCTTAATACCATTTTAGGAAGAAAGGCAACATTGCCATTTTGGAAAAGTGGCTTTATGCACAAAGTCCACTCTTCTTGAGCCTATAACTTGTTGTTCTGAACACACACAACATGTATGCTTAAAAGAAACATGTTTAAAGCTTCTAAACTACCCTATAAGCCAGGTACTTGTGCATTGGAACCACATTTTTCAAGCTTTCTTCAAAATCAAGCAAAAAGCCACAAGCATGTGATTCTTGATTTCTGACTTCTCCAAGCATCCGAACTTGTTGCTTATAAATAGAGGCCCTATTTGTAAGCTAACACACGAGAAAAAAACACCCTGAAACTCTCCCAAACTCCCTCAAATCAGAACTTGCATCAAAACTTCATTTTTATGCACATTCTGACTTTGAAACCAAAACTCACATTTCCCTCGTGCGTTTTCATTCCTAATCAATCACAAAGCTTCTATACATCAAATATAGTCCATCTCCATCCTTGTTTCATGATTGTAACTCCATATTCATCATCTTCCAAACTAAAAAATAGAGCTTTGCAACTGGACTTCTCCAGGCCGTTCCAGCCATCCATCACTCAAGCTAATCATTGTTAGAACATAATTTAGTTCTACATCCCAGTAAGAGTTTTGATGATGACAAACACATGATAATAAAGAACAAATATGCTTGCTAATAAAAGCATTGTTTAATGCAGGAAGTTCTGATGTGAAAAAGATGTTCTAATGCAACTGGAAGTTCTGCCAGAACATCACCAGAAGTTCCCAGAAGTCCTGATGTTAAAAAGATGTTCTGATGCAATTGGAAGTTCTGCCAGAACATCACCAGAAGTTCTGCCAGAACATCACCAGAAGTTCTGATTATGCGAGCACAGAAGTTGAGAGGACAATGAAAGATTCAGACGCATCAAATATGCATGACACACTTATATGAAGAAGTTGTGATTGAACTTCTGAATGCACCAGTGTTGCGAAACAAAATCTCTGATACTCTAATGTGCAAAATTCTGATCAAGATGTAAATAACTTTCAACGGTAATATTCATCCTTTGATGTGAGAAGATCTGAAGTGTTACAATTCCATCAATGCAAGATCACAAGTAACGGCTACAAACAGACAATGATCTCCTGATTTGGAAAGCTAATTAACTTGTATTATGGACTTACCAAAATTATCTTCTTATGTCTCTATTGCAAGGCCTATATAAAGCAGACTAGAAGAAGATTTCATGATGATGAATAACTACGCTCATAAAGAAAAACTCACATGAAAAAGTAAACAACGCAGCTTTCAATCTTCATCCTCAACGTTCAATATTAAATTATGTAAAACATCACTGTTAGTGATACTGTTTATTTAGAAACATATTTTTACACTTTTATTCAATTATCTGTTTAGTGAATTTCCTTGAGGAAACCGGGTTGTGGTTTTGGACTCAAGAAGACTTTGACATTTGTCAAAGTAGATTTGTAGTCAAGTTTGATTAGTGAATTAAGTCCTCGTTGGAGAGAGGCGAAATCACCTTGGTGGTGGACTGGAGTAGTTTGAGATCAAATGAATCAGGATAAAAATAAACGTGTTCCTTACTCCATTGATTTTTAAGTTTCAATTCAACCCCTCTTCTTGTGTTTTTCACTTCTTCAGAGTACTCACTTCTTGTTGCCAAATTTGACATGTATGACAACCATATTTGTAAGAAGATTCATCCACTTTTCATGATTTGAACTATCTACAATAAGTTATCTTAATGCTTCTAACTCATCATTGGTTTCATCAACCTTGGCCTCTAAAAATGTGAAGACTTTTTCTTGGGAGGCCAATCTTTTGTTAGCATTTAAAAACTCTATTTGTAGTTTTTCAAATTCCCTTTTTAATTCATTATAAGACAAAGTGGAAATGTTAGAGTATTTAGAACTTACATACATTTGGGATGTGGTAACTGATGGATACATACATCCTGTTGATGAAAGCAGTCTGAAGATTGACAGAAAAAGGATGACAGATCATCAAAAGCAAGACTTCAGAAATCATCACAAGACCAGAATGATTCTCTTGAGTGCCATCTCATATTCAGAGTATGAGAAGATCACAAACAAAGAAACAATTAAGAACATGTTTGATTCTCTAAGAATGAAGTATGAAAGCAACATGCAAGTAAAAGAAACCAAATCCCTTGCGCTCATTCAGAAGTATGAAGCCTTCAGAATGGAAGAAGACGAAACCATTGAAACAATGTTCTCTAGATTTCAAACTCTGGTGGCAGGGATAAAGGTGCTGGACAAAGGGTACTCAACTGCTGATCATGTAAAGAAGATCATCAGAAGTTTACCAAAACAATGGAGACCAATGGTCACGGCTCTCAAACTGGCAAAATATTTGAACATAATATCTCTAGAAGAACTTGTCAGCTCCCTCAGAAGCCATGAGATAGATTTAGAAGATGATGAGCTTCAGAAGCAATGTAAGTTTCTCGCTCTGAAATCTAACAAATATGAAACCAAAATTTTGCAGGCAGAAGCAGAAGCAGAAAACTCTGGAGAATCCTCGTCAGAAGAAGACGATTTGTTCTTTCTATCCAGAAGAATCAATCAGTTGTGGAAGCCTCGTCAGAAGAATTTTAGAAACTCCAGAAGAATAGGAAATGGCTCTGAACAATCCTCTGGATACAGAAAATCAAGTAACATAATCAGTACCTGCTATGAATGCAATAAACAAGGTCACTACAAAAGTGATTGTCCAAGGCTTCAGAAGGAGAAACATAAAAGGAAGTTTGTTAAGGAGAAGAAGAAAAGTATTATGGCAACATGGGATGACTCTGAATCTTCTGAAGACGGAACAAAATCAGAAGATGAACAAGCCAATATAGCTCAAACGGACAACTTATTAGATGTCTCTGAATCTTCTAAATCTGAATCAGGGTCAGAATCAAAATCAGACGCTGAAGAGGTATTTCCTGACTTTACTGTTAATTTTACTAAAGCTGAACTAGGAGAAAGTCTGAGTGAAATTTTGGAAAGGTATCAGCAGCTCAGAGTTAAATTCAAGAACTTGAAAAAGGATCTTGCTTCTGATTCTGAAGAAACTGAGAGCCTAAGATTAGAAAACTCTGATTTAAAAGAAAAGATTTCAAAACTAGAAAAGGATTTACAAAACTCTCAAAAGGAAATAATCTCAGAGGATCCCAGTAATGATGATAAGATCATAAAGGAATATGATTAAAGCTTTCAAAAGTTTCTGGCTAACAACATAGATAGAAGCAAAATGGCTTCAATGATCTATGGAGTCAGCAGGAATGGAAAAATAGGTATAGGATACAAAGGCAAATAATCCCAACCTAATAAAGTTAAGGATTTGGTTATCAAACAAACTTCTCTCTATTCTCACTTCACCACTGGGCAAACACATGATATAAAACATGCTGGTAAGGCATTTTATACTAAACCAAAATTCAAACAGAATTTTGGAAACTCTAACAGTCATGGACCCAGAAAGACATGGGTACCAAAAGACAAAATTATCTATGTTGCAGATATTTTTAACAGCAAGGTTGAAACTCTAGTATTAACACCTGGACTCTGGATGCTCTCTACACATGGAGGAAAGAAAGCATATGTTCCAAAGCCTGGAATTTAAAAGATTCGTAGGTTTCAGAGGCAATCAGAAACAAAAGATTATTGGCTCTGAAACTATTTGAAACATGAATGAGAATACATCATCATAAGCTCTCTAAAGAATCTCAGATGTATCCATAAGAGGATGTCACACTATTTCAAGCACTTCTGTCAGAGCAATCCAATCAGAGTCTTTACCACTTTTTGATTCTTGACAAAAGGGGGGAGAATGGAGAATATTTTGACTCATAATCAGAAGAACGTCAGGGAAGTATTTTATTTTCTCGTTAGCCGAGTATTATACTTAGGGGGAGCCTTTTAATTATTGTTCTTTATATTCCATCAAAATATACTAGTTTTTTTCATCATCAAAAAGGGGGAGATTGTTAGAACATAATTTAGTTCTACATCCTAGTAAGAGTTTTGATGATGACAAACACATGATAATAAAGAACAAATATGCTCGCTAATAAAAGTATCATTTCATGCAGGAAGTTCTGATGTGAAAAAGATGTTCTAATGCAACTGGAAGTTCTTCCAGAACATCACCAGAAGTTCCCAGAAGTCCTGATGTGAAAAAGATATTCTGATGCAATTGGAAGTTCTTCCAGAATATCACCAGAAGTTCGGATTATGCAAGCACGAAAGTTGAGAGGACAATGAAATATTCAGACGCATCAAATATACATGACACACTTATATGAAGAAGTTCTGATTGAACTTCTGAATGCACCAGCGCTGCAAAACAGAATCTCTGATACTCTGATGTGCAAAATTCTGATCAAGATGTAAAGAACTCTCAACGGTAATATTCATCCTCTGATGTGAGAAGCTCTGAAGTGTTACAATTCCATCAATGCAAGATCACAAGTAACGGCTACAAACAGACAATGATCTCCTAATTTGGAAAGCTAATTAACTCGTATTATGGACTTACCAAAAGTATCTTCTTATGTCTCTATTGCAAGGCCTATATAAAGCAGACTAGAAGAAGATTTCATGATGATGAACAATTGCGCTCATAAAGAAAAACTCACGTGAAAAAGTGAACAACTCAGCTTTCAATATTCATCCTCAACGTTCAATATTAAATTGTGTAAAACATCACTGTTAGTGATACTGTTTATTTAGAAACATCTTTGTACACTTTTATTCAATTATCTGTTTAGTGAATTTCCTTGAGGAAACCGGGTTGTGGTTTTGGACTTAAGAAGACTTTGATAGTTGTCAAAGTAGATTTTTAATCAAGTTTGATTAGTGAATTAAGTCCTCGTTGGAGAGAGGTGAAATAACCTTGGCGGGTGGACCGGAGTAGTTTGAGATCAAACGAACCAGGATAAAAATAAACGTGTTCCTTACTCCATTGATTTTTAAGTTTCAATGCAACCCCCCTTCTTGTGTTTTTCACTTATTCAGAGTACTCACTTCTCATTGCCAAATTTGACATGTGTGACAACCATATTTGTAAGAAGACTCATCCACTTTTCATGATTTGAACTATATACAATAAGTTATCTTAATGCTTCTAACTCATCATTGGTTTCATCAACCTTGGCCTATAAAAATGTGAAGACTTTCTCTTGGGAGGCCAATCTTTTGTTAGCATTCAAAAACTCTATTTGTAGTTTTTCAAATTCCCTTTTTAATTCATTATAAGACAAAGTGGAAATGTTAGAGTATTTAGAACTTACATCCTTTTTCTTACTTCGTCGATGATTTGCCATGAAATAATAATTTGCCTCTTCATCACTCTCACTTGAGCTTTCATCGCTTGAGGATTCACTTTTACTTTCCCAAGCAACATAAGCATGTCTAGGCTTGTTTCTTTGGCCTTTTCATTTCTTATTAGCAAGAGATGGAGAATTCGGTTTGTAGTGATCGGGCTTTCCACATCCGTAGTAAATGACATTTCCTTTATCCTTTTTGTTGTTCTCTTATTTGAGCGAGGGAGATTGTCTTCTAAACTTCATGAGATTATTGTCGGAATACTTAACTCTATTTTTCCGAACATACTGATTATATTTCTTTACAAATAGTCCCATTTCTTCATCATCCAAAATCTCATCATCAATAGAGTCACTATTCTTACTTTGCTCTTATTTTGAGGATCTAGAGCTGGAAACCTTAAAAGGTTTGGACTTCATAACTTCCTCCTTGTGACTTTCCTTATTCTTCTTTTTATTCTCAAGCTTTTTTTCATATTTATCCAAGCAATTGAGTTCTTGCTCGTGTTCTTCAAGCTTACTAAAAAGTGCGGTGAGATCAAGTGTTTCAAGATTGTTAGCTTCCTTGATCGCGGTGACCTTAGGTTTCGAACACCTAGTAATACATCTCAAAACTTTATTAGTAGCAATAACATTGGAAATATGATTATCTAGTAAGTTCAAACGATTAACAAGATGAGAGAATCTCTTTTGCATTTCCGTAATGGTTTCACCATTTTTCATATGAAGTAGTATAAAATTTTGAGTGAATGTATTAATCCTAGCTTGTTTGACCTTATTAGTTCCCTCATGGGCAACTTGTAGAGTGTCCCATATAGCCTTAGCGGCTTGACAATGGAAAATACGATATAACTCATCAACACCAAGTGTAAATATGATGATATTCTTAGCTTTCCAATTGCAATACCACTTTTTATTATCATTCTCATCCCATAGATTTTCCGGCTTAGGCATAGTAATGCCATAAACATCATATGTCACCATTGTTGGACCATTTTAAATGGCTTCCCAAATACCTTTGTCATATGATTTGATATGAATTTGCATATAAGTTTTACATTAAGTATAATTTTCTCCCGTGAAAATTGGAGCTCTCTTATGATCCCCCGTAGGTTTGTAAGCCATTTTCTAAAAAGTGTTCTTAAGCCAGAATGAACTCGGATCTTGATGCAACTTGTTAGACGACAATGTGTATCTAGAGGGGGGATGAATAGGGGCGCAAAAATTATTCTAGACACAAATCTAGAATTTAATTTGTTTTCAAAACTTTTTAGTGCGGAAGCAATTAACTGGATAAGTCGTCTAAAAACAACTTATTAGAAACTCGAATATACAAATTGTAAAAGATAAATCTATGAGACAAAATTGAATACTTGATTAATCACAACTCAATTCAACAATCCACTTATTTACTTTTTGAACATAATTCCTTTGCAGCGCTATTTCCAAGGCTAAATAATTAAAGAACTAACTTGATCGTTTTATCAAACACTTGGCGTTCAAGTGAATTTTCATAATTTCTGAGTAATGTTGATATACAAAACCACTTATAACCAAAATTGGTTATCAGATATATCTACATCTAATTCAAAAACATATTTTGAGAGAAAAATTCTTACAATTCAATTACTATCACAATGCTATTTGTTATAACTATTTATAAAATTGAAAGCAAGTAAAAGCATAAAAGTAAAAACACACAAGGAATTTGTCTACATAGTTTCCCACTGTCGTCCTTGCATGTGGGTACGTCTGTGCCTAATTCTAATGGAACTAGGATAATTCTTATATGCAAAATGTTTAATATAATGGAAGAGTTAGAAACAATAGTACAAATTTCTCCAATTTGGTGTTGATGCTCCTTCTTTTAATCTTTTATCTTAAGCAAGATTAAATCAACTGATAGATGCAACTTATTCGCCGCTTAAGCTACTTCCTTAAAAGGATTTCAAACACCCCAAGGTTCCTTGCGAATATTTCAAACACTCCAAGGGATTTTTCACTCGAGTAAATCTGATTGCAAACTATGAACACAAGATCAACGATTCTATCATCCAATTCTTGCTACTTCCTTAAAAATATTTTAACCACTCTAAGGTTCCTTGAAAAGATTTCGAACACTTCAAGGGATTTTTCACATGGACGATTCCTTCTTGCACAATCTTGCATGAAAATCCCTAATTCAACAAATGATGTTGGAGGACAAACCTAATGGTTTTTCTGGATGAAGACCCCTATAAAAACTTAACCCAAAAACCAATTGGAAATCCACAATTCTTCGTCTAGATGGTATCTCGACAGAACATCATCACAATGTAATGTTGGTGTGTATGCATAGATTGGAAGGTTGAAGACGAAAATAGAAAATAGGCTAATTTTATGGTATCATCGAGTTAGAAATGATGCATGAATAGGTATTTATAGTTTGGAAAAGTTTAAGGCAAAAATGACAAATTCAGAATAAAAGAAAATGAAAGTTTGACCAAAATAAAATTTACGTGTCGACCTCAAAATCGTATGTGTCAACACATACATTATAAAAAGGATTCATGTGTCGACCTGAAGGACTCTATATGTCGACCTGAGCAAGTCAGTAACTACAGGCTTTAAAATGTTAGTAAGTGTGTCGACCTAAAATATGGATGTATCAACACATAAAATAAGAATTTCTGCAATTTTAGAAATCTTTCAGTATGTGTCGACCTGAAGGCTATATGTGACGACTTGTGACTTACAGAAGCATACAAGCTTAAAAATTGAGTTGCATGTGTCGATCTGAAAATCGAATGTGTCGAGACATGCAATGCAAAAACGTGTAGAAAGTGTTTTTCAATGTTTTGGGTCAATTTAAAAGTGCTTGTTAATGATTCCTAAGACCTATGATGCAGAGGAGTTCCACAAAGACAAATATATACAATTAATTTTACCGTTGTGTCATCTTTCTTGGTTTTGACATCATGCAAAACACCTTGTATTGAAGTTGTTCTCACAGACTCGACTTTCTTTTCTTGGGCCTCAGCTTCATGCACAATCACCTTCCACTTTGGCCTTTTCCCCCTTTTGGCTTACTGGTTCCACCCATTTTTTTGTGGGGTGTCCGACAGAGGGCGGAGGGTTTTTAGATGAGGTTGTTGGAATAACCTTTTGTACTCTTTGTTGCGTCGAGGAATTCCTTCTTCATCAAAAACAAACCTTGGGACTGGAGGCTTCTCTTGCTTGAGAGCCTCTTTTTTGACAACTTCATATTTATCAGCTGCTTCTTCATCATACACAACGTTGCATCTTGGGCATAATTTGGCCTTTGATCCTTTCACTATGCACTTTTCCTGAAAGTCAACCAAACTCTTTTCAGGCTAAGGGTACATTTTCTACAATCCCTCTTTCATCTTCATGTCGAAACTATCATTAGTGCCAACCTTCATAACTTCTATGTCACCAATCATTATGAATTCTCTGTCGAGGATCTCAATAGCTTTGACCCTCATGCAATCCAAAGGCTCTGGATATAAAGCCCCATTTACCTTCAAAGGATCAATGTTGACCTGCATCTTTGGCTTTTTTCCAAATTGAAGTCTGCCTTATTTCAAAGTTTTCTACACCATTTACCTTCAAAAGAACACATTGTGAAGTTTTATGACCAAGAAAATTATGAAATTTGCAGAATCTCCTTTTCTTCTTTTGTTCAAGTGGGGGATTCTTCAGGCTCCGAGGGACCATAATTTGACCACCAATTAACAAATCAAATATTTTATCACATTTGGTTATATCAAAAGCATAGGTCTTGGTGATGGCTTTTCCATTCTTTTCATTTTTGACGGGGTTTTTCCCGTTTGAAGGATTCAACAGCTTACACGCATAATGAGGTCCAGGCTAGAGTTCAGCCACATTAACCTTTGTCTCTTCTTCTAACTCATCTTCGTCATAAGAATACTCATCAGTTGTTACGTAAGCAACCTTCCCTTTTTATGGTACTTGTTTGGCTTAGTTTTCTCATCTTTCAAACGCTAGATCAGTCGAACTTTGATAGCTAATTGAGCCATATACTTCAAAGACTAAGTATTTAGCAGTTTCTTCCTAATAGAATACTCTAATCCATTTGTAGCCATTTCGACCAACTCGTATTCAAGGACTTGTGTAAAGCATCACACTTTCATAAGTCTAAACTTGTTAAGGTATTGATCAATCGACTCAATACTATTTCCTTTAACATTGGACAATTCTGTTAGGCTTATTTTGTACTGCCCCATATAAAATTGTTCATGGAACAATTTCTCCAACTGAATCGACATTTGGACCGACTATGGGGGAAAGCGTTGTAAACCAAGTAAACACATTCTTTATGAGGGAATTGGGAAAATACTTCATCCTCAAATCCTCATTCACTAAAAATCACCAAGCTCTATTTGGTATCTAGCAAAATGTTCGACAGTGGATTCTTCAACATCTTCTGCAAACTTAGTGAATTTCAGAAGTTTCCAACATATTGGTAACTTCGTTTGTAAAATGAAATATGGCAATGGCGAGACATACACAGTCCTATAACAACCATTATTTATTTCATTCCTAACCATAATTCATTTGACAATGGCTTATAGGTTTTGTTCCCCAGTCACTGTTTCTCGTCGAACATGCCTGACCAATTGGTCGACATTCTGGTTTCAATTTGCTATTACTACTGGGAGTTGTTGTACCACCCTAAGTATAAGATTGACACACTGAGGACTCAGTGGTTTTTGTCTGACTATTTCATCGACCATCTCCTCGTACTGCACTTATTCCTTACACGGGGGAGGCACAAATTGTCGAACTGGCGCTCTTGGGGCACCAAGGAAATCTCTGATGCAAGTCATTTGAATTTCTAAAGTCTGATAACTCTGCACTGAATTCTAGATCAAAGGTATTAGTATGAGACTCATATATTGACTAAGCATATTGACCATCTCATGATTACTTTCATCCATCTGTTGTCTCACAATAACAATGATACTTGGGGTGAAAGTAGGTATGATTTGGTGGGAAAATCCCAATCCAGTCGAACGACCAAATTGATTTCCCAACGGCCCTGAGGCATGATATGGAGAAAACATCAATGCAAATTTTTCACCAAATGTCAGACTACTGTTATGCAGGCCTGTCATCATCATTGTTGGCATTCCATATTCATGTGTATTTCTTGCAAAACTAGGCACATACTGCCCAGAAGTCGGGATCACACCACCGCGTGTCTCTCTTGCAAAACTAGGCACATTCTGCCTAGTAGTCAGGATCATACCATCGTGTATCCCTCTTGAAAAACTAGGCACATACTGCCTAGAAGTTGTGACCATTGGTAGTCTTGTAATTACTGGTTGTGTTGTGGTAACTATGTTCGACACAATCGAAGAAACAACCATAAAACTAGAACACACACTTGCCACCGCGCTGATATTTCCTCCCAATGTTTGATCCCTCTCAGGGGTTCTAATATCTACCATTTTCCACCACTTCTCAATTTCATGCACGAAACGAGAAAGACTCGAACACAACGTGTCCCACCAGGTGTGCCAATTTGTTTCTCGCGAAATAATCTCTAACCTCTTTATTAAAGGTTACTTGCAGGATCAACTACAATAATCCTAGACTTAGTGATTTGAGTGTTTTGGGTTGAATCTGGTTGATATTGGATAAAAGACAAAAGTAGAAGACAATTGCAAAGTAAAAATAAATAAATGACAAGACTTGTAATTTAAAGTGAAAAAATTAGAAATTGCTTTGAATTTAAATGTGAAAACATTCATACATTGTTAAGCGTGAAACTCGTTTCTCTCTTAGATGTAGGTAATTTGAGTGTAATGCTCTAAATGTGAAGAAATGCGACCTCTAAGAAAAATACAAATGTTTGCTTAAATAGAAATCTAAAAGTGTAACCGTCAACGGTTACTAGTCTCATGTTGGGATTCATAGAGAACTGCTTTGCATCGTCCCCATGTTCTTATTGGCTTGTGAGTTGATAACTATTCTTGCTGCCACTTATTGCACGTCGACACTTACGTCCAGTCAAGCCTACCACCAAAACCGGTGTCCTTGACAACCAAAATTCCTAGTCGATAACTTGGGCGACACATCTCAATTGTCCTTTATGCCTTTCTAACCAAAGATACCTTACAACTTAAAGACTTACTTCCCTAATCGAAAATTACTTGTTAACATGCCTTTACAATATATTTTTTAATACGTTTATGTTATTGTTATTTTCACCATTATGAACTAATTACGAATCTATTAAATGTTTTTACGTTCTTATGTAGTATGCCAAATCGTAAATTAAAAAAAGTTATAGATAATTTACAAATGAGTACCACTTATGTTTTGAAACTCTGAGTTAATCTAAATCTATTTTGTTAGTTAATCAAAATATTAATATTAGATATGACCAGGGTACAAAATAATTAATATCGAGATCAATTCAATTCATATCTAATCTAAACTTTTATTATCACCTTCCATATTATATTATATCACTAATCATTAATAAAACACATTACGACATTTTAAAGAAGAAAAAAAACACATTACACTTTTTCTTTAAAATAAGAGTTATGTTATATTAACATCCAAATTTATACACCATATTTAATACCATACTGTGATATGGTGGGAGAACTGACTTAGGATTTTGCGTTTGTTTTCGCAAATGTTTCGATTTAGCAAGAGTCGCCACCGACTTTTTATTTTATCCTAAGGAAAGGCCAAAAAGCACAGGAAAGACCTTTGAGATGTTTTTTTGGGTTCGGGGAGTAGATTATAGAAAGGGAATGTATTAACACCCTTTCTATCCATGGTTATCCATGGGATCTTAGTTACTTGCTTAGATCACTTGCTTTGCTTTTCAATTGTTTTAAATGGTGTTTTGTGTGTGGTTTTGAAAGATGTTTTGAAAAGAGGCCATCGTTGTGGCAACCTTTGTAATGATTCTTGTTTGAATGTATACAAAGGTGTTTTTGTCTTTTGAAAAGTTTTCAATGTTTGAAAGTAGGGTTTTGAAATTGTGTGGAGAAGTGTGTTTTGAAGATGGCAATGATGTTTTTGCAAGTTTTTGATCAAGTAAACTAAGAGTTATCTACCCTATTTTACTCAAAGATCTTTCTTATGTTTTTAACCCTTTTAACAGTGTCGTTTCACCATTGTATTTGGTGAACAACCTTGTGTTAGGATGTTTTACGGGATAGGCGCGGGTCATCGTATAGACCATGATAGCAATGGTGTCAAGTATTTTTGGCAATTTTCTTGAGGGACTTGATCATTTTGTTTAGGCAACTCAGATAGCGTCATTGAGGGACTATGATCTTTTGTTTTGTTTTTGTTTTTCCAAAGTACTTGACATGCATATCATGGCCCATTTTTGAAGGCAACAAGTTGATTGAAACCCTAGGGGTGCAAGTGTGTTATTTTCATGCTTTGTTTTTGTTATTAGTGATTGTCTACTTGTTGATTTTATCTGGCCATACATATCCTATTTACTAGCAAGCATATAAAAGTAATAAAGCGCAGAAAGATAAAATCCTACACTATTACAACCATATTGAATTGCATGAAAATATAAAGGCAAAAATAAAATAAAATCAAGAAAAATAAGGGTCTTTCGATTGAGCAAGAAAACCCTTCGATTCTGCATTTTCTGGCTCTCTTTGATTTGGCCTAAAAAGGGTGAAGGCATGACTTTCGACTAAGGCCTCACGGTCAGCATGTTGTGCCTTTCGATTGGGACCAGTGGGACAACATGTTGTGCCTTTCGTTTGGGACCAGTGGAACCAGTATAAGATGTAATCTGCCTTTCTGCCTCCTTCGATTGGGCCTGGAGTCAGTGAGGAAGCCTGAGGCTTCGTTTCATACTCTTGTCTCCTGTTTATTTCGTTTGAGATATTAAATAGCAACATGGCCTAAGGCCATGCTATCGTTACCTCAGGGCCAGGTTAGTTCTTAAATTATTTGTAATAAACCAAATAGCAAAACCAAAAGGAGAGGCAATAAAAACAAACTAAAAGGGTGGAAACGAAAAGGTAACAAACACTACGTACATGTTTGAAACGAAAAGGAAGCTTATTTACATGTTATGCTAGAAATGAAGGGTTCAAGGTTAAGAATGACTTACCTTGCTTGAGGCTGGAACGTGTGTTGGGCCTTTAAGTGGTTTCCATGAATGCTTCTGGATTCGAAGGGAGGAACCAGGGGTTATGTCTTTGATACTGGATTTGAAAGAGAAGAACAAGTGTGAGGTTCTTCCTACTGGATTCGAAGGGTAACAAGGTATATGGATGTTTCAGATTCTAAGGGGATAAGTGTTTGGATTCTGGGTATGTGTTTGATGAGTGTTTAAGTGTTTGAGAGCTTTATGGTGTTTAAGAAATTTTTGAAGATTCGTTCGCCTGGCCAAAAAGTCCTCCTAAACATGTGTTGGAGCCTCTTATTTATAGGAAAAGTTGGCTAAAGCTTTTGGAGGGAAAACAAAATAATTTGAACAATTTGAGTAAACTGGTCTTTGTAGCCTTCGAGGGATAGTGCTTGTATGCTATTTCGGTGCAAGAATGGGGCAATGTTTCAAGACTGTTGTGCAGCAGTTTTGGCCAATGTACCATGCCTGAACTTGGCAGCAAGCATCTTTGAATATTTCATCCTTTCATTTTGACCCTCCTTCGACCAGATTCTTTCTCCAAACATATTGTTTAACTTTCCTCCAACAAGTGTCTTTCGAACGAATCACCTTTGTGCATCGTTTGAAGGGGCCAAATGTGTCCTTCGAATGGACTAGTAAGGTGTACCCTTCGACAGGGACTCATATGTATGCCCCTCAAGTCCACCACTATATGTCTTTTGAAGGGGCCATCAACCATGTGCTGAAGTTTGTCAAGGATGGAAATGCAGCATACTAAAGAGAAATGTTGTCCAGTCGAAGCTAGTACAAACATAGTCAATGTCTTGTCGAAGCCTGCATGGAGGAGGTCTAAACTTTGTGACTCCAAGCAAGCATACAAAAGGTCAATGCTCAAACAAAGACTTGCACGAAGGGAGCCACATGCCCAAACGAAAGAGGCATGTAGGAGGCAAAATGTCCAGATTCGAAAGAGGCATACATGAGGCAAAAAAGTGCAAATCGAAGGACACCAAAAGGGAGCTTTTTGCCTTGGAATCGAAGGAAGTTATAGGAGGCTTTGTACCTTGTGCATGCTAGCAAGGGGGATGCCTTTTGCGTGCAAGTTATGGCTCAAATGAAAGTTTGTATGTAACTAGTCATTACTTTATGAGTCAAAGAAAGCATGGAGGGAAAGTTTGTATAGGCATGCAAGCATCAGACATCCAAACGAAACATGCAATAGGCAGTCATGGCATTATGAACCCAGTAAGGCCAGAGATGCAATCGAAGGTGGCATGTAGGAAACTCCTGCCTTGTAAATCAAAGCCAGCGTGCCAGAGGCCATCGCCCAGTCGAAGTATGCAACCAAAGCCTGTATCAAAAGAGGCCAAAAGGCCAATCGAAGGAGCTGAAACGAAGAACACTTGTATTTCTCCAAATTTTGTCAAAATCATATTTTTATCTATTTTCTCCCTTTTTGACAGTTTCCTTTTAATTTTGGTACTGGAAAATTCCAAAGTACTTGTGCAATCTTAAACCTTGAGAATCCTTGTGAGAAAGGCCTTGAAGAATGAGAGGGCAAATTTTGGGGTACAACAGTTGCCCCTGTTCAATCTTCTTGAACTTGAAGAGTTAGATTGGCAAGTTTGCCTTTCGCGACTCGAAGGTAAAAGAGGATTGGACACTAGAGTGCCCATAAATTTGCACTCGTCAAAATATAGTTGAGGAAATGGGCTTAAATATGCCATTTGGAGATGGTGGAATCTTGCTGGAGATGGGCTTAAAGATGCCATCCAAGAATGTTTGTTGAATTGCAATATTGTAGGTTAGAAGAATGAGCATCAAAATGGTATCCGTGTCTGGAATGCATTTGAACTGTATCTGGAGACTGAGTCTATATGAGCCAAAGAATGGCATTCGTGTCTTGAATGCATTTGAACTGTATTTAAAGACTGAGTCTATATGAGCCAAAGAATGGCGTCCGTGTCTGGAGCGTAACTGGGTTGTAACTGTATTTGATTCTTTGAATGAATATCAGAATGACTGTCGTGTCTGGAGTGTATCTGTATTCTGAATGGGTAACAGAGAAAAATCTGTGTATGGAGCAACTGTGTGCTAAGGATAAGTTCTGAATGAGTGACAAAATGGCAACTGTGTCTGGAGCGTATCTGGACCGTATCTGAAGTTGAGATCTGTATGAGTAGCAGAATGACTTGTGTCTGGAGTGTATCTGAAACTGTAACTGGGATTTGAATAAGTGACAAAATGACTTCCGTGGCGACTGCACTGAGGGAATCAATCTGCTGATGTAAGGGTCAGAATGGTATCCGTGTATGGAATACATTTGAACTTGAGTTTTGACAATTGAATCTGAATGGGAGATAGAATGGCTGCCGTGTCTGAAGCGTATCTAGTCGGTATCGGATTGCCGAAGTTTGAATGAATAGTAGAATGACCGCCGTGTCTGGGGTGTATCTGTATTGTATTTTGACTTGAAATTCTGAATGAGTAATAGAATGACCGTCGTGTTTTGGGTGTATCCATACTGTATCTGACTTGAAATTCTGAATGAGTAATAGAATGACCGCCGTGTTTAGGGTGCATCTATACTGTATCTGAATAATTGTTAATGATAGCCTTCTGATCCCATCCTGAAAAGGATAAAATGTTAGCTAAACACAAAGTTATGTTGCATGATATGTATGAAGCAATGAATTGTGTTTCATCAATGTTTATGATATATGAATGTAATGATTATGCATGTAAGCTGAGTAGCCGTCTTGCCGAGGAAGATAAATCCTGGTAGCTGGTGATAACAGAATCTTTGACTACTGCCAGGGAAAGTAAATCCTTGATTGCTGCTGGGGATTGAAAATCCTTTGATCGTTGAAAAATGAGAAGTCCTGGGTACCACTGTTGGGGAAACAGGAGTTTGGGTTGTATGCCAATCTACTGGGGATTCCCCGTTTCGAGGAGATCTTCACTGGGGAATATCTGAATACTCGTTGAAAAGTAGTTATCCTGTTGGAGAGTAAAACTCAGGATTCTGGAAAAAGCTTATTCATGTCTGGAAGAAGTTCAGGTTTAGGTCGTATGCCACTTTAAGAATAAGAATCTTTACTCTGTTGGGGTTATCAGGAAGTTGAATTGTATGTTATAGGTGAAAGGATGAGAAGCAGGAAGGTATCTGCGTTTGAAGCATCTCTGGGATGAGGATAAATTCTGAATGAGTGACAGAATGACAACTGTGTCTGGAGCGTATCTGGACTGTATCTGAAGTTGAGATCTGTATGAGTAGCAGAATGACTTCCATGTCTGGAGTATATCTGAAACTGTAACTGGGATCTGAATAAGTGACAGAATGGCAACCGTATCTGGAGCGTATCTGGACTATATCTGAAGTTGAGATCTGTATGAGTAGCAGAATGACTTCTGTGTCTGGAGTGTATCTGAAACTGTAACTGGGATCTGAATAAGTGACAGAATAGCAACCGTGTCTGAAGCGTATCTGGACTGTATCTGAAGTTGAGATCTGTATGAGTAGCAGAATGACTTTCGTGTCTTGAGTGTATCTGAAACTGTAACTGAGATCTGAATAAGTGACAGAATGGCAACCGTGTCTGGAGCGTATCTGGACTGTATCTGAAGTTGAGATCTGTATGAGTAGCAGAATGACTTCCGTGTCTGGAGTGTATCTGAAACTGTAACTGGGATCTGAATAAGTGACAGAATGGCAACCGTGTCTGGAGCGTATCTGGACTGTATCTGAAGTTGAGATCTGTATGAGTAGCAGAATGACTTCCGTGTCTGGAGTGTATCTGAAACTGTAACTGAGATCTGAATAAGTGACAAAATGGCAACCGTGTCTGGAGCGTATCTGGACTGTATCTGAAGTTGAGATCTGTATGAGTAGCAGAATGACTTTCGTGTCTGGAGTGTATCTGAAACTGTAACTGAGATATGAATAAGTGACAGAATGACAACCGTGTCTGGAGCGTATCTGGACTGTATCTGAAGTTGAGATCTGTATGAGTAGCATAATGACTTTCGTGTCTGGAGTGTATCTGAAACTATAACTGGGATTTGAATAAGTGACAGAATGGCAACCGGGTTTGGAGCGTATCTGGACTGTATTTGAAGTTGAGAGATTTCTTAAAATCTTGACTGGACTGCCCTAGGTTTAATGGACTTTGAAAGATTTGTTGAAATCTTGACTGGACTGCCCCAGATTTGTTGGACAATACCAAGTCTCTTTTTGTTGACGGGAGATTTTTGCAACGGGAGTATCATCCCACTTGAAGTGATTTTACTCACTGAGAGAGCTTTCGTTCCTCCGAACATTCGCTGTATGAATTTCTTCGCTGTTAAACAAGTAAACCATGTGCAAACAACGATATTCAAATAATGCAAAGTTTATGCTCATCTTGAAGTTTTAAAAAATGCGTTTTTTAGCAGAAAACTTTTTATAAAACAAATTCAGCACAAGATTTTAGGGCAAAGCCTTACAGGAGTCAGGATACCTTTTGTAACAATATGCTTTTGAACTAACCCATGCTTCAATTAGGACTTTCGAAGGGTTGTAACATGGCTTAGTTCACGGTTTAAGAAACAAAGGATAAAGGCTTAAAGTATATTGGTACCCACCCGCTCTTCGTGATGTTCTTCAATCCTAGACTCAGTTAATTTGTGCGTCGAACTCTATTCGAGTTTGGAACGACTTTTTGGGTGATGGTTCACCAGTTGAACTTATTGGAAGGCAGTAATTATTTTTGCAACATTTTTCATGTTGTTGAGGATTGGTAATGACCCCTTTTTTTTATTTGCTATCCCTAACTTTTGCCTGACTGTTCCTGTTTTCGAGATTACAGTCAGCGGGATGCCCCAGCTTTCTTAAGCCTCCTTTATAGGTTTTGGCTCAGTGGGCTTTTCTCTTTTGAGAGATTGATTGCCTATGAGATAAGGAACCACCACTGTCTTTTGATTCCAGAGGAGCGCTTTTGATGTCGTTCGTTATATTATGAACTGAGAGTTTGTGACTTCAATGCGCATCTTTTTTTTGAATTAACTGAGAGACTACCCTGCCCCAGGTTTAAATCAAAGGTTTCAATTTGTGTTTAAAACATAAAACTCCTACTTCTTTGGCTTGAAGGGGTTGACTATGGATTATCTTCCTTATAACTCAAGTGTTTAGGATTTGAAAGAAACGCCTGTACATCGTCAGCAAGGTTTGTTCAAAAGCATACTGTATGAGATTATGGCATTGTTTCGTCATCCTCCCTCTAAAGGCTTGTAGCTTTTTATCAAGAGTTAAATATCATAAAGGAAGTAGAAAGCATAGTTTAAGAATAGTGAAAACGAATGGATGAATTCAAGACAAACATATGCAATGCATTAGTGAAACAGAGTTTGACATCAACAGATAATTGTTTGAATGATAAAAGAAATTACAACTTGAAAATTCAAATGGAACAAAAGTCTCTCAGTTCGAGCTTTGTCATTTCAAATGAAGAACCCTTAGCGGAAGATTTTCATCTCGCCATCCGGCATGAATTCAAGCACTCCTTCGTCAATCAAGTCTTGGATCTTGTTTTTCAAAGCCCAACAGTCATCGATGCCATGTTCAGGACTATAGGAGTGGTATACACAAAACGCGTCGGGGTGATAGCTAGGAGTAGAGGTATTGGGCTTCCGAATAGGATCCCTTAAAGCAAGCAGGTTGACCTCCAACAAGCGTTTCAGTATTAGGGATGATGGTATGTCAGTCTCAGAGAAATGTCTTCCAGACGTATTTTTCTTACGCCGATTACCCCGTTGACGCTGGCGAGGTTGTTGCTGGGCTTGTGACCCTGAAGCAAGTTGGGGAGCCTTTCCCTTGTCTTCTTGTCTCAAAGGAGGTTGAATGATGACTTGATCTTTGTGATCGGTGGAAATAGAACTGACTGTTTTAAGTTGGTTTCGCGAAATGTCGCGGTAAGCAAGAGTCGCCACCGTCTTTTATGTTCTCCAACATGGAAAGGACAAAAGCACAACAAAATTCCTTATTCGAGAATATTTCTCGGTTCGGGAGGTAGATTTATAGAAAGGGAAGGTGTTAGCACCCTTTCTATCCATGGTTATCCATGGGCTCTTAGGTACTTGCTCTTATGTTTTCAAAATTTGTTTGCTTTTCAAGTGTGTGTGGGTTTTGAAAAAGTTTCGTTTGAAAAATTTCTAAGTAACTCTTGTATCTGTCCTCAAGAGTGTGTGAAAAATTTGTTTGAAAACTTTTTGAAAGTGTAAGGTGTGAAAAGTATTTTGTTTGTTTTTGAAAAGAGCAAGTACCCATGAGTCATCTACCTACCCTAAGGAATTAAGCTGTGTAAGAGTCCTTTAGATAGTGCTATCCCACCATTGAGAGGTAGGTAGCGCCATCGTTGGAGTTGTCCGGGTCAATTTGATTATCGGGACAGTGTGGTCACCGAAGCAATGGTAGGACAACTTAGAAGTAACCCTAACGTCCTAGATCCTTTTATCCGAGGAAACCGTTTCGAGGCAACTGGATCTTTAGACAAAGGGCGGCCTCTAAGACACCCTATACTTGATGACCACGTTTCGAGGCAACGAGTGAAGCGTACCCTAGGAGTGGCATGTGCTTTGTGTGTTGTTTTTCAGTTAATGTTTTTGTACATGTTATTTGTGAGCTACGGATTGATTTTATTTTTCATACATTCTTTCATGCATTTAACAGTTAGGGGGTGCGGAAAGTAAATTGCAGAAATATAAATTCTACGCTATTACAAGGCGCGGGTCTATACATCGCCAAAAATACAAAGACCCGTTTTGATAAATAAGTACGAGAAATTAAATAAAGCGGTAAACCTATTTACTATTACATTCTTGGAAGCAATTACATAATAATCAAAATAAAATGCGCGCGAATAAAAGTTAATCGGGAATGCCTTAAGGGTTTTGACCCTTTTAAGAAAAGAAATTGAATTTTTTGTCTTTTTGAATTAAATGCAATTAATTAAATAAAGCCTAATTATTAATTGATTAATTTATTAAAAGAAAAGATTTTTTGTATTTTTATGTTTTTTAATGAAAATAAAATAAAAGAATTAAAATTAAAAGTTAACCTAATTCTAAATTATTTTTATTGATTGTAAAGAAAAAGAAATTAAAGTTGACCTAATTAAACTATTTAGTTGTAAATATTTATTTACAAAATAATTACTTAAATTAATAAAGTATTTTTTTTGTTTTATTGAATTTTATTGTGAAAAATTAGTTATGAGTTAATTAAATAATAGCAGTTAATAAATATAATTAGTAAATAATAAAAAAAGAAAAGAAAAGAAAAAAATGCAAGAACCATGGGGGGTATTGGGCCAGGAATGAGGGTGTGTATGGAATTTGTGAGGCCCATTTTGCACAAAGCCTGTTGACTCTGGGAATTGAGTGGAGTGTTGTTGACCAGGCACATGGTGTTCTTGCTTTCTGGCCTTTGGATCTGCACTGATGGACACTTGGCTGACTCTTGCATGAGGTTTATGATGTGCCTTCTTTGGAATGCTGCACAGGAAAGCGTTAGAAAAAACAATATGGAATTATGGGGGGACCTGGGAATCGAACCCAGGTCCCAGTATTTGCCAGCCACGTCTCCAACCATCTGAGCCATGATGTGCATTTGTAAACATATTGATAAGCAAATATTATATAAAATACAAACAACTATTATGATGCAAACAAAAATACGCGCGCTGAGTTTGAACCACCCAGTCACACGTCGCCACCTATTGTCTTCTTCGTTTTCACCTGTAAACATAAACAAGATAGCGGGGGTTTTAAACCCCCACAAACCAAAAGTGTCAATAATAGCGATTAGCAGCAGGCATCACATAAATTGAGCGTGAGGGTCTTATTCAACTCGTATGGAGCTTCTGAGTTTAACTGTATGTGTCTCAAGGCCTGATTTTTCCTCAATAAGAAAGCCCTAATTTTCAAGCTTCTAAACCCTAAAATCCATTCATGGTGAATTGTGATTCTGTGAGTTTCAATGCAATTAATCCATACCAAAAGCTTCAGGAAGATGTCAGCAACACAAATCAATCAAGAAAATGGATTAAAAACGCATGGAATATGATATGTAGATTTGGAAATATATGCAAACCGTGTGACTTGTTGTCTTTGATTCTTTGCGTATTTGGACTGGTTCTTGATGCCAATGGATTCCTGGAGACTCAGGCAAGGTGTTTGAATCCTTTTTAGGCTTTGAAATGCACTGCAAATAAGAATTCAGTTTCACAATATTTCTTGAATTTTTGCAATATGGTTATGCTGCCTCTGAGTTTTCTAGGTCGTGAATCATGTATGGAAGGCTTGCATATATGTATAGCAATGAGAATCAATCAATATAATGGACCTTTAAGCCTTGCAATGAAGTTTGAGATTTTGCCATGACCACCATTAAACAACTTGCCATTTTTGCTCCAAATTTGAATTTCATGCTTGAAATAGGATGTACACGAAATTGGTATGTGTTTCATGATGCATCAAAGTTATTCACACCAAAAGATATCCCTTAATTAATTTTCTTGATTTTTATTTGAATTTTAAAGATTTAAGATGAATTAAATCAAATAAAATTAAATAAAAATAGAAAAATTAATTTTTAAACTTGAAATAAATCATGGGACACGTGGGAGGCATGGCAAAGCTGAACCAAGTGAAAAAAGTGGGCCCTTTTTGTCAAAAATGAAGTTTCAAGGATAGTTGACTTTGGCCATTTCACAAAAATTTCCCAACTTCTCCAATGCATATCTTGCTCAATTTTGATCATATGAACATGTTCTTGGACATTTTGGAAAGGTATTGAAGTCCTCTAACCAATGCCTTTGGTCCCATGTCATTTTGATTTACCAATATCAAGTTATGGTCTTTGACTTAAAGTTCCTTTTTGTTGACTTTTGAAAATGACCTATAATGTTGAAATTGATAACTTTTTGTGAGAGCAATTCTTGGATTTGGAATGTGAAGATGAGTTGTAGGAAATGTCTTCCCCTTCAAGATGAGCATTGGATGGGATTTTTCTGATGAACCATGAAAAAGTTATGCCTTGGTCAAGTTACAGTTGACTTTTCAGCTGTCCAAAAATAGAAACTTTTGACACCTTGATGATTTTTGAACCATTCTTGTGAAATCATGGTCAAGATTTGACCAAATGATGATTGTGGCTTCAAAATAAGATGTTGACCAAAAATTTTGACTTTTGACTGCCAAATGACCATTTTACCCCTACAGTTGACTGTTGAGCAAATGGGACTTTTGACTATGCAACTTGACCTTATGAGCCTTGAAACTTGACATGTAGGTGCTTGACAATGTATATGAGCATATGGGACTTGATTGATCCCTTGAAAACCTCAGCTTCCTTGCAAGAACCAAAACCCTAATTTGACAGGCTTAGGAGGATACTTGACTGTGTAGCCCTTGAGTAGACTTTGAACCATTTGAGGTGATGCTTGTCAAAACTTTGAAGAATATGGGAGGGCAAATTTTGGGGTACAACAGTTGCCCCTGTTCAATCTTCTTAGACCTGAGGATGTAGATTGGCTTGTGTGCCTTTCGTGATCCGAAGGTGGAAGATGATTGAACACTAGAGTGCCCAGAAATTTGCACTCACATAGTAGAGTATCAGCAGTGTGATGGCGGGAATGGGCTTACAGATGGCATTTGGAAAGATGATGGATAGGAGGATGGGCTTATAGATGCCATATGGAGATGTGACAGAAACTTGTCGGGAATGGGCTTATAGATGCCATTTGGAACTGTAAAGGGAGGATGGGCTTATAGATGCCATCTAGGTGTCGATCGCGTAAGAGATTCCTTAGCGAGAACTTGCGTACCTGAGAAAGAAAGATAATCACCTGGCCTGTTACAGGGGTTGATCTTCAAACTCTTCATGCAGACATGCCCTGGCTGGATACAGGTGTCGAATCTACAATTGGTTGCTCACAGATGTGCCCTGGCTGGATACAGAAATTGAATCTGGAACTTCAAAAGGTTGCTTACAGACGTGCCCTGGCTGGATACAGGAATCGAATCTGGAATTAGTCGTCAACAGATATGCCCTGGCTGGATACAGGAATCGAATCTTCAAACTCTTCAGACGTGCCCTGGCTGGATACAAGAATCGAATCTGGAATTAGTCGTCAACAGATATGCCCTGGCTGGATACAGGAATCGAATCTTCAAACTCTTCAGACGTGCCCTAGCTGGATACAGGAATCGAGTCTGGGAATAGTCGTCAACAGATATGCCCTGGCTGGATACAGGAATCGAATCTTCAAACTCTTCAGACGTGCCCTGGCTGGATACAGGAATCGAATCTGGAAATAGTCGTCAACAGATATGCCCTGGCTAGATACAGGAATCGAATCTTCAAACTCTTCAGACGTGCCCTGGCTGGATACAGGAATCGAATCTGGAAATAGTCGTCAACAGATATGCCCTGCCTGGATACAGGAATCGAATCTTCAAACTCTTCAGACGTGCCCTGGCTGGATACAGGAATCGAATCTGGAATTAGTCGTTAACAGATATGCCCTGGCTGGATACAGGAATCGAATCTTCAAACTCTTTAGACGTGCCCTGGCTGGATACAGGAATCGAATCTGGAATTGTGATAGTTGATAGTAATTATCTTTGGATTGACCTTTTTCCTGAAAGGCAAAACATTAGCTGTATGCAGTGTCATGATGTATGAAATGCATGATGTCATGATGTTCTCAAAAATAAATGAGATTGTGTGATATGATGCGTATGTGCATGCACTGTGTATGTAGGTAGGATGTATGAAATGTGATATATTTATGGATGCATTTTTGTCTAGGAAAATAAATCATTGACGAATGCCGGGAAGTTGAATCCTGGGCTGATGTTGGGGGGTAGCGTTCTTCGTTTCCGCTGGGGATGATAGTTGCAAGAATAAACCGGTAGGAGAAGATGACTCCGTTGGGGAATAAACTTGTCGAAGAGATTACTCTGCGGGGAATACTCTGTGGGAAGAGATACTTCACTGAGGTTTGATGATAACTCCGCTGGAGATACCGTTGATAAGCTCTGTCAAGGAAATTGATGAACTCCGCTGGGGATAGGAAGAACTTCGCTGAGGACGATCTTTATGTGGTTTTTAGCTGAGGATAACCCAGTTATAAGCTCTGGTGGAGAATAACCTTTGAATAAAGTCCGGGAGACGTGTTTGTGCTCTGCAGGGGATAAGCTTCCAGAATCTACTGGGGAGGATGATTTAACTCTCATGGGGAAACTTTGGACTGTACTGGGGAAGTGGCTCCGCTGGTGTGTCTGTATTTTGCTGGGGAACAATCTTAGATTAAGACTGACGGGGATGCTTGTAGAGGAACATCTGTATACTCAGCTGGGGAATATTGAGATTTTCTGGGGATACCCAACTTCTATAAGGCTGACAGTGGGCTAACTCTGCTTGGGGAGAGTGTCGCTGACTTGCTGGAGATACTGTGCCTTTTAGGGCTTATGGGACCAATTCTGCTTGAGGAGAGTGTTGCTGAATCTTGTCTTACTCTGCGTGGAGTGGAGGTATCTTGGTCATATTCTTCAGCCGAACCTACCTTAGTACCTTGGTGGACAAAGCAACTAGATCGCTTAGACAACTCATTATTGCCCCTGCTTATGATGTCACCTGTAATTAATCCTTTGTTTCGTATGCAAATATTTATGAGTTAGCAATTAGTGTCAAATGCATATATCAAAAAATGAACATTGGACGTTCTTTGCAAAACAGAACAGAAAAAGGAAAAACAATTGGCAATTGGTCTGAAAAGTGAATTTGTATTGATTTTTGAGTTTGCCTGTAAATAGGCGTTTATGTACAAGGGGCTGACGTCCTAGTAAGAGAACGCCGCCGAACAACATGGAGTTTACAATTTGTACAAAGGAAAACAAAACAGCTATGTGAAAGAATCCCACTGGGTTTCAACTCTGCTATCGCTTTTATGTCTTCAAGCGTCTCATCATTTTGCTGCTTAGTTGATGATGAAGCTGATTGATCGATGTCGTCTGAACCTGACAGTTGATACCGGATTCTGGATGCAAGGTGATCCAATGAGACAAAGTATTACGCTTTAATCCCTAACTTTTGCCTGGACCGCCCTTTCGGGTTTTCAGTCCACCGGGATACCCATTTTTGCCCAAGCCTCCTTTTCAGGTTTTCGACTTGCCGGGTGTACAGATTTTTTCATTTCAACCCTTATTTTTGCCCGAACCCTTTTGGTTCGCCGGGAAGCCCTTATTTTTGCCTAGGTGTGTCAACCTAGCGGGTCTTTGATCATGCGTAGTATCTTTTTACTATGTCTGCATTGGCGGGGTGAGGAAGGTCGTCACCATCCATGGTGGTTAGAATCATGGCTCCTCCTGAGAAGACATGTTTAACCACAAATGGCCCTTCATACGTAGGAGTCCATTTTCCCCTGGGATCACTTTGAGGAAGAATGATGCGCTTGATTACCAGGTCTCCGACTTGATACTCTTGTCGTCTGACTTTCTTGTTAAATGCCCTAATCATCCGTTTTTGGTACGTCTGACCATGACAAATAGCGGTGAGTCTCTTTTCGTCAATTAGGTTTAATTGATCAAGTCGAGTCTGGATCCAGTCATCTTCATTCAAACATGCATCCTTCATTATCCGGAGAGAGGGTATCTGGACTTCAATAGGCAAGACTGCCTCCATGCCATAGACCAAGGAAAAGGGAGTTGCCCCGGTTGACGTCCTTGCTGAGGTACGGTACCCATGAAGAGCAAACGGTAACATATCGTGCCAATCTTTATAGGTCACTGTCATCTTCTGCACGATCTTTTTGATATTCTTATTTGCTGCTTCTACAGCCCCATTCATCTTCAGCCGGTAGGGAGAAGAGTTGTGGTGCTGTATCTTGAATTGCTCGCAGAGCTCAGTGATCATCTTATTGTTAAGATTGGTACCATTGTCCGTAATGATCCTCTATGGTACACCGTATTGACAGACCAGGTTATGCCGAATGAATCGTGCCACGATGTTCTTAGTTACGGTAGCATAGGAAGCTGCTTCAACCCACTTCGTGAAGTAATCAATTGCAACCAGGATGAAGCGATGCCCGTTGGATGCTGTAGGTCTGATCTCGCCGATCATATCAATGCCCCACATTGCAAAAGGCCAAGGTGCTGCCAAGACGTTTAGAGGAACTGGAGGAACGTGCACCTTATCTGCATAAATCTGACATTTATGACATGTCCGAGAATGTCGGTAACAGTCAGCTTCCATTGTGGACCAGAAATATCCTGCCCGAAGGATCTTCTTTGCCATGGTATGTCCACTGGAATGTGTTCCGAAGGTACCTTCATGCAGCTCTGCCATGATCTTTTCTGCTTCAGTCTTATCCACACAACGCAGTAAGGTTGAATCATGGTTTCGCTTGTACAGAATGCCGTTGTTGAGGAAGAAATTTGCAGCGAACCTCCTCAGAAACTTCTTGTCATTAACAGATGCACCCTCGGGGTATTCTTGAGCTTCCAGGTACCTCTTCACCTCATGATACCAAGGTTTTTCAGTTACCTCTTCCACCTCAAGATCACAGCAATATGCAGGTTCATCCAGCTTCCAGATAATGATCCGGGGAGCCTCGTTATCCCATTTGACTCTGAACATAGAAGACATCGTAGCCAACGCGTCCGCCAACTGATTCTCCTCCCTTGGGAAGTGTTCAAAAGTTATCTCCGTGAAATGGGGGATCAATGTCAACACTAACTCCTTGTAAGGAATAAGGTTTGGGTGTTTCGTATCCCACTCACCTTTGATCTGATTGATCACGAGAGCGGAATCTCCGAAGACACTCAGAAACTTGATCCTTAAGTCAATTGCAGCTTGAAGACCCATAATGCATGCCTCATACTCCGCCATGTTGTTGGTGCAGTTGAAACATAGCCGGGCAGTAAGTGGAGTATGAGTGCCTTTTGGGGATATGATCACAGCGCCGATACCGTTACCCAAAGCGTTTGAGGCTCTGTCAAAGTGCATAGACCATCGAGATCCTTCCTCAGGTCCTTCATCTGGTCCAGGTACTTCACAATCAGTCACTACCATGATGTTCTCGCCTGGAAATTCAAAGTACATAGATTGGTAGTCGTCCACTGCCTGGTGTGCCAAATGGTCTGCCAATACACTTCCCTTGATTGCTTTCTGAGTCGTGTACTAGATGTCGTATTCTGTCAAGATCATTTGCCATCTTGCTATTCTTCCAGACAAGGCAGGCTTTTCGAATATGTACTTGATTGGATCCATTTTTGAAATCAACAGAGTGGTGTGAGTCAACATATACTGTCTCAGCCGGCGAGCAGCCCATACCAAAGCGCAACAAGTTTTCTCAAGCAGTGAGTATCGGGTCTCACAGTCGGTAAACGTTTTGCTAAGGTAATAAATGGCGTGCTCTTTTCGGCCAGACTCGTCATGCTGCCCCAGCACACACCCCATTGAGTTGTCAAGTACTGTCAAGTATAATATTAGAGGTCTCTCTTCAACCGGTGGCATAAGAATGGGTGGTTCTTGGAGATACTCCTTGATTCTGTCGAAAACGGCCTGACATTCATCGTTCCAACGTACTACTTGATCTTTCTTCAGCAGCTTGAAGATTGGTTCACAGGTAGCAGTTAGATGCGAGATGAACCGGGCAATGTAATTCAGACGTCCTAGAAAGCCTCTGACTTCTTTCTCTGTCTTGGGAACTGGAATCTCTTGTATGGCTTTAACCTTGGCAGGGTCCACTTGAATACCTTTGTCGCTCACGACGGAGCCTAGCAACTTTCCAGATCTTACCCCAAATGTGCATTTGTTTGGATTCAATCTTAGCTTGTATAACTTCAGACGGTCAAACAGCTTTTGTAGATGGTCAAGGTGTTCCTCCTCAGTTTGGGACCTTGCAATCATATCGTCGACATATACTTCTATCTCATGATGGATCATGTCATGAAATAAAGCAACCATGGCATGTTGGTAGGTTGCCCCAGCATTTTTCAACCCAAAAGGCATGACCTTGTAACAAAAGGTGCCCCACTGAGTAACAAAAGTGGTCTTCTCCATGTCTTCAGGATCCATCTTGATTTGATTATATCCGGAGAAACCGTCCATGAAGGAGAATACCTTATGTTGAGTAGTATTGTCAACCAAAACGTCAATGTGAGGCAAAGGGAAGTCATCTTTGGGGCTTGCCCTATTCAAATCCTTGTAATCAACATACATTCTGACCTTGCCATCTTTCTTTGGCACTGGAACCACGTTGGCGACCCACTGAGGGTAAGAAGTCACTGCTAGAAACCTGGCATCAAATTGTTTCATAACCTCAGCTTTGATTTTCTCGGACATCTCTGGACGCATACGGCGAACCTTCTGTTTTACCGGAGGACAATCTTCCTTGGTAGGCAGGTGATGAACCACAATGTCGGTGTCCAACCCAGGCATGTCTTCGTAAGACCAGGCAAAGATTTCCACATATTCATGCAACATCTGAATCAAACGTTGTTTCACACTGAGCTCCAGGTTGGCACCAATCTTGACTTCCTTTCTGTCTGTCTCAATACCCAGATTTACCGTTTCCACTGGCTCTTCATGCGGCTGAATGGCCCTCTCTTCCTGGAGTAGCAGTCTTGCAAGTTCACCAGGCACTTTGCAATCATCTTCACCTTCGTCTTCGGCTAAGTTGATCGGATTTTCGAAGTCATAACTGGCAGTAGCAGAGTCGTTACCAGTGAGATCCATAGTGGATTGGAACCTGTATAAGTGAGTGTGTGTAAATATAGCTGTTTTGCAATATATATAAAGAAAGAAAGGGAGCGCAAGATTTGAAATGTGAAAAACGTCCAATGCTTTTATTCATGATATATGGAAGTGACACACAAAAGCCCTCACAAATGAAGCCACGGTGCCCCGGGTAAGACACCGGGCCATAGAGTTTAGTAATATTGTTTGTTACAACTTTAAAACAAAAGAGTTCATTACTGCGTGACAAAAGTAATAGGTATAAAGTCCTTTGCAGTCCAGTTGCTTGGTCCACCGTTGGTCGTCGGGTAGATCCAGCTGTCGAATTCAGCTTCCTCCACGTTGTCCTCGATAACATTCACTCCCGGGTTGGTGATGAACACGGGAGGTCTTCCTATCCTTGCTTTACACACAACCTTCTGAGCTTCTGCAGTGAAACCCAAGCCAAATTTGTCAGTCTTTGGAGTGAAATCAGGAAGTCTGCCCCAGTTTGCACACTCACCCTTCTCAATCACAGCCCGGGCATCCTTCAAGGAAGCCATCTTCAAAGCAGAGTCTTCTTCAGTCACTGTCTCTGTTGCTGCCAATGTTTGAGGCACCTCTTCAAAGTGTTGAAAGGGGGTCTCAATGAACTCCCCATCCATTTCTACGTATCGGAACGAGTTGAGGTGGCTGACCATGTATTCCTCTTCCCCTTGCACTGTTACGATCTTCCCTCTGACCGGGTACTTGAGCTTCTGATGCAACGTTGAAGTCACAGCTCCAGCCTTGTGGATCCATGGACGACCCAGCAAACAAGAATAGGATGGACGAATGTCCATCACATAGAATTTTGAATCAAAGACTTGTGAACCAACCCTGATTGGGATGTCAACCTCACCATGTACCATCCTTTTGGACCCGTCAAAGGCCCGGACAACAATGTTACTTGGTTTAAGCTCTAAACCCTCACAGTCCAGCCTATCTAGAGCTTTCTTGGGTAGCACGTTTAGTGAAGAACCAGTGTCAACCAGCACATGAGCAAGAGTAGTGCCCCTGCATTCAATAGAGACATGCAGGGCATCATTATGGTTCTTCCCCTTGGCCGTCAGATCAGCGTCGGAGAAACCCAGACCATTATCAGCAGTTAAGTTGGCTACACAGTCGGTGAACTGATCAGCAGACGTTTCTTGTGGCACGTGAGCCGTCTTCAGGAAAGAAATCAGGGCCTTGGCATGGGCCTCTGAACACAGCAACAATGATAGCATGGAGATTTTGGAGGGGGTGTGCCCCAGCTGTTCAACGACGTTGAAATCACTCTTCTTGATAATTTTGAGGATCTCTTCCATCTCTTGCTTGGAAGCCTCAACAGTGGTCTTCGGTGCCTCCGTCCGGGCAGGCATATCAATAGCAATCCCCTTGCCCCGAGCGTCAGATGACTCGGCAGCAGGGGTAGAAACTTGATCAGGGGGGAAACAGGCACACTGGCAGGTGTGATGACGAGAGGTCTCTGGATTACTGGAGGTGCAATGTCTGGTGAGAACAATCTTCCACTACGAGTGACTTTAGCAGGCCCGGTGATGTTGGTGACACTGGTACTAGTATTGAACTCTTGTTTCACTCCCAGAACATAAACATCTGCCCCATAGTGCCATGGGACAACTTTATCAGACTTGTAGGGATGGGCCCCGGAACAGTAATGGTTATAGGAGCAATCTTGTGAACAGGCATAATTTGGACAGGCTTCTTTGAAGGAGCCTTGGAAGGGTTGTTGAAAATGGTGACAATTGAAACTTCTTCAACAGGGGCAGCAAGAACGGCAATCTTCTTGAACAAGATCTCTTTACTATCCATCAGGTTTTGGACGTCTGACTTCAGCAAAGGACAACCGGCAGGTGAATTAGCACATAAATGGCAACCTTTACTACATCCTGGAAATAAACCGGCTAGAAATAGGTTCCTCTTGACGGTCAGCAGCGGAGTAGCAACATCATCCACATAAGCTATATACAGATCCTCCTCAACAGCGTTCACTCCATGCTGGGGCATGAGAGCGGTCACAACATTTGGCCTTTCGGGCGCCTCGAACTGTATTTCCTTGGCATCAATAAGGTCCTAAACCTTATTCCTTAGGGCCCAACAATCATCAGTAGAATGTCCCGGGCTATCAGAGTGATAAGCGCAACGGGCGTTGGGGTTATACTTCGGAGACGCTGTGTTTACCACCTTCGGAGCTTCCTTGACAGTTACCAGGTTGGTTGACAGCAGTTGTGGTAAGATCTGAGAGAGAGTCATGCTGAGCTGAGTATATTGTCTTTTGGGCCTCTCAGCTCTTGGCTGATTGTATTGTTGAGGAGCAGCAACAGGCTTTGAAATTACCACCGCGTTGACAGTTTGGCGGCGTTCTGGTTTATTTTGCCTTCTGGGACCATACACAGCACTAGCCTCCTTCTTGAAAGGCTTCTTTTCAGTACTTGAGGAGGTACCCTTCTGTATCTTTCCCGATTTTATACCAGCTTCGATCCTTTCACCAGTCAGGATCAGATCAGTAAACCCAGCAGAGGAATTACCAATGAGATGGTTGAAGAATGGACCAGATAGGGTCCCAAAGAACATGTCCACCAGTTCACGATCCGTCAACGGTGGCTGCACCCTGCCAGCCAGGTCTCTCCATTTCTGTGCGTACTCCTTAAAACCTTCTCCCGATCCTAGAGACATACCCTGGAGTTGGGTACGCGTAGGAGCAAGGTCGGAATTATACTGATACTGCTTGTAAAAAGCAGTGGCCAAATCCTCCCAGTTACGAATGTTGGTTCCATCCAGCTGATAGAACCATTCGAGATGAGTCCCTGAAAGACTCTCCTGGAAGAAATGGATCCATAAGTTCTTGTCTGCTGTGTAAGGATGGATCTTCTTTACATAAGAACGGAGGTGCATCTTAGGACAGGAAGCCCCGTCATACTTCACAAAGGTCGGCGCCTTGAACTTGTGTGGGATCACCACCCCAGAAGATAACCCCAAGTCTCCGAAATCCAACCCAGGCACACGTTGAATCTCCATAGCATTTAACCTGTCCTCCAGTTGTTTGTACCGGTCCTCAGCAGGAGGGTACTGTTCGTCATTGAAGTCTGTCTCCGTGTCAGAGACCACAGGACTAGGGACCTCTCTCCCTTGGTGACTGCCTTCCCCCACAGATGGAGTAGTCCTCTCAGCTTCATTCTGCAATGTATTCCCGAGTCTGCGCCCAGTGTTGAACAACACAGTCCTCTTCTTCTTTTTCTTCTTCAGGAGCAAAGCCTTCAGCTCTTGTTGTCCTTGGGCCAAGTTCATGACCATCTCCTGAAATTGGGCGTTTTGGGCCTAGAGGGCCTTGATAGCTTGCTCGGTAGTTGGTTCAGGATTCATGATGCTTGAGTGCTGAAATAAACAGCGAAGAAGATTAAGCAACCTGTAGAAAAAGGGTACCTGTGATGCATATGATGAATGAAATGCGTATGAATTATGTTTTCAAAGACAATCGAGAATCAACTTTGTAGACAAAAGGAACACACTTTATTAGATTTAAACTTTGGAATTTAAATTGTTCGACAAATTGCCTTTAGGCGTTACAAGAATGAAAATACTGAAAAGGAAATAAAATCTGTAAAGGAACATCTAAAGCCTATCAGTGCTCCCATGGCCTCCTCTTCTCAGTACGGATGTAGTCATTCATGATCCGCTCGTTCTCCAATTGCTTGGTCAGCTTCTGGATCTTCTGTTCCTGTTCGTTGAACTTTTCTCGATAATAATCCCGTTCTTCCTGTAGTTGTGCCCAAGATCTCTTTAGTGTATCAACATCAGTGGGTATCTGAGGAGGGAGTATGGTTGGAGGAACCCCGTCTCCATCAGGACTTTCAAGAATGATAGGCCTGACAGCTTCATATGGCATACCTAACTTCTGAGCACGGATGCGGACCCATCTATAATAAGGTTCCATTGGTAGAGAAGTCTTCAGTCCCAACTCATATGGGTCAGCTTTGTGAACTCTGTTCCAAGCTTTGATGAATCTATGGCGCAGTTCGTCGCTATCTACCTGAAACTTAAAACTGATGTGAGGCACCAACATCTCATGAGGCCCTGCTCTTCTGGCTCTTCCAAACTGACGGAGAGCTAAACATGGATTGTAAGAGATTCTGCCCTGGGTACCAATCAAAGGAACATTAGGATACTCTCCGCAACGATCAATAACAGCCACCTCATCTAAACCTCTGAGAGTCCAAATGATGTCATTATCAGTGAGAGACATTAACCTGTGAGCCCAACCTCTTCCTTCTTGGTTCTTCAGCACGAACTTGGGGAGGTGCGAAATAAACCACCTCACTAACAAAGGAGTACAACACCACAGAGTTCCCTGTCTTCGGGCAGTACGAGCATATAGTTGTTGCAGGATATTACCCAAGAGAGTGGGTACAGGATTCCGAGACATGAAGATCCTTATGGCATTGATATTGACAAAGTTATCAGGATTTGGAAACAATACCAGACCATAGATTAAGAGAGCCAGAATGTCCTCGTACGCCCTGAAGTCTAAGTCATTCCAGAAACTGTTAGCTTTACCAATCAGAAACTTAGCCAAGAAGCCCTTAACTCCGCTTCTAGTCACCCAGTTGTCCATTACCTCCTTGTTGGTCAAAGGAAGGGCTGCTGCAATCTCCTCAGGTCTAAGAGCCTTTTCCCAGCCAGTGAAGGGAGTCTGATCCAAGATAGGGATACCAAGCAAATCAGAAAATTCTTCCAGGGTAGGGACCAGCTGGAAGTCTTGAAAGGTGAAGCAATTGTACAAGGGATCATAAAACTGGGTCAAGACACTCATCAGTTGTTGGTTCCACTTTGAAGTGACTAAACCGAGAAGAGAACCATGCCTCTGGATGAAGGAAGCAGTGTTTAGAATTCTGTCAACCAACTCTTTAAGCAAATCAGGTGGGTGAACAAAGTTGAGCCGGATAGTGTTCCTTCGCACAGGCATCATGATGTCCTACAAAACAGAGCAAAGGTGAAACCCTTTTGTCTTTGAAATAGGTTAGTCCTTATGCAGGATGCATGCAATGATATGATGATATGATGTTATGGTAAAGCACACCACAAGTATTCACAAAGGCAAACATGATAAGGCACACAAGTCACACAAGACAACCCTTAGGGTTTAGGCCATCATGAAGTTCAGGTACTACCCTCTTTCAGTTTGTTGGTTAAGACCTGTCCTATCAAAAGTAACCGAGTTCTAGAGGATCCCAATATCACTGACTACCCTCAATCGGTCATAACTCCAGCATCGCAATCTTTTCTTGCGGCCAGAACCATTGCGAGAGTTTAGCCTCAATGGATGTAGCATGCTGCTACTGTTCTATGGCCAAGTTGGGTCAAATTAGGGTTCTAAGGTCGGTTGGTGCTTAATGACTCCTCAGAAGACCCATATTCTCCTCGTTGCAACACAAGGGATATCGGTACAGACTAAGGTGCCACACCAACGTAGCCACTGCTTCACCCGTGTCGGTCTACGCCGGACAGGTCCCTCACAGCTTATGCTACCTAAAAGGGTATCCCCAGATCCGGGTTAGGATCTATGAAACTCCAAGACAATGCCCACAATAATAAAGTAAACAAAATAACATTCAATTGAAAACATAAGTATGATCTATCCTAAGGTACACCTCACTTTAAAGTATCCCCAGCAGAGTCGCCAGTTCTGTGATCAGTGGAAATAAAACTGACTGTTTTAAGCTGGTTTCGCGAAATGTCGCGGTAAGCAAGAGTCACCACCATCTTTTATGTTCTCCAACATGGAAAGGACAAAAGCACAACAAAATTCCTTATTCGAGAATGTTTCTCGGTTCGGGAGGTAGATTTATAGAAAGGGAAGGTGTTAGCACCCTTTCTATCCATGGTTATCCATGGGCTCTTAGGTACTTGCTCTTATGTTTTCAAAATTTGTTTGCTTTTCAAGTGTGTGTGGGTTTTGAAAAAGTTTCGTTTGAAAAATTTCTAAGTAACTCTTGTATCTGTCCTCAAGAGTGTGTGAAAAATTTGTTTGAAAACTTTTTGAAAGTGTAAGGTGTGAAAAGTATTTTGTTTGTTTTTGAAAAGAGCAAGTACCCATGAGTCATCTACCTACCCTAAGGAATTAAGCTGTGTAAGAGTCCTTTAGATAGTGCTATCCCACCATTGAGAGGTAGGTAGCGCCATCGTTGGAGTTGTCCGGGTCAATTCGATTATCGGGACAGTGTGGTCACCGAAGCAATGGTAGGACAACTTAGAAGTAACCCTAACGTCCTAGATCCTTTTATCCGAGGCAACCGTTTCGAGGCAACTGGATCTTTAGACAAAGGGCGACCTCTAAGACACCCTATACTTGATGACCACGTTTCGAGGCAACGAGTGAAGCGTACCCTAGGAGTGGCATGTGCTTTGTGTGTTGTTTTTCCAGTTAATGTTTTTGTACATGTTATTTGTGAGCTACGGATTGATTTTATTTTTCATACATTCTTTCATGCATTTAACAGTTAGGGGGTGCGGAAAGTAAATTGCGGAAATATAAATTCTACGCTATTACAAGGCGCGGGTCTATACATCGCCAAAAATACAAAGACCCATTTTGATAAATAAGTACGAGAAATTAAATAAAGCGGTAAACCTATTTACTATTACATTCTTGGAAGCAATTACATAATAATCAAAATAAAATGCGCGCAAATAAAAGTTAATCGGGAATGCTTTAAGGGTGTTGACCCTTTTAAGAAAAGAAATTGAATTTTTTGTCTTTTTGAATTAAATGCAATTAATTAAATAAAGCCTAATTATTAATTGATTAATTTATTAAAAGAAAAGATTTTTTGTATTTTTATGTTTTTTAATGAAAATAAAATAAAAGAATTAAAATTAAAAGTTAACCTAATTCTAAATTATTTTTATTGATTGTAAAGAAAAAGAAATTAAAGTTGACCTAATTAAACTATTTAGTTGTTAATATTTATTTACAAAATAATTACTTAAATTAATAAAGTATTTTTTTTGTTTTATTGAATTTTATTGTGAAAAATTAGTTATGAGTTAATTAAATAATAACAGTTAATAAATATAATTAGTAAATAATAAAAAAAGAAAAGAAAAGAAAAAAATGCAAGAACCATGGGGGGTATTGGACCAGGAATGAGGGTGTGTATGGAATTTGTGAGGCCCATTTTGCACAAAGCCTGTTGACTCTGGGAATTGAGTGGAGCGTTGTTGACCAGGCACATAGTGTTCTTGCTTTCTGGCCTTTGGATCTGCACTGATGGACACTTGGCTGACTCTTGGATGAGGTTTATGATGTGCCTTCTTTGGAATGCTGCACAGAAAAGCGTTAGAAAAAACAATATGGAATTATGGGGGGACCTGGGAATCAAACCCAGGTCCCATTATTTGCCATCCACGTCTCCAACCATCTGAGCCATGATGCGCATTTGTAAACATATTGATAAGCAAATATTATATAAAATACAAACAACTATTATGATGCAAACAAAAATACGCGCACTGAGTTTGAACCACCCAGTCACACGTCGCCACCTATTGTCTTCTTCGTTTTCACCTGTAAACATAAACAAGATAGCGGGGGTTTTAAACCCCCACAAACCAAAAGTGTCAATAATAGCGATTAGCAGCAGGCATCACATAAATTGAGCGCGAGGGTCTCATTCAACTCGTATGGAGCTTCTGAGTTTAACTGTATGTGTCTCAAGGCATGATTTTTCCTCAATAAGAAAGCCCTAATTTTCAAGCTTCTAAACCCTAAAATCCATTCATGGTGAATTGTGATTCTGTGAGTTTCAATGCAATTAATCCATACCAAAAGCTTCAGGAAGATGTCAGGAACACAAATCAATCAAGAAAATGGATTAAAAACGCATGGAATATGATATGTAGATTTGGAAATATATGCAAACCGTGTGACTTGTTGTCTTTGATTCTTTGCGTATTTGGACTGGTTCTTGATGCCAATGGATTCCTGGAGACTCAGGCAAGGTGTTTGAATCCTTTTTAGGCTTTGAAATGCACTGCAAATAAGAATTCAGTTTCACAATATTTCTTGAATTTTTGCAATATGGTTATGCTGCCTCTGAGTTTTCTAGGTCGTGAATCATGTGTGGAAGGCTTGCATATATGTCTAGCAATGAGAATCAATCAATATAATGGACCTTTAAGCCTTGCAATGAAGTTTGAGATTTTGCCATGACCACCATTAAACAACTTGCCATTTTTGCTCCAAATTTGAATTTCATTCTTGAAATAGGATGTACACGAAATTGGTATGTGTTTCATGATGCATCAAAGTTATTCACACCAAAAGATATCCCTTAATTAATTTTCTTGATTTTTATTTGAATTTTAAAGATTTAAGATGAATTAAATCAAATTAAATTAAATAAAAATAGAAAAATTAATTTTTAAACTTGAAATAAATCATGGGACACGTGGGAGGCATGGCAAAGCTGAACCAAGTGAAAAAAGTGGGCCCTTTTTGTCAAAAATGAAGTTTCAAGGATAGTTGACTTTGGCCATTTCACAAAAATTTCCCAACTTCTCCAATGCATATCTTGCTCAATTTTGATCATATGAACATGTTCTTGGACATTTTGGAAAGGTCTTGAAGTCCTCTAACCAATGCCTTTAGTCCCATGTCATTTTGATTTACCAATCTCAAGTTATGGTCTTTGACTTAAAGTGCCTTTTTGTTGACTTTTGAAAATGACCTATAATGTTGAAATTGATAACTTTTTGTGAGAGCATTTCTTGGATTTGGAATGTGAAGATGAGTTGTAGGAAATGTCTTCCCCTTAAAGATGAGCATTGGATGGGATTTTTATGATGAACCATGAAAAAGTTATGCCTTGGTCAAGTTACAGTTGACTTTTCAGCTGTCCAAAAATAGAAACTTTTGACACCTTGATGATTTTTGAACCATTCTTGTGAAATCATGGTCAAGATTTGACCAAATGATGATTGTGGCTTCAAAATAAGATGTTGACCAAAATTTTTGACTTTTGACTGCCAAATGACCATTTTACCCCTACAGTTGACTGTTGAGCAAATGGGACTTTTGACTGTGCAACTTGACCTTATGAGCCTTGAAACTTGACATGTAGGTGCTTGACAATGTATATGAGCATATGGGACTTGATTGAGCCCTTGAAAACCTCAACTTCCTTGCAAGAACCAAAACCCTAATTTGACTGGCTTAGGAGGATACTTGACTGTGTAGCCCTTGAGTAGACTTTGAACCATTTGAGGTGATGCTTGTCAAAACTTTGAAGAATATGGGAGGGCAAATTTTGGGGTACAACAATCTTCAACCCTAGTTGTTTGCACCACTTGGTTATCTCGAAGCAGTTTGTTGACGAGAACCCTGAGCTCTTCTTGTCTTTGAGCCAGGTCTTGAATGAGAGCCATCTGGCCCACCAGTTGTCCCATCATCTGGATCTTCATTGTTGCCATCTCAATCTGAAGTTCTTCCAACTGATCATTCCTGACACTGCTTGAATTCCCTAGGACCGTGCCCCTTGTGAGGAGAGCTTTCACTTCCTCTTGCCCCTGGGACAAGTTCAAGAACATTTCTTGAAGTTGAGCATTTTGATCCTGGATATCTTTGACAGTCCTTTCTAGAGCCATCTCTTCTGAAATAAACAGTAGGAGAATAAGGAAACCTGAAAAGGAAAACCTGTTATGATGCGATGCATGACATGTGGATACATGTTTTCAAGAATCTCTCGGGGTAAACACAAGAAAAATGTTAGAGATTGAACTTTGGTCAACATCTTTGATCGGAGAACTTCGTATCGGTGGATGTCTTTCCACGAGAATCAAGCTCACCATGTCAAGTGGGTCATAGCCCCCGATTTAAGTTGTTACACTCGATCTTTGACGGCGTTCGTTTAGAAGAAAACCCTCTTGCCTTTTGGTAGACGTCTGGTTCAACGTGACCCTGCATCAAAAGACCCTCAAGATCCTTGAAATGGTTATTGAAAATGCTATGGTATGATGTTATGATGTTATGTACATGTATGCAGAAGTAAGCAAGTGTATATACAGGTAATCATATTCACACAAAGCAGACAAGTCCTTTGGTTTAGGCTTGCATGGGGTTTGTAGGTAAGTACCCTCTTGAAGTTCGTTGGCTCAACCTGTCCTAAAATAGAAACCAGGTTCTAAGGAGCTCAATATCACCGGATTATTTTCTATGTTCATTGTTTTGGTTTAGCCACTTAACTGGCGACCAAAATATTCCAAGAAAACAATCCTCAATGAGTGTAGCGTCGAGTATCTACCAACTTCGGACTGCACCAAAGCCGGTCATCTCACTACCCCTAAAAAGGCCAAGATGGTCAAGTAAGGTTCTAAGAGTTCGTTAGTGCTTCATGACATCACTCAGCGGCCCCGTATTCTCTTTGATTAACTCAAAGGCTACCGGTACCCACAAATATGTCACACTAAAGTAGCTACTGCTTTAACTATGTCGGTATACCCCACACAGTTCCCTCACAGTTTATTGCTACTTACCTAAAAGGTGCCCCCAAATCCGAGTGTAGGATGTAAAACAAACCCAAACAAGGAACCCAAAAAGTAAAGCAATCAAAGCAATCAAAGTAAGCATGTATAGGTGATCTAAAACCCTAAGGTAACCCCACTTTTAGAAATATCTCCCCAGCAGAGTCGCCAGTTCTGTGATACGGTGGGAGAACTGACTTGGGATTTTGCGTTTATTTTCACAAATGTTTCGGTTTAGCAAGAGTCGCCACCGACTTTTTATTTTATCCTAAAGAAAGGCCAAAAAGCACAAGAAAGACCTTTGAGATGTTTTCTTGGGTTCGGGGAGTAGATTATAGAAAGGGAAGGTATTAACACCCTTTCTATCCATGGTTATCCATGGGCTCTTAGTTACTTGCTTAGATCACTTGCTTTGCTTTTCAATTGTTTGGAATGGTGCTTTGTGTGTGGTTTTGAAAGATGTTTTGAAAAGAGGCCATCATTGTGGCAACCTTTGTAATGATTCTTGTTTGAATGTATACAAAGGTGTTTTTGTCTTTTGAAAAGTTTTCAATGTTTGAAAGTAGGGTTTTGAAATTGTGTGGAGAAGTGTGTTTTGAAGATAACAAGGATGTTTTTGCAAGTTTTTGATCAAGTAAACTAAGAGTTATCTACCCTATTCTACTCAAAGATCTTTCTTATGTTTTTAACCCTTTTAACAGTGTTGTTTCACCATTGTATTTGGTGAACAACCTTGTGTTAGGATGTTTTACGGGACATGCGCGGGTCATCGTATAGACCATGATAGCAATGGTGTCAAGTATTTTTGGCAATTTTCTTGAGGGACTTGATCATTTTGTTTAGGCAACTCAGATAGCGTCATTGAGGGACTATGATCTTTTGTTTTGTTTTTGTTTTGCCAAAGTACTTGACATGCATATCATGGCCCATTTTTGAAGGCAACAAGTGGATTGAAACCCTAGGGGTGCAAGTGTGCATGTGTGTTATTTTCATGCTTTGTTTTTTTATTAGTGATTGTCTACTTGTTGATTTTATCTGGCCATACATATCCTATTTACTAGCAAGCATATAAAAGTAATAAAGTGCATAAAGATAAAATCCTACACTATTACAACCATATTGAATTGCATGAAAATATAAAGGCAAAAATAAAATAAAAGCAAGAAAAATGAGGGTCTTTCGATTGAGGCAGAAAACCCTTTGATTCTGCATTTTCTGTCTCTCTTCGATTTGGCCTGAAAAGGGTGAAGGCATGACTTTCGACGGAGGCCTCACGGTCAGCATGTTGTGCCTTTCGATTGGGACCAGTAGGACAACATGTTGTGCCTTTCGATTGGGACCAGTGGAACCAGTATAAGATGTAATCTGCCTTTCTGCCTCCTTCGATTGGGCCTGGAGTCAGTGAGGAAGCCTGAGGCTTCGTTTCATACTCCTGTCTCCTGTTTATTTCATTTGAGATATTAAATAGCAACATGGCCTAAGGCCATGCTATCGTTACCTCAGGGCCAGGTTAGTTCTTAAAGCATTTTTAATAAACCAAAGAGCAAAACCAAAAGGAGAGACAATAAAAACAAACTAAAAGGGTGGAAACGAAAAGGTAACAAACACTACGTACATGTTTGAAACGAAAAGGAAGCTTATTTACATGTTATGCTAGAAATGAAGGGTTCAAGGTTAAGAATGACTTACCTTGCTTGAGGCTGGAACGTGTGCTGGGCCTTTAAGTGGTTTCCTTGAATGCTTCTGGATTCGAAGGGAGGAACCAGGGGTTATGTCTTTGATACTGGATTCGAAAGAGAAGAACAAGTGTGAGGTTCTTCCTACTGGATTCGAAGGGTAACAAGGTATAGGGATGTTTCAGATTCTAAGGGGATAAGTGTTTGGATTCTGGGTATGTGTTTGATGAGTGTTTAAGTGTTTGAGAGCTTTATGGTGTTTGAGAAATTTTTGAAGATTCGTTCGCCTGGCCAAAAAGTCCTCCTTCGAGGGATAGTGCTTGTATGCTATTTCAGTGCAAGAATGGGGCAGTGTTTCAAGACTGCTGTGCAGCAGTTTTGGCCAGTGTACCATACCTGAACTTGGCAGCAAGCATCTTTGAATATTTCATCCTTTTATTTTGATCCTCCTTCGACCAAATTCTTCCTCCAAACATATTGTTTGAATTTCCTCCAACAAGTGTCTTTCGAACGAATCACCTTTGTGCATCGTTTGAAGGGGCCAAATGTGTCATTCGAATGGACTAGTAAGGTGTACCCTTCGACAGGGACTCATATGTATGCCCCTCAAGTCCACCACTATATGTCTTTTGAAGGGGCCATCAACCATGTGCTGAAGTTTGTCAAGGATGGAATGCAGCATACTAAAGAGAAATGTTGTCCAGTCGAAGCTAGTACAAACATAGTCAATGTCTTGTCGAAGCCTGCATGAAGGAGGTCTAAACTTTGTGACTCCAAGCAAGCACACAAAAGGTCAATGCTCAAACAAAGACTTGCACGAAGGGAGCCACATGCCCAAACGAAAGAGGCATGCAGGAGGCAAAATGTCCAGATTCGAAAGAGGCATACATGAGGCAAAAAAGTGCAAATCGAAGGACACCAAAAGGGAGCTTTTTGCCTTGGAATCGAAGGAAGTTATAGGAGGCTTTGTACCTTGTGCATGCTAGCAAGGGGGATGCCTTTTGCGTGCAAGTTGTGGCTCAAATGAAAGTTTGTATGTAACTAGTCATTACTTTATGAGTCAAAGAAAGCATGGAGGGAAAGTTTGTATAGGCATGCAAGCATCAGACATCCAAACGAAACATGCAATAGGCAGTCATGGCATTGTGAACTCAGTAAGGCCAGAGATGCAATCGAAGGTGGCATGTAGAAAACTCCTGTCTTGTAAATCAAAGCCAGCGTGCCAGAGGCCATCGCCCAGTCGAAGGATGCAACCAAAGCCTGTATCAAAAGAGGCCAAAAGGCCAATCGAAGGAGTTGAAACGAAGAACACTTGTATTTCTCCAAATTTTGTCAAAATCATATTTTTATCTGTTTTCTCCCTTTTTGACAGTTTCCTTTTAATTTTGGTACTGGAAAATTTCAAAGTACTTGTGTAAGCTTGAACCTTGAGAATCATTGTGAGAAATGCCTTGAAGAATGAGAGGACAAATTTTGGGGAAAACACATACACTAAACATATTCTATTGTTTTTATCCCTCTCTTAGTTTTTGATGTCATATACTTGCCAATTTCAAAAACACATTAATCCATAGTAAAATTACAAAAATCACTTATTTGACATCTAATTTTAAATATACAAATATCATTTCTCTTTAAATAAACCCATAAATCTTTTCATTTTTTACTATCCGTTCACTTTCTTTTGAAAACCAAACATTGACCAAGTCAAAATAGCTTAGGAATATCCCCTCATATACTCGATGGCCGTTTTTGTAGGTATTTCCAAAATATAAAACAGGTCATTCACCTTTAAAAGATAGACAACACAATATCTTATTAACTTATTATTATTATTATTATTATTATTATTATTATTATTATTATTATTATTTTATGTTTTTATTATTGGTGTTCGATCTGCTTAACTCGCAACTAACTTGATATTTTCTGAATATCATTTTTAGCAGAAGTTGTATAAATCCACTAAAATCTAAATATTTAGTTTATTATTATTATTATTGTTAATATTAATAATTATTATTATTATTATTTATTATTACTATTATTATTATTTTTAATACATATATAAAGTTTTTCAGAGAGTTTTTGTTCGTCTGACAGAAAAAAAAGTGTCGCTCGCTCATTGCAAAATTTCCGAGCAAAGAAACAAAAATATCATAGCCTAAGCAATACAGCAAGCATTAAGCAGCGCCGTCGTCCTCGTTCGTATCGTTTCTTCGCCGGCAGCTCCGCTCATCGGCTCACCGCCGTGTTGTGTTGCAGTCGCGGTCTCGCTAAGATACTCCGACGTCGTCGCTGCCTAGTCATTTTAGGTGCGTTCTCGTTCTCTTTCTTCGATTTCGCTGAAATGAACTTGACTTCGAACACCACGTCGATTCATTCTTCACTTCACATTTCTCGATCAATCCTTGCATTTTTTGTTTCGTTCACAAAATGTTATACTCTTCGATGCACAGTTACGTACTCTCCGAATTTATTCAATATCGTTTTCTCACTAAGCTCAGTGAAGTATTTGTTTCTGATGAATGAGTGTTGAGATTTTGTTAGATTTATAGGTTTTTTTATTTCGAATTTGTTTTTGCCTCGGTTTTTGGATTAATTGCTGATTAGTTAAGGGAAAATGCGTTGGAAAATCTTGTATCTGAGTTGTTCAGTTTTGAAAGATCCATATAGGTTTTTGTTTCGTTATTGTTGTATTGCATAATTTTGTGAATTATTTTTGCTCTGAATCAATTCATGCACATCTGACTTTCTTATTTTTTTCATTAGGTTTTTGATAAATTGCTGATTGGTTTGGTGAAATTGGTTGAAAAATATGAACATGGATTTAGGTTGTAGTTTGCCACAGTCAAGAATTTTACACGGAGGCGTGGGGACTGGTTGCAAACCAAAATTAGTAGGTCAAGTAGGTTGTTTTGACTTTAGAAGGAGAGGATTTGGTTCTGGTGTTTTGGGCAAGAGTGTTTCAAGATCACATTTTAGTGTGGAGACCAAAGTTAGTTGCGTTTCTAGTGGCGAGTTTAAAATTTTGAACACGAAGAGACGTATGTCATGTAAGAATGAGAAGCTACTTATGGGATCCAGAGTAATTTGGTTGAAGTGCCAGGGTAATGATTCTTTAGCTTATGTTAATGGAAATGGCCGCAGTGTTGATTATGTAGAAGGTTCTGGTGAGGATGCAGAGGTGGCACATGCATCTAGTGATGGAGTGGATGTTCCTGTGGAAGAAGAAGGGAAAGTTGGGAAGGAAATAGGAGTAGAGGTACTAAGTGTAGAAGAATTGAAAGAACTACTGCAAAAGGCCTTGAAAGAGCTTGAAGTGGCACAAATAAATAGTACTATGTTTGAGGAGAAGGTTAAAAAAATATCAGAGACTGCCATCTTTTTGCACGACGAAGCAGCGCGATCTCTGAATGATGTTAATTCTGCCCTTGACACCATTCAAAAAGTTGCAAATGAAGAACATATGGCCAAAGATGCTCTCCAAAATGCGACAATGGCTCTTTCATTAGCCGAGGCAAGACTTCAGGTAGCCATAGAGTCTTTAGAAGCTGCAAAAGAAGTGCCTGAAGGTTCTAATGAGAGTGATGGCGATAGGGACTTAACAGAAAAGGAGAACATACTTTTTGTTGCACAAGAAGATATAAAGGAATGCCAGGAAAGTTTGGCAAATTGTGAGGAAGAGTTGAGGCGCTTTCAAAATAAAAAGGAGGAGTTGCAGAAGGAAGTTAGTAAATTGCAAGAAATTGCTGAAAAGGCACAGCTGGATGCAATGAAAGCTGAGGAGGATGTTACAAACATAATGCTTTTAGCGGAGCAAGCTGTTGCATTTGAACTTGAGGCTACACAACGTGTGAATGATGCTGAGATTGCTTTACAGCGAGCTGATAAGTCTGTTTCAAATTTGAATGCTGACACTGTAGAAACTATTCAAGTACAAGATGTTGTGCTTGTTTCTGAGGAGGAGAACATGGTAGAAATTATTTTTGATGATGTCACGGTTGGTAGAGACAAAGATTTGGCCACAATTGATGATGCATCTTTACTTACCAAGTTATCACCCGAAACACAATCTGAACAGACCAGCCAAATTTCAGATGACACAGCACAATCTGATTATACAAGTGATAATGAGAATGCCGTCCAAACAAAAAAGCAGGAAGCACAGAAAGATTTGACTAAAGATAGTTCACCATTTGCTCCCAAAGCATCATCGAAAAAATCATCTCGATTCTTTCCAGCATCGTTCTTTTCTTTTCCTGAAGAGGAGACTGAGTCCCCACCAGCATCAGTTTTCCAGGGCCTCATATTATCTGCGAAGAAGCAGTTGCCCAAGCTAGTTCTTGGGTTATTGTTAATGGGAGCAGGGTCTGTATAATCTTCTGACATCTTATTCTTTTATTGTTATTTATTTCAATTTTCCTAAATATTAGGATGGCTTTTTAAAGATTTCTGGGTAATATTATTCAGAATATCTAGCAACAAAGGGATATATTATCACATAGATATCATGATATATGTCACTTCTAATTGAGTAGCTCAGTAAGTTTTAAGGTAGTTTCTCAATCCAGGACCTGTATGCTCTGCGTGCTTCTGGTATTATATTTTCCTGTCAAAATACACTACCGGAAGCACGCTTCCAGTAAGCCCCCTGCGTTTTAAGGGGTGGATTCATAAAATCTCAAATTTTAAAGGCGACTATATTGTGCCTTCTTGCCATGTAAATTTATATGCAACTATTTATACAATATGGTGGATATTTCATTTCAGAGCTGCTGTCTATGCCAATAGGGCAGAGAAAAACCCTCCGCTCCTTCCACAGGCAGATGTTATTGTGACCAGTGCTGAAGAATTTTCTTCTAATGCAAAGCCTCTATTTAGAAAACTCCAGAAAATCCCCAAGAAAATTAAGAAAATCATCGCGTCTTTACCTCATCAAGAGGTTTGCTTTTCTTCATTCTTTTTCCTTAATCTTATGCTCAAATTTATAAATTTCATCTGACTGTAGTGTAAAATATCTATCCCAGGTGAATGAGGAAGAAGCTTCCCTCTTTGACATGCTCTGGTTATTACTTGCAAGTGTTATATTTGTGCCAATATTTCAAAAAATCCCTGGAGGTAACTCAGTTACCATGATTTATGAGTGTTGAATTGAACATAGTCTGTCATGATATTAACAAAGTTGTTGTCTAGGACTAGATGTTTTAGACAGAATATGATTAGGTACTGAGCTCCATAGTTGCTTCATTGAATCTTTGATGACAATCCGTTATGATCAATGTTTTATAAATTGGATTGGTCCTTGAACGGATGAATAGAGTTTTTTTCTTTTTGGTTTTGAGGTCTGGTGAAGGTGGAAGAGGATTTTAAACATATACCTATATACTCTATGAATATATGACGTTATACAAATATTAATATTTAACACATATACATATATACTTAAGATTGAATTATCATTGAAAGAGTACAATAAATGTAAATTAATACAATAGATAATAATTGTACTCTACCTATACAATATATTTATTGATTTATATTGATGGTATAATATTCTATAACAAATAATCAAGCTTAGCAACAGATAAATACAATATTAATCTAAAGTTCTCTTCATTTGTAGGATTTAATATATAGAATGTAATGTGATATTTAATCAACAGACATTGTTTGGCTTAGTGGCACCAACATTTTGTTTGGTCCTCATTCAACCGTGTTCAGTTTGCATGGTTTAAACGGTTCAGAATAGTTTTCTAACACAGTTTCTGAGGCCTTATCAGACCTAACAACGGACTGGTTCATGGCTTGCGTGTACTGACTGTCTAGTCTGGTCAGAGTTTGTAAACTTTGGTTATGACGCTATGAAACTATTACATTTAAGGATATTTTTCTTACTCTACTTGAATAGTAAATTGGTGCTTTTGTCAGAAGGTTCTATGTCCATGCATAATAAAATTATTCTTCCTACATTCACATTTCGTTGTGCTGATACTATGCTCTCCATCTTGCAACAATGTTTAGGAAGTCCTGTTCTTGGCTACTTGGCTGCTGGTATCTTGATTGGGCCTTACGGTCTCTCCATCATTCGTCATGTTCATGCGACAAAAGCAATAGCTGAATTTGGAGTTGTTTTCCTCTTATTCAATATTGGCCTGGAGGTGCGGTTTCCTATAAGTTCTTGTTCCACCTAAACTTTGAACATCATTATCAACTGAGTTAAGAGTTAAACTGAAGATTTGAACTACTTTATTGTTTTAGCTCTCTGTTGAAAGGCTCAGTTCTATGAAGAAATATGTTTTTGGATTAGGTTCTGCGCAGGTGATTGGAAACCTCCATCTCCCATCCTTGTTATTATTGTTCACCTCAAAGCTGTTATCTGTCATACTCTAGTAATGTATTACCTAACAATTCATGGCATGTATGACTACAACAAATGCAGGTTTTGGCAACTGCTGCAGTTGTTGGCTTGGTGGCTCATTATATCTGTGGTCTACCTGGCCCTGCTGCTATAGTTATCGGGAATGGCCTGGCTTTATCATCCACTGCCGTTGTTCTGCAGGTTAATAACCAAAGCAATATGTGCCTTTAGTTTTTATTTTTCAAGGGGATTTCATCTCTGACCTTGTGGTACACTTTCACACGCCAGTCAGCTTAACATCACTGCTTTCTGTTTCTTGTCACAGCCTGATTTATGCTAATCAATGCACAGATTAACTGCACTCGTTTAGTCTGGCCAGTCTAAGAATAGAAGTATCAATTATGCTAAAAACGTGTTTATAATTTTGTCATTAGGCTTTCAATGTTTCAGTAGAATCTCTCACAAAATTCATTTCAATTTAACCTGTTCAACAACACACTCATGCCTAGATAGTATCCTTTATCTAAATATATCAGTGTTAACTCTCAATTAACCTAAACACAGCTATGCTAAAAAAACATATCAAAACACTATTTTTATCGACATTTAAGCTAAGAAACTATCCTTATCCCCCATATAGCCTCTATTATAGCGCTGTTGAACATAACAACTCTTGGGAATATCAGCAAATCTTACAATCCTACTTCTTTACTACTTGGGAACCTAAAGGAGAGAAATGGAGTAAGACACACGAACTCGGTGAGCGAATAATAAATAAAGTAAACATACGAGAAAGAGAAAGATGTTTCTACATGAGTATATAGACCCTAACGTGACTCAAGATGTAAAGTAACTCAAGAAATAGGAATTTATATTCCCAACAAAATTTTAAATTAATTTTTCTTGAGAGATTTATATATCCGACCCCATTTAGTGAGATATGGCTTGGTTGTTGTTGTTGAGAGATTTATATATGTATAAAGTTGCATCAAGTCAAATAGGGAAGGAATAATGAGTAAAGAGAAAAAAAATAGAGACTTCAAATTTATGATTATGGTTTAACATAATTTTGGTGGTTTGACTAAAAAAACTAAACACCGACTCTTATTAATAGCTTCATGGAATAAAAAATCCATATTCTTGAAAATTTTTGTTTCTTTCATGAAAAGAAATAATCAAATAAAAACATCACTTTGTAACTATTCACTAACCACTTTGAAGAGCCAACTTAATCTCGTCCAATGATTCGGGAGAAGCAAAAAAGGTTGTTCCCATTTGGATAAAATCCAAATGGAAGTTGTGGGCAGCACAATGATGTTGCTACAATAACTTTTGTATTTGGTTGAATTTGGAATGGAAAAATTAATTCTATGGTGAGTAAACTTACTAACTCTTCTATACTTCTAAAATATTATTCCCAAATATAAGTCAATTTTTGTAATCTCAATTCTTTCAAAATTAATTCTTTGAACATCTATTCTTTCAAAATTAATTCCAATTTATGGAACACGAATACCACTGTGTATTTCGTGTCTTAAATGTGTTAGAAAAACACCCTTGCAATATGTGTCATTAGGTGTCCAATAGTTTTGTTTTGTTTTTCCTTAGACACACCTCCAACGCGAACAAGACACGATTTTATGATGTATTGTGTCATAAGCATAATGCATGTAATGACTCTTAACTGTAAATAATAGTATATAATATTTAGTATGCTATATAGTATTAGAAATATAACTTTTATAATCTAAAACATATAAAATCGATATGTATAAAATTTACTGAGTAGATCATATATGGAATTAATATAGATTTAATAATTTTAACATGCATGAAACTGGGCATTTTGTTTCTATTTATTTTACAAGTCTTGTTAACTTTTTTAATAGAGTTAATTGTAAAATTTTATTTTACAAGTCTTGTCAACCTTTTTAGAAGAAGTTGCAGAATTTTTTTTTGTACGGTAACAATTTTCTTGTTGCTTGCATCTGTTCATAAATGCCTGTATTTGTATCAAATACTTTTTGTTGAAAGGTTTTGATGAGTAAATATATTCAATGAAGGTTATCTTGTTATCAGATGGGAAAAGACACTGCACGTTCTATCTTTTTTACTTCCTGGTAGTCTGCCATGCTGTAATAGTCACGGTTAATTTGTTTTTCAGGTGTTACAGGAAAGAGGCGAGAGCACATCACGACATGGTCGAGCTACATTTTCTGTTTTACTTTTTCAGGTAATTTTGCAATTTACACTGAGTTTAATTCTTGTGAACATAGCTGGCTGAGCTGTCTTATAAGTGGTATATGTATCTTGCTTCATACCTCTACTGTTTCTGGATAAACTAAACAGGATCTCCCATAGTTGCAGGAGAGGTTATTTGAGTGGTCATATCAATATCATTGCACTTTGCAATATGAATAGTCTCAAAATTTGGGTTGAGCTTAACTTATCCCTACAAAACCGGGTTGTAAGGTGAAGATTACCCCCACTTATAAATACAACACTTGCCATTCATCTCTAAGCAACGTGGGACTAAATCCACCCCTTCAAATCCAACACAATGAAGGAGTTGGGGGCTGCAATGAAGGCAAGCCAAATGCCGCAATTAAGGCGACTAGTGGCGGACCACAATTAAGGAGAAAATTCCAACATCCCCCTCACGCTTGGGCCTCAATGAGCCCGAAGCGTGGACGATGCAGGAAGCCCAACAATGGATCTATGATAGGCTTTGATACCATCTCAGAATTTGGGTTGAGCCTAACTCATCCCTGCAAAACTGGTTTGTAAGGTGAGGATTGCCCCACTTATAAACATAACACAGGCCATATCTCTAAGCCATATGAGACAAAATCCACTCCTTCAAACCCAACACAATAGTTGGGGGCTGCAATGAAGGCAAACCAAATGCCGCAATTAAGGCGATTAGGGGCGGACTGTAATTAAGGCGGAAATTCCAACATTTAGTTTATCATTTTACACGCATACTGATTCTGTGCCAGTACCATGTTATGAGAGTTGGTTCAAGACACATGATAAACAAGGGTCTTCCTAATGAACGAGACTTAAACTGCGAAACTAAGAATCTGCATATGCTATTGAACGTTGGGGAAGATGGCTGTACAAATTTATATATCTGCCTATCAAGCTTTTTGCTTAGTATGTTCTTGTGCACTAGGGTTCTTCGTGTCAGTTTTAGTGTTGCAAAGGAAATCACACCGATTTGCGTGCTTTCGGGCATTGACTGCAGAGTGAGAAAAAAGTGGTCTATGTAAGATCTTTTGCAGTAGCTACAAGTACAATGGGAGTTTGAATTCTGTGGGTAACCAAAAGAGAGGTCGCGGTTGCATGGTTGTGAGACAGCGGGCATCAAGTGAAGAAGAGAAAAAGGAGGATTTGTGATTTTTAGATCTTAGAGGACAGGGGTTGATGAAGCAGCGGCTACATCCATAGGGAGTAGGAGGCGTGATTGCTACACTTTTCTGAATGGAAACACATATCGAGTGAGGACGGTAGGCTGATGGAGGAAAGGGAGGGTATGATGTTGTTCCTTAGATGAAAGGAGGGGTGTTGGGCCATTCTGCACCCACACAGTCTTACTCAAGTTGTATGGCTATTGTTAATTATGAATATATATGTCATGAACTTTGAGTATTTTATTTTTAAAATTTTTAAGCATTAATATGCAGATAAAATTGGTTATGTAGTCGGCATATTTTATTGTATTTATAAAAATTAGAGGCCATTGCGGTGTGCACTATCCTGATATAGTGATTCTTGGGTCCGTCGCTATGCGCGGCTATCCAAGATTAATAACTATGATTCTGTCGAGATCCTCAACAAGCATCATGCACTCTGTTGCTTTATCTGGTCAATTGTGGTGTGAATTTGAAATTTCAGATTTTGCCTGCTTTTTATTAGCTTTGAATGCCTTTCACATCTTTCTTTAATTGGCGTTGCAATATTTTAACCCAAAATTCATTTTACTCTTTTGTTCCTATTCAGGATTTGGCTGTTGTAGTCTTGCTAATACTCATACCTCTTATTTCACCTAATTCTTCCAAAGGAGGGGTAAGATTTTTCTAGACACTCCCTTGTCGTAAAATACTTATTTCTGATAGGTACACAATATTTCGGTTCTGGGATTTAGCTGTTTCTGAATATGATTCAGTTGCATGAACCTCGGTAAAGACTGAGAAGGTTTATGACATGAAAAATTCAATGGTTTAGTTTGTCATGCATAAAAAAGACAATATCTGTTTTCAGGTTGGTTTTCAAGCCATTGCTGAAGCTCTTGGACTGGCAGCTGTTAAGGCTGCAGTTGCCATTACTGCCATAATTGCAGGCGGACGATTGGTAAGTGGTTTTCAAAATTAACTTGTGAGGTCTCATTAGTACGACTTCTAATTGTTATTTTACTTAATCCTCGTCTTGTAGCTGATGATTCCATTTTTTTTTATGCTTGAAGGAAATATCACTTTTTCTTGTCCTGATGAAACACTATATCTATTTTGTTTTTTGTTTGACTAATATTTGCTTTAAGTGGTTTTCAAATCACATGGCTATAGCGCATAAAGCTAAGGCATCATTTCTATAGTTTCTCATGATATATATGCCCCTGGGAAGCACCTTTAGATATTCAACTAATCATGCTTGATGGAAGTTACCAACCAGTTGCAATAAGTACCTAGTTGTTTATAACGATTGAACTTGTGAGGTCCTGATGGAAGTTTCTTTATAATTTTTGTGCCCTGTGTTAGTGGATTGAATGCTGTGGCCATTCAGGACCCTAATGATAAATCATCTATCAAAAAAAGACCAATCGGGATCCTAATGATAAATCATCTATCATAAAAAGACTATTCAGGATCCTAATGATAAATCATCTATCATAAAAAGACCATTTGTTCAATGGATAAGTGATATTCTTTAGGGGTTCAATAGGAAGGTTTTGGATGGTGATACTTCATTTGCAAACGTAGTGTGGGCTTTGTACTGAGTTTCCCTTCTTCTTTACAGCTACTTCGGCCAATATACAAGCAAGTTGCGGAAAATCAAAATGCTGAAATATTCTCAGCCAATACACTTCTTGTTATTCTCGGGACCAGTCTTCTTACTGCCAGGGTACGCGATTATCCTATTACTTACCTTCTCATATTTTCTTTAGATTTTTGGCTGGCTGTAGAGTTTCTTCTAGAGTTTTTGTTCATTATATAAGCAATTGTTCATGTTCTCTGTAGTATATTAATATTTTAGAAAATGAGAATGCTCGCCAAGGTTTGATTGTTTGATTAAAGTACTATTCTAAAAAAAATCAAGCACTTGGGCTCGAGTGATAAATAAGATCCTGCTAAGGAACGAAGGTTCGGGGAATACCCAGTTCGATTCCTGGTGGGAACAATGTTTGGCCAGTGTCATGACCTCTCGACACAAGCTCTGGATTACTAGAGCCCCATTCCCCTAGGAAACAGAGTGAGTGCAAAAGCAAAAAAAGTACTATTCTGAAAACTGAACCAACTGGTCGGACCAGCTCCGTGTGAACTGTTCCAGTAGCTTATCCATTCAAGCGTGTTTACTGCTCCAATAGCTAATCCAGTCGAGCTTGTGTACTGCTCCAGTGCACTAAATATTGACTGCTTAAATAAATTGCATTTTGAAAATTGAAGTTCAGATTTCTTAACCACAAGATGCACCGGTTATGCGTTGTTTGATCCATATAGCCAAACTCACCCAGGTGGAAAAGACTTGGTTGTTATATGCACCAACTTGGAAGGTAGGAGTTGAGCAGATTCAGATGTGTGTAGCTTAAGAAGGAAACACTCAACCAGTCTCACTAGTCTTGTGTAATTTAATCATATTGATTATTCACATATTAATTCATTTGATTGCTCTGCATATATAAATAGAATTTGAACCTGTATGGGTTGCTTAAGAAGGTAACTTCAATCCATTATACTACTTGTGCTTCATGTGTAATATTATTAGGGTAATTATCCTTATATTAATGTGATTGCTTAAAAAAATCTGAATCATTGAAGTTAAAAAACCATGGACGAAATCGCCAATTACTAACTTAGTATCGGCAAGGCAAATATTTTTAGAAGTTTACAGTTAATTTCCAGCTTCAATTTTTTGTGACATTGTGGTTTGTAGTTGTTAACTTGTTATATTTAAAATTAACTTAGTCCCACATAATTATGTACAAATATTTATTCGTTTTTCCAAAAGAAGTTTCAATAATTTTACAAACTCCAGTACTGTTAAATCTTAATTATATAGAATAACAACATTTTTTTTGTTGATAATATGCCTGTCTGTGTGTATGTTTGTGTTAGACCATTAAACCATAACCTCATTTGATGATTGGTTTGATGCTCAAAACATTGGGCTTAAGTTCATCATATTTGTGTCCATTAACCTGACCTCAACTTTTTTCCCTTTTTCTTAAAACAGGCAGGGCTTTCCATGGCACTGGGAGCATTTTTGGCTGGTTTACTACTGGCAGAAACTGAATTTTCCTTACAGGTTGAATCTGATATTGCTCCATATCGTGGCCTTCTTTTGGGGCTCTTCTTTATGACGGTAGGTGCTGAATATCAAAATTCATAAATTTATTAACTATTTTATTTTATTTATTCATGTAACAAACATCTGTTTTCATTTTGAACTATCGTTACAACTTCATTGTGATGCCAATAGTTGCAGACAGTTACTATTGATGTGACTACAATTGTGGTTGTTGAGTCCATCAATACCCCAACATTGCACTTGTAATTGTGGTTGCAAACTGTAATTTAAAACCATCCCGTCAATTACCTATATGTGAAGTATTCTTATAGGAATATTGAAAAGCAACGAATTGGCCAATTGAGTAATCATACATCAGATAAGGGAAGTGGTGGATAACTGGATACTAGATACATAATTTGGTGTACTATCAATCTGGTTGTCAGTGGATAAGGGATATGATGCATTTTAGATTTTGTTCAAAGAGAAGAATTGATTTTGTGTTCGACGCCCTCTTCTGATGAAACCCTAGATAATATTTCATTTTTTCACCCAATAGAAAAAATCTTTCTTGCATTGAATGCAAGCTCTATAGTTCATCTCCATTTTCTTGTTTCCTTTCAAGATCAAAATTTGAAAGATTAAGCTACATCTTGAGTTTTCATCTTTATTAGTCACCACCAGTGGTTACGATCAAGATTTCATGCCACTAAGTTATATGGCCCGAACATGTTAAGAGTCCCACATAGAACAGTATATGGCCTGAACATATGTTTATAAGTGAGGGGAATCCTCACTTCACAAATCGGTTTTGTAGGGTTGAGTTAGGTTCAACCACAATACAATCCTTTAAGAGTTCAGAATGGAAAATTCAAAGTTGGATCCTTCAATGTGGATAAAGTGAAAAACTATTTAGAGTTGAGAATTTTAGAGATCAACTTTTGACTAGGTCCATACAAAGTAACTAGCCGCTCTAGAAAATTTTATAAATTTAGTTTTGGATTTGACTACTGTTTTTTGAAGAAGAATTCAAAGTTATTAAAGTATAACTTTTAGTCGGAAAGCAACTGAAATAAGAATTCAAGTAGAGTATTTGATAGTACTAAAACAAATAAATTGTAAATACTTCTTGTGGACTAATCATCTCACAAAAGCAATACTTACACTGATTATTAGGGTCGGTTATGAATTGAGCTTTACACCTCCCAAACGACATTAACCAATCTTTATCCCACTTACATGGGATTTGTGTTGGAGATAGAATTTTATATTACTAGAAAGAAAACTAAACTTTCTAGAGCAAGCAGAAGTGCTTTACAAGCAGCATATTGAAATCTTTGTTAATCTAGAATCTAGATGTAACAACCATGATTAATTCATCAGAAAATATCGAGTTTGTGCTATTGATTTGTCTTTGGATTCTTAGTATTATTGTTGCAAATGACTTAAAGATCAAGCCAACTTCAATATGTTATTTGTGTAATTAATAGCAGTTATATTGTGACTTTTCAGGTTGGAATGTCAATCGATCCAAAACTTTTTGTTTCAAACTTCCCAGTCGTCACGGGGACACTGGCACTCTTAATATGTGGCAAGACTATCTTAGTTGCTTTGATGGGTAGAATCTTTGGGATTTCCCTCATTTCTGCATCAAGAGCTGGTCTTCTTCTTGCTCCTGGTGGTGAATTTGCATTTGTGGCTTTTGGTGAAGCTGTTAATCAGGTTTTTGGTTCTCTAATACTGTCTTCCTTCCCAAGAATTTGTGCTTTATCCAATACTATTTTACTCTAGATCTTTATATTTATGTAAAATAAGTCATTTTGCTGGAGTTGTAAAAGAAAAGTCATTTTGCTGGAGTTAGTTTAGTTTAATAAATGGATAAGTAATAGATGCTGGTCTGAATGACAGACAACTGCTGAAAAATAAAATTTGTATTTCTTGTTTGTTGCCTTTAGTTTTTAATCATCGATCGTCTTTGTAAAGTTGAAAATACAAAATTGTTTGTGTATTAAGCTGCTAAGACGTTTTGTTTTCTTTGGTAATCAGTAAAAAAACTATTACTACTTGCTAATTGAGATTTCTGCAGGGCATAATGTCTTCCCAGCTATCTTCGTTGCTGTTTCTTGTTGTGGGCATTTCAATGGCCATCACTCCGTGGCTAGCCGCAGGAGGTCAGCTGATTGCTTCCCGTTTTGAGCAGAATGACGTTAGAAGTTTATTACCTGTAGAAAGTGAGGTAAAATCTCTTACATTAGTTGCTGACCAGTAACTTTGTTAATTGCACACGGTCCTAAAATTTTCACCTTAGAATCTATGAAACACTGACACGACACAGTGACATTGCTAATGTCAAAAACACATGACACCAACACCGGTGTATATTTTTTTATTAAAATATGAATAGTCAATTAAAACAGGGGTAAGGCTGCGTACATCCGACCCCCCAGAGTCAATTAAATATGACTTAGTTTTGTATGTCATCTTTTGCAGACAGATGATCTGCAAGATCATATCATTATTTGTGGATTTGGACGAGTTGGCCAGGTAAATTCTCTATATTTTGGTTTGATTAATTAGTTTACATAAGTGTACAGGAGTTTACCTATGTTATTTTCAGATCATTGCTCAACTTCTTTCTGAGCGACTTATTCCATTTGTTGCACTAGATGTGAGAAGGTAACACAATATCCTAATTGAAATTTCTATCCTTTTCTTGTGATTGTTCTTATGGATGAATTATTTGATGTATAGTTTTTAAGCTTAGAGTATCTTACATTATCTCTTGGGATTAGTAGTTTATTATGATTTTCCTATTTATTTAGGTTTGAGTTTATGTATCCCTATAAATAGGAATTAGCTTTAACCTTTTGTATACAGTTAGTATCACGTTATCTTTGCTAATATTCAAAGTTCTTTTTATTTTTCTCATCCTTTTATCTAAAACACATATCTTCAAACACTTTTCAATACTTACATTATCTTAAATTTTCAATTTGTTTTATAATAGAAGTAATTTAGATAATAGATGCTCCTCTTTTATATTAAGTCTGTTTGAGTTCAATTTAGGCCCTTATCGTCTGCAATTTTGGATAGAAAACAAAAGATGATGAACTAAGTTCAATTCAGGCCCTTGACGTCTGCAATTTTGGATAGAAAACAAAAGATGATGAACTAACCTGCTATCCATGTTTGCCTATATTAACAGTGATAGAGTGGCAGTTGGGCGAGCCCTGGATCTCCCTGTGTACTTTGGAGATGCTGGCAGTCGAGAGGTAGTACAAATGATTTAGGTACATTTGTCACATACTTCTCGTTACCTAATTTTCTTTTTAATGCTTGACTAGGTCCTACATAAGGTCGGGGCTGATAGAGCATGTGCTGCAGCTATAACTCTAGATACGCCTGGAGCAAATTATAGAACAGTTTGGGCTCTGAGCAAGTACTTCCCGAATGTGAAGACTTTTGTTCGCGCCCATGACGTTGATCATGGCTTGAATTTAGAAAAGGCTGGAGCTACTGCGGTAATATTCTCATACCTATATCTAGTATTCATGTTTTTGTTGCCTTATGGGACAATTGCAAAAATGTAGGAATTGCTTTTTCATAGCAAATTGAAAGCAAAGTTGGCTATTAGTGGAATGCTCACTGTAGAATTCTGTCATTTACAGGTGGTCCCAGAGACCTTGGAACCGAGTCTTCAATTAGCAGCCGCTGTGCTTGCTCAGGTAAATCAAATTTCATTGAATGCCCTAAACCTGCAGCCAGTACAGCCAAATCTCAACCATTTGATCGAAATACGAATGTATTCAACATTGTGGATTTGGCTGGACGAGCTGTACAGCTAAAGAGGATCTGAGTTGATTTTTATTGCCATAGAAGTATTGAGCAATTGTTTTTTTTTGTCTCACTGTCTGATAATATTATATTAACACTTTTATTTGATTATGACATTATTAAGATATTAAAGATCATGGTCGTTTCTTCTTGTAATGAAATCTTGGTTACATCAGCTGAAAATTTCCCTTCTCATATTAATTTACTAAGCAGCAATAGCTGTACTTTCATAAGAAATATGAAAAAAAGGAAATGTATGTTGGGTAATTGTTTTAATGTAGGCATTATGAGAATCAAAGCATTCAAAGAAAAGGTTTTGGTTATACCAGCTTATATGAATACGAGACACTAATGTAGCATGGAGATTGTTGGTCTTCAATTTTCTAAGTATGTTTTTTTTCTTTAGGCTAAACTCCCTGCAGCAGAGATTTCAGCGACTATAAATGAATTCAGATGCCGACATCTAGCTGAGCTTACAGAGGTATGCATTCTGGAGATTCAGTCCCTTATATAGTAGGGTGTTGTCAACTTGATTCCTGAAACTTAAGAGTTTCTGAATGATCCCCAGATTAAAATTCTCAATCACATTAGTCCTTGCTAGAGAGTTTCAATGTCTAAATTGACTGATCCAAAAGGACTAATATGATAGGAAATTTTTAATATTAAGGACCATCTAAAAATTCTTATATACTATCAGGGACTAAACTGATAGCACACCATTATTTTAAACTAATTCAAAATCTCAAATGACTCGTGTATAGTTGATGTATGAATGAATGTATTTGTTCTTGTTCTATTTATGCAGCTGTGTGAAGCAAGTGGAAGTTCTCTTGGTTATGGATTTACTAGAATTATGAGCAAATCCAAATCTCCATCCCCAGATTCATTAGATTTAGATGACACTCAAGTCTCTGAAGGGACACTGGCAGTATGAAGATTACCCCACGTATACAAAGTAGAAGGCAGAAGAAAATAAATGTTAGGGAAAAAGGGGAAACAATTGTGGAGAAAAAGTGTATAGCAGATTGTGAGTTCCTTTATGTACAGAAATATAGCAGGATAGAACGAGATGCAATATAGTTTCATCTCATTGTCATGTTTTCTCTCTGGCCGGGGAATTTTGGCACCAAAATTTGTCAAATTTCTGTGGAGAATAATCTCTGTTGCTAGTTGTTGTTTTATTTGCCTTGGTTTTTCAAGACACGTATTTGTAATTTTCTAATTTGCTAATTTCTTTAATTTTAATAAAGTCACCTCATCCCTTCTCTATCAATTTCCCTTTTCTTCTCTTTCAGCCACACACCTCCCTGAATATAAAGTTTATTCTTGTTCTAGCATCAACGCCACTAAAAGAGAGACGCGAATAGTTAGAATAGAAAGGTTTCACTTCTTACAATGATAACGGGGTGTGAACTTCTTTAGTATGTGATTGTTGACTAAGTTGAGGCCAAATCCCATTACCATCGAAGTTGATTTAACCCAACAAAAATTGGAATTGTTAATCTCACATTAAGTGGTTGAAAAACATTTTGAAATTTGAAAAATGCCTCTCTGATTTTTGAGAAAATATATATTTGCCTCATTAAAACACGTTTAGATTGAGGTTTGCCCCATATATTTGTAAAAGATAATATATTTGTAAAAGATAATTTTGAAGATGTATCTTTTGATAAACTCTATCAACTTATTTTTAATTTAACAATCCAATGATTTTTTCAGAAGTGTATTTTCAATTTTTTGAAGTGGAAATTTGAAATGTTGTCACCTCCTTTGCATATCAGTTGTTTATATCAAACGTGATTTTTAGTAAACAACAACTTATATGATCAAACTCCATAACAATTTTTATCCAAAATCCTTAAAAAAAATCCTTTCATTTTCAAACAAGGTTTTCATTCCAAAGCTTTAAATTTGTGTTTTATCACATCAAAAGGAGCAAAAGAAGTTGAAATTTAATATAAATATCGTTTATTTCAATTCTCATTGCTCACATTAATCTTGTTTTATAGTTGATAAAACATACACAGGTTCTAAAATTTTTTTTTTGGATTTAGTATGAACTCCAGAATGCTTTTCCAGGTGCTGTATGTTTTTATTTTCAACAGTCTTAGAATATTTTACGTTGCTATTTACATTAGATATGGTGAATCCCGATGTATTCCAAAACTTAATGTGTCTATGGATGCCAAACATTTTGAAGAGAAGAAGGTGGATGTTGGCAACCAATCTATAAATGGAGAAGATTTTGAATTTTGTGATCATATGCTTCCATGGATATGTACAGAGGCATCCAAATTGGGGTTTAGTGTTGTAATCAGAAGGTATGATAATAGTCCAGATAAAAGAGTTGCATTTGTAACAATAAGATGTGAAAAAAGTGGAAAGTATAGAACTCCTCTCCATAAATTCAAACGGGATGACACTGATTCAAGAAAATCTAAGTGTCCCTTTAAGCCGCGTGGTTATCTTTTGTCAAATAACAAATGGAGATTTAATGTGATATGTCGTTTACATAACTATGACATGTGTGAAAGTTAGTCGATCATCCAATTGTATGTCGCCTCATGCCAGAAGAGAAGAAAATCGTTTTAGATATGACATTGAATATGGTGCAACCGAAAAAATACTTGCAACTTTGAAACGTAAAAGACCTGAAAATATCTCAAATATCAAGCAAGTGTACAATATTTGGGTCCTTAATAATAAGGCATTGAGGGGGGATAAAACTGAAATGCAACAACTATTGAAACTTTTGGATGATAACAATTATGTATCTAGGTACCAAACGTGCCAGAATGAGTAATTGTTCGAAATATTTTTTGGACTCATCCTGATTCCAAAAAGTTATTCGACATGTTTCCTTTTATGCTCATCATTAATTTAACGTATAAGACCAGCAAGTACAAACTTTCACTATGAGAAACAATTGGTGTTACCTCTATTGAGAAGACTTATTATGTCGGGTTTGCATTTTTAGAGAGAGAAAAAGAGAAAAAATGTTACTTCGACTTTAAAGGTGTGTCAGACAATGTTTAAGGACAAAGAACACACACCAAAAGTAATTGTCACCGATCGCGATACCGCTTTGATAAATTTTGTTGCAAAGGTCTGTCACACTTCTTACACATTATATTGTAGGTATATCACAAAGAATGTGAGAAGTCGGGTTAAACCCGCAGTAGAGACACAACAAATTAAGGGCGAAGACAAAATAACTGTCAAGGCTAGTGTGATAGTGGAAAGAATAATGGATGCATGAAATGTTATAAAAAATTCTTCTACAAAAGAGCTATATGTCGATGTTGTTATACATTTTAGGAAGGTTTGTGAGAAATATCCAGATTTGTTGAAATATGTTGAAAGTACAATTTTAGACCATGTGAAGGAGAAGATTATTTGTGCTTGGACCGATGAGGTTAGACACCTTAGAAATACAACAACTAATCGAGTTGAGTCTGCCCATGTGTAATACGGTGAGAGAGCTGACTTGGGTATTTTGATCGCAAATATTGCGGATAGCAAGAGTCGCCACCGACTTTTCTTTTAACCAATAAAGAAAAGGGTGAAAAGAACAGGAAAAACCTTTTGAGATATTTTCTTGAGTCCGAGGAAGGTGTTAGCACCATTTTCATCCGTAGTTATCTACGGGCTCTTAATTGCTTGATCACCTAAAAATGCTCTGTGTTTGTGTAAGTTTGAAAATATTTTGAAAACGCCTAAGTTCGGCAAACTTTGCAATGATTCTCGTATCGTTGAGAATGTATACAAAGTGTTGGTTTTGAAAATATTTGTTGAAAGGGAAATATTTGAAAAGATTTTTGAAAATGCCAATGTAAGGCTATTTTGTAATGATTCTCGTATCGCTGAAAATGTATACAAAATATTTATTTTGAAGAATGTTTTGAAAGTGTGGGGTGTAAAGATTGTTTTAGTTTGTGAGCAAGCAATTACGAGCAATATATCTACTCAAAAAGTCTTTGTTCTTTTCCTCTTCCTTTAGATAGTGCTACTTCACCATTGATTGGTAGAGAGCCTTATCATTGGATGTGAAGGATGGACGTGGATCATCATACAGTCATAGAAGGCAACTTGTAAGATGTTTTAGAAATTGTCGTAAGAGACTAAGATCATTTATTAAAGACAATATTGAAGGGTCATCGAGGGACTACGATCTTTTAATCGAGGGTCTTTGCTAAAACATCACGTTCGAGAGACATGACTGTTTTTATCCGAGGCAACAAGTGTGATTAACCCTAGAGGTGCATGTGTGCAAAGTATTTTATTTTTATGTATTTTGTCTTGAATTAGGGTTTTCTAATGTTGGTTTTAGTCTTGTCATGAAAACCCTAATTACTAACAATAATAAGGAAAGCGATAAATTGCGGAATTTAAATGTCCTACGCTATTACAATGCTTTGGGAATGGGAGGTACAAGTTTGTGAATAAAGGGAGGAAAGCAATAAAGCCCTAATTATCTATTACAAACCAATTAATATGAATAATAATAGAATATACAAAAATGCAAGGATGAAGAGGAAAAAGAAATTGTCTTTGTGTGATTTTTTTTTATGGAGAAAAAGGTTTTATAGCTAACCTAATTAGACTAATTAATTTTAATTAAAAGAAAAGTTAACAAAACCTAAAGTATAAGTTAATTAAAATAAAAGTCTAAGTAATTTATTTAGAAATAATTTGAATGTTAATATTAATTTAGAAAGGAATAAAATTTAATTGAAAATAAAATGAAGAGTTTAAAATATTTTTTAATTTAATTATTTAAGAATATATATATATATATATATATATATATATATATATATATATATATATATATATATATATATATATATATATATATATATATATATATATATATATATATATATATATATATATATATATATATATATATATATATATATATATATATATATATATATATATATATATATATTTCTATTTTGGGTTAAAACAAAAATAAGTAAAGAAATAAAAATGAGAAAATATAAAAAATGTTGAGCATGAGTGTTAAAGTGTAGAATATGGGTTAAAAAGAAAAAAAAAATATATTAGACCCAAATGAACCCTTTTTTGAAATCAGAAAAAAAAAATGTTTAACATGCGCTGAAAAGTAATTTAAAGGGGTGAGAAATCAAAAAATGAACCAGGGCCAAAACAATGATCCAACACCTAGGTTGATCCAATGTGATTGATTTCTGTGAGTATATCGCGGGCCTGCTCATGTGGAGCGTTAACCTTGTGATGATCAGATGGTATTAATGTGAAGCTTCAAGGTGGGCGCGCGTGGCTTGATGCACTGAATCTACAAGGAAAACATGAAAAAAAATACAAAAGGGTACTGTTGTACCCTAAAATTTTCCCTATCTTTTCTCAAGACATTTCTCACAAATATTTCCAAAAGCTCAAGTTTGCACAAGTACAATTGAACTTTTTAATGCCCCGTATAGTTTCCATGGATAATATTGGACTTTCAAGCATCAGGTCGAAAGATGGAACTTCTGAATCTTCGAAAGGAGGAAGAGGAAACTGTCGAAAGGGAAAAGCAGATAAAATAAAAGTGTGCAGCTGCAGATAACTATGTCGAATTTAAAATCTGGTTCAGGCTGGTCGAACTACATGACTGGTCGAAAGGGGTGGTTGGCAGATTTTGACAAGTCGAAAAAGAGCAAGCTTGCTTCGATCCACAAGCTTCGACTGGGCAATGGCTTCCTTCGAAGCAACCTGCTTCGATCCACCTCTAAACCCTTCGACACACATAGTTTCGACATTATGAATTACAAGTCTATCTTCATGCTTGCTTCGATCCACATGCTTCGACTGAGCAATGGCTTCCTTCGAGCAACCTGCTTCGAACCACATCTAAACCCTTCGACACACACATAGTTTTGACACTATAAATTACAAGTCTATCTTCATACTTGCTTCGATCCACAAGGATAGTTGGTTTTGGCATTTGAAGTTTGGATATTTAAACTTTCGACCACTTAATCAACTGATTACTGAAGATATGATTGCTGGTATTCCAAGTTTTGAGATGCATGAAAAGACTTTGTAAAGTAGGAAAGCAATCCAGAATTTCTTTCATTTTGACTATGCCAATGAGATCATCTTGCATACTCAAAGTGGTACATTCAGATGAATGTGGTCCATTTGAAGAATACACAATTGGTGGAAACAAATATTGTTTTGTCTATTGATGAGTTTGGTCGAAGGTTGTAAGTGGTCCATTCGAAGAACATACAATTGGTGGAAAAAATATTATTTTGTATGTTGATGAGTTTGGTCAAAGGTTGTAAGTGGTCCATTCGAAGAACATACAATTGGTAGAAACAAATATTGTTTTGTCTGTTGATGAGTTTGGTTAAAGGTTGTAAGTGGTCCATTCAAAGAACACACAATTGGTGGAAACAAATATTATTTTGTCTGGTTGATGAGTTTGGTCGAAGGTTGTGGATCTATGTGATCAAAACGAAAGGATGAAGTAAGTGGTACATTCAAATGAATGTGGTCAATTCGAAGAACCTACAATTGGTGGAAACAAATATTGTTTCGTCTGTTGATGATTTTGGTCGAAAGTTGTGGATCTATATGATCAAAACGAAAGGACAAAGTATTCGACCAGAGTAAAGAAAAATATCAAAGTTCTACAAAGATTCAAGATCTTTGTAGAAGGAATAAAGTTGAAGACAAATTTTTTAAGAACATTGATCAAATCCATAGGCCATGCTACATGATCTTGCTTTGTAGGCCTCAATGCTTGTATTTTACTCCATAATTAATTGTTTACACAATAAATTAAGCTCTTACCCAAGTTACTAAGTCATTGTCCAAAAGATCTTTCCATAGAGTCAGCTTGTTGGTACAAAATTTATCTTGAGCCTATACCTTGCTTACTTCTGATTATACTCCACCATAAATCATGGAAAGTAGCCCATCTGCACCAACAACTTTGGTACTTCATCTTGGGATCATGGAAGACTTGACATAACTTGACATTTGCATTCCAGCCAAACCATAATTTGTTATCTTAAAATATGATTACTTCAACTTCCAAAACCTTTTCTCTATAAATAGAGAAGCCATTTTCAAGCTAAAGGGGCCAAATTCTTGTGTGTTGAAAAATCCTCAAACACTCCCAAACTCTCAAAAACTCAGAACCTGCACACAAGCACCAAAACTTGGCACATTCTAACTTTACACACAAAACCTCAAATCCCTTTGTGCGTTTTTTGGCCTTTCGATTCACTAAGCTTCCATACACCAGCCTTAGAACACTCCCAAAACTTCTCAAAACTTTTTGAACTCAGAATCTGCATCGAAAGCCATATTATTTTCCATTTCTGACTTTGAAGAGCCAACTCCAAAATCCTTCTGGCTTTCAAATCAAAGTAGTGATTCCACTAGCTTCAGGGAAGTCCAGGCAAGCTTAATCCATCATCAAACCATTTTTGGAAGTCATACAGAGGTCCTTCGAATTTCACTCCAAGAGGTAAGTTTTTTTTCAAACTTGGAACTCTTCATTCAAGCATCATTTGTATATACATTGTGAAGGAAATATGTAGATATCATGTCTAAGAAGCTAACCATGTCCAGAATTTTGATTATCTTTGCTTGTACATTGATAATTTCTTCTCTGATCAGTTATGTTTTAGTTTTAGTACTGAACAAAACTCATACTAACCTTCGACCCATAACTTTTGAAAATTATGTGGTTAGATTCGTATTCAAATTTTAGGCAGGTTTGATATTTACATCTTTCGATTTAGATGAGAAATGAAGCTCTTCGAAGCTTAACAATGGAGTTATGCATCTCTGCGCGCGCAAAGGAAGAAGATGAAGCCATGTTTAAATTTTCAAAAATGAGTTCATTTTATATTTAATGCAAGTTGTGTAACTAAGAATGAAACAGACCACCCCAGTGGTACAAACAGCGCGCGCTAAAGCCTTGTCATGTAGAAGGTCCTGGGTTCGAGCCCCAACGAGACCTTTTATATTTATTTTGTCATTTTTTCCAAACTAACATGCATGTTTATAACATAATGAGTGTTGGCTGTTTTGAATGGAAGACGTGGAGAACCTGGGTTCAAACCTTGGCAGGACCAAAATAGATTTTCATCACTTGTTTGTTTTCATTTTTTTCACAAACTCCAACATTTTTTCCAACCAATCAAAACAGCTCCTTTTGAGTTGATTTTTTTGCACACTATTTATTTACAATGTATATTTTATGAATTTATAAAAAAATATCACAAATTTTTTTTATTTTCATATTTATTTTAATTAACCAAAAGCCTTCCATAAAAAACCCTAAAAAATGATTTCCCGATTAATTTGATTTCCTTTTAATTTAAGATTAATTTTCCTATTTTTTATTAATCACATCCCTTTAGGTTAATTAGGTCAAAATAATTTTTCTAACAAAAATCCAAAACAATATCCATTTCTTTTTATATTCCTTATACATTATATATTTCATTTCTTGTACATTATTCAAGTTCAATATGGTTGTAATAGATAATCATGATTTAATTTCTTGCAATCCCCATTTGTAAATTTGTACACCCCATCCCCAAAATGGTTGTAATAACGTAGGACATTTATTTTCTGCAATTTACCGCTTTCATATAAATGCTAGTAATTAGGGTTTGTATGGAAAGATAAAATCAATGCTTAGAAAACCTTAATCCAAGACAAAATCAAGCATAAAATACAAAAACTTGCAAACTTACACCTATAGGGTTAACTCCACTTGTTGCCTTATGAGAAATGGTCATGTTATGCATGTGAGACGTCTTAGCAAAAACAATAAAAAAATACAAGATCATAGTCCCTCGATGACGCTTCGAATGTTGCCTTCAAATGATCTTAGTCCATCAAGAGAAATGCTAAGATATCTTACAACATTTCTATTCATAACTATACGATGAGCCACGCCTGTCCCTTTACATCCAAAGATAATGCTACTTACCAATCAATAGTAAGATAGAAATGTCAAAGAAAGAAATGAACAAAATACTTTTGAGTAGGTAGAACGTTCTTAGTTGCCTGCTCACAATCCATCTTCAAAAAACAAACATCTTTTCAAACACACCAAACACTTTCAAAACATGAAATATTTTCAAAAAGTCCAACACTTTGTATGCATTCTTATATAGACGAGAATCATTACAAAGTTTGCCTAAACGAAGATGTTTTTCAAAAATACTTTCAAAATCCACCAAAATGCATTTCAAACAAATAAATTTCAAAAGTGATCTAGCGAGCAACTAAGAGCCCGTAGATAACTACAGATGAAAAGTGTGCTAACACCTTCCCTTTTCATAATCTACCCCCCGAAATCAAGAAAACATATCAAAGGTCTTTCTTGTTATTTTCACCCTTTCCTTATTGGATAAAAGAAAAGTCGGTGGCGACTCTTGCTATCCGCAATAATTGCGATCAAACCCAAAACAACCAAGTCAGTTCTCCTACCGTATTACAGAACTAGAGACTCTGCTAGGGAATAGAAAGTGGGGTTACCTTAGAGTTAGTTCATTTTAAATTGATTTCATTATGTGTTTCGTATGCTTTATTTTTAATGGGTTGTGTTGTACCCCAAAATTTTCCCTCCCATATTCTTCAAGAAATTGCCAAGTCATGCTTCAAAATTCCCCAAGGGTTGCACAGTGCAAGAGCCTCCTGAACAGTCAAAATTAGGGTTTTTGTTCTGATCAAGAAAATGAAGTTTCCAAAGGTCCAATCAAGTCTCACATGCCTACAAATATGGTCAAGCATCCTCATATCAAGTTTCAAGACTTTCAGCACAAAATTGCACAGTCAAAAACCCTAATTGCACTATAGTCAACTGTAGGGGCAAAATGGTCATTTGACAGTCAAAAGTTCAAATTTTTGGTCAACATCTCATTTTGAAGCCACAAACATCATTTGATCAATGCTTTATCATGATTCTCAAAGCTTGGTTCAAAAATCATCAAGATGCAAAAGTTTCCTTATTTGGACAGTTGGAAAAGTCAACTGTAAATTGACCAGGGCATAACTTTCATATGGATTATCAGAAAAATTCCATCCAAAGCTCATTTTGAAGAGAAAGACATTTCCTACAACTCATCTTCATACTTAAAGTCCAAGAAATTCTCTCACAAAAAGTTATCAATTTCAACATTATAGGTCATTTTCAAAAGTCAACAAAAAGGGACTTTAAGTCAAAGGCCATAACTTGATATTGGTAAATCAAAATGACATGGGACCAAAGGCATTGGTTAGAGGACTCAAAGACCTTTCCAAAATGTCCAAGAACATGAGCAAATCTTAAAAATTGAGCAAGTTATGCCTTGTGGAAGTTGGGAAATTTTTGGATATTTTGAAAAGTCAACATTGATTCAAATGACCTAAAATTGCTAATGGGCCCATTTTTCTTCCACAATTCATCATCCAAAGCATGCACACGACCATTTGGCCCAAAGGGAAGTTTTTCTCCATTTTTATTTATTTATTTGAATTTTTTATTATTAATAATTCATTTAATCAAATAAAATACATGAAAAATATAAAACCAATGAAATAAAATCTTTTTGTGCATGAAATATACTCAATAATTCGTGCATGATCAGATATGGAAGGAATTGGATTGATTGGATATGATTGAGAGCAAAAGCACATGAAAAAAAAGATTGAAAAAGATCTTTGAAAATCAAATTTCAAAAACCATGAATGCAAATGATTTGGATTGCTTTTCTTAACCTAATTCACTCAATACATAAGCCTGATAAAACCCTTGTGCTCAATGACCATTAAGCTGCGCAAGAACCCTATTATCAAACTCAAACTTTTTGCAAAAAAATTCCAATTCTGAAAACTTATTTGCAGGTCGTTTCAAGCCACGAGACTCATCCCATTGCATTCCTGGGACATCAAGCAACATGTTTGGATCAAGAACACAGCCCCTAACCCCTTGAAACACTGTACAGAAGCCATGCTTTTTCTACTTTTTCTCATAATCGTATTTTACATTCTATGCATATTCATGGCATTTTATTTGTAGATTCATGCTCAGTGATGTGTTTCAAAGCTAACCATATGATTTGATTGGATTATTATGCACTGTATGCGAATTCACCATGGATGCAGATTAGGGTTTGTGAAGCTTGAAATTGGGCGTTTCGTGATATGGAAAAATTGAAACCCCTGAGTACCACCATTGACACAAGCGCGTTTGGACGAAGAAGACGACACCCTCGCGCTCAATTTATGAGCCCTCCTGGGCTATTCGCTATTTTCTAATACAGTGCCTATAGCAACGTTTGAAAACCGTTGCCAATGTTTTATATTTTTCAGGAAAATAAAACAATAAGGAAGAAGATGATGATGTGGAGCACGGTGGTTGGCCTGTTTAAATTTTCGCGCGAAGAATCAGCACTAACTCTTGTTTTATTTATTATATTTGTTATTTATTTAATATACAAAGATTTCAAGTGGTTCAATTGGCAAAGCTGGTTAGTGGTGACATTCAGGACCTGGGTTCGATCCCAGGTCCCCCTCTCTTTCAATATTTTTTCCATAAAGCTAATCCCATGCAGTTTCAACCTTAAGGAGTACCATACATCTCCCAAATCAAGCCAGCCACGCGTACGTTTAGAGCAATCCAAGGGCGCTGATTGAAAGAACAACATGGAGCTTGGTCAAACGTGCCACATGTTAATCAAAAAGTCCACCAGGCTTTGCAATAGATGGGCCTGAATTGCTAGAGAAAAACCTCACAATTGGGACAACACCCCCTCAGGTTTGCTATCTCCTTCATTTTTTTTATTATTGTTGTATATTTTTGATTTATTAATTCCTTATAATTCAATTATTATTTTTTTCATAAAAACACAAAACAATTAAAAAAAAATCAGAAAAAAGCTAGAAAATAATAAATATTTTTATTTTAGTATTTTCATAAATAAATTGCATTAATTCATTTAGTTATTAAATTAGGGTTAATTATAATATTTTCATAATAAAAATCTAAAATTAGTAGAATTAGGTTTAAGTAATTTTTTATCTTTTTATTTTATTTTCTTTCATAATAATCAAATATTTAATATTATTTATTTTATTTATTTTTATAATTAAATTGCATGTAAATTAATAAGGGTTAATTTTAGGTTAAAAACTTCAACATTTTTCTTAATAAATTAAAAATAATTAGAATTAGGGTTAGCATCTTATTTTAATTTTAATTAATTCTTTTTTTCATTAAAATCCTAAAATACTAAAAAATACCAAAAAAACAACTTCCTTTCTTTTTAATTAATTAATTGCATCGTTTAATTTAATTTTGCAAAAAGGGTCCAACGCCCTCGTTTTTAATTCTTATTAATTCGCATATTTATTTTATTTCGTTTAAATATTTATGTATCTCTCCCGAAGCCGTGTAACTAATTGCTCGCACTTTTCTTTACTTTCTTTATTTTTTCTGTCAAATCGGGTTCGAGAAATTTTGGCGATGTGGACCCGCGCTTTTTGTAATAGCTTAGAATTTTTACTTTCCCGCGATATTTTTAACTGTTAAATCAAGGCATGAAAGAATGTATGGACAAAAGTAAAAACAAACGCTAGATCACAATGACATGACAAAAGACAAAAATACTTGAAAACGACACACGAATCACACACCACCCCTAGGGTACGCCTCACTGTTGCCTTGCCTCGAAAGGTGATCGTCGAGTAGAGGATGTTTTAGTAAGTCCTCATGATCCGGGAACCTGGCATGAGGGTAGCTTCTAAGGTGTCTTCCCATTGCTCTGGTGATCACCATGTCCCGAACCTCGAATTGACCCAAACACCTCCAACGGTGGTGCTACCTACCTCTCAATGGTGGGATGGCACTACTTTAAAGGACATCTACACAGACGAATTCCTTAGGGTAGGTAGACGACTCTAGATACTTGCTCTAATTTCAAAACAAATCAAAAATACTTTTCACACCGACACTTTCAAAAAAGCTTTCAAAACAATTTTTCAAACACTCTTGAGGACTGATACAAGAGTCGATCTGAAATCTTTAAACGAAACTTTTTTTTTAAACCCACCCACAGTTGAAAAGCAAACAAACCATTTTTGAAAACACAAATGAGCAAGTATCTAAGAGCCCATGGATAACCATGGATAGAAAGGGTGCTAACACCTTCCCTTTCTATAATCTACCTCCCGAACCGAGAGCAATCTCTATAAGGAATTTTTCTGTGCTTTTGTCCTTTCCATTTGGAGAAAATAAAAGACGGTGGCGACTCTTGCTTCCGCGACATTTCGCGAACCAGCGTTAAACAGTCAGTTCCAGATCCACCGATCACAGAACTGGCGACTCTGTTGGGGAAATCTTAAAAGTGAGGTGTACCTTAGGACTAAGATCACTGTGTTTTCAATTGCTTTGACTTGTGTGCTTTAAATTGTGGGACTGTCTTGGGAGTTCTATAGGTCCTAACCCGGATCTGGGGATACCTTCTTAGAAAGTAGCAACAAGGCTGTGAGGGAACTGTGCGGGGTATACCGACATGGTTGAAACAGTCTGCTACGTTGATGTGGCACTTTGGTGTGTACCGGTAACCCTTGAGTTCAGTCAAGGAGAGTACGGGGCCTCCGCGTGGTGTCGTGAAGCATCAACAGACCTTAGGAACCTTAATTGAACTATCTTGGCCTCTTTAGGGTAGTGAGATAACTGACTTTGATGCAGTCCGAGGTTGGTTGATACTCGATACTACACTCAATGGAGGGTTGCTCTCCTGGAATATTTTGATCGCCAGTTCAGTGGCTAAATCGAAACGATGAACAATGAAAGCAATCCCGTGATATTGGGACCCTTAGAACCCGGTTACTTCTAATAGGACAGGTTGAGCCCACCAACTTCAAGAGGGTAATACCCAGACCCCATGTTGGCCTAAACTCTAAGGGCTTTCTCTTGTGTGACTTGTGTGCCTTCGTGCTTGACTACTTGCATGCTTTATCTGACACATGAACTACTTGCAGGTTTTGTTATAGTCCTTAATTGGGACCCATGACAGGGCTTACTAGGTTTCTTGCAGGTTTTGTTTATAGTCCTTAATTAGGACTCATAACAGAGTGTATTGAGTTTCTTGCAGGTTTTGTTTATAGTCCTTAATTAGGGCTCATAACAGAGTGTACTGAGTTTCTGGCAGACTAGTTTCTTGCAGGTTTTGTTTATAGTCCTTGATGGGGACTCATAACAGGGTTTACTCACATTACCCCATGCATACCATAACATCATACCATTGCATACATCTTAACCCATTTCAAGGATCTCAAGGGCTTGTGATGCAGGTCATGGTGAATCAGCTATCCCAACAAGGGGCAAAGAGGATTTATTTTCCTCTAGACAAAGTTGTCAGGGGCTATGACCCACTTGATATGGTGAGCTCTGACTCTTGAAGAAGGTTCCCTTAACCAAGGTTGTTTGGAAATCAAAACCAGACATGATGACTAAAGTCAGGGGCTATGACCCACTTGATATGGTGAGCCTTTGACCCTTGGAAGAAAGACTCTCAACAAATATGAAGTTTCTTCCAATCAAACTACCGGATCCAAATGCTAACAAATTTTCTTGTTTACCCCGCGAGGTCCTTGAAAACATTACATGCATGTCATACTCATCATTGCATAACAGGTATCCTTGTTGCAGGTCACTTATCTTTCTCGCTGTTTATTTCAGCAATGGCTTCCCAACAAGATAACCAGGACCTTCACACTCAAGAGACTCAGTTCAAAGAGATCTTCCTAAGCCTATCCAAGGGGCAGGAAGAGTTGAGGACACTCCTCGTGGGGAATCTGATCAGAAAGAGTCCTGAAGATGACAAGGACGGACAACTGAAACGTCTACAAGCTGAGGTAGACACGCTGAAAACCCAGATGCTGGGGCAAAGGGACCTCATTCAAGGTCTAGCTCAGGAGCAAGGAGAGTTGAGGGCCATGATCAGTCAGCTTCCTCAAGGCATGAAGCAACCAGCCCAAGTCAGGGACCCAGTCATTAATCAACTTCCAAGTAGTCAAAGGTTTGGGCCTCTCCAAGCTGCTATTACTTCACAGGTCCAACAACGACCTCGCCCAGAACAACGGGCTGATCAGAGCAAACCAGACAAGCCTAAAAGGCAGTTCACCAAGATCAACATGTCGCTGGATCAAGCACTACAACAAATGTTGGAGGCAGGGCTGATCACCTTAAGGGCTCCTCCCCGGAATCCAAACACTTCTGCTCCTAACTATCATCCCAACGATAGGTGCGCATACCATTCCGATAGCCCGGGGCATACTACGGACAACTGCTGGCCTCTCAAAAACAAGATTCAAGACATGATCGACGCTGGAGAGATTCAGTTTGAAGTACCTGAAACTCCAAACATAATCACTGCTCCCTTGCCAAATCATGGCTAGGATTGAGAAATTTTTGTTCATTCGAATGTTCAAGTTGCAATTTTCCTTTGTTCAAACATTTACTCATGTTAAACATTGTTATTTCATTAATGCATCGCATGTGTCTGTTCTGAAACAATATATTCGTATTCACTAAATGAAAATTATTTTCATATTTTTCCTGATATCAACTCTTGATCTAAAATTCTAAGCCTCTTGAGGGAGGATGACGAAAACGATACCACAACACTTACAGTATGCTTTTGAACAGACCCCGCTGATGAGGTACAGGCATTGTTTCAATCCCTAAACACTGGAGTTATAAAGAAGATAATCCCTCGTCAACCCCTCTGAGCCAAAGAAGTAGGAGTTTTTCTTTTCGAAAATTAAAACCCTTTATCATAACCTGGGGCAGGGTAGTTCTCTCAGTGGATCCAAGTGCATAACAAATGGCACCAAAGAGGTCCTTACAAAACAAAGGAAGACAGTGATGGTTCCGAATAATCAATAAAGAAAGGCAGTCATTATCTCAAAAAAAATAAAAAAACCATTAAGTCAAAGCCCATGAAAGAGACTTACAAAACTGGGGCATCCCGCTGACTATAATTCCAAAAAAGGAAATAGTTCAGGCAAAAAAAAACAGGGATAACAAAATCAAGAAAGAGAAAGAGGTCTTACAAACCCTCAACAAAAAAAAAGGAATGACTGCTTATTTAGAATAAATCATCAATATCTGAACCATCATTGGAACGTCAGGACAAAGACTCAAACAAGGTCTAACGTATGATCAACCGAGTTTAGGTTTGGAGAACATCACGAAGAGCGGGTGGGTACAAATATAATTTGAGCCTTTATCCTTTGTTTCTTAAATCGTGAACCAGGCCACGTTATAACCCTTAAAAGTCCTAGCTGAAGCATGGGTTAGTTCGAAAGCATACTGTTACGAAAGGTATCCTGACTCCTTAAGGCCTACGGTAAATACGGAGTTGACATCACATTTTACAAACATTCACTCGTTTTATGAAAAAAGAATGCATTTTCAAAATCTTCAAGACAAACGTAGGCTTTGCATTTTTAACATGACTTTGTTTGCATATGACTTTTTGTTTGAACAGCATAGAAGTTCGCACGATGAATGCCTAATGAACAGAAGTACCTCCAATCAAGGGGCACAACATGATCATGGTCCAGTCATCTGGGGCAATCCAATCAAGATTCGGAGAATCTTTCCAAATGCCAAGATAACCAGGGGCAAATCTCCGCCTGAGCCACTTAGGGCACTCCAACAACGAATCTTGCCTGATCAAACATCTTCTGGTGGCGTGGCAAAATACTTCCAACAGGGGCAACTCCCCACAGTCCCTGAACGTGGACATAGTCGAAAAAATACTACGCATAATCAAAGACCCGCTAGGTTGACACACCTAGGCAAAAATAAGGGCTTCCCGGCGAACCAAAAGGGTTCGGGCAAAATGAAGGGATGAAAATGAAAAAATCTGTACACCCGGCAAGTCGAAAACCTGAAAAGGCGGCTTAGGCAAAAATGGGTATCCCGGTGGAATGAAAACCCGAAAAGGGCGGTCCAGGCAAAAATTAGGGATCAAAGCGTACGACTATGTCCTGTCATCTTGTCACCTGCCTACCAGAAGAAGGTTGGTCCATCAACAACTATCAGCACCTCACATGTCTTCCTCTCCCACCTCAGAAACAGGGGAAATAAAGAGTTGTCTAAAAGCAATCTAATTGTTCTGTCCTCCAGGGTACCAAGATGGGTTCAGCGGAAGAACGTAACCAGACATCTTAATCCCCCAGAGAGTGAGCCAGCAAGTCAGTGCACTCTCCCCAAGCGAAGCTACAGTATCAAACTTAAGGAAGTTGGGTGTCCTCCAGCAGATCTCAACATTCCCCAACAGCATATATACATATATTCTTAACAAGCATCCCCGGCAGTCTTGATTTAAGATTGTTCCCCGGAGGTATATCAAGCATTCAAAGGAATCACTTCCCCCGCAGTTTAAAACTTCCCCAGGAGAGTCGAATCCAGTTCCCCAGGAAAGTTGGAATTTACCTCCCCAAGCAGTAAGCTTATCCCCAGTAGATTCTGGAAGCTTATCCCCGCAGAGCACGAACGCGTCTCCCGGCTTTATTTAAAGAGTTATCTCCTTAACGGGATATAACTGGGTTATCCTCAGCCAAAAGCCACGGAAAGGTCGTCGTCAACATAGTTCTTTCTTATCCCCAGCGAAGTCTATTAACACTTCCGATACAGCAAAGATATCCCCAGCAAGTTATTATCAACACTCAGCAAAGCATCTCTCTCCCCACAGGGTATTGCTTCCCAGCAAGATTGTTAGAGTGCTTTCCCCCCCGCAGAATTATTCATTCGCCAAGTTTATTCCCCAACGGAGTTATCTTCTCCTACCGGTATTCTTGCAATTATCATCCCCAGCAGAAGCAAAAGCTCATTCTTCAACATCAGCCCAGGAGTGACTTCCCGGCACCCGTCAAGGATTTACTTTCCTAGACGAAAAACACATTCCTAAACATCACATACATCATTATAGCACGCGTAGACGCATCATATCTTACAAATCTCATTTATGTTGAGAACATCATTGCTTGATCCATACCATGCATTGCATATGACTGACCTTTACCTTTCAGGAAAGATGCAGTTAAATTCTCAATCATATTTCAAGACCTAGACCGGTTCAGTTAATCGACTCCAAAGATTTCTTATCCAGTCCAAGGCCTTCTCTAGTCCAGCTAAATCGACTCCCAACAGATTTTTCTGATGAAGACTCAGTAGAAGTTATCAGGTTTTTCTCAAACGTCCGCTTTTGAGATTATAATTTCCTTTGGTTCTCTCCCCGACGGTGCGTGAGATGATAATTCCATTTTAGGTTTTTCTCAAACGTCCGCTTTTGAGATTATAATTTCCTTTGGTTCTCTCCCCGACGGTGCGTGAGATGATAATTCCATTTTAGGTTTTTCTCAAACGTCCGCTTTTGAGATTATAATTTCCTTTGGTTCTCTCCCCGACGGTGCGTGAGATGATAATTCCAGCCCAGGTTTTTCTCAAAAGTCCGCTTTTGAGATTATAATTTCCTATGGTTCTCTCCCCGACGGTGCGTGAGATGATAATTCCATCCCAGGTTTTTCTCAAACGTCCGCTTTTGAGATTATAATTTCCTATGGTTCTCTCCCCGACGGTGCGTGAGATGATAATTCCATCCCAGGTTTTTCTCAAACGTCCGCTTTTGAGATTATAATTTCCTATGGTTCTCTCCCCGACGGTGCGTGAGATGATAATTCCATCCCAGGTTTTTCTCAAACGTCCGCTTTTGAGATTATAATTTCCTATGGTTCTCTCCCCGACGGTGCGTGAGATGATAATTCCATCCCAGGTTTTTCTCAAACGTCCGCTTTTGAGATTATAATTTCCTATGGTTCTCTCCCCGACGGTGCGTGAGATGATAATTCCATTCCAGGTTTTTCTCAAACGTCCGCTTTTGAGATTATAATTTCCTATGGTTCTCTCCCCGACGGTGCGTGAGATGATAATTCCATCCCAGGTTTTTCTCAAAACGTCCGCTTTTGAGATTATAATTTCCTATGGTTCTCTCCCCGACGGTGCGTGAGATGATAATTCCAGCCCAGGTTTTTCTCAAACGTCCGCTTTTGAGATTATAATTTCCTATGGTTCTCTCCCCGACGGTGCGTGAGATGATAATTCCAGCCCAGGTTTTTCTCAAACGTCCGCTTTTGAGATTATAATTTCCTATGGTTCTCTCCCCGACGGTGCGTGAGATGATAATTCCAGCCCAGGTTTTTCTCAAACGTCCGCTTTTGAGATTATAATTTCCTATGGTTCTCTCCCCGACGGTGCGTGAGATGATAATTCCAGGCCAGGTTTTTCTCAAACGTCCGCTTTTGAGATTATAATTTCCTATGGTTCTCTCCCCGACGGTGCGTGAGATGATAATTCCATCCCAGGTTTTTCTCAAACATCCGCTTTTGAGATTATAATTTCCTATTGGTTCTCTTCCCGACCCTGCGGAGGTGGTAATCCCAAGATTTTCTCAACGAGCGTTGTTGAAGTTAAAGTCACCCAAGGTTCTCTTACCGTTCATAATAAGGTAGTAACCATCCCTGGTTCATTCATCACCGTTTGAAGCTCCAGACCCAGCTCCTGTAACCAGTCAGGACACATCTATACCAAGCATCTGAAGACCAACTCCTGCAACGTGTCAGGTATTCATTTTTCTTTTGTAGGTACGCAGGTTCTCGCTAAGGAATCACTTATGCGATCAACGTCCAGATGGCATCTATAAGCCCATCATCCCCCATCAATCTCCAAATGGCATCTATAAGCCCATTTCCACTATGTGAGCGCAAATTTCTGGGCACTCTAGTGTTCAATCATCTTCTACCCTCGGATTACGAAAGGCACGTCAGCCAATCTGCATCCTCAGGTTTAAGAAGATTGAACAGGGGCAACTGTTGTACCCCAAAATTTGCCCTCCCATATTCTTCAAGAAATTGCCAAGTCATGCTTCAAAATTCCCCAAGGGTTGCACAGTGCAAGAGCCTCATGAACAGTCAAAATTAGGGTTTTTGTTTTGATCAAGAAAATGAAGTTTCCAAAGGTCCAATCAAGTCTCACATGCCTACAAATATGGTCAAGCATCCTCATATCAAGTTTCAAGACTTTCAGCACAAAATTGCACAGTCAAAAACCCTAATTGCACTACAGTCAACTGCAGGGGCAAAATGGTCATTTGACAGTCAAAAGTTCAAATTTTTGGTCAACATCTCATTTTGAAGCCACAAACATCATTTGATCAATTCTTGATCATGATTCTCAAAGCTTGGTTCAAAAATCATCAAGATGCAAAAGTTTCCTTATTTGGACAGTTGGAAAAGTCAACTGTAAATTGACCAGGGCATAACTTTCATATGGATTATCAGAAAAATTCCATCCAAAGCTCATTTTGAAGAGAAAGACATTTCCTACAACTCATCTTCATACTTCAAGTCCAAGAAATGCTCTCACAAAAAGTTATCAATTTCAACATTATAGGTCATTTTCAAAAGTCAACAAAAAGGGACTTTAAGTCAAAGGCCATAACTTGATATTGGTAAATCAAAATGACATGGGACCAAAGGCATTGGTTAGAGGACTCAAAGAAATTTCCAAAATGTCCAAGAACATGAGCAAATCTTAAAAATTGAGCAAGTTATGCCTTGTGGAAGTCGGGAAATTGTTGGATATTTTGAAAAGTCAACATTGATTCAAATGACCTAAAATTGCTAATGGGCCCATTTTTCTTCCACAATTCATCATCCAAAGCATGCACACGACCATTTGGCCAAAAGGGAAGTTTTTCTCCATTTTTATTTATTTATTTGAATTTTTTATTATTAATAATTCATTTAATCAAATAAAATACATGAAAAATATAAAACCAATGAAATAAAATCTTTTTGTGCATGAAATATACTCAATAATTCGTGCATGATCAAATATGGAAGGAATTGGATTGATTGGATATGATTGAGAGCAAAAGCACATGAAAAAAAAGATTGAAAAAGATCTTTGAAAATCAAATTTCAAAAACCATGAATGCAAATGATTTGGATTGCTTTTCTTAACCTAATTCACTCAATACATAAGCCTGATAAAACCCTTGTGCTCAATGACCATTAAGCTGCGCAAGAACCCTATTATCAAACTCAAACTTTTTGCAAAAAAATTCCAATTCTGAAAACTTATTTGCAGGTCGTTTCAAGCCACGAGACTCATCCCATTGCATTCCTGGGACATCAAGCAACATGTTTGGATCAAGAACACAGTCCCTAACCCCTTGAAACACTGTACAGAAGCCATGCTTTTTCTACTTTTTCTCATAATCGTATTTTACATTCTATGCATATTCATGGCATTTTATTTGTAGATTCATGCTCAGTGATGTGTTTCAAAGCTAACCATATGATTTGATTGGATTATTATGCACTGTATGCGAATTCACCATGGATGCAGATTAGGGTTTGTGAAGCTTGAAATTGGGCGTTTCGTGATATGGAAAAATTGAAACCCCTGAGTACCACCATTGACACAAGCGCGTTTGGACGAAGAAGACGACACCCTCGCGCTCAATTTATGAGCCCTCCTGGGCTATTCGCTATTTTCTAATACAGTGCCTATAGCAACGTTTGAAAACCGTTGCCAATGTTTTATATTTTTCAGGAAAATAAAACAATAAGGAAGAAGATGATGATGTGGAGCACGGTGGTTGGCCTGTTTAAATTTTCACGCGAAGAATCAGCACTAACTCTTGTTTTATTTATTATATTTGTTATTTATTTAATATACAAAGATTTCAAGTGGTTCAATTGGCAAAGCTGGTTAGTGGTGACATTCAGGACCTGGGTTCGATCCCAGGTCCCCCTCTCTTTCAATATTTTTTCCATAAAGCTAATCCCATGCAGTTTTAACCTTAAGGAGTACCATACATCTCTCAAATCAAGCCAGCCACGCGTACGTTTAGAGCAATCCAAGGGCGCTGATTGAAAGAACAACATGGAGCTTGGTCAAACGTGCCACATGTTAATCAAAAAGTCCACCAGGCTTTGCAATAGATGGGCCTGAATTGCTAGAGAAAAACCTCACAATTGGGACAACACCCCCTCAGGTTTGCTATCTCCTTCATTTTTTTTATTATTGTTGTATATTTTTGACTTATTAATTCCTTATAATTCAATTATTATTTTTTTCATAAAAACACAAAACAATTAAAAAAAAATCAGAAAAAAGCTAGAAAATAATAAATATTTTTATTTTAGTATTTTCATAAATAAATTGCATTAATTCATTTAGTTATTAAATTAGGGTTAATTATAATATTTTCATAATAAAAATCTAAAATTAGTAGAATTAGGTTTAAGTAATTTTTTATCTTTTTATTTTATTTTCTTTCATAATAATCAAATATTTAATATTATTTATTTTATTTATTTTTATAATTAAATTGCATGTAAATTAATTAGGGTTAATTTTAGGTTAAAAACTTCAACATTTTTCTTAATAAATTAAAAATAATTAGAATTAGGGTTAGCATCTTATTTTAATTTTAATTAATTCTTTTTTTCATTAAAATCCTAAAATACTAAAAAATACCAAAAAAACAACTTCCTTTCTTTTTAATTAAGTAATTGCATCGTTTAATTTAATTTTGCAAAAAGGGTCCAACGCCCTCGTTTTTAATTCTTATTAATTCGCATATTTATTTTATTTCGTTTAAATATTTATGTATCTCTCCCGAAGCCGTGTAACTAATTGCTCGCACTTTTCTTTACTTTCTTTATTTTTTCTGTCAAATCGGGTTCGAGAAATTTTGGCGATGTGGACCCGCGCTTTTTGTAATAGCTTAGAATTTTTACTTTCCCGCGATATTTTTAACTGTTAAATCAAGGCATGAAAGAATGTATGGACAAAAGTAAAAACAAACGCTAGATCACAATGACATGACAAAAGACAAAAATACTTGAAAACGACACACGAATCACACACCACCCCTAGGGTACGCCTCACTGTTGCCTTGCCTCGAAAGGTGATCGTCGAGTAGAGGATGTTTTAGTAAGTCCTCATGATCCGGGAACCTGGCATGAGGGTAGCTTCTAAGGTGTCTTCCCATTGCTCTGGTGATCACCATGTCCCGAACCTCGAATTGACCCAAACACCTCCAACGGTGGTGCTACCTACCTCTCAATGGTGGGATGGCACTACTTTAAAGGACATCTACACAGACGAATTCCTTAGGGTAGGTAGACGACTCTAGATACTTGCTCTAATTTCAAAACAAATCAAAAATACTTTTCACACCGACACTTTCAAAAAAGCTTTCAAAACAATTTTTCAAACACTCTTGAGGACTGATACAAGAGTCGATCTGAAATCTTTAAACGAAACTTTTTTTTTAAACCCACCCACAGTTGAAAAGCAAACAAACCATTTTTGAAAACACAAATGAGCAAGTATCTAAGAGCCCATGGATAACCATGGATAGAAAGGGTGCTAACACCTTCCCTTTCTATAATCTACCTCCCGAACCGAGAGCAATCTCTATAAGGAATTTTTCTGTGCTTTTGTCCTTTCCATTTGGAGAAAATAAAAGACGGTGGCGTCTCTTGCTTCCGCGACATTTCGCGAACCAGCGTTAAACAGTCAGTTCCAGATCCACCGATCACAGGTTGCCTGGGTTATTGTTAAAGATCCTACACCCGGATCTGGGGCACCTTTTTAGGTAAGTAGCAATAACCTTTTGGTCGTGAATGTTTGAAATGGCTTCATATTCAACCTTGCATGCACAGAGCAACAACACCATTGCTATGAAATTTTATCTTGCTCATTTCTCAACCATTTTCAAAATTGTAAACATGAAAGTTATTGCATTTTTCACAACGAATCCAACCATATAAATAACTAAAGCTATAAATCAAAGATGAACATGAATTTTGTTTGGTACCAAATAAAACCTAATTTTTTCAAAAAGTTTAAACTTAAAATTTACATCACTCGGGCAACATAAATGAAAACTAAAGGCATGGTTAGCTTCAGGGCTATGATGTCTACATTTTTCATTCACAAAGTAACCATTAATGATGCTTGTAGAGAGAGTTCAAAGTTGAGAAAACTTACCTCTAAACTGGAAATTATGTATGGAGTTTGAGCACCCTTGGAAGTGTATTGATAATCTGGATAACTTCACTGGACTCCTAGAAAGCTAATGCAACTCTTACTTTGTGCTGAGAGTGGCTGAATCTTCTTGGAGAAGTCAAGTTGCAGAGCTTAGTTTTTAAGTTTGGAGGATGATGAAGATGGAGTTACAATTATGAAACAAGGGTGGGGATGAGTTCTAAATGAAGTATGGAAGCTTTGTGATTGATTTAGAGAGGAAACTCACTAGTGGATTGTGAGTTTGAAGTTTTAAGTCAGAATATGCAACAATGGAGGTTTAAAATGCAAATTCTCATTTCAGAGTGTTTAAGGGTGTTTGGAGGCTTGTAAAACTCGTGTCTTAGCTTGAAAATGACTCCCCTATTTATAGATAAATGTTTAAGGGAAGGAGAACATCAGATTCAAGAGATCACATGTTATGGTTTTGAAACTTGTTTTTGAAGAAAACTTGAAATACATAGTTTCAATGTGAAGTACAAGGGCTTGTAGAGTGGTTAACAGGCTCCAGAAAAGTTGCTTCTGGCTTTGAGATTGTGTGTGTTAAGAAGAAACAAGTGAAAAGCTCAAGGAGTTGACATTGTGATTAAAGTTGGCTTTTCCAAAATGGCAATGTTACCTTTGTGCCAAAAATGGATTAATCACTTGGACAATGGCTCAATAAGTTGTGTAAACATTTAATTATTGAGTGATTTTCAAGTTAAAAGGCCTGCAAAGTAAGATCATGCAGCATGGCTTGAGATTTGCTCAAGTGTTCTTCATGAAAATGCCCTATAATTCAAGAATGGATGTCCAATTTCGTCTCTTCGATTCTCCTAGATCAAGCATGATATCTTCAATTTCTTGGACATTTTGGAAATATTGAAACATTGTCTATAACCTTCATGTTTACCACTTTGGCTAAATCAATTTGGATCTTGGTGAAAATTGGCCAAGAAGTTAGGACAAAAATCTGCCTAAACTTGCTAAAATTTTCACTAAGTGTTTTATGAAAAATGTCATGAATTTATGAGCTTATATCTTCAAATCTAAGCATTTTTTTGGACATCAACCCTAAGGGAAAAAGTTGTAGAATTCATCAATATCTATAACTTTCATGTTGAAATTTTTCCTTGAATCATCTTGTATCTTGGTGAAAAATTGTCATGAAGTAGTGAAATTATCAAGGTCAAAAAATACTTAGAATTTTCCAAGTCTTGAAAACATTGACTTTTTGTTGACTTTCTTGATTCTTGATGACCAGGTTTGATATTTTTTGAATGTCTTGATGAATCTTGATCTTTGAAATTCAATGTTGATCAAAAAGTTAAAGTTTGACTTTTTGTGTATCAATTGACTTTTCATCAGTTGATCAAATTTCAACTATCAATCCATTAATTTTGAGAAATGATTTGAGCCATAAAATTAGGTCAACATGTTGTATTTGAGTCCTTGAGATCATTCTTCAATCCATTATGTCATGTACTAGGTCAGAAGTCAATGATTAGTCATTCTCAGTCAAAATCCTAATTTTGACAATTTTGCCCCTTTAATGATTTGAGTGCTTTTCTTGAGGGGTTGTGACCAAATCTTGATCAATTGATAAACATGACTTCAAAATGTTGATGCTGGAAAAAAATCACGAAGTTTGACTGTATATTGACCATAGTTGACTTTTTACCCAATACAGTTGATTTTCAGTCATCTGAGCAATTGACTGAGCAAATTTGTGATGCAAGACTTGAAACTTGGTATGAGCAATATTGGAGACCTATAATGAACCATTAAAGTAATTTGAAGCATCAAAAGTCCAATTGTCCTTGAGAAAACCAAAACCCTAATTTGTGGGCTCAGTGCTTAAAAGGTGAGCTTGTCTGATCAACTCTTGAAACATCTTGATCATTTAAGATCTTTTGCGAGAAATGTTTTGAAGAAAAGAGAGGAAAAATTTTAGGGTACAACAACTTCCCATGTTCAATCTTCTTAAACCTGAAGAGTTAGATTAGCATGTTCGCCATTTGTGACTTGAAGGTAGAAGAGGATTGAACACTTAAGTGCCCAAAAATTTGCACTCACTTGTTTGTTGATTATGTCGGGAATGAGCTTAAAGATTCCATTTGGATAGGTGGCAGAGATTCTTCGGAGATGGGCTTATAGATGCCATCCAAAAGTAATTGTTGATAGAGAAATTAGACTAAGTCTATGCTCGACTTTAACTGGGAGAAGTAACATAATAAATATTTGGTCGATTTAATTTGAGCCAGCAAAGGTCTACTAAGAGAAGTATCAGAATAAATCTTTGGTCAATTTAACCTAAGCCAGCATAGGTATTTAAATCTTTAACTGAGAGAAGTATCATAATGAATCTCTGGTCGATTTAATCTGAGCCAGAAAAAGGTCTACTGAGAGAAGTATCAGAATAAATCTTTGGTCGATTTAATGTGAGCCAGCTGAGGTCTTTAAATCTTTAATTGAGAGAAGTATCATAATGAATCTTTATTTGATTTAATATGAGCCAGAAAAAGGTCTACTGAGAGAAGTATCAGAATAAATCTTTGGTCGATTTAATCTGAGTCAACAGAGGCCTTTAAATCTTTAACTAAGAGAAGTATCAAAATAAATCTTTGGTCGATTTAATCTGAGCCAGAAAAAAGGTCTACTGAGAGAAGTATCAGAATAAATCTTGGGTCGATTTAATCTCAGCCAACAAAGGTTTTAAAGGAGTGTTCATCATGTAGATATTTTCCCTGTCTTGTTCCAGGGAATGTCCTAGAATTTGTTTTGAGGATTTGTTGATGATATAAGTCTGTTGATTGATCTTTCTTGAAAAGGTAAAGAGTTAGTTGTATGAAATGTCACGACATATGAAATTCATTGCGTAATTACGTTCTTAAAATAAATGAGATTGTGCGATACACGTTTCGTATGCATATGCTATGATGTATGAATGTAAAACGTTGTTGAAGTGTATTTGTAAACTCATGCAAAATCTTGTGTGGGAAAATAAATCCCTGAACATTGTTGGGGATGAAGAGTATGTGTATCTTCAATCTTATCTAGAATTATTCTGCTGGGGAGTCCTGTTTACTTGTTTGAGGAAACTTTGCAAGGGATGTATTGATTTCTGCTTGGAGAATAGAGTTTAGGAACATTGATCATCCGTTGCTCTACTGGTGAATTTAATTCTTATATATCCTGACCGGGATAAAAGAGATGGATAATATTCCAACTATGTTGTACCCCGAAATTTTCCCTCTCATTTCTCAAGTAATCTCTCACAAGATCTCCTTTAGTTCAAGACTGCACAAGGGTTGATCAGCTCAAGACACCTCCTTAAGCACTGATGACTGAAAATTAGGGTTTGAGATTGCACAAGGAAAAATGGACTTTTAATGACTCATATGAATTTCATGGATCATTTTGAACTCTCAAGATTTCTCATATCAAGTTTCAAGTCTTGGATCACATTTTTGCTCAGTCAATTGATCAGTTGACCTAAAATCAACTGTATTGGGGGAAAAGTCAATTGTGGTCAATTTACAGTCAAACTTCATAATTTTTTATCCATATCAACATTGTGAACTCATATATGTCATTTGATCAAGTTTGGATCACAATTCCTCAAGAAATTTGATCAGGTCATCAAAAGGGCAAAATGGTCAAAATTAGGATTTTGACTGAGAAAGAGCAATTTCTGATTTTTTTGACCTAGTAGATGATTGATTGGTTTGAGACATGATCTCAAGGATTCAAATGCTTAATTTTGACCTAATGACATGGTTCAAAACATCTCTTAAGATCAATTGATTGACAGTTGATTTTCAGTCAATTAATGAAAAGTCAACTGTACACTGAAAAGTCAAACTTTGACTTTTAGTCAAAATCAAGTGTCAAAGATCATAATTCATCAAAACATGTCAAAATATGAAACTTGTTCATCAAGAAATCAAAAAGTCAAGATTTCATTTCGAAAAGTCAAAATTTCTAAACTTAGAAATTTTTCTAAGTGTTGAAAATTTCATATTTTTTCATAACTTTGAGCCAAATTTCCACCATGATGAAAGATGATTCAAAGGAAACTTCTAAAATGAAATTTGTATATCTCAATGAGATATAAAACATTGTATAACACAACTTCTCCTATAAATGCATGGATTTCAAGTTATAATTTTGTGAATACATGTTCATGAAACTTGGAAACTTAGTGAAATTTTGCCCTAGTTTAGGCAGGATTTTGACCTAACTTCATGGCAATTTTTCACATAGTTCCAAGATGAATTTTAAAAAATGTCCAACATAGGGGTTTTATAGGATGTTACAAGATTTCCAAAATGTCCAAGAACTCATTGAGATCATACTTGAGCAAGGAGAATCGAAGGCAAGAAGTTAGGTTTTCATTCTTGAATTACAAGTCATTTCTTGATGAACACATAATTGAATTTCAATGTTAGGCTGCATAATATTGCTTTGTAGGCCTTATAACTTGTGTATCTATCCATCATTAATGTATTACACAAACTTTTGATCTATAATCCAAGTGATTTAAGCTTTATCCAATTCACATTGCCATTTCGAGAAGAAAGTGAAGAATGCCATTTTTGAAAAGCAAGCTTTATGCACAAAGTTGATTCTTGAGCCTCTAACTTGTTCCCTCTGATCACACTCCATCTACAAAGTCAAAAGCAAGTGTGTTTAAAGCATAATCACCCTATCTTAGAAAGTACACAAGACTTTGAAACTTGAATTTCTCAAAAATCACATGTTATGCTTAAACTTGTGATTTTGAATTTTGATCAACAACAAGCTTCCAAACTTGTTGCTTATAAATAGAGCCACTATTTATAAGCTAGAACACGAGCAGTAAGACCTTGAAACACTCCCAAACTCCCTCTAGCCAGAAATTGCTTCAAAACACCATTGTTATGCTAGTTCTAACTTTATAGATCAAACTTTCATTTCCCTCGTGCATTTCTTGGCCTTTTAGTTTCAAAATCTTCCTCATATCAAATATAACTTATCCCCATCCTATTTCCAGAACTGTAACACCATTTACTATAACCTCCATAACCAAAAACAGAGCATTGCAGTTGGACTTCTCCAGGCCATTTCAGCCACTCTCAACTCAAGCTAAGAATTGCATTAGCTTCCTAGAGACTCAAGGAAGCTAACCTGATCATTGCAGCACCTTGAATCAAGCTCAAACTCATTTCACGATTTCCAGTTTTGAGGAATTTTTCTTGAACTTCTATCTTCTCATTTAGGCATTGTTAGGCTTGCATTTGTGAAGATAAAATGTATACATTAATACCCTGAAATTATACATGTCCATAGATTTCATTTATGTTGCTTGAGTAGAGAGAATTTTGAGTTTGAACCTCTGAAAATATTTAGGTCAGAATTTGGTACTGTTAGAAATTCGTGCTTATCTTTGAGAATTAGCTTAAGTTATTGTTGTACCCCAAAATTTGCCCTCCCATATTCATCAAAGAAATTGTCAAGTCAAGGTCACAAAATTCCCCAAGGGTTATGCAGTGCAACTGTCTCCTATACAGTCAAAACTAGGGTTTGTGTCCTGATCAAGAAAAAGAAGTTTTCAAAGGCCCAATCAAGTCTCATATGCCTACAAAGATGGTCAAGTATCCTCATGTCAAGTTTCAAGGCATTCAGCTCAAAATTGCACAGTCAAAACCCTAGATTGCACTACAGTCAACTGTAAGGGCAAAATGGTCATTTGACAGTCAAAAGTTCAAATTTTTGTTCAACATATCATTTTGAAGCCACAAACATCATTTGATCAATGCTTGATTATGATTCTCAAAATTTGGCTCAGAAATCATCAAAGATGCAAAAGTTGCTATATTTGGACAGCTGAAAAAGTCAACTGAAATTGACCAGGGCATAACTTTCACATGGATTATCAGAAAAATCCCATCCAAAGCTCATTTTGAAGAGAAAGACATTTCCTACAACTCATCTTCATATTCCAAGTCCAATAAATGCTCTCACAAAAAGTTATCAATTTCAACATTATAGGTCATTTTCAAAAGTCAACAAAAAGGGACTTTAAGTCAAAGGCCATAACTTGAGATTGGTAAATCAAAATGACATGGGACCAAAGGCATTGGTTAGAGGACTCAAATACCTTTCCAAAATGTCCAAGAACATGTGAAAAGCTTAAAAATTGAGCAAGTTATGCCTTGTGGAAGTTGGGAAATTTTTGGGAATTTTGAAAAGTCAACAATGGTTCAAATGACCTAAAAATGCAAATGGGCCCATTTTTCTTCCAAGTTTCTTCATGCCAAGCCTATGCACGACCATTAGGCCCAAAATGAAGTTTTTCTCTATTTTTATTTATTTATTTGGATTTTTTATCATTTATAATTCATTTAATTAAATAAATTGCATGAAAAATACAAACCTAATGAAAACAAATCTTTTTATGCATGATTTGAACTTAATATTTCGTGCACATGCTAATATAGAAGGTTTTGGCTTGATTGAAACCTAATTGACACAAAAACCATGAAAAAAGATTCAAAAAGATATTAAGGAAATCAAATATTGAAAACAATGAATGCCTTGGATTTGGATCAATTTTTCCAACCTAATTGCTTCCTTACATATACAGGAATGTAAACCTAATCAAGGTGGACTAAAAGCTGCGCAGAAAACCAATATTGAAAGCTTCAAAATTGCTTAAAAAACTCAAATCTGAATTCAGTATTCTAGGTCGATTCAAGCCTCCAAACCTATTCCAAAAGCTTCAGTGGCAATTGCTGGACACATTCCAATCATTAGCATCAACTTAGACCCCAAGAATTGGTAACGAGACCTTTGACTGTACAGCAAAAAACTCTTAAACGCATATCATGTTCTAAGCATTTTTCATGAAGTTTAATTGTTGATTCTTGTTCCTTGTTTGATTGTGAAGCTAACCGTTGCCTTCAATTTGATTTTCGTATCGTATATAAGGTTTTTCCATGATCGATTGCTAGGGTTTGCAGGTTCTTAGATTTGGGGCTTTCATAACAAAGCAAAATTAGAGCCCCAGATGACCACCAATGGACTCAGTGTTTGAAGACGAAGAAGATGGCCCCCTCGCGCTCAATTTATGAGCGTCGAGGGGCTATTCGCTATTTTCTGATAGAGGCCCTAAGGGAACACACACAAAACCGTTGCCTCTGTGTTCTATTTTGCAGGGATGGTGAGGAAGAAGAAGGCGTGTCAAACGATGATTGATCCATTCAAATTTCGCGCGAAATTCCAAAGTCATTGACGTTTTCTTTTTATAATATTTATTGTTTATTATATGTTAATTAACGTTCAGTGGCTCAGTGGCAACACGTGATGCATGTAACATCAAAGACCTGGGTTCAAGTCCCAGGTCTGGCAAATTTCCATGTTATTTTTCAACGTAAAATTCCATGCTTTGCTAACGTCCAGGTGCACCATGTTCCATCCTCATCCAACCTCCACGCGTCCAAAGGGCATCAGATCCATGGCCAAGATTCAAGGTGCATCATACACCTGGTCAAACGCATCATACACGATCCAGAAAGTCAACAAATTCTGGATATTAATGGGCCAAAATTCCAGGCCTGAACCTCCTAAATTGGGGTTACCCCCCCCCCCCCCCCCCCCGGTTTGCATTTTTTTTTATTTTTCTCCTTATATTTTATTTTTGCTATTTCATTTATTTTCTTTGTTTTAACATAATTAATTTATTTTCACAAAAATATAAAAACATTAAAAATACAGAAAAGACAAAAAATATAATTAATTGTGATTACTTTCATAAATAAATTAGAATGTAAATTATTTAGTTTAATTAGGTTTTAACTTTAATTCCTTTTTAATAAAAATCCAAAAAAAATAGAGTTTAGGTTTAATAATTTTTATTTTTTTAATTTTTTCCTTTTCCTCACAATATTATTTAGTTATTTATCTACTTTCATAAATTAAAAATTGTACATAAATAAATTAGGGTTTAATGTAGATCATATTTTAATTCTTTCATAATAAATAAAATATTAGAATTAGGGTTTGCCTTTTAATTTAATTCCAATTAACTCCTTTTTCTCATTAAATCTAAAAAACACAAAAATACCATTTTCATTTAATTTTAATTTTAAATTCCTTGTTAATTTTAATTGTTTGCAAAAGGGTCCAACGCCCTAGTTTTGTTTTAATTTCTTTATTTCGCACATTTATTTTATAATCATTTAAATAATTATGTAAATCTCCCAAAGCCATGTAACTTTACTTTTCGCACTTTATTTTTCCGCTTTATTTATTTTCCGCTAAATCGGGTCCGGTTTAATTTTGGCGATGTGGACCCGCGCCATTTGTAATAGCCTTAGATTTATTTTTCGCAAACTTTATAACTATTAAATATGCATGCAAGAATGAATGGCCCTAATTAAAATCAAGCGTAGATCACAAATAAACATGACAAGACAAATAACTGAAACATGACACACAATTCGCACACACCACCCCTAGGGTACGCCTCACTGTTGCCTTTCGAAAGGTGATCGTCGAGTAGAGGGCCTCTTAGTAAGTCCTCATGATCCGGGAACCTGGCATGAGGGTAGCTTCTAAGGTGTCTTCCCATTGCTCCGGTGATCACCATGTCCCGAACCTCGAATTGACCCGAACACCTCCAACGGTGGTGCTACCTACCTCTCAATGGTGGGATGGCACTACTTTAAAGGACATTTACACAGACGAATTCCTTAGGGTAGGTAGGTTCTCATAGATACTTGCTCTAAATTTCAAACAAAAATTCAAAAATACTTTTCACACCGACACCTTTTCAAAAAGCTTTCGAAAGCAATTTTTCAAACACTCTTGAGGACAGATACAAGAGTCGAACTGGAATTTTCAAAGAAACTTTTTAAAACCCACAGTTGAAAAGCAAACAAACCATTTTGAAAACACATTGAGCAAGTATCTAAGAGCCCATGGATAACCATGGATAGAAAGGGTGCTAACACCTTCCCTTTGTATAACCTACCTCCCGAACCGAGAGCAATCTCTTTAAGGAATTTTTCTGTGCTTTTGTCCTTTCCATTTGGAGAAAATAAAAGACGGTGGCGACTCTTGCTTCCGCGACATTTCGCGAACCAGCGTTAAACAGTCAGTTCCAGATCCACCGATCACAGAACTGGCGACTCTGCTGGGGACTAAAACTTAAAGTGGGGTGTACCTTAGGGCTAGTTCATAACTGTGTTTTCAATTGTTTTCCTTGGGTGCTTTAAATTGTGGGTTGCTTGGGAGTTCTATAGATCCTAACCCGGATCTGGGGGATACCTTTCTTAGAAAGTAGCAACAAGGCTGTGAGGGAACTGTGCGGGGTATACCGACATGGTTGAAACAGTCTGCTACGTTGATGTGGCACTTTGGTGTGTACCGGTAACCCTTGAGTTCAGTCAAGGAGAGTACGGGGCCTCCGCGTGGTGTCGTGAAGCATCAACAGACCTTAGGAACCTTAATTGAACTATCTTGGCCTCTTTAGGGTAGTGAGATAACTGACTTTGGTGCAGTCCGAGGTTGGTTGATACTCGACACTACACTCAATTGAGGGTTGCTTTCCTGGAATATTTCGGTCGCCAGTTCAGTGGCTAAATCGAAACGATGAACAATGAAAGCAATCCCGCGATATTGGGATCCTTAGAACCCGGTTACTCATGATAGGACAGGATGAACCCACCAGCTTCAAGAGGGTAATACCCAGACCTCATGCTGGCCTAAACCCTAAGGGCTCTTTTTGTGTGACTTGTGTGCCTTCGTACTTGCCTACTTGCGTACTTGTTACCTGACACTTGTTTCTTGCAGGTCTTGTTTATAGTCCTTAATTGGGACTCATAACAGGGCACTAAGTTTCTTGCAGGTCTTGTTTATAGTCCTTAACCAGGACTCATGACAGGGTTTACCAAATTTCTTGCAGGTCTTGTTTATAGTCCTTAACTAGGACTCATGACAGGGTTTACCAAATTTCTTGCAGGGTCTGTTTATAGTCCTTAATTGGGACTCACAACAGGGTTTACCTACATCACCCCATGCATAGCATGACATCATACCATTGCATACATCCTAACCCATTTCAAGGATCTCAAGGGCTTGTGATGCAGGTCATGATGAACCAACTGCCTAGCCAGGGGCAAAGAGGATTTATTTTCCTCTAGCCAAGGGTGTCAGGGGCTATGACCCACTGGATATGGTGAGCCTTTGACCCTTGAAGAAGGACTCTCAACAATATGCAGTGCCTTCAATCAAGTTGCCAGTTTCCAACTCTAACAATTTTCTCTGTTTACCCTGCGAGATCCTTGAAAACATTACATGCATGTCATACATCACATTGCATTGCAGGTATCCCTTTGACAGGTTGCTTACCCTCCTTCGCTGTTTATTTCAGCCGATCATCATGAATCCTGAATCATCAGCCGAGCAGACTATCAAGGACCTCCAGGCTCAGAACGCCCAGTTCCAAGAGCTGATCATGAATTTGACCCAGGGGCAACAAGACCTGAAGGCTCTGCTTTTGAAGAAGGACAAGAAAAAGAGGAGGACTGTTTTGTTCAGCCCTAGACGCAGATCTGGGAATACACCGCAGACTGAAACTGAGAGGACTACCCCATCTGTGAGGGAAAGCAGTCACCATGAGAGGGAGGTGCCCAGTCCAGTGGTCTCTGACAATGAAACAGATTTCGACGATGAACAGTACCCTCCGGCTGAGGACAAGTACAAACAGTTGGAGGATAGGATGAAGGCTATGGAGGTGCAACAGGTACCTGGGCTGGACTTCGGAGATCTGGGTTTGTCAACTGGTGTGGTTATCCCTCGGAAGTTCAAAGTACCACCCTTCTCTAAGTATGACGGGGCGTCTTGTCCCAAGCTGCATCTAAGGTCCTATGTTCGGAAGATCCAACCATATACGGTGGACAAAAACTTGTGGATCCACTTCTTCCAGGAAAGTCTTTCAGGGACTCACCTCGAATGGTTCTATCAACTGGATGGGACCAAAGTTCGTAACTGGGAGCAGTTGGCTACTGCTTTCTATAAGCAGTATCAATATAATGCCGACCTTGCCCCTACGCGTACCCAACTCCAGGGTATGTCGTTAGGATCAAGCGAAGGTTTTAAAGAATATGCACAGAAATGGAGGGATCTCGCTGGAAGGGTACAACCACCTCTGACTGATCGGGAACTTGTGGACATGTTCTTGGGGACCTTGTCTGGTCCATTTTATAACCACCTGATTGGGAATTCGTCTGCTGGATTCACAGATCTTATCTTGACTGGAGAGCGAATAGAAGCTGGTATCCGGTCTGGGAAAATTCAAGAGGCTGCACCTGCTGATAAAAAGCCTCATCATGGAAAGAAAGAATCCAATGCCGTGCACGGTAAAAAGGGTCGTCATGAGGCAGGGGCAATCCAAATCTCCAATCCCGGACCTGCTCAACAAGGACAGGGGCAGCAACGCAAAGAGAAACGGCAGTACACCAAACTCAACATGTCGTTGGATCAAGCACTGCAACAAATGTTGAAGGCGGGGCTGATCACCTTAAGGGCTCCTCTTCGGAATCCGAACACTTCTGCACCCAACTATCATCCCAACGATAGGTGCGCATATCATTCAGATAGCCCGGGGCATACTACAGACAATTGCTGGCCTCTCAAGAATAAGATTCAAGATATGATCGATGCTGGAGAGATTCAGTTTGAAGTGTCTGAGACTCCGAACATAATCACTGCTCCGTTGCCCAATCATTGAAGACCTTTTGTTTATTTGAATTTTTGAGTTGTATTTTTCTTTGCTTATACAAACAATTAATGTCATAGCAAACTCTTTTATTCTATCAATGCATCGCATATGTCTGTTTTGGGGAATTAATACAATTATTTTTGTTATATTCTTTTCATATTTTTTCTGATGTCAACTCTCGGTTAATAACTCTGAGCCTCTTGAGGGAGGATGACGAAAACGATACCGCGATCATTACAATATGCTTTTGAACAAACTCCGCTGATGAGGTACAGGCATTGTTTCAACCCCTAAACACTGGAGTTATAAGGATGATAATCCCTCGTCAACCCATCAGAGCCAAAGAAGTAGGAGTTTTTATTTTCGAAAATCAAAACCCTTAATCATAACCTGGGGCAGGGTAGTCTCTCAGTTGATTCAAGTGCATAACGAACGGCACCAAAGAGGTCCTTACAACACGAAAGACAGTAATGGTTCAGAACAATCAAAAGGACAGGCAGTCATCATCAAAATTCCTAAACGAAAAGCCCAAAAAGTCTAAACCTACAAAGGGGACTTATGAAACTGGGGCATCCCGCTGACTGTAATTCCAAAAAGGAAACAGTTCAGGCAAAAAAGAAAGGGATAACAAAAATCAAGAAAGAGGTCTCAGAAACCCTCAACCAAAGCAAAAATGACTGCCTATTCAGAATAAATCATCAGCATCTGAACCATTATTGGAAAATCAGAGCAAAGACTCAAAACCAGGTCTAACGTACGATCAACTGAGTTTAGGTTTGGAGAACATCACGAAGAGCGGGTGGGTACAAATAAATTTGAGCCTTTATCCTTTTTTTCTTAAACCGTGAACCAAGCCACGTTATAACCCTCAAAAGTCCTAGCTGAAGCATGGGTTAGTTCGAAAGCATACTGTTACGAAAGGTATCCTGACTCCTTAAGGCTTGCGATAAAATACGGAGTTGACATCACGTTTTACAAACATTCACTGGTTTTATGAAAAGAATGCATTTTCAAAATCTTCAAGACGGACATAAGCTTTGCATTTTTAACATAACTTTGTTTGCATATGACTTTTTGTTTGAACAGTATAGAAGTTTGCACGACGAATGCCTAGTGAACAAAAGCACTTCCAATCAAGGGGCAGACATGACCATGGTCCATTATCTGGGGCAATCCAATCAAGATTCGGAGAATCTCTCAAAGGCCAAATAGTCTGGGGCAAATCTCCGCCTGAGTCACTTGGGGCATTCCAACAACGAATCTTGCTTGATCAAATACCTTCTGGTGGCATGACAAAACACTTCTAACAGGGGCAACTCCCTACTTTCTGAGAACGGACATAGTCGAAAAAATACCACGCATAATCAAAGACCCGCTAGGTTGACATACCTAGGCAAAAATGAGGGCTTCCCGGCGAACCAAAAGGGTTCGGGCAAAATGAGGGATGAAATGAAAAATCTGTACACCCGGCAAGTCGAAAACCTGAAAAGGCGGCTTGGGCAAAAATGGGTATCCCGGTGGACTGAAAACCCGAAAGGGCGGTCCAGGCAAAAATCAGGGATCAAAGCGTACGACTATGTCCCGGCATCTTGTCACTGGCCTACCAGAAGAAGGTTTGTCCATCAACAACTATCAGCACCTCACAGGTCTTCCTCTCATACCTCAGAAACAGGGGCAATAAAGAGTTGTCCAAGCGATCTAATTATTCTGTCCTCCAAGGTATCAAGGTAGGTTCAGCTGAAGAACACAACCAGGTATCTTAATTCCCCAGAGAGTAATTCAGCAGTCAGTGCATTCTTCTCCAAGCAGAGTTATCAAATCACAAGGAAATTGAGTATCCTCCAGCCGATCTCAAACATTCCCCAGCAGCAATACATATATTCTTAACAAGCATCCCCGGCAGTCTTGGCCTAAAGATTGTTCCCCGACGGCATACCAACATTCAAAGGAATCACTTCCCCGCAGTCCAAAACTTCCCCAAAGAGTCCAGTCCAACCCAGTCCCCCAAGAAGGTTGGAATCTATCTCCCCAAGCAATAAGCGTACCCCCAGTAAGTTACGGAAGCTTACCCCTCTCAAGGCACGAACGCGTCGCCCGGCTTGATTTAAAGAGTTATTTCCTTAACAGGATATAACTGGGTTATCCTCAGCCAAAAGCCACGGAAAGAACGTCGTCGCCGAAGTCTTCTTATCCCCAGCGAAGTCCATTCATACTTCCAATACAGCAAGGTATCCTCAGCGAGTCATCCTCAACAATTCAGCAAAAGCATCCCCCACAGAGTATTTCTTCCCAGCATGGTCGCTAGAATATCTTTTTCTCCCCGCAGAATCCTCCATTCGCCAAGTTTATTCCCCAACGGAGTTATCTTCGTCTATTGGAATTCTTGCAACTATCCTTCAACATCAGCCCAGGATACGACTTCCCGGCACCCGTCAAGGATTTATTTTCTTAGACAAACATACATTCATAAAACGTCACATACATCATTATAGCATGCATATGCACGAATCTCATTGATTTTGAAAACATACAGTTCATGCATCATGATTTTGCATACAATTATGTTTTGCCTTTTCAGGAAAAAAGATCAATACAAAAATGATTACTATCAACTATCGCAATTCCTTCTAGATATAGTTTCAGATGTAAACCCAGCGATGGTGACGTTCTGATACTGCTTCCAGAATTCCTTCTCGATATAGTTTCAGATGTAAACCCAGCGATGGTGACATTCTGATACTGCTTCCAGAATTCCTTCTCGATATAGTTTCAGATGTAAACCCAGCGATGGTGACGTTCTGATACTGCTTCCAGAATTCCTTCTAGATATAGTTTCAGATGTAAACCCAGCGATGGTGACGTTCTGATACTGCTTCCAGAATTCCTTCTAGATATAGTTTCAGATGTAAACCCAGCGATGGTGACGTTCTGATACTGCCTCCAGAATTCCTTCTAGATATAGTTTCAGATGTAAACCCAGCGATGGTGACGTTCTGATACTGCTTCCAGATTTCCTTCCAGATATAGTTTCAGATGTAAACCCAGCGATGGTGACGTTCTGATACTGCTTCCAGAAGTCTTTTTGATATTCTCCTCTCCGACGATGAGTGTGAGGTGATATTCTCCCTATGGTTCCCTCTCCAACGGTGTGTGAGGTAGTAATCCCTTTTTTGATATTCCCCTCTCCGACGATGAGTGTGAGGTGATATTCTCCCTATGGTTCCCTCTCCAACGGTGTGTGAGGTAGTAATCCCCTTTTTTGATATTCCCCTCTCCGACGATGAGTGTGAGGTGATCATTCCTTTCAGACTATAATTACCTATGGTTCTCTTCCCAATATTGCAAAGATGGTAGTTCCCGCCAAGATTTTTCTCAACGAGCGTTGTTGAAATTAAAGTCACACAAGGTTCTCTTACCATTCATGCTAAGGCAGTAACCATCCCTGGTTCATTCATCATCATTTGAAGCTCCAGACTCAGCTCCTGTAACCAGTCAGGACACATCTATACTAAGCATCTAAAATCAACTCCTGCAACGTGTCAGGTACTCATTTTTCTTTTGCAGGTAAGCAGGTTCTCGCTAAGGAATCTCTTACGCAATCAGCATCCAGATGGCATCTATAAGCCCATCATCCTACCCAAGCAACATCCAAATGGCATCTATAAGCCCATTCCCCCATCATCACTGCTACTATGTGAGCGCAAATTTCTGGGCACTCTAGTGTCCAATCATCTTTCACCTTCGGATTACGAAAGGCACATCAGCCAATCTGCATCCTCAGGTCTAAGAAGATTGAACAGGGGCAACTGTTGTACCCCAAAATTTTCCCTCCCATATTCATCAAAGAAATTGTCAAGTCAAGGTCACAAAATTCCCCAAGGGTTATGCAGTGCAACTGTCTCCTATACAGTCAAAACTAGGGTTTGTGTCCTGATCAAGAAAAAGAAGTTTTCAAAGGCCCAATCAAGTCTCATATGCCTACAAAGATGGTCAAGTATCCTCATGTCAAGTTTCAAGGCATTCAGCTCAAAATTGCACAGTCAAAACCCTAGATTGCACTACAGTCAACTGTAAGGGCAAAATGGTCATTTGACAGTCAAAAGTTCAAATTTTTGGTCAACATATCATTTTGAAGCCACAAACATCATTTGATCAATGCTTGATTATGATTCTCAAAATTTGGCTCAGAAATCATCAAAGATGCAAAAGTTGCTATATTTGGACAGTTGAAAAAGTCAACTGAAATTGACCAGGGCATAACTTTCACATGGATTATCAGAAAAATCCCATACAAAGCTCATTTTGAAGAGAAAGACATTTCCTACAACTCATCTTCATATTCCAAGTCCAAGAAATGCTCTCACAAAAAGTTATCAATTTCAACATTATAGGTCATTTTCAAAAGTCAACAAAAAGGGACTTTAAGTCAAAGGCCATAACTTGAGCTTGGTAAATCAAAATGACATGGGACCAAAGGCATTGGTTAGAGGACTCAAAGAACTTTCCAAAATGTCCAAGAATATGTGAAAAGCTTAAAAATTGAGCAAGTTATGCCTTGTGGAAGTTGGGAAATTTTTGGGAATTTTGAAAAGTCAACAATGGTTCAAATGACCTAAAAATGCAAATGGGCCCATTTTTCTTCCAAGTTTCTTCATGCCAAGCCTATGCACGACCATTAGGCCCAAAAGGAAGTTTTTCTCTATTTTTATTTATTTATTTGGATTTTTTATCATTTATAATTCATTTAATTAAATAAATTGCATGAAAAATACAAACCTAATGAAAACAAATCTTTTTATGCATGATTTGAACTTAATATTTCGTGCACATGCTAATATAGAAGGTTTTGGCTTGATTGAAACCTAATTGACACAAAAACCATGAAAAAAGATTCAAAAAGATATTAAGGAAATCAAATATTGAAAACAATGAATGCCTTGGATTTGGATCAATTTTTCCAACCTAATTGCTTCCTTACATATACAGGAATGTAAACCTAATCAAGGTGGACTAAAAGCTGCGCAGAAAACCAATATTGAAAGCTTGAAAATTGCTTAAAAAACTCAAATCTGAATTCAGTATTCTAGGTCGATTCAAGCCTCCAAACCTATTCCAAAAGCTTCAGTGGCAATTGCTGGACACATTCCAATCATTAGCATCAACTTAGACCCCAAGAATTGGTAACGAGACCTTTGACTGTACAGCAAAAAACTCTTAAACGCATATCATGTTCTAAGCATTTTTCATGAAGTTTAATTGTTGATTCTTGTTCCTTGTTTGATTGTGAAGCTAACCGTTGCCTTCAATTTGATTTTCGTATCGTATATAAGGTTTTGCCATGATCGATTGCTAGGGTTTGCAGGTTCTTAGATTTGGGGCTTTCATAACAAAGCAAAATTAGAGCCCCAGATGACCACCAATGGACTCAGTGTTTGAAGACGAAGAAGATGGCCCCCTCGCGCTCAATTTATGAGCGTCGAGGGGCTATTCGCTATTTTCTGATAGAGGCCCTAAGGGAACACACACAAAACCGTTGCCTCTGTGTTCTATTTTGCAGGGATGGTGATGAAGAAGAAGGCGTGTCAAACGATGATTGATCCATTCAAATTTCGCGCGAAATTCCAAAGTCATTGACGTTTTCTTTTTATAATATTTATTGTTTATTATATGTTAATTAACGTTCAGTGGCTCAGTGGCAACACGTGATGCATGTAACATCAAAGACCTGGGTTCAAGTCCCAGGTCTGGCAAATTTCCATGTTATTTTTCAACGTAAAATTCCATGCTTTGCTAACGTCCAGGTGCACCATGTTCCATCCTCATCCAACCTCCACGCGTCCAAAGGGCATCAGATCCATGGCCAAGATTCAAGGTGCATCATACACCTGGTCAAACGCATCATACACGATCCAGAAAGTCAACAAATTCTGGATATTAATGGGCCAAAATTCCAGGCCTGAACCTCCTAAATTGGGGTTACCCCCCCCCCCCCCCCCCCCCGGTTTGCATTTTTTTTTATTTTTCTCCTTATATTTTATTTTTGCTATTTCATTTATTTTCTTTGTTTTAACATAATTAATTTATTTTCACAAAAATATAAAAACATTAAAAATACAGAAAAGACAAAAAATATAATTAATTGTGATTACTTTCATAAATAAATTAGAATGTAAATTATTTAGTTTAATTAGGTTTTAACTTTAATTCCTTTTTAATAAAAATCCAAAAAAAATAGAGTTTAGGTTTAATAATTTTTATTTTTTTAATTTTTTCCTTTTCCTCACAATATTATTTAGTTATTTATCTACTTTCATAAATTAAAAATTGTACATAAATAAATTAGGGTTTAATGTAGATCATATTTTAATTCTTTCATAATAAATAAAATATTAGAATTAGGGTTTGCCTTTTAATTTAATTCCAATTAACTCCTTTTTCTCATTAAATCTAAAAAACACAAAAATACCATTTTCATTTAATTTTAATTTTAAATTCCTTGTTAATTTTAATTGTTTGCAAAAGGGTCCAACGCCCTAGTTTTGTTTTAATTTCTTTATTTCGCACATTTATTTTATAATCATTTAAATAATTATGTAAATCTCCCAAAGCCATGTAACTTTACTTTTCGCACTTTATTTTTCCGCTTTATTTATTTTCCGCTAAATCGGGTCCGGTTTAATTTTGGCGATGTGGACCCGCGCCATTTGTAATAGCCTTAGATTTATTTTTCGCAAACTTTATAACTATTAAATATGCATGCAAGAATGAATGGCCCTAATTAAAATCAAGCGTAGATCACAAATAAACATGACAAGACAAATAACTGAAACATGACACACAATTCGCACACACCACCCCTAGGGTACGCCTCACTGTTGCCTTTCGAAAGGTGATCGTCGAGTAGAGGGCCTCTTAGTAAGTCCTCATGATCCGGGAACCTGGCATGAGGGTAGCTTCTAAGGTGTCTTCCCATTGCTCCGGTGATCACCATGTCCCGAACCTCGAATTGACCCGAACACCTCCAACGGTGGTGCTACCTACCTCTCAATGGTGGGATGGCACTACTTTAAAGGACATTTACACAGACGAATTCCTTAGGGTAGGTAGGTTCTCATAGATACTTGCTCTAAATTTCAAACAAAAATTCAAAAATACTTTTCACACCGACACCTTTTCAAAAAGCTTTCGAAAGCAATTTTTCAAACACTCTTGAGGACAGATACAAGAGTCGAACTGGAATTTTCAAAGAAACTTTTTAAAACCCACAGTTGAAAAGCAAACAAACCATTTTGAAAACACATTGAGCAAGTATCTAAGAGCCCATGGATAACCATGGATAGAAAGGGTGCTAACACCTTCCCTTTCTATAACCTACCTCCCGAACCGAGAGCAATCTCTTTAAGGAATTTTTCTGTGCTTTTGTCCTTTCCATTTGGAGAAAATAAAAGACGGTGGCGACTCTTGCTTCCGCGACATTTCGCGAACCAGCGTTAAACAGTCAGTTCCAGATCCACCGATCACAGTTATTTACATATTCAGAATCGTGAGGAAATTTCTAACAAGTTTGATGTTGGAAGTTTTGTGAATGGATGAGAAATGAATGAGTTACAGGTTCTCTGGGTGGAGGTTGAAGATGAAGTTAATTCAGAACTTGATTTATATTATATATTTGTTGTATTGTTTATATGAACGGATGTATAGCCACCCCAGTGGTAAAGCGCACAACTGTTAACCTTTGAGACCTGGGTTTGAGCCCCAATGGTACCCTTTTGTTCATTTTTCATATTTTTCACTCTTTTTTTTTTGTTCAGCTGCAGCGCTTGGGCCTTTTGATTGGGCTTTTCATTTTTTTTTATTCTTCTAACCCCCCTGACTATGTTTACACCCCTGGCCCATTATTTTATTTTCCATTTTATTTCATTTTCTTTTCTATTTTTATTTTCATTTCATATTTTCTTCATTATTTTTATTATTCTTATTCTTATTCTTATTATTATTATTATTATTTTACTAAAAAAAATATAAAAATATTTTTTTTTATTATTTACACTTATATATTTTTTTTTCTTCATAAAACAAAAGACTAAAAAGCATTTTCTTTTAATAAATTAATTTCTTTTTTGATAATTAATATTTAGACTTATGATTAATTATTATATTATCTTCTTTTCTTATAAATTAATTAATTTAGAATTTAGGTTTATTTTAATTAATTAAATTCCATATTATTTTCCTTAATTTAAAACCATTTCATAAAAAACCCTAAAAACCATTTTTAACTTAATTTCCTTCTTAATTAATTTAAGTTTAAATTTTGCTTATTTTTCATTAATTATTTTTCTTAATTAGGTTTAGGTTAAAACCCTTTCATGAAAATCAAACAAAAATCATTTCTTTTTTTCATTTGCATTTGTACATTATTATTTATTAAATTATTGTACATTTATTTAATATGGTTGTAATAGTTAATTAGGTTTAATTTTCTTGCAAAATCCCCATTTGTAAATTTATATACCCCCCTAATGATGTAATAGCTTAGTATTTTTACTTTCTGCAATTTATCGCATTATATAAATGCTAGTAATTAGGATTTGTATAGAAAGACTAAAACCAACAAATAGTAAATCCTAATTCAAGACAAAACAACGAATGTAAATCAACACATTTGCACACTTGCACCCTTAGGGTAATTCCACTTGGTTTCCTTATCAAAATGGCCATGTTATGCATGTGGGGTATCTTAGCAAAGCAATCAAAAATACAAGATCATAGTCCCTCGATGACGCTATCAATGTTGCTTTTCAAAATGATCTTAGTCCCTCAAAGAGAATTGCTAAGATATTTCACAACATTGCTATCATGGCTATACGATGATCCACACCCGTCCCTTTACATCCAAAGATAAGGCTTCTTACCAAATCAATGGTAAGATAGCAATATCAAAGGAAAGGAAGAAATGAACAAAGACTTTTGAGTGGGTAGATTGTTCCTAGTTGCTTGCTCATTTTCAAATTAAACATCCTTGCTTATTTTCAAAAACAAACACCAAACACTTTCAAAAACACTTTCAAAAACACTTTCAAAACATTTTCCAAACTTGGAACATTTTTAAAAGCTCAACACTTTGTATACGTTCTTACGAACGAGAACTATTACAAAGTTTGCCTAAACGTTGGCGCCTTTTCAAAATACTTTCAAAAACCACATAAAGCATATTTCTAAACAAAAGCAAGTGATCTAGCAAGCAACTAAGAACCCATAGATAACTATGGATGAAAAGGGTGCTAACACCTTTCCTTTTCATAATCTACCCCCCAAACTCAAGAAATAATCTCAAAGGTCTTTCATGTTCTTTTCAGCCTTTCCTTTTGGATAAAAGAAAAGTCGGTGGTGACTCTTGCTAACTGCAACATTTGCGATAAAACAAAAAACACCCAAGCCAGTTCTCTCACCGTATCACAGAACTGGCGACTCTGCTGGGGATTAACTTAAAAGTTGGGTTACCTTAAGGCTAGATCACCTTTACTTGCTTTCATTGTTTGATTTGTTTGCTTTACATTTTAGGTTCCTTGTTTGGGCTTGTTCTAATCCTCTACCTAAATTTGGGATACCTTATAGGTAAATAGCAATACGTTGTGGAAACTGTGTGGGGTATACCGACATGGTCTAAGCAATAGCTACGTTAGTGTGACATATTTGTGGGTATCGGTAGCCCTTGAGTAGTCAAGGAGAATACGGGGTCGCTGAGTGATGTCATGAAGCACTAACTGACTTTAGAACCTTTACTTGACCAACTTGGCCATTAGGACGTAGTGAGATAACCGACTTTGGTGCAGTCCGAAGTTGGTTGATACTCGATACTACACTCATTGAGATTTTATTTTCGGGATATTTCAGTCCCCGTGAAAGAGGCTTGCGCTGAAACAATGCCCGAGAAGACAAATCAATGATATTGAGATCCCTTAGAACCCAGTTACTATTTATAGGACATGTTTGAGCCAACTAAACTTAAAGAGGGTACTTACCTATGAGACTCCATGCAAGCCTAAACCTAAGGACTTGTTTTACCTTGTTTGTATATACTTACTTGTACATTACATCATAAACATAATAACATCATACCCATACTCATTAACCATTTCAATGATTATTGGGATTTATCTTTGTACTATTTTGTAGGACATGGCTTTTATCCGCAGGAATACTATCCAAGTCAATCTCGTAAGGATCCCTCCTCAACTCAAAGATTTAGCATCAAGGGTCCCTGAGAACTCTTCATTCACCAAAAGACATGGTTGCCTCCTAAACTTGGTTACCTCTAGCACAAATGAAGATATGATGAAGGTGATTTTCCAGTTCTTTGATCCTCTATACCATTGCTTCACTTTTCCCGATTATCAACTTGTGCCTACTATGGAAGAATTCTCCCAACTCTTGAGGATTCATGTTCTCAATCAACTACCTTTCAATGGTGCGGAAAGAGATCCAAGACCTGAAGAGATTGCCCGAGCACTACACTTGCAACAATATGATATCATAACTAATTGGGAAACAAGGAGTGGTATCAAAGGTTTCTTAGCCAATTTTTTGTTTGAGAAAGCTCAAGACTGTTGTAACTCTTTGGACTTACAAGATTTTAAAGAAATCTTGGCCCTTCTCATCCATGGGATGGTTTTGTTCCCAAACCCTGATCAACTCATAGACGTCAATGCTGTCAAAATCTTTATGTCTCGCAATCTGGTGCCTACTTTGTTGGGAGATATCCTACATTCTCTCCACACTCGCACTATGAGGAATAGAGGAGCCCTCATGTGTTGAACTCCTCTCTTGGCCAGATGGTTTATTTCACATCTTCTCCGATCTGTGTTAAAGAATGAGCAAGGTTTGAGGTGGTCCCATAGGTTGATGACGCTCAGACATTCAGATGTTCATTGGTGTTCTCGATCCTTGGAGAATGTTACTATCATTGAACATTGTGGTAAATTACCTAATGTCCCTTTACTTGGCATTAGAGGAGGTATCACTTGCAACCCTTGTTTAGCTTTACGACAGTTTGGATATGCCTGAAGGGATGGTCCTCATGAGATGCTCATCCAAGGAGTGGTATTCGACTACGAGAACAATGATCAAAGCTACCGTCAGAGGTTTATCCGAGCATGGAGGATGGTAAGCAAAGTGGATAGCAATACATTGGGAGACAAGAATTCCATTCCCCTTGAGCCTTACCTTAAGTGGGTACGAGCTCGTGCTCAGAAACTAGTGATGCCTTATCCCTCCATCTTACCAGTTATCATGAAATCTGTGGTCGAAGGAGATGTCCCGTACACTGTCCTCCACCCAGACATGCCTACCTCTCTTGAAGACTTGCAAAAGGGTTGGATTCAACTAAAGGAAGAATGAGATACCTTCGAAGCTCAATTCTACGCTAGTGAGAAGAGAGTCTTGGAGCTTACAAAGCAACTACATGAGGAGCAAAGTGTGAACGCCTATCTCGCGCCGAAGAGGACGCGTTCAGTATTTTTATCTTAGAGAGTTATTCTGTAAGCCCAAGAGGCATGTTGTGATATTTTGAACTAATTAATGAAAATTGACGTTTGTTCATTCTTTTGTCTATACAAATTTAAATCTCATTAATCCTTGAAATCATTTGCATATACATTTCATGCATCATAACATGACAGGTTTTCATACAACAGGTTTCCTTATCTTTATGCTATTTATTTCAGCAAGATGGATCTAGAGAAAACTGTGAAGGATCTTCAGGCACAAAACTCTTAATTCCAAGAGACTCTACTGGCCCTAGCCAAGGGGCAACAAGGTATGATGGCATTGCTGGCAGTTAAGAAGAAACCCAAGAAGAAATCTCTGCTCAACATGGGTAGAAGGTTCAAAGAGTCGGTTCGTCAGATCCCGGTAGTGGAAGACTCATCTGAAGAGGACGAGAATCATATTGGTAAGGTTAAGAGTACCCAAGTTGAATGTGTTAATGGTCAGGCGTCTGGTGATGATTATTTTGACGAGCAGTATCCACCCGCCGATATCAAGTATAAGCAGTTAGAAGACAAATTAAAGGCTGTCGAGATCCAAGCCGTCCCCAGTTTAGATTTTGATGATTTGGGTTTGATCTCTAGGGTTGTCATTCCACACAAATTTAAAATACCAGTCTTTGCAAAGTACGATGGAGTTTCTTGCCCAAAACTTCACCTGAAATCTTACGTGCACAAGATACAGCCGCACACTACTGATAAGAAACCCTAGGTTCACTTTTTCCAAGAGAGCTTGACCGGAATGCAACTAGAGTGGTTCTACCAGTTAGATGGTTCCCGTATTAATACTTGGTAGTATTTAGCTACCGCCTTCTACCATCAGTACCAGTATAACATTGACTTGGCGCCAACAAGAGTCCAGTTGCGAGATATGACCATGGGGAAGAATGAAGGATTTAAAGAATATTCACAAAAGTGGAGAGACCTCACCAGTAGGGTTCAACCATCTTTGATTGATAGAGAGAACATTGACATGTTTATAGGCACTTTATCTGGTCCTTTTTTTAACTTGTTGGTTGGTTGTTCCTCTTCCGGATTCACCGAGTTAATCTTAACTAGTGAAAGAGTTCAAAGCGGCATCAAAAGTAGGAATATTTCTGTGGCATCTGCCTCCACTTCCAATCCTGTCAAGAAACCTTTTGCCGCAAAGAAGGAAATCAATGTTGTGTACGGGGCAAGGGCCCGTACCAAGAAGAATTATCATTCGTCTGTCAATGCTGTCTGAATCTCCAATCCAACTCCTACTCCAAGACCATCTGCAAATCACCAACGATTTGAAACTCCGAGAAGACAATTCACGAGATTAGGCATGTCACCATCTCAAGCCCTTCAACATTTTCTAAAGGCTAATTTAGTGACATTATGTGATCCTCCTGCCAACCCAGATACCTCTTTACCAAAGTATAATCCGAATGCTAAATGTGCTTACCACTCAAGCAACCCCCGACATGAGACTGACCAATGTTGGGCCTTGAAGGATATAATTTAGGATTTGATCGATAACAAGACTGTTGAATTTGATCCTCTACCAACTCTAAATGTAATCAACGCACCTATGCCAAAACATGACAAGGGTGTCAATGAAGTTAATGTTGTAGGTGATTCTGATGAAGAAACGACATTTGAAGATTGGGTGTATCCAACTACAACGAAGCTGAAGAATTGGCATGCCAAGGACTTCGTGCCTATCTCCTTCAGGAGTAATCTACTTGTTATTGCTTTTCTTTCAATTCAAGAACATTTTGTCTGTAATATTTAACATTGACTTTTAAGCCATGGCCTGGCTCGGGGCACTTTGGTCCATTTGTCAAGGGTTTTATTTATGTTCATCTAATCATATGATCATTCAATACAAATCATTGGACTCTTTTGCATTCAAATCTTTATGTTCATTGTCTTTATTTCAAATACATTTTTCAAAATAGCCATGTATCTTACATGTACACACACACACCCACACACACTCTTGCAGGTCCTCATCCACTATGGATCTTATTGCCAATGACTCTACTATTGCCAACTATGACTTCGAATATCCAATTAACCAAACCTAAGACGAAGGCGAGGAAGATTGTGAAATACCAGGAGAACTAGCCATACTTCTATTAAAAGAGGAAAAAGCTATTCAATCGTACGAAGAGTCAGTTGAAGTCATCAATTTGGGTACTGAGGCAGACAAGAACGAAGTTAAAATCGGAGCTAACTTAGAAGACAGTGTCAAGAGCATGTTGGTTCAGATGTTGCATGATTATGTGGAAGTATTTGCTTGGTCTTATGAAGATATGCCAGGGTTGGATACCGACATCGTAGTTCATCGTCTGCCGACAAAAGAAGACTGACCTCCTGTCAAAAAAAAGGTTCGTCGCATGAGGCCTGATATGTCTGAAAAGATCAAATCTGAAGTGATGAAACAATTTAATGCGGGGTTCCTAGCTGTGACATCCTATCCCCAATGGGTTACCAATGTCGTGCCAGTACCAAAGAAAGACGAAATTTTTTGCATGTGCGTAGACTATAGGGATCTGAATAGGGCAAGCCCCAAGGATGACTTCCCTCTACCACACATTGACGTCTTGGTCGATAACACTACTCAACATAAAGTCTTCTCTTTTATGGACGGTTTCTCTGGCTATAATCAGATTAGAATGGCTTCGGAAGACATGGAGAAGACTACTTTTGTTCACAATGGGGCACCTTTTGCTATAAGGTCATGCCGTTCAGATTGAAGAATGCAGGGTCAACATATCAAAGGGCTATGGTAGATTTATTTCACGATATAATCCATCATGAAATAGAGGTATATGTGGATGATATGATTGCCAGATCACAAAATGAAGAGGAACATCTCGATCACCTGTACAAACTATTCGAGAGGCTGAAAAAGTATAAGTTGAGGTTAAACCCTAACAAATGCACATTTGGAGTACGATCTGGAAAGCTTCTAGGTTTTGTTGTCAGCAATAAAGGCATTGAAGTTGATCCTACCAAGGTGAAGGCCATCCAAGAAATTCCAGTCCCTCACTCTAAAAAGGAAGTCACAGGATTCTTGGGTCGTCTCAATTACATCACCCGCTTCATATCTCACTTGACTGCTACTTGTGAGTCGATCTTCAAACTCTTGAAGAAAGACCAGGTAGTCATATGGAATGATGAATGCCAAGCTGCCTTTGACAAAATAAAAGAATATCTGCAAAAGCCTCCTATTCTCATGCCTCAAGTTGAGGGAAGACCCTTGATCATGTACTTGACAGTACTAGATAACTCTATGGGGTGTGTTTTGGGCCAACATGACGAGTCTGGCCGAAAAGAGCATGCTATTTATTATCTGAGCAAAAAGTTTACCGACTGTGAAACTAGATATTCACTGCTCGAGAAAACTTTATGCACTCTGGAATGGGCTGCTCGCCGGCTAAGACAGTATATGTTGACTCATACCACTTTGTTGATTTCTAAGATGGACCCAATCAAGTACATCTTCGAGAAACCTACCCTCTCTGACAGATAGCAAGATGGAAAATGATCTTGACTGAGTACGACATTCAATACACGACACAAAAGGCCATCAAAGGAAGCGTACTAGCAGATCATTTAGCCCATCAAGCTGTCTATGATTATCAGTCCATGAACTTTGACTTCCCGGATGAGAACATCATGCTGGTGATCGATTGCACGAAACCTAGACTGTATGATGGACCTGGACAAGGATCTCGATGGACTATGGTCTTCGACGGGGCTTCCAATTCCTTGGGTAATGGAATTGGTGTTGTAATCATCTCCCCTGAAGGTTGCCACACTCCTTTCACTGCCAGACTATACTTCGATTGCACGAACAATATGGCTGAATACGAAGCATGCATTTTGGGTCTGAAAGCAGCCATTGACTTGAGGATTAAGCATTTGAATGTGTTGTACCCCAAAATTTTCCCTCCCATTTTTCATTCAAGATACTATCCTAGGATTTCTCGAATACTCAATTTGGCTCAGAATTTGATCAGATAGATTCTCTTCCTAAGCAGTAAATCGGCAATTACAGTTTTGCATTTCTCAAAGAAAATTGAGCCTTCAAGGTTTAAAATGATTTTCACAGGTCTTCATGTCTCCTCAAAGTTGTTTAAGCCAATTTTCAAACCTCGCATTGCAAGTTTGCTCAATCAATGGTTCAGATGACTGAAAATGACTACGTTGATCCAGAAATCGATCCTTTGTGAGAACAAGTTCAAATGATTGTAAATTATTCATTATTAAATATTTTTGAGTGGTTTTTCTTGCGTATGATTCCCCTTGATTCCATCTCCAATTCCTCTTCACAAATCAAGAGCTAATTACGTGTAGAAGATCACCAAAATTCGAATGCGTTAGAAGCCGCATCATGGAATTTGACCTAATTTTAAATAAAAATCGTCTGATTTCTAAGAATTATGATTTCTTCAAATTACAAGACCTTGAGACGATTATTTCTGTATATGGTCATAAGTGATGTCGCTCACAAGTTTCTCTTCAAAGATCAAAAGAAAATTGTGTTTGGAAGGCTTTAAAATTATCAAATCGTCACAAGTCATTTGTTGATTTCGAATGTTCTTAATCACAATTTGTTGAAACATTGACAGATGTTCTCAGAGCATGTTCGTTTGGCAATGAAGTTCCATTCCTAATCGAGCGTGGCATGTGAGTCCATTTTGAATGCAAGTTTGAATTGGATACGATTTAAAGATTAAGACTGTCATTTAAACAACCATGATTGCGGATTCAATTAGTCAGATGGAATTGAGTTCTTAAGCATTTATTTTGTTTAAGAATTTGATTGGAGTACAAAGGCACATGATTTATCTGATCATTTTGTGATTTCTTGAAATACGAGTTACCAAAACAAGATTTTTTATCCAAAGTATTCAATTGAGGATTGCTAATTTTGTACAATAAATTCCATCACACCAAATTTTATTCATGGGATTTATGTTTATATATTACAAATGAAATAAATTACAAGATTTTTGTTGTCTTTTGTCTACAAAGAATCATAAATTTTGTTTACAAAGAAAGAAATTTTGTTTTTTTATTTCCTCAAGTCTTCCTTGCCTCATCTTCAAGCCATCCAATCCTCGCTTGCCATCCACGCCTCATGTTCATGAAACAAAGAAAAGGAAAAGTTAGCAAAAATTCAAGCAAAGTAATATGTGAAGAGGAGAAATTCATCATTAGAGTTTGCGACTTGGAATCAGAATGTTTGTTTGTTTTATCACAATCCATTTCCCACAATTGAAAATCACAAAAAAAGTTGCCCTTCTTGGTTCACAAAAAGGGAAAAGGAGAAATTTGCAAGCATTACAAAGGCAAGGTCAAACTGCAAAAAAAATGAGAACAGCAAACTGCCAAGTACAAAAACAGTAAACTGCCAAGTACAAAAACAGGGCAGCATAGGCAAAATATAAAAAAGCACAAATGAATGCAGCAAAACAAGAAACAGGCAGCCAAACAAGCTGCCCATACAAGCTAATGTAGCAGCCCAAAGCTGCCAAACAACATGCAACAACAATAGCAGCCTGAACAAAAGCAAAACAGCAGTAACAACAGGCTGTCAAATAGCACAGCAACACAAGATACATGGCGGCAGCGTCAAATAAAAACAAAACAAGCAGCAACAAATGGGAAGCCTAAACAAAACAACAAGCAACATGCTAAAGGGTCAAAAGCATCAAATGTTGCAATGCAAGTTAACTTGCTCAGCTTGTTCACATGTCATCATTTTTCCTATAATCATACAAACCCTTCAGAATTTTTCATAGAAAAATAAGCAAAATTTCTTTTTCATTGAAAGAGGAAAGAGGAAAGATGAAAGAGATATCACCACAAACCAATGCAGTCCAAAATCCTTCTATATGCCAAAAGCTCTGTCCAAACAACCTGCATCAAAACCTGTAGCCCAACATTTTCACACAAATAGCAATGTGAAAACTACACTCAAAAGGCAGCAACTCAGCATACCAAATTGTTCAAGAAAAACTCAACAGTTTCCCCCCCACTTTTCACCCTCATTTCCATATAATAAGGGCCACTGTTTCAAAAAATGGGAGGGGAAGGATATACAAACCAACAAAGATCCAAACCAGCATATATAAAAATAAACTAAAAGGCCAAAAACCAGAACAATTTGGTTATTCAAAAACAGAACCTCACCATTCACCATAACCATCTACGTAACCTGATATCAGACAATCATAAATGTACCTCAACTTCACTAAAATTTGTAATTCCAAACTTCACAATACTAATACCCGCAACAATCCATCTCTGTGTCAATCGATCAGAACTTCCACAAGCCACAAGCGGTAACAACATTATAAGTGCTTCACCTGCAAAATCTCAATACCAACATACATCAGACCTGCAAAATTCAAAGCATAAATCTACAACAAATTTCAACACCGACATACCTTAAAGACCCGTTGGAGGATCTTCAATTTGGTAACCTCATTTCTTCCCTATTTTTTATTTCTGTTGTTATCATGTGAATGTTGTGCTTCATTCGTCGTTGTACCATGCGGTTGCAGTAGTAGAAACATAGGAATGTCATTTGATCGAGAGCTAGCATGATAAAAAATCACGATTCATTGTTTTTAAGAATGAGGAAACTGAATTGACAAGACGAAGGTTGTTGTTGTTAGATCGGTTGAGCGGAAGAGAGAAAGAATGAGCATTTGATAGAGATTTATAGAGGGGGGTTTCATAAGAGACAGAGAGGAGAAGCGTTGGGAATAGAAAGAGAGATATCGTGATTTAGAGGGAAGAGGGATAGTTTTTCCTTTTTGATTTAGGGTTCCAATAGACAATGACGACAATTTTTTGTTGTTCCATTCCCTTCTGTTTCATTCATAAACCGGGTTTGGGCATGGTTTGCTTTGGCCCAACCCAGTTTTCAAGTTTTGATTTACATATCAATAGAAGTAAATACATGCATGAATGACTAAGTGATGCAGTGGTCAAGGCAGTGTTGGGCAAGCAGGAAACCCGGGTTCGAGACTCCCTAGTGTGTTTTTTTCTCATTTTTTTTCATTAACTCCATTTTTGTTTTGAAGTGTTGTTTTTGGGACAAAAAATATTATTGGGCCCAATGCCTTTGCTGCCTCAAACCCTAGTTTTCTATTTCACACCCTATTTTTGTAATTAACTTGATTTACATTTAAATTAGCTCAGATATAGTTTAGTAAATCTTAGATTTTTTTAATTAAGTTTGGGTTTAACTTAATATTTTTAGAATTTCCTTTTTTTATTTAATTTTAGAATTAATCTAAGTACTTAGAATTTTAAGTTAGTTTAGAATTATTTTAATAACTTTATTTAGTTTAGATTTAATTTTATTAATCTTTAGTTTTAATTTTAAAATTCAATTAAATAAAAATATATAATTTCAAAATTAATTTATTTTCTTAATTAGTTTAGGACTTTGTAAATTATTTTACTAACTAATTTTTGTATATTAAGTCTTAATTGGTTCATTTAATTTCTAAATAACAAAAACCCTAAAAGACAAAAAAATACATGCATTTGATTTAACTCTTAAGCTAATTATTAGAATAGATTTTTTCTATTTTTTCTTTCCAAACTTTTCAAACAAATTACAAGAATTTTATTCCCTTACTTTGTTAATTAATTTTATTTCATAGACTGTTATAATTTTAATTAATCGTTCAATTCGATTTGGTTGTATTAATTGCCTATTTGGACTTTTAATCGCATTCAACTCATCCCCATTTGTAAAAATTGTACCCCCATTCCCGAAAACTCTATAATAGCATAGAATTTCAATTTTCGCAATTTACTGTTTTCCTTATACTGTATAGTAATTAGGAGTGCATGGCAAGATTCAAAAATCAATCGCTAGATAACCTAATTTCAAAGACAAAATTAACTTGAATCAAACACACTTTTTCACACACGCACCTCTAAGGTAACCTCGCTTGTTGCCTCGGAAACACAATCATGTCCCTCGAATATGGGACGTTTTAGCAAAGACCCTTTAATAAAAAAGATCGTAGTCCCTCGATGACCCTCGATGTTGCCTCCAGTAAAACGATCTAGTCCCTTACAAAAAATTGCTAAAGCGTCTCATAAGTTGCTTTTGATGACTGTAAAATTGACCCGCGCCTGTCCCTTCACATCCAACAATGGGGCTTCTTACCAAATCAATGGTAAGATAACAACATATAAAGGAGGAGGAAAAGAACATCTAAAGACCTTTTGAGTAGGTAGATTCGCTCCTAGTTGGTCGCTTGCTCATAACAAAAACATTTTTATACACCAACACTTTCATCTTGAAACATTTTCAAAAATTGTACGCGTTCTTATAGAAACAAGAGCCATTACAAAGACACCTTTTCCAAATCACTTTCAGAAACACATTTCACAAACACCTATTTGAACTATTTTCAAAACAACACTTTGTACGTGTTCTTATAGAAACGAGAGCCATTACAAAGTCACATTTTAAAATACTTTCAAAACCCACATCACAAGCACACATTCAAACAAAAGCAAGTGATCTAGTGAGTAAACTAAGAGCCCATGGAAAACCATGGATGAAAAGGGTGCTAACACCTTCCCTTTTCATAATCTACCCCCAGAACTCAAGAAAACATCTCTAAAGGTCTTTCTTTTGCTTTTTCACCTTTCGTTATTGGATAAAAGAAAATTCGGTGGAGACTTTTGCTATCCGCACAAATGCGATCAAACGCAAAACAACCTAAGTCAGTTCTTTCGCCGTATCACAGAACTGGCGACTCAACTGGGGATAAGCCTAAAAGTGGGGTTACCTTAGAGTTAGATCACCTTTACTTGTTTCTTTGCATGCTTTATATTTTATTTTTTTGTATTGGCCTTGTTTTGATCCTCCACCCGGATCTAGGACACCTTTTTGGGTAAGTAGAAATAGATTGTGGAAACTGTACGACGTAGACCAATATGGTTGAAACAATGGCTACGTTAGGGTGACGCATTTGTGGGTACCGGTATCCCTCGTGGTGAATCGAGGAGAATACGGGGCCGCTGAGTGGCTTCATGAAGCACTAACTGACTTTAGAACCCCAATTGAACAAACTTGGCCATTAGGACGTAGTGAGATAACCGGTTTCGGTGTAGAGCTGAAAATTGGTTGATACTCGATACAACACTCATTGAGGCTAGACTTTTGGGATATCTCATCTGCAAGAAAAGATTGATTGTGCTGAGACAATGCCTAAGAGAAAGGTCAGTGATATTGAGATCCTTTAGAACTCGATCACTATTACTAGGACAGGTTGAGCCAACTAAACTTCAAGAGGGTACTTACCTATAAAACCCCATGCAAGCCTAAAACATAGGAACTTGTTTGCTGCGTGTGTATAAATTTACTTGTACATAACATCATAAACATCATAAGCATCATACGCATGCTCACTAACCATTTCAAGGATTTAGAAATTTATCTTTGTTTTTGTTTTGTAGGTCATGAATTCCGTCCGAAGAAACACCATCCGAATCAGCTTTGTAAAAGCATACCCTCAACTTCAGGAGTTAGAATCAAGAGTGCCCGGGGATTCTCCTTTTACCAAAAAATACGGTCGACTCCTCAGTTTGGCTACATCCAGTTTCCAAGAAGATATGATGTATGTGTTGTTCCAGTTCTTTGATCCCGTACATCATTGTTTCACTTTCCCGGACTATCAGTTGGTACCTACACTCGAAGAATTCTCTCTACTCTTAGGGGTTCCCGTGCTTGATCAGATACCGTTCACCGGTCTAGAAGGGACTCCAAAACCTGAAGTCATTATCGAAGCTTTCCATCTGAAGAGAGTCGACATCATAACCAATTGGGAAACAAGAAGCGGGATTAAAGGTTTCCTAGCCAAGTTTCTATTGGAGAAGGCTCGTTCATTCTGGGACGACATGGATTTCCAAGCTTTTGAGGACGTCTTGGCTCTTCTCATTTATGGTTTGGTTCTGTTCCCTAACTCGGACCAATTCATAGATGTTAATACCATCAAAGTATTTCTCTCTCGCAATCCCGTACCTACCTTACTGGGAGACATCTTGCATTGCCTTCATACCCGCACCATGAAGAAAATAGGTACTCTCTTGTGTTGTATCCCCCAACTCTCTAAGTGGTTCACTTCACACCTACCTCAATCAACATTAAAGAACAAGAAAAGACTAACATGGTCTCAAAGAATGATGTCCCTCACCCATTCTGACATCCGTTGGTGTTCAAGATCCTTGGAAGAGGTCTCTATCATTGACCGCTGTGGGGAATTCCCTAACGTCCCTCTGCTTGGTATTAGGGGAGGTATCACCTACAATCCCTGCTTAGCTCTTAGACAGTTTGGGTATTCCCGAAGAGACGGCCCTCATGAGATGCTCATTCAAGGTCTGGTGTTCGACTACGACAAAGAAGACCAAGGTTACCGCCAGAGGTTTACACGAGCTTAGAGAATGGTGAACAAGGTGGACAGTAGAACTTTGGGACACAAAACCTCTATCCCTCTTGAGCCTTACCTTAGGTGGGTCCGGGCTCATGCTCAGAGACTCGTGATGCCTTACCCTTCCATCCTCCCTGTTATCATAGAGCCTGTTGATGAAGGAGACGTCCCATACACTATCCTTCATCCTGACATGCCTACCTCTCTCGAAGACTTACAGAAAGCTTGGGTTCAGTTGAAGGAAGAGCGAGACACCTTTGAAGCCCAATTTTACGCCAGTGAGAAGAAGGTTCTGGAACTCACCAAGCAGCTTCATGAAGAGCGGAATTTGAACGCCTACATTGCTCCGAGGAGGATGCGTTCAACCTTTTTGTCTTAGGAGTTTTTGTTATATTTTGTTTCTTTCATTGTAAGCTCAAAGAGGCATGATGTACTAAAATTTGGATTTATTAATATAACATGTGTTCTTTTTTTTTGGTTTGAACAAATTTAAATCTCTAATTTCCTTGAAATCATTTGCATATTGCATCTTCATTCATCATAACATCATACAGGTTTCTTACAACAGGTCTCCTTATCCTTCTACTGTTTATTTCAGTGAGATGGATATTAAACAGACAATGAAAGATCTTCAGGCGCAGAACGTCCAGTTTTAACAAATGCTCTTGACTCTGACAAAAGGACAAGAGGAGTTGAAGACTCTACTGGCCAAAGAAAAGAAGAAGAAAGCGAAGAAACCACCCGGTATTGTGATCATGGGAAGAAGGTTCAAAGGACAAGCCAGAGGTACTTTGGACTTTGCAACATCATCGGGTGAAAGAGATAATCAAGAAGACAAGACCAAGGAAGTGAACAACAACCCAACATTCAAAGAAGAGGAAGAACCTGACTATTCTGAGGAAGAATATCCTCCTGTTGATAATAAATACAAAGAGATAGAGGATTGTTTGAATGCTATGGAGGTCCAGAGGGTACCCAGATTGGATTTTGAAGAGTTAGGACTTGTCTTAGGGGTTAAGGGTGCATGTGTGCAAGTGTGTTTGATTGCATGCAGTTTGTCTTTGATTTTTGGGTTGTCTACTTGTTGATTTTATCTTGCCATACACACCTAATTACTTAACATTTATATGAAGGTAATAAAAGAGTGCAAAAAATAAATCCTACACTATTACAACCATATTGAATTGCATGAAAATATAAAGGCAAAAATAAGGTAAAAGCAAGAAAAATGGATCTTTTGACTTAGGGCAGCAACCCTTCGATTCTGCCATTTTTGGCCTTCTTCGACCTTACCTGAAAAGGGGTGAAAGAATGAGTTTTGACTGGGGCCTAGAAGCCAACATATTTTGGCTTTCGATTGGGGCCTGGAGGCCAGCATGTTGTGCCTTTCGACTGCCTCTTTCATTTGGCATGAAGGTTAGTATGGAAGCCAAAGGCTTCGTTTCTAACTTTTCTGTCTCCTGTTTCTTTCATTTGAGTTTGAATAGCAATATGGCCCAAGGCCATGCCAACATCACCTTAAGACTAGATTAGTTCTTTAAAGCATATTTAAATGTACCAAGAGCAAAAGCCAAGAAGATTGTTAACCATGACACATATTAAGAGAGTGAAAACAAAACAAAAAGAAGAAAATAGTATGTACATGTTTTAAATGAAAAAGAAAACTTATTTACATGCTATGTTGGAAACGAAGGGACAAAGGTTAAAAATGACTTACCTTGCTGGAGGTTGGAGCATGTTCTGGACTTTGAAGTGGTTGCTTTGAATGCCTTTGGATTCGAAGGAAAAGACCCAGGGTAGTCCTTCGACACTGGATTCGAAAGAGAAAAACAAGTGAAATATCCTTCTTTGCTGGATTCAAAGGAAGGAACGAGTGGGATGTTCCTTGAATCGAAGGTGTGATCGGTGGAAATAGAACTGACTGTTTAAAGTTGGTTCGCGAAATGTCGCGGTAAGCAAGAGTCGCCACCGTCTTTTATGTTCTCCAACCTGGAAAGGACAAAAGCACAGCAAAATTCCTTATTGAGAATGTCTCTCGGTTCGGGAGGTAGATTTATAGAAAGGGAAGGTGTTAGCACCCTTTCTATCCGTGGTTATCCACGGGCTCTTAGGTACTTGCTCTTATGTTTTCAAAATGTTTGTTTTTCAAAATGTGAGTGGGTCTGAAAAAAAGTTTCATTGAAAGATTTCTGAGTGACTCTTGTATCTGTCCTCAAGAGTGTTTGAAAAATTTGTTTTGAAAGCTTTTGAAAGTGTTAGTGTGAAAAGATTGTTTTGTTTGTTTTTGAAGAGAGCAAGTACCCATGAGTCATCTACCTACCCTAAGGAATTAGGCTGTGTAAAAGTCCTTAAGATAGTGCTATCCCACCATTGAGAGATAGGTAGCACCACCGTTGGAGTTGTTCGGGTCAATTCGTTTTTAGGGACAGTGTAGTCACCAGAGCAATAGTAGGACACCTTAGAAGCTACCCTTATGCCCTTGATCCTTTTTTTAATCCGAGGCAACCGTTTCGAGGCGACTAGATCATGGACATAAGGACTTACTAAAACGTCCTATACTCGACGACCACGTTTCGAAGGTAAGGCAACAGGTGAGGCATACCCTAGAAGTGGTGTGTGAATTTGTGTGTTGTTTTCATGTCAAGTTTATCTTTGATCAGGGCATTTGTGAGCTACGAGTTATTTTTAATTAGCCATACATTCTATCATGCGATTAGAATTTAAGAGTGCGGAAATTTAAATGCGGAAAGATAAATCCTACGCTATTACAAGGCGCAGGTCTATACATCACCAAATTACAAAGACCCGTTTGATAAAAATGCGGAAAGTAAAAAGACCTAATTACTATTACAAGCCTTGAGCAGTTACATAATATTCGAAAAGAAAATAAATGTGCGAAAAGAAATTGAAATTGAATGTCCGAGGGTTTTGACCCTTTTAAAATTAAATTGAAATTAAAGTCTAATTAATTATTTAATTAAAGAACAAAAATGCTTTTTAGGTTTTTGTATTTATGAAATAAAGAAAAGAATTAAAATTAGAAGGAAACCCTAGTTCTAAATATTTTTAATTATTAATGAAAAATATACAAGTTAACCTAATTTACACTAATTAATTAAATTACATGTTTATTTACAAAAATATTTAGTAATTAATAATAATAATAATAATGAGAGAAAATTATTTATTAAAAAAAGATGAAAAGGTTAAAAATCCTAGTTCTACTTATTTTATTGATTAAGAAAAGGATCAAAGTTTTAAAAACCTAATTTACTAAATTAATGGTTAGAGTTTATTTACAAAATAAATTAATAGTGAATTAAATATTAATTAAACATATTTTAGTTTCTGATTTTTTTATAGAAAATTATTTTATGAAATTAAAGAAAATAATTAAAGCACTAAAAAGAATAAAAAGGAAAAAAGAAAGTGAAATTAAATATACAAACAGGGGGGGTGTCTGGCCCATTTAGGAGGTTTTTTGAAGTAGTTTGGCCCATGAAACAAAGGCCTTGTTTGACTTTCTGCGCCTGCGTGTGGGATGGTTGACTGAGTGTACCATGGACCTCATCCTGCAGCCTTCAGATTGTACCTTGAAGCCACTTGGCAAGCTAGCATATGAGCGTGTATGGTAGGCCATGGAATGAGCGCTGCATGGAAACACAGTATAACAAAATTCATGAATTAAATGGGGGGACCTGGGAATCGAACCCAGGTCCCAATACCTGCAGGATGACTCATCCACCAACTGAGCTAACGCGTGCATTTGTAGTGTTAGTGGAACATGATTATTATAAAAAGAAACAAACGTTAGTAATATGAACAACAAAATCACGCGCCAAATTTGGATGCCCCTATTATGTGATGACACGCTAGCTTCGTCTTCATCTTTCTGCCTGTAATATAAACAAATAGCGGGGGTTTTAAACCCCCACTAAATGAAAACTGCAAAAATAGCGATTAGAACATGGACAAATATAAAAAGGGCGCGAGGTATGGGTTTGCTTCGTCTTGATACCACGAATTCAATGGCATAGGTTTTAAGGGCCAATTTTTCCATATGTGAGAACCCCTAATTTGGAGCTTCTGAAACCCTAGGTTTCATTAATGGTAGATTTTGATTTAGGCAATATTATCACAATTAACTTGTACCAATCGCTTCAGAATGTTAATATTAGCATAAATCAATCAAGAAAGATGGCTAAAAGTGCATGAATCGTGATATGGAATTCAAGGAATTTTGGCAAACCGTATAACCTGTATTCTTCAATTCTTTGCATGTTTTGACTCGTTCTCGATTGCAAACGCTTCCTGGATGTTTTGGCAATGTATTGGAATGCTTTTGAAGCTTTGAACTGTGCTCTAACTATGAAATCAGTTTTCAAGTTTTTGGCCAAAAATTGCAAATTGGTTATGCAGCTTCTGAGCAGTTTTTCGTGTCTATTGGAATAGGGTTATGTTATGCCTTTGTAGGTGAATGGAATTAGGTCAAGAAACAAGCCCATAATCCATTGAATTAATGATTCCAATCTTTGATTTTTTCACATCTTTTTTCAATCTTTTTGCCATGAAAATCATGCCAATTATGGAAGATTTGGCCTTGTTGATTGATGCACGAAATCTCTTACATGTGTGGAAGATATTTGCTGCATAAAAAGGATTTAAAAACATGATTTGGTATTTTTCTTATATTTAAATTTAATTAAATGAATTAATGATAATAAAAATTCAAATAATTAATCAAAAATAAGAAAATAACTCCCTTTGAGCTTAATGGGTCGTGCATAGCCTTTGGGTAATGATTCATGAAAGAAATTGAGGCCCATTAGCATTTTTGAAGCCTTTTGTGCAAAGTTGACTTTTCAAAGTTCCCAAAAATTTCCCAACTTCTACAAGGCATATCTTGCTCAATTTTGAAGCTATGAACATGTTCTTGGACATTTTGGAAAGGTCTTGAAGTCCTCTAACCAATTACTTTGGTCCCATGTAATTTTGATTTACCAATCTCAAGTTATGGTCTTTGACTTAAAGTGCCTTTTTGTTGACTTTTGAAAATGACCTATAATGTTGAAATTGATAACTTTTTATGAGAGAATTTCTTGGACTTGAAGTGTGAAGATGAGTTGTAGGAAATGTCATTCTCTTCAAAGTGAGATTTGGATGGAATTTTTCTGATAAACCATGAAGAAGTTATGCCCTGGTCAATTTGCAGTTGACTTTTCCAACTGTCCAAAAATAGAAACTTTTGCATCTTGAGACCTTTTGAGCCATGCTTTGAGAATCATGATCAAGAATTGATCAAATGATGTTTGTGGCTTCAAAATAAGATGTTGACCAAAATTTTGACTTTTGACTGTCAAATGACCATTTTGCCCCTGCAGTTGACTGTGGAACAATTAGGGTTTTTGACTGTGCAATTTGATGCTGTGAGTCTTGAAACTTGGCATATGGATGCTTGACAATGTATATAGGCATGTGAGACTTGATTGGACCCTTGAAAATCTCAATTTCTTTTCCAGAACCAAAACCCTAATTTTGACTGTGTTAGGAGGCCATTGGACTGTGCACCCTTGAGTGATTTTGAACCATGATCTTGGAAAATCTTTGAAGAATATGGGAGGGCAAATTTTGGGGTACAACAGTTGCCCCTGTTCAATCTTCTTAGGCCTGAGGATGTAGATTGGCTGGCGTGCCTTTCGTAATCTGAAGGTGGAAGATGATTGAACACTAGAGTGCCCAGAAATTTGCACTCACATAGTAGAGTGTCAGTAGTGTGATGCAGGGAATGGGCTTACAGATGCCATTTGGAGAGATGCTGGATAGGAGGATGGGGTTATAGATGCCATCTGGAAATGTGACAGAACCTTGTCGGAAATGGGCTTATAGATGCCATTTGGAGACTGTTGGTATGTGGATGGGCTTACAGATGCCATCTGGGTGTTGATCGCGTAAGAGATTCCTTAGCGAGAACTTGCGTACCTGAGAAGAAAAATAGTTACCTGGCCTGTTACAGGAGTTGATCTTCAAACTCTTCATGTAGATGTGCCCTGGCTGGATACAGGTATCGAGTCTACAATCAGCTACTCACAGATGCGCCCTGGCTAGATACAGGAATCGAATCTGGAAAAATAGTCGTCAACAGATACACCCTGGCAAGATACAGGAATCAGATCTTCAAACTCTTCAGACGTTCCCTGGCAAGATACAGGAATCGAGTCTGGAAAATAGTCGTCAACAGATACACCCTGGCAAGATACAGGAATCAGATCTTCAAACTTTTCAGACGTGCCCTGGCAGGATACATGAATCGAGTCTGGAATTAGTCGTCAACAGATACACCCTGGCAAGATACAGGAATCGGATCTTCAAACTCTTCAGACGTGCCCTGGCAGGATACAGGAATCGAGTCTGGAATATAGTCGTCAACAGATATACCCTGGCAAGATACAGGAATCGGATCTTCAAACTCTTCAGACGTGCCCTGGCAAGATACAGGAATCGAGTATGGAATTAGTCGTCAACAGATACACCCTGGAAAGATACAGGAATCGGATCTTCAAACTCTTCAGACGTGCCCTAGAAAGATACAGGAATCGAGTCTGGAATTAGTCGTCAACAGATACACCCTGGCAAGATACAGGAATCGGATCTTCGAACTCTTCAAACGTGCCCTGGCAGGATACAGGAATCGAGTCTGGAATTAGTCGTCAACAGATACACCCTGGCAAGATACAGGAATCAGATCTTCAAACTCTTCAGACGTGCCCTGGAAAGATACAGGAATCGAGTCTGGAAAATAGTCGTCAACAGATACACCCTGGCAAGATACAGGAATCGGATCTTCAAACTCTTCAGACGTGCTATGGCAGGATACAGGAATCGAGTCTGGAATTAGTCGTCAACAGATACACCCTGGCAAGATACAGGAATCAGATCTTCAAACTCTTCAGACGTGCCCTGGCAGGATACAGGAATCGAGTCTGGAATATAGTCGTCAATAGATACACCCTGGCAAGATATAGGAATCGGATCTTCAAACTCTTCAGACGTGCCCTGGCAAGATACATGAATCGAGTCTGGAATTAGTCGTCAACAGATACACCCTGGCAAGATACAGGAATCGAATCTTCAAACTCTTCAGACGTGCCCTGGAAAGATACAGGAATCGAGTCTGGAATTAGTCGTCAACAGATACACCCTGGCAAGATACAGGAATCGGATCTTCGAACTCTTCAGACGTGCCCTGGCAGGATACAGGAATCGAGTCTGGTAATGTTAGTCGTCAATAGATACACCCTGGAAAGATACAGGAATCAGATCTTCGAACTCTTCAGACGTGCCCTGGCAAGATACAGGAATCGAGTCTGGTAATGTTAGTCGTCAACAGATACACCCTGGCAAGATACAGGAATCAGATCTTCGAACTCTTCAGACGTGCCCTGGCAAGATACAGGAATCGAGTCTGGTAATGTTAGTCGTCAACAGATACACCCTGGCAAGATACAGGAATCGGATCTTCGAACTCTTCAGACGTGCCCTGACAGGATACAGGAATCGAGTCTGGTAATGTTAGTCGTCAACAGATACACCCTGGAAAGATACAGGAGTCGGATCATTAGTTGTGACAGTTGATAATAATTATCTTTGTATTGACCTTTGCCCCTGAAAAGACAAAACGTTAATTGTATGCGACGTCATGATGTATGACATGCGTGATGTTCTCGAAATAAATGAGATTGTATGTTCATGATGCATATGTGCATGCTATAATGTATGAAGATATGATGTTTATGAAATATATTTTCGTCTAGGAAAATAAATCCTTGACGAATGCCGGGAAGTCAACTCCTGGGCTGATGTTGAAGAATAGAGTTTTGTTTCCGCTGGGGATGATGGTTGCAAGAATACCGGTAGGAGAAGATGACTCCGTTGGGGAATAAACTTGGCGAATAGATTACTCTGCGGGGAGTGGACTCTGTGGGGAAGAAATACTTTGCTGAGATGCTGATGATAACTCCGCTGGGGATACCATTGTTGTGTTATGTTGAAGGAATTGATGAACTCCGCTGGGGAATAGGAAGAACTTCGTCGGGGACGATCTTTCCGTGACAATTGGCTGAGGATAACCCAGTTATATCCTGGTGGGGAAATAACCTTCTGAATAAAGCCGGGGGCGCGTTCGTACTATGCGGGTGACAAGCTTCCAGAATCTACTCGGGCTAAGCTTCCTGCTGGGGAGATGGATTCCACTTTTCTGGGGAAACTTTTGGATTGGACTCTCCTGGGGAAATCTTTGAGATGTACTGGGGAAGTGGCTCCGTTGAACGTTTGTATATCGCCGGGGAACAATCTCAGATTAAGACTGCCGGGGATGCTTGTTAAGAACGTTTGTATACTCCTGGGGAATGTCGAGATCTGCTAGGGAATACCCAATTTCCTTAAGGCTGACTGAGCATAACTCTGCTTGGGGAGAGTATTGCTGACTTGCTGGAGATACGGTGCCTTGTTCAGGGCTGATTGGAGACCAACTGCTTGGGAGAGAATTGTTGAATCTTGGCTCACTCTCTGGGGAAATAAGATATCTTGGTTGCATTCTTCAGCTGAACTTACCTTGGTACCTTAGTGGACAGAGCAATTAGATCGCTTAGACAACTCATTATTGCCCCTGTTTCTGATGTTACCTGTAATTAATCCTTTCTTTCGTATGCAAATATTTATGAGTTAGCAATTGTTGTCAAATGCATATATCACAAATTGAACATTGGACGTTCTTCGCAAAACAAAATCGAAAAAGGAAAAAACAATTGGCAATTTAGCTGAAAAGTGAATTTGTATTGATTTTTGAATTTGCCTGTAAATAGGCGTTTTATGTACAAGAGGCTGACGTCCTAGTAAGAGAACACCGCCGAACAACAGAGTTTATACAATTTTGTGAAAAGGGAAAACAAAACAGCTATGTGAAAAGAATAATCCCACTGGGTTCCAACTCTGCTATCGCCTTTATATCTTCGAGCGTCTCATCACTTTGCTGCTCAGTTGACGATGAAGCAGATTGATCGATGCCGTCTGAACCTGACAGTTGATACCGGATTCTGGATGCAAGATGATCCAATGAGACATAGTATTACGCTTTAATCCCTAACTTTTGCCTGGACCGCCCTTTCGGGTTTTCAGTCCACCGGGATACCCATTTTTGCCCAAGCCGCCTTTTCAGGTTTTCGACTTGCCGGGTGTACAAATTTTTTTCATTTCATCCCTCATTTTGCCCGAACCCTTTTAGTTCGCCGGGAAGCCCTAATTTTTGCCTAGGTATGTCAACCTAGCGGGTCTTTTATCATGCGTAGTATGTTTTTACTATGTCTGCATTGGCAGGGTGAGGAAGGTCGTCACCATCCATGTTGGTTAGAATCATGGCTCCTCATGAGAACACATGTTTAACCACAAATGGCCCTTCGTACGTAGGGGTCCATTTGCCCCTGAGATCACTCTGAGGAAGGATGATGCGCTTGATTACCAGGTCCCCAACTTGATACTCTTGTGGTCTGACTTTCTTGTTAAATGCCCTGATCATCCGTTTTTGATACGTCTGACCATGACAAATAGCAGTGAGTCTCTTTTCGTCAATTAAGTTTAGCTGATCAAGTCGTGTCTAGATCCAGTCATCTTCGCTCAGATCTGCATCCTTCATTATCCGGAGAGAGGGTATCTGCACTTTAATCGGTAAGACTGCCTCCATACCATAGACCAAGGAAAAGGGTGTTGCCCCGGTTGACGTCCTTGCTGAGGTACGGTACCCATGAAGAGCAAACAGTAACATCTCATGCCAATCTTTATAGGTCACTGTCATCTTCTGCACAATCTTTTTGATATTCTTATTTGCCGCTTCTACAGCCCCATTCATCTTCGGCCGGTAAGGAGAAGAGTTGTGGTGCTGTATTTTGAATTGTTCGCAGAGCTCAGTGATCATCTTGTTATTAAGATTGGTACCGTTGTCTGTAATGATCCTTTCTGGGACGCCGTATCGACAGATCAGGTTGTGTCGAATGAACCGTGCCACGATATTCTTGGTTACAGTAGCATAAGAAACTGCTTCAACCCACTTTGTGAAGTAATCAATCGCTACCAGGATGAAGCGATGCCCGTTGGATGCCGTAGGTTTAATCTCGCCGATCATATCATTGCCCCACATTGCAAAAGGCCAAGGTGCAGTCAGGACATTTAGAGGAACTGGGGGAACGTGCACCTTATCTGCATAAATCTGGCACTTGTGACATGTCCGAGAATGTTGGTAGCAGTCGGCTTCCATTGTGGACCAGAAGTATCCTGCCCGAAGGATTTTCTTTGCCATGGTGTGTCCACTGGAATGTGTTCCGAAGGTACCTTCATGTAGCTCTGCCATGATCCTTTCTGCTTCAGTCTTATCCACACAACGCAGTAAGGTTGAATCATGGTTTCGCTTATACAGAATGCCGTTGCTAAGGAAGAACTTTGCAGCGAACCTTCTCAGAAACTTTTTATCATTGATGGATGCGCCTTCAGGGTATTCTTGAGCTTCCAGGTACCTCTTCACCTCATGATACCAGGGTTTTTCAGTCACTACCTCAGCCTCAAGATCACAACAGTATGCAGGTTCGTCCAGTTTCCAGATAATGATCTGGGGAGCCTCATTGTCCCATTTGACTTTGAACATATAAGACATCGTAGCTAACGCATCCGCCAACTGATTCTCCTCTCTTGGGAAGTGTTCAAAAGTTATCTCTGTGAAATGGGGGATCAATTCCAACACACATTCTCTGTAAGGAATAAGATCCGGATGTTTCGTATCCCACTCGCCTTTGATCTGATTGATCACGAGAGCGGAATCTCCGAAGACACTCAGAAACTTGATCCTTAAGTCGATTTCCGCCTGCAGACCCATGATGCATGCCTCATACTCCGCCATGTTGTTGGTGCAGTTGAAACATAGTCGGGCAGTAAGTGGAGTATGAGTGCCTTTGGGAGATATGATCACAACGCCGATACCGTTACCCAAAGCGTTGGAGGCTCCGTCAAAGTGCATAGACCATCGGGATCCTTCCTCAGGTCCTTCATCCGGTCCAGGTACTTCACAATCAGTCACAATCATGATGCTCTCGTCAGGAAACTCAAAGTTCATTGATTGGTAGTCGTCCACTGCCTGGTGTGCCAAATGGTCCGCCAATACACTTCCTTTGATAGCTTTCTGAGTCGTGTACTGGATGTCGTATTCTGTCAAGATCATTTGCCATCTTGCTATTCTTCCAGACAGAGCAGGCTTTTCGAATATGTACTTTATTGGATCCATCTTTGAGATCAACAAGGTAGTGTGAGTCAGCATATACTGTCTCAGCCGGCGAGCAGCCCATACCAAAGCGCAGCAAGTTTTCTCGAGCAGTGAGTATCGGGTCTCACAGTCGGTAAACTTTTTGCTAAGGTAATAAATGGCGTGCTCTTTTCGGCCAGACTCGTCATGCTGCCCCAGCACACACCCCATTGAGCTGTCAAGCACTGTAAGGTATAGTATTAGAGGTCTCCCTTCAACCGGTGGCATAAGGATGGGTGGTTCTTGGAGATACTCTTTGATTCTGTCAAAAGCGGCCTGACATTCATCGTTCCAACGTACTACCTGATCTTTCTTCAGTAGCTTGAAGATTGGTTCACAAGTAGCAGTTAGGTGCGAGATGAATCAGGCAATGTAATTTAGACATCCCAGAAAGCCTCTGACCTCTTTCTCTATCTTGGGAACTGGCATCTCTTGAATGGCTTTAACCTTGGCAGGGTCCACTTGGATACCTTTGTCGCTCACGACGAAGCCTAGCAACTTTCCAGATCTCACCCCAAAGGTGCACTTATTCGGGTTCAATCTCAGCTTGTATAACTTCAGACGGTCAAACAACTTCTGTAGATGGTCAAGGTGTTCCTCCTCAGTTTGGGACCTTGCAATCATGTCGTCGACATACACTTCAATCTCATGATGGATCATGTCATGGAATAAAGCAACCATGGCACGTTGATAGGTTGCCCCAGCATTTTTCAACCCGAATGGCATGACCTTGTAGCAGAAGGTGCCCCACTGAGTAACAAAGGTAGTCTTTTCCATATCTTCAGGAGCCATCTTGATCTGATTATAACCTGAAAAACCATCCATGAAGGAGAACACTTTGTGCTGTGCAGTATTGTCAACCAGAACGTCAATGTGAGGTAGGGGAAGTCATCCTTGGGGCTGGCCCTGTTCAGATCCCTGTAATCGACACACATTCTGACCTTACCATCTTTCTTTGGTACTGGAACTACATTGGCAACCCACTGAGGGTAAGAAGTCACTGCTAGAAACCCGGCATCAAATTGCTTCATAACCTCAGCTTTGATCTTCTCGGACATCTCTGGACGCATACGGCGGACCTTTTGCTTAACCGGAGGGCAGTCTTCCTTGGTAGGCAAGTGATGGACCATAATGTCGGTATCCAACCCAGGCATGTCTTCGTAGGACCAGGAAAAGATCTCCACATAATCATGTAACATCTGAACCAACCGTTGTTTTACGCTGAGCTCCAGATTAGCACCAATCTTAACTTCCTTTCTGTCTGTCTCAGTACCCAGATTTACCGTTTCCACTAGCTCTTCATGTGGCTGAATGGCCCTCTCTTCCTGAAGTAACAGTCTTGCAAGCTCACCAGGCACTTCGCAATCATCTTCACCTTCGTCTTCGGCTAAGTTGATCGGATTTTCGAAGTCATAACTGGCAGTAGCAGAGTCGTTACCAGTGAGATCCAGAGTGGATTGAAACCTGTACGAGTGAGTGTGTGTAAATATAGCTGTTTTGCAATATATAAGGAAAGAAAGAAAGAAAGGGAGCACAAGATTTGAAATGCGAAAAACGTCCAATGTCTTTATTCATGATATATGGAAATGACAGTTAATAAGCCCTCACAAATGAAGCCACGGTGCCCCGGGTAAGACACCGGGCCATAAAGTTTCAATTTATTTTTTATTACAAATTAAAAAAAAAAGGAATTCATTACCGCGTAACAAAAGTAACAGGTATGTGATCTTTTGCAGTCCAATTGTTCAGTCCACCGTCGGTCGTCGGGTAGATCCAGCTATCAAACTCTGATTCCTCCACATCGCCTTTTATAGCATTCAATCCCGGGTTGGTGATGATCACGGGAGGTCTTCCAATCCTAGCTTTGCGTACAGCCCTTTGAGCCTCTTTCTCAATTACAGCCCGGGCGTCCTTCAAGGAAGCCATCTTCAAAGGAAAGTCTTCTTCAACCACTGTTTCTGCTGACGCCAATGTTGGGGGTACCTCTTCAAAATATTGAAAGGGGGTTTCAATAAACTCCCCGTCCATCTCAATATACCGGGAGGAATTCAGATGACTAACCATGTATTCTTCCTCCCCCTGCACAGTAACAATCTTCCCTCTGACAGGGTATTTGAGCTTCTGGTGTAGAGTGGAGGTCACAGCCCCGGCTTTGTGAATCCAAGGTCGACCCAGCAAATAGGAATAAGATGGACGAATGTCCATCACATAGAACATTGAATCGAAGACTTGAGAACCAACCCGAATCGGAATATCCACTTCACCATGCACCATCCTCTTTGATCCGTCAAAGGCTCGGACAATGATGTTGCTAGGCTTCAGCTCCAGACCCTCATAATCCAATCTGTCCAGGGCCTTCTTAGGCAATACATTCAGGGAAGAACCGGTGTCCACCAACACGTGTGCGAGAGTAGTGCCCCTACAATCAATGGAGACATGCAGGGCATCATTGTGGTTCTTTCCTTTAGCGGTGAGATCAGCATCCGAGAAACCCAAACCATTGTCAGCGGTCAAATTGGCCACACAGTCAGTGAATTGATCTGCAGATGTCTCTTGTGGCACATGGGCCGTCTTCAGAAATGAAATCAGGGCCTTGGCATGGGCCTCTGAGCACAACAGCAATGACAGCATAGAGATCTTGGAGGGGGTATGCCCCAGCTGTTCAACGACGTTAAAGTCACTCTTCTTAATGATTTTAAGGATTTCCTCCATCTCTTGCTGGGAGGCTTCAACATTCACAGTCTTCGGTGCCTCCGTCCTGGAAGGCACATCAGCAGTCCCTTTGCCCCGAGTGTCAGATGACTCGGCAGCAGGGGTAGAAGCTGGATCAGAAGTGGAAACAGGCGCACTTGCAGGCGTAATGATAAGAGGTCTTCGAATAACTGGTGGCGCAATGTCAGGCGAGAAGAGCCTGCCACTGCGAGTAACTTTGGCGGGACCAATGATGTTGCTGATACCGGTACCGGTGTTGAACTCCTGCTTCACTCCAAGTACATACACATCTGCCCCATAGTGCCATGGGACAGCCTTTTCAGATTCATAGGGGAGGGGCCCCGGAACAGTAATAATGATGGGTGCAACGGACATGATTTTGACTGGCTTCCTCGGGGGAGCCTTGGTAGGATTGTTAAAGATGGTGACGAAAGATACTTCTTCAGTGGGAATAAAAGGAACAACGGTCTTCTTGAACAAAATTTCTTTGCTATCCATCAGGCTTTGGATGCCTGACTTCAGCAACGGACAACCAGTAGGGGTAACAACACACAGAAGGCAACCCTTGTTACAACCCGAAAATAAACCGGCTAGCAACAGGTTCCTCTTGACGGTCAACAGAGGGGTAGCAACATCATCCACAGAAACGGCATACAGGTCTTCCTCAATGGCATTTACTCCATGCTGGGGCATAGGAGCAGTCACAACGTTTGGCCTTTCGGGCGCCTCAAATTTTATTTCCTTCGCATCAATAAGGTCTTGAACCTTATTTCTCAGGGCCCAGCAATCATCAGTTGAATGCCCCGGGCTATCAGAGTGGTAAGCACAACGGACATTTGGATTATACTTCGGAGATGTAGTGTTTACCACCTTCGGAGCCTCTCTGACGGTCACCAAGTTGGTCGATAGCAATTGCGGCAAGATCTGTGACAAGGTCATACTCAGCCGAGCGTATTCTCTTATGGGTCTCTCACCCCTTGGTTGATTAGGTTGCCGAGGAGCGGCAGCAGGCTTAGCAATTACCACTGCGTTGACAGCTTGGCGGTGCTCTGGTTTGTTTTTCCTTCTAGGCCTATACACAGCACTGGCTTCCTTTTTAAAAGGTTTCTTCTCAGAACTTGAGGACGCACTTTTCTGTATCTTTCCTGATTTCATACCAGCCTCTATCTTTTCCCCAGTCAGAATGAGGTCTGTGAACCCTGCAGACGAATTGCCAATGAGAGGATTGAAGAACGGCCCGGATAGGGTCCCCAAGAACATATCCACTAACTCACGGTCGGTTAATGGTGGCTGCACCCTGCCATCCAGGTCCCTCCACTTCTGTGCATACTCTTTAAAACCTTCTCCCGATCCTAGCGACATACCCTGGAGTTGGGTACGTGTAGGAGCGAGGTCGGCATTATACTGATATTGCTTGTAAAAAGCAGTAGCCAACTCCTCCCAGTTACGAACCTTGGTTCCATCCAGCTGATAGAACCATTCGAGATAAGTCCCTAAAAGACTCTCCTGGAAGAAGTGGATCCACAAGTTCTTGTCCACAGTATACGGCTGAATCTTCCGTACATAAGATCTGAGATGTAGCTTAGGGCAGGACGCCCCGTCATACTTTGCGAAAGACGGTGCTTTGAACTTATGTGGGATGACCACACCAGAAGATAGACCCAAGTCTCCGAAATCCAAACCAGGCACCTGTTGAATTTCCATGGTATTCAGACGGTCTTCCAACTGCTTGTACTTGTCTTCAGCTGGAGGGTACTGCTCCTCATTGAAATCAGTCTCGTTGTCAGAGACCACCGGACTAGGAACTCTTCCCCCCTGGGGACTGCCTTTCCCTACAGAAAAACCAGCTTGATCAACCTCATTCTGCAGTGTGTTGCCAAACCTCCGGCCCGTGTTGAATAGTACAGTTCTCTTCTTCTTTTTCTTAACCAGCAGAGCCTTCAACTCCTCTTGACCTTGGGCCAGACTCATAATCAGCTCTTGGAACTGGGCGTTATGAGCCTGAAGGGCCTTGATGGACTGCTCGGTAGATGATTCAGGGTTCATGATGCTGAAATAAACAGCGAAGAACATTAAGCAACCTGAAAAGAAGAGTACCTGTGATGCACATGATGAATGGGATGCGTATGATTTATGTTTTCAAAGACAATCAGGAATTAACTTTGTAAACAAAAAGGAACACACTTCATTAGATTCATCTTTTAAAATTTAAATTGTTCAATAGATTGCCCTTAGGCGTTACATGAAATGGAAATACTGAAAAGGGAAACAAAAACTGTAAAAGAACATCCAAAGCTCATCATTGATCCCAGGGTCTCCTCTTCTCAGTACGGATGTAGTCATTCAAGGCTCGCTCGTTCTCCAATTGCTTTGTCAGCTTCTGGATCTTCAATTCCTGCTCGTTGAACTTTTCCCGATAAGAATCCCGTTCTTCTCGCAGTTGCGCCCAAGACCTCTTTAGTGTCTCAATATCAGTAGGTATCTGAGGAGGGAGGACAGTTGGAGGAGCCCCATCCTTATCAGGATATTCAAGAATGACGGGTCTGACAGCTTTGTACGGCATACCTAACTTCTGAGCACGGATGCAGACCCATTTGTAGTAGGCTTCCATAGGTAGAGAAGTCTTCAGTCCCAACTCTTGTGGGTCAGCTTTGTGGATTCTGTCCCAAGCTTTGATGAACCTACGACGCAGCTCGTCACTATCTACCTGAAACTCGAAACTGATGTGAGGCACCAACATCTCATGAGGCCCTGCTCTTCTGGCTCTTCCAAACTGACGGAGAGCTAGACATGGATTATAAGAGATCCCTCCTTGGGTACCAATCAAAGGAACATTAGGATATTCTCCGCAACGATCAATAACAGCCACCTCATCCAAACCTCTGAGAGTCCAAATGATGTCTTTATCAGTGAGAGACATTAACCTATGAGCCCAACCTCTTCCTTCTTTGTTCTTCAGCACGAACTTAGGGAGGTGCGAAATAAACCACCTCACTAACAAAGGGATGCAACACCGCAGAGTTCCTCGTCTTCGGGCAGTACGAGCATAAAGTTGTTGCAGGATATCACCCAAGAGAGTGGGCACAGGGTTCCGAGACATGAAGATCCTTATGGCAGTGACGTTAATGAAGTTGTCAGGATTAGGAAACAAGACTAGACCATAGATTAAGAGAGCCAGAATGTCTTCATACGCCCTAAAGTCCAGGTTATCCCAGAAACTGTTAGCCTTACCAATCAGAAACTTGGCCAAGAAACCCTTAACTTTGCTTCTAGTCACCCAGTTGTCCATTACCTCTTTGTGGGTCAAAGGAAGAGCTGCAGCAATCTCCTCAAGCCTAAGAGTCTTTTCCCAACCAGTGTAGGGAGTCTGATCCAAGATAGGGATACCAAGCAAATCAGAGAACTCTTCCAGGGTAGGGACCAGCTGGAAGTCTTGAAAGGTGAAGCACTGGTACAGAGGGTCATAAAACTGGGTCAGGACACTCATCAGTTGTTGGTCCCACTTTTCCATGACTAAACTGAGAAGAGAACCATGCCTCTGGATGAAGGAAGTAGTATTTGGAATTCTGCTAACCAATTCTCCAAGCAACTCAGGTGGGTGAACAAAATTGAACCGGATAGTATTCCTTCGCATAGGCATCATGATGTCCTACAAAACAGAGCAAAGGTGAAACCCTCTTGTCTTTGAAATGGTCAGTCCTTATGCAGGATGCATGCAATGTTTATGATGGCATGATGTTATGATAAAGCACACCACAAATATTCACAAAGGCAAACATGATAAGGCACACAAGTCACACAAGACAAGCCCTTAGAGTTTAGGCCAACATGGGGTCTAGGTATTACCCTCTTTCAGTTTGTTGGTTAAGACCTGTTCTATCAGAAGTAACCGGGTTCTAGAGGATCCCAATATCACTAACTACCCTCAATCGGTCATAACTCCAGCATCGCAATCTTTTCTTGCGGCCAGAACCATCACGAGAGTTTAGCCTCAATGGGCGTAGCATACTGCTACTGTTCTATTGGCCAAGTTGGGTCATTTAAGGTTCTAAGGTCGGTTGGTGCTTAATGACTCCTCAGAAGACCCATATTCTCCTCGTTACGACACAAGGAATATTGGTACAAACCAAGGCGCCACATTAACGTAGCCACTGTTTCACCCATGTCGGTCTACGTCGGACAGGTCCCTCACAGATTATGCTACCTAACAGGGTATCCCCAGATCCGGGTTAGGATCTATGTAACTCCGATGCAGCCCACAATAATAAAGTAAACAAGCACAACAATTGAAAACACAAGTGATCTTAGTCCTAAGGTACACCTCACTTTATAAGTTGATTATTCCCCAGCAGAGTCGCCAGTTCTGTGATCGGTGGAAATAGAACTGACTGTTTAAAGCTGGTTCGCGAAATGTCGCGGTAAGCAAGAGTTGTCACCATCTTTTATGTTCTCCAACCTGGAAAGGACAAAAGCACAGCAAAATTCCTTATTGAGAATGTCTCTCGGTTCGGGAGGTAGATTTATAGAAAGGGAAGGTGTTAGCACCCTTTCTATCCGTGGTTATCCACGAGCTCTTAGGTACTTGCTCTTATGTTTTCAAAATGTTTGTTTTTCAAAATGTGAGTGGGTCTGAAAAAAAGTTTCATTGAAAGATTTCTGAGTGACTCTTGTATCTGTCCTCAAGAGTGTTTGAAAAATTTGTTTTGAAAGCTTTTGAAAGTGTCAGTGTGAAAAGATTGTTTTGTTTGTTTTTGAAGAGAGCAAGTACCCATGAGTCATCTACCTACCCTAAGGAATTAGGCTGTGTAAAAGTCCTTAAGATAGTGCCATCCCACCATTGAGAGATAGGTATCACCACCGTTGGAGTTGTTCGGGTCAATTCGTTTTTAGGGACAGTGTAGTCATCAGAGCAATAGTAGGACACCTTAGAAGCTACCCTTATGCCCTTGATCCTTTTTTTAATCCGAGGCAACCATTTCGAGGCGACTAGATCATGGACATAAGGACTTACTAAAACGTCCTATACTCGACGACCACGTTTCGAAGGTAAGGCAACAGGTGAGGCATACTGTTGTACCCCAAAATTTGCCCTCGCGCTTTTCCACAAGAAATCCCAGCTTCAAACATTTCCTGACTTCTCAAACTGGCTCAAGAATCGGACAAACGGACTTTTCTTGACAGTCAAGCAAAACTAGGGTTTTTACTAATTTTCAGAGCTCTGAATTGTTTCATACAGCGGGCTTAGGGTTTGGTTGATTTTTGGTTCATTTTTGATCAAGCGAGCGTGATTTGGCATTTAATCGGGAATTAGGGTTTTATGGGCATATTCTCAGAAGAATTTGAATTCCACAGCACTTTGCGGTTTATTTCAAGATTCGGATTAAAATTCGCATTATCTTGGTTTAATCAGCAAAAGAGACAGTGGCGTAAATTCATTTTGTTTGGGCCAGTCAAAGAAGGGTTGCAGTTGGATTTACAGTACTTGCAAAGAATCAGTGTTTATGACAAATCAGTAAGAGGAGGCGATCGGTTTGAATTCATCAGTCAAAAGATATATGCAGTGTTGGATTCACAGTGCTTATGCGTTTGATCAGTCTATTTGGATCGACTGCTGCTTTGCTCTGGATGTTGAATAAGACAGACTTAATTGATCAATGTTGTTTTATTTAAGTTATTCATTATTCTAAAATTAAATGATTGAAATTTATCTTTCAATTGTTTTAATTCTAAGAATTTTAAATAAATAAATAAGCAATAAAGAAAATTAGAATTAATTGGATAATTTAAACTTTTATTGATATTTGAATTATTTGTACAAATTGTTGTTTATTACAGACAATAATTTACATTTAATTTAAATATTACATAGAATGAAAAAACTATCCTATTTTCTAATATTCTTCGTTCTTCATTCCGCTCCGGTATTCCATTTTTCATCTGCAAAAAGAAACAAGAAAAGTCAGAAAGCATTAAATTGGAAAGGACAGATAAAAAGTGCTCATCATTAGGGGCCACTGACTGGGATCAATTGCCCTCTCTGCAAATCACGGGATTTCTCCCGGTTCACAGAGAGGGAAGATTTTTTGTTCATGATATGCAAATGTCAAAAATGCACAAGTTACAAATTTCAAGCTGCATAGAAATTCAAAATCCAAAATCCAAACTAAACTGAAAAGTTCAATCTCAACTTTCTATCCAAAAGCAAAGGCACTAACTGTCAAAATGCCAAAGATATCAAAGATTTCAAAAGTGCATTTGCTGTCACAAGTACCCAAACTGTCATGAAAAGGTTTGGTCAAAATGCAAAGTCAGAGCAAAGCGCAAAAGCTGGAGAAAAAGATGCAAAATGTGTTATGCAAGAGATCTAAACATCATTTCCCTAGTCAAACCCCTTCAGAGCAAGTACAGAATAATAACATATAAAATTCTAAACTGTACTAGGAGAGAAGAAAAAAAGAGATAAAGCAAGCATAGTTCAGGTTCAGCATAGTTCAGGTTCAGCATAGGCAGAGTTCAGCAGGCCAAGATAGTTCAGAAAAGATAGAAGAAAACAAAATATACACAAACCAATGCAGAAGTGAAGAGAGAGGAATATATGCAGAGCATACCAATTCTGCCTCAGTACACACAAGCCAATAAAACAGTCCAGCATAGCAAGCCAATAAAACAGTTCAGGACAGTTCAGAAGAAAAGATATACAAAACTTTACCAACTCTGCATAACAAATATACAGAAGCTAATACAAAGAAGCAGGAGTTTAGGATAGAAAAAGAAATATATACAACTCAGTCCAACCATAACCATAAAACACATAATCCCTCAAGTTATCAAACCAGCCATTGTAAAAAAAATAAGCTTAAGGCCTTTCAAAGCTTCAAAGCTCCAAAAAGGGCATCAAACCTTCAAGCCCTCAGAATCTTGGATTCATCACAGGGCAAGGAAAAAACATGTTAAATTAGGCAACACAAACAAGCACATAGCCTCTCAAGAAGAAGAAGAAAGAAGCAATTCAAGGTGAACTCAGAAGCTTCATCATAGGCAAGGCAGCAATATTCTAAACACTCAGGCAACAATTCCAAGAATATACAAAATTCCCAAAGACAACACGAGAGAGAAAGAAGCATACAATACTCAGGCGACAAGACTCAAGGCAACAATTGTTCCAAAACATTCCAGACAAACAGAAGCAAAGGCATCACAGTAGGAAAGAAGAAGATGAAGAAGTGAATACATTAGGGTTTCTCAGTGAACATCATCATCAAAGCCCTAAATATAGCAAAGAACGAAGTTACCAGGAAGGCATCAAAAGCAAGCATCAAGCTTCATCACTGAAACGCCGCTCCGGCCTCCTCAACGTCATCCCTCTTCTCTCCTCCATCTCCAAAAATCAGGTAACGAACTTGCTATATCTTCCCCTTTACTTCATAAAAAAAAACGAAAAAATAAAGAGCTCAGAACAAATTCCACGCGTATCAGTCATAGAAGAAAAAAGGGAACACTGAAACAAACCTGGAGCAACGTATCCACTGAACTGGAGTGAAGAGAGGTCCGTTGGAATAACGCTGGTGGCCGGAGTCGAGTGGTTCGGGAAGCTTGAACGAAGAAGACGAAATTCAAGTGAACGGCGCCGTCCCTAACCCTAGCCCTTGTTCTGAACTGCCAAATGCCTAACCCTAATTTCGTTCAAAAAATCCAAACGTGGGCTTAACCTGTTCCCAATTATTCTAAGCCCAAATTAATGCTTCATCATGTTTTTAAACAATAACCATTTTCTTTCTTTTTCCTAAATAATACCTCTTTTCTTTTATAAAACAATAACCGTTTTTTTTTATAAACAATTTTTATTTTCTTTGAAAAAAAAACACTAATTTAACCATATAAGTTAAAATATCTTTTTCTTAAATATATATTTGTACATAAAAATAAAATACCTTTCTTAACACACATAATTTAATTTTGGACATAATTTAATACTTCTTGTACATACATTTTTAAAACATTAAATTTGTACATATTATACATTTTTCATACATAATTAAAATTAAACTCTTTTTTTTAGTTAGCATTCTTTTTGTACATAATAATTCAATACATCTTTCAATATCGAAATTCACAAACATTTGGACTAAAATACTTTCCAATTAAAACTTAACATTTTAATCAAAACACTTCATTTTTCTTTTGTACATAATTAAACATACAAAAATCAAAAATACATTTAAAAACATTTCATCTAGGTCAAAAAACCCTAATACGCTCAATTTCACATTTCGCACTTGTACATAATTACACAATTCATATACATATACATCTCACATTTACACTTACACAATATATTGCCCTATACACATTTTATCTTACATTTGTACGTTCGATATTTACATTTTGATTGTGACATTCGATTTGGTTGTAAATACTATAAGTCTCATCCCCTTGTACATTTATACCCCCACTCCCGGACACTATTTTGTAATAGCGTAGATTTTACATTCCGCAATTTACAGTTTTCCAATTATACCATGGTTAGACCTAGGGTTTGTATGTACATAAAATCAAATGCTAGATAACCTAATACAAGACAAACGCATGTAATCAATACACAATCACACTTGCACCCTCTAAGGTAATCCCACATGATGCCTTCCAAAATGGGCCATGCTTGCACGTCGAGTATCTTTGGCAAAATAAAATCAAATGATCATAAGTCCCTCGATGACGCTTTCGGATGTTGCCTAAACGGAATGATCATAGTCCCTTCAAAACAAATTGCCAAAGACACTTGGCATCATTGCATTCATGGTCCATACGATGACCCACGCCCGTCCCGAATAAACTTCCTAAATACAAGATTGCCTACCAATTTCAATGGTAGAACAAAATTGTCAAAGGGGTTAAAACACGACGAAAATCTTTGAGAAAGCTTTAGGGTAGATAAACTCTTAAGTACTTGTCAATTTGCAAAGAAAATACTTGCCTAATTTCAAAACCCACTTCACAAACACTTTCAAAAATCAAACTTTTCAAACCCTTGAAACGTCCTTTTAAAAGATAAAACACCTTTTGTAAAACATTCGAGTAAAGAATTGTTACAAGGTTAGCCTAGCACAAGGCATCTTTTCAAAGCATTTTCAAAACAACACACAAAGCACCATTTCATACAATTGAAAACCAAGGCAAGATTGATCTAAACAAGTACCTAAGAGCCCATGGATAACCATGGATGAAAAGGGTGCTAATACCTTCCCTTTTCATAATCTACCCCCCGAACCCATGAAACATCTCAAAAGGTTTTTGCTGTGCTTTTTTTAACCTTTCCTTTAGGATAAAATAAAAAGTCGGTGGCGACTCTTGCTCAACCGCACAAGTGCGAATACGAACGCAAAACACTAGTCAGTTCTCCCACCGTATCACAGAACTGGCGACTCTGCTGGGGACGTTCAACTAGTGGGGTTACCTTAGGGTTTAGATCACCTTTACTTTCAATTGATTGCTTTGTTTGCTTTACATTTGTGGGCTTTGTATCGGAGTTTTATAGATACTAACCCGGATCTGGGGAAACCCTTTTAGGTAGCAACAAGGCTGTGAGGGAACTGTGCGGGGTATACCGACATGGTTGAAGCAGTCTGCTACGTTGATGTGGCACTTTGGTGTGTACCGGTAACCCTTGAGTTCAGTCAAGGAGAGTACGGGGCCGCCGCGTGGTGTCGTGAAGCATCAACTGACCTTAGAACCTTAATTAACCATCTTAGCCTTTTTAGGGTAGTGAGATAACTGACTTTGGTACAGTCCGAGGTTGGTTGATACTCGATACTACACTCAATTGAGGGTTGCTTTCCTGGAATATTTCGGTCGCCAGTTCAGTGGCTAAATCGAAACGATGAACAATGAAAGCAATCCAGTGATATTGGGACCTTTAGAACCCGGTTACTCTTGATAGGACAGGTTTTAACCAACAAGCTGAAAGAGGGTAGTACCTGAACCTCATGCAAGCCTAAACCTAAGGCCTTGTGTGCTTCGTGTGAATATGTTTGCCTGTATATACACTTACTTGCTTGTGCATACATGCACATAACATCATAACATCATACCATAGCATTTTAGCATTTTCAATAACCATTTCAAGGATCTCGAGGGTTCTTTTGATACAGGGTTACGTTGAACCAGACATCTATCAAGGGGCAAGAGGTTTCTCCTCTAACCAATCCAGTCAAAGATCAAGTACAACAACTTGAATCAGTGGCTATGACCCACTTGATATGGTGAGCTTGATTCTCGTGGAAGGACGTCCACCGGTGCAGAAATCCCCAATCAAAGATTGAAGTTCAACCTCTAACATTCTCTTGTGTATACCCCAAGAGGTCCTTGAGAACATTGCATATATATCATACATATCATTGCATAACAGGTTTCTCCCCTACAGGTCTCCTTATTCTTCATACTGTTTATTTCAGTAAGATGGATATGGAGCAAACGGTGAAAGAGCTCCAAGCTCAAAATGCCCAATTCCAACAAATGCTGCTGGCTGTGGGTAAGGGGCAAGAGGATCTGACAGCTCTCCTTCTCAAAGACAAGAAGAAGAAGTCCAAGAAGGCAGCCCGCATCCTGAACCTGAGGAGAAGGCCTAAGACCCAAGACCTTGCAACTCCATCCAACACAGTGGTTAGTCTTGAAGAAGACCATAATGAGGAGATGGTTGAAGAGGAAGCTGATTACTCCGAAGAACAATATCCTCTTACTGACGACAAGTACAAAGAGTTGGAGGATCGCCTTAATGCTATGGAGATCCAACAAATACCTGGCTTGGATTTAGGAGATATGGGGTTGGTTCCTGGATTGGTCATCCCTCCAAAATTCAAAGTTCCTACCGTTGCTCTGTACGACGGAGTTTCTTGCCCTAAGATGCATCTAAGATCTTATGTCCGCAAGATTCAACCATACACAGCTGATAAGAGGCTTTGGATCCATTTCTTCCAAGAAAGTCTAGTAGGGGCTCATCTCGAGTGGTTCTATCAATTGGAGAGTTCTCGCATCCACACCTGGGAAGATCTAGCCGGGGCTTTTTACGAACAGTATCGGTACAATGCTGATCTCGCACCAACTCGTGTGCAGTTACAGAACATGACCATGGGTTCTGACGAAAGTTTCAAAGGGTATGCTCAAAAATGGAGAGATCTGGCTGGTAGAGTGCAACCCCCTCTAACTGACAGAGAGCTGATTGACATCTTCATGGGAACTTTGACAGGGCCTTTCTTCAAGCACTTAATTGGAAGCTCCTCAGCCGGGTTCGCCGACCTAATACTAACCGGCGAAAGGGTCGAAGCTGGCATCAAGAGTGGAAAGATCCAGGGAGCCACAACCTCCGATACTAAGATAATCCCCTACAACGGGAAGAAAGAGTCCATTGCTGCGAACAGTCAAAAGGGTCGTCATGACCAACATGTAGGGGCAATCCTGATCCCCAATCCTGTACCTGCTCAACAAAGACAGGGGCACCAGCATAAGGAAGTCGCACCTAAGAGGCAGTTCACCAAGATCAACATGTCACTGTCTCAGGCACTGCAACACCTGTTGAAGAGGGGTATGATTACTTTGAGGGCTCCTCTCCGGAACCCGAATACTTCTGCTCCTACCTATCACCCTAATGAAAGATGTGAATACCACTCTGATAGCCTGGGGCATGATACCAACAACTGTTGGCCTCTGAAGAACAAGATCCAGGACATGATCGATGCCAAGGAGATTGAGTTTGGTCCCCCAGAGACTCCAGCATGATCACTCCTCCTATGCCAAATCATTGAGATTGCGTTTGTTTCTTTTTGAATTTTTCAAAATTGTAATTTCTTTTGCTGTCAAACAATTATCTGTTGATGTTAAACTCTGTTTTCATTAATGCATTGCATATGTTTGTCTTGAATTCATCCATTCGTTTCACTACTCTTATGCTTTTCTTTATGATATTTGACTCTTGATAAAAAGCTGCAAGCCTTTAGAGGGAGGATGACGAAACAATACCGTGATCTTATACAGTATGCTTTTGAATAGACCTTGCTGATGATGTACAGGCATTTCTTTCAATTCCCAAACACTGGAGTTATAAGGAAGTTAATCCCTAGTCAGCCCCTTCGAGCCAAAGAAGTAGGAGTTTCCTGTTCTAAACAATCAAAACCTTTGATATAAACCTGGGGCAGGGTAGTCTCTCAGTTAATTCAAAAGAAAATGCGCATTGAAGTCGCAAACTCTCAGTTCATAATACAACGAACGATGTCAAAAAAAGAAAGAAAGTGTTCCTTCGGAATTAAAAGACAAGGGTGGTTCCCTATCACATAGACAGTCAATCTCTCAAAAGAGAAAAGCCCACCAAGCCAAAACCTATAAAGGAGGCTTAAGAAAGCTGGGGCATCCCGCTGACAGTAATCCCGAAAACGGTAACCGTCAGGCAAAAGTTAGGGATAACAAATCAAAATCAAAATAGTGAGGTCATTACAAAATCCTCAACAACATGAAAAATGTTGGAAAAGAAAAAGGAGATGATGACTGTCTCCCAAATTCAAACTGGTGAACCATCGCCCAAAAGTCGTTCCAAACTCAAAACAGAGTGCGACACACAATTAACTGAGCTTAGGTTGAAGAACATCACGAAGAACGGGTGGGTACAAATATACTTTGAGCCTTTATCCTTTGTTTCTTAAACCGTGAACCAGGCCACGTTACAACCCTTCAAAAGTCCTAATTGAAGCATGGGTTAGTTCGAAAGCATACTGTTACAAAAGGTATCCTGACTCCTGTAGGGCTTTGCTCTAAATCTTGTGTTAACTTGTCTTGTGAAAAGTTTTCTGCTGAAAACGCATTTTTTTTAAAAAAAAAAAAAAAAAAAAAAAATTTTTCAAAGACAAACATAAACTTTGCATTATTCGAATATCACTGTCTGCATTTGACCCTTTTGTTTGACAGCGAAGAAATTCATACAGCGAATGTTCGGAGGAACGAAAACTCTCTCAGTAAGTCAAAATCACTTCAAAAGGATGACACTTCCATCAAATCTCCTATCAACAAAGGGGCATGACATGTCACCATTCAATTAACCTGGGGCAGTCCGGTCGAGGTCCAACAGATCTTTCAAAGTTCAGTTAACCAGGGGCAGTCCAGTCAAGATTTCGAGAAATCTCTCCGTATGCAGAGTAATCTGATTCAAGACTCCAACATCACCACTTGGGGCATTTGAATGTCAAAAGTGTTCAGCAAGTTCCTTATCACCTCAAAAGACATGATATAGTTCAAGATGTGACCCAGACATGGCGACATTCTATAACTCATTCAGATTTTTCAGATATAGTTCAAGATGTGACCCAGACATGGCGACATTCTATAACTCATTCAGACTTTCAGATATAGTTCAAGATGTGACCCAGACATGGCGACATTCTATAACTCATTCAGACTTTCAGATATAGTTCAAGATGTGACCCAGACATGGCGACATTCTATAACTCATTCAGATTTTCCAGATATAGTTCAAGATGTGACCCAGACATGGCGACATTCTATAACTCATTCAGACTTTCAGATATAGTTCAAGATGTGACCCAGACTTGGCGACATTCTATAACTTATTCAAAGTGCTCCTAAATATAGTTCGAGATGTGACCCAGACATGGCGACATTCTATAACTCATTCAGATTTTCCAGATATAGTTCAAGATGTGACCCAGACATGGCGACATTCTATAACTCATTCAGACTTTCAGATATAGTTCAAGATGTGACCCAGACTTGGCGACATTCTATAACTTATTCAAAGTGCTCCTAAATATAGTTCGAGATGTGACCCAGCGATGGCGACATTCAGTAACTTATCCCAGACCAACACCTACAACAATCAGAAAATTCTTCCCATCCCCAGCGGAGTTCATCAAAATTCCCCAGCAGATCAAGAGCTTCAAGTGGACAATCCCCAGCGGAGTCAGACTTTTAAACCTTCTCCCCACAGAGTTTTGAGGAAGCATTTTTGAGTTCCCCAGTGAAGTCTCCAGGGTTACCTCCCATCAAACCGAAGACTCTCAATCTGGTCTCCCCGGCATGAGTCTGCTAGTTTGGGACTCCCCAGTAGAGGTCATCAGGAATTCTCTTCCCCAGCGACAGCCAAGGATTTATTCTCCCCGGCAGCAGTCAAGATGCGTTTATCTTCAGCCATCCCGGATTCATGTATCCTCGGCAAGATTAGCTCATCAGCCTACATGCGCATCCATTACATTCATATCATAAACATTAATGTCACATACATTGCATCATGCATCATAACTTTACATACAACTAACCCTTTGCCTTTTCAGGTAAGATCAGTCGACAGACACCGATCAACTCCCAGGATTCACCCAGAAATAGTTCAGATGTGACCCGGACACGGCGACATTCTGATACTTATTCCAGATCCATTCAGACGCATCATCAAGAAACCCTACACCGGTTCCTCTTCAACTTCAAGATTTCTGAAAACAGTTCACGGGTTCTCCAAGTAAACGGATGTTAACCTATCACTTGTTCAGATTCTTCTTCAAGACTTCTGAAAACAGTTTACGGATTCTTCCCTACAACGGATGTCAATCTACCAACTGATTCAGACTCTTCTCAACTTTTGAAAACAGTTTACGGATTCTTCCCTACAACGGATGTCAATCTACCAACTGATTCAGACTCTTCTCAATTTTTGAAAATAAGTTACGGACGCTTCCCAACAACGGATGCTGCTCCATTGCTTGTTCAGTCCCAACTCCTGAAAATAGTTTACAGATTCTCCAGACATGGACGTCAATCTGTTGCTTGTTCAGACCCCAATTCAGAGATATTCCAAAACAGGGATGCCCTTCTGATACTCGTCCACTCACCATTGACCTACAGTTCAACATCACCATATGGCATCTATAAGCCCATCCTCCTACCAGCAGTCGCCGAATGGAATCTATAAGCCCATTCTCAGATGGCATCTCTAAGCCCATCACCAAATGGCATCTTTAAGCCCATTCACCTCCACCGTCACATCGACGAGCGCAAATTTTCTGGGCACACTAGTGTCCAATCTCCTTTTACCTTCAAGTCGCGAAAGGCAAACTTGCCAATCTAACTCTTCAGGTCAAAGAAGATTGGACAGGGGCAACTGTTGTACCCCAAAATTTGCCCTCGCGCTTTTCCACAAGAAATCCCAGCTTCAAACATTTCCTGACTTCTCAAACTGGCTCAAGAATCGGACAAACGGACTTTTCTTGACAGTCAAGCAAAACTAGGGTTTTTACTAATTTTCAGAGCTCTGAATTGTTTCATACAGCGGGCTTAGGGTTTGGTTGATTTTTGGTTCATTTTTGATCAAGCGAGCGTGATTTGGCATTTAATCGGGAATTAGGGTTTTATGGGCATATTCTCAGAAGAATTTGAATTCCACAGCACTTTGCGGTTTATTTCAAGATTCAGATTAAAATTCGCGTTATCTTGGTTTAATCAGCAAAAGAGACAGTGGCGTAAATTCATTTTGTTTGGGCCAGTCAAAGAAGGGTTGCAGTTGGATTTACAGTACTTGCAAAGAATCAGTGTTTATGACAAATCAGTAAGAGGAGGCGATCGGTTTGAATTCATCAGTCAAAAGATATATGCAGTGTTGGATTCACAGTGCTTATGCGTTTGATCAGTCTATTTGGATCGACTGCTGCTTTGCTCTGGATGTTGAATAAGACAGACTTAATTGATCAATGTTGTTTTATTTAAGTTATTCATTATTCTAAAATTAAATGATTGAAATTTATCTTTCAATTGTTTTAATTCTAAGAATTTTAAATAAATAAATAAGCAATAAAGAAAATTAGAATTAATTGGATAATTTAAACTTTTATTGATATTTGAATTATTTGTACAAATTGTTGTTTATTACAGACAATAATTTACATTTAATTTAAATATTACATAGAATGAAAAAACTATCCTATTTTCTAATATTCTTCGTTCTTCATTCCGCTCCGGTATTCCATTTTTCATCTGCAAAAAGAAACAAGAAAAGTCAGAAAGCATTAAATTGGAAAGGACAGATAAAAAGTGCTCATCATTAGGGGCCACTGACTGGGATCAATTGCCCTCTCTGCAAATCACGGGATTTCTCCCGGTTCACAGAGAGGGAAGATTTTTTGTTCATGATATGCAAATGTCAAAAATGCACAAGTTACAAATTTCAAGCTGCATAGAAATTCAAAATCCAAAATCCAAACTAAACTGAAAAGTTCAATCTCAACTTTCTATCCAAAAGCAAAGGCACTAACTGTCAAAATGCCAAAGATATCAAAGATTTCAAAAGTGCATTTGCTGTCACAAGTACCCAAACTGTCATGAAAAGGTTTGGTCAAAATGCAAAGTCAGAGCAAAGCGCAAAAGCTGGAGAAAAAGATGCAAAATGTGTTATGCAAGAGATCTAAACATCATTTCCCTAGTCAAACCCCTTCAGAGCAAGTACAGAATAATAACATATAAAATTCTAAACTGTACTAGGAGAGAAGAAAAAAAGAGATAAAGCAAGCATAGTTCAGGTTCAGCATAGTTCAGGTTCAGCATAGGCAGAGTTCAGCAGGCCAAGATAGTTCAGAAAAGATAGAAGAAAACAAAATATACACAAACCAATGCAGAAGTGAAGAGAGAGGAATATATGCAGAGCATACCAATTCTGCCTCAGTACACACAAGCCAATAAAACAGTCCAGCATAGCAAGCCAATAAAACAGTTCAGGACAGTTCAGAAGAAAAGATATACAAAACTTTACCAACTCTGCATAACAAATATACAGAAGCTAATACAAAGAAGCAGGAGTTTAGGATAGAAAAAGAAATATATACAACTCAGTCCAACCATAACCATAAAACACATAATCCCTCAAGTTATCAAACCAGCCATTGTAAAAAAAATAAGCTTAAGGCCTTTCAAAGCTTCAAAGCTCCAAAAAGGGCATCAAACCTTCAAGCCCTCAGAATCTTGGATTCATCACAGGGCAAGGAAAAAACATGTTAAATTAGGCAACACAAACAAGCACATAGCCTCTCAAGAAGAAGAAGAAAGAAGCAATTCAAGGTGAACTCAGAAGCTTCATCATAGGCAAGGCAGCAATATTCTAAACACTCAGGCAACAATTCCAAGAATATACAAAATTCCCAAAGACAACACGAGAGAGAAAGAAGCATACAATACTCAGGCGACAAGACTCAAGGCAACAATTGTTCCAAAACATTCCAGACAAACAGAAGCAAAGGCATCACAGTAGGAAAGAAGAAGATGAAGAAGTGAATACATTAGGGTTTCTCAGTGAACATCATCATCAAAGCCCTAAATATAGCAAAGAACGAAGTTACCAGGAAGGCATCAAAAGCAAGCATCAAGCTTCATCACTGAAACGCCGCTCCGGCCTCCTCAACGTCATCCCTCTTCTCTCCTCCATCTCCAAAAATCAGGTAACGAACTTGCTATATCTTCCCCTTTACTTCATAAAAAAAAACGAAAAAATAAAGAGCTCAGAACAAATTCCACGCGTATCAGTCATAGAAGAAAAAAGGGAACACTGAAACAAACCTGGAGCAACGTATCCACTGAACTGGAGTGAAGAGAGGTCCGTTGGAATAACGCTGGTGGCCGGAGTCGAGTGGTTCGGGAAGCTTGAACGAAGAAGACGAAATTCAAGTGAACGGCGCCGTCCCTAACCCTAGCCCTTGTTCTGAACTGCCAAATGCCTAACCCTAATTTCGTTCAAAAAATCCAAACGTGGGCTTAACCTGTTCCCAATTATTCTAAGCCCAAATTAATGCTTCATCATGTTTTTAAACAATAACCATTTTCTTTCTTTTTCCTAAATAATACCTCTTTTCTTTTATAAAACAATAACCGTTTTTTTTTATAAACAATTTTTATTTTCTTTGAAAAAAAAACACTAATTTAACCATATAAGTTAAAATATCTTTTTCTTAAATATATATTTGTACATAAAAATAAAATACCTTTCTTAACACACATAATTTAATTTTGGACATAATTTAATACTTCTTGTACATACATTTTTAAAACATTAAATTTGTACATATTATACATTTTTCATACATAATTAAAATTAAACTCTTTTTTTTAGTTAGCATTCTTTTTGTACATAATAATTCAATACATCTTTCAATATCGAAATTCACAAACATTTGGACTAAAATACTTTCCAATTAAAACTTAACATTTTAATCAAAACACTTCATTTTTCTTTTGTACATAATTAAACATACAAAAATCAAAAATACATTTAAAAACATTTCATCTAGGTCAAAAAACCCTAATACGCTCAATTTCACATTTCGCACTTGTACATAATTACACAATTCATATACATATACATCTCACATTTACACTTACACAATATATTGCCCTATACACATTTTATCTTACATTTGTACGTTCGATATTTACATTTTGATTGTGACATTCGATTTGGTTGTAAATACTATAAGTCTCATCCCCTTGTACATTTATACCCCCACTCCCGGACACTATTTTGTAATAGCGTAGATTTTACATTCCGCAATTTACAGTTTTCCAATTATACCATGGTTAGACCTAGGGTTTGTATGTACATAAAATCAAACGCTAGATAACCTAATACAAGACAAACGCATGTAATCAATACACAATCACACTTGCACCCTCTAAGGTAATCCCACATGATGCCTTCCAAAATGGGCCATGCTTGCACGTCGAGTATCTTTGGCAAAATAAAATCAAATGATCATAAGTCCCTCGATGACGCTTTCGGATGTTGCCTAAACGGAATGATCATAGTCCCTTCAAAACAAATTGCCAAAGACACTTGGCATCATTGCATTCATGGTCCATACGATGACCCACGCCCGTCCCGAATAAACTTCCTAAATACAAGATTGCCTACCAATTTCAATGGTAGAACAAAATTGTCAAAGGGGTTAAAACACGACGAAAATCTTTGAGAAAGCTTTAGGGTAGATAAACTCTTAAGTACTTGTCAATTTGCAAAGAAAATACTTGCCTAATTTCAAAACCCACTTCACAAACACTTTCAAAAATCAAACTTTTCAAACCCTTGAAACGTCCTTTTAAAAGATAAAACACCTTTTGTAAAACATTCGAGTAAAGAATTGTTACAAGGTTAGCCTAGCACAAGGCATCTTTTCAAAGCATTTTCAAAACAACACACAAAGCACCATTTCATACAATTGAAAACCAAGGCAAGATTGATCTAAACAAGTACCTAAGAGCCCATGGATAACCATGGATGAAAAGGGTGCTAATACCTTCCCTTTTCATAATCTACCCCCCGAACCCACGAAACATCTCAAAAGGTTTTTGCTGTGCTTTTTTTAACCTTTCCTTTAGGATAAAATAAAAAGTCGGTGGCGACACTTGCTCAACGGCACAAGTGCGAATACGAACGCAAAACACTAGTCAGTTCTCCCACCGTATCACACATACCCTAGAAGTGGTGTGTGAATTTATGTGTTGTTTTCATGTCAAGTTTATCTTTGATCAGGGCATTTGTGAGCTACGAGTTATTTTTAATTAGCCATACATTCTTTCATGCGATTAGAATTTAAGAGTGCGGAAATTTAAATGCGAAAAGATAAATCCTACGCTATTACAAGGCGCGGGTCTATACATCGCCAAATTACAAAGACCCGTTTGATAAAAATGCGGAAAGTAAAAAGACCTAATTACTATTACAAGCCTTGAGCAGTTACATAATATTCGAAAAGAAAATAAATGTGCGAAAAGAAATTGAAATTGAATGTCCGAGGGTTTTGACCCTTTTAAAATTAAATTGAAATTAAAGTCTAATTAATTATTTAAATAAAGAAAAGAAATGTTTTTTAGGTTTTTGTATTTATGAAATAAAGAAAAGAATTAAAATTAGAAGGAAACCCTAGTTCTAAATATTTTTAATTATTAATGAAAAATATACAAGTTAACCTAATTTACACTAATTAATTAAATTACATGTTTATTTACAAAAATATTTAGTAATTAATAATAATAATAATAATAATAATAAGAGAAAATTATTTATTAAAAAAAGATGAAAAGGTTAAAAATCCTAGTTCTACTTATTTTATTGATTAAGAAAAGGATCAAAGTTTTAAAAACCTAATTTACTAAATTAATGGTTAGAGTTTATTTACAAAATAAATTAATAGTGAATTAAATATTAATTAAACATATTTTAGTTTCTGATTTTTTTATAGAAAATTATTTTATGAAATTAAAGAAAATAATTAAAGCACTAAAAAGAATAAAAAGGAAAAAAGAAAGTGAAATTAAATATACAAACATGGGGGATGTCTGGCCCATTTAGGAGGTTTTTTGAAGTAGTTTGGCCCATGAAACAAAGGCCTTGTTTGACTTTCTGCGCCTGCGTGTGGGATGGTTGACTGAGTGTACCATGGACCTCATCCTGCAGCCTTCAGATTGTACCTTGAAGCCACTTGGCAAGCTAGCATATGAGCGTGTATGGTAGGCCATAGAATGAGCGCTGCATGGAAACATAGTATAACAAAATTCATGAATTAAATGGGGGGACCTGGGAATCGAACCCAGGTCCCAATACCTGCAGGACGACTCATCCACCAACTGAGCTAACGCGTGCATTTGTAGTGTTAGTGGAACGTGATTATTATAAAAAGAAACAAACGTTAGTAATATGAACAACAAAATCATGCGCCAAATTTGAATGCCCCTATTATGTGATGACACGCTAGCTTCGTCTTCATCTTTTTGCCTGTAATATAAACAAATAGCGGGGGTTTTAAACCCCCACTAAATGAAAACTGCAAAAATAGCGATTAGAACATGGACAAATATAAAAGGGCGCGAGGTATGGGTTTGCTTCGTCTTGATACCACGAATTCAATGGCATAGGTTTTAAGGGCCAATTTTTCCATATGTGAGAACCCCTAATTTGGAGCTTCTGAAACCCTAGGTTTCATTAATGGTAGATTTTGATTTAGGCAATATTATCACAATTAACTTGTACCAATCGCTTCAGAATGTTAATATTAGCATAAATCAATCAAGAAAGATGGTTAAAAGTGCATGAATCGTGATATGGAATTCAAGGAATTTTGGCAAACCGTATAACCTGTATTCTTCAATTCTTTGCACGTTTTGACTCGTTCTCGATTGCAAACGCTTCCTGGATGTTTTGGCAATGTATTGGAATGCTTTTGAAGCTTTGAACTGTGCTCTAACTATGAAATCAGTTTTCAAGTTTTTGGCCAAAAATTGCAAATTGGTTATGCAGCTTCTGAGCAGTTTTTCGTGTCTATTGGAATAGGGTTATGTTATGCCTTTGTAGGTGAATGGAATTAGGTCAAGAAACAAGCCCATAATCCATTGAATTAATGATTCCAATCTTTGATTTTTTCACATCTTTTTTCAATCTTTTTGCCATGAAAATCATGCCAATTATGGAAGATTTGGCCTTGTTGATTGAAGCACGAAATCTCTTACATGTGTGGAAGATATTTGCTGCATAAAAAGGATTTAAAAACATGATTTGGTATTTTTCTTATATTTAAATTTAATTAAATGAATTAATGATAATAAAAATTCAAATAATTAATCAAAAATAAGAAAATAACTCCCTTTGAGCTTAATGGGTCGTGCATAGCCTTTGGGTAATGATTCATGAAAGAAATTGAGGCCCATTAGCATTTTTGAAGCCTTTTGTGCAAAGTTGACTTTTCAAAGTTCCCAAAAATTTCCCAACTTCTACAAGGCATATCTTGCTCAATTTTGAAGCTATGAACATGTTCTTGGACATTTTGGAAAGGTCTTGAAGTCCTATAACCAATGCCTTTGGTCCCATGTAATTTTGATTTACCAATCTCAAGTTATGGTCTTTGACTTAAAGTGCCTTTTTGTTGACTTTTGAAAATGACCTATAATGTTGAAATTGATAACTTTTTGTGAGAGCATTTCTTGTACTTGAAGTGTGAAGATGAGTTGTAGGAAATGTCATTCTCTTCAAAGTGAGCTTTGGATGGAATTTTTCTGATAAACCATGAAGAAGTTATGCCCTGGTCAATTTGCAGTTGACTTTTCCAACTGTCCAAAAATAGAAACTTTTGCATCTTGAGACCTTTTGAGCCATGATTTGAGAATCATGATCAAGAATTGATCAAATGATGTTTGTGGCTTCAAAATAAGATGTTGACCAAAATTTTGACTTTTGATTGTCAAATGACCATTTTGCCCCTGCAGTTCACTGTGGAACAATTAGGGTTTTTGACTGTGCAATTTGATGTTGTGAGTCTTAAAACTTGGCATATGGATGCTTGACAATGTATATAGGCATGTGGGACTTGATTGGACCCTTGAAAATCTCAATTTCTTTGCCAGAACCAAAACCCTAATTTTGACTGTGTTAGGAGGCCATTGGACTGTGCACCCTTGAGTGATTTTGAACCATGATCTTTGCAAATCTTTGAAGAATATGGGAGGGAAAATTTTGGGGTACAACAGAAGGAAACTGGAATGTGTTGTTTGAAGGAGGTAACAGTGATTCTGGTTTTTGATTTCACAAGTGCTAAAGTGTTTGAGAATTTTATGGTCTGTGAGAATTTGAAGATACGTTCCCCTCCCCTCTTTTTTTTCTTTGTGCAAATGAACTCTCTATTTATAGAGAAAGGCTTTTGGGAAGCTTTGGGAGCAAAAATAATAAAATAAGGCTTAGTCTGGAAGTAAGTGTCTGTGATCGGTGGATCTGGAACTGACTGTTTAATGCTGGTTCGCGAAATGTTGCGGAAGCAAGAGTCGCCACCGTCTTTTATTTTCTCCAACATGGACAGGACAAAAGCACAGCAAAATTCCTTATGAGATAGTTTCTCGGTTCGGGAGGTAGATTATAGAAAGGGAAGGTGCTAGCACCCTTTCTATCCATGGTTATCCATGGGCTCTTAGATACTTGCTCATTTGTGTTTTCAAAAATGGTTTGTTTGCTTTTCAATGTGGGTTTTAAAAAGTTTCTTTGAAAATTCCAATTCGACTCTTGTATCGGTCCTCAAGAGTGTTTGAAAAATGCTTTCGAAATCTTTTTGAAAATGTGTTGGTGTGAAAAGTATTTTTGATTTGTTTTGTTTTGAATTAGAGCAAGTATCCACGAGTCGTCTACCTACCCTAAGGAATTCGTCTGTCTAAATGTCCTTTAAAGTAGTGCCATCCCACCATTGAGAGGTAGGTAGCACCACCGTTGGAGGTGTTAGGGTCAATTCGAGGTTCGGGACATGGTTATCACCAGAGCAATGGGAAGACACCTTAGAAGCTACCCTCATGCCAGGTTCCCGGATCATGAGGACTTACTAAGACATCCTCTACTCGACGATCACCTTTCGAGGCAAGGCAACAGTGAGTCGTACCCTAGGGGTGGTGTGTGATTTGTGTGTCGTTTTCATTTATTTTTGTCTTTTGCCAAAGTGATCTATGCGTTTGTTTTTATTTTATCATTCATTCTTGCATGTCATTATTAATAGTTAAAAATTGCGAGAAATATAAAGTTCCTAAACTATTACAAAGGCGCGGGTCCACATCGCCAAATTAAACCAGGACCCGATTTGACATAAAATAAAGAAATAAAATGCGGGAAATATAAAATGTCCGAGTTACATGGCTTGAGCAATTACATAATATTTGAAAGAAAATAAATGTGCGAAAGAAATAAAAATAGAACGTTCGAGGGCGTTGGACCCTTTAAAGAAATTAAATGAAATTAAAAAGCTAATTAATTATTTAATAAAAGGAAAGAAATGTTTTTTAGTTTTTTTGTATTTATGAAATAAAGAAAATTAAAATTAAAAGAAACTCTAATTCTAAGTTTTTTCAATTATTAATGAAAATGTTAAAGTTTAACCTAATTTACTAAATATTTAATGTACATGTTTATTTACAAAAATATTTAATAATTAATAACAATAATAATAAGAAAAAATTATTTATTAAAAAGATGATGAAAAGTTAAAAACCCTAATTTCTACATATTTTAATTTGTTAAGAAAAAGACTTAAGTTTTAAAACCTAATTTAACTAAATTAATTATTTAACATTTATTTACAAAAATATTTAATAAGTAAATTAATTAACATATTCTTAGTTTTTGATTTTCTGGTTTTATATTATAAAAATTAATTCATGAATTTAAAGAAAACAATTAAAACAATTAAAAGAATGAAAAAGGAAAATCAAATAAAAAATAAAAATGATGCAAACCATGGGGGGTGTCTGGCCCTTTTTGGAGGTGAATTGGAGTGGTTCGACCATTTGTGTTCTGGCTGTTGGCCATTTGTGTTCTGGCCTCATCATGCATAAGTTGTTCTACTTTGGCCATTTGGCTTTTGGCTTTTGGCCATTTGTGTTTTGGCCTCAACGTTTCTTAATCTTCTAGGATGTCTGTCTCGCCATGTATTGGTGTCATGCATAAGTTTTTCTACTTTGGCCATTTGGCTTTTGGCTTTTGGCTTTTGGCTTTTGGCCTTTTGGCTTTTGGCCTCAACGTTCCTTAATGAACCTGCATGGGATCCTGTCTAAATCTGCAGTGTTGAATCTCACGAACACATTAAATAAAATCATAAAATGCAAATAAAGCCAATATATGAAGAAATTTAATGTTTAGGCACAATATGGCATGTATGAATGATTATACCCTTTTGATCACGGAGATCAAATCAATCTTACCCTTACTGGAAAATTAGTGACCTGAATGCTTTTATGCCTTACTGGAAAATTAGGATCATGGAGATCAAGCCAGCCTTATCCTTACTGAAGAAGTAGTGAGGTGTTGGTTTGTAACTGTGATGGCTTGTTTGTAGTGAGAGAGGGATTTGTAATAAGGATTTCAAGGTTTTAGGGTTCTTGAAAGAGTTTGATATTCTAACAGTGTTGTGGCAAGGTTTTTTTTCTCTCTTCTTTTCCTCTCTTCTCTGATTTGTGTGAAAAGAAGGTGATTATATAATGGAAATTAGGGTAAAGCAAATGGGCTTTGAATGTGCAATTGAGCCTCCAATATTCACTTGAATTCGTCCCTTTCCAGGCTAAATCGCAGAGACTTAAGTGCATTTTTTGAAGTTGAAATGTGAAAACAAAATGTAGCTGACATCGATAACTAACTCCTGTCCGAAAATCGGCTCAATCGGATAAATGGTGAATTAGTTATGAATTTTTGAAGTTTCAGCTCAGACAAACTTATTTTGGGCTCCAGTGTCGACTCTGACACGTTCTTCAATAAAAAACTGGTATTGATCGGAGCATAATCCGGTCTCGACTTTTGAAGCAAAGTTGTAGATCTATGAGTCAGTGACCTTGTGTAAAAATATGAGCCCAATCCGATAAAAATTGACCGAGTTATGAATTTTCGAAGTTTCGGCCCAGATGAAATAATATTCAGCATTCAGGATTTTCAGCATGTCACGCACTCTGAGCAAAAAACGAAGGCCTTTTGAATACCGTTTGAACTCAATACCTTCTGTGAAAATGTAGCCAACTCAATTTGTGAAATTTTGGCGCCAGAACCAGCTCGATACGATGAAAATCGACCAAGTTATGATTTTTTGAACATGACGCAAATAAACTTGTGTCACAAATTTTCTGCACGAAAATACTTGATAAATCCAAATTTTTGAAGACCTTCTGATCGAAATTGGCTTCCAGCCGTGAGAGATGAAAACGTAGATAATGTCAAGACGGAATTTTAGCCACCGGAACGGGTTCAAAACGAGTCACGATCTTCAAGTTATGAATTTTTTAGCGCGTAAAACTGCACTTTCAGCACACTTTTTCACTATATTTCTTCAAGAAAACTCACACATTCGGATACCTTCTTTAAAGAATTGACTCTTGAGCCGAACCTGAATTTGAGAATATGTTATCAGAGATATCTTGGCGAAAGAACACCTGAATATAACGCGTCGGGTTGGACTTGTGAATTTTCTTGAAATGTTTTGAGAAATATGGGAGGGCAAATTTTGGGGTACAACAGTGTCCACTTGTGCCATAAAAGCAAAGTGAATGGTTCAGATGGGTTGCTTCTTTCTGAAGGAAAACAGGCGCAAGGCTCAAGACAAACTTTTATAAAAGGTAGTATTATGCTGTTAAGTGCAAGTGGTATTGGATAACAAATGGGTTAAGGCCTACTTTAGCTTGCATAAACAATTAAGTATAGGGTGAGTCATAGGTTTGAGGCCTGAAAAGGGAAAACACGTAGCCTAGCCTATGGGTCTAAATGTTTAACTTGATCTTTTGAGTCGAATCCTCCATCTTTCTACACCTTTCGACCAGACTAGAACAACACAACATTCGTTTTCACCAGTTGTGTGTCCTTTGAATGAAACAACTGTGTGTTCTTCGAATGGCCCTTCTTAGCTGAATATGCCATTTTGAGTCTTCTTGCTTTTAATAACTTAGGCCCAAACCTTCGACCAAACTCCAAAGTAAGAGAACAATTATTCCCCAACTATGGAAAGTCCTTCAAATGGACCACCAAGTTGTGTGTCATAATGCAGGACTATGGCGTGTCGAAGGGTTTGCAGATGGATTCGAAGGTGATATGAAGGCGCATTCGAATCATACATGAAGATGAATTTGAAAGTCAGAGGAAGGTAGCCATTCATCCAATCGAAAACTTATGAATCCAAGGAAAACAGGTGAGGGGCGAATGGTGCAATCGAATGACACTTTTCAGAAGGTTATTAACTTCTGAATCGAAGGAAGCTTTCAGAAGATTATTGACTTTTTGAATTGAAGAAAACCAAAAGGAGGCCTTTACTTCCTGAGTCGAAGGACATTCCTGAGACAAAGGACATTCCTGAGTCTGAGGACGCTGTTTCAAAGGGAAACAAAAACTCAATTGAAGCTTGTATGAAGATCATTTCCTTCTGAATCGAACGAAACTTTCAGAAGATTATTGACTTTTTGAATTGAAGAAAACCAAAAGGAGGCCTTTACTTCCTGCGTCGAAGGATGCTGTTTCAAAGGGAAACAAAAACCCAATTGAAGCTTGTATGAAGATATCTCTTGGCTCAAACAAAACTTGTGAGAGGCAAAGTCTGCAAGAGGCCTTTGGTCAAGTGGATACGAAGGATGCATAGAGATGGTTATTTTATCCCATTTAAGCTTGTCTAAACGAAACAAACACGCAGGCAGCATATGCCCAAGCGAAGTAGGCTGAATCGAAGGAGACCTATTTTCCTCCAAATTTGTCAAAATGTTATTTTTATCTGTTTTCTCCCTTTTTGACAGTTTCCTTTTAATTCTGGTGCTGGAAAATCCCAATGTACATGTGCAAGCTTGAATTTTTAGAATCATTGTGAGAAAAGCCTTGAAAAATGAGAGGGCAAATTTTGGGGTACAACACTGTGCTTTTTCACCTTTCCTTATTGGATAAAAGAAAAGTCGGTGGCAACTCTTGCTATCCGCACAAATGCGATCAAACGCAAAACGACCCGAGTCAATTCTCCCGCCGTATCACCGAATATGTTTGGGGATTCCACTCTAGTGATTATCCAAGTAAAAGGAGATTGGGACACTAAACACCATAATCTCATCCCTTACAAGGAACTTGTGCTATCTCTGATTCCTTACTTCGAAGACATCACCTTTGAGCACTTCCCTAGGGAAGAAAATCAGTTGGCCGACGCCTTGGCAACCATGTCTTCAATTTTCAAAGTCAAATGGGACAACAAAGCCCCTATGATTACAATTGAGAGATTTGACGAACCTGCACACTGCTGTGAGCTTGACACTGATACAGAAAATCCATGGTACCATGAGGTGATGAGATACCTCGAAGCACAAGAATATCCAGAGGGAGCATCCATCAATGACAGAAAGTTCTTACGAAGATTTTTAGCTAAATTCTTCCTAAGCAACATAATATTATACAAGCACAACCATGATTTTACTCTATTCCGATGTGTGGACAAGAAGGAGGCAGTGGAAATTATGGAAGACATGCACGATGGTCTCTTTGGTACTCATTCAAGCGGACATACGATGGCTAAAAAGATCTTAAAAGTTGGTTACTATTGGTCAACGATGGAGACTGATTGCCATCAACACTCAAGAACTTATCACAAATGCCAAATCTATGCTGATAAGGTCCACGTGCCTCCTATCCCTCTAAACATCATGACCGCTCCATGGCCATTTGCAATATGAGGCATTGATATGATTGGAGAGATCAAGCCCACCGCTTCCAATGGACATCGCTTCATTCTGGTCGCTATTGATTATTTCACCAAATGGGTCGAAGCCGCTTCTTTTGCCTCAGTCACCAAGAATGTGGTAGCCGGACTCATCAAGCACAACCTCATCTTCCGCTATGGTATCCCCGAAAGGATCATTATCGACAATGGGACTAACCTCAACAATGCTATGATTACTGAGCTTTACACTCAGTTCAAGATCAAGCATCACAATTTTTATCCATATAGACCTAAAATGAATGGCACATTCGAAGCGGCCAATAAAAACATTAAAAACATTATGCAGAAAATGGTAATAAACTACAAGGATTAGAATGAGATGTTACCATTTTCTCTACATGTCTACCGTACTTCAACTAGAACATCAACTGGGGCAACTCCCTTTTCCTTAGTCTATGGCATGGAAGCTATTTTGCATGTAAAAGTTCAGATTCCCTCACTAAGGATAGTGAATGAAGCAGGCCTAGGCGAAGACGAGTGGATTCAGACGAGATTGGATCAGTTGAACTTGATCGATGAGAAGCGATTGGCTACTGTTTGTCATGGTCAGACGTACCAAAAACGTATGATCAAGGCTTTCAACAAAAAGATTAAGCCTCGAGCATATCAAGTTGGTGACTTGGTGATAAAACACATCATTCTGCCACAAGGTGACCCCAGGGGCAAATGGACTCCCACCTACGATGGGCCATTTGTTGTCAAGAGAGTGTTCTCTGGCGGTGCCATGATGCTGACTACCATGGATGGCGAAGACTTCCCACATCCTATAAACATGGACATACTTAAAAAATATTACGCATAAAGGACCCGCTAGGTTGACACACCTAGGAAAAATAAGGGCATCCCGGCAAACCAAAAGGTTTGGGCAAAAATTAGGGATATATGCAAAAGGTTGTACACCTGGCAAGTTGAAAACCCGAAAGGGCGACTTGGGAAAAAATAGGTATCCTGGTGGGCTGAAAACCCGAATGAGCGGTCCAGGAAAAAAATTAAGGATTGAAAGCGTATGACTATGTCCCGTGGAATCACCACAGTCAACTTTATCACCAAGGTCCGAGTTCAAACGGTCCAAGATCAATCCAATCAACTTTTGTCAACGACAAAGGGCATTCGAAGACATTGGGGCAATAGTAGAGTTGGAATGCAATGAGATCATTTCACATGGCTATTTTTTTTTGTTTTCAACCTTTGTTTTCCTTTCGACGATTTCCTCTTACTAGGATCTCTGTCTCTTTGTACAAAACACCTATTCATGGGAAAAATATCAATATAAATATACTTTGAAGTGCAAACTTTCTGTTTTGTTTTGAATGCAAACTTGTCCAATGACTAAAATTGAACGAACATATGCATATGAGCATAATTACAACTGTTTGGCACATATGACCTAGAAGTAACAAGCATCTCTTTAATGTATATGGAATATCCCCACAAAGTTATTTCATTAACATTATCCCCACGAGACAATTACGATAAACCTTCCTCAACAGAGTTATCCACAAAGTCTCTTTGCACAGGTTAATCTCCAACCAGAGTCTCAATCTCTTGGCAGCTTTCTCCCCAGCTAAGTTGATCCTACAAGAAAAAGCCTTGTGGATCTCTTCCTCAAAGAACTCTCCTCATCAACAAGGTTTATTTCTCCAACGAACAACGAGTAATATAACTCCCCAACCGAGTTCAAATTCCCCTGGAATAGCCTATCTTCTTCAGCTGAGTCTGTTATCCCCGGTTGAATATATCCCCCAAAGCTGAGTCTGTCTTCCCCGACTGAGTCCACACTCTCCAGCTTGAGTTTTCCTTTCAGACTATTGCAAATCATAGGGCTACAACCCCTAATACCCAGTAAAGTCGTCAACAAAACCTTTACCATCTCTAAAAGATACTATGAAGCATGGACCCGACCAGATATTATTACAACTTTCAAGCTACTATGAAGCCTGGACCCGACCAGATATTAGTATAACTTTCAAATACTATGAAACCTGGACCCGACCAGTTAATAGTTTAACCCTTCAAAGATATAGAAGAACCTGGATTCAACCAAGACCAAGGTTTAATTTCTTTTTGCCAATAGAGTTTGCCTCTACCCCAACATGTTATTGTAAAGCCTGGATCCGACCAGATAGCAATTCCCTTCAGAAATTTGTTGTGAAACCTGAAATCCGACTAAATAACAACTAAATCCCCAAGCAGTTTATTATGAAGCCTGGAGCCCGACCAGATAATAATTAGCTGCATTTCCTAGCAAAACACTATGAAGCCTGGACCTGACCAGATGATAGTATAACTCTTCAAAACCTATGAAGCCTGGACTCGACCAGATAGTATTTACCATTTCAAGTTACTATAAAGCATGAATCCGACCAGATATCAGTTCAACTTCATTCGTTCTAGAAAGTTACTGCAAAGCCTAGAGTTCGATAAGATAACAGTTAACTTCCTTATCCCCAGCAAGTTATTGTAAAGCCTGGATCCGATCAGATAACTATTCAATTTCAAGAAATTTTCTACAAAGCCTGGAATCCGACCAGATAACAGTTAATTTATCTCTTCCCCAGTAAGTTACCGTGAAGCCTGGAACCCGACCAGATTGCAGTCGACTTCCTCGTTCTCAGCAAGTTGTGAAGCCTGGATCCGACCAGATAACAACTGACATTCAAGTGATATTCCCCAACGGAAGCATCCTTTCAACAAGTTTGAAGATATGTATATTCTTCATCCCCAACAGCAATCAGGGATTCAACTCCCCAAGAAAAAAACATGCATCTCACATTCATACATCATGACATATACATACAAAATGCATTTAGCATGATCTCATTCATCTTGTGAACATCATGCATACATCTGCATTTCACTAACTCTTTTTTCCCACATGTAAAACATCAAATTTTAGTATAAATCGACCAAAGATTTGTGCCGATACTTCTTCCAGTGTTTACCAACATTCCTCTAAATGGAATCTAAAATCCCATTCACAATACATCTTCGAGTGCAAATTTCTGGGCACTCTAGTGTTCAATCATCTTCCACCTTCAAGTCACGAATGGCGGATCCTCCAATCTAACTCTTCAGGTTTAAGAAGATTGAACAGGGGCAGATGTTTTACCCCAAAATTTTCCCTCTCATTTCTCAAGTAATCTCTCACAAGACCTCCTTTGGTTCAAGACTGCACAAGGGTTGATCAGCTCAAGACACCTCCTCAAACACTGATGACTGAAAATTAGGGTTTGAGATTGCACAAGGATAAATGGACTTTTAATGCCTCATATGACTTTAATGGATCATTTTTAACTCTCAAGATTTCTCATATCAAGTTTCAAGTCTTGGATCACATTTTTGCTCAGTCAATTGATCAGTTGACCTAAAATCAGCTATATTGGGGAAAAAGTCAACTATGGTCAATTTACAGTCAAACTTCATAATTTTCATCCATATAAACATTGTGAACTACTATATGTCATTTGATCAAGTTTGGATCACAATTCCTCAAGAAATTTGATCAGATCATCAAAAGGGCAAAATGGTGAAAATTAGGGTTTTGACTGAGAAATAGCAATTTCTAATTTTTTGACCTAACAGATGATTGATTCGTTTGAGACACGATCTCAAGGATTCAAATGCTTCATTTTGACCTAATGAATTGGTTCAAAAAATCTCTCAAGATCAATTGATTGACAGTTGATTTTCAGTCAACTGATGAAAAGTCAAATGTACACTAAAAAGTCAAACTTTGACTTTTTAGTCAAAATCAAGTGTCAAAGATCACAATTCATCAAAACATGTCAAAATATGAAACTTGTTCATCAAGAAATCAAAAAGTCAAGATTTCATTTTGAAAAGTCAAAATTTCTAAACTTAGAATTTTTTCTAAGTGTTGAAAATTTCATATTTTTTCATAACTTTGAGCCAAACTTCCACCATGATGCAAGATGATTCAAAGGAAACTTCCAACATGAAAGTTGTAGATATCAATGAGATATAAAACATTGTAGAACACAACTTCTCCTATAAATTCATGGATTTCAAGTTATGATTTTGTGAATACATGTTCATGAAACTTGGAAACTTAGTGAAATTTTGCCCTAGTTTAGGTAGGATTTTGACCTAACTTCATGGAAATTTTTCACATAGTTCCAAGATGAATTTTCAAAAATGTCCAACATAGGGGTTGTATAGGATGTTACAAGCTTTCCAAAATGTCCAAGAACTCATTGAGATCATACTTGATCAAGGAGAATCGAAGGCAAGAAGTTAGGGTTTCATTCTTGAATTATAAGTCATTTCTTGATGAACACATAATTGAATTTCAATGTTAGGCTGCATAATCTTGCTTTGAAGGCCTTCTAACTTGTGTATCTATCCATCATTAATGGATTACACAAACTTTTGAGCTATAATCCAAGTGATTTAAGCTTTATCCAATTCACATTGCCATTTTGGGAAGAAAGTGAAGAATGCCATTCTTGAAAAACAAACTTTACGCACAAAGTCAATTCTTGAGCCTCTAACTTGTTCCCTCTGATCACACTCCATCTACAAAGTCAGAAGCAAGTGTGTTTAAAGCATAATCACTCTATCTTAGCAAGTACACAAGACTTTGAAACTTGGATTTCTCAAAAATCACATGTTATGCTTAAACTTGTGATTTTGAATTCTTATCAACAACAAGCTTCCAAACTTGTTGCTTATAAATAGAGCCACTATTTGTGAGATAGAACACGAGCACTAAGACCTTGAAACACTCCCAAACTCCCTCTATCCATAAATTGCTTCAAAACACCATTGTTGTGCAAGTTCTAACTTTACAGATCAAACTTCCACTTCCCTCGTGCATTTCTTGGCCTTTTAGTTTCAAAAGCTTTCTCATATCAAATATAACTTATTCCCATCCTATTTCCAGAACTGTAACACCGTTTATAATAACCTCCATAACCAAAAACAAAGCATTGCAGTTGGACTTCTCCAGGCCATTTCAGCCACTCTCAACTCAAGTTAAGCATTGCATTAGCTTCCTATAGACTCAAGGAAGCTAACCTGATCACTGCAGCACCTTGAATCAAGCTCAAACTCATTTCACGATTTCCAGTTTTGAGGTATTTTTCTTGAACTTTTATCTTCTCATTTAGACATTGTTTGGCTTGTATTTGTGATGATAAAATGTAGACATCATTGCCCTGAAACTATACATGTCCATAGATTTCATTTATGTTGCTTGAGTACAGAGAATTTTGAGTTTGAACCTCTGAAAATATTTAGGTCAGAATTTGGTACTGTTAGAAATGAATGAGTTACAGGTTCTCTGGATGGAGGTTGAAGATGAAGTTCATTCAAGACTTGATTTACATTATATATTTGTTGTTTTGTTTATATGAACGGATGTATAACCACCCCAGTGGTAAAGCGTGCGCCTGTTAACTTTTGGGACCTGGGTTCGAGCCCCAGTGGTACCCTTTTGTTCATTTTTCATATTTTCACTCTTTTTTTTATTCAGCTGTAGCGCCCGGGCCTTTTGATTGGGCTTTTCATTTTTTTGATTCTTCTAACCTCCCTGACTATGTTTACACCCCTGGTCCATTATTTTATTTTTCATTTTATTTCATTTTCTTTTCTATTTTTATTTTCATTTCATATTTTCTTCATTATTTTTATTATTCTTATTATTCTTATTATTATTATTTTACTAAAAAAATATAAAAATATTTTTATTTTATTATTCACACTTATATATTTTATTTTCTTCATAAAACAAAAGACTAAAAACATTTTCTTTTAATAAATTAATTTCTTTTTTGATAATTAATATTTAGACTTAGGATTAATTATTATATTATCTTCTTTTCTTGTAAATTAATTAATTTAGAATTTAGGTTTATTTTAATTAATTAAATTCCATATTATTTTCCTTAATTTAAAACCATTTCATAAAAAACCCTAAAAAATATTTTTAACTTAATTTCCTTCTTAATTAATTTAGGTTTAAATCTTGCTTATTTTTCATTAATTATTTTCTTAATTAGGTTTAGGTTAAAACCCTTTCATGAAAACCAAACAAAAATCATTTCTTTTTTCATTTGCATTTGTACATTATTATTTATTCAATTATTGTATGTTTATTCAATATAGTTGTAATAGTTAATTAGGTTTAATTTTCTTGCAAAATACCCATTTGTAAATTTGTATACCCCCCCTCCTCTAATGATGTAATAGCTTAGTATTTTTACTTTCCGCAATTTATCGCTTTATATAAATGCTAGTAATTAGGGTTTGTATGGAAAGACTAAAACCAACAAATAGTAAACCCTAATTCATGACAAAACAATGCATGTAAATCAACACATTTGCACACTTGCACCCTTAGGGTGATTCCACTTGGTTGCCTTACCAAAATGATCATGTTATGCATGTGGGGTATCTTAGCAAAGCAATAAAAAATACAAGATCATAGTCCCTCGATGACGCTATCAATGTTGCTTTTCAAAATCATTTTAGTCCCTCAAAGAGAATTGATAAGATATTTCACAACATTGTTATCATGGCTATACAATGACCCACGCCCGTCCCTTGAAATCCAAAGATAAGGCTTCTTACCAAATCAATGGTAAGATAGCAATATCAAAGGAAAGGAGGAAATGAACAAAGACTTTTGAGTGGGTAGATTGTTCCTAGTTTCTTGCTCATTTTCAAATCAAACATCCTTGCTTATTTTCAAAAACAAACACCAAACACTTTCAAAACATTTTCCAAATTTGAAACATTTTCAAAAGCTCAACACTTTATATACGTTCTTACAAACGAGAACTATTACAAAGTTTTCCTAAACGTTGGCGCCTTTTCAAAATAATTTCAAAAACCATACAAAGCATATTTTCAAACAAAAGCAAGTGATCCAGCAAGCAACTAAGAGCCCATAGACAACTATGGATGAAAAGGGTGCTAACACCTTCCCTTTTCATAATCTACCCCCCGAACTCAAGAAATAATCTCAAAGGTCTTTCCTGTTCTTTTCAGCCTTTCCTTTTGGATAAAAGAAAAGTCTGTGGCGAGTCTTGCTAACCGCAATATTTGTGATAAAATGAAAAAAACCCAAGTCAATTCTCCCACCGTATCACAGACTCGTCTGGTGGAATAAAATTGACTATATCTGGTCGGTAGTAGATTTAAGAATTTGATTCTTTGGTCAATAGCAGCTTTAAGATCCAAGATGCACGCTTCATACTAAGCCATGTTGTTGGTACAATCAAAAAAGATCCTGGCAGTGAAAGGCGTATAACAACCTTCAGGGGAAATGATCACAACACCAATTTTGTTACCCAGTGCGTTGGAAGCTTCGTCAAAAACCGTAGTCCATCGGGATCCTTGCTCGGGTCCTTCACACTCTCTAGGCTTTTCATAATCTTTAATCATCATGATATTCTCGTCTGGGAATTCAAAGTTCATAGATTGGTAGTCATCCACGGCTTGATGTGCCAAATGATCCGCCAATACACTTCCTTTAATTGCTTTTTGTGTAGTGTACTTGATATCATATTCAGTTAAAATCATTCTCCATCGGGCTATCCTTCCGGATAGAGCTGGCTTCGTAAAGATATACTTGACGGGATCCATCTTAGAGATCAACAGAGTGGTATGAGTCAAAATATACTGCCTTAGTCAGCGAGCAGCCCATGCCAAAGTGCATCAAGTTTTTTATCGAGCAGTGAGTATCTTGTTTCACAGTTGGTAAACTTTTTTCTAAGGTAGTATATTGCATGCTCTTTTTGACCAGACTCGTCATGTTTCCCCAACACACACCCCATTGAATTCTTTAACACGGTTAAGTACATGATCAGAGGTCTTCCTCCAATTGGTGGCATTAGTATTGGAGGCTCTTGTAAGTATTCTTTGATCTTGTCAAAATCTATTTGGCAATCGTCATTCCATTTTACTACTTGATATTTCTTCAGCAGCTTGAAGAGTGGCTCACAAGTAGCAGTCAAGTGAGAGATGAATCCAGCAATGTAGTTTAGCTGTCATAGAAAACCTCTAACCTCCTTCTCAGTACGAGGAGATGGGATTTCTTAGATAGCTTTGACTTTGGCAGGATCGACCTTAATTCCTTTTCCACTAACGACGAAGCCTAGGAGCTTTCCAGACCTTACCCCAAAGATGAATTTGTTTGGATTCAACCTCAGTTTGTATTTCTCCAGTCTCTTAAACAGTTTCTGCTAATGAACAAGGTGCTCTTCCTCACTTTGTTATCTGGCTATCATGTCATATACATATACTTCTATCTCATGATGAATCATGTCATGAAATAAAGTCACCATAGTCTGTTGATAAGTTGGATCTACATTCTTCAGCCCAAAAGGCATGACCTTATAACAGAAGGTGCCCCACTGTGTGACAAAAGTAGTCTTCTCCATGTCCTAGGGTGCCATTTTGATTTGGTTGTAACCTGAGAAGCCATCCATGAAGGAGAATACCTTGTGTTGAGTAGTGTTGTCAACCAAGACATCGATATGTGGTAGTGGGAAGTCGTCTTTGGGGCTTGCCCTATTTAAATCCTTGTAGTCTACATACATACGGACCTTACCGTCTTTCTTTGACACTGGAACAACATTTACGACCCATTGGGGATACGACGCCACTGCCAAGAAACCTGCATTGAACTGTTTCATTACCTCAACCTTGATCTTCTCAGACATATCAGGACGTATGCGATGAACCTTTTGTTCGATCGGAGAACAACCATCTTTCATTGGCAAACGATGAACCACGATATCAGCATTGAGCCCTGGCATGTCTTCGTATGATCAAGCAAATACTTCAACATATTCGTGCAACATTTAAACCAATATGCTCTTGACACTGTCTTCTAGGTTGGCACCAATCTTGACTTCTTTCTTATCTGCCTCAGTACCCAATTTTATCACTTCGACCAGTTCTTCGTACGGTTGGATAGCCTTTTCCTCTTGTATCAGGTGTCTGGCGAGTTCTCCAGGTATCTCACAATCTTCTTCACCTTCGTCTTCGGCTTGATAGATTCGATTTTCAAAGTCATAAATGGAAATAACAAAATTGTTGTCAATGAGATCTGAAGTGGATGTGGATCTGCAAATGTGTGTGTGTGCATGCAAGGTCACATGGCTATTTGAAAATGCAGTAAAGTAAAATAAAGACAAGAGCGCAAAATTTGAATGCAAAATCGTATAATGTTTTCATTAGATGAGCATATGATATATGAAATGATAACCCTTAACAAATGGACCATTGTGCCCCAGGCAAGACACATGGTTTAAAGTCATTGTTTTAAACAGAAATTATACATACAAACTTCTTAAAGAAATAAAAATAGGAAATAATAATTACTCTTGGATGAAGGAGATTGAGATGAAGTCTTTGGCCTTCCAGTTGTTGAGTCCACCGTCAGCAGTTGGGAATATCCAGCCGTCCAAGTCACCATCAATGTCAGTGTCTTCCAGAGCATTGACTTCATTGTTGCTAATACGGAGAGGTGGTCCCCCCAGCACGAGCACGTCGAATCTCTTTCTGAGCCTTTGAAGTAAAACCCAACCCAAATTTGTCGGATTTATAGGGGATATCAGGAAGTTGTCCCCAGATAGTGCAACCTCTTTCTTCTAAAACAACCTTAGCATCCTTCAGAGAGGCCATTCTTAGTGTGCCCTTAGAGATTTCAGGAGTAACAGGAGTAGCAACAACAATCATTGGAGGGATTACCTCAAATGTCTGGCAGGGGGTTTTAATTAATTCTCCATCCATTTCAACATATTTGAAAAAATTCAAATGACTGACCATATATTCTTCCTCTCCACAGACCGTGACAATCTTTCCTTTCACTGGGTATTTCAACTTTTGATGCAATGTAGAGGTGACCACACCTGCCCCATGAATCCATGGGCATCCTAGCAAGCAAGAATAGGTCGGGCAGATATCCATTACATGAAATGTTGAATTCAATACTTAAGACCCCACCTTGATCGGGAGATTAACCTCTCCATGGACCATCCTCTTTGACCCATCGAAGGCTCTTACCACAATATCACTGGGTTTCAGCACCAACCTTTCACAGTCCAGTCTATCCAACGCACCTTTGGGTAAAACATTTAAGGAGGATCCAATATCTACCAACACATGCACTAGAGTGGTGCCTTTGCATTCAATAGAGATATGCAGAGCCTTGTTATGATTCTTCCCCACCGGAGTTAAATCTGCATCAGAAAATACCAAGCCATTGTCAGCAGTTAGGCTTGCAACACAATTCTCAAATTAATCGGTAGTGGTCTCTTGTGGTACATGGGAATTCTTCAGGAATTTTAACAAAGCTCGGGCATGTGCTTCGGAGCATAACAACAAGTACATCATGGATATCTTTGAGGATGTCTGCCCCAGTTGTTCAACTATTTTATAATCACTTTTTTGGATGATCTTCAAAATTTCTTCCATCTCTTGTTTAGATGGGTCTTCAATTGTCACTTATTTTTAGGGTGCCTCCGTCAAGGAAGGCTTAGTTACTTTCTCTTTACCTCGGGAATTGGCAGTTGGCCCAACAGCATGAATGCAAACAAGTGTTGTAGTAGTTATTAGAGGAGAGATCTCCGAAGATAAGATCCTTCCTGTCCTAGTGGCCTTACTAGTTCTGACAACATTTGTAATTTCAGGCTCTTCATTTTCAGTAATCCATGGCTCTTGCTTGACACCATGATAATAAACTTCTGCCCCATAGTTCCAAGGCACAACTTTGTTGGAGGAATAGCGGTCTGACTCTGATGTAGTGATGATCAATGGAGTTACTCTTGGCTCAACAAGAATCCTTATAGGGCCTTTAGAGGTGATCCTAATAGGAGTGTTTGAAATGGTGATTATGGAAACATCTTCAAGTATCAGCTCTTGGAAAGTACTTTTGGCAAACTCTTCACAAATGGAGTTTTCTCGAACATAATTTCATGGCTAACAATCAGGTGTTGAATACCTTTATTCATCCACATACAACCATTAATTTGGGAAGCACAATGGTAACAATTTTCAAGGCATCCTTGAAATAAACCGGCTCTTAACAGATTCTTCTTAACAATCAACAAAGGAGTGGTCAAATCACTGATGGAGGAGACATAGGAAACATCATCAACAACATTAACACATTTACCATGATTGGGTATGGGTGCGGTAATCACATTAGGGGTCTGTGGAGGGTTAAACTCAATCACTTTGTTGTCAATCAAATCTTGGATTTTTATTTAGGTCCCAACAATCATTGGTGTCGTGCCGAGGACTATTGGAACGGTATGCACACCTTGCATTTGGGTTATACTTCAGAGGTGATGTATTGGGATTTTGAGAAGGATCTCGCAATGTTACCAAATCTGCCTTCAATAGATGTTGTAAAGCTTGAGACAATGGCATGTTGGTCCTAGTAAACTGCCTCCTCGGGGCATCTGTCCTTTATTGATTGTTTTGTTGTTGTGGTCGTTGAGCTGGGGTTAGGTTAGAAATCAACACTGCACTTACCGGCTGATGACGATCATTTTTGATATGGCTCCTTTGTCCATAAACAACATTTGTCTATTTCTTACCAATAAATGGTTTCTTTACAGCAGTAAAGGTCAAGGCCATTGGGATCTTCCCACTTTTGATTCCATTTTCAACATGCTCACCAGTCAAAATCAACTCAGTAAACCCTGACGAAGAACTCCCGATCAGCAAATTAAAGAATGGACTAGTCAAGGTGCCCATGAACATGTCCACTAATTCTCTGTCAATCAAAGGGGGTTTCACCCTTCCATCCAGGTCCCTCCATTTTTTAACATACTCATTAAAGCCTTCATTTGAACTCATAATCATACTTTGTAGTTGCACGCGAGTTGGTGCAAGATCAGCATTGTATTGGTATTTTCTGTAGAAGGAAGCAACCAGATCCTCCCATGTGTGGATATTAGTCCTTTCTAGTTGATAGAACCATTCCAACTGTGTCCCAGATAAACTCTCTTGGAAGAAGTGAACCCATAACTTCCTAGCCGTGGTGTGTGGTTGAATCTTGTGGACATAAGACTTCAGATGCATTTTGGGATAAGATATTCCATCATACTTGGCAAAGACAAGAACCTTGAATTTGTGGGGAATGACCACCCCAGGGACCAAACCTAAATCTCCAAAGTCCAAACCAGGCACTGTTTGGATCTATACAGCCTTAAGTCAGTCTTCTAGCTGTTTGTATTTGTCCTTCGTCAGTGGGTACTGCTCATTGGAGTAGCCTTCGTACTTATAAATCTGGTTATTTCCAACCCCAGCTCTAGTGCTTCTAACCTCCTCTTCTTAATTGTATTCTTCCTCAGAAGAAGCCTCTTCTTTTTGAGCCAGTCGAGCGGGCCCCTTGAACCTTCTTCCCATGTTGAGAATAACAACCCGTTTCTTGGTCTTCTTTTTGGTGGCAAAAAGTGCCATCATTTCTTGCTGTCGTTTAGCTAAGTTGAGGAGAGTCTCTTGGAACTGTGCGTGTTGAGTTTGCAGATCTTTGACGGTTTGCTCTAGAGCCATCTTATACTGAAATAAACTGTAAAAAGATGAGGAAACCTATATCAGAAAACCTGCTTATGATATGATGCATGTTATGTGGATTCAATGTTTTCAAGGACCTCAAGAGATTTAAATTTGCTAGCCAAAAAGGAAACATAAACAACAATTGTATTAATAAGTTGAAAAGTTACAATTGCCACTTGGGCTTACAATAGGAAAGCAAAAAGGTCTCAGAGAGACAACAAAATGAACTCCTAAAATAAAAGACTTAAGTCTCCCACGGGCGCTTCCTCTTCGTGTAGAGGTAGGCATTCAGGCTTTGCTCCTCATACAGTTGCTTGGTGAGCTCCAACACTTTCTTCTTGCTTGCATAGAATCGAGCTTCAAAGGTGTCTCGTTCCCCCTTAAGTTGAATCCATGATTTCTACAATTCTTCGATGTTGGTAGGCATGTCAGGATGGAGAATTGTGTAAGGAATATCTCCCTCAGTAGCAAGCTCCACAAATATTGGTAGGATAGCTGGATATGGCATCATGAGAGTTTGAGCGCGAGCTCACACCCATTTAGATAAGGCCCCAAAGGGGTGGAGTTCTTATGTACCAAAGTATTGCTATCAACCTTATTTACCATGCCCTAAGCTCATACAAACCTTTGACGATAACCTTGGACATCATTCTCGTAGTCGAATATAATACCATGGATAAGCGCATCATGAGGACCATCTCTTCTAGCGTAACCAAATTATCGTAGATCCAAAGAAGTTTTATAAGTAATACCTCCCCTAATGCCCAAAAGTGGAACATTAGGTAACTCCCCACAACGGTCAATGATGGTAATTTCCACTTGAGATCGAGAACACCAAGAGATATCAGAACGAGAGAGCGACATCATCCTTTGAGACCAAATCAAGCCTTGTTCATTATTCAAAACTAACCGGGGAAGGTGCAAAATAAACAACCTAGATAGAAACGGTATGAAACATATAAGATTCCCTCTCTTCCTCATGGTACGAGTGTGAAGAGTATGCAAAATGTCTCTGAGCAAAGTAGGCACAAGGTTACGAGAAAGGAAGATCTTGACAGCATTCACATCTATGAGTTGGTCTGGATTAGGGAACAATACTAACCCATAGGTTAGAAGAGCCAAGACTTCTTCAAAAGCTTGCAAATCCATATCCTCCCAAAACATTCGAGCCTTCTCTAACAGAAACTTAGCTAGAAAACCCTTGATTTCGCTCCTTGTTTCCCAATTATCTATAATGCCAGATGTGATCGGTGGATCTGGAACTGACTGTTTAACGCTGGTTTCGCGAAATGTCGCGGTAAGCAAGAGTCGCCACCGTCTTTTATTTTCTCCAACATGGACAGGACAAAAGCACAGCAAAATTCCTTATGAGATAGTTTCTCGGTTCGGGAGGTAGATTTATAGAAAGGGAAGGTGTTAGCACCCTTTCTATCAGTGGTTATCCACGGGCTCTTAGATACTTGCTCATTTGTGTTTTCAAAATGTTTGCTTTTCAATTGTGAGTGAGTTTGAAAAAGTTTCGTTTGAAAAAATTTCAGATCGACTCTTGTATCAGTCCTCAAGAGTGTTTGAAAAAATTGTTTTGAAAGCTTTTTGAAAGTGTCGGTGAAAAGAAGTTTGATTTGTTTTTGAATAGAGCAAGTATCTACGAGTCATCTACCTACCCTAAGGAATTAGGTTGTGTAAATGTCCTTAAGGTAGTGCGAGGTGTTCGGGTCAATTCGCTTGTAGGGACAGTGTGGTCACCAGAGCAACAGTAGGACACCTTAGAAGCTACCCTTATGCCATTGATCCTTCTTAATTCGAGGCAACTTTTTCGAGGCAACTTGTTTTGAGGCATATGGATCAACGGACATAAGGACTTACTAAGACGTCCTATACTCGACGACCACGTTTCGAAGGCAAGGCAACAGTGAGGCGTACCCTAAGAGTGGTGTGTGAATTTGTGTGTTATTTTCATGTTATGTTTTATCTTGTACATGTATCGTGGTGATCTACGCTTGTTTTTAATTTAAGCCATTCATTCTTTCATGCAAAGTTTAGCAGTTTTAAAAGTGCGGAAATTTAAAGGCGGAAATTAAAATCCTACGCTATTACAAGGCGCGGGTCTATACATCGCCAAATTAACAAAGACCCGTTTGAATAAAAGTGCGGAAAGTAAAACCTAGTTACTGTTACATGGCTTGAGCAATTACATAATATTCACAAAGGAAATAAATAAGAATAAATGCGCGAAAAGAATAAAAACAGAACGTTTGAGGGCGTTGGACCCTTTTGAAATTAAATTAAATTAAAAGTTAATTAATTATTTAATAAAAGAAAAGAAGTATTTTTTATGGTTTTTGGTATTTATGAGATAAAGAAATTAAAATTGAAGAGAAACCCTAATTCTAAGTTGTTTTTAATTATTAATGAAAAAAATATTCAAGTTTAACCTAATTTACTAAATATTTAATGTACATGTTTATTTACAAAAATATTTAATAATTAATAATAATAACAATGAGAAAATTATTTATTAAAAAAAAGATAAAAAGGTTAGAAACCCTAATTCTACATATTTTATTTATTTAAGAAAAATATTTAAATTTTAAAACCTAATTTAACTAAATAATTAATGTACATTTATTTACAAAAATATTTAATAAGTAAATTAATTAATATATTTTAGTTTCAGATTTTTATATTATGAAAATTAATTATTGGAATTTAAAGAAAACAATTAAAATAATTAAAAGAAAAGAAAAGGAAATTAAAAAAAGAATACAAACAATGGGGGTGTCTGACCCAATTTGGAGGTTTATTGTGAGAAATTTGGCCCAAGAATGCAAAGCCTTTTTGACTTTCTGTGCTTGCATGTGGAATGGTTGACTAGCGTGTATGGTGGTCCTCACGTTCTGGCATTTCGATTGATCATGAAGCCACTTGTCAAGCCTCAGCATATGCGCGTATGGTGAACCACTGGATAGAAACTGCATGGGAACATGTTGTAACGAAAATTATGAATAATATGGGGGACCTGGGAATCGAACCCAGGTCCCAGTACCTGCAAGCCACCTCAGCTACCAACTGAGCCATTGAGCGCATTTGTAATGTTAATGGAATATGATTATTATAATAAGAAACAAAGTTAATGATATGAAACAAAAAAAAAACGCGCTGGATTTTGAATACTCCAACCATGTTATGACACGCATGCATCTTCTTCATCTTTTGTACCTGTAACATAAGCAATTAGCGGGGGTTTTAAACCCCCACAAAATACCACCAGGAAAAATAGCGATTAGACAATGAGCAAATATAAAAAGGGCGCGAGGTGTGGATTAATTTCGTCTTGAGGTCACGAATCCATTGGCATAGGTTTGGTGGCCTGATTTTTCCAGATGAAGAAACCCCTAAATTTGGAGCTCTGAAACCCTAGCAAACGTTAATGGCAGATTTTGATATAGGCATTATTAGTTCAATTAAAGGGTACCAATAGCTTCAGAATATCCATATTAGTGTAAATCAATTAACAAAACACATGAACAATGCTTGAAAATTAAAACACGATAATGGAAAAAGTTCATGAAAAGTGCAATGTTGTTCTACCAATTCTTGAGGTATGGAGAGCTGGTTTTGATTGTAATCGCTTCCTGGATGCTTTGGCAATGTATTGGAATGCTTTTGGAGCTTCGAATTGTCCTCTAACTAGGATTTCAGTTTCCAACTTTTTGTGAAAAAAATGCAATTTGGTTCTTGGTTTTCTGCACAGCTTTTGTGTCCATGAGCATTAGGTTAACTTGTGCATATGTAGATGAAGCAAATTAGGTTAAAAAAACCAAGCCCAAAGTCCATGTATTGATGATTCCAATCTTTGATTTTTCCACATCTTTTTTCAATCTTTTTCCATGCCAATCATGCCAAATATGGAAGATATTGTCCCTTTTGATTGATGCACGAGATCTCTTACATGTGTGGAGGATATTTGCTGCATAAAAAAGATTTAAAAACATGATTTGGTATTTTTCTTATATTTAAATTTAATTAAATGAATTAATGATAATAAAAATTCAAATAATTAATCAAAAATAAGAAAATGACTCCCTTTGAGGTCAATGGGTCGTGCATAGCCTTTGGGTAATGATTCATGAAAGAAATTGAGGCCCATTAGCATTTTTGAAGCCTTTTGTGCAAAGTTGACTTTTCAAAATTCTCAAAAATTTCCCAACTTCTACAAGGCATATCTTGCTCAATTTTGAAGCTATGAACATGTTATTGGACATTTTGGAAAGGTATTGAAGTCCTCTAACGAATGTCTTTGGTCCCATATCATTTTGATTTACCAATCTCAAGTTATGGTCTTTGACTTAAAGTGCCTTTTTGTTGACTTTTGAAAATGACCTATAATGTTGAAATTGATAACTTTTTGTGAGAGCATTTCTTGGACTTGAAGTGTGAAGATGAGTTGTAGGAAATGTCACCCTCTTCAAAATGAGCTTTGGATGGGATTTTTCTGATAAACCATGAAGAAGTTATGCCCTGGTCAATTTGCAGTTGACTTTTTCAATTGTCCAAAAATTGAAACTTTTGCATCTTGAGACTTTTTGAGCCATGCTTTGAGAATCATGATCAAGAATTGATCAAATGATGTTTGTGGCTTCAAATAAGATGTTGACCAAAATTTTTGACTTTTGACTGTCAAATGACCATTTTGCCCCTGCAGTTGACTGTGAAGCATTTAGGGTTTTTGATTGTGCAATTTGATGCTGTGAGTCTTGAAACTTGACATATGAATGCTTGACAATGTATGTAGGCATATGGGACTTGATTGGACCCTTGAAAACTTCAATTTCTTTTCCAGAACCAAAACCCTAATTTTGACTGTGTTAGGAGGCAATTGGACTGTGCAACCCTTGAGAGATTTTGAAGCATCTGGAGTTTGATCTTGACAAATCTTGAAGAATATGGGAGGGCAAATTTTGGGGTACAACAGTTGCCCCTGTTCAATCTTCTTAGACCTGAGGATGTAGATTGGCTGGCGTGCCTTTCGTAATCCGAGGGTAGAAGATGATTGAACACTAGAGTGCCCAGAAATTTGCACTCACATAGTAGAGTGTCAGCAATGTGATGCAGGGGATGGGCTTACAGATGCCATGTTGAGAGATGATGGATAGGAAGATGGGCTTATAGATGCCATCTGGAAGTGTGACTGAACTTTGTCGGGAATGGGCTTATATATGCCATTTGGAGACTGTTGGTATATGGATGGGCTTATAGATGCCGTCTAGGTGTCGATCGCGTAAGAGATTCCTTAGCGAGAACTTGCGTACCTGAGAAATAAAATAGTTACCTGGCCTGTTACAGGAGTTGATCTTCAAACTCTTTATGTAGATGTGCCCTGGCTGGATACAGGAATCGGATCTTCAAACTCTTCAGACGTGCCCTGGCAGGATACAAGAATCGAGTCTGGTAATGTTAGTCGTCAACAGATACACCCTGGCAAGATACAGGAATCGGATCCTCAAACTCTTCAGACGTGCCCTGGCAGGATACAGGAATCGAGTCTGGTAATGTTAGTCGTCAACAGATACACCCTGGCAAGATACAGGAATCAGTTCCTCAAACTCTTCAGACGTGCCCTGGCAAGATACAGGAATCGAGTCTGGTAATGTTAGTTGTCAACAGATACACCCTGGCAAGATACAGGAATCAGATCTTCGAACTCTTCAGACATGCCCTGGCGAGATACAGGAATCGAGTCTGGTAATGTTAGTCGTCAACAGATACACCCTGGTGAGATACAGGAATCAGATCTTTAAACTCTTCAGACGTGCCCTGGCAAGATACAGGAATCGAGTCTGGTAATGTTAGTCGTCAACAGATACACCCTGGCAAGATACAGGAATCAGATCCTCAAACTCTTCAGACGTTCCCTGGCAAGATACATGAATCGAGTCTGGAATTAGTCGTCAACAGATACACCCTGGCAAGATACAGGAATGGGATCTTTAGTTGCGACCGTTGATAGTAATCATCTTTGTATTAACCTTTGTCCTGAAAAGACAAAACGTTAGTTGTATGCAATGTCATGATGCATGACATGCGTGATGTTCTCAGAATAAATGAGATTGTATGTTCATGATGCGTATATGCATGCCATAATGTATGAAGATATGATGTTTATGAACTATGTTTTTGTCTAGGAAAATAAATCCTTGACGGGTGCCGGGAAGTTAAATCCTGGGATGATGTGGAAGAGTAGAGCTTTGCTTCCGCTGGGGATGATGGTTGCAAGAATACCGGTAGGAGAAGATGACTCCGTTGGGGGATAAACTTGGAGAATAGATACTCTGCGGGGAATGCTCTAAGGGGAAAGATGTACTTTGCTGAGATATTGATGATAACTCCGCTGGGGGATACCGTTGATATGTTTTGTTAAAGAATATGATGAACTCCGCTGGGGGATAGGAAGGCTCCGTCGGGGACGATCTTTCCGTGGTTATTGGCTGAGGATAACCCAGTTATATCCTGGTGGGGAATAACCTTTGGATAAAGCCGGGGAGCGTTCGTACCCTGCGGGTGACAAGCTTCCAGAATCTACTGGGGATAAGCTTCCTGCTGGGGAGATGGATTCCATTTTCCTGGGGAAACTTATGGACTGGGCTCTCCTGTGGAAATTTTGAGATGTACTGGGGAAGTGGCTCCACTGAATGTCTGTATACCTCCGGGGAACAATCTTAGATCAAGACTGCCGGGGATGCTTGTTAAGAATGTTTGTATATTGCGCTGAGGAATGTTGAGATCTGCTGGGGATACCCAACTTCCTTAAGGCTGCCAGAGTAGGCTAACTCTGCTTGGGGAGAGTATCGCTGACTTGCTGGCTCACTCTCTGGGGAATTAAGATATCTTGGTTACATTCTTCAGCCGAACTTACCTTGGTACCTTGGTGGACAGAGCAATTAGATCGCTTAGACAACTCATTTTTTGCCCCTGTTTATAATGTTACCTGTAATTAATCCTTTGTTTCGCATGCAAATATTTATGAGTTAGCAATTATTGTCAAATGCATATATCACAAATTGAACCTTGGACGTTATTTGCAAGACAAAACAGAAAAAGGAAAAACAAATTGGCAATTGGTCTGAAAAGTGAATTTATATTGATTTTTGAATTGCCTGTAAATAGGCGTTTATGTACAAGAGGCTGACGTCCTAGTAAGAGAACGCCGCCGAACAACAGAGTTTATACAATTTCGTGAAAAGGGAAAACAAAACAGCTGTGTGAAAGGGATAATCCCACTGGGTTCCAACTCTGCTATCGCCTTTATATCTTCGAGCGTCTCATCACTTTCCTGCTCAATTGAAGATGAAGCTGGTTGATCAATGCCGTTTGAACTTGATAGTTGATACCGGATTCTGGATGCAAAGTGATCCAATGAGACATAGTATTACGCTTTTAATCCCTAACTTTTGCCTGGACCGCCCTTTCGGGTTTTCAGTCCACCGGGATACCCATTTTTGCCCAAGCCGCCTTTTCAGGTTTTCGACTTGCCGGGTGTACAGATTTTTCATTTCATCCCTCATTTTGCCCGAACCCTTTTGGTTCGCCGGGAAGCCCTAATTTTTGCCTAGGTATGTCAACCTAGCGGGTCTTTTATCATGCGTAGTATCTTTTTACTATGTCTGCATTGGCGGGGTGAGGAAGGTCGTCACCATCCATAGTGGTTAGAATCATGGCTCCTCCTGAGAACACATGTTTAACCACAAATGGCCCTTCGTACGTGGGGGTCCATTTGCCCCTGGGATCACTCTGAGGAAGGATGATGCGTTTGATTACCAGATCTCTAACTTGATACTCTTGTGGTCTGACCTTTTTGTTAAATGCCCTGATCATCCGTTTTTGGTACGTTTGACCATGACATATAGCAGAAAGTCTCTTTTCATCAATTAGGTTCAACTGATCAAGTTGAGTCTGGATCCAGTCATCTTCGCTCAGATCTGGATCCTTCATTATCTGGAGAGAAGGTATCTGGACTTCAATCGGCAGGACGGCCTCCACGCCGTAAACCAAGGAAAAAGGAGTTGCCCCGGTTGACGTCCTTGCTGAGGTACGGTACCCATGAAGACGTGCCAATCTTTGTAAGTCACTGTCATCTTCTGCACAATCTTCTTGATATTCTTATTCGCTGCTTCGACAACCCCATTCATCTTCGGCCGGTAAGGAGAAGAGTTGTGGTGCTGTATCTTGAATTGCTCGTAGAGCTCAGTGATTATCTTATTGTTAAGATTGGTACCGTTGTCCGTAATGATCCTTTCCGGGACGCCGTATCGACAGATCAGGTTATGCCGAATGAACCGTGCCACAAAATTCTTGGTTACTGTAGCGTAGGAAGCTGCTTCAACCCACTTTGTAAAGTAATCAATCGCCACCAGGATGAAGCGATGCCCGTTGGATGCCGTAGGTTTGATCTCGCCGATCATGTCTATGCCCCACATTGCAAAAGGCCAAGGTGCAGTCAAGACATTCAGAGGAACTAGAGGAACGTGCACCTTATCTGCATATATCTGGCACTTATGGCATGTCCGAGAATGTTGGTAATAATCGGCTTCCATTATGGACCAGTAATATCCTGCCCGAAGGATTTTCTTCGCCATGGTGTGTTATCTTCTCAGGTATCGACTTCTCAGAAACATAGGGAATAGGCCCCGACATTGTTATCTTCAAAGGTATAGACTTTGCAGCTGGTGTAATCTTAACAGGCTTTTTGACGGCCTTGGAAAGATTGGCGTGAATGGTTATGATTGAGACATTTTCAACATGAACTGGAACAGCAGGAACTTTTTCGAACAAAATTTGTCGGCTATCCATGAGGCCTTGGATGCCTTTCTTTAACAGCGGACAATCAAACGGCAGAGAGTGGCAACAGTAGCAGTCTTCTTTACATCCCGGGAAGATCCCGACCCTTAACAAATTCAACTTAATGGTTAGCAGCGGAGTAGTCAGATCACTAACGTCAGCAACATACAGATCCTCTTCAATGGCATTGACATTCCGACCGTGCTTCGGCATAGGTGCATATATCACATTGGGTTTTTCTGGAGCGTCAAACTCTACCTCCTTAGCCTCTATCAGGTCCTGGATCTTATGCTTGAGTGCCCAACAATCATTGGTATCGTGTCCAACACTGTCTGAATGATAGGCGCACTTAGCATTGGCATGATAATGCGAAGAGGATGTATTTACATTCTTTGGCGCCTACTTGATAGTGGAAAGATTCAATTTCAACAGATGGGGAAGCACCTGCGCTGGAGTCATATTAATACGGGTGAACTGCCGTTGTGGCCTTTCCACCCGTTGCTGATCTGGTCTGGATTGGTTGTAGCGAGGCTGCTCACTTGGAGTGTTTTGAATCATTACGGCCCCCACAGTTGGCCGACGCTCCATCTTCCCTTCTCTTCTTTGAGAATATACCATAGCTGTCTCCTTCTTAAAAGGCTTCTTCTCCACACTTGCAGCAACACCCTTCTGAATCTTTCCTGACTTGATGCCAGCTTCTATTCTTTCGCCTGTTAAGATCAAATCGGTAAACCCCGTGGAAGAGTTACCAATTAGATGATTGAAAAATGGCCCAGATAGGGTCCCAAGAAACATATCAACGAGCTCACGATCGGTTAAAGGAGGCTGCACCCTGCCAGCCAAATCCCTCCAATTTTGTGCATATTCCTTGAATCCCTCACTTGTTCCTAGTGACATACCCTGAAGTTGGGTACGGGTAGGAGCAAGATCAGAATTATACTGGTATTGTTTATAGAAAGCGGTGGCCAAATCTTCCCAATTTCTGACACTGGTTCCTTCTAACTGATAAAACCATTCCAACTGGGCTCCCGACAGGCTGTCTTGAAAGAAATGAATCCAGAGATTTTTATCTGCCGTATAGGGTTGAATCTTTCTCACATAGGACCTGAGATGCATTTTGGGACAGGATAGCCCGTCGTACCTCACAAACACTGGCATTTTGAACTTTGGGGGAATCACAATTCCGGCGACCAAGCCCATGTCTTCAAAATCCAAACCCGGTACCCTTTGCAATTCCATGGCAGCCAATCTGTCTTCTAAACCCTTATATTTGTCATCAGCTGGAGGATACTGCTGGTCAGAATAATCTTCATCCTCTTCAACCTCTTCCTCCTCTGCATCAGACTCGGAAGGCACCGCAACTCGATCTCTTTTACTAGTCCCTTACTCAGAAGTAGGAGGAAATTCAAGCACCCTCCGAGCTTCTCTGTAAAATCTTCTCCCCAAAGTAGCCACTCCGACCCTCTTTTTCTTCTTCACTGGGTCCTTATTCTCCAGATGAGCCTTGATATCCTCTTGACTCTTGACCAAGGTCATCAAGAGTTGCTGGAACTGTGCATTCTGGGCTTGTAGGTCTTTGACTGTTTGCTCGAGATCCATCCTACTGAAATAAACAACAGATAGATAAGGAAACCTGGAGTGAGACCTGCTTATGCACATGATGAATGGTATGCTGATGTATGCAATGCATTCAAGGATTTAGGACATTCAAAGTTGTTTCAGACAAAGAAGAACGCACGTCATATTAATAAGAAGAAATTTGTTAGTACATAAATGCCCCATGGGCCAAATGTTACAAAATAAACTTCTCAAGGCAGAAAGACATTGCGCATCCTCTTCGGTGCGATGTAGGTGTTGAGGGCCTCTTGCTCGTGGAGTCGGCGGGTAAGCTCTAGAACCTTCTTTTCACTGGCGTAGTAGCTAGCTTCAAAAGTGTTCCGTTCCTCCTTGAGCTGAATCCAACTTTTCTGCATTTCCTCCCACGATGTAGGCATGTCTGGATGCAGGATGGTGTAGGGAACCTCTCCTTCATTGACGGGATCTTTAATCACTGGGAGTACGTTAGGATAAGGCATCATTAGACTTTGGGCTCGGGCTCGTACCCACTTGAGATAGGGCTCAAGAGGGATGGAGTTCTTGTGTCCCAGAGTCTTGCTATCAACCTTGTTGAGTTTTCCCCAAGCTCTGATGAATCTTTGGCGAAGTCCTTGCGCATCGTTGTCGAAGTCGAAAACTAGGCTAGGAATCAGCATGTCATGAGGGCCATCCCTCCGTGCATATCCAAATTGCCTCAAAGGTAGGCAAGGGTTGTAGGTGATACCTCCTCTAATTCCAAGTAAAGGAACATTAGGAAATTCTCCGCAACGATCGACGATGATGACATTTTCTCTGGACCGAGAACACCAATGCACATCAGAATGAGTGAGAGTCATCAATCGTTGGGACCACCTTGTACCTTGGTCATTCTTCAAGACAGATTGTGGAAGGTGCGAAATAAACCACCTTGCGAGGATAGGAGTACAACACATGAGAACACCCCTCTTTCTCATTGTTCGTGTGTAAAATGAGTGAAGGATGTCCCCAAGCAATGTTGGTATTGGATTTCTGGACAAGAAGATTTTGACGGCGTTGACATCTACCAATTGGTCAGGATTTGGGAACAAGACCAACCCATAGATAAGGAGTGCCACAATTTCTTCAAAGGCTTGTAGGTCCAATGAGTTCCAACATTCTTGTGCCTTCTCAAACAAGAATTTTGCTAAGAATCCTTTGACGCCGCTTCTGGTTTCCCAATGCCCCTTGATTTCAGATGGTTGTAGATGTAGTGCTCGAGCAACATCTTCAGGCTTTGGTTCCTTCTCTGTACCGTTGAAGGGTAGTTGATTAAGGATAGGGATTCTTAGGAGTTGAGAAAACTCCTCCAAAGTGGGAACCAACTGATAATCAAGGAAAGTGAAGCAGTGGTGAAGAGGGTCAAAGAACTGGAATAGGACTTTCATCATGTCTTCTTCAATGTTGGTGTTGACTAGGCTGAGCAGTCTACCATGTCTTTCATTGAAGGATGAATTTTCCGGAATTCTTGAAGTGATCTCCTTGAGTTGAGGAGAGATTCTCACAAGGTTGACTTGAATGATGTTTCTGCGAGGAATTTCCATGTCCTACAAAACAAGAACAAAGCTGAAGATCCAAAACCCTTGAAATGGTTAGTGAATGCATATGATGTTTTATGATGTTTATGATGTATGCACAAAACACATGTACAAGCAAATCACACCAAACCCTAATTTCAGGCTTGCATGGGGTTTCATAGGTAATTACCCTCTTAAGTGTAGTTGGCTTAAAAACCTGTCCTATAAATAGTAACTGGGTTCTAAGGAGCTCAATATCACTGGATTGTTTTCATTGTTCATTGTTTTGGTTTAACCACTTAACTAGCGACCAAAATATTCCAAGAAAACAACCCTCAATGAGTGTAGTATCGAGTATCTACCAACTTCGGACTGCACCAAAGCCGGTCATCTCACTACCCCTAATAAAAAGCCAAGATGGTCAAGTAAGGTTCTAGGTCATTAGTGCTTAGTGACATCACTCAGCGGCCCCGTACTCTCCTTGATTGAACTCAAGGGTTACCGGTACTCACAAATATGTCGCACTAATATAGCTATTGCTTAGACCGTGTCGGTATACCCCACACAGTTTCCACAACGTATTGCTATCTATGAATGTTTCCCAAAATCCGGGTGGAGGATTGTAAACCCAAACAAGAGAGCCAAAGTATAAAGCAAGCAAATCAAACAATTAGTCATGCAAGAGGGTGATCTAAGCCCTAAGGTTACTCCACTTTAACATTTTTCCCCAGCAGAGTCGCCATTTCTGTGGTACGGTGGGAGAACTGACTAGGGTTTTGCGTTTGTTTTCACAAATGTTTCGGTTGAGCAAGAGTCGCCACCGACTTTTTATTTTATCCTAAGGAAAGGTTTAAAAAGCACAGCAAAAACCTTTGAGATTTTTCTTGGGTTCGGGGAGTAGATTATAGAAGGGGAAGGTATTAGCACCCCTTCTATCCATGGTTATCCATGGGCTCTTAGGTACTTGCTTAGATCAACTTGCCTTAGTTTTCATTTGTTTGAAATGGTGCTTTGTGTGTGGCTTTGAAAAGGTTTTGAAAAAGATGCCTTGCATAGGCTACCCTTGTAACAATTCTTTACTCGAATGTTTTACAAAAGGTGTTTGTCTTTTTGAAAAGATGTTTCAAGGTTTTTTTGAAAGTTTGTTTTGAAAGTGTTTGTGAAGTGGATTTTGAAATTAGGCAAGTGTTTTCTTGGAAAGTTGACAAGTACTTAAGAGCTTATCTACCCTAAAGTTTTCTCAAAGATTTTTGTTATGCTTCAAACCTTTTGACAATTTTGTTCCACCATTGCATTTGGTGGACAATCTTGTCTTAGGATGTGGAAGGGACGGGCGCGGGTCATCGTTTAGACCATAGTTGCAATAGTGTTAAATGTCTTTGGGCAATTTTCTTTGAAAGGGGCTTGATCATTCATTTAAGCAACATTTTGAGGGACAATGATCATTTGATTATTTTGTTTTGCCCAAGGAAGTTCAACATGCAATATGGCCCAATTACTTGAAGGCAACAAAGTGAAATACCCTAGGGGTGCAAGTGTGAAATGTGTTGTCCATTTTTCATGCTCATTTATCTTGTATTAGGTCCAACTATTTTTGTTCATTTTTATTCGCATACAAAACCCTAATTCTAGCATAGTATGTTTAGAAAGCATTAAAAGTGCGAAATTTAAATTCCTACGCTATTACATCACAATAATATGGGGAGGGGGGTACAATATTTCAAATGGGGTTTATTCGGACAAGAATTTAAACCTAAGACTATTACATCAATATTGAATATTTGCAAGGTAATTTAATTGTATAAATAGATAGAAGTTGAAATAAATATGCAAAATGCAAAAAGAAAGGGTTTTATATAAAAAAAGTATTATATATATAAATAAAAGAAAAATAAAAAGGTATTATTTTTGGAGTATTTTCAAATTTAGGGCAAAAACCCTAATTTTAATCAAAATGTATATTAATTAATTAATTCATATAATATTCATTATTTACATACAAAAATAAAATAAAATATGATATATTTGTAAAAAAGGGCATTTTTAGTATTAAATATTAAAAAAAATAAAATATGTACATTTTTTGGTGTTTTTACTCTAAATGCATTAATATATATATATATATATATATATATATATATATATATATATATATATATATATATATATATATATATATATATATATATATATATATATATATATATATATATATATATATATATATATATATATATATATATATATATATATATATATATATATATATATATATATATATATATATATATATATATATATATATATATATATATATATATATATATATATATATATATATATATATATATATATATATATATATATATATATATATATATATATATATATATATATATATATATATATATATATATATATATATATATATATATATATATATATATATATATATATATATATGTATATATATATTATTTTAAATATGTACTATATATATAAATAATAATAATAATTAATTTTTTAGAAAATAGTATTTTTTATATAAAATATTTTCAGAGGGTAATATAAAATAAAAATAAAAATAGAAGTGTTTTTACATATTTTTCTATTTATCCTAAATAATAATATGTATTTATTTATGTATAAACAAAAGAAAATCAAATAAAAATCAAATAAAATCAAAAAATGATGAGAAAAATATTTTCAAAATTTTAATATGCTGAGAAAAAATAAATGAGTCAAATGAGAAAAGAAAAAGTCAAAAATCATGAAAAATGAAGCAAATGGGCTTGGGGGGTAAGAAAATGGAAATAGGGTGTAAAAAGAAAAGACCACACAGGCCCAGCCCATGTGGCTTCATCTTCAACCTTTGTTCAACAACATTCAAAAACGCGCGCCCTGTACTCCAGCTGCTAACTCCTGATTCCTGGTTTTTTAACAAAAACTCATAACATAAAAAATGTTCAGCATGATGAGACGATTCTAACCGTGTATAGAACTTGACCTAACTCTCTAAGATGAAGGAGAATTTCTCCTCCCCCAAATCCTAACCTAATTTTTCTGTCATTTTCAAACTCCAAATTCTCTCTACTCAGGCAAAAGAAATGAAAAGTAAAGACATGGACATGTTCAGTGGCATGAGTATGACATTATTTCTTCACAAACTTAAGACTAATGATGCATAATAAGAGAGATACGAATTCAAAATTTTACCTATTCAGTTGAACTTCTATCTGGAGATGTAGGAACCTTCAGTGCAAGGTGATGATTGGAAAAGCTTCCTTGAGGTCCAGGGATGATGTTTCAATGCTTACTTTGTCTTGAGAGCTTCTGAATCAAGCTAGAGAACTTCAACTGCAAAACAAAAAAACAAAAATGGTGAAGTGGCTTAGAGGTGTTACAGGTTGTGTCTTAGCTTCTGGATAGTTTGCATAGGTTGTAAGGAAGGTAGAGGAACAGGTTTGGGCAAGAATGCTTAAAGGGATTGAGAGATAGCGCTCAAACTGCAGGGGTTGCTCTGTTTGAGAAGTTTCAAGGTGATTATGGCAATGGGAGTGTTTGAGAGGCTAAGGGCTCGTGTGTTAGCTTAGTTGGGAGATGCTGAGTATGTTTGATAAGTTTGTTCTTGTGTTCTAATGCTGAGATGAGAGTTGTTGTGAGTTATGGAACTTTTCTTCACACTTAAGCAACAAAATGCAACTTGAGTTTCTAGGCATGTAGAGGGCCCCTAATGTGCTGCATAATCCCTCCTTGATCAGTGTGTTATGCTCATAAACTTGTGCCATTCATATTTGCAATGTACTTGTTGGATTTCTAAATTGACATAAAGTGAATTTTAGCAAAAATGGATAGTTCACTTTATCTAATTTGGGATTAATCTTGCATACAATGTCCAAACTCATAGAACAACACCTTAACACAATGAATATGCATTAAATTATGGAGTGTAACTTGGTTTAAGGACCTGTAATCTAACCTAAAGCATGCTGAGTTCAAATTGCAAAGTTATGGGCATGGAACTTGGTCATGAAAAAAGTGGTTTTTTGCTATATTGTGAAATTCGATTCTATCTAACCATGAGGTTGTTTGCGAAGTTCTTGGACATTTTGGAAAGCTTGGAATGTGTACTACAATCCATCTTTGAAATGCAAATTGAAATTCCAAGTGGAAGTGTATGGAAAATGGCCTTGAAGTGGGGTAGAAAACCTTGTCAAAATAGGTTAAAATTTCACTAAGTTAAAAATGGTTTAGTGCCCTTATTCAAAAAATTGTAACTTGAGATACAAGCTTCAAATGAGAAAACTTTGTGAATCAAAGTTGTAGATTATGCAACAGGCTACAACTTTCATGTTTGGACTTTTGTTTGAATCCAAACGGATCATGGTGAAAAAGTGGGGCAAAGTTGGGAAAAAATTAGGGTTTTTCATAACTTAGAAAAATTCTAAGTTATGAAAAATTCCATTTCTAACCCTAATTTGCATTTTGTGATTTCTTGGTGAACAAGTTTCATGATTTGGCATGTTTTGATGAAAAATGAATCTTGACTCTTGATTTTGACCAAAAAGTCAAAGTTTGACTTTTCAGTATACAGTCAAAATTGATCAATTGACTGGGAAATTCAACTGTCAATCTTGTGTACTTGGGATCTTTTGAGCTTGTTGATCATGTCAAGATAATTCCATGGGGTCCTTGAGTCCATGTGTGAGCTTGGTTTGCCATTGGCTAGGTCAAACAGTCAAAAATTGCCTTTGTACAGTCAAAACCCTAAAAATGACCATTTTGCCCTTTTGGTGATCTGATCAAATTTCTTGTGGAATTGTGATCCAAACTTGATCAAATGGTTCATGTGAGTCCAATATGTTGATGTGGGTCAATTTTCATGAGGTTTGACTGTCAATTGGCCACAGTTGACTTTTTCCCCAATACAGTTGATTTTTAGGTCAACTGTCCAATTGACTGGGCAAAACTTGGAATCAGGACTTGAAACTTGATATGGGTAAACTTGGGAGTCCAATATGAGGCATGAAAGTCATCTTAGGCATTTTAGGTCAAAATCTCTTTGTGCAAACACAAACCCTAATTTTGAATCCACAGTGCAAGGATAGGTCTTGAGCAGATGAAACCCTAACTGGATCTTGAGCTTCAATAACTTTATGGTGAGAAATCAATGAGAAATGGGAGGGTAAATTTTGGGGTACAACATGATCCATCTCCATAGGCACGTGGATGGCCAGATTGTATGGACATAGGGTGCTCCTTTAGGCTGAAACTGCATGGGAACATTGCATGAAAAATAACATGGAAATAGTGAGGGACCTGGGGCTCGAACCCAGGTCCTGTAGTCTGCCAATGCTTGTGCCTGCCACTGAGCCACTTTATTTCTTTGTAAATTAAATAAACAACAATCAATATAAAATAAAACAACACGCTAGTGGATTTTTAGCGCGCGATTTTAAATGGACCAACCAGAACCGGCCACTTCATCGTCTCCTTCGCTTGGCTTTATTTTCCTGAAACAAGAACAATTTAGCAACGGTTTTTTAGGCGTTCTTTTAAGTGCCTTTCCAGAAAATAACGAATAGCTGGTAGTGGATCAGAAATTGAGCGCGAGGCATCTAATCTCTTCGTCCAAGCATGCTGGTTGCAACTATGGCATCATGATTCTCCAATTTTACTGTATTCAAAAACCCCTAATTCAAAAGCTTAAGAACCCTAAAAAAACAAAAATGGCAGATTCTCCAATAGTGCATAAAAACGCAATTAGAATATAGGGTTAGCTTCAAAACACATTGCTTAGTATGAATATGTAACCAAAATGCTATGAGAATGTCTCAAAATTAAAACACAAATATGTATATTTATGAAGAAAAGTTGACTTCTGTATACCGATTCAAAGGGTTAGGGACGAAGTTCTTGGTTGGAAAAGTCCTCTTGAAGCCTCAGGAAGCTAATGAGATCAGAATCTTGCCTTGAATCGTACTACAAGTATATTTTCAGATTTTGAGTTTTCAAGCTAAAAGTGTGAGTTTTCTTTTTGTGTTTTTGCCCAGCCTAGGTCCCTATTTCGTTTTGTCTCACTTGTATAGGCATTAGGCAATGTGAATCAAGAGGAATTATGGCCTCTTAATGCAAAGCTTTCAATTTCAAGATCCTCCATAAACCTCCATAACCAAGCTTCCTTTTTTGACTCATTTTTGAATTCTTGCTTCAATTAGCCTTTTGCACGAATTTGGTAGGTTGCATAATGGTGCTTCAAGGTTAATCAAAGCCAAATATTCCTTTAAATTAATTTTTTTGAATTTCTCTTGATTTTAAAAGATTTAAAGTTAATTAAATCCAATAAAATCAATAAAAAATGAAAAAATTAATTAAAAAATCTGAAATAAAAGGTGGGACACGTGGAAAGCATGGCCAAGTTAATTCAAGTGGAAAAAGTGGGCCCCTTTTGTCAAAAATGAAATTTCAAGGATAAATGATTTTGGCCATTTCACAAAAATTTCCCAACTTCTCCAATGCATATCTTGCTCAATTTTTAAGCTTTGCTCATGTTCTTGGACATTTTGGAAAGGTCTTTGAGTCCTATAACCAATGTCTTTTGTTCCATGTCATTTTGATTTACCAATCTCAAGTTATGGCCTTTGACTTAAAGTCCCTTTTTGTTGACTTTTGAAAATGACCTATAATGTTGAAATTGATAACTTTTTGTGAGATCATTTCTTGGACTTTAAGTATGAAGAGGAGTTGTAGGAAATGTCTTTCTCTTCAAAATGAGCTTTGGATGGAATTTTTCTGATAATCCATGTGAAAGTTATGCCCTGGTCAATTTACAGTTGACTTTTTCAACTGTCCAAATAAGGAAACTTTTGCATCTTGATGATTTTTGAGCCAAGCCTTGAGAATCATGATCAAGCATTGATCAAATGATGTTTGTGGCTTCAAAATGATATGTTGACCAAAAATTTGAACTTTTGACTGTCAAATGACCATTTTGCCCCTATAGTTGACTGTAGTGCAATTAGGGTTTTTGACTGTGCAATTTTGAGCTGTAGGTCTTGAAACTTGATATGAGGATGCTTGACCATGTTTATAAGCATGTGGGACTTGATTGGGCCCTTTGAAACTTCATTTTCTTGATCAGAACCAAAACCCTAATCTTGACTGTTTAGGAGACCCTTGAACTGTGCAACCCTTGGGGAGATTTTGAAGCTTGATTTTGCAATTCTTGAAGAATATGGGAGGGAAAATTTTGGGGTACAACAGTTGCCCCTGTTCAATCCTCTTAGACCTGAGGATGCAGATTGGCTGACGTGCCTTTCGTAATCCGAGGGTAGAAGATGATTGAACACTAGAGTGCCCAGAAATTTGCGCTCACATAGTAGCAGTATGATGATGGGAATGGGCTTATAGATGCCATTTGGAGATTGATGGATAGGATGATGGGCTTATAGATGCCATCTGGATGTTGATCGCGTAAGAGATTCCTTAGCGAGAACCTGCATACCTGCAAAAGAAAAATGAGTACCTGACATGTTGCAGGATCTGGTTTTCAGATGCTTGATATAGATGTGTCCTGACTGGTTACAGGAGCTGGATCTGGAGCTTCAAACGGTGATGAATGAACCAGGGGTGGTTACTACCTCAGCATGAACGGTGAGAGAACCTTGGATAACTTCAGCTTCAACAGCAGTTGTGGAGAGAATCTTGGTGGGAATTACCATCTCCGCAGGATCGGGGAGAGAACCATAGGCAATTATAATCTCAAAAGCGGACGTTTGAGAAGAACCTGGAATGGAATTATCGTCTCCGCAGGATTGGGGAGAGAACCATAGGAAATTATAATCTCAAAAGCGGACGTTTGAGAAAAACCTGGAATGTAATTATCATCTCCGCAGCATTGGGGAGAGAACCATAGGAAATTATAATCTCAAAAGCGGACGTTTGAGAAAAACCTGGAATGGAATTATCGTCTCCGCAACATTGGGGAGAGAACCATAGGAAATTATAATCTCAAAAGCGGGCGTTTGAGAAAAACCTGGAATGGAATTATCGTCTCCACAACATTGGGGAGAGAACCATAGGAAATTATAATCTCAACAGCGGACGTTTGAGAAAAACCTGGGGTGGAATTATCGTCTCCGCAGGATTGGGGAGAGAACCATAGGAAATTATAATCTCAAAAGCGGACGTTTGAGAAAAACCTGGAATGGAATTATCATCTCCGCAGCATTGAGGAGAGAACCATAGGAAATTATAATCTCAAAAGCGGACGTTTGAGAAAAACCTGGAATGGAATTATCGTCTCCGCAACATTGGGGAGAGAACCATAGGAAATTATAATCTCAAAAGCGGGCGTTTGAGAAAAACCTGGAATGGAATTATCGTCTCCGCAACATTGGGGAGAGAACCATAGGAAATTATAATCTCAAAAGCGGGCGTTTGAGAAAAACCTGGAATGGAATTATCGTCTCCGCAGCATTGGGGAGAGAACCATAGGAAATTATAATCTCAAAAGCGGACGTTTGAGAAAAACCTGGAATGGAATTATCGTCTCCGCAACATTGGGGAGAGAACCATAGGAAATTATAATCTCAAAAGCGGACGTTTGAGAAAAACCTTTGATAACTTCTACTGAGTCTTCATCAGAAAAATCTGTTTGGGGTTGATTTAGCTGGACTAGAGAAGGCCTTGGACTGGATAAGAAATCTTTGGAGTCGATTAACTGAACCGGTCTAGGTCTTGAAATATGATTGAGAATTTAGCTGAATCTTTCATGAAAGGTAAAGGTCAGTCATATGTAATGCGTGATATGGATCAAGCAATGATGTTCTCAACATAAATGAGACTTGTAAGATATGATGCGTCTATGCATGCTATAATGATGTATGTGATGTTTAGGAATGTATGCTTTCGTCTAGGAAAGTAAATCCTTGACGGGTGCCGGGAAGTCACTCCTGGGCTGAAGTTTGAAGAATAGATCTTGCTTCCGCTGGATGATAGTTGTAAGAATACCGGTAGGAGAAGATGACTCCGTTGGGGAATAAACTTGACGAATGGAATAACTCTGCGGGGAGGAAAGTAATCTAACGATCTTGCTGGGAAGCAATACTCTATGGGGAGAGAGATACTTTGCTGAGTGTTGATGATAACTTGCTGTGGATACCATCGTTATATTGGAAGTGTTAATGGACTTCGCTGGGGATGAGAAGACTCCGTCGAGGACGCTCTTTCCGTGGCTTTTGGCTGAGGATAACCCAGTTATATCCTGTTAAGGAAATAACTCTTTAAATAAAGCCGGGCGACGCGTTCGTGCTTTGCGAGGGATAAGCTTCCAGGATCTACTGGGGATAAGCTTACTGCTTGGGGAGAAGTGGATTCCAACTTTCCTGGGGAACTAGATTGGACTCTTCTGGGGAAGTTTGAACTGTACTGGGGAGATGACTCCATTGGATGTTTGTATGCCGCCGGGGAACAATCTTTAGACCAAGACTACCGGGGATGCTTGTTAAGAATATATGCTGCTGGGGAATGTTGATATCTGCTGGAGGATACTCAACTTTCCTTAAGGTATGATAACTTTGCTTGAAGAAGAGTGTACTGGCTGCTTACTCTATGGGGAATTAGGATATCTGATTATGTTCTTCGGCTGATCTTACCTTGATACCTTGGAGGACAGAACAATTAGATTACTTAGACAACTCTTTATTGCCCCTGTTTCTGAGGTGGGAGAGGAAGACTTGTGAGGCGCTGATAGTGGTTGATGGACAAACCTTCTTCTGGTAGGCAAGTGACAAGATGCCGGGACATAGTCGTACGCTTTGATCCCTAATTTTTGCCTGGACCGCCCTTTCGGGTTTTCAGTCCACCGGGATACCCATTCTTGCCCAAGCCGCCTTTTCAGGTTTTCGACTTGCCGGGTGTACAGATTTTTTTTCATTTCATCCCTTCATTTTGCCCGAACCCTTTTGGTTCGCCGGGAAGCCCTTATTTTTGCCTAGGTACGTCAACCTAGCGGGTCTTTGATTGTGCGTAGTATTTTTTCGACTATGTCCACGCTTTCGGAATGTAGGGTGATGCCCCTGTTAGGAGTGTTTTGTCATGCCACCAGAAGGTGTTTGATCGTGCCAGATTTGTTGCTGGAATGCCCCCAAGTGACTCAGGTGGAGATTTTCCCCAGGCTATTTTGGCCTTTGAGAGATTCTCCGAATCTTGATTGGATTGCCCCAGATGATGGACCATGATCATGTCTGCCCCTTGATTGGAAGTGCTTTTGTTCACTAGGTATTCATCGTGCGAATTTCCCTGCTGTTCAAACAAAAGTCATATGCAAACAAAGTTATGTTAAAAATGCAAAGCTTATGTCTGTCTTGAAGATTTTGAAAATGTATTCTTTTTCATAAAACAAGTGAATGTTTGTAAAACGTGATGTCAACTCCGTGCTTACCGTAAGCCTTAAGGAGTCAGGATACCTTTCGTAACAGTATGCTTTCGAACTAACCCATGCTTTAGCTAGGACTTTTAAGGGTTATAACGTGGCCTGGTTCACGGTTTAAGAAACAAAGGATAAAGGCTCAAATTATTTGTACCCACCCGCTCTTCGTGATGTTCTTTAATCCTAAACTCAGCTGATCGTGCGTTAGACCTTATTTGAGTTTTTGTCCTGATGTTCCAATGATGGTTCAGATATTGATGATTTATTCTGAATAGGCAGTCATTTCCTTTTATTGAGGGTTTGTAAGACCTCTTTCTTTTGTTGATTTTTGTTATCCCTATTTTCTTTTTGCTTGAACTGTTTCCCTTTTTTGGAATTACAGTCAGCGGGATGCCCCAGTTTCGTAAGTCCCCTTTTATAGGTTTTGACTTATTGGGCTTTTCATTTATATATATTTTTGATAATGACTGCTCGTCCTCATGATTGTTCTGAACCATCACTGTCTTTTTTCGTTTCGTAAGGATCTCTTTGGTGCCATTCGTTATGCACTTGGATCAACTGAGAGAACTACCCTGCCCCAGGTTGTGATTAAGGGTTGTAAATTTTTGAAAATAAAACTCCTACTTCTTTGGCTCAGATGGGTTAACGAGGGATTATCATCCTTATAACTCCAGTGTTTAGGGATTGAAACAATGCCTGTACCTCATCAGCGGGGTCCGTTCAAAAGCATACTGTAAAGATAGCGGTATCGTTTTCGTCATCCTTCCTCAAGAGGCTTAGAATTTTAGATCAAGAGTTGACATCAGAAAAAATATGAAAATAATTTGCATATAGTGAATACGAATATATTGCTTCAAAACAGACATATGCGATGCATTAATGAAATAACGATGTTTAACATGAGTAAATGTTTGAACAAAAGAAAATTACAACTTGAATTCAAATGAACAAAAAGTGCTTTCTATCCTAGCCATGTTTTGGCATGGGAGCAGTGATCACGTTGGGGAGCCTCGGGCGCCTTGAACTCAATCTCCTTTGCGTCAATCAAGTCTTGGATCTTATTTTTCAAGCTCCAACAATCATCTGTAGTATGCTCCGGGCTGTCAGAGTGATAAGCGCAGCGGGCGTTGGGATTATACTTTGGTGACGCTGTATTCTGATTCTTAGGAGGGTCCCTTAATGTAATCAGATTCAGTCTCAACAGGTGTTGTAGGGCTTGAGCCAACGACGTGTTGAGCTGGGTAAATTGCCTCCTAGGCTTGTCTGGCTTGCTCTGATCAGTCCGTTGTTCTTGGCGAGGTTGTTGTTGGACCTGTGAAGTGGTAGCAGCTTGGAGAGGTCTATTCATTGGACCAGACTTTTGTCCTCTTGGAAGCTGTTAAATGACCTGGTCCCTGACTTGGGCTGGTTGCTTCATGTCTTGATGAAGATGACTGATCATGGCCCTCAGCTCTCCTTGCTCCTGAGCTAAACCTTGAATGAGGGCCCTTTGCCCCAGCATCTGGGTTTTCAATGTGTCTACCTCAGCTTGTAGACGTTTCAGCTGTTCGTCCTTGTCATCTTCAGGACTCTTTCTGATCAGATTCCCCTTGAGGAGTGTCCTCAACTCTTCCTGCCCCTGGGATAGGCTTAAAAAGATCTCCCTGAACTGAGTCTCTTGAGCATGAGGACCCTGGTTATCTTGTTGGGAAGCCATTGCTGAAATAAACAGCGGAGAAGGTAAGTGTCCTGCAACAAGGGTACCTGTTATGTAATGATATGTATGATATGCATGCAATGTTTTCAAAAATCTCGCGGGATAAACAAGAAAATTTGTTAGAGTTTGGGTCCGGTAGCTGGATTGAAGGAAACCCATGTTATTGAGAATTCTTCTTCAAAGGTCAAAAGCTCACCATATCCAGTGGGTCATAGCCTCTGACTTTAGCCATCATGTCTGGTTTTGATTTCCAAACAACCTTGGTTAAGGGAACCTTCTTCAAGAGTCAGAGCTCACCATATCAAGTGGGTCATAGCCCCTGACAACTTTGTCTAGAGGAAAATAAATCCTCTTTGCCCCTTGCTGGGATAGTTGATTCACCATGACCTGCATCACAAGCCCTTGAGGTCCTTGAAATGAGTTAGGATGTATGCGATGGTATGATGCTATGCTATGCATGGGGTAATGTAGGTAACCCTGTTATGAGTCCTTATTAAGGACTATAAACAAAACCTGCAAGCAAACTCAGCAAACCCTGTTATGAGTCCTTATTAAGGACTAAATAAAACCTGCAAAACACTCAGTAAACCCTGTTATGAGTCCTTATCAAGGACTATAAACAAAACCTGCAAGAAACTCAAGTGTCAGATAACAAGCATGCAAGTAGTCAAGTTGGAAGGCACACAAACCACACAAGAGAAACCCTTAAAGTTTAGGCCAGCATGAGGTCTAGGTATTACCCTCTTTCAGTTTGTTGGTTCATACCTGTCCTATCAAAGTAACCGGGTTCTTAGAGGATCCCAATATCATTGACTACCCTCAATCGGTCATAACTCCAGCATCGCAATCTTTTCTTGCGGCCAGAACCATCACGAGAGTTTAGCCTCAATGGGCGTAGCATACTGCTACTGTTCTAATGGCCAAGTTGTGTCATTTAAGGTTCTAAGGTTGTTGGTGCTTAACGACTCCTCAGAAGACCTATATTCTCCTCGTTGCAACACAAGGGATATCGGTACAGACCAAGGTGCCACACCAACGTAGCCACTGCTTCACCCGTGTCGGTCTACGCCGAACAGGTCCCTCACAGCTTATGCTACCTAAACAGGGTATCCCCAGATCCGAGTTAGGATCTATGTAACTCCCAAGACAGTCCCACAATTTAAAGCAAACAAGGAAAGCAATTGAAAACACAGTTATGTTATGAACTAACCCTAAGGTACACATCACTTTAAGTTAATATCCCCAGCAGAGTCGCCAGTTCTGTGGTTGGTGGATCTGGAACTGACTGTTTTTAGCTGGTTTCGCGAAATGTCGCGGTAAGCAAGAGTCGCCACCGTCTTTTATTTTCTCCAAATGGAAAGGACAAAAGCACAGAAAAATTCCTTATAGAGATTGCTCTCGGTTCGGGAGGTAGATTATAGAAAGGGAAGGTGTTAGCACCCTTTCTATCCATGGTTATCCATGGGCTCTTAGATACTTGCTCATTGTGTTTTCAAAATGTTTGTTTGCTTTTCAAGGTGAGTGGGTTTTGAAAAAAGTTTCGTTTGAAAAATCTCTAAGTAACTCTTGTATCTGTCCTCAAGAGTGTATGAAAAATTTGTTTGAAAACTTTTAGGAAGTGTAGGTGTGAAAAGTATTTTGTTTGTTTTTTGAAAAGAGCAAGTATCTATGAGAATCTACCTACCCTAAGGAATTCGTCTGTGTAAATATCCTTTAAAGTAGTGCCATCCCACCATTGAGAGGTAGGTAGCACCACCGTTGGAGGTGTTCGGGTCAATTCGAGGTTCGGGACATGGTGATCACCAGAGCAATGGGAAGACACCTTAGAAGCTACCCTCATGCCAGGTTCCCGGATCATGAGGACTTACTAAGACATCCTCTACTCGACGATCACCTTTCGAGGGGCAAGGCAACAGTGAGGCGTACCCTAGGGGTGGTGTGTGAATTGTGTGTCATTTTATTGTTTGTCTTGTCATGCATTGGTGATCTACGTTTCGATTTTATTTTTGGGCATTCATTCTTTCATGTGATTGTTTAACAGTTAAAGGTGCGGGAATTTAAAGTGCGGAAAAGATAAAGGTCCTACGCTATTACAAAGGCGCGGGTCTACAACGCCAAATTAATCCAGACCCGATTTAAAATAAAGTGCAGAAAATAAATGTCTAATTGACTGTTACAGGGGTTTGGAACAAGTACATTATATTTACAACAAAGAAATAAATAAAACGCGCGAAAAGAGAATATAATCGAATGCGAGGGCGTTGGACCCTTTAAAGGAATTAAAATGAAATTATTAAATAATTAAGTTAAATAAAAAGAAAGAAACTTATTTTTTATGTTTTTTGTATTTATGACGTTAAAGAAGAAAATTAATTTGGAATTAAAAGTCAAATAATTCTAGTTCTAACTATTTTTTAATTTATTAAAGAAAATGCATTAAAGTTAAAACCTAGAATTAAAACTAATTAATTATAAAATTTATTTACAAAATTAATGGTTAATGATACTTATATAAAAAAAATATTTAATAAAAAAGAAAATGCTAGAGGTCTATTTTTATTATTTTTGGTTATTGAGAAAAAGAATTAAATTAAAAAAAACCTAAAATTAAAACTAAATTTATTATGAGATTTATTTACAAAAATACTAAAATAAAATATCATTATTTTTTTTTTTTTTTTATCTTTTCTGATTTTTTTTGTGTTTTGTGTTTTTATATTATATGAAAATATTAAATTAAAGCATTAAAAAAAATTAATTAAAACAAAGAAAAGAAAAGATATAAAAAGTTAAAAAGAAGCAAACTGGAGGGGGGTGTTGTCCCCAAATGGAGGTATAGCCCAGCAATTTAGGGCCCAATTCCTTAAGCCTCGTTGACTTTGACACTAGGGTGTGAGGTGGTTGACTGCAGTCCATGGTGCGCTTCAGATTGTGGCCATTTGATCCATCTCCATAGGCACGTGGATGGCCAGATTGTATGGACATAGGGTGCTCCTTTAGGCTGAAACTGCATGGGAACATTGCATGAAAAATAACATGGAAATAGTGAGGGACCTGGGGCTCGAACCCAGGTCCTGTAGTCTGCCAATGCTTGTGCCTGCCACTGAGCCACTTTGTTTCTTTGTAAATTAAATAAACAACAATCAATATAAAATAAAACAACACGCTAGTGGATTTTTAGCGCGCGATTTTAAATGGACCAACCAGAACCGGCCACTTCATCGTCTCCTTCGCTTGGCTTTATTTTCCTGAAACAAGAACAATTTAGCAACGGTTTTTTAGGCGTTCTTTTAAGTGCCTTTCCAGAAAATAACGAATAACTGGTAGTGGATCAAAAATTGAGCGCGAGGCATCTAATCTCTTCGTCCAAGCATGCTGGTTGCAACTATGGCATCGTGATTCTCCAATTTTACTGTATTCAAAAACCCCTAATTCAAAAGCTTAAGAACCCTAAAAAAAACAAAAATGGCAGATTCTCCAATAGTGCATAAAAACGCAATTAGAATATAGGGTTAGCTTCAAAACACATTGCTTAGTATGAATATGTAACCAAAATGCTATGAGAATGTCTCAAAATTAAAACACAAATATGTATATTTATGAAGAAAAGTTGACTTCTGTATACCGATTCAAAGGGTTAGGGACGAAGTTCTTGGTTGGAAAAGTCCTCTTGAAGCCTCAGGAAGCTAATGAGATCAGAATCTTGCCTTGAATCGTACTACAAGTATGTTTTCAGATTTTGAGTTTTCAAGCTAAAAGTGTGAGTTTTCTTTTTGTGTTTTTGCCCAGCCTAGGTCCCTATTTCGTTTTGTCTCACTTGTATAGGCATTAGGCAATGTGAATCAAGAGGAATTATGGCCTCTTAATGCAAAGCTTTCAATTTCAAGATCCTCCATAAACCTCCATAACCAAGCTTCCTTTTTTGACTCATTTTTGAATTCTTGCTTCAATTAGCCTTTTGCACGAATTTGGTAGGTTGCATAATGGTGCTTCAAGGTTAATCAAAGCCAAATATTCCTTTAAATTAATTTTTTTGAATTTCTCTTGATTTTAAAAGATTTAAAGTTAATTAAATCCAATAAAATCAATAAAAAATGAAAAAATTAATTAAAAAATCTGAAATAAAAGGTGGGACACGTGGAAAGCATGGCCAAGTTAATTCAAGTGGAAAAAGTGGGCCCCTTTTGTCAAAAATGAAATTTCAAGGATAAATGATTTTGGCCATTTCACAAAAATTTCCCAACTTCTCCAATGCATATCTTGCTAAATTTTTAAGATTTGCTCATGTTCTTGGACATTTTGGAAAGGTCTTTGAGTCCTATAACCAATGTCTTTGGTTCCATGTCATTTTGATTTACCAATCTCAAGTTATGGCCTTTGACTTAAAGTCCCTTTTGTTGACTTTTGAAAATGACCTATAATGTTGAAATTGATAACTTTTTGTGAGAGCATTTCTTGGACTTGAAGTATGAAGAGGAGTTGTAGGAAATGTCTTTCTCTTCAAAATGAGCTTTGGATGGAATTTTTCTGATAATCCATGTGAAAGTTATGCCCTGGTCAATTTACAGTTGACTTTTTCAGCTGTCCAAATAAGGAAACTTTTGCATCTTGATGATTTTTGAGCCAAGCTTTGAGAATCATGATCAAGCATTGATCAAATGATGTTTGTGGCTTCAAAATGATATGTTGACCAAAAATTTGAACTTTTGACTGTCAAATGACCATTTTGCCCCTATAGTTGACTGTAGTGCAATTAGGGTTTTTGACTGTGCAATTTTGAGCTGTAGGTCTTGAAACTTGATATGAGGATGCTTGACCATGTTTATAAGCATGTGGGACTTGATTGGGCCCTTTGAAACTTCATTTTCTTGATCAGAACTAAAACCCTAATCTTGACTGTTTAGGAGACCCTTGAACTGTGCAACCCTTGGGGAGATTTTGAAGCTTGATTTTGCAATTCTTGAAGAATATGGGAGGGCAAATTTTGGGGTACAACAGAGGCCATCTTCAGAGGAAAGTCTTCTTCCACCACTGTTTCAGCTGCTGCCAATGTTTGAGGTACCTCTTCAAAATGTTGAAAGGGGGTTTCAATAAACTCCCCGTCCATCTCAATATACCGGAAGGAATTCAGATGACTAACCATGTACTCTTCCTCCCTCTGCACGGTAACAATCTTCCCTCTGACAGGGTACTTGAGCTTCTGGTGTAGAGTGGAGGTCACAGCCCCAGCTTTGTGAATCCAAGGTCGACCCAGCAAACAGGAATAAGATGGACGGATGTCCATCACATAGAACGTTGAGTCAAATACTTGAGAACCCACACGAATCGGGATGTCTACCTTACCATGCACCATCCTCTTAGAACCGTCGAAGGCTCTAACAATGATGTTGCTAGGCTTCAACTCCAGACCCTCACAATCCAACCGGTCTAAGGCCTTTTTGGGTAATACATTCAGGGAAGAACCGGTGTCCACCAACACGTGAGCAAGAGTAGTGCCCCCACATTCAATGGAGACATGCAGGGCATCACTGTGGTTCTTTCCCTTGGCGGTAAGATCAGCATCCGAGAAACCCATACCATTGTCGGCGGTCAGATTAGCCACACAGTCAATGAATTGATTTGCAGATGTCTCTTGTGGCACATGGGCCGTCTTCAGAAATGAAATCAGGGCCTTGGCATGGGCCTCTGAGCACAGCAGCAATGATAACATAGAGATCTTGGAGGGGGTATGCCCCAGCTGTTCAACGACGTTAAAGTCAATCTTCTTGATTATCTTGAGAATTTCCTCCATCTCTTGCTGGGAGGCTTCAACATTCACAGTCTTCGGTGCCTCCATTCGGGCAGGCACGTCATCAATCCCTTTGCCCCGAGTATTAGATGACTCGGCAGCAGGGGTAGAAACTGGATCAGAAGCGGAAATAGGCGCACTTGCAGGCGTAATTATAAGAGGTCTTCGAATAACTGGTGGCGCAATGTCAGGCGAGAAGAGCCTGCCACTGCGAGTTACTTTAGCTGGACCAGTGATGTTGCTGATATTGGTACCGGTGTTGAACTCTTGCTTTACTCCAAGTACATATACATCTGCCCCATAGTGCCATGGGACAGCCTTGTCAGATTCATAGGGGAGGGGCCCCGGAATAGTAATAATGATGGGAGCAACAGACATGATTTTAACTGGCTTCCTCGGGGGAGCCTTGGTAGGATTGTTGAAAATTGTGACGACAAATACTTCTTCAGTAGGAACAATAGGAACAACGGTCTTCTTGAATAAAATTTCTTTGCTATGCATCAGGCTTTGGATGCCTGACTTCAGCAACGGACAACCGGTAGGGGAAACAACACACAAAAGGCAACCCTTGCTACAACCCAGAAATAAACCGGCTAGCAACAGGTTCCTCTTAACAGTCAACAACGGGGTAGCCACATCATCCACAGAAACGGCATACAAGTCTTCCTCAACGACATTTACTCCATGCTGGGGCATAGGAGCAATCACAACATTTGGCCTCTCGGGCGCCTCAAATTGTATTTCCTTCGCATTAATAAGGTCTTGAACCTTATTTCTTAGGGCCCAGAAATCATCAGTAGAATGCCCCGGGCTATCAGAGTGATAAGCACAGCGGGCATTTGGATTATACTTAGGAGAGGTAGTGTTCACAACCTTCGGAGCCTCTCTGACGGTTACCAAGTTGGTTGATAGCAGCTGCGGCAAGATTTGTGACAAGGTCATACTCAGCCGAGTGAATTCTCTTCTGGGTCTATCAGCCCTTGGTTGGTTAGGTTGCCGAGGAGCGGCAACAGGCTTTGCAATAACTACCGTGTTGACAGCTTGGCGGCGCTCTGGTTTGTCTTGCCTTCTAGGCCCATACACAGCACTGACTTCCTTTTTGAAAGGTTTCTTCTCAGAACTTGAGGATGCACCTTTCTGAATCTTACCTGATTTCATGCCAGCCTCTATTCTTTCCCCAGTCAGAATGAGATCTGTGAACCCTGCAGACGAATTGCCAATGAGATGATTGAAGAACGGCCCGGATAGGGTCCCCAAGAACATATCCACTAGCTCACGGTCGGTTAATGGTGGCTGCACCCTGCCAGCCAGATCCCTCCACTTCTGCGCATACTCTTTAAAACCTTCTCCCGATCCTAGCGACATACCCTGGAGTTGGGTACGTGTAGGAGCGAGGTCGGCATTATATTGATACTGCTTGTAAAAAGTAGTAGCCAACTCCTCCCAGTTACGAACCTTGGTTCCATCCAGCTGATAGAACCATTCGAGATGAGTCCCTAAAAGACTCTCCTGGAAGAAGTGGATCCACAAGTTCTTGTCCACAGTGTATGGTTGAATCTTCCGCACGTAAGATCTGAGATGTAGCTTAGGGCAGGACGCCCCGTCATACTTTACGAAAGATGGTGCTTTGAACTTGTGTGGGATGACCACACCAGAAGATAAACCCAAGTCTCCGAAATCCAAACCAGGCACTTGTTGAATTTCCATGGCATTCAGACGGTCTTCCAACTGCTTGTACCTGTCTTCAGCTGGAGGATACTGCTCCTCATTAAAATCAGTCTCGTTGTCAGAGACCACCGGACTAGGAACCCTTCCCCCCTGGGGACTGCCTTTTCCTACAAAAGAACCAGCTTGCTCAACCTCATTCTGCAGTGTGTTACCAAACCTCCGGCCCGTGTTGAATAGAACAGTTCTCTTCTTCTTTTTCTTCTTAACCAGCAGAGCCTTCAACTCCTCCTGTCCTTGGGCCAAACTCATGATCAACTCTTGGAATTGGGCGTTCTGAGCCTGAAGGGCCTTGATGGACTGCTCGGTAGATGATTCAGGGTTCATGATGCTGAAATAAACAGCGAAGAACATTAAGCAACCTGAAAAGAAGAGTACATGTGATGCACATGATGCATGATATGTGTTTATGCAATGCATTCAAGGGTTCGAAAGTTCAAATTTGTTGTAGACAAAAAGGAACACACGTTATCATTAAGAAATAATTGTTCAATACACCAAGGCCTCATGGGCAAAATTACAAGGTAAATCAATCCCAGAAGACACTGCGCATCCTCTTTGGAGCAATGTAAGTGTTGAGAGTCTTTTCCTCGTGCAGTAGGCGGGTGAGCTCCAAGACCTTCTTCTCACTAGCATGTAGACTGGACTCAAGAGAATTCCGTTCTTCCTTAAGTTGGATCCAGCTCTTCTGCATTTCTTCCCAGGATATAGGCATGTCAGGATGTTGAATGGTGTAGGACACCTCTCCTTCCAAGACTGGCTCTTTGATTACAGGGAGAACATGAGGATATGGCATCACTAACTTCTGGGAGCGGGCTCGTACCCACTTGAGATAAGGTTCCAACGGGATGGAGTTCCTGTGCCCCAGTGTCTTGCTGTCTATCTTGCTGAGCATCCTCCAAGCTCTGATAAATCTCTGGCGAAGTCCTTGTGCATCATTGTCGAAGTCAAAAACTATGTCAGGAATTAACATGTCATGAGGGCCATCCCTCCAAGCATAACCAAACTGTCTCCAAGCCAGACACGGGTTGTAAGTAATACCTCCTCTGATTCCAAGTAAAGGAACATTAGGAAACTCCCCGCAACGATTAATGATAGTGACATCTTCTCTGGACCAAGAACACCAATGTATATCAGCATGTGTAAGAGTCATCAATCGCTGTGACCATCTCAAACCCCGTTCATTCTTCAAAACTGATTGTGGAAGGTGTGAAATAAACCACCTTCCCAGGAGAGGAGTGCAGCACATAAGAACACCTCTTTTTCTCATGGTTCGAGTGTAACATGAGTGAAGGATGTCCCCAAGAAACGTAGGTATAGGATTCCTGGACATGAAGATCTGGACAACACTGATATCTATAAGCTGATCGGGATTCGGGAACAACACCAATCCATAGACAAGGAGGGCCACAACTTCTTCAAAAGCTTGCAGGTCAAGGGAGTTCCAACATTCTTGGGCCTTCTCAAACAGAAACCTGGCTAAGAACCCTTTGATACCACTTCTAACTTCCCAGTGTCCCTTGAGGTCAGAGGGTTGTAGATGTAAGGTTTTACCAATCTCTTCAAGTTTGGGTTCCTTTTCCGTACCGTTATAGGGTAGTTGATTAAGGATAGGGATCTTCAGAAGTCGGGAGAACTCTTCCAATGTAGGCACCAATTGATAATCCAGGAAAGTAAAACAGTGATGCAGAGGGTCAAAGAACTGGAAAAGGACCTTTATCATATCTTCCTCAATGTTGGTGTTGACCAAGCTGATGAGTCTTCCATGCCTCTCACTGAAAGAAGAGTTCTCAGGAATCCGGGATATAAGTTCTTTAAGCTGAGAAGGGATCCTTACAAGGCTGATCTGAATTGTCTTTCTGCGGATAGTTTCCATGTCCTACAAAACAAGAACAAAGATGAAGATTTGAACCCCTGAAATGGTTAGTGAATGCATATGATGTTGTATGATGTCATGATGCTATGATAAAGCACACCACAAATATTCACAAGAAGCAAACATGGTAAAGCACACAAGTCACACCACAGCCCTTAGAGTTTAGGCCAGCATGGGGTGTGGGTATTACCCTCTTGAAGTTGGTGGGCTCAAACCTGTCCTATCAAAGTAACCGGGTTCTAAGGGTCCCAATATCATTGGATTGCTTTCATTGTTCATCGTTTCGATTTAGCCACTGAACTGGCGACCGAAATATTCCAAGAAAACAACCCTCAACTGAGTGTAGTATCGAGTATCAACCAACCTCGGACTGCACCAAAGTCAGTTATCTCACTACCCTAAAGAGGCCAAGATGGTTCAATTAAGGTTCCTAAGGTCAGTTGATGCTTCACGACACCACGCGGAGGCCCCGTACTCTCCTTGACTGAACTCAAGGGTTACCGGTACACACCAAAGTGCCACATCAACGTAGCAGACTGCTTCAACAATGTCGGTATACCCCACACAGTTCCCTCACAGCCTTGTTGCTACTTTCTAAGAAGGTATCCCGCAGATCCGGGTTAGGATCTATAGAACTCCCGAGACAGTCCCACAATAAAAAAGCAAACAAGCACAACAATTGAAAACACAAGTGATCTTAGTCCTAAGGTACACCTCACTTTTAAAGAATCCCCAGCAGAGTCGCCAGTTCTGTGATTGGTGGATCTGGAACTGACTGTTTAACGCTGGTTTCGCGAAATGTCGCGGTAAGCAAGAGTCGCCACCGTCTTTTATTTTCTCCAACATGGACAGGACAAAAGCACATCAAAATTCCTTATGAGATAGTTTCTCGGTTCGGGAGGTAGATTTATAGAAAGGGAAGGTGTTAGCACCCTTTCTATCCGTGGTTATACACGGGCTCTTAGATACTTGCTCATTTGTGTTTTCAAAATGTTTGCTTTTCAATTGTGAGTGAGTTTGAAAAAGTTTCGTTTGAAAAAATTTCAGATCGACTCTTGTATCAGTCCTCAAGAGTGTTTGAAAAAATTGTTTTGAAAGCTTTTTGAAAGTGTCGGTGAAAAGAAGTTTGATTTGTTTTTGAATAGAGCAAGTATCTACGAGTCATCTACCTACCCTAAGGAATTAGGCTGTGTAAATGTCCTTAAGGTAGTGCCATCCCACCATTGGGAGGTAGGTAGCACCACCGTTGGAGGTGTTCGGGTCAATTCGCTTGTAGGGACAGTGTGGTCACCAGAGCAACAGTAGGACACCTTAGAAGCTACCCTTATGCCATTGATCCTTCTTAATTCGAGGCAACTTTTCCGAGGCAACTTGTTTTGAGGCATATGGATCAACGGACATAAGGACTTACTAAGACGTCCTATACTCGACGACCACGTTTCAAAGGCAAGGCAACAGTGAGGCGTACCCTAAGAGTGGTGTGTGAATTTGTGTGTTATTTTCATGTTATGTTTTATCTTGTACATGTATCGTGGTGATCTACGCTTGTTTTTAATTTAAGCCATTCATTCTTTCATGCAAAGTTTAGCAGTTTTAAAAGTGCGGAAATTTAAAGGCGGAAATTAAAATCCTACGCTATTACAAGGCGCGGGTCTATACATCGCTAAATTAACAAAGACCCATTTGAATAAAAGTGCGGAAAGTAAAACCTAGTTACTGTTACATGGCTTGAGCAATTACATAATATTCACAAAGGAAATAAATAAGAATAAATACGCGAAAAGAATAAAAATAGAACGTTTGAGGGCGTTGGACCCTTTTGAAATTAAATTAAATTAAAAGTTAATTAATTATTTAATAAAAGAAAAGAAGTATTTTTTATGGTTTTTGGTATTTATGAGATAAAGAAATTAAAATTGAAGAGAAACCCTAATTCTAAGTTGTTTTTAATTATTAATGAAAAAAATATTCAAGTTTAACCTAATTTACTAAATATTTAATGTACATGTTTATTTACAAAAATATTTAATAATTAATAATAATAACAATGAGAAAATTATTTAATAAAAAAAAGATAAAAAGGTTAGAAACCCTAATTCTACATATTTTATTTATTTAAGAAAAAGATTTAAATTTTAAAACCTAATTTAACTAAATAATTAATGTACATTTATTTACAAAAATATTTAATAAGTAAATTAATTAATATATTTTAGTTTCTGATTTTTATATTATGAAAATTAATTATTGGAATTTAAAGAAAACAATTAAAATAATTAAAAGAAAAGAAAAGGAAATTAAAAAAAGAATACAAACAATGGGGGTGTCTGACCCAATTTGGAGGTTTATTGTGAGAAATTTGGCCCAAGAATGCAAAGCCTTTTTGACTTTCTATGCTTGCATGTGGAATGGTTGACTAGCGTGTATGGTGGTCCTCACGTTCTGGCATTTGGATTGATCATAAAGCCACTTGTCAAGCCTCAGCATATGCGCGTATGGTGAACCACTGGATAGAAACTGCATGGGAACATGTTGTAACGAAAATTATGAATAATATGGGGGACCTGGGAATCGAACCCAGGTCCCAGTACCTGCAAGCCACCTCAGCTACCAACTGAGCCATTGAGCGCATTTGTAATGTTAATGGAATATGATTATTATAATAAGAAACAAAGTTAATGATATGAAACAAAAAAAAAACGCGCTGGATTTTGAATACTCCAACCATGTTATGACACGCATGCATCTTCTTCATCTTTTGTACCTGTAACATAAGAAATTAGCGGGGGTTTTAAACCCCCACAAAATACCACCCGGAAAAATAGCGATTAGACAATGAGCAAATATAAAAAGGGCGCGAGGTGTGGATTGATTTCGTCTTGAGGTCACGAATCCATTGGCATAGGTTTGGTGGCCTGATTTTTCCAGATGAAGAAACCCCTAAATTTGGAGCTCTGAAACCCTAGCAAACGTTAATGGCAGATTTTGATATAGGCATTATTAGTTCAATTAAAGGGTACCAATAGCTTCAGAATATCCATATTAGTGTAAATCAATTAACAAAACACATGAACAATGCTTAAAAATTAAAACACGATAATGGAAAAAGTTCATGAAAAGTGCAATGCTGTTCTACCAATTCTTGAGGTATGGAGAGCTGGTTTTGATTGTAATCGCTTCCTGGATGCTTTGGCAATGTATTGGAATGCTTTTGGAGCTTCGAATTGTCCTCTAACTAGGATTTCAGTTTCCAACTTTTTGTGAAAAAAATGCAATTTGGTTCTTAGTTTTCTGCGCAGCTTTTGTGTCCATGAGCATTAGGTTAACTTGTGCATATGTAGATGAAGCAAATTAGGTTAAAAAAACCAAGCCCAAAGTCCATGTATTGATGATTCCAATCTTTGATTTTTCCACATCTTTTTTCAATCTTTTTCCATGCCAATCATGCCAAATATGGAAGATATTGTCCCTTTTGATTGATGCACGAGATCTCTTACATGTGTGGAGGATATTTGCTGCATAAAAAAGATTTAAAAACATGATTTGGTATTTTTCTTATATTTAAATTTAATTAAATGAATTAATGATAATAAAAATTCAAATAATTAATCAAAAATAAGAAAATAACTCCCTTTGAGGTCAATGGGTCGTGCATAGCCTTTGGGTAATGATTCATGAAAGAAATTGAGGCCCATTAGCATTTTTGAAGCCTTTTGTGCAAAGTTGACTTTTCAAAATTCTCAAAAATTTCCCAACTTCTACAAGGCATATCTTGCTCAATTTTGAAGCTATAAACATGTTCTTGGACATTTTGGAAAGTTATTGAAGTCCTCTAACCAATGTCTTTGGTCCCATGTCATTTTGATTTACCAATCTCAAGTTATGGTCTTTGACTTAAAGTGCCTTTTTGTTGACTTTTGAAAATGACCTATAATGTTGAAATTGATAACTTTTAGTGAGAGCATTTCTTGGACTTGAAGTGTGAAGATGAGTTGTATGAAATGTCACCCTCTTCAAAATGAGCTTTGGATGGGATTTTTCTGATAAACCATGAAGAAGTTATGCCCTGGTCAATTTGCAGTTGACTTTTTCAGTTGTCCAAAAATAGAAACTTTTGCATCTTGAGACTTTTTGAGCCATGCTTTGAGAATCATGATCAAGAATTGATCAAATGATGTTTGTGGCTTCAAAATAAGATGTTGAACAAAAATTTTTACTTTTGACTGTCAAATGACCATTTTTCCCCTGCAGTTGACTGTGAAGCATTTAGGGTTTTTGATTGTGCAATTTGATGCTGTGAGTCTTGAAACTTGACATATGTATGCTTGACAATGTATGTAGGCATATGGGACTTGATTGGACCCTTGAAAACTTCAATTTCTTTGCCAGAACCAAAACCCTAATTTTGACTGTGTTAGGAGGCAATTGGACTGTGCAACCCTTGAGAGATTTTGAAGCATCTGGAGTTTGATCTTGACAAATCTTGAAGAATATGGGAGGGCAAATTTTGGGGTACAACACCAGAGCTTTTCAAATGTAGGGCTGATGCGATCTCCTCAGGTTGTGGATATTTCTCTAAACCGGTGAAGGGCACTTGATCAAGAACAGGTACTCCTAATAGTTGAGATAATTCTTCCATTGTGGGCACCAATTGATAACCGGGAAAGGTGAAACCGTGATGTTTAGGGTCAAAAAACTGAAAGAGCACACACATCATGTCTTCTTTAAAGCTTGATGTAATCAGATTGAGAATTCGACCATGTCTTTTGGTGAATGGAGAATATTCGGGAACCCTTGATGCTAACTCTTTCAGTTGAGGAGGCTCCTTTACAAAGTTTATTCGAATGGTATTTCTGCAAGCCGAAGCCATATCCTATAAAACAGAACAAAAATGAATCCCCAGGTCCTTTGAAATGGTTAGTGAAAATGCTATGGCATGATGTCATGATATCATGAATAATTAATAAAAGATAAAACACACAAAGCCTTAGGTTTAAGCTTGCATGGGGTTTATAGGTAAGTACCATCTTGAAGTTTTAGTTGGTTCAACCCATCCTAAAAGAAAGTAACCGGGTTCTAAGGAATCTTAATATCATTGATCTTTATTCATAGGGCATTGTTTCAGCACAAGCAATCTTTTTTCGCGACCGAAATATCCTGAAAGTACGATCTCAATGAGTGTAGTATCGAGTATCAACCAAGTTCAGTCTTGCACCAAAGCCAGCTATCTCACTACTTTCTAATGGCCAAGTTGTTCAACCAAGGTTCTACAATCAGTTAGTACTTTATGATACCACTCAGCGGCCCCGTGTTCTCCTTGATTTAACTCAAGGGACACTGGTACCCATAAACATGTCGCACTAACATAGCCATCGCTTCAACCATATCGGTATATGCCGTACAGTTTCTACGATCTATTGCTACTTACCTAAAATGCCCCAGATCCGGGTATAGGATCTATACAAGAAATAAACCCAAGCATAACCCACAAATGTAAAGCAAACAAGGAAAACAAGTAAAGTAAATAAAGGTGATCTAGCTCTTAAGGTAACCCCACTTTTAGTATTTTGTCCCCGACATAGTCGCCAGTTCTGTAATACGGTGGGAGAACTGACTTGGGTGTTTTGATCCTAAATGTTGCGGATAGCAAGAGTCTCCACCGAATTTTCTTTTATCCAATATAGGAAAGGGTGAAAAGAACAGGAAATACCTTTTGAGATATTTTCTTGAGTTCGGGGGGTAAGTTATGAAAAGGGAAGGTGTTAACACCCTTTTCATTTGTAGTTATTTACGGGCTCTTAATTGCTTGATCACCTAAAATGCTTTTTGTTTGTGTAAGTTTGAAAATATTTTGAAAACGCCTAAGTTCAACAAACTTTGCAATGATTCTCGTATCGTTTAGAATGTATACAAAGTGTTGGTTTTGAAAATATTTGTTCAAAGGGGAATGTTTGGAAAGATGTTTTGAAAATTCCAATGTAAGGCCATTTTGTAATGATTCTCGTATCATTGAAAATGTATACAAAATGTTTGTTTTGAAGAATGTTTTGAAAGTGTGAGGTGTAAAGATTGTTTTAGTTTGTGTGCAAGCAATTACGACCAATCTACCTACTCCAAAAGTCTTTGTTCTTTTCCTCGTCCTTTAGATAGTGCTACTTCACCATTGATTGGTAGACAACCTTATCATTGGATATGAGGGACAGACGTGGGTCATCGTATAATCATAGAAGTCAACTTGTAAGATGTTTTAGCAATTGTCGTAAGGGACTAAGAACGTTTATTGAAGGCAACATTGAAGGGTCATCGAGGGACTACAATCTTTTAATCAAGGGTCTTTTCTAAAACATCCCACGTTCGAGGGACATGACTGTTTTTATCTGAGGAAACAAGTGTGGTTAACCCTAGAGGTGCATGTGTGCAAATTGATTTGTTTTTATGTATTTTTTCTTGGATTAGGGTTTTCTAATGTTGGTTTTAGTCTTGTCATGTAAACCCTAATTACTAGCAATAATAAGAAAAACGGTAAACGGTGGAATTTAAATGTCCTACGCTATTACAACGCTTTGGGAATAGGGGGTACAAGTTTGTGAATAGAGGGAGGAAAGCAATAAAGCCCTAATTATCTATTACAAACCAATGAATACGAATAATAATAAAATGTACAAAAATACAAGGATGAAGAGGAAAAAATTTTCTTTGTGTGATTTTTTTTATGGAGAAAAAGGTTTTATAGCGAACCTAATTAGACTAATTAATTTTAATTACAAGAGAAGTTAACAAGACCTAAAGTCTAAGTTAATTAAAATAAAACCTAAGTCTAAGTAATTTATTTAGAAAATAGTTTGAATGTTAATATTAATTTAGAAAGTAATAAAATTTAATTGAAAATAAAATAAAGTGTTTAAAATATTTTTTAATTTAATTATTTAAGAAAATATATATATTTGTATTTTGGGTTAAAACAAAAATAAGTAAAGAAATAAAAATGAGAAAATATAAAACATGTTGAGCATGGGTGTTAAAGTGTAGAATGGGGGTTAAAATGAAAAAATATACATTGGGCCCAAATGAACCCTTTTTTGAAATCAGTAAAAAAATAAAATAAAATGTTTGTAAAAAATGTTAGGTTTGCGCTGAAAAGTAATTTAGGGGGTGAGAAATCAAAAAATGAACCAGGCCTGAAACAATGATCCAGCGCCTAGGTTGATCCAATGTGATTGATTTCTGTGAGTATACCGTGGGCCTGCTCACATAGAGCGCTAGATTTAACTTGTGATGATCAGATGGTATTAATGTGAAGCTTCATGGTGGGCGCACGTGGTTTGATGCACTGAATCTGCAAGGAAAATATGAAAAAAAATACAAAAGGGTACCACTGAAGCTCGAACCCAGGTCCCTAGTAACAAATTCCTTACGCGCGTTTCCTCCGCCCCTGGGGTGGCTGTTTCATTCATGTATAAAACAACTTGCACTAAAGTTAAAATAAACTTGGTCCTGAATGTTTGAAATGGCTTCATCTTCAACCTTGCACGCGCAGAGCAACAACACCATTGCTATGAAATCTGATCTTACTCATTTCTCAACCATTTTCAAAATTGTAAACATCAAAATTGTTCCATTTTTTATAACGAATCCAACCATATAAATAACTAAAGCTATAAATCAAATATGAACATGAATTTTGTTTGGTACCAAATAAAACCTAATTTTTTCAGAAACTTCAAACTCAAAATTCACATCACTCAGGCAACATAAATGAAAACTAAAGGCATGCTTAGCTTCAGGGCTATGATGTCTACATTATTCATTCACAAAGTAACCATTAATGATGCTTGTAGAGAGAATTCAAAGTTGAGCAAACTTACCTCAAAACTGGAAATCATGTATGGAGTTTGAGCATCCCTGGAACTGTGGTGATGATCTGGATAACTTCACTGGACTCCTAGGAAGCTAATGCAACTCTTGCTTTGTGCTGAGAGTGGCTGAATCTTCTTGGAGAAGTCAAGTTGTAGAGCTGAGTTTTTGAGTTTGGAGGATGATGAAGATGGAGTTACAATTATGAAACAGGGGCGGGATGAGTTCTAAATTAAGTATGGAAGCTTTGTGATTGATTTAGAGAGGAAACACACGAGTGGATTGTGAGTTTGAGGTTTTAAGTCAGAATATGCAACAATGGAGGTTTGAAATGAAAATTCTGATTTTAAAGTGTTTAAGGGTGTTTCAAGGCTTGTAAAACCCGTGTCTTAGCTTGCAAATAACTCCTCTATTTATAGAGAAAGGTTTGAGGGAAGGAGAACATCAGATTCAAGAGATCACATGTTATCGTTTTGAAACTTGTTTTTGAAGCAAACTTGAAATGCATAGTTTCAATGTGAAGTAAAAGGGCTTGTAGGGTGGTTAACAGGATCTAGACAAGTTTATTTTGGCTTTGAGATTGTGTGTGTTTAGAAGGAACAATTGCAAAGCTCAAGGAGTTGACATTGTGATTAAACTTGGCTTTTCCAAAATGACAATGTTACCTTTGTGCCTAAAATGGATTAATCACTTGGACAATGGCTCAAATGCTTGGACAATGGCTTAATCAGTTGTGTAAACATTTAATTATTTAGTGATTTGCAAGTTAGAAGGCCTGCAAAGTAAGATTATGCAGCATGGCTTGAGATTTGTTCAAGTGTTCTTCATGAAAATGCCCTGTAATTTAAGAATGGATGTCCAACTTCTTCTCTTTGATTCTCCTAGCTCAAGCATGATCTCTTCAAGTTATTGGACATTTTGGAAAGCTTGAAACATTTTCTACAACCTTCATGTTTACCACTTTGGCGAATTCAATTTGGAGCTTGGTGAAAATTAGCCAAGAAGTTAGGACAAAAATCTGCCTAAAATTGCTAAAATTTTCACTAAGTGTTTTATGAAAAATGTCATGACTTTATGAGCTTATATCTTCAAATCTAAGAATTTTTTGAACATCAACCCTAAGGGACAAAGTTGTAGAATTCATCAAAATCTACAACTTTCATGTTTAAAGTTTTCCTCGAATTATCTTGTATCTTGGTGAAAAATTGTCATGAAGTAGTGAAATTATCAAGGTCAAAAAACACTCAGAATTTTCTAAGTCTTGAAAACATTGACTTTTTGTTGACTTTCTTGATTCTTGATGATCAAGTTTGATATTTTTTTGAATTTCTTTATGAATCTTGATCTTTGAAATTCAATAGTGATCAAAAAGTCAAAGTTTGACTTTTTATGTATCAGTTGACTTTTCATCAGTTGATCAAACTTCAACTATCAATCCATTGATCTTGAGAAATGATTTGAGCCATAAAATTAGGTAAAAATGTTATATTTGAGTCCTTGTGATCATGCTTCAAGCCATTAGGTCATGTACTAGGTCAGAAGTCAATGATCAGTCATTCTAAGTCAAAACCCTAATTTTGACAATTTTTCCCCTTTGATGATTTGAGTGCTTTTCTTGAGGCATTGTGACCAACTCTTGATCCATTGATGATAATGACTTAAAAATGTTGATGTTGGCCAAAAATCATGAAGCTTGACTGCATATCGACCATAGTTGACTTTTTACCCAATATAGTTGATTTTCAATCATCTGAGTAATTGATTGAGCAAATTTGTGATGCAAGATTTAAAACTTGGTATGAGAAATCTTGGAGACCTATAATGAAACATGAAAGTCATTTTAAGCATCAAAAGTCCAATTTTCCTTGAGAAAACCAAAACTCTAATTTGTGGGCTCAGAGCTTAGGAGGTGAGCTTGTCTGATCAACTCTTGAAATTTCTTGAGCATTTGAGATCTTTTGTGAGAAATGTTTTGAATAAAAGAGAGGACAAATTTTGGGGTACAACACCATGCTACACTGAAGATTTGGTTGGGAAATAGCACGAGTGGTTTGTGTAGAGATTGGGAATCTGTGAACCTAATGATCCAAATCAACATAATGATATGCTGGCATCATTTGGTTGCAACATCACAATGTTGGAACATAAAGTCAAAGACAAAAATCTATATTCTCAGTTGATCGGAAACATATCTTGAACATGACTTGATTTTATTTTTTACGAAGCCAAATGAGCTGAGAATGTAGGATGCGATAGCTTAATACGTGGTTTCACATTTAGGAAAATATATGGGCTACCATATTGTTGTACCCCAAAATTTGCCCTCTCATATTTCTCCAAACATTGCAAGAAAAATCTCCAAGTGGCTCAAGATTGCTCAAGAGTTGGACAGTCAAGCTATCTCCTAAGGCAGTCAACCCTAAATTAGGGTTTTGTGTTGCATCAAGATCCTTGAGTCCAAATGAACTCAAGTTCTCCCAAATATCATAATATACTCTCAAGATCATCCATGTCAAATTTCAAGCCTTGAAGAGGAAGTTTGCTCAGTCAATTGCTCAAAGGGTCCAAAAATCGACTGTGCTAGGGCAAAAGTCAACTGTGACCTACAAACAGTCAAACCTCAAGATTTTTTGTCAACATTATCATTTTGAAGTATATTTCATAATTTTATCAATGTTTGATCATGATTCATCAAGGATTGCTCAAGATTCATCAAGACTCAAAAGTTGCTAAATTAGGGTTTTGAAGGAAAAGAAAACTCAACTTTGACCAAGCATAACTTTCTCATACTTTATGAGAAATGACCCATCTAAAGCTCATTTTGAATATAATGTAATTCCCCACAATCCATATTCACACCCCAAGATAAAGAAATGCACTCACAATAATTTATAAATTTGGACATTATAGGTCAATTTTGAAAGTTAACAAAAACACATTTTTTGTCAAAGCTTATAACTTGAGAATGGAATATCAAAATAATATGAGACCAAAAGGGTTGGTTAGAGGACATCTCAATATTTCTAAAAAGTCAAAGAAAACCTCCAAAAGTTCAAAATTGAAGAAGTTATGCATTGTTGAATTTGGGCATTTTTGCAAAATTGCCAAAAGTCAACTATCCCCAAAACTTCAAATTTTGTCAAAAGGGCCCATTCTTTTCCACTTGATTTGAGCTTCCCCATTGCACACGTGTCCTAGCTTCAGCCTTGATATCATATTTCTTTTTTATTATTTTATTTGATTTTTTATTGAATTATTTCATTTTTAATCAAATTAAATCAAATAAAATCCAAATATTGATTACTTGAGATCTTTTTGGCTATTTCAGGTTGAGATCATCATCATTAAGAGCATCAAATTTGTATCACACAAGATCATGTGCAAAAAGATGGATTTTTGACAAATTTGGCAAGCTTTCAAAAGTGAATCAAATCAAATATGCAATGCATTGATGTGGAAGATTGAATCCATAATTATTAACCTAATGCATTCCACAATACATAAGGAAGCTTAAGGCACGAAAACAAGGGTTAGAAGCTGCAAGAACAAACAAAACAAAACTTGAAAAAGTGGTGAAAAAATTGGAATTAAAAATCATAGCAAGAGAGATTTTCAGAAGCAAAAAGTTATCCCAATCGATTGTTGGGTGTTCACTCAACCTTCTGGGATAAAAAGCACGCATTTTTCAACCTCCTAGAGCGCTGTAAGTGTCACGCGATCCCCTTATGTATTTGATTTCATATTTCAAAAATTATGCATTGTTACAATGAATCAGTTGCATATTTGTAATCACCAGATCATTTCCAAGCCTTTTGCATTATTTGATTTCATTTATCTGCTCTGTGGTGCAAAACGCCATTGTTAGGGTTTTACTTCTCGGATTAGGGTTTTTTGTTACAGATAAAATTAGCCTTAATGATGGCTATGGACGTGACTGGGAGAGGAAGACGAATGCAACCATGGTCTTGGGAGGAATTTATATGGCCTGAGATGAATTTTAGGAATGGCCTATGCTTTTAGCGGCGGATTCAAATCCGCATGTAACTTTGTTACAGGCCTGAGGACAGGGACGAGATCGTGTCCTCCTCTGATTGGCCCTTTTCAAATTTTTGCGCATTTTTTTATTTGCTGGCATATTAACTTGTTTTATCTTATAATATTGTCTTTGTATATTGTTAACAAATAAGCCAATTCAGCCAAGTGGTAAGCGTGTTTGCCAATATCCAACAGGACCTGGGTTCGAATCCCAGGTCCCCTCAATTTCTCAATATATTTTTTCTTAAGATAATCACATGCAGATCCAGGCTTGTAGCATACCATACGCCTTCACATGTCCAGCAGCCAGATGGCCAAAGGCCAGATCTGGTGATCCAAATTGAGAGTCCACCATGGAGTCAAGTCCAAATGCGCACATGGAATCAAAAAAAGTCAAACGAGGCCAGATTCAAATGGGCCTCAGATTGCTTCTCAAACCACCCTTTTCAGGCCCAAACTCCCTATCTCTCTCTATTTCATTTATTTTCTTTTAATTGTTTATTTTATTATTTTTATTTAATTAACTAACCAATAAAAAAATTTCCTTTAGTGTTTTATTTTTTATTAACAAATTTATTAATTAAATTAGGCTATTAATTAGAAATAACTTTAATATATTTTTGTAAATAATTAAAATCAATTAGACTTAATTAGGTTTTTACTAACATTAATTAATTTTATTTTCTTTCTTAAAATACCAAAAATCCAAAAATAATATATTTTCATTAATTAATTAATTAATTTATTAATTTAATAATTAATTTAGGATAATTTCTTTCTTAAAATAAAAACAACAAAAAAAGATACTTTCTCTCAAAAAGGGTCAAAACCCTACTTGCGCTCGATTTAATTTCTCGCACGCGATTTATTTTCTTTTATATCATAATGTACTTGTTCCCGGAATGTAATAGATAATTAGGACCATTTAATTATTTTTATCGCTTTATTTATTTTTCTGCATTTAAATTTCAAAGGGTTGCTTTTGGCGATGTAAATACCCGACACCTTGTAATTTAATTTCCGCAATTTATTTTCCGCAAAATATAACTGTTAGATGTTTGATAATAGGGATGCATGACAAGATTGAATGTTTTAAACAAAAATCAAATTCGATCACCATTAACATGTACAAAGATAAAAATAAACTGAAAACGACACACTCGCACATGCGCACTCTTAGGGTACACCCCACTTGGTTGCCTTCGTAACGCGGTCATTGAGTATAAGTCACTTTAGAGGTCGCCCTCTTGTCCAAAGATCATAAGTTGCCTCGAAACAGTTGCCTCGAAACGGTTGTCTCAAAACAAATGATCTAAGACATTAGGGATACCGCTAAGGCGTCCTAACATTGCTTTAGTGACCGTAAGTCTCGCATTCGAATTGACCCTTAAACTCCAACGACGGTGCTACCCACTCATTCATAGTGGGATAGCATTGTCTAAAGGACATTAGCATAGAACGATTCCTTTTTCGAGTAGGTAGATGGTTCTTAGATACTTGCTCTTTCAAAACAAAACTCTTCACACTTACACTTTTCGAACAAAGTTTTCAAAAAACACTTCATACACTCTTGAGGACAGAAGCAAGAGTTAAATCAAAGTTTTCAAAACAAAAACTTTTTTCAAACCCACAAGCACAAAGAAAGCAATTTTTTGAAAACAATTGAGCAAGTACCTAAGAGCCCGTGGATAACCACGGATAGAAAGGGTGCTAACACCTTCCCTTTCTATAATCTACCCCCCGAACCCGAGAAATATCTCGAAAAAGGAATTTTTCTGTGCTTTTTTCCTTTCCTTGTTGGATAAAATAAAAGTCGGTGGCGACTCTTACTTACCGCGACATTTTGCAAAAACAAACGCAAAATGCAAACCAACATTCCAAAAAACAGTCAATTCTTCCTACCGTATCACACATATGCTTGTCTAATTTTAAAGAAGGTGAAAGTTGATAGCTTGATATGAACAAATGAGGGGCCATAAAGAATCATACACGCGACTATACAGGAAAAAATAAAATTTTGATGCAATTTATAAATCTCTTGTTCCTTGCATTAGTATACCAACACTAGAGGATAAATGGACGCGCTTCTCTAAAATGGGAAATCTCATATCAAGTGTGTATGAAAAAGTGTGTATTGATCTAACAATATACAGTTCCTCGAAGACATTTTTTCCAATGCACACTGTTGTACCCCAAAATTTTCCCTCTCATTTTATCAAGGTTTTCCCTCACCAGACTCTTTGAACTCCAGACATGATTAGGGTTTTGCTCTGCTCAAGACATCTCCTTGCACTGATGACCTAAGTTAGGGTTTGAGTTTGCACAAAGATTTTTGGACTTTCAATGCTCAAAGTGACTTTCATAATTCAAGTTGGGTTCATAAGTTTGTCCATACCAAATTTCAAACCTTGAATCAAATTTTTGCCCAGTCAATTGGACAGTTGACCTAGAAATCAGCTGTATTGGGGAAAAAGTCAATTGTGGCCAATTTACAGTCAAACCTCATGATTTTTGACCCACATCAACATTATAGACTCATATGAACCATTTGATCAAGTTTGGACCATAACTCCTCAAGAAATTTGATCAGATCATCAAAAGGGCAAAATGGTCATTTTTAGGGTTTTGACTGTGCAAGGGCAATTTCTGACTTTTGACCTAGCCAATGGCAAATTGGGCTCAAGAATGGATTCAAGGACTCAATGGAATAATCTTGACATATTCACAAAGCTCAAAAGATCTCAATTGCATTGAATTGACAGATGAATTTTTCAGTCAACTGATCAAATTTGACTGTATACTTAAAAGTCAAACTTTGACTTTTTGGTCAAAATCAAGTGCCAAGATTCATTTTTCATCAAGATGTGCCAAAACATGAAACTTGTTCATCAAGAAACCCAATTTTGCAAATTAGGGTTTAAAGTTGAAAAATTTCATAACTTAGAATTTTTCTAAGTTATGAAATTTTCTTAATTTTTCCTAACTTTGCCCAACATTTTCACCATGATGCAATTGGATTCAAACAAAACTTCCAACATGAAAGTTGTAGTCCTCCACAAAATATAAAACTTTGATTCACAAAGTTTTCTCAAAAGAAGCTTGGATCTCAAGTTATGATTTTTGGAACAAGGGTCCATGAAACTTTTAACTTAGTGAAATTTTGCCCTAGTTTAGGCAGGATTTTGACCTATCTTCATGGCCATTTTTCACATACTTCCACTTGGAATATTAAGTTGCATTTCAAATATGTATTGTAGAGCATATTTCAAGATTTCCAAAATGTCCAAGAACTCTCCAAACTCATTTGTGGTTAGGGAGAATCGAAGGCTTGAAGTTGGCAAAAACTCACTTTTTATCCATGGCATGTTCATATTGATACAAGTTGCAAATTCAAATCAGGTTGCTTTGCACTAGATTACAGGCCTCAAAACCATTCCATACTCAATAATTAAATGAAAATCCATTGGTTTAAGGTTTTGTTTTGGTTATTAGAGCATTGCACACAAGATTAATCCCTAAATGGTGAAAGGTACATTACCATTTTTGCCAAAGTATGCTTTATGTCAAAACCACATCTCTTGAGCCTTGAACAATATCTTGTGCAGCAAATCATATCCACCAACTTGAGGGGCCAAGATTACAAGGGGCAGGCTGATAGATAGCCTGTATAGGCTTGTATTACATCATTGCTCATTTTTGCTTCATATACAAGAAAGATACCAAATACATGAGAACACACACATCTGTGAAAACCAACTTTGGCAAGCACTTGAGACAAGTTTCTCACATCCCCTTGAACAAGAAACACGACCCTTTGATCCCTCAAACCTCCCATAGCACAAAATCACCTTCCATTGGCAAAACAGGGCAGCATCTGCATCTTGAGTTCTATCTCACAAGTTGCTCGTGCGTTTTGTCCCAAACCTGTTCAAATACCTTCCATACAACCTATCCAAGTTATCCCAACCCTTAAACACTAACTGTAACTCCATTTACAAGGTTTGCCATTTTTATTTTAGCTTGTGAAGGTTGAGTTCTGTAGGCTTGTTCAAGCACATTCAAGGCAAGCTAGGCATTGGAGAAGGTCAGGGGAAGTTCAAGCAAGCTCCCAAACATCTCAGGCCTCATTGAAAAGCTCCACATTGTCAGACACGAAATCAACTGAAACAGGTTTTTGTCAATTTCCTATCTCTCTATTTAGGAACAATTAGGCTTAGGTTTGTGAATAAGAAATGTAGTATTCATAGCCATGAAGTTGTACATATGCTCAGTTTTCATTTTAGTTAAGCATGCTAAGAGAATTTGGTCCATGAACATCCTGAAAAAAATAGGTTAAGATTTAGGGCCAGAGAAATTCTCTCTGGTCTTTGAGAGTTAGGACAAGTTTTTTATATGGTTGAATTTGTCTTGGAAAACCCTACAACTTTGATGTTATGTGTTTTTGTATTAGAGCTCGTATGTTCATGTTTGGTACAGGGCGCGCGAAATTTTGAAGAGAGGTTGAAGATGAAGTCTGGCTTGGGCTGGGCTTTGGTTCTTTTGTTTCTAACACCCCCCTTTTGCTGAATGCACCCCCTGGCCCAATTTCTTTATACTTTTATATTTTTTTTTTATTTTCATTTTCTGATTTTATTTTATATTTTCCCAAACATGAAAATACTCCAAAATATTTTTCATAAATTTTCATATTTATTTTTATTATTTTATTATTTTTTAGACATGAAAATAATAATTTAATAGTATATACTTTTATTTATTGAAAACTTGAAAATAAATATATAATAACCATTATACTTTTATTTTTATTCTTTATTTTATTTACACAAAAAAAAAATATTGTTCTAAATATATTTTTGTCTTGTATATATTTTACTTTATTTTTATTGTACATATTTAATATAATTAATATACATATACATACTTTTATAAATACTTGAGAATAAAAACATAAAAATATTATACTTTTATTTTTATTATTATTTATACTTAAATAATACTTTTTTCTAAATATATTTTATTTTTGTATATACATTATTTTATTTTATTGCATATAAATAATATAGTCAATATATTTACATTTTTAAAAATTAGGGTTTTACCCTTAATAAAAAAAATAATAACAATCTTTTTATTTCTTTCTTTTTTGCATTAAATATTTTTTACATACATAAAAAATAAACATAAACATTTTTGCGTATTCATAATATTTTGTATTTACTTAATTTGCATATTTAAATATTATTCATTTATTATTTATGCCATTGATTCAATTTGGATGTAATAGTAAAATTAGGATTTTAATTTCTTCCCAAATAATCCCCATTCAAAAATTGTATCCCCCTCCCCATAATCATGTTGTAATAGTGGTAGATTTATTTTACGCATTTACGCTTTCAATTATGCCATGGTTAGAGATTAGGGTTTGTATGCAAAAAATCCCAAATCAACAAGTAGTTTGACTAATACAAAGACAAAAATGCATGAAAATGACAACACAATGCACACTTGCACCCCTAGGGTTTCATCCACTTGTTGCCTTAAAAATGGGCCATGTTATGCATGTTGAGTACTTTGGCAAAACAAAAACAAAACAAAAGATCATAGTCCCTCGATGACGCTATCTTGGTTGCCTATACAAAATGATCTAGTCCGTCGGAAAATTGCTAAAGATACTTGGCAATATTGCTATCATGGTCAATACGATGACCCGCGCCTGTCCCGTTTAACATCCTAATACAAGGTTGTTTACCAAATGCAATGGTAAAACAACACTGTTAAAAGGGTTAAAAATGTGTAGGAAATACCTTTGAGTAAAATAGGGTAGATATCTCTTAGTTACTTGATCAAAAACTTGCAAAACATCCTTGCTATTTTCAAACACACTTCACAACACAATTTCAAAATATTTCCCAAATCAAACTTTCAAAACATTGAAACATCTTTTCAAAAGACACACACCTTTGTATACATTCAAACAAGAATCATTACAAAGGCTTCCACAATGATGGCCTCTTTTCAAAACATCTTTCAAAACCACAAACAAAGCACCATTTCAAACAATTGAAAAGCAAAAGTAAGTGATCTAAACAAGTAACTAAGAGCCCATGGATAACCATGGATGAAAAGGGTGCTTGCACCTTCCCTTTTCATAATCTACTCCCCGAACCCAAGAAAACATCTCAAAGGTCTTTCCTGTGCTTTTTGACCTTTCCTTAGGATAAAATAAAAAGTCGGTGGCGACTCTTGCTAAACCGAAACATTTGCGAACACAAACGCAAAACCTCAAGTCAGTACTCCCACCGTATCACAGAACTGGCGACTCTACTGGGGAAAACTTTAAAAGTGGAGTAACCTTAGGTTTTAGATCACCTTTGCATGCTTACTTTGTTCGCTTTGTTTACTTTACAATTGGTTCTATTGTTTGGTCTTGAAATCCTCTACCCAGATTTGGGAAACATTCATAGGTAAATAGCAATACGTTGTGGAAACTGTGCAGGGTATACCGACATGGTTGAAGGAATAGCTATATTAGTGCGACATATTTGTGGGTACCGGTAGCCTTTGAGTCAATCAAAGAGAATACGGAGCCGCTGAGTGATGTCATGAAGCACTAATAAACTCTTAGAACCTTTACTTGACCATCTTGGCCTTTTTTAGGGGTAATGAGATGACCGGCTTTGGTGCAGTCCGAAGTTGGTAGATAATCGATACTACACTCATTGAGGGTTGTTTTCTTGGAATATTTCGGTCGCCAGTTAAGTGGCTAAACTGAAACAATGAACACAAAATAATCCAGTGATATTGAGCTCCTTAGAACCCGATTACTATTTATAGGATAGGTTGAGCCAACTAACTTCAAGAGGGTACTTACCTATGAAACCCCATGCAAGCCTGAAACTAGGATCTTGTGTGACTTGCTTGTACATGTACTTGTGCATACATCATGAACATCATAAAGCATCATATGCATCCACTAACCACTTCAAGGATTTGGATCTTCATCTTTGTTTTTGTTTTGTAGGTAATGGAATCTCTTCGCAGGAAAACAATTCAAGTCAACCTTGTGAGAATGCCTCCTCAACTCAAGGAGCTTACTTCCAAGATTCCAGAGAATTCTCTCTTCAGTGAAAGACATGGTAGACTTTTCAACTTGGTCAACTCCAGCATTGAAGAAGACATGGTGAAAGTTCTCTTCCAGTTCTTTGACCCCCTACACCATTGCTTTACATTTCCTGATTACCAACTAGTACCTACTTTGGAGGAATTTTCTCAACTTCTGAGGATTCCTATTCTCCATCAACTACCCTACAACGGTACGGAAAGAGAACCAAAGCCTGAAGATGTTGCTCAAGCCTTACACTTGCAACCATCTGATATCAAAGGTCATTGGGAAACCAGAAGTGGTGTCAAGGGTTTCTTGGCAAAGTTTCTGTTTGAGAAGGCACAAGACTGCTAGAATTCTCTAGATCTGCAAGCTTTTGAGGAGATTGTAGCACTTCTCGTCTATGGGTTGGTTTTGTTCCCAAACCCTGATCAGCTTATAGATGTGAATGCTGTCAAAATTTTCATATCTCAGAATCCTGTGCCTACATTGCTTGGGGACATCCTACACTCATTTCACACACGAACAATGAGGAAAAGAGGTGTTCTCATGTGTTGTACTCCTCTTCTAGAAAGGTGGTTTATTTCTCACCTTCCCCAATCAGTTTTGAAGAATAAGCAGGGTTTAAGGTGGTCACAACGGTTGATGACCCTCACACATTCTGATGTTCATAGGTGTTCTCGGTCCAGAGAAAATGTCATCATCATTGATCGTTGTGGGGAATTCCCTAATGTCCTGCTACTTGGCATTAGGGGAGGCATTACCTACAACCCCTGTTTAGCTCTGAGACAATTTGGGTATGCCCAAAGGGATGGCCCTCATAACATGCTGATTCTTGACTTGGTTTTTGACTTCGACAACAACACTCAAGGACTTCGACAAAGGTTTATCCGAGCTTGGAGGATTCCCAACAAAGTGGATAGTAAGACACTGGGACACAAGAATTCCATCCCCCTTGAGCCTTATCTCAAGTGGGTACGAACCCGCGCCCAGAGTATTATGATGCCTTACCCCCACATTCTCCCCGTGATCAAAGATCCTGTTATGGAAGGAGAGGTTCCATACACCCTCCTACATCCTGACATGCCAACATCATTGGAAGATTTGCAAAAGAGTTGGATACAGCTCAAGGAAGAATGAAATACTTTTGAAGCCAGCTTCTACGCCAGTGAGAAGAAGGTTTTGGAACTTACCCGTCGACTCCACGAAGAGCAGAATCTTAACACTTACATCGCACCAAAGAGGATGCGCAATGTCTTTTTACATTAAGAACTTTGTAATATTTTTCCCATGGGGCATTTATGTACTAACAAATTTCTTCTTATTAATATGACGTGTGTTCTTTTTGTTTGCAACAAATTTGAATTTCTGAATCCTTGAATGCATTACATGAATACACATCATTCATCATATGCATAAACAGGTCTTCACACCAGGTTTCCTTATCTTTCTGTTGTTTATTTCAGCAAGATGGATATAGAGCAGACGGTCAAAGATCTGCAAGCACAAAATTCGTAATTCCAACAACTCCTCATGACCTTAGCAAAGGGTCAAGAGGACCTTAAAGCACTGTTAGAGAAAGAGAAAGAAAAGGAAAAGAAGAAAAAGAAAAGAATTGGTGTGGCCACTATGGGAATAAGGTTTGATAACCAAGCTAGGAGAGTCCTTGATTTCCTCACGACGTCTGACGAAGGGGTTGGTAAAGGTAAAGGAGTTGCGGTACCTTCCGAGTCTGAGGCTGAAGAGGAAGAAGAAGAAGAGGATGAAGATTACTCTGAGCAGCAGTACCCTCCGGCGGACGATAAGTATAAAAATCTGGAAGATCGGCTGGCAGCCATGGAGGTACAAAGGGTACCTGGGCTGGATTTCGAAGAAATAGGGTTGGTTGCTGGGATCGTCATTCCTCCCAAGTTCAAAGTGCCTACATTTGCTAAATACGATGGCTTGTCCTGTCTGAAGATGCATTTGCGGTCCTACGTCAGAAAGATCCAACCTCACTCTTCTGGTAAGGATCTGTGGGTCCATGTTTTTCAAGATAGTTTGTCGGGTACGCAATTGGACTGGTTCTATCAACTTGAGAGATCTGATGTTCATAACTGGGAGGATTTGGCTGCTGCTTTCTATCGACAATACCAATATAACGCAGATTTAGCGCCTACTCGTACTCAACTACAGAGTATGGGTATGGTCTCTAATGAGGGATTTAAGGAGTATGCCCAGAAGTGGCGGGATTTGGCTAGAAGGGTGCAGCAACCATTGTCGGATAGAGAGCTGGTTGATATGTTTTTGGGGACCCTGTCAGGTTCATTCTTTAATCACTTGATCGGGAGCTCATCTGCAGGGTTCACCGAATTAATTCTGACAGGTGAAAGGGTCAAAGCTGGCATTAAGAGTGGTAAAATTCAGAAGGATACCTTTGTTTCCACTGCTATCAAGAAGGCCTTCCCAGCCAAGAAGGAAGTTTCTGCTATTCACACCCAGAGAAATCAAGGGAGAATGGAGCGCCCACCAGCGGTGGGGGCTGTGATGATCCAGAACTCCTCAGCCGATCAATCTCGAAGCAGTCAACCTAGAGCTAACCAGCAAAGGGTAGAAAGGCCACAATGGCAGTTCACCCGGATCAATATGACACCAGCTCAGGTCCTCCCTCATCTGTTAAAGTTAAACCTTACCAACTTGAAAGAAGTGTCGAAAAACCCAAATACCTCTTCTCCCTATTATCATTCCAATGCAAAATGTGCATATCATTCGGACAGTGTGGGGCACGACACCAACAACTGTTGGGCCCTTAAAAACAAGATCCAAGATTTAATAGATGCCAAGGAGGTGGAGTTTGATGCCCCCGAAAAACCTAATGTGATATCTGCTCCTATGCCAAAACATGGTCATAATGTTCATGCTAGTGTGGAAGATCTTCATGTTATTGTTGTTGATGACTTAATGACTCCGTTGCCAATGATCAAGATGAATCTGCTGAAAGCCGGGATTTTCCCAGGCTGTGAAAAAGATTGTTACCTTTGTTCGACCTTGCAATCCGACTGTCCACTGTTGAAGTCATGCATCCAACCCTTGATGGATACTCAAGAGATCCTCTTTCAGAAAACTCCCGTTGCTACTATCACTCATAATACTCCTGTTACTCCGAACAATGATGTTGCTATAATCACCATTTCCGACAATCTTTCCAAGACCTGCAAAAGGCTTGTTAAGATTACACCTGATCCAAAGTTTGTACCGCTGAAGATTACCATGTCGGGGCCTATCCTATATAAGTCCAACAAGACGATATCGTGGAATTATGGAGGAGAGATCTTCTATCACGGTGTGAAACAGATCGAATCAAGTGAAGAAAATTCCAACGAAGAGACTCCTGATGTGGGGAATATTGCGGGGACAAGTAAGATCACTCGTAGCGGAAGAATCTTCTCTCCGGAGATTGCTCCTCCACGGGCAATCTTCGGACCCTCAGGTGCTCCTGTGCCTGTCAAGATATTTGTGCGAAGTCCAGTGATTGAAGAGATTGTTACTCCCGAAGTTATACCCTCTGCTGTTACCGTTGATAAAGGTAAGGGGATCCAAGAAGCACCCGTCAGGACGAGGGTTCAGACTTTGGTTATCCCCGAGACCACCCAAAAGGAGATGGAGGAGACTTTAAAGATAATTAAGAAGAGCGACTATGATGTCGTAGAGCAGCTGGGGCAAACCCCTTCAAAAATCTCTATGCTGGCTCTATTACTTTGCTCTGAGGCTTACGCCAAAGCCTTGATCAAATTTCTGAAGACGGCACACGTGCCTTAAGAAACTTCTGCGGATCAGTTTCAAGAGTGCGTGGCTAGCCTTACAACCGACAATGGTCTTGGCTTCTCTGATGCCGATCTGACGTCTAAGGGAAGAAAGCATGATGATGCGCTGCATGTCTCGATAGAGTGTATAGGAACTACACTTACTCATGTTCTGGTTGATACTGGTTCATCTTTAAATGTTCTACCAAAGAAAGCATTGGACAAATTGGACTGTGAAGGTTTGACCCTAAAGCCCAGTAATATCATTGTTAGAGCTTTCGACGGTTCTAAGCGGATGGTTCACGGAGAGGTGGACATCCCAATTAAGGTGGGAACGGAAATTTTCAACTCTACATTTTATGTGATGGACATCCATCCTTCATATTCATGCTTGTTGGGAAGGCCATGGATCCACAACACTGGGGAAGTCACTTCTTCTCTACACCAGATGCTCAAATACCCAGTCCAGGGTAAGATCATAATAGTTCATGGTGAGGAGGAGTATATGATAAGCCACCTTAACTCTTTCTGCTACATGGAGTTAGATGGTGAATTCATAGAAACACCTTTACAACACTTTGAAGAGGTTTCTCCTGAAGTTGCGGTAGCCAAGACAATGACTAATGTGCCCATCATTACCAAGCTCGTGTCTCGGATGTCATCCCTTAAAGATGTGGAGGCTGTAATCAAGGAAGGAGGAAGTACAGTGTGGGGTCAACTTTCATATTTTCCTGTCAAAACAGATAAGTTCGGTTTGGGTTTCACTGCTGCTGGTCAGAAAGCTGTGTGTCGCTCCCGGGCTGGAGGACCACCGTTGAAAATCACTCATCATGGAGTTCATGCTTTAGAAGATGATGAAGAAGGAAGCAATTTTGAAGATTAGATCTTTCCAACTATTGAAAGAGGACTGAACAACTGGGAGGCGAAAGACTTCGTTCCCATTAATTTCATCAATCAGTAATTTATCTTTTGAACATTTCCTGTTTGGTCTGTAATAACTTTTAAACAATTTGTACACTCTTTTCGCCTTATGCCTTACCCGGGGCATATAGGTCCATTTGTAAGGGTTTTGATTCTTCATTTTTATATGCCATTTTTAATGAATCATGGACGTTTTCATCTATAAACTTTTGTGTTCATTTTCTTTCTTTTTACATTTTATTTTTTTTAAAGGTGGCTATCCCTTACACACACCCACACTCACAAAATGCAGGTACCCATCCACTCCGGATTCCATGGGTAACAATTCTGCTATGGCCTTCAGTGACTCTGAAGATCTGGTCAATCATGTCGAATACAAAGGTGATGAAGACTGTGAAGTGCCTGGAGAGTTGGCTAGACTTTTGCAACAAGAAGAAAGGGTTATTCTGCCCCATGAAGAGTTGTTAGAGACTACCAATTTGGGTACCGCCAAAGACAAAAAAGAGGTTAAAGTGGGTGCCAACCTGGAGCCAAGTGTCAAGGGGCGCTTAGTTCAGCTATTGAATGAATATGTTGAGATCTTCGCCTGGTCCTATGAAGACATGCCGGGGCTGGATACAGATATTGTGGTTCACTGTCTCCCTACAAGAGAAGACTGTCCACCAATCAAGCAGAAAGTCCGCTGAATGAGGCCCGATATGTCTGAAAAGATCAAAGCTGAAGTGATGAAACAGTTCAATGCAGGCCTTCTTGCTGTTACTTCTTATCCATAATGGGTTTCTAACATTGTGCCCGTGCCTAAGAAGGACGGAAAATTCAGAATGTGTATGGACTACAGAGATTTAAACAGGGCTAGCCCTAAAGATGATTTTCCACTACCACACATTGACATCTTGGTTGACAACACAGCTCAACACAAGGTATTCTCTTTCATGGATGGATTTTCAGGGTACAACCATATCAAAATGGCCCCCGAAGACATGGAGAAGACTACTTTTGTTACGCAGTGGGGTACCTTCTACTATAAAGTGATGCCATTCGGACTGAAGAATGTCGGGGCAACCTATCAGCGACCCATGGTAGCTTTGTTTCATGACATGATACATCATGAGATTGAAGTCTACGTAGACGACATGATAGCCCGTTCACAAACAGAAGAAGAACACCTCGACCATCTGCAAAAGCTGTTTGTCAGGTTAAAAGGATACAAGCTCAGACTGAACCCTAGCAAGTGCACTTTCGGAGTCAGGTCTGGTAAACTTTTAGGATTCATCGTCAGTAACAAAGGCATCGAGGTTGATCCTGCCAAAGTCAAAGCTATACAAGAAATGCCCGCCCCTTGCACTGAGAAGGAGGTCAGAGGTTTCTTGGGACGCCTAAACTACATCGCAAGGTTCATCTCTCACCTAACACCTACCTGTGAACCAATCTTCAAATTGTTGAAGAAAGATCAGGTGGTTGAATGGAATGATGATTGTCAAGCTGCTTTCGATAAGATCAAGGAGTATTTGCTGGAACCTCCTATCTTGATGCCACCCGTCGAAGGAAGGCCGTTAATCATGTATCTGACTGTTTTGGATAATTCAATGGGGTGCGTACTGGGCCAACATGACGAGTCTGACCGAAAAGAGCATGCCATTATTACCTTAGCAAAAAGTTTACCGACTGTGAGACTCGCTACTCACTGCTCGAGTAAACTTGCTGCGCTTTGGTATGGGCTGCTCGCTGGCTAAGGAAGTATATGTTGACACATACCACTTTGTTAATTTCTAAAATGGATCCGATCAAGTACATCTTCGAGAAGCCTGCTTTATCCGGAAGAATCGCTAGATGGCAGATGATCCTAACATAGTATGATATCCAGTACACAACCCAAAAAGCTATAAAGGGGAGTGTACTATCTAACCATCTAGCTCATCAAGCCGTCGAAGATTACCAATCTATGAGGTTTGACTTCCCCGACGAGGATATCATGACTTTGAGCAACATTGAAGAAAACAGACCGTATGACGGACCTGAACAAGGATCCTGATGGACTCTGTACTTTGATGGTGCCTCCAACGCACTTGGGAACGGTATCAGCGTGATACTTATCTCTCTAGAAGGTTGCCATACACCTTTCACCGCTAGACTCTGCTTCAACTGCACCAACAACATGGCCGAGTATGAAGCTTGTATCTTTGGTCTCAAGGCTGCTATTGACTTGGGAATCAAATCTTTGGTTGTATTTGGGGACTCAGCTTTGGTTATCAGTCAAATCAAAGGAGAGTGGGATACTAAGCACCCTAACCTCATCCCTTACAAATAACATGTCCTGACATTGTTACCACATTTCGAGCAGATTACCTTCGAGCACTTCCCGCGAGAAGAGAATCAGCTAGCAGATGCGCTAGCTACAATGTCATCCATGTTTAAACTTAACTGGGATAATGAGGCACCTTAAATCACCATTGAACGAATGGAAGAACCTGCACATTGTCACGAGATTAATACCGAAGAAGTGGTGGACCGACCTTGGTTTCATGACATCAAAAGGTATCTCGAAGCACAAGAGTACCCTGAAGGAGCTTCAGTCAACGAAAAAAAGTTCTTAAGGAGGTTCGCGGCCAAGTTCTTTCTGAGCAATGGTATCCTATACAAGCGCAATCTTGATTGTGTCCTACTCCGTTGTGTGGACAAGGTTGAAGCTGAACAGATCATGGCTGAACTACATAATGGCACCTTTGGCACCCACTCAAGCGGTCATACGATGGCTAAGAAGATTCTACGGGTAGGCTATTATTGGTCTACCATGGAAGCTGATTGTCATCAACATTCTCGTACTTGTCACAAATTCCAAATCTATGCCGACAAGGTACATATTCCCCCAGTTCCTCTCAATGTCTTAACAGCTCCTTGGCCATTCGTAATGTGGGGAATCGACATGATTGGAGAGGTCAAGCCTACAACATCTAATGGGCACCATTTCATCCTGGTGCCATTGATTACTTTACCAAGTGGGTCGAAGCAGCTTCCTTCGCCTCCGTTACAAAGAATGTGGTTTCCCGCTTCATCAAGCAGAACCTCATTTGTCGGTATGGTATCCCCGACAGGATTATCACTGACAACGGTACAAATTTGAATAATACTATGATCACCGCTCTGTGCGAGCAGTTCAAGATTCAACATCACAATTCATCTCCCTATCAGCCTAAGATGAACGGTGTTGTCGAAGCTGCGAACAAAAATATCAAGAAGATCATTCAAAAGATGACAGTCACCTACAAGGACTGGCATGAGATGTTACCGTTCACTCTGCACGGGTACCGTACCACGGCACACACTTCAACTGGGGCAACCCCCTTTTCTTTGGTATACGGCATGGAAGTTGTTTTACCTATCGAGGTTCAGATTCCCTCCTTGAGAATCATGAGGGATGCTGGTTTGAATGAAGACGATTGGATTCAGACCGGCTTGATCAACTTAACTTGATTGACGAGAAACGACTTACTGCTGTTTGTCATGGTCAGGCGTATCAAAAACGTATGATCAAGGCCTTCAACAAGAAAGTCAAGAGGCAAGTATATCAAGTCGGGGACCTTGTAATCAAGCGAATCATCTTGCCGCAAAGTGATCCCAGGGGCAAATGGACTCCTACTTACGAAGGACCATTTATGATCAAAAACATCTTTTTTGGTGGGGCAATGATCTTGACCACCATGGACGGCGATGACCTACCGCACTCTGCGAACGCAGACATAGTCAAAAGATACTACGCATAAACGACCCGACAAGTCGAAAACCTGAAAAGGCGACTTGGGCAAAAATGGGCATCCCGGTGAATCAAAAACCCAAAAGGGCGATTCAGGCAAAAATTAGGGATAAAAAAAATTCGTACACCCGGCAAGTTGAAAACCCAAAAGGGCGACTTGGGCAAAAAAGGGTTTCCTGGTGGATCGAAAACCCGAAAGGGCGATCCAGGAAAAAGTTAGGGAATTAAAGCGTATGACTATGTCTCATCGGATCACTTTAAGGACAATCTCTTCACGAACAAGCTCCAAGCTTCGGATCAATCCAATCATCTGCGGAAGAAGTAACGAATGGACAAGATACTCAGAGTTACGAAGGCTATAGCAGAATGGGAACCCCATGGAATTGTTACACATAGCCATCTTTCTTTGTATAAATTTTTCTCATTTTTATGACAACATTCTCTTACTAGGATGTTTGTCTCCCTTGTACAAAATACTTACACAGAGTTAATACAAATATACTTCAAAGTGCAGAAATTCGTTTGCTTTTTCTTTCTTTTTTACACTTGTGTTTTATTTGAAAACGTCCAATGATTTATTAAATGAGCATATGCATTTGAATATAATCACTGCTTATAAATAAAACAAAATGAGAAAGGATAATTACTGATAGGTTGAAAGTATAGGAAAACGTCTTTAGGCTATTCCAGAAGAAATCCCCTACAGTATGTCATTTAGATTCTCAACAAAGCTAAAACATTGAAAAGCATATCCCCAGCAGAGTTAGGTTTCGAAATCCCCATCAGAACTAAGTTTCCAAACTCCCAATCCCCAACGGAGCTAGAAAACTTCGAACTCCAAACCCTCAGCGAAGATAAAACTTTCTCCCCCAACGGAGTCCAAAACTTCTAATCTTAAACCCCGGTGGAGTACCATCCGATTTCCTCCATAAATCCCCAGTAGATTGGCATACAACCCAAGCTCTTAAGAACTCTTCGACAGGATGAGAATTCTCCTCACAGAGTTGTTTCCCAGCAGAACGAAGATTCTTGTTCTCTTTTCTCCAGTTGAACCCTCCCAGGTTTTAATTCCTCAGTAGAGATCGTCGGAGTTTTCCTTATTCCCCAGGAAAGTCATGAAGGATTCTCAATTCCCCACAAAAGTTGTCAAAGCTCTTGTTAATCCCCACAGGTCACCAAGTGTTGTACCCCAAAATTTGCCCTCCCATATTTCTCAAAACATTTCAAGAAAAATTCACATGTCCAACCTGGCGCATCATATTCAGGTGTTCTTTCGCTAAGATATCTCTGATAACATATTCTCAAATTCAGGTTCGGCTCAAGAGTCAATTCTTTAAAGAAGGTATCCGAATGTGTGAGTTTGCTCGAAGAAATATGGTGAAAAAGTGTGCTGAAAGTGCAGTTTTTACACGCTAAAAAATTCATAACTTGAAGATAGTGGCTCGTTTTGAACCCGTTCCGGTGGCCTAAATTCCGTCTTGACATTATCTATGTTTTCATCTCTCACGGCTGGAAGCCAATTTCGATCAGAAGGTCTTCAAAAATGTGGATTTATCAAGTATTTTCATACAGAAAATTTGTGACAGAAGTTTATTTGCGTCATGTTCAGAAAATCATAACTTGGTCGATTTTCATCGTATCGAGCTGGTTCCGGCGCCAAAATTCCACAAATTGAGTTGGATACATTTTCACAGAAGGTATTGAGTTCAAAAGGTATTCAAAAGGCCTTCGTTTTTTGCTCAGAGTGCGTGACACGCTGAAAATCCTGAATGCTGAATATTATTTCATCTGGGCCGAAACTTCGAAAATTCATAACTCGGTCAATTTTTATCGGATTGGGCTCATATTTTTACACAAGGTCCCTGACTCATAGATCTACAACTTTGCTTCAAAAGTCGAGACTGGATTATGCTCCGATCAATACCAGTTTTTTATTGAAGAACGTGTCAGAGTCGACACTAGAGCCCAAAATAAGTTTGTCTGAGCTGAAACTTCAAAAATTCATAACTAATTCACCATTTATCCGATTGAGCCGATTTTCGGACAGGAGTTAGTTATCGATGTCAGCTACATTTTGTTTTCACATTTTAACTTCAAAAATTGCACTTAAGTCCCTGCGATTTAGCCTGGAAAGTGACGAACTCAAGTGAACATTGGAGGCCCAATTGCACATTCAAAGTCCATTTTCTTTACCCTAATTTCCATTATATAATCACCTTCTTTTCACACAAACCGGGGAGGAGAAAAAAAAGAGAAAAAAAACCTTGCCACAACACTGTCAGAATATCAAATTCTTTCAAGAACCCTAAAACCTTGAAATCCTTATTACAAATCTCTCTCTCACTACAAACAAGTCATCTCAGTTACAAACCAACATCTCACTACTTCTTCTGTAAGGGTAAGGCTGACTTGATCTCCATGATCAAAAGGGCATAAAAGCATTCATGTCACTAATTTTCCAGTAAGGGTAAGATTGATTTGATCTCCATGATCAAAAGGGTATAATCATTCATACATGCCATATTGTGCCTAAACATTAAATTTCTTCATATATTGGCTTTATTTGCATTTTATGATTTTATTTAATGTGTTCATGAGATTCAACACTGTAGATTTTAGACAGGATCTCATGCAGGTTCATTAAGGAACGTTGAGGCCAAAACACAAATGGCCAAAAGCCAAAAGCCAAATGGCCAAAACAGAACATTTTACACATGACACCAATACATGGCGAGACAGACATCCTGAGAAGGTTAAAGAACGTTGAGGCCAGAACACAAATGGCCAAAAGCCAGAACACAAATGGCCAAAAGTCAAAACACAAATGGCCAAAACAAAACAGTTTACACATGACGCCAATAGCTGTTTCACCCCTCCAATCAGGCTCGTATACTCCTAAACTCTCTCTCTATTTTTATTATTTTCCTTTAATTAATTAATCATTATTCTTTTTATTAATCACTAACCAATTAACATTTTTTTCATAATAAAATTCAGAAAACTAACATTTTTAGTATTATTATTATTTAGTAATTTCACTATTAATTATTTTTTGTAAATAAATTCTAACAAAATAATTTAGTTTAATTAGGTTTAATTTTGGCTTTTTCATAATAAATAAAATAAATTAGAATTAGGTTTTACTAACTTTTGACTTTATTTTATTTTATTTTTATTTTTCATTAAAGACATTAAAAAACCAAAAATACTTTTTTCTTTTATTTAAATAATTAGTTTTAGGTTTAATATTAATTAAATACAAAAAACACAAAAAAAACACCTTTCTTTAATTAAATAATAATTAGACTTTAATTTAATTTAATTTCAAGCAAAGGGTCAAAACCCTCGGACGTTCCAATTTATTCTTTTTGCGCATTATTTTCTTTATCAATTATTATGTAACTGCTTTCCGGATGTAATAGTAATTAGGTCTTTTTTTTACTTTCCGTATTTTTATCAAAAACGGGTCTTTGTATTTTGGCGATGTATAGACCCGCGCCTTGTAATAGCTTAGATTTAATTTTCCATAATTTACTTCCCGCAAATTATTAAACTGTTAATTATGCATGACAAGATTTGTATGACAAATAAAATCAACCCGTAGCTCACAATGATGCATGTTCAAAGATAAATGTAAACTGAAAACAACACACAAATACACACACCACTTCTAGGGTATGCCTCACCTGTTGCCTTCGAAACGTGGTCGTCAAGTATAGGACGTTTTAGCGGTCCTTATGTCCATGATCCAGTTGCCTCGAAACAAGTTGCCTCGAAACGGTTGCCTCGAAACAGTTGCCTCGAAATAGTTGCCTCGAAACGGTTGCCTCGGATTAAAAAAGGATCAAGGACATAAGGGTAGCTTCTAAGGTGTCCTACTGTTGCTTCGGTGACCACACTGTCCCTACACTCGAATTGACCCGAACACCTCCAACGGTGGTGCTACCTATCTCTCAATGGTGGGATGGCACTACCTTAAGGACATTTACACAGCCTAATTCCTTAGGGTAGGTAGATGACTCATGGATACTTGCTCTTTTCAAAAACAAATCAAAAATCTTTTCACACTAACACTTTCAAAAGCTTTCAAAACAAATTTTTCAAACACTCTTGAGGACTGATACAAGAGTCGATCTGAAATCTTTAAACGAAACTTTTTCAAACCCACTCACACTTTGAAAAGAAAACACTTTTGAAAACACAAATGAGCAAGTATCTAAGAGCCCATGGATAACCATGGATAGAAAGGGTGCTAACACCTTCCCTTTCTATAAATCTACCTCCCGAACCGAGAAACTATCTCATAAGGAATTTTGCTGTGCTTTTGTCCTGTCCATGTTGGAGAAAATAAAAGACGGTGGCGACTCTTGCTTCCGCGATATTTCGCGAACCAGCATTAAACAGTCAGTTCTAAATCCACCGATCACACCAAGGATTTTCAATCCCCAGAAGTAGTCCAAAGGATTTCTTAGTCTCAACAATCAAAGGTTTTGAATCTCCAGCAGTAGTCAAGGGTTTATTTTCCCCGACGGAAGTCAAAGATTTCATTATCTCCAGTTATCAAGGATTTATTTTCCTCAGCAAGACAGCTAATCAGTTTACAGGCGCATACATTACATTCATATATCATAAATATTGATAAAACACATTTATTGCATCATGCATTTCATGCAATATAACATTGTGTTTTCAGCTAACATTTTATCCTTTTCAGGATAAGATTAAAAGCTATCGTTAACAAATATTCAAAGGTCTCAGATACAGTACGGATACACCCCCAAGACGTGGGAGTCATTCTGCTACTCATTCAGATCTCTTATTCAGATACAATATGGATACACCCCATACACGGAGGTCATTCTATTACTCATTCAGAATTTCAAGTCAAGATACAGTCCATATACGCTCCAGACACGGATGCCATTCTGTCACTCATTCAGACCTCAACAGTCAGATACAGATTAGATACGCTCCAGACACGGAAGCCGTTCTATTTCTCATTCAGATTCAACTATCAACTTCCGGTTCAGATACACTCCAGACACTGAAGTCATTCTGTCACTTATTCAGATCCCAGTTACAGTATGGATACACTCCTAACATGGAAGTCATCCTGCTACTCATACAGATCTCAACTTCAGATACAGTCCAGGCACGGTTGCCATTCTGCCACTCATTCAAACCTATTCCCCAGCCCAGGGATACTCCAGACACGAATGTCTTTCTGTCGCTTATTCAAATTTCAGATTTCGGATACAATACAGATACACTCCAGACACGGTAGTCATTCTGATATTCATTCAAGAATCAAATACAGTTACAGCTTGGATATGCTTCAGACACGGACTCCATTCTTTTGCTCATACAAATCCAATCTTCAGATACAACTCAGATACGTTCCAGACACAGATACCATTCTGACATTCATTCTCCTGATTTTCAACAAAAAAATCTTGGATGGCATCTTTAAGCCCATCTCCAACAAGATTCTACCAACTCCAAATGGCATCTTTAAACCCATTCCCTCAGCTACATTTTGACGAGTGCAAATTTACGGGCACTCTAGTGTCCAATCCTCTTTTACCTTCGAGTCACGAAAGGCAAACTCGCCAATCTAACTCTTCAGGTTCAAGAAGATTGAACAGGGGCAGCTGTTGTACCCCAAAATTTTCCCTCTCATTTTATCAAGGTTTTCCCTCACCAGACTCTTTGAACTCCAGACAGGATTAGGGTTTTGCTCTGCTCAAGACATCTCCTTGCACTAATGACCTAAGTTAGGGTTTGAGTTTGCACAGAGATTTTTGGACTTTCAATGCTCAAAGTGACTTTCATACTTCATGTTGGGTTCATAAGTTTGTCCATACCAAATTTCAAGCCTTGAATCAAATTTTTGCCCAGTCAATTGGACAGTTGACCTAGAAATCAGCTGTATTGGGGAAAAAGTCAACTGTGGCCAATTTACAATCAAACCTCATGATTTTTGACCCACATAAACATTATAGACTCATATGAACCATTTGATCAAGTTTGGACCACAACTCCTCAACAAATTTGATCAGATCATCAAAAGGGCAAAATGGTCATTTTTAGGGTTTTGACTATACAAGGGCAATTTCTGACTTTTGACCTAGCCAATGGCAAATTGGGCTCAAGCATGGATTCAAGGACTCAATGGCATCATCTTGACATATTCACAAAGCTCAAAAGATCTCAATTGCATTGGATTGACAGATGAATTTTTCAGTCAACTGATCAAATTTGACTGTACACTAAAAAGTCAAACTTTGACTTTTTGGTCAAAATCAAGTGCCAAGAGTCATTTTTCATCAAGATGTGCCAAAACATGAAACTTGTTCATCAAGAAACCCAATTTTGCAAATTAGGGTTTAAAGTTGAAAATTTTCATAACTTAGAATTTTTCCGTTATGAAATTTTCTTAATTTTTCCTAACTTTGCCCAACATTTTCACCATGATGCATTTGGATTCAAACAAAACTTCCAACATGAAAGTTATAGTCCTCCACAAAATATACAACTTTGATTCACAAAGTTTTCTCAAAAGAAGCTTGGATCTCAAGTTATGATTTTTGGAACAAGGGTCCATGAAACTTTTAACTTAGTGAAATTTTGCCCTAGTTTAGGCAGGATTTTGACCTATCTTCATGGCCATTTTTCACATAGTTCCACTTGGAATCTCAAGTTTCATTTCAAAGATGGATTTTATAGAATGTTTCAAGCTTTCCAAAATGTCCAAGAACTCTCCAAACTCATTTGTGGTTAGGGAGAATCGAAGGCTTGAAGTTGGCAAAAACTCACTTTTTATCGATGGCATGTTCATATTGATACAAGTTGCAAATTCAAATCAGCTTTCTTTGCACTAGATTACAAGCCTCAAAACCATTCCATACTCAATAGTTAAATGCAAATCCATTGGTCTAAGGTTTTGTTTTTGTCATTAGAGCATTGCACACAAGATTAATCCCTAAATGGTAAAAGGTACATTACAATTTTTGCCAAAGTATGTTTTATGTCAAAACAACATCTCTTGAGCCTTGAACAATATCTTGTGCAGAAAATCATATCCACCAACTTGAGGGGCCAAGATCACAAGGGGCAGGCTGATAGATAGCATGTGCATGCTTGTATTACATCATTGCTCATTTTTGCTTCATATACAAGAAAGATACCAAATACATGAGAACACACACATCTGTGAAAACCAACTTTGGCAAGCACTTGAGACAAGTTTCTCACATCCCCTTGAACCAGAAACACGACCCTTTGAACCCTCAAACCTCCCATAGCACAAAATCACCTTCCATTGGTAAAACAGGGTAACATCTGCATCTTGAGTTCTATCTCACAAGTTGCTCGTGCGTTTTGTCCCAAACCTGTTCAAATACCTTCCATACAACCTATCCAAGCTATCCCAACCCTTAAACACTAACTGTAACTCCATTTACAAGGTTTGCCATTTTTTATTTCAGCTTGTGAAGTTTGAGTTCTGTAGGCTTGTTCAAGCACATTCAAGGCAAGCTAGGCATTGGAGAAGGTCAGGGGAAGTTCAAGCAAGCTCCCAAATATCTCAGGCCTCATTGAAAAGCTCCACATTGTCAGACACGAAATCAACTGAAACAGGTTTTTGTCAACTTCCTATCTCTCTATTTAGGAACAATTAGGCTTAGGTTTGTGAATAAGAAATGTAGTATTCATAGCCATGAAGCTGTACATATGCTCAGTTTTCATTTTAGTTAAGCATGCTAAGAGAATTTGGTCCATGAACATCCTGAAAAAAATAGGTTAAGATTTAGGGCCAGAGAAATTCTATCTGGTCTTTGAGAGTTAGGACAAGTTTTTTATATGGTTGAATTTGTCTTGGAAAACCCTATAACTTTGATGTTATGTGTTTTTGCATTAGAGCTCGTATGTTCATGTTTGGTACAGGGCGCGCGAAATTTTAAAGAGAGGTTGAAGATGAAGTCTGGCTTGGGCTGGGCTTTGGTTCTTTTGTTTCTAACACCCCCTTTTTGCTGAATGCACCCCCTGGCCCAATTTCTTTATACTTTTATATTTTTTATTTTATTTTCATTTTCTGATTTTATTTTATATTTTCCCAAACATAAAAATACTCCAAAATATTTTCATAAATTTTCATTTTTTTTATTATTTTATTATTTTTTAGACATGAAAATAATAATTTAATAGTATATACTTTTATTTATTGAAAACTTGAAAATAAATATATAATAACCATTATACTTTTATTTTTATTCTTTATTTTATTTACACTCAAAAAAATATTGTTCTAATTAATATACATATACATACTTTTATAAATACTTGAGAATAAAAACATAAAAATATTATACTTTTATTTTTATTATTATTTATACTTAAATAATACTTTTTTCTAAATATATTTTATTTTTGTATACACATTATTTTATTTTATTGCATATAAATAATATAGTCAATATATTTACATTCTTAAAAATTAGGGTTTTACCCTTAATAAAAATAATAATAATAACAATCTTTTTATTTCTTTCTTTTTTGCATTAAATATTTTTTACATACATAAAAAATAAACATAAACATTTTTGCATATTCATAATATTTTGTATTTACTTAATTTGCTTATTTAAATATTATTCATTTATTATTTATGCCATTGATTCAATTTGGATGTAATAGTAAAATTAGGGTTTTAATTTCTTCCCAAATAATCCCCATTCAAAAATTGTATCCCCCTCCCCATAATCATGTTGTAATAGTGGTAGATTTATTTTACGCATTTACGCTTTCAATTATGCCATGGTTAGAGATTATGGTTTGTATGCAAAAAATCCCAAATCAACAAGTAGTTTGGCTAATATAAAGACAAAAATGCATGAAAATGACACACACAATGCACACTTGCACCCCTAGGGTTTCATCCACTTGTTGCCTTAAAATGGGCCATGTTATGCATGTTGAGTACTTTGGCAAAACAAAAACAAAACAAAAGATCATAGTCCCTCGATGACGCTATCTTGGTTGCCTATACAAAATGATCTAGTCCGTCGGAAAATTGCTAAAGATACTTGGCAATATTTCTATCATGGTCAATACGATGACCCGCGCCTGTCCCGTTTAACATCTTAATGCAAGGTTGTTTACCAAATGCAATGGTAAAACAACACTGTCAAAAGGGTTAAAAATGTGTAGGAAATACCTTTGAGTAAAATAGGGTAGATATCTCTTAGTTACTTGATCAAAAACTTACAAAACATCCTTGTTATTTTCAAACACACTTCACAATACAATTTCAAAATATTTCCAAAATAAAACTTTCAAAACATTGAAACATCTTTTCAAAAGACACACACCTTTTTATACATTCAAACAAGAATCATTACAAAGGCTGCCACAACGATGGCCTCTTTTCAAAACATCTTTCAAAACCACACACAAAGCACCATTTCAAACAATTGAAAAGCAAAAGCAAGTGATCTAAACAAGTAACTAAGAGCCCATGGATAACTGTTGTACCCAAAAATTTTCCCTCCCATATTCCTCAAGATTTTCCAAGAATGATCTTCAAGTTGCTCAAGATGACTCAAGAGTTGGACAGTCAAATCACCTCCTAAGGCAGTCAAGTCAAGATTAGGGTTTTGTGTTGCATTAAGGTCCTTACATCCAAATGACCTCAAGTGCTCCTCAATGTCCTAATATGTTCTCAAGTTCATCCATGTCAAATTTCAAGCCTTGCAGAGGAAGTTTGGTCAGTCAATTGCTCAAGAGGCCCAAAAATCGACTGTGCTAGGGCAAAAGTCAACTGTTACCTAAATACAGTCAAACCTCAAGATTTTTTGTCAACATTCTCATTTTAAATGATAATTCATCATTTGATCAAGGGTTGATCATGATTCATCAAGGATTTCTCAAGATTCATCAAGATTCAAAAGTTGCTAAATTAGGGTATTGCAGGAAAAGTCAACTCAACTTTGACCAAGCATAACTTTCTCATACTTTATGAGAAATGACCCATACAAATCTAATTTTGAATAGGATGCGGTTTACTACAATCCATCTTCACATCCCAAGATCAAGAAATTCTCTCACAAAAAGTTACAAATTTGGACATTATAGGTCATTTTTGAAAGTCAACAAAAACACCCTTTTTTCCAAAACTTATAACTTGAGCATGGAACATCAAAATGAGATGAGACCAAAAGGGTTGATTATAGGACATCTCAAGGTTTCTAAAAAGTCCAAGAACACCTCCAAAAGTTCAAAATTGAAGAAGTTATGCATTGTTGAAGTTGGGAATTTTTCCAAAATAGCCAAAAGTCAACTATCCTCAAAACTCCAATTTTTGACAAAAGGGCCCACTTTTTTCCACTTGATATGGTCTTGTAATGCCACACACGTGTCCCATACTTGATTTCATGTCCATTCATTTATTTTTCTATTTTATTTAATTTTTATTGATTTAATTCATTTTTAATCAATATTAAATCAAATAAAATCTAAAAATTGATGAAATAATATCTTTGTGATTGGTACAACTTTCAATTATCATCATGAATCAAATCAAACTCGTATCATGGCTTTTCATGCACAAAAAATCAGATTTGGCCTATATTTGGAAACTTGATAATGGTGATCATATCAAATCTCAAAACTTTGAATGCACATGGATTATGGCCCAAATATTGACCTAAATTCATTCTATAACATTCACACAAGTCACACAAAGCAAGAGGACGCAATAAGCTCTGTAGAAACGGCCAGAAGAATTGGAGAAAAAAAGCTTGAAAACCTTGGATCTGAAATCGTGCTTAGAGGCCTTTTCAGGATCAAATAAAGGTCCCAATCGCTTCCTTGCACCTCACTGAAGCAATACCTATCATTATCGCGCGTTCTCCTGCCTCCAAAAGCCCTGTAAGTGTCGCCCAAAACCTCCATACTCATGGAGTCGTAAAGCTCCAGTCTTGCATCCATTCTTTGAGATAATTGCATATTTGAATTCCTTGCATCATTTGCGAAATTTCTGCATTAGTCATTTTCATTATCATGCCATATATCACAAAATGCCATTGCAGCTGGTTTTAGGGTTCTTTCAGGGATTTTCGTTACAGGGGAAATTGGTCAATAAAAGGACCATGGTTGGAACCAGGGCGGAGAGGCGAGCAGAACCACGCCTTTAGTTTGCATTTTAGTGGCTCGTGGTGGATTTTAAGACAGCATGACGTATAGCTACGGACAGTCGTCCGTTGGTATAGGTAAAAGGACTTTTAGCCACAGTCCACATGACAGGGATGATAACATGGCGTGGCCAGATTGGTGTGTTTGAATAGCGTGCCATATTTTCTTATTTTCCAGCATATTAATTGATTTTCCCATATATTATTTATTTCTTACTCCAATAACAATTGAACAAGCTGGCTGGTTGGTGAGCGTGCTATTGCAAAACCCCTTGGGACCTGGGTTCGAATCCCAGGTCCCCCAAAACCTTATTTGATTTTTTCTTCAGGTATTCATGTGCAACGCTTAGGGTGCGGTGCACCATATGCCTCTAGATCTGAGCTGCCAAGTGGCCCACCAGGCAGATCCAGTGATTCAGAGTTGCAGATCCACCATGGACTAAAGTCAACCAGCACATATTGGAATGGGAAAGTAAAAGCAGGCTGATTGAATTTGGGCCTGGATATTGCTGACTCTACCATCAAATTAAGCCCACACCCCCCATTTTGGTTTATTTCTTTTTCTCTCTATTTATTTTATTTAATTATTATTATCAAAAATTAACCAATTAACATTTTTTATATAAAATCAGAAAACCTAAAAAAATAATATTTTTATTAATTTAACTATTTTATTATTTTTGTAAATAAATTTTAGTCAATTAATTTAGTTTTTAATTAGGTACAATTTTAATATCTTTTGCATTAAATTAAAATTAATATAGAATTAGGGTTTTTAATATCCACTACTAAAAAAAAGACATTTGAGAAAAGGTTTTTACATCGGGTATCAAAATATATGATGTAAAAAATACAATTAACAAACTTTTTACATCAGGTATTTATTTGCAATGATATAAAAAATATGAAAAAAAATATATTTCGCTACCTATTATATCGGGCAAACACATCCACCGATGTAAAAAGTTTTCAGAAAAAATACGGTGGCATTTTTGTAAATAAGAAACAAGGTAGTAGAAATATTAATAAAAAACATGCAACATATTACATCGGTTGACTAAAAACCGATGTAATATCTTCACAATAGATATTAATATAAAAAACAAATTAAAGAATAAATTAATTTTTTCGCAACTTATTACATCGGTGGAAGTTTAAACCGATGTAAAAAAGTCAGAAAAAAAGCTTGCATCAGGTATTAGGATGCACCGATGTAATAGGTGCAAAACCCTTACATCGATTGTAAGGATCCACCGATGTAATAGGTTGTCCACTAAGCCAACCCTTACATCGGTTATGCATTTCCACCGAGGTAATAGCTTCCAAACCCTTATTTCCCAAATTTCATTATTTCCACTGTATAATATTCCTTGGCCGCCGTTTCCACTGTACGCTCACGCTCACGACCCAACCACTGTCGTTTCACTCCTTTCCACTGTACGCTCACGACCCAACCACCGCCGTTTCCCAGCCACCATCATCGACCGCCGTTTTTGAAGGTTTTCGACCGCCGTTTCGACCGCCGTTTCCGAAGGTTCTTCGACCTCCGTTTCCGAAGGTTTTCGACCGCCGTTTCGACCGCCGTTTCCGAAGGTTCTTCGATCGCCGTTTCCGGTCGTCCTCTTCGACCGCGATGGTTTCCGTTCGTGTTTCCGCCGTTTCTAATGAGGTAGATGATGACCTTGAATTTAAAAATACTTAGTGGCATGGATCATGTATGGGTGAGTTTCAATTTGTGAAGTTACTGTTCTTTTTTCAATCTCTCCAAGTTTAACTTTTTCTTATTTTTTCAATTAAATTTTCGAAAATCATTAGTGTATTTGTAAAGGTTTTGTAACTCAGAATTGTCTTAGTTATTAGTTGATACTGCTACAAGAATTATGTTTTATAGCTCCTTTTTCCTTTTCGTCGTTGTTGCTGAATTTGTTTGTGCTGTGTTTGATTTCTCAGCATCCAATGACACTCAAAAGTACCACAAGTCAATAAATAAAATGCATAGATCATTAGTATCATCTCACAAGAGCATGAGCAAATCCTTCTCTAATGATTCACAATCCAAGGGATCCATTTCTATGCTTCATGGGTGGACAGTAACATTTTTTCTCCTCACTAATTGATTCTGCTACTCTGTTATATTATATACAATTATTTTATTAATGATTCAACAACTATTATACATATTATGTAGAAGGTTAATTTGAGCAAATTTGAAATGGTTGCATTGTGGAGATATTGGTGACACTTTAAATTGGTAAGCAAATTGTTTTACTCATCTTTTTTTTTTGTTATTGTAGTGTGGAATAAAATCTTACATAATAGATGGATATGTAGGTGGATGTTGTTCCAAACCCGTCTGTGATACGGTGGGAGAACTGACTATGGTTTTTCGTTTTTTTTCGCAAATGTTTCGGTTGAGCAAGAGTCGCCACCGACTTTTTATTTTATCCTAAGGAAAGGTTTAAAAAGCACAGCAAAAACCTTTGAGATTTTTCTTGGATTCGGGGAGTAGATTATAGAAAGGGAAGGTATTAGCACCCTTTCTATCCATGGTTATCCATGGGCTCTTAGGTACTTGCTTAGATCAACTTGCCTTGGTTCTTAATTGTTTGAAATGGTGCTTTGTGTGTGGCTTTTGAAAAGGTTTTGAAAAAGATGCCTTGTCTAGGCTACCCTTGTAACAATTCTTTACTCGAATGTTTTACAAAAGGTGTTTGTCTTTTTGAAAAGATGTTTCAAGGTTTCTTTGAAAGTTTGTTTTGAAAGTGTTTGTGAAGTGTGGTTTGAAAAATAGGCAAGTGTTTTGTTTTGCAAGTTAACAAGTACTTAAGAGCTATCTACCCTAAAGTTCTCAAAGATTTATGTTATGTTTTAACCCTTTTAACAATTTTGTTCCACCATTGCATTTGGTGGACAATCTTGTGTTAGGAGGTGAAAGGGACGGGCGCGGGTCATTGTTTAGACCATAATTGCAATGATGCTAAGTGTCTTTGGGCAATTTTTCCTTGAAAGGGACTTGATCATTTTAGGCAACTTTTCGAAAGCGTCATCGAGGGACTATGATCATTTGAATTATTTGCTTTTGTGTTTGCCCAAAGAGACCTCACATGCAATATGGTCCATTATTGAAGGCAACAAGTGGAATACCCTAGGGGTGCAAGTGTGATATGTGTTACCCATTTTCATGCTTGTTTATCTTTGAAATTAGGTCAAACTATTTTTGTTCGTTTTATTTGCATACAAATCCTAGTTCTAGCATGGTACATTTAGAAAGTGTTAAAGTGCGAAAAGTAAAATTCCTACACTATTACAACACAATATGGGAAGGGGGTACAAATGTTCAAATGGGGGTTATTGACAAGAAATTTAAACCTAGCTATTACATCAATTTGGAATTTATTTACAAGATAATTAATTGCATAAATTAAATAGAAATAAAATAAATATGCAAGATGCAAAAAATGTTTTTATGTATATGACAAAAAGATTATTTTTATATCAAATAAACAAAATAAAAAAAAGTATTATTTTTGGAGCTTTTTAATGTTTAGGGCAAAACCCTAATTTATTAGGTAAATATATTAACTATTTAATATATACTAATATTTATCAATTATATATGAAATAAAAATAAAAATGAAGTATATTTGTCAAAATGATATTTTTACTATTAAATGTTAATAAAAAAAATAAAGTGTGTATATTTTTGTATTTTATATATATATATATATATATATATATATATATATATATATATATATATATATATATATATATATATATATATATATATATATATATATATATATATATATATATATATATATATATATATATATATATATATATATATATATATATATATATATATGTATTAATTTCTAAATATGTATTATATATATAAAAAATAATAATATTTAATATTTATAAAAAAAATATATTTTATACAAAATATTTTAAGAAGATAAAACAAAATAAAAAATGACAATAAAAATGTGTTTACACTATTTTTTCCTATTTATTCTAAATAATATATTTTTGTACTTATTTACATACAAATAGCAATATAACTAAATAAATGCCTAAAAATATAAAAATGGTGTAAAAATATTTTTTATGTTTTTTAATATCATTAGCAAAAATAAATAAATCAGAATAAAAAGAGAAAAGTCAAAAAACCATTAAAACAAACAAAATGGGCTCAGAGGGTATGAAAGCAAAAATAGGGTGTGAATAAGAAATCAACTCAGGCCCAGCCCAAGAAGACTTTGTCTTCAACCTTTGGCCAGAACTGTGACAAAAACGCGCGCCTTGCTCATCAATTCAAACATCTGGATTCTTTGATTTTTTGCACAAACTTTCAACATAAGAAATGTTAATCATCAAGCCACGATTCTAAATATGTAAAGAACTCATCCTAACTCTCAGAAATGAGAGAGAATTTTAACATTCCCAAATCTTGACCTAACTTTTCTTCCATATTCAGACCTAAAATTCTCATAGCTCAGGCAAAATAAATGAAAAGTAAAAGTATGTACAGATTCAGGGGCATGCGTAGAACACTTCTTATTCACAAACTTAGAGCTAATGATGCCTACACTAAGAGTTAGAAGTTCAAGAAGATACCTGTTCAGTTGAAGTTCTATATGGCAATGGGGGAGCTTTCAGGGCAAGATGATGATCTGTACAGCTTGCCTGAGGTGTAGTGATGCTATTCCAATGCTTACTTTACTTTGAAAGACCTTGAATCGAGCTATGGACCTTCAACTGCAAAACAAGAAAGTGAAAATGGTGGAACTGATTAGAGGAGTTACAGGTCGTGTTTTATTCTTTGGTTAGCTTCAAGAGATGCTAGGGAATGTGTTTGATGAGCTTTGAGCAAGAAAGCATGAAAGGGATGAGAGTTGGCACTCAAACTGCAGCAAGCCCTGTTTCTGTGCAGTTCAATGGTGATTTTGAGTTTGTGGAGGTATTGGAGGTGTTGGAGTCGTGTTCTAGCTCAGTTAGGATGTCTTGAATGTGTACAAAATATTTGCTTAAGAGTTCTATTGCTGAGATGAAAGTTGTCTAGTGTTATGCTCTATTTCTTCACACTTAAGCAAGCAAAGGCCAAGTGGATGTTTAGACATGTAGAGGCCCCCATAACATGCTGCAAAACTTGGCATTAATCAGTGTGATTAGTCCCAAAACTTGTGCCAAGGGGATTTGATCTGTACTTCTTGGATTTTCATTTTGACATAAAACTTACTTTTGCAAAAATGGTTAAAGTGCTTTATCTATTTTGGGATTAATCCATCATACAATGCTTGAACACATAGAACATGGTCTTGGCACAAAGAGTTTGCATTAAATTTATGAGTGTTGAATGGTTTAGAGGCCTGTAATCAAGTTGCATGCTAATTTGAAAAGTTTGCACAAGTTATGAACATGGAAATTGGCCAATTCAAAAGTGAGTTTTTGCCATATTGCAAAATTCGATTCTCTCAAGTCACGAGGTTGTTTGATGAGTTCTTGGACATTTTGGAAATCTTGGAATGTGTACTACAATCCATCTTTGAAATGCAAATTGAAATTCCAAGGGGAAGTATGTGAAAAATGGTCTTGAAGTTAGGTAAAAACCTTGCCAAAATAGGTCAAATTTTCACTAAGTTAAGAATGGTTTAGTACCCTTATTCCAAAAATTTTAACTTGAGATACAAGCCTCTTTTGGGAAAACTTTGTGAATCAAAGTTGTAGATTATGCAATAGGCTACAACTTTCATGTTTTGACTTTTGCTTGAATCCAAATAAATCTTGGTGAGAAAGTGGGGCAAAGTTGGGGAAAAATTAGGGTTTTTCATAACTTAGAAAAATTCTAAGTTATGAAATATTCTCATTTCAAACCCTAATTTGCAATTTTTGATTTCTTGGTGAACAATTTTCATGATTTGGCATGTTTTGATGAAAAATGAATCTTGACTCTTGATTTTGACCAAAAAGTCAAAGTTTGACTTTTCAGTATACAGTCAAAATTGATCAATTGACTGGGAAATTCAACTGTCAATCTTGTGCATTTGGGATCTTTTGAACTTGGTGAGCATGTAAAGACAATTCCATGGGGTCCTTGAGTCCATATGTGAGCTTGGTTTGCCATTGGCTAGGTCAAACAGTCAAAATTTGCCTTTGTGCAGTCAAAACCCTAAAAATAACCATTTTGCCCTTTTGGTGATCTGATCAAATTTCTTGTGGAATTATGATCCAAAATTGATCAAATGGTCCATGTGAGTTCATGATGTTGATGTGGGTCAATTTTCATGAGGTTTGACTGTCAATTGGCCACAGTTGACTTTTTCCCCAATACAGCTGATTTCTAGGTCAACTGTCCAATTGACTGGGCAAAACTTGGAATCAAGACTTGAAACTTGATGTGGATAAACTTGGGAGTCCAATATGAAGCATGAAAGTCATCTTAGGCATTTTAGGTCAAAACATCTTTGTGCAAACACAAACCCTAATTTGGGTCAACAGTGCAAGGAGAAGTCTTGAGCAGATGAAACCCTAACTGGACCTTGATCTCCAAGGGCTTTGTGATGAGAAATGTTGAGAAAATGGGAGGGCAAATTTTGGGGTACAACAGTTGCCCCTGTTCAATCTTCTTGAATCCGAAGAGTTAGATTGGCAAGTTTGCCTTTCGTGACTCGAGGGTAAAAGAAGATTGGACACTAGAGTGCCCTTAAATTTGCACTCGTCAAAGCAATGGATGCGGGAATGGGCTTAGAGATGCCATTTGGAGATGGGCTTAACGATGCCATCTGGAAGAATGACAGAAACTTGTCGGGGATGGGCTTAAAGATGCCATCTGGAATGAGTATCAGGAAGGTGTTCATGCTTGGGACCATCTCTGAACTGGGGGTCTGAATAAGCAATAGATTGACATCCGTTGTTGGGAGGAATCCGTAAACTGTTTTCAAAAATTGCATCTGAACAAGTTGATAGATTAACATCCGTTGTTGGGAAGAATCCATAAACTGTTTTCAGAAGTCTGGAGAAGAATCTGAACAAGCGATAGGTTAACATCCGTTACTTGGAGAACCCGTGAACTGTTTTCAGAAATCTTGAAGTTGAATAAGCGATAGAGCAGCATCCGTTGTTGGGAAGCGTCCGTAAACTGTTTTCAAAAGTTGCATCTGAACAAGTGATAGATTAACATTCGTTGTTGGGAAGAATCCATAAACTGTTTTCAGAAGTCTTGAGAAGAAACCGAACAAGTGATAGGTTAACATCCGTTACTTGGAGTACCCGTGAACTGTTTTCAGAAATCCTGGAGTTGAATAAGCAATAGAGCAGCATCCGTTGTTGGGAAGCGTCCGTAAACTGTTTTCAAAAGTTGAGAAGAGTCTGAACAAGCGATAGACTAACATCCGTTGTTGGGAAGAATCCATAAACTGTTTTCAGAAGTCTTGGAGTTGGAGGGAGAACCGGTGTAGGGTTCCCTGATGATGAGCTTGTGTAAACTGCATCTGGATAAATCTGGAATAAGCATTAGAATGTTGTCGTGTCTGGGTCACACCCGAACTATTCCTGGAACGAAATCTCGGAAGATAATGATTTTAGTCTTTCGACTGATCTTACCTGAAAGGTAAAGAGTTAGTTATATGCAATGTCATGATGCATGATACAATGTATGTTATGTGATATGAATGTAAATGGATGCGCATGTAAGCTGGAGAGCTGTCTTGCAAAGGATAGATGAATCCGGGATGGCTGAAGATAAAAGTATCTTGACTGCTGTCGGGAAGAATAATTCCTGGTTGTTGCTGGAGAATAGAGAGCTTGGGTTGCATACCAATCTTCTGGGGAATTCCTGATGACTTCTACTGGGGAGTTCCAATCTAATAGACTCATGTTGGGGATGTAAGACTGAGAATCTTCAGTTTGGTGGGCAGTATCTCTGGCGACTTTACTGGGGAACTCAAGATTTGCCCTCCCAAAATTTTGTGGGGAGAAGGTCCATTAGTCTGGCTTCGCTGGAGATTGATAATTTGAAGTTTTAGCTCGGCCGGGGATACTGAAACTTAAATTCTTAGGGGAATTGAGTTCTGGAGGATTCTCTAGCTGGGGATAACAAAGACAAACTCCTCTGGGGATTGTATTGATAAGTTATGTTGGAGAACTCTGATGAACTCCGCTGGAGGTAGGAAGAATTTTGGCGAGTGCGATCTTCCGTGGCAATAAGTTAAGGATAACCCAGTTATAAGCCCTTGTGAGGAATAACTTTGAATAAAGCTCGGGAGAGACGTCCGTACTCTGCAGGGGATAAGCTTCCAGAATCTACTGGGGATAAGCTTCAGGGTTTGCTGGGGATATGGATTCCAAATCTCCTGGGGATTTCCTTTGGAGGGTATCAAGATATCCAACTGCACCTTTGACCTATCAGTAATCCTCTTTCTTGATTCGTAAGGAAATGATTATGTTCAAATGCATATGCCTATTTAACAAAACATTGGACGTTTCTCAAAAATAAACAAATAGTGCAAGAGAAAAGAAAAAGGAAATGACACAAATTTCTGGGAAAAGTATTTGTATTGACTTTCTATGAGTATATTTGTACAAAGGAGACAATCATCCTAGTAAGAGGATTTTGCCGTAAATATTGAAAGATTTATACAAAATAAAGATGGCTATGTGAAATAATTCCATGGGATTCCATTCCGCTATAGCTTTCACAACTCTGAATATCTGTCCATTCAATGCTTCGTTTACCGATGACTGGATTGATCAGAAGCCTGGAACTGGTTGATGAAGAGATTGTCTTTGAAGTGATCCGACGAGACATAGTCATATGCTTTAATTCCCTAACTTTTGCCTGAATCGCCCTTTCGGGTTTTCGATCCACCGGGAAACCCCTTTTTTCCCAAGCCGCCCTTTCGGGTTTTCAACTTGCCGGGTGTACAAATTTTTTTTTATTTTATTTTTATCCCTAACTTTTGCCTGAACCGCCCTTTCGGGTTTTCGGTTCACCGGGATGCCCATTTTTGCCCAAGCCGCCCTTTCGGGTTTTCGACTTGTCGGGTTATTTTATGCGTAGTATCTTTTGACTATGTCTGCGTTCGCAGGGTGCGGCAAATTGTCTCCGTCCATGGTGGTCAGAATCATTGCACCACCAGAAAATATGCTCTTGATCACAAATGGTCCTTCATATGTAGGAGTCCATTTGCCCCTGGGATCACTTTGCGGCAAGATAATCCGCTTGATCACGAGATCTCCGACTTGATACACTTGACGTTTGACTTTCTTATTGAAGGCCTTGATCATCCGCTTTTGATACGTTTGACCATGGCATATAGCAGCGAGTCGCTTTTCGTCGATCAGATTGAGTTGATCAAGTCGGGTCTGCATCCAATCATCTTCATTCAAGCCTGTGTCCTTCATAATCCTTAGAGAAGTAATCTGAACTTCCATAGGTAGGACAGCTTCCATGCCATATACCAACGAAAATGGGGTTGCCCCGGTTGAAGTACGTGTCGTCGTACGGTATCCATGTAGAGCAAATGGTAGCATCTCATGCCAGTCTTTGTAAGTGACTGTCATTTTCTGAATGATCTTCTTAATGTTTTTGTTCGCAGCTTCAACAGCACCGTTCATCTTCGGCCGATAGGGAGATGAATTGTGATGATAAATCTTGAACTGTTCGCACAAAGTGGTGATCATCGTGTTATTCAGATTTGTACCGTTGTCTGTGATGATCCTGTCTGGAACACCATACCGGCATATGATATTTTGCTTGATGAAGCGGGCAACCACATTTTTAGTAACAGAGGCGAAGGAAGCTGCTTCGACCCATTTGGTGAAATAGTTAATGGCAACTAGGATGAAGCGATGTCTGTTGGAAGCCGTGGGCTTGATCTCTCCAATCATGTCAATGCCCCACATTGCAAATGGCCAAGGAGCAGTCAGAACGTTGAGAGGAACCTGAGGGATATGAACTTTGTCAGCGTAGACTTGGCATTTGTGGCAAGTACGGGAATGTTGATGGCAGTCAGCTTCCATGGTAGACCAGTAATAGCCTGCCCTTAGGATCTTCTTAGCCATTGTATGCCCGCTCAAGTGAGTGCCAAATGTGCCGCTGTGTATATCAGTCATGATCAACTCTGCTTCAGCTTTGTCTACACATCAGAGTAATACACAATCATGGCTTCATTTGTAAAGGATGCCGTTGCTCAGGAAGAACTTAGCAGCAAATTTCCTTAAGAACTTCTTGTCATTTACGGAAGCTCCTTCGGGATAATCTCTAGTCTCGAGATACCTTTTGATTTCATGGAACCAGGGTTGTTCCACTACTTCTTCGGTATTAATATCATGACAATATGCAGGTTCATCCATTCGCTCGATGGTGATTTGGGGAGCCTCGTTATCCCAGTTGAGTTTAAACATGGAGGACATTGTAGCCAGAGCATCTTCTAGCTGATTCTCTTCTCGTGGGAAATGCTCGAAGGTAATTTGCTCGAAATGAGGCAACAGTGTCAGGACATGTTCTTTGTATGGAATAAGATTAGGATTCTTGGTATCCCACTCTCCTTTGATTTGACTGATAACCAAAGCCGAGTCCCCAAATACGATCAAAGATTTGATCCCCAAGTCTATAGCAGCCTTGAGACCAAAGATGCAAGCTTCATATTCAGCCATGTTGTTTGTGCAGCTGAAGCAAAGTCGGGCCGTGAAAGGTGTGTGACAACCTTCCGGGGAAATGAGTACCACGCCAATACCGTTTCCAAGTGCATTTGAAGCACCATCAAAGTACAGGGTCCATCGTGATCCCTTTTCGGGTCCGTCATACGGTCCGTTACCTTCAATGTTGTCCAAATTCATGATGTCCTCGTCTGGGAAGTCAAATCTCATGGGTTGATAATCTTCGATAGCTTGATGAGCCATATGGTCAGCTAGTACACTCCCTTTTATAGCTTTTTGAGTGGTGTACTGGATGTCATACTCCGTCAGGATCATTTTCCATCTGGCTATTCTTCCAGATAAAGCGGGCTTTTCGAAGATATACTTGATAGGATCCATTTTGGAAATCAACAAGGTAGTATGAGTCAACATATACTGTCTTAGTCGGCGAGCATCCCATACCAAAGCGCAGCAAGTTTTCTCGAGCAGTGAGTAGCGAGTCTCACAGTCAGTAAACTTTTTGCTAAGGTAATAAATAGCATGCTCTTTTCGACCAGACTCGTCATGCTGGCCCAAAACACACCTGTGATCGGTGGATCTGGAACTGACTGTTTAACGCTGGTTCGCGAAATGTCGCGGTAAGCAAGAGTCGCCACCGTCTTTTATTTTCTCCAACATGGACAGAACAAAAGCACAGCAAAATTCCTTATGAGATAGTTTCTCGGGTTCGGGAGGTAGATTTATAGAAAGGGAAGGTGTTAGCACCCTTTCTATCCATGATTATCCATGGGCTCTTAGATACTTGCTCATTTGTGTTTTCAAAAGTGTTTGTTTTTCAAAGTGTGAGTGAGTTTGAAAAAGTTTCGTTTAAAAATTTCAGATCGACTTTTGTATCAGTCCTCAAGAGTGTTTGAAAAATTGTTTTGAAAGCTTTTTGAAAAGTGTCGGTGTGAAAAGAGTTTTGATTTGTTTTTGAATAGAGCAAGTATCCACGAGTCATCTACCTACCCTAAGGAATTAGGTTGTGTAAATGTCCTTAAGGTAGTGCCATCCCACCATTGAGAGGTAGGTAGCGCCACCGTTGGAGGTGTTCGGGTCAATTCGAGGTTCGGGATATGGTGATCACCAGAGCAATGGGAAGACACCTTAGAAGCTACCCTCATGCCAGGTTCCCGGATCATGAGGACTTACTAAGACATCCTCTACTCGACGATCACCTTTCGAGGCAAGGCAACAGTGAGGCGTACCCTAGGGGTGGTGTGTGCGATTTGTGTGTCGTTTTCATTTATTTTTGTCTTATTCATGTCATGGGTGATCTACACGTTTGTTTTTATTTTATCATTCATTCTTGCATGCAACTATTAACAGTTAAAAAAATTGCGGAAATTAAAGTTCCTAAACTATTACAAAGGCGCGGGTCCACATCGCCAAATTTAATCCAGGACCCGATTTGACAGAAAATAAAGAAATAAAGTAAAGTGCGAGAAATATAAATGTCTGAGTTTACAAGGCTTTTGGAGAATTACATTAATATTATAAGAAATAAAATAAAATGCGCAAATTGGAATTAAAATTGGAAGCGAGGGCGTTGGACCCTTTTTAATGAAATTAAATTAAATGATTAAACTAATGAAATTAAAGAGAAAAAAGAAATTATTATTTTTTTTTTGAGTTTTTGGTATTTATGTTTTTTATGTATTTTTATGAGAAAGATTAAATGAAATTAAAATATTAACCCTAATTCTAATTTTTTTTATTTATTAAGAAAAACATGTTAAAATTAAACCTAAAATTAATCTAATTATTTACATGCAATTTTGATTTATAAAAATAAATAATTAATTATTAGTGAAATTTATTTACAAAAAAACATTAATTAAATAAATATATTTTGATTTTTATGACTTTTCTGTTTTTTACTATTTTTTTATATTTTATGAAAATAAGTTAAATTAAAGGAATTAATTAAAAAAAGAAATAATTGAAATAAATAAAATAAGGAAAAGAAAGAAAATACAATACCTTGGGGGGTTTCTGTCCCCTTTTCGGAGGTGAATTGGAGTGGTTTGGCCATTTGTGTTCTGGCCTCATCATGCATAAGTTGTTCTACTTTGGCCATTTGGCTTTTGGCTTTTGGCCATTTGCGTTTTGGCCTCAACGTTCCTTAATCTTCTCAGGATGTCTGTCTCGCCATGTATTGGGGTCATGTGTAAAATGTTCTGTTTTGGCCATTTGGCTTTTGGCTTTTGGCCATTTGGCTTTTGGCCTCAACGTTCCTTAATGAACCTGGGATCCTGTCTAAATCTGTAGTGTTGAATCTCACGAACACATTAAATAAAATCATAAAATGCAAATAAAGCCAATATATGAAGAAATTTAATGTTTAGGCACAATATGACATGTATGAATGATTATACCCTTTTGATCATGGAGATCAAACCAATCTTACCCTTACTGGAAAATCAGTGGCCTGAATGCTTTTATGCCTTACTGGAAAATTAGGATCATGGAGATCAAGCCAGCCTTACCCTTACTGAAGAAGTAGTGAGGTGTTGGTTAGTAACTGAGATGGCTTGTTTGTAGTGAGAGAGCGATTTGTAATAAGGATTTCAAGGTTTTAGGTTTCTTGAAAGAATTTGATATTCTGACAATGTTGTGGCCAGGTTTTTTTCTCTTTTCCTCCTCTCTCCTCTTTCTCCTCTCTGGTTTGTGTGACAAGAAGGTGATTATATAGTGGAAATTAGGGTAAAGAAAATGGGCTTTGAATTTGCAATTGGGCTTCCAATGTTCACTTGAGTTCGTCACTTTCCAGGCTAAATCGCAGGGACTTAAGTGCAATTTTTGAAGTTGAAATGTGAAAACAAAATGTAGCCGACATCGATAAATAACTCCTGTCCGAAAATCGACTCAATCGGATAAATGGTGAATTAGTTATGAATTTTTGAAGTTTCAGCTCAGACAAACTTATTTTGGGATCCAGTGTCGACTCTGACACGTTCTTCAATAAAAAACTGGTATTGATCGGAGCATAATCCGGTCTCGACTTTTGAAGCAAAGTTGTAGATCTATGAGTCAGGGACCTTGTGTAAAAATATAAGCCCAATCCGATAAAAATTGACCGAGTTATGAATTTTCGAAGTTTCGGCCCAGATGAAATAATATTAAGCATTCAGGATTTTCAGCGTGTCACGCACTCTGAGTAAAAAACGAAGGCCTTTTCAATATCGTTTGAACTCAATACCTTCTGTGAAAATGTAGCCCACTCAATTTGTGAAATTTTGGCGCCGGAACCAGCTCGATACGATGAAAATCGACCAAGTTATGATTTTCTGAACATGACGCAAATAAATTTCTGTCACAAATTTTCTGCACGAAAATACTTGATAAATCCACATTTTTGAAGACCTTCTGATCGAAATTGGCTTCCAGCCGTGAGAGATGAAAACGTAGATAATGTCAAGACGGAATTTAGGCCACCGGAACGGGTTCAAAACGAGCCACGATCTTCAAGTTATGAATTTTTTAGCGCGTAAAAACTGCACTTTCAGCACACTTTTTCACTATATTTCTTCAAGAAAACTCACACATTCGGATACCTTCTTTAAAGAATTGACTCTTGAGCCGAACCTGAATTTGAGAATACGTTATCAGAGATATCTTGGCGAAAGAATACCTGAATATGACGCGCCAGGTTGGACTTGTGAATTTTTCTTGAAATGTTTTGAGAAATATGGGAGGGCAAATTTTGGGGTACAACAACACCCCATTGAGTTATCCAAGACGGTCAAATACATGATCAATGGTCTTCCTTCGACGGGTGGCATCAGAATAGGAGGTTCTAGCAAATACTCCTTGATTTTATCAAAAGCAGTTTGGCAATCGTCGTTCCATTTGACTACCTGATCTTTCTTCAAGAGTTTAAAAATTGGCTCACAGGTAGAAGTCAGATGCGAGATGAATCTGACAATATAGTTCAAGCGCCCCAAGAATCCTCTAACCTCCTTTTCAGTACGGCGAGCAGGCATCTCTTGTATTGCTTTCACTTTTGCTGGATCGACTTCAATGCCTTTGTTGCTTACAATGAATCCCAGAAGTTTACCAGACCTAACTCCAAAAGTGCACTTACTTGGATTCAGCCTGAGTTTGTATTCTTTCAATCTGGCAAACAGCTTTTCTAGATGTTCAAGGTGCTCTTCCTCTGTTTGTGACCGAGCTATCATATCGTCTACGTAAACTTCAATCTCATGATGTATCATATCATGAAACAAAGCTACCATGGCGCGTTGATAAGTTGCCCCTGCGTTCTTCAGCCCGAACGGCATCACCTTGTAACAGAAAGTGCCCCATTGTGTGACAAAAGTTGTTTTCTCCATATCCTCGGGGGCCATTTTGATTTGATTGTAGCCCGAGAATCCATCCATGAAGGAAAACACTTTATGCTGAGCTGTATTGTCGATCAAAATGTCAATGTGTGGAAGTGGAAAATCATCTTTGGGGCTGGCCCTATTCAAATCCTGGTAGTCCACACACATCCCGACTTTGCCATCTTTCTTAGGTACTGGCACGATGTTAGAGACCCATTGAGGATAGGACGTAACAGCCAGAAAGCCAGCGTCGAATTGCTTCATCACTTCTGCTTTGATCTTTTCAGACATGTCAGGCCTCATTCGGCGGACTTTTTGCTTGATCGGTGGACAATCCTCTCTTGTGGGGAGACGGTGAACCACGATGTCTGTGCCTAAACCTGGCATGTCTTCATAAGACCAAGCGAAGATTTCAACATACTCATTCAACAGCTGTATTAGGCGTTCATTGACACTCGGTTCCAGATTGGCACCCACTTGCACCTCCTTCCGGTCTTCCTCGGTCCCTAAGTTGACAGTTTCCAATGACTCTTCATGCGGTAAGATGGCCCTTTCCTCTTGCTGTAGGAGTCTGGCTAGTTCCCCTGGTACTTCACAACCTTCGTCATCTTCATACTCGGCTTGATTGACCAGATCTTCAGAGTTATTGAAGGATATAGCAGAATAGTCACCCATGGAATCCGGAGTGGATGGGTACCTGCATTTGTGAGTGTGGGTGTGTGTAAGGGATAGCCATCCTTAAACAAAAAATGCAAAAGGAAAGAAAATGAACACAAGCAGTTTATCAAATGAAAAACGTCCAATGAATCATTAAACATGGCATATGGATATGAAAAATAATCAAAACCCTTACAAATGGACCTACATGCCCCGGGCAAGGCATGAGGTGAAAAGATAGTGTACGGATTGTTTGAAAATAAATATTACAGACCAAATAAGAAATGTTTGACAGATAAATTACTGATGAATAAAAGTGATGGGGACAAAGTCTTTTGCCTCCCAGTTGCACAATCCTCCTTTGATAGTCGGGTAAATCCACTCTTCGATGTTGCTCTCTTTGTCTTCGTCCTCCAAAGCGTTGATTCCATAGGGAGAAATTTTGACTGGCGCTCTTTCAATCTTCGAACGGCGCATAGCTTTCTGGCCTGCGATAGTGAACCCTAATCCAAATTTGTCGGTTTTATGTGGAATGTCAGGTAACTGCCCCCATGCTGAATTCTTCCCTTCCTTTATTGCGACCCTTGCGTCCTCCAGAGATGCCATCCTGGCCATCTGCCTCGGTGTCTCAGCTGCCAACTTTGCTACTGCTATTTCAGGAAGGACTTCTTCGAAATGCTGGAAAGGCGTCTCAATGAACTCCCCTTCTACCTCCACGTACCGAAAAGAATTCAAGTGGCTAATCATGTACTCCTCTTTTCCATGGACAGTAATGATCTTTCCCTTGACAGGATACTTCAACATCTGATGCAAGGAGGAGGTGACTGCCCCAGCACGGTGTATCCAAGGCCTACCCAACAAGCAAGAGTATGACAGACGGATGTCCATCACATAGAAAGTAGACTTAAACACCTCAGTGCCTATCTTGATGGGAATTTCAACCTCCCCATGGACCATTCTCTTCGAACCATCAAAAGCTCTGACAACAATATCACTCGGCTTCAACTCCAACCCTTCACAATCTAGCCGGTCCAAGGCCTTCTTAGGCAGTACATTCAGCGACGAACCAGTGTCGACCAAGACATGTGCGAGAGTAGTTCCCCGGCACTCGACCGAAATATGCAAAGCATCATTGTGGTTTCTACCTTTAGGAGTTAGGTCGGCATCAGAGAAACCTAATCCATTGTCCGCAGTCAGACTAGCCACACAATTTTGAAATTGATCCGCAGAGGTTTCCTGGGGCACATGGGCTGCCTTCAGGAGTTTTATCAGGGCTTTAGCGTGCGCTTCCGAGCAAAGTAGTAGTGCCAACATGGAGATCTTTGAGGGGGTTTGCCCCAATTGTTCCACCACATCATAATCACTCCTTTTGATTATCCTCAAAATCTCATCCATTTCCTTCTTGGAGGTTTCCGGGATGACCAAGGGTTGAGCCCTCATCCTGACGAGCTCATCTTGGATTCCCTTACCTTTGTCAGCAGTGGTAGGAGGGACAGTATTAGGAACAACAACATCTTCAATCAAAGGGGTTCTAGCAGAGAGTTTTATTGGTGCAGGGATGACCTTGTCGGCAGATGAGGGTCCAAAGATTGCTCTTGGAGGGGCAATCTCTGGAGAAAAAATTCTCCCGCTCCTGGTGATTTTGCTCGTGCCTGCAATGTTACTAATGCTGGCTTCTTCATCATCCGAACTTTCTTCAATTATTTCGATTTGTTTAATACCATGGTAGTAGACGTCACCTCCATAGTTCCATGGTATTGACTTCTCAGAAACATAGGGGACAGGCCCTGGCATTGTTATCTTCAAAGGAACAGATTTCGTAGCTGGTGTAATCTTAACAGGCTTTTTGACGGCCTTGGAAAGATTGGCGTGAATGGTTATGATTGAGACATCTTCAGTGTGAGTTGGAACAGCAGAAACTTTTTCAAACAAAATTTGTCGACTATCCATAAGGCCTTGGATGCCTTTCTTCAATAACGGACAATCAAACGGCAGAGAGTAACAACAATAGCAGTCTTCTTTACATCCCGGGAAGATCCCGGCCCTTAACAGATTCAACTTAATGGTTAACAAAGGAGTTATTAGATCATTAACATCAACAACATACAAATCTTCTTCAATGGCATTGACATTTCGGCCGTGCTTCGGCATGGGAGCAGATATCACATTAGGCTTCTCCGGAGCGTCAAACTCCACCTCTTTCGCCTCTATCAGGTCTTGGATCTTATGCTTGAGTGCCCAACAATCATTGGTGTCGTGCCCGACACTGTCAGAATGGTAGGCGCATTTAGCATTAGGATGGTAATGCGGAGAGGACGTATTCACATTTTTTGGTGCCTCCTTGATGGTGGCGAGATTCAACTTTAACAGATGGGGAAGCACTTGCACTGGAGTCATATTAATGCGGGTGAACTGTCGTTGTGGCCGTTCCACCCGTTGTTGATTTGGTCTGGATTGGTTATAGCGAGGCTGCTCACTTGAAGGGTTTTGAATCATTACGGCCCCCACGGTCGTCCGGTGCTCAGTCTTCCCTGCTCTTCTCTGAGAATATACCACAGCTGTTTCCTTCTTAAAAGGCTTCTTCTCAACGCTTGCAGCAACACCCTTCTGAATCTTTCCTGACTTGATGCCAGCTTCTATTCTTTCGCCTGTTAAGATCAAATCGGTAAACCCCGCGGAAGAGTTACCAATCAGATGATTGAAAAATGGCCCAGATAGGGTCCCAAGAAACATATCAACAAGTTCGCAGTCGGTTAAAGGAGGTTGCACCCTGCCAGCCAAATCCCTCCATTTTTGTGCATATTCTTTGAATCCTTCGCCTGTTTCCAATGACATACCCTGAAGTTGGGTACGAGTAGGGGCAAGGTCAGAATTGTATTGGTATTGTTTATAGAAGGCGGTGGCCAAGTCTTCCCAATTTCGGACGCTGGTTCCCTCTAGCTGATAAAACCACTCCAATTGAGCCCCAGAAAGGCTGTCTTGAAAGAAATGAATCCAAAGGTTTTTATCTGCCGTATAGGGTTGGATCTTTCTCACGTAGGACCTGAGATGCATTTTTGGACAGGACAACCCATCATACCTCACAAACACTGGCACTTTGAATTTTGGGGGAATCACAATCCCGGCGACCAAACCCAAGTCTTCAAAATCCAAACCCGGTACTCTTTGTAGTTCCATGGCGGCCAACCTGTCTTCTAAACCCTTGTATTTATCATCATCTGGAGGGTATTGTTGATCAGAATAATATTCATCCTCTTCGACCTATTCTTCTTCCACATCGGACTCGGAAGGTACCGCAGCCCCACCTCCTTTGCTGGTTCCTTCATCAGAAGTAGGAGGAAATTCAAGCACTCTCCGAGCTTCTCCGTCAAATCTTCTCCCTAAAGTACCCACCCCGAGTCTCTTTTTCTTCTTTTTCACTGGGTCTTTATTCCCCAGCAAAGTCTTGAGATCCTCCTGACCTTTAGCCAAGGTCGTCAGGAGTTGCTGGAACTGTGCATTTTGAGCTTGCAGGTCTTTGACTGTTTGCTCGAGATCCATCCTACTGAAATAAACAGCAGACAGATAAGGAAACCTGGAGTGAGACCTGCTTATGCACATGATGAATGATATGCTTATGTATGCAATGCATTCAAGGATTTAGAACATTCAAAACTGTTGTAGACAAAAAGGAACGCACGTCATATTAATAAGAAGAAATTTGTTAGTACATAAATGCCCCATGGGCCAAATATTACAAAAACTTCTCAAGGTAAAAAGACATTGCGCATCCTCTTTGGTGCGATGTAGGTGTTGAGGGCCTCTTGCTCATGGAGTCGGCGGGTAAGCTCTAAAACCTTCTTCTCGCTGGCGTAGAAGCTGGCTTCAAAAGTGTTTCGTTCCTCCTTGAGCTGAATCCAACTTTTCTGCATTTCCTCCCACGATGTAGGCATGTCAGGATGTAGGATGGTGTAGGGAACCTCTCCTTCCTTGACGGGCTCTTTAATCACCGGGAGTACATGAGGATAAGGCATCATTAGACTTTGGGCTCGGGCTCGTACCCACTTGAGATAAGGCTCAAGAGGGATGGAGTTCTTGTGTCCCAGAGTCTTGCTATCAACCTTGTTGGGCTTCCCCCAAGATCTGATGAATCTTTGGCGAAGTCCTTGCGCATCGTTGTCAAAGTTAAAAACTAGGTCAGGAATCAACATATCATGAGGGCCATCCCTCCGTGCATATCCAAATTGCCTCAAAGCTAGGCAAGGGTTGTAGGTGATACCTCCTCTGATTCCAAGTAAAGGAACATTAGGAAACTCCCCACAACGATCGACGATGATGACATTTTCTCTGGACCGAGAACACCAATGTACATCAGAGTGAGTAAGAGTCATCAACCGTTGGGACCACCTTGAGCCTTGGTCATTCTTCAAGACAGCTTGTGGAAGGTGCAAAATAAACCACCTTGCAAGGAGAGGAGTACAGCACATCAGAACACCCCTCTTTCTCATTGTTCGTGTGTAAAATGAGTGAAGAATGTCCCCAAGCAATGTTGGTATTGGATTTCTGGACAAGAAGATTTTGACGGCGTTGACATCTACCAATTGGTCAGGATTTGGGAACAAGACCAACCCATAGATAAGGAGTGCCACAATCTCTTCAAAGGCTTGAAGGTCCAATGAATTCCAACATTCTTGTGCCTTCTCAAACAAGAATTTTGCTAAGAATCCTTTGATGCCGCTTCTGGTTTCCCAATGCCCCTTGATGTCTGATGGTTATAGATGTAATGCTCGAGCAACATCTTCCGGCTTTGGTTCCTTTTCCATACCGTTGAAGGGTAGTTGATTAAGGATAGGAATTCTCAGGAGTTGAGAAAACTCCTCCAAAGTGGGCACCAACTGGTAATCAGGGAAAGTGAAACAGTGGTGAAGAGGGTCAAAGAACTGGAATAGCACTTTCATCATGTCTTCTTCAATGTTGGTGTTGACTAAGCTAAGCAGTCTACCATGTCTTTCACTGAAGGATGAGCTTTCCGGAATTCTTGAGGTGAGCTTCTTGAGTTGAGGAGAAATTCTCACAAGGTTGACTTGGATGGTGTTTCTGCGAGGAATTTCCATGACCTACAAGAACAAAAATGAAGATTCAAACCCTTGAAATGGTTAGTGAATGCATATGATGTTTTATGATGTTTATGATGTATGCACAAAACATATGTACAAGCAATTCACACCAAACCCTAGTTTCAGGCTTGCATGGGGTTTCATAGATAAGTACCCTCTTGAGTGTAGTTGGCTTAAAAACCTGTCCTATAAATAGTAACCGGGTTCTAAGGAGCTCAATATCACTGGATTATTTTCATCGTTCATTGTTTTGGTTTAGCCACTTAACTAGCAACCAAAATATTCCAAGAAAATAACCCTCAATGAGTGTAGTATCGAGTATCTACCAACTTTGGACTGCACCAAAGCCGGTCATCTCACTACCCCTAATAAAAGGCCAAGATGGTCAAGTAAGGTTCTAGGTCATTAGTGCTTAGTGACATCACTCAGCGGCCCCGTACTCTCCTTGATTGAACTCAAGGGTTACCGGTACTCACAAATATGTCGCACTAATATAGCTATTGCTTCGACCGTGTCGGTATACCCCACACAGTTTCCACAACGTATTGCTATCTATGAAATGTTTCCCAAAATCCGGGTGTAGGATTGTGAACCCAAACAAGAGAGCCAAAATATAAAGCAATCAAATCAAACAATTAATCATGCAAGAGGGTGATCTAAGCCCTAAGGTTACTCCACTTTTAAAATTCTCCCCAGCAGAGTCGCCAGTTCTGTGATACGGTGGGAGAACTGACTATGGTTTTGCGTTTGTTTTCGCAAATGTTTCGGTTGAGCAAGAGTCGCCACCGACTTTTTATTTTATCCTAAGGAAAGGTTTAGAAAGCACAGCAAAAACCTTTGAGATTTTTCTTGGGTTCGAGGAGTAGATTATAGAAAGGGAAGGTATTAGCACCCTTTCTATCCATGGTTATCCATGGGCTCTTAGGTACTTGCTTAGATCAACTTGCCTTGGTTCTCAATTGTTTGAAATGGTGCTTTGTGTGTGGCTTTTGAAAAGGTTTTGAAAAAGATGCCTTGTCTAGGCTACCCTTGTAACAATTCTTTACTCGAATGTTTTAGAAAAGGTGTTTGTCTTTTTGAAAAGATGTTTCAAGGTTTCTTTGAAAGTTTGTTTTGAAAGTGTTTGTGAAGTGTGGTTTGAAAAATAGGCAAGTGTTTTGTTTTGCAAGTTGACAAGTACTTAAGAGCTATCTACCCTAAAGTTCTCAAAGATTTATGCTATGTTTTAACCCTTTTAACAATTTTGTTCCACCATTGCATTTGGTGGACAATCTTGTGTTAGGAGGTGAAAGGGACGGGCGCGGGTCATCGTTTAGACCATAATTGCAATGGTGCTAAGTGTCTTTGGGCAATTTTTCCTTGAAAGGGACTTGATCATTTTAGGCAACTTTTCGAAAGCGTCATCGAGGGACGATGATCATTTGAAATATTTGCTTTTGTGTTTGCCCAAAGAGACCTAACATGCAATATGGCCCATTATTGAAGGCAACAAGTGGAATACCCTAGGGGTGCAAGTGTGATATGTGTTACCCATTTTCATGCTTGTTTATCTTTGAAATTAGGTCAAACTATTTTTGTTCATTTTATTTGCATACAAACCCTAGTTCTAGCATGGTACATTTAGAAAGCGTTAAAGTGCGAAAAGTAAAATTCCTACACTATTACAACACAATATGGGAAGGGGGGGTACAAATGTTCAAATGGGGGTTATTGACAAGAAATTTAAACCTAGCTATTACATCAATTTGGAATTTATTTACAAGATAATTAATTGCATAAATTAAATAGAAATAAAATAAATATGCAAGATTCAAAAAATGTTTTTATGTATATGACAAAAAGAGTATTTTTATATCAAATAAACAAAATAAAAAAAGTATTATTTTTGGAGCTTTTTAATGTTTAGGGCAAAACCCTAATTTATTAGGTAAATATATTAACTATTTAATATATACTAATATTTATCAATTATATATGAAATAAAAATAAAAATGAAGTATATTTGTCAAAATGATATTTTTACTATTAAATGTTAATAAAAAAAATAAAGTGTGTATATTTTTGTATTTTTTACTAAGTATTCTAATATATATATATATATATATATATATATATATATATATATATATATATATATATATATATATATATATATATATATATATATATATATATATATATATATATATATATATATATATATATATATATATATATATATATATATATATATATATATATATATATATATATATATATATATATATATATATATATATATATATATATATATATATATATATATATATATATATATATATATATATATATATATATATATATATATATATATAATATATATATATATATATATATATATATATATATATATATATATATATATATATATATATATATATATATATATATATATATATATATATATATATATATATATATATATATATATATATATATATATATATATATATATATATATATATATATATATATATATATATATATATATATATATATATATATATATATATATATATATATGTATTAATTTCTAAATATGTATTATATATATAAAAAATAATAATATTTAATATTTATAAAAAAAATATATTTTATACAAAATATTTTAAGAAGATAAAACAAAATAAAAAATGACAATAAAAATGTGTTTACACTATTTTTTCCTATTTATTCTAAATAATATATTTTTGTACTTATTTACATACAAATAGCAATATAACTAAATAAATGCCTAAAAATATAAAAATGGTGTAAAAATATTTTTTATGTTTTTTAATATCATTATCAAAAATAAATAAATCAGAATAAAAAGAGAAAAGTCAAAAAACCATTAAAACAAACAAAATGGGCTCAGGGGGTATGAAAGCAAAAATAGGGTGTGAATAAGAAATCAACTCAGGCCCAGCCCAAGAAGACTTTGTCTTCAACCTTTGGCCAGAACTGTGACAAAAACGCGCGCTTTGCTCATCAATTCAAACATCTGGATTCTTTGATTTTTTGCACAAACTTTCAACATAAGAAATGTTAATCATCAAGCCACGATTCTAAATATGTAAAGAACTCATCGTAACTCTCAGAAATGAGAGAGAATTTTAACATTCCCAAATCTTGACATAACTTTTCTTCCATATTCAGACCTAAAATTCTCATAGCTCAGGCAAAATAAATGAAAAGTAAAAGTATGTACAGATTCAGGGGCATGAGTAGAACACTTCTTATTCACAAACTTAGAGCTAATGATGCCTACACTAAGAGTTAGAAGTTCAAGAAGATACCTGTTCAGTTGAAGTTCTATCTGGCAATGGGGGAGCTTTCAGGGCAAGATGATGATCTGTACAGCTTGCCTGAGGTGTAGTGATGCTATTCCAATGCTTACTTTGCTTTGAAAGACCTTGAATCGAGCTATGGACCTTCAACTGCAAAACAAGAAAGTGAAAATGGTGGAACTGATTAGAGGAGTTACGGGTCGTGTTTTATGCTTTGGTTAGCTTCAAGAGATGCTAGGGAATGTGTTTGATGAGCTTTGAGCAAGAAAGCATGAAAGGGATGAGAGTTGGCACTCAAACTGCAGCAAGCCCTGTTTCTGTGCAGTTCAATGGTGATTTTGAGTTTGTGGAGGTATTGGAGGTGTTGGAGTCGTGTTCTAGCTCAGTTAGGATGTCTTGAATGTGTACAAAATATTTGCTTAAGGGTTCTATTGCTGAGATGAAAGTTGTCTAGTGTTATGCTCTATTTCTTCACACTTAAGCAAGTAAAGGCCAAGTGGATGTTTAGACAGGTAGAGGCCCCCATAATATGCTGCAAAACTTGGCATTTATCAGTGTGATTAGTCCCTAAACTTGTGCCAAGGGGATTTGATCTGTACTTCTTGGATTTTCATTTTGACATAAAGCTTACTTTTGCAAAAATGGTTAAAGTGCTTTATCTATTTTGGGATTAATCCATCATACAATGCTTGAACACATAGAACATGGTCTTGGCACAAAGAGTTTGCATTAAATTTATGAGTGTTGAATGGTTTAGAGGCCTGTAATCAAGTTGCATGCTGATTTGAAAAGTTTGCACAAGTTATGAACATGGAAATTGGCCAATTCAAAAGTGAGTTTTTGCCATATTGCAAAATTCTATTCTCTCAAGTCATGAGGTTGTTTGATGAGTTCTTGGACATTTTGGAAAGCTTGGAATGTGTAATACAATCCATCTTTGAAATGAAAATTTAAATTCCAAGGGGAAGTATGTGAAAAATGGTCTTGAAGTTAGGTAAAAACCTTGCCAAAATAGGTCAAATTTTCACTAAGTTAAGAATGGTTTAGTACCCTTATTCCAAAAATTGTAACTTGAGATACAAGCCTCTTTTGGGAAAACTTTGTGAATCAAAGTTGTAGATTATGCAATAGGCTACAACTTTCATGTTTTGACTTTTTCTTGAATCCAAATAAATCTTGGTGATAAAGTGGGGCAAAGTTGGGAAAAAATTAGGGTTTTTCATAACTTAGAAAAATTCTAAGTTATGAAAAATTCTCATTTCAAACCCTAATTTGCAATTTTTGATTTCTTGGTGAACAAGTTTCATGATTTGGCATGTTTTGATGAAAAATGAATCTTGACTCTTGATTTTGACCAAAAATTCAAAGTTTGACTTTTCAGTATACAGTCAAAATTGATCAATTGACTGGGAAATTTAACTGTCAATCTTGTGCATTTGGGATCTTTTGAACTTGTTGAGCATGTCAAGACAATTCCATGGGGTCCTTGAGTCCATATGTGAGCTTGGTTTTCCATTGGCTAGGTCAAACAGTCAAAATTTGCCTTTGTGCAGTCAAAACCCTAAAAATGACCATTTTGCCCTTTTGGTGATCTGATCAAATTTCTTGTGGAATTGTGATCCAAACTTGATCAAATGGTCCATGTGAGTTCATGATGTTGATGTGGGTCAATTTTCATGAGGTTTGACTGTCAATTGGCCACAGTTGACTTTTTCCCCAATACAGCTGATTTCTAGGTCAACTGTCCAATTGACTGGGCAAAACTTGGAATCAAGACTTGAAACTTGATGTGGATAAACTTGGGAGTCCAATATGAAGCATGAAAGTCATCTTAGGCATTTTAGGTCAAAACATCTTTGTGCAAACACAAACCCTAATTTGGGTCAACAGTGCAAGGAGAAGTCTTGAGCAGATGAAACCCTAACTGGACCTTGATCTCCAAGGGCTTTGTGATGAGAAATGTTGAGAAAATGGGAGGGAAAATTTTGGGGTACAACAGTTTCCCCTGTTCAATCTTCTTGAATCCGAAGAGTTAGATTGGAAAGTTTGCCTTTCGTGACTCGAGGGTAAAAGGAGATTGGACACTAGAGTGCCCTTAAATTTGCACTCGTCAAAGCAATGGATGCGGGAATGGGCTTAGAGATGCCATTTGGAGATGGGCTTAACGATGCCATCTGGAAGAATGACAGAAACTTGTCGGGGATGGGCTTAAAGATGCCATCTAGAATGAGTATCAGGAAGGTGTCCATGCTTGGGACCATCTCTGAACTGGGGGTCTGAATAAGCAATAGATTGACATCCGTTGTTGGGAGGAATCCGTAAACTGTTTTCAAAAATTGCATCTGAACAAGTTGATAGATTAACATCCGTTGTTGGGAAGAATCCATAAACTGTTTTCAGAAGTCTGGAGAAGAATCTGAACAAGCGATAGGTTAACATCCGTTACTTGGAAAACCCGTGAACTATTTTCAGAAATCTTGAAGTTGAATAAGCGATAGAGCAGCATCCGTTGTTGGGAAGCGTCCATAAACTGTTTTCAAAAGTTGCATCTGAACAAGTGATAGATTAACATCCGTTGTTGGGAAGAATCCATAAACTGTTTTGAGAAGTCTTGAGAAGAAACCGAACAAGTGATAGGTTAACATCCGTTACTTGGAGAACTCGTGAACTGTTTTCAGAAATCCTGGAGTTGAATAAGCAATAGAGCAGCATCCGTTGTTGGGAAGCGTCCGTAAACTGTTTTCAAAAGTTGAGAAGAGTCTGAACAAGCGATAGATTAACATCCGTTGTTGGGAAGAATCCATAAACTGTTTTCAGAAGTCTTGGAGTTGGAGGGAGAACCGGTTTAGGGTTCCCTGATGATGAGCTTGTGTAAACTGCATCTGGATAAATCTGGAATAAGCATTAGAATGTTGTTGTGTCTGGGTCACACCCGAACTATTCCTGGAACGAAATCTCGGAAGATAATGATTTTAGTCTTTCGACTGATCTTACCTGAAAGGTAAAGAGTTAGTTATATGCAATGTCATGATGCATGATACAATGTATGTTATGTGATATGAATGTAAATGGATGCGCATGTAAGTTGGAGAGTTGTCTTGCAAAGGATAGATGAATCCGGGATGGCTGAAGATAAAAGTATCTTGACTGCTGCCGGGAAGAATAATTCCTGGTTGTTGCTGGAGAATAGAGAGCTTGGGTTGCATACCAATCTTCTGGGGAATTCCTGATGACTTCTACTGGGGAGTTCCAATCTAATAGACTCATGTTGGGGATGTAAGACTGAGAATCTTCAGTTTGGTGGGCAGTATCTCTGGCGACTTTACTGGGGAACTCAAGATTTGCCCTCCCAAAATTCTGTGGGGAGAAGGTCCATTAGTATGGCTTCGCTGGAGATTGATAATTTGAAGTTTTAGCTCGGCTGGGGATACTGAAACTTAAATTCTAAGGGGAATTGAGTTCTGGAGGATTCTCTGGCTGGGGATAACAAAGACAAACTCCTCTGGGGATTGTATTGATAAGTTATGTTGGAGAACTCTGATGAACTCCACTGGAGGTAGGAAGAATTTTGGCGAGTGCGGTCTTCCGTGGCAATAAGCTGAGGATAACCCAGTTATAAGCCCTTGTGAGGAATAACTTTGAATAAAGCTCGGGAGAGATGTCCGTACTCTGCAGGGGATAAGCTTCCAGAATCTCTTGGGGATAAGCTTCAGGGTTTGCTGGGGATATGGATTCCAAATCTCCTGGGGATTTCCTTTGGAGGGTATCAAGATATCCAACTGCACCTTTGACCTATCAGTAATCCTCTTTCTTGATTCGTAAGGAAATGATTATGTTCAAATGCATATGCCTATTTAACAAAACATTGGATGTTTCTCAAAAATAAACAAATAGTGCAAGAGAAAAGAAAAAGGAAATGACACAAATTTCTGGGAAAAGTATTTGTATTGACTTTCTATGAGTATATTTGTACAAAGGAGACAATCATCCTAGTAAGAGGATTTTGCCGTAAATATTGAAAGATTTATACAAAATAAAGATGGCTATGTGAAATAATTCCATGGGATTCCATTCTGCTATAGCTTTCACAACTCTGAATATCTGTCCATTCAATGCTTCGTTTGCCGATGACTGGATTGATCAGAAGCCTGGAACTGGTTGATGAAGAGATTGTCTTTGAAGTGATCCGACGAGACATAGTCATACGCTTTAATTCCCTAACTTTTTCCTGAATCGCCCTTTCGGGTTTTCGATCCACCGGGAAACCCCTTTTTGCCCAAGCTGCCCTTTCGGGTTTTCAACTTGTCGGGTGTACAATTTTTTTTTTTTTTATCCCTAACTTTTGCCTGAACCGCCCTTTCGGGTTTTCGGTTCACCGGGATGCCCATTTTTGCCCAAGCCGCCCTTTCGGGTTTTCGACTTGTCGGGTTATTTTATACGTAGTATCTTTTGACTATGTCTGCGTTCGCAGGGTGCGGCAAATCGTCTCCGTCCATGGTGGTCAGAATCATTGCACCATCAGAAAATATGCTCTTGATCACAAACGGTCCTTCATATGTAGGAGTCCATTTGCCCCTGGGATCACTTTGCGGCAAGATAATCCGCTTGATCACGAGATCTCCGACTTGATACACTTGACGTCTGACTTTCTTATTGAAGGCCTTGATCATCCGCTTTTGATACGTCTGGCCATGGCATATAGCAGCGAGTCACTTTTCGTCGATCAGATTGAGTTGATCAAGTCGGGTCTGCATCCAATCATCTTCATTCAAGCATGTGTCCTTCATAATCCTTAGAGAAGGAATCTGAACTTCCATAGGTAGGACAGCTTCCATGCCATATACCAACGAAAATGGGGTTGCCCCGGTTGAAGTACGTGCCATCGTACGGTATCCATGTAGAGCAAACGGTAGCATCTCATGCTAGTCTTTGTAAGTGACTGTCATTTTCTGAATGATCTTCTTAATGTTTTTGTTCGCAGCTTCAACAGCACCGTTCATCTTCGGTCGATAGGGAGATGAATTGTGATGATAAATCTTGAACTGTTCGCACAAAGTGGTGATCATCGTGTTATTCAGATTTGTACCGTTGTCTGTGATGATCCTGTCTGGAACATCATACCGGCATATGAGATTTTGCTTGATGAAGCGGGCAACCACATTTTTAGTAACAGAGGCGAAGGAAGCTGCTTCGACCCATTTGGTGAAATAGTTAATGGCAACTAGGATGAAGCGATGTCCGTTGGAAGCCGTGGGCTTGATCTCTCCAATCATGTCAATGCCCCACATTGCAAATGGCCAAGGAGCAGTCAGAACGTTGAGAGGAACCGGAGGGATATGAACTTTGTCAGCGTAGACTTGGCATTTGTGGCAAGTACGGGAATGTTGATGGCAGTCAGCTTCCATGGTAGACCAGTAATAGCCTGCCCTTAGGATCTTCTTAGCCATTGTATGCCCGCTCAAGTGAGTGCCAAATGTGCCGCTGTGTATATCAGTCATGATCAACTCTGCTTCAGCTTTGTCTACACATCAGAGTAATACACAATCATGGCTTCATTTGTAAAGGATGTTGTTGCTCAGGAAGAACTTAGCAGCAAATTTCCTTAAGAACTTCTTGTCATTTACGGAAGCTCCTTCGGGATAATCTCTAGTCTCGAGATACCTTTTGATTTCATGGAACCAGGGTTGTTCCACTACTTCTTCGGTATTAATCTCATGAAAATGCGCAGGTTCATCCATTCGCTCGATGGTGATTTGGGGAGCCTCGTTATCCCAATTGAGTTTAAACATGGAGGACATTGTAGCCAGAGCATCTGCTAGCTGATTCTCTTCTCGCGGGAAATGCTCGAAGGTAATTTGCTCGAAATGAGGCAACAGTGTCAGGATATGTTCTTTGTATGGGATAAGATTAGGATGCTTGGTATCCCACTCTCCTTTGATTTGACTGATAACCAAAGCCGAGTCCCCAAATACGATCAAAGATTTGATCCCCAAGTCTATAGCAGCCTTGAGACCAAAGATGCAAGCTTCGTATTCAGCCATGTTGTTTGTGCAGCTGAAGCAAAGTCGGGCCGTGAAAGGTGTGTGACAACCTTCCGGGGAAATGAGTACCGCGCCGATACCGTTTCCAAGTGCATTTGAAGCACCATCAAAGTACATGGTCCATCGGGATCCCTTTTATGGTCCGTCATACGGTCCGTTACCTTCAATGTTGTCCAAATTCATGATGTCCTCGTCTGGGAAGTCAAATCTCATGGGTTGATAATCTTCGATACCTTGATGATCCAGATGGTCAGCTAGTACACTCCCTTTTATAGCTTTTTGAGTGGTGTACTGGATGTCATACTCCGTCAGGATCATTTGCCATCTGGCTATTCTTCCAGATAAAGCGGGCTTTTCGAAGATATACTTGATAGGATCCATTTTGGAAATCAACAAGGTAGTATGAGTCAACATATACTGTCTTAGTCGGCGAGCAGCCCATACCAAAGCGCATCAAGTTTTCTCGAGCAGTGAGTAGCGAGTCTCACAGTCGGTAAACTTTTTGCTAAGGTAATAAATAGCATGCTCTTTTCGACCAGACTCGTCATGCTGGCCCAAAACACACCCCATTGAGTTATCCAAGACGGTCAAATACATGATCAATGGTCTTCCTTCGACGGGTGGCATCAGAATAGGAGGTTCTAGCAAATACTCCTTGATTTTATCAAAAGCAGTTTGGCAATCGTCGTTCCATTCGACTACCTGATCTTTCTTCAAGAGTTTAAAAATTGGCTCACAGGTAGAAGTCAGATGCGAGATGAATCTGGCAATATAGTTCAAGCGCCCCAAGAATCCTCTAACCTCCTTTTCAGTACGGGGAGCAGGCATCTCTTGTATTGCTTTCACTTTTGCTGGATCGACTTCAATGCCTTTGTTGCTTACAATAAATCCCAGAAGTTTACCAGACCTAACTCCAAAAGTGCACTTACTTGGATTCAGCCTGAGTTTGTATTCTTTCAATCTGGCAAACAGCTTTTCTAGATGTTCAAGGTGCTCTTCCTCTGTTTGTGACCGAGCTATCATATCGTCTACGTAAACTTCAATCTCATGATGTATCATATCATGAAACAAAGCTACCATGGCGCGTTGATAAGTTACCCCTGTGTTCTTCAGCCCGAACGGCATCACCTTGTAACAGAAAGTGCCCCATTGTGTGACAAAAGTTGTTTTCTCCATATCCTCGGGGGCCATTTTGATTTGATTGTAGCCCGAGAATCCATCCATGAAGGAAAAAACTTTATGTTGAGCTGTATTGTCGATCAAAATGTCAATGTGTGGAAGTGGAAAATCATCTTTGGGGCTGGCCCTATTCATATCCCGGTAGTCCACACACATCCTGACTTTGCCATCTTTCTTAGGTACTGGCACGATGTTAGCGACCCATTGAGGATAGGACGTAACAGCCAGAAAGCCAGCGTCGAATTGCTTCATCACTTCTGCTTTGATCTTTTCAGACATGTCAGGCCTCATTCGGCGGACTTTTTGCTTGATCGGTGGACAATCCTCTCTTGTGGGGAGACGGTGAACCACGATGTCTGTGCCTAAACCTGGCATGTCTTCATAAGACCAAGCGAAGATTTCAACATACTCATTCAACAGCTGTATTAGGCGTTCCTTGACACTCGGTTCCAGATTGGCACCCACTTGCACCTCCTTCCGGTCTTCCTCGGTCCCTAAGTTGACAGTTTCCAATGACTCTTCATGCGGTAAGATGGCCCTTTCCTCTTGCTGTAGGAGTCTGGCTAGTTACCCTGGTACTTCACAACCTTCGTCATCTTCATACTCGGCTTGATTGACCAGATCTTCAGAGTTATTGAAGGATATAGCAGAATAGTCACCCATGGAATCCGGAGTGGATGGGTACCTGCATTTGTGAGTGTGGGTGTGTGTAAGGGATAGCCATCCTTAAACAAAAAATGCAAAAGGAAAGAAAATGAACACAAGCAGTTTATCAAATGAAAAACGTCCAATGAATCATTAAACATGGCATATGGATATGAAAAATAATCAAAACCCTTACAAATGGACCTACATGCCCCGGGCAAGGCATGAGGTGAAAAGATAGTGTACGGATTATTTGAAAATAAATATTACAGACCAAATAAGAAATGTTTGACAGATAAATTACTGATGAATAAAAGTGATGGGGACAAAGTCTTTTGCCTCCCAGTTGCACAATCCTCCTTTGATAGTCGGGTAAATCCACTCTTCGATGTTGCTCTCTTTGTCTTCGTCCTCCAAAGCGTTGATTCCATAGGGAGAAATTTTGACTGGCGCTCTTTCAATCTTCGAACGGCGCATAGCTTTCTGGCCTGCGGTAGTGAACCCTAATCCAAATTTGTCGGTTTTATGTGGAATGTCAGGTAACTGCCCCCATGCTGAATTCTTCCCTTCCTTTATTGCGGCCCTTGCATCCTCCAGAGATGCCATCCTGGCCATCTGCCTCGGTGTCTCAGCTGCCAACTTTGCTACTGCTATTTCAGGAAGGACTTCTTCGAAATGCTGGAAAGGTGTCTCAATGAACTCCCCTTCTACCTCCACGTACCGAAAAGAATTCAAGTGGCTAATCATGTACTCCTCTTCGCCATGGACAATAATGATCTTTCCCTTGATAGGATACTTCAACATCTGATGCAAGGAGGAGGTGACTGCCCCAGCACGGTGTATCCAAGGCCTACCCAACAAGCAAGAGTATGACAGACGGATGTCCATCACATAGAAAGTAGACTTAAACACCTCAGTGCCTATCTTGATGGGAATTTCAACCTCCCCATGGACCATTCTCTTCGAACCATCGAAAGCTCTGACAACAATATCACTCGGCTTCAACTCCAACCCTTCACAATCTAGCCGGTCCAAGGCCTTCTTAGGCAGTACATTCAGCGACGAACCAGTGTCGACCAAGACATGTGCGAGAGTAGTTCCCCGGCACTCGACTGAAATATGCAAAGCATCATTGTGGTTTCTACCTTTAGGAGTTAGGTCGGCATCAGAGAAACCTAATCCATTGTCCGCAGTCAGACTAGCCACGCAATTTTGAAATTGATCCGCAGAGGTTTCCTGGGGCACATGGGATGCCTTCAGGAATTTTATCAGGGCTTTAGCGTGCGCTTCCGAGCAAAGTAGTAGTGCCAGCATGGAGATCTTTGAGGGGGTTTGCCCCAATTGTTCCACCACATCGTAATCACTCCTTTTGATTATCCTCAAAATCTCATCCATTTCCTTCTTGGAGGTTTCCGGGATGACCAAGGGTTGAGCCCTCGTCCTGACGAGCTCATCTTGGATTCCCTTACCTTTGTCAGCAGTGGTAGGAGGGACAGTATTAGGAACAACAACATATTCAATCAAAGGGGTTCTAGCAGAGAGTTTTATTGGTGCAGGGATGACCTTGTCGGCAGATGAGGGTCCAAAGATTGCTCTTAGAGGGGCAATCTCTGGAGAAAAAATTCTCCCGCTCCTGGTGATTTTGCTCGTGCCTGCAATGTTACTAATGCTGGCTTCTTCATCATCCGAACTTTCTTCAATTATTTCGATTTGTTTAATACCATGGTAGTAGACGTCACCGCCATAGTTCCATGGTATTGACTTCTCAGAAACATAGGGGACAGGCCCTGGCATTGTTATCTTCAAAGGAACAGATTTCGTATCTGGTGTAATCTTAACAGGCTTTTTGACGGCCTTGGAAAGATTGGCGTGAATGGTTATGATTGAGACATCTTCAGTGTGAGTTGGAACAGCAGAAACTTTTTCAAACAAAATTTGTCGACTATCCATAAGGCCTTGGATGCCTTTCTTCAATAATGGACAATCAAACGGCAGAGAGTAACAACAATAGCAGTCTTCTTTACATCCCGGGAAGATCCCGGTCCTTAACAGATTCAACTTAATGGTTAACAAAGGAGTTATCAGATCATTAACATCAACAACATACGAATCTTCTTCAATGGCATTGACATTTCGGCCGTGCTTCGGCATGGGAGCAGATATCACATTAGGCTTCTCCGGAGCGTCAAACTCCACCTCCTTCGCCTCTATCAGGTCTTGGATCTTATGCTTGAGTGCCCAACAATCATTGGTGTCGTGCCCGACACTGTCAGAATGGTAGGCGCATTTAGCATTAGGATGGTAATGCGGAGAGGACGTATTCACATTTTTTGGTGCCTCCTTGATGGTGGCGAGATTCAACTTTAACAGATGGGGAAGCACTTGCGCTGGAGTCATATTAATGCGGGTGAACTGTCGTTGTGGCCGTTCCACCCGTTGTTGATTTGGTGATTATTGGTTCTAGCGAGGCTGCTCACTTGAAGGGTTTTGAATCATTACGGCCCCCACGGTCGTCCGGCGCTCAGTCTTCCCTGCTCTTCTCTGAGAATATACCACAGTTGTTTCCTTCTTAAAAGGCTTCTTCTCAATGCTTGCAGCAACACCCTTCTGAATCTTTCCTGACTTGATGCCAGCTTCTATTCTTTCGCCTGTTAAGATCAAATCGGTAAACCCCGCGGAAGAGTTACCAATCATATGATTGAAAAATGGCCCAGATAGGGTCCCAAGAAACATATCAAAAAGTTCGCGGTCGGTTAAAGGAGGCTGCACCCTGCCAGCCAAATCCCTCCATTTTTGTGCATATTCTTTGAATCCTTCGCCTGTTCCCAATGACATACCCTGAAGTTGGGTACGAGTAGGGGCAAGGTCAAAATTGTATTGGTATTGTTTATAGAAGGCGGTGGCCAAGTCTTCCCAATTTCGGACGCTGGTTCCCTCTAGCTGATAAAACCACTCCAATTGAGCCCCAGAAAGGCTGTCTTGAAAGAAATGAATCCAAAGGTTTTTATCTGCCGTATAGGGTTGGATCTTTCTCACGTAGGACCTGAGATGCATTTTTGGACAGGACAGCCCATCATACCTCACAAACACTGGCACTTTGAATTTTGGGGGAATCACAATCCCGGCGACCAAACCCAAGTCTTCAAAATCCAAACCCGGTACTCTTTGTAGTTCCATGGCGGCCAACCTGTCTTCTAAACCCTTGTATTTATCATCAGCTGGAGGGTATTGTTGATCAGAATAATCTTCATCCTCTTCGACCTCTTCTTCTTCCACATCGGACTCGGAAGGTACCGCAGCCCCACCTCCTTTGCTGGTTCCTTCATCAGAAGTAGGAGGAAATTCAAGCACTCTCCGAGCTTCTCCGTCAAATCTTCTCCCTAAAGTACCCACCCCGAGTCTCTTTTTCTTCTTTTTCACTGGGTCTTTATTCCCCAGCAAAGTCTTGAGATCCTCCTGACCTTTAGCCAAGGTCGTCAGGAGTTGCTGGAACTGTGCATTTTGAGCTTGCAGGTCTTTGACTGTTTGCTCGAGATCCATCCTACTGAAATAAACAGCAGACAGATAAGGAAACCTGGAGTGAGACCTGCTTATGCACATGATGAATGATATGCTTATGTATGCAATGCATTCAAGGATTTAGAACATTCAAAATTGTTGTAGACAAAAAGGAACGCACGTCATATTAATAAGAAGAAATTTGTTAGTACATAAATGCCCCATGGGCCAAATATTACAAAAACTTCTCAAGGTAAAAAGACATTGTGCATCCTCTTTGGTGCGATGTAGGTGTTGAGGGCCTCTTGCTCATGGAGTCGGCGGGTAAGCTATAAAACCTTCTTCTCGCTGGCGTAGAAGCTGGCTTCAAAAGTGTTTTGTTCCTCCTTGAGCTGAATCCAACTTTTCTGCATTTCCTCCCACGATGTAGGCATGTCAGGATGTAGGATGGTGTAGGGAACCTCTCCTTCCTTGACGGGCTCTTTAATCACCGGGAGTACATGAGGATAAGGCATCATTAGACTTTGGGCTCGGGCTCGTACCCACTTGAGATAAGGCTCAAGAAGGATGGAGTTCTTGTGTCCCAGAGTCTTGCTATCAACCTTGTTGGGCTTCCCCCAAGATCTGATGAATCTTTGGCGAAGTCCTTGCGCATCGTTGTCAAAGTTAAAAACTAGGTCAGGAATCAACATATCATGAGGGCCATCCCTCCGTGCATATCCAAATTGCCTCAAAGCTAGGCAAGGGTTGTAGGTGATACCTCCTCTGATTCCAAGTAAAGGAACATTAGGAAACTCCCCACAACGATCGACGATGATGACATTTTCTCTGGACCGAGAACACCAATGTACATCAGAGTGAGTAAGAGTCATCAACCGTTGGGACCACCTTGAGCCTTGGTCATTCTTCAAGACAGCTTGTGGAAGGTGCGAAATAAACCACCTTGCAAGGAGAGGAGTACAGCACATGAGAACACCCCTCTTTCTCATTGTTCGTGTGTAAAATGAGTGAAGAATGTCCCCAAGCAATGTTGGTATTGGATTTCTGGACAAGAAGATTTTGATGGCGTTGACATCTACCAATTGGTCAGGATTTGGGAACAAGACCAACCCATAGATAAGGAGTGCCACAATCTCTTCAAAGGCTTGAAGGTCCAATGAATTCCAACATTCTTGTGCCTTCTCAAACAAGAATTTTGCTAAGAATCCTTTGATGCCGCTTCTGGTTTCCTAATGCCCCTTGATGTTCGATGGTTGTAGATGTAATGCTCGAGGAACATCTTTCGGCTTTGGTTCCTTTTCCGTACCGTTGAAGGGTAGTTGATTAAGGATAGGAATTCTCAGGAGTTGAGAAAACTCCTCCAAAGTGGGCACCAACTGGTAATCAGGGAAAGTGAAACAGTGGTGAAGAGGGTCAAAGAACTGGAATAGCACTTTCATCATGTCTTCTTCAATGTTGGTGTTGACTAAGCTAAGCAGTCTACCATGTCTTTCACTGAAGGATGAGCTTTCCGGAATTCTTGAGGTGAGCTCCTTGAGTTGAGGAGAAATTCTCACAAGGTTGACTTGGATGGTGTTTCTGCGAGGAATTTCCATGACCTATAAGAACAAAAATGAAGATCCAAACCCTTGAAATGGTTAGTGAATGCATATGATGTTTTATGATGTTTATGATGTATGCACAAAACATATGTACAAGCAATTCACACCAAACCCTAGTTTCAGGCTTGCATGGGGTTTCATAGATAAGTACCCTCTTGAGTGTAGTTGGCTTAAAAACCTGTCCTATAAATAGTAACCGGGTTCTAAGGAGCTCAATATCACTGGATTGTTTTCATCGTTCATTGTTTTGGTTTAGCCACTTAACTAGCGACCAAAATATTCCAAGAAAACAACCCTCAATGAGTGTAGTATCGAGTATCTACCAACTTCGGACTGCACCAAAGCCAGTCATCTCACTACCCCTAATAAAAGGCCAAGATGGTCAAGTAAGGTTCTAGGTCATTAGTGCTTAGTGACATCACTCAGCGGCCCCGTACTCTCCTTGATTGAACTCAAGGGTTACCGGTACTCACAAATATGTCGCACTAATATAGCTATTGCTTCGACCGTGTCGGTATACCCCGCACAGTTTCCACAACGTACTGCTATCTATGAAATGTTTCCCAAAATCCGGGTGTAGGATTGTGAACCCAAACAAGAGAGCCAAAATATAAAGCAATCAAATCAAACAATTAATCATGCAAGAGGGTGATCTAAGCCCTAAGGTTACTCCACTTTTAAAATTCTCCCCAGCAGAGTCGCCAGTTCTGTGATACGGTGGGAGAACTGACTATGGTTTTGCGTTTGTTTTCGCAAATGTTTCGGTTGAGCAAGAGTCGCCACCGACTTTTTATTTTATCCTAAGGAAAGGTTTAGAAAGCACAGCAAAAACCTTTGAGATTTTTCTTGGGTTTGAGGAGTAGATTATAGAAAGGGAAGGTATTAGCACCCTTTCTATCCATGGTTATCCATGGGCTCTTAGGTACTTGCTTAGATCAACTTGCCTTGGTTCTCAATTGTTTGAAATGGTGCTTTGTGTGTGGCTTTTGAAAAGGTTTTGAAAAAGATGCCTTGTCTAGGCTACCCTTGTAACAATTCTTTACTCGAATGTTTTACAAAAGGTGTTTGTCTTTTTGAAAAGATGTTTCAAGGTTTCTTTGAAAGTTTGTTTTGAAAGTGTTTGTGAAGTGTGGTTTGAAAAATAGGCAAGTGTTTTGTTTTGCAAGTTGACAAGTACTTAAGAGCTATCTACCCTAAAGTTCTCAAAGATTTATGCTATGTTTTAACCCTTTTAACAATTTTGTTCCACCATTGCATTTGGTGGACAATCTTGTGTTAGGAGGTGAAAGGGACGGGCGCGGGTCATCGTTTAGACCATAATTGCAATGGTGCTAAGTGTCTTTGGGCAATTTTTCCTTGAAAGGGACTTGATCATTTTAGGCAACTTTTCGGAAGTGTCATCGAGGGACTATGATCATTTGAATTATTTGCTTTTGTGTTTGCCCAAAGAGACCTAACATGCAATATGGCTCATTATTGAAGGCAACAAGTGGAATACCCTAGGGGTGCAAGTGTGATATGTGTTACCCATTTTCATGCTTGTTTATCTTTGAAATTAGGTCAAACTATTTTTGTTCGTTTTATTTGCATACAAACCCTAGTTCTAGCATGGTACATTTAGAAAGCGTTAAAGTGCGAAAAGTAAAATTCCTACACTATTACAACACAATATGGGAAGGGGGGTACAAATGTTCAAATGGGGGTTATTGACAAGAAATTTAAACCTAGCTATTACATCAATTTGGAATTTATTTACAAGATAATTAATTGCATAAATTAAATAGAAATAAAATAAATATGCAAGATTCAAAAAATGTTTTTATGTATATGACAAAAAGAGTATTTTTATATCAAATAAACAAAATAAAAAAAGTATTATTTTTGGAGCTTTTTAATGTTTAGGGCAAAACCCTAATTTATTAGGTAAATATATTAACTATTTAATATATACTAATATTTATCAATTATATATGAAATAAAAATAAAAATGAAGTATATTTGTCAAAATGATATTTTTACTATTAAATGTTAATAAAAAAAATAAAGTGTGTATATTTTTGTATTTTTTACTAAGTATTCTAATAAATATATATATATATATATATATATATATATATATATATATATATATATATATATATATATATATATATATATATATATATATATATATATATATATATATATATATATATATATATATATATATATATATATATATGTATTAATTTCTAAATATGTATTATATATATAAAAAATAATAATATTTCATATTTATAAAAAAAAAATATTTTATACAAAATATTTTAAGAAGATAAAACAAAATAAAAAATGACAATAAAAATGTGTTTACACTATTTTTTCCTATTTATTCTAAATAATATATTTTTGTACTTATTTACATACAAATAGCAATATAACTAAATAAATGCCTAAAAATATAAAAATGGTGTAAAAATATTTTTTATGTTTTTTAATATCATTATCAAAAATAAATAAATCAGAATAAAAAGAGAAAAGTCAAAAAACCATTAAAACAAACAAAATGGGCTCAGGGGGTATGAAAGCAAAAATAGGGTGTGAATAAGAAATCAACTCAGGCCCAGCCCAAGAAGACTTTGTCTTCAACCTTTGGCCAGAACTGTGACAAAAACGCGCGCCTTGCTCATCAATTCAAACATCTGGATTCTTTGATTTTTTGCACAAACTTTCAACATAAGAAATGTTAATCATCAAGCCACGATTCTAAATATGTAAAGAACTCATCCTAACTCTCAGAAATGAGAGAGAATTTTAACATTCCCAAATCTTGACCTAACTTTTCTTCCATATTCAGACCTAAAATTCTCATAGCTTAGGCAAAATAAATGAAAAGTAAAAGTATGTACAGATTCAGGGGCATGAGTAGAACACTTCTTATTCACAAACTTAGAGCTAATGATGCCTACACTAAGAGTTAGAAGTTCAAGAAGATACCTGTTCAGTTGAAGTTCTATCTGGCAATGGGGGAGCTTTCAGGGCAAGATGATGATCTGTACAGCTTGCCTGAGGTGTAGTGATGCTATTCCAATGCTTACTTTGCTTTGAAAGACCTTGAATCGAGCTATGGACCTTCAACTGCAAAACAAGAAAGTGAAAATGGTGGAACTGATTAGAGGAGTTACAGGTCGTGTTTTATGCTTTGGTTAGCTTCAAGAGATGCTAGGGAATATGTTTGATGAGCTTTGAGCAAGAAAGCATGAAAGGGATGAGAGTTGGCACTCAAACTGCAGCAAGCCCTGTTTCTGTGCAGTTCAATGGTGATTTTGAGTTTGTGGAGGTATTGGAGGTGTTGGAGTCGTGTGCTAGCTCAGTTAGGATGTCTTGAATGTGTACAAAATATTTGCTTAAGGGTTCTATTGCTGAGATGAAAGTTGTCTAGTGTTATGCTCTATTTCTTCACACTTAAGCAAGCAAAGGCCAAGTGGATGTTTAGACAGGTAGAGGCCCCCATAACATGCTGCAAAACTTGGCATTGATTAGTGTGATTAGTCCCTAAACTTGTGCCAAGGGGATTTGATCTGTACTTCTTGGATTTTCATTTTGATATAAAGCTTACTTTTGCAAAAATGGTTAAAGTGCTTTATCTATTTTGGGATTAATCCATCATACAATGCTTGAACACATAGAACATGGTCTTGGCACAAAGAGTTTACATTAAATTTATGAGTGTTGAATGGTTTAGAGGCATGTAATCAAGTTGCATGCTGATTTGAAAAGTTTGCACAAGTTATGAACATGGAAATTGGCCAATTCAAAAGTGAGTTTTTGCCATATTGCAACATTCGATTCTCTCAAGTCATGAGGTTGTTTGATAAGTTCTTGGACATTTTGGAAAGCTTGGAATGTGTACTACAATCCATCTTTGAAATGCAAATTTAAATTCCAAGGGGAAGTATGTGAAAAATGGTCTTGAAGTTAGGTAAAAACCTTGCCAAAATAGGTCAAATTTTCACTAAGTTAAGAATGGTTTAGTACCCTTATTCCAAAAATTGTAACTTGAGATACAAGCCTCTTTTGGGAAAACTTTGTGAATCAAAGTTGTATATTATGCAATAGGCTACAACTTTCATGTTTTGACTTTTGCTTGAATCCAAATAAATCTTGGTGAGAAAGTGGGGCAAAGTTGGGGAAAAATTAGGGTTTTTCATAACTTAGAAAAATTCTAAGTTATGAAAAATTCTCATTTCAAACCCTAATTTGCAATTTTTGATTTCTTGGTGAACAAGTTTCATGATTTGGCATGTTTTGATGAAAAATGAATCTTGACTCTTGATTTTGACCAAAAAGTCAAAGTTTGACTTTTCAGTATACAGTCAAATTTGATCAATTGACTGGGAAATTCAATTGTCAATCTTGTGTATTTGGGATCTTTTGAACTTGTTGAGCATGTCAAGACAATTCCATGGGGTCCTTGAGTCCATATGTGAGCTTGGTTTTCCATTGGCTAGGTCAAACAGTCAAAATTTGCCTTTGTGCAGTCAAAACCCTAAAAATGACCATTTTGCCCTTTTGGTGATCTGATCAAATTTCTTGTGGAATTATGATCCAAACTTGATCAAATGGTCCATGTGAGTTCATGATGTTGATGTGGGTCAATTTTCATGAGGTTTGACTGTCAATTGGCCACAGTTGACTTTTTCCCCAATACAGCTGATTTCTAGGTCAACTGTCCAATTGACTGGGCAAAACTTGGAATCAAGACTTGAAACTTGATGTGGATAAACTTGGGAGTCCAATATGAAGCATGAAAGTCATCTTAGGCATTTTAGGTCAAAACATCCTTGTGCAAACACAAACCCTAATTTGGGTCAACAGTGCAAGGAGAAGTCTTGAGCAGATGAAACCCTAACTGGACCTTGATCTCCAAGGGCTTTGTGATGAGAAATGTTGAGAAAATGGGAGGGCAAATTTTGGGGTACAACACCGTCCAAAGAGCAGTTGGTAGATGTTATTCATAGGCCTTTCATGTCATAAGTGCATTACGATATTTGTTTATGTTTTGTTAGTATTTGTTCAGTTTCTATAACACTTTTATTTGGTTGAACATTATATGTGGTTCCAACCGAATTTGGTTTCCCTGCTGTCACAAATCACATGCTTCCATAGAGTATGTACATGGTAACCATTAGATCCAGATAAACCAAAATCTACTTGCTTTTTGCACAGTCTGATCTTTATTAAATAATCATTGATCTTGATCAAATAATCATTGATCTTGATAAAACTACATCAATGCATTAGATTATGATCCACTTCCCTTGGTACTATATAACATATTTAGCAATACTAAGTAGTAAGTATTGTCCGGATCTCAATTAGTACTAGGTTGATTAAGAGATTATATATAGAATGACTCTTTTGAAGATTTATTTTGTATACACCTAGATACTATATGATGAAAAATATGTTGGATATTGTCTCTGCTAATATAACCAAGAATTGGATGCAGGTACTAAAAATAACTTTACTTTGTTATTTACTTTTTATTTTTCGACTTAATATGAATTTTTAAAAATTAACTCTATATTGTTATATTTATGTATTATAGGTATTTGATGACCCAACAGAATTAACACAAGATGATTTGTATGATTTGTGACTTCGTTGGGCAAAATGTTTCTTTGAGTTACATGAAAATTAAGTTTATCTTGGTGAGTTTTATAGAATTGTATAAGTTGTGGTTTTTGCACAATACATATGGTTTTTGCACATTTATTGAGTTTCTTGATTTTTTTGCTGATGTTAATTGTTATTATTTATTGTCAGGCAATGTGATTTTGGTGTTGTCTACCGAAGATTTTATATTGGTAATTTAAGTTTGGAAACTTATAAATAGTTGAATATTTTTGTATATTTTGTGAATAATATGTAATTGTAAGTTTTGAAAAAAGACTTATAAATAGTTGAATATTGTTGTATATTTTGTGAAGAATTTGTAATTGTAAGTTTGTTTGTTGTAATACAATACAAGTTTGCAATACAATTGTTCAATTTGTAAGTTTGTTGTGAAAAATATGAAAACATCGACCTAGATGTGATATATGTGATGTTGGAAAGCTATTAAATCTATATAGCGACATAAATATAGTCTGTGTGATATTGGAAAAATATGAAAAAATGGGTACAAATTATATTTGTACACGGAAACATCCAGAAAATAAATAATCTATTCCAAAAAAATGTCATACATTTTACATCGGTTATTAGTAAAAACTGATGTAAAAACTTTCAAAAAGGGACTTTTTACATCGGTTGGGGATAATAACCGATGTAAAAAGTCGCGTCACTGGGGACTTTTTACATCGGGTATTACTTCCAACCGATGTAAAAAACTGGATCAATTTTTTTTTAAAATGTGCATAATAATTGTTTCTTACATCGGTTCTTATATTATAACCGATGTAAAAAAGGGACTTTTTACATCGGTCCCAGAACCGATGTAAAAAGTCCCTGATTTACTATATCGCCTGACTTTACATCGGACCCAGAACCGATGTAAAAAGTCAGTTTCACCCCATGTAAAAAGTCATTTATGTACTAGTGATCTTTTAATCATTCTTATTTTATTTCCTTAATTAAAATAAAAAACCAAAAATATTTTCATTAAATTAATTAATTCAATTATTAACTTAGACTAATTTTTAATTCAAAAAATAACAAAAATATGCTTTATTTAATGAAATGGTCAAAACCCTAAGATACTCCGATTTAATTTTCTCGCGCGCGTATTATTTTTTATCCATATTTCAATATTGTAACTGCTTCGAGGATGTAATAGTTTTTAACTTAGGACATTATTTATTTATTTATCACTTTTATTTACTTTTCGCAATTTAATTTTTAAGGGTTTGTCTTTGGCGATGTAAATACCCGACGCCTTGTAATAGCTTAGATTTATTTTCCGCAATTTAATTTCCGCAACCATTAACTGTTAGATGTTTGAATAATAGGCAATGCATGACAAGATCAATTTTAATTTAAAATCAACAGTAGCTCACCATTAACATGTACAAAGATGATATAACTGAAAAACAATACACTCGCACATGCCACTCTTAGGATACACCTCACTTGGTTGCCTCGAACGTGGTCATTGAGTATAGGAAGTTTTAGAGGTCGTCCTCTTGTTCAAAGATCATAAGTTGCCTCGGAACGGTTGCCTCGGATAAAATGATCTAAGACATTAGGGTTACCGCTAAGGCGTCCTAACATTGCTTTAGTGACCACACGCCCCTTAATTGAATTGACCCTTAAACTCCAACGACGGTGCTACCTACTCATCAATAGTGGGATAGCATTGTCTAAAGGAAGATAGCACATATTAATTCCCTTTTCGAGTAGGTAGATGGTTCTTAAGTACTTGCTCCTTTTAAAACAAAACAAAACTTTTCGCACTTACACCCCTTTCAAAACACAAAACTCTTTTCAAACCCACAAACACAAAGAAAAGCAAACTTTTGAAAACACAATGAGCAAGTACCTAAGAGCCCGTGGATAACCACGGATAGAGAGGGTGCTAACACCTTCCCTTTCTATAATCTACCTCCCGAATCCGAGAAACATCTCAAAAAATGAATTTTTATGTGCTTTTGTCCTTTCCTTGTTGGATAAATTAAAAGACAGTGGCGACTCTTGCTTACCGCGACATTTTGCAAAAACAAACGCAAACGCGAACCAGCATTCCAAAACAGTCAGTTCTATTCCCACTGATAACAATAACCATGGATGAAAAGGGTGCTTGCACCTTCCCTTTTCATAATCTACTCCCCGAACCCAAGAAAACATCTCAAAGGTCTTTCCTGTGCTTTTTGACCTTTCCTTAGGATAAAATAAAAAGTCGGTGGCGACTCTTGCTAAACTGAAACATTTGCGAACACAAACACAAAACCTCAAGTCAGTTCTCCCACCGTATCACACACACAATCCCAACTCAAAATTAAAATGATTGTTTTATTTGTATTAGATGGATTTTATATCTGCATTTTGTTCAAGTTTATTTGAAACTGGGATGCTCAATACCACTGACTTCACCAGAATGGACAACTCATTCAACAATGAAAGTCGAGACTTGGCTGAATCATTTTTGGAAAGGAAGCAAGAGTTCACCGAGCAAAATTAAAAGAGAATCAAATAAGCAAAAGTCAAAGATGGTGTCACCCATAGACATAAATTTATCCAGCGAAACATGTTTCAATTAATTTTAGTTTTTATTCAACAATGTATTTATGTGGTTAGACATCTTTTATATGTAATATTGTATTAATATTAATGATATCTAATACATACCTTTTCAAATATTTCAATACACGTTCGAGTTTTTAAAAAAAACTGCATTTCAATACATGTTCTATTTCTGTCTATTCCATACTTCCATTATGTTATGAGAGGTTCCAGAAATACATCTTTGAAATAACAAAATAGGTTTGGCACCAGAGATCCGTCTCTGGAACATCCCATGGTACAAGATATAATCTCTAAGGTCCATTTTTGTCTAGAACTACTATAAGTATGAGGATCTTATCTCATGTTTCTTATCAAATCACGTTACACTATAATAAACATCAATTGACATGTCGCAAACGTCTACTTTAACACCACGAAATCCTCAATTTAATTTAAGTTCAATAAGTACACCCCTCTTGCAGATCTGAAATACATACTGCATAAACTCCTACCATACTCGAACAATCGAAAAATTGTGAAGCTCGAGTATCACTCATTCTCGATTGACAATAAAGGTAAGATTAAGTCCAACAACTTTGAGCTGAAGACGGGTGTAAATTTAAGGACTGTGTGGAATACATTTACGGAATAAAAGTTTCAATCAAGATGAATGTGACGATTTTGAGATCGATCAAAGATATTATGAAGATGTTGAAACGTCCACTTGAATGTTAAAATGTAATGTTCGATTAATGTTAATGATTAGCTATGTAATGTTTTGTTTTTTATGTTATCAATGTTAATTTTATTTTTATTCTGCATTGCATCTTTCTTATTTTGTGATTTTTTCTGCTTCAGTCTGATCGAGAAATACACCTTCCTAAAGTTTACAGAGATACATTTTCGAAAGTATACTGACAAAATTTGGGACATGATTCAAAATCAGACATAATTATGTGTGTTTAGATGCGCCCAAAAATATATCTACAAAACCAACAAGTGTTTTCAATTTTTCACGAGGGTGTGATAGCAATATATAAAATGCTTTAAACAATTCCCTAAACATTTATTCAATTTAAAATTTAACTCGAATTTTGTTACAATTTATTTTTAGCCCGAATTAGATTTGATAACATGAACAATCCGGTCTAACTTGTTTGATGAATAAACAATTAAAAAGTCATTTTAAACTTTTTTGTAATATATATATATATATATATATATATATATATATATATATATATATATATATATATATATATATATATATATATATATATATATATATATATATATATATATATATATATATATATATATATATATATATATATATATATATATATATATATATATATATATATATATATATATATATATATATATATATATATATATATATATATATATATATTATTTACGAGTTTAACAAACTGAATTATATATAAATCAAATTCATTTTATTTAACACAATTAAGTTTGACTCATTTGATTAATAAATAAGTTCATAATTAACATGTTTAATTTTAAATTATGTTCGAGTTGCTTTTTTTTATTGCCAACCCTACTTGTCATATTTATAGTCCTGGTGGTACTTGCTTATTTTATAATTACTAACAAATGAAAAAGTAGAAACATAAACTACAAATAATAAATACAATTGTTTAGTTAGGTCGAAAGCAATTTGGAAATCAACACGAGAAAGTATTTAATATTGAGTTAAGAGCAATACATAAATGAGATAGATAACACATATTTATCAAAAACTTTAAGGTTATAGCTGTGTGGATTATCTCACTTATAAAATGTTCAATCTTTATTTTTCTAATTAATATGAGACTTCTTTTTCACACTTGATTCTCAACACTCTAAGGTGGACCTTTCACTCAAAGCCAAAAGACTTTGATACCACTATTGGAAATAGAGAATATTTAATATTGAACCAAGAGTAACACACAAGTGAGAGAGACACCACATATTCATCTAAAATCTGAAGGTTATAGGTGTGTGAGTTCTTTCACTTATTAAGTGTTCGATCTTTTATTTTTAAGTGAGAGAGACGCCACATATTCATAAAAAATCTTAAGATTATAGGTGTGTGGATTTTTTCACTTATAAAATACCCAATCTTTAATTTTCTAATAAATATGTGACTTCTCCCTCATACTTGATTCTCAACAAATTACACAATTTTGACTAAGTGTGTCAACGTCCGTAATACAAAACAAGTATAATTTTATATTATTATTTGAATGAATTAGGATTATTATGTATTATTATTTAAATAAATTAAAAAAATTAATTTTACAAATAGTATATATAATACTATGTTTATGAGCATTAATTAGTCAACAGTATTTAGGTTTGGAAATATCTAACTCATGAATTATTTTTTGCATGACATCTACTTACGAATAGTTAGGAATTACAACACTTGTTTAATATTGAAATTATGTAATAAGTCTAACTAATATTTGAATTTATTATCGGTGGTGATTGACTTAGTCAACATATGATTTGTATTATGGGAAATATTAAGTTTTTTCAAGTAATATTTGTCAAGATGCACGTCAGAGGTGGAAAACAGGCATTTCATCATGCAAAAAAAAAGGATGGAATAGTTATAGTTAATTGTGCGGACTTAAAATCTTGATTTGCTTCGCAAAAAAAATGAGGGTGAGGCGAGCTCGCAAACACTGCACATTTTAAGTCTAAAAACAAAAAAAAATTATGTTAATATTTGCGCTTGCATAAACCTACAAAAAAATAGGGCGAATACATTAGAGAATGATGACAAAAAACTTTGGTCCATCCTGTAAAAAAGTATGGAAAATGGGTATATGCCCGGTGGACCGGACTTGCCACTTCTAATGTATGTAACTCTTTAATTTTGTGAAACCTTGCATCAATATGCTTGGTCCTATTGTGATACACATTATTATTTGGAAAATAAATGACAATATGACTATCACAATACAATTAAATTCCACCTTGCTCAACATTCAGTTTACTAATAATCCATTAAGTCCTTGTTGTCAACCTCAACTACCTTCATGTACTTTACTTCAGTGGTAGACTTAACCACTATGAATTTAATGGAAGGTTTTTAGAAAACATATCCACTTGTAAGAGAATAGACATATCATGTTGTATATTTGATATAATCTCCATCATATGAATAAGTTGAATCAACATATCTTGTAACTCTAATATCACTTTGTTCGATACTAAACATGATAATAAGATATGTTGTACTATTTAAGTATTTGAAAATCCACTTAACTGCTTCTCAATGATGTTTATCTGGTTTGAACATAAACTTGTTAAGATGACTTACACCTTTGGTCAAATTTAGTCTAATGAAAAACTTTGTATACATTAAACTCTTATCCTTGTGATTTTCTATCTCAAAAATCTTCTTAGAAGTAACTAAGTCCTTCATGTCAAATTTCTTTTTTAACAATATTTTCAATTCACTTATCATATTAATGATTAACAGTAATCAATATACCATCCACCTAAACCAACATAAAAACAAAAACTATTATCAAAGCTCCTAACATGAGCACAACAATGATACTCAGACCTTGTCAATCAAAAGCTTGTATAAATCAAAGTGTTTGTACTTTGTACCTCTATCTTAGAAAATACTTTAAATAATACATAATTGTCTTTAAAGATACCTTCATTTGAGCATATAATTTATTCTAATTTTTCTCACCTTCATTTGAGCACACAATTTATTCTAATTTTTCTCATCAAGGATGGTAAATGTTGTTGGAAAATGACATGTAGAAGTAGCCATTGATCATTAACATAACTGTAGAAAAATTAATTTACTAATGATATAACTCGACTCAAATACCACTTTTTAAAAACAAAATAATTATTCAACTAATACTATTTGATTGTATCATCCTCTTTAGAGATTATTGCCACTCCCGCATGAGCCACAACCACAATAGCGACGATTGTATTCAACTGAAAGACTCCATATAATGACTGATTAGGAGGGCCTCAATAACTGAGTGTGTCAAGGGAATAGGGAAGCGTGATAGAGAGGAGTCACCTAAAGGTAAGTCTTTCTCTAAGACCACAGGGGCTGAAACAAGAGGAGAAAGTAAGGAGGCAAGCAAAGGCACCCCGTGCAAACTTCCTCTACAAAGGCACTATGAAGAGGAAGATTGCAGAAATGATGGCCGTCCATTGCAAGGAAGGAAATACTTCAGAAAAAGTACCTGGCCGACCTATGCTGGGATTCCACAACTCGTAGAAGTTCTGAGGCGTCCCCAATGAGATTTTCCCCTGGTAATCTTTGCTATAGTTGGGAAATTCGATGTATCCCAGATCATCATTGATGGCGACAACTCCTGAGAAAATATGTATTTGGAGTTGTGTGAGAAAATAGGACTAGACCAAAGCATTTTTTCCATAATAAGACTCTAATCTCCAAGCGTTCAACAGAACCACTACTCATCCCTAGAGATACATGGAGCTGATGGCTTTCGTAGGTGACAGAAAGGACATCGATGAGGTAAATTATATATTTATTGTTGTTCCTTGAAGGAGTATTTACAACTGCATCTTAAGACAACCCTTTTTAGCCATCCTGTATGTTTTTTTCCTCGTTGGTGCACCTTAAGCTCAAATATCAAAACTTAGAAGGAAAACCGGCCACCATCAGCGCTGACCTAGAGGGAGCAAATAGAATATACTAGGTCATCCTGAAAGATCAGGAAAATGGCATAGCCATGAAGATCAATTTCACTTTTCTCACTGGGAAACTAAAAATAATAGGCATCCTCCCCAAGTAATGACTGGAATTTTCTTCAAATGGACATATGTCAAATACAATGTCTAGCATAGTGTGTATGACAATGTACTTATGCAGCAAACAAAATAATAACAAAAATAAATAACAGAGGGAATTGGTAACTAGGGTTTGGTGCAAAATCACCTACGTCTGGAGGGTGTTAACCAAATGAAAGAAAATTAACTCTTAATAGTCAGAAGTACAATTGGATCCAAACTCTCCTAATGCAATGTCATTGTCCTAATACTGGCCATGAATTTCTATTCAAGACTCCCTATAGAAAGAACTCGGTTACCAATAGTGAGAAGTACAATTTGGCTCACTCAAACTCTCCCAGTTCAATGCAACTTTTCTAATACTACCCGTGAAGATTCGTTCAAGCTCCACCTGAATAAGAGACCCCTCTCACTCTCACTCAAACACTCTCCTAGTTTTTGGAAAATTACAACAATAATATGGATGGTATAACAACCTTAAAACTCAATACTTTATTCGGCTAATTTAGATTTGAAGCACATGAATAGAGTATACAAAATACAAACAAAAAGAAAGAGTCCAATAAAAAAATTCTTTTAATGAGTAAATATTTTCCCTTAAGGTCAGAGTCTTCACAAAGGAGATGAAATCCTTATATAGCCACAAAATTCCAGCTCCAAAAGCCTATAAAGATTTAGGTCATGAACTCAGTTAGACTTCTAAAAAGCACGTGAGATCAATCTTGAATAATGATGATTTCCAATATTGATTGACCACCTTGAATAAATATGAATCTATTGATTATTCTTGTTATATTTGATTCAGATCACATCCTCTAAAAACATACATGATCAATCAAATTTTTAAATTTTTATTAGGAAGATTGAGATCCTTGATTAGTACAAATCATGAACAAATAAGCACACTAAAAGAAATCGTGCTAAGAATATATCTTTTCCAAATCCAAACACATGATCACATACTTATATCTCTTATACAATAGAAAATAAAACAAATCATAAAATGACAAAATATACTTCAATTTATGTTTCTCACCAAGTAAAAGTCTGAGACAGATGTCTCACAGATCGTGGAACATTTGCCTTGACACTTGTCCAGTAAAAAAATTATGAATCTTGAACAAATAAAATAAAAATATTTACTTGATATAAATCACAATTCCAACTTCTCAAGTAAATGATTTAGAATAAATCTCTTGCAAAAACTGAACCACAATTTAAATCATCTTTAATAGAGATTGAAGATTTTCTCATTAAGTACAAATTCAAATCTTGTAATTAAAAACAAATCCTATAAGATATCTTCATGGAAGATAAATCTTTAATCAATAATTTGTATATTAAATTCAAAACAATATGGAATATGATAAATCTGAACCAAATCTTTCTTCAAAGCATATTCAAATAAATCTTTTCTTCAATGAAAATCTAATCAAATCAAATCTTCTTATTTAAAGCAAATCCAAATCTTTTTAATTAAACAGCATTCAATTAAATCTTCTTCAAACTTTATAGATTTTGATTTAATTAAATATTTTTCAAAACTTTTTCCAAAAGTAAATTCTCATCATACCATAATTATTACATATTTTCTAACCAAATGTTGAAGTGATCATTTAATGCAGTATGAGAACTTCGTGCACTAAGATGTCACACAACATGTTCCAGACATCTTTTTCAACAACTTTCTTATAACCAAATATTTATGTCAAAAAAATTTAGTAGATCATTGGACTTAAACAAACTTGAACACTGAACAAACTTGAATAAGATCTTAAAATAACCTATAAAATTAAACACATAACCAAATGAGTCAAGATGTGCTCCACAACTTTCGAGATATATTATTTTCCATTATGTCTATAAAAATAAGCCAATCAAAGGAACAACAATTTATCCCTTTGGCTATTTTTTTTAGGTAAAACACAGAAAAAACACTTCTTCAAGATTGCACCATAGCTAGTGCACAAGAGACAAGGATTATGAAAAACATTATCAATGAAGTGTGCCCTTTTCTTTTTCTCCCCCTATTTTCCTCAAACGAGACATAGGACAAATGACCACCTTTTAAAAAGTAGTAGGAGCTTATAAAATCTAAAGAGAGCTAGAACATAACAAGTAAGCAGTAGATCATGCAAACAGACATGATATTACACACACTCTTCTAGACATTCTTCTTGATTAGATTATCAGAGTACAACAAAAATAACTACATGTTAGACACATCACAACCATAAGCATGGACTTACAAATTACATCAACACACAACTCCTTACGAACACCAGTTGGAAGCAATAGTCTTTCTTTCATATCATCATATCACCATCCCCCTATTTTCCTCAAATGGACACAATAATCTTTTTTTTTACAATACTATGTATCTCATGAATAAAAACTTTTGAGAATGTGACTTCTCATAGGCCCATAAAAATTAATTCATAAAAAATTATACCAGTTTCATCAACAAGTGAAAATATGTGTATCACAATGTCATCAACATCTTTCTCAACATTCAGTATATAACTCAAAGTCAAAACACTTGGGGCAATACGAATCTCATCAACACAAGTCACAATGTCTTTCTTTTGAACACTCAAAGTGCCACAAATTAAAGAGGGAACACCAATAGGTGGATAGATTTCACAAGACTCATCATGTTTAACAAATTGACAAGAACATCATTCTTCACATTTCGAGGAAGCATGAGTTCTTACTTGGTATAGAAAACCAGCGATGCAATAGAAGATTGCTTCTAATTGAAGACTTAGCATATTATCAAAGCCAAATTCATCAATAATAGGAATATTTGGAATACTAATGTCAATGACATCTTTCCCAAGAAACAACATGCAACTAAAATTCAGAAACCCAAGACTAATACCATCATTCTTTACACCACAACAAGAGATGAAACCAATATGAAGCTTAACCAAAAATTCCTTCACCAACTTAGGATAATAATATCCAACATTCAACATTGTCTTCAAAGATTAAACATCACTAAGACACTTTATAATTTCACTATACTTCAATGCTTCAACATAGAGTTTATCAAGAGTCATTCTCCTATTGTAAGCAAATCTCATCTGATTGTACTTTCACCAGAATGAAAAGGAATAGATGGAGAGTTCTCGAGAAGCTTCTTTCCTACAATAGACATTTTAACATTTATAACATCATGCTCATTAATCTTCACATTGTCAATAATGTCGTGCAATATATGTGTGACTCGTTTCTGAACATCATGCTCTGCAATGTTAGGAGAAGTCTTCTTTTTCTTTTATGTGGAATTTTTTATTCACAACATCATTCACTTCATAATTAACAAGGAAACTTGCTCATCCTTCCCCTGAGTTGGAAACTCAATCACTAACATGTCATACTAGTTGTCTGACACATTCTGGTTGATAACTTCATTACCATCTTTAGAGACATTAATATTATAACCAATCTCGTGAGATTCAAAGCGAGTGGTCACGTTATGCATGGGGTTATCGTAACTAATTTAAGAGGTGAGAACCTCAACATTCATAATAACATGAATCACATTCTTAAGGCAAGAATCATCACCATTATTAAAAGTATATATTACATCAATGACAACATGATTATTGTAAACCATAACAATAATATCACACAAGATAAAAGTTCCGAAGGTTTCACCTTGAGAATCTTTAAACTTGAAAATAAAAATAATAAAGCCACGTCCATTAAATTAAAATTAAAAAAATAAATAAAATACCCAGTCAGCGTAACACATAATCCTTTTTGTCTAGTTAGATTTTCAGGATCTAAAACAATAGAATCTTCAAATAACAATGTTGGTTTTACAAAAAAAAAAATTACAAATAAAAAAAAAAAAAAACCACCTATATAACAGAAGACAAAAATATTATTAACTCTAAATATTTAAACTAATAATTTAATGGTAAAATCATAAAAATATTTTAAATCATCATTGCACCATCCATTTTGTTTTAAACTAAAAATATAATTTTAGAATATGTTTAAATTAGATAATTTTTTAAGGTAATGTAATTTTAGAAAATAATTCAATTTTTAAAATTCTATTGTTTGGAGGATATAAATTTTTTGGAGAATTTTCAAAAAGAATAAATTTACGAAGTATTTTATCAAATTTAACTTAATTTCAAATTCGTTCTTTAGTTTACACAATGTGAACACAGAAAGCGCAGAGCATTAGAATTCCAAAATGGCGCCGGAAATTTCGAAAACCCGTGAAGCAGTTCGAAGCTCCGAAGATGAAGATTCGGATTCCGAGTTGGAGAAGTTAGAGAATGAATTGAAGAAAATTGCGCACAAGGTTCAAGATTGCCGAGAAACTCTTCCGGATCAGCTCAAATCCACGCTCGTTTCGGTTCTGGATAATCAAAGACCATTTCTTCCTCAAATCAATCCAGGTACACACTACACTTCCCCCTTTCTATTTTCTAGGGTTTTATTTTTCGTTGCTTTTTAACTAAGAATATTGTCTTGCTCCGATTTGTTAAATTTGGTTTGGTGTCTAGCACCGACATTTGTGATTGATTATGTTCAACTTATTCAATTTTTTTAAAATTATTACCGATGTCGACATGTGAGTGTCGGTGATGTGCCCAATGTACTTTACTGGTGTGTGCTTGTTTAGGGTTTATTGATAGCCGATCCAACTTATTGGGATAAGACTTGATTGTTGTTGGTTGTTTTGGGTTTCATGCGCGACCTTTAAATATTTTGCTGGTCTTGGTGATCTTTGTGTTGGTATTGGCAAGGCTAAGTTTTTTAGTTATGTAAGGATTGCAGTGGCATGGTCTATGAACCTCTGCACCTGCTTATGTACAGAGGATGCTACAATTTGTTTTGAACTGAACATGATTACTTTAAGATACTGGCTTCACAATTATAGTTTGAATGTTATGTTGGTCATCATTTTAATCTTCTGTTTGAATGTTACTCTTCATATTTTGTCAGCAACTGCTAGTATGCCTAAGTAATGTGTTCCTGCCCTTTGTTTTTTCGGAAGTAATATTTCTAACCTGCCTGTCTGCCTGACTTCAAAACTTTTTCCATACAAGTTTTGAGTAACATTGAGGTACAATTTAGAACTCTTCTCTATTGCAAACTAACACTAGCGTCTAGGCTTCATTTGTTTCTGCTGACTATAGTGATGGTTCAAACTTTCTTGCAATTGTTTTTCTATATGCATATATATTGTATGTTATTATTATTATTACTGTGATTCACTGAATTCGTATATGAAAGAAATGATCCTTGTGCCATTTGGTAGTTAGGACTTAGGACTTGTTTTGTATTTGTTACACATTTATTCAACTCTTTCTAGGTGTGATATATTTCGTGTTTTTTTTTTCTTCCTGTAATGTGTTTGACATGTTGACCTAATTTGAACTGTACACTGTGCAGGTGCTTTGGAGGAAAACATATCCAGCGAGGAAGATCCAGAGACTGCTGAGAAACTAAAGTTACTTAAAGAAAAGATCTCAAGGAATTTCTCTGCCGCACCAATAGTTTTGAAAAGGATGAAAGATTGCATTGCCGAATTTGAGAAGTTAGATTCTACAAACATACTTCCAGGCTTCAAAAGGAAGTAGACCGGATAAAGTCTTTGCTAGTGTAAATCTCATGACAAATCTCAATTTGATGAATGCGAAATTGCTACGACGAGGAAGATATGATGTCCCCATGTTAACTAAAGAATTTAAAATTTGGGATTATGCCAAAATGCATGGTTTTTAAGGTGGCATTTAGCCTAAACAAGTTGATTTTTGCCCATGAGGGTGAAGTTGTATTTTTCACCATTGATTTAATAATATTAATATTTGGGTTTAATGATCATGCATTGACAGTGTAAATTTTTTTTACACTGTCATCCAATTAAGGTTATATCATTCTGCCATATATAAATTTTTTAAAATTTTCAGCCTGACTTGTCCTGATACATGATCGTCGGTGGTTGACAGTGTAAAAATTAATTTACACTTAAGGCTTTGGATCATGAAGGAAAAAGAGTTTAGGATTAAGTTTTTCACAGTTGTTTCTTTGCAAATTCTTGATGTAAATGTGATGTAAATTGGAATAGTAAATGTCATTTTGTAACTTGTAATGAACACGATGTAAATGGATTTTGACAAAATAAAAAGGTTTTGTAATGGCGAATCTTGTTTGAACTTTACATTTGAAATTGAATGTTCCTCTTGAATCCTTGAGCTTGCTCACGCATAAAGTTGTATAACACTTGAACACACTTGTCTTCATGATGGTGGAAGAATGAACCTTGCATATCAAGCTTGTATATTGCAGTATACCTTTCTGATGATGAATCTTGAATAATGGCCTTTATAAACTTTGAATCAATGCCATGGTGTTTGAATCAAGTCATGTACCTTTCACTATTCCGCAATGATCGAAATTCAATTACATCCTTGAATTTTTAAAATTCATAATGTCTTGCATCATAAGCCATAATTTATTAAAGAAACCTCTGAACCACACATAAACCCTATGTGATGGTTAGATGTGTTTATCTTATAGCCCAAGCAATAAGATGTCTTAAATCGGTTAAAGATAACTCTTCAATAATACACATAGATGCACAATGTCTAAAGAGCCATTCAAAAATGTCGAACCGGTTAAAAGATATGAATTTTTGAATGTTTAATGGACAACGGACCAGCAAATCCGCTTCACACTCATACCTCAAGAAATTTGCAATTCAGATCTCTTCTTCAACGAATCAGCCTTCAACCCAAATGTGTGAAATGAAGAAGACATTGAGAAGGTCTTGATGTCGAAAGAGCCACTCAAAATATCGTGCAGTCAATACTTTAAAACCATGTGTTTTGCTTCACTGTATCAACTGACGGAACAATAGTCTTCCATAATTCTCACGAGATAAATACTTTGATCCTGTGACCATAGTAACAATGATATGTATGTATGCACATGATGATAAAACATAAACCAATTAGAGTTAATATTAAGAGAGAAAATTTTGGGGTACAACACACGTGTGTTAGTGGATTATAGAAGAAAGATGTTAGACCTAATGGTCTACCATTTGTGAGGAGGTAGCCCTATTTGCTAATTGTACCCCTAAGGGAAACTGCGAATGAAGGAATGTAAGTAAATGTTCCTCTCATGTGGTTGTGCATGTGGCTGGTGTCAAATACCTTGTGCTTGACATCTTACATACCTAAAGAATGAAGCAGTGTATTTGTCTAATGTATTGATGCAGAAGTGCAGTCAGAACATTATGCTGCCGAAAGTGTATGAGAGTTTATTTCTCTCCATGATTTTCTAGTGTTTTTGATACCCTCAATAAGCTGCAGAGACCGTGTTCTATTGATATCCTCTTGCACTACTTGAAAGAATGACTTTTAAGCATAAAAAGTTCTATGGATGATAGACCAAGAACCAAAGTGAATGGTTTCTGTGAAGAGAGCCTGATCTCCTAAATGATGTTGTAACATCATGCTTGGTGATTGTTGGTTTTGGGAGATGCTTGGGATTGTGAATGTGAATCTTGATGCTCAATGCTAGTTTCATAAGTGGCTTTTCCAACTATGTTGAAGTAGTATGTATAGCTTCTGAACATATCTACAATAGTGTGTATGGTAAATACATGACTACTATCATGTTCACTTGTATCAACAATTGCTAGTGGGTGCAAGAGAAGAGTATCAGAGATAGTGATCTGATTTGTGTGTGTCAGTCTGGATCTTGTGAAGCAATCAAACTGAGATATTTTGGTTTATGAGTAATTTCAAACCCATTGTGTGTGACATCTTAGTCATCCAAAGAGTCATGACAATGTGTGTGAATCTGTAAGGTCATTTATCATATGTGTCCTTGTTAAATGACTAAGTCGTGGTGCTTGGATGTGCTCTCAAGAATCTAGAATATCTGGATCAGGATTACAATGTGTGAATGTGGCCAGCAAGTGTGTGAAGTTGTCACCCTCTACTATGATAATGTGAAGTACTTCATGTGATTTCATCCGGTGCTCAAGTGTTAATCTTCAGTAGGAGCACGATTTATCCATGATAGGGGAGTTAAGTATTTGACTATGGATCGTTGCTGCAATAGTGAAGATCGTATGAAGCTTGTATGTTGTTCAAGCTTGTGGAGATTATATATCTCTTGTGAGGTTATGATGCCAGACAATATGTCAGGACATAAGGCTACTAGATGTAGTTCTCTGTGCTCTTGATAGGGTATGGATGGTTCTAGCCATGTGAATCTGATTGATTGAATCATGTGCACACATGCCTCTCAGGAATACTCTAAGAGACAATGTTCTTGAATGAGAGGATTTATTTTTCTCTACGGACTTAGGTGGGATTCAATGAATGTCTTGGTTCATGAATGGTAGATGTCACACATGATGTCCTGATATCTTAGTATGTTTCACTAATTCTGACTAAAAGAAGTTTATTTAGAGTCCAGTGGAAGACATTGTGATTATGCTTCAAAACATGCGGATAATTTTATGAAACTTTTTTTACTGATGGTTGAAGAAGTTTTGATTTGTTTTGAGAAGACAGGGGAAAACAGACAATGTCTGACTGGATGTCAGGACATTGCTCATGACTTGTTTCTTTTGAGACTAACAAAGGAGTATTTTGGACGGTGTAATCAAGTACATGTCAGGAAGGAGTTTAAGACATGTTTTTGACTATGAATACGTAGGAGAATCAGTCCAGAGTCAATAAAGACATTAAAAACTGACTTGGACTGTGCACTTTTTTTTGGTGTAGTTATCTTCCTCAAATAACACTCTCTCTGACCAAGACATTTTTCACAGTCGATGATCGTTAATTCCTAAGTAACTGCTCGGTTATTTAAAGAGGTCATCCATTTCACTCTATCATATTGTGTTATGTTATCTTTAAAATAGTCCTTGTGGCTTTTGTTCGGGTATGAGTGAGTACTGTTATGTATGGTTTTGTGGTGGCTTTGTTTGTCAATTTTTGGTTAAAAAAGGGGAGAAAGGCATTGTTTTTTGTTTATGTTCCTCTTGTTCTTCTTGTTCGGAGTTCGTTCGTGTTTGTTTTGCAAGGGTGTTGGGTAGGATACTCGTATCCGAATCTGCTCTTTGTTGTTTTTGTGTCTTGTGATCTGAGTTATGAACACAGTTGTGTCTTGTGTTCTGAGTTACCCAGAGCTAGAATATGCACTCCTGAGTCCTTATATGGATAGTGCAGGTTGGTGGTTGGTTTCTTCTTAAGGGTTCTTTTATAACCCCTGAGAGAAAGATTTTTCCCTTCGTTGCAAGTAAAGGTTCTTGGGTTAAGGGGGAGTATCAACTATCTTCTTCCTCATGTACACCAAATGACTCCAGGACTTTCTCCTTCTTTCATCCTGAGTTTGTTGTATTATAGTGTTGAGTTTGATGTGTTGTAATGGAGTTGTTTGGACTACTGTGAAGAGATGTCGAATATGATGTCCTGACATCATGCAGACTAAGAATATTATTTCTCTATGTTGATGTGTTTATTAGCTTTTGAAGATTAACTCTCTGAAATTTATTTCAGCTTCTAATGTCCCAAGATGAGAGATATATTTGATGAGTGTGTGATCACTGCTAGATTTCTGTTTTTCTATTTTCTTCAAATCTGTTGTTGCTTAAATCAGGATTGTAATTTGTTTATTTGTTTTAGACAAAATTTTCCAAAGGGAGAGATTGTTAATTCTCTATTTTATGATTGACATTAATATTAGTAAAACAAATTAGGTAGAGTAACACCCCGTTTTTTATATAAACTATTTTAATTAAAATAATTATACGATGCAGTGTTTTTGTGTATTTTGATGAGCAATGGGATATAACGTTGTGCCTTGGTGTGAGGTGAATATCTTAGAATCTTTAAATAGTTAAGGTTGAGAGGTGTATAGCTAATTTCGTAGTAACGAGGGTGCATTGAGAATATTTTATTATTATTATTATTATTATTATTATTATTATAAATAATTACGATTATGATGATAATTGTATTTTGTTTTTAATAAAATAATTATTTAATTAAGAAGGGAAAAGTTGAAATATAGATTTAAGGGTCCCAGGGGTTAAATTGTCACAAGAGGAATAAAAGAGTATTATTATTTTGATCGATCGTAGAAACGAGAGAGAGCAAAAGCGAGAAAGAGGAAGAGCAGGGAAGAGAGAAGAAGAGGAAATCGTTCGGAAAAGGAAGAATTCACGGTAGAAGTTTGGAAATCTACAACCTAAGGTAAGAGTGTGGTTCTGACTCTCTAATCGGTGGTATAATGGTAGGGATGTAATGATATGCATGTTAGGTTTTGGGTGTAGGTTGTTTGATTTAATTTGTTGAAATTGACTATAATCGATGAATTGATGCTTTGAATTGCGTGGTAGTTGATGTATGTTGATAGTAATTATAATTGGATGTTTGATTGTGAATTATTTCATTAAGTTTGTGTTTTTGGAATTGAGACAAAAGAGTTTTCTTACCGCTACTTCCAAAATTCGTAAAATTGTTTTTCACAGGGTGTAATCGATTGTAGTTCGATTGCACAGTTCAATTTGGTGAATTTTTGCTTCTGTTTCAGTAAGCAATCAATAACACTGCTTAAAAACGTGATTTTTGGCCTCTGAAACAGGGTGCAATCGATTGCTCTGTTAGTGCAATCGATTGCTCACTGTTTGACAGCATTTTTGAAAACTTAAAATCTCTATAACTTTTGACTCGGGTGACCGCTTAACGTGGCGTTCGGACCGTTGGAAAACTAAAAATATTTTCTACAATGTGGTAATAATTTTTATGGAAGTAGACTAATATTATATTGGAATAATTTTGATGTGTGCGCATGTTGTATGTGTTGTAATGCAAAATATTGCGATTGAATGTATCAGTGTTGTATAAACGACGTACGGAGAATTTTGTATGATGTATTGCATGATAACAATGATTTCAATGTAAATTAAGTTGTTGCATGTCAGTGTCACATGTATTCATGAAAGATATCCTATATTGACGAAAGATGACTTGTATTGGCGTTGTTGCTCCAAGTTGACATTATTAAGATGAGGGTTTTTCCATATTATAATGGACTGTATTAGTTTTATGAAGTTGTTTCTCTAAGTTGGCATTATTAAGATGAGGGTTTTTCCCTAATGGTATCACATGCATTTTGCATCAGTGTCAGTCGCATTGCATATTGTTGAATTGTTAATACGATGATGAAGTTGCTTTGCATATTGTTAAATTGTTAATACAATGATGATGTTGAATTGCATATTGTTGAATTGTTAATACTATGATGATGTTGAGTTGCATATTGTTGAATTGTTGATACGATGATGATGTTGAGTTGCATAATTGGTATGTATTATTGTCATACCTCAAATTTGCCCTACCTTAATATTATATTTAGGTTTCTAATTCAGTGAATCACGTTGTGTGGGTTCTATTTATATAGGGGTCTAAAACAGAAAAAGGATATTTTGATGGCCCATCAATGTTTGATGGCCCATCAAGGGTTCATTCTATTTAAGGGAGGTGCGGTTTTTCAGGAAGAGGTACATTTCAAAGAGGTTGTTTAAAAAGGGTATTATGTCATTTAGCTAGCCCATATCGATTTATTTTTAAAAGCTAACATTGCCCATTTTGATTAAAAAAATGTTGTTGTTTCAAAAACATGTGGCCCAACCCAAACCAAAAAATATACTTTTTGTTGTTGCAAACATAAAACAAGTACTGCGCCGATCGATAACACTTGTTTTACAGCAGGAGATTGAATCAAGTCTTCATTCTTTGAATTGATACAACCCAAGACTAATTACAGAAACTTGCCAAAACCAAAACATAAACAAATAAAGCTGAATCAATACAAAATCAAGAGCTTGCAGTTAAAACAAGAATAATATCATGCTCGATACAAAAACTAATCATTTCAGATTATTATAGAATCAAACTACAATGAACAAACTTAATTTCGTTTCATAGATCTAATTTCCTAAAAAATCACTATAAAAATTGAGCTAAAAGATTATAGTAGGGAGGAGAAGAAAATATTTTACAGAAGGGAAAAAAATAGAATCAGGAAATATCAATAAAAGAAGAGAAGATTAGAGAAGCTGCCGTCCAGAACCGTGAGCATAACGACCTCGCGACATCCTAATCGCCGCCACCATGCATCTCTTTTTCCGATCAACAATACTGCCACGTCAAACCGGCTCCTGACCGGACCAGCAACGATGCCGCCATGATCTATCGCTCCAACCACGCGACCCACCTCCCTTCAGCCGCGCCGCCTCCCAACATCTACACGACTCCGCCGCCACTAGCCACAGTAAACGGGAATAGGTTCTCAAGGCTTTTTTTCCACTCTGTTTTATTAATGGGTATTGTTTTGTTTGTTGATGTTTTTGAACAAGGGAACGAAGAGAGAAAGGAGTGAGATTGTAAAAAGAGAGAAGGGATAGAAGTGTTACCTATTTTAGTTACTCTATTTTTCTAATACTTCTATTATTTTGTTTATTTATTTTAAGGGTGGACATGTGTCAGCTTATTATTGGCTTTTGTTGGGTGGTCTGAATAAGAAAAAGCATAGTGAGAGTTTCCCTTTTAAATATTAATCAGGTAAAAGTGGGAAATGTCCCCACAACTTCCACTTGTTTTCTTCTCTCAAATTTTGTTTTTTTAATTTATTTTTTATTTTTGTTTTTAAGAAATAAGAATTTCTTTGAATTGGGCTTTAGGCCCAATTATGATTCTACACTTTTATTTATTCTAAACTCAAATTCAAATTAACACCTTTAGGCTTTAGTTAAATAATTATTTATCTATTAATATTATTTTGGTCTAATTAATTAGATTTTGATGTTTAGGTTCTATTTTATTAAATTAATTTAGTTGGTTAGGTTAACATTTTTAATTAGATTATATCATTTAGTTCATCGCATATGTACATAAATTTAAATTATTTTCACAGTTAAATTAATTCAACATTTTTATAATGGAATTCATACATTTTTCATCCGTCGTGTCTTTAAATAAGCGATTGATCGATACATCTTCAATCAGTCAATTATTCAAAATCAAATATTAAAATTCATGCAAGCGGTACTTGGTCAATATCTGACCACGTGATGAGGAAGACTATATCAGACTTTCTCCGCATCCCTCATGACAAGCAACATGTGACCAATATCTGGCCACGTTGAGGAGACTGTATCAGACTCCTTCCCGCTATGTACCCTTAATATACTCGATCAAACATCAAAATAACTAACCAACAACTCAATTATTTTTCTACTAACATAATCAATTTTCAAGATCATTTTTCAAATAAAGGATTAAATAGAATTGCTATCAAAATTAACTGCGAACTATGTCTACGCTCACTCAATTTTCAAACCCAGACAAGGTTCAAGGATAATTCGAAAGCAATTCTAAATAATCCTATAAAAAACACCAACCAAACTGCAAACTACAAAAGGGACTCTGATTCCTCCTAAGAGGATACGTAGGCATACGATTAAAATTGTAGTGAGTTCCTACTGATTAAAATTAAAACCCTTTCTTCCCCTAATAAAAAATTAAAACCTCATTCCCTAAGATCGCGCTTCTAACCCTAGTATCCTTGTGAACAAGGTAGATGAGAGGTGCCTAACACATTCCCTTCGTCTAGAACAGAGTCCAAAAACCTAGAATCTCTAACTTTTTAGGGTTATCCTTAACATTCCCTTCCTTAGGATAAAAATTAAGGATTGTGAATCTGTATTTAAAACTAGTTACAACAGCTGGCGACTCTGCTGGGGACTTAACCCTAGGTTTAGGACCTTTGTCCTCTGGTTTTAAGGTTTTTTATTTTTTGGATTTTTATATTTGTTTACTTAAATATTTATTTATGTTATTCATTTATTTCGCTTATTATATTTTATCATGTTACTATATCTGTGGTGGGATTTAAATTTTGTAAAAAAATATTTAAAAAAAAAACCTTAGAAAGAAGGTTCGTCTATGCTAAAGGGTTACAACAATCCTATGAGTTTATGCGACGACTTCACATAGAGTCGGTGGAATTCCGCAAAAGGGATACCTCTCGAGAGACATCATATTGGGAAGTAGGAATTTGGAATTTTGTACGACCTTTAAACCAAAAAACATCTTGATTGTCTTTCTCACCGGATGTCGTTGCAAAGTCTAAGGCCCTTCTTGTTTGCCCTTGGGATCTTCTTCCCATGTTCAGAATTCTCGTTATTTTCTTCGTCTTCTTTTTCTTCTCCTCAACCAGCAAGGTCTTCAACTCTTCTTGTCCTTTGGCCAGAGTTAAGAACAACTGTTGAAACTGTGCATTCTGAGCTTGGAGGTCCTTCACAGTTTGCTCGAGATCTATCTTACTAAAATAAACAGTAGAGAGATGAGGAGACTTGTTGCAAGAAACCTGCTTATGTTATGATGAATGGTAAATGCGTTTGCAATAATTTCAAGGATTTTAAGATTCAAATTTGTTTTAGACAAAAAGGAAACACACGTTATATTAATAGATTAAAGCTCGAGTACATCAATGCCTTCTTGGGCAAAATAATACAAAAACTCTAAGATAAAAAGGTAGTACGCATCCTCTTTGGTGTGATGTAGGCATTCAGAGTCTGCTCCTCATGAAGTAGCCTAGTGAGTTCCAAAACCTTCTTCTCGCTTGCGTAGAATTGGGCTTCAAAAGTATCTTGCTCCCCCTTGAGTTGTATCCAATCTCTTTGTAAGTCTTCAAGAGAGGTGGGCATGTCAGGATGTAGGATAGTGTATGGAACATCTCCTTCCATGACAGGCTCAATGATTACCGGGAGAATTGAGGGATAAGGCATCATAAGATTCTGAGCACGAGTTCGTACCCACTCGAGGTAAGGCTCAAGAGGGATGGAATTTTTATGCCCCAAAGTCTTGTTGTCTACCTTGTTCAACATCCTCCAAGCTCGGATAAATCTCTAGCAAAGACCTTGATCGTCGTTCTCGTAGTCAAATACCAAACCTTGAATTAGCATCTCGTGCGGGCCATCCCTTCGGGCGTAACCAAACTATCTTAAGGCTAAGCAAGGGTTGTAGGTGATACATCCCCTAATACCAAGTAGAGGGGCATTAGGAAATTCTCCATAACGGTCGATAATAGTAACATTCTCTATGGATCGGGAGCACCAATGGATGTCTAAATGTTTGAGCGTCATCAACCTTTGTGACCACCTTGATCCTTGCTCATTCTTCAACACAGATTGGGGAAGATGCGAAATAAACAATCTTGCCAAGAGAGGAGTACAACACATAAGAATACCTCTTTTCCTCATTGTGCAAGTGTGAAAAGAGTGTAGGATATCCCCTAGCAATGTAGGCACCGGGTTGTAAGATATGAAGATTTTGACAGCGTTCACGTCTATGAGTTGATCAGGATTTGGAAACAAAACCATCCCATAGATGACGAGAGCCACAATTTCCTCAAAAGCTTGCAAATCCAAAGAGTTCCAATAGTTTTAGGCTTTCTCAAACAAGAACTTTGCTAGGAAACCTTTGACACCACTCCTTTTTTACCAATGAGTTGTGACATCAGATGAATGCAAGTGTAGAGCTTGAGCAATCTCTTCTGGCTTTAGGTCTCTTTTTGTACCGTTGAAAGATAGTTGATTGAGAATGGGAATCCTCAAGAGTCAGGAGAATTCTTCCAAAGTAGGCACAAGTTGATAGTCGGGAAATATGAAGCAATGGTGTAAGGGATCAAAGAACTGAAAGAGCACCTTCATCATGTCCTCATATATGTTGGAGGTGACCAAGTTGAGTAGGCGACCATGTCTCTCGGTGAATGGAGAGTTTTGAGGAATCCTTGAAGCTAGCTCCTTAAGTTGTGGAGGGATCCTTACAAGGTTGACTTGAATAGTTTTCATGCGAAGAGAATCCATATCCTATAAAACAAGAACAAAGATGAATCCCAAAATCCTTGAAATGGTTAGTGTTGTACCCCAAAATTTGCCCTCCCATATTTCTCAAAACATTTCAAGAAAAATTCACAAGTCCAACCCGGCGCGTCATATTCAGGTGTTCTTTCACCAAGATATCTCTGATAACGTATTCTCAAATTCAGGTTCGGCTCAATAGTCAATTCTTTAAAGAAGGTATCCGAATGTGCGAGTTTTCTCGAAGAAATATGGTGAAAAAAGTGTGCTGAAAGTGCAGTTTTTACGCGCTAAAAAATTCATAACTTGAAGATAGTGGCTCGTTTTGAACCCGTTCCGGTGGCCAAAATTCCGTCTTGACGTCATCTATGTTTTCATCTCTCACGGCTGGAAGCCAATTTCGATCAGAAGGTCTTCAAAAATGTGGATTTATCAAGTATTTTCATACAGAAAATTTGTGACAGAAGTTTATTTGCGTCATGTTCAGAAAATCATAACTTGGTCGATTTTCATCGTATCGAGCTGGTTCCAGCGCTAAAATTTCACAAATTGAGTTGGCTACATTTTCACAGAAGGTATTGAGTTCAAACGGTATTCAAAAGGCCTTCGTTTTTTGCTCAGAGTGCGTGACACGCTGAAAATCCTGAATGCTGAATATTATTTCATCTGGGCCGAAACTTCGAAAATTCATAACTCGGTCAATTTTTATCGGATTGGGCTCATATTTTTACACAAGGTCCCTGACTCATAGATCTACAACTTTGCTTCAAAAGTCGAGACCAGATTATGCTCCGATCAATACCAGTTTTTTATTGAAGAACGTGTCAGAGTCGACACTGGAGCCCAAAATAAGTGTGTCTGAGCTGAAACTTCAAAAATTCATAACTAATTCACTGTTTATCCGATTGAGCCGACTTTTGGACAGGAGTTAGTTCTCGATGTCGGCCACATTTTGTTTTCACATTTCAACTTCAAAAATTGCACTTAAGTCCCTGCGATTTAGCCTGGAAAGTGACGAACTCAAGTGAACATTGGAGGCCCAATTGCACATTCAAAGCCCATTTTCTTTACCCTAATTTCCATTATATAATCACCTTCTTTTCACACAAACCAGGGAGGAGAAAAAAGAGAAAAAAAACCTTGCCACAACACTGTCAGAATATCAAATTCTTTCAAGAACCCTAAAACTTTGAAATCCTTATTACAAATCTCTCTCTCACTACAAACAAGCCATCTCAGTTACAAACCAACACCTCACTACTTCTTCAGTAAGGGTAAGGTTGGCTTGATCTCCATGATCCAAAAGGCATAAAAGCATTCATGTCACTACTTTTCCAGTAAGGGTAAGATTGATTTGATCTTCATGATCAAAAGGGTATAATCATTCATACATGCCATATTGTGCCTAAACATTAAATTTCTTCATATATTGGCTTTATTTGCATTTTATGATTTTATTTAATGTGTTCATGAGATTCAACACTGCAGATTTTAGACAGGATCTCATGCAGGTTCATTAAGGAACGTTGAGGCCAAAACACAAATGGCCAAAAGCCAAAAGCCAAATGGCCAAAACAGAACATTTTACACATGACACCAATACATGGCGAGACAGACATTCTGAGAAGGTTAAGGAACGTTGAGGCCAGAACACAAATAGCCAAAAGGCAGAACACAAATGGCCAAAAGCCAGAACACAAATGGCCAAAAGCCAAAACACAAATGGCCAAAACAAAACAGTTTACACATGACGCCAATAGCTGTTTCACCCCTCCAATCAGGCTCGTATACTCCTAAACTCTCTCTCTATTTTTATTATTTTCCTTTAATTAATTAATCGTTATTATTTTTATTAATCATTAACCAATTAACATTTTTTTCATAATAATATTCAGAAAACTAACATTTTTAGTATTATTATTATTTAGTAATTTCACTATTAATTATTTTTTGTAAATAAATTCTAACAAATTAATTTAGTTTAATTAGGTTTAATTTTGGCTTTTTCATAATAAATAAAATAAATTAGAATTAGGTTTTACTAACTTTTGACTTTATTTTATTTTATTTTTATTTTTCATTAAAGACATTAAAAAACCAAAAATACTTTTTTCTTTTATTTAAATAATTAGTTCTAGGTTTAATATTAATTAAATACAAAAAACACAAAAAAACATATTTATTTAATTAAATAATAATTAGACTTTAATTTAATTTAATTTCAAGCAAAGGGTCAAAACCCTCGGACGTTCCAATTTTTTCTTTTCGCGCATTATTTTCTTTATCAATTATTATGTAACTGCTTTCCGGATGTAATAGTAATTAGGTCTTTTTTTTACTTTCCGCATTTTTATCAAAAACAGGTCTTTGTATTTTGGCGATGTATAGACTCGCGCCTTGTAATGCTTAGATTTAATTTTCCGCAATTTACTTCCCGTAAATTATTAAACTGTTAATTATGCATGACAAGATTTGTATGACAAATAAAATCAACCCGTAGCTCACAATGATGCATGTTCAAAGATAAATGTAAACTGAAAACAACACACAAATACACACACCACTTCTAGGGTACGCCTCACCTGTTGCCTTCGAAACTTGGTCGTCAAGTATAGGACGTTTTAGCGGTCCTTATGTCCATGATCCAGTTGCCTCGAAACAAGTTGCCTCGAAACGGTTGCCTCGAATCAGTTGCCTCGAAATAGTTGCCTCGAAACGGTTGCCTCAGATTAAAAAAGGATCAAGGACATAAGGGTAGCTTCTAAGGTGTCCTACTGTTGCTCTGGTGACCACACTGTCCCTAAAAACGAATTGACCCGAACACCTCCAACGGTGGTGCTACCTACCTCTCAATGGTGGGATGGCACTACCTTAAGGACATTTACACAGCCTAATTCCTTAGGGTAGGTAGATGACTCATAGATACTTGCTCTAAAAAACAAATCAAAACTCTTTTCACACCGACACTTTCAAAAAGCTTTCAAAACAATTTTTCAAACACTCTTGAGGACTGACACAAGAGTTATTCCGAAATCTTTAAACGAAACTTTTTCAAACCCACTCACAATTGAAAAGCAAACATTTTGAAAACACAATGAGCAAGTATCTAAGAGCCCATGGATAACCATGGATAGAAAGGGTGCTAACACCTTCCCTTTCTATAAATCTACCTCCCGAACCGAGAAACTATCTCATAAGGAATTTTGTTGTGCTTTTGTCCTGTCCATGTTGGAGAAAATAAAAGACGGTGACGACTCTTTCTTACCGCGACATTTCGCGAACCAGCATTAAACAGTCAATTCCAGATCCACCGATCACAGAACTGGCGACTCTGCTGGGGATATTTAAAGTGAGGTGTACATTAGGATTAGACCACTATTATGTTTTCAATTGTATGTCTTGATTGCTTTTATATTTGTGGGCTTGCATCGGAGTTTCATAGATCCTAACCCGGATCTGGGGAATACCCTTTTAGGTAGCATAAGCTATGAGGGACCTGTCCGGCGTAGACCAACACGGGTGAAGCAGTGGCTACGTTGGTGTGACACCTTGGTCTGTACCGATATCCCTTGTGTTGCAACGAAGAGAATATGGGTCTTCTGAGGAGTCATTAAGCACCAACCGACCTTAGAACCCTAAATTGACCCAACTTGGCCATAAAACAGTAGCAGTATGCTACACTCATTGAGGCTAAACTCCCGCGATGGTTCTGGCTGCAAGAAAAGATTGCGATGCTGGAGTTATGACCGGTTGAGGGTAGTCGGTGATATTGAGATCCTCTAGAACCCGGTTACTTCTGATAGGACAGGTCTTAACCAACAAACTGAAAGAGGGTAATACCTAGACCCCATGCTAGCCTAAACTCTAAGGGATTCTCTTGTGTGACTTGTGTGCCTTCCAACTTGACTATTTGCATGCTTGTTATCTGACACTTGAGTTTCTTGCAGGTTTTGTTTACAGTCCTTAATTGGGACTCATAATAGGATTTGCCTACATTACCCCATGCATAGCATAACATCATACCATTGCATACATCCCGCATAAGGACTAATCTGTTTCAAGGATCTCAAGGGCTTGTGATGCAGGTCATGATGAATCAGAATGTCTAGCAAGGGGCAAAGGGGATTTATTTTCCTCTAGCCAGGTTGATGATCTGAGTCAGAGGCTATGACCCACTTGACATGGTGAGCCTTGACTCTTGAAGAAGGTTCCCCTAACCAAGGTTGTTTGGAAATCAAAACCAGACATGATGACTAAAGTCAGGGGCTATGACCCACTAGATATGGTGAGCCTTGACCCTTGAAGAAGGACTCTCAACAACATGAAGTTCCTTCAATCAAGCTACCAGATTCAAATTCTAACAATTTTTCTTGTCTACCCTGCGAGATCCTTGAAAACATTGCACGCATATCATACATATTGTTGCATTACAGGTACTCTTTTTGACAGGTCATTTACCTTCTTCGCTGTTTATTTCAGCAATGGCTTCCCAACAAGATAACCAGGGTCTTCATGCTCAAGAGACTCAGTTCAGGGAGATCTTTCTAAGCCTATCCAAGGGGCAGGAAGAGTTAAGGACGCTCCTCATGGGGAATCTGGCCAAGAAAAGTCCCGAGGATGACAAGGACGAACGGCTGAAATGCCTACAAGCTGAGGTAGATACAATGAAAACCCAGATGCTGGGGCAAAGGGCTCTCATCCAAGGTTTAGCTCGGGAGCAAGAAGAGTTGAGGACCATGATCAGTCAACTCCACCAAGACAGATCCAACATGAAGCAACCAGTCCGAGTCAGGGACCAGGTCTTTGATCAGCTTCCAAGAGGACAAGAGTCTGGTATGGTGAAGAATGGACCTCTCCAAATTGCTACTACTTCACAAGCCCAACATCAACCTCGCCCAGAGCAACAAGTTGATCAGAATAAGCCAAGCAGGTCCAAGAGGAAATTCACCCAGCTTAACATGTCGTTGTTTCAAGCTCTACAACACCTGTTGAGGTTGAATCTGGTTACACTAAGGGCTCCTCCCCGGAACCCCAACATCTCTGCTCCTAACTATCATCCCAACAAAAGATGTGCATACCACTCTGATAGTCCTGGACGTGACACTGCCGACTGTTTGGCTCTGAAGAATAAGGTCCAGGACCTGATTAATGAAGGAGTAGTGGATTTCACCCAAGTGGGTCAGGTTGAGTGCTTCTACCATCCCTACAGGATTCACCATTTGAAGTAACAAGCCCTGAAATGAGAAGACTTTTTGTCTATTAGAATTTTCAAGTTGTAATTTTCTTTTGATTGTTCAAACATTTACTCATGTTAAACGTTGTTATTTCATTAATGCATCGCATATGTCTGTTTTGAATCAATATATTCGCATTCGCTATATTCAAACTGCTTTCATTTTTTGATGTCAACTCTCAATTAATAATTCTAAGCCTCTTGAGGGAGGATGACGAAAACGATACCATAATCTACAGTATGCTTTTGAACAGACCCCGCTGATGAGGTACATGCATTGTTTCAATTCCTAAACACTAGAGTTATAAGGAAGATAATCCCTCGTCAACCCCTCTGAGCCAAAGAAGTAGGAGTTTTTTTTCTTTTCGAAATTTAAAACCCTTAATCAGAACCAGGGGCAGGGTAGTTCTCTCAGTTGATCCAGGTGCACGATGAATGGCATCAAAGGAATCCTTACAAAACAAAAAAGACATTGATGGTTCCGAACAATCATAAAGACAGGCAGTCATTACCAAAACAAAAAAAAACTAAAGCCCAATAAGTCAAAAAACTATGAAGGAGACTTACAAAACTGGGGCATCCCGCTGACTGTAAATACAAAAAGAAACAGTTCAGGCAAAAAACAGGGATAACAAAATAAAAAAAAAGAAGGAGGTCTTACAAACCTTCGACAAAAAATGACTGCCTATTCAAAATAAATTGTCAACATCCGAACCATCACTGGAATATCAAAGCAAAGACTCAACAAGGTCTAACGCACGATTAGCTGAGTTTAGGATTGAAGAACATCACGAAGAACGGGTGGGTACAAATAAAGTTTGAGCCTTTATCCTTTGTTTCTTAAACCGTGAACCAGGCCACGTTACAACCCTAAAAAGTCCTAGCTGAAGCATGGGTTAGTTCGAAAGCATACTGTTACGAAAGGTATCCTGACTCCTCAAGGCTTGCGGTAAAATAACGAGTTGACATCACATTTTACAAAATTTGCTTGTTTTACTAAAAGATGCATTTTCAAAAACTTCGAAACAGACGTAAGCTTTGCATTTTTAACATAACTTTGTTTGCATATGACTTTTTTTGTTTGAACAACATAAGAGTTCGTACGATGAATGTCTAATGTACAAAAGCTCTTCCAACCAAGGGGCAGACATGATCATGGTCCATCACCTGGGGCAGTTAAGTCAAGATTCAGAGAATCTCTCAAAATGCCAAATAGCCTGGGACAAATCTCCGCCTGAGTCACTTGGGGCATTGGACATTGTTGTACCCCAAAATTTGCCCTCCCTTTCTTCAGGAAACTATCTTAGATTTTTCAAAGTCCCCTGAAACAGATTCAAAGCCCTGGGTTATCCTTTTGCCCAAGCCAGTCACTTACAAGAGCAAGATGATCTCACAAACTCCAAAAAGCAATGCTTTCATCTTGAGGAAAATCAAATCAAAGTGCTTAGAATGTTTCTTTAAAATAAGTGTTTTTTAGAAAAAAATCAGCGCTTCAGAACTTCTGGACCCATTCCAGATGAAGACGGTCAGAAGTTGCAAGCTTGGCTCAGCGTGGTCAGAAGTTGTCTCTTCAGCAGCTACATCAGTTCAATCAGAAGTTGTAAACATGGTTCAGAGTGTAAGCCTCAAACAGAACATACCCCTTCAGCAGTTACGCAAGCTCAGTCAGAACTTGCTAAAGGAATGCAAAAGAAATATGGAAGTACAAAGGTACCTTCAGAACAGGTTGAAGTCAGAAGATGAAAGGTCAGAGGGATAGGTGTCACATTGATACAGAATCTCTAAGTCCAGAAGTAGATCCAAGGAACGTACCAGAAAACTAGGAGAATCTCCAGAGTTTGCTAAAACAACAGGTAGCCAAGGCCAGAGCATGGTTTACGCTGCTGATTCAACAACCAGAATGTTGGTATTGACAGGTCTTGTCACCATTTAATGCCCATTAATGCTTCCAACCACTCCTGAGCATTCACGTGTGGCTTGGAAAATGCTTTTGCACAGATTCTGGCATGGGTCTTCACGCCACCGCCCATTTCAGAGGTCACTTCCCCCAATCTACGCCTGCTGCTGCTACCTAGGCTGAAAAATAGCTGTTATCACAACTTCCCAGGAATTTCTGTCAAAGAACAACTTCAAACTCTGTTGGCGCCTTAAATGTTCAAGATATCCACAAGAACTTTGCCTATAAATAGAGAGCTTTCCCCACTGCAAAAGACGTTCAAGAAGTTCAAGAAAAAGAAACAGAAAAATTGCTAAGAGAGAAACCAAACTCCTAAGCAACACAACATTCTGAAACTCTGCCAAAATTTCCAACCTTGTTTCATAACTTTAAGTTTCTCACCTTCAACTTCATCAAACACCCAGCCCTTTTCTGTAAACCAAAAACGTTCTTTCCAAACTTCTGACCCTATACACGTTTACACCTTCACTTCCCATTTTCCAAATCTGTCCAGAACACCACCAGAACCAAAAGCTAACTTTCACCCACCATTTTCCAGAAAGTCAGGTAAGCACCTGCTGACCCTCACCACACTGTTAAGCATCATCAGCTGTGCATATTCAAATAACATAATGTAAATATTCACGTTATCGCTGTTTATGTTCTGAGGACTCTCATATCTCAGAACGTTCTGAGCCAGTTTAGGACTTGCCTGTGACCTTGGTGATTCTGACCTCTGGGACATTTTGCTATTTTGCTGGATCTGTTCCAAATATGTTTTCTGTTTTGTGGAGTAACAACAGGATTGCAGATGTTCTGATTAGTGCAGGAAAAAGCCCAGTGCTGACTTTGACGTTAGCACATCTGAAGCCTGTTTTGCTGTCAATGACCTCAGAACCTCTGAGAATTGTTGCCTTTTCAGCAGAATCTGAACTTCTGGGTTCTCCACTAACAAACTTCTGTCTTGCAGCGCAGGGAAATCAGAACCTCTGGTTTCCCCACTAACCAGATTCTGTTTTGCAGGTTCCAGAGTCAGAAGTTCTGACTCATCCAGTTTCACCAACAGGTTGATCATCTGACAGCGGATCTGGGTCAGAACTTCTGATGGCCTCCCAACAGCGCGCGGCCTCCCTCTCTCTCTCTCTATATCTTGTTTTTCGCTATTTTCTTTTTTGTCTATTTTTCTCGTTGAACCCCCCATGTACAAATGTGTATCCCCCTCCCCTAACTATTGTAATAGCGTAGGATTTTACATTCCCGCTTCTTATTGCTAGTAATTAGGACGTGTATGGCAAGATAAAACTCAGTGAAAATAGAAAAACCTAATTCAAAGAAAAACTCTTGTATGCAATAAAACACATTTGCACACTAACACCCCTAGGGTATTCCACTTTGTTGCCTTCCAAAATTGGGCCATATTGCATGTCAGGTCTCTTTGGGCAAGACAAACAATTTAAATGATCATAGTCCCTCGATAATATTTTTCAAAACAAGATGATCAAGTCCCTTAAGAGAAATGCCCAAAGATACTTGGCACCATTGCAATTATGGTCTAAACGATGACCCGCGCCCGTCCCTTTCACATCCTAACACAAGATTATCCACCAAATACAATGGTGGAATAAACTTGTTAAAAGGGTTAAAACATAGCAAATAATCTTTTGAGAAATTTAGGAGTAGACAACCTCTTAGTTACTTAAATCAAACTTGCAAAACAAAACACTTGCCTACTTTCAAAATCACACTTCACAACACTTTCAAAACAACTTTCAAAAAAAAAAAAAAAAAAAAAAAAAAACAAAATGAAAACCTTTTCAAAAGACATACATCTTTGTATACATCCCCACATGGATCATTACAAAGGTTGCCACCACATTGGCATCTTTTCAAAACATTTTCAAAAAAACCACACACTCAAGCACCATTTAAAACAATTGAAAACAAAAGGCAAGTGATCTAAGCAAGTAACTAAGAGCCCATGGATAACCATGGATAGAAAGGGTGCTAATACCTTCCCTTTCTATAATCTACTCCCCGAACCCAAGAAAACATCTCAAAAGGTTTTTGCTGTGCTTTTTAACCTTTCCTTAGGATAAAATAAAAAGTCGGTGGCGACTCTTGCTAACCGCAACATTTGCGAATACAAACGCAAACCTCAAGTCAGTTCTCCCACCGTATCACAGAACTGGCGACTCTGCTGGGGATATGTTCAAAAGTGGAGTAACCTTAGGGTTTAGATCACCTTTGTTTTCAATTGCTTGCTTTGTCTGCTTTTACATATTGTGGGCTTTTGTATCGGAGTTTTATGGATCCTAACCCGGATCTGGGGAAACCCTTTTAGGTGGCAATAAGGCTGTGAGGGAACTGTGCGGGGTATACCGACATGGTTGAAGCAGTCTGCTACGTTGATGTGGCACTTTGGTGTGTACCGGTAACCCTTGAGTTCAGTCAAGGAGAGTACGGGGCCGCCGCGTGGTGTCATGAAGCATCAACTGACCTTAGGAACCTTAATTGAACCATCTTGGCCTTCTTAGGGTAGTGAGATAACTGACTTTGGTGCAGTCCGAGGTTGGTTGATACTCGATACTACACTCAATTGAGGGTTGCTTTCCTGGAATATTTCGGTCGCCAGTTCAGTGGCTAAATCGAAACGATGAACAATGAAAGCAATCCAGTGATATTGGGACCTTTAGAACCCGGTTACTTTTAATAGGACAGGTTGAGCCCACAAAACTTCAAGAGGGTAATACCCAGACCCCATGCAGGCCTAAACTCTAAGGGTTTGTGTGACTTGTATGCCTTACCATGTTTGCCTTTGTGAATGTTTATAGTGCATTTAATCATCACATCATTACATCATACAAACATCATGAGCATTGACTAACCGTTTCAAGGGTTTCGAATCTTCATCTTTGTTCTTGTTTTACAGGACATGGAAACTGCTCGCAGAAAGACAATTCAGATCAGCCTTGTAAAGATCCCTCCTCAGCTTAAGGAGCTTCTGTCCAGAATTCCCGAGAATTCTCCATTCAGTGAGAGACATGGAAGACTCATCAACTTGGTTAACACCAACATTGAGGAGGACTTGATAAAGGTCCTGTTCCAATTCTTTGACCCTTTGCATCACTGTTTCACCTTCCCGGATTATCAGTTGGTGCCTACATTAGAAGAATTCTCCCGACTTCTGAAGGTCCCTATCCTCGATCAACTACCCTACAACGGTACGGAAAAGGAACCCAGACTTGAAGAGATTGCTAAAGCCTTGCACCTACAGACATCTGACCTCAAAGGACATTGGGAAGCGAGAAGTGGTATCAAAGGATTCTTAGCTAGGTTTCTGTTTGATAAGGCCCAAGAATGTTGGAACTCTCTTGACCTACGAGCTTTTGAAGAAGTTGTAGCCCTCCTTGTCTATGGTTTGGTGTTGTTCCCTAACCCAGATCAGCTTATCGATGTCAGTGCTGTCCAGATCTTTATGACCAGGAATCCTATACCTACACTGTTGGGGGACATCCTTCACTCATGTTACACTCGAACCATGAGAAGAAGGGGTGTCCTTTTGTGTTGCACTCCTCTCTTGGGAAGGTGGTTTATTTCGCATCTTCCACAAACAGTTTTGAAGAACGAGCGGGGTTTGAGATGGTCACAACGGTTAATGACTCTCACGCATGCAGATATACATTGGTGTCCTAGGTCCCGGGAAGACGTCACTATCATTGATCGTTGTGGGGAATACCCTAATGTTCCTTTATTTGGAATCAAAGGAGGTATAACCTACAACCCATGCCTGGCTTGGAGACAGTTTGGTTATGCTCGGAAGGATGGCCCTCATGACATGTTAATTCCTGACATAGTCTTCGACTTCGACAACGATACTCAAGGGCTTCGTCAGAGATTTATCAGAGCTTGGAGGATGCCGAGTAGGATAGACAGCAAAACACTGGGGCACCGGAACTCTATCCCGTTGGAGCCTTACCTCAAGTGGGTACGAGCCCGCTCTCAGAAGTTAGTAATGCCTTACCCTCACATGTTACCTGTAATCAAAGAGCCAGTCTTGGAAGGAGAAGCATCCTACACCATTCAACATCCCGACATGCCCACCTCCTGGGAAGAGATGCAGAAGAGCTGGATCCAACTTAAGGAAGAGCGGAATTCTCTTGAGACCAGTCTACATGCTAGCGAAAAGAAGGTCCTGGAACTCACCCGCCTGCTGCACGAGGAAAGGAATCTCAACACTTACATCGCGCCAAAAAGGATGCGCAATGTCTTTTTACCTTAAGGAGTTTATTTTGTAATATTTGGCCCATGAGGCATTTATGTACTAACGAATTTCTCCTTATTAATATGATGTGCGTTCCTTTTTGTCTACAACAAAGTTTGAATGTTCTAAATCCTTGAATGCATTGCATACATACGCATTCCATTGCACCATATGCATAGCAGGTACCCTAATTCATAGGTTGCTTAATTTTCTTCGCTGTTTGTGTGCACAGTCATCATGAATTCGGAGTCATCCAGTGAGCAAGCAATCAAGGCCCTTCAGGCCCAAAGTGCACAGTTTCAAGAGATGGTCCTAAGCCTAGCCCAGGGTCAGCAAGAGTTGAAGACTCTACTCCTGAAGAAGAAGAAGAAAAAGAGGACAGCAATGTTCAACACCGGACGCAGATTTGGGAACACACTCCACAATGAAGCTGATCCGACCACTTCTTCTGCTGAGAAAAACAGTCCCCAAGGGGGAGAAGCACCTAGTCCCGCAGTCTCCGACAACGAGACGGACTATAACGAGGAACAATACCCACCTGCTGCTGACAGATACAAACAATTGGAGGACCGTTTGAGCGCCATGGAAATTCAGAACGTGCCGGGACTGGATTTCGGGGATTTGGGATTATCTTCTGGAGTAGTAATTCCACACAAGTTTAAGGCGCCTGCCTTCGCCAAGTATGATGGGGTCTCCTGCCCAAAGCTGCATCTGAGGTCGTATGTAAGGAAAATCCAACCTTACACGGCGGATAAAAACCTCTGGATTCACTTCTTCCAAGACAGCCTCTCGGGGTCTCAGCTTGAATGGTTCTACCAATTAGACGGAGCTAGCATCCGGCACTGGGAGGATTTGGCGACTGCTTTCTACAGACAATACCAATATAATTCTGATCTCGCTCCTACGCGTACCCAACTTCAGGGTATGTCTCTAGGGACGGGTGAAGGATTCAAAGAGTACGCTCAAAAATGGAGAGATTTGGCTGGCAGGGTGCAGCCTCCATTAACTGATCGAGAGCTGGTTGATATGTTTCTGGGAACGTTGTCTGGTCCGTTTTTTAATCATTTGGTTGGTAACTCCTCCGCTGGGTTCACAGATTTGATATTAACGGGAGAGAGAATTGAGGCTGGTATCAGGTCAGGCAAGATACAGAAAGCTGCCTCTACAAGTACTGAGAAGAGGCCGTTTAAGAAAGAAGCAAGCGCCGTCTATGGCCCTAGAAGACAAGTCAAGCCCGAAAGTCGCCAAGCCGTTAATGCTTTGGTCATATCTAAACCTGTTGCTGCTCCTCAGCAGTACAATCAGCAAAGAAGTGAAAGGCCCAAGAGGCAGTATACCCGTTTGAGTATGGCATTATCTCAAATTTTACCCCAACTGTTATCCACCAACCTGGTGACCCTCAAAGAAGCTCCTAAGGTCGTCAACACTGCGTCCCCTAAATACAACCCGAATGCCCGGTGTGCTTATCATTCTGATAGTCCCGGGCACACTACTGATGATTGTTGGGCCTTGAGAAACAAAGTGCAAGATCTAATTGACGCAAAAGAAATTCAGTTCGAAGCGCCGGAAAGACCGAATGTTGTAACGGCTCCTATGCCCCAGCATAGGGTAAATGCCATTGAGGAAGAAGTGTATGCTGTTTCGATAGATGAGGTTGTTACCCCTTTGAAGACTGTTAAGAAGAACCTACTGCAGGCCGGTTTATTTCCGGGTTGCGGCGAAGGTTGCCCATTCTGTGCTATTTCCCTATCTGATTGTCCCTTGCTAAGGTTAGGCATCCAAGGCCTAATGGATAGCAAGGAGATTCTATTCAAAAAGACTGCTGTTCATTTGGTTTCAAGGAAAGAAGTTTCCGTGATTACCATCTTCAAAAATCCAACCAAGGCTCCCCAAAGAAGCCTATTCAAATCTTGACAGTTGCGCCTGTGATCATTACTGTTCCAGGACCCCTCTCCTACGTGTCTGATAAGGCTGTCCCCTGGCATTATGGGGCAGACGTGTATGTAAATGGAATCAAGCAAGAATTTGATGCTAGTGCCAGTATCTGCGATATCACCGGTCCAGCTAAAGTCACCCGCAGTGGCAGGCTCTTCTCGCCTGACATTGCGCCGCCCGCCATTCGAAAACCCCTCCTCATAAAACCTGCAAGTTTACCAAGTCCTGTTGCTGATCAAATTGTGTCCCCTGCTGCCGAGTCATCAAATGCTCGGGGCAAAGGGATTGAAGAAGAGCCTGCCCGGATGGAGGCACCAATACCCGTGAATGCTGAGGCCTCCCGACAAGAAATGGAGGAGATTCTGAAAATAATAAAGAAAAGTGATTTTAATGTTGTCGAACAGTTAGGGCATACACCCTCCAAGATCTCCCTGCTTTCCTTATTACTATGTTCCGAGGCCCATGCAAAAGCCTTGATCTCATTTCTCAAGACGGCCCATGTGCCGCAGGAGACGTCTGCAGTTCAGTTCACTGACTGCATAGCAAATTTGACGGCGGACAACGGTTTGGGCTTTTCAGATGCTGACCTAACCGCAAAAGGGAGAAACCATAATGATGCCCTGCATGTCTCTATTGAATGCAGGGGCACTACTCTGGCACATGTATTGGTAGACACTGGTTCTTCCTTGAATGTTCTTCCGAAAAAGGCCTTGGATCGTCTGGATTATAAGGGCTTGGAGTTGAAACCCAGTAATATCATCGTCAGAGCCTTTGACGGCTCCAAGAGGATGGTTCATGGAGAGGTTAACATCCCAATTCGTGTGGGCTCTCAAGTGTTCGACTCTACCTTTTACGTGATGGATATACGTCCATCGTACTCCTGTCTGTTGGGTAGACCTTGGATCCACAAAGCTGGGGCAGTGACCTCCACCTTACACCAAAAACTGAAGTATCCTGTCAGGGGGAAAATTGTCACTGTGCAAGGAGAAGAGGAGTATATGGTGAGCCATTTAAATTCCTTCAGGTATATCGAGATGGACGGAGAATTTATTGAAACTCCCTTCCAACATTTCGAGGAGGTACATCCAATTTCAGCAGCTGCGGAGACAATGACCGAAGAGAATGATTCCTTGAAGATGGTTTCCCTAAGGGATGCCCGGGCTGTGGTTCAGAAAGGCAATTGTGCACACTGGGGTCAGCTTCCTGACTTCACTCAGAAAAACGACAAGTCTGGGCTAGGCTTTACTGCAGAGGCTCAGAAGGCAGTACGCAAAGAGAAGATTGGAAAGGCTCCGGTGTTTATTTCCAGCTCAAGGGTGAATGCTATCGAGGAGGATGTGGAGGAAGCTGAGTTTGATAATTGGATCTACCCGACTGCCAGCGACGGACCAAGCAACTGGACAGCAAAGGATTTTACCCCTATCACATTTGTCACGCAGTAATTGATTTCTTTTGATTTCCAAATTTGTAACAAACAATATGTTAAAACTCTGTTGGCTCGGTGTCCTGCCCGGGGCATCGTAGCTCCATTTGTGAGGGCTTTTTATATGACATTTTCATATATCATCAATCAAAACATTGGACGTTTGTTGCATTTCAAATCTTGTGCTCCTTTTCTTTCTGTGTTATATATATTGCAAAACAGCTATATTTACACACACTCACTTATACAGGTTTCAATCCACTCTGGATCTCACTGGTAACAGCTCTGCTACCGCCAGTTATGACTTCGAAAATCCGATCAACTTGGCCGAAGACGAAGGTGAAGAGGATTGCGAAGTGCCTGGTGAACTCGCAAGACTGCTACTACAGGAAGAGAGGGCTATTCAACCACATGAAGAGCCTGTGGAGACAATTAACCTAGGTACTGAGGCAGATAGGAAAGAGGCCAAGATTGGTGCCAATCTAGAGCTCAGCGTGAAGCAACGATTGATCCAGATGCTACAAGACTACATGGAGATTTTTGCTTGGTCCTATGAGGATATGCCTGGTTTGGACGCCGACATTGTAGTTCACCATCTACCAACCAAGGAAGATTGCCCTCCAGTAAAGCAAAAAGTTCGACGAATGCGTCCAGAGATGTCTGAAAAGATTAAAGCTGAGGTGATGAAACAGTTTGATGCGGGTTTCCTTGCAGTAACTTCTTACCCTCGGTGGGTTGCCAATGTTGTGCCAGTGCCGAAGAAAGACGGTAAAGTCAGAATGTGTGTTGACTACAGGGATCTGAATAGGGCCAGCCCCAAGGATGATTTCCCCCTACCTCACATCGATGTCCTTGTTGATAATACAGCTCAACACAAGGTGTTCTCCTTCATGGATGGTTTCTCAGGGTATAATCAGATCAAGATGGCTCCTGAAGATATGGAGAAGACTACATTTGTAACTCAGTGGGGGACCTTCTGTTATAAGGTCATGCCATTCGGATTGAAAAATGCTGGGGCAACCTATCAGCGTGCCATGGTTGCTTTATTTCATGATATGATCCATCATGAGATTGAAGTATACGTTGATGACATGATTGCAAGGTCTCAAACTGAGGAGGAACACCTTGATCATCTGAGGAAGTTGTTTGACCGACTCAAGTTGTACAAGCTGAGGTTGAATCCCAACAAATGCACCTTCGGGGTGAGGTCCGGAAAATTGCTAGGTTTCATTGTAAGTGATAAAGGTATCCAGGTGGACCCTGCCAAGGTTAAAGCTATTCAAGAGATGCCGACCCCAAAAACAGAGAAAGAAGTCAGAGGTTTCCTAGGACGACTGAATTACATTGCCCGATTCATCTCACATCTGACTGCTACTTGTGAGCCAATCTTCAAATTACTGAAGAAAGATCAAGTGGTACGCTGGAATGATGAATGTCAGGCCGCATTTGAAAGAATAAAGGAATACCTCCAAGAGCCACCCATTCTTATGCCACCAGTGGAAGGAAGACCTCTGATACTATACTTGACAGTGCTTGATAATTCAATGGGGTGTGTGCTGGGGCAGCATGACGAGTCTGGCCGAAAAGAGCACGCTATTTATTACTTGAGCAAAAAGTTTACCGACTGTGAGTCTCGTTACTCACTGCTTGAGAAAACTTGCTGCGCTCTTGTATGGGCTGCTCGCCGGCTGAGACAGTATATGCTGACTCACACTACTTTATTGATTTCAAAGATGGATCCCATCAAGTACATATTTGAAAAGCCCGCTTTGTCTGGGAGAATAGCGAGATGGCAAATGATCTTAACGGAATATGACATCCAGTATACAACTCAGAAAGCAATTAAGGGGAGTGTACTGGCTGATCATTTGGCACACCAACCTGTGGACGATTATCAATCATTGAACTTTGATTTTCCGGACGAAGACATCATGGTGGTAACTGACTGTGAAGTACCTGGACCGGATGAAGGACCTGAGGAAGGATCCCGATGGTCTATGCATTTTGATGGAGCCTCCAATGCTTTGGGTAACGGCGTCGGCGCTGTAATCATATCTCCCAGGGGGACTCATACTCCACTCACCGCCCGATTATGTTTCAGCTGCACCAACAACATGGCAGAATATGAGGCCTGTATCATGGGTTTACAAGCTGCGATTGATTTGAGGATCAAGTTTCTAAGTGTCTTCGGAGATTCCGCTCTCGTGATCAATCAGATCAAAGGCGAGTGGGATACGAAACACCCGAATCTCATTCCTTACAAAGAGTATGTGTCGACCTTGCTCCCTCACTTTGAAGAGATAACTTTTGAGCATTTCCCCAGAGAGGAGAATCAGCTAGCGGACGCACTAGCCACGATGTCTTCAATGTTCAAAGTTAAATGGGACAATGAGGCTCCCCAAATCATAATCTGGAAGTTGGATGAACCGGCATACTGCTGCGAGCTCGAGGCTGAGAAGGTGACTGAAAAGCCCTGGTATCACGAGGTGAAGAGGTACTTGGAAGCCCAGGAATACCCTGAAGGTGCATCTGTCAATGATAAAAAGTTCATGAGGAGATTTGCTGCAAAATTCTTCCTCAGCAACGGCATTCTCTACAAACGGAATCATGATTCAACTCTGTTGCGTTGTGTGGATAAGGTTGAAGCAGAGAAAATCATGACGGAACTGCACGAAGGTACATTTGGGACCCATTCCAGTGGACACACCATGGCTAAGAAAATCCTTCGGGCAGGATATTTCTGGTCCACAATGGAAGCCGATTGTTACCAACACTCCCGGACTTGTCATAAGTGCCAGATCTATGCTGACAAGGTGCATATCCCTCCGGTTCCTTTGAATGTCCTAACGGCACCTTGGCCTTTCGCAATGTGGGGCATCGATATGATCGGTGAGATCCGACCGACGGCATCCAATGGACACCGCTTCATCTTGGTGGCAATCGATTACTTCACGAAATGGGTCGAGGCAGCTTCCTACGCAACGGTAACCAAGAGCGTTGTAGCACGTTTCATCCGGCATAATCTGATTTGTCGGTACGGAGTCCCAGAAAGAATCATTACGGACAATGGTACCAATCTCAATAACAAAATGATCGCTGAACTCTGTGAACAATTCAAGATACAGCACCACAATTCTTCCCCCTATCGGCCGAAGATGAATGGGGCTGTAGAGGCAGCCAATAAAAATATCAAGAAAATTGTGCAGAAGATGACAGTGACCTATAAAGATTGGCACGAGATGTTACCGTTCGCTCTTCATGGGTACCGCACCTCAGCAAGGACGTCAACCGGGGCAACTCCTTTCTCCTTGGTCTACGGCATGGAGGCGGTCTTACCAATTGAAATCCAGATACCCTCTCTTCGGATAATAAAGGATGCAGACTTGAATGAAGATGATTGGATCCAGACTCGACTTGATCAACTAAATCTGATTGACGAAAAGAGGCTCACTGCTATCTGTCACGGTCAAACGTATCAGAAACGGATGATCAGGGCATTTAACAAGAAAGTCAGACCGCAAGAGTATCAAGTTGGGGACCTGGTAATCAAACGCATCATCCTTCCTCAAAGTGATCCCCGGGGTAAATGGACCCCTACTTACGAAGGGCCATTTGTGGTTAAGCGTGTGTTCTCAGGAGGAGCCATGATCCTAACCACCATGGATGGTGACGACCTTCCTCACCCCGCCAATGCAGACATAGTGAAAAAATACTACGCATAAATAAAAGACCCGCTAGGTTGACATACCTAGGCAAAAATAAGGGCTTCCCGGCGAACCAAAAGGGTTCGGGCAAAAATAAGGGATGAAATGAAAAAAATCTGTACACCCGGCAAGTCGAAAACCTGAAAGGGCGGCTTGGGCAAAAATGGGTATCCCGGTGGACCGAAAACCCGAAAGGGCGGTCCAGGCAAAAGTTAGGGATAAAAGCGTAACACTATGTCTCATTGGATCACTTCGCGTCTGGAATTCGGCGTCAACTATCTGGCTCAGATTACGGCATCGACCAATCAGCTTCATCTTCGACCAGGCAGCAAAGCGAATGAGACGTTCGAAGACATAAAGGCAATAGCAGAATTGGAACCCAGTGGGATTGTTCACATAGCTGTTTTGTTTTCTTTTTCAAATTGTAAACTCTATGTTATTTAGCGGCGTCCTCTTACTAGGATGTCAGCCTCTTGTACAAAAAACGCCTATTCACAGGCAAAGTTTAAATCAATACAAATTCACTTGTCCATACAAATTGCCATTGTTTTTCTTTTTCTGTTTTGTCTTGCGAAGAACGTCCAATGTTCATTTTTGATATATGCATTTGACATTAAATTGCTGATTCATAAATGTTTGCATATGAAAAAAAAAGAGATTAATTACAAGTGACATCAAAGACAGGGACAATGTGGAGTTGTTTAGTGCAGTCTAGTTTGTTTTGTCCGCCAAGGCACCAAGGTAGGTTCAACTGAAAATATTGGTCAAATCATCTTAAGCCCCCCGCAGAATAAAACAAGGTTCAGCAGCACTTTCCCCAAGCAGGAGTCGATTCCCCGTCGATCCTAAAAAAGGGCGCAACATTCCCCGGCAGGTTTTAGAAGCTCATCCCCGGTAGATTCTGCGAGCTTATCCCCGGCGAAGTACGAACGTCTCGCCCAAGTTTCATTTAGAGTTATTTCCTCACAAGGACCTATAACTGGGTTATCCTCAGCTAAAAGCCACGGAAGACCGTTCTCGGCAAAAGTTCCTTCAATCCCCAGCAAAGTCTATCTTTGGTATTCCCAAACAGAGTTTATCTTTGGAGTTCCCCAGCGGAGTTTACCATCATTATCCTCAGCGGAATCCATCGTTAAAATCCTCAGCAGGCCTCTCATCAAAACTCCAGTCAAGCATCTCTTTCGCAGAGCAGCTTCCCGGCCATTCGTCAAGGATTTATTTTCCTAAGATGAAATTACACTCATAAACATTTCACATGTTCACACATCTTGCTTACATACATGATGAAACACATACAACATCAAATGTTGAACATCATGACATCATACACATCATACAATGACATTGCATACAACTTACGTCTTTGCCTTTTCAGAAAAAAAGACAATCTCAAAAAACGACTACCTTCAACTGTCACAATTCCAGATTCGATTCCTGTATCCAGCCAGGGCATATCTGTTGACCACATGTCCAGATTCGACTCCTGTATCTAGCCAGGGCACGTCTGAAGAGTTCAAAGATTCGATTCCTGTATCCAGCCAGGGCATATCTATTGACGACTATTTCCAGATTCGACTCCTGTATCTAGCCAGGGCACGTCTGAAGAGTTCAAAGATTCGATTCCTGTATCCAGCCAGGGCATATCTATTGACGACTATTTCCAGATTCGACTCCTGTATCTAGCCAGGGCACGTCTGAAGAGTTCAAAGATTCGATTCCTGTATCCAGCCAGGGCATATCTATTGACGACTATTTCCAGATTCGACTCCTGTATCCAGCCAGGGCATATCTGTTGACCACATTTCCAGATTCGACTCTTGTATCTAGCCAGGGCACGTCTGAAGAGTTCAAAGATTCGATTCCTGTATCCAGCCAGGGCATATCTATTGACGACTATTTCCAGATTCGACTCCTGTATCTAGCCAGGGCACGTCTGAAGAGTTCAAAGATTCGATTCCTGTATCCAGCCAGGGCATATCTATTGACGACTATTTCCAGATTCGACTCCTGTATCTAGCCAGGGCACGTCTGAAGAGTTCAAAGATTCGATTCCTGTATCCAGCCAGGGCATATCTGTTGACCACATTTCCAGATTCGACTCCTGTATCTAGCCAGGGCACGTCTGAAGAGTTCAAAGATTCGATTCCTGTATCCAGCCAGGGCATATCTATTGACGACTATTTCCCGATTCGACTCCTGTATCCAGCCAGGGCACATCTGTGAGCAACCGATTGTAGATTCGATACCTGTATCCAACCAGGGCATATCTACATAAGGAGACTGAAGATCAAACACCTGTAACAAGCCAGGAAAACATCCGTCTTTCTCAAATATACAAGTTTCTCGCTAAGGAATCTCTTAGGCGATCGACACTTCCAAATGGCATCTATAAGCCCATTCCCGACAAGGTTCTGTCACGTCTCCGGATGGCATCTGCAAGCCCATCTCCCTATCTGTCACCTCTCCAAATGGCATCTGTAAGCCCATTCCTAACATCACATTGCTGATACTTCAACATGCGAGTGCAAATTTCAGGGCACTCTGGTGTCCAATCCTCTTTTACCTTCGAGTCGCGAAAGGCAAACTCGCCAATCTAACTCTTCAGGTTCAAGAAGATTGAACAGGGGCAACTGTTGTACCCCAAAATTTGCCCTCCCTTTCTTCAGGAAACTATCTTAGATTTTTCAAAGTCCCCTGAAACAGATTCAAAGCCCTGGGTTATCCTTTTGCCCAAGCCAGTCACTTACAAGAGCAAGATGATCTCACAAACTCCAAAAAGCAATGCTTTCATCTTGAGGAAAATCAAATCAAAGTGCTTAGAATGTTTCTTTAAAATAAGTGTTTTTTAGAAAAAAATCAGCGCTTCAGAACTTCTGGACCCATTCCAGATGAAGACGGTCAGAAGTTGCAAGCTTGGCTCAGCGTGGTCAGAAGTTGTCTCTTCAGCAGCTACATCAGTTCAATCAGAAGTTGTAAACATGGTTCAGAGTGTAAGCCTCAAACAGAACATACCCCTTCAGCAGTTACGCAAGCTCAGTCAGAACTTGCTAAAGGAATGCAAAAGAAATATGGAAGTACAAAGGTACCTTCAGAACAGGTTGAAGTCAGAAGATGAAAGGTCAGAGGGATAGGTGTCACATTGATACAGAATCTCTAAGTCCAGAAGTAGATCCAAGGAACGTACCAGAAAACTAGGAGAATCTCCAGAGTTTGCTAAAACAACAGGTAGCCAAGGCCAGAGCATGGTTTACGCTGCTGATTCAACAACCAGAATGTTGGTATTGACAGGTCTTGTCACCATTTAATGCCCATTAATGCTTCCAACCACTCCTGAGCATTCACGTGTGGCTTGGAAAATGCTTTTGCACAGATTCTGGCATGGGTCTTCACGCCACCGCCCATTTCAGAGGTCACTTCCCCCAATCTACGCCTGCTGCTGCTACCTAGGCTGAAAAATAGCTGTTATCACAACTTCCCAGGAATTTCTGTCAAAGAACAACTTCAAACTCTGTTGGCGCCTTAAATGTTCAAGATATCCACAAGAACTTTGCCTATAAATAGAGAGCTTTCCCCACTGCAAAAGACGTTCAAGAAGTTCAAGAAAAAGAAACAGAAAAATTGCTAAGAGAGAAACCAAACTCCTAAGCAACACAACATTCTGAAACTCTGCCAAAATTTCCAACCTTGTTTCATAACTTTAAGTTTCTCACCTTCAACTTCATCAAACACCCAGCCCTTTTCTGTAAACCAAAAACGTTCTTTCCAAACTTCTGACCCTATACACGTTTACACCTTCACTTCCCATTTTCCAAATCTGTCCAGAACACCACCAGAACCAAAAGCTAACTTTCACCCACCATTTTCCAGAAAGTCAGGTAAGCACCTGCTGACCCTCACCACACTGTTAAGCATCATCAGCTGTGCATATTCAAATAACATAATGTAAATATTCACGTTATCGCTGTTTATGTTCTGAGGACTCTCATATCTCAGAACGTTCTGAGCCAGTTTAGGACTTGCCTGTGACCTTGGTGATTCTGACCTCTGGGACATTTTGCTATTTTGCTGGATCTGTTCCAAATATGTTTTCTGTTTTGTGGAGTAACAACAGGATTGCAGATGTTCTGATTAGTGCAGGAAAAAGCCCAGTGCTGACTTTGACGTTAGCACATCTGAAGCCTGTTTTGCTGTCAATGACCTCAGAACCTCTGAGAATTGTTGCCTTTTCAGCAGAATCTGAACTTCTGGGTTCTCCACTAACAAACTTCTGTCTTGCAGCGCAGGGAAATCAGAACCTCTGGTTTCCCCACTAACCAGATTCTGTTTTGCAGGTTCCAGAGTCAGAAGTTCTGACTCATCCAGTTTCACCAACAGGTTGATCATCTGACAGCGGATCTGGGTCAGAACTTCTGATGGCCTCCCAACAGCGCGCGGCCTCCCTCTCTCTCTCTCTATATCTTGTTTTTCGCTATTTTCTTTTTTGTCTATTTTTCTCGTTGAACCCCCCATGTACAAATGTGTATCCCCCTCCCCTAACTATTGTAATAGCGTAGGATTTTACATTCCCGCTTCTTATTGCTAGTAATTAGGACGTGTATGGCAAGATAAAACTCAGTGAAAATAGAAAAACCTAATTCAAAGAAAAACTCTTGTATGCAATAAAACACATTTGCACACTAACACCCCTAGGGTATTCCACTTTGTTGCCTTCCAAAATTGGGCCATATTGCATGTCAGGTCTCTTTGGGCAAGACAAACAATTTAAATGATCATAGTCCCTCGATAATATTTTTCAAAACAAGATGATCAAGTCCCTTAAGAGAAATGCCCAAAGATACTTGGCACCATTGCAATTATGGTCTAAACGATGACCCGCGCCCGTCCCTTTCACATCCTAACACAAGATTATCCACCAAATACAATGGTGGAATAAACTTGTTAAAAGGGTTAAAACATAGCAAATAATCTTTTGAGAAATTTAGGAGTAGACAACCTCTTAGTTACTTAAATCAAACTTGCAAAACAAAACACTTGCCTACTTTCAAAATCACACTTCACAACACTTTCAAAACAACTTTCAAAAAAAAAAAAAAAAAAAAAAAAAACAAAATGAAAACCTTTTCAAAAGACATACATCTTTGTATACATCCCCACATGGATCATTACAAAGGTTGCCACCACATTGGCATCTTTTCAAAACATTTTCAAAAAAACCACACACTCAAGCACCATTTAAAACAATTGAAAACAAAAGGCAAGTGATCTAAGCAAGTAACTAAGAGCCCATGGATAACCATGGATAGAAAGGGTGCTAATACCTTCCCTTTCTATAATCTACTCCCCGAACCCAAGAAAACATCTCAAAAGGTTTTTGCTGTGCTTTTTAACCTTTCCTTAGGATAAAATAAAAAGTCGGTGGCGACTCTTGCTAACCGCAACATTTGCGAATACAAACGCAAACCTCAAGTCAGTTCTCCCACCGTATCACAGACATGAATTCCAGCGACGAATCGTGCAGGTTCAAAGATCTTCGGACGGTATGGCAGCACAACAACAGGGGCACCTCTCTACATTCTGAGAATGTGAACATAGTCGAAAAAATTCTACGCAAAATCAAAGACCCGCTAGGTTGACACACCTAGGCAAAAATAAGGGCTTCCCGGCGAACCAAAAGGGTTCGGGCAAAAATAAGGGATGAAATGAAAAATCTGTACACCCGACAAGTCGAAAACCTGAAAAGGCGGCTTGGGCAAAAATGGGTATCTCGGTGGGCTGAAAACCCGAAAGGGCGGTCCAGGCAAAAGTTAGGGATCAAAAGCGTACGACTATGTCCCGGCATCTCGTCACTTGTCTACCAAAGGAAGATTTGTCAATCGGCAGTCATCAAGCACTTCCACAAGGTATCTTCTCCCCTCACCTCAGAAACAGGGGCAATAATGAGTTGTCCAGGCGATCCAGTTATGCTGTCAACCAAAGTACCAAGGAAAGGTCAATCAAAAGATGATTACCATCTACCTTTACAAGTTCCAGATCAACATCGGTAACAAGCCAGGAAAATTCTGTGGACGACTGATCGTGGGTTAATATCCGAAACCAGACAGGACAGTTATCTACTTGATCATCATGAAGCAACCCTACACCGGTTCCTTCTCAATTTCAGACGAAGTCTCACACGGACCTATTATCACAAAGTAACCTTACCCCGGTTCCTCCAGAAGTCTTACACGGACTTATCTCAAGATGACCTTACCCCAGTTCATCCAGAAGTTTTACACGAACGTACCCTACAGTAACCTTACCCCGGTTCCTCCAGAAGTCTTACACGGACTTATCTCGAGATGACCTTACCCCGGTTCATCCAGAAGTTTTACACGAACTTATCCCGAAGCAACCCTACACAGGTTCTCTCTTTCCAAAGATGCAGTTTTACACAGACTCATCATCAAGGTAACACCCCACAGGTTCCCTCCTCAAACTCCAGACGTAGTTTTACACGGACTCGTCATCAAGAAACCCTACACAGGTTCTCTCTTTCTAGACGTAGTTTTACACGGACTCGTCATCAAGAAACCCTACACAGGTTCTCTCTTTCCAAAGATGAAGTTTTACACGGACTCGTCACCCAGAAACCCTACACAGGCTCTCTATTTTCAAGGATGCAGTTTTACACGGACTCGTCATCAGTAAACCCTACACAGGTTTCCTTCTCAGCTCTAGATGCAGTCTTATACGGACTCATTATCAGTAAACCCTACACAGGTTTCCTCCCTCCAAAGATGCAGTTTTACATAAGCTCATCATCAGGCAACCCTACACAAACTCCCCCAAAACAGTTGGTCTCCCGTCAGCCCTACAAGGCACAATATCTCCAGCAAATCAGCGATACTCTCCCCAAGCAGAGTTAGCCTATCCTGTCAGCCTTAAGGAAGTTGGGTATCCCCAGCAGATCTCAACATTCCTCAGCGGAGTATACAAACATTCTTAACAAGCATCCCCAACAGTCTTGATCTAAGATTGTTCCCCGGCGATATACATACATTCAGTGGAGCCACCTCCCCGGTACATCTCAAAAAAATTTGCCCAGGAGAGTCCAATCCAAAAGTTTCCCCAGGAAAGTGGAATCCATCTCCCCAGCAGGTCTTAAAGCTTATCCCCAGTAGATTCTGGAAGCTTGTCACCCGCAGAACACGAACACGTCTCCCGGCTTTATTCAAAGGTTATTTCCCCACCAGGATATAACTGGGTTATCCTCAGCCAACTGCCACGGAAAGATCGTCTCCGCCAAAGTCTTCCTATCCCCCAGCGGAGTTCATCATATCTTTCAACATAACACATCAATGGTATCCCCAGCGGAGTTATCATCAAATCTCAACAAAGTATCTCTCTCCCCACAGAGCATCTCCCCACAGAGTAATCTATCCGCCAATTTTATTCCCTAACGGAGTCATCTTCTCCTACCGGTATTCTTGCAACTACCATCCCCAGCGGAAACAAGAAGCACTATTCCTCAACATCAGCCCAGGATTCAGCTTCCCGGCACTCGTCAAGGATTTATTTTCCTAGACAAAAATCCATAAACATCACATCTTCATACATTAAAGCACGCATATACGCATCATGAACATACAATCTCACCTATTTTGAGAACATCACGCATGTCATACATCATGACATCCCATACAACTAACGTTTTGTCTTTTCAGAACAAAGGTTAATACAAAGATAATTGCTATCAACTGTCGCAACTAAAGATCCGATTCCTGTATCTCGCCAGGGTGTATCTGTTGACGACTAACATTACCAGACTCGATTCCTGTATCTTGCCAGGGCACGTCTGAAGAGTTCGAAGATCCGATTCCTGTATCTCGCCAGGGTGTATCTGTTGACGACTAACATTACTAGACTCGATTCCTGTATCTTGCCAGGGCACGTCTGAAGAGTTCGAATATCCGATTCCTGTATCTCGCCAGGGTGTATCTGTTGACGACTAACATTACCAGACTCGATTCCTGTATCTTGCCAGGGCACGTCTGAAGAGTTCGAAGATCTGATTCATGTATCTTGCCAGGGTGTATCTGTTGACAACTAATTCCAAACTCGATTCCTGTATCCTGCCAGGGCACGTCTGAAGAGTTCGAAGATCCGATTCCTGTATCTTGCCAGGGTGTATCTGTTGACGACTATATTCTAGACTCGATTCCTGTATCTTGCCAGGGCACGTCTGAAGAGTTCGAAGATCCGATTCATGTATCTTGCCAGGGTGTATCTGTTGACGACTAACATTACCAGACTCGATTCTTGTATCCTTCCAGGGCACGTCTGAAGAGTTCGAAGATCCGATTCCTGTATCTTTCCAGGGTGTATCTGTTGACGACTAACATTATTAGACTCGATTCCTGTATCTTGCCAGGGCACGTCTGAAGAGTTCGAAGATCCGATTCCTGTATCTTGCCAGGGTGTATCTGTTGACGACTAATTCCAGACTCGATTCCTGTATCCTGCCAGGGCACGTCTGAAGAGTTCGAAGATCCGATTCCTGTATCTTGCCAGGGTGTATCTGTTGACGACTATATTCCAGACTCGATTCCTGTATCTTGCCAGGGCACGTCTGAAGAGTTCGAAGATACGATTCCTGTATCCTGCCAGGGTGTATCTGTTGACGACTGTATTCTCCGGACTCGATTCCTGTATCTTGCTAGGGCACGTCTGAAGAGTTTAAAAGATTCGATTCCTGTATCCAGCCAGGGCACATCTACATAAAGAGTTTGAGGATCAATCCCTGTAACAGGCCGGGTAAGTATCTTTCTTTTTTCAGGTACACAAGTTCTCGCTAAGGAATCTCTTACGCGATCGACACCTCCAGATGGCATCTATAAGCCCATCCTCCTATCCACCATCTCTCCAAATGGCATCTGTAAGCCCATTCCCGTCATCACATTGCTGATACTTCACTATGTGAGCGCAAATTTCTGGGGCACTTTAGTGTTCAATCATCTTCCACCTTCGGATTACGAAAGGCACGCAAGTCAATCTTCATCCTCAGGTCTAAGAAGATTGAACAGGGGCAACTGTTGTACCCCAAAATTTGCCCTCCCATATTTCTCAAAACATTTCAAGAAAAATTCACAAGTCCAACCCGACGCGTCATATTCAGGTGTTCTTTCACCAAGATATCTCTGATAACGTATTCTCAAATTTAGGTTCGGCTCAAGAGTCAATTCTTTAAAGAAGGTATCCGAATGTGCGAGTTTTCTCGAAGAAATATGGTGAAAAAAGTGTGCTGAAAGTGCAGTTTTTACGCGCTAAAAAATTCATAACTTGAAGATAATGGCTCGTTTTTAACCCGTTCTGGTGGCCAAAATTCCGTCTTGACGTCATCTATGTTTTCATCTCTCACGGCTGGAAGCCAATTTCGATCAGAAGGTCTTCAAAAATGTGGATTTATCAAGTATTTTCATACAGAAAATTTGTGACAGAAGTTTATTTGCGTCATGTTCAAAAAATCATAACTTGGTCGATTTTCATTGTATCGAGCTGGTTCTGGCTCCAAAATTTCACAAATTGAGTTGGATACATTTTCACAGAAGGTATTGAGTTCAAACGGTATTCAAAAGGCCTTCGTTTTTTGCTCAGAGTGCGTGACACGCTGAAAATCCTGAATGCTGAATATTATTTCATGTGGGCCGAAACTTCGAAAATTCATAACTCGGTCAATTTTTATCGGATTGGGCTCATATTTTTACACAAGGTCCCTGACTCATAGATCTACAACTTTGCTTCAAAAGTCGAGACCGGATTATGCTCCGATCAATACCAGTTTTTTATTGAAGAACGTGTCAGAGTCGACACTGGAGCCCAAAATAAGTTTGTCTGAGCTGAAACTTCAAAAATTCATAACTAATTCATTGTTTATCCGATTGAGCCGATTTTCGGACAGGAGTTAGTTCTCGATGTCGGCCACATTTTGTTTTCACATTTCAACTTCAAAAATTGCACTTAAGTCTCTGCGATTTAGCCTGGAAAGTGACGAACTCAAGTGAACATTGGAGGCCCAATTGCACATTCAAAGCCCATTTTCTTTACCCTAATTTCCATTATATAATCACCTTCTTTTCACACAAACCAGGGAAGAGAAAAAAGAGAAAAAAAACCTTGCCACAACACTGTCAGAATATTAAATTCTTTCAAGAACCTAAAACCTTGAAATCCTTATTACAAATCTCTCTCTCACTACAAACAAGCCATCTCAGTTACAAACCAACACCTCACTACTTCTTCAGTAAGGGTAAGGCTGGCTTGATCTCCATGATCCAAAAGGCATAAAAACATTCATGTCACTACTTTTCCAGTAAGGGTAAGATTGATGTGATCTTCATGATCAAAAGGGTATAATCATTCATACATGCCATATTGTGCCTAAACATTAAATTTCTTCATATATTGGCTTTATTTGCATTTTATGATTTTATTTAATGTGTTAATGAGATTCAACACTGCAGATTTTAGACAGGATCTCATGCAGGTTCATTAAGGAACGTTGAGGCCAAAACACAAATGGCCAAAAGCCAAAAGCCAAATGGCCAAAACAGAACATTTTACACATGACACCAATACATGGCGAGACAGACATCCTGAGAAGGTTAAGGAACGTTGAGGCCAGAACACAAATGGCCAAAAGCCAGAACACAAATGGCCAAAAGCCAAAACACAAATGGCCAAAACAAAACAGTTTACACATGACGCCAATAGCTGTTTCACCCATCCAATCAGGCTCGTATACTCCTAAACTCTCTCTCTATTTTTATTATTTTCCTTTAATTAATTAATCGTTATTCTTTTTATTAATCACTAACCAATTAACATTTTTTTCATAATAAAATTCAGAAAACTAACATTTTTAGTATTATTATTATTTAGTAATTTCACTATTAATTATTTTTTGTAAATAAATTCTAACAAATTAATTTAGTTTAATTAGGTTTAATTTTGGCTTTTTCATAATAAATAAAATAAATTAGAATTAGGTTTTACTAACTTTTGACTTTATTTTATTTTATTTTTATTTTTCATTAAAGACATTAAAAAACCAAAAATAGTTTTTTCTTTTATTTAAATAATTAGTTCTAGGTTTAATATTAATTAAATACAAAAAACACAAAAAAACACATTTCTTTAATTAAATAATAATTAGACTTTAATTTAATTTAATTTCAAGCAAAGGGTCAAAACCCTCAGACGTTCCAATTTATTCTTTTCGCGCATTATTTTCTTTATCAATTATTATGTAACTGCTTTCCGGATGTAATAGTAATTAGGTCTTTTTTTTACTTTCCGCATTTTTATCAAAAACGGGTCTTTGTATTTTGGCGATGTATAGACCCGCGCCTTGTAATAGCTTAGATTTAATTTTCCGCAATTTACTTCCCGCAAATTATTAAACTGTTAATTATGCATGACAAGATTTGTATGACAAATAAAATCAACCCGTAGCTCACAATGATGCATGTTCAAAGATAAATGTAAACTGAAAACAACACACAAATACACACACCACTTCTAGGGTACGCCTCACCAATTGCCTTCGAAACGTGGTCGTCAAGTATAGGACGTTTTAGCGGTCCTTATGTCCATGATCCAGTTGCCTCGAAACAAGTTGCCTCGAAACGGTTGCCTCGAATCAGTTGCCTCGAAATAGTTGCCTCGAAACGGTTGCCTCGGATTAAAAAAGGATCAAAGACATAAGGGTAGCTTCTAAGGTGTCCTACTGTTGCTCTGGTGACCACACTGTCCCTAAAAACGAATTGACCCGAACACCTCCAACGGTGGTGCTACCTACTTCTCAATGGTGGGATGGCACTACCTTAAGGACATTTACACAGCCTAATTCCTTAGGGTAGGTAGATGACTCATAGATACTTGCTCTAAAAAACAAATCAAAACTCTTTTCACACCGACACTTTCAAAAAGCTTTCAAAACAATTTTTCAAACACTCTTGAGGACTGACACAAGAGTTATTCCAAAATCTTTAAACGAAACTTTTTCAAACCCACTCACAATTGAAAAGCAAACATTTTGAAAACACAATGAGCAAGTATCTAAGAGCCCATGGATAACCATGGATAGAAAGGGTGCTAACACCTTCCCTTTCTATAAATCTACCTCCCGAACCGAGAAACTATCTCATAAAGAATTTTGTTGTGCTTTTGTCATGTCCATGTTGGAGAAAATAAAAGACTGTGGCGTCTCTTGCTTACCGCGACATTTCGTGAACCAGCGTTAAACAGTCAGTTCCAGATCCACCGATCATAGTTAGTGTATGATGTTATGATGTTTATAATGTTATGTACCAGTATGTATATGCAAACAAAACAAACAAGTTCTTAGGTTTAGGCTTGCATGGAGTTTCATAGGTAAGTACCCTCTTGAAGTTTAGTTGGCTCAACCTGTCCTAGTAATAGTAACCGGGTTCTAAGGAGCTCAATATTACCAGTTTGTTTCCTTGGTCATTGTTTCAGCACAAGCCTCTTTAATGGCGACCAAAATATCCCAAGAAACCAAACCTTAATGAGTGTAGTATCGAGTATCTACCAACTTCGGACTGCACCAAAGTCGGTCATCTCACTACATCCTAAAGGCCAAGTTGGTCAAGTAAAGGTTCTAAAACTTCATTAGTGCTTCATGACATCACTCAGTGGCCCCGTATTCTCTTTGATTAACTCAAAGGCTACCGGTACCCACAAATATGTCGCACTAACGTAGCTATTGTTTAGACCATGTCGGTATACCCCACACAGTTTCCACAATGTATTGCTACTTACCTATAATATATCCCAAATCCGGGTAGAGGATTCAAACCCAAACAAAGAACCATAATATAAAGCATATAAGTCAAACAATGTAAGCAAGTAAATGTGATCTAACCCTAAGGTAACCCAACTTTTAGAATCTTCCCCAGCCGAGTCGCCAGTTCTGTGATACGGTGGGAGAACTAACATGAAGGTTTTGCGTTTGATCGCAAATGTTACGGTTAGCAAGAGTCGCCACCGACTTTTCTTTTATCCAAAAGGAAAGGTGAAAAAGCACATGAAAGACCTTTGAGATTATTTCTTGAGTTCAGGGGATAGATTATGAAAAGGGAAGGTATTAGCACCCTTTTCATCCATGGTTTTCCATGGGCTCTTAGTTACTTGCTAGATCACTTGCTTTTGTTTGAAATTATGCTTTGTGTGGTTTTTGAAAGTATTTTGTAAAGAGACCATTGTTTAGGAAAAATCTTTGTAATGATTCTTGTTTGTAAGAATGTATACAAAGATGTTGATCTTTTGAAAATGTTTTCAAGTTTGTAAAATGTTTGAAATAGTAAGTGATTGTTTTGAAAATAGTAAGGATGTTTGTTTGAAATTGATCAAGTAATTAGGAGCATTCTACCTACTCAAAAGTCTTTCTTGTTCATTTTCCTTTTCCTTTGACATTGTTATCTTATCATTAATTTGGTAAGTAACCCTATCTTTGAATGTAAACGAGACAGGCGTGGGTCATCGTATAACCATGATTAGCAATGTTGCAGGGTATCTTAGCATTCTTTTTTAGGGACTAAGATCATTTGAAAGGCAACTTAGATAGCATCATCGAGGGACTTATGATCTTGTATTTGCTTTGCTTTTGCTAAGATACCTCACATGCATAATATGGTCATTTTGTATAAGGCAACCAAGCGAATTAACCCTAGGGGTGCTTGTGTGCAAATATATCATTTTCATGCTTGTTTTTGTCTTGAATTAGGGTTTTCTAAGTATTGATTTTAGTCTTTCCATACAAACCCTAATTACTAGCATTTGTATATAAAAGCGATAAATTGTGGAATTTAAAGTTACTATGCTATTACAACATTTATGGGAGGGGTGTACAAATTGAATGGGGATTGTAAGAATGTAAACCTAGTTAGTCTATTACAACCATATTGAATTGGTATCCATTGTACAAAGATTTGAATAAATACAAAATATAAAATGAATAAATGTACAAAAATGCAAAATATGAAGTAAATGGATATATGTTTGATTTTTTAGGAAAAAGGGATTTTGTATTAATAGAATTAATTTAAAGAAAAATAATTAATAAAAAGAATTTGTTTAAGAAAAGATTTTAAATAAAACTCTAGTTCTATTAATTGATCAAAAGAAAATAAGTTTAAGAAAACCATTTTTTAGTATTTTTATGTCTTGAAAATATTTATAGTATTATAAAGTATTTTTGGCCTTTTTTATATTAAAAATATATATTTTAATTGGTATAAAAGAAAATAAATAAAACTTATTATTTTAATTAAATTTACAAGATGTTTAGTGAAATGAATAAAATATTTATTAAATAAAAATAATTTTTATGAGAAAAAATAAATAAACTATGTCAAAATGAAAATCTAATATTTTTATATTTTTTATATGATTTTTAACATTAGTAAAAAAAATAATTAAGAAAACAAATGAAATAAAAATAAGAAAATAAAAATAAACTGGGCCAGGGGTGCTAACAGCCTGCAAGGGGGTTAGTAAGTAAAAATTAAAAAAAACAGTACAAAGCCCAATAATGCCCAGGCGCTCAAAAAAAGTCAGGAATGCAAAGCATGTGAAAAATGCAAAAGGGTACAACTGGAGCTCGAACTCAGGTCCCATAGGTTACAGGCACACCCTTCTACCACTGAGGTGGCTATACATCCGCTAACATAGACAAATCAATAAATATGTAAGGCAAAACGCGCCCTGATGACTTCATCTTCAACCTTCAGTAAGACCAACTGTAACTTGCTCATTTCTCATCAAAAATGAAAACTGTAAACATGAAACTTGTAACAAATTTTCTTACGGTTTCAGAAATGTAAAGCATTAAAACTATAGATCAAAGATAAGCATGAATTTTAATGGCCCTAATCTGAATCCTAAAAATCTAAGAAATTTCAGTTTCAAAATTCTCTAAGCTCAAGCAAAATTAATGGAAACTATGGACATGGTTAGCTTCAGGGCAATGATATCTACATGTTTTATTCACAAATAAACTATTGATGATGCCTGTATGAAGAGTTCCAAGTTGAGAAAACTTACCTCAAAATTGGAAATCGTGTTTTGAGTTTGAGCTTGTTTCAAGTGATGGTGATGATCATGTTAGCTTCCTTGAGGTCCTAGGAAGCTAATGCAATGATTAGCTTGAACAATGGATGGCTGAAATGGTCTGGAGAAGTCAATGTGCAGAGCTGAGTTTTTGAAAATGGAGGATGGTGTTAATGGTGTTACAGTTCTAAAACAAGGTGTGGGATTGATTCTATGTGATGTTTAGAAACTTTAGAAACCAAAAGGCTAAGAAATGCAAGAGTAGATTATGAGTTTCAAGTTTTTGGTCAGTTTGTGTAAAAAATGAGAGTGTCAAGTGTGATTCTGAGTTCTAGGTTCTTTCAAGGCTTGATCATTCGCGTGTTTGTGTCAAATGGTTTGTGTATGTATAAATAAAAGTGTTTGAAAGCATTAGCAAGTCAGAAGTACAAGTTTCTAGCTTTTGGCTAGGTTACTTGATTTTGAAGAAAAGAGGGAAACAAGTTTCAAGATGAGGTACAAGCATGAGATGAGTGATTGTAAGTGTTTGAGACATTTCTCATGAGTTATAGGTCTGGCTTGATCAGAAGAGAACAAGTGCAAGGCTCAATAACAAGTTTTATACAAAAAGTTGTTTTATCAAAATGGCAATGTAACCTTTCTTCCAAAAATGGATAAAAAGCATGTCCATGCATTGAATGCTTGAAGTGAGACCTTTAAAAGTTGTGTAAACCATTAATTATGGAGTGCCCAAAAATTTTGAGGCATGCAAAGTAGAGTTAATGCAGCACAACTTTGAATTTGAAATTTGCTCATCACTAAAATGACTTGTAATTAAAGTGATAAAACCCTAACTTCATCTCTTCGATTCTCCCTACTCAAGAATAATCTCAAGGAGTTCTTGGAAATTTTGGAAAGCTTGCAATGTTCTCTACAACCCATCTTTAAATTTCTTTTGAAGATTACACTTGGAACTATATGAAAAAGTGCCATGAAATTGGGTCGAAATCCTGACCAAATTAGGGCAAAATTTTACTAAGTGTTTTGTTTCATGACCACCTGTTCTTAAAATTATAACTTGATATCCAAGCACTTTTGGAAGAAGTTGTGTGAATCAAAGTTGTATATTTCATGGAGATCTACAACTTTCATGTTGGAAGTTTCTCTTGAATCACTTTGCATCATGGTGAAAAATTTGCTCAAAGTTATGAAAAAATAAGAAATTTTCAATACTTAGAAAAATTTCTAAGTTTAGAAATTTCGACTTTTCAAAATGAAATCTTGACTTTTTGATTTCTTGATGAATAAGTTTCATATTTTGACATGTTTGGATGAATTATGATCTTTGGCACTTGAATTTGACCAAAAAGTCAAAGTTTGACTTTTCAGTATATAGTTGACTTTTGATTAGTTGACTGAAAATTCCATCTGTCAATCCAATGGACTTGAAATGTTTTGAACTATGTCATTAAGTCAAAATGATGCAATTGGACTCTTGATATCATTCCTTAAACCAATTGACCATTTGCTAGGTCAAAAATCAGAAATTGCCCTTTCCCAGTCAAAACCCTAATTTTGACCATTTTGCCCTTTTGGAGATTTGATCAAATTTCTTGAGGAATTATGGTCCAAACTTGATCAAATGATACATATGAGTTTAAAATGTTGATGTGGATAAAAAATTATGAAGTTTTACTATGAATTAGCCATAGTTGACTTTTTCCCCAATACAATTGATTTTTAGGTCAACTGCTTAATTGACTAAGCAAAAGTGTGATCCAAGGCTTGAAACTTGATATGAGTAATATTAGGGGTCCATAATGATCCATGAAAGTCATATGGGGCACTGGAAGTTCAAAAATCCTTGTGCAAACTCAAACCCTAATATTGGTCATCAGTGCATAAGGAGGTGTCTTGAGCTGATCAAACCCTAGTGCAGTCTTGAGCCCAAGGAGATCTTGTGAGCAAATTATTGATAAGTGAAAGGGGAAATTTTGGGATACAACAGTGGGGAATGTTGCTTATAGAGTGGCATTGCCTCCTAATCTTTCGAATTTGCATGATGTGTTTCATGTGTCGCAACTCCGGAAGTATATTTCATATCCATCTCATGTGATTCATATGGATGATGTGCAAGTACGGGATAATCTTACTGTGGAGACGATGCTTGTACATATCGCAGATCGTGAAACTAAGACTCTGAGGGGCAAAGAGATTGCTTTGGTTAAAGTGGTTTGGCTAGGAGCTGCCGGAGAAAGCATGACTTGGGAGTTGGAGAGCAAGATGCGGGACTCTTATCCTGAGTTGTTTGATTAAGGTAAATTTTCGAGGACGAAAATATTCTAAGCGGGAGAGAGTTGTAACGACCGTAATTTAATTAATTATTTAATTAAATTATTTTTGGAATATTTGAGAGGTTATGTTGTGATTAGTTGGAATTAATTTTTTTAAGTGGTGAAATAATATTAGAAGAGTGACATTATTTGATGTGGGCTTGTTTTAAAGGGATAGAAGTAGTAATAAGAGGGTGTAGTAGTCTTAAGCCCATTAAGGAATAAAGAGAATAATAGGTTATTTTATTATTATTAGAAAGAATAGAAAAGAAGAAGCAGTAAGAAGAATAAGGGTTAGAGGAAGAATGTGAAAGCTGTTGCAAATGAGGAAAAGAGGTAGAACGGGAATTCAACTGGAAAAGTATAGAGCAACCTTCAATCCAAGGTAAGGGTGGGGTTCTGACTCTATAATTGGGTTCATGATAATTGGTATGTGGGGTTAGAGGTGAAATGTTTTTTTGTTCACGATTGAATTATATGTTGTTATATGACGAGAATTGATGATGGAAAGATGAATAATGATGTCCCAATGTTGTTTATTTGATGTAGAATTATAGGATAATTATAGTTGATGGTTTTCTATGATTAGAGGATGTTTTTAGGGCATAAAGTATGGAACCCGTAGTGAAAATGCATAGAAATCGCAGAAAATATCCATAGCAGAGCAGTATGTGTCGACCCTCAAATGCTATGTGTCGATACAAGAAGGTTTAGAGAATCAGGATGAGTCAACACGAAGGAGTCATGCGTCGATACATGAGGGCTTTTAGACTCAGGATGAGTCGACACGAAGGAGCATGTATCGATACATGCAGTGTGACAGACTCAGTATGATTCGATACAAGGGAGTAATTCATCGACTCACGCGGCTTGTTAAACTCAGTACGCGTCAACCCAAGATGTTATGTGTCGATCCATGTTGTCTGGTTTTGGCAGAATCAGTTTGAGAAGGCTGTAACTTGAGTCTTCGGACTCCGTTCGAGGTACCATTTGAAGCGTTGAATAGTTAACGCAATGAACTTCATTCTTAAGGATTAAAATGAATAATAGGAAGTATGATACTAGTATCCAAGTTAGGAATCAGATTAGTTCCCGTGTTGATTGTTATGTCGGTTTTTGGTGAAGAATGATGAGGATGAAATGTTTAGAGATTTCTGTGTAGTCGTAACAGTGGGATTAATGATGATGATGTAGTATTATAAAATAGTAATATATAGAGGTCTAGTGATTTATAAGTAAGCCTTTGATGGTTAATTAATTATAGGCAATATCACGTTGAAGGCCTATGGCCAACATTGTGAGATTGATGAGTTACTGTTATATTACTGTACAATTGAGTTGTTGATGAGATGATGTTAATGAGATTATGTTTGATAATTTATGATGATAAATTATGTTGATGAAAAGATGTTGAGATGATTTTAAGACGTAGGCTTTTGGCCAACGATGATGTTGTATTGAGATGTTGTCAATTATGATGTTGTCATTACATTCATGATTGTGTCGCATACATTGCATTTTGAGATGGAGCTTATGCTCGTTGAGATAACCTGTATTGGAGAATATTGAGATGAAGGTGTATGCCTTATTGATGCCTCTATTAATTGGCAATTTTTGAGATGGGAGTTCTGCTCCAATGGCACCACATGCATTTGCATAGTATTGAGTCACATTATTTGATTGCATAAAGAAGTTGTGTATTGATGTTGTGAATGTGTATTATTGTTGAAATCATTGTTAATTATGAGATGAGAAGTGGTGATGTTATGTGATTGTTGTACCCCGAAATTTTCCCTCCCATATTTCTCAAAATATTGCAAGAATAATCTCCAAGTGGCTCAAGATTGCTCAAGAGTTGGACAGTCAAGTCATCTCCTAAGGCATTCAATCTCAAATTAGGGTTTTGTGTTGCATCAAGGTCCTTGCATCCAAATGACCTAAAGTGCTCCCAAATGTCCTAATATGTTCTCAAGTTCATCCATGCCAAATTTCAAGCCTTGCAGAGGAAGTTTGGTCAGTCAATTGCTCAAGAGGCCCAAAAATCGACTGTGTTAGGGCAAAAGTCAATTGTGACCCAAATACAGTCAAACTTCAAGATTTTTTGTCAACATTCTCATTTTTTAAGGATATTTCATCATTTGATCAAGGGTTGGTCATGATTCATCAAGGATTGCTCAAAATTCATCAAGACTCAAAAGTTGCTAAATTAGGGTTTTGTAGAAAAAGTCAACTCAACTTTGACCAAGCATAACTTTCTCATACTTTATGATAAATGACCCATCCAAAGCTCATTTTGAAGACGATGCAATTTCCTGCAATCCATCTTCATACCACAAAATCAATAAATGCACTCACAAAAAGTTACAAATTTGGACATTATAGGTCATTTTTGAAAGTCAACAAAAATACCTTTTTTTCCAAAGCTTATAACTTGTGAATGGAATATAAATATGATATTAGACCAAAAGGGTTTGTTAGGGGACATCTCAAGCTTTCTAAAAAGTCCAAGAACACTTCCAAAAGTTCAAAATTGAAGAAGTTATGCATTGTTGAAGTTGGGCATTTTGGCAAAATTGCCAAAAGTCAACTATCCCCAAAACTTCAAATTTTGTCAAATGGGCCCATTCTTTTCCACTTGATTTGATCTTGTAACACTACACACGTGTCCTAGCTTCAGCCTTGTGTCCATTTATTAATTTTTCTATTTTATTTGATTTTTTATTGAATTAATTCATTTTAAATCAAATAAAATCCAAATATTGATGACTTAGGATCTTTTTGGTTGTTATAGCTCTTAATTATCATCATGATCATGATCAAATTCGTATCAAGCTTTTCATGTACAAAAATATTGGATTTTGGACCAAATTGGAAGGTTATCAATGGTGAATCAAATCATATCTCAAAGCATTGATTTACAAAGATTCAAGACCCAAAACTTGACCTAATCCAATGCAGCATACATATACAATGCAAAGGCACACGAATTAGAGGTTGGAGGCCGCAAGAACACAAAAACCAAACTTGAGAAAACTTGAAAAAAGCTTGAATCTAAAATCGTGCTTAGAGGCAGTTTCAACACCAAATCCCAACGTGAATCAATTGCTGGACCTCCAATGAGTCAGAAGCAATCAAAAGCACACCCTCATACCCTCTCAATCGCGCTGTAAGTCTCTCAAAAAACTGCTCTGCACTTGAAATCGCAACTCCATATTTTTGCATCTTTTGAACAAATCTTTGGTATATTCATGATACTCATCCAATTTGAAAGCTTTATGCATTAGCCAATTGTGTTTATATGACCTGTAGTGCCATACCCGAATCTAGGGTTCTTGGTTTTTGTTTTTGGGCATTTTAATTTCAGGTAAAATTGGGGCCATTAACTGACATAGACGTGCTCAGGAGGCCTGGACGATCATGATTATGGTCTTGGAATTGATTTTCATGGCCTAGGATAGATTTTAGGATGACCATGTGCATTTAGCTGCGGATATAAATCTGCAGGTAAATAACCAGGGTTGAGTGAGGAAGATGAAGACGTGGCCCTCCCTGGTTGGACGATTCAAATAATTCACGTTTTTTCTTTTGTTTTAGGCATATTAGTTTTATTTCCAATATTATTATTATTGTTCATTCCACTAACAAACAAAACGCGCTGGCTGAGTGGAGGAAACATTGGCCAATGACTCACAGGACCTGGGTTCGAATCCCAGGTCCCCCATGTATTTGCTATGTTTTTTCTACAGGTTATCCAATGCCTTTCCGAGCACGCAGTGCATGATACTCCCTCATTCCAATGCTTGCCAGATGGCCCCAGGCCAGATCTGGTGGTCCAAATGGGACGTGCATCATAGTCCCTAGTCAACGTGCCATAGAGAATCAAGAAAGGTCAACAAAGGGCCAATTCGTTTGGGCCATCCAACTGCTAATCTCACCTCCAATTTGGGCCCAAAACCCCTTGAGTATTTCTATTTCTTTCTTTTTATTTTATTTATTTATTTGTTTGGTTAATTATTTTTATTATTTAACTAACCAATTAAACCTTTTCTTACTAAAATTAAAAACCAAAAGTATTTTGTTTATTAAAATTAAATTCAGCATTTTATTTTTGTTAATAAATATTAATTTAATTAATTTAGTTTAATTAGGGAATAACTTTAATATCTTTTGCAATAATTAAAATTAATTTAGACAATTAGGTTTTATTGACTTTGATTAATTTATTTTTTTTATTTAAATATAAAAAAACAAAAATATTTTTATTAATTAATTAATTTATTAATTCAATAATTAATTTAGTTTAATTTCCTTTTAATTCAAAAATAACCAAAAAAAATCTTTTCTTTAATAATCAAAGGGTCAAAACCCTAGAACTCGCCCAATTTAATTTCCCGCACGTGATCCATTTTATTTCAATATTGTATCTGTTTCCCGGAATGTAATAGTTTAATAGGACTCTAATTATTTTATCGCTTTATTTATTTTCCGCATTTTAATTTCAAGGGTTGCTTTTGGCGATGTAAATACCCGATGCCTTGTAATAGTTAGTTTTAATTTCCGCAATTTAATTTCCACAACTTATAAACTGTTAGATGTTTGGTAATAGGGAATGCATGACAAGATCAAATGTTAAACCTAAAATCAACATAGATAACCATTGACATGTACAAAGACAAATTAACTGAAAATAACACACTCGCACATGCGCACTCTTAGGGTACACCTCACTTGGTTGCCTTCGAACGTGGTCATTGAGTATAGGAAGTTTTAGAGGTCGCCCTCTTGTCCAAAGATCATAGTTGCCTCAAAACGGTTGCCTCGGAAAAATGATCTAAGACATTAAGGTTACCGCTAAGGCGTCCTAACGTTGCTTTAGTGACCACACGTCCCTTAATCGAATTGACCCTTAAAACTCCAACGACGACGCTACCCACTCATCAATAGTGGGATGGAATTGTCTAAAGGACATTAGCACAGATTGATTCCTTTTTCGAGTAGGTAGATGGTTCTTAAGTACTTGCTCCTTTCAAAATAAAACAAAACTTTTCGCACTTACACCTTTCAAACAAAAACTTCTTTCAAACCCAAAAACACAAAGAAAAGCAAATTTTGAAAACACTTTGAGCAAGTACCTAAGAGCCCGTGGATAACCACAGATAGAAAGGGTGCTAACACCTTCCCTTTCTATAATCTACCCCCCAGACCCGAGAAACATCTCAAAAAAGGATTTTTTTTTGTGCTTTTTTCCTTTCCTTGTTGGATAAAATAAAAGACGGTGACGACTCTTGCTTACCGCGACATTTTGCGAAAAAAAACGCAAAACGCAAACCAGCATTCCAAAAACAGTCAGTTCTTTCCCACCGTATCACAGAACTGGCGACTCTGTTGGAGAATATTAGAAGTGGGGTGTACCTTAGGATTAGATCACTGTGTTTTCAATTATTTGTTTTGCATGCTTTATATTTGTGTGCTTGTATCGGAGTTACTATAGATCCTAACACAGATCTGGGGATACCCTTTAGGTAAGTAGCAATAAACTGTGAGGGAACTGTACGGTGTAGACCGATACGGTTGAAGCAGTAGCTACGTTGGTGTGGCACTTTAGTCTGTACCGATATCCCTTGTGTTGGAACGAGGAGAATATGGGTCTTCTAAGGGGTCATTAAGCACCAACTGACCTTAGAACCTTTAAATTGACCAACTTGGCCATAGAACAGTAGTAGTATGCTACACTCATTGAGACTAAACTCTCGCAATGATTTCGGCCGCAAGAAAAGGTTGCTAAACTGGAATTATGACCGATTGAGGGTAGTCAGTGATATTGAGATCCTCTAGAACCCGGTTACTATTTTTAGGACAGGTTTAAACTAACTGAACTGAAAGAGGGTAGTACCTAAGCTCCTTGCCAGCCTGAAATCTAAGGGTTCTCTGTGTGACTTGTGTGCCTTTACCATGTTTGCTATTTGTGGATACTTGTGGTGTGCTTTCTATCATGGCATCATGACATCATAACATTGCATACATCTTGCATTGGACTAACCTATTTCAAAGACAGAAGGGATTCATCTTTGTTCTGTTTTGTAGGTCATCATGATGCCCATGCGTAGGAATACCATCCGGATCAATTTTGTCCAGGTTCCCACTATGCTTAAAGAGTTGGTTTCAAAGATGCCCGATACTACCTCATTCATCAGAAGACATGGTTATCTTCTCAGTTTGGTCACCTACAAATTGGACGAGCAGATGATGAGTGTCCTAGTCCAATTCTATGACATGTTGTACCATTGATTTACTTTCCAGGACTACCAGTTGGTTCCCACCCTAGAAGAGTTCTTTGAGCTGCTCGGTATCTCTATTCTGGAGCAGACTCCGTTTACTGGTTGGGAGAAGATCCTTAGGCCTGAAGAGATTGTTGTAACCCTTCATATGACAAAGGATGAGGTAATGGCCAATTGGGAGACTAGAAGTGGAGCAAAGGGCTTTCTGACTAAGTTTGTGGTCGGTAAGGCTAATTATTTTTGGGATAGTCTAGACTTCAAGGCATTCGAGGATATTCTGGATCTTCTGATATATGGCTTGGTATTGTTTCCGAACTCTGACTCCTTTGTTGATGTAAATGCGGTGAAAATCTTCATCTCTCGTAATCCTGTACCCACTCTCTTGGGTGACATTCTTCATCAGCTTTATGCCCGTACGGCCCGAAAGCGGGGAACCTTGATGTGTTGTGCTCCATTATTGGCGAGGTGGTTTATTTCGCACCTCCCCAAATTAGTGCTGAAGAACAAAGAAGGCATGGGCGGGCCTTATAGGGTTATGTTTTCTCTCCCATAATGACATCATCTGGACTCTCAAGGGTATGGAAGAGGTGGCTATCATTGATCGCTATGGGGAGTACCCCAATGTTCCACTGATAGGGACCAATGGAGGAATTTCTTATAATCCGTGCTTGGCCTTACGTCAGTTTGGGCGTGCCAGAAGAGAAGGACCTCATGAGCTATTAATGCCTAGTATCATCGTTGATTTTCAAGGGGATAACGATGAGCAACGCTGTAGATTTATAAGGGCTTGGGATAGAGTTCACAGAACTGATCCACATGAGCTGGGTCCAAAGACTTCTCTTCCAATGGAGCCATATCTTAGATGGGTCCGTATCTGTGCCCAAAAGCTGGGTATGCCATATGAAGTCGTCCGGCCTATCATTGTTGAAGTTGCTAATGAAGAAGGGGTTCTTCCGACCATCCTCCATCCTTATATGCCCACTGATATTGGGGCACTGAAAAGGTCTTGGATGCAACTGAGAGAAGAACGGGATGCTTATCGAGAAAAGTTTAACGAGCAAGAGCAGAAGATCCAGAAATTGACTAGGCAGCTGGAGAACGAGCGGATTCTCAATGACTATGTCCGCATCGACAAGAAGAGACCTTGGGAGCACTGATTGTCCTTTGATTATTTCCTTTCCAGTTTTCATTTACTTTTCAGTATTTCCTTTCATGTAACGCCTTAAGGGAAATTTGTTGAACAATTTGAATTTCAAAGTTTATCTAATAAAGTGTGTTTCATTTCTTGTTTACAAATTTGAATCTCCCGATTGCCTTTGAAATCATGTCATATGCATTTCATCCCATGCACTTCATAACAGGTACCCATTACAGGTCTCTTATCTTCTTCGCTGTTTATTTCAACACTCATCATGTCTGCTGAACCTTCAACTGAGCAAGCCATCAAGGCCCTACAGGCCTAGGATGCCCAATTCCAAGAGCTATTCATGAATCTAGCTAAGGGTCAGCAAGATCTGAAGACCCTGATTCTGAAAGAGAAGAAGAAGAAGAAGAGGACAGTCCTGTTTAACACAGGTCACAGGTTTGGAAATAAGCTACAGAACGAAGTTGATTTGACCACCTCATCTGGAGGGAAAGATAGTCAGGAAGAAAGGAGGGCTCCTAGCCTTGTGGTCTCAGACAACGAGACAGGCTTTGACGAAGACCAGTATCCTCCGACCGAGGATAGATACAAACAACTGGAAGACCGATTGAGTGCGATGGAAGTTCAGAAAGTGTCTGGTCTGGACTTTGGTGATCTGGGTCTATCATCTGGGGTGGTGATTCCCCACAAGTTCAAGGCACCAGCCTTTGCTAAGTATGACATAATTTCTTGTCCGATGCTGCACCTCCGGTCATATGTAAGGAAGATTCAGCCGTACACCGCTGATAAGAACTTATGGATCCACTTCTTTCAAGAAAATCTCTCAGGGACTCAACTTGAGTGGTTTTACCAGTTAGACGGATCCAGTATCTGCAGTTGGGAAGATTTGGCAACTGCTTTCTACAGGCAGTACCAGTACAATTCCGACCTCGCTCCCACGCGTACCCAACTCCAGGGTATGTCAATAGGAACAGGTGAAGGTTTCAAAGATTATGCTCAGAAGTGGAGGGACCTCGCAGGAAGAGTGCAACCACCCTTGGATGACCGAGAGCTTGTGGATATGTTTTTGGGGACCTTGTCTGGTCCATTTTTCAACCATCTGATCGGAAGCTCTTTGGATGGGTTTACAGAGCTTATCATGACCGATGAAAGGATTGAGGCTGGTATTAAGGATGGTAAGATACAGAAGGGTGCCTCATCAAGCATCAAGAAGAAGCCCTTTAAGAAAGAGTCCAGTCCCGTCTACAGTTCGAAAAACCAGAGTAGACCTGAACGCCACCAAGCTGTTAATGTGGTTGTTATTTCAAGACCTGCTGGTGCTCCTCAGTACAACAATCAACAAAAGACGAGAAACCTCGAAGGCAATTCACCCGTCTCAGCATGACTTTGTCTCAGATTCTGCCACAGTTACTGAAAACCAACCTAGTGATTCCAAGGGAAGCCCCGAAGAACCCGAACACTACATCACCAAAGTATAACCCTAACGCTCGCTGTGCTTATCACTCTGATAGCCCGGGGCATAATACAGATGATTGTTGGTCTTTGAAGAATAAGATACAAGACTTAATTCATGCTAAGGAGATTGAGTTCAAGGCGCCCGAAAGACCTAATGTTGTGACTGCTCTTATGCCCAAGCATGGAGTAAATGCTATAAATGAAGACTCGTTTGTGGTTTTTGTGAACGACATTGTTACCCCTTTGATGACTGTGAAGAAGAACCTTTTGCTAGCCGGTTTATTTCTGGGCTGTGACGAAGGTTGCCGTATGTGTTCTGTTCTACCTACCGGTTGCCCACTTTTGAAATCAGGTGTCCAACGCCTGATGGATAGTAAAGAAATTTTGTTTGAGAAGACTGTTGTTCCTTTGGTTCCTACTGAAGAAGTTGCCATCATCACCATTTTTGACAATTCTTCCAAGGCTTCCTCGAGAAAGCCTGTTAGAATTACATCTGTTCCAAGAATCGCACATGTGATCATCACTGTTCCCGGGTCTATCCCCTACACCTCTGATAAAGCTGTCCCTTGGCATTACGGGGCTGATGTTTATTTTCATGGAGTTAAACAAGAGTTGGATGTTGATACTGACGTCAGCAATATTGTTGGGCCTGCTAAAGTCACCCGCAGCGGAAGACTTTTCTCACCTGATATCTCTCCACCAACTGCCCGAAGACCTGTTGCTATTACACCTGCCAGTGTACCTGCTACCCTTCATGTTCAAGTTCCTATTCTTACCCCTGTCGCTGAGTCATCTAACACTCGGGGCAAAGGGACCATCAGTGAGCCTGCCTAGACGGAGGCACCGAAGACGATTACTGTTGAAGCTTCTAAACAAGAGATGGAAGAGATTCTGAAGATTATCAGAAAGAGTGACTACAATGTAGTTGAACAGATGGGGCAAACCCCGTCCAAGATTTCTATGTTGTCACTATTGCTATGTTCAGAGGCCCATGCCAAGGCTCTGATTACATTCTTGAAGACTGCACACGTACCGCAAGAGACGTCAGCTGATCAATTTAAAGATTGCATGGCCAATCTGACTGCTGATAATGGGTTGGGTTTTTCTGACGCCGACTTGACTGCTAAAGGGAAGAATCACAATGATGGCCTGCATGTCTCCATTGAATGCATGGGCACTACTCTTGCTCATGTATTGGTGGATACTGGTTCCTCGTTGAACGTCTTGCCTAAAAAAGATCTAGACCGGTTGGACTGTGAAGGGTTAGAGCTGAAGCCAAGCAACATTGTTGTTAGGGCCTTTGATGGGTCTAAGAGGATGGTGCACAGAGGAGTTGATATCCCGATTAAGGTTGGTTCTCAGGTTTTCAACTCTACATTCTATGTGATGGACATTCGGCCATCTTATTCTTGTTTGCTGGGTCGTCCATGGATCCACAAAGATGGGGCCGTAACCTCAACACTCCACCAGAAGCTGAAGTACCTGGTCAAAGGGAAGATTGTGAGAGTACAAGGAGAGGAAGAGTACATGGTGAGCCACCTCAACTCTTTCTGATATGTAGAGATGGCTGGGGAGTTCATTGAGACCCCGTTTCAGCATTTTGAAGAGGTTCCCCAAACGCTGGCATCAACTGAGACTGTTTTTGAAGATTCTCCTATGAAGATGGCTTCCCTCAAGGATGCCCGGGCTGTTGTTGAGAAAGGTGGGTGTGCAAATTGGGGCCAACTCCCTGATTTTACACAGAAGACTAACAAGTTTGGTTTGGGTTTCACTGCAGAAGCTCAAAGGGCTGTTCGGAATGCACGGATCGGAAGACCTCCCGTGTTCATCAGCAACTCGGGAGTGAATGCCATTGGAGACGATGTGGAAGAGTCTAAGTTCGACAACTGGATCTATCCTACGACCGACGGTGGACCAAGCAACTGGACGGCAAAGGACTTCATCCCTATTTATTTTGTTACCCAGTAATGAAACTTTTTGTTTTGAATATGTAACAGACAATGTTTTAAACTTTACGGCCCGGTGTCTTACCCAGGGCACCGTGGCTTCATTTGTGAGGGCTTTATGTGTGTCATTTTCATATATCATTAATAAAAGCATTGGACGTTTCTTGCATTTCAAATTTTGCGCTCGTTGTTTTTCTTTATTATATATTGCAAAACAACTATTTTACACACACTCACGTATCATGATCTACATCCACTCTGGATCCCACTGATAACGACCCTGCTACTGTCGGTTATGACTTCTAAAATCCGATCAACCAAGCCAGGGACGAAGGTGAGGATGACTGTGAAGTGCCCGAGGAACTTGTTAGACTAATGCTTCAAGAAGAGAGGGGCTTACCACCTCCAAGCCACCAATTCTTACGCCTCCAATTGAAGGAAGACCATTGATCTTACTGTATAATACAAAGAGGTGTGTTCTGGGGAAGCATGACGATTCTGGCCGAAAAGAGCATGTTATTTACTGCTTTAGCAAAAAGTTTACCGACTGTGAGACTCAATACTCACTGCTCGAGAGAGCTTGCTACGCTTTGGCATTGGCTGCTCGTCGACTGAGACAGTACATGCTGGATTATGATACCTTTCTTGATACCAAAAGATGTGAACGTCTTGACAGCTCAGTGGCCTTTTGCAATGAGGGGCATTGACATGATCGGAGAGATTAGACCCACGGCATCCAACGGGCATCGTTTCATCCTGGTAGCTATCGATTACTTTACGAAATGGGTTGAAGCAGCTTCTTTTGCTACAGTAACCAAGAATGTCGTGGCACGGTTCATTCGGCATAATCTGATCTGTCGATACGGTGTACCAGAGAGGATCATTACGGACAATGGTACCAATCTCAACAACAAGATGATCACTGAGCTCTGCGAGCAATTCAAGATACAATATAACAACTCTTCTCCTTACCGGCTGAAGATGAATGGGGTTGTCGAAGCGGCTAATAAGAACATTAAGAAGATTGTGCAGAAGATGACAGTGACATACAAAGACTGGCACGAGATGTTACCGTTTGCTCTTCATGGGTACCGTACCTCAGCGCGGACGTCAACAGGGGCAACACCCTATTCCTTGGTATATGGTATGGAGGCTGTCTTGCCCATCGAAGTTCAAATACCCTCTCTTTGGATCATGAAAGATGCAGGTTTGAGCGAAGATGACTGGATTCAGACCCGACTTGATCAACTGAACCTAATCGATGAAAAGAGACTTACTGCTATTTGTCATGGTCAGACGTACCAAAAATGGATGATCAAGGCATTTGATAAGAAAGTTAGACGACAAGAGTATCAAGTCGGGGATCTGGTAATCAAGCGCATTATTCTACCTCAAGGTGATCCCAGGGGCAAATGGACCCCTACTTACGAAGGGCCATTCGTGGTTAAGAACATTTTCTCAAGAGGAGCCGTGATTCTAACCACCATGGACGGTGACGACCTTCCTCACCCCGTCAATGTAGACATAGTGAAAATATACTACGCATAATCAAAGACCCGCTAGGTTGACTAGCCTAGGCAAAAATAAGGGCTTCCCGGCGAACCAAAAGGGTTCGGGCAAAAATAAGGGATGAAAATGAAAAAAATCTGTACACCCGGCAAGTCGAAAACCTGGAAAGGAGGCTTGGGCAAAAAAGGGTATCCCGGTGGACTGAAAACCCGAAAGGGCGGTCCAGGCAAAAATTAGGGATCAAAGCGTACATTATGTCTCATTGGATCACCTTGCATCCAGACTTCGGTATCAACTATCAAGCTCGGACGGCACTAATCAATCAGATTCATCTTCAACCAGTATCAAAGTGATGAGATGCTCGAGGATATAAAGGCAATAGCAGAGTTGGAACCCAGTGGGATTATTCACATAGCTGTTTTGTTTAGTTTTTCAAAAATCATGTAAATTCTATTATTCGGCGGCATTATCTTACTAGGACGTCAGCCTCTTGTACAAAAACGCCTATTCACAGGCCAAACTTCAAAATCAATACAAATTCATTTTCAAAGAAATTTCAAACAGTTTTTCCTTTATCTGTTTCGTTTTGAAAAGAACTTCCAACGTTCATTTTTTATATATGTATTTGACATTAATTGCTACTCATGAATGTTTACATGAGAAACAAAATGACGATTACGGGTAATATCAGAAACAGGGGCAATAAGAATTGTCCAAGCTGTATAGTTGCTCTATCCACCAGGTACAAAGGTAGATTCAGCTGAAGAATATGGCTAAGATACCTTCACTCCCCGCAAAGTAAGACAGTAATGGTAGCTCTCCCCAGCTGATACTTGCAACTATGAACAAATTAGTAATGCTCTCCCCAAGCAGAGTTTATCTACCATCAGCACTAGAAAGGGCTTGATATCCCCGACAGTCTTAATATTCCCCAATGGAGTATAAGGATATTCCCCAGCAAATCATAAGAATGTTCCCTGGCAGAATACAAGATACCCCCAGTGGAATTAAAATTTTCCCAGCACAGTCTGAAAAAGCTTCCCCAACGGAGTTGAAGCATCATCCCCAGTAGACTCTGGAAGTTTATCCCCAGCGGAGTACAAAAATAAATCTCCCCAGCTGAGTTTAAAGGATCATTCCCAGCAGAATCCAGAGGATTGTCCCCACAAAAGTCTAGCATGTCTATCCCCATCAAGTTGCAATTGAAGATCATCCTCAGCGAAGTTCTTTCCTTTCACAAATAGGAATTCAATCCTCAACAGATTCAATATCACCAGCAACGGTAATCCCTCCCCAGTGGAGTTTATCAGTGGAATCCTCAGCAGAGTATCTCTTCCCCACAGGGTAATCTCCTCATCAGTTTATTCCCCAACGAAGTTATCTTCTCCTGCAGGTTTATTCTTGCAATCACTTTTGTTCACCATCCCCAGCGGAAATGAAGAATCCAACTCTATTCTCCAGCAGCTATCCGGGATTTATTTTCCCCAGCTAAAACATTACATTTCCATACATCATAATACATGCATATACGCATCATATAACACAATCTCACTTATTTTGAGAACATCATTGTTTGACCCATATCATGCATTGCATATAACTGACCTTTACCTTTCAGGAAAGATGCAATTAAGTTCTCAATTATGCCTAAGACCTTGTCTGGTCCAGTTAAATTGATTCCTAAAGATTATGCTGATTCCGATCCAGTCAAAGTTATTTCAAGACCTTGTCTGGTCCAGTTAAATCGATTCCTAAAGATTTTTCTGATGTTGATCCAATCAAAGTTATTCCAAGACCTTGTCTGGTCCAGTTAAATCGATTCCTAAAGATTTTTCTGATGCCGATCCAGTCAAAGTTAATCCAAGACCTCCCCTGGTTCAGTTAGATCGCCGATAAGATCTCCCTGATTCGTATTCCAGTTGAAGTTGTTTCAAGACTTTTTGTATGATCCAGTTAAATTGATTCCTAAAGATTTTTCTGATGTCGATCCAGTCAAAGTTATTCCAAGACATTGTCTGGTCCAGTTAAATCGATTCCTAAAGATTTTTCTGATGCCGATCCAGTCAAAGTTAATCCAAGACCTCCTCTGGTTCAGTCAGATCACCGATAAGATCTCCCTGATTCGTATTCCAGTTGAAGTTATTCCAAGACCTTGTCTGGTCCAGTTAAATTGATTCCTAAAGATTTTTATGATGCCGATCCAGTCAAAGTTATTCCAAGACCTTGTCTGGTCCAGTTAAATCGATTCCTAAAGATTTTTCTGATGCCGATCCAGTCAAAGTTAATCCAGGACCTTCTTTGGTTCAGTCAGATAACTGATAAGATCTCCCTGATTCGTATTCCAGTTGAAGTTATTCCAAGACCTTGTCTGGTCCAGTTAAATCGATTCCTAAAGATTTTTCTGATGCCGATCCAGTCAAAGTTATTCCAAGACCTTGTCTGGTCTAGTTAAATTGATTCCTAAAGATTTTTCTAATGTCGATCCAGTCAAAGTTAATCCAAGACCTCCTCTGGTTCAGTCAGATTGCCGATAAGATCTCTCTGATTCGTATTCCAGTTGAAGTTATTCCAAGACTCTTGTCTGGTCCAGTTAAATCGATTCCTAAAGATTTTTCTGATGTTGATCCAGTCAAAGTTAATCCAAGACCTTCTCTGGTTCAGTCAGATCGCCGATAAGATCTCCCTGATTCGTATTCTAGTCAAAGTTCATATCACCTATCAACAATCTCCAAATGGCATATGTACGCCCATTCCCGATATCATAAGGCTGATACCATTTCATGCGAGTGCAAATTTCTGGGCACTCTAGTGTTCAATCATCTTCCACCTTTGGATCACGAAAGGCCCGAAAGCCAATCTATATCCTCAAGTTTAAGAAAATTGAACAGGGGAAACTGTTGTACCCCAAAATTTGCCCTCCCATATTTCTCAAAATATTGCAAGAATAATCTCCAAGTGGCTCAAGATTGCTCAAGAGTTGGACAGTCAAGTCATCTCCTAAGGCAGTCAATCTTAAATTAGGGTTTTGTGTTGCATCAAGGTCCTTGCATCCAAATGAACTAAAGTGCTCCCCAATTTCCTAATATGTTCTCAAGTTCATCCATGCCAAATTTCAAGCCTTGCAGAGGAAGTTTGGTGAGTCAATTGCTCAAAAGGCCCAAAAATCGATTGTGCTAGGGCAAAAGTCAATTGTGACCCAAATACAGTCAAACTTCAATATTTTTTGTCAACATTCTCATTTTTGAAGTATATTTCATCATTTTATCAATGGTTGGTCATGATTCATCAAGGATTGCTCAAAATTCATCAAGACTCAAAAGTTGTTAAATTAGGGTTTTGCAGGAAAAGTCAACTCCACTTTGACCAAGCATAACTTTCTCATACTTTATGAAAAATGACCCATCCAAATCTCATTTTGAAGAGGATGAAATTTCCTACAATCCATCTTCATACCCCAAAATCAATAAATGCACTTACAAAAAGTTACAAATTTGGACATTATAGGTCATTTTTGAAAGTCAACAAAGACACCTTTTTTCCAAAGCTTATAACTTGAGCATGGAATATCAAAATGATATGAGACCAAAAGGGTTGGTTAGGGGACATCTCAAGCTTTCTAAAAAGTCAAATAACACTTCCAAAAGTTCAAAATTGAAGAAGTTATACATTGTTGAAGTTGAGAATTTTTGCAAATTTGCCAAAAGTCAACTATCCCCAAAACTTCAAATTTTGTCAAATGGGCCCATTATTTTCCACTTGATTTGATCTTGTCACACTACACACGTGTCCTAGCTTCAGCCTTGTGTCCATTTATTAATTTTTCTATTTTATTTGATTTTTTATTGAATTAATTCATTTTAAATCAATTTAAATTAAATTAAATCCAAATATTGATGACTTAGGATCTTTTTGGTTGTTATAGGTCTTAATTATCATCATGATCATGATCAAATTCGTATCAAGATTTTCATGTACAAAAATATTGGATTTTGGACCATATTGGAAGGTTATCAATGGTGAATCAAATCATATCTCCAAGCACTGATTTACAAAGATTCAAGACCCAAAACTTGACCTAATCCAATGCAGCATACATATACAATGCAAAGGCACACGAATTAGAGGTTGGAGGCTGCAAGAATACAAAAACCAAACTTGAGAAAACTTGAAAAAAGCTTGAATCTGAAATCGTGCTTAGAGGCAGTTTCAACACCAAATCCCAACGTGAATCAATTGCTGGACCTCCACTGAGTCAGAAGCAATCAAAAGCACACCCTCATACCCTCTCAATCGCGCTGTAAGTCTCTCACAAAACTGCTATGCACTTGAAATCGCAACTCCATATTTTTGCATCTTTTGAACAAATCTTTGGTATATTCATGATACTCATCCAATTTGCAAGCTTTATGCATTAACCAATTGTGTTTATATGACCTGTAGTGCCATACCCGAATCTAGGGTTCTTGGTTTTTGTTTTTGGGCGTTTTATTTTCAGGTAAAATTGGGTCCATTAACGGACATATACGTGCTCAGGAGGCCTAGACGATCATGACTATGGTCTTGGAATTGATTTTCATGGCCTAGGATAGATTTTAGGATGACCACGTGCATTTAGCTGCAGATATAAATCCGCAGGTAAATAACCAGGGCTGAGCGAGGAAGATGAAGACGTGGCCCTCCCTGGTTGGACGATTCAAATAATTCGCGCTTTTTCTTTTGTTTCAGGCATATTAGTTTTGTTTCCAATATTATTATTATTGTTCATTCCACTAACAAACAAAACGCGCTAGCTGAGTGGAGGAAAAGTTGGCCAATGACTCACAGGACCTGGGTTCGAATCTCAGGTCCCCAATGTATTTGTTATGTTTTTTCTACAGGTTATCCAATGCCTTTCCAAGCGCGCAGTGCATGATACTCCCTCATTCCAATGCTTGCCAGATGGCCCCAGGCCAGATCTGGTGGTCCAAATGGGACGTGCATCATAGTCCCTAGTCAACGTGCCATAGAGAATCAGGAAAGGTCAACAAAGGGCCAATTCGTTTGGGCCATCCAACTGCTAATCTCACCTCCAATTTGGGCCCAAAACCCCTTGAGTATTTCTATTTCTTTCTTTTTATTTTATTTATTTATTTGTTTGATTAATTATTTTTATTATTTAACTAACCAATTAAACTTTTTCTTACTAAAATTAAAAACCAAAAATATTTTGTTTATTAAAATTAAATTCAGCATTTTATTTTTGTTAATAAATATTAATTTAATTAATTTAGTTTAATAGGGAATAACTTTAATATCTTTTGCAATAATTAAAATTAATTTAGACAATTAGGTTTTATTGACTTTGATTAATTTATTTTTATTTCTTTAAATATAAAAAAACAAAAATATTTTTATTAATTTATTTATTTATTAATTCAATAATTAATTTAGTTTAATTTCCTTTTAATTCAAAAATAACCAAAAAAAATCTTTTCTTTAATAATCAAAGGGTCAAAACCCTAGAACTCGCCCGATTTAATTTTCCGCACGCGATCTATTTTATTTCAATATTGTATCTGTTTCCCGGAATGTAATAGTTTAATAGGACTTTAATTATTTTATTGCTTTATTTATTTTCCGCATTTTAATTTCAATGGTTGCTTTTGGCGATGTAAATACCCGACGCCTTGTAATAGTTAGTTTTAATTTCCGCGATTTAATTTCCGCAACTTATAAACTGTTAGATGTTTGGTAATAGGGAATGCATGACAAGATCAAATGTTAAACCTAAAATCAACATAGATAATCATTGACATGTACAAAGACAAATTAACTGAAAATAACACACTCGCACATGCGCACTCTTAGGGTACACCTCACTTGGTTGCCTTCGAACATGGTCATTGAGTATAGGAAGTTTTAGAGGTCGCCCTCTTGTCCAAAGATCATAGTTGCCTCGAAACGGTTGCCTCGGAAAAATGATCTAAGACATTAAGGTTACCGCTAAGGCGTCCTAACGTTGCTTTAGTGACCACACGTCCCTTAATCGAATTGACCCTTAAAACTCCAACGACGACGCTACTCACTCATCAATAGTGGGATGACATTGTCTAAAGGAAATTAGCACAGATTGATTCCTTTTTCGAGTAGGTAGATGGTTCTTAAGTACTTGTTCCTTTCAAAACAAAACAAAATTTTTCGCACTTACACCTTTCAAACAAAAACTTATTTCAAACCCACAAACACAAAGAAAAGCAAATTTTGAAAACACTTTGAGCAAGTACCTAAGAGCCCGTAGATAACCACGGATAGAAAGGGTGCTAACACCTTCCCTTTCTATAATCTACCCCCCGGACCCGAGAAACATCTCAAAAAAGGAATTTTTCTGTGCTTTTTTCCTTTCCTTGTTGGATAAAATAAAAGACGGTGGCGACTCTTGCTTACCGCGACATTTTGCAAAAACAAACGCAAAACGCAAACCAGCATTCCAAAAACAGTCAGTTTTTTCCCACTGTATCACATTGATCTAATTTAATATATTAATTATCATACGCTTTATTATATTGTTAGATATCTCACTCCTTCTATTTGAATGTTATCCTTATGTTGGTAACATGCAGGTAATCGAGAGTGAAGGCTGTATACCTTCAGTAGTTCGAGCCAGTGTCATTGCTCTGATATGTAACACTCGGGGGGATGAACGTTTGTTGCTTTTGATTGTTGATTATTCAGTTGTTGAACTTTAAGTTGCTTATTATTAAATATGTGTTGTTTTGAAGTTACTGTAACGATGATAAAGATGTTATTAAGAATTCTGCTGCGTAGATGTTGAATTGTTGAATTATTTAATTAAAATTGTTATGATGATGGCTTATCTGATGTTTTAAAGTGTTACGTATCCACGATGAATGCAATGAGTTTTTAATGATGAATTTGTGGCATCCTGATTCGTTTGCACGAATGATTTTATAACTCTTATTTATTTATATAATTATCGGGTAGAATTGGGGTGTTACAGGGTTTGTCAGAGTCTCCTCATCACGTGTCCAAATATTGGTCATGTGTTGCTCATTGGTGAATTGCATGATTTTTTAATATTTTAATGTTGACGGGTTAATTGATAAGGTGTTGAGCCAATCAAAGAATATGGCGAATGTGTATCTATCAATCCTGTTATTTGTAATATATTTGAGTTAATTAATTAAAAAATGTTTGAATTAATGTACAAATAGTTAATCAAGCCTAATCATTAAATTAAATTAATTATATGACTAAATTAATATAAAGAAAGAGAAGGGGTGTTTATTAAGGAAATAAGACAAGTCTATTTCTCTAAGCCCAACACAAACTAATTCTAATACTAATTAAACAAAAACAAATAAAAAACAAAATTAAGAAAAATTAGAGTAACAGTACTAATGTTGCATATCTTATAATTACACAAAAATAAGTAATTCATAATCATTTTTTAAAGTTAAAAGTATACCATAAAAATAGGACATTTGACTTAAATGATAATAATAGAAACAAAAATAAATGAATAAAATGAGATAAACCAATATTCGGATTTTCATGTGTTTGATTCTTTTTTTTATATTTTATAAAGACTAAAAAACAATAAAACTAATTGATTATACCATAACCTAATTATCCTAATAAGATCAAACTAATTAAATAAATAAAAAATTAAAAGGGGTGAATAGAAACATGGAGTACTAAGATAAGTAAAGTAATAAATTGAGCGTCCATGTCCCAAACGGAATTCTTAAACCTAATCAACTTAATTATAGCCACAAAATATAACAAACTTAATTATTATAGCCACACAAAACAGTCAACATAAATTAAAATAAAGTAAAAAAAATAACTACAAGACCTTATGAAGAGGGGTGGTCTGACTGCAATTGTTGTCGTTTAAATCTCAACAATAAACAAAGATCAATGTTTTAACTTCTCTTCCAAATACCCTTTATCGATCTCTTTCATATTTCAGACAACAATAACAATTAATTCTTTCTTCTTACACATACATCTCCTTCTTTCTCGTGGGTACCACAGGGAGGCGTGAACGGCGACGAGTCAACGGTTAAGGGTGTTAGTTTGGAAGGGCCGAAGGGTTGTTGGAAATTTTTTGGATTTGTTTCTCAGAGTTTCTTTTCAGAAACCCTGGAATAAACCAAAAATAAGAGAAATATTGAGATTGTGAAATTATAGATGAAAAATTATGATGGACAACAGTCCTATTTATAGAGTTAAAATTAGGTTAAAAAAACTTGGAAATTAAGTTACCCAAAACACTGAAAAGCCCAAAGTCTGAACTCTAAAAAGGAAAGAAAATTAGTAACAAAAAATAGAAAAAGAAAATATTAAAAGTGCAACACAAAAGATTCAAACCCATGACCTCATACTTGCAAGCTTCATTCCTTACCAACTATGTTATGTTACACATTTGAAATAAAAAAACTCAATTAAAAGTATATGAAAGCGAACAAGTATTTGTTATTTAAAATACAAATAATTTAAAATAAACTATTATATATTTTTAAATAAGCAAAATAAATTATTATTAAAATGTTAGTAAAGTTGAACCAAAGAATATTATAAAAATCAATGTTGAAAATATTTTTGAATGTAGAAATAAATGGCGGGTAAATTTGGGGTATGACATTAAGCATATGAAAATCTAAACCTAAAGCATATGAAAAATATACTCGATCTCATACTGACTTGAGCATATATATACAACATAAACAAAGAAAAAAAATGAATGAAGATGTTGAAGAGTGTCATATTTTGAAGCTGGAGAATCAAATGAATGAAGAGAGTGGAGATTTGAGCATATACAACATAAAAAAATGAACAAAGATGTTGAAGAGTACCGTACTACAAAACTGAAGAATCAAATGAACAAAAAGGGTGAAGATTTGAGCAAATACATCATAAATAAAGAAGAAAGGAGAGAAGATGTTGAAGAGTACCGTACCGCAAAGCTGAAGAATCAAATGGACGAAGATTTGAGCTCCAAATGAATGGATACAAAGATTTGAGCCACCGCTGTCGTGTTTGACTCGCTTGTTCACCTAAGACGTCTTATGAAAAAAATACGAAAAAATTTGTTTTAATTTATCAGTAAACCATTTAATTGCGGTTGAACAAAGAAACCATAGTGAAAACTTAAGTCCTTTAACAATGGTTTATGTATTCACTGTTGTTAAATCATTTACAATTTATTTTTTAAATAATGGAGATAAGTGACACACGCTTAATATACTCTAAAAAAATGAAAAAATATGGTTGTTGGGAATCGAAACATGTTACACATCATTTTTTACTACGGTGTTTAAAACGAGCCGTCATTAATAAATCCATCAACTCATTGGATGCGGAAATTTTAACTTATTAATACGGTGTATATGGATACTTCGTAAACATCACGTTGTTGTTTGCGCATTTTGTAGTAGTGCAACCTACATACGATAGGAGAAGTACTAAGGAAGTTGGGTAAAGAAGAAAGTTAATATTTTTAGTAACTTAAAGTTGAAAATTCGTACCTTAGAGTTTCTTCTTCAAATGATGGATGAATATAGTTCGTCTTGAATGAAAGTTGTGATTAGTGCCATTTTCGTCTTCAATAGAGCTTACGTTGTGAATCGTCTTCGTTGGTTATTCTCTTAAGTTGAGATTCACAAACATATGAGCTTTGCCCTAAACCTTTCAACTTATTATTATTTTATTTGTAATATTTAAAGCAATATAAAATAAATAAAAATTCAAACTCAACCATTAAAAGTCCAATAAAGCAAGTTTTAACATTTTTTTCAACAAAAACTAACAAAAGTGACTAAAATATGTAACGAAATATAAGTTAATGGATCAGTATGTAATATTTTTTATTGGAGGGGTAAAAAAAAAACATTGACTAAAGTTAAGGGACCAAAAGAGGTAGTAAGCCTAATTTTTATTTTACACATTTGGTGCACTATTATTAATTATTTTTTATTTTAAACCTTTGAAACATTAGAATTTATTATATGCTAATTAATTTTAACAATTTAGTAGGGTGGGTGGAATAGCTCAGCTGAAAATTGCTAGTTGGGTTAAGTGTTCAAGTTGTTGGTTAAGAGTTCAATTCCTAACAAAGACATTTATTAACCAGGTTGTTGATGTTTATAAACCAACAATTTAAATGACTACTTAATTATTTGTTTTATTTTTTCTACTAAAAATATATGTTTCTGACGGGTCGACATTATTTAATTTATATATATTTTATATATTTTTGAGTTAAATAAGTTTTTGGTCTCTCTAAATATCTCAAATTTCGTTTTTAGTTCTTCTAAAAATTTTCTTCAAAGAATGGTTCTCCTAAAAAATTAAATTTTAATTTTTGGTCCCTCCTGCAATTAAGCGACGATTTTTATAACTTAACGACGGTTTTAACGATGATTTTAACGACTGTTTTTATTTAGCGACGAAATTAGAGACCATTTTAGCTACGATTTTGTCAGGAGAGACCAAAAGTTAAAATCTAATTTTTAGGAGGATAATTCTTTGAAGAAAAATTTTAGAATGACTAAAAATGAAATTTGAGATATTTAGAGAGACCAAAAACTTATTTAACCCTATATTTTTTAACCATCACTATATTATATTTATTTACTATTTATAACGATATTATGCGACCCGTGCGAACACATGAGTAAATAACTATTTAATTATTTCCTCCATCTTTCTACTAAAATATATATATTTTTGACGAACCGAGATTATTTAGTTTGTATATCTATTATATATATTTCTTAATCACCACTGTATTATATTTATTGACTAGTGTATATTATATATTTATTATACAATATATCTATATTTCATATTTTTCTTTGAATATCTCTATTTTAAAGATGATATTTTATTCAATTAAAAAAAATTGATACATAATAACAAAACGCTATTATTTTATTCACATATATATATATATATATATATATATATATATATATATATATATATATATATATATATATATATATATATATATATATATATATATATATATATATATATATATATATATATATATATATATATATATATATATATATATATATATATATATATATATATATATATATATATATATATATATATATATATATATATATATATATATATATATATATATATATATATATATATATATATATATATATATATATATTATGGGGGTGTTTGTTTCTAATATATAAATTGATGGAACGGTGGCAAGAGTTGGGTAAAGTATATAACTATCTAATTTATTTTCTATTTTCCTCTTCAAAACTATTCAATGACTACGAATGAAAAAACTAAACAGTATTGTTTCTATCAAATGCTTGTAGAAAATGGAGAAAGAATAGAAGCGAATGAGAAAGAATAAAACGGTTTCTGAATTTGTTATACTTATTTATTATTATTTTTATATTCAGGACTTTCTTTAAATTTTATTTTACAAATATGAACATATATTAGAATTAAATATTAGATATGACATGACAATTTTTATATATTTTCTTTATAGAGGAGATAATATTCATTTGTTACTATCTATTATTTAAAAAAATGATTTCATCAACTTTGAATACAGTCTATTAGATTCTTCTAATGAGTAGGGAATCCAAAGTTTTATGCTAAATTCTATGCGTAAAGCTAAATTATTAATTTTTTCAAATATTAAAATGTTAATTTGCGATTACAATTTTTTAATAATAATAGAAATATCAAATTATGGAATATGAAATTATTGTTTAAAATTTTAAATATTAACATAAATATAAAATTATTGATCAAAATATTGAATATTAACGGAAACATGAATTTACTGATCAAAATATTGAATATTAACGAGAATATAAAGTTATTGATCAAAATATTTAATATTAACGAGAATATAAAATTACTAACTAAAATATTGAATATTAACGGAAAAATGAAATTCCTGATCAAAATATTAAATATTAATGAGAACATGAAGTTATTGATCAAATTATTGAATATTAATAGCACTACTAAAGGAAACACAATTCACAACAGTTGAAATAGGGATACCATCACGCGGGTCATACCGTTGTTAAGTAGCGTGTGGTTGTAAGTAGTGATTTTCCACCACGGTCTAAAAACTGTCATAAAAAGGCAGAACGCGCGCTACTAATCACCAACGTAACAACCATTGTGATATAGATATATAAATTAAATTTGATTACGGTTACTATAAGTAACTGTTGTTGAAAGTCACTAGAATTTATTATATAATATATAAATTGCTTGTTTTTCCGTACACTTCACTAAAAAAATACAAGCATTCAGATTGATGAAGATGAATATAATCTAGAAATTAAACTATTCTTGAAATCCAACTTAAACAAATCACTGTTTTTCGAATTGCATTTATTTCATCATTCATTGCAAGCTCTTTAATTTATAGAACATCATATAATGACCTAGTTCTTTCATTATAATAATTAATGTGATTAGTGCCAATGAGGAGGTAGACTTAGCCTATATATTATGGTTATTGAAATTAAACTATATTAGAAGATATTGATGTAATGAAAGAACCAGATCATTATACCATGTTCTATATGTTAAAGAGTTTGCGATGAATGATGAAACTAATGCTATTAGAAAAATATTGATTTATATAAATTGGTTTTCAAATACAACTTAATTTTCATATTATAAATATATATGTCAATGTAAATGAATGTAATTTAAGTGAGGGTTATTGAAACAAATAATTTATATAGAATATAATAAACTCAACTACAACAATAACATACAAAAGCATTTATCAACAAAACAACTTCATACTATATCATTCAGGACATATCTTTTATTGAAACTAATAATAGGAATTCATCTAGTTTGTGAAGCTATTAAAAAGAAATATAAGGAGTAAAAAGTTTAAACAACAACTTCATAATTATTATATTTCTTCTCATAGGTTCTCAAACTAGATGAAGTTTGTTGCCCCTGTTGTTTATTCATTTACTAAAATGTTTTGTTCTTGTTGAGACTTACAATAACCATTAAAGTTATCAACATGTGTAACAACAAACTTATTTGTCAACAAAGTATGAAAATCATCTAACAACTTACATCATCAATAGATATACATGGTCGTGGAAGGTGGATGAAGTTTCCTTTGATAAGGTAATGAAGATGGATATGAAAAAAAGGAGTACAATCAACTGAAGCAACATGCAACAAACGAGATAATAGAGAACTATCTAACGAGAATATGAAAGAGGAAGCATACCTTACTGTATGAAGCACAAGAGTCACGGCTAATGGTGAAGAAGGAGGAAAAAAATGGATGCTAGAAACTATTTCACAACGGTTAACACTACCAACCGTAGCGATATACCTTTTATTTGTGAGTTTTAAAATAAATAAAAAGAATAGGTGCGCCTTAACGTTAAAAGAATAAAATATTTTATGACGCTGAGGTTCGAACCCGTAAAAGTTTGGTTGTATCACCATGATCGGTACATCAACCGTTGTTATATACAAATAATTTTTAATCAATAAACAAAATAAATACGTCAACGTCTCATTTTAGAGATGTCACCACAGTGTAGGGAAGAGTCGTTGTGAACATGGGTTGTTGAATGCAAATTTTGTACTAGTGCGGAAATATGAATTTACTGATCAAAATATTGAATATTAATAAAAATATCAAATTACTTATCAAAATATTAAATATTAACTGAAACATGAAATTACAGATCAAAATATTGAATATTAACGGGAACAAGAAGTTACAGATCAAAATATTTAATATTAACGAGAACAATAAATTACTTATTAAAATATTGAATATTAACGGAAACATAAAGTTATTTATCAAAATATTGAATATTAACGGAAACATGAAGTTAGTGATCAAAATATTGAATAGTAACTTCATGATCAAAATATTGAATATTAACGAGAATATGAAATTACTAATTAAAATATTGAATATTAACGAAAACATGAAATTATTGATCAAGTCATTGAATATTAACGGAAATATGAATTTATTTATCAAAATATTAAATATTAACAGAAATATCAAATTATTGATCAAAATATTAAATATTAATAAAAAGTTATTATATATATGAAAACTTTTGACACCGATTTATCATTTTTTTAAATAGTACATTTTATTAATTAAATAATTTTATTTCTTTTATTTTATTTTAAAAAACAAATGTATATAAGATCTTGATATTGGTATCCGTGCGAAGACAATATATTCCACTAGTTTTGTTTATAAAAGAAATAGTTATTCATTTTGAGCTAAAAAAATAAAAGCGTTGAAAAGTTGAGACGAGTAGAGTTACAGTTACGATTCCTTGTCCTTGGGCAATCAAATTGCAAACCTTTCTATCTCTTCCTGTGTTATCTTAGAATTCAGAACTCAGTAATGAATTAATCCTTTGGTAACACATACACATTAGTGGCGGGTTAAGTATCCACACTGCCAATCCCAATGCCAACAATGCAACTAAACAACATTCTTTGAGATTTACGCAACATTGTTCCTTTTTGTCATGTTGCGGTCGGAAAAAGTTTCCCATTGTTCTTCTCTCAGATCGGACTCACTCTGACAACACCAACAACAGGTTATTGATCTGATTCAAACAATTCCTTTTTTGTTTGTTTTGTTCTGCTTCAACCCTGAAGTTGACGATTGGGATTTCAGAGGTGTTAGGTCTTTGTGAATGATGGCACATTCTCAATTTTCGATTTTTATGGGTTTTTTTTGGCCTCATGGGATTGATTTACTGTTATGCCTCTGTTTTTTGGGTTTGGATTTTTTTATTGTTAAGTTTTGGAATTTTGACTTTTAATTTTTTGATTTTGGTTGTTCTTAATTTTTATGTGGTGCAGCTTATGATTTATTGAAGAATTGGATTTGCTTCAATTTTAGTGGATGCTTACCTTTTGAGCTTTTCATGTCGAATGCTTGGATTTTGTATGTATAGTGTAGCTAATGACCTATAAGCAGTGTTGCCGATGGCGGTCCATGGCGGAGAGTCAGAGTCCTGCCATACCGGCCGCTTTGCAGCGTTGTTATAGCGGATTATGGCAGAAAAATCCACAACAATGACCGATATTTACCATTGCGGCGAGCCCAAAAACTGCCATGTCTATACGCCATAACAGTCATGGCGCCGCTATTTGATGACACTTATAAGCAAGAAATTATGAAACTTTTGAAGCAAATTTAAAGCACTTCAGTTTGGACTCTAAACAAATAAAATAGAATTGCATATTCTTTCTGTGGAGAACTTTACCAGTGATTACGCATTCTCAAGTTCCCCGTGCTTTACTCTAAAAAATTTGTGTTCCTTTTCTTATAGTGCTCCCAAAATATTGCTGTCCTTTCTTTATAGTGTCAACACACTTCTTGACCAATTACTTTTTTGTTTTACAGAAGAAGACCCAAACGTCCTACAGTAAAATAGTATCGTCTGATTCAATGAAGAATATGATTTCACCCATTCAAAATGCCGTGCCATCTCCTACTTTTCTATGGAGGTTCAAGGTCTGTTAGTATATCATGCACAATCTGCATAAGAATTCTCTTGTGCTGCATGTTTTAATTGCAAGCTTGTCATTTGTTGCAATGTTTGTTTTATAGCGGTGTTCCTTGGTGATACTATATACACTCTATTTTATTTTATTTTCTTCTGGAAAATAAATTGTTTGTTCAGATTGAATTTTTCACTTTGTAGAAGTATTAGATTGGCCCGTCTGTTTGATCTATCGGTTAATTTTTAACTCCTAGTGTTTATGAACCTCTTGCGTGCTCTGATTTTTTTCTTCTTTTTCAGTTGACACTCTTTCTGATATGGGGACTTACATGCTGTAAGGTCAAATCTTGTCTTTTCACTTAATGATATATTCACTAACATTTCTTTTTCTATACTATTGACTTATTTATCATGCTCTTGCTTTGCATCAGATTAGTTGGGATTCTGTCATGAGAATGGACGCAAATTTGCGAGATCTGTTTTTATACGAGGCTTTTTTGTATTACAATCCTCTCCTACTTGTGGTGAGTTGGGGGTTAGTTCTACTGTTTATGCTGAAATGAATGCAGTTTTTATGAAAACTTTGCCTGATGATTTTTGCTGTTACTTTTACAGACTATTATGGTCTGGCTTTGGGGAGTGAATGTGTGGGTATTTCTACAGTCCAATGTAAGCTATCCCAAGGTTTTTGATATTGATCTAAATCACCTTACTCACAAAGAGATATGGAAGGTAGCCGAGTTCCCTGCCTTAGTTTTTTACAAAACATTATTCCCTGCTAAGTGCAAAAATGTTCGTTTTATTTTATTCTCAATTTTGACAATCTATATTTCGACCATGAAGTTGTCTGTATCTGGTTCTCTAAAATAATCTGAATGTTGTGCTAACGACATGGTTTAATGATGCCAATACCGTAGATTTAGAGATAAATCCACATGCATGTTCATATACTAACTTCATATCTTGTGTTATTTTCAGTGTAGCACTTGGATGACAATCCTTGTCCCTACCAGCATGACTTCTTATCTCTACCTCTATTCTCATGGGGAAGTATCATTGGCTGCATCTCAACCAGTTCAGTATCTGCTCTGTTTTTTTCCTTCATTGACTTTTATGATAGACTTTTTTTTTTCCTTTTGATATATAAATATAACATGTAGATGTAGTTTCATTCTGTGTTGGTATCAGGGGGGCTTCTTATTTATGCTTTCATGTAGAAGCTGATGTTAGATTAATTGTTTAAGAATGATGGAATTAAAATTTTCTTTATGCCAGCAAATGGATTGCTTCCTGTGATCCTTTCTATGATAATATTTTTGTGTATCATTTATTCTAATCATGTAATATTTACATATTGCAGGTGCTTCTCTACATATTTGTTGCTATGCTCTTGGTCTTTCCCTTCGACATTTTCTATTTATCCTCTCGGTACTTCTTTTTGAGGACACTATTGCGGATAGCTTTCCCTTTGCAGGCAAGATTCTTGACTATCATTCCAGATATCGAATTTTCAGCGTTTATACACATTTGGTTACTTTTGTAACGGACATGCAACATCTCCATTAGCTTCCTTTAACTTTATTGATGTGAAGGCACAAAGTTAGTAATTTGAGAGCCACTAGTTTGGTTCAATTGTGTTGATATTTTAGGTGTAGTTTATTTCATTAGATTATGTAAGTTTGTTAATTGATTTTCTTATATATTGCGTAAAGCTTATCATTTGGCTCACAAATAGTTTGGTTCAGTTGTGTTGATTTTTAAGGTGTAGTTTATTTCATTAGATTATGTAAGTTTGTTAATTGATTTTCTTATATATTGCGTAAAGCTTATCATTTGGCTCACAAATAATGGTTCTTTTCTTCATACAGCCAATTTCGTTTCCCGACTTTTTCTTGGCCGATATTTTAACCTCCATGGCAAAGGTACAGCATATAACTTGCTTTACATTCATTGGTCTAATTTTCTATTAACTTCGGAAATGTCAACTTCTGAGTGCTAAGAAATTTGTATATTTAGATAATCGCCTTACTGCTCTGGTCTGTTTTTATGAAAAAATTTGCAACTGATATTTTTTGTGTTAGTGGTAATCATTTCCTCCTTCTAGTTGTGGTTCCTAACTGTTCATTTCATTCAGGTGTTTTCAGATTTGGAGCGTTCCGTTTGTAGAATGGTAAACAAACAGGTATGGTTAAATGAAATTGGCAGTAGTAAGTAGTAACTTGTCAATCTATATAGTCTATTAACGGTGTCATCCCCCCTTTTAACCAAGCTATGTCTCACTCGTTAATCTCAAGATCTTTCTTAATAGCTGATCTACTCTCTTTACAATATTCTTAGAATTTGGGTTGGGCCTAACTCATCCTACAAAACCGACTTGTAGAGTGAGGATTGCCGTTACTTATAAACACATCAAAAGCCATATCTCTAAGCAACGTGAGACTAAATCTACCCCTTCAAACCCAACACAATGAAGGTGTGAGGGCTGCAATTAAGACAAGCCAAAGTGCCACTTTTAAGGCAACTAGGGGCGGACCGCAATTAAGGCGGAAACTCCAACAAATATCATCCACAAGTTTTCTCTTTACATGTCCTTACAACCTAAGTCTTTTTTCCACCATTTTTTCTACTATCGGTGAGCTGTAACTAAAAGTCTAACTAAATGAGTTTCTTTTCAAGTTAAAAAAAAGTGACACGTCAAATAGAAAGGGTGCTCAATTGCTCATGTTCCTCTAGGTTTATAATAATCTTCTCATTTGTATTTATAACGTTGATGTAATCAATGCTAAACTTGGTAAGACACTACATATGTAATCAAAACTCTTTTCCATTCTTTATCATTGGTTGCCTGTTCGGGTTTTTGTATTTCCTTCCTTATTAGTTCCATATTAGGGACTCAAAACATTTTCATGTTTTATAATTTGCAGGTTGCTACAATTGCTTGGCTTGAAGCTGATTCAGTATGTGGTAGTCACTCAATTGCAATTCCTATAGTTCTTGTTCTTCCTTATTTGTGGCGTCTATTGCAATGTCTTCGCCAATACAAAGATACTAAAGAAAAAAATTGTCTCTTGAATGGTAATTGTTCTTGGCAACTTTTCCCCCTTATCTCCTCTTGGACAAGAATTTAGTTTTCATTTGGTCAGAATGACGATATGGGATCTCAACATGTTTCCTCATACCCAGGATAGACGATATGGGATCTCAACACGTCTCGTCATACTTAGGATTAGACATCTAAAATGTAGACTAATGTGTGTGCCCTAATAATAAAACGCTAACAAATATTTATGACTATCTATCCACCAACCTCTTGATAAGTTTTGTATACAGTTCCATGTTATATTTTGTCCATCATATAGCTTGAGAGAATATTTTGTCCGCCAAAGTAACTCATTTTCAAAATTAATTTATGCGTATTAACTGCAGTTTTATTTATATTTTATGAATGGAGGCTTACAATCGGATACCAATCCTCCACATAAGTTAAGAACCAAATAACCGCTCTAAAACTAATGTGCTAGATTGGTCCTTAACCTGAAGTGTAAGATCCCTTTATGATGTTCTGCATTACTTGTGCAGTGTTGTCTAATCTATTGTTCATACATTCTTTAACACTTAAGGCACACAAATCTTTTTCTTTTTGGCTTATTTTAAATAATGGTAATGAACTCGTCATGATCACGACAATTGCTTGCTTCTCTAGTATGCTAACTACATTTGCTCTTGTTTTCCAGCTTTAAAATATTCGACAGCAGTCCCGGTGATTTTTCTATCAGCCCTTAAATATCACGTCTTCCCTGAGAAGTGGACAACCCTTTATCGGCCGCTGTGGCTTCTCTCTAGTGTCATTAATTCACTCTATTCATTTTACTGGGATATAACCAGAGATTGGGATTTAAGGTACCAAATCTATCATCTTTCCCTTTCAGGTTTATATTAACAAACACACTTTGCAGTTTTGTACAGATACAAGTATTTCACATTCAAAGTATCATAGTTTAAAACTCATGAGAAAAATAATAAAGAAATTGACATAAACATAGGTGTGTCCAATATTCACCTAGATTTTGCTTTGTATTGAAATTTTCATTTCATTTTCTTGCAGTGGCTTTTCACGCATATTTAAGTTCACCAAACCAAGCCTAGTTTCCAACCTGTTTTATGGACGACATTGGGTAATAATCTGATCAATGCATCGTATTGCAACGTATTTTAATTGGTTTGACAATGACAAATCTAATTCACGAGTTACAACTTACAACTTACAGGTATACTTTTGGGTAATTGGAAGCAACCTTGTTCTGCGTGGTTCGTGGACATACAAATTATCTGCTCATTTACGCCATAACTACCTAACAGTATTTGGTATCACTCTGTTGGAGATGTTCCGGCGCTTCCAATGGGTATTTTTTAGAGTTGAAAATGAATGGAACAAGATTACTCGGGCCGGTGTTCAACTCGCAGAAGTTCCAAGAGAGGAGGAGAAACTGCTAGGCTCAAACATTTATGATGTATAGAGAAAAACTCAGCCAAACAAAATTTTGCCAATGTCTTCATACCATCACTAGGTCTAATTCATATTTTCAGCTAAATTTATTCTTCTCGTCCCAAAATCATTTTTCTTCACGTGTTCCGTCACGAGGGAGTTTTCATACATATGCAAAATGCCCAACAATGTGTACTTACTTGGAAGTCTCAGAAGCTCAATGAAGATGAAGAAGCAAGTATGAAGAGATGGAACAAGTGGTACATGAGAACAATGGTGGCCATGGTAGATGATGCTTTCAACATATCATATACTTATTTGTTTACGACTCTTTGAATAGATCAGAATTTGTAACAATGCAAGACCCAAAAGTTTTATTTGATGGGTAAACAAAAGTTAAATTCGGATACACACAATTTTAATGAAAAAAGAGAGGTTGAATGAGTTAAACTAACTTATAGATATATCAATCATTTCATTAAACGTGATTTATGAATCTTGCTTGGCTCAAGAATAAAATACTAAGGTGTTTAAACAACAACAAATACATAATATTTATTTATAATTTCTCAAAAGCAACCAGAGAAAGACGATGGTTTGTATAACTTCTCAAGCAAATAAATTCAAATAAGTTGAATAACAACCTTACATAGTTTTAATTTTCAAACATTAACAAGTACCAAATATTTTTAGAAATCAAGATGCAATAATTTAGGTTTCAATTATTTTTTAAATGTGAAAGAGGGGAATTGTTTTTATTCTTTCATTTTTTTATTGATTTTTTTACTATCCACTCAAACTCAAAACTACTATCGTTTAACAAGTTACAAAAATAAACACAAAAAATTAAGATAAATAAGTCTATTAAAAAAAATCTATTAATTCATTATTCTGATCGGTGAACCGACTGTATCATATTTATTTTCATCGGACCATCTACAATTACAACTACAATTCTATAATTTTATTGTACCACTCTTTTTTTTATCTTCGAATTAATCAATCTAATAATTGATTCAAATCGGATTTTAAAACACCACGAGAACTTGACTTGTCTCCACCTTTTCAACACTTTTAACTTTTTACATGAAAAATAAAAAAAATTTAAAGTAAAGTGTATGATAATAACAAGTTTTTTTTATTTATCTAAGTATTATAATTATCAAATTTTATTTTTAATATGTCACATATTATTATTTATAAATAAAAAAATCTTAAACACCACATTTTTAGTCAATTTATAATAAAAAAACACAATTAAATCATGCAAGGGTGACTTGAATTTGGTCTTTTCCGCCCTCTAATAAAATTTCTCACTTCTTTTATATATTATTTTGTTTTTAATTGAAAAGTTTAAGTGTAATTTTATTCTCTCTTCTTTATATTTATTTTCTATTATAAATATATAAATATAAAAGTATTTGTTAATTATACTATAAGTCTTTTGATTAAAAGCTTAAATTTGACTAATTGTAAGAGTAAAGTAGTCTTATCAATCACTAATTTTTTTATATTAATTTGATATTTAATTATTGATATGACACATCCAAAATTTTTGTTGGTATTTTATGATTATTTTATTTCATCAAATTATATAACCTAAATTATAAAATGCTAATTAAATTAATGTTTGGAGTTGAAACAAAGAATTATATGAAGAGTTTAAATACAAACAATTGATATGCAATTATAAACTACATAACTTCCGACACAGAGATAATCACAACTTTCAACTTTATGATAATTATACCCTTTCAACTTTTGTTAGCTTAAACTATTGACGGATTCTCTACTTCTGTTTATTTTGGATTTGTTGTTTTATTCTTTTTTTCGCATTATATTATCCGCAGATTAAACTGGCATATGTCTTCTGCAGTCTTGATAGATTTTTTTGTCAAGTCATTTACCTGAACGTAGAAAAAAATACCAGAAATCAAATTTATGGAGTTATGGAATCTTGTCACGTAACGGTGGTATTATATATATATATATATATATATATATATAACTTCTTTCTCCAATCATTTTATGTCAGCCTATTGGAGTTCAATTTCTGTAAAATCAACCGCTTTAGTTACTATGTGCAGAATTAAGCTGTCATAGATATGACTATCATATTCCTGTCAATTTTTTTTTTAAAATATTTTATCTGCTCAAATAGAAAATATAAATGTACATTATTCAGAATAAATGGATGAATGGACTTATTTGAAAATGCATTAGAATACTGATAACTTTTATGCATTTAAAACTGAATGTTTAAAACTGGAAAATGTGACTATTTTAATTAATTATAATTTATTTTTTATTTAGCTGACTGTGTTTTTTTGTCTTCAAGGAATTAGGGATTTGAGTTTTTCAGCTTTGTAAAAATAAATTGCTTTCATATTTATAAAATTGTGATTTGTTTAAAAATGAAAGTGAGAATTATTATAGTTTAAATAACATTTTATTAATAAAAAATATTAAAAATCATATATTTTTATGAAATATTAATAAAAACCATATATTTTTAAGAAATATTAAACCTAAAAAATAAAGTAGGTGGAAAAACCATAATTACCCTTCTTATTACACACATTATAATTTTTTGATTTCAAATTTAAATATTTAGTTTATCATTCAAAAAACATAAGATTCAAAATTATTTTGTAATTATTTAGATCTTTATTTGAAATAAAACAAAATATATTTTAAAATTATTTAGATTTTTATAGAAAAGTTAATAAAATAAAATAAAATCAATTAAGATTTTGCAATTTTTTTAAATTTATGAAATAACTAAAACATATTGTAATTTTTTCAAATTAACTTTATAATTGTAATCATGATAAAAAAAATATTAAATGGTAGTCATGAAAATTTAATGATAAATGATAATCATAAAAAATCAATGATAAAAGATAAAAATTTATTGTTTTCGTTTTAAAGTATTATTTGCAAGATTGTAATTTGTTTAAAATTGAAAGTAAGTATTATTATAGTTTAAATAAAATTTTATTACTAAAAAATATATTTAAAATCATGTATTTTTATTAAATATTAATAAAAATCACATATTTTTAAAAAATATCTGTTATAAATAAATATATAAAAAGTAAAGTATCTAATAATTAGATGATAAGACCTCTTATTATAAAGTTAGACCATCTCCAGCCAGCGGCTTGTTTCTTCTTCAAGTTCGCCAGCTATCAACCATTGCATGAGGAGAATCTACCATTGAAGTTCGACATGCTGGCAAACATTGTAATACATTACTACCGTAGTTTTTAATAAAATAATAATAAAAGGAAACTTTTTTAACAACAACACTTTCTTGTGTTTTTTACTTTTTATTTTATTTTTAATAATTTATTTATTTATAAGTAGGACCAAATGAAAAATTTATATTAATGTACTTTCTTGTGTTTTTTCTTTCATAATTTTATTTCTCTCATACAATTTTATTAATGTACTCATAAGATTTTAAATTTTTCTCACGCAATTTCATTTTATTAATCTTCAATTGATCATATATTTTATCTAAATATCCATCTCTTAATTCAAATTACTATTATTAAGGCTAAATGAACTCTAATAAATATATTTAAAATTAAATTTTATTTAATATGAATAAAATATTAATATATAAATTAAAGTTGTGAGATTCAATATGAGTTCTTTAGAATTGCATCATTGGAGTGAAAAATTAGTTGAGTTGCTTCAAGTTGACGTGGCTGGGTCCCATAAAGAACCCAAAAATAAGTTCACGGTTGAAGATGCTCTTAAAACTAATCTAATTACATGGTTAAAAATAGGGGTGTTCGCAATTTGGTTTGCATCGATTTTAAGACAAAAAAATCATCTGATCCAAAGATAAATTTACTTGTGATTTAGTTTGGTTTTGGATGATATATTAAAAAAATTCAATCAAATCCGATCCAATTTTATGCAGTTTAATTTGGATCGGTTTTTAGATATTCAAATTACACATTATATTTTTATTAATATTATAAAACTACTAATAAATCATAGATTTGATATTATATATAACGTATAGTATATTAAAAGTTAATATTACAAAATGAGAGTGGTTGATTATGATTGAAATAATAAAAGTAAATAAATAATACCAAACTAATAACTATTATTAAAAAAATAATTATCATCTAATAATAATTTCACGTAACATATCATACTAATAAAAAATAAATAAGTATAAAAATATATGTATGCGGTTTGCTTTGGTTTGGATCGGTTTTGAAAAATTAATTCGAAATTTGATCCGAACCGATCGATTTTCACAAAATGACATCTAAACACATCCAATAAATTTCGGTTTTTTTGCAGTTTTCGATTTTTTAGATCGGTTTTCGATTTTGTATTTAGATTGGTTTGAATTTGAATATCCCTAATTAAAACTGTTTAATTGTACAATATTTGATTTATATTAGTTTGACATTTAATACGGTTGATGTAGCATAACCTCGTTGCATTTTATTTTTTTAATTCTATTAATATTAACTTAACTAATCATTCCTTACATTTATAAAATATATTGGAATTGAAATGTGGTTTCAATAGAAAACTGAAAAGAAAAAAAAACCGAATTTTGTATCACTTTACACTAAAAAGCACACCATTTTCAATTTCATCCATGTTTTTGTATAATATATCTAATCATTATTAATCATTAATATTAGTAATAAAATAAATAAAATAAATAATTACATTGTTGTTTCAATATACAAAATTTCAATATTGAAGATAGAAACCATTATATGATAACTTTATCAAAGAATTAATTGATCAATTAATTGAATTAAATTATTTTCAAAAGATTAATTGATCTATTAAATGTAAATAATGAAAATAAACTATATAATATTTATATAATTTTAAATAACATTAACTTAAGAACAAACTATATAACTTTGAATGTTATTGATATTTTTAAAAAAAATTGAAAATCATATCATCTACAAACATTTCTATATGATCATTTACTGAATCAAATTTCTCTTGATTTAGTCAAATCTCTATTGTGACACAGATTATGTTGAAATTTTGGAAAGAATTTCTATAATCAAGATTGTTATTAGAGTCTACAATGCTTAGAATTTAACTAATGTTAAAAAACCTATGAATAAGAAAAATTCATGCTATATTATAAACACAAATAACTCAATATTCTAACTAATTTCAACTACATAACTTCTTTCAATATATCATAAAATATAAATATTCATTTAGAACTAAAATTTGACGGAGAGTTATCATACATTATAGGTTTGTAAAAATTGCAAATATAATATAATAAGAAGGATTTAAAACTAATATTTGACGGATTGCTGTCATAAATTTTAGGTTTGTAAAATTGACTAATATCTAAAAGGTAATGTTATTTGAATTATAAAAAATGATTTTATTCTTTTCTATAGTTATAAAATTAACTTATCTGAATTCAACAAAATTTTGTCAACTCATTTGAATTGACGAGTAAATGTGAACATATCTATGAGATATCAGTTATTCTATGAACATATCTATGAGATACCAGTTGTAGACTAATCATTTTAATGTCCAACTTTTAACTATTTCTTTTGTTGTTGTTATATATAATTGAAATTATAAAAATGGTTTAATGATTTATTATAATTTTGAATAAATGCTTAAAAGCTGGTAGTGAAAAACATATAATGTGTATTTTGATTCAAAATACTATTTGGTTCAAAATAGAATGATTTTTTGTTGAATTATATTAGTTTATCTTTTATATATATAAATGAATTTTGTAAGTCCTAATTAGATACATGTAATGTGAAATCCAGACGAGACTCATGCGACAACACGTATTTTTTACTAGTTTTCTAAAATTTAATACTATCTCTTTACAAAAAATAAATTCAAGTTTTAGGTCATTCCTTTTAATAATTTTGGGTTTTTTGTTCCCTCCCAAAATTATATATATATATATATATATGTTACAAGTCCTTTATAACGTGACAAAGAGTTAATTGATCAATTAATTGAATTAAATTATTTTCAAAAGATTAATTGATCTATTAAATGTAAATAATGAAAATAAACTATATAATATTTATATAATTTTAAATAACATTAACTTAAGAACAAACTATATAACTTTGAATGTTATTGATATTTTTAAAAAAAATTGAAAATCATATCATCTACAAACATTTCTATATGATCATTTACTGAATCAAATTTCTCTTGATTTAGTCAAATCTCTATTGTGACACAGATTATGTTGAAATTTTGGAAAGAATTTCTATAATCAAGATTGTTATTAGAGTCTACAATGCTTAGAATTTAACTAATGTTAAAAAACCTATGAATAAGAAAAATTCATGCTATATTATAAACACAAATAACTCAATATTCTAACTAATTTCAACTACATAACTTCTTTCAATATATCATAAAATATAAATATTCATTTAGAACTAAAATTTGACGGAGAGTTATCATACATTATAGGTTTGTAAAAATTGCAAATATAATATAATAAGAAGGATTTAAAACTAATATTTGACGGATTGCTGTCATAAATTTTAGGTTTGTAAAATTGACTAATATCTAAAAGGTAATGTTATTTGAATTATAAAAAATGATTTTATTCTTTTCTATAGTTATAAAATTAACTTATCTGAATTCAACAAAATTTTGTCAACTCATTTGAATTGACGAGTAAATGTGAACATATCTATGAGATATCAGTTATTCTATGAACATATCTATGAGATACCAGTTGTAGACTAATCATTTTAATGTCCAACTTTTAACTATTTCTTTTGTTGTTGTTATATATAATTGAAATTATAAAAATGGTTTAATGATTTATTATAATTTTGAATAAATGCTTAAAAGCTGGTAGTGAAAAACATATAATGTGTATTTTGATTCAAAATACTATTTGGTTCAAAATAGAATGAATTTTTGTTGAATTATATTAGTTTATCTTTTATATATATAAATGAATTTTGTAAGTCCTAATTAGATACATGTAATGTGAAATCCAGACGAGACTCATGCGACAACACGTATTTTTTACTAGTTTTCTAAAATTTAATACTATCTCTTTACAAAAAATAAATTCAAGTTTTAGGTCATTCCTTTTAATAATTTTGGGTTTTTTGTTCCCTCCCAAAATTATATATATATATATATATATATATATATATATATATATATATATATATATATATATATATATATATATATATATATATATATATATATATATATATATATATATGTGTTACAAGTCCTTTATAACGTGACAAATAATATGTTGATCAATTTTAAAAAAATACTAGTAAGAAATTCGTGTTATCGCACGAGTTCTGTCTGAGTTCACATTACACGTCTATCAGACTATCATTTATAAAATATGAAAAATTCTTCAATTGATTGACATTCACATAGTCTAATATAAATATATAAACTTTAAAGTACTGTTAAATCACACTCTACCCCCTCACTACACCAAATTTGTCTTTTAGCAGCACCCCTACTAAAGCGCTTTTTGTAAAAAGCGCTGGTATAGGTTGCGCTAAAAACAAAATAAAAAAACACGCTAAAAAAGCGCTCTTAAAGGGGGGGGGGGTTACAAAAGCGCTTTCAGAAAGCGCTCTTAGAGGCTGGGGTACGAAGGCGCATTTGAAAAGCGCTCTTATAGTGGGGGGGTATGAAAGCGCTTTCTGAAAGCGCTCTTATAGGGGGCTTATGAAAGCGCTTTCAAAAGCGCTGATATAGGGGGTGGGGTACAAGAGCGCTTTTATCCTCAAAAGCGCTGGTATAGCCTTAGTTACGAAAGCGCTTTTCAAAAGCGCTGTCATACCCTCTTTACAATTAAAATTTTTTAAAACAAAATTATACTAAACGCGTTCTTCGTTTCCAAATCCCTAATTTCTGCTGAAAACGCACAAAATCTTGCATTCTCAGAAAACTCACAAAATCGTTTCCAAATCCCTAATCGTTGAAAACTCACATCGTTTCAATCGTTCTCCGTTCTCAATCGTCTTCTTCGAAAGAAAAAAAGCTTGGAATACTTAAGGATCAAGAGCTTGCTTCATCAAGTCGTCTCCAATATTTCATCATCATCTTCTTCCTAGAGGTGAGTTCATAGTTAAATTTTAGCTTTGAGAGAAAAATCCATGGTTGGGAAGTTAGGGTTTGTGTTGTTGTTGTTATGAACATGAAACTTGATGACGATACATGCTTACTTGTGTGATTTCATGTTGAATGTGTTGTGGTGTTGGTATTATAATTATTTTGGATTATGTTGGAATCATGAGATATGTTTGATTGTTGTTGATTCTTGAGAGTTTACATGTGGATTTCACTAATGTTAGAATATGGTTAGCATGTTATGGATTATCGAGTTAACAAGTTGAATTCTTCTCATCATAGATAAGATGTTTCCTTTTCATGTGATTAATTTGGTTTAGGCCTTATCTGCTATTGGATGTAAATATTGAACTCTTGACTTACCCTTGAATATTGGTACTCCAAAGTAATCAAAGTTTGTGTGACTTGTGTTGAAACCAAAGATGCATGCAACTTGTGGATAGCCTAAAAACCAAGGATACCTTGCATTTTGTGGGACTAGGGTGATGGCATGAATTTTAAGCATATTCATGTAATAATTTGTGGATAGGATATGCATCACTTTTGGTAGCTTTACAAAATATCTGAGATCATCTACAAAGAAAGTGTGACTTGGAAACTTAGTTTTGTCATGAGCGATACATGTAATATGTCTTTGTTCAATCATGTTTGCAAATTGTCTTCTTAAGCATCTTCAACAATGCAAAATAGTAAAATAGAAATGGAATTTCCTTGTCTTATTCCTCTAGAACAGTTGAAAAAGCTTGTTGCCTTGTCATTAACTAAATTGATAATTTGGTTGAATGAAGTATTGTTGTAATTCAATTGCAAAATATAATATTAAAGCCAAAGTTCTTAAGCATATAGAATAAATAACTCCATTTTGAGTATCAAATGCTTTTTTTTTTATATCAATTTTCATAGCCATGTTTCTTTCAAAAGATTTCTTGTACTATGTCTCATATGAATCCTCTCCGATTCTCTAAGACTATTTTTGGAGCCAATCTAATAAGCTTAACAGTTATGATCTTGCAATAAGTTTAAAGTTTTCTATTGTAAATGTTCCATGAAATTTGGATATCCAAAATAATATTGTTAAAGTTAAAAGTGGGTAGGGTCCAATTTTGTGTAAACAACTGTATAAGTAAGGCTATGACTTATTTATTTAAAATAAAATAAGACAATTAGTAGTGTTTTATGTCAATTAAAGATTACAATAAACAGGAATTGAATACTTTTTCTTTTAAAATATTCTATCAATCAATGTAAAACTCAGTATACCTGGTAACTATTCATCAGTAAGATTTGTGATTTTATTTTTCAATGAAAATATGAAAAATATATAATTTTCTCTTACACATATGTAAATTATTATATTTTTCACTTTTTAAATGATATTTAAATATATTTATTATATTTTCATTAAAAAATAATAAAAATCACACCTAAAAATTTGTATCTAGTTATCTAGATCGTTAAAACAGTAACTCTTTTAGAGAATTCAAATCCATAAAATAAGATACCATATTTTGATGTAGATTTTTCTTTTCAATTTTCTTTCAAAATTTTTATAATTTATCTATATTTATCTAACTCGATAATAAAGCTTAATCATAATTCCAAATTTCAATTATATCCTACTTTAAATTGTAAATAATTTTTTGGATTGTTTTGAGGACTGATAATTGATTACCACATACTGGTAATCGATTACCACTGACCATATGGAAAATTACCAAATTGAAAATGATGTGGCTTGAGTTTCATAACTCTATTTTGGACGCGGTCGGAAGCGTTAAAAAGCTAACACTGAGGGATATTACATAGATAAGTTTCCATGAGTTTATTTAAATTTACTTTTCCCGTTGAGTCTGGTTAACCCCATCATAGGATGATTCGATAGGCGCTTACTATGTGGCGTGAAAGTGGAATAAGTTAGAATGAGACGAGTCATATGATGGCTCTGCCTAAGGTTTATAGGGATATGTTAGACTATCATGTGTGTTTCATGTATGCTTATGATTTATGCAATGGATTGGTTCCTTGTGTCCACCATAAAACAAGAATCATATCTGATTATTGTGAGGTCGAATATATTAGAAAGTTAGTCAAATGCCTCGTCAATTGATGAGAAGAAATCATGATTGAGCCATGACTAATGTTTGGGTATTGGTAATGAATTGGTTATGTGTGTTTTTGAATCATATTATGAATTGTTGTTTGTGTTTATTGAATGATAATTGAGCAAAAACTATGATGAAAAGTGAAGTTAAATCTAGATTTGTACTAAGTGAATGACTTAGAAAGATAACTTAGGTAATGAAAATGATTTAGGTAGTGTGGCTTGGACGCAATGATACCTCGGTGTGTATCACAGACAAGTATTCGCTTGATTTTAAGAATAGTTGAGCATATTTTAAAGTTGTTGTGTTCTCTTGACAGTTGTTTTAAGATAAGTTGTCGACTAGACAAAACTTACTAAGGCGCAAAATCCTCTAAGATTATAGTTTTGGAGGGTTTTCAACGTGCAGTGGGCAAGAGAAGTCAACAAATTACCTCTTTATTTTTTACGAGGTTATTTGTACCATTTGGTATAGAGTTTTTAGGCGAGTAGGAAAGTCGATGCCTTTTCCACACTCGAATACCAAGGATTTTGATTTGTTCTAGAGTTTTGGTTATAGGAAACATACCTCTTTAGACTTGATTTCGATATGATATTTTGTAGTCTGAATTATTTAGAAAATATGAAACAAAGTTATTTTTATAGGGAAACATTGACGGTTAATTAGTGGATGTTGATGATAATTAGCTTGACATGGAAATACATTCAAGGCCATGTGTCGGATTTGGTCATTTCTCTGATTGAATGGATCAGTAGACCTTCTTACTGACACTATAGAAGGTACGGTTTCTTTTGAAGTTTTCTTTGCAACTCATTTGTCGATGTATTCTATTTTGATTTTGAATTTCATTTCATCTTTCAGGGGGAAGGAAACCTTCAGTTGCTGCTATTGATGGTCTTGCCCTGGGTGGAGGGTTAGAGCTTGCGTGGTTTTGAGAATAAAGTTTTGGTATTGCTTCTCAATCGTCTTCCATCTTTGCTGCTGCTTTTTGCTGTTTTGCTATTTGAATTGAATCTACTCACATCTTCGTCTAAGGTGATTTTCATTATTTTATTATTATGCCTTACAGTGTAGCTTTTTTGGTGAATATCATTATATTATATATCTTTTTTTGAATTTCTTTTCAATATGCTTGAAATAGATAGATCAATCAATGTCTCTAATATTGCTCTTTAGATATTGTTTAACATCCAGCATATGGCTTAGTAGTAGTAAGCTTAGATGCTGAGTTTGTATAGTTAAGAGTGTGAATCTGCTGAAATTAAATGCTGAGTTTGTATAGTGAAGTGAAAATATGGATTAAGGGATAAAATGTGTATAATTGATATTGATATAACTGTAATCATAGTAATCACTAATTACATCCTAACCCCCCAAAAACTTTCTATCATTGTTATATTTTTTACTTTATATTTTTTTATGTTCAAAACATTTTTCAAACAAAGCTCTTGTTTGCTTAGAATAGTAATTATTACATATAAATTGTATTATCATCTTTCCTCGTGGACTCATAATTTTAGTCATTGTATTTTGATATTTGTTGACACATCTACTACACATACAATAAAAATTTTAAACAAGACTATCAAAAATTAAGTTCAAACTTAAAACATCTTTTTATTTAAAAGAGATTTCTTACAATTTTAATTTCATATATTTATCTATCGTTAAGTGAGGTACTTACTAACTTTGTGAATTGAATTCGCCATAGGGGTTACTTGTGAAGAGTGAAAGTTTGACCGTTTTTGTTTAGCTTAATTAAGACATGGATGAATTCAAACCGATTGTCGAAAGAGTACGAGAAAGGGTTATGGGAATTTGTTGAGTTTGCGGTTGCGCACTCCAAAGACCCGCTTCGAATGCCGTGTCCTTGCTTGGGTTGCTGTTATGCCGGGGGTAAGGTTGACGGGAATCAGTTGGGATCTCATTTACTACGGTTTGGAATTGATAGAAGTTATACATGTTGGACAATGCATGGTGAGAAAAGTACCGGGAATGCTGAGTCGAGTTGTAATAGGAAGTATGCTTCAAACGACGATTGCACAGACACATACGATTGTGATCGAGTCGAAGAGATTGCAGAAGCGCTTGAAGAAGATCTTGCGGATTGTCCCAAAATGTTTGAGAGGTTGGTAAGCGATGCAGAGAAACCGTTGTATGTTGGTTGTTCAAAATTCACAAGATTGTCTGCGGTGTTAAAGTTGTACAACTTAAAGGCGGACAATGGATGGTCGGATAAAAGTTTCACAGAGTTATTAGCCCTTATGAAAGATATGCTACCAGAGGATAATGTTCTTCCCAATCGAACGTATGAAGCCAAAAAGATGTTGTCTTCTATTGGAATGAGCTATGATAAGATACATGCATGTCCAAACGATTGCGTTTTGTTTCGAAACGAGTATGCAGCGTTGAATGAGTGTCCTAAATGTGGTGCCCCTCAATATAAGAAAAAGTTGTCTCCTGCTAAAGTCTTATGGTATTTTCCTATAATTCCGAGATTTAGACGCATGTATCGTAGTGAGACCGATTCAAGACACTTGACTTGGCATGCAGATGAAAGAATTATTGATGGAAAGTTGCGACATCCGGCAGACTCACCACAATGGAGTAAAGTTGATACTGAATATCCTGAATTTGGAAAAGAAGCAAGAAACCTTCGGTTGTCATTGTCTACTGATGGAATGAACCCGCATGGTATTCAAAGTATCTCGCATAGCACATGGCCTGTGATTCTTATGATTTATAACTTACCTCCGTGGCTATGTATGAAGCGTAAGTACATGATGTTATCTATGCTAATTTCTGGGCCTAAACAACCAGGGAATGACATAGACGTATACTTGGCACCCTTAATCGAAGATTTAAAGTTTTTGTGGGAGAGAGGTGTGGAGGTTTACGATGGGTATAGGAAAGAAAGTTTCAACTTGAGGGCGATGTTGTTTGGAACAATTAATGATTTTCCAGCATACGGAAATCTATCCGGGTACAGCAACAAGGGTCAAAAGGCGTGTCCTGTTTGTGAAGATGAAACCGATACGACACGATTGGCGCTTTGTCAGAAGAATGTCTTTCTCGGCCATCGTAGATTCTTAAATTCTAATCATCACTACTGTGGGTGGAGAAAAGCATTCAATGGAGAGGCCGAACATCGTACAGCCCCGCCTTTTTTGTCAGGTGATCAAATTTTTGAAAAGGTGAAAGATGTGAGCACTCAGTTTGGCAAGCCTTTTGCACATTCAATTGTCAAGGGTGGGTGGAAGAAGAAGTCAATTTTCTTTGAACTTCCATATTGGAAATCGTTGTACGTAAGACATTTCCTGGATGTTATGCATATTGAAAAAAATGTATTTGACAGCGTTATAGGTACGCTACTCAATATACAAGGAAAGTCTAAGGATGGCGTTAATATAAGGAATGACATGGTAAACATGGGGATGAGAACTGAATTGGGGCCCGTGATGAAAGGAAGACGAACATATCTGCCACCTGCTGTTTACACTCTATCTAGAAAGGAGAAGAAAACATTGTGTAAGTTCCTCAGTGAAGTAAAAGTTCCAGAAGGCTACTCTTCAGATATTAGAAGACTTGTGTCCATGAAAGACCTCAAGTTAAAGAGTTTGAAGACGCATGATTGCCATGTTATAATGGAACATTTTTTACCAATAGGTATACGTTCTATTCTGCCAGAAAAAGTAAGAAGCGCAATAACTAAGCTGTGTTTCTTCTTCAGGTCTATTTGCAGTAAGGTGGTCGATCCCGCGATCTTACCAACATTGCAAAATGAGATAGTTGTTACTTTATGTGATCTTGAAATGTATTTTCCTCCCTCGTTTTTTGACATAATGGTTCATCTAGTCGTTCATCTTGTGAAAGAGACACAACTGTGCGGACCAGCTTATATGAGATGGATGTACCCTGCTGAACGTTATATGAAAATATTAAAAGGGTACGTGAAAAACAGAAGTCGACCAGAGGGTTGTATTGCCGAGCGATACGTTGCTGAAGAAGCGGTTGAGTTTTGTACTGAATATCTGTCAAATGTTCAATCAATTGGACTCCCCAAATCTCATATTGTCGAAAAAAAAGAAGGAAAAAGGCTAATTGGAAATAAAGTTGTGACAGTATCAATGGTCGAACGGGATCAAGTGCACTTGTATGTTCTGCACAATGAGATTGAGGTTGAGCCGTTTGTTGAAATGCACAAAGTTGTTCTCCGAGATTTAAATCCAAATAGAAATGAGAACTGGATAGTACGAGAGCACAATCGAAGTTTCATACCGTGGTTTAGAGATCATATTTATTCAAAGTATCGTTCAGATCCTGCTTCAGTAACAGAAAGGTTGAGATGTTTAGCCTATGGTCCATCTGTAATTGTGCTTTCTTATAGCGCATACGCAATTAATGGATACACATTTTATACCAAAGAACAGGATGATAAAAGTACTATGCAAAATAGTGGTGTTACCTTGGTAGCTGAAGCTATGCACATATCAAGTGCGAATGACTTAAATCCGAAATTTGCAAATTTGTCATATTTTGGGGTTATCGAGCGCATTTTGGTGTTTGATTACGCGAAGTTTCAGATTCCTGTATTTGGTTGCAAGTGGGTTGAAAATAATAGTGGCGTACGAATGGATAAGTCAGGATTTTTGCAAGTGGATCTCAATAGGGTAGGGTACAAAGATGAGCCTTTCATTCTAGCCTCTCAAGCTAAACAAGTGTTCTATGTCAATGATCCGACAAGTACGAAATGGTCTATAGTGCTTTTATCTAACAAAATAGTTGATGAAAAAATTGAAGATCAAGGTGATATTGGTGTTGGCATTGAATCTTGTACAAGAAACGATCAAAATGAGAATGAATCTTGTATTAGAAATGATCATAATGAGGGTATTTGGATCAATCCAACCGTCCGCATTGTTAAGAGACGCGTAGTACACAATCCTACCAAGAAAAGAAAGAGACGTTAGTGATAAAGTAATGGTCTCGATAACCTTCACTCGCTTATGTTTAGTAATGGTCTCATTTTTATATTTTTTAATTATTATATTTAGTAATCTGGCATCGAATATGTGAAAATCTTACAATTTGTACTTTAAAACAATTTGACTAAAAATTAAGATTTATTAAATGAACATGCTTTTAATATTGATAGAGTATGCATCCCCTCATCTTTGCCTAAAAGAAATATCATGAAAAAGTAATATTGATTGTATCACATGCTTTTATTTTATTAATAATAAAAAAGTAAATTTTTTCTACTTAACTTAAATTCTTTTTTAAGAAGGAAAGCATACATTGGGTATGTTTGGCAGATGATGCAGGGATGAATATCTTCACGTTGAACAATTAATAATGGATTGATTTTTTTTCTTCTTATAATAACTTCTATGTTGTAATTTTTTGAAATGTTTCTCATATAAAGTTAGTGTTAATAGTGTACTAATGTGCTTTAGTTTGTTTGATACAGGTTCAATGGCTCCAGATAGAGATGCTCCACCTGAAAACCCACCTGAAAACTCACAAGAAAACTCACAAGAAAGAGTTGCTTCGGATACAAATGCTCCACCTGATACTGAAGCAAAAGAGGTTGCACGAGGCATCACTATTATGAAGGGAATCATTCGACATAGAGACCAAGGATTAGTATACCGATTGGAATGGAATTCTGATAAACAACCAATTGGTCCTAATTCTGCAAAGTTGACAAGTTATATTGGTACACTTGTCCGTATGCATATTCCGGTCTCCGTAGCTACCTGGAAATCGAAAACGAAAAATTTAGAATTGGAGGAGAAAAAACAAGCGATTTGGGAAGAGCTTCAGGTATATATCATATATGGTTAATTGTTGTTATTATCTTGACGATAAATTGTTTAAATTACTTATACTAACACACTATGCGTACGTTTTTTTGCAGAGGACTTTTGAGATACCAGATGAACGTAAAAGCTACATACTTAGTTTGGCCGGAAAAATATATAGAGGGTGGAAAAGTTTTTTGACAAACACCTATCTTAAGGATAAAGATGGAAAATTTCTTGAAGAGGCACCGGGACGGCCAATAAAGTATGCGACCTTCATTGATGAAGCAGATTGGGCTGAGTTTGTAAAGCAAAGAGATGAAGCTTTTCATAAAAAGAGTGCCACGAATAGTGAGAGAGCATCCAAACCCGCGTATCCATACAAAAAAGGGCGTTTGGGATATGCACGCTTAGAGGATAAAATTGTAAGTAAATAGAAATGCGTTTTAATTAATTGTCTACATGTGCATGTTTTAATTGACGATTTTATCGTTTGTGTCAATGCATAGTTAGAGGAGACTAAAAGTGAGGAAGCTTCACTTCCTGTACATGTGTTGTGGAAGGAAGCTCGTGTGGGCAAGAATCAAGCTGTCGATCCCGATGTTCAGAGAGTTTATACTGAATGTGTAAGTATAATACTGTGTCTTTAATTAAATCAAATGTTTTTTAATATATAAATGATTTTTTATCTCCACTAATAATTATTTAAATGTAAATGAATTACAGGAGACCTTGTCGCAATCGGCATCCACCGGTGAGGAGAGCGTACTTAGTAGAGTACTAGATGCTCCCGAGTATCCCGGTCGGGTGAGGGGTAAGGGTCATGGTGTGACTCCAACCTCTTTTTATAAGAGTTCTAGGAGAAGATCAAATCTTACCAATGAAGAAGTGTTGCAAAAGTTGCAGGAATTGCAAGCACAGGTCTCTGAATTGCAAAGAGATAAAGATATGTATATGAGAGAAAATTGCAACACTTCATCGGTGAGAGAAACTAGTGATAAGGCTAGTATCAACTATCAAAAGAAATTTCCCGAGGTAATTATAAGTTTTTTTCCTTACAAACTATTCTATTTTATTAATGATAATGACTTTATATTTTCTATTTGTTTAGGGCATTTCATCTTGCCAACTATACTTATCGTCACCGAATTATCGACTAGTTGGCAAGGGAAAAGTGCACAACACTTCGGGAGATTTACTTCACCACAGACCGCTCCCGGATGGACACCTGAAAGTATCGGTGGATGTTGTATTAGATCGTGATGCGATTCTACCGGTACCTGACATGGTCTCAGAGACGACATTGCTGCGAGATGCAATAGGATCATTTGTTGCATGGCCCTCGGAGCTCATTACCATTAGTGATGAGGTATACTGAAAACAATTATGAATCATTTAGTTTTCGAATGTCAATTCTAAACCGTTTATTAATTATTTTTTACATTTTAATTTTAGACTGCTCCTATAAAACCCGCAATTAAGGGTAAAGGGATTTTACAGGAGGAGGAGTCTGTTGCATCACTAAAAGAGGTACATTTAAAGTGTTAATATATAGTCTGAATCTAAATCTGCATGATTTTATATTTTACCTAACTTATATGATTTTTAGGCATCCGCTCGAGAGTCACAACAAGTGACGCAACAGGTTCGTAGCTTACCACCCACTGGTCCTCCGAAGCAAGCGGCAAAAAAAGGCGGTGCTTTTGTGCCTCGATACCGTTCGACACTCGCAACAATGGTTGATATGTCCGATTTGAAGGATGGTGGTTTACGTGAAATCAACATGGATGAAAGTGTCTTCGGTATTGAATTCCCGTCACATATTACATTTGATGACTTGGAAGAGATTTTTAGGCATGATCAACTAGGCGTCAGTAATATGCACTCATACATCCGGTAATATTCACTCATCCGATATATTATTTAATTAGTCCCACAATATAATTTATTTACACATTTCAATGAAAATAATCTAATGTTTATTATGTTTTTATTTAAGGTTGTTGTATGACAGAGTGTTGCGCGGGACTGCATTGTCTAACAGATTCCGTTTCGTGTCTTCCGCCCATTGCAGCGGAATGACAATTGCTTCGGAACCGGAATCAGTTAGACAGCGCTTAGTAGATAGATTCATGTCCACCGGCAATACAGAAAGTCTGCATCTTTGGGCGTATAATACCCGACCAGTAGGGTTAGTTTCTCATTCTTGGTTCATCTAATCTCTGTTTCTTTTGTGTATAGCAAAATTTTCATATAACCTATTGTTTTAATTTATAGAGCACACTGGTTGCTGCTTGCTATCAACCCGATAAGAGAAGTCGTGTATTATCTGAATTCGGTAAATGGTGAATGGACCAATTATCCGACTATGAAGGAAATCGTTGATTTGTAAGTGGGATCGTTCTAAATATATATTCGTGTATATTTATATATTTTCTTATTTGTGGGATTGATCTAAACATATGCTTTTATATATTTAATAATTAGATCAATACAAGTGTTCCGTAGTCAACGGGACGCACAGGTATCCCGGACTAAATCAAACAACATCACTTGGATCCAAGTGCAGGTACATTACTTTTCATAATTTTGCTTATAATATTTATGCTACTTGGTAAAACAAGACAACTATAGAATCTTATTTGTTTTATTATGTAGTGTCCGCAACAGCGAAACAGTCATGATTGCAGATACTTTGTTTTGAGGTTCATGAAAGAAATCCTTCAGGCGAATCAATTAGAGATTCCGCTCACGGTATGAATTTATAACTTAAGATAATTTCATATAATTTATTACATTTAACTAAATATATCATTTATATTATGTTTTTGTTTTGTAGTACCTTGACGAATTCCGTGCTGCTGGGTACCTGAAGCTTAAGTTGGAAGAAATTAAAGAAGATTTGTGTCAATATTATATTAAGCAATTTTTCATGTAGGATTTGTGTCGATTTGAACTATAATATTATTGATGTAATGATGTATATATATAATTTTGGATATTATAATGGTATTATATTAGTATATATATTGTCTTACTGATGGCTGAAATAATAGCGTCGAAAATATATTACAGGTCAAAAATATATTACAGGTCGAAAATATTACAGGTCGAAAACATTACAGGTCGACTGGGAGGATTAAATTATAGGCTGCACATAAAAATACCTCATTTAGAAACGACAGCGCTTTTAAAAAGCGCTCTTAAAGGTCCACCTACTAAAGCGCTTCTTAGTAAAAGCGCTGCCAAAGACCAGTAAAAAAGCATAAAAAATTAAAAAAAAAACGCAGCATACAAAAGCGCTTTTGGAAAAGCGCTCTTATAGGGGGGCCTATCAGAGCGCTTTGTCCAGAAAAAGCGCTCTCATAGGGGGGCCTACCAGAGCGCTTTTCCAAAAGCGCTTTTGTATGCTGCGTTTTTTTTTAATTTTTTACTGGTCTTTGGCAGCGCTTTCTGGGAAAAGCGCTCTTAAAGGGGGGTCTACCAGAGCGCTTTTTCCAGGAAAGCGCTCTTATAGGGGGTCCTACCAGAGCGCTTTTTCCAGGAAAGCGCTCTTAAAGGGGGGGTCTACCAGAGCGCTTTTAGAAGCGCTTTTGTTACCTACGCCAGCGCCAGCTATTAAAGCGCTTTTAAGCGCTTTTAAAGGCCAAAATAAGCGCTTTAAAAGCCCTTTTCCGTAGTAGTGCCTTTTGATTAAAAGATTTAATTGGGCAAGTTAGACTTTTTGTAACACTACTCTCACCACATGCTTTTGACAATTAATGCTGTTGAGGTGTCATCACATAATTTATTCCAAACATTTTTTATTTATTTTAATATAATTTATTTATTATATTGTTATTATATTCCACTAACTAATTGTGAATTTGAACCGTCAAACCCTAATTCATTCTACTTTATTACAGGTTCATGTATAATGTTTGGAACATGAAAAGACACTACTCATGTAAACACAAATACAATTTCCCATAAATCATTTGATATCTTCCATTTTTCGAAGTGCTCTATATACATAAGAGGGCAATGTCTCTTTATTTCAAATCCACCAAAATCCTCTTCCTCCAAATTTCAAGTTTTTATCAGAAAAAGGTGGAAGCTTGAGTGTTGTTGATTCTCTTCTCTGTTTTATTTTGTGTTGAGATGAATACAATGAATTTTGTAACTTATTATTAGTTTTTATAGGGCTAGGTAATTCATTGTGTTGTTGTTAGGTTAGGGTTTGATTTTCTCAGTGGAAAGAGTTTTGATTTATTTGAATTAAGATTTGTAAAATTGATATTGTTGTTGAATTTTCCAAGGTTTCTCATGAAGCAAATTATGGTGAGCACAGATCTTACAGATCTTTCAACTACATTATTCATCTTCTCTTTTACTATTCATCTTCTCTTTTGCTAATTTTCCCTCTCTCTTGCGAAACCTTTTTTTAACTTACAGAAACTATAAACATTTTCATTTTTCTGGATACTACAACACAATAAGATTTGCAATCTCACTCCAAATTTGTGTTAAGAAACATGTTATATTCAACAAGTTTCAAAATTTGTAGAACTATTTATCTTAAATTAAAAAAGTCAAGAATTTTATGAAATCCATCTTTTGTTTTGTATAACTCTTTCAATTTTTTTGGGCATTATTTTATGCTGAGCTTAAGAAGACCAAATCCATTACAACGACAACAAGAGAGAAACTCTAAAACACATCAGTGAGATGGCTGAGATCACGGCAGTGAAAGATTTGAGTTCACGATGGTGAGAGATCTGAGAAATCTGAGTCACGGTGGCGAGATGTTTGAGGTCATAGACGCGTTAACTCTAAAATCACAGTGACAAGAGGGGAAATTAAATTTTGAGGTGAGATGATTTTGAAGTGTGAAAGAAGAATAACAAAAATATCAAAAAAAAAATTAGGTTGTTTGAGGTGAGAGAGTATATGAGTTTTTTAATGTTTGAGTGAGGTGAGAGAATATCTGAATTTTTTTAGCTGATATGGACTCTGTTTTGTTTGACTGTATCATGGTGCATTCAATTTTTTTTATAGTAAGTTTATGATTTTTTATTGTTTCTATTATTGTCATCATGATATAGTAAATATTGTTTTGTTATCAACTATTCAGTCCAATTTATCTTATATTCATATTGTTGTAACTACACATACTACAAAAGTTTATAGTGTTTGAGTTACCGATTTCTTGCCAAAAGTTTAGAATAATTTTGAATGGAATTAGGTTAGGATTAGAAGAGAAATTAGATTTGAGTTCTACAACTTTTGCAACAATGGTTTATGTTAGGATTTGTAACAAAGTTCATAATGTTGTTCATATATTTCCTTGAAGAAATTTTTGGTGCTTAATCCATTTTGTTTCAATATTTCATACGTTTCTTTGTTTATATTTATTCTTTCATCTGTTCAATCACTTTTTTAATAATAATATTATTATTAAATAAATTGGTAATAATTACATTTTTTCTAAAATATTATAAAAATATATTTTTTCATTAACCATTTAATCTGTATTAATTCTTACATCTTTATATATTAGAATTGAAAATTTGATTTGGATAATTATAGAAGAACAAAAAATAATTCGTCGATTTAATCGATGTAAACTTGAATAATATTAATCTAATCTTAGCATTGATTCTACCTATAATTTTTTTCTTTGAATTGATTAACCATTTTCTAAAACAAAACAAAATCTTTTCAAATTAATTTTATTAAATTTGATTTAAATTCAAATTAATTTTCTTAGATCTAATTTTTTATTTCTTTTCCTAATGATATCTAAAATAATAAATGTTATATTATTATTTAATATGTAATTTTTTATTATCAATAATAAATTTCTATTGTAGCAAAAATGAATGTATTATTATAACTATTATTGTCCAATATTAATCATAATTTCTCAATAGATAGATGCATATTGATGAAGATAGATAAATCTATTCACACATTAAAATAATAAGTAATTAAAATTTGAAAAATATTTTCTCAATTCAAACAATAATCAAAATAAAAAATAAAAAATCAACTTGTTTTTATAATTGAGAATTAGAAAATAGTTTAATAATAAATTAAAAACAAATAATTGAAAAATTCAAATACTATATTGGAAAAAAAAACACTAAGGTAAAAAAAATATGAATAATTTAAAAAATAGTATGACTTTAGATTGATTCTAAATAAATAAATAAAAATTAATGGACACTTTAAAATTTGAAATATAACAAAAAATAAAAATCAATTTTACTGTTACATTTTATTTATAGTAATTTAAATCAATTTATTATCTTATTTATATGTTTTTTAATTAGTTAATAAATTCATTTATGATTATTATAATATTTTATTTTAATAAAAAATGAAATTGTATTTCTATCTTTATAATATAATAAAAAATAAAATTTTATTTCTATTCATAAAATTTTATAATATAATGAAAAATAAAAATTTTAAGTTTTTCTTTTTTTCTATATAATATTTACTTTAATTAGTTATAATATTTATTTTACTTGACAACAAATAAAAATAAATTCATTTATGATTATTATAATATTTTATTATAATGAAAAATAAAGTTTCATTTCTATTTTTATAATATAATAAAAAAATTCTTTTTATCTATAAAATTTTATAATATAATAAAAAATAAAATGTTTAAGTTTGTCTTTTTTTTATATAAAGTTATTTTAATTAGTTAGAATATTTGTTTTACTTGACAGCAAATTAATTAGATATTAAAATAATAAATTTAATATTTATCACTAATAGACGATATTTTTTTATAATCATAATTAAATATGAGACATATATTTATCACTATTAAATACATAAATTTAAGATGATATGACAAATATTTAATTTTACAATTATTTTTGATCGTACCTGACCATAATAGATTATCATAGCTTACTTCGAGCAGAACTTGAGAGTGAGGTGGAAGGGTACCTGCAAGACACTCCGATGTCAAAGTGAGATTCGAAATGAGCTAGCAAGTAAGAGAGTGATAAAATGTTCAATACATGTCTTCTCGAAAGAGAGGGTATTCATAGCCCACAACGCTAGGCCAAGGTCCCTATTGTTGGGTCACGTTGAGGCCTAATAGTGTATTGAGTTCAGGAAGTGGACTCCCCCTAGTCAACTGTCCCGTGAGAATAGAGGTTGGACTCGTGATTTCCGGAGAGCAGTTAAGATGACTGATGTGGGGACGTGGGCCAAGTTCTCCAAGGGATGTGTGAGGAGTTGCCCAACTGTCCCTAACTTTAGCTGCTTGCTTTTGGGCCTTTATACAAGGGTGTTGGATTGGGCCTCCCAACCGGGGGACAAGTGCAAGCCCAATCCAGATCCATTTTTATAAATGGAAATAAGTTACAAATATTTTTATAAATGATAAAAATTCAACTATTGATACAATTGTTTTTAATATGAATAAGTTAAAAATATTATGGATTCAAAGCACTTATAAATGGGATAAAAATCTCCATGTTGATATAATTATTTCTATAAACGGGAATAAGTAACAATAATTTTTATAAACGTAATAAATTACAAATATTTTTATAAACGAAAATAATTTAACTATTGATGCAATTGTTTTTTAACATGAATAAGTTAACAATAATTTTATAAATCGTCACGCAAATTCAAGGCACTTATAAACAAAAAATGTCTACATGTTGATATGTTAAAAAACCTATAAATGAGAAAGATTCATGTTATACTATAAACACAAATAACTCATTATTTTAACTAATTTCAACCAGATAACTTATTTCAAGGTATCATGGAGTATAGATATTTATTTAGAACTGAAACTTAACGGAAAGCTGTCATACATTGTAGGTTTGTAAAAATTATAAATATGATATAATAAGAAGGATTTAAAAATGATATTTGAGGGAAAGCTTTCATAAATTTTAGGTTTGGAAAAATTGACTAATATTTGGATTCAACTGGAAATATGATTTTATTATTTTCTATAGTTTTAAAATTAACTCATCTGGATTCAACTGAGTTGTGTTAACTCATCTGGATTCACGGGTAGATGTGAACGTATATATGAGATATGTTGTAGACTGATCAATTTAATGTCCATCTTTTAACTATATCTTTTATTGTGATATATATAATTTGAGTTAAAAAAATGATTGTACGATTTATTATAAATACGAATAAATACTTAAAAGTTGATAGTGAAAAACATGTAATGTGAGTTTTGATTTAAAATACTATTTGATTCAAAATAGATCGAATTTTGATTGATCAATTATTTTAGCTTATCTTAATATATATAAAAAAATTTAAAAATCAAAATTAAATACATGTGATGTGAATTCAGATGAGACCCGTGCGATACCACGAGTTTCTTACTAGTTATAAATACAACAACAACTACACATTATCCTACTAGGTGTGGTCGAGTGGTCGACTACATGGTTATAAATACAGACTACTAATATGCACTAACTTTTAATAATTGATTCATAATTATAATAAACCTACGTTCACATCCACCCGCTTTGACACACACATTACACAATATCCATATTGGACTTTTTAAATTGAAAATGACATTTGTAACTTGTTCTAGTTTATAAAAATAATTGTATCAACAATAAATTTATTTTTCACTAAAATTTTTAAGAATTTATTCGTATTTATAATAAATCGTACAACCATTTTTATAACTTCAATTATATATAATAACAACAAAAGAAATAGTTAAAAGATGGACATTAAAATTATCATTCTACCGCTGATATCTCATAGATACGTTCACATCTACTTGTGAATTCATATGAGTAAACAAAACTCATTTGAATACAAATGAGTTAATTCCTAAAATTTATAACAACTTCCCATCGAATATCAGTTTTCCAATTCCAATAACATTACTTTTTAGATATTAGTCAATTTTCCAAACCTATTATTTATAACAGCTTCCTGTCAAATATCAATTTTAAATCCTTCTTACTATATCATATTTAAAATTTTTACAAACCTACAATGTATGAGAGTTCCCCGTCAAATTTCAGTTATAAATAAATATTTATATTTCATGGTATCTTGAAATTTCAGTACTAAATGAATATTTTCTCTATCTTTTTGTCTAGGAGAATTTCATAATAGAAGTTTAATTCTACAAAATTTATAAAATTTATAAAACTTTAAATATTTTAAATATTTTAAATGATTTGATATTTCATTGAATAATTTTAAATAAAAATATAATAATTAAATATATACTGTTTAGAAGTCATTTATATGGTACATTAAGATAAAATTAACCAATGCATTCATCAGAATATGTAAGTCTAACAGAAATAAAATACAAAGAGATACACATGATTACAATAGAAAAATAAACCAAGCACTGCAATCATTAGAAGAAAAATAAGGTTCCTAGTTGTATAGACCTTTCAGTGTTAAATGGATCAAAATATGCATCTTGCCAAGATCCTAAAAGTGTCAGAACCCAGTTGTTTCGTGAGTTATCCTTTCTGAAAGATCAAATCTCAAGAGTTAATTTTGCACAATGGCAAATATATTGAGGTTGTCAGTTAGAAACAACATTGTGAAAAGAGAGAATCTCAATATTATGTATCCAGAAATTGCATGCAAGTGACATAGTATAATAAAATTGAAATCATAAAGAGAATTACCTTCTTGAGCAACCATATTTTGCTCTTCTTTTCATCTCAGTCTTCTAGCTATTGGGTTGTGATGTGAGAATAGGATTCTATTTACCAAATTATTGAGTTACCTAATGCAAAAATACCAAACATGAGCATGTAGTTAGACACTCAATGACATTTGTCCATTATAATATGTAATTAAACAACAATATTGATGCATATAAAACATAATGCTTACTTTTCAGAAATATACTACTGATACATATTACTGAAATATACTAAATATAAGACTTAAATTTCACACATTCAATAACATGGTTAAATTTCAACATCCATCCAAACTTATCAAAATAGACTTCAAATATATACCAGAAGTACACGTCTTATGTATGTAAACATCACACTAATGACAACAAAATTTCAAACCAATTGCCCGGAGGATTATTGGCTTCCTGTAACAGATTGAGTTATTAACTTCGTGTAGAAGAATGAGTTATTAGCTTCATGTCATAAGATTTATTAACTTTCTGTAACAAATTTTAAACAAATAGTTATGATAAATTTGATCTATATTTAGATGTTTTCATATATAATTATCCACTACTTCAAGAGTTATTATATACATTCATTGCACATGAATTGCTACCCACTTCATCATCTATTTTATGAGGTATTGTTTGAGACCATCTGTCTGAAACAATGTTTTTACAAAGGCCATTTCCTCCACCAAAATAACATTTTCTGATAATTACTCTATTTGTAGCATGTCCAATTGCCCAAATATAAGGAACCAATGTTTGAGAGTATTCATCAACATGAGCGAAATACAAATAACAATAAACGACTATATAAATATTTATCAAATAGAAACCAATGATAAGCCGCAGATTAAAAAAAACAAGGTGATGACAACAAAAAGAGGGAGATAGGTCATAGAACTACAGGGGAAATCAAAATTCAAATGGAGAAGAAGTGAATCCACACATACGCTGTCACACCACGAAGCAACTCCGATTGACTTTCTCTCTTGCATACCTCTGACAACAACAATCGACGAAGTCAAAACACCAACCACAACACTTCCGATCACACCTTTAATCAACTACGCACGCAAAATGCTCTTGATAGTTATTAATTTCACCTTTCAAATAGACATTGGTACCCTTAGAATATGCATTTAGTTAGATGGTTTATGATATTTTAATATATTTATAATAGAAATAAACTATTCATGTTATTAAAATCAATTTTGATGTTTAAAATAAGTATTAATTTAATTTGATTTGATTATAAATCAATTGCTGTGAACCCTAAATCATGTTGTCTTCGTTTTCATTATCACTCAAGAAGACACCATTCTCATTCTCATATCTACTAAACTGCATTAAACAATACTTTTCATTGACTACTATTCATCAAGCTTCAGGATAAACAATGGACAACTCTCCTCCAACATAGAAAAACAACGAATATGTTACATTCCGTGTCAGGTATGTATTTGCTGTCCCTCACGATTGAAACCTTCTCACCATGTTGAATCCAATCTACGCAACCACCACTCTCTTCACATCTCTCCGCACTCCATCCTCATCCTCTTCCACAACCTTCTTCGCTCGCACCCACCGCAAAAAGCTCCAAAAACTCCCAACCTTCCACGACGCCGTTTCATCTTTCAACCACTTCCTCTCCCTCCGCCACCCACCTCCCATTCAAGAATTCAACAAACTCTTAACAACGATATCCAAACTCAAACGCTACACCACCGTCGTTTCGCTATACTCCAAGCTCGAATTAACCACAACCATCAAACCCTCGCTTATCACTATGAGTATATTAATCAACAGTTTTTCTCAACTGGGTCAAACGGGTTTTGCTTTTTCTGTTGTTGGAAAGCTCATCAAGAGGGGTTTTCATTTAGATGTGAAAACGCTTACTACATTGATGAAAGCCTTGTGCTTGAAAGGTAGGGTTTTGGAGGCACTTAGTTTGCTTGCTGATTCGGTTTCCAGAGGTTTTATATTTGACGAGGTTTGTTACGGGACCATAATCAATGGTTTGTGTAAAACCGGTCAAACAAAAACTGCTATAGAGCTGTTTCCTAAGATGAAGAAGATTAGGGTTTACCCTAATTTGATTATGTATAATACTGTTATTGATGGTTTTTGTAAACAAGGACTTGTAGACGAGGCTTGTGGTTTGTGTTCTGAAATGGTTGCTAATGGTGTTGGTCTTGATATTTACAGTTATAATTCTCTTATTCATGGTTTGTGTTCTGTTGGTCGGTTTCGTCCTGCAGCTGAGCTGCTCGATGAAATGGCGGTACAAAGGAAAATTTATCCGGATGTGTATACTTTTAATATATTGATTGATGGTTTGTGTAAAGTGGGATTGGTTACGGAAGCTTGTAATGTGGTTGCTGTGATGATTAAAAGAGGTTGGAATCCGGATGTTGTTAGTTATAATGCTTTGATGAATGGTTATTGTTTGGGTGGTGGTGTGGATGAGGCGAGACGAGTGTTTGATAAGATGGTTGGAAGAGGTTGTTTGCCTAATGTTATTAGTTTTTGTACTTTGATTAATGGATATTGTAAGGTTAAGATGGTGGATGAAGCTATGATGCTATTGACGGAAATGCATACGAAGAATTTAGTTCCTGATACTGTGACTTATAATTGTCTTCTTGATGGTTTGTCGAAATCTGGAAGAACGTTGTACGAGTGGGACTTGGTTGAGGCCATGCGTGCTAGTGGTCAACCCGCTGATTTAATCACTTACAATACATTGTTAGATGATTACTTCAAACGTGAAAAACTTGACAAGGCACTTGCATTATTTCAGCATATTATTGAAATTGGGATTTCGCCAAACATACGCACATATAATATACTTCTTGACGGCCTTTGCAAAAGTGGAAGACTAAAGTATGCAAAAGAGATTTTTCAACTTCTGTCAGCCAAAGAGTGTCAACCAAATATTCGAACATATAACATTATGATCAATGGGCTTTGTAAAGAGGGTTTTTTAGATGAAGCAGAGAGCTTACTTTATAAAATGGTAGACAATAATTGCCTTCCTAACTATTTAACTTTTGATACCATTGTTCGTGCACTTTTGGTAAAATAATGGGAATTGTTGGGGAAAAGAAACTTCTTCAAGGAACGGTTGGTAGGTGGTTTATAGGAAAATGACATGACAATTGACAAGGTTAGCTATTTTTTCTTTTTTAATATTCAAGTTTTTATTTGAAACTATGAATGATTAGTAGATGCTTGTGTGTTTCATCGAAAAATTTGTAGTAGTCCATGGCTTGTAATAGAGTAGATAATAGAGTAGTACCAAACAAGGCCTTATTGCTGTAATTGACTGTGCTGAGTCAGCACAATCTCAACTGATCCTAGAATAAGTATATAAACACTAATATCTCAAATGTTGTAACTAACAATTCATTACTGAAATACAAGAAAGCAATGATTCTACTTTTCCCTCATTTTCTCTCTGTTTCCATATTTGTATCTGTTTCTATTAGCCTGCTTGTTCTTGAAGAAGTTTTGATTATTTGGATAAGTTCGATTTCATTTTGACCTTATGTTTTAGCTGTTGGTTAAATTGCAAACCCTAATTTCTTGAGAGAGTGTGTGTGTGTGTTTTAGAGAGAGAAAGAGGTTCATTTATTCCTTTATATCTCTTTCTAGCTATTTCATCAAAGTTGCAAAATCCTTTTTCTACAATCTTGTTTTTCTTATTAGGTTCCCACTATTTTGTTTGAAGTGAGATTAAGGCTAGGATCTGCTTTACTTGGATAGTGGAACTGTGGAAGTATTTTGCAAGAAATGTTCACAGCTAGTTTATTCGGTGCAGGAATTTTTTGCCAACTTCAATATTTTTGTTGAAGATTTGTTGCTATTGAATCATAATTACTGAAGTTTGCAAGAAAGGTTTTGACTTGTTTATAGCGAACTTTGGAACCATGCGAGTTTCAGGACATGAAGAGAGTGGTGGTAAAGTCCTTTGCTGGTCAATTTAGTGATTTAGTTGCAGGTGTGCCAATTAAGAAAAGGAGGTACCCACCTCTGTTTAGGTCTTCTTCTCTTCCCCGATCTGAAAAATCATGTTCAATCACTGCAGAAACTGAGTTACAACGAAAAGAAAAAGCACTTCTCAAGGATTGACTGTATCAAATGCCAGTACTGCAGGTGCACCTATCAAGAAAAGGAGGTTTCCTTCTTCACATCATGCTTCAACTTCTTTGGAAGAGGCTTCACGTCAGGATTGCGAAAGGAACATTCAAGCACGTCACTGGGTTCAACCCTTTCCACCAGTTCTGCTGGGTTATCTGATACCATTGGAAACCCTGTATTTGAAGAAAAGAAATTGAGTTCTGATGTTACCAATGCTGACATGAGGCAAAAAAATCTTTGCTTATGCCCAAACAGGAGAAATCAAACAATTCCACACCATCGTGTACTTTGGCAGTTGCGAATAGCAAAGGGAAGGTAGTCCTCAATTAATGTAATGATAAAAATTTGGGATGCCAAACAATCAAGCCAAATACGAAACTCTCATTGGCTGCAAAAAATGGTCATGCACTTGGCATTGGAGCAGATATGAGCAAACAAATTGTCCAAGACACACTTAAACAAGAAAGTCCTGTAGTTTCTGAAAGTACTAGCTTATCTTTAAGCTTTAAGGAGCATTTGTTTGCATCTGTTACATGTGATAAATCCCGATCTCGATAAAGGAGACCGGGATTTTCTTTAAACAATGAGGAATGCAGTACTCAGTTCAAATACTGATGCTAAACTAAAAGTGATAGCGACACTACTCGTGTTAATAGCAGGGAAAACTGGGATCTGAATACTACAATTGATGCATGGGATGAAGGGACTGACGCCAGTTCTGTTAAAACTTCTATTGATGGGTTGAATATTACTCACAGTGCACATGATGAGAAACAGTTAATGAGCCCCACTGGGATGACATCACCAACAAGTGTTATATCTGTAATGCAAGCACGTAAAGAGAGTCAGAACAAAGCTTTCATTACTTCACCTGGTCTGCATGGACAGCAGTATAAATGCGTGGATTCACGTGTTATGTCTTTCGTTTTATTTTCAGAGGCATGTCGAGGAGCCCTCTAGAATATCTGTTAAACTTGTTACTTGTTATTTTCAGAAGTAACAAGTTGAGTTATTCAATGAGAAAATTTTAAACTCAATCAGTTAGACTTAGAGATTGCTTGTTGATTTGAGCAACAATGGTTCTTTCTAGAATTTATTTTGAAGTGGTTTTTATCTGACTAAAATCCTTTTGGAATATTAAACCAACAGAAGTATACAAAGATGGGGTATGAGTGTGTACCACAGAAAACTTCGCTCTGCTGGTCTAAAATCTGGGCTCAGATCCTGTTAACTAGGCTCTTGCACAACAGCAATCTGTAGGTGCTGTTTCTCCCTCCAAATGTATTGATTTTATTAATTGGAATAATTTGCTGACATGTTATTCCGTTCCAAACAACCAGGTTTACAAGATCCAATGAAGGGTCTTCACATATTTTCCGTGATTGCTTAAATAAGGTATGCTGTACAATTAAAAACTAGTATGCCATTTGTTGTGTTCCCTATTTTCAATGCCTTGTTTCATTTTCAAATCAGTTCAATGCGATTAAAATCTGCTTTTTTTCTTTTGTGGATGGGATTCTTCATTTTGTTTTCTATCGAATTGGTTTTAGATCTGTTCTACCATAGTTCTCGAGTAGTTATGCTTGGGTTAATAATATAAGTATTATGAATAATCCGATAATCATTTTATTCATGAAAATAAATGTAAAATCTTTTTTAATGTGTGCCCCTTGATTGAATTTGGATATATAGTTCAAATAAGTGTGGACGCATACACATGCATGCTTCAAATAAAATTGATTGCCAATGATGTAGGCCCGTTCGGGGTGGCTGTGAGTTTCTGGTTTTAAAAGTTAAATTTGAAAGCAAAACATGTTAGGGTAAAATAGAGTTGAAATGATTTTTCCAATAATTTCAAAACAGTTTTTAGGAAAAACAAAATCCCAAAATACATTTTGTATATGTTGTTTTTCGTTTAACAATGAAGTTCTCACTGTGACCCATTGGAATTCCAATTTGTGCGTCTTCATCAAAATGACACCTTCACTGCCTTCTTGCTTCCGCCGGCTCTGCTTTAGTTCTGGCAGCTGCCATGCTTGTTTGCACAGCCATGCTCGGATCCATCCATCAATTTTGTTGATTCTTTGACATGGTTGTTAACCTCTTTATTGTATTAAATGGCATGCTGGCATTTTGCGTGCTTAATTTCTTACTCTTCATCTGCAACATATTTACAATATCGCTTGTACCTTTACAGACGCGAGTTCCTCTGGCTGAAGAAAGGATTTGATTTTCACTCGGATGGATTGGATGAATATGTTACTCAATGACAGAGCAATTTACAATATACTAACTTGTAATCGCGATTTTATGTTTTATGGTCTTTCTGGTTTTACTGTTAAAATTGTCACTTCTTTAATACTGTTACTGATATTTTGTTTTAGGATTAGTTGTAGGGTTGTGTCTCATTGAGAATACTGAACTCCCGAGCTGATCCTGTTGCTAAACCTTAAACCCTAGCTGAAGAAGTGAACAACTCCTTTCCTTTCTTCTCCCCCCAAAAGTTTGTGTTTTCCGTGATAAGCATTACACATAGCAAAGTTTAATAAAGTATGCTGCTTAGCTTTGTGAATGCCTTTTGTAATCAGACTCCATTTAATGATGTGTGTTCTTTGTTCTTTCATTCTATTATCCTTGAATCAGTTTCTTTGTGCATGATCAACATAACTATTTTGTAATGTACTCTCTTTATCAGCAATTATTCTCCTACTTTCCTGGCTTGAATAAAGCAATGTGTGCCAAATGATGGAATAAAGCATGTGGGATGCACTGTTTTCCTCAATCTCACAAAAAAACTGCCACACCACGTAGCATTTTTGATAGTTGAAGTGAACCAAAATTAGTGACCTCACTCTCTGATAGAAATGGGGCTGGGCCCGTTGAAGAGGATGTGTTGGCTAATAAGAAAGAATGATGTTGGGCCCAAGGTGTGGCGTGTGTATGAGAGAATGTGAGGAGTCACTAAGAACGTGTGTGTATGAGAGAATGTTTAAGAGAGGAGTCACTGAGAAAGTGTGACTGCTGAGGTGGTTAGGATATTCTCCATAATAAATAGTAGGGGAATTAGTTAGGATCCACTTGCATTTTGTATTCACCTTACGGTTAGGCAGTAGGGGAAGCTTGTTCTCCAACTGAGGAGCTTTGCTTTGGGCTTGTAATTCCCTTTCCAATATTCATTATACAATAAATTCCTTTCTATCCATTTAGTTATCTTTGATTTCGGCTCTATCAATTGACCCAACCTGCCGTTGTTGATGCTTCGGGCCCCCCAAGATGGCTGACAGAGTTACATCAGTGGAGAGGATCGTTTGGGAAACATTGAAGCCAACTGATAGAGGAGAGATCAAATCAAAACAGATGGAAAAGATGAATTGTATAAATCAATAATGAAAATGGAAATACAAGTTTATAGCGAAGCCCTAGTTAGAGAACAAGCTTCTCTCATTGCCTCATCATAATAATGATTACAAAACAATAATAGTGATTCTAACTAAATTTTACTCTCCTACTTATTATGGAAAATGTCTTAACAAACTGCCACCTCAACAATCCCACTTTTTTAGTGACTTCTCTCTTAACCCTCCTCTCATACACACGCCATACCTTGGGCCCAACATCATTCTTATTTGCTAACACTTCCTCTTCCCTATTAATAGGCCCAACCCCATTTCTATCATCACTCCCCCTACAAGAACAACCTTGTCCTCATGGTCATTCTTGATAGCTTCTATAATGCGTTGTAACATCAAATCTATAACTCTATCACTCTCCCATCCAAGAATGATACAATTTCCAAGATACCTCTCTTTGTACAACCACCTCAGTATATCTGTTAATTAGCTGTCACAATCAGTCACTTTTCGAGCTCGTTATCCTCTATGACATTGACATCCTATTTGTTCTAATATAATAGGAGGTCGTTGCCTATCAAGCTCGCTATTGGTCATAATTTTTATGTCGTTCTTATTGCAACAAAATATCTGAAATATCAATGGCATCACTTGCCAAATAAATCACATGGTGCTATTATTACTATGATTTTTTGTGTGAATCTCATGAGAAATGGATGAGATGTAACGTTTTTGATAGAAGAGGTGCTCTGGCCAAGACTCAAGACAAAGGAGGGATGATGGTGACATGCTTTACTGGGTCCTCTGTGGCTTATAGTATGATGGAGAAAACATACTGTGTTAAAAATTGTGCGTTATTGGAGAAACTGGGAGAGATCAAGCTAATAACTTATGTATCTTTGAATGGTTTTATTGTTTTTGTTTACTATTACCAACATTATTTGTGGTTGCAGGATCAAACTAAAAAGGTATTGGGATATATATCATATGCGGATGAAGAAATAATCCACGGATGAGGAAATACTTCCCGCAATAGAAGCCGGTACCAAAATAGTGAGCATTTAATTATTTCTTTCTGTTTATTATTTTTGTTTTACCGTGACCAACATAATCTGTGGTTGTAGGATCAAACTATAATGATAATAATGGGCCATGAATCATCTGCAACTGAGGTACAAACTCCAGCCATGGAAATTGCTCCTAAAGAAGTGAGTTCTTAATTATTTTTATTTTAGCAACATGAGAATTACCGTGGTGTATTTCCTTGTAACCTATCACTCTTTGTATTTTCTTTTTAACTTGAGTGGCTTCAATCCTGCAACACATCAAACCTTCTATGGTCATGATTTAGCATTTGTTTCTTTTTTCCTTCAGTAGTGAAGCTCTTATAAAGAATGTGTTACTTTGCCACCAAATGATAAGAATGTCACATACATGATACTGTTATTCTCAATTCATAGGTTGATCTTCGGAGAGGAAGGAAGAGGGCAAGGGAGTGTTGCGGGTATGTGGTGAACAAGGACATAACCGACAGTTCTCTTTTCAAAACATCCAGAGAAAGCGGTTTGAGACTTTAATGTCCTGATTAGTTTGTGAAAACCATGTCTATATTGTTTGAACCTTTCTGAACTTTTGGATGGTTTATGTTTGGTTTTCAACTTTAAAAGATATTTTTGCCATATTTGGTACATCTGAATGAATATGTTTAAATGGTGTTTCCTTGAACTCTTAATTTTATGGAAATGTCATTCAGACTGGTAGATCCCCTCTGGCTCTCGTACGCACACATACAGAAACAATTCAATGATTCCTTTCTTACATGTTTGGAGTTGATAGTTCTTAGGAAGACAATAAATGAGCCCCACTCCAACTAAGATAACTGCTTTTGGTTGGAAACTTTTACTTGACAAAATTCCTACCAGGGTGAACCAATTTCGCCAACAGGCTGCTGCAACGTGTTCGTTTTTAGGATTGTAGCGAAACTGACACTTTACACATTCCTAAGGTGCTACTTTTCCCAGTTAATTTGGCAGGCAGTGTTCTGTTGTTTGAACTTCATTATGGCACTTTCACTAGATTTGTGCCTTTCATTCTTGCTTTTGTGGGGGTGGGTGAGAATATACTCAGTGGAATAGAGAATACTTTGGAGGAGTTTGAACCCTCCATATATTTGTTTCTTTGGAATTTCTCTTTACACTTAGTAGCGGTGGTTTTCACCACTGAGAATTCAAAAATACCTTTTGTAAGTGTACTTTCGAATTCACCTCTCAACAGATTTCGCAAGTACATTTGCGGAGAAACTATTTTTTTTACACGTTCAGAGAAGGTTTCGCAAGAGCAGGTTTCGCAAGTGCACTTGAGAATTTACCTGCGAAAATTAATCGTAATATTTAATTATGGTAAGTAAAAATCAGAAAGATGAAATGATATTTAGGGTCTCTAAAATGCTTGTTAAATAATCAAGTAAATTTGGTAGTAATTTTTTTTTTAATTATATTAAAAATAGAGTAGATTTAATTCACATAATATATATGCATTTTGTAATTGTATGAGTATAGTTATTTACTGTTGTTAATCATGCAATACAAAATTGTTAATAATTTTTTAAATTTTAAATTAGGGTGACTAAATTAGAGTAATTAACAAATAGAAATAAATTAGGGTGACTAAATTAGAATAAATTAGAATAAATTAATAAATAGAAAGAACCCAATATTTCTAACCCTATCTTATTATAAACATTTTAATCATTAGACAACTTATTAAAAACATTTTAATAAGTATGTTTAATTTCTTATAATTAAAAACAATTTATTATTTTATATATTTTAGAAACTCTAACAAAAAAAATGTTTTAAATTATAATATTAAACCGATAACATAATGTATTGAATGAAATTTATATAATTAAAATAAATATTATAATAGATTTATTTTGAAACAGAAATAGGGCCGTTTTGTTTTTGTAAATAGAAAGTATACCTAATAATTACGTATTTATTATAAAATGAAAAAAATAGAAATAATAATTATTAATAATTATTAAATAAAAATGAAGATCTGCATCACAAATATTATAATTTATTTGTTTTTTTCATGTCTCTTTGGTGCAAACAATTGATCACTTTCTTTTTCTGTATAATTCACAAGTGCACATGCGAATTAATCTTAAATATTAAAAAAAAAATAACACAGAGCATAATTCGCATATGCATATGCGAATTCACTCTCTAACATGTGACTTTGCAAATGCACATGCGAAGTAAATAAAAAAAATCACGTTGATGGTGCGTTCGCAAGTGCACTTGCGAATTCTGAGAGTATTTTAGGTTTTTTACAACAGGTCTTGGAGAAGAGTACTAAGTGTAGAAAGAAATTTCCTTGTTTCTTTTACCTCCTTTTTGAGAGACATGTTGTCATCATCAAAAGGAAAAAACAGGGAGAACGCGGAACTATATTTTCTAGGTCATTTAAGAAGTGATCAAAGTTAAAGACAATTTTCGTTGTTTGCTTTTGACAACATGCTTTTGAAGACGATAACTCATTAACGTCAATTGGTAAAGTTGTAGAAGACATTTTTGTTCAAAGCTTTTCCTCTAGATCAAGCAAACGAATTTGGGTTATTTGATAGTTTTGAACAAGTTTTTGAACTATCCAATCAATTAATGCATATATCCAATCATTTGGGTTAGTGCAAACGAAGTCTATAAGTGATTGTGACAATGTCTTAACGAAGGACAACATCTCTGTGTCCATTCTTTCTATTTTGAACCGTTGTAAGATTTTATTTAGCGATCCCAATTGATTGACCTAAGATCTCAATTGACTGGTTCATTTATTTTGGTCCATGGATCTTTCCCTTTTGTGTTAACCTCTAGCCTATAAATAGATGTCTCTCTCTTTATATTTTGACATTCTGAAACGTGAGTTCTCTATATCACTCACTCTCTCTAAAAATATTTTTACTTTCTCTCACTTCTGTTTAGGCATAATGCTTTTACAAAACGTTACTACCTTTCCATCATTTATCTCATGCTCAAGATGTACATGGTCCCATTCAATATACTCTTCTGCTTGACTTGTCTAAGTCGAATGTCTGTCCAAGAAATCCAAGACGATGAAGAGAGAATCATGGATCTTCTAATGCAATCCTCGTTTCACTTGTAAGAACAAGGATAACTGTTTTGAATCGATCAAAGATCTAGTAACAAATACCTAATTACAAACGCCCAACCCAAAATGTCATCACAAAAGGTCAATGAACAAATAAAATCTCAATGAAGAGTCTGACACTCGATCTAAGCTATCAATGCATGAACCACCTTTAGATATGATTAGTTGGCTCTTCACGGCACATGTCAGATCAAACGGGGATGGTTTTAACCATCAGTCATATATAAATCATGCTACGTGCTATAATAAATCTTATCTTTTCACTCTTGTAAATAACTCTGTTATTACTGTAATTTAAACGTTAGAATGTAAACCTTACAGATTCTTCTCACTCCACCACGTCGGAGATTCTTTCCGCTATATTGAAAGAATTATCTCCCTTCATCTAACAAATCTCTCGTTCTATCACGGAAACATTAGTACTAGGAACATTTGTTTTTCAACACTCTAACCATTACTTGTTGGATAAAACTAATGTCTCAAACTTTTCTAACCATTACTTGTTGGATAAAACTAATGTCTCAAACTTTGAAAATGAAACCCTGAGATTTATATGAATTTCACCCAATAAAATAACACATTTTAGAAAAAATGTTCTTAGCATTCTTCTAACAATATATAGTCAAAACTTTTAAAATGTTTCGTTAACTATCAAAACTCAATTCAATCTCATTAATCTATTAACTTTGTAAGATCATTTACTTTAATTCGTTTATATAAAACAAAATTTTAAATAAGATAAAAAATTATATAAAACATTCAAAAAAGAAAAATAAAATCCGTTGAAGCCTTTAAAAATTAACTTGACTCAATTTATTTTCAATCATATTAACTATCTATTATAAAAAAGACAAAACTTAAGTATAATTTTTTAGGTGTGATTCTTACTATTTTCCAATAAAAATATAACAAATATATAATTTTCTGTTACATATATAAATTGTTTCTATTTTCACTCTTTAAATGATATTTAAGCATATTTGTCAAATTTTCATTAGAAAAAATAAAAAACCAAAAAATTGTATTTATGTTTTGTCCTTATAAAAATAGTTTAGAAAGAAAATAATTTAAAAATTATCCCAACTACTTAATAAATTTCATAATTAAAATCAAATAGGTCAGCTGTTTTTCTTTTCCATTAGCATGTTGAAGTTTAATAGCTTAACTACACAAAAACTAGATATCTAACGATTTGGTTTTCATGCGCAACAAAAGTTAAGGATACGAATCTGAACTTTACCTACCTTAACACAATTATAATATCTGTGCCAAACAATTGAATCGAGAAATATGAGCTTCCACTAACATAATCGAGTGAAACTATTTGCAGAGAGGTTACTTTACATTTGCGTATGCTCATGCATTTTTATCATGTAAAAACAATTTGTATTACAACTTACAAGTATATATATTCATCGTGATGTGAAAGGTAGAGAATATTCCTTGTAGACCATATAATTTGTGGATAAAAAGAAGAAGAAAATTTAATTGGCATGTGAAAAGGATGCATTAGACAAGCACTTTAGCACCTACCACTAAATTGTTGATTTTATTGATTTAAGACAGCATGCATCACATATTTGACACGCATATGAGATTCTGAGGTACTATTTCTTTTCCATATTTTCTTTTATCAGAGTTTATTTTTAATAAATGGTAACTTAATAACAATATAAATCAACAACTATGATAGAGTTAATTATCAACAACTATGGATTAGAATAACTAAAAGAGCCAAGCAGTATAAAGCCACTTTTGAACTCAGGACAAAACAGACCCACTACTTATTAAAAAAGTTATGGTAATGCTATAAATTCAAGAAAGGCTTTGGAGATAGCATGTAAACGTGGCGTTTTCTTTTTGCAAGAGACAAGAGATTCCACTATTGTTGCCTATCATGTCACTCACTTTCAAACATTTTTGTGAACATAACATAACCACACTCATTTGTTACTAAACTTTCCATATTTGTCACTTTTTTCCAACTTCATTTTTCTCCATTGAGCTCCGGTCCTTTAAAACTTCAGGTGATAAAGCATTGCAGAATATGAGATATACATACGCTGGACTATCATCTTCAATCTTCATATCTACTGGTAAGTCCAACTAGCATTTCCTTCATTTGCATATATTTTAATTTTCTCTTTTATCTTTTTTTCCCCATGTTTTTCTTTCTTGGAAAATTAAAAAATATACTTTATATTTGAATATTATGATACTCTTAGTAGTTGTACTTGTAACAACATCTTTACTGCTGTCTCATCATGTTACCTGAATTCATGTTTTTCTAAACTCAACAAATATTCAGTGTTCTAGAGTATAAACAAAACATAAGACTCATAACTTATTTCATATTGTTTAATAGTTGTGTTATTCTCAAAATATTCCTCAATAAAACATATTACAATACAAAATTAAACATACATAAATGATAATTGAAGATAAATATTTTTTTATTGCATAATTTTTTAGAAGAAATTAACAGTTATTCTTAATTTTACTAATAATTGAGATTAAAACAACTAAATGTCATTGTTCAAGTTACACTTCTTAGCACTATGATATTCATGTCGCTGTCATAGTTGTGGATTATTTCTACGAGGGATGGCAAAAAAGGGATCGGGGCCAAGAGTTTAGGTCCTGTCTCGCTTCATTTTTTTCATTCTTTCAAACGCAAACATTTTTGTCTTAAAGTTTCGATATTCGCCGATTTTTCTCATCTCGTTCTCACTTTTTTTTGCAGAGTGAAACAAAGTTTTAGACACACTCTCAAATATATCCGTCTTATTATAATTTTACGATTTTTTGTAAAACAAATTTAAATAAAACAGACATATCAATTTCCCACCCTAATTGTTCCTTTGATTACTATTATATGCTAGTTTCCCACCCCAAAATATTCATTTGATTACTACTATATGTTAACAAACATGTAAGATTAATAATTGTGTTGTACGATTTATACATGAATACCTAGTCAAACACTTTGTCCTAGATTAACATATCTTACAACACTTAATAAATCAAATACGTAATGGACTAATATTTTAGTTAGTGTCTATCATCACTAATATTTACTATTCTTTTCCCATAGTTTTATTTGGATTACATATGAAATGATAATTTACAATTTAACCTTACATAACAACAATTAGTCGAGGATAGGCCAGTTGTGGTAGCAGTTTCCTATCTATTAACTATAACCAACTTATGCACAAAATTTGACATCCGCAATGATTTTAAATAAACAATTATGCACAAAATTTGACATCCGTAATGATTTTAAATAAACAATTATGCACAAAATTTAACATCCGCAATGATTTTAAATAAACAATTATGCACAAAATTTGACATCCGCAATGATTTTAAATAAACAATTTGGATTGGTATAGATAGTTGAAGAGGACATGTGTCCAAATCGCTCTTAATCAATAGTTTTGCTTGGTTGTCCTCTTTTTGTGCAAAAAGGTTTTTTTTTTTGAGTTGATCCTCAAAGGGTTCATAGGACACAAAAGTTACACGTGAGAGTGGCTTTCATGTGGAAAGATTCTTCTAAGAGAGAAACAGAATCAACAATGTTAATTACTAAAGCTAATTCAAATTGTGTTCTATGATAAACCAATGACATTCAAGACCTGTGCGCGAACGTAGCCACATAGAGCAAAAGTAGAAAAGTGACCATTATAAACACCGCTCTCATCTAAATGACCTACATTGATCTGAACCGAAGCGTGATCCTTGGCAGTTATCAATCTGTTTGTAGCAGAACTGAACCAAATCCACACAACAGTTCAAAATTCCATAACGAAATCAACAAATAACATTAAAATACGAGATTATGAAAATGTTAAATACCATTTTTTAGGAATGTAGAGCTCCGTGATTTGGCCTTCTTCGTTCTGCATTTTCCTTTACAGGAAATGTAGAAAATAGAAAATCCTGAATTATGAAAACAGTTTTGTTTTTATAAAAAAGAAAAACAAAGAATGGTGATAATAAATCCTATAAACCCTGAAACCACTTATTATGGGCCGGGTTTTCGATATTGGCCCAACTAAAGTCTCATTGTCGAGAATTTATCTTGCCACCCCTTAAATTATACATGCTATCTCCCATTTTTTTATATTTCAATTTTACCTTTGATGAGATACAAAGAATTTTCGGACGAAATTTCTGGTAAGAGGGTTGAAATTTTCAATACACCCCTATCAAATTTTCGGTACGAGGAAATTTCCAGTAGTGTATTTGAAATTTCCGGGCAGTATCGGAAATTTCTGATTTTTTCAACGGTTGAATTTTGCCGGCACTTTTGGAGGATACTTATTGCACCGACACATATGTGTGGTCTAGAATTCATCACCATTTGTATAAATAGGGGTCTTAGGGTTATTGGATAACATATCTCAACAAAATGCCTCTTCTTCAATTTCTGATTAAGGCAAAAGTGTATTACAACGACGACAAACCTCCAATTGAATTCAAGCTTCCAGACGGATCTGAATCTTTTGCCACCTTGAAAGAAATATTGAATGGTTTGTTGTCTGATTCAGATAACATAAGGGTGGCAAAGATAGAATTTCGGGGGGACTGAATTAATACAAATGGAAGAGTGAAATACAACCTAATCGAATTGAAGAACGATGAAGATGTAAAGGCCATTGGAAATCATTTCGTCGTAGGATAACTAAAGGTTCGATCAAGTCGGACGCGCAGATCCAAAGATCTGTGGACAATATAATGAAGATGCTGAAGCATCCAGAGTCATTTGATAGTGCATAGATTTTCATGTTTCAGAGTATTGTTTATGTTTGTTGTTTGTCATTTGATGTTTGTTAACTATGTTTGTTTATTATTGATGTTATTTTATTTTCTTTATCTAATCGAAACATGTACTAGCAAAAAGGACATGTAATAAAAAAAATGTCTGTTTGTCACAATATATATATATATATATATATATATATATATATATATATATATATATATATATATATATATATATATATATATATATATATATATATATATATATATATATATATATATATATATATATATATATATATATATATATATATATATATATATAGGCCTTTCACGGGCAACGTCAGCTAATCTAGCTAAATCAGTATAAACCTCACCTAGTCACCTACGGGAGGTGGAGGTGGTGGTAGTGGATCAGAAGAATCCCTAGTACCTGAAGGCCCTGGAACATTAGATGCTGTAGCAGGTGGTATGACTCTAGGGTGTGACACACTGTGGAACTACTCCAGGTATCCATCCTCACATTGCCTAGGCTCCTGAACCTCAACAACTGTATCAGTGATCTCACAGAGGGAGCTGATGATGTGACTCTGAAACCATCGATCAATGCCATCAGTTGGAGCCTTTGGGACCAGACGTGAGATGACCTGTATATAACCATACTGGCGTAGACACCTCTCAAGCAAGTGTTTAGCCACAACCCACATGGCTCTTCCATCTGACATACCCTGGATATAAAGTAGATACCTCAAAAGGACGATGAGGGCAATGAGCTGTATAGGGTGTCCAGATGACATCATCCAAGGTCAGCGCATCCAGCCTCCGTATGTACTTTATAAGTAATCCTCAAGCTAATCTCTTCCTCCACAAGCTCCTTATAAGTAATCCTCAACCAAGACATTCGAAGGTGAAATCCACGAGTCTCACCAAACTCCCGTAACACCTCCACCTCATCAACGTCCAAAGCATCCATAACCATTTGCACCGCCGTCGCCTGGTCCTATGTACTAGTGTGAAAAACGTACCAACAATCAGAATGTGAAAGAGGGCATCCACATCATCTAAAGTCATTGTCATCTCTCCAAATGAAAGATGGAAGGATGATGTCTCTGGGTGTCACATCTCAACAAAAGCTGATAACAAAGAAGCGTCCAACATCGTCAAAGAGCATCTAACAAAGTCCACCAACTGGAAATCCTCAACTATCCTCCTCACCTGCTCAGGCATCGTGCTCTCGGGGAATTTCTTCATAATAATTCAATTAAAACAAATTAATATACATCAAATCGTGTAATAAAAATAAAAATAAAGCATTTAAACGAGACCAATATTACATACCTCTCCCTGCCATATCCTATAAGCGACATGGTCCGCGTATCCCGTCAACACAGACCTGTCAAAAGGTCCTCTCGGGAAACCTCCATCAGTGTGTATTGATTGCTCCGTAGATGCACGGGTGGTGGTGTCTGTATCAGCGGAGGACACCACATCAACTCGCGCAACAACAACCTCAACTCGCGCAACAACAACCTCAACTATTGGCTTCTGAACCACCGACTCCTCAACTATCTCATCCTAAACCATTGAATCCTGAACCACCTGCTCCTCAACTATGTGCTCCTCAACCACTCGCTCCTCAAATACCGGCTCCACTGTAGAAACAGGACTCTGATCCTCCATAGTAAGAGTCTGAAGCTCCACTGCATAAGTCTGCACCTCCTCAACAGTAGTGGATGCTCTACCGGCCTGACGACGAGTTGCGTGAAACCCCGTCACCACCTGCTGCTCAGCCATCCGTTTTCGGTGAGAATCAGTCAGAGGACGATGTCTAGCATGTAGCTCTGAGGCCTGCGCCTCATCAGCAGCTAGAGCAACAACATCGACTCTATCGGTGGTCCGTCTCGCAATAGAACCGTCTCTGCCTCTAGTCCTCGCTACAAGAATTAAAAATATAAGAAAAATAGTATTTGGAAAAAAAATTGAAATACTGGAAATTTCCGGTATGATAACAGGCACCAAAAATTTCAAAATTTCCGCTAATATTGGTAAATGATAATATCGAAAATTTTGAAATTTCCGGTACAAAAATATCGAAAAAGTCAAAATTTCCGATACAATATACCGAAAAATTCACAAAATATACCGAAAATCTTACTTGTTTTCGCCGAATTTCCGATATGCCTTCGAAATTTCCGATATCGTCAAAAAAGTTGAAAAATTCGATTCTTCCGGTAAATTTGTGAAAATGTGGTAATGGAAATTGGTTGGACATTTTGGTCTTTTCATAGATTTAGGGGATGACATGTATAATTTGGGGGGTGACAAGATAAATTCTCCTCATTGTCATGGTCCAACATAAATCAGCTGTACTTTTCTTTTTTGTGTTTGGATTGACCGTGAATATAATTAATTTTTACAAAATTGAATTTGGTTTAATTGATTTTAATAGAATTGAGTTTAGTAGAATTCATTTATATTTGAATATATTTATGTAAAAATGAGTTGAAAAATAAGTTAAAAATCACTCAAAATCAATTATGAAAATAGAAGTTATAAATTATAATTTTAAGTAAAATTAATTCTAAAAAAGCAAAACCAATTCTACTTTAAAAAAACCAAAAATATTAAAATCATTACACAATCAATTATGCATTCTTAAAATGCTTTTACCATTTTTAGAATTCAAACCAATCATACACTTAATACACTCTCTTATAAGAAGCTTAACTTTTAAAAACTATATCAAAGAATATTTGGATAAGATAATAAAAGCTATTTTATAAGAGATTTTGAATTCGAATTCAATTATAAACAGACAACATATTGTTAACTTTTCTTAAATTTTTTTTTTTTATCATCTATTGTAATTAGTCTCAACAATTATACATAAGATACTCGGTTTCTAAAATAATTTTTTTTTTAAATTGTGAGATAATTTGTTGTTCAAAATTTAACTTTTAAATAAAAACATCATTAATAATGTAATTTAGAATTTAATTAATTATCTATCCATCATCCATTCATAAAATGCTATATCATTTATTAACAATAATTTACTTTAAAATGAATACAATTTTTAAGATCCTGATACTCAATTAAAAATTAACAATAAAACATAAAACTAATTTAGACTATTAAAAAATGTTTAACAAATATAAAATCTAGCAAAATTAATTTTATACACTATAAAAAAACTCATACTTTTAAATTGATGCTAATCATACAAGTTTTTAAAGAATTAGTGTAAAATTATCTTACATTAAAATTGCATATGTATCAAGTTTTTTTTATAAATATTTTAATTATGTTTTACATTTTATTTTATTTAATTTTAGTTTAATTCTTTTTTTTAAATCTTCAGTATTATAATCTCTAGCTTGGTTTTGTAAAATTGTGTTTTAATTTTTGAAATCTAAAAATCATAAAATTTATTTGGTAGTTTAGTTTTACAAAATTATTTTTGAAAACAATTTTCTATATCAGTCTATCTGTTTTTAATTTTAAACAGTTATTACGCTCTTTTGTTTTTAATTTTAATTTCTGGCTCTGCTACAAATTGAGATTCACCCAAATGAACACCTATATAAAAGCATGGCAATACATCATGAACTACAACAGGTGAGAGCGGTGAGGAAGGCAGTAGGCCAACAACAAGAAAGGACGATGCCATGGCAGCACATCGTGATTTCTGAGTTTTAGACTAAGAAATGTGGCATTATCTTGTTTACTCAATTTTTTATTTAAGAAACATTCTGAGTAACCGACACACACTGTGAGCTGCTTGGAGAAGACAAAAAAAAAATCTTAAAGCATATATATACTTTAGATTTAGCAAAAATATTTAAAAATTTACTTACTTTTATAACATTGTTAATAATAATATACTAGTGCAGAAATGACTTTTTACATTAGGTGAAACTGACTTTTTATATCGGTTTTGGGTTCGATATAAAGTCAGACGATATAGTAAATCAGGTACTTTTTATATCGGTTCTGGGTCCGATGTAAAAAGTCTTTTTTTTATATCGGTTGTGATCTAAGACTGATGTAAAAAACAATTATAACATTATTTTAAAAAAATTGATGCAACTTTTTACATCGGTTCAACGTTTGGACCAATGTAAAATGTCTCTTTTTTACATCGGTTGTGATCTAAGAATGATGTAAAAAACAGTTATAACATTATTTTAAAAAAATTGACGCAACTTTTTTACATCGGTTTAAGGTGTGGAGCGATGTAAAAAGTCCCTTTTTTACATCGGTTATAATATAAACCCGACGTAATATATACAGTTTTGAAAGTTTTTACATCAGTTGAGAGTAATAACCGATGTAAAATGTATGAAATTTTTTGAGAATAAATTATTTATTTTTTGGATGTTTTTCTGTACAAAAATAATTTATACCTATTTTTTCATATTTTTCCAATATCACACAAACTATATTTATGTCGCTATATAGATTTCATAGCTTTCCAACATCACATAGACCACATCTAGGTCGATGTTTTCATATTTTTCACAATAAATTGAACAATTGTATTGCAAACTTGTATTGTATCACAACAAACAAACTCACAACAAACTTACAATTACATATTCTTCACAAAACATACAAAAATATTCAACTATTTATAAGTCTTTTTCCAAACTTGAATTACCAATATAAAATCCACAAATAGATGAGTTATAGTTTCGGTAGACAACCCCAAAATCACATTGCCTGACAATAAATAATAACAATTAACATCAGCAAAAAAAATCAAGAAACTCAATACATGTGCAAAAACCACATGTAATGTGCAAAAACTCAATAATAACAATTATGTGCAAAAACCACAACTTAGACAATTCTATAAAACTCACCAAGATAAACTTAATTTTGCTATAACTCAAATAAATATTTTGTCCAACGGAGTCGCAAATCATACAAATCATCTTGTGTTAATTCTGTTGAATCATCAAATACCTATAATACATAAATATAACAATATAGAGTTATTTTAAAAAAAATTATATTAAGTCGAAAAACAAAAAGTAAATAACAAAGTAAAGTTATTTTTAGTACCTGCATCCAATTCTCGGTTATATTAGCAGAGACAATATCCAACATATTTTTCATCACATAGTATCCATAATCATTAGAGTTATGTTGTTGGCTTGTCTACAATTGAATGACATAATTAGTGAATATTTATCATAAATTTAACTATAGAATTACAATTTACATCACACTTACATTGGGATGAAGCCATGTAGCCTTTTTTCTATTTCCATTTGCCATTTGATGAATCCCAAAAGAACTAATATAGAAAGATAAACATCACATAACTAAATTTACTCGCCAATGAAAAATCACATAACTATTAGTTGCCAATGAAAGTCACATGAAAGATAAACTTACTTTGTAATAATTTTCTTTGTGTTCTGGTCAATTTCCCAATGAAGTGAACAAAATACGACAACTAAATTGTCTCTTGGACACATGACTATTAATTGCCAATGTCTCTTGTACGTGCGTGTGGAAACAGAAAAGTCACATAAAATATATATGTTATCAAAATTAAATAATATAAAACAAAATTTCATAAAAATTCTTACCCATGAATTAATGGTAGTAAGTGGCACACTCTGTTTTCATCACGTAACTTTCGCAGGAGGACCCTTTTTGACCACCTCATCATCAATTGATTCACCATTTTTCTTTTTGTAGCGTGAAGCCTTGCACTTCGGACAATGATTATAGTTTAAATATTCTTTTCTGTATAATATGCAATCATTAGGACATGCATGTATCTTTTCATACTCCAAACCCATCAGACACAATATTTTCTTTGCCTCGTAATAACGACTTGGCATTACATTACCTTCCGGAAGCATTTCGGTCAACAATTCAAGCAACTCGGTAAAACTTTTGTCACTCCATCCATTCTTTGCCTTCAGATTAAATAATTTTAACACGGCTGACAGACATGTAAATTTTTTGCATCCCGGGTACAATGGTTTATCCTTGTCACTGCATATAGTATCATACATATGTGTCCTCTTAAACGAATCTTGTCCAATATCACACATCATGTCTTCTAGACGATCATCCATTTCTACACTAACATCATCTCTTTGAGACACGTTTAACTTTGCTACTACTTCACCGTGCCATATCCATTATGTATAACTTTGACAAATTCCTACACAAATTAGATGATCCATGATTTCTTTCTTACTATATTTTGGTTCTTTATTTGCACAACGAACACATGGACAGAGAAAAAGCGTAGGAAGATTTTTTTCAGCATTACTTTCAACAAACTGTAGAAATTCCACCACTCCATGTTCGTACTCGTCACTTAATCGATTAGCTCTCATCCAACTACGATCCATAACTATGTTCACACGGAGGAAGGTCTGATGAACGGTGTGCCCGCGGCTGCGCTACTTCACGGAGATTCCGAGATTGCAAGTTGCGCTGCTTCGCGGAGAAAGAAAAATAGAATCAAATTTCAATGGCAAGGTGATAACTCTATTAAGTTTGATAGGTTAAAGATAAATTGTGTGTTTCTGAGAGGACCATTAACGCTTTTTTCGGAGGTTTCTAAATAGACAATTTCTCTAATGAAAAAGAATGACTAATTATACACAACATGTACTATATTCTTAACTTTATACAAAATATATACTATTTATAACTAATTAGACTTAATTAATCTCTCTAATAATAATAAACTCTTTAGTAATTAAAAAACATATATGAACAAAGTAATAGATTCATAGTATAATCTTCTAATTATTTTTCTATGTACTTCTAATTTTTTATAATGAATCTCACTAACAAACAAAGAAACAAGAATATCTTAAAAACTTTTTTGTATATATAACTCTTAGAAACTAAAACACCAATATTTGTCTTTGGAATATAAAAGTTGCTTGACATTGAGATATCAACTTATCCATGACCCTCTTCAACCTAGAAGCCAACATCTTGGAAATAATTCTATATAAACTTTCAACCAATTCCTAGATATACAATGAAGTTGAACAAAATAAAAAGTTTCGTACCGGAATCGTAGTTGGACGACGGAGGATGTTTCGAAGACGACGAACAGACGGTGAACGGACGGCGAAACGGACGACGAATGGACGACGGAGGATGTCTTCGTGCAGCCGGCGGCGAGGAGACGTGAAATCTGTGAGGAGCGGCGTAGGCGAGACGGCAGAGCGGTGTGGGCGATACGGGGGCGGAACGGCGGCGTAGGCGAGAGAAGTTGAACAGTGACGAAATAATTTGCATTTAGGGGTTAGTTGAACATTATATATATATATATATATATATATATATATATATATATATATATATATATATATATATATATATATATATGTTTTTACATCGGTGCAACCCTCGGCCCGATGTAAGGGTTCGGGCGGTTGATATTTTTACATCGGTTTTTAGACTAGCCCGATGCAAGGTTCTGGCCCTGATGTTTTTTACATTGGTTTACAGAAGGCCCGATGTAAGGTAGTTTTTTACATCGGTTTAAAGAACGGTCCGATGTAAGGTTCGGGCGTTGATGTTTTTTTATATCGATTTTTAGAATGCCCCGATGTAAGGTTTTTAATATATTTTTTATATTACCAATCTGCCATGGACTTTTTACATCGGTGGACTGCAGGGACCGATGTAATATCTGACCAATTTTTTATTTACAATTCTGCCACCTGGTTTCTTATTTACAAAAATGCCACCGTGTTTTTTTCAAGAAACCTTTTACGTCGGTGGATTAAATGGCCCGATGTAATAGATAGCGAAAAATATATTTTTTCATATTATTTATATCATTGCAAATAAATACCTGATGTAAAATGTTTTTAATTTTATTTTTTACATCATATATTTTGATACCTGATGTAAAAACCTTTTCTCAAATCCTAACTCAATCGTTAGAAGTCTATACTATTAAATTGGACGTCATCATCTGAGTTTGAATCCTAACACTTACGACAGATAGACACTTGTGTGTGTGAATTTTTGGTGATTATTACTAAAATAATACAAACACTTACTTTTATGGTTATTCAATTATGTTATATAAATTGCTAGGTGTCATGTTGTAAGAGAGATCCTTCTCCTACTCACCAGGCTATGTTGATTGCGGTTAACACCAACCTTCAAAAGACATCACATCACACATGCGCCTACATACTCGTTCTTTCCTTACTTTGTTATTACATCAACTGTCACTACTAAGCAAAACAAACACTCACTTTTGCATACACCAAATACCCTTTTCATCATCCACATGCATATTTACCACTTTTTCATTCCACCTTTTTGATTTTCTCAATTCTTCATGCATGTGCCGTTTTCAGCTCCCAAAATCCATCATATTCTTACCATAAAAGTCCTGTACCTTGCCAACTGAACTTTTAACCTCAAGGAACAAAGAAACAAAGATTCGCCCAATTATTACTACAAGGTTACAACGTTTCTGCTTTATTAGTTTGAAATTGTTGTTCTGAAGCATTGTATTATAATCTTAAAAGGCCTCTTCTTGGTTTTGTTGCAGTGCACTCATTCTTTTTTCTATCTGGAATATGGTTGCTTTTGGCAAAAAGTTGAGAGAATCACAGATTCAAGAATGGAAAGGGTATTACAATTTTCATGGTTGTACGAAAGTCAGAAATATTTTATTTCATGTAACACATTCTTCAACTTTGTTTTTTCCAGATACTACATTAACTATAAGTTTATGAAGAAGAAAGTCAAGAGATATACCGAACAAATTGAGGTTGGAGCTCAAGATCACCATAATGTACTCCGCGACTTTTCATTGCTTCTAGACAATCAGGTCAATATATATAAGGATATATTTGGTGTCAGTGTTGTTGTTAATGTTGGTGTCGTATCTGGTGTTCGTGTCTGCTTCCGTGTTACATAGGCAATAAGTACTTGAGATTTCTTTTTAAGTCTTTCTTTGCTTTTTTCAGATAGAAAAAATTGTTTTGTTTCTGCTTGAGCAACAAGGAGTTCTGGCGGGGAGGCTTACGCGTATTGGAGAAGATCACCAAAGTCTTGTACAGCAGCCAGATTATTCAAAGATATCTGATGTCCAAGAAGCGTATAGAGAAGTTGGAAGAGATCTACTAAAGCTTCTTTATTTTGTGGAAATGAATGCTACTGGTTTGAGAAAGATCTTGAAAAAGTTTGATAAACGATTCGGCTATAAATTTGCCAATTATTATGTCAAGACTCGCGCAAATCATCCTTATTCTCAGCTAAGACAGGTTCTAAGGCACGTGGTAATGTTTCTAACCTTGATACATATTCTGGTTAATGTTTAGGATCGTCTAAAGTTTTTAGAGGTCCTGTGTAAATGTAAGTTAACTACGATTCAACTATGATAAAACAATTAAGGACTCTATTTAGTCATGGTTTAATCGTAACGACTCTATTATGAGCTCTATTTAGCTCTATTTAACCGCGGAAAATTTGAGGCCATGTGCTTTAACCTATCTTACACACCCTCAAAGACGGACCTGAGCCTGAGTCCAGTGTTTTATTATACTACTGCTGCAAAATGTATAGTAGTATTTTGTATCATCTTTGATATCATGTAAAAGTTTCTTTGCAGGGAATTGGTGCTGTTGTGGGAGTCTTATCTCATAATCTTGCAGACATTCATGATTTACAAAAGTGTCAAGAAAGCTACATTTCTATATATGACCAACCTTCTTATGCGCATCAAGTTAGTTCTTGATCCATTCTTTACATTATACTATTATGGTTGGTATTCTTCAATCACTTGATGAGGATTTCCTTTTGACTTTTTCTTGAAGGATCCAATTCTTGTATCTATCAAAGCAGCGACAGACAAATTATCCAACTCAACAAGTTTCCTTCAGTTTTTGGGAAGACATGCTTTTATCATGCAGCAAGAGGAACTATCACCATCTCCGTCTGAAGAAAACACTATTGATGAAAGATATCATTTTATGTCACTTCTCTTGAACTTGGCAAGCACATTTCTGTATATGGTCAATACTTACATCGTTGTACCTACGGCCGACAACTACTCTTTGAACCTCGGAGCTGCTGCAAGTGTTTGTGGCGTCGTCATCGGTTCAATGGCTGTTGCACAGGTGTTTGCTTCTGTTTATTTCAGCGCGTGGTCAAACCGATCGTATCTAAAACCACTTATATTCAGTACCATTGTTCTTCTAATCGGAAACGTCATGTATGCATTGGCCTATGATCTTAATTCAGTAGTAGTTCTTCTTATGGGACGACTTTTCTGCGGCCTAGGCTCTGCAAGGGCTGTGAATAGGCGTTATATCAGCGACTGTGTGCCGGTGAAACTTCGGATGCAAGCATCAGCAGGTTTTGTTAGTGCAAGTGCTCTTGGAATGGCTTGTGGTCCAGCTATTGCTTGTTTGTTACAGACTGAGTTTAGGATTTACAACTTGACAATGAACCAAGACACGCTACCTGGATGGGTAATGGCTGTTGCGTGGCTCGTTTATCTACTTTGGTTGTGCACTTGTTTTAAGGAACCAGAAAATCTTTGGGCTTATGAAGCAGAAACTGGTATATATATCTCACCAAGTTTCTTTGTATTCATTTTTTATATGGTATTACTTTTATTTACGGTTCTCTAAACGCATATAGGAGAACAAGCAGTGCATATTGCAGTAGAGAATAGTCCTACACAACCATTACTAATGTATTCAGAAGCAAAAGAGCATGATGTAGATGTAGATGAAGAAAAAGACGATGACGAAGAAGTTTATGACCAAACTGAATCTCAGAAACCTGTTACTTCTATTGCACTGGCTTATAAGTTGCTTACACCATCAGTAAAGGTAAGGAACCTATTACGAATCTTCATTCTTTCTTAATTTTCTTCAATTATTTGAAGTCTGATTCAATCTTTTGCGCTAACTATGAATACTTTTACTAGGTTCAATTGTTTGTGTATTTTATGCTCAAGTATGCAATGGAGATATTGCTTGCTGAATCAAGCCTTATAACAGAACACTATTTTATTTGGTCGACAACCAAAGTAGCCATTTTCCTTGCATGTCTTGGTCTTACTGTCCTTCCCGTGAATATTATTATCGGAAGCTACATCAGCAACATTTTTGAAGAAAGGTAGACCTTTAAGTTTATAATATTACTACAACATTTTTGACTTTAGACAACGGCTTAAAAACCGTTTCCTGAAGGGGTAATAGGCGTGCTTTTTTATCCTAGCTACAAATTCATATTAGATCTTTACTTGCTGGTTGGCTTGTACTTGCAGGCAAGTTCTACTAACATCAGAAATCATGGTCTGCATTGGACTTCTCCTAAGCTTCCATACATTAATCCCTTATTCAGTAACTCAATATGTTGGATCAGCCCTTATCACATTTGTCTCTGCTGAAGTTCTTGAAGGTAATATATTCTCATAATACCCTGAAGTTTTCTCCTTGAGTAACATGGTTTAATATTATTGTTTTTGCATGAACAATCCAGGAGTTAACCTTTCACTTCTATCGAAAATGATGTCATCGCGGCTTTCTCGTGGAACCTTTAATGGAGGTTTACTTTCAACGGAAGCGGGAACTCTAGCTCGAGTTATTGCAGACGGTACGATAACAATTGTTGGGTATTTCAGTGAAAGTAAACTACTGAATCTTACTCTACTCCCTGCACTACTCATCTGCATCTCATCCATTGCTGCTACGTGTTGCACCTACAACTCTCTGTACTAATATAGTAGTAGTAGTTACCATTTCCATGAAAAATCAGTGATGTATAAATATAGATGCTGCAAACTTCTACGAATTTTTATTTCCTTATCTTGTTTGTAGGAGACCAATATCTATTTAATGAAATATCAGTCTATTTTAGTGATAATTCACATTATTAGAGATATAATAGTTAGTTATAAATTAGTTATTGAGAATAACAAGTTCATCATTGCCAAATCTAAAGAGATATGATGGAATTATAACTAACTTTTCTAACTGAATTCAAAAAGCTGTTATGACAATTTGGAAGCCTTAAAGGCCTTGACTACTGATTGCTTGTGATGGAAGTTACTTGTGATCACCATATTCTCTTTCCATATGATGTTTCACTTTTTTCTTTGTTATTCAACACACTCCCACAAGTTTGACCATGGTAAATGAATTAAACTTTGGAAGAGCTAAGGCCTTTGTTAAAAAAATCAGCTAACTGCTCTTGTGTGGGTATATGTAGTAGTCTTAGGACACCCCTTTTGAACCTTTTCTCGCCAAATGACAATCTCTAATTTTGAAGTTGTAATCCAAAATACCCTTTATCCTTTTGAATTCATTAAGTGAGGTTCTAACTAGTATAATGTCATTAACATATACTAATAGGACAGTGAATTCATCTTCTTGTATGAAGGCGGAGAAAGAGTAATCAGATGTTGATTGGTGGTATCCTTTTTGTTTCAAAATGTGTGCTAATATCTCATACCATTTCATGTTTGTCTGTTTCAACCCCTAGAGACCCTTCTGCAACTTAAAAATTGGATTAGGCATTAGGAGGTACAACCCCTCGAATATTTGCAATATCATTCTATAATCAAAGAGATTTTCCCTATCTCTTATTCTAAATCAATTGGTTTCTATCAACTAGCATCAAAGCAGTTATGATCCGAGACAAGAAAATCACGGAAGAAGGAAAACGGACATGCCACAGTTTGACGACAATGATGATGTATATTGGTGGTTGATTTGTATTGAGAAACAATTTGATGTTATGGAAAGACAGAAGAGTGAGAAGTTACAAGAGACAATGAAATTCTTGAGAACCCGTACTCTCATATGGTGGCAGTGGTGGAGTCAATGCCATGTAAAAGTGGGTTGGCGAACGGTTCACGTTGGACTACTTTGGCATTTTAAGGAAGAGCATATTGAGACATTCTTCATATATCTGATGATTGGAAATGGATTTATTCAGGCCTCACACATTCAACCTTCAACAAGAAGAAACTGCTCAAGGAAATTCTATTCTCATTCAGACAACAGAAGAGAAAAATAACGAAAAAGGTAGAAACGACAAAAGTAGAAAGAGATACAGAAAATTTCCTTGGGAATGTCACTGTGGAACATTGACAAGAGAGAAAGGCAGATTCTTGTGAATTTCTTGGTATCGCCAGACACTTTGATGTGCATGGCGCGAGTATCGTGTTCTAATTGGAGGTCAGACTAGTTAGAACAACTACCGAAGAGATGGACTTCACTCATGTTGGACAGACTACTGCCACACCTGCTGAAGCCACTAGATCCTGACAAATTCTTGGTGGTTTGATCCAACCTATTGATACCTATTATTGTCATGCTATGATTTTGGGTCAAACATACCTATCAAAACACACTGTATAATCCAAGCATTTGTTACCATTTTTCACCTTACTCTGTCACTCTACTTCATGTTTTGGATTTCTAGTGGACACTTATTTTACTCTTCACCATGAGGACATGATGAATCTTTAGGGACAACACATTGTTATACCTCTTCAGTTTTTTAACTGTTATAAAATTAATAAGAGAATTAGTGAGTAATTGTTACTTATTATATGTTTAGAATATATAAGGAAAGATAGGGAAGAGTAGTTTATCGTGGAATTTGATAGGAAAATGACCATTTTAATATTAGGGAGATGCATGTCTTCTGCTGTAATTATATCTCTGTGTGTCGAATACGATCACATATGGTGAATATTTATATGCAAATAGAAAATATACAATAGGAAACAATATCAATTACACTAATTACTAATTGAATATCAATCAATACTAATTGATTTATAACAGATTCTTAACACTCCTCCTCAAGTCAGATCGTATATATTATATGATTCGAGTTTGTTGCAAATATAATTCACTCGAGAATCATTGAGAGACTTGGTAAACATATCAGTCAATTGATCTTCAGATTTGAAAAATTCTATAGTTATTTCTCCTGACAGTACCTTTTCTCTTACATAGTGACAATCTATTTCTATGTATTTGATCCACTCATGGAAAACTGGATTGTACGCAATGTGAAGTGCCGCTTGATTTTCGCATATGAGTTTTGTGGTCTGAAGGTTACCGAACTTAAGTTCTGAGAGCAAATTCTTAAGTCATGCAAGTTCTTTTGAGGCTGCTGGCATAGCACCATATTCAGCTTCAATAAAAACACAATATCCAAAAGTAGATCTCATATCCGACGTTGATCCTGCCCAGTCTGCATCTGAATAACAAATGATTTTAGCATCACCCTTATCTTCATATAATCAGGGCCGACCCAAAACATATCGAGGCCCGAGGAGAATTTTAAAATGTGATATATATATATATATATATATATATATATATATATATATATATATATATATATATATATATATATATATATATATATATTGATCGTACCTGATCAGAATGGACTGTCACAGCTGGCTCGAGTAAAAGTTGAGTGAGGTGGGAGGGGGTACTTGCAAGACACTCCAATGCCAAAGTAAGTTGCGGAATGAGCAAGAAAGTGTCAGAGTTAGAAAGTGTTGAATACCTGACTGTAACACCCTCTAAAAACCCCGAATAAATTTTCGCAATTATAAAAATCATAATTTCAGAGTACATGCATAATCGAGGATGCTACAATTCTCTTTAAATAACACAAATTCCTGTCATGCAAAATCTTAGTAGTAACTCATACATGTTTACACAGCGGAATAATTTATTTAATAAAACCAAAGTTATAATATTTCCAATCATCAGGGATTAACACCTGGAAAATATCAACATCATATTATAACAAAACATAAGGAAATTAAACGAGTCTGATTAAAACAGCTCGACAAACAACGTTCCCGGAGTTACAACTATCAGAGCATGACCCGGACAATACTAAAACGAAAGTAAACTAGAACGACAAGCCTTCGCCAAGCACCTGAACGAAGCTCCTCAATCTGAAATATTCAACAGTAAGGGTGAGCATCTCAATTATACATTTGATTATACGTTCATAACAATCAATTCAGGAAATCATAAGCATCACCCAATAATTAGCATATTTCATCGTTTACCAAAAACCTTTACAATTCATGTACCCATGATACATTGCTTTTCATATTGCAAATAATCATCAAACATCGTCAACCATATAGCAATCATACGTGCATACAAACAATCAAATACAACATTGGAAAAATCATCCATTCATGTTATATTCAAGGTAATGCAACACACCCATGCATGTGGTACCACTATACCGCCCCATTAAATCTCGGGTCACGGATATCTCACCGTTCCATTATATCGCGGACACGGCTACCACCTCAACGTTCCATTAAATCGCGGACACGTATATTGGCCACCATGTTAATTCCACACAATGGGAATTAACAAATGCAACATGATATGTAAGTATGTAACACTCAGCATACTATGAACATCAATCAACATATCATGCACATCAACAACATCAAATCATAACAAGATATGGATGGCATGTAATCACTCAGCATACTATTTAAACATCAATCATATCAAGTCATATTATAAATTCACGCTCGATAACATTATCCAAAAGCATGGCAATAAAATCCAAAATCAGGCACTGAAAACAAAGTTCAGAAAAATCAACACAGTAGCCTTAACACGGGTGCCCGTGTCGTACAACACGGCCCGTGTTGGGCAACACAGAAGAGCAACACGGGTGCCCGTGTTGTGCAACACGGCCCGTGTTGTAACATATTCAGAAAAAGAAAAACACAGCATCCTTATCAGTACAGGGGGAGCAACACGGGTGCCCGTGTTGTGCAACACGGCCCGTGTTGTATAACCAGAAGGACAACCAGAAGAGCAACACGGGTGCCCGTGTTGTGCAACACGGGTGCCCGTGTTGTGCAACACGGTCCGTGTTGTGCAACACGGCCCGTGTTGCTGAGCGCGTACAGAAATTTCCTGTATCTGCAGCAGCTCAGAAAACAGCAGCCAAACGCGGGAAAAATGCCGGCTAAACGCGCATTTCGGTACCTAACGACATCGATATTTCACAACTCAAAGCACACATCCATTTCATAATTACCAACAATTATTATAGTAACCTTAACAGTGATTACTCGTCCCTTTTTGGGGAAGTTCTGACAACATTAAGGTTATTCCTAAACCTCTAAGGTAAATTCACGATCATGCAGTTATACTCCCAATCCACCATTTGGAACCTAAAATTCCTAATCGATTCATAAAAATTGGGAACCTAACCCTTTTCTAACAAGGTTCAATCCTAAGGGTACCGATTCCTAGTAACATCTAACAATTGGGGTTCTCCCTACGATTATCTAAATTAACCATACATAAACCCATAAACAAAGGTAAACCGAATAATAGCCCCCCTTACCTTATCAATAGCAGCTTTGAACTTTTTGAGTGATGTTCTTCGTTCTTCGTACCTTCAGAGCTCTATTTCCCCAAATTCCCAACTTCTGTTTATCGTGAAAAAATGAGAAAACTAACTTGAGTTCCAAAACATAACTTTACTTCTTTTGCACCCCCACTCTTTACTAACAACATCCAAGCCCAATAACTTAAAACTCAGCATATTATTATTTCTTTTATTTTCCTCCATATTTCAAAGTAAATAATTCCTTTTTATTTTATTAATTCTAATAAAATAATTTCCCAAATTTAAATAAATCAAATAATCGAAACTGGGGTGTTACAACTCTCCCCCACTAACAGAGTTTTCGTCCTCGGAAACATACCTTAGACGAACAGTTCCGGATAAGCCTCTTTCATCTGGCTCTCCAGCTCCCAAGTGATATTTCCATCTGCTGGACCTCCCCAAGAAACCTTCACTAATGCTATCTCTTTACCTCTTAACTGTTTCACTTCCCGATCTTCTATCCTCATAGGCAATGTTTCTACTGTCAGGTTATCTCTCACCTGTACATCATCTATTTGGATTACATGAGATGGGTCTGGAATGTATCTCCTCAGCTGAGAAACATGAAAAACATCGTGCAAATTCGCAAGTCTCGGAGGTAAAGCAATACGATAAGCAACTTCTCCAACTCTTTCCGTAATCTGAAACGGACCAATAAAACGCGGAGTCAATTTCTTAGATTTCAACGCTCGACCAATACCCGTCATCGGAGTAACTCTCATAAACACATGATCTCCAGCACTAAATTCTAAATTCTTTCTCCTCTTATCATGATAACTTTTCTGACGACTCTGAGAAGCTCTCATCTTCTCTTGAATCAATTTGATCTTTTCAGTAGTCTGCTGAACAATCTCTGGCCCAACTACCGAACTCTCTCCAGATTCATACCAACACAAAGGTGTTCTACACCGTCTACCATACAATGCCTCAAACGGAGCCATACCAATACTCGAATGGTAACTATTGTTATAAGTAAATTCAATCAATGGCAAATAGCTATCCCAAGTTCCACCCTGCTCTAAAACACAAGCACGCAATAAATCTTCTAACGATTGAATCGTCCTCTCCGTCTGTCCATCAGTCTGAGGATGGTAAGCTGAACTCAACCTCAATTTAGTACCCAAGGCCTTCTGCAATCCTTCCCAAAATTTCAAAGTGAACCTCGGATCTCTATCCGACACAATACTAGAAGGAACTCCATGCAAACTCACTATTTTCTCAATATATAACTGTGCCAATCTCTCCATTGAGTAATCCATTCGCACCGGTATAAAATGAGCAGACTTAGTCAACCTATCTACAACGACCCATATCGCTTCACAATTCATAGGGGTCCTCGGCAACCCAGATACAAAATCCATCGAAATGCTATCCCACTTCCATTCTGGAATAAACATTGGTTGCATAAATCCAGACGGCTTCTGATGCTCAATCTTCGATTTCTGACAGATTAAACATGCATACACAAATTCAGCTATTTCCTTTTTCATTCCCGGCCACCAAAACAATTTCTTCAAATCATGATACATTTTCGTGGCACCCGGATGAATACTCATCCCACTGCGATGTCCTTCCTCTAATATACTCTGCTTGATTTCTGCGACATCAGGAACACAAACTCTATCGCCAAATCTCATAACATCATTTTCATCGATTCTAAACTCACCACCTTGACCTTGGTTGATCAATGTCAATTTATCAACTAAATTAACATCAGATTTTTGCCCGATCCTGATCTCTTCTAGAATACTACTAGTAAGTTTCAACATACCCAAACGAACACACTTCGGAGTACTTTCACAAATTAAACTCAAATCTCTGAATTGTTCAATTAAATCCAATTCACGAACCATCATCATAGACATATGCAAGGATTTCCTGCTCAAAGCATCCGCAACCACATTTGCCTTACCAGGATGGTAATTCAAACCAAAATCATAATCTTTGAGAAATTCCAACCACCTTCTTTGCCTCATATTGAGCTCTTTCTGATCGAAAAGATACTTCAAACTCTTATGATCACTATACACTTCAAATCTCGAACCATAAAGATAATGTCTCCATAATTTCAAGACAAACACAACTGCTGCCAACTCTAAGTCATGAGTAGGATAGTTCCTTTCATGAACCTTCAACTGTCTCGAAGCATACGCAACTACCTGCTGATTCTGCATTAGAACACCACCTAATCCCATCAGAGATGCATCACAATAAACCACAAAGGATTCCACCGGATTCGGCAAAATCAGAATAGGAGCACTAGTCAATCTCCGCTTCAATTCTTGGAAACCTTTCTCACAATCAGAATCCCAAATAAACGCTTGTCCTTTACGAGTCAATTTCGTCAATGACAATGCTAACTTTGAGAATCCTTCGATAAACTTTCTGTAATAACCTGCAAGACCAAGAAAACTTCTGATTTCAGAAACAGTCTTCGGCGCTTCCCACTGAGATACTGCTTCTACTTTTGTAGGATCCACTGCAATACCATTCTTAGAAATCACATGTCCAAGAAAACTAACTTCACTCAGCCAGAACTCACATTTGGACAACTTGGCATACAACTTCCTATCTTTCAACAACTCTAACACAATTCCGAGATGTCCCGCATGCTCTTTGTCATTCTTGGAATAAATCAGAATGTCATCAATAAAAACCACAACAAACTTATCCAGATACGGATGAAAAATCCTATTCATATATTCCATGAAAACACCAGGTGCATTAGTAACTCCGAACGGCATAACAGAATATTCATAATGCCCATACCTCGTTCGAAAAGCAGTCTTTTGAATATCTTCCGCTTTCACACGAATCTGATGATATCCAGATCTCAAGTCAATCTTACTGAATACACTGGCTCCAATTAGTTGATCCATTAAATCATCAATCCTCGGTAACGGATACCGATTCTTAATGGTTACCTTGTTCAATTGCCTGTAATCAACACACAGTCTCATAGAACCTTCTTTCTTCTTAACCAACAACACCGGAGCACCCCAAGGCGAAACACTTGGACGAATAAACTTCTTCTCCAGTAAATCTTCCAACTGACTCTTCAATTCAGCCAACTCAGACGCAGACATACGATATGACGCCATTGACACCGGTCTCGTACCAGGAATCAAATCTATAGAAAATTCCACTTCTCTCTCAAGAGGTAACTCACCAACATCATCAGGAAAGACTTCTGGGAAATCACACACCACTGGCAATTCACCACTCCTGACCTTTCCTGTTGCATCTAACGAAGCAAGTAACATAAACACATTAGCACCGTCTTCCATTGCTTCTTGTACCTGCCTAGCAGTCATAGTCAAATTCTCGACACCAACTGCTTCTGGAAAAATCACCGTCTTAGCAAAGCAGTTCAGATGAACCCGGTTGAATTCCAACCAGTTCATCCCAAGGATAATATCAATTTGTTCAAGCGGTAGGCACACTAAATCCATACCGAAACCTCTACCAAAAATCTCAATAGGACAATTCCTACATACAAGTGAAGTTGTCACTGAACCCGATGCAGGAGTATCAACAACCATGCTACCTCGCATACCAGATATGTCCAGTTTCAACCTCTCAGCACAATCCAAAGAAATGAAAGAATGAGTTGCACAAGTATCAATAATTGCAACTAAAGGTGTGCCATGAATAAAACACGTACCTTTAATCAACCGATCCTCTGGAGTAGTCTCAGATCCAGACAAAGCGAACACTTTTCCACCTGACTGATCCTTCCTAGGCTTAGGACACTGCGGACGAATGTGACCTTCTTCGCCACAATTGTAACAAGTAACAGACTTCCCTTTGCAATCAATAGACAAATGACCAGCCTTTCCACATTTATAGCACTTCTTCTCATCACTCTTGCAATCTCGAATGTGATGACCAGACTCACCACACCTGTAGCATCTGATAGGAGCCTTAGAATCTCCCCCACTAGGCCTTTTCCATCCACCTGATTTCTGGTTATCTCTACCATATGGCTTGCCACGGTCCATATGTTGCTTTCCTCTTTTATCAACAGCCCCACGAGAGTGAGACGACCTATTCTTGGTAATATCTTCTTCCAAGATCCTGCTACAATCCACCAGATCAGAAAATCTACGAATACGCTGGTACCTGATTCCCTGCTTAATCTCATCTCGGAGACCATTCTCAAATTTGATACATTTAGAGAATTCTCCAGCCTCATCATTGTTGTAGTGTGCATAATACTTTGCCAGCTCAGTGAACTTAGTAGCATATTCACTAACAGTCAGATTGCCCTGCTTAAGCTCCAAAAACTCAATTTCCTTTCTTCCCCGAACATCTTCAGGAAAGTACCTCCTCAGAAAAGCCCTTCTGAAGTTAGCCCAAGTCAGTGCCTCTCCATCCTGAACCATTTCAGTCCTTGTGGCAACCCACCAGTCGTCGGCCTCTTCTGCCAACATATACGTACCATATCTGACTTTCAGATCTTCAGCACAATCGATCACACGGAAAATCCTTTCGATTTCCTTCAGCCACTTCTGAGCACCTTCAGGGTCATGTGTACCTTTGAACAACGGAGGATTGTTCCTTTGGAAATTTCCCAATTGCCTATCAGCACCAATCACGCCTCCAGTTGGGTTTCCAGCAAGTACACCAGCTAACATCCCCAAAGCCTCAGCGAGTGCAGCATCATTTCGTCCGTTACCTCTTCCAGCCATATTCCTGAGAATTAAAACATACTCCACATTAGAATACAGTATCGACAGTGTTATCTTACACTAATCGCATACAAAAGGGATGACTGACTCAAGACTCTGGTCGCAACGACCGACTATGCTCTGATACCACTATTGTAACACCCTCTAAAAACCCCGAATAAATTTTCGCAATTATAAAAATCATAATTTCAGAGTACATGCATAATCGAGGATGCTACAATTCTCTTTAAATAACACAAATTCCTGTCATGCAAAATCTTAGTAGTAACTCATACATGTTTACACAGCGGAATAATTTATTTAATAAAACCAAAGTTATAATATTTCCAATCATCAGGGATTAACACCTGGAAAATATCAACATCATATTATAACAAAACATAAGGAAATTAAACGAGTCTGATTAAAACAGCTCGACAAACAACGTTCCCGGAGTTACAACTATCAGAGCATGACCCGGACAATACTAAAACGAAAGTAAACTAGAACGACAAGCCTTCGCCAAGCACCTGAACGAAGCTCCTCAATCTGAAATATTCAACAGTAAGGGTGAGCATCTCAATTATACATTTGATTATACGTTCATAACAATCAATTCAGGAAATCATAAGCATCACCCAATAATTAGCATATTTCATCGTTTACCAAAAACCTTTACAATTCATGTACCCATGATACATTGCTTTTCATATTGCAAATAATCATCAAACATCGTCAACCATATAGCAATCATACGTGCATACAAACAATCAAATACAACATTGGAAAAATCATCCATTCATGTTATATTCAAGGTAATGCAACACACCCATGCATGTGGTACCACTATACCGCCCCATTAAATCTCGGGTCACGGATATCTCACCGTTCCATTATATCGCGGACACGGCTACCACCTCAACGTTCCATTAAATCGCGGACACGTATATTGGCCACCATGTTAATTCCACACAATGGGAATTAACAAATGCAACATGATATGTAAGTATGTAACACTCAGCATACTATGAACATCAATCAACATATCATGCACATCAACAACATCAAATCATAACAAGATATGGATGGCATGTAATCACTCAGCATACTATTTAAACATCAATCATATCAAGTCATATTATAAATTCACGCTCGATAACATTATCCAAAAGCATGGCAATAAAATCCAAAATCAGGCACTGAAAACAAAGTTCAGAAAAATCAACACAGTAGCCTTAACACGGGTGCCCGTGTCGTACAACACGGCCCGTGTTGGGCAACACAGAAGAGCAACACGGGTGCCCGTGTTGTGCAACACGGCCCGTGTTGTAACATATTCAGAAAAAGAAAAACACAGCATCCTTATCAGTACAGGGGGAGCAACACGGGTGCCCGTGTTGTGCAACACGGCCCGTGTTGTATAACCAGAAGGACAACCAGAAGAGCAACACGGGTGCCCGTGTTGTGCAACACGGCCCGTGTTGTGCAACACGGCCCGTGTTGCTGAGCGCGTACAGAAATTTCCTGTATCTGCAGCAGCTCAGAAAACAGCAGCCAAACGCGGGAAAAATGCCGGCTAAACGCGCATTTCGGTACCTAACGACATCGATATTTCACAACTCAAAGCACACATCCATTTCATAATTACCAACAATTATTATAGTAACCTTAACAGTGATTACTCGTCCCTTTTTGGGGAAGTTCTGACAACATTAAGGTTATTCCTAAACCTCTAAGGTAAATTCACGATCATGCAGTTATACTCCCAATCCACCATTTGGAACCTAAAATTCCTAATCGATTCATAAAAATTGGGAACCTAACCCTTTTCTAACAAGGTTCAATCCTAAGGGTACCGATTCCTAGTAACATCTAACAATTGGGGTTCTCCCTACGATTATCTAAATTAACCATACATAAACCCATAAACAAAGGTAAACCGAATAATAGCCCCCCTTACCTTATCAATAGCAGCTTTGAACTTTTTGAGTGATGTTCTTCGTTCTTCGTACCTTCAGAGCTCTATTTCCCCAAATTCCCAACTTCTGTTTATCGTGAAAAAATGAGAAAACTAACTTGAGTTCCAAAACATAACTTTACTTCTTTTGCACCCCCACTCTTTACTAACAACATCCAAGCCCAATAACTTAAAACTCAGCATATTATTATTTCTTTTATTTTCCTCCATATTTCAAAGTAAATAATTCCTTTTTATTTTATTAATTCTAATAAAATAATTTCCCAAATTTAAATAAATCAAATAATCGAAACTGGAGTGTTACACTGACCCTCTCGAAAGAGAGGGTATTTATAGTCCCCGGTGCTGGGCCAAAGTCTCTTCATTGGGCTGGTCAAGCAAGCTCAGCATAGAGAGTGTCAGGTCCCACGTGAGTAGTGGGGACCCGCACGTGGTCTCCTACCTGTATGACGTCCTCCGCAAGATTAGGAGGATATGAATGCGATCTTTCTGGTGCCACGAAGACTCCGTGATATCCGGAGACATTGGTAATCAGCCCTACGAGGAGGATGCTCGGGAGGAGCATCTGTCCGTCGTGGGTGATCCCCGCCATACGCGAGCTCGAGTGAGGGGAACAGCCTTTGTCGACGAGGTCTCCATGGTCGGAGGTGACCGTCCTTAGTCTACTCGGGGTGTTGTCCCCGTGTGGTGAGGTTGTCTCCTCTTGGAGAAAAGATAGTATTTGCTCTCTGTATTCGAGGATATAACCGGTTATTGGTGCTAGTGGACACTTGGATTGGGCCTCCTTGGGAGTTAGACCAAAGGCAGGCCCAGTCCAGAACAGGAGCCCCCCAAGTCGTTGCTCCTGATGAAGGAGTTATGACTTAGTTCTAATTCGTCTTTTTACGAGGTGCGCTGCTCGACATGGAGCTTTTATACCATAGACGGGGAACGTCATCGATTCAAAATTCTACTCCGAGCAGCAGTCAGAGTGGGCTCGAGGAGGAATCGCGGGGAGAAGACGATAAACTTGTCAGATACGTGGTGTGGCTCTTGAGAATAGTAATGATGACCTAGGAAGTATAGGCCATCATTGACTAAGCATGTAGGTGTCGAGGAGAAAGGCGGCTTGTGAGCTGCCCGATGCGATGTTTCGTATTCCATGTCAGCTTTATAAATAGGGCTTCAGGGCTCATAATTTACTTTCATATTTTCGCGCTCTCCGCTTTCTCTGCTGTCAACACCGTGCCATTTTTCCAGAATCCTTGGATCCGCCGCACAGTCCGCCGCGTACTTTTCCTCAACCACAATCACTCTTCATATACTCTTTAAGTAAGTGTTCCCTTTCCTTGATATCTTTGTGTGTAGATAGATTTTGATGATGTTTAGTAGTAGGATTTCGTATCTGGGGGGCTCTGCCTGGGGAACTCATGCGTTTAGGCATATGATTTGTGATTAATCCCGGGATATTCGTCCTTTTGACGATACTTAGGTTAGTCTTCCCCGTGATCTCCATGTGTTTGGCTAACAAATTTATGAACTTGGTCGTGATATTCATAATCAGCTCACAATATTTATCTTGTGCCCGGTGCTTAGGTTAGTCTCCCTCGTGATCTCCATGCGTTTGGCTAACAATTTTATGAACTTGGTCGTGATATTCATAATCTTCTCGCAATATTCGTTCTGTGCCCGATACATTTATGAAAAACAGGCGTTCGTCGTTAGGATCGTCGTGTGATCCTAGAGGATTGGCATGATTTTCATGGGTCGGTCGAGGTCCCCGTATTTCCCCTTTTGTGCGGGTGACCGTTGACTTGGTCTGGCCATTGCTTAGCCTTTTCATATGCGTCGTCGGAAGGGGGATTTGGATTTGCTATCGAATTCACCGGTTTCCTCTGCTTTGTAGGTAAATGGCCGACACTTCTGAATCATCAGAGAATATGGAAACTGAAGGGACCAACACCACCGAGGAGAACATTAATTTGGTCGACGTAATTGACGACCCTGAATTGGATTGGGTCGGCGTTGAGCCTCGAGGAATAGCATCGATCTACAGTCAAGGCCAGAGGCAAGCCTTCACAGTTGTCGAGTACGGAGCCGGGCAGGAAGGCTTTCGGAGAAACTTTAAAATCCTGAGATCGACGCCAGATATACACATATGCTCGGAGTACACCGAGGACGCCTTCCCCATGTATGAGGTCATGTTCAAAGACCTTGGACTCCGGCTTCCTTTTAACAACTTCTAGATGGGGGTGTTCAGTCATTTGAACTTGGAACCCTCACAGCTTTATCCTAACGCGATCGCCTTTATCCGGGAATTCGAACTTATATGTTGATTCCTGAGGATCGGGGAGACCATTCCCCTGTTCTTCAGGGTTTTTCACTTGAAATAGTAGTCCTGAGGAGGGAAACGTAGCTGGGTATGCCTTAAACAGTCGAAGAGGCTGTTTAGGATGTACATGGATTCTGTCCGGGACTTTAAGGACAAGTGGTATATCCTGCAACCATCTACCCAAACGGCCTTGGATTCTATGTTCGACCTGGCTACCATGATGGATGAGGACGGGGAGCCGTGCCTGGACACTGAGGGTAATCCTGAGATTGGGAGAATCTCAAAGTTTCCCATCCACTAGTGTTCGGGCCACTATGATCACGGTCCCGAGCATTACCACACTTCAGCCGGTGGTATGAGTGTCGAAGACGAAGAGGCATATGGTGTCCTCAATCGTTTCGTTGATGGTTTCTTCCCCTCCAGGTGGTTCATGCGGGAAGGGCATGACATCATGGACGAAGATGGAGAGCCGACGTTCGAGGCGCGTCCGATCAATACAAAGGCGCTCGTCGAGTGTCAATCTTACAGGAAGGCTGTGGATCTCTTATGTTTTTCTTGCTTGCTTTTACTATATTGTTTGCCTCCTTTTTATTCTTCGACGAAGCTGACCTGGGTACATTTTCTTTGTTTTTGCATGTCACATGGCGGAGCGCCGCGAGAGATTACTGAAGCTGACCAAGGAGAAGAAGAGAAACAAGAGACTGGTGAAACCGCAACAAGCTATGCACATGGGCGCAGCCCTCGAGCCGACCAGGGATGGGTCTAGTGGATCCTCGGGTTCTCGTGATGTCGAGCGCCAAGCCGAGCTGTTGAGCAGGAAGCAGAGTCGTCTAGAAGGTGGACATGCTGATGTAACTGACGGAGGGGCGGGTGCCCGAGCCTTCAGCCTACCACCCTGCTTCGTGGAGAAAGACTTCTTCGAGGGTTTCCCCTTGACCGTGTCTGATAACGAGTCTGAAATCATCAGGAAGCTTGACAAGGAAGGTCGAAGGAAGAACCTCGCTGCCATCATGGTTGGGGTGGTAAAGATGACAGAGATGGCCGTTGTTCTGGCCGGTGAAGGGTCGGACTCCTCCGATCGGGTCAAGGAACTGGAGTCAGAGAAGGTGAATCTTGTGACGAAAACCCGTAAGCTGAAGACCAATCTTGAGAGAAGCGAGGAAATGTTTTGCGAGCAAGCCGACATGCTGGCAGAGGAGAAGGAGAGAGCTGAGAAAGCCATCGCGGACAAAGACTGCCTCCAGCTCAATAAGGAACGGCTGGAGAGTGATAACCACAGATGGCGAAAGTGGTTGCAGATCTAAAGGCTGCTATGATGCCCGTGGAGGACGAACCTGGGGGTAGCCAATTTGCGCATGCGTGCCAACTTCATTGCTCGGATTCAACTCCTAGAGTCAGACTGTGTTGACGCCTTAACTGACGGCTTTGAATCTGCTGTGAATCAGTTATCCATGCTGAACCTGGGGCTGAACACTGAAGGAACTAGGGTTCCGTCCCAGGTTGTTGATGGTCGGGTGGTTCCTCCTCCTGACTCTCCTGACGCCGAAGTTAGCACTCCGGGGAGCGATTGACACTTGTTTTTTCCATCTTATTTGTATTTAGGCCCGCGTGCCCGTGATATTTGTAATATTCATACATCTTCGACCTAAGTGGCCGCCTTTGATAATCATTTCGCTTTATTTGATGCTCATTGTTATTTGTTTGTCGTTGTTTTTGACTTTGTTATTTCATGAATACTTGTATATCACGTGGGCATATGTGCTCGACCATTGTTGTGATCATTATAAATTTTCCACGGAGTTCGTGTTTTCTGCGTGGAGATGTGTGCTCGAACCTAATATTTGTTTGACACGTGTTGAGATGTGTCGAGGGTGCGGAGTAGGGATCCGCGGAACGAGCGTATGATCACGGTCGGGATCCTACGCTCGTGGCGTGAACTACCCGTCATGAGCTGGGTGTTCTACCAGGTTGGGTACTTCGACATCAGAGCTTGATCGAGGTATCTCTATCGGGCTTAGAATTTGCTCGTGAGATTAGACAAATCTTGCCTTTTGTTAATGTTTCGAGATCGCGCCCGTACCTCGGCACACCTACGTGGTCGAGCTTTTTCCCTTTGTCGTCTGAATAGGAATATTCAATGGCAAAAGTCCTCAACAAGTGAGGGATTTAGCTATAATATTATTTTAGCTTCACAACATTCCAAGGTCGAGGTAATGGTTCTCCGCTAAATTTCTCGAGGTAATATTCTCTGGTTCCCGTAGCTCCTTGGACGCAGTAAGGCCCCTCCCAGTTTGCGGCCAACTTCCCTTCTCGGGAATCCTTCACGTTTCTTTGCAAGACTAGGCTGTCGACCTGAAATTCGCGCTTTGTGACTTTGTTGTCACGACGTAGGGCTACATACTGTTTTAGCGTGGCCTCACGAAGAGTTGCTCCTGATCGGATTTCATCGACCAGGTTGAGCTCATCTCTGAGGGCCTAGCCGTTCATCTCCTTGTTGAGGCGCATTTCAGTCCGCCTAGATGGCTCCATGATTTCTACCGGGATGACGGCCTCGATGTTGTAGGTCAGTCGAAATGGCGTCTCGTCAGTCATCGAATGAGGCATCGTTCGATAAGCCCATAGGACGTTGTGCAGCTCTTTGACCCATCACCTCTTATCTTCGCCCAACCCGCGTTTGAGTCCTCGGCTTGCCCGTTAGTTTGGGGGTGTTCGACTGAGGTGAAATGTTGCCTGGTGCCTAGTTTGGTGACGAATCTTTAGAAACCTTGATCGGTGAACTGTGTGCCATTGTCGGTGACGATTGCTCGCGGTATTTCGAACCGGGAAAGTATGTTTCGTTTGTAGAAACGAAGGATGCTGTGCGACGTGATTTTAGCCAGAGCTTCGGCCTCTACCCATTTTGTGAAATAGTCGACGACTATGATAAAGAACTTGTTTTGATAGGTTCCTTGCACGAAAGGTCCGAGGATATCCATTCCCCACCACGCGAATGGCCACGGGGAGGATAGCATTTTGAGCTCGTGTGGGGGCACGAGGTGCATGTCCGCGTGCCTCTGGCACTTTTCACATTTCTTGACATGCTCCTTGGCGTCCTACTGCATGGTCGGCCAATAGTATCCTGCTCAAAGTGCCTTTCGTGCTAGGGATCTTCCGCTCATGTGCTGGGCGTTGATTCCCTCGTGGATTTCCCATAGTATCTCATGGATTGCAGACTCTTCGACACATTTAAGGAGTGGGATGGAGAATCTCTGACGGTAAAGTTTGTGTTCGAGAACCATGTACGAGCATGCCCGTCGCTTGGTAATGGCTTCCTCCCTTTGGTCGAGGGGGAGTTCCCCTTTTGTCAGAAAGTTGAACATCGGGGTCATCCAGCATGAGCTATCCCCAATGGCATTCACTTCGAGTAGAGTCATGGACCTTTCAATGCTCGGGAGAGATAGGGATTCCTGTATGACTGACTTGTTTCCGCCCTTCTTTTTTGTGCTCGTGAGCTTTGAAAGTATATCTGCTCGTGTGTTCTATTCGCTTGGTACATGTGTGATTTGTGCTCGGTCGAATCTTTTCATATGTTCTTTGACCAAGTTTAAGTATTCAATGAGGCTGTTGTTCTTAGCCTGGTATCCCCCCTTGAACTTGAGACATGACAAGTTGGGAATCAGTGAAAATTTGTATCTCACGAGCTCCCAAATCCTTAGCCAATCTTAGACCTGCGAGCAGAGCCTCGTATTCTGCCTAATTATTTGAGGTTGGAAAGGATAGAGTGAGATAGTGTTCGATCACGACACCTTCCTCGTTTTTGAGGAGGATTCCTGCCCTACTCCCAGTCGAGCTGGACGCTCCGTCTACAAAGATGGTCCACTTGTGTTCTTTCCCTACGGAGGGGGGGAGGGGGGTTATGTGCGGTTATCTCTGCGACGAAGTCGGCCAGAGATTGGGCCTTTATAGCCTTCTTGCTTTCGTACTGGATGTTAAATTCTGAAATCTCCAAGGACCACTTTAGCATACGACCTGCCACGCCTGGTCGGCCTAAGAACTGTCTCACGGGCTGGTCTGTTCATACAACGACCGTGTGTGTGAGGAAATAGTGTCTCAGCCTTCTCGCCGCATTGACGAGGGCCAAAGACACCTTCTCGATCTGTTGGTATCTGACCTTGGGTCCCTGAAGCGTTTTGCTTGTAAAATACACGGGATTTTGACCGTTAGGAGTCTCGGGAATGAGGGCCCCACTGACGACTTCGATGGAGACAACCAGATACAGGAATAACGTCTCCCCATCTAGTGGTCGTGATAGTACGGGCGGTTGTGAAAGGCTCTGATTGAGATGTAGGAGGGCTCGATCGCATTCCTTGGTCCACTCAAAATCTGCTTCCTTGCGCAGGAGTTTGAAAAATGGAAGAGTGTGTTAAGCGGATTTCACGACGAAACGGGAGAGCAAGGCGAGCATACCATTCAGAACTTGTATGGATTTTTTTGAATTGGGTGTGGGGAGGTCAGAAAATGCCCGACACTTGTCGGGGTTGGCTTCGATTCCTCGTTCTGTTAGGTAAAACCCGAGGAACTTGCCCGCCTTCACCCAAAAGGTGCATTTCTCGGGATTGAACCTCATTCTACATTGCCTTGCTTGCGCAAAAACTTTTCTGAGATGAGCAGCATGGTCGGTGTCTACTCGAGATTTGACGATCATGTCGTTCATGTACACCTCAAGCATATCTCCGATCTCGTTGCGGGATACTATGTTCACCATCCGCTGATATGTTGCTCCTGCATTTTTCAAACCGAAGGGCATTACATTGTAGTAATGATTGCCCGAGCTGGTCATGAAGGTAGTGCAATATTTGTCGCTGTGATACGGTGGGAGAACTGACTTGGGATGTTTTGCGTTTGATCGAAAATGATGCAGTTAGCAAGAGTCGCCACCTACTTTTATTTTATCCAAAAAAAGGAAAGGCTGAAAAGAACAGGAAAGACCTTTGAGATTATTTCTTGAGTTCGGGGGGTAGATTATGAAAAGGGAATGTGTTAGCATCCTTTTCATCCATAGTTATATATGGGCTCTTAGTTGCTTGCTAGATCACTTGCTTTTGTTTAAAAATGTGCTTTGTGTGGTTTTTTGAAAGTATTTTGAAAAGGCGCCTTCGTTTAGGCAAACTTTATAATAGTTCTTGTTCGTAAGAACGTATACAAAGTGTTGTACTTTTGAAAATGTTTCATGTTTTGAAAGTGTTTGGTATTTTTTGAAAATAAGCAAGGATGTTTGTTTTGAAAGTGAGCAAGCAACTAGGAACAATCTACCTTGTTGTACCCCAAAATTTTCCCTCTCACTTATCAAATATTTTCTCACAAATATCTCTCTTGGTTCAAGACTGCACTAGGGTTGATCAGCTCAAGACATCTCCTTAAGCACTGATGACCAAAATTAGGGTTTGAGATTGCACAAGGATATTTGAACTTTCAATGCTTCATATGACTTTCATGGATCATTATGGACCCTAAAGATTACTCATGTCAAGTTTCAAGCCTTGGATCACACTTTTGCTCAGTCAATTGAGCAGTTGACCTAAAAATCAGTTGTATTGGGGAAAAGTCAACTATGGCCAATTTACAGTCAAACTTCATAATTTTTGATCCAAATAAATATTATAAACTCATATGTATAATTTGATCAAGTTTGGACCACAATTCCCTAAGAAATTTGATCAAATCATCAAAAGGGCAAAATGGTCAAAATTAGGGTTTTGACTGAGAAAGGGCAATTTCTGATTTTTGACCTAGCAAATGGTCAATTGGTTTGAAGCATTATTTCAAGAGTTCAATTGCATCATTTTAGCCTAATGACATGACCTAAAACATTGCTCAAGATCAATTGGATTGATAGTGAATTTCCAGTCAACTGATAAAAAAATCAACTGTACACTGAAAAGTCAAACTTTGACTTTTTGGTCAAAATTCAATGTCAAAGATCACAATTCATCAAAACATGTCAAAATATGAAACTTATTCATCAAGAAATAAAAAAGTCAAGATTTCATTTTGAAAAGTCAAAGTTTTCTAACTTAGAAATTTTTCTAAGTGTTTAAACTTCATGTTTTTTCATAACTTTAAGCCAATTTTTCACCATGATGCAAGAGGATTCAGAAGAAACTTTCAACATGAAAGTTGTAGATCTACATGATATCTACAATATTTCTTTACTTAAATTCTCCTAAAAATTCTTGGATATTAAGTTATTAATTCATAAAGTCATGGTCTTGAAATTGGACACTTAGTGAAATTTTGCCCTAGTTTTGGTCAGGATTTTGACCTAACTTCTTGGAACTTTTTCATATAGTTCCAAGGGGAATTTTCAAAAGTGATTCAAAGAGGGGTTGTAGAGAACATTAAAAGATTTCCAAAATGTCCAAGAACTCCTTGAGATCATTATTGAGTAGGGAGAATCAAAGAGATGAAGTTAGGGTTTTCACACTTAAATTACAAGTCATTCTGTGATGAACAAGAATTCAATTTCAAACCTATGCTGCACAATTTTGTTTTGCAGGCCTCTAAACCTTAAGATATATCCATAATCATAAGATTACACTTTCTTTTGAGCTATTATCCATTTAATTCAAGCTTTGTCCGAGTAAATTTTCCATTAATGGAATAAAGTTCACACTTCCATTTTGGAAAAGTGACTTTAATCACAAAGTCAACTTGTATGGAGATTCGCACCTGTTATTTCTGCACAAACATGCTCTATAAACTCAGAACAAACATGTTTAAAGTTGCAAGCTACCCTACAAGACATGTACCTTGCATTGAAACCATGTTTTTCAAGATAACTTCAAAAACAAGTCAAAAACTCATAACACGTGATCTTTGTTTTCTGACCTCCTCAAGTCCTCTAACCTTTTCCATATAATTATACAAGTGAATTGCAAGCTAACACACGATTGAACAAGTCCTAAAACTCCCCAAAACCAGAAATTGCCATACAAGCATAAAAAATTGTCATTTCTGATTTTTGAACCCAACTTCCAAATCCCCTCGTGCGTTTCTTGGCCAAACCATCCACAAAGATTCTAATACACATATAGAAACTATCCCAATCCTTGTTTTCAAACTGTAATACCATTTACACTATTCTCCATTTTCAAAAACATGGCATTGAACATTGACTTCTTCAGCTTGATTCAAGAACTCTCAGCACAAAGTAAGCTTTGCAATAGCTTCCTGGAGGTGCAAGGAAGCTCACCCAATCATCAAAACACTTTGAAAGTAGCTCTAACTCAAAACACGATCTTCAGCTATAAGGTGAGTTTTCTGACTTTTCATCTCATTATTTAGGCATTGTTAGGTCTTTATTTGTAAAGATAAAATGTAGATAACTTTTCCACGAAATTGTACATATCCATAGTTTGCATTTATATGGCCTGAGCTTAGAGAATTTTAGAGTTGAAGTGTCCTGAATTTTTTAGGTTTTAAATTAGGGCCAGAGAAATTCTCCTTCATCTTTGATTGTTAGCTTAAGTTATTTACATGGTTGAATTCGTGGGAAGAAATGCTACAACTTTCATGTTTGAACTTTTCATTTTTGTTGAGAAATGAAGAAGATACAGGTCCTTTGGCTGGAGGTTGAAGATGAAGTGTATTCAGGGCGCGTTTTGTGTTATGTATTTATTGTTTCAGTTATATTAACGAATGTATAGCCACCCCAGTGGTAAAGCGCGCGCCTGTTCACCCTTAGGTCCCGGGTTCAAGCCCCAGCGTGACCTTTTGCTATTTTTACAAATTTCTCACTTTTTTGTGTTCTTTTTGGCAGCGTTTGGGCTCTTCATGTGGGCCTAGTTTTTCCCCCCTCATAATATTCCTTACATTACTGATTAACCCACCCTGACTTTTCTTTATTTTTTTATTTTTATTTTATTTTCTTTATTATTATTATTATTATTATTATTAATATTAATATTTTCATTATTGTTATTATTTTCATAAAATCATAAAAAAATCCAAATTTATTTTTATTTATTTTTTATACTAATGTATTTTATTTTCCATAAAACAAAAAGACAAAAAAAAACATTTTTTCTTAAAATAAATAAATTTCCTTTCTTTTCATAAATAATTTTAGACTTAGGATAAATTAATATATTATTTTGTTTTCTTAGTTAAAATTAATTTAGAACTTAGTTTATTTTAGTTAATTAATTTTCATTAATTTAAAACATTTTCATAAAAAAAACCCTAAAAAATCCTTTTCAAATTAATTTCTTTCCTTAGTTAGTTTAAATTAATTTTATTTAATTTTAATTAGTCATTTTCTTTATTTAGGCCAAGATAAAACCCTTTCATAAAAACAATAAAAATCATTTCTTTTTCCATTTATATTCTTGCATTTTTATCTTCAATTTTGTACAATATTCAATATGGTTGTAATAGACAATTAGGTTTAATTTTCTTGCAATCCCCATTTGTAAATTTGTACACCCCCCTTCCCCAATGATGTAATAGCGTAGTAATTTCATTTTTCGCAATTTATCGCTTTATATAAATGCTAGTAATTAGGGTTTATATGAGAAGATAAAATCAACAAGTAGCAAACCCTAATCAAAGACTAAACAAAGCATGAAAATCAATATACTTGCACACTAGCACCCCTAGGGTAAAATCCACTTTGTTGCCTTACAAAAATGGCCATGTTATGCATGTGAAGTATCTTAGCAAAATCAAGCAAAAATACAAGATCATAGTCCCTCGATGACGCTATCTATGTTGCCTTTTCAAAATGATCTTAGTCCCTAAAGAAAAATGCTAAGATACCTTGCAACATTGCTAAATCATGGTTATACAATGACCCACGCCCGTCCCGCTTACATCCAAAGATAAGGTTACTTACCAAATCAATGGTAAGATAACAATGTCAAAGGAGAAAGAAAATGAACATGAAAGACTTTTGAGTAGGTAGAATGCTCCTAGTTACTTGCTCACTTCCAAAACAAAACATCCTTGATATTTTCAAAACAAACACCAATACTTTCAAAACATCTTTCAAACTTGAAAACATTTTCAAAAGATCAACACTTTGTATACATTCTTACGAACGAGAATCATTACAAAGTTTGCCTAAACGATGGCGCCTTTTCAAAATACTTTCAAAAACCACACAAAGCATAATTTCAAACAAAAGCAAGTGATCTAGCAAGTAACTAAGAGCCCATGGAAAACCATGGATGAAAAGGGTGCTAATACATTCCCTTTTCATAATCTACCCCCCAAACTCAAGAAACAATCTCAAAGGTCTTTCCTGTGCTTTTTCACCTTTCCTTTTGGATAAAAGAAAAGTCGGTGGCAACTCTTGCTAACCACAACATTTGCGATCAAACGCAAAACAACCAAGTCAGTTCTCCCACTGTATCACATAACTGGAGACTCTGCTGGGGATAATTCTAAAAGTGGGGTTACCTTAGGGCTATATCACATTTACTTACTTTCTTTGTTTGACTTGTATGTGTTGTACCCAAAAATTTGCCCTCCCATTTCCTCAACATTTTCTCATCACAAAACCCTTGAAGATCAAGATCCAGTTAGGGTTTCCTCTGCTCAAGACTTCTCCTTGCACTGTGGACCCAAATTAGGGTTTGTGTTTGAACAAAGAAGTCTTGACCCAAAATGCCTAAGATGAATTTCATGCTTCATGATGGACTCCCAAGTTTGTCCATACCAAGTTTCAAGCCTTGATTCCAAGTTTTGCCCAGTCAACTGGACAGTTGACCTAAAAATCAACTGTATTGGGGAAAAAGTCAACTGTGGCCAATTGACAGTCAAATCTCATGAAAATTGACCCACATCAACATTATGAACTCATATGGACCATTTGATCAAGTTTGGATCATAATTCCACAAGAAATTTGATCAGATCATCAAAAGGGCAAAATGGTCATTTTAGGGTTTTGACTGCACAAAGGCAATTTTTGACTGTTTGACCTAGCCAATGGAAAACCAAGCTCACATATGGACTCAAGGACCCCATGGAATTATCTTTACATGCTCAACAAACTCAAAAGATCCCAAGTACACAAGATTGACAGTTGAATTTCCCAGTCAATTGATCAATTTTGACTGTATACTGAAAAGTCAAACTTTGACTTTTTGGTCAAAATCAAGAGTCAAGATTCATTTTTCACCAAAACATGGCAAATCATGAAACTTGTTCACCAAGAAACCAAGAAATGCAAATTAGGGTTTGAAATGGGAATTTTTCATAACTTAGAATTTTCTAAGTTATGGAAAACCCTAATTTTTTCCCAACTTTGCCCCACTTTCTCATCAAGATTCATTTGGATTCAAACAAAAGTCAAAACATGAAAGTTGTATATTGTTGCATAATCTACAACTTTGATTCACAAAGTTTTCCAAAATGAAGCTTGTATCTCAAGTTACAATTTTTTGAATAGGGGTGCCAAACCATTCTTAACTTAGTGAAAATTTGACCTTTTTGACAAGGTTTTCTACCTAACTTTAAGGCCATTTTCCATACACTTCCACTTGGAATTTCAATTTTCATTTCAAATATGGATTGTAGTACACATTCCAAGCTTTCCAAAATGTCCAAGAACTTCTCAAACAACCTCATAACTTGAGAGAATCAAATTTCACAATATGGCAAAAACTCACTTTTGATTTGATCATGAACATGTTCATAACTTAGGCCATTTTCAAGTCAGCATAGTTTGTGTTAAATTACAGGTCCTAAAACCCTTTGAAACTCAATAATTCAATGCAAAACCTTTGTGCCAAGGCCTTGTTTCATGAGTTCAAGCATTTCCTAAAGGGTTAATCCATTTATAGATAAAGCATTTCTTCCATTTTTGCAAAAGGTAACTTTATGTCCAATTGAAAATCCAAGCAGTACAAATGAGATCTAATTGGCACAAGATTATGAGCAAAACACTCTGATCAAGGAGGGATTATGCAGCTCATTAGGGGGCCTCTACTGACCTAGAATACAACTTGGGCATTTGTTGCTTAAAGTGTAAGTAACTTGGCATATTGTAACACAACTCTCATATCAGCTTGCAAACACTTAAGTGAACTTGTGAAACACACTCAAGACATCCCAACCAAGCTAGTGCACGACCCAAACATCTCTCATACACTCCCAATCTCAGAATCACTTTCAAACTGCAAAAACAGGGCCAGGCCTGCAGTTTGAGTGCCATCTTCCATTTCCCTCAAGCTCTCTTGCCCAAACCAGTTCACACACATTCCCTAGCATCTATGCAAGCTAACCATGACTTGAAACACGACCTGTAATCCCTCTAAACAGTTCCACCATTTTCAGTTTCTTGTTTTGCAGGTGAAGTGCTCTAGCACGATTCAAAAGCTTTCAAGACAAAGTAAACATTGGAATAGCATCCCTGGACCTCAAGGAAGCTTTACCAATCATCACCTTGCACTGAAAGCTTCCCCATTGCCAGATAGAACTTCAACTGAACAGGTATTTTGGTGAACTTCTATCTCTCTTATTAGGCATCATTAGCTCTAAGTTTGTGAATAAACAATGTTCTACTCATGCCACTGAACATGTACATGTTTTTACTTTTCATTTCTTTTGCTTGAGCTGTGAGAATTTAAGGTTTGAAAATGGCAGAAAATCTTGGTTAGGATTTGGGGGAGAAGAAATTCTCCCTCATCTTAGAGAGTTAGATCAAGTTCTGCATATGGTTGGATTCGTCTCTTGATGCTGAACATTTTTTATGTTATGAGTTTTCATTAATAAGCCAGGAATCAGGAGTTAGAAGTTTGAGAAGAAGGGCGCGCGTTTTGAACTGGTTTTGTCTGAAGGTTGAAGACAATGTCTTCTTGGGCTGGGCCTGAGTTATTTTCTTATTCACACCACCTTTTTGGTTTTACACCCCCTGAGCCCATTTGCTTTATTTTTAATGTTTTTTGACTTTTTCCTTTTTTAATTGACTCATTTATTTTTTCTCAGCATATTAAAAATATAAAAATATTTTTTCTCATCATTTTTGAATTTATTAGGTATTTATTTGATTTTTTCTTTTAGTTTGTACATAAATAAATAAATATATACTTTTTGTTTAAAATACTAAAATAACACAAATATATTTTACATACTTTTATCTTATTTTTACTTCCTGAAAATATTTTGTAGAAAAATACCCTTTTTTTATTTTAATATTAAATATTATTAATTAATATATATAATACATATCTTGTAAATAATATAAATATACATATATATATTAATACATTTAGGGTAAAAATATCAAAAATATACATATTTTTATTTTTATTAATATTTAACACTAAAAAGACATTTTTATAAATATACTATATTTTATTTTATTTTTGTATGTAAATAGTAAATATTATATGAATTAATTGATTAATATCCCTTTTTGATTAAAAATTAGGGTTTTGCCCTAAACATGGAAAAACTCCAAAAAATAATACTTTCCTTTTTCTTTATTTTGACATGTAAAAATACCTTTTTTTTCATACATACAAAAAACCCATTTTTTGGCATCTTACACATTTGTTCTATTTTATTTAATTTATGCCAATTAATCACCTTGTAAATAATTCAATATTGATGTAATAGTTTTAGGTTTAAATTCCTTGTCAAAATCCCCATTCGAACATTTGTACCCCCCTTCCCATATATGGTTTTGTAATAGCTTAGTAAATTTATTTTCGCACTTTATTGCTTTCTAATTATACCATGTTAGAATTAGGGTTTGTATGCGAAAAATAACGAAACATAGTTTTGACCTAATTTCAAGATAAACAAGCATGAAAATGAATACACAAATCACACTTGCACCCCCTAGGGTATTCCACTTGTTGCCTTTCAAAATTGGGCCATATTGCATGTTAGGTCTCTTTGGGCAAAACAAACAAATCAAATGATCATAGTCCCTCAATAACACTTTCAAAATGTTGCCTAAACAAATGATCAAGTCCCTTAAAGAAAATGCCCAAAGATACTTGGCACCATTGCAATTATGGTCTAAACGATGACCCGCGCCCGTCCCTTTCACATCCTAACATGAGATTGTCCACCAAATGCAATGGTGGAACAAACTTATTAAAAGGGTTTAAAATATAGCAATAAAATTTGAGAAATTTAGGAGTAGATAACCTCTTGGTTACTTGAATCAAAACTTGCAAAAACAAAACACTTGCCTATTTTCTAAACCACACATCACTACACTTTCAAAACAACTTTCAAAAACAAATGAAAACCTTTTTCAAAATACATACACCTTCGTATACATCCCCACATGGATCATTACAAAGGTTGCCACCACATTGGCTTCTTTTCAAAACATTTTCAAACCCACACACACAAGCACCATTTCAAACAATTGAAAACAAAAGGCAAGTGATCTAAGCAAGTAACTAAGAGCCCATGGATAACCATGGATAGAAAGGGTGCTAATACCTTCCCTTTCTATAATCTACTCCCCGAACCCAAGAAAACATCTCAAAGGTTTTTGCTGTGCTTTTTAAACCTTTCCTTAGGATAAAATAAAAAGTCGGTGGCGACTCTTGCTCAACCGAAACATTTGCAAAAACAAACGCAAAACCATAGTCAGTTCTCCCACCGTATCACAGAACTGGCGACTCTGCTGGGGAATTAATTTAAAAGTGGAGTAACCTTAGGGTTTAGATCACCTTTGTTTTCAATTGTTTGCTTTGATTGCTTTTATATTTGTGGGCTTTGCATCGGAGTTTCATAGATCCTAACCCGGATCTGGGAAATACCCTTTTTAGGTAGCATAATCTATGAGGGACCTGTCCAGCGTAGACCGACATGGGTGAAGCAGTGGCTACGTTGGTGTGGCACCTTGGTCTGTACCTATATCCCTTGTGTTGCAATGGGGAGAATATAGGTCTTCTAAGGAGTCATTAAACACCACCCGACCTTAGAACCCTAAATTGACCAACTTGGCTATTAGGACAGTAGCAGTATGCTACACTCATTGAGGCTAAACTCTCGAGATGGTTCTGGCCGCGAGAAAAGATTGCGATGCTGGAGTTATGACCGATTGAGGGTAGCCAATGATTTGAGATCCTCTAGAACCCGGTTACCTTTGATAGGACATGTTTTAACCAACAAAACCAAAAGAGGGTAATACCTGAAATTCATGCTGGCCTAAAACCTAAGGGTGTCTTGTGTGACTTGTGTGCCTTACCATGCTTGCCTATGTGAATACTTGTGGTGTGCTTCATCATAGCATCATGCCATCATACCATTGCATGCATCCTGTATAAAGGACTAACCCATTTCAAAGACAAAAAGTTTCATCTTTGCTCTGTTTTGTAGGACATCATGATGCCCGTGCGTAGGAATACTATCCGGCTCAACTTTGTTCAACCACCAATTTTGCTCAAGGATTTGGTTGGTAGGATTCCAAACACTTCTTCCTTCATCAACAGACATGGTTCTCTCCTTGGCTTGATCACTGCAAAATGGGACCAACAACTGATAAGTGTTCTGACCCAGTTTTATGACCCTCTGTATCATTATTTCACCTTTCAAGACTTCCAGCTGGTTCCTACCCTGGAAGAATTCTCCTATTTGCTTGGGATCCCTGTCTTGGATCAAACTCCATTCACTGGTTTGGAAAAGACTCCTAGGCCTGAAGAGATTGCTGCAATTCTCCCCTTGACCAAAGAAGAGGTATTAGCTAACTGGGAAACTAGAAGTGGAGTCAAGGGCTTTTTAGTCAAATTTCTGGTTGGCAAGGCTAATGATTTCTGGAATGATTTGGACTTCAAGGCGTACGAGGATATTCTGGCTCTTTTGATCTATGGTCTGGTATTGTTTCCCAATCCTGACACCTTTATCAGTATCCATGTCATAAGGATCTTCATGTCTCGGAATCCTGTACCCACTCTTTTGGGTGATATCCTGCAACAACTCTATGCTCATACTGCTCGAAAACGGGGAACTCCATGGTGTTGTGCTCCTTTGCTAGTAAGGTGGTTTATTTCGCACCTTCCTAAGTTCGTGCTGAAGAATGAAGAAGGAAAAGGTTGGGCTCGGAGGTTAATGTCTCTCACTGATAATTACATCACCTGGACTCTCAGAGGTTTGGATGAGGTAGCTGTTATTGACCGTTGCGGAGAATACCCTAATGTCCCTTTGATTGGCATCCAAGGAGGAATCTCTTACAATCCATGCTTAGCTCTCCGTCAGTTTGGAAGAGCCAGGGGAGATGGGCCTCATGAGATGCTGGTTCCTCACTTTCATTTTGAGTTTCAGGCAGACAGTGACAAACTACGCCATGGATTCATTAAAGCTTGGGACAGAATTCACAAAGCTGACCCACATGAGTTGGGACCAAAGACCTCTCTACCAATGGAACCCTATTGCAAGTGGGTCCGCATCCGTGCTCAGAGGTTAGGTATGCCGTACGAAGCTGTCAGACCTATCATTCTTGAATCTCCTGATGAAAATGGGGTTCCTCCAACTGTCCTCCCTCCTCAGATACCCACTGATTTTGACACAATGAAGAGATCTTGGGCGCAGCTAAAGGAAGAGCGGGATTTCTATCGGGAAAAGTTCAACGAGCAGGAACGAAAGATCCAGAGGTTGACTAAGCAATTGGAGGAAGAGCGGGTTCTGAATAACTACATCAACACTGAGAAAAGGAGGCCATGGGAGCATTGATGGGCTTTGGATATTTCCTTTTATAGCTTTTATTTCCTTTCCAGTATTTTTCATTCTTGTAATGCCTAAGGGCAAGTTGTTGAACAATTAAAATTTTAATCTAATGAAGTGTGTTTCCCTGTTGTCTACAAAGTTGAATCTTGTTTGTCTTTGAAAACATAAAACATACGCATCTCATTGCACCATATGCATAGCAGGTACCCTATTTCACAGGTTGCTTAATCTTCTTCGCTGTTTATTTGAACAGTCATCATGAATCCAGACTCATCCAGTGAGCAAGCCATCAAGGCCCTTCAGGCCCAAATTGCCCAGTTTCAAGAAATGGTCCTGAGCCTGGCCCAAGGACAGCAAGAGTTGAAGACTCTACTCCTGAAGAAGAAGAAGAAAAAGAGGACTGCGTTATTCAACACTGGACGCAGATTTGGGAACACACTCCATAATGAAGCTGAACCAACTACTTCTTCTGCTGAGAAAAACAGTCCCCAAGGGGGAGGAGCTCCTAGTCCCACAGTCTCCGACAACGAGACGGACTACAATGACGAACAATACCCACCTGCTGCTGACAGATACAAGCAATTAGAGGACCGCTTGAGCGCCATGGAGATTCAGAATGTGCCGGGGCTGGATTTCGGAGATTTGGGGTTATCTTCTGGGATAGTAATTCCACACAAGTTTAAGGCGCCTGCCTTCGCCAAGTATGATGGGGTCTCCTGCCCAAAGCTGCATCTAAGGTCGTACGTAAGGAAAATCCAACCTTATACGGCAGATAAGAACCTTTGGATTCACTTCTTCCAAGACAGCCTTTCGGGATAACAGCTTGAATGGTTCTACCAATTAGATGGAACTAATATCCGACACTGGGAAGATTTGGCGACCGCATTCTATAGACAATATCAATACAATTCTGATCTCGCTCCAACGCGTACCCAACTTCAGGGTATGTCTCTAGGAACGGGTGAAGGGTTCAAAGAATACGCACAAAAATGGAGAGATTTGGCTGGCAGGGTGCAGCCTCCATTGACTGATCGTGAGCTGGTTGATATGTTCCTAGGGACTTTGTCTGGTCCATTTTTCAATCATTTGGTTGGTAACTCCTCCGTCGGGTTTACGGATTTGATTCTGACGGGAGAAAGAATTGAAGCTGGCATCAGGTTAGGAAAGATACAAAAGGCTGCCTCCACAAGTACTGAGAAGAGGCCGTTTAAGAAAGAAGCAAGTGCCGTCTATGGTCCTAGAAGACAAGTCAAGCCCGAAAGTCGCCAAGCCGTCAATGCTTTGGTCATTTCAAAACCTGTTGCTGCTCCTCAGCAGTACAATCAACAAAGAGGTGAAAGGCCCAAGAGACAGTATACCCGGCTAAGCATGACCTTATCTCAAATTTTACCCCAACTGTTATCAACCAACTTGGTGACCATCAAAGAAGCTCCTAAGGTCGTCAACACTGCGTCTCCTAAGTATAACCCAAATGCCCGGTGTGCTTATTATTCTGATAGTCCCGGGCACACTACTGATGATTGCTGGGCTTTGAGAAACAAAGTGCAAGATCTTATCGACGTGAAGGAAATTCAGTTTGAGGCGCCTGAGAGACCAAATGTTGTAACTGCTCCTATGCCCCAGCATAGAGTAAATGCCATTGAGGAAGAGTTGTATGCTGTTTCGGTGAATGAAGTTGTTACCCCTCTTTTGACTGTTAAGAGGAACTTGCTACTAGCCGGTTTATTTCTGGGTTGTGGCAAGGGTTGCCTCCTGTGTGCTGTTATCCCTACCGGTTGTCCGCTGCTGAAATCAGGCATTCAAAGCCTGATGGATAGCAAGGAGATTCTGTTCAAGAAAACTGCTGTTCCGTTTGTTTTCGTTGAAGAAATATCTGTTGTCACAATTTACAATCCTGCCAAAGCTCCCGTGAAGAAACCCGTCCGAATTATGTCTGTTGCACCCATTACTATTACTGTTCTGGGGCCTCTCCCCTATGAGTCTGATAAAGCGGTCCCGTGGCATTATGGAGCCGACGTGTATGTGCTTAGGGTGAAGCAGGAGTTCAACACCAATACCAGTATCAGTAACATTACTGGTCCCGCCAAGATTACCCGCAGTGGCAGGCTCTTCTCGCCTGACATTGCACCGCCAGTTATCCGAAAACCTCTCACCATCACACCCGCAAGTGTGCATGTTCCAGTTCAAGTTCCTGTGTCTACTACTGCCGCCGAGTCCTCTGATACTCGGGGCAAAGAAGTTGCTACCGATTTGCCTGCCAGGACGGAGGCACCAAAAAAGAAGACTGCTGTGGAAGCCTCCCAACAAGAAATGGAGGAAATCCTTAAAATTATCAAAAAGAGTGACTTTAATGTCGTTGAACAGTTGGGGCATACTCCCTCCAAAATCTCTATGTTATCATTGCTGCTATGCTCAGAGGCCCATGCAAAAGCCCTGATTTCATTTCTGAAAACGGCCCATGTACCGCAAGAGACCTCCGCGGATCAATTCACCGACTGTGTGGCTAATTTGACAGCTGACAATGGCTTAGGGTTCTCAGATGCTGACCTTACCGCCAAAGGGAAAAATCACAATGATGCCCTGCATGTTTCCATAGAATGCAGGGGCACTACTCTCGCACACGTGTTAGTGGATACCGGCTCTTCCCTGAATGTTTTGCCCAAGAAAGCATTGGATCGCTTGGATTGTGAGGACCTGGAGTTGAAACCTAGTAACATCATTGTTAGAGCCTTCGACGGTTCTAAGAGGATGGTGCACGGTGAAGTAGACATCCCTATTCGTGTGGGTTCCCAAGTTTTCAACTCAACGTTCTATGTAATGGATATTCGTCCATCTTATTCCTGCTTGTTGGGTCGACCCTGGATTCACAAAGCTGGGGCAGTAACTTCCACTTTACACCAAAAGCTCAAATACCCTGTCAAAGGGAAGATTGTTACTGTGCAGGGTGAGGAGGAATACATGGTTAGTCACTTGAATTCATTCCGGTATATCGAGATGGACGGGGAGTTTATTGAAACCCCCTTTCAGCATTTTGAGGAAGTACCTCCAGTGTTGGCATCAGCTGAGGCAGTAGTTGAAGAATATTTTCCGTTGAAGATGGCGTTTGTTGTACCCCAAAATTTGCCCTCCCATATTCTTCAAGAAAATGCCAAGTCAAGCTTCAAAGTTCCCCAAGAGTTGCACAGTGCAAGAGCCTCCTAAGCAGTCAAAACTAGGGTTTTTGTTTTGATCAAGAAAATGAAGTTTCCAAAGGTCCAATCAAGTCTCACATGCCTACAAATATGGTCAAGCATCCTCATACCAAGTTTCAAGACATTCAGCACAAAATTGCACAGTCAAAACCCTAAATTGCACTACAGTCAACTGCAGGGGCAAAATGGTCATTTGACAGTCAAAAGTTCAAATTTTTGGTCAACATATCATTTTGAAGCCACAAACATCATTTGATCAATGCTTGATCATGATTCTCAAAGTTTGGCTCAAAAATCATCAAGATGCAAAAGTTTCCTTATTTGGACAGCTGAAAAAGTCAACTGTAAATTGACCAGGGCATAACTTTCACATGGATTATCAGAAAAATTCCATCCAAAGCTCATTTTGAAGAGAAAGACATTTCCTACAACTCATCTTCATACTTCAAGTCCAAGAAATGCTCTCACAAAAAGTTATCAATTTCAACATTATAGGTCATTTTCAAAAGTCAACAAAAAGAGACTTTAAGTCAAAGGCCATAACTTGAGATTGGTAAATCAAAATGACATGGGACCAAAGGCATTGGTTAGAGGACTCAAAGAACTTTCCAAAATGTCCAAGAACATGAGCAAAGCTTAAAAATTGAGCAAGTTATGCCTTGTGGAAGTTGGGAAATTTTTGGATATTTTGAAAAGTCAACATTGATTCAAATGACCTAAAATTGCTAATGGGCCCATTTTTCTTCCATAATTCATCATCCATGACATGTGCACGACCACTTGGCCCAAAGGGAAGTTTTATTCATTTTTTATTTATTTATTTGAATTTTTATTAATAATAATTCATTTAAATCAAATTAAATACATGAAAAATGCTAACCTAAGTTTTCCAATCTTTTTGTACATGTTTTATTCTCAAGATTTCGTGCATATTCAAATAGGGAAAGATTTGGAGAGATTGGAGTTGATTTGTATCAAAAAGCACATGGAAAGATTGAAAAAATAATGATGGAAAATCAAATCTCAAAATCCATGAATGAAAGAGATTTTGATCAGAATTGTTAACCTAATTCACTCAATACATAAGCCTAATCACAACCCTAGTGCCATTACACACGCAGCTGCTCAGAAAACCATTCAGCAAACTTGAAATTTTGTCTAAAAAACTCAATTCTGAAAACTAACTTGCAGGTTGATTCAAGCCTCCAAACGTGTTCCATTAGCTTCTTGGAGGATTATAGGACATAACTGAATCATTCCCAAGCCCCAGACTCAAGAAAACGCAAGATCACCATTGAAGTTGGTAAAGGAAATTTCTGAATCGGTTGCTCTCATACATGCATTGTTGACATATTTGGTTGTTATGTTTGTGTTTATAATGATGTTTGCAAACTAATCATGTGCCTTAATTGAAGTTTTACACGTTATATGCCAAAATACCATTATCGATTTTTAGGGTTTACAGGATTCTGAATTGGGGATTTCTTGGTCCTATAAAATTAGGGAGCCGCAATACCATGGTCATGATCAGCGCGCTTGGACGAAGGAGAGGCTACCCTCGCGCCTAATTTATAGAGCCCCTAGGGCTAATCGCTATTTTTTGATATGTTATCTTAGGCAACGCGTGAAAACCGTTGCCTATGTTTCTTTTGTTTCAGGAAAATAAAAACCACGCGAGGAAGACGATAACGTGGTGAGCGGTGATTGGAGGATTCAAATCTTCGCGCGTGTTTGAGGCCACTGATCATCTTTTTTTTATATTATTTGTTAGTGGTTATATAATAAACACGCGTGAATTGGTTCAGTGGCATAGGTGTTGGCTGGTAAAGTGCATGACCTGGGTTCGAGCCCCAGGTCTTCAGTATTCTCAATATTATTTTTCAATTGATCTTCACATGTAGTGCCCAGGTTGTAGCGCACCATACACTTCCCAGATCCAGTCGTCCACGCGTTAGTTACATCAATCTAAAGGCTCAGATTTAAGGCACATGGTAGGCCCTAGTCAAAGGTGCCACATGGTGTTTGGAAAAGTCAACAGGCCAAGAGTCTAAATGGGCCAGATTGCTAAAGGCCATACCTCCATATTGGGGACTGACACCCCTCTAGGTTTGCTTTTTTTTTAATATTTTCTTTTTGCATTATTTCTATTCTTATTAAAATTATTATTTGTTTAATTAAATTAATTATTCTCTAAAATATAAAAAACACAAAAAAAATCAAAGAGGAGGAAAAGAGGGAAAAAACCTTGCCACAACACTGTTAGAATATCAAATTCTTTCAAGAACCCTAAAACCTTGAAATCCTTATTACAAATCCCTCTCTCACTACAAACAAGTCATCACAGTTACAAACCAACACCTCACTACTTCTTCAGTAAGGATAAGGCTGGCTTGGTCTCCATGATCCAAAGGGCATAAAAGCATCCAGGTCACTAATTTTCCAGTAAGGGTAAGATTGATTTGATCTCCATGATCAAAAGGGTATAATCATTCATACATGCCATATTGTGCCTAAACATTAAATTTCTTCATATATTGGCTTTATTTGCATTTTATGATTTTATTTAATGTGTTCGTGAGATTCAACACTGCAGATTTAGACAGGATCCCATGCAGGTTCATTAAGGAACGTTGAGGCCAAAAGCCAAATGGCCAAAAGCCAAAAGCCAAATGGCCAAAAGCCAAAAGCCAAAGGCCAAAAGCCAAATGGCCAAAGTAGAAAAACTTATGCATGACACCAATACATGGCGAGACAGACATCCTGAGAAGATTAAGGAACGTTGAGGCCAGAATACAAATGGCCATGAAACCCAATCCAATGGCCAAAGAATACAGACCACGGTACTCAGGAGTCAATGAACACGCACGTGATGCCAGAAAGCCAAACAAGGCTTTTTGTCTAATGGGCCAGATTTCTCACAAAAAACCTCCCTTTGGGTCTGAATACCCCCCATGGTTTGCACATTTTTATTTTTTTATTTGATTTTCCTTTTTATTCTTTTAATTGTTTTCAATTGTTTTCTTTAATTTCATAAATTAATTTTCATAAAATATAAAAACAATACAAAAATCAGAAAAAGACAAAAATAAATATTTTTATTTAAATGTTATTTTTTTTGTAAATAAATATCATTAATCGATTTAGCTTTTTAAAATTAGGTTTAATTCAAATATTTTTCATAATAAACTTAAAAAGTGTAGAATTAGGGTTTTAAGTATTTTTCATTCTTTTTCTTTTAATTATTAATTATTAATTATTATTTTTGTAAATACTTGCAATTAATTAATTAGGGTTAATTTTAGGTTAAAGTTTAATGCTTTTCTTAATAAATGAAAAAAAACTAGAATTAGGGTTAATTAATATTTTAATTTCATTTAATTCTCATAAAAAACCATAAATACAAAAAACCTCAAAAATAATTTCTTTTTTTATTTTAATTTAATTAATTTGCTCAATATAATTTAATTTCATTAAAAAGGGTCCAACGCCCTCGCTTTCAATTTCAATTCAATTCGCGCATCTTTATTCCTTCTTTTAAATATTTATGTAATTCTCCCAAAGCCATGTAACTTGGACATTTTATATTTCTCGCACTTTAGTTCTTTATTTTTTGTCAAATCGGGTCCTGGATTTTAATTTGGCGATGTGGACCCGCGCCTTTGTAATAGTTTAGGAACTTTAATTTCCGCAACTTTTTTAACTGTTAATAATTGCATGCAAGAATGAATGTCTAAATAAAAACAAATGCATAGATCACCTTGACATGAATAAGACAAAATAACTGAACATGACACACAAATCACACACCACCCCTAGGGTACGCCTCACTGTTGCCTTGCCTCGAAAGGTGATCGTCGAGTAGAGGATGTCTTAGTAAGTCCTCTTGATCCGGGAACCTGGCATGAGGGTAGCTTCTAAGGTGTCTTCCCATTGCTCTGGTGATCACCATGTCCCGAACCTCGAATTGACCTGAACACCTCCAACGGTGGTGCTACCTACCTCTCAATGGTGGGATGGCATTACTTTAAAGGACATTTACACAGACGAATTCCTTAGGGTAGGTAGGTTCTCGTAGATACTTGCTCTAATTTCAAAACAAATCCAAAAATACTTTTCACACCGACACATTTTCAAAAGCTTTCGAAAGAAAATTTTCAAACACTCTTGAGGACCGATACAAGAGTCGAACTGAAATTTTCAAAGAGACTTTTTAAAACCCACAGCTGAAAAGCAAACAAACCATTTTTGAAAACACAAGTGAGCAAGTATCTAAGAGCCCATGGATAACCATGGATAGAAAGGGTGCTAACACCTTCCCTTTCTATAACCTACCTCCCGAACCGAGAGCAATCTCTATAAGGAATTTTTCTGTGCTTTTGTCCTTTACATTTGGAGAAAATAAAAGACGGCGGCGACTCTTGCTTCTGCGACATTTCGTGAACCAGCGTTAAACAGTCAGTTCCAGATCCACCGATCACAGAACTGGCGACTCTGCTGGGGAATCTTTTAAAGTGAGGTGTACCTTAGGACTAAGATCACTGTGTTTTCAATTGCTTTCTTTGCTTGCTTTATTATTGTGGGACTGTCTCGGGAATTCTATAGATCCTAACCCGGATCTGGGGGATACCTTCTTAGAAAGTAGCAACAAGGCTGTGAGGGAACTGTGCGGGGTATACCGACATGGTTGAAACAGTCTGCTACGTTGATGTGGCACTTTGGTGTGTACCGGTAACCCTTGAGTTCAGTCAAGGAGAGTACGGGGCCTCCGCGTGGTGTCGTGAAGCATCAACAGACCTTAGGAACCTTAATTGAACCATCTTGGCCTCTTTAGGGTAGTGAGATAACTGACTTTGGTGCAGTCCGAGGTTGGTTGATACTCGATACTACACTCAATTGAGGGTTGCTTTCCTGGAATATTTCGGTCGCCAGTTCAGTGGCTAAATCGAAACGATGAACAATGAAAGCAATCCCGTGATATTGGGAACCTTAGAACCCAATTACTTTGATAGGACAGGTTGAACCTACCAACTTCAAGAGGGTACTACCCAGACCCCATGCTGGCCTTAAACCTTAAGGGCTTGCCTTGTGTGCCTTGTGTGCCTTACATGTTTGTCTTTGTAAATACCTGTGGTGTGTTTAATCATAGCATCATGACATCATCCAGCATCATATGCATTGACTAACCATTTCAGGGGTTCGAGTTTTCATCTTTGTTTTTGTTTTGTAGGACATGGAAACTGTTCGTAGAAAGACAATTCAAATCAGTCTTGTAAGGATCCCTCCTCCGCTTAAGGAGCTTATATCCGGGATTCTCGAGAACTCATCATTCAGTGAAAGACATGGAAGTCTCATCAGCTTGGTCAATACCAACATTGAGGAAGATATGATAAAGGTCATGTTCCAGTTCTTTGACCCTCTGCATCACTGTTTCACCTTCTTGGACTATCAGTTGGTACCTACATTGGAGGAGTTCTCCCGGCTCCTAAAGATCCCTATCCTTGATCAGCTACCATTCAACAGTACAGAAAAGGAACCCAAGCTTGAAGAGATTGCTAAAGCCTTGCACCTACAGTCATCTGACCTCAAGGGACATTGGGAAGTTAGGAGTGGTATCAAAGGGTTCTTAGCCAGGTTTCTGTTTGAAAAGGCCCATGAATGTTGGAACTCCCTTGACTTGCAGGCTTTTGAAGAGGTTGTGGCCCTCCTTGTCTATGGTTTGGTATTGTTCCCTAACCCCGATCAGCTTATTGATATCAGTGCTGTCCAGATCTTTATGTCCAGGAATCCTATACCTACGTTGCTGGGGGACATCCTTCACTCATGTTACACTCGAACCATGAGAAAAAGAGGTGTCCTTATGTGTTGCACTCCTCTCCTGGGAAGGTGGTTTATTTCGCACCTTCCACAATCAGTCTTGAAGAATGAGCGGGGTTTGAGATGGTCACAACGGTTGATGACTCTTACACATGCAGATATACATTGGTGCCCTAGGTCCAGAGAAGATGTCACTATCATTGATCGTTGCGGGGAGTACCCTAATGTTCCTTTACTTGGAATCAGAGGAGGTATTACTTACAGCCCATGCCTGGCTTGGAGACAGTTTGGTTATGCTCGGAGGGATGGTCCTCATGACATGTTAATTCCTGACATAGTTTTTGACTTCGACAATGATACTCAAGGACTTCGCCAGAGATTTATCAGAGCCTGGAGGATGCCCAGTAGGATAGACAGCAAGACACTGGGGCACATGAATTCCATCCCGTTGGAACCTTATCTCAAGTAGGTACGCGCCCGCTCCCAGAAGTTAGTGATCCCCTATCCTCACATGCTCCCAGTAATCAAAGAACCAGTCTTGGAAGGAGAAGTGTCCTACACTATTCAGCATCCTGATATGCCCACATCCTGGGAAGAGATGCAGAAGATCTGGATCCAACTTAAGGAAGAACTGAATTCTCTTGAGACTAGTCTACAGGCCAGTGAAAAGAAGGTCTTGGAGCTCACCCGCCTGTTGCATGAGGAGAGGAATCTCAACACTTACATAGCTCCAAAGAGGATGCGTAGCATATTTTGGGATTGATTTGATTTTTGTATTATTTGCCCATGAGGCTTTGATGTACTAAACAGTTATTTCCTTAATGATAACGTGTGTTCCTTTTTGTCTACAACAAATTTGAACTTTCGAACCCTTGAATGCATTGCATAAATACATCTCATTCATCATGAGCATAGCAGGTTTTCCCTCTTTTCAGGTTGCTTACAGTTCTTCGCTGTTTATTTCAGCATCATGAATCCTGATTCGTCATCAACTGAGACCTCCATCAAGGCTCTTCAGGCGCAGAATGCGCAGTTTCAGGAATTAATCAAGGGTTTGGCTCAAGGCCAAGAGCTGAAGGATATGCTCCTGAAGAAGGAGAAGAAGAAGAAGAGAAGAACTGTTCTGTTCAACTCGGGCCGAAGGTTTGGCAATGCTCTGCAGCAGGAAGAGGCTGGTTCTTCTATTGGCAAGAGTTCTCCTCAGGCAGAAGCAAGGGTTCCTAGTCCGGTAGTCTCCGACAACGAGACTGATTTTGATGAAGAGCAGTACCCTCCTGCAGAAGACAAATACAAGCAACTGGAGGATAGGTTGAAGGCTATGGAGATTCAACAGGTACCTGGGCTGGATTTTAGAGATCTGGGTTTGTCTACTGGTGTGATTATCCCTCACAAGTTCAAAGCACCATCCTTCTCTAAATATGACGGGGCGTCTTGTCCCAAGCTACATCTCAGGTCCTATGTTCGGAAAATGCAACCGTACTCCGCAGATAAGAATTTGTGGATCCACTTTTTCCAGGAGAGTCTTTCAGGGACTCATCTCGAATGGTTCTATCAGCTGGATGGGACCAAGGTTCGTAACTGGGAGGAGTTGGCTACTGCTTTCTATAAGCAGTATCAATATAATGCCGACCTTGCCCCTACACGTACCCAACTCCAGGGTATGTCGTTAGGTTCAAGTGAAGGTTTTAAGGAGTACGCTCAGAAGTGGAGAGACCTGGCTGGCAGGGTGCAGCCTCCGTTGACTGATCGGGAGTTGGTGGACATGTTCTCGGGGACCCTATCTGGGCCGTTTTTCAACCATCTTATCGGGAATTCGTCTGCAGGGTTCACTGATCTGATTCTGACTAGAGAGAGAATTGAAGCTGGGTTAAAGTCTGGAAAAATTCCGAAGGGTGTATCGTCCAGTTCTGAGAAGAAACCCTTCAAGAAGGAGGCTAGTGCCGTATATGGTTCCAGGAGATCAGAGAGACCTGAGCGCCGCCAAGCTGTCAGTGCGGTGACGATTGCTAAGCCTGCAGCCGCTCCTCGGCAAGCTAACCAACCAAGGGCTGAGAGACCCAGAAGGGAATTCACCCGTTTGAGTATGACTTTATCGCAGATCTTACCACAATTGCTCTCAACCAACTTGGTAACCGTCAGAGAGGCTTCGAGGGTTGCAAATACTACATCTCCTAAGTACAACCCGAATGCTCGTTGTGCTTATCATTCTGATAGCCCGGGGCATGCCACTGATGACTGTTGGGCATTAAGGAATAAGGTGCAAGACCTTATCGACGCGAAAGAAATACAGTTTGAAGCGCCTGAGAGGCCGAATGTGGTTACTGCTCCTATGCCTCAGCACGGGGTAAACGCTGTTGACGAAGATGCTTATGCTGTTTCTGTGGATGATCTAGCCACTCCTCTGAAGATTGTCAAGAAGAATCTGCTGCTGGCCGGTTTATTTCCGGGTTGTAGTAAGTGTTGCCTGTTCTATGCTGTGTCCCTATCTGGTTGTCCCTTGCTGAAGTTAGGCATCCAAAGCCGAATGGATAGCAAGGAGATTCTGTTTAAGAAGTCTGCTGTTCAGTTGGTTCCGGTGGAAGAAGTTTCTGTGGTGACTATCTTCAATAATCCAATCCCGGCTCTCCCGAAGAAGCCCGTTCAAATCATGACCGTTGCACCTGTTGTTATCACTGTTCCGGGGCCCCTGCCCTATGTATCTGATAAAGCTGTCCCTTGGCATTATGGGGCAGATGTATATGTAAATGGGATTAAACAAGAATTCAACGCCGGCGCCAGCATTTGTGATATCACTGGCCCAGCCAAGGTTACCCGCAGTGGCAGGCTCTTCTCGCCTGACATTGCACCCCCTGCTGCTCGAAGACCGCTTCTCATAATTCCTACAAGTGTACCTATTCCTGCTGCTGATCCAATTGTTTCTCCTGCTGCCGAGTCATCCAATGCTCGGGGCAAAGGAGTTGAAGTTGAGCCTTCCCAGATGGAGGCACCTGTACCTATAACTGCTGAGGCCTCCCAACAAGAGATGGAGGAGATTCTGAAAATTATAAAGAAGAGTGACTTTAATGTTGTGGAACAGCTGGGGCACACGCCCTCTAAAATCTCCATGCTTTCTTTGTTGCTGTGCTCCGAGGCCCATGCTAAGGCCTTAATCTCATTCCTCAAGACGGCCCATGTACCACATGAGACATCTGCGGTCCAGTTCACTGATTGCGTAGCAAATCTGACAGCAGACAACGGCTTAGGTTTCTCAGATGCTGACTTGACCACGAAGGGAAGAGACCATAATGATGCTCTGCATGTCTCTATCGAATGCAGGGGCACTACCTTGGCACATGTGTTGGTGGATACTGGGTCATCCTTGAATGTGCTACCCAAGAAGGCTTTAGACCGTCTAGATTGTGAAGGCCTGGAATTAAAACCCAGCAATATCATCGTCAGAGCCTTTGACGGTTCAAAAAGGATGGTTCATGGAGAGGTTGATATTCCGATTCGTGTGGGTTCTCAGGTGTTTGACTCTACTTTTTATGTGATGGATATCCGTCCATCTTACTCTTGTCTATTGGGTCGACCCTGGATACATAAGGCTGGGGCAGTGACCTCTACCTTGCACCAGAAGCTGAAGTACCCCGTCAGAGGGAAGATCGTCACTGTGCAGGGAGAGGAGGAATATATGGTGAGCCACCTGAACTCCTTCAGATACATTGAGATGGACGGGGAGTTTATTGAAACCCCCTTTCAGCATTTCGAGGAGGTGCTTCCAATTACAGCAGCATCAGAAACAGCAACGGAAGAAAGTGTTCCTTTGAAGATGGCATCCCTAAAGGATGCCCGGGCTGTGGTTCAAAAGGGTGAATGTGCTAACTGGGGCAGACTTCCAGACTTTACACAGAAGACTGACAAATTCGGGCTGGGTTTTACCGCAGAGGGTCAGAAAGCTATGAGGAAAGCAAAGATCAGAAGACCTCCTGTGATCATTACAAATCCAGGAGTGAATGCCGTTGGGGAAGACAACAAAGTGGATGAAGCGGAATTCAATAGCTGGATCTACCCGACAACCGAAGGTGGATTGAACAATTGGATTGCTAAGGACCATACTCCTGTTACCTTTGTGACGCAGTAATAAATTTCTTTGTTTCGTTATTTTGTAATAAACAATAATAAACTCTTTGGCCCGGTGTCTTACCCGAGGCACCGTGGTGTCATTTGTGAGGGCATATAAATTGTCATTTCATATATCATGAATGAAAATCTTGGACGTTTTCTCGCATTGCAAAATTTTATGCTCCTTTTTTGTCTTTCTTTCCTTTACATATATTTCAAAAAACAGCTGTATTTACACACACACTCACTCATACAGGTTTCAATCCACTCTGGATCTCACTGGTAACGACTTTGCTACTGCCAGTTATGACTTCGAAAATCTGATCAACTTAGCCGAAGACGAAGGTGAAGATGATTGCAAAGTGCCTGGTGAGCTTGCAAGACTGTTGCTTCAGGAAGAGAGGGCAATTCAACCCCATGAAGAGCCAGTGGAAACAATAAACTTGGGTACTGAGACAGACAGGAAAGAGGTAAAGATTGGTGCCAACCTAGAACTCAGCGCGAAGCAACGGTTGACTCAGATGCTGTAGGATTATATGGAGATCTTTTCCTGGTCCTACGAAGACATGCCCGGGTTGGATACCGATATTGTGGTCCATCACTTGCCGACTAGGGAAGACTGCCCTCCGGTTAAGCAAAAGGTCTGTCGGATGCGTCCAGAGATGTCCGAAAAGATTAAAGCCGAGGTTATGAAGCAGTTTGATGCCGGGTTCCTTGCAGTGACTTCCTACCCTCAGTGGGTTTCTAATGTGGTGCCGGTACCTAAGAAGGATGGAAAGGTCAGAATGTGTGTCGACTACAGGGATCTGAACAGGGCCAGCCCCAAGGATGACTTCCCCTTACCTCACATTGATGTCCTTGTTGACAATACAGCTCAACATAAGGTGTTCTCTTTCATGGATGGATTTTCAGGTTACAATCAGATCAAGATGGCACCTGAAGACATGGAAAAGACTACATTCGTTACTCAGTGGGGCACCTTCTGTTACAAGGTCATGCCATTCGGGTTGAAGAACGCTGGGGCAACCTACCAACGTGCCATGGTTGCTTTATTTCATGATATGATCCATCATGAGATAGAAGTATATGTTGACGACATGATCGCAAGGTCCCAGACTGAGGAAGAGCACCTAGATCATCTGCAGAAATTGTTTGACCGGTTGAAACTATACAAGCTGAGGTTGAACCCGAACAAATGCACCTTCGGGGTAAGATCTGGAAAATTGCTAGGCTTCGTGGTAAGTGACAAGGGAATTCAAGTGGACCCTGCTAAGGTCAAAGCTATTCAAGAGATGCCAGTTCCTAAGACAGAGAAAGAGGTCAGAGGCTTTTTAGGACGCCTGAATTACATTGCTCGATTCATCTCACACCTGACTGCTACCTGTGAACCAATTTTCAAGCTGCTGAAGAAAGATCAGGTAGTGCGTTGGAACGATGAATGTCAGGATGCTTTTGAAAGAATCAAAGAGTATCTCCAAGAACCACCTATCCTTATGCCACCGGTTGAAGGGAGACCTCTGATACTATACCTGACAGTGCTTGACAACTCAATGGGGTGTGTGCTGGGGCAGCATGACGAGTCTGGCCGAAAAGAGCATGCCATTTATTACCTTAGCAAAAAGTTTACCGACTGTGAGACCCGATACTCACTGCTTGAGAAAACTTGCTGCGCTTTGGTATGGGCTGCTCGCCGGCTGAGACAGTATATGCTGACTCACACTACCTTGTTGATCTCAAAGATGGATCCTATAAAGTATATATTCGAAAAGCCTGCTCTGTCTGGGAGAATTGCAAGATGGCAAATGATCTTGACCAAATACGACATTCAGTACACGACCCAGAAAGCCATCAAGGGAAGTGTATTGGCAGACCATTTGGCACATCAGGCCGTAGATGACTACCAATCAATGAACTTCGAGTTTCCGGACGAGAGCATCATGATAGTAACTGATTGTGAAGTACCTGGACCGGATGAAGGACCTGAACCAGGATCCCGATGGTCTATGCACTTTGACGGAGCCTCCAATGCTTTGGGAAACGGTATCGGCGCCATAATCATATCACCTCAAGGTACTCATACTCCACTCACTGCCCGGCCGTGTTTCAACTGTACCAACAACATGGTAGAGTATGAGGCGTGCATCATGGGTCTTCAAGCTGCGATTGACCTAAGGATCAAATTTCTAAGTGTCTTCGGAGATTCCGCTCTCGTGATCAATCAGATCAAAGGAGAGTGGGATACGAAACATCCAAACCTGATTCCCTATAGAGAATGTGTGTTGACCCTGATCCCCCACTTCACAGAGATAACCTTTAAACACGTTCCAAGAGAAGAGAATCAGTTAGCGGACGCGTTAGCTACGATGGCTTCTATGTTCAAGGTCAAATGGGATAATGAGGCTCCCCGGATCATCATCTGGAAACTGGACGAACCGGCATACTGTTGCGATCTCGAGACTGAATTGGTGACTGAGAAGCCTTGGTACCATGAGGTGAAGAGATATCTGGAAGCTCAGGAATACCCTGAAGGTGCCTCTGTCAATGATAAGAAGTTCCTGAGGAGGTTCGCAGCCAAGTTCTTCCTTAGTAACGGCATCTTATACAAGCGAAACCATGATTCAACCCTAATGCGTTGTGTGGATAAGACTGAAGCAGAAAGGATCATGGAAGAGCTACATGAAGGGATCTTTGGTACACATTCCAGTGGACATACTATGGCTAAGAAAATCCTACGGGCAGGATATTACTGGTCCACAATGGAAGCTGACTGTTACCAACATTCCAGGACACGCCATAAGTGCCAGATTTATGCAGACAAGGTGCATGTTCCTCCGGCTCCCCTGAATGTTCTGACTGCGCCTTGGCCGTTTGCAATGTGGGGCATAGACATGATCGGCGAGATTAAACCTACGGCATCTAATGGGCATCGCTTCATCCTAGTGGCGATTGGTTATTTTACGAAGTGGGTCGAAGCAGCATCCTATGCTACGGTAACCAAGACTGTTGTGGCACGGTTCATTCGGCATAACCTGATCTGTCGGTACGGCGTCCCAGAAAGAATAATTACAGACAACGGTACCAATCTGAATAACAAGATGATCGCTGAGCTTTGCGAACAGTTCAAAATACAGCACCACAATTCTTCTCCTTACAGACCGAAGATGAATGGGGCTGTAGAAGCAGCAAATAAGAACATCAAGAAAATCGTGCAGAAGATGACAGTGACTTATAAAGATTGGCACGAGATGTTACCGTTCGCTCTACATGGGTACCGTACCTCAGCTAGGACGTCAACCGGGGCAACTCCTTTCTCTCTGGTTTATGGCATGGAGGCAGTCTTACCGATCGAAGTGCAAATACCCTCTCTCTGGATAATGAAGGATGCAAACCTGAACGAAGATGATTGGATCCAGACCCGACTTGATCAGCTCAACCTCATTGATGAAAAAAGACTTGCTGCTATCTGTCATGGTCAGACGTATCAGAAATGGATGATCAGGGCATTTAACAAAAAGGTCAGACCACAGGAATATCAAGTTGGGGATCTAGTAATCAAGCGAATCATCCTTCCTCAGAGTGATCCAAGGGGCAAATGGACCCCTACGTACGAAGGGCCATTTGTGGTTAAGCATGTGTTCTCAGGAGGAGCAATGATTCTAACCAACATGGATGGTGACGACCTTCCTCACCCCGCCAATGCAGACATAGTAAAAAGATACTACGCATAAAAAAGACCCGCTAGGCTGACATGCCTAGGCAAAAATTAGGGCTTCCCGACGAACCAAAAGGGTTCGGGCAAAATGAAGGGATGAAAAGAAAAAAATCTGTACACCCGGCAAGTCGAAAACCTGAAAAGGCGGCTTGGGCAAAAATGGGTATCCCGGTGGACTGAAAACCCGAAAGGGCGGTCCAGGAAAAAATTAGGGATAAAAGCATAATACTATGTCTCATTGGATCACTTTGCATCCAGAATCCGGTATCTACATCAAGTTCAGACGGCATCGATCAGTCAACTTTACCTTCAACCAAGGTCATCAAGTGATGAGACGCTCGGAGATATAATGGCAATAGCAGAGTTGAAACCCAGTGGGATCATCCATTTCACACAGCTGTTTTATTTTCTTTTGTACAAATTTGTATAAATTCTTTTGTTCGGCGGCGTTCTCTTACTAGGACGTCAGTCCCTTGTACACAAAACGCCTATTTTCAGGCCATTCAAAATCAATACAAATACATTTTCAGTTAAACGTGCCAATTGTTTTTCTTTTTCTGTTTTGTTTTGCGAAGAACGTCCAAGGTTCAATTTGTGATATATGCACTGACAATAATTTTCTAACTCATGAATATTTGCATACGAAACAAAGGATTAATTACAGGTGACACTAGGAACAGGGGCAATAAAGAGTTGTCTAAGCAATCTAATTGTTCTGCCCTCCAAGGTACCAAGGTAGGTTCAGCTAAAGAACATGACCAGTACATCTTAATTCCCCAGAGAGTAAGTCCGCAGTCAGTACACTCTCTCCAAGCTATCAAATCTTAAGGAAGTTGAGTACCCCCCAGCAGATCTCAACATCCCCCAGCAGCATACATATGTATTCTTAACGAGCATCCCCGGCAGTCTTGGGCTAAAGATTGTTCCCCGGCGGCATATCAACATTCAAAGGAATCACTTCCCCCGCAGTTCAAAACTGCCCCAGAAGAGTCCAATCTAGTTCCCCAGGAAGGTTGGAATTCATCTCCCCAAACAGTAAGCTTATCCCCAGTAGATTCTGGAAGCTTATCCCTCGCAGAGCACGAACGCGTCGTCCGGCTTTATTTAAAGAGTTATTTCCTCAATAGGATATAACTGGGTTATCCTCAGCCAAAAGCCGTGGAAAGAGCGTCCATGACGAAGTTCTCTTACCCCCAGCGAGGTCTATTAGTACTTCCGACACATCAAGAATATCCTCAGCAAGTTATTATCAACAACTCAACAAAGCCTCTCTCCCCACAGAGTATCGCTCCCCAGCATGGTCGCTAGAGTATCTTTCTCCCCGCAGAATCTTCCATTTGCCAAGTTTATTCCCCAACGGAGTCATCTTCTCCTACCGGTATTCTTGCAACTATCATCCCCAACGGAAGCAAAGCCTATTCTCCAACATCAGCCCAGGATGTGACTTCCCGGCACCCGTCAAGGATTTACTTTCCTAGACAAAAAATATTCATAAACATCTTCATACATTATAGCATGCATACACGCATCATGAACATACAATCTCACGTATTCAGAGAGCATCTCGCATGTCATACCACATGACATCGCATACAACTAACGCTTGTCTTTTCAGGACAAAAGTACAAAAATGATCACCATCAAGGGTCGCAACTAAAGATCCGATACCTGTATCTTGCCAGGGTGTATCTGTTGATGACCAATACCAGATCCGATTCCTGTATCTTGCCAGGGTGTGTCCGAAGAGTTCGAGGATCCGATGCCTGAATCTTGCCAGGGTGTATCCGTTGAAGACTAACATTACCAAATCCGATTCCTGTATCTTGCCAGGGTGTGTCTGAAGAGTTCGAGGATCCGATACCTGAATCTTGCCAGGGTGTATCCGTTGAAGACTAGCATTACCAGATCCGATTCCTGTATCTTGCCAGGGTGTGTCTGAAGAGTTCGAGGATCCGATGCCTGGATCTTGCCAGGGTGTATCCGTTGAAGACTAACATTACCAGATCCGATTCCTGTATCTTGCCAGGGTGTGTCTGAAGAGTTCGAGGATCCGATACCTGAATCTTGCCAGGGTGTATCCGTTGAAGACTAGCATTACCAGATCCGATTCCTATATCTTGCCAGGGTGTGTCTGAAGAGTTCGAGGATCCGATGCCTGAATCTTGCCAGGGTGTATCCGTTGAAGACTAGCATTACCAGATCCGATTCCTGTATCTTGCCAGGGTGTGTCTGAAGAGTTCGAGGATCCGATACCTGAATCTTGCCAGGGTGTATCCGTTGAAGACTAACAATACCAGATCCGATTCCTGTATCTTGCCAGGGTGTGTCTGAAGAGTTCGAGGATCCGATGCCTGAATCTTGCCAGGGTGTATCCGTTGAAGACTAACAATACCAAATCCGATTCCTGTATCTTGCCAGGGTGTGTCTGAAGAGTTCGAGGATCCGATACCTGAATCTTGCCAGGGTGTATCCGTTGAAGACTAGCATTACCAGATCCGATTCCTGTATCTTGCCAGGGTGTGTCTGAAGAGTTCGAGGATTCGATGCCTGAATCTTGCCAGGGTGTATCCGTTGAAGACTAACATTACCAGATCCGATTCCTGTATCTTGCCAGGGTGTGTCTGAAGAGTTCGAGGATCCGATGCCTGAATCTTGCCAGGGTGTATCCGTTGAAGACTAACATTACCAGATCCGATTCCTGTATCTTGCCAGGGTGTGTCTGAAGAGTTCGAGGATCCGATGCCTGAATCTTGCCAGGGTGTATCCGTTGAAGACTAACATTACCAGATCCAATTCCTGTATCTTGCCAGGGTGTGTCTGAAGAGTTCGAGGATCCGATACCTGAATCTTGCCAGGGTGTATCCGTTGAAGACTAGCATTACCAGATCCGATTCCTGTATCTTGCCAGGGTGTGTCTGAAGAGTTCGAGGATCCGATGCCTGGATCTTGCCAGGGTGTATCCGTTGAAGACTAACAATACCAGATCCGATTCCTGTATCTTGCCAGGGTGTGTCTGAAGAGTTCGAGGATCCGATACCTGAATCTTGCCAGGGTGTATCCGTTGAAGACTAACAATACCAGATCCGATTCCTGTATCTTGCCAGGGTGTGTCTGAAGAGTTCGAGGATCCGATACCTGAATCTTGCCAGGGTGTATCCGTTGAAGACTAGCATTACCAGACTCGATTCCTGTATCTCGCCAGGGCACGTCTGAAGAATTCGAAGATCCGATTCCTGTAACCAGTCAGGACATATCTACACAAAAGCATCTGAAAACCAGCTCCTGCAACATGTCAGGTACTCATCTTTTCTTTTGCAGGTACGCAAGTTCTCGCTAAGGAATCTCTTACGCGATCAGCATCCAGATGGCATCTATAAGCCCATCATCCTATCCATCAATCTCCAAATGGCATCTATAAGCCCATTCCCATCATCACACTGCTACTATGTGAGCGCAAATTTCTGGGCACTCTAGTGTTCAATCATCTTCTACCCTCGGATTACGAAAGGCACGTCAGCCAATCAGCATCCTCAGGTCTAAGAAGATTGAACAGGGGCAACTGTTGTACCCCAAAATTTGCCCTCCCATATTCTTCAAGAAAATGCCAAGTCAAGCTTCAAAGTTCCCCAAGGGTTGCACAGTGCAAGAGCCTCCTAAGCAGTCAAAACTAGGGTTTTTGTTTTGATCAAGAAAATGAAGTTTACAAAGGTCCAATCAAGTCTCACATGCCTACAAATATGGTCAAGCATCCTCATACCAAGTTTCAAGACATTCAGCACAAAATTGCACAGTCAAAACCCTAAATTGCACTACAGTCAACTGCAGGGGCAAAATGGTCATTTGACAGTCAAAAGTTCAAATTTTTGGTCAACATATCATTTTGAAGCCACAAACATCATTTGATCAATGCTTGATCATGATTCTCAAAGTTTGGCTCAAAAATCATCAAGATGCAAAAGTTTCCTTATTTGGACAGTTGAAAAAGTCAACTGTAAATTGACCAGGGCATAACTTTCACATGGATTATCAGAAAAATTCCATCCAAAGCTCATTTTGAAGAGAAAGACATTTCCTACAACTCATCTTCATACTTCAAGTCCAAGAAATGCTCTCACAAAAAGTTATCAATTTCAACATTATAGGTCATTTTCAAAAGTCAACAAAAAGGGACTTTAAGTCAAAGGCCATAACTTGAGATTGGTAAATCCAAATGACATGGGACCAAAGGCATTGGTTAGAGGACTCAAAGACCTTTCCAAAATGTCCAAGAACATGAGCAAAGCTTAAAAATTGAGCAAGTTATGCCTTGTGGAAGTTGGGAAATTTTTGGATATTTTGAAAAGTCAACATTGATTCAAATGACCTAAAATTGCTAATGGGCCCATTTTTCTTCCATAATTCATCATCCATGACATGTGCACGACCACTTGGCCCAAAGGGAAGTTTTATTCATTTTTTATTTATTTATTTGAATTTTTATTAATAATAATTCATTTAAATCAAATTAAATACATGAAAAATGCTAACCTAAGTTTTCCAATCTTTTTGTACATGTTTTATTCTCAAGATTTCGTGCATATTCAAATAGGGAAAGATTTGGAGAGATTGGAGTTGATTTGTATCAAAAAGCACATGGAAAGATTGAAAAAATAATGATGGAAAATCAAATCTCAAAATCCATGAATGAAAGAGATTTTGATCAGAATTGTTAACCTAATTCACTCAATACATAAGCCAAATCACAACCCTAGTGCCATTACACACGCAGCTGCTCAGAAAACCATTTAACAAACTTGAAATTTTGTCTAAAAAACTCAATTCTGAAAACTAACTTGCAGGTTGATTCAAGCCTCCAAACGTGTTCCATTAGCTTCTTGGAGGATTATAGGACATAACTGAATCATTCCCCAAGCCCCAGACTCAAGAAAACGCAAGATCACCATTGAAGTTGGTAAAGGAAATTTCTGAATCGGTTGCTCTCATACATGCATTGTTGACATATTTGGTTGTTATGTTTGTGTTTATAATGATGTTTGCAAACTAATCATGTGCCTTAATTGAAGTTTTACACGTTACATGCCAAAATACCATTATCGATTTTTAGGGTTTACAGGATTCTGAATTGGGGATTTCTTGGTCCTATAAAATTAGCGAGCCACAGTACCATGGTCATGATCAGCGCGCTTGGACGAAGGAGAGGCTACCCTCGCGCCTAATTTATAGAGCCCCTAGGGCTAATCGCTATTTTTTGATATGTTATCTTAGGCAACGCGTGAAAACCGTTTCCTATGTTTATTTTGTTTCAGGAAAATAAAAACCACGCGAGGAAGACGATAACGTGGTGAGCGGTGATTGGAGGATTCAAATCTTCGCGCGTGTTTGAGGCCACTGATCATCTTTCTTTTATATTATTTGTTAGTGGTTATATAATAAACACGCGTGAATTGGTTCAGTGGCATAGGTGTTGGCTGGTAAAGTGCATGACCTGGGTTCGAGCCCCAGGTCTTCAGTATTCTCAATATTATTTTTCAATTGATCTTCACATGTAGTGCCCAGGTTGTAGCGCACCATACACTTCCCAGATCCAGTCGTCCACGCGTTAGTTACATCAATCTAAAGGCTCAGATTTAAGGCACATGGTAGGCCCTAGTCAAAGGTGCCACATGGTGTTTGGAAAAGTCAACAGGCCAAGAGTCTAAATGGGCCAGATTGCTAAAGGCCATACCTCCATATTGGGGACTGACACCCCTCTAGGTTTGCTTTTTTTTTAATATTTTCTTTTTGCATTATTTCTATTCTTATTAAAATTATTATTTGTTTAATTAAATTAATTATTCTATAAAATATAAAAAACACAAAAAAAATAAAAGAGGAGGAAAAGAGGGAAAAAACCTTGCCACAACACTGTTAGAATATCAAATTCTTTCAAGAACCCTAAAACCTTGAAATCCTTATTACAAATCCCTCTCTCACTACAAACAAGTCATCACAGTTACAAACCAACACCTCACTACTTCTTCAGTAAGGATAAGGCTGGCTTGGTCTCCATGATCCAAAGGGCATAAAAGCATCCAGGTCACTAATTTTCCAGTAAGGGTAAGATTGATTTGATCTCCATGATCAAAAGGGTATAATCATTCATACATGCCATATTGTGCCTAAACATTAAATTTCTTCATATATTGGCTTTATTTGCATTTTATGATTTTATTTAATGTGTTCGTGAGATTCAACACTGCGGATTTAGACAGGATCCCATGCAGGTTCATTAATGAACGTTGAGGCCAAAAGCCAAATGGCCAAAAGCCAAAAGCCAAATGGCCAAAAGCCAAAAGCCAAAGGCCAAAAGCCAAAAGCCAAATGGCCAAAGTAGAAAAACTTATGCATGACACCAATACATGGCGAGACAGACATCCTGAGAAGATTAAGGAACGTTGAGGCCAGAACACAAATGGCCATGAAACCCAATCCAATGGCCAAAGAATGCAGACCACGGTACTCAGGAGTCAATGAACACGCACGTGATGCCAGAAAGCCAAACAAGGCTTTTTGTCTAATGGGCCAGATTTCTCACAAAAAACCTCCCTTTGGGTCTGAATACCCCCCGTGGTTTGCACATTTTTATTTTTTTATTTGATTTTCCTTTTTATTCTTTTAATTGTTTTCAATTGTTTTCTTTAATTTCATAAATTAATTTTCATAAAATATAAAAACAATACAAAAATCAGAAAAAGACAAAAATAAATATTTTTATTTAAATGTTATTTTTTTTGTAAATAAATATCATTAATTGATTTAGCTTTTTAAAATTAGGTTTAATTCAAATATTTTTCATAATAAACTTAAAAAGTGTAGAATTAGGGTTTTAAGTATTTTTCATTCTTTTTCTTTTAATTATTAATTATTAATTATTATTTTTGTAAATACTTGCAATTAATTAATTAGGGTTAATTTTAGGTTAAAGTTTAATGCTTTTCTTAATAAATGAAAAAAAACTAGAATTAGGGTTAATTAATATTTTAATTTCATTTAATTCTCATAAAAAACCATAAATACAAAAAACCTCAAAAATAATTTCTTTTTTTATTTTAATTTAATTAATTTGCTCAATATAATTTAATTTCATTAAAAAGGGTCCAACGCCCTCGCTTTCAATTTCAATTCAATTCGCGCATCTTTATTCCTTCTTTTAAATATTTATGTAATTCTCCCAAAGCCATGTAACTCGGACATTTTATATTTCTCGCACTTTAGTTCTTTATTTTTTGTCAAATCGGGTCCTGGATTTTAATTTGGCGATGTGGACCCGCGCCTTTGTAATAGTTTAGGAACTTTAATTTCCGCAACTTTTTTAACTGTTAATAATTGCATGCAAGAATGAATGTCTAAATAAAAACAAATGCATAGATCACCTTGACATGAATAAGATAAAATAACTGAACATGACACACAAATCACACACCACCCCTAGGGTACGCCTCACTGTTGCCTTGCCTCGAAAGGTGATCGTCGAGTAGAGGATGTCTTAGTAAGTCCTCATGATCCGGGAACCTGGCATGAGGGTAGCTTCTAAGGTGTCTTCCCATTGCTCTGGTGATCACCATGTCCCGAACCTCGAATTGACCCGAACACCTCCAACGGTGGTGCTACCTACCTCTCAATGGTGGGATGGCATTACTTTAAAGGACATTTATACAGACGAATTCCTTAGGGTAGGTAGGTTCTCGTAGATACTTGCTCTAATTTCAAAACAAATCCAAAAATACTTTTCACACCGACACATTTTCAAAAGCTTTCGAAAGCAAATTTTCAAACACTCTTGAGGACCGATACAAGAGTCGAACTGAAATTTTCAAAGAGACTTTTTAAAACCCACAGCTGAAAAGCAAACAAACCATTTTTGAAAACACAAGTGAGCAAGTATCTAAGAGCCCATGGATAACCATGGATAGAAAGGGTGCTAACACCTTCCCTTTCTATAACCTACCTCCCGAACCGAGAGCAATCTCTATAAGGAATTTTTCTATGCTTTTGTCCTTTCCATTTGGAGAAAATAAAAGACGGTGGCGACTCTTGCTTCTGCGACATTTCGCGAACCAACGTTAAACAGTCAGTTCCAGATCCACCGATCACAGCGTCCTTGAAGGATGCCCGGGCTGTAATCGAGAAAGGCAATTGTGCAAACTGGGGTCAGCTTCCTGACTTCACTCAAAAGAACGACAAGTTTGGACTGGGCTTTACTGCAGAGGCTCAGAGGGCTGCGCGCAAGGAAAAGATCAGAAAGGCTCCGGTGTTTATCTCCAACCCAAGGGTGAATGCTATTGAGGAGGATGTAGAGGAAGCAGAGTTTGACAGTTGGATCTACCCGACTACCAGCAACGGACCGAGCAACTGGAGGGCAAAGGATTTTACACCTATCACATTTGTCACGCAGTAATTATTTCTTTTGATTTTCAATTTGTAACAAACAATGTGTTAAAACTTTATTGGCTCGGTGTCCTACCCGGGGCATCGTAGCTCCATTTGTGAGGGCTTTTTGTATCACATTTCCATATATCATCAATCAAAACATTGGACGTTTGTTGCATTTCAAATCTTGTGCTCTTTTTCTCTCTGTGTTATATATTGCAAAACAACTATATTTACACACACTCACTTATACAGGTTTCAATCCACTCTGGATCTCACTGGTAACAGCTCTGCTACCGCCAGTTATGACTTCGAGAATCCGATCAACTTGGCCGAAGACGAAGGTGAAGATGATTGTGAAGTGCCTGGTGAACTCGCGAGACTGCTACTCCAGGAAGAGAGGGCTATTCAACCACATGAAGAGCCGGTGGAAACAATTAACCTGGGTACTGAGACAGATAGGAAAGAGGTCAAGATTGGGGCTAATCTAGAGCTCAGTGTGAAGCAACGATTGATCCAGATGCTACATGATTACATGGAGATATTTGCTTGGTCCTACGAAGATATGCCTGGTTTGGATGCCGACATTGTAGTTCATCACCTGCCAACCAAGGAAGACTGTCCTCCGGTAAAGCAAAAGGTCCGCCGTATGCGCCCAGAGATGTCTGAAAAGATCAAGGCTGAGGTTATGAAGTAATTCGACGCCGGTTTTCTAGCAGTAACTTCTTACCCTCAGTGGGTTGCCAATGTGGTGCCAGTGCCGAAGAAGGACGGTAAAGTCAGAATGTGTGTCGACTATAGGGACTTGAACAGGGCAAGCCCCAAGGATGACTTCCCCTTACCTCACATCGACGTTCTTGTTGACAATACTGCTCAACACAAGGTTTTCTCCTTCATGGATGGTTTTTCAGGGTATAATCAGATCAAGATGGCTCCAGAGGATATGGAGAAGACTACCTTTGTGACTCAGTGGGGCACCTTCTGTTACAAGGTCATGCCATTCGGATTGAAAAATGCTGGGGCAACCTATCAACGTGCCATGGTTGCTTTATTTCATGATATGATCCATCATGAGATTGAGGTATACGTTGATGACATGATTGCAAGGTCTCAAACTGAGGAGGAGCACCTTGATCATTTGAGGAAGCTGTTTGACCGACTCAAGTTATACAAGTTGAGGTTGAATCCCAACAAATGCACCTTTGGGGTAAAATCCGGAAAATTGCTAGGTTTCATTGTAAGTGATAAAGGTATTCAGGTGGACCCTGCCAAGGTAAAAGCCATACAAGAGATGCCGACTCCATAAACAGAGAAAGAAGTTAGAGGCTTCCTGGGACGACTGAATTACATTGCCCGATTCATCTCGCATCTGACTGCTACTTGTGAGCTAATCTTCAAATTACTGAAGAAAGATCAAGTAGTACGCTGGAACGATGAATTTCAGGACGCCTTCGAGAAGATAAAGGAATATCTCCAAGAGCCACCCATTCTTATGCCACCAGTGGAAGGAAGACCTCTGATATTATACTTGACAGTACTTGACAATTCAATGGGGGTGTGTGCTGGGGCAGCATGACGAGTCTGGCCGAAAAGAGCACGCTATTTATTACTTGAGCAAAAAGTTTACCGACTGTGAGTCTCGTTACTCACTGCTTGAGAAAACTTGCTGCGCTCTAGTATGGGCTGCTCGCCGGCTGAGACAGTATATGCTGACTCACACTACTCTATTGATTTCAAAGATGGATCCCATCAAGTACATATTTGAAAAGCCTGCTCTGTCTGGAAGAATAGCGAGATGGCAAATGATCTTGACAGAATATGACATCCAGTATACAACTCAGAAAGCAATTAAAGGAAGTGTACTGGCAGATCATTTGGCACACCAACCTGTGGACGATTACCAATCATTGAACTTTGATTTTCCGGACGAAGACATCATGGTGGTAACCGACTGTGAAGTACCTGGACCGGATGAAGGACCTGAGGAAGGATCCCGATGGTCTATGCATTTTGACGAAGCCTCCAATGCTTTGGGTAACGGCGTCGGTGCTGTAATCATATCTCCCAAAGGAACTCATACTCCACTCACCGCCCGATTATGTTTCAACTGCACCAACAACATGGCAGAATATGAGGCATGTATCATGGGTTTACAAGCTGCAATCGACTTGAGGATCAAGTTTCTGAGTGTCTTCGGAGATTCCGCTCTCGTGATCAATCAGATCAAAGGCGAGTGGGATACGAAACACCCAAATCTTATTCCTTACAAGGAGTATGTGTCAACCTTGCTTCCCCACTTTGAAGAAATAACTTTTGAGCACTTCCCAAGAGAGGAGAATCAGCTAGCGGATGCCCTAGCTACGATGTCTTCAATGTTCAAAGTTAAATGGGACAATGAGGCTCCCCGGATCATTATCTGGAAGTTGGATGAACCGGCATACTGCTGCGATCTCGAGGCCGAGAAGGTGACTGAAAAACCCTGGTATCATGAGGTGAAGAGGTATTTGGAAGCTCAGGAATACCCTGAAGGTGCATCTGTCAATGACAAGAAGTTCATGAGAAGGTTTGCGGCGAAATTCTTCCTCAGCAACGGCGTTCTCTACAAACGGAATCATGATTCAACTCTACTACGTTGTATGGATAAGGCTGAAGCAGAGAGGATCATGATAGAACTGCATGAAGGTACATTCGGAACACATTCCAGTGGACACACCATGGCTAAGAAAATCCTTCAGGCAGGATATTTCTGGTCCACAATGGAAGCCGATTGTTACCAACACTCTCGAACTTGTCACAAATGCCAGATCTATGCTGACAAGGTGCATATTCCTCCGGTTCCTCTGAACGTCCTGACGGCACCTTGGCCTTTTGCAATGTGGGGCATTGATATGATCGGTGAGATCCGACCGACGACATCCAATGGGCATCGCTTCATCTTAGTGGCGATCAATTACTTCACGAAGTGGGTTGAGGCAGCTTCCTACGCAACGGTAACCAAGAGCGTCGTGGCACATTTCATCCGGCATAATCTGATCTGTCGATACGGCGTCCCGGAAAGAATCATTACGGACAATGGTACCAATCTCAATAACAAAATGATCACTGAGCTTTGCGAACAATTCAAGATACAACACCACAACTCTTCTCCCTACCGGCCGAAGATGAATGGGGCTGTAGAGGCAGCTAATAAAAATATCAAGAAAATTCTGCAGAAGATGACAGTGACCTATAAAGATTGGCACGAGATGTTACCGTTCGCTCTTCATGGGTACCGTACCTCAGCAAGGACGTCAACCGGGGCAACTCCTTTCTCCTTGGTCTATGGCATGGAGGCAGTCTTGCCAATTGAAGTCCAGATACCCTCTCTCCGGATAATGAAGGATGCAGACTTGAGTGAAGATGACTGGATCCAGACTCGACTTGATCAATTAAATCTGATTGACGAAAAGAGGCCCACTGCTATCTGTCATGGTCAAACATATCAAAAACGGATGATCAGGGCATTTAACAAGAAAGTCAGACCACAAGAGTATCAAGTTGGGGACCTGGTAATCAAACGCATCATCCTTCCTCAAAGTGATCCCCGGGGCAAATGGACCCCTACGTACGAAGGGCCATTTGTGGTTAAGCATGTGTTCTCGGGAGGAGCCATGATCCTAACCACCATGGATGGTGACGACCTTCCTCACCCCGCCAATGCAGACATAGTGAAAAAATACTACGCATGAATAAAAGACCCGCTAGGTTGACATACCTAGGCAAAATAAGGGATTCCCGGCGAACCAAAAGGGTTCGAGCAAAAATAAGGGATGAAATGAAAAAACCTGTACACCCGGCAAGTCGAAAACCTGGAAAGGCGGCTTGGGCAAAAATGGGTATCCCGGTGGGCTGAAAACCCGAAAGGGCAGTCCAAGCAAAAGTTAGGGATAAGGCGTAACACTATGTCTCATTGGGTCACTTCGCATCCGGAATTCGACATCAACTATCTGGCTCAGATTTCGGCATCAACCAATCAGCTTCATCTTCGACCAAGCAGCAAAGTGATGAGACGCTTGAAGACATAAAGGCGATAGCAGAGTTGGAACCCAGTGGGATTGTTCACATAGCTGTTTTGTTTTCTTTTCAAAATTGTAAACTCTATGTTATTTGGCGGCATCCTCTTACTAGGATGTCAGCCTCTTGTACAAAAAACACCTGTTCACAGGCAAAATTCAAATCAATACAAATTCACTTGTCCATACAAATTGCCATTGTTTTTCCTTTTTCTGTTTTGTCTTGCGAAGAACGTCCAATGTTCATCTTTGATATATGCATTTGCCATTAAATTGCTGATTCATAAATATTTGCATATGAAACGAAAGATTAATTACAGGTGACATCAGAAACAGGGGCAATGTGGAGTTGTCTGATGCAGTCTGGTTGCTTTGTCCGCCAAGGTACCAAGGAAGATTCGACTGAAGAATATGACCAAATCATCTCAACACCCCACAAAGTAAGACAAGATTCATCAATACTTTCTCCAAGCGGAGTTGATTCCCCGTCAATCCTGAAAAGGCACAAAATTCCCCGGCAGGTCTTAAAGCTCATCCCCAGTAGGTTCTGGAAGCTCGTTCCCTGCAGGATACAGACGTCTCTCCTGAGCTTTATTCAGAGTTATTCCTCACAAGGGCTTATAACTGGGTTATCCTCGGCTAATGGCCACGGAAGATCGCCCTTGGCAAAGTTCTTTCTATCCCCGGCGGAGTTTATCTTTGGTATCCCCAGCGGAGTTTATCATCATTATCCCCAGCGGAATCCGTCATTAAAGTCCTCAACAGGCCTCTCATCAAAACTTCGGCAAAGTATCTCTTCCACAGAGCAATTCCCCGGCCGATCGTCAGGGATTTATTTTCCTAAGACGAAATTACATTCATAAACATTTCACACTTTCATACATCTTGCTTACATACATGATAAAGTGCATACAACACTATCTCGTGTTGAACATCATGACATCATGCATATCATACATCATGACATTGCATACAACTTATGTTTTTGCCTTTTCAGAAAAAAAGACAATCCCAAAGACAACTACCTTCAACTGTCACAATTCCAGATTCGATACCTGTATCTAGCCAGGGCACATCTGAGAGTGATCAGTTTCCAGACTCGATTCCTGTATCTAGCCAGGGCACATCTGAAGAGTTCGAAGATTCGATTCCTGTTTCCAGCCAGGGCACGTCTATCAACTACAACATTTCCAAATTCGATTCCTGTATCCAGCCAGGGCATATCTGTTGACAACATTTCCAGACTCGACTCCTGTATCTAGCCAGGGCACGTCTGAAGAGTTCGAAGATTCAATTCCTGTATCCAGCCAGGGCATATCTGTTGACGACTATTTCTGGATTCGATTCCTGTATTCAGCCAGGGCACATCTGTGAGCAACCGATTGTAGATTCGACACCTGTATCTAGCCAGGGCATATCTGCATGAGGAGATTGAAGATCAAACACCTGTAACAAGCCAGGAAAACATCTGTCTTTCTCAAATACACAAGTTCTCGCTAAGGAATCTCTTATGCGATCCACACTTCCAAATGGCATCTATAAGCCCATTCCTGACAAAGTTCCGTCACATCTCCAGATGGCATCTATAAGCCCATCTCCCTATCCACCATCTCTCCAAATGGCATCTGTAAGCCCATTCCCGACATCACATTACTGATACTTCAACATGCGAGTGCAAATTTCCGGGCACTCTAGTGTCCAATCTCCTTTTACCCTCGAGTCACGAAAGGCAAACTTGCCAATCTAACTCTTCAGGTTCAAGAAGATTGAACAGGGGCAACTGTTGTACCCCAAAATTTGCCCTCCCATTTCCTCAACATTTTCTCATCACAAAACCCTTGAAGATCAAGATCCAGTTAGGGTTTCCTCTGCTCAAGACTTCTCCTTGCACTGTGGACCCAAATTAGGGTTTGTGTTTGAACAAAGAAGTCTTGACCCAAAATGCCTAAGATGACTTTCATGCTTCATGATGGACTCCCAAGTTTGTCCATACCAAGTTTCAAGCCTTGATTCCAAGTTTTGCCCAGTCAACTGGACAGTTGACCTAAAAATCAACTGTATTGGGGAAAAAGTCAACTGTGGCCAATTGACAGTCAAATCTCATGAAAATTGACCCACATCAACATTATGAACTCATATGGACCATTTGATCAAGTTTGGATCACAATTCCACAAGAAATTTGATCAGATCATCAAAAGGGCAAAATGGTCATTTTTAGGGTTTTGACTGCACAAAGGCAATTTTTGACTGTTTGACCTAGCCAATGGCAAACCAAGATCACTTATGGACTCAAGGACCCCATGGAATTATCTTGACATGCTCAACAAACTCAAAAGATCCCAAGTACACAAGATTGACAGTTGAATTTTCCAGTCAATTGATCAATTTTGACTGTATACTGAAAAGTCAAACTTTGACTTTTTGGTCAAAATCAAGAGTCAAGATTCATTTTCACCAAAACATGCCAAATCATGAAACTTGTTCACCAAGAAACCAAGAAATGCAAATTAGGGTTTGAAATGGGAATTTTTCATAACTTAGAATTTTTCTAAGTTATGGAAAACCCTAATTTTTTCCCAACTTTGCCCCACTTTCTCATCAAGATTCATTTGGATTCAAACAAAAGTCAAAACATGAAAGTTGTAGCTTGTTGCATAATCTACAACTTTGATTCACAAAGTTTTCCCAAATGAAGCTTGTATCTCAAGTTACAATTTTTTGAATAGGGGTGCCAAACCATTCTTAACTTAGTGAAAATTTGACCTTTTTGACAAGGTTTTCTACCTAACTTCAAGGCCATTTTCCATACACTTCCACTTGGAATTTCAATTTTCATTTCAAAGATGGATTGTAGTACACATTCCAAGCTTTCCAAAATGTCCAAGAACTTCTCAAACAACCTCATAACTTGAGAGAATCGAATTTCACAATATGGCAAAAACTCACTTTTGATTTGATCATGAACATGTTCATAACTTAGGCCATTTTCAAGTCAGCATAGTTTGTGTTAAGTTACAGGTCCTAAAACCCTTTGACACTCAATAATTCAATGCAAAACCTTTGTGCGAAGGCCTTATTTCATGAGTTCAAGCATTGCCTAAAGGATTAATCCATTTATAGATAAAGCATTTCTTCCATTTTTGCAAAAGGTAACTTTATGTCCAATTGAAAATCCAAGCAGTACAAATGAGATCTAATTGGCACAAGATTATGAGCAAAACACTCTGATCAAGGAGGGATTATGCAGCTCATTAGGGGGGCTCTACTGACCTAGAACACAACTTGGGCATTTGTTGCTTAAAGTGTAAGTAACTTGGCATATTGTAACACAACTCTCATATCAGCTTGCAAACACTTAAGTGAACTTGTGAAACACACTCAAGACATCCCAACCAAGCTAGTGCATGACCCAAACATCTCTCATACACTCCCAATCTCAGAATCACTTTCAAACTGCAAAAACAGGGCCAGGCCTGCAGTTTGAGTGCCGTCTTCCATTTCCCTCAAGCTCTCTTGCCCAAACCAGTTCACACACATTCCCTAGCATCTATGCAAGCTAACCATGACTTGAAACACGACCTGTAATCCCTCTAACCAGTTCCACCATTTTCAGTTTCTTGTTTTGCAGGTGAAGTGCTCTAGCACGATTCAAAAGCTTTCAAGACAAAGTAAACATTGAAATAGCATCCCTGGACCTCAAGGAAGCTTTACCAATCATCACCTTGCACTGAAAGCTTCCCCATTGCCAGATAGAACTTCAACTGAACAGGTATTTTGGTGAACTTCTATCTCTCTTATTAGGCATCATTAGCTCTAAGTTTGTGAATAAACAATGTTCTACTCATGCCACTGAACATGTACATGTTTTTACTTTTCATTTCTTTTGCTTGAGCTGTGAGAATTTAAGGTTTGAAAATGGCAGAAAATCTAGGTTAGGATTTGGGGGAGAATAAATTCTCCCTCATCTTAGAGAGTTAGATCAAGTTCTGCATATGGTTGGATTCGTCTCTTGATGCTGAACATTTTTTATGTTATGAGTTTTCATTAATAAGCCAGGAATCAGGAGTTAGAAGTTTGAGAAGAAGGGCGCGCGTTTTGAACTGGTTTTGTCTGAAGGTTGAAGACAATGTCTTCTTGGGCTGGGCCTGAGTTATTTTCTTATTCACACCACCTTTTTGGTTTTACACCCCTTGAGCCCATTTGCTTTATTTTTAATGTTTTTTGACTTTTTCCTTTTTTAATTGACTCATTTATTTTTTCTCAGCATATTAAAAATATAAAAATATTTTTTCTCATCATTTTTGAATTTATTAGGTATTTATTTGATTTTTTCTTTTAGTTTGTACATAAATAAATAAATATATACTTTTTCTTTAAAATACTAAAATAGCACAGATATATTTTACATACTTTTATCTTATTTTTACTTCCTGAAAATATTTTGTAGAAAAATACCCTTTTTTTATTTTAATATTAAATATTATTAATTAATATATATAATACATATCTTGTAAATAATATAAATATACATATATATACTAATACATTTAGGGTAAAAATATCAAAAATATACATATTTTTATTTTTATTAATATTTAACACTAAAAAGACATTTTTATAAATATACTATATTTTATTTTATTTTTGTATGTAAATAGTAAATATTATATGAATTAATTGATTAATATCCCTTTTTGATTAAAAATTAGGGTTTTGCCCTAAACATGGAAAAACTCCAAAAAATAATACTTTCCTTTTTCTTTATTTTGACATGTAAAAATACCTTTTTTTTCATACATACAAAAAACCCATTTTTTGGCATCTTACACATTTGTTCTATTTTATTTAATTTATGCCAATTAATCACCTTGTAAATAATTCAATATTGATGTAATAGTTTTAGGTTTAAATTCCTTGTCAAAATCCCCATTCGAACATTTGTACCCCCTTCCCATATATGGTTTTGTAATAGCTTAGTAAATTTATTTTCGCACTTTATTGCTTTCTAATTATACCATGTTAGAATTAGGGTTTGTATGCGAAAAATAACGAAACATAGTTTTGACCTAATTTCAAGATAAACAAGCATGAAAATGAATACACAAATCACACTTGCACCCCCTAGGGTATTCCACTTGTTGCCTTTCAAAATTGGGCCATATTGCATGTTAGGTCTCTTTGGGCAAAACAAACAAATCAAATGATCATAGTCCCTCAATAACACTTTCAAAATGTTGCCTAAACAAATGATCAAGTCCCTTAAAGAAAATGCCCAAAGATACTTGGCACCATTGCAATTATGGTCTAAACGATGACCCGCGCCCGTCCCTTTCACATCCTAACATGAGATTGTCCACCAAATGCAATGGTGGAACAAACTTATTAAAAGGGTTTAAAACATAGCAATAAACTTTGAGAAATTTAGGAGTAGATAACCTCTTGGTTACTTGAATCAAAACTTGCAAAAACAAAACACTTGCCTATTTTCTAAACCACACATCACTGCACTTTCAAAACAACTTTCAAAAACAAATGAAAACCTTTTTCAAAAGACATACACCTTCGTATACATCCCCACATGGATCATTACAAAGGTTGCCACCACATTGGCTTCTTTTCAAAACATTTTCAAACCCACACACACAAGCACCATTTCAAACAATTGAAAACAAAAGGCAAGTGATCTAAGCAAGTAACTAAGAGCCCATGGATAACCATGGATAGAAAGGGTGCTAATACCTTCCCTTTCTATAATCTACTCCCCGAACCCAAGAAAACATCTCAAAGGTTTTTGCTGTGCTTTTTAAACCTTTCCTTAGGATAAAATAAAAAGTCGGTGGCGACTCTTGCTCAACCGAAACATTTGCGAAAACAAACGCAAAACCATAGTCAGTTCTCCCACCGTATCACAGTATGCTTTACATTTTGGTTCTTTGTTTGGGTTTGAATCCTCTACCCAGATTTGGGATATCTTATAGGTAAGTAGCAATACATTGTGGAAACTATGTGGGGTATACCGACACGGTCTAAGCAATAGCTACATTAGTGTGACATATTTGTGGGTACCGGTAGCCCTTGAGTAGTCAAGGAGAATACGGGGCCACGGAGTGATGTCATGAAGCACTAATGAACTTTTAGAACCTTTACTTGACCAACTTGGCCTTTAGGACGTAGTCAGATGACTGGCTTTGGTGCAGTCCGAAGTTGGTAGATACTCGGGATATTTCGGTCGCCATTAAAGAGGCTTGCGCTGAAATAATGCCCAAGGAAACAAACCAGTGATAGTGAGCTCCTTAGAACCCGGTTACTATTACTAGGACAGGTTTGAGCCAACTAAACTTCAAGAGGATACTTGCCTATGAGACTTCATGCAAGCCTAAACCTAAGGACTTGTTTGTTTTTCTTCTATATATTTACTTGTACATAACATCATACTCATGCTTACTAACCATTTCAAGGATTCTTGGGATTTATCTTTGTTCTGTTTTGTAGGACTTGAATTCTATTCGCAGGAAAACCATTCAAGTCAACCTTGTAAGGATCCCTCCTCAACTCAAAGAGTTAGCATCAAGGATTCCTGAAAATTCTCCATTTATCGAAATACACGGTCGCCTACTAAACCTGGTCACCTCCAACACTGATGAAGACATGATGAAGATGCTCTTTTAGTTCTTTGATCCTCTACACCATTGCTTCACATTTCCCGATTATCAACTTGTGCCAACTTTGGAAGAATTCTCCCGACTCTTGAGGATTCCCATTCTCAATCAACTACCTTTCAACGGTACGGAAAGAGATCCAAAGCCAGAAGAGATTTCTCAAACTCAGCACTTGCAACCATCTGATATCACAACTAATTGGGAAACAAGGAGTGGTGTCAAAGGTTTCCTAGCAAAGTTCTTGTTTGAGAAAGCCCAAAACTGTTGGAACTCTTTAGATTTGCAAGCCTTTGAGGAAATTGTGGCTCTCCTCATCTATGGGATGGTTTTGTTTCCAAACCCTGATCAACTCATAGATGTGAACGCCGTCAAAATCTTCATGTCTCGTAGCCCAGTGCCTACTTTGCTAGGGGACATCCTACATTCTTTTCACACTCGCACCATGAGGAAAAGAGGTAACCTTATATGTTGTACCCATCTTTTGGCAAGATGGTTTATTTTGCATCTTCCCCAATCTGTATTGAAGAATGAGCAAGGTTCAAGGTGGTCACATAGGTTGATGACGCTCAGACATTCGGATATTCATTGGTGTTCCCGCTCTTTGGAGAATGTTACTATTATCGACCATTGTGGAGAATTCCCTAATGTCCATTTGCTTGACATTAGAGGAGGTATCACCTACAACCCCTGCTTAAGACAGTTTAGTTACGTCCGAAGGGATGGTCCACACGATATGCTTATCCAAGGTTTGGTATTTGACTATGAGAACAACGATCAAGGTTACCGCCAGAGATTTATCCGAGCTTGGAGGATGTTGAACAAGGTGGATAGCAAGATACTAGGACACAAGAATTCCATTCCCCTCGAGCCTTACCTCAAATGGGTGCAAGATCGTGCTCAAAAACTTGCAATGCCTTATCCCTCTATCCTACCAGTCAACATGGAGCCTGTAGTTGAAGGAGATGTTCCCTACACTATCCTCCATCCTGGCATGCCTACCTATCTCGAAGACTTACAAAAGGGTTGGGTCTAGATGAAGGAAGAACGAGATACTTTCGAGGCTCAATTCTATGCTAGTGAGAAGAGAGTCTCGGAGCTTACGAAGCAGTTACAAGAAGAGCAAAATGTGAACGCTTATCTCGCGCCAAAAAGGATGCGCTTAGTCTTCTTATCTTAGAAAGCTATTTTGTAAGCCCAAGGGGCATGATGTAATCTTCCTTGTTTTGACTAATGAAAATTAACGTTTGTTCATTCTTTTGTCTATACAAGTTTAAATTTCATTAATCCTTGAAATCATTTGCATGTACATATTCCATGCTTCATAACATGACAGGTTTTTGCATAACATGTTTCCTTATCTTTCTACTGTTTATTTCAGCAAGATGGATCTAGAGAAAACTGTGACGGATCTCCAAGCCCATAATTCTCAGTTTTAGAAAGCTCTACTAGCCCTAGCCAAGGGGCAGCAAGATATGATAGCTTTGTTGGCAGTTAAGAAGAAGCCAAAGAAGAAAGCTCTACTCAACATGGGTAGAAGGTTCAAGGAGACAATCCGTTAAATCCCAGTAGGAGGAGACTCATCCGAAGAGGACGAGAACCAGGTCGGTGAGGTCAAAAGTACTCAAGCTGAATGTGTTAATGATCAAGAATCTGATGATGATTATTTCAACGAGCAGTAACCACCCGCTGATATCAAATACAAGCAGTTAGAAGACAGGTTGAAAGCCGTTGAAATCCAAGCCGTCCCCGGTTTAGGTTTTGACGATTTGGGTTTGATCTCTGAGGTAGTCATCCCCCACAAATTCAAAGTACCAATCTTTTCCAAGTACGATGGGGTTTCTTTTCCAAAACTCCATTTGAAGTCTTATGTGCGCAAGATACAGCCGCACACTGCCGATAAGAAGTTATGAGTTCAATTTTTCCAGGAGAGTCTGGCTGGAACACAACTTGAATGGTTTTATCAGTTAGATGATTCTCGTATCAATACTTGGGAGGATCTAGCTACTTCCGTCTACCATCAGTATCAATACAACACCGACTTGGCGCCAACGAGGGTTCAATTGCAAGATATGACCATGGGAAAGAATGAAGGATTTAATGAATATGCGCAAAAGTGGAGAGACCTTGCTAGTAGGGTCCAACCTCCCTTGACTGATAGGGAACACATCGACATGTTCATGGGCACCTTATCAGGTCCTTTCTTTAATCTGTTGGTAGGTTGCTCTTCTTCTGGTTTCACCGAATTAATCTTAACCGGTGAAAGAGTTGAGAGCAGCATCAAAAGTGGGAAGATCTCTGTGGCATCCACCTCCACCGCCAATCCTATCAAGAAACCTTTTGCTGCAAAGAAGGAAGTTAATGTTGTGTATAGGGCAAGGGCCCATACCAAGAAGAATGACCGTCCGTCTGTCAATGCTGTCTAAATCTCCAATTCAACTCCTACTCCAAGACCATCTGCAAATCATCAACATTTTGAAACTCCAAGAAGACAATTTACGAGGTTAGGCATGTCACTATCTCAAGCCCTTCAACATTTTCTCAAGGCTAATTTAGTGACATTGCGCGATCCTCCCGCCAACCCTGACACCTCGTCGCCAAAGTATAATCCAAACGCCAAGTGTGCTTACCATTCAAACACCCTCGGGCACTAGACTGACCAATGTTGGGCCTTGAAGAACAAAATCTAGGATTTAATTGACAACAAGACTATTGAGTTTGATCCTCCTCCAACACCGAATGTAATTACCGCTCCAATGCCGAAGCATGACAAAGGTGTTAATGCTATCGAAGACACAATGTTTGTTGGCTCTGTTGAAGGTTTGACTACTCCGCTAAATATAATCAAGAACAATCTGTTAAAAGTTGGGATCTTCCCTGGCTGTGAAAAAGACTGTGTGTGATGTACAAGACAACTCAATGGATGTGAAGGGCTAAAAAGAGGCATACAACACCTGATGGATAGCCACGAAATTCTGTTTGAAAAGACTCCGCCTGCCAAGAGTGTGATTAACAAATGTGAACACCTCTCTATTATTACCATCTCCAACAAGCCTATTAGGATTACCTCTAAAGGTCCTATTAGGATTTCAAATAAACCCACTGTTGCTCTCTTAATCATTACCAATCCCGGACCAATTCCTTATTCTTCAAATAAAGCGGTACCATGGAATTACGGCGCTGAAGTGTTCTATGATGGGATTAAACAAGGTGGCTGGATCAAAGAAGGAAAAGATAACGATATTGACAACATAGCTGGCTCAAGTAAAGTAACTAGAACTGGGAGAATATTTTCACCCAATATCTCACCTCCAGTAGTTACAAAGACGCCCATCCGCATCACCGCTGCCAAGCCAAATACCGATACCAGAGAGAAGCGAAAGGTTGTTGAGCCTCATGCGATTGAGGTACCCTCCAAAGATGTAGCTAATGAAGAACCCTCCGCCCGTGAAATGGACGAGATTTAAAAGATCATAAAAAGAAGCGACTTCAAAATTGTAGAACAGTTGGGGCAAACCCCTTCTAAGATTTCGATGTTGTCATTGCTGCTTTGCTCTGATGCCCATGCCCGAACATTAATCAAGTTCCTAAAAAAGGCTCATGTCCCCCATGAGACAACAACAGACCAATTTGAAAATTGTGTGGCTAGCCTGACAGCTGATAATGGCTTGGGATTTTTAGATGCTGACTTAACGCTGTGATACGGTGGCCAGAACCGGACTGTTTTAGGAATGCTGGTTTGCGTTTTGCGTTTATGTTCACAAAATTTCGCAGTAAGCAAGAGTCGCCACCGACTTTTATTTTATCCAAATGGAAAGGAAAAAAGCATAGAAAAATTCCTTTTTTTGAGATTTTGAGTACGGGGGGTAGATTATAGAAAGGGAAGGTATTAGCACCCTTTCTATCCATATTTTTCTACGGGCTCTTAGGTACTTGCTCATCATTTTCAAAATTGCTTCTGTGTTTGCGATCTGAAAAGATTTTGTTTTACTTCGATTTAACCCTTGCTTCTGTCTTCAAGAGTGTTACGAAGTTGTTTTGAAAACTTTGTTTGAAAAGAGTGTAAGTGTGAAAAAGTTTGTTTGGATTGAGCAAGTACTTAAGATTCTACCTACTCGAAAAAAGAGAATTGTTCTATGTTTGTTTCCTTTAGACAATGCTATCCTGCTATTAGTGAGTAGGTAACACCGTCGTTGGAGTTTAAAGGGTCAATTCGAAAGGGACGTACGATCACCAAAGCAATGTTAGGACGTCTTAGTAGTAACCCTAATGTCTTAGATCAATTATTCGAGGCAACCATTCCGAGTCAACTTTTCCGAACGGGACTTTGATCTTTGTTTAGACAAGAGAGCGACCATTAAAGCATCCTATACCTAATGACCGTTTACCGAAGGCAACCGAAGTGAGAGTATACCCTAGGAGTGCACATGTGCAAGTGATTCAATTTCAAATTATTATCTTTGTGCATTTAGGGGTTGCTAACCGTTTTAAAGTTAATTCATACATTCTTGTCATGCAACCCTAATATCATACATCTAACAGTTTAATATTTTGTGGAATTTAAAGTGCGAAAAGTAAACTACGCTATTACAAGGCTTCGGGTATTTACACAGCCAAAAACAAACCCTTAAAAAAAACGATAAACGAAAGTAAAAGTCCTAATTAATCTATTACAACTTGTGAGCAATTACATTAATATGGTAAAAATAATTAAAGCGCGCGCGAGGAAATTAAGACCGAGAGAGAACTAGGGTTTTGACCCCTTCTAACCTAATTGAAAGAAAAATTGTTTTTGTTGCTTTTTGTGAATTTTTAAGAAAAAGAATTAAGTTTTTTTAAAACAAATACAAAATTAATTAGTAATTAAATTAATTAAAGAAAATAATTTACATGGCCTATTTTTTATATTTTATTGTTTTTTAAGAAAAAGAAAATAGAATTAAATTGAACTAAAACCCTCATTGTTCTAATTGTTTTTAATTTATTTACAAAAGAAATTTAAGTTACCTAAAATTAAATAACCTAATTCAATTAATTTTTGTATAAAAAATAAATATTCTAAATCTAATTGGATGAAAATATTTTTCGTGATTTTTTTGATAAAAAGAAATAATTTTTTTATGTTAGTAAAAATAAATAAATAAATTAATAAAGAAAAAATATAAAAAGAAAAGAGAGGAAATTTGGGCCTGTTTGTGAGTAATTGGGAGGTGTAGATAGCAATTCTGGCCCAAGAAGCAAATGATCCATGTTGACTTGCTGGATCCCCTGCCATGCGTTGACTAGGTCACATGATAGGTCCTTCAATGATGGCCTTCAGATCTGGCCATCTGGAGATCCAATGGTTGGATCCTGAGGTCACATGGTGGTCTCTTGGCCTGTGTGCGTGCTGGATTACCTGAAGGAAAATAACAAGAAATAATAGGGGGGACCTGGGATTCGAACCCAGGTCCTGAAGCCTTTTCCAATGACCTGGCCACCAACTGAGCTGCGGGTTCTGTTTGTACATAGAATAATAATAAAAGATAATATATAATATATGCAAGTTAATGGAAAAAAAGCGCCAGAATTCAAATCAGCGAATGAGAGGGTGCCACGCCAGTCATCCCTGACCTCGCTCCGTTGGTAAAAGTCATAAACTTTTACCTACGGATGTGTGTCCGTCACTATAACCCTGGCTTATCTCCAAATCTCCCATGGGCATGATAAATGACATCTAATGCCATGAATCAATTCGTCTTGGCCTGCCGGGCACGATGGTACTCCTTTTATGGCCCAATTTTACCTGTATGAAGAGATCCCAAATCGAAGCAAAAAACCCTAACAATGGTAAACTCTGATACAGTCCACAAAAACGAAATTAAATGTTACAGATAGTTTGGAAATGTTTCAAGGAGCTAGAATATACAATTATTTCATGCTATAGATGCCAAACTTATGCAATTAGATTTCAAGAACAAACCAAAGTCGTGGCTGACTTACAGTGGTTTTTAGTGCTTGAAAGTGCTTGTTCTTGATTGGTATAGCTTGCTTGTGATCCCAGGAAACGAATAGGATGGCTAGAGGGTCTTGAAAATGTCTGGAAATAGCAAAACAAATTACCACTTTTCTTTGTTTTTTTCAAGTTTGTTCATGCCTTATCACGCCTCTCAAGCCTCTCTTTTAGGTCTACAATTGTATACTATATACTGAGGATTGGATTAGGGTTGCAAACATGATCTCAATCTTCCTCCATTATAGATTTTGATTTGGATTTGATTTACTTGAAGATCCTTCCAAAAATAGGCCAAACTCAATCTTTTTGTGCACACCAAGGCTTTGCACGAATTCAATCACTTGCCAGCTGGATATAGGACCTGAAACATGCATAATATCTTGAGGTTTCAATGTTTTGGATTTTTCCATGATTTGTTTTGATTTAAATTGATTTAATTTAAATAAAAATAAAAATAAATAGTAAAAATAAGATAAAGACAAGTGGAAAGGGATAGGGCTCGTGGACCATGCTACCAACTCAAAACAAGTGCAAAAGGTTAGGCCCATTTAGCAAAAATTGCAATTTGAGGCATAATTGACTTTTGTCAATTTTGCAAAAAAAGGTCAACTTCACCAATGCATAACTTCATCAATTTTGACTCTTTGAAGGTGCTCTTTGACTTTTTAGAAAGCTTGATATGTCATCTAAGCAACCCTTTTGGTCTCATCTCAATTTGGTATTCCATGTTCATGTATGAAGCTTTGACAAAAAAGGTGTTTTTGTTGACTTTTCAAAATGACCTATAATGTCCAAATTCATAACTTCTTGTGAGTGCATATTTTGAACTTGGGAGATTAAGATGGATTGTATAGAATTGAATCCTATTCAAAATTAGATTTGGATGGGTCATCTCTCATAAATTATGAGAAAGTTATGCTTGGTCAAAGTTGAGTTGACTTTTCCTACAAAACGCTAATTTAGCAACTTTTGGTTCTTGATGAATTATGAGCAATACTTGATGAATCATGATCAACCCTTGATCAAATGATGAAATATACTTCAAAATGAGGATGTTGACCAAAAATCTTGAAGTTTGACTGTATGTGGGCCACAATTGACTTTTGCCCTAGCATAGTCGATTTTTCAGGCCCTTGAGCAATTGACTGAGCAAACTTTCTCTGTAAGGCTTGAAACTTGACATGGATGATCTTGAGAACATATTAGGACAATGGTGAGAATTTGGGATCCCTTGGACTCAAGTATCTTGATGCAACATGAAACCTTAATTTGGGGTAGACTGCCTTAGGAGAGAGCTTGTCTGGTCAACCCTTGGGCTTCCTTGAGCAACTTGAGATTTTCTCTTGAAATGTTTTGAGAAATATGGGAGGGAAAATTTTGGGGTACAACAACTGCCCCTGTTCAATCTTCTTAAACTTGAGGATGTAGATTGGCTTTTCTGCCTTTCGTGATCTAAAGGTGGACGATGATTGAATACTAGAGTGCCCAAAAATTTGCACTCGCATGAAGTGGTATTTGTCTTGTGATGTCGGGAATGGGTTTACAGATGCCATTTGGAAATTGATGACGGAAGATGGGCTTAAAGATGCCATCCGAAGGAGTGTTGATCACATAAGAGATTCCTTAGCGAGAGTTTGTATACCTGTTGTGGAGGAAGACTATGTTGGGGAGTGCTGGTCTCTGTCTTGAGAGAAATAGAATTTTAGGAGCTTCGATTGTCCGTTATTATATTGGGGAATCATCTCTTAGTCGAGGAGGTGAAAATGAACTATTATCTGGTCATGATCCAGGCTTCATAGTGATAAGACTGACTGCTATCCGGTCGTGCTCTAGGCTTTACAGTGACTTACTGGGGAGATGAGATTAAACTTTCTATCCGGTCGTGATCCAGGCTTCGCAATTTCTCGATTCTTATCTGGTCGTAATCCAGGCTTCAGAAGGAATTAAGTTGTTATCCGGTCGCATCCGGGCTTCAACTTGATTTTAGGGCACACTAATATCCGGTCGACTCCGGGCTTCTTAGTATTTGTCCAGGTAGACTGCTATTTGGTCGAAATCCAAGCTTCACAGTGTCTTATACTGTTATCTGGTCGTAACCCAGGCTTCAGTCCTTTTATCGTTATCTGGTCGTAATCCAGGCTTCACGATACCTTACTTCTTATCTGGTCGTAATCCAGGCTTCAAAAGAGATCAAATGGTTATCCGGTCGTAATCCGGGCTTCCCTTTAGCTTTGGGCCTACTAATATCTGGTCAAATCCGGGCTTTATAATAATTGGCCGAGTAAACTGCTATTTGGTCGTAATCTAAGCTTCACAGTGTCCCTCACTGTTATCTGGTTGTAATCCAGGCTTCAGTGTTTCTTACCGCTATCTGGTCGTAATCCAGGCTTCGCGATGTCTCATACCACTATCTGGTCGAATCTAGGCTTCATGGTGTTCGGAGAAAATCAAGATACTATCCGGTCGTAATCCAGGCTTCATAACTTGTATTAAAGATATACCACTATCTGGTCATAATCCAGGCTTCGCGGTGTCTTTGGCTGCTATCTGGTCGTAATCCAGGCTTCACAATGTCTTCTACCATTATCTAGTCGTAATCTAGGCTTCATGGTCTTGTATTGCTATCTGTTCGTAATCCAGGCTTCACAATAACTTGTTGAGCTGTTATCCGGTCGTAATCCGGGCTTCACGGCTTGTGTTTATAACATACCACTATCTGGTCGAATCCAGGCTTCATGGTGTCTCGCACTGCTATCTGGTCGTGATCCAGGCTTCATAGTAACTGGCTGAGCTGTTATCCGGTCGTAATCCGGGCTTCACGGCTTTCCGGGGATTAAACTATTATCCGGTCGTTCTCCGGGCTTCATAGCTTAAAGATAAACCACTATCTGGTCGAATCCAGGCTTCACGGTGTTTGATATTGTTATTCGGTCGTTCTCCGGGCTTCACAATATGCTGCAGAAATCAAGATACTATCCGGTCGGATCCGGGCTTCATAGCTTGAACTTTGTGAGAATTCGATTGTATCTTTCCTGAAAGGTAAAGGTTAGTCGTATGTAATGCATGACATGTATCAAGCAATGATGTTCTCAAAATAAATGAGATTGTGTTGCATGATGCGTATGCACATGTCATGATGTATGTATATGCAATGTTTTTTATGATGTTCTCTAGCTGGGGAAGATAAATCCCGGATAGCTGCTGGAGAGTGCAAGAAGTTGAATTCTTCATTTCCATTGGGGATAGTGACCGAAGATGATTGTGAGAATAATCCTGCTGGAGAATAAACTGGTGAGAGAATGACTCTGTGGGGAAGATATACTCTGCTAGAAGACCTGTTGATTCAGAGGAATAACCTCGGCTAGGGATGAATTACTGCTTTTGGCGATAATGAAACCTGTTGGGGATTGAGCTTCTGCTTGTGGAAGAAATAAACTCCACTGGGGATAATCTTCTAATGTTGGTGATAGATAAAACTCTGCTTGGGGAGAATTACTGTTTCTAGATACTTTTTACTCTGCGGGGATTGAATGTACCTTTAGTCGTATTCTCCAGCTAGGTCTATCCCTATACCTGGTGGACAGAGCAACCGTAAGGTTTGGACATTTCTTGTTTGCCCCTGTTCCTGATATTACGAGTGATCATCTTTTGTTTCGTATGTAAAGATTTATGAGCAGCAATTATTGTCAAATGCATATATAAAAAATGAACATTGGACGTTCTTGCAAAACAAAAGATAAAAAGGAAAACAATTTGAAATTTCTTTGTGAAAATGAATTGTATTGATTTTGAAGTTGGCCTGTAAATAGGCGTTTTTGTACAAGAGGCTGACGTCCTAGTAAGAGAACGCCGCCGAACAAACAGAATTTATACAATTTGTGTAAAACAAGGAAAAACAGCTATGTGAACAATCCCACTGGGTTCCAACTCTGTTATTGCCCTTATATCTTCGAGCGTCTCATCACTTTGCTACTTGGTTGAAGGTAGATCAGATCGATTGGCGCCGTTCGAGCTTGATAGTCGATACCGAAGTCTGGTTGCAAGATGATCCAATGAGACATAGTGTTACGCTTCAATCCCTAATTTTTTCCTAGACCGCCCTTTCGGGTTTTCAGTCCACTGGGATACCCTTTTTTTCCCAAGCCGCCTTTTCAGGTTTTCGACTTGCCGGGTGTACAGATTTTTTTATTTTCATCCCTTATTTTTGCCCGAACCCTTTTGGTTCGCCGGGAAGCCCTTATTTTTTACTAGGCCAGTCAACCTAGCGGGTCTTTGATTATGCGTAGTATCTTTTCACTATGTCTGCATTGACGGGGTGAGGAAGGTCGTCACCATCCATGGTGGTTAGAATCATAGCTCCTCCTGAGAAAATGTTCTTAACCACAAATGGCCCTTCATACGTAGGGGTCCATTTGCCCCTGGGATCACCTTGCGGCAGTATGATGCGTTTGATCACCAGATCCCCGACTTGATATTCTCATCGTCTAACTTTCTTGTTAAATGCCCTGATCATTCACTTTTGATACGTCTGACCATGACAAATAGCAGTAAGTCTCTTTTCGTCGATTAAGTTCAGCTGATCAAGCCGGGTCTGGATCCAGTCGTCCTTGCTCAAACCTGCATCCTTCATAATCCGAAGTGAGGGTATCTGGACCTCAATAGGTAAGACCGCTTCCATTCCGTACACCAAAGAGTAGGGTGTTGCCCCTGTTGAAGTCCGTACTGAGGTTCGGTACCCATGAAGAGCAAATGGTAACATCTCGTGCCAATCTTTGTATGTCACTGTCATCTTCTGCACAACCTTCTTAATGTTCTTATTAGCTGCTTCAACAACCCCATTCATCTTCGGCCGGTAGGGAGAAGAGTTGTGATGCTGTATCTTGAATTGCTTGCAAAGCTCGGTGATCATCGTATTGTTGAGATTTATACCATTGTCTGTAATGATCCTTTCTGGTACACCATATCGATAGATCAAATTATGCCGAATAAACCGTGCCACGACGTTCTTGGTTACTGTAGCAAAGGAAGCTACCTCAACCCACTTTGTAAAGTAATCAATAGCCACCATAATGAAACGATGCTCGTTGGATGCAGTGGGTCTGATCTCACCGATCATATCGATGCCCCACATTGCGAAAGGCCAAGGAGCCGTCAATACATTCAGAGGAACTGGAGGTATATGCACCTTATCAGCATAGACTTGGCATTTGTGACAGGTTCGAGAATGCTGATAACAGTCGGCTTCCATGGTAAACCAATAATATCCAGCCCGTAGGATTTTCTTTGCCGTGGTATGTCCACTGGAATGAGTTCCGAAAGTACCTTCATGTAACTCTACCATGATTCTTTCTGCCTCGTTCCACTCGACACACCGTAGTAAGGTTGAGTCATGGTTAAGCTTGTAAAGGACACCATTGCTGATGAAGAACTTAGCAGCGAACCTCCTCAGAAATTTCTTGTCATTAATAGATGCATCCTCGGGGTACTCCTGAGCCTCAAGATACCTCTTTACCTCGTGGAAACAGGGTTTATCTGCTACCTCTTCAGTCTCAATGTCGCAGCAATGTGCAGGTTCGTCCAACCTCTCGATGGTAATCTAGGGAGCTTCATTGTCCCACCTGACCTTGAACATAGAAGACATGGTAGCTAGCGCGTCCGCCAACTGATTCTCCTCTCTGAGGAAATATTCAAAGGTTATCTCCTCGAAGTGTGGAAGCAACATCAATACGTACTCTTTGTAAGGAATAAGATTTGGGTGCTTAGTATCCCACTCGCCTTTGATCTGATTGATCACGAGAGCGGAATCTACGAAAACACTTAAGAACTTAATCCTTAGGTTAATAGCTGCTCGAAGGCCCATGATGCACGCTTCATACTCCGCCATGTTGTTGGTGCAGTTAAAACATAATCGGGCGGTGAATAGAGTATGACAGCCTTCAGGAGATATGATCACGACACCAATGCCATTACCCAACGCGTTTGAGGCTCCATCGAAATACATAGACCATCGGGATCCCTCCTCAGGTCCTTCATCCGGTCCAGGTTTTTCACAGTCGGTCACCAACATGATGTTCTCATATGGAAACTCGAAATTCATAGATTGGTAATCATCCACGGCCTGATGTGCCAAATGATCCGCCAACGCACTCCCCTTGATTGCTTTTTGGGTTGTTTATTAGATGTCATACTTAGTTAAGATCATCTGCCATCTTGCTATTCTTCCAGACAAGGCAGGCTTTTCGAAGATATACTTGATTGGATCCATCTTTGATATCAATAGGGTAGTGTGAGTCAACATATACTGTCTCAGCCGGTGAGCAGCCCATGCCAAAGCGCAACAAGTTTTCTCAAGCAGTGAGTATTGGGTCTCACAGTCGGTAAACTTTTTGCTAAGGTAGTAAATAGCATGCTCTTTTCGGCCAGACTCGTCATGCTGCCCCAACACACACCCCATCGAATTGTCGAGTACTGTCAAGTATAAGATCAAAGGTCTCCCTTCAACTGGAGGCAACAGAATAGGGGGCTCTTGGAGATATTCTTTTTATCCTTTCGAAGGCGGCCTGACATTCATCATTCCATATTACCACTTGATCTTTCTTCAACAGCTTGAAGATTGGTTCACAAGTAGAAGTCAGGTGTGAAATGAATTGGGCAATGTAGTTCAGACGTCCCAAAAAGCCTCTGACTTCCTTTTCGGTTCGGGGAGCTGGCATTTCCTGTATAGCCTTCACCTTTGCAGGATCCACTTGAATAACTTTATCACTAACGACGAAACCCATCAGCATACCAGATCTTACCACGAAGGTGCACTTGTTCGGGTTTAACCTTAGTTTGTACATCTTCAACCTGTCAAATAGCTTCTGGAGATGGTCAAGATGTTCCTCTTCAGTTTGGGACCTTGCAATCATGTCGTCAACGTATACCTCAATCTCATGATGAATCATGTCGTGGAACAAAGCAACCATGGCGCGCTGATACATTGCCCCAACATTCTTTAATCCGAACGGCATAACTTTGTAGCAAAAGGTACCCCACTGCGTAACGAAAGTCGTCTTCTCCATGTCTTCGGGAGCCATCTTAATCTGATTGTAACCAGAAAAACCGTCCATAAAGGAGAAGATCTTATGCTGCACGGTGTTGTCGACCAAAACATCGATGTGAGGGAGTGGGAAATCATCCTTGGGACTTGCCCTGTTCAGATCCCTATAATCCACACACATTCGCACCTTACCATCTTTCTTTGGCACCAGAACAACGTTGTCTACCCACTGTGGGTAAGAAGTGACAGCTAGAAAACCGGCATCAAACTATTTCATGACATCGGCTTTGATTTTCTTGGACATCTCTGGGTGCATTCGGCGAACTTTCTGCTTCACTGGAAGACAGTCTTCTTTGGTTGGCAAGTGGTGTACCACAATATCGGTATCCAACCCTGGCATATCTTCATAAGACCAAGCAAAAATCTCAACATAGTCACGCATCATTTGTATCAACCGTTGTTTGACGCTAAACTCCAAATTTGCACTGATCTTAACCTCTTTCTTGTCTTCTTTTGAACCCAGGTTCACTGATTCCACTGGCTCTTCATGGGGCTGTATGACCCTCTCTTCTGTAGTAACAATCTAGCAAGTTCCCCAGGCACTTCGCAATCATCCTCACCTTCGTCCTCGGCTTGGTTGACCAGACTTTCGAAGTCATAACTGGAAGTAGCAGAGTCGTTACCAATGGGATCCAGGGTGGATGTGGATCTGCATTATGATATGTGAGTGTATGTAAGACAATAGTTGTTTTGATAAAGTGCAAGACAAAAAAGAAAAACAAAGAGCGCAAAATTTGTAATGCAAGAAAATGTCCAATGCTTTATTGATGATATATGAAAATGACAAATATTAAGCCCTCACAAACAAAGCCAAGGTGCCTCGGGCAAGGCACTGGTCCGTAAAGTTTTAAACTGTTTGTTACAAATCTCAAAAACAAAAGTCTATTACTGTGTAATAAAAGAAACGGACACGAAGTCCTTTTCTATCCAGTTGATCAATCCACCATCGGTAGTCGGGTAAATCCAGCTGTCAAACTCTGAATCTTCTCCATCGTCTTCAATCGCATTCACTCCCGAATTACTGATACGCGGGGGAGGCCTTCCAATCCGCGTACGCCGAACAACCCTTTGAGCTTCTGCAGTAAAACCCAAACCAGACTTGTCAGTTTTGTGTGCAAAGTCAGGAAGTTGACCCCAATTTGCACACCCACCTTTTTCAATAACAGCCCTGGCATCCTTGAGGGAAGCCATCTTCATCAGAGGTTCTTCAGCAACAGTTTCAGTCGACGCCAGAGTCTGGGGGACCTCTTCAAAGTTCTGGCACGGGGTTTCAATGAACTCCCCATTCATCTCCACATACCGGAAAGAGTTAAGATGACTCACCATGTACTCCTCCTCCCCTCGTACTGTAACAATCTTCCCCTTCACTGGATATTCCAACATCTGATGGAGCGTAGAAGTCACTGCCCTAGCTTTATGAATCCACGGGCGACCCAGCAAACTAGAATAAGACGGTCGGATGTCCATCACATAGAACGTAGATGCGAAGGTCTGGGAACCAACTTTAACAGGGACATCCACCTCCCCGTGCACCATCCTTTTGGACTTGTCAAAGGCCATAACCACAAAATTACTCGGCTTCAGAGCCAACCCTTCACAGTCCAGCCGGTCTAATTCTTTCTAGGGTAAAACATTTAATGAGGACCCAGTATCCACCAGTACGTGGGCCAGAGTAGTGCCCCTGCACTCGATCGAGACATACAGAGCATCATTGTGATTCCTTCCTTTGGCAGTCAAATTTGCGTCGGAGAAACCCAACCCATTGTCAGTGGTTAAACTAGCTACACAGTCTTTGAATTGATCAACAAATGTTTTTTGTGGCACATGTGCAATTTTAAGGAAAGAAATTAAAGCCTTTGCATGGGCTTCTGAACACAGCAATAAGGATAACATGGAGATCTTCGACGGGGTTTTCCCCAGCTGTTCGACTATGTTGTAGTCGCTCTTCTTGATAATCTTCAGAATTTCCTCTATCTCTTGCCTAGAGGTTTCTACAACAATCTTCTTAGGTGCCTCCGTCCGGGCAGGCCCACCTGTGATCTCTTTGCCCCAAGCGTCAGATGGCTCGGCGACAGGGGTGATAATTGGAATATGAACCGAGGCAATAGATGATGTACTGGCAGATGGAATAGCAACAGGATTTCGAACAGTCGGAGGGGAAATCTCAGGAGAGAAGAGTCTTCCACTTCGGGTGACCTTGCTAGCCCCGATAATATTGCTGACGTCAGTACCAGCTTCTTCAGCCTTCAAGTCTTGTTTGGTCCCATGATAATACACATCGGCCCCATAGTTCCACGAGACAGCTTTATCCGAAGTGTATGGGATAGGACCTGGAATAGTAATGATCAATGGAGCAACTCTTGGAACGGATGTAATCCTAACAGGCTTTCTCGGGGAAGCCTTGGAAGGATTGGCGGAAATGGTTATGATGGAGACGTCTTCAACAGGAATCAACGAAATCAAAGTTTTCTCGAACAAGATCTCTTTGTTTTCCACCAGGCATTGAACACCTGATTTCAATAGATGGCAACCAGCAGGCAGGATTGAACATAGGTGGAAACCTTCGCCACAGCCCGAAAATAAACCGGCCGATAATAGATTCTTCTTTACTGTCATCAACGGAGTAGAAATGTCTTCCACAAAGGTCACAAATGAATCCTCGTCCACAACATTTACTCCATGCTTGGGCATAGGAGCAGTCATGATGTTGAGCTTTTCCGGCGCGTCAAACTCGATTTCTTTAGCTTCAATCAAATCTTGCACTCAGACAATCTTCAAGTTGCTTATACCTATCCTCGACAGGAGGATATTATTCTTCATCAAAATCGGTGTCATTATGAGAGACCACATGACTAGGACCCTTTATTTCTTCTTGATTCTCTCCCCCTCCAGATGAGTGAGACAGATCAGCTTCTTGTCGCAACCTATTCCCAAATCTGTGACCCATATTCAGTAGAACCACCTTCTTCTTCTTCTTCTTCTTCTTCTTCTTCTTCTTCTCCTTCAGGATGAGATTCTTCAAATCTTGTTGCCCTTTAGCCAAGTTCAGGAACATCTCTTGGAACTGAGCATTCTGTGCTTGAAGAGCCTTGATGGCTTGATCGATAGGTATTTCAGAAGACATTTTATGCTGAAATAAACAGCGAAGAAGATAAGAAACATGTAATGGTACCTGTGATGAGGTGCATGATAATGGAATGCGTATGACATGATTTCAAAGACTTTGGGGGATTTAAATTTGCAAACCAAGAAATAAACAAACTTTATTAGATTCAAACTTGTAAAAATGTTTAACAATGCCTTTAAGGCATTTACAAAAGAAATAAACTGAAAAGCAAATCTAACTAGAAACAATAAAAGACATCAGAAATCCCATGGTCGCTTTCCCTTCGTGGTGACATAGTCGTTGATCATCCTTTAATTCTCAAGTTGCCTCGTGAGCTTCAAGATCTTCCTCTCTTGCTCATGATACTTCTCCCGATAGGTATCCATTTCTTCCTTTAGCTGAATCCAAGATCTCTTTAATGCCCCAAGATCAGTAGGCATATAAGGATGGAGGACCGTATAAGGAACACCTTCTTCATTAGTATGCTCTACAATCACCGGCAAAACAGCTTCATAAGGCATCCCCAACTTTTGAGCACAGTCTCGAACCCACTGGAGATAAGGTTGCATAGGGAGAGAAGTCTTTAGTCCTAGCTCTTGAGGGTCAGACTTGTTCACCATTCCCCAGGCTCGTATAAACCTTCGGCGATGCTCTTTAACGTCCTCCTTATAGTCAAAGACAATGTCTGTAAGAAGCGGCTCATGGGGACCGTCTCTCCGAGCGCGACCAAACTGTCTCAAAGACAAACAAGGACTGTAAGTTATACTCCCTCTAATTCCAAGCAAAGGGACATTAGGGTATTCCCCACAATGATCAATGATAGCTATGCTTTCCATATCCTTAGAACCCCAAAGAATGTCCGTATGAGCAAGAGACATGATTCTGTAAGCCCAATCTATACCTTCCTCATTCTTCAATACAGACTTAGGGAGGTGTGAAATAAACCACCTCGCCAGCAGCGGCATGCAACACATAAGGGTCTCCCTTCTTTGCACAGTACGAGTATATAGAGCATGTAAAATATCACCCAAAAGAGTAGGCACTGGATTACGAGACAAGAAGATCTTGACCGCATTCACATCTATGAAGGAATCTGGATTCGGGAAAAGAACCAAGCCGTAGATGATGAGAGCCAAGATGTCTTCAAAAGCTTGAAAGTCTAAGTTATCCCAGAACTGTTGAGCTTGATCGATCAGAAACTTAGCCAAGAAACCTTTAACCTCGCTCCGTGTCTCCCAATTAGACACTACATCAGCCTTTTTCAAGTGTAAAGCTGAAGCAATGTCCTCAGGCCTAGGAACCTCCTCCAAACCTGTGAAGGGTGTCTGCTCGAGGATAGATATGCCTAATAAATCAGAAAACTCCTCCAAAGTGGGGACTAGCTGATAATCCGGGAAGGTGAAACAATGATGCAATAGATCAAAGAACTAGAACAACACACTCATCATTTGCTCATCCAACTTTGAAGTGACCAGGCTAAGGAGGTGACCATGTCTTCTAACAAATGAAGAAGTATCAGGAACTTTTGAGACTAACTCTCTGAGCTGAGCATGGATTTGCACAAAGTTGACTCGAATGGTATTCCTGCGTATGGAAGCCATGATCTGCAAAACAGAACAAAGATAAATCCCCTCGGTCTTTGAAATGGTTAGTCTAATGAAATATGCATGCTATGTCATGATGCATGATGTCATGATAAAACATACAACATGTATAGCAGGTAACAAACATGGTAAAGGCAAGAAAGTTAGACAAGAGCCTTTAAGTCTCAGGCTTGCATGGAGTCTAGGTACTACCCTCTTGAAGTTCACTTGGTTCAACCTGTCCTAATAATAGTAACTGGGTTCTAGAGGTTCTCAATATCACTGACCATCCTCCATCGGTCATGGTTTCAGCTCACACAATATTTTCTTGCAGCCGGAACTATCTCGAGAGTATAGTCTCAATGAGTGTAGTATCGAGTATAAACCAGTTCCCAGCTCTATGCTGAGGCCGACTATCTCACTACTTTCTATGGCCAAGTTAGTCAATTATAGGTTCTAAGGTCAGTTGATGCTTAACGACCCATATAGCAGCCCCGTAATCTCCTTGTTCCTCCATAAGGGATACCGGTACCAACTAATGTGCCACATCAACGTAGCTAATGCTTCAACCGTATCGGTCTACGCCGTACAGTTCCCTCACAGTTTATTGCTACTTACCTATATGGTGTCCCCCAGATCCGGGTTAGGATCCATAGTAACTCCGATATAAAGCCCACAAAGATAAAGCAATCAAATAAAACAATAGAAGCAATATGATAAACTAATCCTAAGGTATACCCCACTTATTATTTCCCCAGCAGAGTCGCCAGTTCTGTGATACGGTGGCCAAAACCGGACTGTTTTAGAAATGCTGGTTTGCGTTTTGCGTTTGTGTTTGAAAAATGTCACGGTAAGCAAGAGTCGCCACCGACTTTTATTTTATCCAACTGGAAAGGAAAAAAGCACAGAAAATTCCTTTTTTCGAGATTTTGAGTACGGGGGGTAGATTATAGAAAGGGAAGGTATTAGCACCCTTTCTATCTGTAGTTTTCTACGGGCTCTTAGGTACTTGCTCATCATTTTCAAAATTGCTTTTGTGTTTGTGATTTGAAAAGTTTTTTGTTTTACTTTGATTTAACCCTTGCTTCTGTCTTCAAGAGTGTTACGGAGTTGTTTTGAAAACTTTGTTTGAAAAGAGTGTAAGTGTGAAAAAGTTTGTTTGGATTGAGTAAGTACTTAAGATTCTACCTACTCGAAAAAAGAGAATTGTTCTATGTTTGTTTCCTTTAGACAACGCTATCCTACTATTAGTGAGTAGGTAGCAACGTCGTTGGAGTTTAAAGGGTCAATTCGAAAGGGACGTACGATCACCAAAGCAATGTTAGGACGTCTTAGTAGTGTTTCCAGTGATTTCTGGTAAACAACCGCTAGTCTTCCAAACTATCGAATAAACTTACTAACTGTTATTCAATTTCTCTGGTAACTCGCAGGATCGACTAGATTGATCGTATGACTTGTTGGTCATTAGGGTAACTCTCACGATCGAACAGGTATTCATGGTTGGTATTTAGAGTGTTGTGTAGGTGTTTGACTTATTTCGATTTTTCTCTTAAAGATCTAAAGGTGTAATCAAAATATATGTGCGCGAAACTAAATTGCATGAATAAATGTTAATTGTAAAGACATGTAAAATTGCATAAAAGATAAGTAAATGGCTTCGAAACGTAAAACAAAACAGTTAATGTAAAAGATTCGAAATGCGAAGAAAGCGTTTAATGCAAGAAATCTGTAAAATGACTTTAAGTAAAAATAGGCGTTCGAAGGATAAAACTTGAAGATAAAGGCATGAAAAGTGTGACAGTTTTCTGAAATGTAAAGTGTTTGAAATGGAAAGAAAACATTTAAATGTAAGGCATCAACGAAAAGATTTCGAATAAAAAGACTTTAAATGAGAAAACTTGTAAATGGTATTTGGCAGAAAGATAAAGGAAAGTACTGGAAATGATAAAGGGTTTTCATTAAATCATAAACATGTGGTGCTATCATACGTACATTGCTCTTGCATTCGTTTCCCTAGCCATGTGGTAATTTGAATGTTTACTGAGTATTTTTGTACAAACAGATATGACACACGAAATCCTAATATTAAGACTTCTATTTATACTTCTTCGACCATAACGGTCTTGCTATAAGATTATGCCACGTTCAGAACATGCAGAACAATGCCTCTCTCTTGTTTCCACGTGTCTCCAAATGCTCCAGCACATAAATTTCAAACTTCGAATGTCCCGCTTGCATTTGAATTTCAAATGTTTTGGTACTTCTCCACTTCGAACGCACTTCTCAGACACAACCTTGTTGTCATTTCGAGACTTCTTTAAATATGTTCCCATAATTACCACTCGAAGCTCCAAGCTTTGATATGCTCATTCGAAACACTGCTTCTGCTATTTCGAAACATGACGCTTTGTTTCATTTCAATCGAAACGTTCAATTCACTTGGCTTCTAATAATATTATCAAAATCTTCAGCCAACAAGTAGTAACCCTAATGTCTTAGATCAATTATTCGAGGCAACAATTCCGAGGCAACCATTCCGAGGCAACATTTCCGAACGGGACTTTGATCTTTATTTAGACAAGAGAGCGACCAATAAAGCATCCTATACATAATGACCGTTTACCTAAGGCAACCTGTTGTACCCCAAAATTTTCCCTCCCATATTTCTCAAAATATTGCAAGAAAGATCCTCAAGTTGCTCAAGGAAGTCCAAGGGTTGGCAAGACAAGCTCTCTCCTAAGGCAGTCTACTCCAAATTAGGGTTTTGTGTTGCATCAAGGTCCTTGAGTCCAAGTGGTCCCAAATACTCACCAATTTCCTAATATGTTCTCAAGATCATCCATGTCAAGTTTTAAACCTTGCAGAGGAAGTTTGTTCAGTCAATTGCTCAAAGGTCCAAAAATCGACTGTGCTAGGGCAAAAGTCAACTGTGACCTACATATAGTCAAACTTTCAAGATTTTTGGTCAACATCCTCATTTTGAAGTATATTTCATCATTTAATCAAGTTTTGATCATGATTCATCAAGGATTGCTCACAATTCATCAAGACTCAAAAGTTGCTAAATTAGGGTTTTGTAGGAAAAGTCAACCCAACTTTGACCAAGCATAACTTTCTCATACTTTATGATAAATGACCCATCCAAATCTCATTTTGAATAGGATGAAATTACCTACAATCCATATTCATATCCCAAGATCAAAATATGCACTCACAAGAAGTTATGAATTTGGACATTATAGGTCATTTTGAAAAGTCAACAAAAACACCTTTTTTGTCAAAGCTTCATACTTGAGAATGGAATATAAAATTGAGATGAGACAAAAAGGGGTGCTTAGAGGACATCTCAAGCTTTCTAAAAAGTCCGAGAACACCTCCAAATAGTCAAAATTGAGGAAGTTATGCATTGTTGAAGTTGGACTTTTTTGCAAAATTGCCAAAAGTCAACTATGCCCAAAACTTCAAATTTTGCCAAATGGGCCCATTCTTTTTCACTTGTTTTGAGTTGGCATTATAGCCCACGTGCTCTAGCCTTGGCCATGTGTCCATATCATGTTTTTATTATTTAATTTGGTTTTTATTTGAATTAATTCATTTTAAATCAAATTAAATCAAATAAAATCAAAAATATTGAAAACCAAAGATCTTTTGATGATTTCAGGTTTCATTGAACAGCTAGCACCATTCCAAATTCGCATCAAAGCTTGTGTGCACAAAAAGATTCAAAATAAGCCAATTTTGGAAAGATTTAAAGGAGGATCACATCAAATATCAAAGTCATTGAAAGGGGAAGATTTGGGCAAGGCAATCAACCCTAATGCATTGTACAATACATAAGGAGGCGAGGCAGATCAAAATCAGGGTTGGAGATCAAGCATAGAGAGCAAACAGAATCTGAAAAAATCAAAGAAAAGTGTGAGATAAAAATCCCACTTAGAGGCATCCTCAAGGCTTGGCATTTGTCCCAATCGTCTCCTGGAAATCTCCACAAGCGAAAGCAACCAGAAGCATGCATTTTCTAGCCCTCTCACGCACTATAAGTCGTTCACGGAATCACTATATTCTTGAATTCGAAAAGCTTCATTCTTGCATCTATAATGAAAAATAATTGCATATTCTTGATCACCATGATGTTTGCAAGCTTTTGCCAATAGCCAATTTCATTTATATGGACTGAATCAAAATTCACCATAACTAGGGTTTCGAGTTTGCTTTTAGGGTTTTTCTTTTCAGGAATAATTGGCCCTAATAATGGGCATGGTTGCAATCAGGAGGATGAGACGAGCTCAACCATGGTACTAGAATGCATTTCCATGGCCTGTAGGAGATTTTGGAGGAACCCCTGTTTGTAGCGACAGACATTTGTCCGTAGGTATAGGTGTTGTTGCTTTTAGCCACGGTTCAAGGAAGGGGACGATGAGTTGTCACCCACCCATTGGCTTGTTTGAACGAGCACGCCTTTTTCTTTTTATTTTCCAATAACGCTTATTTTCTTATATTATATTTAGTTTATATTGTATTAACAAAACAAGTCAAGCAGCGTAGTGGCAGGCATAACATGGAATTCCCTTCAGGACCTGGGTTCGAATCCCAGGTCCCCCTATTTTCTCCATAATATTTTCTTGCATGAAATCTAGTGCGTACTCAAGCCTACTATCCATCATGGACACTCACCATCCAGCACGCCAGATGGCCAGATGGCCAGATCTGGTGGCCATCATTGAAGGTGCACCAAAGGACCAAGTCAACGCCAGCGCATGGGATTGCAGAAGTCAATGTGGACCTCACAAATGGGCCATAAAAATTGCTATACACACACTCAAAATCAGGCCCATCTCACTCCTTTTTATATTTTGTTTATTTTATTTAATTGTTTTATTTTATTTAATTTAATTGCTAACCAAAAATAATTTCTTTTTATCAAAAAAATCACAAATAATATTTTTTATCCAATTAAATTTCAGAACTTTATTTATTTTTTATTAATAAATATTAATTAATTAAATTAGGATATTAATGTTAGATAACTTTAATTCATTTTTGTAAATAAATAAATCAATTAGAATTAATAGGTTTTAACATTAATTTAATTATTTTATTTTCTTTCTTAAAATAACAAAAACTCCAAAAATATGTCATTTAATATTTTTCATTAATTAATTAATTTAATAATTAGTTTAGCATTTAATTCTAGGACTTAATTTCTTTTCTTTAAAAAATAATAAAAACAACAAAACATTTTCTTCTAATTAAAAGGGTCAAAACCCTAAATTTGCATTCGATTTAATTTCACCTCGCACGCTTTATCATTTTATTCAAATTATTGTATCTGCTCCCGGTTTGTAATAATTAATTAGGATTTTATTTATTTTACCGCTTTTATTTTCAAAGGGTTTGTCTTTGGCGATGTAAATACCCGACGCCTTGTAATAATTTAGTTTAAATTCCGTACCTTTAATTTCTACAAATATACAACTGCTAGATGTTTGGTAATAGGGTTTGCATGATAAGAATGAATGTTTAATCTTAAAACGGTTAGATCACCCTAAACATGTGCAAAGATAAAAATAACTGATATCAACACACTCGCACATGCGCACTCTTAGGGTATACCCCACTTGGTTGCCTTCGTAAACGGTCATTAAGTATAGGTTGTTTTAGAGGTCGCCCTCTTGTCTAAAAGATCGTAGTTGCCTCGAAATGGTTGCCTAGGATATTGTTGCCTCAAACAAATGATCTAAGACATTAGGGTTACCGCTAAGACGTCCTAACATTGCTTTAGTGACCGTATGTCCCTCTTTCAAATTAACCCTCAAACTCCAACGACGGTGCTACCTACTCACTAATAGTGGGATAGCATTGTCTAAAGGAAATTAGCATAGAACGATTCATTTTTCGAGTAGGTAGATTAGTTCTTAGATACTTGCTCATCCAAAAAACAAAACTTTTTCCAGACTTACACTCTTATACAAACAAGTTTTCAAAAAAACACTTCATTACACTCTTGAAGACAGACACAAGAGTTAAATCGAAGTTAAAACAAAACTTTTCAAAACCCACAAGCACAAAGAAAACAATTTTGAAAATGATGAGCAAGTACCTAAGAGCCCGTAGATAACTACGGATAGAAAGGGTACTAATACCTTCCCTTTCTATAATCTACCCCCTGTACTCAGAAATATCTCGAAAAAGGAATTTTTATGTGCTTTTTTCCTTTCCTTGTTGGATAAAATAAAAGTCGGCGGCGACTCTTGCTTACCGCGACATTTTGCAAAAACAAACGCAAAACGCAAACCAACATTCCAAAAATAGTCAGTTCTTCCCATGTTTGCTATCTGTGAATACTTGTGGTGTGTTTCTATCATGACATCATGCATCATGACATTGCATGCATCATGACATTGCGTGCCCTTACCATGTTTGCTATCTGTGAATACTTGTGGTGTGTTTCTATCATGACATCATGCATCATGACATTGCATGCATATTTCATTAGACTAACCCATTTCAAAGACCGAGGGGATTCATATTTATTCTGTTTTGTAGGTCATGGCCTCTATGTGTAGAAACACTATTCGGATCAGCTTCATACAGATTCCTACTCAGCTTAGAGATTTGGACTCCAAAGTTCCAGATACTTCCTCCTTTATCAGAAGACATGGTCACCTCCTTGGTTTGGTCACTTCCAAGATGGATGAGCAAATGATGAGTGTCTTGTGCCAGTTCTTTGACCCATTGCACCACTGCTTCACCTTCCCGGACTATCAGTTAGTCCCTACTTTGGAAGAGTTCTCTGATCTACATGGTATTTCTATTCTATAGCAGACGCCATTTACAGGTTGGGAGAAAGCTCTTAGGCCATAGGATGTTGCTACAACCCTACATCTGACAAAGGCTGAGGTAATGTCTAATTGGGAGACTCAGAGTGGGACAAAAGGCTTCTTGGCTAAGTTCTTGGTTGATCAGGCTAATCAGTTTTAGGACAGTTTAAATTTTCAAGCATTCGAAGATATCCTAGCACTTCTCATTTATGGTTTGGTTTTGTTCCCTAATTCAGATTCTTTCGTCGATGTGAACACAGTGAAGATCTTCATGTCCCGTAATCCCGTGCCTACTCTCTTAGGGGACATTCTACATGCTCTTTATGCCCGTACTGCTCGGAAACAGGGAACCCTTATGTGTTGTGCACCATTGCTGGCGAGGTGGTTTATTTCTCACCTCCCCAAATCTGTTTTGAAGAACAAAGAAGGTATGGGTTGGGCCTACAGAATTATGTCCCTGGCTCATACTGACATCATCTGGAGCACTAAAGACATGGAAGAAGTAGCTGTTATTGACCGGTGCGGAGAATACCCCAATGTTCCTTTGCTTGGAATTAGGGGAGGATAACCTATAATCCTTGGCTGGCCTTACGACAGTTTGGGAGAGCTAGAAAGGACGATCCTCATGAGTTGCTGATTCTGAGCATTGTCTTTGATTTCCAAGGGGATAGTGAGGGACATCTCCGCAGGTTCATACGAGCTTGGAATAGGGTTAACAGGTCTGATCCGCATGAGCTAGGAGCGAAGAATTCTCTTCCAATAGAGCCATATCTCCGGTGGGTTCGGGCCCGTGCCCAAAAGCTGGGGATGCCGTACGAAGCTGTCTTACTGGTAATTGTTGAGAGTGCTGATGAAGAAGGGGTTCCTCATATTGTCCTCCATCCATACATGCCTACTGACATTGGGGCATTAAAGAGGTCTTGGATCCAGTTAAGAGAAGAGAGGGATACTTATAGAGAGAAGTATCATGAACAGGAACGGAAGATTTTGAAGCTTACAAGACAGTTGGAGAATGAGAAGGTCCTCAACGAATATGTCAGCACGGGAGGAAAACGACCATGGGAGCGCTGATGTCTTTTATTATTTCTAGTTTTGATTTACCTTTTCAGTTTTCTTTTGTAACACCTTAAAGGCATTTGTCAAACATTGTTTCAGTTTTAATCTAATAAAAGTATGTTTCATTTTGGTTTACAAATTTGAATCTCCCTAAAGTCTTTGAAATCATATCATATGCATTCCATTCCCATGCACCTCATCACAGGTACCCTTACAGGTTTCTTATCTTCTTCGTTGTCTATTTCAGCACATCATGTCTGCTGAAACATCAACTGATCAAGCTATTAAGGCTCTACAAGCTCAAAATTCTCAGTTCCAGGAGATGTTCATGAACTTGGCTAAGGGTCAACAAGATCTTAAGACTCTTATCTTGAAGGATAAGAAGAAGAAGAAGAAGAAGACGGTCCTACTGAACATGGGTCATAAGTTTGGGAATCGGTTGAGACAAGAAGTTGATTTATCTCACTCATCTGGAGGGGGAGAAAATCAAGAAGAAAGGAAGGTTCCTACCCCTGTTGTTTCTGACAATGACACTGACTTTGACGAAGACCAGTATCCTCCTGCCGAGGATAGGTATAAACAGCTCGAAGATCGGCTAAGCACAATGGAGATCCAGAAGATACCAGGGTTGGACTTCGAGGATTTGGGTTTGGCGTCTGGGGTGGTGATTCCCCACAAGTTTAAGGCTCCTAGCTTTGCTAAATACGACGGGGTTTCCTGCCCAAAGCGGCACCTCCGTTCGTATGTTAGGAAGATTCAACCATATACAGCCGATAGGAACCTCTGGGTTCACTTCTTTCAAGACAGTCTGTCAGGGACTCAGCTTGAGTGGTTCTATCAGCTAGAAGGAGATAGTGTCCGTAATTGGGAGGACATTGCTGCTGCTTTTTACAAGCAGTACCAATACAATGCCGACCTTGCTCCCACGCGTACCCAACTTCAGGGTATGTCTATGGGTGCGAGCGAAGGTTTTAAAGACTACGCTCAGAAATGGAGGGACCTTGCTGGAAGAGTACAACCCCCACTGGCTGACAGGGAGTTAGTGGATATGTTTCTGGGGACTTTGTCTGGTCCGTATTTTAATTATTTAAATGGAAGTTCATCATCTGGGTTCACTGAGTTAATCATGACTGGGGAGAGGATTGAAGCCGGTATCAAGAGCGGCAAAATACAGAAGGGTGCTTCATCAAGTACCGAGAAGAAACCGTTCAAGAAGGAGTCTAGTGCAGTTTACAGTTCGAAGAACCAAAACCGTCCTGAACGCCGCCAAGCAGTCAATGCGGTAGTTATTTCAAGACCAACTGTTACCCCACAACGCAACACTCAGCAAAGAGCAGAGAGACCGCAAAGACAGTTTACTCGGCTTAGTATGACTCTATCTCAAATTCTGCCGCAGCTATTGAAGACCAACTTGGTGACTCTGAGGGAAGCCCCGAAGAATCCCAACACCACATCGCCACTATATAATCTGAATGCCCATTGTGCTTATCACTCTGATAGCCCGGGGCATGATACCAATAACTGCTGGACCTTGAAGAATAAGGTACAAGATCTGATTGATGCTAAGGAGATTGAGTTTGAAGCGCCTGAAAAGCCTAATGTTGTGACTGCTCCTATGCCCAAGCACGGAGTGAATGCTGTGGATGATGATGTGTTTGTATCCTCTGTGGAAGACATTTCTACTCCATTGATGAATGTGAAGAAGAACCTTCTGTTAGCCGGTTTATTTCCGGGCTATGGCGAAGGTTGCCATCTGTGTTCCGTCCTATCTACTGGTTTCCATCTATTGAAGTCAGGTGTCCAATGCCTGATGGATAATAAAGAAATCTTGTTTGAGAAAACTGTTGTTCCTTTGGTTCCTGTTGAAGAAATTTCTATAATCACCATTTCCGCCAATTCTTCCAAGGCTTCCTCGAGAAAGCCTGTTAGAATTACATCCGTTCTGAGAATTGCTCCTTTGATCATTACTATTCCTGGACCTATCCCCTACACGTCATATAAGGCCATCCCATGGCACTATGGGGCCGACGTATATTATCACGGGGTTAAACAAGACTTGAAGGATGAAGAGGCTGATACTGATGTCAGCAATATTGTTGGATCTAGTAAAGTCACCCGAAGCGGGAGGATTTTCTCCCCTAAGATCTCTCCACCAACTATTCAGAAGCCTGTTGTTATTACACCTGCCAGTACGCCTGCTAATGCCCCTGTTCATGTTCCAATCCTTACCCCTGTTGCCGAGTCATCTGACACTCGGGGCAAAGGGATTACCAGTGAGCCTGCCCAGATGGAGGCACCAAAGAAGATTACTGTTGAAGCCTCTAGACAGGAGATAGAGGAAATTTTAAAGATCATCAAGAAAAGCGACTACAATGTAGTCGAACAGCTGGGGCAAACCCCGTCGAAGATCTCTATGTTGTCTTTATTGTTATGTTCAGAGGCCCATGCTAAGGCTCTGATTTCTTTCCTGAAAACTGCGCACGTGCCCCCGGAAACATCTGCTTACCAGTTTAAAGATTGTATGGTTAGTTTGACAGCGGATAACGGGCTGGGTTTCTCCGATGCAGATTTGACCGCCAAGGGGAAGAATCATAATGACGCTTTGCATGTTTCAATCGAGTGCAGGGGCACTACCCTAGCTCACGTGTTGGTGGATATTGGGTCCTCGTTGAATGTTTTACCCAAGAAAGCGCTAGACCGGTTAGACTGTGAAGGGTTGGAGTTGAAGCCAAGTAACATTGTGGTTAGGGCCTTTGACGGGTCCAAGAGAATGGTACATGGAGAGGTAGATGTCCCAGTTAAGGTTGGTTCCCAGACTTTTGCGTCTATATTCTACGTGATTGACATTCGGCCATCTTATTCTTGTTTACTGGGTCGCCCATGGATCCATAAAGTTGGGGCAGTAACTTCTACGCTCCACCAGATGCTGAAATACCCAGTGAAAGGGAAAATTGGTATGGTACGAGGAGAAGAGGAGTACATGGTGAGCCACCTCAACTCTTTCCGGTATGTGGAGATGGACAGGGAGTTTATTGAAACCCCGTGTCAACATTTTGAAGAAGTCCCCCAGACGCTGGCGTCAACTAAAACTATTGCTGAAGATCCTCCAATGAAGATGGCTTCCCTCAAGGATGCCCGGGCTATTATTGAGAAAGGTGGGTGTGTGAATTGGGGCCAACTCCCTGACTTTGCACATAAGACTGACAAGTTCGGTTTGGGTTTTACTGCAGAAGCTCAAAGGGCCGTTCAGCGCGCGCGGATTGGAAGACCTCCCTTGCGTATTACTAATCCTGAAGTGAACATGATTGAAGATGATGATGAAGAGTCTGAGTTCGACAACTGGATTTACCCGACTATCAACGGCGGACCAAGTAATTGGACGGCAAAATACTTTGTGCCAATTTCTTTTATTACACAGTAATAGACTTTTGTTTCAGATTTGTAATAGACAATTTTAAACTTTACGGCCGGTGCCTTACCCGAGACACCGTGGCTTTATTTGTGAGGGCTTTATATTTGTCATCTCCATATATCATTAATAAAAGCATTGGACATTTTCTTGCATTACAAATTTTGCGCTCCTTGTTTTTCTTTTTCTATCTTGCAAAACAGCTATTTTACACACACTCACATATACAGGTCTATATCCACTCTGGATCCCACTGATAACGACTCTGCTACTGCCAATTATGACTTCGAAAGTCCGATCAACCAAGCCGAGGACGAGGGTGAGGATGATTGCGAAGTGCCCGGTGAACTTGCTAGATTGTTACTTCAGGAAGAGAGGGCCATACAGCCGCATGAAGAGCTAGTGGAAACAGTAAATCTGGGTAGAGAAGAAGACAAGAAAGAAGTTAAGATCGGTGCCAATCTGGAATCCAGTGTTAAGCAACGATTAATTCAGATGCTGCGTGACTATGTTGAGATCTTTGCCTGGTCTTCTGAAGATATGCCTGGGTTGGATACCGATATCGTGGTTCACCGCCTGCCCACCAAGGAAGACTGTCCTCCAGTGAAACAGAAAGTTTGCCGAATGCGCCCAGAGATGTCTGAGAAAATTAAGGCTGAAGTTATAAAACAGTTTGACGCCGGTTTTCTAGCAGTTACTTCTCACCCACAGTGGGTTGCTAACGTGGTTCCAGTGCCGAAGAAGGATGGTAAGGTTTGAATGTGTGTTGACTATAGGGATCTGAACAGGGCAAGCCCCAAGGATGATTTCCCTCTGCCTCATATCGACGTTCTGGTTGACAACACCGTGCAGCATAAGGTCTTCTCCTTTATGGATGGTTTCTCCGGTTATAATCAAATTAAGATGGCTCCCGAGGATATGGAGAAGACAACCTTTGTTACTCAATGGGGTACCTTTTGCTATAAGTCATGCCTTTTGGATTGAAGAATGTTGGGGCAACGTATCAGCGCGCCATGGTCGCTTTATTCCACGACATGATCCATCATGAGATTGAGGTATACGTTGACGACATGATTGCAAGATCCCAGACTGAGGAAGAACATCTGGACCATCTTCAGAAGCTATTTGACAGGTTGAAGTTGTACAAGATGAGGTTAAACCCGAACAAGTGCACCTTCGGGGTGAGGTCTGGTAAGCTGATGGGTTTTGTCGTAAGTGATACAGGTATTCAAGTGGATCCTGCAAAGGTGAAGGCTATACAAGAAATGCCAGCTCCCCGAACAGAAAAAGAAGTCAGAGGCTTTCTGGGGTGTTTGAACTATATTTTCCGATTCATCTCACACCTGACTGCTACTTGTGAGCCAATCTTCAAGTTGCTGAAGAAAGATCAAGTGGTAAGATGGAACGATGAATGTCAGGTTGCTTTTGAAAGGATTAAAGAATATCTCCAAGAGCCACCTATTCTGATGCCTCCAGTTGAAGGGAGACCTTTGATCTTATACTTGACAGTACTCGATAATTCAATGGGGTGCGTGCTGGGGCAGAATGACAAGTCTGGCCGAAAAGAGCATGCTATTTATTACCTTAGCAAAAAGTTTACCGACTACGAGACCCGATACTCGTTGCTTGAGAAAACTTGCTGCGTTTGGCATGGGCTGCTCGCCGGCTGAGACAGTATATGCTGACTCACACTACTCTGTTGATATCAAAGATGGATCCAATCAAGTATATCTTAGAAAAGCCTGCCTTGTCCGGAAGAATAGCAAGATGGCAGATGATTTTGACTGAATACAACATCAAATACACAACCCAGAAAGCAATTAAGGGGAGTGTGTTGGCAGACCATCTGGCACATCAGGCAATGGATGATTACCAGTCTATGAATTTCGAATTCCCGGATGAGAACATCATGTTGGTGATTGATTGTGAAACACTTGGACCGGATGAAGGACCTGAGGAAGGATCCCGATGGTCTATGTACTTTGATGGAGCTTCAAACACTTTGGGTAATGGCATTGGCGCCGTGATCATATCTCCTGAAGGCTCTCATACTCCGTTCACCGCCCGGTTATGTTTCAACTGCACCAACAACATGGCGGAGTATGAAGCATGCATTATGGGTCTTCGAGCAGCTATTGACCTAAGGATTAAGTTCTCAAGTGTATTCGGAGATTCCGCTCTCGCGATCAGTCAGATCAAAGGTGAGTGGGATACGAAACACCCTAATCTTATTCCTTACAAGGAGTATGTGTTGACATTGCTTCCCCATTTTGAGGAGATAACCTTTGAACACTTCCCCGGAGAGGAGAATCAGTTGGCGGACGCGTTAGCTACGATGTCTTCTATGTTCAAGGTCAGATGGGACAATGAAGCTCCCCATATTACCATTGAAAGATTGGACGAACCCGCACATTACTGTGACATTGAGACTGAAGAGGTAGCAGATAAACCCTGGTTTCATGAGGTAAAGAGGTATCTTGAGGCTCAGGAATACCCCGAGGGTGCATCTGTTAATGATAAGAAGTTTCTGAGGAGGTTCGCAGTGAAGTTCTTCATCAGCAATGGCATTTTTTACAAGCGTAACCATGATTCAACCTTACTGCATTGTGTGGATAAGAATGAAGCATAAAGGATCATGGTAGAGTTACATGAAGGTACTTTCGGGACTCATTCTAGTGGACACACCATGGCAAAGAAAATCCTTCAGGCAGGATACTATTGGTCTACTATGGAAGCCGACTGTTATCAGCATTCTCGGACCTGTCATAAGTGCCAAGTCGATGCTGATAAGGTGCACATACCTCCAGTACCTCTGAACGTCTTGACAACTCCTTAGCCTTTCGCAATGTGGGGCATCGACATGATCAGTGAGATCATACCTACTGCATCTAACGGGCATCATTTCATCCTGGTAGCTATTGATTACTTCACGGAGTGGGTTGAAGCAGCGTCCTTTGCTACCGTAACCAAGAACGTCGTGGCACGGTTTATTCGGCACAATCAGATCTGTCGATATGGTGTACCAGAGAGGATCATTACGGACAACGGTACAAATCTTAATAATAAGATGATCACTGAGCTCTGCAAGCAGTTCAAGATACAACATCACAACTCTTCTCCTTACCGGCCGAAGATGAATGGGGCTGTAGAAGAGGATAATAAGAACATTAAGAAGATCGTGCAGAAGATGACGGTGACATACAAAGATTGGCACGAGATGTTACCATTTTCTCTTCATGGGTACCGTACCTCAGCGCGGACGTCAACAGGGGATCATGAAGGATACAGGTTTGAGAGAAGATGACTGGATCCAGACCCGACTTGATCAGCTGAACTTAATCGACGAAAAGAGACTTACTGCTATTTGTCATGGTCAAACGTATCAAAAACGGATGATCAAGGCATTTAACAAGAAAGTCAGACGACAAGAGTATCAAGTTGGGGATCTGGTAATCAAGCGCATCATACTGCCACAAGGTGATCCCAGGGGCAAATGGACCCCTACGTATGAAGGGCCATTTGTGGTTAAGAACATTTTCTCAAGAGGAGCTATGATTCTAACCGCCATGGATGGTGACGACCTTCCTCACCCCGTCAATGCAAGCATAGTGAAAAAATACTACGCATAATCAAAGACCCGCTAGGTTGACTGGCCTAGGCAAAAATAAGGGCTTCCCGGCGAACCAAAAGTGTTCGGGCAAAAATAAGGGATGAAAATGAAAAAAAAACTGTACACCCGGAAAGTCGAAAACCTGAAAAGGCGGCTTGGACAAAAAAGGGTATCCCGGTGGACTGAAAACCCGAAAGGGCGGTCCAGGCAAAAATTAGGGATTAAAGCGTAACACTATGTCTCATTGGATCACCTTGCAACTAGACTTCGGTATCGACTATCAAGCTCGGACGACACTAATCAATCCGATCTACCTTCAACCAAGTAGCAAAGTGATGAGATGCTTGAGGACATAAAAGAAATAGAAGAGCTGGAACCCAGTGGGATTGTTCACATAACTGTTTTTCTTTGTTTTTCACAAATTGTATAAATTCTATTTGTTCGGCGGCGTTCACTTACTAGGACGTCAGCCTCTTGTACAAAAAACACCTATTTACAGGCTAACTTCAAAATTAATACAAGTCATTTTTACAAAGAAATTTCAAACTGTTTTCCCTTTTTCTGTTTTGTTTTGCAAAGAACGTCCAATGTTCAGTTTTTGATATATGAATTTGACATTGATTGCTGCTCATAAATATTTACATACGAAACAAAAGACGATTACTTGTAATATCAGAAACAGGGGCAAACGAAAAATGTCCCAAACCGTACAGTTGCTCTGTCTACCAGGTATAGGGATAGACCTAGCTGGAGGAAACGATTGAAAATACATTCATTCCCCGCAGAGTAAGAGAAGGATAGTGGTGTTAGCTCTCCCCAGCTGAGACTCACAACTATGATTGAATCGGTAATATTCTCCCCAAGCAGAGTTTATCTACCATCAGCACTAAAAAGTCTTATCATCCCTAGCGGAGCATAAAAAAAAATCCCCATTGGAGTTTGAAGAATTATCCCCAGTAAAGTTTAAAAGGGCTATCCCCAGTAAGGTCGCTATTGGAAAGTCATCCCCAGCGGAGTTCATTACTTTCACAAGCAGAAATTCAATCCCCGATAGGTTTCATCATCACCAGCTACGGTAATTCATCCCAACTAAATTTATCAGCGGAATCCTCAGTAGAGCATCTCTTCCCCACAGATTCATTCTCTCACCAGCTTATTCCCCCAGCGGAGTTATCCTCTCCTGCAGGTTATTTCTCACGAACATCTTCATCCACTATCTCCAGCAGAAACAAATAATTCACTTCTTTTCTCCAACAGCAATCCGGGATTTATTTTCCCCAGCTAAAAACATCACATTTCCATACATCATGACATGCATACACATCATACAACACAATCTCATTCATTTTGAGAACATCATCGCTTGATACATATCATACATTACATACAACTAACCTTTACCTTTCAGGAAAGATTCTCACAAAATTCAAGCTATGAAGCTTTTACTTCAGTCGAATTACGAACAAGTTCCTAAATCTCAGCAAAGATGTTTTCTCAGTTGAATTACGAGCGAGTTCCTAAATCTCGACAAATATCGCCATCAGTTGAATTGCAGATAGGTTCCTAAATATCAGCGGAGTTGTTTCTTCAGTTGAATTACGGGAGAGTTCCTAAATCTCGACAAAGATATTCCCCAGTTGAATAACGGACAAGTTCCTAAATCTCGTTGGAGATGCTTTTCTCGGTTGAATTACGGGCAAGTTCCTAAATCTCAGCATAATGGTCATCAGTTGAATTACGAATAGGTTCATAAATCTCAGCGAAGATGTTCCTTCAGTTGAATTACGGGCGAGTTCCTAAATCTCGACAAAGATGTTTCCCAGTTGAATTACGGACAAGTTCCTAAATCTCGGCGAGATGCTTTTCTCGGTTGAATTACGGGCAAGTTCCTAAATCTCAGCATAATGGTCATCAGTTAAATTACAGATAGGTTCCTAAATCTCAGCGAAGATGTTTCTTCAGTTGAATTACGGGCGAGTTCCTAAATCTCGACAAAGATGTTCCCCAGTTGAATTATGGACAAGTTCCTAAATCTCAGCAGAGATAGTTTCTCAGTTGAATTACGGGCGAGTTCCTAAATATCAACATAATTGTTTCATCAGTTGAATTACAGACGAGTTCCTAAATCTCAGCATAATTGTTTCATCAGTTGAATTACGGACGGGTTCCTAAATCTCAGCGAAGTTGTTTCTTCAGTTGAATTACGGGCGAGTTCCTAAATCTCGACAAAGATGTTCCCCAGTTGAATTACGGACAAGTTTCTAAATCTCGGCGGAGATGCTTTTCTCGGTTGAATTACAGGCAAGTTCCTAAATCTCAGCATAATGGTCATCAGTTGAATTACAGATAGGTTCCTAAATCTTAGCGAAGATGTTCCTTCAGTTGAATTACGGGCGAGTTCCTAAATCTCGACAAAGATGTTCCCCAGTTGAATTACGGACAAGTTCCTAAATCTCGGCGGAGATGCTTTTCTCGCTTGAATTACGGGCAAGTTCCTAAATCTCAGCATAATGGTCATCAGTTGAATTACAGATAGGTTCCTAAATCTCAGTGAAGATGTTTCTTCAGTTGAATTATGGGCGAGTTCCTAAATCTCGACAAAGATGTTCCCCAATTGAATTACAGACAAGTTCCTAAATCTCAGCAGAGATAGTTTCTCAGTTGAATTACGAGCGAGTTCCTAAATCTCAGCATAATTGTTTCATCAGTTGAATTACGGACAGGTTCCTAAATCTCGGCAGAGATGTTTTCTCAATTGAATTACAGGCGAGTTCCTAAATCTCGACAAAAATGTTCCTCAGTTGAATTACGGATGAGTTCCTAAATCTCAGCAGAGACGACTCACCAACAGAATGACAGACGACAAAGCTCCTGAAATTCTAATTCCCTCAGCAAAGATCAACCTTCCCCGGCGAGATCATCCTCAACAACAGATATACAAGATCTCGCTAAGGAATCTCTTACGCGATCGACACTCCTTCAGATGGCATCTTTAAGCCTATCTCCTTGTCAGCAATTTCCAAATGGCATCTGTAAGCCCATTCCCAACATCGCAAGGCCATCACTACTTCATGCGAGTGCAAATTTCTAGGCACTCTAGTGTTCAATCCACTTCCACCTTCGGATTACGAAAGGCACAAAAGCCAATCTGCATCCTCAGGTTTAAGAAGATTGAACAGGGGCAGATGTTGTACCCCAAAATTTTCCCTCCCATATTTCTCAAAATATTGCAAGAAAGATCCTCAAGTTGCTCAAGGAAGTCCAAGGGTTGGCCAGACAAGCTCTCTCCTAAGGCAGTCTACTCTAAATTAGGGTTTTGTGTTGCATCAAGGTCCTTGAGTCCAAGTGGTCCCAAATACTCACCAATGTCCTAATATGTTCTCAATATCATCCATGTCAAGTTTCAAGCCTTGCAGAGGAAGTTTGCTCAGTTAATTGCTCAAAGGTCCAAAAATCGACTGTGCTAGGGCAAAAGTCAACTGTGACCTACATACAGTCAAACTTCAATATTTTTGGTAAACATACTCATTTTGAAGTATATTTCATCATTTTATCAAGGGTTGATCATGATTCATCAAGGATTGCTCATAATTCATCAAGACTCAAAAGTTGCTAAATTAGGGTTTTGTAGGAAAAGTCAACCCAATTTTGACCAAGCATAACTTTCTCATACTTTATGAGAAATGACCCATCCAAATATAATTTTGAACAGGATGCAATTCCCTACAATCCATCTTCATATCCCAAGATCAAAATATGCACTCACAAGAAGTTATGAATTTGGACATTATAGGTCATTTTGAAAAGTCAACAAAAACACCTTTTTTGTAAAAGCTTCATACTTGAGTATGGAATATCAAATTGAGATGATACCAAAAGGGGTGCTTATAGGACATCTCAAGGTTTCTAAAAAGTCCAATAACACCTCCAAAGAGTCAAAATTGAGGAAGTTATGCATTGTTGAAGTTGGACTTTTTTTGCAAAATTGCCAAAAGTCAACTATGTCCAAAACTTCAAATTTTGCCAAATGGGCCCATTCTTTTTCACTTGTTTTGATTTGGCATTATAGACCACGTGCTCTAGCCTTGGCCATGTGTCCATATCATGTTTTTATTATTTAATTTGGTTTTTATTTGAATTAATTCATTTTAAATCAAATTAAATCAAATAAAATAAAAAATATTGAAAACCAAAGATCTTTTGATGATTTCAGGTTTCATTGAACAGCTAGCACCATTCCAAATTCGCATTAAAGCTTGTGTGCACAAAAATATTCAAAATAAGCCAATTTTGGAAAGCTTTAAAGGAGGATCAAATCAAATATCAAAGTCATTGAAAGGGGAATATTTGGGCAAGGCAATCAACCCTAATGCATTGTACAATACATAAGGAGGCGAGGCAGATCAAAATCAGGGTTGGAGATCAAGCATAGAGAGCAAACAGAATCTGAAAAAATCAAAGAAAAGTGTGAGATCAAAATCCCACTTAAAGGCATCCTCAAGGCTTGGCATTTGTCCCAATCGTCTCTTGGCAATCTCCACAAGCGAAAGCAACCAGAAGCAGGCATTTTCGAGCCCTCTCACGCACTGTAAGTCGTTCACAGAATCACTATATTCTTGAATTTGAAAAGCTTCATTCTTGCATCTATAATGAAAAATAATTGCATATTCTTGATCACCATGATGTTTGTAAGCTTTTTCCAATAGCCAATTTCATTTATATGGACTGAATCGAAATTCACCATAGCTAGGGTTTCGAGTTTGCTTTTAGGGTTTTTCTTTTCAGGAATAATTGGCCCTAATAATGGGCATGGTTGCAATCAGGAGGATGAGACGAGCTCAACCATGGTACTATAATGCATTTCCATGGCCTGTAGGAGATTTTGGAGGAACCCTGTTTGTAACGACGGACATTTGTCCGTAGGTATAGGTGTTGTTGCTTTTAGCCACGGTTCAAGGAAGGGGACGATGGGTTGTCACACACCCATTGGCTTGTTTGAACGAGCGTGCCTTTTTATTTTTATTTTCCAATAACGCTTGTTTTCTTATATTATATTTAGTTTATATTGTATTGACAAAACAAGTCAAGCAACGTAGTGGCAGGCATAGCATGGAATTCCCTTCAGGACCTGGGTTCGAATCCCAGGTCCCCCTATTTTCTCCATAATATTTTCTTGCAGGAAATCTAGTGCGTACTCAAGCCTACTATCCACCATGGACACTCACCATCCAGCACGCCAGATGGCCAGATGGCCAGATCTGGTGGCCATCATTGAAGGTGCACCAAAGGACCAAGTCAACGCCAGCGCATGGGATTGCAGAAGTCAACGTGGACCTCACAAATGGGCCAGAAAAATTGCTATACACACACCCAAAATCAGGCCCATCTCACTCCTTTTTATATTTTGTTTATTTTATTTAATTGTTTTATTTTATTTAATTTAATTGCTAACCTAAAATAATTTCTTTTTATCAAAAAAATCACAAATAATATTTTTTATCCAATTAAATTTCAGAACTTTATTTATTTTTTATTAATAAATATTAATTAATTAAATTAGGATATTAATGTTAGATAACTTTAATTCATTTTTGTAAATAAATAAATCAATTAGAATTAATAGGTTTTAACATTAATTTAATTATTTTATTTTCTTTCTTAAAATAACAAAAACTCCAAAAATATGTCATTTAATATTTTTCATTAATTAATTTATTTAATAATTAATTTAGCATTTAATTCTAGGACTTAATTTCTTTTCTTTAAAAAAATAATAAAAACAACAAAACATTTTCTTCTAATTAAAAGGGTCAAAACCCTAAATTCGCATTCGATTTAATTTCACCTCGCGCGCTTTATCATTTTATTCAAATTATTGTATTTGCTCCCGGTTTGTAATAATTAATTAGGATTTTCTTTATTTTACCGCTTTTATTTTCAAAGGGTTTGTCTTTGGCGATGTAAATACCCGACGCCTTGTAATAATTTAGTTTAAATTCCGTACCTTTAATTTATGCAAATATACAACTGCTAGATGTTTGGTAATAGGGTTTGAATGATAAGAATGAATGTTTAATCTTAAAACGATTAGATCACCCTAAACATGTGCAAAGATAAAAATATCTGAAATCAACACACTCGCACATGTGCACTCTTAGGGTATACCCCACTTGGTTGCCTTTGTAAATGGTCATTAAGTGTAGGTTGTTTTAGAGGTCGCCCTCTTGTCTAAAAGATCGTAGTTGCCTCGAAATGGTTGCCTCAGATATTGTTGCCTCGAACAAATGATCTAAGACATTAGGGTTACCGCTAAGACGTCCTAACATTTCTTTAGTGACCGTATGTCCCTCTTTCGAATTGACCCTCAAACTCCAACGACGGTGCTACCTACTCACTAATAATGGGATATCATTGTCTAAAGGAAATTAGCATAGAACGATTCCTTTTTCGAGTAGGTAGATTAGTTCTTAGATACATGCTCATCCAAAAAACAAAACTTTTTCCACACTTACACTCTTATACAAACAAGTTTTCAAAAAAAAAACTTCATTACACTCTTGAAGACAGATACAAGAGTTAAATCGAAGTTAAAACGAAACTTTTCAAAACCCACAAGCACAAAGAAAACAATTTTGAAAATGATGAGCAAGTACCTAAGAGCCCGTAGATAACTACAGATAGAAAGGATGCTAATACCTTCCCTTTCTACAATCTACCCCCCATACTCAGAAATATCTCGAAAAAGGAATTTTTCTGTGCTTTTTCCCTTTCCTTGTTGGATAAAATAAAAGTCGATGGCGACTCTTACTTACCGCGACATTTTACGAAAACAAACGCAAAACGCAAACCAGCATTCCAAAAACAGTCAGTTCTTCCCACCGTATCACACAACCGAAGTGAGAGTATACCCTAGGAGTGCGCATGTGCGAGTGATTCAATTTCAAATTGTTATCTTTGCGCATTTACAGTTTGCTAACCGTTTTAAAGTTAATCATACATTCTTGTCATGCAACCCTAATATCATACATCTAACAGTTTAATATTTTGCAGAATTTAAAGTGCGGAAAGTAAACTACGCTATTACAAGGCTTCAGATATTTACATAGCCAAAAACAAACCCTTAAAAAAAACGATAAACGAAATTAAAAGTCCTAATTAATCTATTACAACTTGTGAGCAATTACATTAATATGGTAAAAATAATTAAAACGTGCGCGAGGAAATTAAGAACGAGAGAGAACTAGGGTTTTGACCCCTTATAACCTAATTGAAATAAAAAAATGTTTTTGTTGCTTTTTGTGAACTTTTAAGAAAAAGAATTAAGTTTTTTTAAATTAAATACAAAATTAATTAGTAATTAAATTAATTAAAGAAAATAATTTACATGGCCTATTTTTATATTTTATTGTTTTTTAAGAAAAATAAAATATAATTAAATTGAACTAAAACCCTAATTGTTCTAATTGTTTTTAATTTATTTACAAAAGAAATTTAAGTTACCTAAAATTAAATAACCTAATTCAATTAATTTTTGTATAAAAAATAAATATTCTAAATCTAATTGGATGAAAATATTTTTTGTGATTTTTTTGATAAAAAGAAATAATTTTTTATGTTAGTAAAAATAAATAATTAATTAATAAAGAAAAAATATAAAAAGAAAAGAGAGGAAATTTGGGCCTGTTTGTGAGTAATTAGGAGGTGTAGATAGCAATTCTAGCCCAAGAAGCAAATGATCCATGTTGACCTGCTGGATCCCCTGCCATGCGTTGACTAGGTCACATGATAGGTCCTTCAATGATGGCCTTCAGATCTGGCCATCTGGGGATCCAATGGTTGGATCCTGAGGTCACATGGTGGTCTCTTGGCCTGTGTGCACGCTGGATTACCTGAAGGAAAATAACAAGAAATAATAGGGGGAACCTGGGATTCGAACCCAGGTCCTGAAGCCTTTTCCAATGACCTGGCCACCAACTGAGTTGCGCGTTCTGTTTGTACATAGAATAATAATAAAAGATAATATATAATATATTCAAGTTAATGGAAAAAAGCGCCAAAATTCAAATCAGCGAATGAGAGGGTGCCACGCCAGTCGTCCCTGACCTCGCTCCGTTGGTAAAAGTCATAAACTTTTACCTACGGACGTGTGTCCGTCACTATAACCCTGACTTATCTCCAAATCTCCCATGGGCATGATAAATGACATTTAATGCCATGAATCAGTTCATCTTGGCCTACTGGGCACGATGGTACTCCTTTTATGGCCCAATTTTACCTGTATGAAGAGATCCCAAATCGAAGCAAAAAACCCTAACAATGATAAACTCTGATACAGTCCACAAAATCGAAATTAAATGTTACAAATAGTTTGGAAATGTTTCAAGGAGCAAGAATATACAATTATTTCATGCTATAGATGCCAAAATTATGCAATTCGATTTCAAGAACAAACCAAAGTCGTGGCTGACTTACAATGGTTTTTAGTGCCTGAAAGTGCTTGTTCTTGATTGGTATAGCTTGCTTGTGATCCCAGGAAGCGAATGGGATGGATAAGGGTCTTGAAAATGTCTAGAAATAGCAAAATGAATTACCACTTTTCTTTGTTTTTTTCAAGTTTGTTCCTGCCTTCTCACGCCTCTCAAGCCTATCTTTTAGGTCTACAATTGTATACTATATACTGAGGATTGGATTAGGGTTGCAAACATGATCTCAATCTTCCTCCATTATAGATTTTGATTTGGATTTGATTTACTTGAAGATCCTTCCAAAAATAGGCCAAACTCAATCTTTTTGTGCACACCAAGGCTTTGCACAAATTCAATCACTTGCCAGCTGGATATAGGACCTGAAACATGCACAATATCTTGAGGTTTCAATGTTTTGGATTTTTCCATGATTTGTTTTGATTTAAATTGATTTAATTCAAATAAAAATAAAATAAATAGTAAAAATAAGATAAATACAAGTGGAAAGGGCTAGGGCTCGTGGACCATGCTACCAACTCAAAACAAGTGCAAAAGGTTAGGCCGATTTAGCAAAAATTGCAATTTGAGGCATAGTTGACTTTTGACAAATTTGCAAAAAAGGTCAACTTCGCCAATGCATAACTTCCTCAATTTTGACTCTTTGAAGGTGTTCTTGGACTTTTTAGAAAGCTTGAGATTTCCTATAAGCAACACTTTTTGTATCATCTCAATTTGGTATTCCATGTTCATGTATGAAGCTTTGACAAAAAAGGTGTTTTGTTGACTTTTCAAAATGACCTATAATGTCCAAATTCATAACTTCTTGTGAGTGCATATTTTGAACTTGGGAGATGAAGATGTAATGTAGAGAATTTCATCCTCTTCAAAATGAGCTTTGGATGGATCATTTCTCATAAAGTATGAGAAAGTTATGCTTGGTCAAATTTGAGTTGACTTTTCCTACAAAACCCTAATTTAGCAACTTTTGGTTCTTGATGAATTATGAGAAATCCTTGATGAATCATGATCAAACCTTGATCAAATTATGAAATATACTTCAAAATTAGGATGTTGACAAAAAATATTGAAGTTTGACTGTATGTGGGCCACAATTGACTTTTGCCCTAACATAGTCGATTTTCAGGCCCTTGAGCAATTGACTAAGCAAACTTTCTCTGTAAGGCTTGAAACTTGATATGGATGATCTTGAGAACATATTAGGACAATGGTGAGCGTTTGGTATCCCTTGGAATCAAGTATCTTGATGCAACATGAAACCTTAATTTGGGGTTGACTGCCTTAGGAGAGAGCTTGTCTGGTCAACCCTTGGGCTTCCTTGAGCAACTTGAGATTTTCTCTTGAAATGTTTTGAGAAATATGGGAGGGAAAATTTTGGGGTACAACAAACGCCTCTCGGGAAAAATCACAATAAAGCTTTACATGTGTCAATCGAGTGCAAAGGAACTAACTTAGCACATGTGCTAGTCGACACTGGTTCTTCTCTGAATGTCTTACCCAAGGGGGCGTTAGACCGTCTCGACTATGAAGATTTAGTCTTGAAGCCAAGTGACATCATTGTAAGGGCGTTTGACGGGTCAAAGAGGACTGTTCATGGGGAAGTAGATCTTCTAATTAAATTGGGCTCCCAAATCTTCAACTCCACCTTCTATATTATGGATATTCGTCCGACCTATTCTTGTCTGTTAGGTCACCCGTGGATCAATAAAGCTGGGGCAGTGACTTCAACTCTCCACCAGAAACTCAAATATCCAGTCAAGGGTAGAATAGTCACCGTTTGTGGGGAATAAGAGTTTATGGTGAGCCACCTTAACTCTTTCAAGTACGTAAAGATGGACGGAGAATTCATTGAAACCCCATGTCAAGCCTTTGAGGTTGTACCACCGATGATTGCTGCTACTAAATGTTCTTTTGATGAGCCTAAATCTGTTAAGGCCACGCCAAAGATGGTTTCATTCAAGGATGCCCGCACGGAAATTAAAGAGGGAAACTGTGATACTTGGGGGCAACTCCTCGATATCCCTTTTAAAGCAGACAAGTTTGGTTTGGGCTTCACTATCAAAGCTCAAAAGGAAGTAAGGCGTGCTCGTGCTGGAAAGCCACCTCTCCACTTTGGAAGCAATGAAGTCAACACCGTCGGTGATTCTGATGAAGAGGCTGCATTTGAAGAGTGGGTGTACCCAACTACAACGAAGCTGAAGAATTGGCATACAAAGGAATTTGTGCCCATATCCTTCATCGAGGAGTAATCTAGTTGTTATTACTTTTATTTCAATTCAAAAATTTGTTGTCTCTAATATTTTAACAATGACTTTTAAGCCATGTGCCTGGCCCGGGGAACTTTCGTCCATTTGTCAAGGGTTTTATTTATATTCATCTAATCATATGATCATTCAGTACATTGGACTCTTTTGCATTCAAATATTTGTGTTCATTGTCTTTCCTTTCTTTCAAATACATTTTTTTTAAAAATAGCCATGTATCTTACATGCACACACACACACACACACACACACACACACTCTTGTAGGTCCACATCCACTCTGGATCATATTGCCAACGACTCTACTATTGCCGACTATGACTTTGAATGTCCTATCAACCAAGCCGAAGACCAAGGCGAGGAAGATTGTGACATATCGGGAGAATTAGCCAGACTTCTATTACAAGAGGAAAAAGCTATTCAACTGCACAAAGAGTCAGTTAAAGTTATCAACTTGGGTACTGAGTCAGATAAGAAGGAAATCAAGATCGGCGCTAACTTGGAAAGCAGTGTCAAGAGTAGGTTGGTTCAGATGTTGCATGATTATATGGAAGTATTTTCTTGGTCTTATGAAGATATGCCTAGGTTGGATACCGACATCGTAGTTCATCGTCTGCTGACAAAAGAAGACTGTCCGCCTGTCAAGCAAAAGGTTCGTCGCATGAGGCCTGATATGTCTGAAAATATCAAAGCTGAAGTGATGAAATAGTTTGATGCAGGGTTCCTAGCTATAACATCCTATCCTCAATGGGTTGCCAATGTGGTTCCAGTTCCAAATAAAGACGGGAAGGTTCGCATGTGCGTAGACTATAGGGATCTGAATAGGGCAAGCCCCAAGGATGACTTCCCTCTACCACACATTGAGGTCTTAGTTGATAATACTGCTCAGCATATAGTCTTCTCATTCATGGATGGATTCTCAGGCTATAATCAAATAAGGATGGCTCCCGAAGATATGGAAAAGACTACTTTCGTTATGCAATGGGGCACCTTCTGCTACAAGGTCATGCCATTCGGGTTAAAGAATGCAGGGGTAACATATCAAAGGGATATGGTAGCTTTATTTCATGATATGATTCATCATGAGATAGAGGTATATGTGGATGATATGATTGCCAGATCAAAAACCAAAGAAGAACATCTCAATCATCTGCACAAATTATTTGAGAGGCTAAAGAAGTACAAGCTGAGGTTAAATCCCAACAAGTGCATGTTTGGAGTACGATCTGGGAAGCTTCTAGGTTTTGTCGTCAGCAACAAAGCCATTGAAGTTGATCCTTCCAAGGTAAAGGCCATCCAAGAAATGCAAGTCCCTCATTCTGAAAAATAAGTCATAGGATTCTTGGGTCGTCTGAATTACATTGCCCATTTCATATCACACTTAACTGCTACTTGTGAGCCACTCTTCAAACTCTTGAAGAAAGATCAGGTAGTCAGATGGAACGATGAATTCCAGATTGCCTTTGACAAAATCAAATAATACCTACAAGAACCTCCTATTGTCATGCCTCCAGTTGAAAGAAGACCCTTGATCATGTGCTTGACAGTACTAGAGAACTCTATGGGGTGTGTTTTGGGCCAACATGACGAGTCTGGCCTCAAAAGAGCATGTTATTTATTATCTGAGCAAAATTTTTACCGACTGTGAAACCAGATATTCACTGCTCAAGAAAACTTGCTGCGCTCTGGCATGGGCTTCTCACCGGCTAAGACAGTATATGTTGACTCATACCACTCTTTTGATTTCTAAGATGGACCCAATCAAGTACATCTTTGAAAAACCTGCCATTTTTGGATGGATAGCCAGATGGCAAATGATCTTGAATGAGTACGACATTCAATACACGACTCAAAAAGCCATCAAAGGAAGTGTACTAGCAGATCATTGGGCCCATCAAGCTGTTGATGATCATCAGTCAATGAACTTCGACTTCCCTGATGAGAACATCATGCTGGTAACCGACTGTGCGAAACTTGGACCATATGATGGACCTGAGCAAGGATCTCGATGGACTATGGTATTCGATGGGGCTTCCAACGCCTTAGGTAACGGAATTGGTGCTGTGATCATCTCTCCTGAAGGTTGCCAAACTCCTTTCACTTCCAGACTATGCTTCGATTGCACAAACAATATGGCCGAGTATGAAGCATGCATCTTAGGTCTGAAAGCTGCTATTGACTTAAGGATCAAGCATTTGGATGTGTTTGGGGATTCCGCTTTGGTGATCAGCCAAGTAAAAGGATATTAGGACACTAAACACCCTAATCTTATTCCTTACAAGGAAATTGTGCTATCCATAATTTCTTATTTCAAAGAGATCACTTTTGAGCACTTCCCTAGGGAAGAAAACCAGTTGGCTGATGCTTTGGCAACCATGTCTTCAATGTTCAAAGTCAGATGGGACAACGAAGCCCCTATGATCACAATTGAAAGATTCGATGAAACTGCACATTGCTATAAGCTTGACACCGATGCAGAAAAGCCATGGTACCATGAGGTGATGAGATATCTTGAAGCACAGGAGTATCCTGAGGGAGCATCCATCAACGACAGAAAGTTCTTGTGAAGATTTGCAGCCAAGTTCTTCCTAAGTAACGGGATATTATACAAGCGCAACCATGATTCAACTCTACTCCGATGTGTGGACAAGAAGGAGGCAGAGGAAATTATGGAAGACATGCACGATGGTCTCTTCGGTACTCACTCAAGTGGGCATACGATGGCTAAGAAAATCTTAAGAGAAGGTTACTATTGGTCAACGATGGAGACTGATTGCCATCAACATTCAAGAACTTGTCACAAATGCCAAATCTATGCTGACAAGGTTCATGTGCCTCGTATCCCTCTGAATGTCATGACGGCTCCGTGGCCATTTGCAATGTGGGGCATTGACATGATTGGAGAGATTAAGCCCACAGCTTCCAACGGACATCACTTTATTTTTTTTGCTATAGACTCATTTACCAAATGGGTCGAATCCGCCTCATTTGCCTCAGTCACCAAGAATATGGTAGCCAGATTCATCAGACACAACCTCATCTGCCGTTATGGTATCCCCGAAAGGATTATCACCGAAAATGGGACTAACCTCAACAAGGCTATGATCACCGAGCTTTGCACTCAGTTTAAGATCAAGCATCACAATTCTTCTTTGTATAGACCAAAAATTAATGGCGTAGTCGAAGCGGCCAACAAAAATATCAAGAAGATTGTGCAGAAAATGGTAGTAACCTATAAAGATTGGCATGAGATGTTGATGTTTGCTCTACATGGCTACCGTACTTCAGCTAGAACGTCAACTGGGGAAACTCCCTTTTCTCTAGTCTATGGCATGGAAGCTGTTTTGCCAGTGGAAGTTCAAATTCCCTCGCTGAGAATTATGAATGAGGCAGGCCTAGGCGAAGACTAGTGGATTCAAACGAGATTGGATCAGCTGAACTTGATTGACAAAAAACGATTAGCTGCTGTTTGTCATGGTCAGACGTACCAAAAACGGATGATCAAGGCTTTCGACAAAAAGGTCAAGCCTCGAGTATATCAAGTTGGTGACTTGGTGATAAAACACATCATTTTACCACAAGGCGACCCCAGAGGCAAATGGACTCCCACCTATGAAGGGCCATTTGTTATTAAGAGAGTTTTCTCTGGCGGTGCCATGATGCTGACTACCATGGATGGTGAAGATTTCCCACATCCTATAAACGTGGACATAGTTAAAAAATACTACGCGTAAGAGACTCGTTAGGTTGACACACCTAAGCAAAATAAGGGCATTCCGACAAACCAAAAGGTTTGGGCAAAAATTAGGGATATATGCAAAAGATTGTACACCCGGCAAGTTGAAAACCCGAAAGGGCGACTTGGACAAAAAAGGGTATCCTAGTGGGCTGAAAACCCGAAAGGGCGGTCCAGGCAAAAGTTAAGGATTAAAAGCGTATGACTATGCCCCATGGAATCAACATAGTCAATTTTATCACCAAGATCCAAGTTCAAACGGTCCAAGATCAATCCAATCAACTTCTATCAATGACAAGGGATATTCGAAGACATTGGGGCAATAGTAGAGTTGGAAGGCAATGAGATCATTTCACATGGCTATTTGTTTTCATTCTCAATTTTGTTTTCCTTTGGAAGATTTCCTCTTACTAGGATCTCCGTCTCTCTGTACAAAAACGCCTATTCATGGGCAAAGTATCAATACAAATATACTTTGAAGTGCAAAATTTATGTCTTTGTTTTGAACGCAAATTTGTCCAATAACTAAAATTGAATGAACATATGCATATGAACATAATTAAAACTATTTGGCACATGTGTCCTGCTAAGCATCAGAAAACCTCTCTTTAATGTATATGAAATATCCCTACAGAGTTATCTCATTATCATTATCCCCATGAGGACGACTGCAATAAACCTTTCCCCAACAGGTTTTATTTCCCCAACAATAATCGAGGAACCATAAAAACTCTCCAGCCGAGTTCAATTTTTCTCAACATACAACAATCAAGACACCCCGGAGTTCCCCAACTGAGTATATCTTCCCCCAACCAAGGCTACTATCCCCAAATGGAGTCTATTCTTCCCAGTTGAGTGTATCCTCCCCAAGCCGAGTCTGTCCTACCCAACTGAGTCTATACTCACCAGTTTGAATTTTCCTTTCAGATTGTTGCAAATCATAGGACCACAACCTCTTTTCCCCAATAAAGCCGTCAGTAAAGCCTTTACTATTTTCAAAAAGATACCTGAAACCTGGATCCGACCAGATAACAGTTGATCTCAATTTCAAGATGCTATGAAACCTGGACCCGACCAGGTAATAGTCTAACTCCTCAAAGATATAGAAGAACCTGGACTCAATCCGACCAAGGTTTAACTTCTTTTCCCCAGTAGAGTTTGCCTTTGCCCCAACAAATTACTGAGAAACCTGGACCGAACCAGATATCAGTTTTCAATTCCATATTTTCAAGCAAGTCGTTGTAAAGCATGGATCCGACCAGATAGAAATCACCCTCAGAGATTCGTTGTGAAACCTGGAAACCGACCAAATAACAACTATATCCCCAAATAGTTTATCGTAAAACCTGGACCCGGCCAGATAGCAATTGACCTCATCAATCTCAGAAGTCTACAAAGCCTGGACCCGACCAAATAATAGTTTTTCAAACAATTTATTGTAAAACCTGGAGCCCGACCAGTTAATAATTGACTATGATCCCCAGAGAGACACTATGAAGCCTGGACTCGACCAGATAATAATACAACTTTCCAAAAACCATGAAACATGGGCCCGACCAGATAGTAGTTATCACTTCAAGTTAATGTGAAGCCTGGATCCGACCAGATAACAGTTAACTTCCGTATCCCCAGCAAGTTGTTGTTAAGCCTGAATCCGACCAGATAACTATTCAATCTCAAGAAAATTTTCTGCAAAGCCTGGAATCCGACTAGATAACAGTTAGATCATTTATTTCCCCAGTAAGTTGCCGTGAAGCCTGGATCCGACCAGATAGCAGTTGACTACTTCATCCTCAGAAAATTGTGAAGCCTGGATCCGACCAGATAACAACTGACATTCAAGAGATATTCTCCAGTGAAAGCATCCTTTCAACAAAGTTTAAAGATATGCATATTCTTCACCCCCAACGACAATCAGGGATCCAACCCCCCATATTTTCCTCAGCAGCAGTCATGGATTTATTTTCCCGGACAAAAACATACATCTCACATTTATACATCATAGCATGTACATACCATATGCATTTAACATAATACCATATCTGGTGAACATCATGCAGGCATCTGCATTTTACTAACTCTTTTTCTCACATGTGAAACATCAAGTTTTAGTATAAATCAACAAGAGATTTGTGCTGATACTTCTTCCAGTGTTTACCAACATTCCTCCAAATGGCATCTATAATCCTATTCACCATCCATCTTTGAGTGCAAATTTATGGGCACTCTAGTGTTCAATCATCTTTTACCTTCAAGTCACGAATGACAAATCCGTCAATCTAACTCTTCAGGTTTAAGAAGATTGAACAGGGGCAGCTATTGTACCCCAAAATTTTCCCTCTCACTTATCAAATATTTTCTCACAAAGATCTCTCCTGGTTCAAGACTGCACTAAGGTTGATCAACTCAAGACACCTCCTTAAGCACTGATGACCAAAATTGGGGTTTGAGATTGCACAAGGATATTTGAACTTTCAATGCTTCATATGACTTTAATGGATCATTATGGACCCTAAAGATTACTCATGTCAAGTTTCAAGCCTTGGATCACACTTTTGCTCAGTCAATTGAGCAATTGACCTAAAAATCAGCTGTATTGGGGAAAAAGTCAACTATGGCCAATTTACAGTCAAACTTCAGATCCACATCAATATTATAAACTCATATGCATCATTTGATCAATTTTGGACCATAATTACCCAAGAAATTTGATTAAATCATCAAAAGGGCAAAATGGTCAAAATTAGGGTTTTTGATTGAGAAAGGGCAATTTCTGATTTTTGACCTAGCAAATGGTCAATTGGTTTGAATCATGATCTCAAGAGTTCAATTGCATCATTTTGACCTAATGACATGACCTAAAACATTGCTTAAGATCAATAGGATTGATAGTGAATTTTCAATCAGCTGATCAAAAAGTCAACTGTACACTGAAAAGTCAAACTTTGACTTTTTGGTCAAAATTCAGTGTCAAAGATCACAATTCATCAAAGAATGTCAAAATATGAAACTTATTCATCAAGAAATCAAAAAGGTCAAGATTTCATTTTGAAAAGTCAAAGTTTTTTAACTTAGAAAATTTTCTAAGTGTTTAAACTTCATGTTTTTTCATAACTTTAAGCCAATTTTTCACCATGATGCAAGAGGATTCAGAAGAAGCTTTCAACATGAAAGTTGTAGATCTCCATGATATCTAAAAAATTTCTTTACACAACTTCTCCTAAAAATGCTTGGATCTTAAGTTATTAATTCATAAAGTCATGGTCTTGAAATTAGACACTTAGTGAAATTTTGCCCTAGTTTTGGTCAGGATTTTGACCTAACTTCTTGACACTTTTTCATATAGTTCTAAGGGGAATTTTCAAAATTGATTCAAAGAGGGGTTTTAGAGAACATTACAAGCTTTCCAAAATGTCTAAGAACTCCTTGAGATCATTCTTGAGCAGGGAGAATCGAAGAGATGGAGTTAGGGTTTTCACACTTGAAATACAAGTCATTTTGTGATGAACAAGATTCAACTTTCAAACCTATGCTGCATAATCTCTGCTTTACATGCCTCAAAATTGTTAGGTACTCCATAATTAATTGCTTGCACAACTGTTAGAGGTCTCATTTCAAGCATTCAATGCAAGGCCATGCTTTATATCCATTTTGGGAAGAAAGTGCACAATACCATTTTGATAAAGTAGATTTTTGCATAAAACTTGTTCTTGAGCCTTGCAATTGTTTTCTTCTGATCATACAGGTCCTATTACTCAAGAAAAACTTGTCTAAACACTTACAATCACTCAGCCCATGCTTGTACTTCCTCTTGGAACCATACTTCCCACTTTTCTTCAAAATCAAGTAACAAAAGCAATCAGTCTAGAACTTGTACTTCTGATCCTCTCAAGCACTCAAGTCTTTTGCTTATACATTCACAAGTAATTTGTCATAAAACACACGCATGCTTGAGCCCTGAAAACACCAAGAACTCAGATTTTCATCTCACACCTCCATTGTTGCATATTCTGGCCAGAAATCCCAAAACCAAAAACTACTCGTGCGTTTCTTGGCTTCTTGCTTCCAAAAGCTTCAAAGCATCATACACAAACAATCTCACACCCTGTTACAGTTATGTAACACCTCCATCACCATATTCCATTTCCAAAAACAGAGGTCTGCATCTTGACTTCTCCAGGCCAGTTCAAGTACTTACAACTCAAAGTTACCATTGGAATAGCTTCCTAGGGACTCAAGGAAGCTAACCTGATCATTACATCAACTTGAATCAAGCTCATTTGCAGAACACGATTTCCAATTTTGAGGTAAGTTATCTCAACTTTGGACTCTTCATACAAGCATCATTAATGTTTAATTTCTGAATGAAAAATGTAGACATCATTGTTCTGAAGCTAATCATGTCTTTATATTTCATTTATATTGCTTAAGTAGTTAGAATTTTGAATCTGAACATCCTGGAAAAATTAGGTCAGAATTTGGTACCATTCAAAATTCATGTTCATTCTTGAGAATTAGTTTAAGTTGTTTACATTTCTGGAATTGTGGTAAAATTTTCACAAGTTTCATATTTACATTTTGCAAATGGATGAGAAATGAACAAGTTACAGGTGGTTTGGCTGGAGGTTGAAGATGAAGTGTAACCAGGGCGCGTTTTGTATCATATATTTATTGTTTTATTTATATGAACGGATGTATAGCCACCCCAGTGGTAAATCGCGCGCCTGTTAACCTATGGGATCTGGGTTCGAGCCCCAGTGGCACCCTTTTGCTTTTTTTTTCATATTTTCTCACTTCCATTTGATTTTTTTGCAGCGTTGGGCCTCCAGCATGGGCCTGGCATTTTGTTTGCTTTTTCATACTCCCTGCTCACTATTCACACCCCTGGCCCATTTTATTTTTCTTTTCCCTTTTTTATTTATTTGTTTTCTTTAATATTTTATTTAATATTAGTAAAATCAGTAAAAGTATAAAATACATTAGATATATATTTTGACATAGTTTATTTATTTTTTACAATAAAAATTATTTTTATTTAATCAAACTTTATCTATTTTACTAATTAATTTGTAAATTTAATTAGAAACTAGGGTTTTAATTATTTATTTTACAATTAAAAAAACATTCTTTTAAAACCAAAAATACCAAAAATATTTTACAATACCATACATTATTTTCAAGACAAAAAAGACATTAAAAATATTTTTCCTACAAACTTAATTTCTTTTTCTTTCTTAATCAATTAATATTTAGATTAGGGTTTTATCTAATTTTCTTTTTCTAATTAATTTAGGTTTACTTTTATTAATTTAACTAATTATTTATTCATTTTTGTACATTATTTATCCAAATTTGATATGGTTGTAATAGATAATTAGGTTTATTTTCTTGCAATCCCCATTTGTAATTTATACACCCCCTCCCGCAAGTATTGTAATAGCATAGTAATTTTAAATTCCGCAATTTATCGCTTTATATACAAATGCTAGTAATTAGGGTTTTGTATGGAAAGACTAAAACCAATCAATTAGAAAACCCTAATCAAAGATAAAACCAAGCATGAAAAATAATACATTTGCACACAAGCACCCCTAGGGTAAAATCCACTTGGTTGCCTTACAAAATGGCCATGTTATGCATGTGAGGTATCTTAGCAAAAACAAGCAAAATACAAGATCATAGTCCCTCGATAATGCTATCAAAAGTTGTCTTTAAAAAATGATCTTAGTCCCTAAGAGAATGCTAAGATACCTCATAACATTGCTAATCATGGCTATACAATGACCCATGCCCGTCCCGTTTACATCCAAATATAGGGTTGCTTATCAAATCAATGGTAAGATAACAATGTCAAAGGAAATAAGAAATAAACAAGAAATAGTTTTGAGTAGGTAGAATGCTCCTAGTTACTTGCTCAATTTCAAAACCAAAATATCCTTGCTATTTTCAAAACAAACACCAAACACTTTCAAAACATCTTTCAAAACTTGAAAACATTTTCAAAAGATCAATACTTTGTATACATTCTTACGAACAAGAATCATTGCAAAGTTTGCCTAAACGATGGCGCCTTTTCAAAATACTTTCAAAAACCACACAAAACACATTTTCAAACAAAAGCAAGTGATCTAACAAGTAACTAAGAGCCCATGGAAAACCATGGATGAAAAGGGTGTTAATACCTTCCCTTTTCATAATCTACCCCCCGAACTCAAGAAAAAAATCTCAAAGGTCTTTCCTGTGCTTTTTCACCTTTCCTTTTTGGATAAAAGAAAAGTCGGTGGCGACTCTTGCTAACTGCAACATTTGGGATAAAACGCAAAACAACCAAGTAAGTTCTCACACCATATCACAGAACTGGCGACTCTGCTAGGGAAAATTCTAAAAGTGGGGTTACCTTAGGGTTAGATCATATTTACTTGCTTTCTTTGTTTGACTTGTGTGCTTTACATTTTGGTTCTTTGTTTGGGTTTGAATCCTCTACTCGGATTTGGGATACCTTATAGCTAAGTAGCAATACGTTGTGGAAACTGTGCGGGGTATACCGACACGGTCTAAGCAATAGCTACGTCAGTGCGACATATTTGTGGGTACCGGTAGCCCTTGAGTAGTCAAGGAGAATACGGGGCCACTGAGTGATGTCATGAAGCACTAATGAACTTTTAGAACCTTTACTTGACCAACTTGGCCTTTAGGACATAGTGAGATGACCGACTTTGGTGCAGTCCGAAGTTGGTAGATACTCGATACTACACTCATTGAGGTTTGGTTTTTTGGGATATTTTGGTCGCCATTAAAGAGGCTTGCGCTGAAACAATGCCCAAGGAAACAAACCAGTGATATTGAGCTCCTTAGAACCCAGTTACTATTACTAGGACAAATTTGAGCCAACTAAACTTCAAGATGGTACTTACCTACGAGACTCCGTGCAAGCCTAAACCTAAGGACTTGTTTGCTTTGTGTGTATATATACTTGTACATAACATCATAAACATCATAACATCATACTCATACTCACTAACCATTTCAAGGATTTTTTGGGATTTATCTTTGTTCTGTTTTGTAGGATATGGATTCTATTCGTAGGAAAACCATTCAAATCAACCTCGTAAGGATCCCTCCTCAAATCAAAGAGCTAGCATCAAGGATTCCTGAAAATTTTCCATTTACCGAAAGACATGGTCGCCTACTAAACTTGGTTACCTCCAACACTGATGAAGACATGATGAAGGCGCTCTTTCAGTTCCTTGATCCTCTACACCATTGCTTCACATTTCCTGATTATCAACTTGTGCCAACTTTGGAAGAATTCTCTCGACTCTTGAGGATTCCCATTCTCAATCAACTACCGTTCAACGGTACGGAAAGAGATCCAAAGAAAGAAGAGATTTCTCAAGCTCTACACTTGCAACCATTTGATATCACAACTAATTGGGAAACAAGGAGTGGTGTCAAAGGTTTCCTAGAAAAGTTCTTGTTTGAGAAAGCCCAAAACTGTTGGAACTCTTTGGATTTGCAAGCCTTTTAGGAAATTGCAGCTCTCCTCATAAATGGGATGGTTTTGTTTCCAAACCCTGGCCAACTCATAGATGTGAACACCGTCAAAATCTTTATGTCTCGTAACCCGGTGCCTACTTTGCTAGGGGATATCCTACATTCTTTTCACACTTGCACCATAAGGAAAATAGGTATCCTTATGTGTTGTACTCCTCTCTTGGAAAGATGGTTTATTTCACATCTTCCCCAATCGGTATTGAAGAACGAGCAAGGTTCAAGGTGGTCACATAGGTTGATAACGCTCAGACATTCAGATATTCATTGGTGTTCCCGCTCTTTGGAGAATGTTAATATCATCGACCGTTATGGAGAATTCCCTAATGTCCCTTTACTTGGCATTAGAGGAGGTATCACCTACAACCCTTGCTTAGCCTTAAGACAGTTTGGTTACGCCCGAAGGGATGGTCCACACGAGATGCTTATTCAAGGTTTGGTATTTGACTACGAGAGCGACGATCAAGGTTACCGTCAGAGGTTTATCTGAGCCTGGAGGATGTTGAACAAAGTGGATAGAAAGACACTGGGACACAAGAATTCCATTCCCCCGAGCCTTACCTTAAATGGGTGCGAGCTCGTGCTCAGAAACTTGTGATGCCTTATCCCTCCATCTTACCAGTCATTATGGAGCATGTGGTCGAAGGGGATGTTCCCTACACTATCCTTCATCCGGACATGCCTACCTCTCTCGAAGACTTACAAAAGGGTTGGGTCCAGCTGAAGAAAGAACGAGATACTTTCAAGGCCCAATTCTATGCTAGTGAGAATAGATATTTGGAGCTTACGAAGCAGTTACAAGAAGAGAAAATGTGAACGCTTATCTCGCGCCAAAGAGGATGCGCTCAGTCTTTTTATCTTAGAAAGCTATTTTGTAAGCCCAAGAGGCATGATGTAATCTTTCTTGTTTTGTCTACATGAAAATTAACGTTTGTTCATTCTTTATCTATACGAATTTAAATTTCATTGATCCTTGAAATCATTTGCATGTACATATCCCATGCATCATAACATGACAAGTTTTTCACATAACAGGTTTCCTTATCTTTCTGCAGTTTATTTCAGCAAGATGGATCTAGAGAAAACTGTGACGGATCTCCAAGCCCAAAATTCTCAGTTTCAGGAAGCTTTACTAGCCCTAGCCAAGGGGAAGCAAGATATGATGGCTTTGCTAGCCGTTAAGAAGAAGCCAAAGAAGAAAGCTCTACTCAACATGGGTAGAAGGTTCAATGAGACAATCCTTCAAATCCCAGTAGGAGGAGACTCATTTGAAGAGGACGAGAACCAGGTCAGCGAGGTCAAGAGTACTCAAGCTGAATGTGCTAATGATCAAGAATTTGATGATGATTATTTCAATGAGCAGTATCCACCCGCTGATATCAAATACAAGCAGTTAGAAGACAGATTGAAAGATGTTGAAATCCAAGCTGTCCCCGGTTTATATTTTGATGATTTGGGTTTGATCTCTGGGGTAGTTATTCCCCACAAATTCAAAGTACCACTCTTTGCAAAGTACGACGGGATTTCTTGTCCAAAACTCCATTTGAAATCTTATGTGTGCAAGATACAGCCGCACACTGCCGACAAGAAGCTATGGGTTCACTTTTTCCAAGAGAGCTTGGCTGGAACACAACTTGAATGGTTCTATCAGTTAGATGGTTCTCGTATAAATACTTGGGAGGATCTAGCTACAACCTTCTATTACCAGTATCAATACAACACCGACTTGGCGCCAACTAGGGTTCAGTTGCAAGATATGACCATGGGGAAGAATGAAGGATTTAAGGAATATGCGCAAAAGTGGAGAGACCTTGCTAGTAGGGTCCAACCTCCCTTGACTGATAGGGAGCACATCGACATGTTCATGGGCACTTTATCTGGTCCTTTCTTTAATCTGTTGGTTGGCTGCTCTTCTTCTGGTTTCACCGAATTAATCTTAACCGGTGAAAGAGTTGAAAGTGGCATCAAAAGTGGGAAGATCTATGTGGCATCTACCTCCACCGCCAATCCTATCAAGAAACCTTTTGCTGCAAAGAAGGAAGTTAATGTTGTGTATGGGGCAAAGGCCCATACCAAGAAGAATGATCGTCCGTCTGTCAATGCTGTCCGAATCTCCAATCCAACTCCTACTCCAAGACCATCTGTAAATCATCAATGTTTTGAAACTCCAAGTAGACAATTTACAAGGTTAGGAAAGTCGTTGTCTCAAGCCCTTCAACATTTTCTCAAGGATAATTTAGTGACATTGCGCGATCTTCCCGCCAACCCTGATACCTCGTCACCAAAGTATAATCCGAACACTAAGTGTGCTTACCATTCAAACAGCCCAGGGCACGAGACTGACCAGTGCTGGGCCTTGAAGAACAAGATCCAGGGTTTAATTGACAACAAGACTATTGAATTTGATCCTCCTCCAACACCGATGTAATTACCGCTCCAATGCCGAAGCATGACAAAGGTGTTAATATTGTCGAAGATACAATTTTTATTGCCTCTGTTGAAGAATTGACTACTCCACTGAATGTAATCAATAAAAAATTGTTGAAAGCTGGGATCTTCCCTGGCTGTGAAAAAGACTGTGTGTGCTGTACAAGACAACTCAATGGATGTGAAGGGCTGAAAAAAGGCATACAATGCCTGATGGATAGCCACAAAATTCTGTTTGAAAAGACTCAGTTTTCCAAGAGTTTGATTAAAAAATGTGAAGACCTATCTATTATTACCATTTCCAACAAGCCTCTTAGGATCACCTCCAAAGGTCCTATTAGGATTTCAAATGAACCCACTATTTCTCTCTTAATAATTACCAATCCCTGACCAATTCCTTACTCTTCAAATAAAGTGGTACCATGGAATTACGGTGCTGAAGTGTTCTATCATGGGATTAAAAAAGACGCCTGGTGTTGTACCCCAAAATTTGCCCTCCCATATTTCTCAAAACATTGCAAGAAAGATCTCCAAGTTTCTCAAGGTAGCCCAAGGATTGGCCAGACAAGCTCTCTCCTAAGGCAGTCTACCCCAAATTAGGGTTTCATGTTGCATCAAGATAATCGAGTACAAGTGGTCCCAAATGCTCAACAATGTCCTAATATGTTCTCAAGACCATCCATGTCAAGTTTCAAGCCTTGCAGAGGAAGTTTGTTCAGTCAATTGCTCAAATGCCTAAAAGTCGACTATGCTAGGGCAAAAGTCAACTGTGGCCCACATAGAGTCAAACCTCAAGATTTTTGGTCAACATCCTCATTTGGAAATATATTTCATCATTTGATCAAGGGTTGATCATGATTCATCAAGGATTGCTCATAATTCATCAAGACTCAAAAGTTGCTAAATTAGGGTTTTGTAGGAAAAGTCAACTCAACTTTGACCAAGCATAACTTTCTCATAATTTATAAGAAATGACCCATACAAAGCTCATTTTGAAGAGGATGAAATTCCCTACAATACATATTCATCTCCCAAGTTCAAAATATGCACTCACAAGAAGTTATGAATTTGGACATTATAGGTCATTTTGAAAAGTCAACAAAAACACCTTTTTTGTCAAAGCTTCATACTTGAGAATGGAATATCAAATTGAGATTAGACCAAAAGTGTTGATTATAGGACATCTAAAGCTTTCTAAAAAGTCCAAGAACACCTCCAAAGAGTCAAAATTGAGGAAGTTATGCATTGGTGAAGTTGACCTTTTTTTGCAAAATTGCCAAAAGTCAACTATGCCCAAAACTTCAAATTTTGCCAAATGGGTCCAATCTTTTTCACTTGTTTTAAGTTGGCAACATAGCCCACGTGCTCTAGCCTTTGCCACTTGTCCATATCTTATTTTTATTATTTAATTTGGTTTTTATTTGAATTAATTCAATTTAAATCAAATTAAATCAAATAAAAATCCAAAACATTGATAACAAGGGATTTTGTGTTTGTTTCAGGCTTTATTACACAGCTAGCCATCATTCAAATTCACATCAAGGCTTGTGTGCACAAAAAGATTGGAAATAAGCCAAATTTGGAAGGTTTTCAAAGCAAATCAAATCAAATCAAAAGGCATTGAAAGAGAAGGATTTTGATCAGTTTTGCAAACCTAATTCATTCACTAATACATAAAGAAGGCGTGCATACCTAAAGGCAGGTTAGAAAGAGGCGAGAGAGAGAGAACTAGATTTGAAAAAAGGGAAAAAAGTGTGAGATCGAATTGATAGTTAGAGGCATCCTCAAGGCTTGATATCAATCCCAATCGCTTCATGGAACTCTCAGCAACCTAAAGCAATCAAGAACTAAGCCGTTCAAGCCCCAAATCGCTATGTAAGTCGTTCACGTTACACCCCTGTTCTTGAATTCGAAACTCACGATTTGTGCATTGTTAGGTTGAAATAATTGTACATTCTTGATCACCATAACATTTACAAACTTTCTGCATTATTCAATTTCATTTGTGTGGCCTGTAGCATTAATACCCATTGCTAGGTTTTCGAGCTTGGTTTTAGGGCTTTTGATTTCAGGGACAATTGGCCTTGGTAATGGGTACGGTTGTGATCAGGAGGACGAGATGAGTCTAACCATGGTGTTAGATGTTATTTCCATGGCCTGTGGAGGATTTTGAGGAAGCTTAGGCCTGTAGCAACAGATGTTTGTCCGTAGGTATAGGTGAACGAGTTTTTAGCGACGGAGAGAGGAAGGAGATGATGAAGTGTCACTCCCCTACTGGCCCATTCAAATTCCAGCGCGTTTTTTTTCTTTTGTTTTCCTCTAATATTTGTTTTCTTATATTATTATTATTATTCTATAATTGTACAACAAGCAGCAAGTGATCCAGTGGCAAGCGTAGCAAGGAATTTGCCTTGGGGCCTGGGTTCGAATCCCAGGTCCCCCTATTTCTCTATAACATTTTATTTCAGGAAATCCAGTGCGCGCTTGAGCCTGATGTCCATCCTACTCCCTCATCATCCAACGCGCCAGATGGCCAAATCTGGTGGCCACCATCGAAAGCACACCATAAGCCAAGTCAAAGATGCCATACAGAATCACCAAAGTCAGCACGGATCACATCTCAATGGGCCCAGGAAAATTGCTATGCACACCTCCAATTCAGGCCCATCTCTCATCTTTTATATTTTTGTTTATATTTCACTTAATTATTTATTTTTTTTTACTAACCAATAAAATAATTTTCTTTTTATCAAAAATCACCAAAAAATATTTTATTTCCAAATTAAATTTTAGATATTTATTTTTTAGTAAAAAAAATCAATTAATTAGTTAGGTTATTTATGTTAGATAACTTTAATTTATTTTGCAAATAATTAAAATTAATTAGAATCAATAGGTTTTTATACTAACTTAATTATTTTATTTCTTTCCTAAAATAACAAAAACCAAAAATATGTCATTTAATTATTTTTCATTAATAAAGTTAATTAACTAATAATTGCATTTTTAATTTAGAAAAACCTATTTCTTTTTAATATTAAAAACAAAAAAAAACATTTTCTTTTAAATAGGATAGAAGGGTCAAAACCCTATTTTCGTATTCGATTTAATTTGTCATCGCGCACTTTATTATTCTTTATCCAAATTATTGTATCTGCTCCTGGTTTGTAATAATTTAATTAGGACATTTATTTATTTTTTACCGCTTTTAATTTCAAAGGGTTTGTTTTTGGCCATGTAAATACCCGAAGCCTTGTAATAGCTTAGTTTAAATTCCGCACTTTAATTTATGCAAATATTCAACTGTTAGATGTTTGATAATAGGGTTTGCATGACAAGAATGTATGCCTAAATTTAAAACGGTTAGATCACCTTAAATGTGCAAAGATAAAACAATCTGAAATTGAATCACTCGCACATGAGCACTCCTAGGGTACACTCCCACTTGGTTGCCTTCGGTAAATGGTCATTGAGTATAGGATGCTTTAGTGGTCGTCCTTTTGTCTAAACAAAGATCAAAGTCCCGATTCGGAAAAGTTGCCTCGGAATGGTTGCCTAGGAATTGTTGCCTCGAATAAATTGATCTAAGACATTAGGGTTACCACTAAGATGTCCTAACATTACTTTAGTGACCATACGTTCCTTTAGAATTGACCCTCAAACTCCAATGACGATACTACCTACTCACTAATAGTGGGATATCATTGTCTAAAGGAAACGAACATAGAACGATTCTTTTTTCGAGTAGGTAGATTAGTTCTTAAGTACTTGCTCAATCAAAACGAAACAAATTTTTTCACACCTACACTCCTTTACAAACAAAGTTTTCAAAAACACTTCATTACACTCTTGAAGACAGAAGCAAGAGTTAAATCAAAGTCAAAATAAAAACTTTTCAAAGCACACTAAACACAAAGAAAACAATTTTGAAAATGATGAGCAAGTACCTAAGAGCCCGTAGATAACTACGGATAGAAAGGGTGCTAATACCTTCCCTTTCTTTAAATCTAACCCCCGTACTCAGAAATATCTCGAAAAAGGAATTTTTCTGTGCTTTTTTCCTTTCCTTGTTGGATAAAATAAAAGACGGTGGTGACTCTTGTTTACCGCGACATTTTGTGAAAACAAACGCAAAACGCAAACCAGTAAATTCCTTAAAGAAATAGGGAAACACGATCCCGGTTCTGGCCACCGTATCACAGAACTGGCGACTCTGCTAGGGAAGAATAAGTGGGGTGTACCTTAGGAATAGTTCATCATATTGTTTTCAATTGTATGATTTGGTTGCTTTATATTTGTGGGCTTCGTATCAGAATTACTATAGATCCTAACCCGGATCTGGGGAACACCTTTTAGGTAAGTAGCAATAGACTGTGAGGGAACTGTACGGCGTAGACCGATACGGTTGAAGCAGTAGCTACATTGATGTGGCACATTAGTTGGTACCGATATCCCTTGTGGAGCAACAAGGAGAGTATGGGGCTGCTATATGGGTCGTTAAGCATCAACTGACCTTAGAACCTATAATTGACCAACTTGGCCATAGAAAAGTAGCAGTATGCTACACTCATTGAGACCATACTCCCGTGATGATTCCGGCTGCAAGAAAAGGTCGCTAAACTGGAATTATGACCGATCGAGGATGGTCGGTGATATTGAGAACCTCTAGAACCCGATTACTATTACTAGGACAGGTTGAACCAACTAAACTGAAAGAGGGTAATACCCAGACCCCATGCAAGCCTAAACCTAAGGCTATTTGTGTGACTCGCGTGCTTTCAACTTGAACTACTTGCACATTTTTGTTATCTAACAACTTGAGTTCCTTGCAGGTTTTGTTTACAGTCTTTATCCGATAACTTGGATTTCTTGCCGGATTTACTTGTTTACATCACCTCGTACTTTTGCTTAAACACATAGCATGCACATCATGACATCATGCCTTAACATTTCCTTAACTATTTCAAGGGTCTCAAGGGTTTGTGATGCAGGTTATGGTAAATCAAACGTCTAGTAAGGGGCAAAGGGGATTTATTTTCCTCTAGCCAATGTCGTCTAGAGATCAAAACACGATAACTTGAGTCAGGGGCTATGACCCACTCGATATGGTGAGCTTGACTCTTGAAGAAGGACTCTTAACGACACGAAGTTTCTTCAATCAAAGTTGCAAAATTCAAAATCTAACAGTTTCTTGTTTACCCCGTGAGATCCTTGAAAATATTGCATACATATATCATACATATCATTGCATAACAGGTCTCCCAGTACAGGTCTCTCATGTTGTCGCTGTTTATTTCAGCAATGGCTCTCCAACAAGACAACCAAGATCTTCATACTCAAGAAACTCAGTTCAGGGAAATGTTCCTAAACCTATCCAAGGGGTAGGAAGAGTTGAAAACACTCCTCGTCGGGAACCTGGTTAAGAAAAGTCCTGAAGACAATAAGGACGAACGGCTGGAACGACTGCAAGCTGAGGTAGATGCAATAAGAACCCAAATGCTGGGGCAGTTGGATCTCATCCAAGGTTTAGCCCGGGCACAAGAAGAGCTGAGAACCATTATCAACCAGCTTCATCAAGATGGATACAATAGTATGAAGCAAGCAGTCGAGGCCAGGGACCAAGTCATTAATCAGCCTCCAAGAAGACAAGGGTTTGGGTTGGTAAAGAATGGACCTCTCCAAGTTGCTAATACCTCACGGGTCCAACAACAACCTCGCCAAAAGCAATGGGTTAATCAAAGTAAGCCATATACACCCAAGAGGCAATTTACCAAGCTCAACATGTCGCTATCTCAGGCTTTACAACACCTGTTGAGATTGAATCTGGTGACGTTAAGGGACCCTCCTCAGAATCCCAACATAGCCTCCCTAGACTACAATCCTGATGCAAGGTGTGCATATCATTCCAACAGCCCGGGGCATGATACTGATGACTGTTGGCATTGAAAAACAAAATTCAAGACCTGGTCAATAAAGGAGCTTTGGAATTCACACAAGATGGTCAACTAGAATGTTTCTGTCAATCCTCCAAGGCTCACCATTTGAAGTGACAAGCTCTGACAAGAGAGGCTTTTGTTCATTAGAATTCTCAATTTGTAATTTTCTTTTGATTGGTCGAATATTTATTCATGTCAAACTTTGTTACTTTATCAATGAATTGCATATGTCTGTTTTGAATCAATCCATTCGTATTCACTATATTTAAATTGCTTTCCTTTTTGTGATGTTCAACTCTTGGTTAAAAAAAAACTCTAAGCCTTTAGAGGAAGGATGACGAAAACGATACCACGATCTCTACAGTATGCTTTTGAACAGACCCCGCTGACGATGTACAGGTGTTGTTTCAAATCCTAAACAGTGGAGTTATAAGGAAGATAATCCCTAGTCAACCCCTTTGAGCCAAAGAAGTAGGAGTTTTTCTTTTCGCACAAATTAAAACCCTTAATCACAACCTGGGGCAGGGTAGTTTTCTCAGTTAATTCAGGTGCACAATGAATGGCTTCAAAAACATCCTTCCAAAATAAAAGATGGTGATGGTTCCTTATAATCGTCAAGACAGGCAGTCATTATCTCTAAAAAATAAAAGCCCATTAAGTCAAAACCTGTGAAGGAGACTTAAGAGAAAAACTGGGGCATCCCGCTGACTGTAATCACAAAAGAAACAATTCAGGCAAAAGATAGGGATAATAAAATCAAAGAAGAAAGAGGCCCTACAAACTCTTAACAAAAATGACTGCCTGTTCAAGATAAATTGTCAGTATCCGAACCATCACTGGAATATCAGAGAAAAGACTCAAACAGGATCTAAATACACAATTAGCTGAGTTTAGGATCGAAGAACATCACGAAGAATGGGTGGGTACAAATAAAATTTGAGCCTTTATCCTTTGTTTCTTGAACCGTGAACCAGGCCACGTTATAACCCTTAAAAGTCCTAGCTGAAGCATGGGTTAGTTCGAAAGCATACTGTTACAAAAGGTATCCTGACTCCTGTAAGACTTGCTGTAAATCCTGAGTTGACATCACATATTACAAAATTTGCCTGTTTTACTAAAAAAACTGCATTTTCAAAAATTTCAAGACAACCATAAGCTTTACATTCTTAAAATAACATTATTTGTATATAACTATTTGTTCAACAACAGAGAAATTCGCATGACGAATATCTAAGTGAACAAAAACCTTCTCAATAAAAAGGATCACCTCAAGTGAAAAAAACACACTTCTAATCAAGAGACACGACATGATCATCGTCCATCATCTGGGGCAGCCAAGTCAAGATTCAAGAATCTCTCAAAGGTGCCAAAGAACCAGGGGAAGATCTCCATCTGAATCACTTGGGGCATTGGACATGAATTCCAGCAACAAATCTTGTATGATCAAATGAACATCTTCTGGTATCGTGGCAACACTACCGACAGTGACAACTCCCTACACTCTGAGATCATGGACATAGTCAGAAAATACTGCGCATGAACAAAAATCCGCTAGGTCGACTGGCCTAGGAAAAAATAAGGGCATCCCGACAAACCAAAAGGGTTCGGGCAAAAATTAGGGATAAAGAGAAAAATCTGTACACCCGGCAAGTCAAAAACCTGAAAAGGTGGCTTGGGCAAAAAAGGGTATCCCGGTGGACTGAAAATCTGAAGAGACAGTCCAGGTAAAAGTTAGGGATTAAAGCGTACGACTATGTCCCGTCATCTCGTCACTTAGAAGACTTATCGTTCCGATCGGCAGTTACCAAGCACCTCATAGGTTGGGATAACACTCGATCCACAAGGCCTCCACAGCCACCTTCTCCCGCAGATACAGGGGCAGAAAAATCTCGATGCAAAGCCATCGTCATATCCTCAGCATGCGTCCCAATAACATTCACTCCCCGCAGAGTAAGACAAAGACAATAATGTTAGTTGTCCCAAACAGGACACAATTCTCCCCAACCGAGGCTCGCAATCACGAATGAATCAACAATACTCTCCCCAATCAAAGTTTATCTACCATCAGCACTGAAAAATATCCCCATCGGAGTATAAAAAAGTTATCCCCAGTAGACTCTGGAAGATTGTCCCCAGTAGAGTCTAAAAGGTTATTCCCCGTGAAGTCGCAACTGGAAAATCATCCCCAACGGAGTTTATTCCTTTCACAAACAGAAATTCAATCCCCGACAGGTTTCATCATCACCGGCAATGATAATTCATCCCCAGCTGAATTTATCAACGAAATCCTCAGCAGAGCATCTCTTCCCCACAGAGTCGTTCTCTCATCAGTTTATTCCCCAGCGGAGTCATCCTCTCCTGTAGGTTTATTCTCACAATCATCTTCATCCACTATCTCCAGCGGAAACGAAGAATTCAACTCTTTTCTCCAGCAGTGATCCGGGATTTATTTTCCCCAACTCAAAACATCACATTTCCATACATCATGACATGCATACACATCATACGACACAATCTCATTTATTTTGAGAACATCATCGCTTGATACATACCATGCATTACATACAACTAACCTTTACCTTTCAGGAAAGATTCTCACAAAATTCAAGCTATGAAGCTATTACCTCAGTTGAATTACGGACAAGTTCCTAAATCTCAACAGGGATGTTTTCTCAGTTGAATTACGAATGAGTTCCTAAATCTCAGCTGAGATGTTTTCTCAGGTAAATTACGGGCGAGTTCCTAAATCTCGACAAAGCTTTTACCTCAGTTGAATTACGGACGAGTTCCTAAATCTCAGCAGGGATGTTTTCTCAGTTGAATTACGGGCGAGTTCCTAAATCTGGACAAAGCTTTTACCTCAGTTGAATTACCGACGAGTTCCTAAATCTCAACAGGGATGTTTCTCAGTTGAATTACGGACGAGTTCCTAAATCTTGACAGAGATGTTTTCTCAGTTGAATTACTGGCGAGTTCCTAAATCTTAGCAAAGATGTTTTCTCAGTTGAATTACGGACGAGTTCCTAAATCTCGACAGAGATGTTTTCTCAGTTGAATTACGGGCGAGTTCCTAAATCTCAGCAAAGATGTTTCCTCAGTTGAATTACGGACGAGTTCCTAAATCTCGACAGAGATGTTTTCTCAGTTGAATTACAGGCGAGTTCCTAAATCTCGACAAAGATGTTTCCTCAATTGAATTACGGACGAGTTCCTAAATCTCGACAGAGATGTTTCCTCAGTTGAATTACGGACGAGTTCCTAAATCTCGACAGAGATGTTTTCTCAGTTGAATTACGGGCGAGTTACTAAATCTCGACAAAGATGTTTCCTCAGTTGAATTACGGACGAGTTCCTAAATCTCGACAGAGATGTTTCCTCAATTGAATTACTGACGAGTTCCTAAATCTCAGCAGAGATGCTTTCTCAGTTGAATTACGGGCGAGTTCCTAAATCTCAGCAGAGATGTTTTCTCAGTTGAATTACGGGCGAGTTCCTAAATCTCGACAGAGATGTTTTCTCAGTTGAATTACAGGCGAGTTCCTAAATCTCGACAAAGATGTTTCCTCAATTGAATTACGGACGAGTTTCTAAATCTCGACAGAGATGTTTCCGCAGTTGAATTACGGGCGAGTTCCTAAATCTCGGCAGAGATGTTTTCTCAGTTGAATTATGGGAGAGTTCCTAAATATCGATAGATATGTTTCCTCAGTAGAATACGGACGGCCGAAGCTCCTAAAATTCTACTTCCCTCAACAAAGATCAGCCTTCCCCAGCGGAATCTTCCTCAACAACAAGTATACAAGCTCTCACTAAGGAATCTCTTAGGCGATCGACACTCCTTCAAATGGCATCTTCAAGCCCATCTCCTCGTCAGCAATCTCCAAATGGCATCTGTAAGCCCATTCCTGATATCGCAAGGCAATCACCACTTCAAGCGAGTGCAAATTTCTGGGCACTCTAGTATTTAATCCTCTTCCACCTCCGGATCACGAAAGGCACGGAAGCCAATCTACATCCCCAGGTTTAAGAATATTGAACAGGGGAAGCTGTTGTACCCCAAAATATGCCCTCCCATATTTCTCAAAACATTGCTAGAATGATCTCCAAGTTGCTCAAGGTAGCCCAAGGATTGGCCAGACAAGCTCTCTCCTAAGGCAGTCTACCCCAAATTAGGGTTTCATGTTGCATCAAGATACTCGAGTCCAAGTGGTACCAAATGCTAAACAATGTCCTAATATGTTCTCATGACCATCCATGTCAAGTTTCAAGCCTTGCAGAGGAAGTTTGCTCAGTCAATTGCTCAAAGGCCCAAAAGTCGACTATGCTAGGGCAAAAGTCAACTGTGGCCCACATACAGTCAAACCTCAAGATTTTTGGTCAACATCCTCATTTGGAAATATATTTCATCATTTGATCAAGGGTTGATCATGATTCATCAAGGATTGCTCATAATTTATCAAGACTCAAAAGTTGCTAAATTAGGGTTTTGCAGGAAAAGTCAACTCAACTTTGACCAAGCATAACTTTCTCATACTTTATGAGAAATGACCAATCCAAAGATCATTTTAAGAGGATGAAATTACATACAATCCATCTTCATCTCCCAAGTTCAAAATATGCACTCACAAGAAGTTATGAATTTGGACATTATAGGTCATTTTGAAAAGTCAACAAAAACACATTTTTTGTCAAAGCTTCATACTTGAGCATGGAATATCAAATTGAGATGAGACCAAATGGGTTGATTAGAGGACATCTAAATATTTCTAAAAAGTCCAAGAACACATCCAAAGAGTCAAAATTGAGGAAGTTATGCATTGGTGAAGTTGACCTTTTTTGAAAAATTGCCAAAAGTCAACTATGCCCAAAACTTCAAATTTTGCCAAATGGGCCCAATCTTTTTCACTTGTTTTAAGTTGGCAACATAGACCACGTGCTCTAGCCTTTGCCACTTGTCCATATCTTATTTGTATTATTTAATTTGGTTTTTATTTGAATTAATTCAATTTAAATCAAATTAAATCAAATAAAAATCCAAAACATTGATAACAAGGGATTTTGTGTTTGTTTCAGGCTTTATTACACAGCTAGCCATCATTCAAATTCTCATCAAGGCTTGTGTGCACAAAAAGATTGGAAATAAGCCAAATTTGGAAGGTTTTCAAAGCAAATCAAATCAAATCAAAAGGTATTGAAAGAGAAGGATTTTGATCATTTTTGCAACCCTAATTCCTTCACTAATACATAAAGATGGCGTGCAGACCTAAAGGCAAGTTAGAAAGAGGCGAGAGAGAGAGAACCAGATTTGAAAAAAGGGCAAAAAGTGTGAGATCGAATTGATAGTTAGAGGCATCCTCAAGGCTTGATATCAATCCCAATCGCTTCCTGGCACTCTCAACAACCTAAAGCAATCAAGAACTAAGCCGTTCAAGCCCAAAATCGCTCTGTAAGTCGTTCACGTTACACCCCTGTTCTTGAATTCGAAACTCACGATTTTTGCATTGTTAGGTTGAAATAATTGTACATTCTTGATCACCATAACATTTACAAACTTTCTGCATTATTCAATTTCATTTGTGTGGCCTGTAGCGTTAATCACCATTGCTAGGTTTTCGAGCTTGGTTTTAGGGCTTTCGATTTCAGGGACAATTGGCATTGGTAATGGGTACGGTTGTGATCAGGAGGACGAGACGAGTCTAACCATGGTGTTAGATGTTATTTCCATGGCATGTGGAGGATTTTGAGGAAGCTTAGGCCTGTAGCAACGAACGTTTGTCCATAGGTATAGGTGAACGAGTTTTTAGCCACGGAGAGATGAAGGAGATGATGAAGTGTCACTCCCCTACTGGCCCATTCAAATTCCAGCGCGTTATTTTCCACTAATATTTGTTTTCTTATATTATTATTATTCTATAATTGTACAACAAGCGGCAAGTGATCCAGTGGCAAGCGTAGCAAGGAATTTGCCTTGGGGCCTGGGTTTGAATCCCAGGTCCCCCTATTTCTCTATATCATTTTATTTCAGGAAATCCAGTGCGCGCTTGAGCCTGATGTCCATCCTACTCCCTCATCATCCAACGCGCCAGATGGCCAGATGGCCAAATCTGGTGGCCACCATTGAAAGCACACCATAAGCCAAGTCAAAGATGCCATACAGAATCACCAAAGTCAGCACGGATCACATCTCAATGGGCCCAGGAAAATTGCTATGCACACCTCCAATTCAGGCCCATCTCTCATCTTTTATATTTTTGTTTATATTTCACTTAATTCTTTATTTTTTTTTACTAACCAATAAAATAATTTTCTTTTTATCAAAAATCACCAAAAAATATTTTATTTCCAAATTAAATTTTAGATATTTATTTTTTAGTAAAAAAAATCAATTAATTAGTTAGGTTATTTATGTTAGATAACTTTAATTTATTTTGCAAATAATTAAAATTAATTAGAATCAATAGGTTTTTATACTAACTTAATTATTTTATTTCTTTCCTAAAATAACAAAAACCAAAAATATGTCATTTAATTATTTTTCATTAATAAAGTTAATTAACTAATAATTGCATTTTTAATTTAGAAAAACCTATTTCTTTTTAATATTAAAAACAAAAAAAAACATTTTCTTTTAAATAGGATATAAGGGTCAAAACCCTATTTTCGCATTCGATTTAATTTGTCATCGCGCGCTTTATTATTCTTTATCCAAATTATTGTATCTGCTCCTGGTTTGTAATAATTTAATTAGGACATTTATTTATTTTTTACCGCTTTTAATTTCAAAGGGTTTGTTTTTGGCCATGTAAATACCCGAAGCCTTGTAATAGCTTAGTTTAAATTTCGCACTTTAATTTATGCAAATATTCAACTGTTAGATGTTTGATAATAGGGTTTGCATGACAAGAATGTATGCCTAAACTTAAAATGGTTAGATCACCTTAAATGTGCAAAGATAAAACAATCTGAAACTGAATCACTCGCACATGCACACTCCTAGGGTACACTCCCACTTGGTTGCCTTCGATAAATGGTTATTGAGTATAGGATGCTTTAGTGGTCGTCCTTTTGTCTAAACAAAGATCAAAGTCCCGATTCGGAAAAGTTGCCTCGGAATGGTTGCCTCGGAATTGTTGCCTCGAATAAATTGATCTAAGACATTAGGGTTACCACTAAGATGTCCTAACATTGATTTAGTGACCATACGTCCCTTTTGAATTGACCCTCAAACTCCAACGACGATGCTACCTACTCACTAATAGTGGGATAGCATTGTCTAAAGGAAACGAACATAGAACGATTCTTTTTTCGAGTAGGTAGATTAGTTCTTAAGTACTTGCTCAATCAAAATGAAACAAATTTTTTCACACCTACACTCCTTTACAAACAAAGTTTTCAAAAACACTTCATTACACTCTTGAAGACAGAAGCAGGAGTTAAATCAAAGTCAAAATAAAAAATTTTCAAAGCACACTAAACACAAAGAAAACAATTTTGAAAATGATGAGCAAGTACCTAAGAGCCCGTAGATAACTACAGATAGAAAAGGTGCTAATACCTTCCCTTTCTATAAATCTACCCCCCCGTACTCAAAAATATCTCGAAAAAGGAATTTTTCTGTGCTTTTTTCCTTTCCTTGTTGGATAAAATAAAAGACGGTGGCGACTCTTGCTTACCGCGACATTTTGCGAAAACAAACGCAAAACGCAAACCAGTAAATTCCTTAATGAAATAGGGAAACACGATCCCGGTTCTGGCCACCGTATCACAGCTGGATCAAGGAAGAAAAAGATGGTGATGTCAGCAACATAGCTGGCTCAAGCAAAGTAACTAGAATTGGGAGAATATTTTCACCCAATATCTCACCTCCAGTAGTTACAAAGACGCCCATCCGCATTACTGTTGCCAAGCCAAGTGCCGATACAAGAGGAAAAGAGAAGGTTGCTGAGCCTGTTGTGATTGAAGTACCCTCCAAAGACGTAGCTGATGAAGAACCCTCCACCCGTGAAATGGACGATATTTTAAAGATGATCAAGAGAAGCGACTTCAAAATTGTAGAACAGTTGGGGAGAACCCCTTCTAAGATTTCAATGTTATCATTGATGCTTTGCTCTGATGTCCATGCTCGAACATTAATCAAGTTCCTAAAAAAAGCTCATGTCCCCCATGAGAAAACAACAAATCAATTTGAGAATTGCGTGGCTAGTCCGACAACTGATAATGGCTTGGGATTTTCAGATGCTGACTTAACACCTCTTTGGAAAAATCACAATAAAGCTTTACATGTGTTAATCGAGTGCAAATGGACCACTTTAGCACATGTGCTAGTCGACACTGGTTCTTCTCTGAATGTATTACCCAAGGGGGCGTTAGACCATCTTGATTGTGAGGATTTAGTCTTGAAGCCAAGCGACATCATTGTAAGGGCATTTGACAGATCAAAGAGGACTGTTCATGGGGAGGTGGATCTTCTAATCAAAGTGGGCTCCCAAATCTTCAACTCTACCTTCTATATTATGGATATTCATCCGACCTATTCTTGCCTGTTAGGTCGCCCGTGGATTCATAAAGCTGGGGCAGTAACCTCAACCCTACACCAGAAACTCAAATATCCAGTCAAGGGCAGAATAGTCACCGTCTGTGGGGAAGAAGAGTTTATGGTGGGCCACCTTAACTCTTTGAAGTACGTAGAGATGGATGGGGAATTCATTGAAACCCCATGTCAAGCCTTTGAGGTCGTACCACCGATGATTGCTGTTACTAAATGTTCTTTTGATGAGTCTAAAGCTGTTAAGGCCACGCCAAATATGGTTTCAGTCAAGGATGCCCGCGCAGAAATTGAAGAAGGGAACTGTGATACTTGGGGGAAACTCCTCGATATCCCATTTAAAGAGAACAAGTTTGGTTTGGGCTTCACCGTTAAAGCTCAGAAGGAAGTGAGGCGTGCTCATGCTGGAAAGCCACCTCTCTGCATTGGAAGCCATGAAGTCAACACTATGGATGATTCTGAAGAAGAAGCTGCATTTGAAGAGTGGGTGTACCCAACTACAACGGAGCTGAAGAATTGGCATACAAAGGACTTTGTGACCATCTCCTTCATTGATGAGTAACCTACTTGTTATTGATTTTCTTTCAATCCAAGAACTTGTTGTCTGTAATATTTTAACAATGACTTTTAAGCCATGTGCCTGGCCCGGGGCATTTTGGTCCATTTGTCAAGGGTTTTATTTATATTCATATAATTATATGATCATTCAGTACATTGGACTCTTTTGCATTCAAATATTTGTGTTCATTGGCTTTCCTTTCTTTCAAATACATTTTCAAAAATAGCCATGTATCTTACATGCGCGCGCACACACATACACACACACACACACACACACACAAACACACACACACACACTTTTTCCGGTCCACATCCACTCTGGATCCTATTGCCAATGACTCTATTATTGCCGACTATGAATTTGAATGTCCTATCAACCAAGCCGAAGAAGAAGGCAAGGAAGATTGTGACATATCGGGAGAACTAGCCAGACTTCTATTACAAGAGGAAAAAGCTATTCAACCACATGAAGAGTCAGTTGAAGTTATCAACCTGGGTACTGAGTCAAATAAGAAGGAAATCAGGATCGACGATAATTTGGAAAGCAGTGTCAAGAGAAAGTTGGTTCAGATGTTGCATGATTACATGGAAGTATTTGCTTGCTCTTATGAAGATATACCTGGGTTGGATACCGACATCGTAGTTCATCATCTGCCGACAAGAGAGGACTGCCCTCCTGTTAAAAAAAAGGTTCGTCGCATGAGGCCTGATATGTATGAAAAGATCAAAGCTGAAGTGATGAAACAATTTGATGTGGGGTTCCTAGCTGTGACATCCTATCCTCAATGGGTAGCCAATGTGGTGCCAGTGCCAAAGAAAGACAGAAAAGTTCGCATGTGCGTAGACTATAGGGATCTGAATAGGGCAAGCCCCAAGGATGACTTCCCTCTACCACACATTGACGTCTTAGTTGATAATACTGCTCAACATAAAGTCTTCTCATTCATGGATGGTTTCTCAGGCTATAATCAAATAAGGATGGCTCCCAAAGACATGGAGAAGACTACTTTCGTTACACAATGGGGCACCTTCTGCTACAAGGTCATGCCGTTCGGATTAAAGAATGAAGGGGTAACATATCAAAGGGCTATGGTAGCTTTATTTCATGACATAATTCATCATGAGATAGAGGTATATGTGGATGATATGATTGCCATGTCACAAACCGAAGAAGAACATCTCGATCACCAATACAAATTGTTCGAGAGTTTGAAGAAGTACAAGCTAAGGTTAAACCCTAACAAATGCATGTTTGGAGTATGATGTGGAAAGCTTCTAGGTTTTGTCGTCAGCAATAAAGGTATTGAAGTTGATCCTGCCAGGGTAAAGGCCATCCAAGAAATGCCAGTCCCTCATTCTGAAAAAGAAGTAAGAGGATTCTTGGGTCTTCTCGATTACATTGCCTGTTTCATGTCTCACTTAACTGCTACTTGTGAGCCACTCTTCAAACTCTTGAAGAAAGATCAGGTAGTCAGATGGAACAATGAGTGCCAGATTTCCTTTGACAAAATCAAAGAATACCTACAAGAACCTCCTATTCTCATGCCTCCAGTTGAAGGAAGACCCTTGATCATGTGCTTGACAGTACTAAAGAACTCTATGGGGTGTGTTTTGGGCCAACATGACGAGTCTGGCCTCAAAAGAGCATGCTATTTATTATCTGAGCAAAAATTTTACCGACTGTGAAACCAAATATTCACTGCTCAAGAAAACTTGCTACGCTCTGGCATGGGCTTCTCACCGGCTAAGATAGTATATGTTGACTCATACCACTCTTTTGATTTCTAAGATGGACCCAATCAAGTACATCTTCGAGAAACCTGCCATTTTCGGACGGATAGCCAGATGGGAAATGATCTTGACTGAGTACGACATTCAATACACGACTCAAAAAGCCATCAAAGGAAGTGTACTAGCAGATCATTTGGCCCATCAAGTTGTGGATGATTATCAGACAATAAACTTCGACTTCCCTGATGAGAACATCATGCTAGTAACCGACTGCGCAAAAACTGGACCATATGACATACCTGAGCAAGGATCCCGATGGACTATGGTATTCGATGGGGCTTCCAACACCTTAGGTAACATAATTAGTGTTGTGATCATCTCTCCTGAAGGTTGCCACACTCCTTTCACTGCTAGACTATGCTTCGATTGCACAAACAATATGGCCGAGTATGAAGCATGCATCTTAGGTCTGAAAGCTTCTATTGACTTGAGGATCAAGCATTTGGATGTGTTCGGGGATTTCGCCCTAGTGACCAGCCAAGTAAAAGGAGATTGGGACACTAAACACCCTAATCTTATCCCTCACGAGGATCTTATGCTATCCCTAATGCCTCACTTCGAAGAGATCACTTTTGAGCACTTCCCTAGGGAAGAAAACCAGTTGGCTGACGCTTTGGCAACCATGTCTTCAATGTTCAAGGTCAGATGGGACAACAAAGCCCCTATGATTACGATTGAAAGATTCGATGAACCTGCACATTTCTATGAGCTTGACACCGATGCGGAAAAGCCATGGTACCATGAGGTGATGAGATACCTTGAAGCACAAGAATATCCAGAGGGGGCATCTATCAATGACAAAAAGTTCTTGCGTAGATTTGCAGCCAAATTCTTCCTAAGTAACGGGATATTTTGCAAGAGCAACCATGATTCAAATCTACTTCGATGTGTGGACAAGAAGGTGGCAGAGGAAATTATGGAAGACATGCACGATGGTCTCTTTGATACTCACTCAAGTGGAAATACGATGGCTAAGAAAATCTTAAGAGCTGGTTACTATTTGTCAACGATGGAGACTGATTGCCATCAACATTCAAGAACTTGTCACAAATGTCAAATCTATGCTGACAAGGTTCATGTGCCTCCTATCCCTCTGAATGTCATGACCGCTCCGTGGCCATTTGCAATGTGGGGCATTGACATGATTGGAGAGATCAAGCCCACAACTTCCAACGGACATCGCTTCATTCTTGTTGCTATCGACTACTTTACCAAATGGGTCGAAGCCGCCTCATTTACCTCAGTTACCAAGAATATGGTAGCCAGATTCATCAGACACAACCTCATCTGCCATTATGGTATCCCCTAAAGGATCATCACCGACAATGGGACTAACCTCAACAATGCAATGATCGCTGAGCTTTGCACTCAGTTTAAGATCAAGCATCACAATTCTTCTCTGTATAGACCGAAAATGAATGGCACAGTCGAAGCAGCCAACAAAAATATCAAGAAGATTGTGCAGAAAATGGTAGTAACCTATAAGGATTGGCATGAGATGTTGTCATTTTCTCTACATGGCTACCGTACTTCAGCTATAACATCAACTGGGGTAACTCCCTTTTCTCTAGTCTATGGCATGGAAGTTGTTTTGCTAGTGGGAGATCAAATTCCCTCGCTGAGAATTATGAATGAGGCAGGCCTAGGCGAAGACGAGTGGATTCAAACGAGATTGGATCAGCTAAACTTGATTGACGAAAAATGGTTAGCTGCTGTTTGCCATGGTCAAACGTACCAAAAACGGATGATCAAGGCTTTCAACAAAAAGGTCAATCCTCGAGTATATCAAGTTGGTGACTTGGTGATAAAACACATCATTCTACCACAAGGCGGCCCCAGAGGCAAATAGACTCCTGTTGTACCCCAAAATTTTCCCTCTCATATTTCTCAATACATTTCAAGTGAGACCCTCAAATTGCTCAAGGAAGTCCAAGAGTTGACCAGACAAATTCTCTCCTAAGACAGTCTACCTCCAATTAGGGTTTCAGTTTGCACCAAGGTACTTGAGTCTAAAGGATCCCAAATTCTCACCATTGTCCTAATATGTCCACAAGATCATCCATTTCAAGTTTCAAGCCTTGCATAGAGAGTTTGCTCAATTGCTCAAAGGCCTGAAAATCGACTGTGCTAGGGCAAAAGTCAACTCTGTCCTACATACAGTCAAACTTCAAGATTTTTGGTCAACATTCTCATTTTGAAGCATTATTCATCATTTGATCAAGGATTGATCATGATTCATCAAGGATTGCTCTAAATTCATCAAAACCCAAAAGTTGCTAAATTAGGGTTTTGTAGGAAAAGTCAACTCAACTTTGACCAAGCATAAATTTCTCATATCTTATAAAAAATTACCCATCCAAACCTCATTTTGAAGAGGATGCAATGCCCTACAATTCATCTTCAGCTACCAAGTTCAAAATATGCTCTCAAAAGAAGATATGAATTTGAACATTATAGGTCATTTTGAAAAGTCAACAAAAACACGTTTTTTGTCAAAGCTTCATACACGAACATGGAAGAATCAATTGAGATGAGACCAAAAGGGTTTCTTAGAGGACATATTTAGATTTCTAAAAAGTCCAATAACATATCTCTAGGGTCAAAATTGAAGGAGTTATGCATTGGTGAAGTTGACCCTTTTTGCAAAATTGCTAAAAGCCAAAAGTGGATAAAATTGCAATTTTTGTCAAATGGGCCCAACTTTTTGTGCTTGCATTGAGTTTGTAACATGATCCACGACCCATGATCCTTCCCAGTTGTCTTTATTTTATTTTTGTCATTTATTTTGATTTTGATTTCAATAAAATTAATTTAAATCAAAATAAAATCATGAAAATATCAAAACTAATCAAGGCTTGAGATTTTGTGCATGTTTAGGTCTCTTATACAGCTGGGAAGAGAATCAAATCGTGCAAGGGTCATTTGGACACAAAAGATTGAGTTTTGCTTGATTTAGAAAGATTCACATAAGAATCAAATCATGATTCAATCCTCTTAATTGAGAAAGATTTGAAGCAAGTTTGTAACCTAATTTATTCTAGGGTACATATAGAACATTGGCAGACCAAAAGCAAGGGGATTAGAGGCGTGAAAAGAGAAGAACAACTTTCAAAAAAATCAAGAAAAGGTGCAATCTGGTTTCTCCATTACAGGCTTCTTCAAGCCATTCCAAGCATACCATTCGTCTGCTGGGCATCCAAGGACTCCATCCCAATCATTAGCAAGCATTTTCGTGCCCAGATACGCGCTGTAAGTACCCCACGACCTCTATGATTTTTTGAAATCGTATCTCATAAATCTGGCATTGTTAGCATATTTTATGGACATATTCTGAATCCTTGAAACATTTGCAAGCTAATGATAATACTCAATTGCGTTTTTGTTAACCATACAGAAAGTTGCCATGATTAGGGTTTAGGTTTCGTTTTTAGGGGTTTTGCTTGCAGGAACAATTGGCCATGAAAAGTGGTACCATGATGCTCGTGAGGTTGCAACGAGTTGAATGGTACCACTGGACTTGATTTATCATGCGTGCATAGGATTTTGGAAGATCACAGGGTTGTACCTACGCCCAGAAAACTGTAGGTAAAAGTGTTGGACTTTTGCCAACGGAGAGAGGAAGAAGAAGAGTGGCGTGGCACTCCCTGATTCGCCCTGTTTAAAATTCGCGCGTCTTTGTATATATTATCTTGTTTTTCTAATATAATATTTGATTGTTATTCCATATACAAATGAACGCGCTAGCTCAGTTGGTCATCAGACGCTTCAAAAAGCCAAAGGGCCTGGGTTCGATCCCCAGGTCCCCATATTATTTCATAATGTTTTTTCTTGCATAATCAGGCGCATGTACATACAAGGAGACCACCATGAGTCATAAGCTGTCAACCATTGGATCCATACCAAGCCAAATCCAAGGCTTCTCACATGAGGGCCTATCATGGGCGTGAGTCAAGCCAGTGCACAGGATCATGAAAGGTCAAAACGGACCAAGGCTTATTGGGCCCAGAAATTGCTATTGACACCCCCTCCATTGCTACTAAACCAGGTCCATCTCTCTTTTCTTTTATATTTTTCTTTTATTTATTTATTTTGTTTAAATCATTTTCTAATCACAAAATTAAATTCTTTTTTTACAAAATCATAAAATCAATTTCACAAATTAGAATTTAGGTTTTTTTATTTTACTTTTATCAAATTTAATTTAATAATTAGTTTATTTTAATTTTAGGGTAATTTTAACCTTTTTGTAAATAATTTAAAATAAATTAGAAAATTAGGGTTTGTTTGATTTAATTTCTATTTTCTTTTCTTAAAATAAAAAAATGCAAAAATAGGTCAAATTAATTACTTTTCTCAAATTAAATTAATTAGTAACTAGGTTTGTATTTATTCATTTAAAACTTTATTTTATCAAAATAATCAAAAAAAAAAAAGAAAGATGATTGGTCTTTCAATTAGGTTTAGACGGGGGTCAAAACCCTAATTTTCCTCGTTCTCGATTCATCGCGCGCATTTATTATTTTTTACAATATTAATGTAACTGCTCATGGTATGTAATAGTTTAATTAGGACTTTTTCGTTTATTTATCGTTTTACGGGTTTTTGGCTATGTAATTAATCCCCCTCCCTGAAGCCTTGTAATAACGTTGTTTTATTTCTCACATTTTAATTTTCGCGAATATTAACTGTTAGATGTATGATAATAGGATTGCATGACAAGACTGTATGTTAATTTTAAAATGGTTAGCAAACCCTAAATGTGCAAAGATAATAACTTGAAATCAAATCACTCGCACATGCGCACTCCTAGGGTATACTCTCACTTCGGTTGCCTTCGGTAAACGATCATTAAGTATAGGGTGTTTTAGCGGTTGCCCTCTTGTCTAAACAAAGATAAATTGTCCCATTCGGAAATGTTGCCTCGGAAATGTTGCCTCAGAAATGTTGCCTCAGAAAGGTTGCCTCAGAAATGTTGCCTCGAATACGATCTTAAGACATTAGGGTTATCACTAAGACGTCCTAACATTGCTTTAGTGATTGTACGTTCCTTTCGAATTGACCCTTACCACTCCAACGACGGTGCTACCTACTCACTAATAGTGGGATAACACTGTCTAAAGGAAACAAGGGCAAAAACATTCTCTTTTTCGAGTAGGTAGATGCTAGTAGATACTTGCTCAAAATAAACTTTTTTCACACTTACACTCTTTTCAAACAAAAGTTTTCAAAAACACCTCGTAACACTCTTGAGGACTGATACAAGGGTTAAAATGAAGTAAGACAAAAACTTTTCAAAACACACGAACACAGAAGCAATTTTTAAAATGATGAGCAAGTACCTAAGAGCCCATAGAAAACTACGGATAGAAAGGGTGCTAACACCTTCCCTTTCTATAATCTACCCCCCGTACTCAAAATCTTGAAAAAGGAATTTTTCTGTGCTTTTGTCCTTTCCAGTTGGATAAAATAAAATTCGATGGAGACTCTTGCTTACCACGACATTTTGCGAACACAAACGCAAAACGCAAACCAGCATTTTCCTAAAACAGTCCGGTTCTGCCACCGTATCACAGAACTGGCGACTCTGCTGGGGTCTAATAAGTGGGGTATACCTTAGGATTAGTTCATCATAAATTTCTTCTCTTGTTTGTTTTGGTTGCTTTACTGTTAAAGGGTTTTTGTATTGGTAGTTACAATAGATCCTAACCCGGATCTAGGGGACACCTTTTAGGTAAGTAGCAATAAACTGTGAGGGAACTGTACGACATAGACCGATACGGTTGAAACAGTAGCTACGTTGATGTGGCACATTGGTTGGTACCGGTATCCCTTGTGGAGAAACGAGGAGAATACGAGGCTGCTATGTGTGTCGTTAAACATCAACTGACCTTAGAACCCATAATTGACCAACTTGGCCATTAGGAAGTAGTGAGATAGCCGGCCTCGGTGTAAAGCTGAGAACTAGTTGATACTCGATGCTACACTCATTGAGACCATACTCTCGAGATAGTTCCGGCCGCAAGAAAAGATTGCATGAGCTGAAACCATGACCGATGGAGGATGGTCAGTGATATTGAGAACCTCTAGAATCTGGTTACTATTGCTAGGACAGGTTGAAACCAAGTGAACTTCAAGAGGGTAATACCTTTGACCTCATGCAAGCCTTAAACTTAAGGGCTATTGTGTGACTTGTTTGCCTTTACCATGTACGTTATCTGCTATACTTGTTGTTTGTTTTACCATGACATCATGCATCATAACATAGCATGCATACTTCATTATACTAACCATTTAAAAGACCGAGGGGATTTATCTTTGTTCTGTTTTGCAGGTTATGGCTTCTGTGCGCAGAAACACCATCCGAGTTAACTTTGTGCAAATACCTGCTCAACTCAAAGAGTTAGCCTTGAGAGTTTCTGAGACTTCTTCGTTCATTAAAAGACATGGTCAGCTTCTTAGCTTGGTTACCTTAAAGTTTGATGAGAAGATGACGAGTGTGCTTTTCCAGTTCTTTGATCCGGTGCATCATTGCTTCACCTTCCCATATTATCAGCTGGTTCCCACTTTGGAAGAGTTCTCAGACTTATTAGGCATATCCATCCTTGAGCAGATGCCCTTCACAGGTTTGGAAGAGACTCCTAGACCAGAAGACATTGCCTCAGCTCTGCATCTAAAGAGGGCTGATGTAGTATCCAATTGGGAAACACGAAGCGAGGTTGAAGGGTTCTTATCCAAGTTTCTGATGGATCAAGCTCAGTTATTCTGGGATAACTTGGATTTCCAGGCTTTCGAAGACATCTTGGCTCTCCTTATCTACGGTTTGGTTCTCTTCCCGAATCCGGATTCTTTTGTGGATGTGAATGCGGTTAAGATCTTCCTGTCTCGCAATCCTGTGCCTTCTCTATTGGGTGATATCTTGCATGCCCTCTACACTCGTACTGTGCGAAGAAAAGGGACTCTCATGTGTTATAGGCCGCTGCTGGCAAGGTGGTTTCTTTCGCACCTCCCTAAATCCGTGCTGAAGAATGAAGAAGGTTTAGAATGGTCTTACAGGATAATGTCCCTTTCCCATACAGACATTCTTTGGAGTTCCAAGGCTATGGAAAGCATTGCTGTCATTGATTGTTGTGGGGGATACTCTAATGTCCCGTTGCTTGGAATCAGAGGGGGTATAACCTACAATCCCTGCCTAGCTTTACGACAGTTTGGTCGTGCTCGGAGAGACGGTCCTCACGAGCTAATTCTTACAGATATTGCCTTTGACTACAAGGAGGACGTTGACGAGCATCGCCGAAGGTTTATAAGAGCCTGGGGTATGGTGAACAGATCTGACCCTCAAGAGCTAGGACCAAGGAATTCTCTCCCTATGAAACCTTATCTCCAGTGGGTCCGAGCTCATGCTCAGAAGCTTGGGATGCCTTATGAAGCTGTGTTGCCAGTGATTGTGGATCCTACCAATGAAGAGGGCATTCCTTATACATTCCTTTATCCCTACATACCCACTGATCTAGGGGCATTGAAGAGATCCTGGATTCAGCTGAAGGAGGAGAGGGATACCTACCGGGAAAAGTACCATGAGCAAGAAAGGAAGATCTTGAAGCTCACCAGGCAGCTCGAGAATGAAAGAGCGATCAATGATTACGTCAGCACGAAGGGGAAGCGTCCATGGGATTTCTGATTTTGATTTTTTTCTAATTTAGATTTGTTTTCCGCTTATTTCTTTGTAACGCCTCAAAGGCATTGTTAAACATTTTTACAAGTTAATCTAATAAAGTTTGTTTTATTTTTGTTTTGCAAATTTAAATCTCCCAAAGTCTTTGAAATCATTACATACGCATCCCATTATCATGCACGCCATTACAGGTACCATTACAGGTTTCTCATCTTCTTCGCTGTTTATTTCAGTAGTTATGTCTTCCGATCAAGCTATCAAAGATCTTCAGACGCAAAATGCCCAATTCCAAGAGATGTTATTGAGCCTGGCTAAAGGGCAAGAGGATTTGAAAGCTCTCATTCTGAAAGAGAAAGAGAAGAAGAAGAAGAAGGTTGTTCTTTTGAGTATGGGTAAAAAGTTTGGGGATATGATGAAACAACAAGTTGATCTGTCCCTTTCATCCAAGGAAGAGGAGAACCAAGAAGAAGAAAAGGGCCCCAGTCCTGCCATTTCTGATAATGACACTGATTATGATGAAGAGCAATATCCTTCTGTTGAGGATAGGTACAAATAACTAGAAGACCGTCTGAGTGCTATGGAGATTAAGAGGATCCCTGGTCTGGATTTTGGAGAGCTAGGATTGGTATCAGGAGTGGTGATTCCTCATAAGTTCAAAGCTCCGGTTTTTGCTAAGTACGATGGAGTATCCTGTCCTAAACTCCATCTCCGCTCGTATGTCCGGAAAATTCAACCCCACACTGCTGATAGAAATTTGTGGGTGCATTTCTTTCAAGATAGTCTGTCAGGGACTCAACTTGAATGGTTTTATCAGTTGGAAGGAGCCAATGTCTGAAACTGGGAGGACCTTGCTGCTGCTTTTTACAAGCAGTATCAATATAACGCCGACCTTGCTCCCACTCGTACTCAGCTTCAGGTGTATGTCTATGGGTGCAAGCGAAGGTTTCAAGGACTATGCTCAGAAGTGGAGAGATTTGGTTGGAAGAGTCCAACCACCTCTGTCGGATAGGGAGTTGGTTGACATGTTTCTGGGGACGCTATCGGGTCTATTTTTCAATCATCTGATTGGCAGTTCGTCATCTGGGTTTACTGAATTGATTTTGACTGGGGAGAGAGTAGAAGCTGGTATCCGAAGTGGTAAGATACAGAAAGGTACTTCATCAAGTGCAGAAAAGAAGCCTTTCACCGGTAAGAAAGAAGCTAGTGCAGTCTACGGCTCGAGGAGCCAAAGTAGACCTGAACACCGTCAAGCAATAAATGTGCTAGTAATATCAAGACCCACAGTTTCCCCACAATGCAACAATCAGCAAAGAATTGAGAGACCGCAGAGACAGTACACTCAGCTTAATATGACCTTGTCTCAAATTCTACCACAATTATTAAAGACCAACCTGGTAACTCTGAGGGAAGCCCCGAAGAATCCCAACACCACATCTCCGTTATATAACCCGAATGCCCACTGCGCCTATCACTCCGATATCCTAGGTCATGATACAAACAACTGTTGGGCCTTGAAGAATAAGGTGCAAGATTTGATCAAAGCTAAAGAAATTGAGTTTGACGCTCCAGAGAAGCCCAACGTCATGACTGCTCCCATGCCCAAACATGGTCATGGAGTGAATGTTGTGGACGATGATGTATTTGTGACCTCCATGGAAGAAGTTTCTACTCCTTTGATGACAGTTAAGAAGAATCTATTGTTCGCCGATTTATTTCCAGGCTGTGGCGAAGGTTGCCACTTGTGTTCAATTCTGCCCGCTGGTTGCCACTTTTTGAAATCAGGTGTTCAGCGCCTGATGGATAACAAAGAGGTCCTGTTCGAGAATACTATGATTCCGTTGGTTCCCACTCAAGATGTTGCCATCATAACCATTTCCGCCAATCTTTCCAAGGTTTCCTCGAGAAAGCATGTGAGGATTACATCTGTTCTAAGAGTTGGTCCGTTAATAATTACTGTCCCTGATCCTATCCCATACACTTCGGATAAGGCCGTCCCTTGGCACTACGGTGCAAATGTGTATTACCATGGAGTTAAACAAGACTTGAAGATTGAAGAAGCTGATGCTGATGTCAGCAATATTGTCGGGGCTAGCAAGGTCACCAGAAGCGGAAGACTCTTTTCTCCCGAGATTTCCCCTCCGACTGCTCACAAACCTATTGTCATTCCATCTGCTAGTACATCAACTACTATCCCAGTGCCTATTCCAGTTATCACCCTTGTCGCCGAGCCATCTGGCACTCGGGGCAAAGAAATCACAGGTGAGCCTTCCCGGATGGAGGCACCTAAAAAGATCATCGTAGAAACCTCTAAGCAGGAGATAGAGGAAATTCTGAAGATTATCAAGAAGAGTGACTACAATGTAGTCAAGCAACTAGGGCAAACCCCGTCAAAAATCTCCATGTTGTCCTTGTTATTATGTTCTGAAGCCCATGCAAAGCCTTTAATTGCTTTCCTCAAAACTTCACATGTGCCACAGAAAACTTCGACCGATCAATTCAAAGACTGTGTAGCTAGTTTGACTGCCGACAATGGTTTGGGTTTCTCAGACGCAGATCTGACTGCTAAAGGAAGAAATCACAATGATGCTCTGCACGTCTCAATCGAGTGCAGGGACACTACTATGGCCCATGTACTAGTGGATACCGGGTCCTCTTTGAATGTATTGCCAAAGAAAGCATTAGACCGTCTGGACTGTGAAGGTTTAGTTCTGAAGCCGAGTAATATTGTGGTCAGGGCTTTCAACGGGTCAAAAAGGATGGTGCACGGAGAGGTGGACGTCCCTATTAAAGTTGGCTCTCAGATTTTTGCATCTAGTTTCTACGTGATGGATATCCGACCATCATATTCTTTCTTGCTGGGTCGCCCTTGGATTCATAAGGCTGGGGCAGTGACTTCTACACTCCATCAAATGTTGAAATATCCAGTAAAGGGGAAGATTGTTACGGTGCAAGGAGAAGAGAAGTACGTGGTGAGTCATCTTAATTCCTTTTGCTATGTGGAGATGGATGGGGAATTCATCGAAACCCCTTGTCAGAACTTTGAAGAGGTCCCCCAGACTCTGGCGTCGACTGAAGTTGCTATTGACAAACCTCCAATGAAGATGGCTTCCCTCAAGGATGCCAGGGCTGTAATTGAAAAAGGTGGGTGTGCAAATTGGGGTCAACTCCCTGATTTCACACACAAAACTGACAAGTTTGGTTTGGGCTTTACTGCAGAGGCTCAAAGGGCTGTTCGGTGCACGCAGATTGGAAGACCTCCTCTGCACATCAGTAATCAGGGAGTGAATACAATTGAGGATGATGAAGAAGAGTTAGATATCGACAGCTGGATCTACCTGACTACCAATGGTGGATTGAACAACTGGACGGCGAAGCACTTCGTGCCCGTTTCTTTTATTACACAGTAATAGACTTTTGTTTTGAGATTTGTAATAAACAGTTTAAAACTTTACGGCTCGGTGCCTTGCCCGAGGCACCTTGGCTTTGTTTGTGAGGGTTTATTATTCGTCATTTTCATATATCATCAATAAAGCATTGGACGTTTTCTTGCATTACAAATTTTACGCTCCTTGTTTTTCTTTTCTATCCCGCACTTTATCAAAACAACTATTGTCTTACACACACTCACATATCATAATGCAGATCCACATCCACTCTGGATCCCATTGATAACAACTCTGCTACTGCCAGTTATGACTTCGAGAATCCGATCAACCAAGCCGAGGACGAAGGTGAGGATAATTGTGAAGTGCCTGGGGAACTTGCTAGACTGTTACTACAGGAAGAGAGGGCCATACAGCCTCATGAAGAGCCAGTGGAATCAGTGAATTTGGGTACAAAGGAAGACAAGAAAGAGGTCAAGATAGGTGCGAATCTGGAGCCTAGTGTCAAGCAACGGTTGATACAGATGCTACACAACTATGTTGAGATCTTCGCTTGGTCTTATGAAGATATGCCTGGTTTGGACAATGATATTGTGGTACACCGCCTGCCAACTAAAGAAGACTGCCCTCCGGTAAAACAGAAGGTTCGCCGTATGCGCCCAGAGATGTCTGAGAAAATCAAAGCTGAGGTCATGAAACAGTTTGACGCCAGATTTTTAGCTGTCACTTCTTATCCGCAGTGGGTTGCCAACGTGGTTCCGGTGCCTAAGAAGGATGGTAAGGTACGGATGTGCGTGGACTATAGAGATCTGAACAGGGCGAGCCCTAAAGATGACTTCTCACTTCCCCACATCGATGTTCTGGTCGACAACACCGCGCATCATAAGATCTTCTCCTTTATGGATGGTTTTTCTGGTTACAATCAGATTAAGATGGCTCCCAAGGACACGGATAAGACAACTTTCATTATGCAGTGGGGCACCTTCTGTTACAAGGTAATTCCTTTCGGGTTGAAGAATGATGGGGCAACTTATCAGCGCGCCATGGTCGCTTTGTTCCACGACACGATTCACCGTGAGATTGAGGTTTACGTTGATGACATGATCGTAAGGTCCCAGACTGAGGAAGAACACCTTGACCATCTCCAAAAACTATTCGACAGGTTGAAAATGTATAAGCTAAGGTTGAACTCGAACAAATGCACCTTCGGGGTAAGGTCTGGTAAGCTGCTGGGTTTCGTTGTTAGTGATAAAGGTATTCAAGTGGATCCTACAAAGGTGAAGGCTATACAAGAGATTCCAGCTCCCCGAACAGAAAAAGAAGTCAGAGGCTTTTTGGGATGTCTAAACTACATCGCCCGATTCATTTCACATCTGACTGCTACTTGTGAGCCAATCTTCAAGCTGCTGAAGAAAGATCAAGTGGTAAGATGGAATGATGAATGTCAGACCGCTTTCAAAAGGATCAAAGAATATCTACAAGAGCCACCTATTTTAATGCCTCCAGTTGAAGAGAGACCTTTGATCTTATACTTGACCGTACTGGATAATTCAATGGGGTGCGTGCTGGGGCAGCATGACGAGTCTGGCCGAAAAGAGCATGCTATTTACTACCTTAGCAAAAATTTTACCGACTGCGAGACCCGATACTTGTTTCTCGAGAAAACTTGCTGCGCTTTGGCATGGGCTGCTCGTCGGCTGAGATAGTATATGCTGACTCACACTACCCTATTGATATCAAAGATGGATCCAATCAAGTATATCTTCTAAAAGCCTGCCTTGTCCGAAAGAATAGCAAGATGGCAGATGATCTTAACTGAGTATGACATTCAATAAACAACCCAAAAAGCAATCAAGGGGAGTGTATTGGAGGATCATTTGGCGCATCAGGCCGTGGATGACTACTAATCCATGAATTTCGAGTTTCCGGATGAGAACATCATGTTGGTGATCGACTGTGAAGAACCTGGACCAGATGAAGGTCCTGAGGAAGGATCCCGGTGGTCTATGTATTTCGATGGAGCCTCAAATGCGTTGGGTAATGGCATCGGTGCTGTGATTATATCTCTCGAAGGCTGTCATACTCCATTTACCGCCCGATTATGCTTCAACTGCACCAATAACATGGCGGAGTATGAAGCGTGTGTCCTGGGTCTTCAAGCTGCTATCGACCTAAGGATTAAGTTCTTGAGTGTATTCAGAGATTCTGCTCTAGTAATAAATCAGATCAAAGGCGAGTGGGATACGAAGCACCCAAATCTTATTCCTTACAAGGAGTATGTACTAACATTGCTCCCACATTTTGAGGAGATAACCTTTGAACATTTCCCCAGAGAGGAGAATCAGTTAGCGGACGCGCTAGCTACCTTGTCTTCTATGTTCAAAGTCAAGTGGGACAATGAAGCTCCCCAGATCACCATCGAGAGGTTGGACGAACCCGCACATTGCTGTGATATTGAGACTAAAGAAGTAACATATAAACCCTGGTTTCACGAGGTAAAGAGGTATCTTGAGGCTCAGGAATACCCCGAGGGTGCATCTGTTAATGATAAGAAGTTTCTGACGAGATTCGCTACAAAATTCTTCATTAACAATGGGATCCTTTACAAGCGTAACTATGATTCAACCTTACTGCGATGTATGGACAAGAGCGAGGCAGAAAGGATCATGGTAGAGTTACATGAAGGTACCTTCGGAACTCATTCCAGTGGACATACTATGGCGAAGAAAATCCTACAGGCAGGATATTACTGGTCCACTATGGAAGCCGATTGCTATCAGCACTCTCGGACCTGTCATAAGTGCCAAGTCTATGCTGATAAGGTGCATGTACCTCCGGTTCCTCTGAATGTTTTGACAGCTCCTTGGCCTTTTGCAATGTGGGGCATCGACATGATTGGCGAGATCAGACCTACTGCGTCCAACGGACATCGTTTCATTCTGGTAGCTATCGATTACTTTACGAAGTGGGTTGAGGCAGCTTCCTTTGCTACAATAACCAGGAATGTTGTGGCACGGTTCGTCCACACAATTTGATCTGTCGATATGGTGTACTAGAGAGGATCATCACTGACAACGGTACAAATCTCAACAATACAATGATCCCCGAGCTCTACAAACAGTTTAAGATTCAGCATTACAACTCTTTTCCCTACCGGCCAAAGATGAATGGGGTTGTTGAAGCAGCTAATAAGAACATCAAGAAGATTGTGTAGAAGATGACGGTGACATGCAAAGACTGGCACGATATGTTACCATTCGCTCTTCATGGGCACCGTACCTCAGCACGGACATCAACAGGGGAAACACCCTACTCTTTGGTGTATGGTATGGAAGCGGTCTTACCCATTGAGGTCCAGATACCCTCTCTCCGGATTATGAAGGATGCAGGTTTGAGCGAGGACGATTAGATCCAAACTCGGCTTGATCAGCTGAACTTAATCGATGAAAAGAGACTTAATGCTATTTGTCATGGTCAGACGTATCAAAAGAGAATGATCAAGGCATTTAACAAGAAAGTCAGATGACAAGAGTATCAAGTCGGGGATCTGGTGATCAAACGCATCATACTGCCACAAGATGATCCCAGGGGCAAATGGACCCCTACGTACAAAGGGACATTTGTGGTTAAGAACATTTTCTCGGGAGGAGCTATGATTCTAACCACCATGGATAGTGACGACCTTCCTCACGCTGTCAATGCAGACATAGTGAAAAAATACTATGCATAATCAAAGACCCGCTAGGTTGACTGGCCTAGGAAAAAAAAGGGCTTCCCGGCGAGTCGAAAACCTGAAAAGGCGGCTTGGGCAAAAAAGGGTATCCCGGTGGACTGAAAACCTGAAAGGGAGGTCCAGGCAAAAATTAGGTATCAAAGCGTAACACTATGTCTCATTGGATCATCTGGCAACCAGACTTCGGTATCGACTATCAAGCTCGGACGATGCTAATAAATCTGATCTACCTTCAACCAAGTAGCAAAGTGATGAGACGCTCGAAGATATAAAGGCAATAGCAGAGTTGGAACCCAGTGGGATTGTTTCACATAACTGTTTTTCTTTCTTTTACACAAATTGTATAAATTCCGTTCTTTCGGAGGCGTTCTCTTATTAGGGCGTCAGCCTCTTGTACAAAACGCCTATCACAGGCTAACTTCAAAAATCAATACAATTCATTTTACAATAAAATTCAAAATTGTTTTTTCTTTTCCTGTTTTGTTTTGCAAAAATGTCCAATGATTCATTTTTGATATATGCATTTGAAAATGATTGTTGCTCATAAATATTTACATGCGAAACAAAAGACAATTACTCGTAATTCCAGGAACAGGGGAAAACAAGAAGTGTCCAAACCTTACAGTTGCTCTACCCACCAGGTACATGGACATAGTCAGTTTGAGAAAATGACTAAAGGTACATACACTCCCCGCAGAGTAGGAAGTGTCTGAAGACAATGGTGTTAGTTCTCCCCAGCCGAAGTTAATAATCACGAATAAGTTGGAAAAAATTCTCTCCAAGCAGAGTTTATCTATCACCAGCAATATAAGATTATCCCCAGTGGAGTTTATTTCTTCCACAGACAGAAATTCAATCCCCGACAGGGTTCATTATCGCCAGCAACGATAATTCATCCCCAACCAAGGTTATTTCTCCAAATCAGCAAATCTTCTAGCAGAGCATCTCTCTTCCCCACAGAGTCATTCTATCGCCACTTTATTCTCAAATCATCTTCGATCGTTACCCAAGCGAGAACGAGGAACTCAAATCCTTGTACTCTCAAACAGCAATCCGGGATTTAGTTTCCCCATCTAGAAAACATCACGAGAACATTGCATATCCATACATCATGGCATGCGCATACGCATACGCATCATACAACACAATCTCATTTATTTTGAGAGCATCATTACTCGATACATGTCATGCATCATGACATTACATACGACTAACTCTTTACCTTTCAGGGAAAGATACAATCAAATTCTCACAAGTTTCTCTGGTTCAGTCAAACCGATGCTAAGATTTCTATTCCAATTCAAGCTATGAAGCCCAGATCCGACCAAATAATATCTTGATTTCTCCATCATACTGCAAAGCCCGGAGAACGACGGGATAATAGTACCAAAATACCGCGAAGCCTGGAATCGACCAGATAGTGGTTTATCTTAAACTCAAGCTATGAAGCCCGGAAATCGACCAGAAAATAGTTGAATCCCCAACAAGTTTATTGTGAAGCCTGGAAATCGACCAGATAGCAATACAAGATACCATAAAGCCTGGACTCGACCAGATAATGGTATAAGACATTGTGAAGCCTGGATTACAACCAGATAATAGCGAAGAATACTACGAAGCCTGGAATCGACCAGATATTGGTGTATCTTTAATGCAAGTTATGAAGCCCGTATTCGACCGAATAATATCTTGATTTCTCCAAATACCATGAAGCCTGGACTCGACTAGATAATGGTATAGGACACCGTGAAGCCTGGATTACGACCAGATAGCGGCAAAGAATACTGAAGCCTGGGATACAACCGGATAACAGTATAAGGTACTGCAAAGCTTGGATTTCTACCAAATAGCAGTTTACTTGGCCAATTACTAAGAAGCCTGTAATCGACCGGATATTAGTATTGCCTTAAATTCAAGTTGAAGATCGGGTACGACCGGATAAGAACTTAATTCCTTCTGAAGCCTGGAGCACGACCAGATAAGAATTGAGAAATTGCGAAGCCTAGAAGACGACCAGATAGCAAGTTTAATCTCATCCCCCCAGTAAGCCACTATAAATCCTGGAGAACGACCAGATAGCAGTCGGTCTTATTTTCCTCAGCAAATCACCGTGAAGCCTGGAAAACGACCAGATAACAGTTCATTTTCACCTCCTCGACTAAGAGATTATTCCCCAGTAGAATACAGACGATTGAAGCTCCTAAAATTCTATTTTTCTCAAGACAGAGACCAACATTCCCCAGCGAAGTCCTCCTCAACAACAGGTATACCGGCTCTCACAGAGGAATCTCTTATGAGATCGACACTCCTTCGGATGGAATATTTAAGCCCATATCTTGTCATCAACCTCCAAATGGCATCTATAAGCCCATTCCTGACATCACAAGACGAGTACCACTTCATGCGAGTGCAAATTTCTGGGCACTCTAGTGTTCAATCATCTTCCACCTTCGGATCACGAAAGGCAGATAGACCAATCTACATCCTCATGTTTAAGAAGATTGAACAGGGGCAGCTGTTTTACCCCAAAATTTACCCTCCCATATTTCTCAATACATTTCAAGTGAGATCCTCAAATTGCTCAAGGAAGTCCAAGAGTTGACCAGACAAATTCTCTCGTAAGGTAGTCTACTTCAAATTAGGGTTTCAGTTTGCACCAAGGTACTTGAGTCCAAAGGATCCCAAATGATCACCATTGTCCTAATATGTCCACAAGATCATCCATGTCAATTTTCAAGCCTTGCAGAGAGAGTTTGCTCAGTCAATTGCTCAAAGGCTTGAAAATCGACTGTGCTAGGGCAAAAGTCAACTGTGTCCTACATACAGTCAAACTTTAAGATTTTTGGTCAACATTCTCATTTTGAAGCATTATTCATCATTTTATCAAGGTTTGATCATGATTCATCAAGTATTTCTCACAATTCATCAAAACCCAAAAGTTGCTAAATTAGGGTTTTGTAGGAAAAGTCAACTCAACTTTGACCAAGCATAACTTTCTCATATATTATAAAACATGACCCATCCAAAGCTCATTCTTAATAGGATGCAATTCCCTACAATTCATCTTCATCTCCCAAGTTCAAAATATGCACTCACAAGAAGATATGAATTTGGACATTATAGGTCATTTTGAAAAGTCAACAAAAACACCTTTTTTGTCAAAGCTTCATACATGAACATGGAAGAATCAATTGATATGAGACTAAAAGGGTTGCTTAGAGGACATCTTTAGATTTCTAAAAATTCCAAGAACACGTCTCTAGGGTTAAAATTGAAGGAGTTATGCATTGGTGAAGTTGATCCTTTTTGCAAAATTGCCAAAAGTCAAAAGTGGCTAAAATTGCAATTTTTGTCAAATGGGCCCAACTTTTTGTGCTTGCATTGAGTTTGTAAAATGATCCACGACCCATGATCCTTCCCACTTGTCTTTATTTTATTTTGTTCATTTATTTTGATTTTTATTTCAATTAAATTAATTTAAATCAAAATAAAATCATGAAAATATCAAAACTAATCAAGGCTTGAGATTTTGTGCATGTTTAGGTCTCTTATACAGCTGAGAAGAGAATCAAATCGTGCAAGGGTCATTTGGACACAAAAAGATTGAGTTTTGCTTGATTTAGAAAGATTCACATAAGAATCAAATCATGATTCAATCCTCTTAATTGAGAAAGATTTGAAGCAAGTTTGTAACCTAATTTATTCTAGGGTACATATAGAACATTGGCAGACCAAAAGCAAGGGGATTAGAGGCGTGAAAAGAGAAGAACAACTTTCAAAAAAATCAAGAAAAGGTGCAATCTGATTTCTCCATTACAGGCTTCTTCGAGCCATTCCAAGCATACCATTCGTCTGCTAGGCATCCAAGGACTCCATCCCAATCATTAGCAAGCATTTTCGTGCCCAGATACGCGCTGTAAGTACCCCACGACCTCTATGATTTTTTGAAATCGTATCTCATAAATCTGGCATTGTTAGCATATTTTATGGACATATTCTGAATCCTTGAAACATTTGCAAGCTAATGATAATACTCAATTGCGTTTTTGTTACCCATACAGAAAGTTGCCATGATTAGGGTTTAGGTTTCGTTTTTAGGGGTTTTGCTTGCAGGAACAATTGACCATGGAAAGTGGTACCATGATGCTGGTGAGGTTGCAACGAGTTGATTGGTACCACTGGACTTGATTTATCATGCGTGCATAGGATTTTGGAAGATCACAGGGCTGTACCTACGCCCAAAAAACTTAGGTAAAAGTGTTGGACTTTTGCCAACGGAGAGAGGAAGAAGAAGAGTGGCGTGGCACTCCTTGATTCACCCTGTTTAAAATTCGCGCGTCTTTGTATATATTATCTTATTTTTCTAATATAATATTTGATTGTTATTCCATATAAAAATGAACACGCTAGCTCAGTTGGTCATCAGTCGCTTCGAAAAGCCAAAGGGCCTGGGTTCGATCCCCAGGTCCCCATATTATTTCATAATGTTTTTTCTTGCATAATCAGGCGCATGTACATACAAGGAGACCACCATGAGTCATCAGCTGTCAACCATTGGATCCATAGCAAGCAAAATCCAAGGCTTCTCACATGAGGGCCTATCATGGGCGTGAGTCAAGCCAGTGCACAGGATCATGAAAGGTCAAAACGGACCAAGGCTTATTGGGCCCAGAAATTGTTATTGACACCCCCTCCATTGCTACTAAACCAGACCCATCTCTCTTTTCTTTTACATTTTTCTTTTATTTATTTATTTTGTTTAAATCATTTTCTAATCACAAAATTAAATTCTTTTTTTACAAAATCATAAAATCAATTTCAAAAATTAGAATTTAGGTTTTTTTATTTTACTTTTATCAAATTTAATTTCATAATTAGTTTATTTTAATTTTAGGGTAATTTTAACCTTTTTGTAAATAATTTAAAATAAATTAGAAAATTAGGGTTTGTTTGATTTAATTTCTATTTTCTTTTCTTAAAATAAAAAAAATGCAAAAATAGGTCAAATTAATTACTTTTCTCAAATTAAATTAATTAGTTACTAGGTTTGTATTTATTCATTTAAAACTTTATTTTATCAAAATAATCAAAACAACAACAAAAAAAGATGATTGGTCTTTCAATTAGGTTTAGACGGGGGTCAAAACCCTAATTTCCCTCGTTCTCGATTCATCGGGCGCATTTATTACTTTTTACAATATTAATGTAACTGCTCATGGTATGTAATAGTTTAATTAGGATTTTTTCGTTTATTTATCGTTTTACGGGTTTTTTGCTTTGTAATTAACCCCCCTCCCCGAAGCCTTGTAATAGCGTAGTTTTATTTCTCGCATTTTAATTTTCGCAAATATTAACTGTTAGATGTATGATAATAGGATTGCATGACAAGACTGTATGTTAATTTTAAAATGGTTAGCAAACCCTAAATATGCAAAGATAATAACTCGAAATCAAATCACTTGCACATGCGCACTCCTAGGGTATACTCTCACTTCGGTTGCCTTCGGTAAACGATCATTAAGTATAGGGTGTTTTAGCGGTTGCCCTCTTGTCTAAACAAAGATCAAATGTCCCATTCAGAAATGTTGCCTCGGAAATGTTGCCTCGGAAAGGTTGCCTCAGAAATGTTTCCTCAAATACGATCTTAAGACATTAGGGTTATCACTAAGACGTCCTAACATTACTTTAGTGATTGTACGTCCCTTTCGAATTGACCCTTACCACTCCAACGACGGTGATACCTACTCACTAATAGTGAGATAACGCTGTCTAAAGGAAACAAGGGCAAAAACATTCTCTTTTTCGAGTAGGTAGATGCTAGTAGATACTTGCTCAAAATAAACTTTTTTCACACTTACACTCTTTTCAAACAAAAGTTTTCGAAAACACTTCGCAACACTCTTGAGGACTGATACAAGGGTTAAAACGAAGTAAGACAAAAACTTTTCAAAACACACGAACACGGAAGCAATTTTTAAAATGATGAGCAAGTACCTAAGAGCCCGTAGAAAACTACGGATAGAAAGGGTGCTAACACCTTCCCTTTCTATAATCTACCCCCCGTACTCAAAATCTCGAAAAAGGAATTTTTCTGTGCTTTTGTCCTTTCCAGTTGGATAAAATAAAAGTCGGTGGCGAATCTTGCTTACCGCGACATTTTGCAAACACAAACGCAAAACGCAAACCAGCATTTTCCTAAAACAGTCCGGTTCTGCCATCGTATCACAACTCCCACCTATGAAGGGCCATTTGTTGTCAAGAGAGTTTTCTCTGGCGGTGCCATGATGCTGACTACCATGGATGGTGAAGATTTCCCACATCATATAAACGCGGACATAGTTAAAAAATACTACGCATAAGAGACCCGTTAGGTTGACACACCTAAGCAAAATAAGGGCATCCCGGCAAACCAAAAGGTTTGGGAAAAAATTAGGGATATATGAAAAAGATTGTACACCCAGCAAGTTGAAAACCCGAAAGGGCGACTTGGGTAAAAAAGAGTATCCTGGTGGGTTGAAAACCCGAAATGGCGGTCCAGGCAAAAGTTAAGGATTAAAAGCGTATGACTATGTCCCGTGGAATCAACACAGTCAATTTTATCACCAAAGTCCAAGTTCAAACGGTCCAAGATCAATCCAACCAACTTCTATCAACGACAAGGGACATTTAAAGACATTTGGGCAATAGTAGAGCTGGAAGGCAATAAGATCATTTCACATGGCTATTTGTTTTCGTTCTCAATTTTGTTTTCCTTTCGACAATTTCCTCTTACTAGGATCTCTGTCTCTCTGTACAAAAAACGTCTATTCATGGGCAAAATATCAATACAAATATACTTTGAAGTGCAAAATTTCTGTCTTTGTTTTAAATGCGAATTTGTCCAATGACTAAAATTGAATGAACATATGCATATGAACATAATTAAAACTATTTGGCACATGTGTCCTGCTAAGCAGCAGTAAACATATCTTTAATGTATATGAAATATCCCCATAGAGTTATCTCATTATCATTATCCCCACAAGGACGACTGCAATAAACCTTTTCCCAACAGGTTTTATTTCCCTAACAATCATCGAGGAATCACATAACTCCCCAGCCGAGTTCAAATTTCCCCAACATACAAGACACCACGAAGTTCCCCAGTTGAGCCTATCTTCCCCAGTTGAGCATATCTTCCCCAGCCAAGGCTATTATCCCAAAGCGGAGTTTATCCTCCCCAGTTGAGTGTATCCTCCCCAAGTTGAGTCTGTTCTACCCGACTGAGTCTACACTCTCTAGTTTGAATTTTCTTTCAGATTATTGCAAATCATAGGGCTACAACCCCTGATCCCCAGTAAAGCCGTCAGCAAAGCCTTTACTATTTCCAAAAAAATATACTATAAAGCCTGGACCCGACCAGATATTAGCACAATTTTCAAGTAATTGTTGAAACCTGGACCCGACCAGATAACAATTTTAAATATCTGAAACCTGGACCCGACCAGATAACAGTTGATCTCAATTTCAAGATACTATGAAACCTGGACCCGGCCAGATAATAGTCTAACTCTCCAAAGATATAGAAGAACCCGGACTCAATCCGACCAAGATTTAACTTCTTTTCCCCAGTAGAGTTCTCCTTTGCCCCAATAAATTACTGAGAAACTTGGACCCGACTAGATATCAGTTTTCAATTTCATCTTTTCAAACAAGTTATTGTGAAGCCTAGATCTGACCAGATAGCAATTACCCTCAGAGATTCGTTATGAAACCTGGAAACCGACCGGATAATAACTAAATCCCCAAACAGTTCATTGTGAAGCCTGGACCCGACCAGATAGTAGTTGACCTCATCAACCTCAGAAATTTGCAAAACCTGGACCCGACCAGATAGCAGTTTTCCAAACAGTTTATTGTAAAACTTGGAGCCCGACCAGTTAACAATTAACTATGATCTGCAGAGATACACTATGGAGCTTGGACTCGACCAAATAATAGTACAACTTTCCAAAAAAGCCTTGAAACCTGGATCCGACCAGATAATAGTTATCACTTCAAGTTACTGTGAAGCCTGGATCCGACCAGATAACAGTTAACTTCTGTATCCCCAACAAGTTATTGTGAAGCCTGGATCCGACCAGATAACTATTCAATTTCATGAAATTTTCTGTAAAGCCTGGAATATGACAAGATAACAGTTAATTTGTCTCTTTCTCCAGTAAGTTGCCATGAAACATGGATCTGACCAGATAACAGTCAACTACTTCATCCTCAGCAGTTGTAAATCCTGTATCCGACCAGATAACAACTGACATTCAAGCGATATTCCCCATGAAAGCATCCTTTCAACAAAATTTGAAGATATGCATATTCTTCATCTCCAACGGCAATCAGGGATTCAACCTCCCAGAATTTCCTCAGCGGCTGTCATGGATTTATTTCCCCGGACAAAAACATACATCTCACATTCATACATCATAGCATGTACATACCATATGAATTTAGCATAATACCATATTTGATGAACATCATGCAGGCATTTTCATTTTACTAACTCTTTTTCTCACAGGTAAAACATCAAGTTTTAGTATAAATCAACAAGAGATTTATGCTGATACTTCTTCCAGTGTTTACCAACATTCCTCCAAATGGCATCTATAAGCCCATTCACCATCCATCTTCGAGTGAAAATTTCTAGGCACTCTAGTTTGAACAGGGGCAGCTGTTGTACCCCAAAATTTTCCCTCTCATTTATCAAAAATTTTCTCACAAAGATCTCTCTTGGTTCAAGACTACACTAGGGTTGATCAGCTCAAGACACCTCCTTAAGCACTGATGACCAAAATTAGGTTTTGAGATTGAAAAAGGATATTTGAACTTTAAATGCTTTATATGACTTTCATGGATCATTATGGACCCTCAATATTACTCATGTCAAGTTTCAAGCCTTGGATCACACTTTTGCTCAGTCAATTGAGCAGTTGACCTAAAAATCAGCTGTATTGGGAAAAAAGTCAACTATGGCCAATTTACAGTCAAACTTCATAATTTTTGATCCACATCAACATTATAAACTCATATGTATCATTTGGTCAAGTTTGGACCACAATTCCTCAAGAAATTTGATCAAATCATCAAAAGGGAAAAATGGTCAAAATTAGGGTTTTTGACGAAGAAAGGGCAATTTCTGATTTTTGACCTAGCAAATGATCAATTGGTTTGAAGTTTGACCTCAAGAGTTCAATTGCATCATTTTGACCTAATGGCATGACCTAAAACATTGCCCAAGATCAATTGGACTGATAGTGAATTTTCAGTCAACTAATCAAAAAGTCAACTGTACACTAAAAAGTCAAACTTTGACTTTTTGGTCAAAATTCAATGTCAAAGATCACAATTCATCAAAACATGTCAAAATATTAAACTTCAAGTTTTTCATAACTTTGGGCCAAATTTTCACCATGATGCAAGAGGATTCAGAAGAAACTTTCAACATGAAAATTGTGGATCTCCATGATATCTACAACATTGCTTTACACAACTTCTTCTAAAAATGTTTGGATCTCAAGTTATTAATTCATAAAGTCATGGTCTTGAAATTGGACACTTAGTGAAATTTTGCCATAGTTTTGGTCAGGATTTTGACCTAACTTAATGGCACGTTTTCATATAGTTGCAAGGGGAATTTTCAAAATTGATTCAAAGAGGGGTTGTAGAGCACATTACAAGCTTTCCAAAATATCATAGAACTCCTTGAGATCATTCTTGAGCAGGGAGAATCGAAGAGATGAAGTTAGGGTTTTCACACTTGAAATACAAGTCATTTTGTGATGAACAAGATTCAACTTTCAAACCTATGTTGCATAATCTCTGCTTTACAGACCTCAAACTTGTTAGGCACTCCATAATTAATTGCTTGCACAACTGTTAGAGGTCTCATTTCAAGCATTCAATTCAAGGCCATGCTTTATATCCATTTTGGGAAGAAAGTGCACAATACCATTTTGATAAAGTAGCTTTTTGCACAAAACTTGTTCTTGAGCCTTGCAATTGTTTTCTTCTGATCATACATGTCCTTAAACTCAAGATAAGCTTATCTAAACACTTACAATCACTTAGCCCATGCTTGTACTTCCTATTGGAACCATACTTCCCACTTTTATTCAAAATCAAGTAACAATAGCAATCAATCTAGAACTTGTACTTCTGATCCTCTCAAGCACTCAAGTATTTTGATTATACATACACAAGTAATTTGTCATAAAACACACGCATGCTTGAGCACTGAAAACACCAAGAACTCAGATTTGCATCTCACACCTCCATTGTTGCATATTCTGGCCATAAATCCCAAAACCAAAAACTACTCGTGCGTTTATTGGCTTCTTGCTTCCAAAAGCTTCCAAGCATCATACACAAACAATCCCATACTCTGTTACAGTTCTGTAACACCTCTGTGATACGGTGGCAGAACCGACTGTTTTGGAAAATGTTGGTTTTGCGTTTTACATTTGTGTTCGCAAAATGTCGCGGTAAGCAAGAGTCGCCACTGACTTTTATTTTATCCAACTGGAAAGGAAAAAAGCACAGAAAAATTCCTTTTTCGAGATTTTGAGTACGGGGGGGGGGGGGGGGGGTAGATTATAGAAAGGGAAGGTATTAGCACCCTTTCTATCCGTAGTTTTCTACGGGCTCTTAGGTACTTGCTCATCATTTTAAAAATTGCTTGTGTGTGTTTGTTTTGAAAAGGTTTTGTTTTAATTCGTTTTAACCCTTGTATCAGTCCTCAAGAGTGTTACGAAGTGTATTTGAAAACTTTGTTTGAAAAGCGTTTGGTGTGGAAAAGTTTGATTTTGAGCAAGTACTTAACAGTATCTACCTACTCGAAAAAAGATTATTTCTGTTCTTGCAAGAATTAAAATGCGAGAATTAATCCCCTCCCTATTAACATACATCTAACAGTTAATATTTGCGAGAATCAAAATGGGAGAAATAAAACTACGCTATTACAAGGCTTCAGGGAGGGGATTAATTGCATAGCCAAAAACTCGTAAAAACGATAAATAAAGAAAATCCTAATTAAACTATTACGTACTGTGAGCAGTTACATTAATATCGTAAAAATAATAAATGCACGCGATGAATCGAGAACGAGAAAAATTAGGGTTTTGACCCCGTCTAAACCTAATTGAAAGAAAAATCATATTCTTGTGGTTTTTGTGTTATTTTGAGAAAAATAGAGTTTAATTGAATCAATAAAGAAAACCTAATGACTAATTAATTTTATTTAAGAAAAGTAATTAAATTAACTATTTTTGTACTTTTGTTATTTTGTGAAAAGAAGTAAAAATTAAATCAAGAACAAACCTAATTTTCTAATTTGACTTTAATTATTCAAACAAAAAGTTAGAATTAAACCTAAATTAAAACTAATATAAAAATAATTTTGATAAAATAAAATAAAACCTAAATTCTAAATTGGTGAAATTGATTTTATAATTTTTTGTAAGAAAAGAAATTAATTTGTGTTAGAAAATAGTTAAATAAAAGAAATTAAATAAAAAAGAAAAAAAATTAGAAAAGAAAATAGAATGGGCCTGGTTTTGTAGCAAGAAGGGGGGGGGGGGGGTCTGAATTGCAATTTCTGAGCCCAATAGCGCCTAGCCCATTTGACTTTTCCAGATCCCATGTACACGCTTGACTGATGTCCATGGTAGACCTTCATTGGGAATCCTTGGATCTAGCATGTGGATGATCTGATTGGTTGGGCATTAAGGATGCATGGCGGACTTGTTGTGTACCTGTGTACCTAATTATACATAGAAAAAATATAGAAAGCAAAGTTGGGGACCTGGGGATCGAACCCAGGCCCTTAGGCGTTTTCCCAGTGCATGATGACCATCTGAGCTAGCTTGCTTAGTTGTACATAGAACAACCAACAATTATTATACGAAAAAACAAAACAATATTTATCAAAACGCGCACAGATTTGAATGGACCATCCATGGGGCGCCACGTTATCATCTTCCTTATCATCTCTGTCGTTTTAGATCAAAGTCTTTTACCTACGGACAAAGGGTGTATGTATAACCCTGGGCCTCTCCAAAATCTTATCCCTGCATGATAAATCAATACCAGTGGTACCAATCAAGTCATGGCAACCTTACGAGCACCATGGTACCCTTATCCATGGCCAATTGTACCTGTACACAAAAACCCCAAAAACAAAGCAAGAACCCTAACTATGGCATCTTGTTGTACATTTGATGAAAACGCAATTAAACATAACCATTAGCTTGCAAATGATTCAAGGATTAAGAATATGCAAATAAATCATGCTACAAGTGCCAGAATCGTGATATTCGATTTCAAGAAAGTATGGAAACTGTGGGGTACTTACAGTGTAATTCTGGATGTTAGGAGGCTTGCTAATGATTGGAATAGGATCCTAGAACGTCCAGGAAGCGATTGAGACGACTGGAACGCTTTGAATTGGTCTGCAACTTAGAGATCAGCGTGTCACTTTTTTCCAATTTTTTGAAACTTGCTCTCTTGTTTTCACGCCTCCAATCCCCCTGCTTTTGGTCTGCACATATTACTTATGTACCCTAGAACGAATTAGGGTTACAAACTTGTTTCAAATCTTCCTCAATTAAGATCATTGATTCAAGATTTGATCCTTATGCAAATATTTCCAAATCAAGCCAAATCCAATCTTTTTGTGTCCAAATGAAGCTTGCACGATTTTATTCTCTTTCCAGCTGTATAAGAGGCCTAAACATGCACATAATCTCAAGCTTTGATTAGTTTTGATATTTTCATGATTTTATTTTGATTTTATTTGATTTAATTGAAATAAAATCAAAATAAATGACAAAAATAAAAGAATGACAAATGGAAAGGATCATGGGTCGTGGGTCATGTTACAAACTCAATGCAAGCATAAAAAGTTGGGCCCATTTAGCAAAAATTGTAATTTATGCCACATTTGACATTTGACAATTTTGCAAAAAAGGTCAACTTTGCCAATGCATAACTCTCTCAATTTTGACCCTAGAGATGTGTTCTTGGACTTTTTAGAAAGCTTAAAATGTCCTATAAGCAACCCGTTTGGTCTAATTTCAATTGAGTCTTCCATGTTCATGTATGAAGCTTTGACAAAAAAAGTGTTTTTGTTGACTTTTCAAAATGACCTATAATGTCCAAATTTATATCTTCTTGTGAGTGCATATTTTGATCTTGGGAGCTGAAGATGAATTGTAGGAAATTCCATCCTATTCAAAATGAGCTTTGGATGGGTCATTTTTGATAAAGTATGAGGAAGTTATGCTTGGTCAAAGTTGAGTTGACTTTTCCTACAAAACCCTAATTTAGCAACTTTTGGGTTTTGATGAATTGTGAGCAATCCTTGATGAATCATGATCAACCCTTGATCAAATGATGAATAATGCTTCAAAATGAGGATGTTGACCAAAAATCTTGAAGTTTGACTGTATGTGGGCCACAGTTGACTTTTGCCTTAGCACATTCGATTTTCAGGCCTTTGAGCAATTTGACTGAGCAAACTTCCTCTGCAAGGCTTGAAACTTGACATGGATGATCTCGAGAACATATTAGGACAATGGTGAGAATTTGGGATCCTTTGGACTCAAGTACCTTGATGCAAACTGAAACCCTAATTTGAGGTAGACTGCCTTAGGAGAGGTTTTGTCTGGTCAACCCTTGGACTTCCTTGAGCAATTTGAGGACCTCACTTGACCTGTATTGAGAAATATGGGAGGGAAAATTTTGGGGTACAACAGCTGCCCCTGTTCAATCTTCTTAAACTTGAGGATGTAGATTGGCTTGTATGCCTTTCGTGATCCGAAGGTGGAAGATGATTGAACACTAGAGTGCCTAGAAATTTGCACTCGCATGAAGTTGTACTGGTCTTGCGATGTCGGGAATGGGCTTACAGATTCCATTTGGAGATTGATGACGAAAGATGGGCTTAAAGATGCCATCAGAAGAAGTGTCAGTCACATAAGAGATTCCTTTGCGAGAGCCCGTACCTGCTGTCGAGGAGGACTACACTGGGGAGTGCTGGTCTCTTGTCTTGAGAGAGATAGAGTTTTAGGAACTTTCAGTTGTCTGTTAATCTACTGGGGAATCATCTCTTAGTTGAGGAGGTGAAAATGAGCTTCTATCTGGTCGTGCTCCAGGCTTCACAGTGATTTGCTGAGGAAAAATAAGATCGACTGCTATCTGGTCGTGCTCGAGGCTTCACAGTGACTTACTGGAGAGATGAGATTAAACTTGCTATCTGGTTGTAATCCAGGCTTAGCAATTTCTCACTTCTTATCTGGTCTTACTTCAGGCTTCAGAAGGAATTAAGTTGTTATCCGGTCGCATCCGGGCTTCAACTTAAATTTAAGGCAATACTAATATCTGGTCGATTCCGGGCTTCTTAGTAATTGGCCGGGTAAACTGCTATTCGGTCAAATTTCGAGCTTCGCAATACCTTATACTGTTATCTGGTCATGTCCAGGCTTCAGTGTATTTTGCCGTTATCTGGTCGTGATCCAGGCTTCACGGTGTTTTATACCATTATCTGGTCGAGTCCAGGCTTCATGGTATCTTGTATTGCTATCTAGTCGATTTTCAGGCTTCACAATACCTTGTTGATGGGTTAAGCTATTTTCCGGTCGATTTCCGGCTTCACAGCTTGTGTTTATGACATACCACTATCTGGTCGATTCCAGGCTTCATGGTGTCTTGGACTGCTATCTGGTCGATTTCCAGGCTTCACAGTAACTTGCTGGGGATTCAACTAATTTCCAGTCGATTTCCGGGCTTCGTAGCTTTGAATTTGGGGTATACCACTATCTGGTCGATTCCAGGCTTCGTAGTATTTGGAGAAATCAAGATATTATCCGGTCGAATCTGGGCTTCATAACTTGAACTGGAACATAAATCTTAGCATTGATTTGACTGAACCAGAGAAAACTTGTGAGAATTTGATTGTATCTTTCCCTGAAAGGTAAAGAGTTAGTCGTATGTAATGTCATGATGTATGAAATGTATTGAGTAATGATGTTCTCAAAATAAATGAGATTGTGTTGTATGATGCATATGCACATGCTACGATGTATGGATATGCCATGTTTTTTTTGTATTATTCTCTAGCCGGGGAAAGTAAACCCTGGACTGCTGTTAGAGAGTATAATGAATTGAGTTCTTCGCGCTCGCTGGGGATAACAACCGAAGATGATTAGCTGGAGACTTGCGTCTGTTCTGCTCGAGAACAAACCTCCGTGAGAGACTTGCTGGAGAATAATTTGGCGAGAGAATGACTCTGTGGGGAAGATAGATACTCTGCTAGAAGATCTACTGATTTGGAGAAATAACCTCAGCTGGGGATGAATTACCGTTGCTGGTGATAATGAACTCTTCCGGGGATTGAGTTTCTGCTTGTGGAAGAACTAAACTCAGCTGATGGTGAACTTCTATTGTTGGTGATAGATAAACTCTGCTTGGGGAGGATTAACACCACTGTCTTCAGATACTTCCTTCTATGTGGGGAATGTATGTACCTTCAGTTATATTCTCAAGCTGGCTCTATCCCTGTACCTGGTGGGTAGAGAAACTGTAAGGTTCGGACACTTCTGTTTTCCCCTTGTGATACGGTGGCCAGAACCGAGACTATTTTAGGAATGCTGGTTTGCGTTTTATGTTTGTGTTTGCAAAATGTCGCGGTAAGCAAGAGTCGCCATCGACTTTTATTTTATCCAACATGAAAGGAAAAAAGCACAGAAAAATTCCCTCTTTCGAGATTTTGAGTACGGGGGGTAGATTATAGAAAGGGAAGGTATTAGCACCCTTTCTATCCGTGGTTTTCCACGGGCTCTTAGGTACTCTGCTCATCATTTTCAAAATTGCTTATGTGTGTTTGATTTGAAAAAAGTTTTTGAATTCGATTTAACTCTTGCTTCTGTCTTCAAGAGTGTTACGAAGTGTTTTTTGAAAGCTTTGTTTGAAAAGAGTGTAAGTGTGGAAAAGTTTGTTTAAATTGAGCAAGTACTTAAGATTCTACCTACTCGAAAAAAGGAATTGTTCTATGTTTGTTTCCTTTAGACAGTGCTATCCCACTATTAGTGAGTAGGTAGTATCATCGTCGGAGTTTTAAGGGTCAATTCGAAAGGGACGTGCGATCACTAAAGCAATGTTAGGATGTCTTAGTAATAACCCTAATGTCTTAGATCAATTATTCGAGGCAACATATCCGAGGCAACCATTCCGAGGCAACTTTTCCGATCGGGACTTTGATCTTTGTTTAGACAAGAGAGCGACCACTAAAGCATCCTATAATTAATGACCGTTTACCGAAGGCAACCGAAGTGAGAGTGTACCCTAGGAGTGCGCATGTGCGAGTGATTTAGTTTTAGGTTATTATCTTTGCACATTTAGGATTAACTAACCGTTTTAAAGTTACATACATTCTTGTCATGCATCCCTATTATTCATACATCTAACAGTCAATATTTTGCAGAATTTAAAGTACGGAAAGTAAAGCTAAGCTATTACAAGGCTTCGGGTATTTACATAGCCAAAAACAAACCCTTAAAAAAAACGATAAATGAAAGTAAAAGGTCCTAGTTAATCTATTACAACTTGTGAGCAATTACATTAATATGGAAAAATAAAATAATAAAGCGCGCATGAGGAAATTAAGAACGATAAGAAATTAGGGTTTTGACCCCTTCTAACCTAATTGGAAGAAAAAATTGTTTTTGTTGTTTTTAATTATTTTTAAGAAAGAGAATTGGTTTTTTAAATTAAATACAAAATTAATTAGTTAATAAAATTGATTAAAGAAAATAATTACATTTAATCTATTTTTGTTTTTTTGGTTATTTTAAGAAAATAAAATATAATTAAGTTAAAACCCTAGTTGTTCTAATTAATGTTAATTATTTACCAAAATAATTTAAGTTACCTAAAGATAAATAACCTAATTCAATTAATTTTTGTATAAAAAATAAATATCCTAAATCTAATTGGATGAAATTTTTTTTGTGATTTTTTGATAAAAAAGAAGATTAATTTGTGTTAGCAAAACAAATAAATAAATTAAATAAAACAAAATATAAAAAAGAAAGGAAAGATGAAAACTGGGCCTGAAAGTAAATTTGGAGGGTGTGAATATCAAATCTGGCCCAAGAAAATGAGGTCCACGTTGACCTTTTGAATCCCATGCTTTACTTTGACCTAGGCCTTTGGTGCTCCTTCATCTAATGGCCCTTAGATCTGGTCATCTGGACATTTGACTCGCTGGATCATGATGGACCATGGTGGCCACCCCACCTGTGCACGCATGTGATCACTGAAAGAAAAAACATATGAAATAATTGGGGGACCTGGGATTCGAACCCAGGCCCTGAAGCACTTTCCAATGACTTGGCCACCAACTGAGCTACGCGTTCTATTTGTACATAGAATAATAATAAAAGATAATATATATTTGTTGTACCCCAAAATTTTCCCTCTCATTTATCAATATTTTCCTCACAAGACTCTTTGGACTCAAGACAAGATTAGGGTTTGCTCAGCTCAAGACCTCACCTTGCACTGATGACCTGAAATTAGGGTTTGAGTTTGCACAAGGATTTTTGGACCAACAATGCTTCATGTGACTTTCATACACCATCTTGGACCCCTAAGATTGCTCATGACAAGTTTCAAACCTTGAATCACATTTTTGCCCAGTCAATTGGACAGTTGACCTAAAAATCAGTTGTATTGGGGAAAAAGTCAACCATGGGCAATTTACAGTCAAACTTCATAATTTTTGATCCACAACAACATTTTAAACTCATATGAACCATTTGATCAAGTTTGGATCACAACTCCTCAAGAAATTTGATCAAATCATGAAAAGGGCAAAATGGTCAAAATTAGGGTTTTGACTGAGAAAGGGCAATTTCTGATTTTTAACCTAGCCAATGGCCAATTGGGTTCAAACATGGTTTCAAGGATCCAATATCATCATCTTTACCTAATCACATAGTTCAAAAGATCTCAAATGCATAGGATTGACAGATGAATGTTGCAGTCAACTGATCAAAAGTCAACTGTACACTGAAAAGTCAAACTTTGACTTTTTGGTCAAAATCAAGTGCCAAGGGTCATAATTCATCAAGATATGTCAAAATATGAAACTTTTTGATCAAGAAAATCAATTTTGCAAATTAGGGTTTTAATTTGAAAAATTTTCATAACTTTGAAACTTTCTAAGTATGGAAACTTTCTTATTTTTTCCCAACTTTCCACAACTTTTTCACCATGATGAAATTGGATTCAAAGAAAACTTCCAACATGAAAGTTGTATTACTCTATTAAATCTACAACTTTTATTCACAAAGTTTTCCCAAAAGATGCTTTGATATCAAGTTATGATTTTGTGAATAGGGGTCCATGAACTAAAAGACTTAGTGAAAATTTGCCCTAATTTAGGCAGGTTTTTGACCTAACTTCATGGACATTTTTCACCTAGTTCCAAGAGGTATCTCGAAATTCATATCAAATATGGATTGTAGAGCATGTTACAAGCTTTCCAAAATGTCCAAGAACTCTCCAAGATCATTTGTGGTTAGGGAGAATCGAAGAAGAGAAAATGGCAATTTGTCACTTTTGTTCAAGCCATGTTTACAATGCTTCAAGTTGCAAATCAGTTCCTAGCATGCTTGTACCTTGCATTACAGGTCCTAATCCCTTCTACACTCCATAATTGAATGCTAACTCAATGGATAATGGCTTTATTTTGATCTTTGGAGCATTGTATAAAAGATTAATCCATAAATGGCATAAAGTTCACAATACCATTTTGATAAAGCAAGCCTTTTCAACTTTATCAGCCTTGAGACTTGGACTTGTTCCTTGGATGCAGGCATTTTCCACAGATAACAAGCAACTAGTACCAACTCTATGAAGCTAGCAAGCAAGCCTGTACAGGCCTTTGGCATAAGTCATGTCAACTTTCTTCAAAAGCAAGCAAATTGGCAAAAGTCAAGATAACTTGTCCATCTGATAAAGAGAAGACTTGGCTTCATTCTAAACATCTTCACAAACTTGTCTCAAGCAAAAAACCCGAATTCACAACATTTAAAACTCTCCCAAACAGAAAAACCACATTTCTGCCCAAAACAGGGCAGCCTCTGCAAAATCAAAGCCATTTCAATATTGGCTCGCGCGTTTCTTGATTCAACACTTGAAACACCTTACATACATCCTACCTAAACTATCCAAGCCCTTGTCCTGGTTCTGTAAGCCCTATTTCAGACATCACCATTTTCATTTTGGAAGGTTGCAGGTTGACTTCTACAAGGAGTTTCAAGCATCCTCAAGGCAAGCTAAGCATTGGAATAGCTTGAGGGAACTTCAAGGAAGCTCACACGACCTTCAGGCCTCACTCAAAGCCCCCACATTGCCATATCCAAACTCAGCTGAACAAGGTATTTTTCAAATCTCTATCTCCTTATTTAGGCATCCTTAAGTCACGATTTGTGAAGCAAAAATGTAGTCCTTAACTTGCTGAAGCTGTACATATGCATAGTTGTCATTTATATTAACTGAGTAGTGAGAATTTGAAGCTTGAAGTTCATGAAAAAATTAGGTCAGGAATTAGGGCCACTGAAATTCTCCCTGGTCTTTTAGAGTTAGGTCATGAATTTTATATCACTGGAATCGTGAGATCATAAGCTACATTTTTGTGTTATGAGTTTTTGATTTTATGCAAGCTAGAGCAAGATACAGGTTTGAAGCAAAAACGCGCGTTTTGGGAGAGGCTGAAGGACAGGGATGAAGTTCCTGGGCCTGGCGCGCTTGGGCTTGCTGTTTCCACTATCCACACCCCCCTGATCTACTATCCACACCCCCTGACTTATTTTTGTATTTTCTTTATATTTTCTTATATTTTCATGTTTATTTGTTTTTAATATTTTTTCTGAACATCAAAAAATCATGAAAAATATTTTCTTTATTTTTTTCATTTTATTTTATTTTTTATTTTATTTTTGGCATAAAAAATAGTTTATTAGTAATAATATACTTTATTTTCTTAAATAAATTGTGAATATATTTAAATAAATACTATACATTTTTATTTTTATTGTTCATACACATAAAATATTATTTCCACATATTTGTTAATTTTTAATATTTGTAAATAATTTTATTTATTTTTCTTGTACATAAATGGATAAAATAAATAATAGAAAACATAATTTTCTTTTAAATCAAAAAATTAGGGTTTCCCCTTTCAAAAAATAATAATATTATTTTTTCTTATTTTTAGGACTTAAATAATTTTATTTTTACATACATAAAATAAATACAAAAACATTTTGCATCCATACATTTTATTGCATATTTAAATACTGTATATTTATTTATTTATTGTACAAATAATTCAATTGGGTTGTAATAATTTTTAGGGTTTTATTTTGAGCAATATCCCCTATTCAAAATTTGTATCCCTCTTCCCATAATATTGTTGTAATAGCTTAGATTTATTTTACGCAATTTATCGCATAATATGCATGTTTAGTAAAATTAGGGTTTGTATGATAAGACAAAAATCAAACAAATAGCATGACCTAATCCAAGACAAAAATGCATGTAAAATGACAACACATTACACACAAGCACCTCTAGGGTTTCACCCACTTGGATGCCTAAACAAAATGGCCATGGTATGCATGCTAGGTATCGTGGCAAAACAAAACAAAAGATCATAGTCCCTCGATGACGCTATCAAGAAAGTTGCCTAAACAAATGATCTTAGTCCCTCAAAATGCTAAAGATACTTGGCAACATTGCTATCATGGTCATACAATGACCCACACCCGTCCCGTTTAACATCCAAAGATAGGGTTGTTTACCAAAGCAATGGTAAATCAACAATGTCAAAGGAATAAAAATGTACAAGAAAGGCTTTTGAGTAGGTAGATAGCTTCTAGTTACTTGATCAATTTGCAAACAATCCTTGCTATTTTCAAAAAAAAAACATACACATTTTCAAAACATTTCCAAACAACTTTCAAACATTGAAACTTTTTTCAAAAGACAAACATCTTTGTATACATTCTTACGAACGATAATCATTACAAAGATTGCCTAAACAATGGCCTCTTTTTAAAATACTTTCAAAACCACACAAAGCACCATTTCAAACAATTGCAAAAGCAAAGCAAGTGATCTAAACAAGTAACTAAGAGCCCATGGAAAACCATGGATGAAAAGGGTGCTAGCACCTTCCCTATTCATAATCTACCCCCCGAACTCAAGAAAACATCTCAAAGGTCTTTCCTGTGCTTTTTTACCTTTCCTTTTGGATAAAATAAAATTCGGTGGCGACTCTTGCTAACCGCGACATTTGCGAACACAAACGCAAAAACCTCAAGTCAGTTCTCCCACTGCATCACAGAACTAGCGACTCTGCTGGGGAAAATCCTAAAAGTGGGGTTACCTTAGGGTTTTAGATCACCTTTACATGCTTATCTTGTTTGACTTGTATGCTTTACACTTTGGTTCTATTGTTTGGGTTTGAATCCTCTACCCGGATTTGGGAAACATTCATAGGTAAATATTAATACGTTCTGGAAACTGTGCGGGGTATACTGACATGGTATAAGAAATAGCTATATTAGTGTGACATATTTGTGGGTACCGGTAGCCTTTGAGTCAATCAAAGAGAATACGGGGCCGCTGAGTGATGTCATGAAGCACTAATGGACTTTTAGAACCTTTACTTGACCAACTTGGCCTTTTAGGATGTAGTGAGATGACCGGCTTTGGTGCAATCCGAAGTTGGTAGATACTCGATACTACACTCATTGAGGGTTGGTTCCTTGGAATATTTCGGTCGCCAGTAAAGAGGCTGAATTGAAACAATGAACAAGGAAACAATCCAGTGATATTGAGCTCCTTAGAACCCGGTTACTATTTCTAGGATAGGTTGAGACAACTAAACTTCAAGAGGGTATTTATCTATGAAACCCCATGCAAGCCTAAACTAGGAACTTATGTGATTTGCTTGTACATATATACTTGTGCATGAAATCATGGACATCATGAAGCATCATATGCATCCACTAACCATTTCAAGGATTTTTGGAGATTCATCTTTGTTCTTGTTTTGTAGGTTATGGATTCACTTCGCAGGAAAACTATCCAGATCAACCTTGTAAGAATTCCTCCACAACTCAAGGAGCTAGCTTCAAGGATTCCTGAGAACTCTCCATTCACCGAGAGAAATGGTCGTCTACTCAACTTGATCACCACCAACACTGAGGAGGATATGCTGAAAGTTCTCTTCCAGTTTTTTGACCCTTTGCATCATTGCTTCACATTTCCTGACTACCAACTTGTGCCTACTTTGGAGGAATTTTCTCAACTCCTGAGGATCCATATTCTCAATCAAATACCCTTCAACGGTACAGAAAGAGATCCAAAGCCAGAAGAGATTGCTCAAGCCTTGCACTTGCGCTCATCTAATGTCACAACATATTGGGAAACTAGAAGTGGTGTCAAAGGCTTCTTGTCAAAGTTTCTGTTTGAGAAGGCCCAAAGCTGTTGGAATTGTCTAGACTTGCAAGCTTTTGAGGAGATTGTAGATCTTCTCATCTATGGGATGGTCTTGTTCCCTAACCCTGACCAACTCATAGATGTGAACGCTGTCAAAATCTTCATGACTCGCAACCCGGTACCTACATTTCTTGGGTATATCCTCCACTCTTTTCACACTCGTACAATGAGGAAAAGAGGTGTTCTTATGTGTTGCACTCCTTTACTGGCAAGATGGTTTATTTCTCATCTTCCCCAATCAGTCTTGAAGAATGAGCAAGGTTTGAGGTGGTTACAACGGTTAATGACACTTACACATTCAAATATTCATTGGTGTTCTCGATCCAGAGAGAATGTCATCATTGTTGACCGCTGTGGGGAATTCCCTAATGTCCCTCTACTTGGCATTAGGGGAGGCATCACTTACAACCCTTACTTGGCTTTGAGACAGTTTGGTTATGCCCGAAGGGATGGCCCACATGACTTACTGATTCAAGGTTTGGTTTTCGACTACGACAATGATGACCAAGGACTTCGTCAGAGATTCATCCGAGCTTGGAGAATGCCTAACAAGGTGGATAGCAAGACTCTGGGACATAAGAATTCCATCCCTCTTGAGTCTTACCTCAAGTGGGTACGAACCTGCGCCCAAAGTCTTATAATGCCTTACCCCTCCATTCTCCCAGTGATTATAGAGCCTGTTATGGAAGGAGAGGTTCCATACACCCTCCTACATCCTGACATGCCAACATCACTCGAAGATCTGCAAAGAAGTTGGATACAGCTCAAGGGAGAGCGCAATACTTTTGAAGCCCAATTCTACGCAAGCGAGAAGAAGGTTTTGGAACTCACTCGGCTACTTCACGAAGAGCAAACTCTCAACACTTACATTGCACCAAAGAGGATGCGCAACGTCTTTTTACCTTAGAATTTTGTATTGCCCAAGGGGCATTGATGTACTAACAATTCTATCTTATTAATATGACATGTGTTTCTTTTTTGTTTAAAATAAATTTGAATTTCTGAATCCTTGAAAGCATTACATGAATACATATCATTCATCATATGCATAAACAGGTCTTCACACCAAGTTTCCTCATCTCCCTGCTGTTTATTTCAGTAAGATGGATATTGAACAAACGGTCAAAGATTTGCAAGCTCAGAATTCACAATTTCAACAGTTACTCCTGACCTTAGCCAATGGGCAAGAGGAGCTAAATACTTTCCTAGAGAAAGAGAAAGAAAAATAGAAAAAGAAGAAGAAGCCAACTGGTTTGGTTCTCATGGGTAGAAGATTTCAGGGACAACCCAGAAGGACCTTGGAATTCCCATCAACATCTGATGAAGGGGGAAGAAAAGGAAAAGAGACAGCAGTACCATCAGATTCTGAGGAAGAAGAAGAAGAGGAGGAAGAGGAAGACTACTATGAACAACAATACCCTCTGGCCGATGAAAAATACAAAAACTTGGAAGAACATCTAGCTGCTATGGAGATACAGAGAGTACCGGGGCTGGATTTTGAGGAGTTAGGGTTGGTTTCTGGAATTGTAATCCCTCCTAAGTTTAAAGTGCCACTATTTTCTAATTATGATGGGGTGTCTTGCCCTAAAATGCACCTCAGATCCTATGTTAGGAAGATTCAACCACATTCCTCTGACAAAGACCTGTGGGTCCACTTTTTCCAGGATAGTCTATCAGGAACGCAGCTTGATTGGTTCTACCAGTTGGAGAGGGCAGATGTCCATAATTGGGAAGACTTGGCAGCCGCCTTCTATAAGCAGTATCAATACAACACCGACTTGGCGCCAACCTGTACTCAGCTACAGAGTATGGCTATGGCTACCAATGAGGGCTTCAAAGACTACGCCCAAAAGTGGAGGGATTTAGCCGGAAGGGTGCAACCACCATTATCTGAAAGGGAACTAGTGGACATGTTCCTGGGGACTCTATCAGGTCCTTTCTTTAATCACCTGATTGGGAGCTCCTCTGCAGGTTTCACTGAGTTGATTTTAACTGGCGAGAGAGTGGAAGTCGGTATTAGAAGCGGAAAAATTCAGAAAGACGCATCTGCCTCGACTGCTGTAAAGAAGCCCTTCACTGGAAAGAAATAAGTGTCTGCTATCTATGCTCAGAGAAATCAGGGAAAAATTGAAAGACGACCAACAGTGGGGGCCGTTATGATTCAAAAGTCTGCATCAGACCAACCAAGAAACAGCCAGCCGAGAAATGATCAGCCGAGAAGTAACCAACAAAGGGTGGAAAGGCCTGTAAGGCAATTCACCAAGATAAACATGACACCTGCTCAAGTCCTACCACATTTCTTGAAGTTGAACCTGGCCATGCTAAAAGAGGCCCCTAAAAATCCTAACACTAGTTCTCCACACTACCATCCCAATGCCAGATGCGCATACCATTTAGAAAGTCCAGGACACGACACTAACAATTGTTGGGCCCTGAAGAACAAGATATAAGATCTGATTGATGAAAAGGAAGTTGAATTTGAAGCTCCTGAAAAGCCGAATGTTATCTCCACTCCAATGCCTAGGCATGGACACAATGCCAATGTTGTGGAAGAATATCTGTTTGTTTCTACTGTGGATGAACGGTTAACTCCTCTCCTAACCGTCAAGTTGAATTTGTTGAAAGCTGGGGTGTTCCCAGGTTGTGACCAAGATTTCCATGCTTTCCTGTCCTCCCCATTTGACTGTCCTCTGTTGAAGAAAGGAATCCAACAATTGATTGATAACAAGGAAATTTTGTTTGAGAAAGCTCCCATTTCACCCATTCCAGTTCCAGAAGTTTCAATAATAGCCATATACGCCAATCCTTCCAGGGTTCCTAAAAAACCAATTAGGATTACATCTGCTCCAGTGACTACTCCGTTGAATATAACAATGCCCGGGCCAACCCCATACAAGACCGATAAAATGGTACCATGGAACTATGGTGGAGAAATCTACTACCATGGTGTCAAACAAATTTAACAGATTGTAGAAGAAGAAAGCTACGAAGAGGATGATTCCGACATCGGTAACATTGCCGGAACAAGAAAAGTTACCCGTAGCGGAAGAATTTTCTCTCCAAAGATTGCTCCTCTAACAACAGTCTTTGGACCCGTGGCCACTCCGAAGATTATCCCTGTGATTGTACCTACAAGTATACCCGCTGACAATAACAATACAATTCCCATCCCTATTTCCGCTGCTGAGAAAAAAGGAAAGAATGTTCAAGAGGAGCCTGTCTTAACGAAGGCTCAATCACTAGTCATTCCTGAAACATCCCAGAAAGAGATGGAAGAAATTCTGAGGATCATTAAGAAAAGTGATTATGATGTGGTGGAACAACTGGGGCAGACCCCCTCCAAAATCTCTATGTTAGCCCTGTTGATGTGCTCTGAGGCACATGCTAAAGCTTTGGCCAAGTTTTTGAAGACAGCCCACGTGCCACAAGAAACCTCCGCTGATCAGTTCCAGGAATGCGTGGCTAGTTTAACAACTGACAATGGTCTAGGATTCTCCGATGCAGATTTAACTTTGAAAGGGAGAAAACATAATGATGCTTTGCATGTCTCTGTGGAATATAGAGGGACAACCCTATCTCATGTATTGGTTGATACTGGGTCGTCTTTAAATGTCTTGCCGAAGAAAGCCCTCGATAGGTTGGATTGTGAAGGCTTAACCCTGAAACCCAGTAATATAGTTGTCAGAGCCTTTGATGGTTCTAAAAGGATGGTCCATGGAGAGGTGGACATCCCGATCAAGGTGGGTACCCAGACGTTCAATTCAACATTCTACGTGATGGACATTCGTCCTTCCTACTCTTGCCTGTTGGGAAGACCTTGGATCCACCATGCTGGAGCTGTCACTTCTACTCTGCATCAAATGCTCAAGTACCCTGTCCAGGGGAAAATCATAACTGTTCATGGCAAAGAGGAATATATGATTAGTCATCTAAATTCCTTCCGTTATGTGGAGTTAGATTGCGAATTCATAGAGACCCCTTTCCAACATTTCGAAGAAGTCTCGGAAGAAATTGCGGAGACCAAGGCGGTATCCTCAACTCCTGTGGTCACAAGGCCACCACCTCGAATGTCATCTCTCAAGGATGCTAGGGCAATAGTGGAAGAAGGGGGATCCACCATCTGGGGGCAACTTCCCGACTTTCCTTTCAAATCAGACAAATTCGGCTTGGGGTTCACTTCGACTGGTCAGAAGGCTGTGCGCCGTGCCCGTGCTGGGGGGCCACCTTTGAAGATTACTAACCAAGGGATTAATGCCGTGGAGGATAATGAAGAGGAGGGCAGCTTGGAAGATTGGATATTTTCTACTGTCAGCGGAGGACTGTGCAACTGGGAAGCAAAAGACTTAGTTCCGATTACTTTCATAACTCAGTAATTTATCTTTTCCATTTCTGTTGGACTGTAATAATTCACAAAACAATTCGTACTTTTTCAACCTTGTGTCTTACCCGAGGCACATAGGTCCATTTGTAAGGGTTCTTATTTCATTTTCATATGTCATTTAATGAATCATGGACGCTTTTCATATTTAAACCTTTTATGCTCATTTTCTTTCTTTTACATTTTGTTGTTTTAAGATGGCTATCCCTTACACACACTCACACTCACAAATGCAGGTAGCCTTCCATTCCGGATCCCATGGGTAACGATACTGCTATAGCCTTCAGTGACTCTGAAGATCTGATCTACCAAGCTGAATACGAAGGTGAGGAAGATTGTGAGGTGCCAGGGGAATTGGCTAGATTACTACAGCAAGAGGAAAGAGCAATTCAGTCTCATGAGGAGCAGTTGGACACAATCAACTAGGGTACTGAGGATGATAAAAAGGAAATTAAGATAGGTGCCAATCTAGAGTCGAGTGTCAAGGAGTGCCTAATTCAGCTATTGCATGATTATGTAGAGATCTTCGCCTGGTCATACAAAGACATGTCGGGACTTGATACAGACATTGTGGTACACCGTCTACCCAGAAGAGAAGACTGTCCACTGGTTAAACAAAAGGTCCACCGCATGAGACCTGACATGTCAGAAAAGATCAAAGCAAAAGTTATGAAGCAGTTTAATGCTGGATTTCTGGCTGTTACTTCCTATCCATAATGGGTTGCTAACATTGTGCCCGTACCTAAGAAGGATGGCAAAGTGAGAATGTGTGTGGATTATAGAGATTTAAATAGGGCCAGCCCTAAAGATGACTTTCCACTCCCGCACATCGACATCCTGGTTGACAACACAGCTCAACACAAAGTATTTTCTTTCATGGACGAATTATCAGGCTATAACCAGATCAAAATGGCACCTGAGGACATAGAGAAAACTACTTTTGTTACACAGTGGGGTACGTTCTGCTACAAAGTGATGCCATTCAGACTGAAGAATGTCGGGGCAACCTATCAACGTGCCATGGTAGCTTTGTTTCATGATATGATACATCATGAGATAAAGGTCTATGTAGATGACATGATAGCCCGATCACAGACTGAAGAAGAACACCTTGATCACTTGCAAAAGCTGTTTGTCAGGTTGAAAGAGTACAAGCTCAGATTGAATCCAAACAAGTGTACATTCGGAGTCCGGTCCGGTAAACTTCTAGGTTTCATTGTCAACAACAAAGGCATCGAGGTTGATCCTGCCAAAGTCAAAGCTATACAAGAAATGCCTGCTCCTCGCACTGAGAAGGAGGTTAGAGGTTTCTTGGGACGCCTAAACTACATTGCTAGGTTCATTTCTCACCTAACATCTACTTGTGAACCAATCTTCAAGCTGTTGAAGAAAGATCAGGTAGTTCGATGGAATGATGACTGTCAGATTGCTTTCGATAAAATCAAGGAGTATTTGCTAGAACCTCCTATCTTGATGCCACCTGTCGAGGGAAGACTGCTAATCATATATCTGACCGTCCTAGAGAATTCAATGGGGTGCGTACTGGGGCAGCATGACGAGTCTGGCCGAAAAGAGCATGTCATTTATTACCTTAGCAAAAAGTTTACCGACTGTGAAACCAGATATTCACTGCTCGAGAAAACTTATTGCGCTTTGGTATGGGCTGCTCGTCGGCTAAGGCAGTATATGTTGACTCATACCACTTTGCTGATATCTAAGATGGATCCGATCAAGTACATCTTTGAGAAGCCTTCTTTGTCTGGAAGAATAGCTAGATGGCAAATGATCCTAACGGAATATGATATACAGTACACGACCCAAAAAGCTATAAAGGGGAGTGTGCTAGCTGACCATCTGGCTCATCAAGCTGTCGAAGATTACCAATCCATGAAGTTCGACTTCCCTGACGAAGACATCATGAGATTGGACAACGTTAAAGATTTCAGACCATATGACGGACCTAAACAAGGATCCCGATGGACCCTGTACTTTGATGGGGCCTCCAATGCACTTGGTAACGGTATCGGTGCTGTGCTTATATCTCCAGAAGGTTGCCATACTCCTTTCACCGCCATACTTTGCTTCAACTGTACGAACAACATGGCAGAGTATGAAGCGTGCATCTTTGGACTCAAGGCCGCCATAGACTTGGGAATCAAATCCTTAGATGTGTTTGGGAACTCAGCTTTGGTCATCATTCAGATCAAAGGAGAGTGGGATACTAAGCATCCAAACCTCATCCCTTACAAAGAACATGTCTTGACATTGTTACCACATTTCGAGCAGATTACCTTCGAGCACTTCCCGCGTGAAGAAAATCAGCTAGCAGATGCTCTAGCTACAATGTTATCCATGTTTAAACTTAATTGGGATAATGAGGCTCCCCAGATCACCATCGAACGAATGGACGAACCGACACATTTTCACGAGATTAATACGGAAGAAGTAGTGGACCAGCCGTGGTTTCATGAAGTCAAAAGGTATCTCGAGGCTCAGGAATACCCTGAAGGAGCTTCAGTCAATGACAAAAATTTCTTAAGGAGATTCTCGGCAAAGTTCTTCTTGAGTAATGGCATCCTGTACAAGCGCAATCATGATTCTATTCTACTCCGTTGTGTGGACAAGATTGAAGCTGAAAAGATCATGGCTGAATTGCATGAAGGTACCTTTGGCACTCACTCTAGCGGGCATACGATGGCTAAGAAGATTCTACGGGCAGGCTATTACTGGTCTACCATGGAAGCTGACTGCTATCAACACTCCCACACCTGTCACCAATGTCAAATCTATGCAGACAAGGTGCACGTGCCTCCTGTTCCTCTAAATGTCTTAACAGCTCCTTGGCCCTTCGCTATATGGGGAATCAACATGATTAGAGAGATCAAGCCTACAGCATCCAATGGACACCGCTTCATTCTAGTGGCCATTGACTACTTCACCAAGTGGGTCGAAGCAGCTTCCTTCGCATCCGTTACTAAGAGTGTGGCTGCCCGCTTCATCAAACAGAATCTGATTTTTCGATACGGTATCCCCGAAAGGGTCATCACTGACAAAGGTACAAACCTTAACAATACTATGATCACCTCCTTGTGCGAGCAGTTAAAGATTCAACATCACAATTCATCTCCCTATCAGCCAAAGATGAATGGTGCAGTCGAAGCTGCTAACAAAAATATCAAGAAGATAATACAAAAGATGACAGTCACCTACAAGGATTGGCATGAAATGTTACTGTTTGCTCTTCACGGGTACCGTACCACGGCACGCACATCAACTGGGGCAACACCCTATTCTTTGGTATATGGCATGGAGGCTGTTTTACCTATCGAGGTTCAGATTCCCTCTTTGAGAATCATGAAAGATGCTGGTTTGAGTGAAGACGATTGGATCCAAACCCGACTTGACCAACTGAACTTAATTGACGAAAATAGACTTACTGCTGTTTGCCACAGTTAGACGTATCAAAAACGGATGATCAAGGCATTCAACAAGAAAGTCAGACGCCAAGTATATCAAGTTGGAGATCTAGTGATCAAGCGCATCATCTTGCCACAAAGTGATCCCAGGGGCAAATGGACTCCTACCTATGAAGGACCATTTGTAATCAAGAACATCTTTTCTGGTGGCACAATGATCTTAACCACCATGGACGGCGACGACCTGCCGCACCCTACGAACACAGACATAGTCAAAAGATACTACGCATAAATGACCCGCTAGGTTGACACACCTAGGCAAAAAAGGGCATCCCGGTGAATCGAGAACCCGAAAGGGCGGTTCGGGCAAAAATTAGGGATAAATAAAAAAATCTGTACACCCGGAAAGTTGAAAACCCGAAAGGGCGACTTGGGCAAAAAAGGGCTTCCCGGTGGACTGAAAACCCGAAAGGGCGGTCCAGGAAAAAGTTAGGGAATTAAAGCGTATGAATATGTCTCGTCGGATCACTTTAAAGACAATCTCTTCACTGACAAACTTTGAGTTTCTGATCAATTCAATCATCTTCGGACGAAGCGACGAATGGGCAAGATATTCAGAGATACGAAGGCTATAGCAGAATGGGAACCCCATGGGATTTTATACACACATAGCTGTCTTTCTTTGTATAAAATTTTTCTCATTTTTTATGACACCATCCTCTTACTAGGATGTTTGTCTCCTTTGTACACAAATACTTATTCAAAGTAAATACAAAGATGTCTCTTTCAAAGTACAAAAACTATTTGCCTTTTTCTTTTACACTTGTGTTTTTATTTGCAAAAACGTCCAATGATTCATTGATGAACATATGCATTTGAACATAATTACTGTTTACAAATAAACAGGATGGAAAAGAACAATTACTGACAGACTGAAAGGATAGGAAAACGTCTTTAGGCTATTCCAGGAGCAATCCCTACAGTACATCATCTAGATCCCCAGCGGAGCTAAAACCTTGAAATACAGATCCCCAGCGGAGTTATAATTTCAAACCCTTAATTCCTATCAGAGTTAAAACTTCAAACTCCCAATCGCCAGCGGAGCAAAAACTTTGAGTTACAGATCCCCAGCGGAGCTGAAACCTTCTTCCCCAGTCGAGTTAGAACTTCTAACTATCAATCCCCAGCGGAAACCATCCAATTTATCCAATCTCCCCAGCAAGTTATCTTGAAGCTTGGAAGTCAACCAGATAACAGTTAACCTTTGTCTCTCACCAACCGAGGATAATTCCCCAGTAGAGTGGCAGATAATCGAAAACTCCTGAACTTACTCTCCAGCAGTAAGCCTTCTTCCCCATAGAGTTTTCATTACTCCTCAACAGAACGAAGATTCTCATTCTTAATTCCCCAGTGAAGTCGCCAAAGTTTTCTTTGCTCCTCAAACAGATTGAAGATTCTCATCCTTAATTCCCCGCAGAAGTCATCAGAGTCTCCCTTATTCTCCAGCAGGATAAGGATTCCCTTTGATTAATCCCCAGTAGAGGTCATCAAAGTTCTCTGGACCTCCCAAGCAGATTATTCAAGTAGTTCGGCATTACTCTCACATCAAAATTCTTGTCAATACTCCAACTTCAAGAGATGAAGGATCCTCATATCTCCACAGAAGTTGTCAAGGCTTTTCTATCCCCAACAGTCGCCCAAGATTTCTTATCCTCAACAGTCAGGGATTTATTTTCCCCGGCAGCAGTCAAGGGTTTTATCATCCCCAACAGTCAAGGATTTATTTTCCTCAGCAATACAGAAAATCAGCTTACATGCGCATACATTACATTCATATATCATAAACATTGATAAAACACATTTATTGCATCATACATTTCATGCAACATAACTCTGTGTTTCAGCTAACATTTTACCCTTTTCAGGCTAAGATTAACAGTTATCATTAACAATATTCAAAGATTTCAGATACAGTAAAGATACACTCCAGACACGGAAGTCATTCTATTACTCATTCAGAATTCAAGGTCAAGATACAGTTCAGATACGCTCCAGACACGGAAGCCATTCTGTCACTTATTCAGATCTCTTATTCAGATACCGTTCAGATACGCTCCCAACACGGTTGCCATTCTGTCACTTATTCTAATTTTCCCCAGCTCTGAGATGCTCCAGACACTGATGTTATTCTATTGCTCATTCAGATTCCAACTACCAGATACAATTCAGAGACACTCCATACATGGATGCTATTCTGTTTCTCATTACAAGTCTCCAGATACAGTTCAGATACGTTCCAGACGCGGACACCATTCTGAATACTCATTATTTTGACTTACAACTTACAACTCAACAAACATTCTTGATGGCATATTTAAGCCCATCTCCAACAAGATTCTATCACATCTCCAAATTGCATCTTTAAGCCCATTCCCTCAACTACATTTTGACGAGTGCAAATTTACGGGCACTCTAGTGTCCAATCATCTTTTACCTTCGAGTCACGAACGGCAAAGCTCGCCAATCTAACTCTTCAGGTTCAAGAAGATTGAACAGGGGAAGCTGTTGTACCCCAAAATTTGCCCTCTCATTTATCAAGATTTTCCCCACAAGACTCTTTGGACTCAAGACAAGATTAGGGTTTGCTCAGCTCAAGACCTCACCTTGCACTGATGACCTGAAATTAGAGTTTGAGTTTGCACAAGGATTTTTGGACCACCAATGCTTCATGTGACTTTCATACACCATCTTGGACCCCTAAGATTGCTCATGACAAGTTTCAAACCTTGAATCACATTTTTGCCCAGTCAATTGGACAGTTGACCTAAAAATCAGCTGTATTGGGGAAAAAGTCAACCATGGGCAATTTACAGTCAAACTTCATAATTTTTGATCCACAACAACATTTTAAACTCATATGAACCCTTTTATCAAGTTTGGATCACAACTCCTCAAGAAATTTGATCAAATCATCAAAAGGGCAAAATGGTCAAAATTAGGGTTTTGACTGAGAAAGGGAAATTTCTGATTTTTAACCTAGCCAATGGCCAATTGGGTTCAAACATGGTTTCAAGGATCCAATATCATCATCTTTACCTAATCACATAGTTCAAAAGATCTCAAATGCATAGGATTGACAGATGAATGTTGCAGTCAACTGATCAAAAGTCAACTGTACACTGAAAAGTCAAACTTTGACTTTTTGGTCAAAATCAAGTGCCAAGGGTCATAATTCATCAAGATATGTCAAAATATGAAACTTGTTGATCAAGAAAATCAATTTTGCAAATTAGGGTTTTAATTTGAAAATTTTTCATAACTTTGAAAATTTCTAAGTATGGAAACTTTCTTATTTTTTCCCAACTTTCCACAACTTTTTCACCATGATGCAATTGGATTCAAAGAAAACTTCCAACATGAAAGTTGTATTCATCTATGAAATCTACAACTTTGATTCACAAAGTTTTCCCAAAAGATGCTTGGATATCAAGTTATGATTTTGTGAATAGGGGTCAATGAACTAAAAGACTTAGTGAAAATTTGCCCTAATTTAGGCAGGTTTTTGACCTAACTTCATGGGCATTTTTCACCTAGTTCCAAAATGTCCAAGAACTCTCCAAGATCATTTGTGGTTAGGGAGAATCGAAGAAGAGAAAATGGCAATTTGTCACTTTTGTTCAAGCCATGTTTACAATGCTTCAAGTTGCAAATCAGTTCCTAGCATGCTTGTACCTTGCATTACAGGTCCTAATCCCTTCTACACTCCAAAATTGAATGCTAACTCAATGGATAATGGCTTTATTTTGATCTTTGGAGCATTGTACAAAAGATTAATCCATAAATGGCATAAAGTTCACAATACCATTTAGATAAAGCAAGCCTTTTGAACTTTATCAGCCTTGAGCCTTGGACTTGTTCCTTGGATGCATGAATTTTCCACAGATAACAAGCAACTAGTACCAACTCTATGCAGCTAGCAAGCAAGCCTGTACAGGCCTTTGGCATAAGTCATGTCAACTTTCTTCAAAAGCAAGCAAATTGGCAAAAGTCAAGATAACTTGTCCATCTGATAAAGAGAAGACTTGGCTTCATTCTAAACATCTTCACAAACTTGTCTCAAGCAAAAAACACGAATTCACAACATTCAAAACTCTCCCAAACAGAAAAACCACATTTCTGCCCAAAACAGGACAGCCTCTGCAAAATCAAAGCCATTTCAATATTGGCTCGTGCGTTTCTTGATTCAACACTTGAAACACCTTACATACATCCTACCTAAACTATCCAAGCCCTTGTCCTGGTTCTGTAAGCCCTATTTCAGACATCACCATTTTCATTTTGGAAGGTTGCAGGTTGACTTCTACAAGGAGTTTCAAGCATCCTCAAGGCAAGCTAAGCATTGGAATAGCTTGAGGGAACTTCAAGGAAGCTCACACGATCTTCAGGCCTCACTCAAAGGCCCCACATTGCCATACCCAAACTCAGCTGAACAAGGTATTTTTCAAATCTCTATCTCCTTATTTAGGCATCCTTAAGTCACGATTTGTGAAGCAAAAATGTAGTCCTTAATTTGCTGAAGCTGTACATATGCATAGTTGTCATTTATATTAACTGAGTAGTGAGAATTTGAAGCTTGAAGTTCATGAAAAAATTAGGTCAGGAATTAGGGCCACTAAAATTCTCCCTGGTCTTTTAGAGTTAGGTCATGAATTTTATATCATTGGAATCGTGAGATCATAAGCTACATTTTTGTGTTATGAGTTTTTGATTTTATGCAAGCTAGAGCAAGATACAGGTTTGAAGCAAAAACGCGCGTTTTGGGAGAGGCTGAAGGACAGGGATGAAGTTCATGGGCCTGGCGCGCTTGGGCTTGCTGTTTCCACTATCCACACCCCCCTGATCTACTATCCACACCCCTGACTTATTTTTGTATTTTCTTTATATTTTCTTATATTTTCATGTTTATTTGTTTTTAATATTTTTTCTGAACATCAAAAAATCATGAAAAATATTTTCTTTATTTTTTTCATTTTATTTTATTTTTTATTTTATTTTTGGCATAAAAAATAGTTTATTAGTAATAATATACTTTATTTTCTTAAATAAATTGTGAATATATTTAAATAAATACTATACATTTTTATTTTTATTGTTCATACACATAAAATATTATTTCCACATATTTGTTAATTTTTAATATTTGTAAATAATTTTATTTATTTTTCTTGTACATAAATGGATAAAATAAATAATAGAAAACATAATTTTCTTTTAAATCAAAAAATTAGGGTTTCCCCTTTCAAAAAATAATAATATTATTTTTTCTTATTTTTAGGACTTAAATAATTTTATTTTTACATACATAAAATAAATACAAAAACATTTTGCATCCATACATTTTATTGCATATTTAAATACTGTATATTTATTTATTTATTATACAAATAATTCAATTGGGTTGTAATAATTTTTAGGGTTTTATTTTGAGCAATATCCCCTATTCAAAATTTGTATCCCTCTTCCCATAATATTGTTGTAATAGCTTAGATTTATTTTACGCAACTTATCGCATTATATGTATGTTTAGTAAAATTAGGGTTTGTATGATAAGACAAAAATCAAACAAATAGCATGACCTAATCCAAGACAAAAATGCATGTAAAATGACAACACATTGCACACAAGCACTTCTAGGGTTTCACCCACTTGGTTGCCTAAACAAAATGGCCATGGTATGCATGCTAGGTATCGTGGTAAAACAAAACAAAAGATCATAGTCCCTCGATGACGCTATCAAGAAAGTTGCCTAAACAAATGATCTTAGTCCCTCAAAATGCTAAAGATACTTGGCAACATTGCTATCATGGTCATACGATGACCCACACCCGTCCCGTTTAACATCCAAAGATAGGGTTGTTTACCAAAGCAATGGTAAATCAACAATGTCAAAGGAATAAAAATGTACAAGAAAGGCTTTTGAGTAGGTAGATAGCTTCTAGTTACTTGATCAATTTGCAAACAATCCTTGCTATTTTCAAAAAAAAAACACACACATTTTCAAAACATTTCCAAACAACTTTCAAACATTGAAACATTTTTTCAAAAGACAAACATCTTTGTATACATTCTTATGAACGAGAATCATTACAAAGATTGCCTAAACAATGACCTCTTTTCAAAATACTTTCAAAACCTCACAAAGCACCATTTCAAACAATTGGAAAAGCAAAGCAAGTGATCTAAACAAGTAACTAAGAGCCCATGGAAACCCATGGATGAAAAGGGTGCTAGCACCTTCCCTTTTCATAATCTACCCCCCGAACTCAAGAAAACATCTCAAAGGTCTTTCTTGTGCTTTTTTACCTTTCCTTTTGGATAAAATAAAAGTCAGTGGCGAATCTTGCTAACCGCGACACAATAATATATGCACGTTAATGGAAAAAAGAGCGCCAGAATTCAAATCAGCGAATGAGGGGCTGCCACGCTAGTCATCTTCCTCCTTGCACCGTTGGTAAAAGTCACAGACTTTTACCTACGGACATTTGTCCATAGCTACAGATCCTGTTATTCCCAAAATCAAATACAAGCGAGATAAATAACTTTTAAGGCCATAAATCACCTCGTCTGGACATTCTGAGCGTGATGGTGCTCCTTTCATGGCCCAATTTTACCTGCACACAGAAACCCTAAAATGAAACCAAGAACCCTAACAATGTAAATTCTTGATACAGTCCATAAAAATGCAATTAAACGTTACAGATAGTTTGAAAATGTTTCAAGGAGCAAGAATCTATAATTACTTCATGCTATAAGTGTCAGAATGATGCAATTCGAATTCAAGAAAAGTTCAAGGTCGTGACTGACTTACAGTGGTTTTTAGCGTTTGAAATTGCTTGTTCTTGATTGGTATAGGTTCCTTGTGATCCCAGGAAGCGATTGGGATGGCTAGAAGGTCTTGAGAATGCCTGGAACTATGAATTCGACTCAGCACTTTTTTTTTGTTTTTCTCAAGTTTATTCTGACTTCTCACGCCTCTCTCACCCCTTGCTTTAGGTCTGCAAATGTTCCTTATGTATTGAGGAATGTATTAGGGTTGCAAACATGATCTCAATCTTTCTCCATTATTGATTTTGATTTGGATTTGATTCACTTGAAGATACTTCCAAAAATAGGCCAAATTCAATCTTTTTGTGCACACAAAGGCTTTTCACGAATTCAATCCCTTGCCAACTAGATATAGGACCTGAAATATGCACAAGATCTTGAGGATTCAATGTTTTGGATTTTCCATGATTTGTTTTGATTTAAATTGATTTAATTTAAATAAAAATCAAAACAAATAATAAAAATAAGATAATGACAAGTGGAAAAAGATAGGGCTCTTGGACCATGCTACCAACTCAAAACAAATGCAAAAAGTTAGGCCCATTTAGCAAAAATTGCAATTTTAGGCATAGTTGACTTTTGACAATTTTGCAAAAAGGGTCAACTTCACCAATGCATAAATTCCCCAATTTTGACTCTTTGAAGGTGTTATTGGTCTTTTTAGAAAGCTTGAGATGTCCTCTAAGCAACTATTTTGGTCTCATCTCAATTTGGTACTCCATGTTCATGTATGAAGCTTTGATAAAAAAGGTGTTTTTGTTGACTTTTCAAAATGACCTATAATGTCAAAATTCATAACTTCTTGTGAGTGAATATTCTGAACTTGGGAGATGAATATGGATTGCAGAGCATTTCATCCTCTTCAAAATGAGCTTTGGATGGGTAATGTTGCATAAAGTATGAGAAAGTTATGCTTGGTCAAAGTTGAGTTGACTTTTCCTGCAAAACCCTAATTTAGCAACTTTTGGTTCTTGATGAATTGTGAGCAATACTTGATGAATCATGATCAACCCTTGATCAAATGATTAATGATACTTCAAAATGAGGATTTTGACCCAAAATCTTGAAGTTTGACTGTATGTAGGCCACAATTGACTTTTGCCCTAGCATAGTCGATTTTCAGGCCTTTGAGCAATTGACTTAGCAAACTTCCTCTCCAAGGCTTGAAACTTGACATAGATGATCTTGAGAACATATTAGGACAATGATGAGCATTTGGGATCCCTTGGAATTAAGTATCTTGATGCAACATGAAACCCTAATTAGAGGTAGATTGCCTTAGGAGAGAGCTTGTCTGGTCAACCCTTGGACTTCCTTGATCAACTTGAGGATCTTTCTTGAAACGTTTTTAGAAATATGGGAGGGAAAATTTTGGGGTAGAACATCTTCCCTTGTTCAGTCTTCTTAAACCTGAGGATGTAGATTGGCTTGTTTTCCTTTCGTGATCTGAAGGTGGAAGATGATTGAACACTAGAGTGCCCAAAAATTTGCACTCGCATGAAGTGGTGTCCGTCTTGCGATGTCAAGAATGGGCTTACAGATTCCATTTGGAAAGGACGGGATATGTGCTTAAAGATTCCATCTGGAGGATTTTCGATCGCATAAGAGATTCCTTAGCGAGAGCTTGTATACCTGTTGTTGAGGAAGACTTCGCTGGGGAATATTGATCTCTGTCTTGAGAGAAATAGAATTTTAGGAGCTTCGGTCGTCCGTTATTCTACTGAGGAATCGTCTCTTAGTCGAGGAGGTGAAAATGAATTACTATCTGGTCGTGATCCAGGTTTCATAGTGACTTACTAGGGAGATGAGATTAAATTTTCTATCCGGTCGTAATCCGGGCTTCGCAATTTCTTAATTCTTATCTGGTCGTAATCCAGGCTTCAGAAGGAATTAAGTTGTTATCCGGTCGCATCCGGGCTTCAACTTGAATTTAGGGCACACTAATATCCGGTCGACTCCGGGCTTCTTAGTAATTGTCCAGGTAAACTGCTATTTGGTCGAAATCCAAGCTTCGCAGTGTCTTGTACTGTTATCTGGTCGTAATCCAGGCTTCAGTGCTTTTATCGTTATCTGGTCGTAATTCAGGCTTCACGATGCTTTGTACCATTATCTTATCGAATCCAGGCTTCATGGTGTTATGTACTGCTATCTGGTCATAATCCAGGCTTCACAATACCTTACTTCTTATCTGGTCGTAATCCAGGCTTCAGAAGAAATCAAGTGGTTATCCGGTCGCATCCGAGCTTTCCATTGACTGTTGGGCCTACTAATATCCGATCGAATCTGGGCTTCATAGTAATTGGCCGAGTGAACTGCTATTTGGTCGTAATCCAAGCATCAGTGTCTTTTACCACTATCTGGTCGTAATCCAGGCTTCGCGATGTCTCATACCATTATATGGTCGAATCCAGGCTTCGTGGTGTTTGGAGAAATCAAGATACTATCCGGTCGAATCCGGGCTTCATAACTTGCATTAAAGATATACCACTATCTGGTCGACTCCAGGCTTCATAGTATTCTTGGCTGCTATTTGGTCGTAATCCAGGCTTCACAATTTCTTGTACTGCTATCTGGTCGTAATCTAGGCTTCACAATAACTTGTTGAGCTATTATCCGGTCGTAATCCGGGCTTCACGGCTTGCTGGGGATTAAACTATTATCCGGTCGAATCCGGGCTTCATAGCTTAAAGATAAACCACTATCTGGTCGAATCCAGGCTTCGCGGTGTTTGATACTGTTATCCGGTCATTCTCCGGGCTTCACAATATGTTGTAGAAATCAAGATATTATCCGGTCGAATCCGGGCTTCATAGCTTGAGCTTTGTGAGAATTTGATTGTATCTTTCCTGAAAGGTAAAGGTTAGTCGTATGCAATGCATGATATGTATCAAGTAATGATGTTCTCAAAATAAATGAGATTGTGTTGTATGATGTGTATGCATATGTCATGATGTATGGATATGCAATGTTTATATGATAATCTCTAGCTGGGGAAAATGAATCCCGAATTGCTGTTGGAGAAAAAGGATTTCTCTCGCTGGGGATAACGATCGAAGATAGTTGTGAGAATAATCCTGCTAGAGAATAAACTGTCGGGAAAATGATTCTGTGGGGAGAAGATGTCCTGCAAGGGGATCTGTTGATTTGGAGAAATAACCTCGGCTGGGGATGAATTACCGTTGTTGGCGATAATGAACCCTGTTGGGGATCGAGTTTCTATTTGTGAAAGAGATGAACTCCACTGGCGATAATCTTCTAATGCTGATGATAGATAAACTCTGCTTGGGGAGAATCTTACCGACTCATTCGCGGTTGCGAGTCTCAGCTGGGGAGAGTGGTGTCCTGTTCGGGACCGCTAACATCACTGTCTTTTCTTACTCTGTGGGGAGTGAATGTACCTTTAGTCGTATTCTAAAGCTAGGTCTATCCCTATACCTAGTGGACAGAGAAACCGTAAGGTTTGTACATTTCTTATTTGCCCTTGTTCCTGATATTACGAGTAATCGTCTTTTGTTTCGCATGTAAATATTTATGAGCAACAATTATTTTCAAATGCATATATCAAAAATGAATATTGGACGTTCTTGCAAAACAAAACAGAAAAAAGAAAACAATTTGAAATTTCTCTGTGAAAATGAATTGTATTGATTTTGAAGTTGGCCTGTAAAATAGGCGTTTTGTACAAGAGGCTGACGTCCTAGTAAGGGAACGTCGCCGAACAAACATAATTTATACAGTTTGTATAAAAGAAAGAAAAACAACTATGTGAACAATCCCACTGGGTTCCAACTCTGCTATTGCCTTTATATCCCCGAGCATCTCATCACTTTGCCACTGGGTTGAAGGTAGATCAGATTGATTAGTGCCGTCCGAGCTTGATAGTCGACACCGAAGTCTAGTTACAAGGTGATCCAATGAGACATAGTGTTACGCTTTAATCCCTAATTTTTTCCTGGACCGCCCTTTCGGGTTTTCAATCCACCGGGATACCCTTTTTTGCCCAAGCCACCTTTTCAGGTTTTCGACTTGCTGGGTGTACGAATTTTTTATTTTCATCCCTTATTTTTGCCCGAACCCTTTTGGTTCGTCGGGAAGCCCTTATTTTTGCCTAGGCCAGTCAACCTAGCGGGTCTTTGATTATGCATAGTATTTTTTCACTATGTCTGCATTGACGGGGTGAGGAAGGTCGTCACCATCCATGGTGGTTAGAATCATAGCTCCTCCTGAGAAGATGTTCTTAACCACAAATGGTCCTTCGTACGTAGGGGTCCATTTTCCCCTAGGATCACCTTGAGGCAGTATGATGCGTTTGATCACCAAATCCCCAACTTGATACCCTTATCGTCTAACTTTCTTGTTAAATGCCTTGATCATTCGCTTTTGATACGTCTGACCATGACAAATAGTAGTAAGTCTCTTTTCGTCGATTAAGTTCAGCTGATCAAGCCGGGTCTGGATCCAGTCGTCCTCGCTCAAACCTGCATCCTTCATAATTTGAAGAAAGGGTATCTGAACTTCAATGGGTAAGACTGCCTCCATGCCATACACCAAAGAGTAGGGTGTTGCCCCTGTTGAAGTCCACATTGAGGTTCGGTACCCATGGAGAGCAAATGGTAACATCTCGTGCCAATTTTTGTAGGTCACCGTCATCTTTTGCATAATCTTCTTAATATTTTGATTAGCCGCTTCAACGACCCCATTCATCTTCGGCCGGCAAGGAGAAGAGTTGTGATGCTGTATCTTGAACTGCTTGCAGAGCTCAGTGATCATCGTATTGTTGATATTTGTACCGTTGTCCGTAATGATCCTCTCTGGTACACCATATCGACAGATCAAATTGTGCTGAATAAACCGTGCCACGACGTTCTTGGTCACTGTAGCAAAGGAAGCTGCCTCAACCCACTTTATGAAATAATCAATAGCTACCAGGATGAAACGATGCCCGTTGGACGCAGTAGGTCTGATCTCGCCGATCATATCGATGCCCCACATTGCAAAGGGCCAAGGAGCTGTCAAGACGTTCATAGGAACTGGAGGTATATGCACCTTATCAGCATAGACTTGGCACTTATGACAGGTCCGAGAATGCTGATAACAATTGGCCTCCATAGTAGACCAATAATATCCCGCCCGTAGGATTTTCTTTGCCATGGTATGCCCACTGGAATGAGTTCCGAAAGTTCCTTCATGCAACTCTGCCATAATCCTTTCTGCCTCGTTTTTGTCCACACATCACAGTAAGGTTGAATCATGGTTACGCTTGTAAAGGATACCGTTGCTGATGAAGAACTTCGCAGCGAACCTCCTCAAAAACTTCTTATTATTAACAGATGCACCCTCGGGGTACTCTTGAGCCTCAAGATACCTCTTTACCTCGTGAAACCAGGGTTTATCTGTTACCTCTTCAGTCTCGATGTCACAGCAATGTGCGGGTTCATCCAACCTCTCAATGGTAATCTGGGGAGCCTCATTATCCCACCTGACTTTGAACATAGAAGACATGGTAGCTAGCGCGTCCGCTAACTTATTCTCCTCTCTTGGGAAGTGTTCAAAGGTTATCTCCTCGAAGTGTGGAAGCAACGTTAATACATACTCTTTGTAAGGAATAAGATTTGGGTGTTTCGTATCCCACTCGCCTTTAATCTGACTGATCACGAGAGCGAAATCTCCGAATACAGTCAAGAACTTAATCCTTAGGTCAATAGCTGCTCGAAGGCCCATGATGCACGCTTCATACTCCGCCATGTTGTTGGTGAAATTAAAACATAATCGGGCGGTGAACAAAGTATGACAGCCTTCAGGAGATATGATCATAGCGCCAATGCCATTACCCAAAGAGTTTGAAGCTCTGTCAAAATACATAGACCATTGGGATCCTTCCTCTGATCCTTCATTTAGTCCAGGTTTTTCACAGTCAGTCACCAACATGATGTTCTCATCCGGGAATTCGAAGTTCATAGACTGGTAATCATCCATGGCCTGATGCGCCAAATGATCCGCCAACACACTCCCCTTGATTGCTTTTTGGGTTGTGTATTAGATGTCATATTCAGTTAAGATCATCTGCCATCTTGATATTCTTTCGGACAAGGCAGGCTTTTCGAAGATATACTTGATTGGATCCATCTTTGATATCAATAGGGTAGTGTGAGTCAGCATATACTGTCTCAGCCGGCGAGCAGCCCATGCCAAAGCGCAGCAAGTTTTCTCAAGCAGTGAGTATCAGGTCTCACAGTCGGTAAACTTTTTGCTAAGGTAGTAAATAGCATGCTCTTTTCGGCCAGACTCGTCATGCTGCCCAACACGCACCCCATTGAATTGTCGAGTACTATCAAGTATAAGATCAAAGGTCTCCCTTCGACTGGAGGCATCAGAATAGGTGGCTCTTGGAGATATTCCTTGATCCTTTCGAAAGCGGCCTGACATTCATCATTCCATCTTACCACTTGATCTTTCTTAAACAGATTGAAGATTGGTTCACAAGTAGCAGTCAGGTGCGAAATGAATCGGGCAATGTAGTTCAGACGTCCCAAAAAACCTCTGACTTCTTTTTCCGTTCGGGGAGCTGGCATTTCCTATATAGCCATTTCCTTTGCTGGATCCTCTTGAATACCTTTATCACTAACGACGAAACCCAGCAGCTTACCAGACCTTACCCCGAAGGTGCACTTGTTCGGGTTTAATCTCAGCTTATACATCTTCAACCTGTCAAATAGCTTCTGGAGATGATCAAGATGTTCCTCTTCAGTTTGGGATCTTGCAATCATGTCGTCAACGTATACCATAATCTCATGATGAATCATGTCATGGAACAAGGAAACCATGGCGCGCTGATATGTTGCCCCAACATTCTTCAATCTGAACGGCATGACTTTATAGAAAAAGGTACCCCACTGTGTGACAAACATTGTCTTCTCCATGTCTTCGGGAGCCATCTTAATCTGATTGTAACCAGAAAAGTCATCCATAAAGGAGAAGATCTTATGCTGTACGCTGTTGTCGACTAGAATGTCGATGTGAGGGAGTGGGAAATCATCCTTGGGGCTTGCCCTATTCAGATCCCTATAGTCCATGCACATCCGCACCTTACCATCTTTCTTCGGCACCGGAACCACGTTGGCAACCCACTGCGGGTAAGAAGTGACAGCTAGAAAACCAACATCAAATTGTTTCATAACCTCAACTTTGAGTTTCTCAGACATCTCTGGGCGCATACGACGAACTTTCTGCTTCACTGGAGGACATTCTTCTTTAGTTGGCAAGCGGTGAACCACAATATCAGTATCCAACCCAGGCATATCTTCATAAGACCAAGCGAAAATCTCAACATAGTCACACAACATTTGTATCAACCGTTGCTTGACACTAAACTCCAGATTTGCATCGATCTTGACCTCTTTCTTGTCTTCCTCTGTACCCAGATTCACTGATTTCACCGGCTCTTCATGAGGCCGTATGGCCCTCTCTTCCTGTAGTAACAGTCTAGCAAGTTCCCCAGGCACTTCCCAATCATCCTCACCTTCGTCCTCGGCTTGGTTGATCGGAATTTCAAAGTCATAACTGATAGTAGCAGAGTTGTTACCAATGGGATCCAGAGTGGATGTGGATCTGCATTATGACATGTGAGTGTGTGTAAGATAATAGTTGTTTTGATAAAGTGCAAGATAGAAAAGAAAAACAAGGAGCGTAAAATTTGTAATGCAAGAAACGTCCAATGCTTTATTGATGATATATGGAAATGACAAATGTTAAGCCCTCAAAAGCAAAGCCAAGGTTCCTCGAGCAAGGCACCGGGCCGTAAAGTTTTAAATTGTCAGTTACAAATCTCAAAAAACAAAAGTCTATTACTGTGTAATAAAAGAAACTGGCACGAATTCCTTTGTCGTCCAATTGTTCAATCCACCATCGGTAGTCGGGTAAATCCAGCTGTTAATATACGACTCCTCTTCATTATCCCCAATTGCATTCACTCCCTGATCATGTTTGGGCATGGGTGCAGTTATGACGTTGGGCTTTTCCGGAGCGTCAAACTCAATTTCCTTAGCTTCAATCAAATCTTGCACCTAATTCCTCAAGGCCCAGCAATTGTTTGTATCATGCCCTGGACTATCGAAGTGATAGGCACAACGGGCGTTCGGATTATACAGCGGTGATGTAGTACTAGGATTCTTCGGGGCTTCCCTCAGAGTTATCAAGTTAGTCTTCAACAATTGCGGAAGAATCTGAGATAAGGTCATACTGAGCCGAGTATACTGTCTTTGCGGTCTCTCTACTCTTTGCTGATTGTTGCGTTGTGGGGCAACAATGGGTCTTGATATTACTACCGCATTAACCGCTTGGCGGCGTTCAGGTCGGTTTTGGCTCCTCGAGCTGTAAATTGCACTAGCTTCTTTCTTGAAAGGCTTCCTTTCTGTACTCGACGAAGCACCTTTTTGTATCTTGCCACTTTTGATACCAGCTTCTACCCTCTCCCCAGTCAAGATCAATTCAGTAAACCCTGACGACGAACTCCCGATTAAATGATTGAAGAACGGACCAGACAAAGTCCCAAGAAACATGTCCACCAACTCACTATCAGACAGAGGGGGTTGGACTCTTCCAGCCAGATCTCTCCACTTCTGAGCATAGTCTTTAAAGCCTTCGCCTGCATCCATAGACATACCATGAAGCTGAGTACGTGTGGGAGCAAGGTCGGCATTATACTGGTATTGCTTGTAAAATGCAGCAGCAAGGTCCTCCCAGTTGCGGACATTAGCTCCTTCCAATTGATAGAACCATTCAAGTTGAGTCCCTGACAGACTATCTTGAAAGAAATGAACCCACAGGTTTCTATCAGCAGTATAGGGTTGGATCTTTATGACATATGAACGAAGGTGTAACTTTGGACAAGATATCACATCGTACTTAGCAAAAACGGGAGCTTTGAATTTGTTAGGGATCACCACCCCAGATGCTAATCCCAGATCTCCGAAGTCCAACCCAGGTATCTTTTGAATCTCCATTGCACTCAACCGGTCTTCAAGTTGCTTATACCTATCCTCAGCAGGAGGATACTGTTTGTTTTACCCCAAAATTTGCCCTCCCATTTCATCAATATTTTCTCACCACAAGACCCTTGGAGCTCAAGATCAAGTTAGGGTTTGCTCTGCTCAAGACTCCTCCTTGCACTGTTGACCCAAATTAGGGTTTGAGTTTGCACAAAGATGTTTTGACCTAAAAGGCCCAATATGACTTTCATGCTTCATGTTGGACTCACAAGTTCATCCATACCAAGTTTCAAGCCTTGATTCCAATCTTTGCCCAGTCAATTGGACAGTTGACCTAGAAATCAGCTGTATTGGGGAAAAAGTCAACTGTAGTCAATTGACAGTCAAACCTCATGGAATTTGACCCTCATCAACATTATGAACTCATATGAACCATTTGGTCAAGTTTGGATCACAATTCCACAAGAAATTTGATCAGATCACCAAAAGGGCAAAATGGTCATTTTTAGGGTTTTGACTGCACAAAAGCAATTTTTGATTGTTTGACCTAGCCAATGGAAAACCAAGCTCACATATGGACTCAAGGACTCAATGGAATGGTCTTGACATATTCAACAAGTTCAAAAGATCCCAAATGCACAAGATTGACAGATGAATTTTCCAGTCAACTGATCAAAATTTGACTGTATACTGAAAAGTCAAACTTTGACTTTTTGGTCAAAATCAAGTGTCAAGATTCATTTCTCATCAAGACATGTCAAATTATGAAACTTGTTCATCAAGAAACCAAAAATTACAAATTAGGGTTTGAAATGAAGAAATTTCATAACTTAGAAATTTTCTAAGTTATGAAATTTCCTAATTTTTTCCTAACTTTGTCCCATTTTTTCATCAAGATGTATTTGGATTCAAACAAAACTCAAAACATGAAAGTTATAGTCCATTGCAAAATCTACAACTTTGATTCAAAAAGTTTCCTCAAAATAATCTTGTAGCTCAAGTTATAATTTTTGGAATAGGGGTGCAAAACATTCTTAACTTAGAAAATCTTTGACCTATTTTAGGCAGGATTTTTGCCCAACTTCATGACCACTTTTCACATGCTTCCACTTGGAATATCAACTTTCATTACAAAGATGGATTGTAGCACACATTCCAAGATTTCCAAATTGTCCAAGAACTCATCAAACACCCTTGTGGTTAGGGAGAATCGAATTTGTGAAGATGGGCAAAAGTCACTTTGTTCATGGCCAATTTCATGTTCATAACACTTTGCATTTTTCAAGTCAGCTTGCACAAGCTAGATTACAGGCCTCTAATCCTTCTCACACTCAATAATTCAATTCTAAACCATTGTGCCAAGATGTTATTTTGTGCATTTGGTCATTACATGAAAGATTAATCCATATATGGAAAAAGCATTTTAGCCATTTTTGAAAAGATCAACTTTATGTCAAGTTTACAATCTAAGAAGTACAAAGCAGATCTTTTGGGCACAAGATTATGGACTAATCCCACTGATCAAGGAGAGAAAGGGCAGCATGCTTGAGGGGCCTGTGATAGCCTATAATCAAGTTTGACAAACTTGGCTTAAAGAAGAAGAAACTTGCATTTGAACAACATCTCTCATTCCTGTAACAACTAGCCAAAGCAAAGTTTGTAAACACTTTCCATACATCATAACTGACCTAAGGCACGACCTAACCACCTTCAATACCTCCTCATTCACAGAAATACCTTCTTGCTGCAAAAACAGAGTTTTTTCTGCAACTTGAATCCCACAACATCATTCCATCGTGCGTTTTCATCCAAACCAGGTCAAACACATTCTATAACATCCATATAAACTATCCCAAGCCTTGGAAACAGACTGTAACAGCCATAGCCAAGTGTGCCATTTTCACTTTTCTCTCTTGCAGGTTGACTTCTATAGCTTGATACAGTAAGATTCAAGGCACACCAAGCATTGGAGGAGCATCCTTAGACCTCAAGCAAGCTGTACAAGTCCTCACATTCCATTGAAAGTGCCTCCATTGTTGCACACAATTCAAGCTGAACAGGTAAGAGTTTGAACTTCTATCTCTCTATCCAAGCATATCTAGGCTTAGGTTTGTGAAGAAGTTATGTCCTACTCATGGCCCTGAAGCTACCCATATCATTACTTTTCATTTATGTTGTGTGTACTGAGAGAATTTTGAAGCTGAACATTTGAAAAAAGTTAGGTCAGGAATTGGGGGAGGAGAAATTCTCTCTCATTTCTGAGAGTTAGATCAAGTTCTTGATATGTATGAATTCGTGATTTGATGCTTGACATTTTTTGTGTTATAAGTTTGTGCTAAAAATCAAAGAATCAGGATGTTTGAATCAAGCAAAGAAACGCGCATTTTGTTGTTCAAGGTTGCTGGAGGTTGAAGACAACTCCTCTTGGGCTGGGCCTGAGATTGTTTTTCTGTTTACACCACATTTTTCCACATACACCCCCCTGGCCCATTATGTGATATATTTGTCATTTTTGATTTTTTCTTTTTGATTCTGATTTTATATTTTTGCTCAAACATGAAAAAACACTAAAAATATTTTTCTCATATTTTTTGCATTTTATTTGATATTTATTTGTTTCATTTAGTTACATATATAAATAAGTATAATACTATTTGTTTAAAACATTAAAAATAATAATACAAAATATATTTTTAGTTATTATTTTTTTTATTTACATTTTGGAATCATTTTCTAAAAAATATACCTTTTTTTGTAAATAATTAACATTTTTATTTTTGTACATATTTAATATATTTAGTAAATAATATAAATACTTATCTATCTTTTATTAAATATTTAGGATAAATACAAAAATAATACATTTTTCTTTTATTAATATTTGACCTCAAAAATTACTTTTTTTACAAATATACTTCTCTTTTATTTATTTTTGTGTATAATTCATAAATATTGTATATAATAAATGATAAATATTTTATTTAGAAAATTAGGGTTTTGCCCTAAACATGAAATTAACCTTTTTTTTATTATTTTATTTCACTTGTAAATAACCATACACTTACACAAATACATTGATACATTTACAATATATATTTACATTTACTTATTCTTATACATTGATACATATTACATTTGCGATTGATTCGATTTGGTTGTAAATATTTGGACGCTACTCTCCTATTAAAGTCTCATCCCCATTTGAACATTTGTACCCCCATCCCCATGATTATTTTGTAATAATTTAGGACTTTAAATTCCGCATTTTAAAGCTTTCTAAATATGCCATGATAGACTTAGGGTTTGTATGCAAAAATCAAATAACAAATAGCTTGACCTAATTCAAAGACAAAAAAGCATGAAAATAGACAACACCAATCACACTTGCACCCCTAGGGTTACTCCACTTGTTGCCTTCAATAATGGGCCATGTTGCATGTTAGGTGTCTTTGGCAAAACAAAACAATTCAAATGATCATAGTCTCTCGATGATGCTTTCGAAAGTTGCCTAAAAATGATCAAGTCCCTTAAAGGAAAAGTTACCAAAGACACTTGACACTATTGCATTCATGGTCTAAACGATGACCCGCGCCCGTCTCGTTAACATCCTAACACAAGATTGTCCACCAAATACAATGGTGGAACAAAATTGTTAAAAGGGTTAAAACATAGAAAAAGCATTTGAGTAAATTTAGGGGTAGACAACTCTTAGTTACTTGATCAAACTTGCAAACACACTTGCCTACTTTTCAAAACACACATCACAACACACTTTCAAAACAAACTTTCAAAAAAACATTGAAAACTTTTCAAAAGATACACACCTTTGTATACATTCAAACATGGATCATTACAAAGGTTGCCACCACAATGGCCTCTTTTCAAAACATTTTCAAACCCACACACAAAGCACCATTTCAAACAATTGAAAGCACCATTTCAAACAATTGAAAACACAAGGCAAGTGATCTAAGAAAGTAACTAAGAGCCCATGGATAACCATGGATAGAAAGGGTGCTAATACCTTCCCTTTCTATAATCTACCCCCCGAACCCAAGAAAATATCTCAAATGTTTTTGCTGTGCTTTTTAACCTTTCCTTAGGATAAAATAAAAAGTCGGTGGCGACTCTTGCTCAACCGAAACATTTGCGAAAACAAACGCAAAACCCAAGTCAGTTCTCCCACCGTATCACAGAACTGGCGACTCTGCTGGGGAATAACTTAAAAGTGGGGTTACCTTAGGATTAGACCACTCTTGTTTTCAATTGCTTGCTTTGTTTGCTTTTATATTTGTGGGATTTGCATCGGAGTTTCATAGATCCTAACCCGGATCTGGGGAATACCTTTTAGGTAGCATAAGCTGTGAGGGACCTGTCCGGCGTAGACCGACATGGGTGAAGCAGTGGCTACATTGGTGTGACACCTTGGTCTGTACCGATATCCCTTGTGTTGCAACGAGGAGAATATGGGTCTTCTAAGGAGTCATTAAGCACCAACCGACCTTAGAACCCTAAATTGACCCAACTTGGCCATAGAACGGTAGCAGTATGCTACACTCATTGAGGCTAAACTCTCGCGATGGTTCTGGCCGCAAGAAAAGATTGTGATGCTGGAGTTATGACCGATTGAGGGTAGTCAATGATATTGAGATCCTCTAGAACCCGGTTACTTTTGATAGGACAGGTCTTAACCAACAAAACGGAAAGAGGGTAATACCTAAACTTCATGCTGGCCTAAACTCTAAGGGTTGTCTTGTGTGACTTGTGTGCGTTATCATGCTTGCCTTTGTGAATACTTGTGGTGTGCCTTACCATAAACATCATACCATCATGACATTGCATGCATCCTGCATAAGGACTGACCCATTTCAAAGACAAGAGGGTTTCATCTTTGCTCTGTTTTGTAGGACATCATGATGCCCGTGCGTAGGAATACTATCCGGCTCAACTTTGTTCAACCACCTACTTTGCTCAAGGAATTGGTTGATAGGATTCCAAACACTACTTCCTTCACCAAGAGTCATGGTTCTCTCCTTGGTTTAGTCACTTCAAAGTGGGACCAACAACTGATGAGTGTCCTGGTCCAGTTTTATGATCCCCTATACCATTGCTTCACGTTTCAAGACTTCCAGCTGGTCCCTACCCTAGAAGAATTCTCTGAGTTACTTGGTATCCCTATTTTGGAGTAGACTCCATTGGCTGGTTGGGAGAAGACTCTTAGGCCTGAAGAGATTGCTGCAGTCCTTCCCTTGACCAAAGAAGAGGTAATGGCTAACTGGGAGACTAGAAGTGGAGTTAAGGGCTTTTTGGCTAAGTTTCTGGTTGGCAAAGCTAATAGTTTCTGGAATGACTTAGACTTCAAGGCGTACGAAGACATTCTGGCTCTCTTAATCTATGGTCTAGTATTGTTTCCAAATCCTGATAACTTTGTCAATATCAATGCCATAAGGATCTTCATGTCTCGGAACCCTGTACCCACTCTCTTGGGTGATATCCTGCAACAGCTCTATGCTCGTACTGCCCGAAGACGGGGAACTCTATCGTGTTGTGCTCCTTTGTTAGTGAGGTGGTTTATTTCGCACCTCCCTAAGTTCGTGCTGAAGAATAAAGAAGGAAAGGGCTGGGCTCATGGGTTAATGTCTCTCACTGACAATGACATCCTTTGGACTCTCAGAGGTTTGGATGAGGTAGCCATTATTCATCATTGTGGAGAATATCCTAATGTTCCATTGATCGGTACCCAGGGAGGAATCTCTTATAATCCATGTCTAGCTCTCCGTCAGTTTGGAAGAGCCAGAAGAGCAGGGCCTCATGAGATGTTGGTGCCTCACATCAGCTTTGAATTTCAGGTAGACAGTGACGAGCTGCACCGTAGATTCATCAAGGCTTGGGACAGAATTCACAAAGCTGACCCACATGAGTTGGGATCGAAGACTTCTCTACCAATGGAACCTTACTGTAGATGGGTCCGCATCCGTGCTCAGAAGTTAGGTATGCCATACGAAGCTGTCAGGCCTATCGTTCTTGAATTTCCTGATGAAGACGGGGTTCCTCCAACTGTCCTCCCTCCTCAGATACCCATTGATGTTGATACACTAAAGATATCTTGGGCGCAGCTACAGGAAGAACGAGATTATTATCGGAAAAAGTTCAACGAACAGGAACAAAAGATCCAGAAGTTGACTAAGCAATTGGAGGAAGAGCGGATCCTGAATGACTATATCCGCACTGAGAAGAGGAGGCCATAAGAGCACTGATGGGCTTTGATTGTTTCTTTTACAGCTTTTATTTCCTTTTCAGTATTTTCATTCTTGTAATGCCTAAGAGCAAATTGTTGAACAATTTAAAGTCTGAATCTAATAAAGTGTGTTTCCTTTTTGTCTACAAAGTTGAATCCCGATTGTCTTTGAAAACATAAATCATAAGCATCTCATTGCATCATATGCATAACAGGTACCCTTCTTATACAGGTTGCTTAATCTTCTTCGCTGTTTATTTCAGCACTCAATCATCATGTCTTCCGAGCCTACTACCGAACAAGCTATCAAGGCCCTCCAGGCCCAGAATGCCCAGTTTCAGGAGCCGGTCATGAGCTTAGCCCAGGGTCAATAGGAGTTGAAGACTCTGCTCTTGAAGAAGAAGAAGAAGAAGAAGAGGATTGCGCTGTTTAACACTGGACGGAGGTTTGGGAATACATTGCAGAATGAGGCTGATCAGGCTACTTCCTCTGTAGGGAAGGATAGTCCCCAAGGGGGAAGGGTTCCCAGTCCTACGGTCTCCGACAACGAGACAAATTACAATGATGAACAGTACCCTCCTGCTGAAGACATGTACAAGCAACTAGAGGACCGTTTAAGTGCCATGGAGATCCAACATGTGTCGGGGTTGGATTTTGGAGATCTAGGTTTATCTTCTGGGGTGGTGATCCCACACAAGTTCAAGGCACCTGCCTTTGAGAAGTACGACGGGGCTTCCTTCCCTAAGCTGCATCTCAGATTATATGTAAGGAAGATCCAACCTTACACTGCAGACAAGAACCTATGGATCCATTTCTTTCAGGATAGCCTTTCAGGGGCTCAACTCGAATGGTTCTATCAGCTGGATGGAGCCAGTATCCGAAACTGGGAGGACTTGGCTACTTCCTTTTATAAGCAGTATCAGTACAATTCCGACCTCGCTCCCACGCGTACCCAACTCCAGGGTATGTCACTGGGGACGGGCGAAGGATTCAAGGAGTATGCGCAAAAGTGGAGGGACCTGGCTGGAAGGGTGCAGCCACCTTTGATAAATCGTGAGCTTGTTGACATGTTCCTGGGGACCCTGTCTGGTCCGTTCTTCAACCATCTGATTGGGAATTCTTCTGCTGGGTTTACAGATTTGATCTTGACTGGTGAGAGAATAGAAGCTGGTATCAAGTCGGGGAAGATACAGAAAGGTGCCTCCTCGAGTACTGAAAAGAAGCCCTTCAAGAAGGAAGCCAGTGCTGTTTATGGTCCCAGAAGACAAAATAAGCCGGAACGCCGCCAAGCTGTCAACGCGTTGGTAATTTCAAAACCTACTGCTGCTCCTCAGCAGTATAACCAACCAAGGGGTGAGAGACCCAAAAGGCAGTACACTCGACTCAGCATGACCCTGTCTCAGATTTTGCCGCAACTACTGTCAACCAATCTGGTAAATGTCAAAGAAGCTCCGAAGGTAGTGAACACAGCTTCTCCAAAGTACAACCCCAACACCCGTTGCGCTTATCACTCTGATAGCCCGGGGCATACTACGGATGATTGTTGGGCTCTGAGGAATAAGGTTCAGGACCTTATTGATGCTAAAGAAATACAGTTTGAGGCGCCCGAAAGACCCAATATTGTGACTGCTCCCATGCCCTAGCATGGAGTGAATGCTGTGGAAGAAGACCGGTATGTAGCCTCCGTGGAAGAGATTGTTACTCCGTTATTGACCGTCAAAAGGAACCTGTTGCTAGCCGGTTTATTTTTGGGATGTAGTAAAGGTTTCCATTTATGTGCTGTTTCACCTACTGGTTGTCCCTTGCTGAAGTCAGGCGTCCAAAACCTGATGGATAGCAAAGAGATCATGTTCGAGAAGATTGCTGTTCCTGCTGTCCCTGCTGAAGAAGTGTCTATTGTTACTATTTTCAACAACCCTCCTAGGGCTCCTTCAAAGAAGCCTATCAAAATCATGTCCACTCAGAAGATTACTCCTATCATCATCACTGTTTCGGGGCCTCTCCCTTATACATCCAACAAAGCTGTCCCATGGCACTATGGGGCAGATGTTTATGTTCTTGGAGTAAAGCAAGAGTTTGATACTAGTACTGGCGTCAGTAACATCACCGGGCCTGCCAAAGTTACTCGCAGTGGTAGGTTGTTCTCACCAGATATTGCGCCACCAGCTATTCAGAGACCTCTTGTCATCACACCTGCAAGTGTGCCTGCTTCCCTTCAAGTTCCAGTGTCTACCCCTGCTGCCGAGTCATCTGACGCTCGGGGCAAAGGGATTGCTACTGATATGCCTGCCCGGACGGAGGCACCAAAGACAACCACTATCGAAGCTTCCCAACAAGAGATGGAAGAGATCCTCAAGATTATCAAGAAGAGTGATTTCAATGTAGTCGAGCACCTAGGGCACACCCCCTCAAAAATTTCTATGCTATCACTGTTGTTGTGTTCAGAGGCCCATGCCAAGGCCCTGATTTCCTTCCTGAAGACGGCCCATGTGCCACAAGAGAGGTCTGCTGATCAATTTACCGATTGTGTGGCCAACTTGACTGTCGATAATGGGTTGGGCTTCTCTGACGCCGATCTGACTGCCAAAGGAAAGAACCATAACGACGCCCTGCATGTCTCCATTGAATGCAGGGGCATTACTCTTGCCCATGTGTTGGTAGACACCGGTTCTTCATTGAACGTATTACCCAAGAAGGCCCTAGACAGGTTGGATTGTGAGGGTTTAGAGCTCAAGCCTAGTAACATTGTTGTCCGGGCCTTCGACGATTCGGAGAGGATGGTACATGGTGAAGTTGACATTCCAATCAGGGTTGGTTCGCAGGTCTTTGATTCAACGTTCTATGTCATGGACATCCGACCATCCTATTCTTGTTTGCTGGGTCCTCCATGGATCCACAAGGCTGGAGCGGTGACCTCCACACTACATCAAAAGCTGAAGTATCTGGTCAGGGGGAAGATCGTGACAGTTAAGGGGGAAGAAGAATATATGGTCAGCCAACTCAACTTGTTCCGGTACATAGAGATGGATGGGGAATTCATTGAGACTCCATTCCAGCACTTTGAAGAGGTGCCTCAGACACGGGCGTCAGCAGAGACTGTGACTGTAGAAGACTCTCTTTTGAAGATGGCCTCCCTAAAGGATGCTCGGGCTGTTATTGAAAAGGGTGAGTGCGTAAACTGGGGTCGACTTCCTGATTTCACTCCAAAGACCGACAAGTTTGGTTTGGGTTTCGCTGCAGAGGCTCAGAGGGCTTTTCGTAAGGCAAGGATTGGAAGACCTCCTGTGTTCATCACCAACCCGGGAGTAAATGCTATTGAAGACGACATGGAGGAATCTGAATTTGACAGCTGGATCTACCCAACAACCAACGGTGGACCAAGCAACTGGACTGCCAAAGACTTCACACCTATTACTTTTGTCACTCAGTAATGAACTCTTTTGTTTTGAATTTGTAACAGATAATATTTTGAAACTTTTATGGCTCGGTGTCTTACCCGGGGCACCGTGGCTTCATTTGTGAGGGCTTTTGTGTGTCATTTTCATATATCATCAATAAAAACATTGGACGTTTGTTGCATTTCAAAATCTTGCGCTCCTTTTCTTTCTTTATTATATATTGCAAAACAGCTATATTATCACACACTCACCTATACATGTTCCAATCCACTCTGGATCTCACTGGTAACGACTCTGCTACTGCCATTTATGACTTCGAAATTCCGATCAATTTAGCCGAAGACGAAGGTGAAGATGATTGTGAAGTTCCTGGTGAGCTTGCAAGACTACTACTCCAGGAAGAGAGGGCCATTCATCCACATGAAGAGCCAGTGGAAACGGTAAATCTGGGTACTGAGATAGACAGAAAGGAAGTCAAGATTGGTTTTAATCTAGAGCTCAGTGTGAAACAACGGTTGATTCAGATGCTGCATGACTATCTGGAAATCTTTGCCTAGTCTTACGAAGACATGCCTGGTGTTGTACCCCAAAATTTGCCCTCGCATTTTTCCACAAGAAATCTCAGCTTCAGGCATTTCCTGACTTTTCAAACTGGCTCAAGAATCGGACAAACGGACTTTTCTCGTCAGTCAAACAAAAATTAGGGTTTTATTGATTTTTAGGACTCTGGATTGCTTCAAATAATTGGCTTAGGGTTTTGGTTGATTCTGGCTCAATTGCGATCAGGCGAATGTTCGTTGGCATTTAATCAGGAATTAAGGTTTTATGGGCATATTCTCAGAAAGGTTAAAATTCCACAGCACTTTGCAAGATATTCCGAGATTCGGGTTGAATTCGCATTGTTTTGATTTAATCAGTAAAAGAGGCAGTTGGTTTGAATTCACGTTGTTTTGTTTGAGCCAGTCAAAAGAAATACGCAGTTTGGATTTACAGTGTTTGTTGAAAATCAGTGATGAGGGAATGCGCCTGTTTGGTTTGTTTCGGTTAACTGTCATTTTGCTTTGGAGATACCAGGTTTAACTGATCAGTGTGCTAAAGCATTGTTTATTTATTATTCTAAATTAAATTATTGAAATTTATTTTTCAATTATTTTAATTCAAAGAGTTTTAAATAATAAATAAACAATAAAGAGAAAACAGAATTAAATTGGATAATGGAAACTTTTATTTATCTTTAAATTAACTGTACAATTGATGTTTAGAATTTAATTACAAACATTGGCTTTACATTGATTTAAATTTAAATAAAAAAAACTATCCTATTTATTTCTAATTCTTCATGCTTCACTTTATTCCTCTCCATCCGAATATTCATCTGCAAAAGAAAAGGAGAAAAGTCAAAAAGCAGATAAAATAATAAAAGAAAGATAAAAGGAATTCATCATTAAGGGCCACTGACTGGGATCAGTTAACCCTCTCTGCAAATCACGGGATTTCTCCCGGTTCACAAAGAGGGAAGAATTTTATTCATTTAATCATGAATGCCAAATGTCAAAATGCATAAATTCAAAATGTCAAACTGCATAGTTCAAGTTCAACCAAACTGAAAAATCCAAAATGCAACTTTCTGTCAAAATCCAAAAGGGACAAGTTACTGCACAAAGATATCAAAGAAGATAAAGAAGTACAATTTGCTGTCAAAAGTGCCAAAGTCTACTCAAAGCTGTCATGAAAAGGATTTGGCAAAGATATGGAAAGTCCACAAAGTACAAAAGCTGTCAAAGAAAAGATAAAGAATGCAGAAGTAAGAAATTGTTATGCAAGCAAGCTTTCTTTTTTTCATCATTTCCCAAATGCAATAGCCCTTTCAGAATTAGGTACAGCCCAAACATTTATTAAATATTTAGCTGTACTAGAAGAGAGAGAGATAAAGTAAGCAGGGAGCAGGTTTTTAGGCTTAGAGGCATAGATAGAAAGACATACAAAAGAGAAAAAGACAATAAGAGAAAGAAGGCAGAACTTTCACCAAAGGAGAAGAGCAAAACCAATACAGAGAATATACACAAAACTGTATAAGCTGTATAAACCATTCCAAAAACCTACACAACCATTAACCTGCATCAACCCCTTAACCAAAAACAACAAAAAAAAACAGTTCACTACAAGGATACCTGCTAAGGCCATCAACTTAAAGCATCAAACCTTAATCAAAAATTTGCCTAAACATCCAACCTGCCTAAGTATCAACCTGAAGCTAAAAACCCCAGGCCTAAGCATAAACCAGTTAAGCATCAAACCTGAAGCCCAAAACCTGTGGCCAAAAAACAATATATCAGACAGCAGACCTGCAATCAAAAAGAGGAGGGGTAACACACAGACCTGTAACTATGCCTTAAAACCTCCAGCAAAAAAAAACAGTTTAAGGCCAAGCCTCACCATGCCTGTCAATAACTAAAAAACCTCCAGCCAGAACACCAGTTCAGGCCTCAAACCTCACCCTACCTGAAGCCTAACAAAAGCCTCACCACCTCCAAACTCAAACTAGTTTCTCAGCCATTAAACCTGCTGAACCTAAACCAACATACAAACCTGTCATCACAAAACGAAAATAAAACCTACATATGCCAGCATGCTACAAACTGATATACCAACATAACCTGCTGAAGCAAATTCAAACCAGGCCAAACTCACCCTACTGTCAAAAAACAATATGGTTAAAACCCAAAAACACTATTTCCAAACCTGCTCTTTCACAAACCTTGGTCTAAGCATCAAAAACACAATTTCCAAACCCCAAACATCAGGCCCTCAGTAAGAACCCATCATCGGGCAAAAACAAGCATTCAAAAGTATACTGATACCAAAGCATTCAGAAGGGCAACAAAAGCCCTCAGAAGTTCATCTCAAGGTAACAAGCTCAACATATTCAAAAGCAGCTCAAAGAAAGATAACAAGTCAGAAGAAGAGGAAAAGTACTAGGCAACACAAGAAGGCAAGTTCATGGCAACTGTAAGAGAAGAGGAAAAGAAGCATTCAAGGAAATTCAAAGGCCTCAGAAGAGGGCTTCATCATAGGCAAAAAGCTAAACTTTCAAAAGCAAGTTCAGTGCAACTGAGATAAAAGGTGTTTTAACAAGCATACAACGACAGCGACGGGGGCAAGCCAACGAAGAGAAGAGGTAAAGAAGCGAATATTAAAAGGGTTTTCAGTGCAAATGAAAATCATCATCAAACCCTAAAGTAGCAAAAAGATAAAGGTTACCAAAGAGAAAGCCTAGCATCCTCACTGCCTTCCCCGCTCGTCCCGGCCACCTGAGTGCCTCCACCTACCTTGCCTCTCCTCCATCTCCAAAGAACGAAGGTAGTAAGCTTTTCTCTCTCTTTCTTCTCCGCCACCTCCATAGTAATACAGGTTTAAGGGTCAAGATTCAATTTGAAATAAAGCATGCAATTCGTAAAAAGAACATAAACATTGAAATCAAACCTTGTATCATAAGACCACTGGGCTCAAGCCATAGAGGGAAGAGAGATTTGGGGGGTGGCGTTGGTGGCTAGACAGAGGAATTGTATCCAGAAGACGAAGATGAACGAAACTCCATGAACGGCGCGCTGTACAAACCCTAAGCCAGTGTCCAACTGAAATGAAACCCTCTAACCCTAAAAATGCTTGTTTCACCCGCTGGGCCTTGCCCGTTTCTAGCACACCTAAGCCCACTACATTCCCATTCACACCCCCTTGTGCCAATTCTGAGTTGGGCCTTAAACACTTTCCTAAGCCCGCTTCTTTTTTCTATTCTTCCCTTCATTTCATTTTTCTACAAACTAAATTTTATTTTGACTTAACTCTTTTGAAAGAAATATATACTAATATAACTAAATAATACAATAAAACATTAATATATTAATACAAAGAATATAATGTGATTAGAGTGTTAAACCTCTTTTAGTAAAATACTTATTTGTACATTAATACTAAAAATGCCTAAAGATATATTTTTTCTAATATACGTAATTCCATTCTTGATATTGGATTAAAACACACTTTGTATATAAATTCTTTTTAAAACAAATACATTTTCCCTTTCTTTTTTAGTTAAAATATTTTTGTTCATAACAAATGAAAAATACTTTTTTCCACTTTGTTTCTTGATATTTATTTAAATATACTTTTTATAATAAATAAAAATACATTTTTGTACATAATATAATTGAAAACATTTTCTTTTCATTAAAACTTTCTTTTCATACATATCAAAATACAAGATTACAAGACTAATTAATTAAATAGACATTTAATTTTTTCTCTAGGTCAAAACAAATACCTAACAATACTTTCTTTAATTTCACATTCCGTACCTGTAAATAATCACATATACATATACATCTCACACTTACACAATACAAATACATTCACATTGCCCTATACACATTTGTTTATCTTATATTTGTATATTCGTTATTTACATTTGATCGCAAATTCGATTTGGTTGTAACTTATTGGATACTATAAGTCTCATCCCCATTCATAAACTTGTACCCCCACTCCCGGATACTATTTTGTAATAGCGTAGACTTTACATTTTCGCAATTTACCGCTTTCAATTATACCATGGTTAGACCTAGGGTTTGCATGTACATAAAATCAAACGCTAGATAACCTAATACAAGACAAATACATGAAATCAATACACAATCACACTTGCACCCTCTAGGGTAATCCCACATGTTGCCTTCCAAAATGGGCCATGCTTGCACGTCGAGAATCTTTGGAAAAACAAAATCAAAATGATCATAAGTCCCTCAAAATGTTGCCTAAACGGAATGATCATAGTCCCTTCAAAACAAATTGCCAAAGACACTTGGCATCATTGCATTCGTGGTCCATACGATGACCCGCGCCCGTCCCGAACAAACTTCCTAAACGCAAGATTGTCCACCAAATTCAATGGTGGAACAAAATTGTTAAAAAGGGTTAAAACATGACAAAAACCTTTGAGTACAATAGGGTAGACAAAACTCTTAGTTACTTGAGATTAACTTGCAAAAATACACTTGCCTTCTTTTCAAAAAAACCACAATCCACAACACTTTCAAACAAACTCTCAAAACATTTTTGAAACATCTTTTCGAAAGATACACGCCTTTGTAAAATATTCGAGTAAAGAATTGTTACAAGGTTAGCCTAAGACAAGGCATCTTCTTCCAAAACATTTTCAAAAAACACTCACACACACACCATTTTCAAGCAATCGAAAATCAAGGCAAGTGATCTAAAAAAACCAAGTAACTAAGAGCCCATGGATAACCATCGATGAAGAGGGTGCTAATACCTTCCCTTTTCATAATCTACCCCCCGAACCCACGAAATATCTCAAAAGGTTTTTGCTGTGATTTTTTAACCTTTCCTTTAGGATAAAATAAAAAGTCGGTGGCGACTCTTGCTCAACCGCACAAGTGCGAATACGAACGCAAAACACTAGTCAGTTCTCCCACCGTATCACAGAACTGGCGACTCTGTTGGGGAGAATTTTTAAAGTGGGGTTACCTTAGGGTTTAGATCACCTTTATTTTCAATTGATTGCTTTGCTTGCTTTTACATTTGTGGGCTTTGTATCGGAGTTTTATAGATCCTAACCCGGATCTGGGGGAAACCTTTTTAGGTAGCATAATCTGCGAGGGACCTGTCCGGGGTATACCGACATGGGTGAAGCAGTGGCTACGTTGGTGTGGCGGCTTGGTCTGTACCGATATCCCTCGTGTTGAAACGGGGAGAATATGGGTCTTCCAAGGAGTCATTAAGCACCAACCGACCTTAGAACCCTAAATTGACCCAACTTGGCCATTAGAACAGTAGCAGTATGCTACACTCATTGAGGCTAAACTCTCGCGATGGTTCCAGCCGCGAGAAAAGGTTGCGATGCTGGAGTTATGACCGATTGAGGGTAGCCAATGATTTGAGATCCTCTAGAACCCGGTTACTTTTGATAGGACAGGTTTTAACCAACGAACTGAAAGAGGGTAGTACCTGAACCTCATGCAAGCCTAAACCTAAGGACTTGTTTGCTTTGTGTGAATATGTTTTCCTGTATATACACTCACTTGCTTTTTGCATAACATGTACATCATGACATCATACCATAGCATTTTCAATATCCATTTCAAGGATCTCGAGGGTTCTTTTTGATGCAGGGTTACGTTGAACCAGACATCTACCAAAGGGCAAGAGGTTTTCTCCTCTAACCAATCCAGTCAAAGATCAAGTGCAACAACTTGAATCAGTGGCTATGACCCACTCGACATGGTGAGCTTGATTCTCGTGGAAAGACATTCACCGATACAAAGCTCTCCAATCAAAGTTCAAGTGCAACGACTTGAATCAATGGCTATGACCCACTCGACATGGTGAGCTTGATTCTCGTGGAAGGACGTCCACTGGTGCAGAGATCTCCAATCCAAGAGCAGAGTTCAACCTCTAACATTTTCTTGTGTTTACCCCAAGAGATCCTTGAAAGCATGCATCCACATATCATGCATTGCATTTTGACAATCTTTCTTTTTCAGGTTTCCTTACTCTCCTGCTGTTTATTTCAGCAAGAGATGGCTCTAGAAAGGTCTGTCAAAGACATTCAAGACCAGACTGCTCAGCTGCAGGAGATGTTCCTGAACTTGTCTCTGGGGCAAGAAGAGATGAAAGCTCTCCTCACCAAGGGCTTGGAGAATTCCAACAATGCCAGGAGTGACCAGCTGGCAGAGCTGCAGTTTGATCTAACAACACTGAGGACCCAAGTGATGGGACAATTGGTGGGCCAGATGGCTCTCATCCAAGACCTATCCCAAAGACAAGAGGAACTCAGAGTTCTTGTCCGCCAACTGCTCCCAAACAACCAACTGGGGCAAACATCTGAGGTTGAAGAGCAAGTCACCGCTCAGCCTCCATCCACTCAAGAAGACAAGGGGAAGGCTCCTTTGCTTGCTTCAGGGTCACAAGCCCATCAACAACCTCGCCAGCGTCAACGGGGTAATCGGCGTAAGCAAGAAAAGTCGGGAAGACAGTTTACGGAGACTGAAATACCATCATTTTTCATACTAAAGCGCCTGATGGAGGTCAACTTGATCACCTTAAAGGATCCTCCTCAGAAGCCCAATACCTCCTCTCCTCACTATCATCCCGACGCATTCTGTGTTTACCACTCCTACAGCCCGGGACACGACACCAACGACTGTTGGGCCTTGAAAAACAAGATTCAAGATCTGATCGACATTGGAGTGCTGGAATTCATGCCAGACGGCGAGGTGAAAATCTTCCGTTAAAGGGTTCTCCACTTGAAGTGATGAAACTCAAAACTGAAAGACTTTCGCTTCTTTTTGAATTTTCAAAGTTGTAATTCCTTTTGCTGTCAAACAATTATCTGTTGATGTTAAACTCTGTTTTCATTAATGCATTGCATATGTTTGTCTTGAATTCATCCATTCGTTTCACTACGCTTATGCTTTTCTTTATGATATTTGACTCTTGATAAAAAGCTGTAAGCCTTTAGAGGGAGGATGACGAAACAATACCGTGATCTTATACAGTATGCTTTTGAACAGACCTTGCTGATGATGTACAAGCATTTCTTTCAATCCCCAAACACTGGAGTTATAAGGAAGTTAATCCCTAGTCAACCCCTTCGAGCCAAAGAAGTAGGAGCTTTCTGTTCTAAACGATCAAAACCTTTGATATAAGCCCGGGGCAGGGTAGTATCTCAGTTAATTCAAAAGAAAATGCGCATTGAAGTCGCAAACTCGCAAGTTCATAATACAATGAACGAGGTCAAAAAGAGGAAGCATTCCGTTGGAATCAAAAGACAAGGGTGGTTCCCTATCACATGGACAGTCAATCTCTCAAAAGAGAAAAGCCCGCCGAGCCAAAACCTATAAAGGAGGCTTAAGAAAGCTGGGGCATTCCGCTGACAGTAATCCCGGAAAACGGTAACAGTCAGGCAAAAGTTAGGGATAACAAATCAAAATCAAAATAGTGAGGTCATTACAAAATCCTCAACAACATGAAAAAATGTTGAAAAAGAAAAAGGAGATGATGACTGTCTCCCCAAATTCAAACTGGTGAACCATCGCCCAAAAGTCGTTCCAAACTCAAAAACAGAGTGTGACGCACAATTAACTGAGCTTAGGTTGAAGGACATCACGTAGAGCGGGTGGGTACAAATATACTTTGAGCCTTTATCCTTTGTTTCTTAAACCGTGAACCAGGCCACGTTACAACCCTTTAAAAGTCCTAATTGAAGCATGGGTTAGTTCGAAAGCATACTGTTACAAAAGGTATCCTGACTCCTGTAAGGCTTTACTCTAAATCTTGTGTTGACTTGTCTTGTGAAAAGTTTTCTTCTAAAAACGCATTTTTCAAAACTTCGAGACAAACATAAACTTTGCATTGCTTAAATATCACTGTCTGCATTTGGCTTTTTGTTTGACAACAAAGAAATTCATACAGCGAATGTTCAGAGGAACGAAAACTCTCTCAGTGGGTTGAAATCACTTCAAAAGGATGACACTTCCAACGACAAATCCCCTTATCAACAAGGGGCATGACATAGCACAATTCAATTAACCTGGGGCAGTCCAGTCAAGGTCTAACGGATCTTTCAAAGTTCAGTTAACCTGGGGCAGTCCAGTCAAGATTTCAAGAAATCTCTCAATATGCAGAGTAATCTGATTCAAGACTCCTTCTTCACCACTTGGGGCATTCGAATGTCAAAAGTGTTCAACAAATCAACTATTACATTTCCAGACTCGATTCCTGTATCTAGCCAGGGCACGTCTGAAGAGTTTGAAGATTCGATTCCTGTATCCAGCCAGGGCATGTCTATCAACTATCACAATTCCAGATTCGATTCCTGTATCCAGCCAGGGCATATCTGTTGACCACACTTCCAGACTCGATTCCTGTATCTAGCCAGGGCACGTCTGAAGAGTTTGAAGATTCGATTCCTGTATCCAACCAGGGCATATCTGTTGACGATTATTCCAGATTCGACTCCTGTATCCAGCCAGGGCATATCTGTTGACCACATTTCCAGACTCGATTCCTGTATCTAGCCAGGGCACGTCTGAAGAGTTTGAAGATTCGATTCCTGTATCCAGCCAGGGCATATCTGTCAACTATCACCTTTCCAGATTCGATTCCTGTATCCAGCCAGGGCACGTCTGAAGAATTCCAGATCAACACCTGTAACAACCCAGAGAAACATCTGTGAACGACCGATTGTAGACCAACACCTGTAATAAGCCAGGAAATTATCTACATCACCACTTGGGGCATTCGAATGTCAAAAGTGTTCAAAACCGATGCAGTTCTACACGAGCTCATCATCAGGAAGCCCTACACCGGTTCCTCTTCAAGACTTCTGAAAACAGTTTACGGATTCTTCCCAACAACAGATGTTAATCTACCAACTTGTTCAGATGCAACCTTTGAAATTAGTTTACGGACGCTTCCCAACAACGGATGCGGCTCTATTGCTGATTCAACTTCAAGATTTCTGAAAACAGTTCACGGGTTCTCCAAGTAAACGGATGTTAACCTATCACTTGTTCAGATTTCTTCTTTAAGACTTCTGAAAACAGTTTATGGATTCTTCCCAACAAAGGATGTTAATCTGTCAGCTTGTTCAGATGCAACCTTTGAAAACAGTTTACGGACGCTTCCCAACAACGGATGCTGCTCTATTGCTTATTCAATCTCAAGATTTCTGAAAACAGTTCACGGGTTCTCCAAGTAGCGGATGTTAACCTATCGCTTATTCAGATTCTTCTCAAGCTAGCTCCACTCAGAGTCAAGCTTCATTATCCCCAGCAAAACTAAAACTTCAAATTATCAATCCCCAGCGGAGCCAGACCGTTGAACCTTCTCCCCACAGAGTTTTGGAGAGGGCAAATCTTGAGTTCCCCAGTGAAGTCGCCAGAGTTACTTCCCACCAAGATGAAGATTCTCAATCTTACCTCCCCAGCATGAGCCTATTAGATTGGAACTCCCCAGTAGAGGTCGTCAGGAATTCTCTTCCCCAGCAGCAGCCAAGGATTTATTTTCCCCGGCAGCAGTCAAGATGCTTTTATCTTCAGCCATCTCGGATTCATTTATCCTCAGCAAGATAGCTCATCAGCTTACATGCGCATTCATCACATTCATGTCATAAACATTGATGTCACAAACATTGCATCACGCATCATAACATTGCATACGGCTAACCCTTTACTTTTCAGGTAAGAGCAGTCGACAGACACAGATCATCTCCCGAGATTCATCCAGAAATAGTTCAGATGTGACCCGGACACGACGACGTTCTGATACTTATTCCGGATCCATTCAAACGCATCATCAGGAAACCCTACACCGTTTCCTCTTCAACTTCAAGACTTCTAAAAACAGTTTACAGATTCTTCCCTACAACGGATGTCAATATACCAACTTGTTCAGACTCTTCTCAACTTTTGAAAACAGTTTACAGATTCTTCCCTACAATGGATGTCAATCTACCAACTTGTTCAGACTCTTGAAAAACAGTTTACAGACGCTTCCCAACAACGGACATTGCTCTATTACTTATTCAATCTCAACTCCTGAAAATAGTTTACAGATTCTCCAGACATGGATGTCAATCTATTGCTCATTCGGACCCCCAGTTCAGAGATGTTCCGAAACAGGGATGCCTTTCTGATGCTTGTCCACTCACCATTGACATACAGTTCAACATTTCTAGATGGCATCTTTAAGCCCATCCCCCTACAAAATACTATCGCACCAGATGGCATCTTTAAGCCCATTATCAGATGGCATCTCTAAGCCCATCCCCCGACAAGACTCTATCGTACCAGGTGGCATCTTTAAGCCCATCACCAAATGGCATCTGTAAGCCCATTCACCTCTACCATCACATCACCGAGTGCAAATTTTCTGGGTACTTTAGTGTCCAATCTTCTTTTACCTTCAAGTCGCGAAAGGCAAACTTGCCAATCTAACTCTTCAGGTCCAAGAAGATTGAACAGGGGCAACTGTTGTACCCCAAAATTTGCCCTCGCATTTTTCCACAAGAAATCTCAGCTTCAGGCATGTCCTGACTTTTCAAACTGGCTCAAGAATCGGACAAACGGACTTTTCTCGCCAGTCAAACAAAAATTAGGGTTTTATTGATTTTTAGGACTCTGGATTGCTTCAAATAATTGGCTTAGGGTTTTGGTTGATTCTGGCTCAATTGCGATCAGGCGAATGTTCGTTGGCATTTAATCAGGAATTAAGGTTTTATGGGCATATTCTCAGAAAGGTTAAAATTCCACAGCACTTTGCAAGATATTCCGAGATTCGGGTTGAATTCGCATTGTTTTGATTTAATCAGTAAAAGAGGCAGTTGGTTTGAATTCACGTTGTTTTGTTTGAGCCAGTCAAAAGAAATACGCAGTTTGGATTTACAGTGTTTGTTGAAAATCAGTGAAGAGGGAATGCGCATGTTTGGTTTGTTTCGGTTAACTGTCATTTTGCTTTGGAGATACCAGGTTTAACTGATCAGTGTGCTAAAGCATTGTTTATTTATTATTCTAAATTAAATGATTGAAATTTATTTTTCAATTATTTTAATTCAAAGAGTTTTAAATAATAAATAAACAATAAAGAGAAAACAGAATTAAATTGGATAATGGAAACTTTTATTTATCTTTAAATTAACTGTACAATTGATGTTTGGAATTTAATTACAAACATTGGCTTTACATTGATTTAAATTTAAATAAAAAAAACTATCCTATTTATTTCTAATTCTTCATGCTTCACTTTATTCCTCTCCATCCGAATATTCATCTGCAAAAGAAAAGGAGAAAAGTCAAAAAGCAGATAAAATAATAAAAGACAGATAAAAGGAATTCATCATTAAGGGCCACTGACTGAGATCAGTTAACCCTCTCTGCAAATCACGGGATTTCTCTCGGTTCACAAAGAGGGAAGAATTTTATTCATTTAATCATGAATGCCAAATGTCAAAATGCATAAATTCAAAATGTCAAACTGCATAGTTCAAGTTCAACCAAACTGAAAAATCCAAAATGCAACTTTCTGTCAAAATCCAAAAGGGACAAGTTACTGCACAAAGATATCAAAGAAGATAAAGAAGTACAATTTGCTGTCAAAAGTGCCAAAGTCTACTCAAAGTTGTCATGAAAAGGATTTGGCAAAGATATGGAAAGTCCACAAAGTACAAAAGCTGTCAAAGAAAAGATAAAGAATGCAGAAGTAAGAAATTGTTATGCAAGCAAGCTTTCTTTTTTTCATCATTTCCCAAATGCAATAGCCCTTTCAGAATTAGGTACAGCCCAAACATTTATTAAATATTTAGGTGTACTAGAAGAGAGAGAGAGAGAGAGATAAAGTAAGCAGGGAGCAGGTTTTTAGGCTTAGAGGCATAGATAGAAAGACATACAAAAGAGCAAAAGACAGTAAGAGAAAGAAGGCAGAACTTTCACCAAAGGAGAAGAGCAAAACCAATACAGAGAATATACACAAAACTGTATAAGCTGTATAAACCATTCCAAAAACCTACACAACCATTAACCTGCATCAACCCCTTAACCAAAAACAACAAAAAAAACAGTTCACTACAAGGATACCTGCTAAGGCCATCAACTTAAAGCATCAAACCTTAATCAAAAATTTGCCTAAACATCCAACCTGCCTAAGTATCAACCTGAAGCTAAAAACCCCAGGCCTAAGCATAAACCAGTTAAGCATCAAACCTGAAGCCCAAAACCTGTGGCCAAAAAACAATATATCAGACAGCAGACCTGCAATCAAAAAGAGGAGGGGTAACATACAGACCTGTAACTATGCCTTAAAACCTCCAGCAAAAAAAAAACAGTTTAAGGCCAAGCCTCACCATGCCTGTCAATAACTAAAAAACCTCCAGCCAGAACACCAGTTCAGGCCTCAAACCTCACCCTACCTGAAGCCTAACAAAAGCCTCACCACCTCCAAACTCAAACTAGTTTCTCAGCCATTAAACCTGCTGAACCTAAACCAACATACAAACCTGTCATCACAAAACGAAAATAAAACCTACATATGCCAGCATGCTACAAACTGATATACCAACATAACCTGCTGAAGCAAATTCAAACCAGGCCAAACTCACCCTACTGTCAAAAAACAATATGGTTTAAACCCAAAAACACTATTTCCAAACCTGCTCTTTCACAAACCTTGGTCTAAGCATCAAAAACACAATTTCCAAACCCCAAACATCAGGCCCTCAGTAAGAACCCATCATCGGGCAAAAACAAGCATTCAAAAGTATACTGATACCAAAGCATTCAGAAGGGCAACAAAAGCCCTCAGAAGTTCATCTCAAGGCAACAAGCTCAACATATTCAAAAGCAGGTCAAAGCAAGATAACAAGTCAGAAGAAGAGGAAAAGTACTAGGCAACACAAGAAGGCAAGTTCAGGGCAACTGTAAGAGAAGAGGAAAAGAAGCATTCAAGGCAATTCAAAGGCCTCAGAAGAGGGCTTCATCATAGGCAAAAAGCTAAACGTTCAAAAGCAAGTTCAGTGCAACTGAGATAGAAGGTGTTTCAACAAGCATACAACGACAGCGACGGGGGCAAGCCAACGAAGAGAAGAGGTAAAGAAGCGAATATTAAAAGGGTTTTCAGTGCAAATGAAAATCATCATCAAACCCTAAAGTAGCAAAAAGATAAAGGTTACCAAAGAGCAAGCCCAACATCCTCACTGCCTTCCCCGCTCGTCCCGGCCACCTGAGCGCCTCCACCTACCCTGCCTCTCCTCCATCTCCAAAGAACGAAGGTAGTAAGCTTTTCTCTCTCTTTCTTCTCCGCCACCTCCATAGTAATACAGGTTTAAGGGTCAAGATTCAATTTGAAATAAAGCATGCAATTCGTAAAAAGAACATAAACATTGAAATCAAACCTTGTATCATAAGACCATTGGGCTCAAGCCATAGAGGGAAGAGAGATTTGGGGGATGGCGCTGGTGGCTAGACGGAGGAATTGTATCCAGAAGACGAAGATGAACGAAACTCCATGAACGGCGCGCTGTACAAACCCTAAGCCAGTGTCCAACTGAAACGAAACCCTCTAACCCTAAAAATGCTTGTTTCACCCGCTGGGCCTTGCCCGTTTCTAGCACACCTAAGCCCACTACATTCCCATTCACACCCCCTTGTGCCAATTCTGAGTTGGGCCTTAAACACTTTCCTAAGCCCGCTTCTTTTTTCTATTCTTCCCTTCATTTCATTTTTCTACAAACTAAATTTTATTTTGACTTAACTCTTTTGAAAGAAATATATACTAATATAACTAAATAATACAATAAAACATTAATATATTAATACAAAGAATATAATGTGATTAGAGTGTTAAACATCTTTTAGTAAAATACTTATTTGTACATTAATACTAAAAATGCCTAAAGATATATTTTTTCTAATATACGTAATTTCATTCTTGATATTGGATTAAAACACACTTTGTATATAAATTCTTTTTAAAACAAATACATTTTCCCTTTCTTTTTTAGTTAAAATATTTTTGTTCATAACAAATGAAAAATACTTTTTTCCACTTTGTTTCTTGATATTTATTTAAATATACTTTTTATAATAAATAAAAATACATTTTTGTACATAATATAATTGAAAACATTTTCTTTTCATTAAAACTTTCTTTTCATACATATCAAAATACAAGATTACAAGACTAATTAATTAAATAGACATTTAATTTTTTTCTCTAGGTCAAAACAAATACCTAACAATACTTTCTTTAATTTCACATTCCGCACCTGTAAATAATCACATATACATATACATCTCACACTTACACAATACAAATACATTCACATTGCCCTATACACATTTGTTTATCTTATATTTGTATATTCGTTATTTACATTTGATCGCAAATTCGATTTGGTTGTAACTTATTGGATACTATAAGTCTCATCCCCATTCATAAACTTGTATCCCCACTCCCGGATACTATTTTGTAATAGCGTAGACTTTACATTTTCCTAATTTACCGCTTTCAATTATACCATGGTTAGACCTAGGGTTTGCATGTACATAAAATCAAACGCTAGATAACCTAATACAAGACAAATACATGAAATCAATACACAATCACACTTGCACCCTCTAGGGTAATCCCACATGTTGCCTTCCAAAATGGGCCATGCTTGCACGTCGAGAATCTTTGGCAAAACAAAATCAAAATGATCATAAGTCCCTCAAAATGTTGCCTAAACGGAATGATCATAGTCCCTTCAAAACAAATTGCCAAAGACACTTGGCATCATTGCATTCGTGGTCCATACGATGACCCGCGCCCGTCCCGAACAAACTTCCTAAATGCAAGATTGTCCACCAAATTCAATGGTGGAACAAAATTGTTAAAAAGGGTTAAAACATGACAAAAACCTTTGAGTACAATAGGGTAGACAAAACTCTTAGTTACTTGAGATTAACTTGCAAAAAAACACTTGCCTTCTTTTCAAAAAAACCACAATCCACAACACTTTCAAACAAACTCTCAAAACATTTTTGAAACATCTTTTCGAAAGATACACGCCTTTGTAAAATATTCGAGTAAAGAATTGTTACAAGGTTAGCCTAAGACAAGGCATCTTCTTCCAAAACATTTTCAAAAAACACTCACACACACACCATTTTCAAGCAATCGAAAATCAAGGCAAGTGATCTAAAAAAACCAAGTAACTAAGAGCCCATGGATAACCATGGATGAAGAGGGTGCTAATACCTTCCCTTTTCATAATCTACCCCCCGAACCCACGAAATATCTCAAAAGGTTTTTGCTGTGCTTTTTTAACCTTTCCTTTAGGATAAAATAAAAAGTCGGTGGCGACTCTTGCTCAACCGCACAAGTGCGAATACGAACGCAAAACACTAGTCAGTTCTCCAACCGTATCACACCTGGGTTGGATACCGACATTGTGGTTCATCACCTGCCTACCAAGGAAGATTTCCCTCCGGTAAAGCAGAAGGTCCGCCGTATGCATCCAGAAATGTCCGAGAAAATCAAAGCTGAGGTTATGAAACAATTTGATGCCGGGTTTCTAGCAGTGACTTCTTACCCTCAATGGGTTGCAAACGTGGTTCCAGTGCCGAAGAAGGATGGTAAGGTCCGAATGTGTGTTGATTACAGGGATTTGAACAGGGCCATCCCCAAGGATGATTTCCCACTGCCTCATATCGATGTTCTGGTTGACAACACTGCTCAATACAAGGTGTTCTCTTTCATGGACGGCTTCTCCGGTTATAATCAGATCAAGATGGCTCCTGAAGACATGGAGAAGACCACTTTTGTTACTTAGTGGGGCACCTTTTGCTACAAGGTCATGCCTTTTGGGTTGAAAAATGCTGGGGTAACCTACCAACGTGCCATGGTTTCTTTATTTCATGACATGATACATCACGAGATAGAAGTATACATCGACGATATGATTGCAAGGTCCAAAACTGAGGAGGAACACCTTGACCATCTACAGAAGCTGTTTGACCGTCTGAAGTTGTACAAGCTGAGGTTGAACCCAAACAAGTGCACCTTTGGGGTGAGATCTGGAAAATTGCTAGGCTTCGTCGTAAGCGACAAAGGCATTCAAGTGGACCCTGCCAAAGTAAAATCCATACAAGAGATGCCAACTCCCAAAACAGAGAAAGAAGTTAGAGGCTTTCTAGGACGGTTGAACTACATTGCCCGATTCATCTCGCATCTAACTGCTACCTGTGAACCAATCTTCAAGCTGCTGAAGAAAGATCAAGTAGTACGTTGGAACGATGAATGTCAGGCCGCTTTCGAAAGAATCAAAGAGTATCTCTAAGAACCACCCATTCTTATGGCGCCGGTTGAAGGGAGACCTCTAATCTTATACTTGACTGTACTGGACAACTCAATGGGGTGTGTGCTGGGGCAGCATGACGAGTCTGGCCGAAAAGAACACGCCATTTATTACCTTAGCAAAAAGTTTACCGACTGTGAGACCCGATACTCACTGCTCGAGAAAACTTGCTGCACTTTGGTATGGGCTGCTCGCCGGCTGATACAGTATATGTTGACTCACACTACTCTGTTGATTTCAAAAATGGATCCAATCAAGTACATATTCGAAAAGCCTGCCTTGTCCGGAAGAATAGCAAGATGGCAGATGATCTTGACGGAATATGACATTCAGTACACGACTCAAAAAGTAATCAAGGGAAGTGTATTGGCAGACCATTTGGCGCACCAGGCATTGGACGATTACCAGTCGATGAACTTTGAATTTCCAGACGAGGATATCATGGTAGTAACTGATTGTGAAGTACCTGGACCGGATGAAGGACCTGAGGAAGGATCCCAATGGTCTATGCACTTTGACGGAGCCTCGAACGCTTTGGGTAATGGTATCGGCGCTGTGATCATATCCCCAAAAGGCACTCATACTCCACTTATCGCCCGACTATGTTTCAACTGCACCAACAACATGGCAGAGTATGAGGCATGTATCATGGGTCTTCAAGCTGCAATTGACTTAAGGATCAAGTTTCTGAGTGTCTTCGGAGATTCCGCTCTCGTGATCAATCAGATCAAAGGCGAGTGGGATACGAAACACCCAAATCTTATTCCTTACAAAGAGTATGTGTTGACGTTGATTCCCCACTTCGAGGAGATAACTTTTGAACACTTCCCAAGAGAGGAGAATCAGTTGGCGGACGCGTTGGCTATGATGTCTTCTATGTTCAAAGTCAAATGGGACAACGAGGCTCCCCGGATCATTATTTGGAAGTTGGACGAACCTGCACATTGCTGCGATCTCGAGACCGAAGAGGTAACAGAAAAACCCTGGTATCATGAAGTGAAGAGGTACCTTGAAGCTCAAGAATACCCCGAAGGCGCGTCTGTTAATGACAAGAAGTTTCTGAGAAGGTTCGCGGCAAAGTTCTTCCTCAGCAACGGCATTCTCTACAAGCGAAACCATGATTCAACCTTACTGCGTTGTGTGGATAAGACTGAAGCAGAGAGGATCATGGCAGAGCTACATGAAGGTACCTTCGGGACACATTCCAGTGGACATACCATGGCAAAGAAAATCCTTAGGGAAGGATATTTCTGGTCCACAATGGAAGCCGACTGTTATCAGCATTCTCGAACTTGTCATAAATGCCAGATCTATGCTGATAAGGTGCACATTCCTCCGGTTCCTCTGAACGTCTTGGCAGCACCTTGGCCTTTTGCAATGTGGGGCATTGATATGATCGGAGAGATCCGACCTACGGCATCTAACGGGCACCGCTTCATCCTGGTAGCGATTGATTACTTCACAAAGTGGATTGAAGCAACTTCCTACACTACCGTAACCAAGAACGTCGTGGCACGGTTCATTCGGCACAACCTAATCTGTCGATACGGTGTACCTGAGAGGATCATTACGGATAATGGTACCAATCTTAACAACAAGATGATCACTGAGCTCTGCGAGCAATTCAAGATACAGCACCACAACTCTTCTCCCTACCGGCCAAAGATGAATGGGGCTGTAGAAGCAGCGAATAAGAACATCAAGAAGATTGTGCAGAAGATGACAGTGACCTACAAAGATTGGCACGAAATGTTACCGTTTGCTCTTCATGGGTACCGTACCTCAGCACGAACGTCAACAGGGGCAACTCCCTTTTCCTTGGTCTATGGCATGGAGGCAGTCTTGCCTATTAAAGTCCAGATACCCTCTCTCCGGATAATGAAGGATGCAGGTTTGAGCGAAGATGACTGGATCCAGACTCGGCTTGATCAATTAAACCAAATTGACGAAAAGAGACTCACTGCTATTTGTCATGGTCAGACGTACCAAAAACGGATGATCAGGGCATTTAACAAGAAGGTCAGACGACAAGAGTATCAAGTCGGAGACCTGGTAATCAAGCGCACCATTCTTCCTCAAAGTGATCCCAGGGGAAAATGGACCCCTACGTACGAAGGGCCATTTGTGGTTAAACATATCTTCTTAGGAGGAGCTATGATTCTAACCACCATGGATGGTGACGACCTTCCTCACCCCGCCAATGCAGACATAGTAAAAAGATACTACACATGATCAAAGACCCGCTAGGTCGACTGGCCTAGGCAAAAATAAGGGCTTCCCGGCGAACCAAAAAGGTTCGGGCAAAAATAAGGGACGAAATGAAAAAAATCTGTACACCCGGCAAGTCGAAAACCTGAAAAGGCGGCTTGGGCAAAAATGGGTATCCCGGTGGACTGAAAACCCGAAAAGGAGGTCCAGGCAAAAGTTAGGGATAAAGCGTAATACTATGAAACATTGGATCACCTTGCATCCAGAATTCGGCATCAACTATCGGGCTCAGATGACTCCAATCAATCAGCTTCATCTACAACTAAACAACAGAGTGACGAGACGCTTGAAGACATAAAGGCGATAGCAGAGTTGGAACCCAGTGGGATTATTTTTCACATAGCTGTTTTATTTTCTTTTTCACAAAATTGTATAAACTCTATTTTGCTCGGCGGCGTTCTCTTACTAGGACGTCAACCTCTTGTACATAAAACGCCTATTTACAGGCAAATTTTGAAATCAATACAAGTTCAATTTTTCAGACAAATTACCCATCGTTTTTCCTTTTTTTCTGTTTTGTTTTGCAAAGTACGTCCAATGTTCATTTTTTATATATGCATTTGACATTAATTGCTAATCGTGAATATTTGCATGCGAAACAAAGGACTAGTTATAGATAACATTATAAACAGGGGCAGTAAAGAATTGTCTAAGCGATCTAGTTGCTTTGTCCACCAAAGTACTAAGGTAGGTTCAGCTGAAGAACGTAACCAGGATACCTTCACTCCCCGTTGAGTAAGACAAGATTCAGCAACACTCTCCCCAGGCAGAGTTGGTCTCCTATCAGCCCTAAAAAGGCACAATATCTCCAGCAAGTCAGCGATACTCTCCCCACGCAGAGTTAGTCTACTATCAGCCTTAAGGAAGTTGGGTATCCCCAGAAGATCTCAACATTCCCCAGCGGAGTATAGACATTCCTCAGCAAGCATCCCCGACAGTCTTAATATTCCTCGACAGAAATATAAGATTGTTCTCCGGCGGAATCCAGACACCCCAGTGGAGCTATTCCCCAGTACAGTCCAAAGTTTCCCCAGGAAAGTGGAATCCATATCCCTAGTAGATTATGGAAGCTTATCCCAAGTAGATTATGGAAGCTTATCACCTACAGAGTACATACGTCTCTCCCCGACTTTATTCAAAGGTTATTTCCCCACCAGGGTATAACTGGGTTATCCTCAGCTAATTACCACGGAAAGATCGTCCTCGGTGAAGTTCTTCCTATTCCCCAGCGGAGTTCATCAAATTCCCCAAAATAACTTATCAGTAGAATCCCCAACGGGGCTCTCATCAAAACCTCAGTGAAGTATCTCTTTCCACAAAGTAATTCCCCACAGAGTAATCTCTCCAACAAGTTTATTCCCCAACGGAGTCATCTTCTCCTACCGGTTTATTCTTGCAACCATCATCCCCAGCGGAAGCTAAGAACTCCACTCTTCAACATCAGCCCAGGATTCCACAAACTCCCGGCAGTCGTCAAGGATTTATTTTCCTAGACAAAAATACATTCATCACATTATCATACACCATGACGCACGCATATACGCATCATATCACATGATCTCATTTATTTTTTAGAACATCATGACATCATGCATCTCATACATCATGACATTGCATACAACTAATGTTTTGCCTTTTCAGGAAAAGGTCAATCCAAAGATGATTACTATCAACTATCGCAATTCCAGATTCGATACCTATATCTAGCCAGGACATATCTGTGAGTGATTGATTGTAGATTCGATACATGTATCCAGCCAGGGCATATCTGCATGAAGAATTCCAGATTCGATACCTGTATCCAGCCAGGGCATATCTGTAGACGACAAATTCTAGATTTGATACCTGTATCCAGCCAGGGCATATCTGTAGACGACAAATTCCAGATTCGATACCTGTATCCAGCCAGGGCATATCTGTAGACGATAAATTCCAGATTCGATACCTGTATCCAGCCAGGGCATATCTGCATGAAGAATTCCATATTCGATACCTGTATCCAGCCAGGGCATATCTGTAGACGACAAATTCCAGATTTGATACCTGCATCCAGCCAGGGTATATCTGTAGACGACAAATTCCAGATTTGATTCCTGTATCTAGCCAGGGCACATCTGTGAATGACTAATTATAGATTCGATACCTGTATCCAGCCAGGGCACGTCTACATGAAGAGTTTGAAGATCAACACCTGTAACCGGCCAGGAAACCATCTTCCTTTCTCAAAATACGCAAGTTCTCTCTAAGGAATCTCTTACGCGATCCACACTTCCAAATGGCATTTATAAGCCAATTCCCGACAAGGTTCTGTCATGTCTCCAGATGGAATCTATAAGCCCATCCTCCTATCCATCCTCTCTCCAAATGGCATCTATAAGCCCATTACCGACATCACATTACTGATACTCCACTATGCGAGTGCAAATTTCTGGGCACTCTAGTGTTCAATCATCTTCCACCTTCAGATCACGAAAGGCACGCAAGCCAATCTACATCCTCAGGTCTAAGAAGATTGAACAGGGGCAATTGTTGTACCCCAAAATTTGCCCTCCCATTTCATCAATATTTTCTCACCACAAGACCCTTGGAGCTCAAGATCAAGTTAGGGTTTGCTCTGCTCAAGACTCCTCCTTGCACTGTTGACCCAAATTAGGGTTTGAGTTTGCACAAAGATGTTTTGACCTAAAAGGCCCAAGATGACTTTCATGCTTCAATTTGGACTCACAAGTTCATCCATACCAAGTTTCAAGCCTTGATTCCAATCTTTGCCCAGTCAATTGTACAGTTGACCTAGAAATCAGCTATATTGGGGAAAAAGTCAACTGTAGTCAATTGACAGTCAAACCTCATGGAATTTGACCCTCATTAACATTATGAACTCATATGAACCATTTGGTCAAGTTTGGATCACAATTCCACAAGAAATTTGATTAGATCACCAAAAGGGCAAAATGGTCATTTTTAGGGTTTTGACTGTACAAAGACAATTTTTGACTGTTTGACCTAGCCAATGGCAAACCAAGCTCACATATGGACTCAAGGACTCAATGGAATGGTCTTGACATATTCAAAAAGTTCAAAAGATCCCAAATGCACAAGATTGACAAATGAATTTTCCAGTCAACTGATCAAAATTTGACTGTATACTGAAAAGTCAAACTTTGACTTTTTGGTCAAAATCAAGTGTCAAGATTCATTTCTCATCAAGACATGTCAAATTATGAAACTTGTTCATCAAGAAACCAAAAATTACAAATTAGGGTATGAAATGAAGAAATTTCATAACTTAGAAATTTTCTAAGTTATGAAATTTCCTAATTTTTTCCTAACTTTGTCCCATTTTTTCATCAAGATGTATTTGGATTCAAACAAAACTCAAAACATGAAAGTTATAGTCCATTGCAAAATCTACAACTTTTATTCACAAAGTTTCCTCAAAATAATCTTGTAGATCAAGTTATAATTTTTGTAATAGGGGTGCAAAACATTCTTAACTTAGAAAATTTTTGACCTATTTTAGGCAGGATTTTTGCCCAACTTCATGACCACTTTTCACATGCTTCCACTTGGAATATCAACTTTCATTACAAAGATGGATTGTAGAACACATTCCAAGATTTCCAAATTGTCCAAGAACTCATCAAACACCCTTGTGGTTAGGGAGAATCGAATTTGTGAAGATGGGCAAAAGTCACTTTGTTCATGGCCAATTTCATGTTCATAACACTTTGCATTTTTCAAGTCAGCTTGCACAAGCTATATTACAGGCCTCTAATCCTTCTCACACTCAATAATTCAATGCTAAACCATTGTGCCAAGATGTTATTTTGTGCATTTGGTCATTACATGAAAGATTAATCCATATATGGAAAAAGCATTTTAGCCATTTTTGAAAAGATCAACTTTATGTCAAGTTTACAATCTAAGAAGTACAAAGCAGATCTTTTGGGCACAAGGTTATGGACTAATCCCACTGATCAAGGAGAGAAAGGGCAGCATGCTTGAGGGGCCTGTTATAGCCTATAATCAAGTTTGACAAACTTGGCTTAAAGAAGAAGAAACTTGCATTTTGAACAACATCTCTCATTCCTGTAACAACTAGCCAAAGCAAAGTTTGTAAACACTTTCCATACATCATAACTGACCTAAGGCACGACCTAACCACCTTCAATACCTCCTCATTCACAGAAATACCTTCTTGCTGCAAAAACAGAGTTTTTTCTGCAACTTGAATCCCACAGCATCATTCCATCGTGCGTTTTCATCCAAACCAGCTCAAACACATTCTATAACATCCATATAAACTATCCCAAGCCTTGGAAACAGACTGTAACAGCCATAGCCAAGTGTGCCATTTTCACTTTTCTCTCTTGCAGGTTGACTTCTATAGCTTGATACAGTAAGATTCAAGGCACACCAAGCATTGGAGGAGCATCCTTGGACATCAAGCAAGTTGTACAAGTCCTCACTTTCCATTGAAAGTGCCTCCATTGTTGCACACGATTCAAGCTGAACAGGTAAGAGTTTGAACTTCTATCTCTCTATCCAAGCATATCTAGGCTTAGGTTTGTGAAGAAGTTATGTCCTACTCATGGCCCTGAAGCTACCCATATCATTACTTTTCATTTATGTTGTGTGTACTGAGAGAATTTTGAAGCTGAACATTTGAAAAAAGTTAGGTCAAGAATTGGGGGAGGAGAAATTCTCTCTCATTTCTGAGAGTTAGATCAAGTTCTTGATATGTATGAATTCGTGATTTGATGCTTGACATTTTTTGTGTTATAAGTTTGTGCTAAAAATCAAAGAATCGGGATGTTTGAATCAAGCAAAGAAATGCGCATTTTGTTGTTCAAGGTTGCTGGAGGTTGAAGACAACTCCTCTTGGGCTGGGCCTGAGATTGTTTTTCTGTTTACACCATATTTTTCCACATACACCCCCCTGGCCCATTATGTGATATATTTGTCATTTTTGATTTTTTCTTTTTGATTCTTATTTTATATTTTTGCTCAAACATGAAAAAACACTAAAAATATTTTTCTCATATTTTTTGCATTTTATTTGATATTTATTTGTTTCATTTAGTTACATATATAAATAAGTATAATACTATTTGTTTAAAACATTAAAAATAATAATACAAAATATATTTTTAGTTATCATTTTTTTTATTTACATTTTGGAAACATTTTCTAAAAAATATACCTTTTTTTGTAAATAATTAACATTTTTATTTTTGTACATATTTAATATATTTAGTAAATAATATAAATACTTATCTATCTTTTATTAAATATTTAGGATAAATACATAAATAATACATTTTTCTTTTATTAATATTTGACCTCAAAAATTACTTTTTTTACAAATATACTTCTCTTTCATTTATTTTTGTGTATAATTCATAAATATTGTATATAATAAATAATAAATACTTTTATTTAGAAAATTAGGGTTTTGCCCTAAACATGAAATTAACCTTTTTTTTATTATTTTATTTCACTTGTAAATAATTATACACTTACACAAAAACATTGATACATTTACAATATATATTTACATTTACTTATTCTTATACATTGATACATATTACATTTGCGATTGATTCGATTTGGTTGTAAATATTTGGACGCTACTCTCCTATTAAAGTCTCATCCCCATTTGAACATTTGTACCCCCATCCCCATGATTATTTTGTAATAATTTAGGACTTTAAATTCCGCATTTTAAAGCTTTCTAAATATGCCATGATAGACTTAGGGTTTGTATGCAAAAATCAAATAACAAATAGTTTGACCTAATTCAAAGACAAAAAAGTATGAAAATGGACAACACCAATCACACTTGCACCCCTAGGGTTACTCCACTTGTTGCCTTCAATAATGGGCCATGTTGCATGTTAGGTGTCTTTGGCAAAACAAAATAATTCAAATGATCATAGTCCCTCGATGACGCTTTCGAAAGTTGCCTAAAAATGATCAAGTCCCTTAAAGGAAAAGTTGCCAAAGACACTTGACACTATTGCATTCTTGGTCTAAACGATGACCCGCGCCCGTCCCGTTAACATCCTAACACAAGATTGTCCACCAAATACAATGGTGGAACAAAATTTTTAAAAGGGTTAAAACATAGAAAAAGCATTTGAGTAAATTTAGGGGTAGACAACTCTTAGTTACTTGATCAAACTTGCAAACACACTTACCTACTTTTCAAAACACACATCACAACACACTTTCAAAACAAACTTTCAAAAAAACATTGAAAACTTTTCAAAAGATACACACCTTTGTATACATTCAAACATGGATCATTATAAAGGTTACCACCACAATGGCCTCTTTTCAAAACATTTTCAAACCCACACACAAAGCACCATTTCAAACAATTGAAAGCACCATTTCAAACAATTGAAAACACAAGGCAAGTGATCTAAGCAAGTAACTAAGAGCCCATGGATAACCATGGATAGAAAGGGTGCTAATACCTTCCCTTTCTATAATCTACCCCCCGAACCCAAGAAAACATCTCAAAGGTTTTTGCTGTGCTTTTTAACCTTTCCTTAGGATAAAATAAAAAGTTGGTGGCGACTCTTGCTCAACCGAAACATTTGCGAAAACAAACACAAAACCCAAGTCAGTTCTCCCACCGTATCACACTGTTCTTCATCAAAATCAATGTCATTATCTGAGACCACAGGACTAGGACCCTTTCTTTCCTCTTGATTCTCTCCTTCTCCAGATGAATGAGACAGATCAGCTTCTTGTCGCAACCTGTTCCCAAATCTGTGACCCATATTCAGGAGGACCACCTTCTTCTTCTTATTCTTCTTCTTCTCCTTTAGGATAAGAGTCTTCAAATCCTGTTGCCCTTTAGCCAAGTTCAGGAACATCTCTTGGAACTGAGCATTCCGTGCTTGAAGAGCCTTTATAGCTTGATCGGTAGGTGTTTCAAAAGATATTCTGTGCTGAAATAAACAGCGAAGAACATAAGAAACCTGTAATGGTACCTGTGATGAGGTGCATGATAATGGAATGCGTATGAAATGATTTCAAATACTTTAGGAGATTTAAATTTTAAAACCAAGAAATAAACAAAACTTTATTAGATTCAAACTTGTAAAAAATGTTTGACAATGCCTTTAAGGCGTTACAAAAGAAATAACTGAAAATAAATCTAAACTAGAAAAACAGCGAAGAATCAGAAATCCCATGGTCGCCATCCATTCATGCTGACATAGTCATTGATCGTCCTTTCATTCTCCAGTTGCCTCGTGAGCTTCAAGATCTTCCTCTCTTGCTCATGATACTTCTCTCGATAGGTATCCCTTTCTTCCTTTAACTGGATCCAAGATCTCTTCAATTCCCCAAGATCAGTAGGCATATAGGGGTGGAAGATCGTATAAGGAACACCTTCTTCATTAGTATGCTCTAAAATCACCAGCAAAACAGCTTCATAAGGCATCCCCAACTTTTGAGCACGGGCTCGAACCCACTAGAGATAAGGTTGCATAGAGAGAGAAGTCTTTAGTCCTAGCTCTTGAGGGTCAGACCTGTTCACCATGCCCCAGGCTCGTATAAACCTGCAGCGATGTTCTTTAATGTCCTCCTTATAGTCAAAGACAATTTCTGTAAGAAGTAGCTCACGAGGACCGTCTCTCCGAGCGCGAATAAACTGTCTCAAAGCCAAACAAAGACTATAGGTTATTCCCCCTCTAATTCCAAGCAACGGAACATTAGGGTATTCCCCACATCGATCAATGATAGCTACTCTTTCCATATCCTTAGAACTCCAAAGAATGTCCGTATGAGCAAGAGACATGATTCTGTAAGCCCAACCTACACCTTCCTCATTCATCAACACAGACTTGGGGAGGTGCGAAATAAACCACCTCGCCAGAAGTGGCGTGCAACACATGAGGGTCCCTCTTCTTCGCGCAGTACGGGTATAGAGAGCATGTAGAATATCACCCAAAAGAGTAGGCACTGGATTACGAGACAAGAAGATCTTAACTGCATTCACATCTATGAAGGAATCTGGATTCAGGAAAAGAACCAAGCCGTAGATGAGGAGAGCCAAGATGTCTTCGAAAGCTTGAAAATCCAAGTTATCCCAGAACTGTTGAGCTTGATCCATCAAAAACTTAGCCAAGACCTTTAACCCCGCTCTGTGTCTCCCAATTAGACACTACATCAGCCTTTTTCAAGTGTAAAGTTGAAGCAATATCCTCTGGCCTAGGAACCTCCTCCAAACCTGTGAAGGGTGTCTGCTCGAGGATAGATATGCCTAATAAATCGGAAAACTCCTCCAAAGTGGGGACTAGCTGACAATCCAGGAAGGTGAAATAATGATGCAACGGATCAAAGAACTGGAACAACACACTCATTATTTGCTCATCCAACTTTGAAGTGACCAGGCTAAGGAGGTGACCATGTCTTCTAACAAATTAAGAAGTATCAGGAACTTTTGAAACTAAATCTCTGAGCTGAGCAGGGATTTGCACGAAGTTGACTCAAATGGTATTTCTGCGTATGGAAGCCATGATCTGCAAAACAGAACAAAGATAAATCCCCTCGGTCTTTGAAATGGTTAGTCTAATGAAATATGCATGCTATGTTATGATGCATGATGTCATAATAGAACATACAATAGGTATCACAGATAGCAGACATGGTAAAGGCAAACAAGTCACACAATAGCCCTTAAGTTTCAGGCTTGCATGGAGTCTAGGTACTACCCTCTTGAAGTTCAGTTGGTTCAACCTGTCCTAATAATAGTAATCGGGTTCTAGAGGTTCTAAATATCACTGACCATCCTCCATCGATCATGGTTTCAGCTCACACAATCTTTTCTTGCGGCTGAAACTGTCTCGAGAGTATGGTCTCAATGAGTGTAGTATCGAGTATCAACCAGTTCCCAGCTCTATGCCGAGGCCGGCTATCTCACTACTTCATATGGCCAAGTTGGTCAATTATAGGTTCTAAGGTCAGTTGATGCTTAACGACCCATATAGCAGCCCCATATTATCCTTGTTTCTCCACAAGGGATATCGGTACCAACTAATGTGCCACATCAACGTAACTACTGTTTCAACCGTATTGGTCTATGCCGTACAGTTCCCTTACAGTTTATTTCTACTTACCTAAAAGGTGTCCCCCAGATCCGGGTTAGGATCTATAGTAACTCCGATACAAAGCCCACAAAGATAAAGCAATCAAATCAAACAATAGAAGCAAATATGATGAACTAATCCTAAGATATACTCCACTTATTAATTCCCCAGCAGAGTCGCCAGTTTTGTGATACGGTGGCCAGAACCGGGACTATTTTAGGAATGCTGGTTTGCGTTTTGCGTTTGTGTTCACAAAATGTCGCGGTAAGCAAGAGTCACCACCGACTTTTATTTTATCCAACAGGAAAGGAAAAAAGCACAGAAAAATTCCCTCTTTCGAGATTTTGAGTACGGGAGTAGATTATAGAAAGGGAAGGTATTAGCACCCTTTCTATCTGTGGTTTTCCACGGGCTCTTAGGTACTCTGCTCATCATTTTCAAAATTGCTTATGTGTGTTTGATTTGAAAAAAGTTTTTGACTTCGATTTAACTCTTGCTTCTGTCTTCAAGAGTGTTACGAAGTGTTTTTGAAAGCTTTGTTTGGAAAGAGTGTAAGTGTGGAAAAGTTTGTTTAGATTGAGCAAGTACTTAAGATTCTACCTACTCGAAAAAAGGAATTGTTCTATGTTTGTTTCCTTTAGACAGTGCTATCCCACTATTAGTGAGTAGGTAGCATCGTCGTCGGAGTTTTAAGGGTCAATTCGAAAGGGACGTGCGATCACTAAAGCAATGTTAGGACGTCTTAGTAATAACCCTAATGTCTTAGATCAATTATTCGAGGCAACATATCCGAGGCAACCATTCCGAGGCAAATTTTCTGATCGGGACTTTGATTTTGTTTAGACAAGAGAGCGGCCACTAAAGCATCCTATACTTAATGACCATTTACCGAAGGCAAACGAAGTGGGAGTGTACCCTAGGAGTGCGCATGTGCGAGTAATTCAGTTTCATATTATTATCTTTGCACATTTAGGGTTAACTAACCGTTTTAAAGTTACATACATTCTTGTCATGCATCCCTATTATTCATACATCTAACAGTCAATATTTTGCAGAATTTAAAGTGCGGAAAGTAAAGCTAAGCTATTACAAGGCTTCGGGTATTTACATAGCCAAAAACAAACCCTAAAAAAACGATAAATGAAAGTAAAAGGTCCTAGTTAATCTATTACAACTTGTGAGCAATTACATTAATATGGAAAAATAAAATAATAAAGCGCGCGCGAGGAAATTAAAAACGATAAGAAATTAGAGTTTTGACCCCTTCTAACCTAATTGGAAGAATAAATTGTTTTTGTTGTTTTTAATTATTTTTAAGAAAGAGAATTGGTTTTTTAAATTAAATACAAAATTAATTAGTTAATGAAATTGATTAAAGAAAATAATTACATTTAACCTATTTTTGTGTTTTTGGTTATTTTAAGAAAAGAAAATATAATTAAGTTAAAACCCTAGTTGTTCTAATTAATGTTAATTATTTACCAAAATAAATTAAGTTACCTAAAGTTAAATAACCTAATTCAATTAATTTTTGTATAAAAATAAATATCCTAAATCTAATTGGATGAAAATATTTTTGTGATTTTTTGATAAAAAAGAAGATTAATTTGTGTTAGCAAAACAAATAAATAAATTAAATAAAAAAAATATAAAAAAGAAAGGAAAGAAGAAAACTGGGCCTGAAAGTAAATTTGGAGGGTGTGAATATCAAATCTGGCCCAAGAAAATGAGGTCCACGTTGACCTTTTGAATCCCATGCTTTGCTTTGACCTAGGCCTTTGGTGCTCCTTCATCTAATGGCCCTTAGATCTAGTCATCTGGACATTTGACTGGCTGGATCATGATGGACCATGATGGCCATCCCACTTGTGCACGCATGTGATCACTGAAAGAAAAAACATATGAAATAATTGGGGGGACCTGGGATTCGAACCCAGGCCCTGAAGCACTTTCCAATGACCTGGCCACCAACTGAGCTACGCATTTTATTTGTACATAGAATAATAATAAAAGATAATATAAAATATATGCACGTTAATGGAAAAAAGAGCGCCATTATTCAAATCAGCGAATGAGGGGCTGCCACGCTAGTCATCTTCCTCCTTGCACCATTGGTAAAAGTCACAGACTTTTACCTACGGACGTTTGTCCATAGCTACATACCCTGTCATTCCCAAAATCAAATACAAGCGAGATAAATAACTTTTAAGGCCATGAATTAACTCGTCTGGACATTCTGAGCGTGATGGTGCTCCTTTCATGGCCCAATTTTACCTGCACACAGAAACCCTAAAATGAAACCAAGAACCCTAACAATGGCAATTCTTGATACAGTCCATAAAATGCAATTAAACGTTACAGATAGTTTGCAAATGTTTCAAGGAGCAAGAATCTATAATTACTTCATGCTATAAGTGTCAGAATGATGCAATTCAAATTCAAGAAAAGTTCAAGGTCGTGACTGACTTACAGTGGTTTTTAGCGTCTGAAATTGCTTGTTCTTGATTGGTATAGGTTCCTTGTGATCCCAGGAAGCGATTGGGATGGCTAGAAGGTCTTGCGAATGCCTGGAACTATGAATTCGACTGAGCACTTTTTTGTGTTTTTCTCAAGTTTATTCTGACTTCTCACGCCTCTCTAACCCCTTGCTTTAGGTCTGCAAATGTTCCTTATGTATTGAGGAATGGATTAGGGTTGCAAACATGATCTCAATCTTTCTCCATTATTGATTTTGATTTGGATTTGATTCACTTGAAGATACTTCCAAAAATAGGCCAAATTCAGTCTTTTTGTGCACACAAAGGCTTTTCACGAATTCAATCCCTTTCCAACTGGATATAGGACCTGAAATATGCACAAGATCTTGAGGATTCAATGTTTTGGATTTTCCATGATTTGTTTTGATTTAAATTGATTTAATTCAAATAAAAATCAAAATAAATAATAAAAATAAGATAATGACAAGTGGAAAGAGCTATGGCTCGTGGACCATTCTACCAACTCAAAACAAATGCAAAAAGTTAGGCCCATTTAGCAAAAATTGCAATTTTAGGCATAGTTGACTTTTGACAATTTTGCAAAAAGGGTCAACTTCACCAATGCATAACTTCCCCAATTTTGACTCTTTGAAGGTGTTCTTAGTATTTTTAGAAAGCTTGAGATGTCCTCTAAGAAACTCTTTTAGTCTGATCTCAATTTGGTACTCCATGTTCATGTATGAAGCTTTGACAAAAAAGGTGTTTTTGTTGACTTTTCAAAATGACCTATAATGTCAAAATTCATAACTTCTTGTGAGTGCATATTTTGAACTTGGGAGATGAAGATGGATTGTATAGAATTGCATCCTATTCAAAATGAGCTTTGGATGAGTCATTTCTCATAAATTATGAGAAAGTTATGCTTGGTCAAAGTTGAGTTGACTTTTCCTACAAAACCCTAATTTAGCAACTTTTGGTTCTTGATGAATTATGAGCAATCCTTGATGAATCATGATCAACCCTTGATAAAATGATGAATTATACTTCAAAATGAGGATGTTGACCCAAAATCTTGAAGTTTTACTGTATGTAGGAGAGAGCTTGTCTGGTTAACCCTTGAACTTCCTTGATCAACTTGAAGATCTTTCTTGAAATGTTTTGAGAAATATGGGAGGGAAAATTTTTGGGTACAACACCCCTGTTCCTGGAATTATGAGTAATTGTATTTTGTTTCGCATGTAAATATTTATGAGCAACAATTATTTTCAAATGCATATATCAAAAATGGTTCATTGGAAGTTTTTGCAAAACAAAACAGGAAAAGAAAAACAATAAGTTGAAATTTCTTGTGAAACTGAATTGTATTGATTTTGAAGTTGGCCTGTAATAGGTGTTTTGTACAAGAGGATGACGTCCTAGTAAGAGAACGTCGCCGAAAGACAGAAATTATACAATTTGTGAAAAAGAAAGAAAAACAACTATGTAAACAATCCCATTGGGTTCCAACTCTGCTATTTCCTTTATATCTTCGAACATCTCATCACTTTTCTACTTGGTCGAAGGTAGGTCAGATTGATTGGCGTCGTCCGAGCTTGATAGTCGATACCGAAGTTTGGTTGCAAGATGATCCAATGAGATATAGTGTTTACGCTTTGATCCCTAATTTTTGCCTGGACCGCCTTTTCAGGTTTTCAGTCCACCGGGATACCCTTTTTTGCCCAAGCCGGCTTTTCAGGTTTTTGACTTGCCGGGTGTAAAGTTTTTTTTAATTTTCATCCCTTACTTTTTCCTGAACCCTTTTGGTTCGCCGGGAAGCCCTTATTTTTTCCTAGGCCAATCAACCTAGCGGGTCTTTGATTATGCGTAGTATTTTTTCACTATGTCTGCATTGACGGGGTGAGGAAGGTCGTCACCATCCATGGTGGTTAGAATCATAGCTCCTCCTGAGAAAATGTTCTTAACCACGAATGGCCCTTCGTATGTAGGGGTCCATTTGCCCCTGGGATCACCTTGCGGCAGTATGATGCGTTTGATCACCAGATCCCCGACCAGATATTCTTGACGTCTGACTTTCTTGTTAAAAGCCTTGATCATTAGCTTTTGATACGTCTGACCATGACAAATAGCAGTAAGTCTCTTTTCATCGATTAAGTTCAGCTGATCAAGCCAGGTCTGGACCCAATCGTCTTCACTCAAACCTGCATCCTTGATAATCCGGAGAGAGGGTATCTGGACCTCGATGGGTAACACTGCCTCCATTCCATACACCAAAGAGTAGGGTGTTGCTCCTGTTGATGTCCGCGCTGAGGTGCGATACCCATGAAAAGCGAATGGTAGCATCTCGTGCCAGTCTTTGTATGTCACAGTCATCTTCTGCGCAATCTTCTTGATGTTCTTATTAGCTGCTTCAACAACCCCATTCATCTTTGACCGGTAAGGAGAAGAGTTGTGATGCTGTATCTTGAACTATTTGTAGAGCTCGGTGATCATTGTATTGTTGAGATTTGTACCATTTTTCGTAATGATCCTCTCTGGTACACCATATCGACAGATTAGACTGTGTCGGATAAACTGCGCCATAACATTCTTGGTTACTGTGATACGGTGGGAGAACTGACTTGAGGTTTTGCGTTTGTTTTCGCACTTGTTCGGTTTAGCAAGAGTCGCCACCGACTTTTTATTTTATCCTAAAGGAAAGGTTAAAAAGCACAGGAAAAACCTTTTGAGATGCTTCGTGGGTTCGGGGGGTAGATTATGAAAAGGGAAGGTATTAACACCCTTTTCATTCATGGTTATCCATGGGCTCTTAGTTACTTGGTTTTAGATCAACTTGCCTTTGATTTTTAATTGCTTTGAAATGGTGTGTGTGTGTGTGTGTGTGTGTGTGTTTTGAAAAATGTTTTGAAATAGACGCCTTTGTTTCGGCAACCATTGTAATGACTCGTGTTTGAGTATATACGAAGGTGTGTATCTTTTCGAAAAGATGTTTCAAATGTTTTTTGAAAGTTTGTTTTGAAAGTGTTTGTGAAGTGGGTTTTTAAAAGTAGGCAAGTGTTTTTGCAATTTGATCAAGTAACTAAGAGTTTGTCTACCCTATTGTACTCGAAGGTTTTTCTCATGCTTTAACCCTTTTAACAATTTCGTTCCACCATTGTATTTGGTGGACAATCTTGCGTTTAGGATGTTTAACGGGACGGGCACGGGTCATCGTATGGACCATGAATGCAATGGTGCCAAGTGTCTTTGGCAATTGTGCTTGAAGGGACTATGATCATTTTGATAGGCAACTTTCGAAAGCGTCATCGAGGGACTATGATCATTTGAATTGTTTTGCCAAAGAAAACTCGACGTGCAAGCATGGCCCATTTTGGAAGGCAACAAGCGGGATTACCCTAGGGGTGCAAGTGTGATTGTGTATTGATTTCATGTATTTGTCTTGTATTAGGTCATCTAGCGTTGATTTTATGTACATACAAACCCTAGGTCTAACCATGGTATAATTCGAAAGCGATAAATTGCGGGAATTTAAAGTCCTAAACTATTACAAATGAGTATCTGGGGATGGGGGTACAATTATTTACAAATGGGGGATGAGACTTTAAGGAGAGTAGTGTCCAAATAATTACAACCAAATCGAAGTGCGATCTCAAATGTAATATGTATCAAATGTACAAGATAAGCAAATGTAAACATATCAATGTTTAAAGATAATCAAATGTGTATGGTAAATGTGTATGATTTATTTACAAGGTGTGGAATGTTAACTTAATGAAAATTACGTGTTTGTTATATATTTTGTATTTTTTATCTTGTATTTTGTTAATGTATTGTTTATCATGTTTTGTATTTTGTTAATTATGTACAAAACAAAAGATTTTGATAAGCGAAAAGAAAATGTTTTAAGAAAAGAATTAATGTTTTATGTTAGTGCTTTTTATGTATAAAGAAAGATTTTTAGAGAAAAGAAAATGTCTTTAAGAAAAAAAATATTTAACTAAAAAAAATAATCTATTTTTTTATGGATTTTTAAATATGATAAAAAGGTGTTAATAGACATCTTACAAAAAAAGAAGAATTTTTGATGTATCATTTTTTTAGAAAATAAAGTTTAAATTGTATAAAAAAAAGGAGGAAATAAAAATGATAAATAAAAAAAAGTTAGTTCATGTACCAAAAAAAAGAAAGGGCTTGAAGGGGTGTTATGGCCCAAAACAAATAAACAGAATAATAGGGAAAAGGGGAGTGCATCCAGAAAAACAAAATGGGCTTAGGCGCGTTGTACAGGGCAAGGCCCAAGTGATTGAGACAAACTTGTAAGGGTTCTCAAAGTTTCATTTCATTTGGATTTAGGGTTTGTGATACAGGGGCGCCGTCGTCGTTCGTCTTCGTCTTCGTCCTTCTCGCCATAGCCACTGAATAATCGTTCTTCCCTGCCTAGCCACCAGCGCCATCGCTACTTCCTCTCTCCTCCATGGATTATTCAGTGATATTATACAAGGTAGCGATTTCTGAGTCGTTCGCGTTAGGGATTTAGTTCATATCTTGTATGTTTTAGTTCTGTTTCTGATTTCTTTTATGTTGTTGTTTGTGTTCTGATTGAGGTACATGAAAAGACAAAGATTAGGGATACTACCTTTGGTCCTTGGAGATGGAGAAGGACGGTAGCTTGGAGGCGCTTAGGACGGCTGAGGGCGGAGGAACGGTGATGCTGGAAATCCTGGTATTTGGTATTTTTGCCCTTTTTATGGTTTCGTGATGAGCTCCTGAAAACCTTGTTTTATCACTTCTTTCCTCTTCTTATGTTTACCCTATTTCTGTATGCTCTAAGATGATGTTATTGCTCTGAGATTAATTGATATGTTGTGCTTGAGTTGCCTTGATGATGGTGTTGTTGAGTATAGTTGTATGCTTATGAGTATTGTTGCCCTATGATGATTGCATTCTGAGGGTGTGGTTGCTTAGAAATGCTTAGTGTTTGATATGCTGAGATATTTGGTATGTTGTGTTGGATTGATTCTGGTTTTTTTTGGAAAGGGTTTTGAAGGTTGAGCTTGTAGTTCTGGTTTGGGGTTCAGGCTTTGTATGCTTGAAAACAAGTTATAGGCGTGAGGGCCTTGAGGCTTGATGCAGGTCTGGGCTCTTTCTTGGCTGTTTGGGTATTTGTTTGGGTGTTTGAAACAATTTAGCAGGTGAAGGCTTTGACAGGTTAAACTGGCTTCAGCAGGTTTTAGACTTGAATGGTTATTGAAAGGTTGATTTGTTTTGGTTGAGATTACAGGTTTGGCTTGCAGTTTTGAAAGGCTTCAGGCTTTTTGATATTTGATACAGTTTGTCTTAAGGTTTGATGAACTTGGAAGTTCTTAGGCTTTGTGTGGCTTCTCCAATATGTTATGCAGGTTAATGGCTCTTGTATATCTTATCAGGGTCTTGGCCTTTTATTGTTTAAGGGCAGGAGGTGTCATATTCATTCTTGGTCAAATCTTTGGACATGTTTGCAAGGCTTGAGGTTTTCACTCTTTGTGATCACTTCTGCTGTATGCCTTCTGTCTCCTTTTTCTATGTGCTCTGATACGTCCTATTTATATCTTTTGTTTAGCCTCTAGCCTGCTGTACTGTAAGCTGCTTTCCTCTCTCTTTCTCTCTCCAGATTAAAGAAAAGCACTTTTATTGCTTAATTTTTGTCTTTTCTGAAAAAGCAAATGGCCTAGGAATATGATGTATTCTGAACATTGCTTGCATTTGTTTTCCTCTGCATATTTTCCATGTTTCTTGCATACTTTATGTACTTTATTAACAGCTTTTGGAGTTTGATATCTTTTGGCATCCTTGGACAATTTTTTGACAACTTTTGGCTTAGTTTGGAGATGTGATTCAGTTTGCCTTTATGTTGTTTGGAAACTTGGTTGACAATTTTTGGATTTATGAAGTATGCTTGAAAATTTGAATTTGTGCATTTCACATTTTTTTGCAAGACATTCTATCCCTTTTTGTGAACCGAGAGCAATCTCGTGATTTGCAGAGAGGGAAAACTGATTCCGGCCAGTTGCTTTTAATGATGAATTTTTTAAATTAACTGTCTGTCTCTTTTATCTGCTTTTGACTTTTTTTTTCTTTTTCTTTGTTTTGCAGATGAAAAATAATTGAGCAAAGGAGCATTGGATAGAAGAATGAAGATTAGGAAATTTAGGACATAGTTTATTTCAATCTTAATCATTGTAACCATTATTATTATAAATACTTTGTAAATAAATACTGTATTTAAATAACAATTGTAACAAATAATTAAAGATGAATAAAAATCCATTTTGATCAGTTAATTCTTCTTCAAATGCTTATCTAATTGTTTATAATTCTTAAATTATAATAAAATGGAAATAAATTCCAATTATTCTAACTTAAAATAAATAATCAATTGATAAACACTGTGGTCTTATCATCAATCAATAATAAACCCGGCGCTCCAATTATCCAAAGCAATGCACAGTTAATCAAACAAAACGTCCACATACCTCTTTTCACTGATTAAATCCAAACAACTGCAAATTAACAATCAGCAGCCTCAGTCCTTATCTCAGAGTAATTTGAAAAGCATTGATAGAACTAACTCTTTCTGAGAAATATGCGCGCAAAACCCTGATTTTTGACTTAACACTGGAGAAACGCCTGCCTGATCAAACTTTGAGCCAATTCAACCAAACCCTAAGAAATATGTTTGAACTGTCTTAAAATCAATGAAAACCCTAAATTTTGTCTTGACTGACGAGAAAATTCTGTTTGACCGATTCTTGAGCCAGTCTAAAAAATCAGGAAAAGCCCGAAGCCGTGATTTCTTGTGGAAAAAGAGGAAGGAAAATTTTGTGGTACAACAGTTGCCCCTGTTCAATCTTCTTGAACCTGAAGAGTTAGATTGGAAAATTTGCCTTTCGCGACTCGAGGGTAAAAGGAGATTGGACACTAAAGTGCCCAAAATATTTGCACTCGGTGATGTGATGTAAGAGGGAATGGGCTTAAAGATGCCATTTGGTGATGGGCTTAAAGATGCCATCTAGAATGTGACAGAATCTTGTTGGGGGATGGGCTTAAAGATGCCATCTGGGAATGTTGAACTGTATGTCATCGGTGAGTGGACGTGTATCAGAAAGGTATCCATGTTTTGGAACGTTTCTTGAACTGGGGTTCTGAACAAGCAATAGATTGACATCCGTGTTTGGAGAATCTGTAAACTGTTTTCAGGAGTTGAGATTTTGAATAAGCAATAGATCAGCATCCATGTTGGGAGGCGTCCGTGAACTGTTTTCAAAAGTCTGGAAAGAATCTGAATAAGCGATAGGTTGACATCCGTTACTGGAGAACCCGTAAACTGTTTTCAGAAGTCTTGAATCTGAAGCTTATCAATCTTTATCCTGAAAAAGGGTAAGATATTAGCTGAAACACAAAGTCATGTTGCATGAAATGTATGATGCAATGTATGTTATATCAATGCTTATGATATGAATGTAATGAATATGCATGTATGCTGATGAGCTGTCCTGCTGAGGATAGATGAATCCTGGATGGTTGGAGATAAAAGAATCTTGACTGCTGTCGGGGAAAATAATTCCTTGACTGCTGCCGGGTAGGGCAGGAATCTTTTGATCGTTGAAGACGAGAAGTCCTGGACCACTGTTGGGGGATCAGGAGTTTGGATTGTATGTCAATCTACTAGGGATTCCTGTCTTGAGGAGATCTTCACTGGAGAATATTCGAATATTCGGTGAGGAACTGAGAATGAGAGTCTTCATTCTGCTAATGCTTAACTGATATTTGGTCGATCTCCAGGCTTTTACATAAGCTTGTATTGTCATCTGGTCATAATCCAGGCTTCACAATAGCTTTGTTAAGCTGCTATCCGGTTAAATTCGGGCTTCACGGCTTGTGTTGAAGATATACCGCTATCTGGTCGACTCCAGGCTTCGTAGTATTCTTGACTGCTGTCTGGTCATAGTCCAGGCTTCACAGAAATTTGTATTGTCATCTGGTCACAATCCAGGCTTCACAATAGCTTTGTTAAGTTGCAATCCGGTCAAATCCGGGCTTCACGGCTTGTGTTAAAGATATACCACTATCTGGTCGACTCCAGGCTTTGTAGTATTCTTGACTGCTGTCTGGTCGTAATCCAGGCTTCACAAAAATTTATATTGTTATCTGATCGCAATCCAGGCTTCTCAATAGCTTTGTTAGGGATTAAACTATTATCCGGTCGAATCCGGACTTCATAGCTTGCTCTGAGGGGACATCCCTATCTGGTCGTAATCCAGGCTTGATGGTTGTATGGCATTGTTATCTGGTCGTACTCCGGGCTTCACAATATGCCGTAGGGATTAAGATACTATCCGGTTACATCCGGGCTTTGTAACTTGAATCTTGTGAGAATGTGATCTTTGACGATTGTAGCTTCCAACAGATGATGAAGGAGTTTTTGAACGACCGATCAATCCGAAATGTAATTTGTTCTGGAGAATAAATCCTGGACAAATGTTGGGGAAATAAACCCATAACCAAAGTTGGGGATAGAAGAACTCTGGGGTTACTGAGGATGAGAAATCCTTGTTGTCTGCTAACTGCTTGGGGAACAAGATCTTCACTGGTTGAGGGATCTTAGGACCGCTGCTGGGGATCGGAACTCCTTGGTGACTTGCGGGGTGAGAGAATTCTGATGATCTCTTCTGGGGAGTTCAGAACCTGGTAGACTTATGCTGGAGAGGTATGACTGGGAATCTTCAGTCTGGTGGGAAGTATCTCTGTGAGGAGAATGTTCACTGGTCTGGTTCCAATGGGGATTGATAGTTGGAAGTTCTAGCTCCGCTGGGGATAGGATTTTCAGATTTTAGGGCCCCACTGGGGGTGCTGAAACTTATCTCTGAGGGGGACTAAGTTTTGGAAGGCTCTCTGGCTGGGGAGATCAGCCTTGAGAAAGCTCCTGTTCTGCTGAGGATCCTGGAGTTTAGCTCTGTTTGGGGAATCCTTCGGAAAGGGCATCGATATATCTATCTGTACTTTCAACCTATCAGTAATCATCTTTTCCTGATTTGTAAGGAAATGACTATGTTCAAATGCATATGCCTACTTAACAAAATATTGGACGTTTCTCAAGTAAACATAAGTGTGAAAGAGAAAAAGAAAGACAAAGCAAATTTGTGTATTTGGAAAAGTATTTGTGTTAACTTTCTATGAGCATCTTTGTACAAAGGAGAAAGGCATCCTTGTAAGAGGATGTCGCCGTAAAAGTTGAAAGTTTTATACAAAAGAAAGATGGCTATGTGAAATAACTCCATGGGATTCCATTCTGCTATAGCCTTCACAACTCTGAATATCTGTCCATTCAATGCTTCGCCTGCCGGCGACTGAATTGACCAGAAGCTTGGAGCTGGTTGATGAAGAGATTATCCTTAAAGTGATCCGACGAGACATAGTCATACGCTTTAATTCCCCAACTTTTGCCTGAATCGCCCTTTCGGGTTTTCGATCCATCGGGAAACCCCTTTTTGCCCAAGCCGCCCTTTCGGGTTTTTGACTTGCCGGGTGCACAAATTTTTTTTGTTTTATCCCTAATTTTTTCCTGAACCGCCCTTTCGGGTTTTCGGTTCACCGGGATGCCCATTTTTGCCCAAGCCGCCCTTTCGGGTTTTCGACTTGTCGGGTTATTTTATGCGTAATATCTTTTGACTATGTCTGCGTTCGCGGGGTGCGGCAAATCATCGCCGTCCATGGTGGTCAGAATCATTGCACCCCCATAAAATATGCTCTTGATCACAAATGGTCCTTCGTAAGTAGGAGTCCATTTGCCCCTGGGGTCACTTTGTGGTAAGATAATCCGTTTGATCACGAGATCTCCGACTTGATATACTTGGCATCTGACTTTCTTGTTGAAAGCCTTGATCATCCGTTTTTGGTACGTCTGACCATGGCAAACAGCAGCGAGTCGCTTCTCGTCGATCAAATTGAGTTGATCAAGTCGGGTCTGAATCCAATCAGCTTCATTCAAACCTGCGTCTTTCATAATCCTTAAGGAAGGGATCTGAACTTCCATGGGCAGGACAGCTTCCATGCCGTATACCAAAGAAAATGGGGTTGCCCCGGTTGAAGTACGTGCTGTGGTACGGTATCCGTGCAGAGCAAACGGTAACATCTCATGCCAGTCCTTGTAAGTGACTGTCATTTTCTGAATGATCTTCTTAATGTTTTTGTTCGCAGCTTCAACAGCATCGTTCATCTTCGGCCGATAGGGAGATGAATTGTGATGATAAATCTTGAACTGCTCGCATAGAGCGGTGATCATAGTATTATTCAGATTGGTTCCGTTGTCTGTGATGATCCTGTCGGGGACACCGTACTGGCATATGAGGTTTTGCTTGATGAAGCGGGCAACCACATTTTTTGTAACAGAGGCGAAGGAAGCCGCTTCGACCCATTTGGTGAAATAGTCAATGGCGACCAGGATGAAGCGATGTCCATTGGATGCCGTGGGCTTGATCTCTCCAATCATGTCAATGCCCCACATTGCAAATGGCCACAGAGTTGTCAGCATGTTGAGAGGAACCAGAGGAATGTGCACCTTATCGGCGTAGATTTGGCATTTATGGCAGGTACGGGAGTGTTGATGGCAATCAGCTTCCATGGTAGACAAGTAATAGCCTGCCCTTAGAATCTTCTTAGCCATCGTGTGTCCGCTCAAGTGGGTGCCGAACGTACCGCTGTGTATCTCAGTCATGATCAACTCTGCCTCAGCTTTGTCCACACATCGGAGTAAAACACAGTCATGGCTGCGTTTATAGAGGATGCCATTGCTCAGGAAGAACTTGGCAGCAAACTTCCTTAGGAACTTTTTGTCATTTACTGAAGCTCCTTCGGGATATTCTCTAGTCTGGAGATACCTTTTGATTTCATGAAACCAGGGTTGTTCCACTACTTCTTCGGTATTAATCTCGTGACAATGCGCAGGTTCATCCATTCGGTCGATAGTGATTTGGGGAGACTCGTTATCCCAATTGAGTTTAAACATGGAAGACATTGTAGCCAGAGCATCTGCTAGCTGATTCTCTTCTCGCGGGAAATGCTCGAAGGTGATTTGCTCGAAATGAGGCAACAATGTCAAGACATGTTCTTTGTATGGGATGAGATTAGGATGTTTGGTGTCCCACTCTCCTTTGATTTGACTGACAACCAAAGCCGAGTCCCCAAATACGATCAAAGATTTGATCCCCAAGTCTATAGCAGCCTTGAGACCAAAAATGCAAGCTTCATATTCAGCCATGTTGTTGGTACAGCTGAAGCAGAGTCGGGCCGTGAAAGGTGTGTGGCAACCTTCCAGGGAAATGAGTACCACACCGATACCGTTTCCAAGTGCATTTGAAGCACCATCAAAGTACAGGGTCCATCGGGATCCCTTTTCAGGTCCGTCATACGGTCCGTTACCTTCAATGTTGTCCAAGTTCATGATGTCCTCGTCCGGGAAGTCAAATCTCATGGATTGATAATCTTCGATAGCTTGATGAGCTAGATGGTCAGCTAGTACACTCCCTTTTATAGCTTTTTGGGTGGTGTACTGGATGTCATATTCAGTTAGGATCATTTGCCATCTAGCGATTCTTCCAGATAAAGCGTGCTTTTCGAAGATATACTTGATAGGATCCATTTTAGAAATCAACAGAGTGGTATGAGTCAACATATACTGTCTTAGTCGGCGAGCAGCCCATACCAAAGCGCAGCAAGTTTTCTCGAGCAGTGAGTATCGAGTCTCACAGTCGGTAAACTTTTTGCTAAGGTAATAAATAGCATGCTCTTTTCGACCAGACTCGTCATGCTGGCCCAAAACACACCCCATTGAGTTATCCAAGACGGTCAGATACATGATCAATGGTCTTCCCTCGACGGGTGGCATCAGAATAGGAGGTTCTAGCAAATACTCCTTGATCTTATCAAAAGCAGCTTGGCAATCGTCATTCCATTCGACTACCTGATCTTTCTTTAATAATTTGAAAATTGGCTCACAGGTAGAAGTCAGATGAGAGATGAATCTGGCAATATAGTTTAAGCGCCCCAAGAATCCTCTAACCTCCTTTTCAGTACGGGGAGTAGGCATCTCTCGTATTGCTTTCACTTTTGCTGGATCGACCTCAATGCCTTTGTTGCTGACAATAAACCCTAGAAGTTTACCAGACCTAACTCCAAAAGTACACTTACTTGGATTCAGTCTGAGTTTGTATTCTTTCAACCTGGCAAACAGATTTTCTAGATGTTCAAGGTGTTCCTCCTCCGTTTGTGACCGAGCTATCATATTGTCTACGTAAACTTCAATCTCATGATGTATCATATCATGAAATAAAGCTACCATGGCGCGTTGATAAGTTGCCCCTGCGTTCTTCAATCCGAACGGCATCACCTTGTAGCAGAAGGTACCCCATTGTGTAACAAAGGTTGTTTTCTCCATGTCCTCGGAGGCCATTTTAATTTGGTTGTAGCCCGAGAAGCCATCCATGAAGGAAAACACTTTGTGATGAGCTGTGTTGTCAATTAAAATGTCGATATGGGGTAGCAGAAAATCATCTTTAGGGCTAGCCCTATTCAAATCCCGGTAGTCCACACACATTCTGACCTTGCCATCTTTTTTAGGTACTGGCACGATGTTAGCAACCCATTGTGGATAGGATGTAACAGCCAGGAAGCCAACGTTGAATTGCTTCATCACTTCTGCTTTGATCTTCTCGGACATGTCGGGCCTCATTCGGCGGACTTTTTGTTTAATCGGTGGACAATCTTCTCTTGTAGGGAGACGGTGAACCACGATGTCTGTGTCTAAACCCGGCATGTCTTCATAAGACCAGGCAAAGATTTCAACGTACTCATTTAACAGCTGTATCAAGCGTTCCTTGACACTTGGCTCCAGATTGGCACCCACTTGTACTTCCTTCCGGTCTTCCTCTGTTCCTAAGTTGACAGTTTCCAACAACTCTTCGTGAGGCAAGATGGCCCTTTCTTCTTGTTGTAGAAGTCTGGCTAGCTCTCCTGGTACTTCACAATCCTCGTCATCTTCACACTCAGCCTGATTGACCAGATCTTCAGAGTTATTGAAGGACATAGCAAAATAGTCACCCATAGAATCCAGAGTGGATGGGTACCTGCATTTGTGAGTGTGGGTGTGTGTAAGGGATAGCCATCCTTAAACAAACAAAATGCAAAAAGGAAAGAAAATGAACACAGCAGTTTATCAATGAAAAACGTCCAATGAATCATTAAACATGGCATATGGATATGAAGATAATCAAAACCCTTACAAATGGACCTACATGCCCCGGGCAAGGCATGAGGTGAAAAAGTAGTGTACGGATTGTTCAAGAGTAATTATTACAAACCAACGGGAAATATCTGACAGATAGTTACTGATTAATAAAAGTAATGGGGACAAAGTCTTTTTCCTCCCAGTTGCGTAGTCCTCCCTCGATGGTTGGGTAGATCCAATCCTCAATGTTGGCCCCTTTGTCTTCACCCTCCAAAGCGTTGATTCCAAAAGGAGAAATCTTGATGGGCGTTCTTTCACCCTTTGAGCGGCGCATAGCTTTCTGTCCCGCAACAGTGAAACCTAATCCAAACTTGTCTGTTTTGTGAGGAATATCAGGCAACTGACCCCATGTTGAGCTATTCCCTTCCTTCATTGCAGCTTTTGCGTCTTTTAGAGATGCCATCCTGGCCATCTGCTTTGGTACCTTAGCTACCACTTTTGCTACTGCCACTTCAGGAGAGACTTCCTCGAAGTGCTGGAATGGTGTTTCAATGAATTCTCCTTCCACCTCTACATACCGAAAGGAGTTCAAGTGGCTGATCATATATTCCTCTTCACCGTGCACGGTTATGATCTTTCCTTTGATAGGGTACTTCAACATTTGATGTAAGAAGGAGGTAACCGCCCCAGCATTATGTATCCATGGCCTCCCTAGTAAGCAAGAGTATGACGGACGGATGTCCATCACATAGAAAGTTGAGGGGAACACTTATGTGCCGACCTTAATGGGAATGTCTACCTCCCCGTGTACCATTCTCTTTGACCCGTCAAATGCCCTTACAATGATATTAATTGGTCTTAACTCCAAGCCTTCACAATCTAAACGGTCGAGAGCCTTCTTGGGCAGCACGTTCAGAGAAGAACCAGTGTCGACCAGAACATGGGCCAGAGTAGTTCCTTGGCATTCTACCGACACATGTAATGCGTCGTTGTGTTTTCTTCCTTTTGAGGTCAGGTCAGCATCAGAGAAACCTAAACCGTTGTCTGCGGTAAGACTGGCTACACAGTCTTGGAACTGGTCGGAAGAGGTTTCCTGGGGTACATGGGCTGTCTTCATGAATTTGATCAATGCTTTGGCGTGCGCCTCAGAGCAAAGCAGTAATGCTAACATGGAGATCTTCGAGGGGGTTTTCCCCAGTTGCTCTACCACGTCATAATCACTCTTTTTAATTATCTTCAGGATCTCCTCCATCTCTTTCTTAGAGGTCTCCGGGATGACCAAAGGTTGAGCCCTCGTCCTGACGAGCTCATCTTGGGTCCCTTTACCTTTATCAGCAGAAGTAGGAGGGACAACAACGGGAATAACAGTTTCTTCAATCAACGGAGTTTCGGCGGAAAGTTTTATTGGTGCAGGATTAACTTTGGAAGCAGCTGAGGGTCCAAAGATTGCCTTTGGGGGAGCAATCTCTGGAGAAAATATTCTCCCGCTTTAGGTGATCTTGCTTGTACCAGCAATGTTTCCAATGCTGGCATCCTCTTCATCAGAGCTTCCTTCGGTTACTTTAACTTGTTTAACACCATGGTAGTAGATTTCTCCACCGTAATTCCATGGTATTGACTTGTCAGAACTGTAGGGGACAGGCCCCGACATAGTTATTTTCAAGGGAACAATCTTTGTAGCTGATGTAATCTTAACAGGCTTTCTGACGGCCTTGGAAAGATTGGCGTGAATGGTGATTATTGAGACATCTTCAGTAAGGGTTGGAATAGCAGGAACCTTTTCAAACAGAATTTGTTGACTGTCTATCAGGCCTTGGATGCCTTTCTTCAGTAATGGGCAGTCAAATGGCAGAGAGTAACAACAGTAACAGTCTTTTTTGCATCCCGGGAAAATCCCGGCTCTTAGCAGATTTAACTTGATGGTTAACAGCGGAGTTATCAGGTCACTGACATCAAACACATACAGATCTTCTTCAATAGCATGGACATTTCGACCATGCTTCGGCATCAGAGCAGATATCACGTTTGGCTTCTCTGGAGCATCGAACTCCACCTCTTTTGCCTCTATCAAGTCTTGAATTTTATTTTTTAGTGCCCAATAATCGTTTGTGTCATGTCCGACGCTATCAGAATGGTAGGCGCATTTAGAATTGGGATGATAATGCGGTGAAGCAGTATTCACTGTCTTCGGTGCTTCCATAATCTTGGTGAGATTCAAATTCAACAAATGTGGAAGAACTTGCGCAGGTGTCATATTGATGCGGGTAAATTGCCGTGGTGGCCGTTCTCCCCATTGCTGTTTAGGTCTGGACTGGTTATTGCGAGGCTGATCGTTTGGTGGATTTTGGATCATCACGGCCCCCATAGTCGGCCGGCGCTCATTTCTTCCTGCTCCTCTCTGAGAATACACAACAGTCATTCCCTTCTTCACCGGAAATGATTTCTTAATAGTTGTAGATGCAGAGGCATCCTTCTGAATCTTCCCATTCTTGATACCGGCTTCTACCCGCTCGCCAGTCAGAATTAATTCGGTAAACCCTGCGGAAGAGCTACCGATCAGGTGGTTAAAGAATGGACCAGACAGGGTCCCCAGGAACATATCAACAAGCTCTCTATCAGAAAGAGGTGGTTGCACTCTTCCGGCCAGATCGCGCCACTTCTGGGCATATTCCTTGAATCCCTCACCTAAGGCCATCCCCATACTCTATAGCTGAGTACGGGTTGGTGCCAGGTCAGAGTTATACTGATATTGGCGGTAAAAAGCGGCTGCCAGATCCTCCCAACTATGTACTTCTGATCTCTCAAGATTGTAGAACCAATCCAGCTGTGTGCCAGACAGGCTATCCTAAAAGAAGTGTACCCAAAGGTTTCTGTCAGATGTGTGAGGTTGGATTCTTCGGACATACGACCTTAGGTGCATCTTCGGGCAAGACAGCCCATCATATCTTGCAAAAACTGGCACTTTAAACTTCGGGGGGATCACAATTCCAGCAATTAATCCCAAATCTTCGAAATCTAGATCGGGAACTCTCAGCAGCTCCATAGCTGCTAACCTGTCCTCCAAACTCTTATATTTGTCATCGGCCGGCGGGTATTGTTGTTCTGAGTAGTCTTCGTCTTCTTCCGCCTCTTCCTCTTCAGCTTCGGATTCAGACGGTACCGCAACCCCTTTTCCTTTACTGGTTCCCTCTTCAGATGTAGGGGGAAATTCAAGAACCCTTCTGGCTTCACCCTCAAACCTTCTTCCCAGGGTAGCCACCCCGACTCTTTTCTTCTTCTTTTTCACTTGCTCTTTGTTCCCAAGCAGAGCTTTTAGATCCTCCTGACCCTTTGCCAAGGTCATCAGGAGATGTTGAAACTGTGAGTTCTGAGACTGCAAATCTTTGACCATCTGTTCGAGATCCATCTTACTGAAATAAACAGCAGAAAGATAAGGAAACCTGGTGTGGAGACCTGCTTATGCACATGATGAATGATATGTTTATTTATGCAATGCATTCAAGGATTTAGAAATTCATAATTATTGCAGACAAAAAGAACACACGTCATATTAATAAGAAGAAATTTTGTTAGTACATAAATGCCCCATGGGCCAAATATTACAAAAACTTCTCATGGTAAAAAGACGTTGCGCATCCTCTTTGGCGCGATGTAGGTGTTGAGGGTTTCTTCCTCATGGAGTCGGCGGGTAAGCTCCAAAACCTTCTTCTCACTGGCGTGGAAGCTGGCTTCAAAAGTATCCATTTCTTCCCTGAGTTGGATCCAACTCTTCTGCATCTCCTCCCATGACGTTGGCATGTCAGGATATAAGATGGTGTAGGGAACCTCTCCTTCCTTAACGGGCTCCTTAATCACAGGGAGAATATGAGGGTAAGGCATCATTAGATTCTGGGCTCGGGTTCGTACCCACTTGAGATAAGGCTCAAGAGGGATGGAATTCTTGTGCCCCAGTGTCTTGCTGTCTACCTTGTTAGGCATCCTCCAAGCTCTGATGAAACTTTGACGAAGTCCTTGCGCATCGTTGTCGAAGTCAAAAACTATGTCAGGAATCAGCATGTCGTGAGGGCCCTCCCTCCGTGCATATCCAAATTGTCTCAAAGCCAGACAAGGGTTGTAGATAATGCCCCCTCTAATGCCAAGCAATGGAACATTAGGGAACTCTCCACAATGATCAATGATGATGACATCTTCTCTGGACCAAGAGCACCAATGTACATCAGAGTGAGTGAGAGTCATCAACCGTTGTGACCACCTTAGGCCTTGGTCATTCTTCAAAACAGATTGTGGAAGGTGCGAAATAAACCACCTTGCGAGGATAGGAGTACAGCACATGAGAACACCTCTCTTTCTCATTGTTCGTGTGTAAAATGAGTGGAGGATGTCCCCAAGTAATGTTGGTATGGGATTCCTGGATAAGAAGATCTTGACGGCGTTGACATCTATAAGCTGATCAGGATTTGGGAACAAGACCAACCCATAAATAAGGAGTGCCACAATTTCTTCAAAGGCTTGTAGATCCAAGGAATTCCAACACTCTTGTGCCTTCTCAAACAAGAACTTTGCCAAGAAGCCTTTGACACCGCTTCTAGTTTCCCAATGCCCCTTGATATCAGATGGTTGCAAGTGTAGTGCTCGAGCAACATCTTCAGGCTTTGGTTCCTTTTCCGTACCGTTGAAAGGTAGTTGATTAAGAATAGGAATTCTCAGGAGTTGAGAAAATTCCTCCAAAGTGGGCACCAATTGGTAGTCGGGGAATGTGAAACAGTGGTGAAGGGGGTCAAAGAACTGGAACAAAACCTTCATCATGTCTTCTTCAATGCTGGTGTTGACTAGGCTGAGAAGTCTACCATATCTTTCACTGATGGGAGAGCTTTCGGGAATTCTGGATGTGAGCTCCTTGAGCTGAGGAGGGATCCTCACAAGGTTGACTTGGATAGTTTTCCTGCGAGGAATTTCCATGACCTACAAAACAAGCACAAAGGTGAAGATCCAAACCCTTGAAATGGTTAGCGGATGCATATGATGCTTTATGATGTTTATGATGTATGTAAAAACACATGTACAAGCAAATCACACAAAAGCCTTGTTTCAGGCTTGCATGGGGTTTCATAGGTAAGTACCCTCTTGAGTGTAGTTGGCTTAAAAACCTGTCCTATAAATAGTAACCGGGTTCTAAGGAGCTCAATATCATTGGATTGCTTTCCATGTTCATTGTTTTGGTTTAGCCACTTAACTAGCGACCAAAATATTCCAAGAAAACAACCCTCAATGAGTGTAGTATCGAGTATCTACCAACTTCGGACTGCACCAAAGCCGGTCATCTCACTACTCCTAATAAAAGGCCAAGATGGTCAAGTAAGGTTCTAGGTCATTAGTGCTTAGTGACATCACTCAGCGGCCCCGTACTCTACTTGATTGAACTCAAGGGTTACCGGTACTCACAAATATGTCGCACTAATATAGCTATTGCTTCAACCGTGTCAGTATACCCTGCACAGTTTCCACAACGTATTGCTATCTATGAATGTTTCCCAAATCCGGGTGTAGGATTTCAAGCCCAAACAAGAGAACCACAAAGGTAAAGCAATCAAAGAAAACAATTAATCATGCAAGAGGGTGATCTAAAACCCTAAGGTAACCCCACTTTTATATTTTCCCCAGCAGAGTCACCAGTTCTGTGATACGGTGGGAGAACTGACTTGAGGTTTTGCGTTTGTTTTCGCACTTGTTCGGTTTAGCAAGAGTCGCCACCGACTTTTTATTTTATCCTAAAGGAAAGGTTAAAAAGCACAGGAAAAACCTTTTGAGATGCTTCGTGGGTTCGGGGGGTAGATTATGAAAAGGGAAGGTATTAGCACCCTTTTCATCCATGGTTATCCATGGGCTCTTAGTTACTTGGTTTTAGATCAACTTGCCTTTGATTTTTAATTGCTTTGAAATGGTGTGTGTGTGTGTGTTTTGAAAAATGTTTTGAAATAGACGCCTTTGTTTCAGCAACCATTGTAATGACTCGTGTTTGAGTATATACGAAGGTGTGTATCTTTTCGAAAAGATGTTTCAAATGTTTTTTGAAAGTTTGTTTTGAAAGTGTTTGTGAAGTGGGTTTTGAAAAGTAGGCAAGTGTTTTTGCAATTTGATCAAGTAACTAAGAGTTTGTCTACCCTATTGTACTCGAAGGTTTTTCTCATGCTTTAACCCTTTTAACAATTTCGTTCCACCATTGTATTTGGTGGACAATCTTGCATTTAGGATGTTTAATGGGACGGGCACGGGTCATCGTACAGACCATGAATGCAATGGTGCCAAGTGTCTTTGGCAATTTTGCTTGAAGGGACTATGATCATTTTGATAGGAAACTTTCGAAAGCGTCATCGAGGGACTATGATCATTTGAATTGTTTTGCCAAAGAAAACTCGACGTGCAAGCATGGCCCATTTTGGAAGGCAACAAGCGGGATTACCCTAGGGGTGCAAGTGTGATTGTGTATTGATTTCATGTATTTGTCTTGTATTAGGTCATCTAGCGTTGATTTTATGTACATACAAACCCTAGGTCTAACCATGGTATAATTCGAAAGCGATAAATTGCGGGAATTTAAAGTCCTAAACTATTACAAATGAGTATCCGGGGATGGGGGTACAATTATTTACAAATGGGGGATGAGACTTTAAGGAGAGTAGTGTCCAAATAATTACAACCAAATCGAATTGCGATCTCAAATGTAATATGTATCAAATGTACAAGATAAGCAAATGTAAACGTATCAATGTTTAAAGATAATCAAATGTGTATGGTAAATGTGTATGATTTATTTACAAGGTGTGGAATGTTAACTTAATGAAAATTACGTGTTTGTTATATATTTTGTATTTTTTATCTTGTATTTTGTTAATGTATTGTTTATCATGTTTTGTATTTTGTTAATTATGTACAAAACAAAAGATTTTGATAAGAGAAAAGAAAATGTTTTAAGAAAAGAATTAATGTTTTATGTTAGTGCTTTTTATGTATAAAGAAAGATTTTTAGAGAAAAGAAAATGTCTTTAAGAAAAAAAATATTTAACTAAAAAAAAAATCTATTTTTATATGGATTTTTAAATATGATAAAAAAGGTGTTAATAGACATCTTACAAAAAAAGAAGAATTTTTGATGTATCATTTTTTTAGAAAATAAAGTTTAAATTGTATAAAAAAAAGGAGGAAATAAAAATGATAAATAAAAAAAGAGTTAGTTCATGTACCAAAAAAAAAGAAAGGGCTTGAAGGGGTGTTATGGCCCAAAATAAATAAACAGAATAATAGGGAAAAGGGGAGTGCATCCAGAAAAACAAAATGGGCTTAGGCGCGTTGGACAGGGCAAGGCCCAAGTGATTGAGACAAACTTGTAAGGGTTCTCAAAGTTTCATTTCATTTTATTTGGATTTAGGGTTTGTGATACAGGGGCGCCGTCGTCGTTCGTCTTTGTCTTCGTCCTTCTCGCCATAGCCACTGAATAATCGTTCTTCCCTGCCTAGCCACCAGTGCCATCGCTACTTCCTCTCTCCTCCATGGATTATTCAGTGATATTGTACAAGGTAGCGATTTCCGAGTCGTTCGCGTTAGGGTTTTAGTTCATATCTTGTATGTTTTAGTTCTGTTTCTGATTTCTTTTATGTTGTTGTTTGTGTTCTGATTGAGGTACATGAAAAGACAAAGATTAGGGATACTACCTTTGGTCCTTGGAGATGGAGAAGGGCGGTAGCTTGGATGCGCTTAGGACGACTGAGGGCGGAGGAACGGTGATGCTGGAAATCCTGGTATTTGGTATTTTTCCCTTTTTATGGTTTCGCGATGAGCTCCTGAAAACCTTGTTTTATCACTTCTTTCCTCTTCTTCTGTTTACCCTATTTATGTATGCTCTGAGATGATGTTATTGCTCTGAGATTAATTGATATGTTGTGCTTGAGTTACCTTGATGATGGTGTTGTTGAGTATAGTTGTATGCTTATGAGTATTGTTGCCCTATGATGATTGCATTCTGAGGGTGTGGTTGCTTAGAAATGCTTAGTGTTTGATATGCTGAGATATTTGGTATGTTGTGTTGGATTGATTCTGGTTTTTTTTGGAAAGGGTTTTGAAGGTTGAGCTTGTAGTTCTGGTTTGGGGTTCAGGCTTTGTATGCTTGAAAACAAGTTATAGGCGTGAGGGCCTTGAGGCTTGATGCAGGTCTGGGCTCTTGCTTGGTTGTTTGGGTATTTGTTTGGGTGTTTGAAACAATTTAGCAGGTGAAGGCTTTGACAGGTTAAACTGGCTTCAGCGGGTTTTAGACTTGAATGGTTATTGAAAGGTTGATGTGTTTTGGTTGAGATTACAGGTTTGGCTTGCAGTTTTGAAAGGCTTCAGGCTTTTTGATATTTGATACAGTTTGTCTTAAGGTTTGATGAACTTGGAAGTTCTTAGGCTTTGTGTGGCTTCTCCGATAAGTTATGCAGGTTAATGGCTCTTGTATATCTTTTCAGGGTCTTGGCCTTTTTGTCTTTTAAGGGCAGGAGGTGTTATATTCGTTCTTGGTCAAATCTTTGGACAGGTTTGCAAGGCTTGAGGTTTTCACTCTTTGTGATCACTTCTGTTGTATGCCTTCTGTCTCCTTTTTCTATGTGCTCTGATACATCCTGTTTATATCTTTTGTTTAGCCTCTAGCCTGCTGTACTGTAAGCTGCTTTCCTCTCTCTTTCTCTCTCCAGATTAAAGAAAAGCACTTTTATTGCTTAATTTTTGTCTTTTCTGAAAAAGCAAATGGCCTAGGAATATGATGTATTCTGAACATTGCTTGCATTTGTTTTCCTCTGCATATTTTCCATGTTTCTTGCATACTTTATGTACTTTATTAACAGCTTTTGGAGTTTGATATCTTTTGGAATCCTTGGACAATTTTTTGACAACTTTTGGCTTAGTTTGGAGATGTGATTCAGTTTGCCTTTATGCTGTTTGGAAACTTGGTTGACAATTTTTGGATTTATGCAGTATGCTTGAAAATTTGAATTTGTGCATTTCACATTTTTTTGCAAGACATTCTATCCCTTTTTGTGAACCTAGAGCAATCTCGTGATTTGCAGAGAGGGCAAACTGATTCCGGCCAGTTGCTTTTAATGATGAATTTTTTAAATTAACTGTCTGTCTCTTTTATCTGCTTTTGACTTTTTTTTCTTTTTCTTTGTTTTGCAGATGAAAAATAATTGAGCAAAGGAGCATTGGATAGAAGAATGAAGATTAGGAAATTTAGGACATAGTTTATTTCAATCTTAATCATTGTAACCATTATTATTATAAATACTTTGTAAATAAATACTGTATTTAAATAACAATTGTAACAAATAATTAAAGATGAATAAAAATCCATTTTGATCAGTTAATTCTTCTTCAAATGCTTATCTAATTGTTTATAATTCTTAAATTATAATAAAATGGAAATAAATTCCAATTATTCTAACTTAAAATAAATAATCAATTGATAAATACTGTGGTCTTATCATCAATCAATAATAAACCCGGCGCTCCAATTATCCAAAGCAATGCACAGTTAATCAAACAAAACGTCCACATACCTCTTTTCACTGATTAAATCCAAACAACTGCAAATTAACAATCAGCAGCCTCAGTCCTTATCTCAGAGTAATTTGAAAAGCATTGATAGAACTAACTCTTTCTGAGAAATATGCGCGCAAAACCCTGATTTTTGACTTAACACTGGAGAAACGCCTGCCTGATCAAACTTTGAGCCAATTCAACCAAACCCTGAGCAAACTGTTTGAACTGTCTTAAAATCAATGAAAACCCTAAATTTTGTCTTGACTGATGAGAAAAGTCTGTTTGACCGATTCTTGAGCCAGTCTAAAAAATCAGGAAAAGCCCGAAGCCGTGATTTCTTGTGGAAAAAGAGGAAGGCATATTTTGGGGTACAACAGTTACTATAGCAAAGGAAGCTGCCTCGACCCACTTCGTAAAATAATCAATTGCTACCAGAATGAAACGATGCCCGTTAGATGCAGTAGGTCTGATCTCACCTATCATGTCGATTCCCCACATTGCAAAAGGCCAAGGAGATGTCAAAACATTCAGGGGAACTGGAGGTACATGCACCTTATCAGCATAAACTTGGCACTTATGAAAGGTCTGAGAGTGCTGATAACAATCGGCTTCCATAGTGGACCAATAGTATCTTGCCCGTAGGATCTTCATCGCCATGGTATGTCCACTGGAATGAGTTCCAATGGTACCTTCATGTAGCTCTGCCATAATCCTTTCTGCCTCGCTTTTGTCTACAAATCGCAGTAAGGTTGAATCATGGTTACGCTTATAAAGGATACCATTGTTGATGAAGAACTTCGCAGCGAACCTTCTCAAGAACTTCTTGTCATTAACAGATGCCCCCTCAGGGTATTCTTGAGCCTCAAGATACCTCTTTACCTCATGAAACCAGGGTTTATCTGCTACCTCTCCAGTTTCAATGTCACAGAAATGTGCGGGTTTGTCCAACCTCTCGATGGTAATCTAGGGAGCTTCATTGTCCCACCTGACTTTGAACATAGAAGACATGGTAGCTAGCGTGTCCGCTAACTGGTTCTCCTCTCTCGGGAAGTGTTCAAAGTTTATCTCCTCGAAGTGTGGGAGCAACGTCAATATATACTCTTTGTAAGGAATAAGATTTGGGTGCTTCGTATCCCACTGGCCTTTGATCTGACTGATCACTAGAGCGGAATCTCTGAATACACTCAAGAACTTAATCCTCGGGTTAATAGCAGCTCGCAGGCCCATGATGCACGCTTCATACTCTGCCATATTGTTGGTGCAGTTGAAGCATAGTCGGGCGGTGAATGGAGTATGACAGCCCTCAGGAGATATGATCACAGCGCCAATGCCATTACCCAATGCATTTGATACCCCATCAAAATACATAGACCATCGGGATCCTTCCTCAGGTCCTTCATCCAGTCCAGGTTCTTCACAGTCGGTCACCAACATGATGTTCTCATCCGGGAACTCGAAATTCATGGATTGGTAGTCATCCACGGCCTGATGTGCCAAAAGATCCGCCAATACACTCCCCTTGATTGCTTTTTGGGTTGTGTATTGGATGTCATAGTCGGTTAAGATCATCTGCCATCTTGCTATCCTTCCGGAAATAGCAGGATTTTCGAAGATATACTTGATTGGATCCATCTTTGAGATCAATAAGGTGGTATGAGTCAGCATATACTGTCCCAGCCGGCGAGCAGTCCATGCCAAAGCGCAACAAGTTTTCTCGAGCAGTGAGTATCGGGTCTCACAGTCGGTAAACTTTTTTCTAAGGTAGTAAATAGCATGCTCTTTTCGGCCAGACTCGTCATGCTGCCCCAGCACACAACCCATTGAATTATCCAGTACTGTCAAGTATAAGATCAGAGGTCTTCCTTTAACTGGAGGCATCAGAATAGTTGGATCTTGTAGGTATTCCTTGATCCTTTCGAAAGCGGTCTGACATTCATCATTCCATTTTACCACTTGATCTTTCTTCAACAACTTGAAGATTAGCTCACAAGTAGCGGTCAGATGTGAAATGAATTGGGCGATATAGTTCAGACGTCCCAAAAAGCCTCTGACTTCCTTTTCTGTGCGGGGAGCTGGCATCTCTTATATAGCTTTTACCTTTACAGGGTCCACTTGAATACCCTTATCGCTGATAAAGAAACCCAACAGCTTACCAGACCTTACTCCGAAGGTGCACTTGTTCAGGTTCAACCTTAGCTTGTACATCTTCAACCTGTCAAACAGTTTCTGGAGATGGTCAAGGTGTTCTTCCTCAGTTTGAGACCTTGCAATCATGTCATCAACATAAACCTCAATCTCATGGTGAATCATGTCGTGGAACAAAGCGACCATGGCGCGCTGATAAGTTGCCCCAGCATTCTTCAATCTGAATGAAGGTTGTCTTCTCCATGTCTTCAGGAGCCATTTTGATCTGGTTGTAACTAGAAAAACCGTCCATGAAGGAGAAGATATTATGCTACACGGTGTTTTCGACCAGAACATCAATATGAGGAAGTGGTAAATCATCTTTGGGGCTCGCCCTGTTCATATCTCTATAGTCCACACACATCCGTATCTTACCATCCTTCTTGGGCACTGGAACAACGTTGGCGACCCATTGCGGGTAAGAAGTGACAACTAAAAATCCCGCGTCAAACTATTTCATGACCTCAACTTTGATTTTCTCAGACATCTCAGGGCACATACGGCGAACCTTCTGCTTTACCGGAGGGCAGTCTTCTTTAGTTGGCAAGCGATGAACCACAATATCGGTGTCCAACCCAGGCATATCTTCGTAAGACCAAGCAAAGATCTCAACATAGACGCGTAGCATCTGTATCAACTGTTGCTTGACACTAGGCTCCAGATTTGCACCTATCTTGACCTCTTTTTTGTCTTCCTCTGTACCCAAATTCACTGATTCCACTGGCTCTTCATGAGGCTGTATAACCCTCTCTTCCTGCTGTAACAGTCTAGCAAGTTCTCCGGGTACCTCACAATCATCCTCACCTTCGTCCTCGACTTGGTTGATCGGATTTTCGAAGTCATAACTGGAAGTAGCAGAGTTGTTATCAATGGGATCCATAGTGGATATGGATCTGCATTATGATATGTGAGTGTGTGTAAGACAATAGCTGTTTTGATAAAGTGCGAGGTAGAAAAGAAAAACAAGGAGCGCAAAATTTGTAATGCAAGAAAACGTCCAATGCTTTATTGATGATATATGAAAATGTCAAATAATAAGCCCTCACAAGAAAAGCCAAGGTGCCTCGGGCAAGGCACCGGGCCATAAAGTTTCAAACTGTTTATTACAACTCTCAAAACAAAAGTCAATTACTGTGTAATAAAAGAAACAGGTATGAAATCCTTCACCGTCCAGTTGTTCTATCCACCATTGGTCGTAGGGTAGATCCAACTGTCAATGTCTGAATCTTCTTCACCATCTTCAATCGCATTAACTCCCGGATTACAGATATGCAGAGGAGGTCTTCCAATCCACGCGCACCTAACAGCCCTTTGAGCCCCTGTAGTGAAGCCCAAACCAAATTTGTCAGTTTTATGCGTGAAATCAGGGAGTTGACCCCAATTTGCACACCCACCTTCTTCAATTACAGCCCTGGCATCCTTGAGGGAAGCCATCTTCATCAGAGGTTTGTCAGTAGCAACTTCAGTTGACGCCAAAGCCTGGGGGACCTCTTCAAAGTTCTGACACGGGATTTTGATGAACTCCCTATCCATATCCACATAACGGAAAGAGTTGAGATGACTCACCATGTACTCCTCTTCACCTTGTACCATGACAATCTTCCCCTTTACCAGATATTTCAACATTTGATGGAGCGTAGAAGTCACTGCCCCAGCCTCATGAATCCAAGGGAGACCCAACAAGCAAGAATATGATGGTCGGATATCCATCACGTAGAAAGTAGATGCAAAAGTCTGAGAGCCAACTTTAACAGGGACGTCCACCTCCCCGTGAACCATCCTTTTTGACCCGTCGAAATCCCTGACCACAATATTGCTCGACTTCAGAATCAAACCTTCATAGTCCAGACGGTCTAATGCTTTCTTTGGCAAAACATTCAAAGAGGACCCGGTATCCACCAGTACATGGGCCATAGTAGTGCCTCTGCACTCGATCAAGACGTGTAGAGCATCATTGTGATTTCTTCCTTTAGCAGTTAGATCTGCATCTGAGAAACCCAACCCGTTGTCGGCAGTCAGGCTAGCTACGCAATCTTTAAATTGATCGGATGAAGTTTCCTGCGGCACATGCGCAGTCTTGAGGAAAGAAATTAGAGCCTTTGCATGGGCTTCATAGCACAATAATAAGGACAACATGGAGATTTTTAACGGGGTCTGCCCCAGCTGCTCGACTATGTTGTAGTCGCTCTTCTTGATAATCCTCAGAATTTCCTCTATCTCCTGCTTAGAGGTTTCCACAATGATCTTCTTAGGTTCCTCCGTCCGGGCAGGCTCACCTGTGATTTCTTTGCCCCGAATCCCAGATGGCTTGGCAGCAGGGGTGATAATTGGAATAGGAACTGGGATAGTAGTTGATGTACTAGCAGATGGAATGACAACAGGTTTATGAACAGTCGGAGGGGAAATCTAGGGAGAAAAGAGTCTTCCACTTCTGGTGACCTTGCTAGCTCCAACAATATTGTTGATATCAGCTTCCTCACTTTTTAACTCTTGCTTAAGTCTATGGTAATACACATCTGCACCGTAGTGCTAAGGGACAACCTTATCTGAAGTGTATGGAATAGGACCAGGGACAGTAATGATTAACGGAGCAATTCTTGGAACAGGTGTAATACTAACAGGATTTCTCGAGGAAGCCTTGGAAGGATTGGCGGAAATGGTTATGATGGCAACATCTTCAACTGGAACTAACAGAATCATAGTTTTCTCGAACAAGATCTCTTTGTTATCCATCAGGCGTTGAACACCTGATTTCAATAAGTGGCAACCAGCAGGTAGAATTGAACACATGTGGCAACCTTTGCCACAACCCGGAAATAAACCGGCCAATAATAGATTCTTCTTAACTGTCATCAAAGGAGTAGAAATTTCTTCCACGGAGGTCACAAATAAATCATCGTCTATAGAATTTACTCCATGACCGTGTTTGGGCATGTGAGCAGTTATGACGTTGGGTTTCTCCAGAGAGTCAAACTCAATCTCTTTAGCTTCAATCAAGTCTTGCACCTTATTATTCAAGGCCCAATAGTTGTTTGTATCATGACCTGGGCCATCGGAGTGATAGGCGCAACGGGCATTCGGGTTATATAGCAGAGATGTGGTGTTGGGATTCTTCGGGGCTTCCCTCAGAGTTACCAGGTTGGTCTTCAATAATTGTGGTAGAATTTGCGACAAGGTCATATTGAGCCGAGTGTACTGTCTCTGTGGTCTTTCCACCCTTTGCTGATTGTTGTGTTGTGGAGCAACAGTGGGTCTTGATATCACTACCGCGTTTACTGCTCGACAGTGTTCAGGTCTGCTTTGGCCCCTCAGGCCGTAGACTGCACTAGCTTCTTTCTTACCGGTGAAAGGCTTCTTTACTGTACTTGATGAAGTATCCTTCTGTATCTTACCACTTCGGATACCAGCTTTTACTCTCTCTCCAGTCAAGATCAACTCAGTAAACCCAGATGATGAACTGCCGATTAGATGGTTGAAAAACGGACCAGATAGCGTCCCCAGAAACATGTCAACCAACTCCCTATCAGACAAAGGGGGTTGGACTCTTCCAGCCAAATCTCTCCACTTCTGAGCATAGTCCTTAAAACCTTCACTTGCTCTCATAGACATAACCTGAAGCTGAGTATGAGTGGGAGACAGGTCGGTGTTATACTGATACTGCTTGTAAAAAGCAGCAGCAAGGTCCTCCCAGTTTCAGACATTAACTCCTTCCAACTGATAAAACCATTCAAGTTGAGTCCCTGACAGACTATCTTGAAAGAAATGTACCCACAAATTTTTATCAGCAATGTGGGGTTGGATTTTCCGGACATACGAGCGGAGATGGAGTTTTAGACAGGATACCCCTTCGTATTTAGCAAAAACCGGAGCTTTGAACTTATGAGGGATAACCACTCCCGATACCAATCCCAGCTCTCCGAAATCCAGACCAGGGATCTTCTGAATCTCCGTAGCACTCAGACGGTCTTCTAGTTGTTTGTACATATCCTCAACAGGAGGATATTTCTCTTCATCATAATCAGTGTCATCATCAGAAATGGTAGGACTGGGGCTCTTTTCTTCTTCTTGGTTCTCCCCTTCCTTGGATGAAATGGACATATCAGCTTGCTATTTCAACCTATCCTCAAACCTTTTTCCCATACTCAAAAGAACAACCTTCTTCTTCTTCTTCTTCTTCTTCTTCTTCTTCTTCTTCTTCTTCTCTTTCTCTTTCAGAATGAGAGCTTTCAAATCCTCTTGCCCTTTAGCCAAGCTCAAGAACATCTCTTGGAATTGGGCATTTTGTGCCTGAAGATCTTTGATAGCTTGATCAGAAGACATAACTGCTGAAATAAACAACGAAGAAGATGAGAAACCTGTGACGGTACCTGTAATGGTGTGCATGATAATGGGATGCGTATGTAATGATTTCAAAGACTTTGGGAGATTTAAATTTGCAAACCAAAAATAAAACAAACTTTATTATATTAACTTGTAAAAATGTTCAACAATGCCTTTGAGGCATTACAAAGAAATAAACAGAAAACAAATCTAAACTAGAAAAAGCAAAATCAGAAATCCCATGGACGCTTCCCCTTGGTGCTGACGTAGTCATTGATCTTTCTTTCATTCTCGAGTTGCCTAGTGAGCTTCAAGATCTTCCTTTCTTGCTCATGGTACTTTTCCCGGTAGGTATCCCTCTCCTCTTTCAGCTGAATCCAGGATCTCTTCAATTCCCCAAGATCAATGGGCATGTAGGGATAAAGGACTGTATAAGGATTTCCCTCTTTATTGGCAGGATCCACAATCACTGGAAACACAGCTTCATAAGGTATTCCAAGCTTCTGGGCTCGAGCTCGGACCCACTAGAGATAAGGTTGCATAGGGAGAGAAGTCCTTGGTCCCAGCTCTTGGGGATAAGATCTGTTCACCATGCCCCAGGCTCGTATAAACCTCCAGCGATGCTCGTCGACATGCTCCTTGTAGTCAAATGCAATATCTGTAAGAAGTAGCTCATGAGGACCATCTCTCCGAGCACAACCAAATTGTCACAGAGCTAGACAAGGACTATAGGTTATCCCTCCTCTGATTCCAAGCAACGGGACAATAGGATATCCCCCACATCGATCAATGACAACAGTGTTTTCCATAGCCTTGGAACTCCAAAGAATGTATGTATGGGCAAAGGACATTATCCTGTAAGAACATCCTAAACCTTCTTCATTCTTCAACACAGATTTTGGGAGGTGAAAAATAAACCACCTTGACAGCAGCGGCATACAACACATAAGAGTCCCTCTTCTTCGCACAATACGAGTATATCTGCCATGCAGGATATCACCAAGTAGAGTAGGAACTGGATTGCGAGACATGAAGATCTTAACCGCATTCACATCTACAAAGGAATCTGGATTCGGGAAGAGAACTAAATCATAGATAAGGAGAGCCAAGATGTCTTCGAAAACCTGGAAATCCAAGTTATCCCAGAATAACTGAGCTTGATCCATTAGAAACTTGGCTAAGAAACCTTCAACCCTGCTTCGTGTCTCCCAATTGGATATTACATCAGCCCGTGTCAGATGCAGAGCTGAAGCAATGTCTTCTGGTCTAGGAGTCTCTTCCAAACCTGTGAAGGGCATCTGCTCAAGGATGGATATGCCCAGTAAGTGAGAGAACTCTTCCAAAGTGGGAACTAGTTGATAATCCGAGAAGGTGAAACAATGATGCACAGGATCGAAGAACTGGAAAAGCACACACATCATCTGCTCATCAAACCTTGAGGTAACCAGGCTAAGAAGCTGACCATGTCTCTTAATGAAGGAAGAAGTATCAAACTATTGAGACTAACTCTTTGAATTGAGCAGGTATTTGCATAAAGTTAACTCGGATGGTGTTTCTGCGCATGGAAGCCATAATCTGCAAAACAGAACAAAGATAAATCCCCTCGGTCTTTGAAATGGTTAGTATAATGAAGTATGCATGCTATGTGTGATACGGTGGGAGAACTGACTTGAGGTTTTGCGTTTGTTTTCGCAAATGTTTCGGTTTAGCAAGAGTCGCCACCGACTTTTTATTTTATCCTAAGGAAAGGTTAAAAAGCACAGGAAAAACCTTTGAGATGTTTTCTTGGGTTCGGGGAGTAGATTATAGAAAGGGAAGGTATTAGCACCCTTTCTATCCATGGTTATCCATGGGCTCTTAGTTACTTGCTTAGATCACTTGCCTTTGCTTTTCAATTGTTTGAAATGGTGCTTTGTATGTGTGGTTTTGAAAATGTTTTGAAAAAGATGCCTTGTCTAGGCAACCATTGTAACAATTCTTTACTCGAATGTTTTACAAAGGTGTTTGTCTTTTTGAAAAGATATTTCAATGTTTTTGAAAGTTGTTTTGAAAGTTGTGTTGTGGAGTGTGTTTTGAAAGTAGGCAAGTGTGTTTTGCAAGTTTGATCGAGTAACCAAGAGCTATCTACCCTAATTTACTCAAAGATCTTTCTTATGTTTTAACCCTTTTAACAGTGTTGTTTCACCATTGTATTTGGTGAACAACCTTGTGTTAGGATGTTAACGGGACAGGCGCGGGTCATCGTATACAATCATTGAAGGCAACTTGTGAGACGCTCTAGCAATTTTTGTAAGGGACGAGATCGTTTTATCAAAGGCAACATCGAGGGTCATCGAGGGACTAACGATCTTTGTTTATCGAAGGGACGTTTGCTAGAGTGTCTCATACTCGAGGGAAATGATTACACTTTTCCGAGGAAACAAGCGAGGTTACCCTAGAGGTGCAAGTGTGAATTGTGTATTGATTTTCATGCATTTATCTTTGTATTAGGTTATCTAGCGGTTGATTTTGAATCTTCGCATACAAACCCTAGTTACTATACAGTATATGAAAAGCGATAAATTGCGGGAATTTAAAGTCTAAGCTATTACAAATAAGTATCCGGGGATGGGGGTACAAATGTTTACAAATGGGGATGAGTCTTATCAGGATAGTAGTCCAAATAATATTTACAACCAAATCGAATCGCATTCTCAATGTAAAATATTGCAATGTATAAGAATAAAAGAGAATCAAAAGGTATTGTGCAATGTATGTGATTATTTACAAATGATGCAAGTTAAGTATTTTTTGTATTATTGTGTTTTTTTGTTAAGGTTATATAAACAAAAGTTTTAAAGAAAAGAAAATAAAAATGTTTAAGTTAAAGAAAACATTATTTAGGTATTTTAGTTAATGTTTTTATGTATAAAAAAGATTTATTAAAAAAAAGAGTTTTAAGACAAAATCTATTAACCTAATAAATCTAATATTTACATATTCTTGTAAAAATGTAATAAACATTTAAGAAAAGTTTTGTACAAAAAATAATATATTGTTTGTCTTATCAAAATAAATTATATAAAAAGAAAGGGAAATAATATGATAAATAAAAAAAGATTGATTTGTAATCATAAAAAAAGAAGAATAAAAAGAGTTAAATGGGCCTTAGGGATTATATACATGGCCCAATTAACAAAAACAAACAGATTCAAAAGAAAAAAAAAGGGGGGGTGTATGTGCCAGAATCTTGGGCTTAACAGTTTTGTGGGGCAGAGGTCCAAAACGCGTTTGACAGTGTTTTGTTTAGGGTTTGTTTTGTTTTGTCCAGAATCAGGGATACATAGTTTTTGTGAGCGGCGCCGTTTCTCCACCTTTCTTCGTCCTCTTCACTTTCTCAAACCATGGCTTATGACGCTTCTCTTCGCCTCAGTTGCCAGACGCCACCGTCCATCTTCCCTTCCCGCGTTCATACAAGCAGTGATAAAGAAAAGGTAGCATTTTCTTCTTCTAACCATTTTTTAGGGTTTTCAGATTCTTATTCTTGCATGTTATTAACCTTGGACACGTTTTTGATTTTCTGTGTTGTTTATGTTTGTCTGAGGTGTAAAGAAAAGGGAGGAGTTACTACCTTTAGGGTTTTTGGATAAGAGGTGGAGAAGTGGACATGAGGCGTCTCCGGTGGCCAAGGCGAGGGAGTACGTGATGCTGAGAGCTTGCTAGCTTGCCTGGTACTTTGTATCTTGCTTTCGTTTAATGATGATGCTATAATCTGAAAATGCTTGTATGATTTGCTTCTGAGTTGCTGATATGTTCTTCCTCTCTTTTTCCTGGTTAGTTTAGCCTATGATGAACACGTTCTGAGGCGCTTTCTTGGTGTTTAGGCTTTGGCTATGTTGTTGTGATATCTGGTCTTTAGGCTTGCTGGGCTTTGAAAGGCTTATCAGTTTGCTTTGACAGACTTGCTTTTGATAGCTTATTGTACAGGCAGGCTTCTAGTCTTATGCAGGCTTAACGTAGTTAGAGAAGGCTTTGAAAATGAACAAGTTTTTAGGTTTGTTGTTCAGGGGTTTTGAGGTAGGTTGATGCAGTTTGAACACAGGTTTGTGGTTTTTTGCTTGAAGGCAGCTTCTGTTATGTGTTTGAGGCGTTAGCAGGCTTGTGCTGTTATGTGTTTTAGGCAGGATGGAACAGGTTGGGGGCAAACTTAAGCAGGCTTGAAGTTTGTATTTGTTTCTGTAACAGGTTTGAGGTTTGAAGGCTTTAACAGGTTTAAAGGCAGGCTTCCATGCTGTAACAGGTTTGAGTGAGCCTGGTTTTTAAGCTTGAGGCAGTTTGAAGCTTATTTTGTTTGTTTTTTTTAGAGGCCTTTGCAACATTACAGTTTGTGGTATCTTTTTCTATGTGGTGTTCTGCCCCCTTTTACAGTGTTCTGATTTGTTTTATCTCTAGCCTGCCTGAAAAACTGTAAGCCTCTTACTTTTTTCTCTCTTTCTCTCTCCACAGAAAAAAAGCATTTTTTATTGCTTTAAACTGTACTTATTTTCTGAAAAAGTGTTTGGCCTGGAAAATGATGATAATTTAAAATATATGCTTGCAATGTTAGCTTTGCTCTGCATATCTTCTTACCTCCAGATTTCCTGCATATCTTTTGTGTACTTGTTGACAGTTTCTTTGGACAACTTGGTTGACATCTCTTTTGGACAGTTTGACAGCTTTGCACTTTTGACAATTTGGTTTGCCTAGTTTGATAGTGTAATTCAGTTTAGTTTGTCACTTGTGACTTGGTTTGGCATTTTGAACTGTGCAGCTTGTTTTGGAATTATGCAGCCTTGTACATTTTGTTTAATATGCTGCCTTGTATTAATTCATATGCTTGCAAACATATTTTCTTTCCCTCTTTGTGAACCAAGAGTCTTCTTGCGATTTGCAGAGAGGGCGAACAAACTGATTCCGGCCAACACTTTTAATGATGAGTTTTAATTATCTGTCTGCCTTTTTAATTCATCTATGTTTGACTTCTTTCTTTTTTGTCTTTGCAGATAAAAATCAGTTGAGCAATGGGGAGTAGCAGTAGAAGATGAAGATTTAGGATAGATTTAATTTATTTTTAATCATTGTAATAATATTATTGTAAACAACTGTAAATAAATTCACAGTGTTCAAATAATATTTGTAACAAACAATTAAAAATGAATAAAAATCTTTCTTTGTCAGTTAATCTCTTTTAAATCACTGACTATTTAATTATTTAAGTTTCTTGAATTAAAATAACTGGAAGTAAATCCCAATTATTCTAACTTAGATAAAATAAATAATTAATAAACACCGTAGTCTTGCAACTTCGCATTAATCAATAATAAACCCGGCGTCCCAATTAACCATATGTATTGCACAATCAATCAAAACAAATGTCCATACGCCTTTCATTTCACTGATTAGACCAATACTTCAAACTCTCAATCAGAAGCCTTAGCCCATGTCCCAGATGTTTAGACCTTGAGAAACAAACAGAAATCTTGAGCAAATGTCAAAGCAGTGTAACAGCCAATTAAGACATTGTGGATTCAAATTCTTCTGAAAATGCGCGTGCAAACCCTAATTCTTGATTTATTGTCAAAGAAGCGTCTGCCTGATCAAACCCTGAGCCAAACTCAACCAAATCACTGAAAACCCTAATAATCTGCTTGGACTGATTTAAAAGTTAATGGAAACCCTAATTTTGTCTGACTGATGAGAAAAGTCTGTTTGACCGATTCTTAAGCCAATCTGAAAAATCAGGAAAACCCCAAGCTGTGATTTCTTGTAAAAAAGAGGAGGGCAAATTTTGGGGTACAACAGTTGCCCCTGTTCAATCTTCTTGAACCCGAAGAGTTAGATTAACAGGTTTGCCTTTCGCGACTCGAGGGTAAAAGGAGATTGGACACTAAAGTGCCCAAAAAATTTGCGCTCGTCAAAGCGTAGTTTGAGGGAATGGGCTTAAAGATGCCATTTGGAGATGTGACAAAATCTTGTCGGGGGATGGGCTTAGAGATGCCATCTGGAAATTGCTGGTAGGAGGATGGGCTTAGAGATGCCATATGGAAATGTTTGTTGAACTGTATGTCGTTGGTGAGTGGGTGAGTATCAGAAAGGTATCCGTGTTTTGGAACATCTCTGAACTGGGGGTCTGAATAAGCAATAGATTGACATCCGTATCTGGAAGCATCCGTAAATTGTCTTCAAAAGTTGAATCTGAACAAGCGATGGATTAACATCCGTGTCTGGAGAATCCGTAAACTGTTTTCAAAAGTCTTGAATCTGAACAAGCGATAGGTTAACATCCGTATCTGGAGAACCCGTAAAATGTTTTCAGTAGTCGAATATGAACAAGCGATAGATTAACATCCGTGTTTGGAGAATCCGTAAAATATTTTCAGAAGTCTTGAATCTGAACAAGCGATAAGTTAACATCCGTATCTGGAGTACTCGTAAACTATTTTCAGAGGTCTTGGAGATGAATAAGCAATAGATCAGCATCCATGTTGGGAAGCGTCCGTAAACTATTTTCAAAAGTTGAGTCTGAACAAGCGATAGATTAACATCCGTGTTTGGAGAATCCGTAAACTGTTTTCAGAAGTCTTAGAATGGAGAAGGAACCGGTGTAGGGTTGCCTGATGATGAGTCCGTGTAGAACTGTATCTGAATAATTGTTAATGATAACCTTTTATTCTTATCCTGAAAAAGGACAAAATGTTAGCTAAACACAAAGTTATGTTTCATGAAATGTATGATGCAATATATGTTATATCAATGTTTATGATATGAATGTAATGAATGCGCATGTAAGCTGATGAGTTGTCTTGCTGGGGATAGATGAATCCTGGATAGCTGGAGATAATAGAATCTTGACTGCTGTCGGGGAAAGTGAATCTTTGACTGCCGCAGGGGATTGAAAATCCTTTGATTGTTGAAAATGAGAAGTCCTGGGACCACTGTTGGGGAATCAGGAGCTTGGGTTGTATGCCAATCTACTGGGGATTCCTGTCTTGAGGAGATCTTCACTGGGGAATATCTGAATATCCCGTGAGGAATAGAGAATGAGAGTCTTCATTCTGCTTGGGGATTGATAGTTGGAAGTTTTAGCTCCGCTGGGGATTGCAAGAATCTTTTGATTGCTGCAGGTATTGATCTGGGATCTTGAAAAGGTTGGTCGGTAAGATAGTTGTCCTGGCTGGTTTCAGGTATTAATCTCTGACTTGAGAAAGAAAGATAGTTTTCCTGGCTGGTTTCAGGTATTAATCTACAATCAGTCGTCCACAGATAGTTTTCCTGGCTTGTTACAGGTATTAATCTGGAACTTGGGTTATACGCCACTTTGAGAATGAGAATCATCATTCTGTTGGGGGTCAGAAATTGGGAGTATACCAATCTTCCGGGGTTTTAAGGATGAGAGTCTTCATTCTGTTAACGGTCAGAAATTGGGAGTATACCAATCTTCTGAGGTTTTAAGGATGATAATCTTCATTCTGTTAACCGTTAACTGCTATCTGGTCGATCTCCAGGCTTTCACAGAAACTTGTATTGCTATCTGGTCGTAATCCAGGCCTCACAATAACTTGTTGAGCTGCTATCCGGTCGAATCCGGGCTTCACGGCTTATGTTAAAGATATACCACTATCTGGTCGACTCCGGGCTTCGTAGCATTCTTGGCTGCTATCTGGTCGTAATCCAGGCTTCACAGAAACTTGTTGGGGATTAAACTATTATCCGGTCGAATCCGGGCTTCATAGCTTGCTCTTAGGAGATACCACTATCTGGTCGTAATCCAGGCTTTGCGGTAGTCTGATACTGTAACTGGGATCTGAATGAGTGACAGAATGGCTACCGTGTCTGAAGCGTATCTGAAACTGTATCTTGGAGTTGAGATCTGTATGAGTAGCAGAATGACTTCCGTGTATGGAGTGTATCTGAAATTGTAACTGGGATCTGAATGAGTGACAGAATGGCTACCATGTTTGGAGTGTATCTGAAACTGTATCTTGGAGTTGAGATCTGTATGAGTAGTAGAATGACTTCCATGTATGGAGTGTATCTGAAACTGTAACTGGGATCTGAATGAGTGACAGAATGGCTACCGTGTTTGGAGTGTATCTGAAACTGTATCTTGGAGTTGAGATCTGTATGAGTAGTAGAATGACTTCCGTATCTGGAGTGTATCTGAAACTGTAACTGGGATCTGAATGAGTGACAGAATGGCTACCGTGTCTGGAGCGTATCTGAAACGGTATCTTGGAGTTGAGATCTGTATGAGTAACAGAATGACTTCCGTGTATGGAGTGTATCTGAAACTGTAAGTGGGATCTGAATGAGTGACAGAATGGCTACCGTGTTTGGAGCGTATCTGAAACTGTATCTTGGAGTTGAGATCTGTAGCAGAATGACTTCCGTGTATGGAGTGTATCTAACACTGTAACTGGGATCTGAATGAGTGACAGAATGACTACCGTGTTTGGAGCGTATCTGAAACTGTATCTTGGAGTTGAGATCTGTATGAGTAGCAGAATGACTTCCGTGTATGGAGTGTATCTGAAACTGTAATTGGGATCTGAATGAGTGACAAAATGGCTACCGTGTTTGGAGCGTATCTGAAACTGTATCTTGGAGTTGAGATCTGTATAAGTAGCAGAATGACTTCCGTGTATGGAGTGTATTTGAAACTGTAACTGGGATCTGAATAAGTGACAGAATGGCTACCTTGTTTGGAGCGTATCTGAAACTGTATCTTGGAGTTGAGATCTGTATGAGTAGCAGAATGACTTCCATGTATGGAGTGTATCTGAAACTGTAACTGGGATCTGAATGAGTGACAGAATGGCTACCATGTCTGGAGCGTATCTGAAACTGTATCTTCCAACAGGTGATGAAGGAATTTATGATGTTGATCGTAACTTCCAGCAGGTGATGAAGGAAATTTTGAACGACCTTGAGATTGACATTCGAATGCCCCAAGTGATGATGAAGGAGACTTTCCCCAAGCTCACTGAACTTTTGAGAGATTTGTTGAAATCTTGACTGGACTGCCCCAGGTTAAATGGACTTTGAAAGATCTGTCGAAACCTTGACTGGACTGCCCCATGTTAATTGAACTTTTCAAAGATCTTGACTGGACTGCCCCAGGTGTGCTGGATAGTGACATGTCATGCCCCCTTGTTGATATGATATTTGTCAATGGAAGTGTCATCCTTTTTGAAGTGATTTTACTCACTGAGAGAGTTTTCGTTCCTCCGAACATTCGCTGTATGAATTTCTTCGCTGTTAAACAAATAACCATGTGCAAACAACGATATTCAAATAATGCAAAGTTTATGCTTGTCTCGAAGTTTTGAAAAATGCGTTTTTTAGCAGAAAACTTTTTGTAAGACAAATTCAACACAAGATTTAGGGCAAAGCCTTACAGGAGTCAGGATACCTTTTGTAACAGTATGCTTTCGAACTAACCCATGCTTCAATTAGGACTTTTGAAGGGTTGTAACGTGGCTTGGTTCACGGTTTAAGAAACAAAGGATAAAGGCTCAAAGTATATTTGTACCCACCCGCTCTTCGTGATGTCCTTCAATCCTAAACTCAGTTAATTGTGCGTCGAACTCTATTCGAATTTGGAATGACTTTTTGGTGATGGTTCACACAAGTTGGATTTGGAGGGCAGTCATCATCTCCTTTTTTCTTTTTCAACATTTTTCATGTTGTTGAGGATTTGTAATGACCTCGTTCTTTTGATTTGTTATCCCTAACTTTTGCCTGACTGTTCCTGTTTTCGAGATTACAGTCAGCGGGATGCCCCAGCTTTCTTAAGCCTCCTTTATAGGTTTTGGCTCAATGGGCTTTTCTCTTTTGAGAGATTGACTGCCTATGAGATAAGGGACCATCACTGTCTTTTGATTCCAAAGGAATGTTTTTGATGTCATTCGTTGTATTACGAACTGAGAGTTTGTGACTTCAATGCGCTTTTTTTTTAATTAACTGAGAGACTACCCTGCCCCAAGTTTAAATCAAAGGTTTCAATTTGTTTTAGAACAGAAAACTCCTACTTCTTTGGCTCGAAGGGGTTGACTAGGGATTATCTTCCTTATAACTCCAGTGTTTAGGATTTGAAAGAAATGCATGTACATCGTCAGCGAGGTCTGTTAAAAAGCATATTGTATGAGATTATGGTATTGTTTCGTCATCCTCCCTCTAAAGGCTTGCAGCTTTTTATCAAGAGTTAAATATCATAAAGAAAGCATAAGAGTAGTGAAAACGAATGGATGAATTCAAGACAAACATATGCAATGCATTAATGAAACAGAGTTTCACATCAACTGATAATTGTTTGAATCACAAAAGAAATTACAACTTTGAAAATTCAAATGGAACAAAAGTCTCTCAGTTCGAGCTTTGTCATTTCAGGTGGAGAAAACCCTAACGGAAGATTTTCATCTCGCCATCTGGCATGAATCTCAGCACTCCAATGTCAATCAGATCTTGAATCTTGTTCTTCAAGGCCCAACAGTCGTCGGTGTCATGTCCCGGACTATAGGAGTGGTATACACAAAATGTGTCGGGATGATAGCTAGGAGCGGAGGTATTGGGCTTCGGAATAGGATCCCTTAAAGAAGTCAGATTGACCTCCAACAAGCGTTCCAGTATTAGAGATGAAGGTATGTCAGTCTTAGTGAACTGTCTACCCGACGTATTTTGCTTACGCCGATTACCCCGTTGACGCTGACGAGGTTGTTGGTGAGCTTGTGACCCTGAAGCAAGTTGAGGAGCTTTTCCCTTGTCTTCGTGTCTCAAAGGGGATTGAATGATGACTTGCTCTTCAAACTCAGATGTTTGCCCCACTTGGTTGTCCCGAAGCAGTTGGTTGACGAGAACTCTGAGCTCCTCTTGTCTTTGAGCCAAGTCCTGGATGAGAGCCATCTGGCCCACCAGTTGTCCCATCATTTGGATCCTCATTGCAGTCAGCTCAGACTGAAGCTCTTCCAACTGATCACTCCTGGCATTGCTTGAATTCCCCTGGACCATGCCCCTTGTGAGGAGAGCTTTCACTTCTTCTTGCCCCTGGGACAGGTTCAAGAACATTTCCTGAAGTTGAGCATTTTGATCCTGGATATCCTTGACAGTCCTTTCTAGAGCCATCTCTACTGAAATAAACAGTAGGAGAATAAGGAAACCTGAAAAGGAAAAACTGTTATGATGCAATGCATGATATATGAATGCATGTTTTCAAGGATCTCTCGGGGTAAACACAAGAAAATGTTAGAGGTTGAACTTTGATCAACATCTCTGATTGGAGAGCTTTGTAACGGTGGATGTCTTTCCACGAGAATCAAGCTCACCATGTCAAGTGGGTCATAGCCCCTGATTCAAGTTGTTGCACTTGATTTTTGATGCCATTTGTTTAGAGGAGAAACCTCTTGCCCCTTTGGTAGACGTCTGGTTCAACGTGACCCTGCATCAAAAGACCCTCGAGATCCTTGAAATGGTTATTGAAAATGCTATGGTATGATGTCATGATGTTATGTACATGTATGCAAAAGCAAGCAAGTGTATATACAGGCAATCATATTCACACAAAGCAAACAAGTCCTTAGGTTTAGGCTTGCATGGGGTTTGTAGGTAAGTACCCTCTTGAAGTTAGTTGGCTCATCTTGTCCTAAAATAGAAACTGGGTTCTAAGGAGCTCAATATCATTGGATTATTTTCTGTGTTCATTGTTTTGATTTAGCCACTTAACTGGCGACCAAAATATCCCAAAAAAACAATCCTCAATGAGTGTAGTATCGAGTATCTACCAACTTCGGACTGCACCAAAGTCGGTCATCTCACTACCCCTAAAAAGGCTAAGATGGTCAAGTAAGGTTCTAAGAGTTCGTTAGTGCTTCATGACATCGCTCAGCGGCCCCGTATTCTCCTTGACTACTCAAGGGCTACCGGTACTCACAAATATGTCACACTAACATAGCTTACTGCTTCAACCATGTCGGTATACCCCACACAGTTCCCTCACAGTTTTATTGCTATTTACCTAAAAAGGTGCCCCCAAATCCGGGTGCAGGATTTACAACAAACCCAAACAAGGACCCAAAAAGTAAAGCAATCAAAGCAATCAAAGCAAGTATGTAAAGGTGATCTAAACCCTAAGGTAACCCCACTTTTAAAGAAGTCCCCAGCAGAGTCGCCAGTTCTGTGATACGGTGGGAGAACTTACTTGAGGTTTTGCGTTTGTTTTTGCAAATGTTTCGGTTTAGCAAGAGTCGCCACCGACTTTTTATTTTATCCTAAGGAAAGGTTAAAAAGTACAGGAAAAACCTTTGAGATGTTTTCTTGGGTTCGGGGAGTAGATTATAGAAAGGGAAGGTATTAGCACCCTTTCTATCCATGGTTATCCATGGGCTCTTAGTTACTTGCTTAGATCACTTGCCTTTGCTTTTCAATTGTTTGAAATGGTGCTTTGTGTGTGTGGTTTTGAAAATGTTTTGAAAAAGATGCCTTGTCTAGGCAACCATTGTAACAATTCTTTACTCGAATGTTTTACAAAGGTGTTTGTCTTTTTGAAAAGATATTTCAATGTTTTTGAAAGTTGTTTTGAAAGTTGTGTTGTGGAGTGTGTTTTGAAAGTAGGCAATTGTGTTTTTCAAGTTTGATCGAGTAACCAAGAGCTATCTACCCTAATTTACTCAAAGATCTTTCTTATGTTTTAACCCTTTTAACAGTGTTGTTTCACCATTGTATTTGGTGAACAACCTTGTGTTAGGATGTTAACGGGACATGCGCGGGTCATCGTATACAATCATTGAAGGCAACTTGTGAGACGCTCTAGCAATTTTTGTAAGGGACGAGATCGTTTTATCGAAGGCAACATCGAGGGTCATCGAGGGACTAACGATCTTTGTTTATCGAAGAGACGTTTGCTAGAGTGTCTCATACTCGAGGGAAATGATTACACTTTTCCGAGGAAACAAGCGAGGTTACCCTAGAGGTGCAAGTGTGAATTGTGTATTGATTTTCATGCATTTATCTTTGTATTAGGTTATCTAGCGGTTGATTTTGAATCTTCGCATACAAACCCTAGTTACTATACAGTATATGAAAAGCGATAAATTGCGGGAATTTAAAGTCTAAGCTATACAAATAAGTATTCGGGGATAGGGGTACAAATGTTTACAAATGGGGATGAGTCTTATCAGGATAGTAGTCCAAATAATATTTACAACCAAATCGAATCACATTCTCAATGTAAAATATAGCAATGTATAAGAATAAAAGAGAATCAAAAGGTATTGTGCAATGTATGTGATTATTTACAAATGATGCAAGTTAAGTATTTTTTGTATTATTGTGTTTTTTTGTTAAGGTTATATAAACAAAAGTTTTAAAGAAAAGAAAAGAAAAATGTTTAAGTTAAAGAAAACATTATTTAGGTATTTTAGTTAATGTTTTTATGTATAAAAAAGATTTATTAAAAAAAAGAGTTTTAAGACAAAATCTATTAACCTAATAAATCTAATATTTACATATTCTTGTAAAAATGTAATAAACATTTAAGAAAAGTTTTGTACAAAAAATAATATATTGTTTTTCTTATCAAAATAAATTATATAAAAAGATAGGGAAATAATATGATAAATAAAAAAAGATTGATTTGTAATCATAAAAAAAGAAGAATAAAAAGAGTTAAATGGGCCTTAGGGATTATATACATGGCCCAATTAACAAAAACAAACAGATTCAAAAGAAAAAAAAAGGGGGGTGTATGTGCCAGAATCTTGGGCTTAACAGTTTTGTGGGGCAGAGGTCCAAAACGCGTTTGACAGTGTTTTGTTTAGGGTTTGTTTTGTTTTGTCCAGAATCAGGGATACAGAGTTTTTGTGAGCGGCGCCGTTTCTCCATCTTTCTTCGTCCTCTTCACTTTCTCAAACCATGGCTTATGACGCTTCTCTTCGCCTCAGTTGCCAGACGCCACCGTCCATCTTCCCTTCCCGCGTTCATACAAGCAGTGATAAAGAAAAGGTAGCATTTTCTTCTTCTAACCATTTTTTAGGGTTTTCGGATTCTTATTCTTGCATGTTGTTAACCTTGGACACGTTTTTGATTTTCTGTGTTGTTTATGTTTCTGTGAGGTGTAAATAAAAGGGAGGAGTTACTACCTTTAGGGTTTTTGGAGAAGAGGCGGAGAAGTGGACAAGAGGCGTCTCCGGTGGCCAAGGCGAGGGAGTACGTGATGCTGAGAGCTTGCTAGCTTGCCTGGTACTTTGTATATTGCTTTCGTTTAATGATGATGCTATAATCTGAAAATGCTTGTATGATTTGCTTCTGAGTTGCTGATATGTTCTTCCTCTCTTTTTCCTGGTTAGTTTAGCCTATGATGAACACGTTCTGAGGCGCTTTGTTGGTGTTTAGGATTTGGCTATGTTGTTGTGATATCTGGTCTTTAGGCTTGCTGGGCTTTGAAAGGCTTATCAGTTTGCTTTGACAGGCTTGCTTTTGATAGCTTATTGTACAGGCAGGCTTCTAGTCTTATGCAGGCTTAAGGTAGTTAGAGCAGGCTTTGAAAATGAACAAGTTTTTAGGTTTGTTGTTCAGGGGTTTTGAGGCAGGTTGATGCAGTTTGAACACAAGTTTGTGGTTTTTTGCTTGAAGGCAGCTTCTGTTATGTGTTTGAGGCGTTAGCAGGCTTGTGCTGTTATGTGTTTTAGGCAGGATGGAACAGGTTGGGGGAAAACTTAAGCAGGCTTGAAGTTTGTATTTGTTTCATTAACAGGTTTGAGGTTTGAAGGCTTTAACAGGTTTAAAGGCAGGCTTCCATGCTGTAACAGGTTTGAGTGAGCCTGGTTTTTAAGCTTGAGGCAGTTTGAAGCTTATTTTGTTTGTTTTTTTGAGAGGCTTTTGCAACGTTACAGTTTGTGGTATCTTTTTTCTATGTGGTGTTATTCCCCCTTTTACAGTGTTCTGATTTGTTTTATCTCTAGCCTGCCTGAAAAGCTGTAAGCCTCTTACTTTTTTCTCTCTTTCTCTCTCCACAGAAAAAAAGCATTTTTTATTGCTTTAAACTGTACTTATTTTTTGAAAAAGTGTTTGGCCTGGAAAATGATGATAATTTGAAATATATGCTTGCAATGTTAGCTTTGCTCTGCATATCTTCTTACCTCCAGATTTCCTGCTTATCTTTTGTGTACTTGTTGACAGTTTCTTTGGACAGCTTGGTTGACATCTCTTTTGGACTGTTTGACAGCTTTGCACTTTTGACAATTTGGTTTGCCTAGTTTGATAGTGTAATTCAGTTTAGTTTGTCACTTGTGACTTGGTTTGGCATTTTGAACTGTGCAGCTTGTTTTGGAATTATACAGCCTTGTACATTTTGTTTAATATGCTGCCTTGTATTAATTCATATGCTTGCAAACATATTTTCTTTCCCTCTTTGTGAACCAAGAGTCTTCTTGCGATTTGCAGAGAGGGAGGACAAACTGATTTCGGTCAACACTTTTAATGATGAGTTTTAATTATCTGTCTGCCTTTTTAATTCATTTGTGTTTGACTTCTTTCTTTTTTGTCTTTGCAGATAAAAATCAGTTGAGCAATGGGGAGCAGCAGTAGAAGATGAAGATTTAGGATAGATTTAATTTATTTTTAACCATTGTAATAATATTATTGTAAACAACTGTAAATAAATTCAGTGTTCAAATAATATTTGTAACAAACAATTAAAAATGAATAAAAATCTTTCTTTGTCAGTTAATCTCTTTTAAATCACTGTCTATTTAATTATTTAAGTTTCTTGAATTAAAATAACTGGAAGTAAATCCCAATTATTCTAACTTAGATAAAATAAATAATTAATAAACACCGTAGTCTTGCAACTTCGCATTAATCAATAATAAACCCGGCGTCCCAATTAACCATATGTATTGCACAGTCAATCAAAACAAATGTCCATACGCCTTTCATTTCACTGATTAGACCAATACTTCAAACTCTCAATCAGAAGCCTCAGCCCATGTCCCAGATGTTTAGACCTTGAGAAACAAACAGAAATCTTGAGCAAACGTCAAAGTAGTGTAACAGCCAATTAAGACACTGTGGATTCAAATTCTTCTGAAAATGCGCGTGCAAACCCTAATTCTTGATTTATTGTCAAAGAAGCGTCTGCCTGATCAAACCCTGAGCCAAACTCAACCAAATCACTAAAAACCCTAATAATCTGCTTGGACTGATTCAAAAGTTAATGGAAACCCTAATTTTGTCTGACTGATGAGAAAAGTCTGTTTGACCGATTCTTAAGCCAATCTGAAAAATCAGGAAAAGCCCGGAGCTGTGATTTCTTGTAAAAAAGAGGAGGGCAAATTTTGGGGTACAACACTATGTTATGATGCATGATGTCATGATAAAAGCAACACAGGTATAGCAGATAACAGACTTGGCAAAGGCAAACAAGTCACACAAAAGCCCTTAAGTTTAAGGCTTGCATGGGGTCTAGGTATTACCCTCTTGAAGTTCAGTTGGTTTCAACCTGTCCTAGCAAATGTAACCGGGTTCTAGAGGTTCTCAATATCACTGACCATCCTCCATCTGTCATGGTTTCAGCTCACGCAATCTTTTCTTGCGGCCAGAACTATCTCGAGAGTATGGTCTCAATGAGTGTAGTATCGAGTATCAACCAGTTCTCAGCTTTACACTGAGGCCGGATATCTCACTACTTCCTAATGTCCAAGTTGGTCGATTAAAGGTTCTAAGGTCAGTTGATGCTTAACGACACACATAGAAGCCCCGTATTCTCCTCGTTTGTCCACAAGGGATACCGGTACCAACCAATGTGGCACATCAATGTAGCTACTGCTTCAACCGTATTGGTCTACACCGTACAGTTCCCTCACAGTTTATTTCTACTTACCTAAAAGGTGTCCCCTAGATCCGAGTTAGGATCTATAGTAACTCCCAATACAAAACCTTTAAAAGTAAAGCAACCAAAACAAACAAGAGAAGCAATTTATGATGAACTAATCCTAAGGTATACCCCACTTATTTATCCCCAGCAGAGTCGCCAGTTCTGTGATACGGTGGCATAACTGACTATTTTGGAAAATGCTAGTTTGCATTTTGCGTTTGTGTTTGCAAAATGTCGCGGTAAGCAAGAGTCGCCATCGACTTTTTTTTATCCAACTGGAAAGGAAAAAAGCACAGAAAAATTCCTTTTTCGAGATTTTGAGTACGGGGGTATATTATAGAAAGGGAAGGTATTAGCACCCTTTCTATCCGTAGTTTTCTACGGGCTCTTAGGTACTTGCTCATCATTTTAAAAATTGCTTGTGTGTGTTTGTTTTGAAAAAGTTTTGTTTTACTTTGTTTTAAGCCTTGTATCAGTCCTCAAGAGTGTTACGAAGTGTTTTTGAAAACTTTGTTTGAAAGCGTTTGGTGTGGAAAAGTTTAATTTTGAGTAAGTACTTAACAATATCTACCTACTCGAAAAAAGATTATTTCTGTTCTTGTTTCCTTTGGACAATGCTATCCTATTATTGAGAAATAGGAAGCACCGTCATTGGAGTTGTAAAGGGTCAATTTGAAAGGGACGTACGATCACTAAAGCAATGTTAGGACGCCTTAGTAATAACCCTAATGTCTTAAGATCATATTCGAGGCAACATTTCCGAGGCAACCTTTCCGAGGCAACATTTCCGAACGGGACTTTTGATCTTTGTTTAGACAGGAGGGCGACCACTAAAACACCCTATACTTTAATGACCGTTTACCGAAGGCAACCGAAGTGAGAGTATACCCTAGGAGTGCGCATGTGCGAGTGATTTGATTTCAAGTTATTATCTTTGCACATTAGGGTTTGCTAACCATTTTAAATTGTCATGCAATCTTGTCATACAATCCTATTAACATACATCTAACAGTTAATATTTGCGAGAATTAAAATGAGAGAAATAAAACTATGCTATTACAAGGCTTCGGGGAGGGGATTAATTGCATAGCCAAAAAATCGTAAAAACGATAAATAAAGAAAATCCTAATTAAACTATTACATACTGTGAGCAGTTACATTAATATCGTAAAAATAATAAATACGCGCGATGAATCGAGAACGAGAAAAATTAGGGTTTTGACCCCGTCTAAACCTAATTGAAAGAAAAATTATATTCTTGTGGTTTTTGTGTTATTTTGAGAAAAATAGAGTTTAATTGAATCAATAAAGAAAACCTAATGACTAATTAATTTTATTTAAGAAAAGTAATTAAATTAACTATTTTTTCATTTTTGTTATTTTGTGAAAAGAAGTAAAAATTAAATCAAGAACAAACCTAATTTTCTAATTTGATTTTAATTATTCAAACAAAAAGTTAGGATTAAACCTAAATTAAAACTAATATAAAATTAATTTTGATAAAATAAAATAAAACCTAAATTCTAAATTGGTGAAATTGATTTTATGATTTTTTGTAAGAAAAGAAATTAATTTGTGTTAGAAAATAGTTAAATAAAAGAAATTAAATAAAAAAGAAAAAATTAGAAAAGAAAATAGAATGGGCCTGGTTTTGTAGCAAGAAGGGGGGTCTGAATTGAAATTTCTGAGCCCAATAGCGCCTAGCCCATTTGACTTTTCCAGATCCCATGTCCACGCTTGACTAAAGTCCATGGTAGACCTTCATTGGGAATCCTTGGATCTAGCATGTGGATGATCTGATTGGTTGGACATTGAGGATGCATGGTGGACTTGTTGTGTACCTGTGTACCTAATTATACACAGAAAAGAATATAGAAAGCAAAGTTGGGGACCTGGGGATCGAACCCAGGCCCTTAGGCGTTTTCCCAGTGCATGATGACCATCTGAGCTAGCTTGCTTAGTTGTACATAGAACAACCAACAATCATTATATGAAAAAAACAAAACAATATTTATCAAAACGCACGCAGATTTGAATGGACCATCCATGGGGCGCCACGTTATCATCTTCCTCATCATCTCCGTCGTTTTAGATCAAAGTCTTTTACCTACGGACAAAGGGTGTAGGTATAATCCTGGGCCTCTCCAAAATCTTATCCATGCATGATAAATCAATACCAGTGGTACCAATCAACTCGTGGCAACCTCACGAGCATCATGGTACCCTTATCCATGGCCAATTGTACCTGTACACAAAAACCCCAAAAATGAAGCAAGAACCCTAACTATGGCATCTTGCTGTACAATTGATGAAAACGCAATTAAACATAACCATTAGCTTGCAAATGATTCAAGGATTAAGAATATGCAAATAAATCATGCTACAAGTGCCAAAATCATGATATTCGATTTCAAGAAAGTATGGAAACCGTGGGGTACTTACAATGTAATTCTGGATGTTAGGAGGCTTGTTAATGATTGGAATAGGATCCTAGAACGTCTAGGAAGCGATCGAGACGACTGGAACGCTTTGAATTGGTCTGCAACTTAGAGATCAATGTGTCACTTTTTTCCAATTTTTTGAAACTTGCTCTCTTATTTTCACGCCTCTAATCCCCCTGCTTTTGGTCTACACATGTTCCTTATATACCCTAGAACGAATTAGGGTTACAAACTTGTTTCAAATCTTCCTCAATTAAGATCATTGATTCAAGATTTGATCCTTATGCAAATATTTACAAATCAAGCCAAATCCAATATTTTTGTGTCCAAATGAAGCTTGCACAATTTTATTCTCTTTGCAGCTGTATAAGAGGCCTAAACATGCACAAAATCTCAAGCTTTGATTAGTTTTGATATTTTCATGATTTTATTTTGATTTTATTTGATTTAATTAAAATAAAATCAAAATAAATGACAAAAATAAAAGAATGACAAATGGAAAGGATCATGGGTCGTGGGTCATGTTACAAACTCAATGCAAGCATAAAAAGTTGGGCCCATTTAGCAAAAATTGCAATTTTGGCCACATTTGACTTTTGACAATTTTGCAAACAAGGTCAACTTTGCCAATGCATAACTCTCTCAATTTTGACCCTAGAGATGTGTTCTTTGACTTTTTAGAAAGCTTAAGATGTCCTATAAGTAACCCTTTTGGTCTCATCTCAATTGAGTCTTCCATGTTCATGTATGAAGCTTTGAAAAAAAAGGTGTTTTTGTTGACTTTTCAAAATGACCTATAATGTCCAAATTTATATCTTCTTGTGAGTGCATATTTTGATCTTGGGAGATGAAGATGAATTGTAGGGAATTCCATCCTATTCAAAATTATCTTTGGATGGGTCATTTTTGATAAAGTATGAGGAAGTTATGCTTGGTCAAAGTTGAGTTGACTTTTCCTACAAAACCCTAATTTAGCAACTTTTGGGTTTTGATGAATTATAAGCAATCCTTGAGGAATCATGATCAACCCTTTATCAAATGACGAATAATGCTTCAAATTAGGATGTTGACCAAAAATATTGAAGTTTGACTTTATGTGGGCCACAATTGACTTTTGCCTTAGCATAGTCGATTTTCAGGCCTTTGAGCAATTTGACTGAACAAACTTCCTCTGCAAGGCTTGAAACTTGACATGGATGATCTTGAGAACATATTAGGACAGTGGTGAGCATTTGGGATACTTTGGACTCAAGTACCTTGATGCTAACTGAAACCCTAATTTGAGGTAGACTACCTTAGGAGAGGGTTTGTCTGGTCAACCCTTGGACTTCCTTGGGCAATTTGAGGACCTCACTTGACCTGTATTGAGAAATATGGGAGGGAAAATTTTGGGGTACAACAACCTTCATCACCATCTTCCATTTCAAAAAACAGAGGTCTGCATCTTGAATTCTCCAGGCCAGTTCAAGTACTTACAACTCAAAGTAACCATTAGAATAGCTTCCTAGGGACACGATTACCAGTTTTGAGGTAAGTTATATCAACTTTGAACTCTTCATACAAGCATCATTAATGTTTAATTTGTGAATGAAAAATGTAGACATCATTGTTCTGAAGCTAATCGTGTCTTTATATTTCATTTATATTGCTTAAGTAGTTAGAATTTTGAATCTGAACATCCTGGAAAAATCAGGTCAGAATTTGGCACCATTCAAAATTCATGTTCATTCTTGAGAATTAGTTTAAGTTGTTTACATTTCTTGAATCGTGGTAAAATTTTCACAAGTTTCATTTTTACATTTTTGCAAATGGATGAGAAATGAACAAGTTACAGGTGGTCTGGCTGGAGGTTGAAGATGAAGTGTAATCAGGGCGCGTTTTTAATCATATATTTATTGTTTTGTTTATATGAACGAATGTATAGCCACCCCAGTGGTAAAGCGCGCGCCTGTTAACCTATGGGACCTGGGTTCGATCCCCAGTGATACTCTTTTGCTTTTTTTCATATTTTCTCACTTCCATTTGATTTTTTTTTTGCAGCGTTAGGCCTCCAGCATGGGTCTGGAATTTTGTTTGCTTTTTCATACTCCCTACTCACTATTCACACCCCTGGCCCATTTTATTTTTCTTTTCCTTTTTTTATTTATTTGTTTTCTTTAATATTTTATTTAATATTAGAAAAATCAGAAAAAGTATAAAATACATTAGATTTATATTTTGACATAGTTTATTTATTTTTTACAATAAAAACTATTTTTATTTAATCATACTTTATCTATTTTACTAATTAATTTGTAAATTTAATTAGAAATTAGGGTTTTAATTATTTCTTTTACAATTAAAAATAACATTCTTTTAAAACCAAAAAGACCTAAAATATTTTACAATACCATACATTATTTTCAAGACAAAAAAGACATTAAAAATATTTTTCCTACAAACTTAATTTCTTTTTCTTTCTTAATAAATTAATATTTAGATTAGGGATTTATCTAATTTTATTTTCCTAATTAATTTACTTTTATTAATTAGGTTTACTTTTATTAATTTAACTAATTATTTACTTTTAGTTAATTAGGTTAAAACCAAACCCTTTTCCCTAAAAATCCAAACAAAAATCCATTTTTCTTTCCATTTACATTCTTGTATATTTATTCATTTTTGTACATTATTTATCCAAATTCGATATGGTTCTAATAGATACTTAGGTTTATTTTCTTGCAATCCCCATTTATAATTTGTACACCCCCTCCCACAAGTATTGTAATAGCGTAGTAATTTTAAATTCCGCAATTTATCGCTTTATATACAAATGCTAGTAATTAGGGTTTTGTTTGGAAAGACTAAAACCAATCAATTAGAAAACCCTAATCAAAGATAAAATCAAGCATGAAAAATAATACATTTGCACACAAGCACCCCTAGGGTAAAATCCACTTGGTTGCCTTACAAAATGGCCATGTTATGCATGTGAGGTATCTTAGCAAAAACAAGCAAAATACAAGATCATAGTCCCTCGATGATTCTATCAAAAGTTGCATTTCAAAAATGATCTTAGTCCCTAAAGAGAATGCTAAGATACCTCGCAACATTGCTAATCATGGTTATACGATGACCCATGCCCGTCCCGTTTACATCCAAATATAGGGTTGCTTACCAAATCAATGGTAAGATAACAATGTCAAAGGCAAGAAGAAATAAGCAAGAAAACCTTTTGAGTAGGTAGAATGTTCCTAGTTACTTGCTCAATTTCAAAACCAAAATACCCTTGCTATTTTCAAAATAAACACCAAACACTTTCAAAACTTAAAAACATTTTCAATAGATCAATACTTTGTATACATTCTTACGAACAAGAATCATTGCAAAGTTTGCCTAAACAATGGTGCCTTTTCAAAATACTCTCAAAAACCACACAAAGCACATTTTCAAACAAAAGCAAGTGATCTAGCAAGTAACTAAGAGCCCATGGAAAACCATGGATGAAAAGGGTGCTAATACCTTCCCTTTTCATAATCTACACCCCGAACTCAAGAAAAAAATCTCAAAGGTCTTTCCTGTGCTTTTTCACCTTTCCTTTTTGGATAAAAGAAAAGTCGGTGGCGACTCTTGCTAACCGCAACATTTGCGATAAAACGCAAAACAACCAAGTCAGTTCTCCCACCGTATCACACCATAGACGAGAAGGGCCAAGATTTCTTCAAAATCTTGTAAGTGCAATGAATTCCAACAATATTGAGCTTTCTCAAACAAGAACTTGGCTAAGAACCCTTTGACACCACTCCTTGTTTCCCAATTAGTCGTGACATCAAATTGTTGCAAGTGTAGTGCTCGGGAAATCTCTTCAGGTTTTGGATTTCTTTCCGTACCGTTGAAGGGTAGTTGATTGAGAATGGGAATCCTTAAGAGTTGGGAGAATTCTTCCAAAGTATGTATAAGATAATAATTGGGAAAAGTGAAGCAATGGTGTAGAGGATCAAAGAACTGGAAAAGCACCTTCATCATATTCTCATCAGTGCTTGAGGTAACCAAGTTTAGGAGGCGACCATGTCTTTCGGTGAATAAAGAGTTCTCAGGGACCCTTGATGCTAACTCTTTGAGTTAAGAAGGAATTATTACGAGATTCACTTGGATAGTATTCCTGCGGATAGAATCCATGTCCTATAAAACAGAAAAAATATAAATCCCAATAATCCTTGAAATAGTTAGTGAGAATGAGTATGACGTTATGATGTTTATGATGTTATGTACAAATAAACATATACAAACAAGACAAACAAGTCCTTAGGTTTAGGATTGCATGGAGTCTTATGGGTAAGTACCCTCTTGAAGTTTAGTTGGCTCAAACATGTCCTAGAAATAATAACCGGGTTCTAAGGGATCTTAATATCACTGATCTTTCTTGTCCGGCATGGTTTCAGCGCAAGCCTCTTTCACGGCGACTGAAATATCCTGAGAAGTTCGATCTCAATGAGTGTAGTGTCGAGTATCAACCAACTTCAGACTGCACCAAAGCCGGCTATCTCACTACTTCCTAATGGCCAAGTTGGCCAAGTAAAGGTTCTAAAGTCAGTTAGTTCTTCATGACACCACACAGCGGCCCTGTATTCTCCTTGACTATTCAAGGGCCACCGGTACCCAAAAATGTGTCACACTAACGTAGCTATTGCTTAGACCATGTTGGTATACCCCGCACAGTTTCCATAATGTATTGTTACTTACCTATAAGGTATCCCAAATCAGGGTAGAGGATTAGAACATGCCCAAACAAGAAACCAAAATATAAAGCAAATAAATCAAACAATGAAAGAAAGTAAAGGTGATCTAGCCCTAAGGTAACCATACTTTTAAGTTTCTCCCTAGCAGAGTCGCCAATTCTATGATACGGTGGGAGAACTAACTTGTGATGTTTTTTGTTTTATCGTAAATGTTGCGGTTAGAAAGAGTCGCCACCGACTTTTCTTTTATCCAAAAAAGGAAAGGCTAAAAAGAACAGGTGTTGTACCCCAAAATTTTCCCTCTCATTTATCAAAACTTTTCTCACAAGATCTCTTTGACTCAAGACTGGATTAGGGTTTGGTCAGCTCAAGACATCTCATCATGCACTGATGACACAAAATTAGGGTTTGAGATTGCACAAGGATTTTTGGGCTATCAAGGTTTCATGTGACTTTCAAACATCATTATGGACCCCTAAGATCACTCATGACAAGTTTCAAGCCTTGAACCACATTTTTGGCCAGTCAATTGGACAGTTGACTTAAAAATCAACTGTATTGGAAAAAAGTCAACCATGGCCAATTTACAGTCAAACTTCATAATTTTTATCCACATCAACATTTTAAGCTTATATATATCATTTGGTCAAGTTTGGATCATAATTCCTCAAGAAATTTGATCAAATCACCAAAAGGGCAAAATGGTAAAAAATTAAGGTTTTGACTGAGGAAGGGCAATTTCTGGTTTTTTGACTTAGCAAATGACCAATTGAGTTAAAACATGATTTCAAGGATTCAATTGCATCATCTTGATCTAATATCATGGTTCAAAACATTGCAATTTCATTGACAGATGAAATTTGCAGTCAACTGATCAAAAGTCAACTATACACTGAAAAGTCAAACTTTGACTTTTTGGTCAAAATCAAGTGCCAAGGGTCACAATTCATCAAAACATGTCAAACTGTGAAACTTGTTCATCAAGAAATCCAAGTTTGTAGATTAGGGTTTAAATTTGAAAATTTTCTTAGAAAAGTTTCTAAGTATAGAAAATTTCTTATTTTTTCTCAACTTTAGGCCATTTTTTCACCATGATGCATGATGATTCAAAGAAAGCTCCCAACATGAAAGTTGTAGACCTCCATGAAATCTACAACTTTTATTCACACACGTTTCCCTAAAGATTCTTGGATCTCAAGATATAAATTTATGAATACATGCTCATGAACTAAATAACTTAGTGAAATTTTGCCCTAATTTAGGCAGGTTTTGGACCCAACTTCATGGAAATTTTTCACCCAGCTCCAAGAGGTATCTTGAAATTATTTTCAAAGATGAGTTATAGAGCATATTGCAAGCTTTCCAAAATGTGAAAGAACTCCTCAAGATCATTTTTGAGTAGGGAGAATCGAAGAGATGAGGTTGGCAATTTCTCACTTTTGGTTCAAGCCATTTCATGAAGAACAAAGTTCCAATCAGTACCTATGTTGCCTAATCCATGCTTTACAGGTCCCAAACTTGTTCCTTACTCCTTAGTTTAATTCTTACTCAGTTTACAAAGCTTTGATCCAAGCCTTAGAGCCATTACCCAAGTTGTAATTCCATAAATGGCATAAAGTGACAATTGCCATTTTGAAAAAGCTCAACTTTTGCCACTTTCCAATTCTTGAGCATTGAACCTGTCTCCTTTGCACATATAAGTATTACAGGCCTAAAGAAAATTGTACAAGTATATACCAACCCTAAGCAAGCCAGTACAAGCATGTTAAGCCTTGTCCCTTCACTTTGCTTCAAAAGCAAGAAAGTGTGCCAAAAGCCTATAACTTGCAAATCTGTTGGAGAGTTGAAAAAGACCTTCTCCATACTAATATACAAAAATAATACAACACAAGACATGATTACTAGAAGTCTGAAACAGTCTCAAACTCAAAAACACCAGAAAACTATCAAGACCTGCAGTTTTTACATAAGCATACCAATCTCTCATTTGGCTTGTGTGTTTCAAGTCTTGATCATCAAAACACCTTACCTACTTGATATCTAACTAATCCAGACCCTCATCCCTGTACTGTAACCCCTTCTCCATCATCTGCCATTGTTGCTTTCAAAGCTTGCAGGTTGACTTGGCCAAAGAGTTTCAGACACTTTCAAAGCAAGGCAATGGTTGGAATACACTCAGGGAGGTTCAAGGAAGCTCAAGCAAGCATCAGGCCTCCATCAAACTCACTCCAACTCCATCCACGATTTCAAATGAAGGAGGTAAAATCTCAACTTATATCTCCTTGTATAGGCAACCATTGGCCATGATTTGTGAATAAACAATGTAGTCCTCATTGCAACGAAGTTGTACATATACATATCTTGCATTTATTTGGCCTGAGTTGAGAGAATTTTGAACTTGAAGTTTCTGAAAAATTTAGGTTTAAATTTAGGGCTTTTAAAATTCTTTCTGATCTTTGATTGTTAGCTTACATGACTTATATGGTTAGAATCGTGAGACCAAATGCTACAACGTTCATGTTATGAGTTTTCATTTTCATGGAAGAATGAGAGAGTTACAGGACATCTGGCCAGCTTGGGGAAGGAGATGAAGTACAGGGCAAGGACTTTGTTCATGTTATGTTATTTTTGTTTCACTTAAATCAACGGATGTATAGCCACCCCAGTGGCAAGGTAGTACGCTGGTGAGACCCATGTCCTGGGTTCGAACCTTGGCGCTACCTTTTGTTTTTTCACATTTTTTCCACTTTCAATTTTGGATTTTTGCAGGTTTGGGCCTCCACGTTGGGCTTAGCTGTTTTTTCTAACTTTCACCACTAGATTATTCAGAACACCCCCTTTGCCCAACTATTTTTGTATTTTTATTTTGTTTACTTTATTTTCATTTTTGTTTATTAAATATTTTCTTTAATGCATAAAAAATCCTAAAATATAAATTTGATAATATTGCATTTTTATTTTATTTTAGTTTATTTTTCACATGAAAATATATTTTATCTTCAATATATATTATTTGTTTTCTTAATAAACTTGTAAATTATAAATAAAATATGTTTAGTTTAATTTATTTTTTTCCTTTTCATCCCATACTTATAAATATTTATTTTTGCATATATAAAAACTTTATATTTTTTATACAATATTATTTATTATTTTAACATAAAAAATACATAAAAAATAATACATAAGAACTTTATTTTCTTTTAAAATAGAAATTAGGGTTAAACCTTCCTTTTAGAAAATTAAGGTTAAAATTTCTTTTCACATAAAAAAGACAAAAAACAAAACAAAAATCTTTTTCTTACATGTACATAATATTGCATATTTAAATATTGTATATTATTTATTCTAATATTCGTACAAATTCGATTTGGTTGTAATAATTTATTTAGGTTTACATTCTTGCAAATCCCCATTTAAATTTGTATTCCCCCCTCCCATAAAATTGTTGTAATAGCTTAGTAATCTTTACATTACGCAATTTACCGCTTTACATGCCATGATAATTAGTAATTAGGGTTTGTATGGTAAGATAAAAACAAAGTAAAGTAGAAAACTATAAATACAAGATAAAAGCACGAAAATAACACCCTTGCACACAAGCATCCTTAGGGTTTCTCCACTTGGTTGCCTTATATAAAATAGCCATATTACGCATGCGAAGTATCTTGGAAAAACCAACAAACATAAGATCATAGTCCCTCGATGATGCTATTCAAGGTTGCCTTACAAAATGATCTTGGTCCCTCAAAATGCTAAGATACTTTGCAAACATTGCTAATCATGGTTATACGATGACCCACGCCCGTCCCGTTTACATCCAAAGATAAGGTTGATTACCAAATTCATGGTGAGACAACAATATCAAAAGAAAAGAAAATAAACAAGAAAGACATTTGAGTAGGTAGATTACTTCTAATTACTTTCTCTATTTTCAAACAACTATCCTTTCTATTTTCAAAACAAACACACACATTTCAAAAACATCTTACAAATATTGAAAACATTTTCAAAAGACAAACATCTTTGTATACATTCTTACTAACGAGAATCATTACAAAGATTGCCTAAACAAATGGCTTCTTTTACAAAATACTTTCAAAACCACACCAAACACATTTTCAAACAACAAAAGCAAGTGATCTAGCAAGTAACTAAGAGCCCATGGAAAACCATGGATGAAAAGGGTGCTAATACCTTCCCTTTTCATAATTTACCCTCCGAACTCAAGAAAACATCTCAAAGGTATTTCCCGTGCTTTTTCACCTTTCCTTTTGGATAAAAGAAAAGTCGGTGGCGAATCTTGCTAACCGCAACATTTGCGATAAAACGCAAAACCCTCAAGTCAGTTCTCCCACCGTATCACAGAATTGGCGACTCTGCTGGGGATTATTATAAAAGTGAGGTTACCTTAAGGTTTAGATCACATTTATTTTCTTACATTATTTGACTTGTTTGCTTTACATTATGGTTCTTTGTTTGGGTGTGAAATCCTCTACCCGGATTTGGGATACATTATAGGTAAATAGCAATACGTTGTGGAAACTGTGCAGGGTATACCGACATGGTCTAAGCAATAGCTATGTTAGTGTGACATATTTGTGGGTATCGGTAGCCTTTGAGTCAATCAAAGAGAATACGGGGCCGCTGAGTGATGTCATAAAGCACTAATGAACTTCTAGAACCCTTTACTTGACCAACTTGGCCTTTAGAATGTAATGAGATGACCGGCTTTGGTGCAATCCGAAGTTGGTAGATACTCAATACTACACTCAATGAGGGTTGGTTTCTTGGGATATTTCGGTCTCCATTAAAGAGGCTTGAGCTGAAACAATGACCAAGGAAACAGTCCAGTGATATTGAGCTCCTTAGAACCCGGTTACTATTACTAGGACAGGTTTAAGCCAACTAAACTTCAAGAGGGTACTTACCTATAAAGCCCCATGCAAGCCTAAACTAAGAACTTGTTTTCTTTGCTTGTATATGCATACTTGTACATAACATCATGGACATCATGAACATCATATGCATCCACTAACCATTTCAAGGATTTTGGAGATTCATCTTTGTTCTTGTTTTGTAGGATATGGATTCACTCCGCAGGAAAACTATCCAAATAATCCTTGTAAAAATTCCTCCATAACTCAAGGAGCTAGATTTAAGGATCCCTGAGAACTCTCCATTCACCGAGAGGCATGGTCGTCTACTCAACTTGGTCACCTCCAACACAGAGGAGGATATGATGAAGGTACTCTTCTAGTTCTTTGACCCTTTGCATCATTGGTTCACATTTATCGACTGTTGTACCCCAAAATTTACCCTCTCATTTATCAAAATTTTCCTCACAAGACTTCTTGGACTCAAGACAAGATTAGGGTTTGCTCAGCTCAAGACATCACCTTGCACTGATGACCTTAAATTAGGGTTTGAGTTTGCACAAGGATTTTTGGACCATCAATGCTTCATGTGACTTTCATACATCATCTTGGACCCCTAACATTTCTCATGCTAAGTTTCAAGCCTTGAATCACATTTTTGCCCAGTCAATTGGACAGTTGACCTAAAAAATCAGCTGTATAGGGGAAAAAGTCAACCATGGCCAATTTACAATCAAACTTCATAATTTTTTATCCACAACAACATTTTAGGCTCCTATGAACCATTTGATCAAGTTTAGATCACAACTCCTCAAGAAATTTGATCAAATCATCAAAAGGGCAAAATGGTCAAAATTAGGGTTTTGACTGAGAAAGGGCAATTTCTGATTTTTAACCTAGCCAATGACAAATTGGGTTCAAGCATGATTTCAAGGACTCAATGGCATCATATTTACCTAATCACATAGTTTAAAAGATCTCAAATGCATAGGATTGACAGATGAATTTTGCAGTCAACTGATCAAAAGTCAACTGTACACTGAAAAGTCAAACTTTGACTTTATTGTCAAAATCAAGTGCCAAGGGTTATAGCTCATCAAGATATGTCAAAATGTGAAACTTGTTGACCAATAAACCTAAAATTGCAAATTAGGGTTTTAATTTGAAAATTTTCCATAACTTAGAATTTTTCTAAGTATGGAAAATTTCTTATTTTTCCCCAACTTTTCACCACTTTTTCACCATGATGAAATTGGATTCAAAGAAAACTTCCAACATGAAAGTTTTAGTCCTCCATGAAATCTACAACTTTGATTCACAAAGTTTTCCAAAAGGATGCTTGGATCTCAAGTTATGAATTTGTGAATAGGGGTCCATGAACTTTTTAACTTAGTGAAAATTTGCCCTAATTTAGGCAGGTTTTTGACCCAACTTCATGGACATTTTTCACCTAGTTCCAAGAGGTATCTCAAAATGCATTTCAAATATGGACTGTAGAGAATGTTGCAAACTTTCCAAAATGTCAAAGAACTCTCCAAGAGCATTTGTGGTTAGGGAGAATCGAAGAAGAGAAAATGGCATTTTGTCACTTTTGATCAAGCCATTTTTACAAAGTGTCAAGTTGCAAATCTGATCAAGTATTTTGTACCTTGCATTACAGGTCCTAAATCCCTTCTACACTCCATAATTAAATGCAAACTCATGGGATAATGGCTTTATTTTGGCTGTTGGAGCATTGTACAAAGAATAAATCCATAAATGGCATAAAGGGCACATTGCCATTTTCATAAAGCAAGCTTTTTGCAACTTTGCTATCCTTGAGCCTTGGACTTGTTCTTTTGTCACAATAAATGTCCACAGATATCAAGCAAAGTATACCAACCCTCTGCATCTAGCTAGCAAGCAAGTACAGACCTTTGGCACAAGTCATTTCACTTTTCTTCAAAAGCAAGAAAAGTTGCAAAAGTCAAGAGAACTTGCACATCTGTTAAAGAGTGGACTTGGCCTCATTCAAAACGACTTCACAAACTTATCTCAAGCTAGAACACGAAGGAAAAAGATCCCAAACACTATCAAACCCAAAAAAACACAAATTTCTTCCCAAACAGGGCAGCTTCATGAAAACTCTTGCCAACTCAATATTTGCTCGTGCATTTTGCCTTGTAACACTTCAAACACCTTCCATACATCACATCCAAACTATCCAAGCATTCATCCTGCAACTATGAACTTTGTTTCAGACATCACCATTTTCATTTTTGAAGGTTGCAGCTTGACTTCTACAGGGAGTTTCAAGCATCCTCAAGGCAAGCTAAGCATTGGAATAGCTTGAGGGAACTTCAAGGAAGCTCACACGATCCTCAGGCCTCACTCAAAGTCCCCACATTGCCATATCCAAATCCAGCTGAAGGAGGTATTTTTCAAAACTTTATCTCTCTATTTAGGCTTCCTCAAGCCACGATTTGTGAAGCAAAAATGTAGTCTCTAGCTTGCTGAAGTTGTACATATGCATAGTTGTCATTTATTTTAACTGAGCTAAGAGAATTTGAATGTTGAACATGCTGAAAAAATTAGGTCAGAAATTAGGGCTACTGAAATTCTCCCTGATCTTTGAGAGTTAGATTATGAATTTTATATCATTGGAATCGAGAGATTCCAAGCTACATTTTTTATGTTACAAGTTTTTGTTTTTGTGCAAAGAATAGAGATTTGCAGGTTTGTACATGGAACGCGCGCAAATGGAAGCCGGAGGACAGGGATGAAGTGTCCTGGGCCTGGTGCGCCTTGGGCCTGCTTGTTTTGTTTTCCACACCCCCATGACTACTATTTGCACCCCTTTGCATATTTTTATATTTTGCATATTTTCTCATATTTTTTATGTTTACTGACTTTATTTTTTTTCTTTTCTGAACATTAAAAAATCACGAAAATAATTTCTTAATTTTTTGCAATTTTTATTTTATTTTTATTATTTTTTTCCACATATAAAAATAGTTTTATACAAATAAATAGAACTTTATTTTCTTAAATAAATAGTAAATACATTTAAAAATACTATACATTTTTATTTTATCATTTATACCCATAAAATGTTATTTTCATACATATTTTAATTTTTAATATTTGTTAATAATATTATTTATTATTTTCTTATACAAAAAATGAACAAAAATAATAATAGAAAATATAATTTTCTTTTAAATCAAAAATTAGGGTTTCCCCTTTTCAAAAAAATAACCATTTTATTTTTTCTCCTTTTCTAGGGTTTAATAAATCATTTTTCTCATACATAAAACAATTACAAAACATTTTGCATAAATACATTTTTATTTGTATATTTAAATAATTGTATATTTATTTATCTTGTACAATAATTCAATTGGGTTGTAATAGTATTTTAGGGTTTTATTTTGTGTAAATATCCCCATTCAAAAACTTGTATCCCCCCTCCCATGATAATTGTTGTAATAGCTTAGTTTTATTTTACGCAATTTATCGCATTTATACCATGTTTAGAAAAACTAGGGTTTTGCATGATAAGACAAAAATCAAACAAATAGAATGACCTAATACAAGACAAACAAAAGCATGTAAAATGACAACACCTTTCACACAAGCACCCTTAGGGTTTCACCCACTTGGTCGCCTAAACAAAATGGCCATGGTATGCATGCAAAGTATCTTGGCAAAACAAAACAAAACAAAAGATCATAGTCCCTCGATGACGCTATCAAAAGGTTGCCTAAAACAAAATGATCTTGGTCCCTCAAAATGCTAAAGATACCTGGCAACATTGCTATCATGGTCATACGATGACATATGCCCGTCCCGTTTAACATCCAAAGATAGGGTTGTTTGTCAAATCAATGGTAAATCAACAATGTCAAACGAATAAAAATATACAAGAAAGACTTTTGAGTAGGTAGATAGCTTCTAGTTACTTGATCAATTTGCAAATAATCCTTGCTATTTTCAAAAACAAACACACGCATTTCAAAACATTTCCAAACAACTTTCAAAACATTCAAACATTTTTTAAAAGACAAACATCTTTTTATACATTCTTACGAATAAGAATCATTACAAATATTTCCTAAACAATGGCCTCTTTTAAAAATACTTTCAAAACCACACAAAGCACCATTTCTAACAATTGCAAAAGCAAAGCAAGTGATCTAAACAAGTAACTAAGAGCCCATGGAAAACCATGGATGAAAAGGGTGCTAGCACCTTCCCTTTTCATAATCTACCCCCCCCCCCCCCCCCCCCGAACTCAAGAAAACATCTCAAAGGTCTTTCCTGTGCTTTTTTACCTTTCCTTTTGGATAAAAGAAAATTCGGTGGCGACTCTTGCTAACCGCGACATTTGCGAACACAAACGCAAAACCTCAAGTCATTTCTCCCACCGCATCACAGAACTGGCGACTCTGCTGGGGAAATTTGTAAAAGTGGGGTTACCTTAGGGTTTTAGATCACCTTTACATGCTTATCTTTCTTGACTTGTTTGCTTTACATTTTGGTTCTTTTGTTTGGGTTTGAATCCTCTACCCGGATTTGGGAAACATTATAGGTAAATAGCAATATGTTGTGGAAACTGTGCAGGGTATGCCGACATGGTCTAAGCAATAGCTATGTTAATGTGACATATTTGTGGGTATCGGTAGCCTTTGAGTCAATCAAAGAGAATACGAGGTCGCTGAATGATGTCATGAAGCACTAACGAACTTCTAGAACCTTTACTTGACCAACATGGCCTTTTAGGATGTAGTGAGATGACCGGCTTTGGTGCAGTCCGAAGTTGGTAGATACTCGATACTACACTCTTATGATGCCTTACCCCTCCAAGACTCTGGGACACAAGAATTCCATCCCTCTTGAGCCTTACCTCAAGTGGGTACGAACCCGCGCCCAAAGTCTTATGATGCCTTACCCCTCCATTCTCCCTTGATTATAGAGCCTTTTAGGGAAGGAGAGGTTCCATACACCCCCCTACATCCTGACATGCCAACATCACTCGAAGACTTACAAAGGAGTTGGATACAGCTCAAGGGAGAGCGCGACACTTTCGAAGCCCAATTCTACGCAAGCGAGAAGAAGGTTTTGGAACTCACTCGGCTACTTCATGAAGAGCAGACTCTCAAAAGCTACATTGCACCAAAGAGGATGCGCAACGTCTTTTTACCTTAGAATTCTGCATTATTTTGCCCAAGGGGCATTGATGTACTAACAATTCTATCTTATTAATATGACGTGTGTTCCTTTTTTGTTTAAAACAAATTTGAATTTCTAAATCCTTGAAATCATTGCATGAATACATATCATTCATCATATGCATAAACAGGTCTTCACACCAAGTTTCCTCATCTCTCTACTGTTTATTTCAGTAAGATGGATATCGAACAAACGGTCAAAGATCTGCAAGCTCAGAATTCACAATTTCAACAGCTACTCTTGACCTTAGCCAAGGGGCAGGAGGATCTCAAGACTCTGTTAGAGAAAGAGAAATAGAAAAAGAAGAAGAAGCGAGCCGGTGTGGTTATCATGGGCAGAAGGTTTGAAGGACAAGCCAGACGGACCTTGGAATTCCCATCAACATATGAAGAGGGGGAAGGAAAAGGAACGGCAGTGCCCTCAGATTCTGAAGCAGAAGAAGAGGAAGATGAGGACTACTCCGAACAACAATACCCTCCGACCGATGACAAATACAAAAACATGGAAGAACGTCTAGCTACTATGGAGATACAGAGAGTACCGGGGCTGGATTTTGAGGAGTTAGGGTTGGTTTCTGGAATAGTAATCCCTCCAAAATTTAAAGTGCCACTGTTTGCTAAGTATGATGGGGTGTCTTGCCCAAAAATGCACCTCAGATCCTATGTCAGGAAAATTCAACCACATTCTTCTGACAAAGACCTGTGGGTCCACTTTTTCCAAGATAGTTTGTCAGGAACGCAGCTTGATTGGTTCTACCAGTTGGAGAGAGCAAATGTTCACAATTGGGAAGATTTAGCAGCATCCTTCTATAAACAATATCAATACAACACCGACTTGGCGCCAACCCGTACTTAGCTACAGAGTATGGCTATGGCTACCAATGAGGGCTTTAAAGACTACGCCCAAAAGTGGAGGGATCTAGCCGGAAGGGTGCAACCACCTTTATCTGAAAGGGAGTTAGTGGACATGTTCTTGGGAACTCTTTCAGGCCCTTTCTTCAATCATCTGATTGGGAGCTCCTCTACAGGGTTTACCAAATTGATTCTAATTGGCGAGAGAGTGGAGGCTGGTATAAGAAATGGGAAGATTCAGAAGGACGCGTCTGCCTCAGCTGCTGTAAAAAAACCCTTCACTGGAAAGAAGGAAGTGTCTGCTGTCTATGCATAGAGAAATCAGGGAAGAACCAAGCGCCGACTAACTGTGGGGGCCGTTATGATTCAAAAGTCTGCATCAGACCAGCCAAGAAATGACCAGCCGAGAACTAATCAGCAAAGGGTAGAAAGGCCAGTTCGGCAGTTCACCAAGATAAACATGACTCCTGCCCAAGTCCTACCACATTTCTTAAAGTTGAATCTGGCCATGCTAAAAGAGGCCCCTAAAAATCCTAACACTGCTTCTCCATACTACCATCCCAACGCCAGATGCGCGTACCATTCAGAAAGTCCAGGGCACGACACCAACAACTGTTGGGCTCTGAAGAATAAGATTCAAGATCTGATTGACGCAAAGGAAGTTGAATTTGAAGCTCCTGAAAAACCAAATGTTATCTCCGCTCCAATGCCTAGGCATGGACACAATGCCAGGGCTGTGGAAGAAGATCTATTTGTTTCTACTGTGGATGAACTGTTAACTCCTCTCCTAACCATCAAGTTGAATTTGTTGAAAGCTGGTATCTTCCCAGGTTGTGACAAAGACTGCCATGTTTGCCTGTCCTCATCATTTAACTGCCCTCTGTTAAAGAAAGGAATCCAACAATTGATTGATAACCAAGAAATTTTGTTTGAGAAAGCTCCTATTTCACCCATTCTAGTTCCAGAAGTTTCAATAATAACCATCTACGCCAATCCTTCCAGGGTTCCTAAAAAACCCGTTAGGATTACATCTGCTCCTATGACTACTCCATTGAAGATAACAATGCCCGGGCCAACCCCATACAAATCAGATAAATCAGTACCATGGAACTATGGTGAAGAAATTTACTACCATGGTATTAAACAAATTGAACAGACTATTGAAGAAGAAAGCTCCGAAGAGGATAATCCCGACATCGGTAACATTGTCGGAACAAGCAAGGTTACCCGTAGTGGAAGAATCTTTTCTCCAGAGATTGCTCCTCCAACAGTAGTCTTTGGACCCGTGGTCGTTCCGAAGATTACCTCTACACCAGTAATTGTACCTACAAGTGTACCCGCCAACAAAGAAAATACAATTCCTATCCCTACTTCCGCTTCCGAGAATAATGGAAAGAATGTTGAAGAGGAGCCTGTCGTGACAAAGGCTCAGTCACTAGTTATTCCTGAAACATCTAAGAAGGAGATGGAAGAAATCCTGAGGATCATTAAGAAGAGTGATTATGATGTGGTTGAACAATTGGGGCAGACCCCTTCCAAGATCTCTATGCTAGCCCTGCTGCTTTGCTCTGAAGCTCATGCCAAGGCTTTGGTAAAATTTCTGAAGACAGCTCACGGCCGCAAGAGACGTCTATTGACCAGTTCGAGGACTGTGTGGCCAGTTTGACAACTGATAAATGCATAGGTTTCTCCGATGCTGACTTGACACCCCGAGGGAGAAAACACAACGATGCATTACATGTCTCAGTGGAGTGCAGAGGAAAAACCCTAGCTCATGTTTTGGTTGATACTGGGTCATCTTTAAATGTCTTGCCGAAGAAAGTCCTTGATAGGTTGGATTGTGAAGGGATGACTCTAAAACCCAGCAATATAGTGGTCAGAGCTTTTGATGGTTCTAAGAGGATGGTCCATGGGGAGGTGGACATCCCAATCAAGGTGGGAACTCAGGTTTTCAACTCGACATTCTATGTGAAGGACATCCGTCCTTCTTATTCCTGTTTGTTGGGACGCCCTTGGATCCACAATGCCGGAGCTGTCACCTCCACCTTACATCAGATGCTCAAGTATCTCGTCCAAGGGAAGATCATAACTGTCCATAGGGAAGAGGAATATATGATTAGTCATCTGAATTCCTTCTGTTATGTGGAGTTAGATGGCGAATTCATAGAGACCCCTTTCCAAATTTTTTGAAGAAGTCTCTGAAGAAATAGCGGCGACCAAGGCGGTATCCTCAACTCCTGTGATCACAAGACCACCACCTCGAATGTCATCTCTCAAGGATGCTAGGATAGTAGTGGAAGAAGGCGGATCCACCATCTGGGGGCAGCTTCTAGACTTTCCTTTCAAATCAGACAAATTCGGCTTGGGGGTTCACCTCAACTGGTCAGAAGGTTGTCCGTCGCGCCCGTGCTAGAGGACCACCTGTGAAGATCAGCCACCAAGGGGTTAATGCACTAGAGGACAGTGAAGAAGAGGGCAGCCTGGAAGATTGGATATTTCCTACTATCAACGGAGGACTGTGCAACTGGGAAGCAAAAGACTTTGTTCTGATTACTTTCATACCACAGTAATTTATCTTTTCCATTTCTGTTGGATCTGTAATAATTCACAAAATAATTCGTACTTTTTCAACCTTGTGTCTTACCCGAGGCACATAGTTCCATTTGTAAGGGTTCTTATTTCATTTTCATATGTCATTTAATGAATCATGGACGCTTTTCATATTTAAACCTTTTATGCTCATTGTCTTTCTTTTACATTTTTTTTGTTTTAAGATGGCTATCCCTTACACACACCCACACTCACAAATGCAGGTACCCTTCCATTCCGGATCCCATGGGTAACGATACTGCTATAGCCTTCAGTGACTCTGAAGATCTGATCCACCAAGCCGAATACGAAGGTGAGGAAGATTGTAAGGTGCCAGGGGAATTGGCCAGATTATTACAGCAAGAGGAAAGAGCAATTCAGCCTCATGAGGAGCAGTTGGATACAATCAACTTGGGTACTGAGGAAGATAAAAAGGAAATCAAGATAGGTGCCGATCTAGAGTCGAGTGTCAAAGAGCGCCTAATTCAGCTATTGCATGATTATGTTGAGATCTTTGCATGGTCATACAAAGACATGCCGGGACTGGATGCAGACATTGTGGTACACCGTCTACCCACAAGAGAAGACTGTCCACCAGTGAAGAAAAAGGTCCGCCGCATGAGACCTGACATGTTAGAGAAGATCAAAGCGGAGGTGATGAAACAATTCAATGCTGGATTTATGGCTGTTACTTCCTATCCACAATGGGTTTCTAACATTGTGGTCGTGCCTAAGAAGGACGGCAAAGTGAGAATGTGTGTGGATTATAGAGATTTAAACAGGGCCAGCCCTAAAGATGATTTTCCACTTCTGCACATCGACATCCTAGTCGACAACATAACCCAACACAAAGTATTTTCTTTCATGGACGGATTCTCAGGCTATAACCAGATCAAAATGGCACCTGAGGACATGGAGAAAACTACATTTGTCACACAGTGGGGTACGTTCTGCTACAAAGTGATTCCATTCGGACTGAAGAATGCCGGGGCAACCTATCAGCGTGCCATGGTAGCTTTGTTTCATGATATGATACATCATGAGATAGAGGTCTATATAGATGACATGATAGCCCGATAACAAAATGAAGAAGAACACCTTGATCACTTGCAAAAGCTGTTTTTCAGGTTGAAGGAGTACAAGCTCAGATTGAACCCAAACAAGTGCACATTCGGAGTCCGGTCAGGTAAACTATTAGGTTACATTGTCAACAACAAAGGCATCGAGGTTGATCCTACCAAAGTCAAAGCTATACAAGAAATGCCTGCTCCTCGCACTGAGAAGGAGGTCAGAGGTTTTTTGGGACGCCTAAACTACATTGCTAGGTTCATTTCTCACCTAACGTCTACTTGTGAACCAATCTTCAAGCTATTGAAGAAAGATCAAGTAGTCATATGGAATGAAGAATGTCAAGTTGCTTTCGATAGAATCAAGGAGTATTTGCTAGAACCTCCTGTCCTGATGCCACCCGTCAAAGGAAGACCGCTTATCATGTATCTGACCGTCCTAGAGAATTCAATGGGGTGCGTACTGGGGCAGCATGACGAGTCTGGCCAAAAAGGGCATGCCATTTATTACCTTAGCAAAAAGTTTACCGACTGTGAAACCAGATATTCACTGCTCGAGAAAACTTATTGCGCTTTGGTATGGGCTGCTCGCCGGCTAAGGCAGTATATGTTGACTCATACCACTTTACTGATATCTAAGATGGATCCGATCAAGTACATCTTTGAGAAGCCTGCTTTGTCTGGAAGGATAGCTAGATGGCAGATGATCCTAACGGAATACGACATACAATACACGACCCAAAAAGCTATAAATGGGAGTGTGCTAGCTGATCATTTGGCCCATCAAGCTGTCGAAGATTACCAATCCATGAAGTTTGACTTCCCTGACGAAGACATCATGACATTGAACAACATTGAAGATATCAGACCATATGACGGACCTGAACAAGGATCCCGATGGACCCTGTACTTTGATGGGGCATCCAATGCACTTGGAAATGGTATCGGCGCGGTATTCATTTCCCCAGAAGGTTGCCATACTCCTTTCACCGCCAGACTTTGCTTCAACTGTACGAACAACATGGCAGAGTACGAGGCATGCATCTTTGGACTCAAGGCTGCCATAGATTTGGGAATCAAATCCTTAGATGTATCTGGGGACTCAACTTTGGTCATCAGTCAGATCAAAGGAGAGTGGGACACTAAACATCAAACCTCATCCCTTACAAAGAATATGTTTTGACATTGCTACCACATTTCGAGCAGATTACCTTCGAGCATTTCCCGCGAGAAGAAAATCAGCTAGCAGATGCTCTAGCTACAATGTCATCTATGTTTAAACTTGGTTGGGATAATGAGGCTCCCCAAATCACTATTGAACGGATGGATGAACCAGCACATTGTCATGAGATTAATACCGAAGAAGTAGTGGACCAGCCGTGGTTTCATGAAGTCAAAAGGTATCTCGAGGCCCAAGAATATCCAAAAGGGGCTTCAGTCAACGATAAAAAATTCTTAAGGAGATTCTTGGCAAAGTTCTTCCTAAGTAATGGCATCCTGTACAAGCGCAATCATGATTCTATCCTGCTTCGTTGTATGGACAAGATTGAGGCTGAAAGGATTATGGTTGATTTGCATGAGGGCACCTTTGGCACTCACTCTAGCAGGCATACGATGGCAAAGAATATTCTACGGGCAGGCTATTACTGGTCTACCATGGAAGCTGACTGCTATCAACACTCCCGAACTTGCCATAAATGTCAAATCTATGCTGACAAGGTCCACGTGCCTCCAGTTCCTCTAAATGTCCTAACAGCTCCTTGGCCCTTCGCTATGTGGGGAATCAACATGATTGGAGAGATCAAGCCTACAACATCCAATGGACACCGCTTCATTCTGGTGGCCATTGACTATTTCACCAAGTGGGTCAAAGCAGCTTCCTTCGCATTCGTGACTAAGAATGTTGTTTCCCGCTTCATCAAGCAGAACCTTATTTGCCGGTACGGTATCCCCGAAAGGATCATCACTGATAACGGTACAAAGCTTAACAATACTATGATCACCGCCCTGTGCGAGTAATTCAAAATTCAACATCACAATTCATCTCCCTACCGGCCAAAGATGAATGGTGCAGTCAAAGCTGCTAACAAAAATATCAAGAAGATCATACAAAAGATGACAGTCACCTACAAGGACTGGCATGAAATGTTACCGTTTGTTCTCCACGGGTACCGTACCACTGCTCGCACATCAACTAGGGCAACACCCTATTCTTTGGTATATGGCATGGAAGCTGTTTTACCTATCGAAGTTTAGATTCCCTCTTTGAGAATCGTGAAGGATGTTGGTTTAAGTGAAGACGATTGGGTCCGGACCCGACTTGATCAACTGAACTTAATTTACGAGAAGAGACTTACTATTGTTTTCCATGGTCAGACGTATCAAAAGCGGATGATCAAGGCTTTCAACAAGAAAGTCAGACGCCAAGTATATCAAGTTGGAGATCTAGTGATCAAGCGCATCATCTTGCCACAAAGTGATCCCATGGGCAAATGGACTCCTACCTATGAAGGACCATTTGTAATCAAGAACATCTTTTCTGGTGGGGCAATGATCTTAACCACCATGGATGGTGACGATCTGCCGCACCCTGCGAATGCAGACATAGTCAAAAGATACTACACATAAATGACCTGCTAGGTTGACACACCTAGGCAAAACAAGGGCATCCCGGCGAACCAAAAAGGTTTGGGAAAAAATTAGGGATAAAATTAAAAAAAAATTTATACACCCGGCAAGTTGAAAACCCGAAAGGGCGACTTGGGCAAAAAAGGGTTTCCCGGTGGACTGAAAACCCGAAAGGGCGGTCCAGGAAAAAGTTAGGGAATTAAAGCGTATGACTATGTTTCATCGGATCACTTTAAGGACAAGATATTCGGAGACACGAAGGCTATAGCGGAATGGGAACCCCATGGGATATTTTCACACATAGCTATTCTTTGTATAAATGTTTATTACTTTTATGACACCATCCTCTTACTAGGACGTCTGTCTCCTTTGTACAAAACACTTATTCAAAGTAAATACAAAGACATCTCTTTCAAAGTACAAAAACTATTTGCCTTTTTCTTTTACACTTATATTTTTACTTGCAAAAACGTCCAATGATTCATTGATGAACATATGCATTTGAACATAATTACTGTTTACAAATAAACAGGATGGAAAAGAACAATTACTGACAGACTGAAAGGATAGGAAAACGTCTTTAGGATATTCCAGGAGCAATCCCTATAGTACATCATCTAGATCCCCAGCAGAGCTAAAATTTCAAAACCCTTAACCCCCATCAGAGTTAAAACTTCAAACTCCCAATCCCCAGCGAAGCCAAAGTTTCCAACTATTAATCCCCAATGGAAACCATTCAGTTTCTCCAAATTCCCCAGCAAGTTATCTTGAAGCCTGGAAATCAACCGGATAATAGTTAACTTTTGTCTCTCCCCAACCTAGGATAATTCCCAAGTAGAATGGAAGACAACCCAAACTCCTAAACCTACTCTCCAGCAGTAAGCCTTCTTCATCACAGATCTTTTTCAACAGAATGAAGATTCTCATTCTTAATTTTCCCAGTGAAGTCGCCAAAGTTTTCTTTGCTCCCCAACGGAATGAAGATTATCCTTATTAATTCCCCTCAGAAGTCATCCGAGTCTTCCTTATTCTCCAGCAGATCAAGGTTTCCCATTGTGTAACCCCCAGTGGAAGTCATCAAAATTCTCTGGATTCCACAAGCAGATTACTCGGGCAGTATATGGCATTGCTCGCAACAGAATTCTTGTCAGTACTCTAACTTCAAGACATAAAGGATCCTCACATCCCCACAGAAGTTTATAAGGATTTCTTATCCTCAACAGTCAAGGATTTATTTTCCCCGGCAGCAGTCAGGGGTTCTTATTATCCCCAGCTGTCAAGGATTTATTTTCCTCAGCAATACAGCAGATCAGCTTACATGCACATACATTACATCCTTATATCATAATCATACATTTCATACAACATAACTTTGTGTTTCAGCTAACATTTTTACCCTTTTCAGGATAAGGTTAACAGCTATCATTAACAATGTTCAAAGATTACAGATACAGTACAGATACGCTCTAGACAAGGGTGCCATTATGATACTCATTCGGATCTCAACTTCAGATACACTCCAGACACGGAAGTCATTCTGTCACTTATTCATATTCTAGCTCAGATACGCTCCAGATACGGATGCCATCCTGATGCTTATTCAGATTTCACTTATTCAGATTCTAGTTCAGATACACTCCGGACACGGAAGTCATTCTGTCACTTATTCAGATTCTAGTTCAGATACGCTACAGACACGGATGCCATTCTGGCCCTTATTCAGTTTTCTGATTCAGATACAGTACAGATACACTCCAGACACGGAAGTCATTTTGTTGTTCATTCAGACTCTAATCTCATATACGGTTTAGATACGCTCTAGACGCAGATGCTATTCTACTACTCATTCAGATTCAAACTTCAGATACAGTCCAGATACGCTCCATACACGATCGTCATTCTGTCACTTATTCTGATTTTCCCCAGCTTAGAGACGCTCCAGACACGGATGCTACTCTATCACTCATTCAGATTCAGTCCCCAGATACAAGCTCAGATACATTCTAGATACGGTAACTATTCTGATGCTCATTCTTTTGACTTACAACTCAAAAAACATTCTTGGATGGCATCTTTAAGCCCATCTCCAACAAGATTCTATCACCTCTCTAAATGGCATCTTTAAGCCCATTCCTTCAACTATATTTTGTCAAGTGCAAATTTATGGGCACTCTGGTATCCAATCATCTTTTACCTTCGAGTCACGAATGGCAAACTCGACAATCTAACTCTTCAGGTTCAAGAAGATTGAACAGGGTCAGCTGTTGTATAACAAAATTTGCCCTCTCACACTACTACGAAAATGGGCTTTCACTGCGCTTTTTTTTGCCCTTTAAAAGCGCTTAAAAGCGCTGCCGTAGCCAGCGCTGGCGTAGGCTACGAAAGCGCTTTTTTCTGGCCAAAAGCGCTGTCGTAGGTGGACCTATCCCAGCGCTTTTTCCTTAAAAAGCGCTTTGATAGGGGGGTCTTTCCCAGCGCTTTTTGAAAAGCGCTTTGATAGGTGTGCTATTTAAATTTTTTTTTTTATTTATCAGGCCTTTTACAGCGCTTTTTATGGAAAAAGCGCTTTGATAGGGGGGTCTTTCCCAGCGCTTTTTCCATAAAAAGCGCTTTGATAGGGGTTCTATTTAATTTTTGTTTTTTTATTTATCATGGCTTTTACAGCGCTTTTTATGGAAAAAGCGCTTTGATAGGGGGGTCTTTCACAGCGCTTTTTCCATAAAAAGCGCTTTGATAGGGGGTTTCTATTTAATTTTTTTTTTATTTATCCTGCCTACGAAAGCGCTTTTTAGCCAAAAGCGCTTTCGTAGCTCATACAAATTTTTTAAAGTGAAACCTATAATTTGAGGTTCCCTGTGCGGCCTGTAATTTTTTTAGTGATTAAATCGTAAGTGTACGATCAATATTAAATCGTACAATCAAGGACAGTTCGAATTTCTTCAATCGGAGAAAGTTTCACAGCTTTTTCCTACCACAATCGATATTAAATCGTTGAACTATCCGCTGCATGATTTGAATGTAAACAACATGTTAAACTTAGGAGTAACTAAAAACAAAACATTTTCATTGACAAATCAAACTCCTACATGAGTAAGAAATTGCATTCAATTTACTTTGCTTGGTATACATTGAACAATTGTATGTCACATTACATGAGTAGTGTTCCTAGACTGTATCATGCTGTTTAATCAGATATCATGGACAACATCTCCATGGGAGTTCAACAATAAAGCTACAATTACTGTTCTCAGCTTAGTATAGTGTGTATCCTTTTTTGAGTTACCGTATGTCAACAAATGCTTTGTAAACCACAAATTTGTTGTTGTTAAACATCACAATGAATTTAAATTACCCCTTTACATAGTTTAAGATAATCAACTGATATTTCTTCAAATCATATTATTAGTCATCACAATCACAAAAGAAATAATACCATGAACTTAGACTAGTAAAACCTACCAATATTTACTAGGTGTTAGGGACACACAATATGCACTTCACATACTATCAATACACAAGATTTTATGGAGAAAATTAAGGAACATTTCTAATTATAAGCCAATATAGATCACATTCCCTTATTTGTTTCCACCATACTAGTGAAGCAAATGACGAATGGCAGCAACAGCATCACCTTTATGCTCACGCAAGGTTCTTTCAGCCACCTTTTTGTCCAACTGTTGTATAAGAAAAGTATGTTAATTAATTGGAATGTAAGCTTACTAGATAGATTTCTGTACATGTTGAAGAAGTTACCTCTAGTTCGTTTGCAATTATATCAACATCTGCTGCATTTATCTTAACAGCAGCTAATTCTTTCTCCCTGTGATTCAATCAAAATTCATACTAAGGTTCAGAGAGAGAAGAAAAACAAATCATAAATGCAGGATAAATGAGAGTGACAATGGAGCTTTCAATTTTTATATACATAATAAATTCCCGGGTCTTTTTAATTTCACTTATGTAAAAATTAAAACTTCAGAACTACACATATATTTTACTTGATATTTCTATTAGTAATACAAAAATTATATTTCAACATATACACCAGAACAACAGAAAAGATACAAAAGTAGAGTGCAAAGGAAAGGAAAACATAGATATTAAACATCAAGCATAGCAAACAGCTAAATGCGTGCACTTTTGTTACACAAATGAATCATGAAATTATCTAAATAAGAACAGAGGCACCTCCTATGCTTTCAAACTGAGTGAATACTCCAGTTGAAGACTAGAACAATTTTTGGTTATCTAGTGTGGCAAGGCAATGGAATGAGAGGGTACAAAAGAGGAGAAGTGATGACAAATCTTTAAACTAGGATTTAAGAAATTTTGTTTAAGGTTCCTATTACCTACACTAACTTGTCATGCACCAAATCTTTGAATTAGGATTTAAGAAATTTGGTTTAAGGTTCGTAGTACCTACACTAACTTGTCATGCATCAAAAACACTGGTAAATTTAAACCATGTTCGTTTCAGATCTTCTGCCAACCGTTTCCCTTTCATCAAAGAATCGCAGAATCGAAGGTTGGAAACAAACAATTAAACGAAATCATTAATTCATAATATAACATATCTCAAATAGAAATACTAACTTATCAAGAGTTTATATTCATAGAAAGGTTTTGTGACTGGCTTACCTGAAGGTTTAAAGAAGCGATATACACTTCCACGTACTTCCAGCTGAGACACACAAAATGAAAACATAGTGAGTAAAAATAGAAGAACTAGATATACACTTCCACGTACTTCGGCTAATAGTGAAGATATAATGAACTAAACTTACTTAATACTATTAGTTGATAATAGTAAAATCAAGTATCCAACATCTACTTCCACCAATTAACAACAATATAATCAATTTGGTAGGACTGTGCAGATGAATTTAAAATTGGAAACAACAAACATTTCATTAATGCTACACATTTCACTTGTGCTACACGTGTACATCAGTTAGCCATAGAAACTCACAGAGAAGATATTCAAAACAATTAAAATTACAATCAAATTTAAGCACACACAACATAAAATATGAATAGATGTAGTCCCTAACCTCAACTCAAAATGAGGATTATACTCATAAACATGTACAACAATTTCCAAGTAAACTTTGCCTCATTCTTAGATCTCAAAGATTTAATGATAAGACCATAAAACCTAATTTTGTAGAAACAAACAACTAAAATACATACTTATCAGTAGTCGATGCCAGCAACTATTACCTCATATACCATTTGTCTTTCTGGAACTTTAACTTATAATCCAAAACTCATAATTAAAACTCATCAATGAGCTCGGTTATTTTTTGAAGACTAATGATTAGACTTTGCTTAAAATTAGTCTAGGATGATAATTTAACCCAATTTCTATATGTTGTCAATGATAAATGCACGTAGTAGTTTCTTTGTTCTACATAATACATTCTTTCATATCAATAACTTCAATCTCTAATAGTAACTATGAAAACTTGGGGAAGGAAACCTCAAATTTCATCTGAGTCACATAAACCCATCAGAAAATCAAACTAAAAAAGTCAAAACTTGGAGAAAAGAACATCATTGAAGCATGGAGAATCGATCGAGTAAGAACTGTGAAAACTTTTCAACTAACACAGAAAAATTCATACCAATTTTATAAATTGCGGTGTCAATGTGCAACTCTATCAGTCGAAGAAATGAAATAGCATAAGTATGTCAAGTAATGATTTTATTGTCAAGCAAACATGGAAAAGAAACAGTATGAGTATGACAATCAAACCTTGAAGCGATTTTCTCCTTTGAACTCTTCGATTTACTGGAAATTATACAATTTGTTGAAGAAATTAGGATTGCAATGAGATACGATGAGGAATGAAAGGATTCTTCTTACCTGAAATGGGTTTCGATTCGGAGGAAAGGTTGCGAAGGGTTTGTGTTAGCACTGATAACCAAAATACCTCAGCAACTATGAATAAAATAGTTTTACAGCTGTCCCTATGCCAGCGCTTTTGAAAGCGCTTTCAAAGGCCAATCTTCCACAGCGCTTTTTAAAAAGCGCCTTCATAACCCTATTATTTCGTTTTTATTAATATTTTTATTTGACCTACCACAGCGCTTTTAATGTAAAAAGCGCTTTCGTATCCCCCACCTATGCCAGCGCTTTTAAAAAAGCGCCTTCATAGGTTTCCCTTTTTTTAATTTTGTTTTTTGTGAAGGCTATGGCAGCGCTTTTTCAATAAGCGCTTTAGTAGAGGCGCTGCAAAAATCAGTTTTTGGCGTAGTGTCATTTATCAAAATTTTCCTCACAAGACTTCTTGGACTCAAGACAAGATTAGGGTTTGCTCAGCTCAAGACATCACTTTGCACTGATGACCTGAAATTAGGTTTGAGTTTGCACAAGGATTTTTGGACCATCAATGCTTCATGTGACTTTCATACATCATCTTGGACCCCTAAGATTGCTCATGCTAAGTTTCAAGCCTTGAATCACATTTTTGCCCAGTCAATTGGACAGTTGACCTAAAAATCAGTTGTATTGGGGAAAAAGTCAACCATGGCCAATTTACAGTCAAACTTCATAATTTTTCATCCACAACAACATTTTAGGCTCTTATGAACCATTTGATCAAGTTTGGATCACAACTCCTCAAGAAATTTGATCAAATCATCAAAAGGTCAAAATGGTCAAAATTAGGGTTTTGATTGAGAATGGGTAATTTCTGATTTTTAACATAGCCAATGACCAATTGGGTTCAAGCATGATTTCAAGGACTCAATGGAATCATTTTTACCTAATCACATAGTTCAAAATATCTCAAATGCATAGGATTGACAGATGAATTTTGCAGTCAACAGATCAAAAGTCAACTGTATACTGAAAAGTCAAACTTTGACTTTTTGGTCAAAATCAAGTGCCAAGGGTCATAATTCATCAAGATATGTCAAAATGTTAAACTTGTTGACCAAGAAACCTAAAATTGCAAATTAGGGTTTTAATTTGAAAATTTTCCATAACTTAGAATTTTTCTAAGTATGGAAAATTTCTTATATTTCCCCAACTTTTCACCACTTTTTCACCATGATGCAATTGGATTCAAAGAAAACTTCCAACATGAAAGTTTTAGTCCTCCATGAAATCTACAACTTTGATTCACAAAGTTTTCCCAAAGGATACTTGGATCTCAAGTTATGAATTTGTGAATAGGGGTCCATGAACTTTTTAACTTAGTGAAAATTTGCCCTAATTTAGGCAGGTTTTTGACCCAACTTCATGGACATTTTTCACATAGTTCAAAGAGGTATCTAAAAATTCATTTCAAATATGGATTGTAGAGCATGTTACAAGCTTTCCAAAATGTCCAAGAACTCTCCAAGAGAATTTATGGTTAGGGAGAATCGAAGAAGAGAAAATGGCATTTTGTCACTTTTGATCAAGCCATTTTTACAAAGTGTCAAGTTGCAAATCTGATCAAGCATTCTTGTACCTTGCATTACAGGTCCTAAATCGCTTCTACACTCCATAATTAAATGCAAACTCATGGGATAATGGCTTTATTTTGGCTGTTGGAGCATTGTACAAAGAATAAATCCATAAATGGCATAAAGGGCACATTGCCATTTTCATAAAGCAAGCTTTTTGCAACTTTGCTATCCTTGAGCCTTGGACCTGTTCTTTTGTCACAAGCAATGTCCACAGATATCAAGCAAAGCATACCAACCCTCTTCAGCTAGCAAGCAAGCAAGTACAGACCTTTGGCACAAGTCATTTCACTTTTCTTCAAAAGCAAGAAAAGTTGCAAAAGTCAAGAGAACTTTCACATCTGTTAAAGAGTGGACTTGGCCTCATTCAAAACGAATTCACAAACTTATCTCAAGCTAGAACACGAAGGAAAAAGATCCCAAACACTCTCAAACCCAAAAAACACAAATTTCTACCCAAACAGGGCAGCTTCTGCAAAACTCTTGCCAACTCAATATTTGCTCATGCGTTTTGCCTTGTAACACTTCAAACACCTTCCATACATCACATCCAAACTATCCAAGCATTCATCCTGCAACTGTGAGCCATGTTTCAGACATCATCATTTTCATTTTTGAAGGTTGCAGCTTGACTTCTACAGGGAGTTTCAAGCATCCTCAAGGCAAGCTAAGCATTGGAATATCTTGAGGGAACTTCAAGGAAGCTCACACGATCCTCAGGCCTCACTCAAAGTCCCCACATTGCCATATCCAAATCCAGCTGAAGGAGGTATTTTTCAAAACTTTATCTCTCTATTTAGGCATCCTCAAGCCACGATTAGTGAAGCAAAAATGTAGTCTCTAGCTTGCTGAAGCTGTACATATGCATAGTTATCATTTATTTCAACTGATCTGAGAGAATTTGAATGTTGAACATGCTGAAAAAATTAGGTCAGAAATTAGGGCTACTAAAATTCTCCCTGATCTTTGAGAGTTAGATTATGAGTTTTATATCATTGGAATCGTAAGATTCCAAGCTACATTTTTTATGTTGCAGGTTTTTGTTTTTGTGCAAAGAATAGAGAATTGCAGGTTTGTACATGGAACGCGCGCAAATGGAAGCTGGGGGACAGGGATGAAGTGTCTTGGGCCTGCTTGTTTTATTTTCCACACCCCCCCTGACTACTATTTGCACCCCCTTTGCATATTTTTATATTTTGCATATTTTCTCATATTTTTTATGTTTACTGACTTTATTATTTTTTTTCCTGAACATTAAAAAATCACAAAAATATTTTCTTAATTTTTTGCAATTTTTATTTTATTTTTATTATTTTTTGCCACATATAAAAATAGTTTTATACAAATAAATAGAACTTTATTTTCTTAAATAAATAGTAAATACATTTAACAATATTATACATTTTTATTTTATCATTTATACCCATAAAATGTTATTTTCATAGATATTTTAATTTTTAATATTTGTTAATAATATTATTTATTATTTTCTTATACAAAAAATGAACAAAAATAATAATAGAAAACATAATTTTCTTTTAAATCAAAAATTAGGGTTTCCCCTTTTCAAAAAAATAACCATATTATTTTTTCTCCTTTTCTAGGGTTTAATAAATCATTTTTCTCATACATAAAACAATTACAAAACATTTTGCATAAATACATTTTTATTTGCATATTTAAATAATTGTATATTTATTTATCTTGTACAATAATTCAATTGGGTTGTAATAGTATTTTAGGGTTTTATTTTGTGTAAATATCCCCATTCAATAACTTGTATCCCCCCTCCCATAATAATTGTTGTAATAGCTTAGTTTTATTTTACGCAATTTATCGCATTTATACCATGTTTAGTAAAACTAGGGTTTTGCATGATAAGACAAAAATCAAACAAATAGAATGACCTAATACAAGACAAACAAAAGCATGTAAAATGACAACACCTTGCATACAAGCACCCTTAGGGTTTCACCCACTTGGTTGCCTAAACAAAATGGCCATGGTATGCATGCAAAGTATCTTGGCAAAACAAAACAAAACAAAAGATCATAGTCCCTCGATGACGCTATCAAAAGGTTGCCTAAAACAAAATGATCTTGGTCCCTCAAAATGCTAAAGATACTTGGCAACATTGTTATCATGGTCATACGATGACCCACGCCCGTCCCGTTTAACATCCAAATATAGGTTTGTTTGCCAAATCAATGGTAAATCAACAATGTCAAAGGAATAAAAATGTACAAGAAAGACTTTTGAGTAGGTAGATAGCTTCTAGTTACTTGATCAATTTGCAAACAATCCTTGCTATTTCCAAAAACAAACACACACATTTCAAAACATTTCCAAACAACTTTCAAAACATTGAAACATTTTTCAAAAGACAAACATCTTTGTATACATTCTTACGAACAAGAATCATTACAAAGATTGCCTAAACGATGGCCTCTTTTCAAAATACTTTTAAAACCACACAAAGTACCATTTCAAACAATTGAAAAAGCAAAGCAAGTGATCTAAACAAGTAACTAAGAGCCCATGGAAAACCATGGATGAAAAGGATGCTAGCACCTTCCCTTTTCATAATCTACCCCCCCGAACTCAAGAAAACATCTCAAAGGTCTTTCCTGTGCTTTTTTACCTTTCCTTTTGGATAAAAGAAAAGTCGGTGGTGACTCTTGCTAACCGCGACATTTGCGAACACAAACGCAAAACCTCAAGTAAGTTCTCCCACCGCATCACACCGACTATCAACTTGTGCCTACTTTGGAAGAATTCTCTCAACTCTTGAGGATTCCCATTCTCAATCAACTACCTTTCAACGGTACGGAAAGATATCCAAAGCCAGAAGAGATTTCTCAAGCACTGCACTTGCACTCATCTGATGTCACAACTCATTGGGAAACTAGAAGTGGTGTTAAAGGCTTCTTAGAAAAGTTTCTGATTGAGAAGGCCCAAAGCTGTTGGAATTCTTTAGATCTGCAAGCATTTGAGGAAATTGTGGCTCTCCTCATCTATGGGATGGTCTTGTTCCCCAATCCTGACCAAATCATAGTTGTGAGTGCCGTCAAAATCTTCGTATCATGCAATCTGGTGCCTACATGGCTAGGGGATATCCTACACCCTTTTCACACTCGTACAATGAGGAAAAGAGGTGTCCTTATGTGTTGCACTCCTCTCCTGGAAAGATGATTTATTTCTCATCTTCCCCAGTCAGTCTTAAAAAATGAGCAAGGATTAAGGTGGTCACAAAGGTTAATGACGCTCAAACATTCAGATATTCATTGGTGCTCTCGATCCAAAGAGAATGTTATCATTGTTGACCGTTGTGGGAAATTCCATAATGTCTCTCTACTTGGAATTATGGGAGGCATCACCTGTAACCCATGCTTAGCTCTAAGACAGTTTGGTTATGCCCGACGGGATGGCCCACATGAGATGATGATTCAAGGCTTGGTATTCGACTACGACAACGACGATCAGGGTCTTCGCCAGAGATTCATCCGAGCTTGGAGGATGCTAAAAAAGGTGGATATCAAGACTTTGGGACACAAGAATTCCATCCCTCTTGAGCCTTACCTTAAGTGGGTTAGAACCCGCGCTCAAAGTCTTATGATGCCTTATCCTTCCATTCTCCCGGCGATCATCGAGCCTGTTAAGGAAGGAGAAGTTCCATACACTATCCTACATCCTGACATGCCCACATCTCTTGAAGACCTACAAAGGGATTAGATACAACTCAAAGGAGAGCGAGATAATTTCGAAGCCCAATTCTACGCAAGCGAGAAGAAGGTTTTGGAACTCACTAGGCTACTTCATGAGGAGCATGCTCTAAATGCTTACATATAACCAAAGAGGATGCGCAATACTTTTTTATATTAGAGTTTTGTATTATTTATCCCAAGGGGCATTGATGTACTCAAACTCTATTTTATTAATATAACGTGTGTTTCTTTTTGTTTAAAACGAACTTGAATTTTTAAAATCCTTGAAAGCATTGCATGTGTACATATCATTCATCATAACATAAACAGGTCTTTTGCAATGAGTTTCCTCATCTCTCTACTCTTTATTTCAGTAAGATGGATCTCGAACAGACAGTCAAAGATCTTCAAGCTCAAAACATGCAGTTTCAACAGTTACTCACAACCCTGGCCAAAGGACAAGAGGAGTTGAAGACTCTGTTGGACAAAGAGAAAAAGAAGAAAGAGAAGAAACCAACTGGTGTTGAAATCACGGGGAGAAGATTTCAAGGACAAACTAGAAGAACCTTGAATTTTGCAGCAACATTTGATGAAGGAGAAGGGAAAGGAAAAGAAACAGCAGTTCTGTCAGAATCTGAAGAGGAGGAAGAAGAGGAAGACTACTCCGAAGAGTGTTTGAACACTATGGAAATACAAAGGGTACCAGGTCTAGACTTTGAAGAATTGGGGCTAGTATCGGGAATTGTGATCCCACCAAAGTTCAAAGTGTCGTTGTTTGCAAAATATGATGGGGTGTCATGTCCTAAAATGCACCTCCGATCATACGTAAGAAAGATCCAGCCGCACTCCGCCAATAAAGACCTGTGGGTGCATTTTTTCCAGGATAGTTTATCCGGAACACAACTCGATTGGTTTTACCAATTAGAAAGGGCCGACGTCCACAACTGGGAAGACCTTGCCGCAACTTTCTATAAACAATACCAGTATAATGCAGATTTGGCGTCTACCCGTACTCAACTTCAGAGTATGGCTATGGCCTCAAATGAGGGTTTCAAAGATTATGCGCAGAAATAGAGAGATCTAGCTGGGAGAGTGCAACCCCCTCTGTCTGAAAGGGAGTTGGTGGATATGTTCTTAGGAACTCTATCGGGCCCTTTCTTCAACCATTTGATTGGGAGCTCATCTGCTGGACTTACTGAGTTAATACTAACCGGAGAGAGGGTGGAATCCAGCATAAAAAGTGGAAAGATTCAGAAGGATACGTCTGCCTCCACAGCTGTGAGAAAGCCTTTCACCAGGAAGAAGGAGGTATCTACTGTTTATTCACAAAGGAATCAGGGGAAAGCTGAACGCCGACCAATGGTAGGGGCCGTTATGATCCCAAAGCCTACATCTGATCAACCAAGAAGTAACCAACCGAGGGTGGAAAGGCCAGTTCGGAAATTCACCAGAATTAATATGACTCTAGCCCAGGTTTTACCATATCTTCTGAAATCTAATCTGGTAACTTTAAAGGAAGCTCCAAAGAATCCCAACACTGCGTCCCCTCATTATCACCCAAATTCCAGATGCACATATCATTCCGAAAGTCCGGGTCACGACACTAACAACTGTTGGGCCTTGAAAAACAAAATTCAAGACCTTATAGATGCAAAAGAGATTGAGTTTGATGCGCCCGAGAAACCAAACGTCATTTCCGCTCCTATGCCTAGGCATGGTCACAACACGAATGCTATCGAAGAAGATTTGTTTGTTACCACAGTTGATGAACTCTTGACTCCGCTCCCAATCATTAAGATAAACTTGTTGAAAGCTGGTGTATTCCCAGGTTGTAATGAAGACTTCCATCTTTGCTTATCCTCACCAATTTTTTGCCCTTTGTTGAAGACAGGCATTCAACGCTTGATAGACAACCAAGAGATTCTGTTTGAAAATGCTCATGTTTCACCTGTTCCTTTTGAAGACATTTCAATCATAACCATCTCCTCCAATCCTTCTAGGGCCCCCAAAATACCCATTAGGATTACATCGGTTCCAAAAACTACTCCTCTTATAATCATAATGCCCGGGCCGGTCCCGTATGAATCAGACAAAATAGTACCATGGAATTACGGTGGAGACATCTACTACCATGGTATCAAACAAGATGGGCTGGACGCCGAAGAAATGAGCTCCAAAGAAGAATACCCTGACATTAGAAATATTGCCGGAACCGGTAAGATTACCCATAGCGGTAGAATCTTCTCTCCAGAAATTGCCCCTCCAAAGGCAGTTTTTGGACCCGTGCTTGTTCCAAAGGTTACCTCCATACCAATAATCATATCTACAAGTGCTCCTAATGACAAAGACGACACAACCCCTGCTGTTATCCCTACCAACACTTCTACTGCTGAAATTTGAGGAAAAAATATTCAAGAAGAGCCTGTCTGGACGAAGGCTCAACCACTGACTATCCCCGAAACCTCCAAGAAGGAAATGGAGGAGATCTTGAGGATAATAAAGAAGAGTGACTATGACTTAGTTGAACAGTTGGGGTAAACTCCCTCCAAAATCTCCATGCTAGCATTGTTGCTGTGTTCTGAGGCACATGCGAAAGCTCTGGTGAAGTTTCTGAAGACAACCCATGTGCCACAAGAGACGTCTGCTGACCAATTCCAAGATTGTGTGGCCAGTTTGACAGCTGATAACGGCCTAGGCTTCTCTGATGTTGATTTGACACCAACAGGGAGAAAGCACAACGAGGCATTGCATGTCTCTGTGGAATGTAGAGGAGCAACTCTGGCCCATGTCTTGGTGGACACTGGCTCATCTTTGAACATTTTATCGAAGAAAGCTCTCGATAGATTGGATTACGAAAGACTGACATTGAAACCCAGTAACATAGTTGTGAGAGCATTTGATGGCTCAAAGAGGATGGTCCATGGGGAGGTGGACATCCCCATAAAGGTGGGGACTCAGACGTTCAACTTAACTTTCTATGTAATGGACATCTGCCCCTCTTACTCCTGTCTGCTTGGACAGCCCTGGATCCATAATGCCGGTGCTGTCACCTCTACACTACACCAGATGCTGAAATACCCGGTCCATGGAAAGATTATCATTGTCCACAGAGAGGAAGAGTACATGATTAGCCACCTAAATTCTTTCTGGTATGTGGAGTTGGATGGCGAGTTCATTGAAACTCCTTTTCAACACTTCGAAGAAGTCTCTCAAGAGGTAGCAGTAACCAAGACGGTATCCTAGATCCCCAAGATCACAAGACCTCTACTTCGGAAGTTATCTCTAAAGGACGCCAAGGCAGTAGTAGAGGAGGGTGGATGCACCATCTGGGGGGAACTTCCAGACATTCCGTATAAATCTGACAAGTTTGGCTTAGGGTTTACTTCAAGTGCTCAGAAGGCTGTGCGTCGTGCCCGTGCTGGAGGGCCACCTTTGAAGATTAGCAACCGGGAGGTCAATGCAGTGGAAGATGGCAGCTTGGAGGATTGGATATTTCCTACTATCAGCGAAGGACTTCACAATTGGGAAGCCAGAGACTTTGTCCCAATAACTTTCATCTCTCAGTAATTTATCTTTTACATTTCTGTTGGACTTGTAATATTCACAAACAATTCACACATTTAAAACCTTGTGTCTTACTCGAGGCGCAATGGTCCATTTGTAAGGGTTTTTATTTCATCTTCATATGATATTCATTGAATCATGGACGTTTTTTTCACATACAAACTTTTTGTGCTCACTGTCTTTCTTTTACATTTTATTGTTTAAAGATGGCTATACCCTTACACACACCCACACTCACAAGTGCATGTACCCCTCCATTCCGGATCCTGTGGGTAACGATACTGCTATGGCCTTTAGTGACTCTGAAGATCTAATCTACCAAGCCGAAGACGAAGGTGAGGAAGATTGTGAAGTACCAGGGGAATTGGCAAGACTACTACAACAAGATGAAAGAGCTATTCATACTCACGAGGAACCGGTGGATACAATCAACTTGGGTACCGACGAGGATAAAAAGGAAATCAAGGTGGGTGCCAATCTAGAGCCGAGTGTCAAGGAGCGTCTAATTCAGCTATTGCATGATTATGTCGAGATCTTTGCCTGGTCATACGAAGACATGCCAGGACTTGATGCAAACATCATGGTACATCGTCTACCCACAAGAGAAGATTGTCCACCAGTAAAACAAAAAGTCCGCCGCATGAGACCTGACATGTCAGAGAAGATCAAAGCGGAAGTCATGAAACAATTCAATGCTGGATTCTTGGCTGTCACTTCCTATCCTCAATGGGTTGCCAACATTTTTCCCGTGCCTAAAAAGGACGGCAAAGTACGAATGTGCATGGATTATAGAGATTTAAATAGGGCCAGCCCTAAAGATGATTTTCCACTTCCCCACATCGATATCCTGGTTGACAATATGGCCCAACACAAAGTATTTTCCTTCATGGACGGATTCTCAGGTTATAACCAAATCAAAATGGCACCTGAGGACATGGAGAAAACTACATTTGTCACACAGTGGGGCACATTCTGCTACAAAGTGATGCCATTCGGACTGAAGAATGCTGGGGCAACCTATCAGCGCGCCATGGTAGCTTTGTTTCATGATATGATACATCATGAAATAGAGGTCTATGTAGATGACATGATAGCCCGATCACAAACTGAAGAGGAGCACCTTGATCATTTGCAAAAGTTGTTTGAGAGATTGAAGGAGTACAAAATAAGGTTGAATCCAAACAAGTGCACATTCGGAGTGCGGTCGGGTAAACTCCTAGGCTTTGTTGTCAGCAACAAAGGCATCAAGGTTGATCCTGCCAAGGTTAAAGCAATACAAGAAATGCCTGCTCCTCGTATTGAGAAGGAAGTCAGAGGATTCTTGGGACGCCTGAACTATATTGCCAGATTCATTTCTCACCTGACAGCTACTTGTGAGCCAATCTTCAAACTATTGAAGAAAGATCAAGTAGTCAGATGGAATGATGAATTCCAGATTGCTTTTGACAAGATCAAATAATACTTACAAGAGCCTCCTGTTTTGATGCCACTGGTCGAGGGAAGACCACTGATCATGTATCTGACTATTTTAGAGAACTCAATGGGGTATGTATTAGGGAAGCATGACGAGTCTGGCCGAAAAGAGCACGCTATTTACTACCTAAGCAAAAAGTTTACCGACTGTGAAACCAGATATTCACTGCTCGAGAAAACTTGTTGCGCTCTGGCATGGGCTTCTCGCCAGCTAAGACAGTATATGTTGACTCATACTACTTTGTTGATATCTAAGATGGATCCGATAAAGTACATCTTCGAAAAGCCTGCTCTGTCTGGGAGGATAGCTAGATGGCAGATGATCCTAATAGAATATGACATACAGTACACTACCCATAAATCTATAAAGGGCAGTGTGCTAGCTGATCATCTTGCTCATCAAGCTGTAGAAGATTATCAGTCCATGAAATTTGAATTCCTGGATGAATACATCATGACATTAGACAACTGTGAAGAAATCGAACCATATGACGGACCTGAACAAGGATCCCGATGGACCATGTTCTTTGATGGGGGCATCCAATGCACTTGGTAATGGTATCGGCGTTGTACTCATATCTCCGAAAGGGTGTCATACTCCCTTTACTGCCAGGCTTTTCTTCAACTGTACGAACAATATGGCGGAGTACGAAGCATGCATCTTTGGTCTCAGAGCTGCCATAGATTTGGGGATCAAATCCTTAGATGTATTTGGAGATTCAGCTTTGTTCATCAGCCAGATCAAAGGAGAATGGGATACTAAGCACCCAAATCTTATCCCTTACAAAGAACATGTTTTGACATTACTACCACATTTTGAGGAGATTACCTTCGAGCACTTCCCGCGAGAAGAAAATCAGCTAGCAGATGCTCTAGCCATAATGTCATCTATGTTTAAACTTAATTGGGATAACGAGGCTCCCCAAATCACCATTGAACGAGTGGATGAACCAGCACACTGTCACGAGATTAATACTGAAGAGGTAGTGGACCAGCCTTGGTTTCATGAAGTCAAGAGGTATCTCGAGGCTCAAGAATATCCAGAAGGAGCTTCAATCAATGATAAAAAGTTTCTAAGGAGATTCTCTGCTAAGTTCTTCTTGAGTAATGGCATCCTATACAAACGCAATCATGACTCCATTCTGCTCCGGTGTGTGGATAAGATTGGGGATGAAAAAATTATGGCTGAATTACATGAAGGTACTTTTGGCACTCACTCCAGTGGGCATACGATGGAAAATAAAATCCTACGGGCAGGCTATTATTGGTCTACCATGGAAGCAGACTGCTATCAACACACTCGGACCTGTCATAAGTGTCAAATTTACACGGACAAGGTGCACGTACCTCCGGTTCCTCTGAAAGTGTTGACGGCTCCTTGGCCCTTTGCTATGTGGGAAATCGATATGATTGGGGAGATCAAGCCTACAGCCTCCAATGGACACCGCTTCATTCTAGTGGCCATTGACTATTTTACAAAGTGGGTCGAAGCAGCTTCCTTCGCATCCGTTACTAAGAATGTTGTTGTCCGCTTCATCAAGCAAAATCTCATTTGCCGGTACGGTTTCCCAGAAAGGATCATCACTGACAATGGTACAAATCTTAACAATACTATGATCACTGCCTTGTGCGAGCAATTCAGGATTCAGCATCACAATTCATCCCCCTATCGGCCAAAGATGAACGGTGTCGTCGAAGCTGCAAATAAAAACATTAAAAAGATCATACAGAAAATGACAGTCACCTACAAGGACTGGCATGAGATGCTACCATTTGCTCTCCATGGGTGTCGTACCACGGCTCGCACATCAACTGGGGCAACACCCTATTCTTTGGTTTATGGCCTTGAGGCTGTCTTGCCTATTGAGGTTCAGATCCCCTCTTTGAGAATTATGAAGGATGCAGGTTTAAATGAGGACGATTGGATCCAAACTCGACTTGATCAATTGAACTTAATTGATGAAAAGAGACTTACTACTGTTTTCCATGGTCAAATGTATCAAAAAAGGATGATCAAGGCTTTCAATAAGAAAGTCAGACGCCAAGTATATCAAGTCGGAGATCTAGTGATCAAACGCATTATCTTACCATAAAGTGATCTCAGGGGCAAATGGACTCCTACCTATGAAGGACCATTTGTAATCAAGAACGTATTCTCTGGTGGGGCAATGATCTTAACCGCCATGGACGGTGACGACCTGCCACACCCTGCGAACACGAACATAGTCAAAAGATACTACACATAAGAGACCCGCTAGGTTGACACACCTAGGCAAAAAAAAGGGCATCCCGGAAAACCAAAAATGTTCGGGCAAAAATTAGGGATAAAATAAAAAAAATCTGTACACCAGCAAGTTGAAAACCTGAAAGGGTGACTTAGGAAAAAAAGGGTTTCCCGGTGGACTGAAAACCCGAAAGGGAAGTCTAGGCAAAAGTTAGGGAATTAAAGCGTATGACTATGTTCGTCGGATCACTTTATGGACAACCTCTTGACTTCCACTGACAAGCTCGGAGTTTCTGATCAATTCAATCATCTTTGGACGAAGCAACAAATAGACAAGATATTCGGAGATACGAAGGCTATAGCAGAATGGGAACCCCATGGGATTATCACACATAGCTATCTTTCTTTGTATAAAATTTTCTTACTTTTATGGCACCATCCTCTTACTAGGATGTCTGTCTCCTTTGTACAAAATACTTATTCAAAGTTAAATACAAAGATATCTCTTTGAAAGTACAGAAAACTATTTGTCTTTTTTTCTTTACACTTGTGTTTTATTTGCAAAAACGTCCAATGATTCATTAATGAACATATGCATTTGAACATAATTATTGTTTACAAATAAACAAAATGAGAAAGACGATTACTAATAGGTTGAAAGGACAGGAAAACTTCGTTAGGCTATTCCGTAAGTAATCCCCGTAGTACGCCATTTGAATCCCCAGCGGAACAAATTTCAAATTATTAATCCCCAGTAGAGATCGTCAAATTTCTCAGAATTCCTCAAGCAGTATATGGCATTGCTCTCACAATAGAATTTTGTCAGTACTTCAACTTCAAGACATGAAGAATCCATATATCCTCAACAACATTCAAGGATTTATTTTCCTCAATCAAACAGCAATACAGCAAATCAACTTACATACGCATACATTACATCCATATATCATAAACATTGATAAAACAAATACATTGCATCATACAACATAACTTTGTGTTTCAGCTAACATTCTACCCTTGTCAGGATAAGATTAACATCTACCATTAACAATATGCAATCATGATACAGTACAGATATGCTCCAGACACGGATGCCATTCTGATACTCATTCAGATTTCAAGTTCAGATACAGTACAGATACGCTCCAGACATGGATGCCATTCTGATACTCATTCAGATTCAACTTTCAGATACAGTACAGATACGCCCCAGACATGGAGGCCATTCTGATACTCATTCAGATTTCAAGTTCAGATACATTACAGATGTGCTCCAGACACGGATGTCATTCTGATACTCATTCAGATTCAACTTTTAGATACAGTACAGATACGCCCCAGACACGGATGCCATTAGGATACTCGTTCAAATTCATACTTTCAGATACAGTACAGATATGCTCTAGACACGGATGCCATTTTGTTGCTCATACAGATTCAGTCTGCAGATACAGCTCAGATATGTTCCAGACACGGACACCATTCTGATACATTTCCTTTTGACTTACAACTTACTGCCCAACAAACATTCTTGGATGTCATCTACAAGCCCATCTCCAACAAGACTTTATCACTTCTCCAAATGGCATCTTTAAGCCCATTCCCTCAACTACACATCGTCGAGTGCAAATTTATGGGCACTCTAGTGTCCAATCATCTTTCACCTTGGAGTCACGAATGGCAAAGCTCGGCAATCTAACTCTTCAGGTCTAAGAAGATTTAACAGGGGCAGTTGTTGTACCCCAAAATTTTCCCTCTCATTTATCAAAACTTTTCTCACAAGATCTCTTTGACTCAAGATTGGATTAGGGTTTGGTCAGCTCAAGACATCTCATCATGCAATAATGACCCAAATTAGGGTTTGAGATTGCACAAGGATTTTTGGGCTATCAAGGCTTCATGTGACTTTTAAACATCATTATGGACCCCTAAGATCACTCATGATAAGTTTCAAGCCTTGAACCACATTTTTGGTCAGTCAATTGGACAGTTGACTTAAAAATCAACTATATTGGGAAAAAGTCAACCATGGCCAATTTACAGTCAAACTTCATATTTTTTTATCCACATCAACATTTTAAGCTTATATATATCATTTGGTCAATTTTGGATCATAATTCCTCAAGAAATTTGATCAAATCACCAAAAGGGCAAAATGGTCAAAAATTAGGGTTTTGACTGAGGAAGGGCAATTTATGGTTTTTTGACTTAGAAAATGACCAATTTAGTTAAAACATGATTTCAAGGATTCAATTACATCATCTTGATCTAATAGCATGGTTCAAAACATTGCAATTTCATTGACAGATGAAATTTGCAGTCAACTGATCAAAAGTCAACTGTACACTGAAAAGTCAAACTTTGACTTTTTGGTCAAAATCAAGTGCCAAGGGTCACAATTCATCAAAACATGTCAAAGTGTGAAACTTGTTCATCAAGAAATCCAAGTTTGAAGATTAGGGTTTAAATTTGAAAATTTTCTTAACTTAGAAAATTTTCTAAGTATAGAAAATTTCTTATTTTTTCTCAACTTTAGGCCATTTTTTCACCATGATGCATGATGATTCAAAGAAAGTTCCCAACATGAAAGTTATAGACCTCCATGAAATCTACAACTTTTCTTCACACACGTTTCCCTAAAGATGCTTGGATCTCAAGATATAAATTTATGAATACATGCTCATGAACTAAATAACTTAGTGAAATTTTGCCCTAATTTAGGCAGGTTTTGGACCCAACTTCATGGCAATTTTTCACCCAGCTCCAAGAGGTATCTTGAAATGCATTTCAAAGATGAGTTATAGATCACATTTCAATCTTTCCAAAATGTCCAAGAAATCCTCAAGATCATTTTTGAGTAGGGAGAATTGAAGAGATGAAGTTGACAATTTCTCACTTTTGGTTCAAGCCATTTCATGAAGAACAAAGTTCCAATCAGTACCTATGCTGCCTAATACATGATTTACAGGTCCCAAACTTGTTACTTACTCCTTAATTTAATGCTTACTCAGTTGACAAAGCTTTTATCCAAGCCTTAGAGCCATTACCCAAGTTATAATTCCATAAATGGAATAAAGTGACCATTGCCATTTTGAAAAAGCTCAACTTTTGCCACTTTCCAATTCTTGAGCATTGAACCTGTCTCCTTTGCATATATAAGTCTTATAGGCCTAAAGCAAATTGTACAAGTATATACCAACCCTAAGCAAGCCAATACAAGCATGTTAAGCCTTGTCTCTTCAGTTTGCTTCAAAAGCAAGAAAGTGTGCCAAAAGCCTATAACTTGCAAATCTATTGGAGAGTTGACAAGGACCTTCTCCATACTAATATACAAACACAATACAACATAAGACACGATTAATAGAAGCCTGAAACAGTCTCAAACTCAAAAACACCAGAAAATTGTCAAGACCTGCAGTTTTTACATAAGCATACCAATCTCTCATTTGGCTCGTGCATTTCAAGTCTCGATCATCAAAACACCTTACCTACTTGATATCTAACTGATCCAGACCCTCATTCCTGTACTGTAACCCCTTCTCCATCATCTTCCATTGTTGCTTTCAAAGCTTGCAGGTTGACTTGGCCAAAGAGTTTCAAACACTTTCAAAGCAAGGCAAGGGTTAGAATACACTCAGGGAGGTTCAAGGAAGCTCAAGCAAGCATCAGGCCTCCATCAAACTCACTCCAACTCCATCCACGATTTCAACTAAAGGAGGTAAAATCTCAACTTCTATCTCCTTGTATAGGCAACCATTGGCCACGATTTGTGAATAAACAATGTAGTCCTCATTGCAACGAAGCTGTACATATACATATCTTGCATTTATTTGGCCTGAGTTGAGAGAATTTTGAACTTGAAGTTTCTGAAAAATTTAGGTTTAAATTTAGGGCTTTTAAAATTATTTCTGATCTTTGATTGTTAGCTTACATGACTTATATGGTTAGAATCGTGAGACTAAATGCTACAACTTTCATGTTATGAGTTTTCATTTTCATGGAAGAATGAGAGAGTTACAGGACATCTGGCCAGCTTGGGGAAGGAGATGAAGTACAGGGCAAGGACTTTGTTCATGTTATGTTATTTTTGTTTCACTTAAGTCAACGGATGTATAGCCACCCTAGTGGCAAGGTAGCGCGCTGGTGAGACCCATGTCCTGGGTTCGAACCTTGGCGCTACCTTTTGTTTTTTCACATTTTTTCCACTTTCAATTTTGGCTTTTTGCAGGTTTGGGCCTCCACGTTGGGCTTAGCTGTTTTTTCTAACTTTCACCACTGGATTATTCAGAACACTCCCTTTGCCCAACTATTTTTGTATTTTTATTTTATTTACTTTATTTTCATTTTAGTTTATTAAATATTTTCTTTAATGCATAAAAAATCCTAAAAATATAAATTTGATAATATTGCATTTTTATTTTATTTTAGTTTATTTTTCCCATGAAAATATATTTTATCTTCAATATATATTATTTGTTTTTCTTAATAAACTTGTAAATTATAATTAAAATATGTTTAGTTTAATTTATTTATTTCCTTTTCATCCCATACTTATAAATATTTATTTTTGCATATATAAAAACTTTATATTTTTTATACAATATTATTTATTATTTTAACATAAAAAATACATAAAAAATAATACATAAGAACTTTATTTTCTTTTAAAATATAAATTAGGGTTAAACCTTCCTTTTAAAAAATTAATTTCTTTTCCTTATATTTTTAGGTTTAGGTTAAAATTTCTTTTCACATAAAAAAGACAAAAAACAAAACAAAAATCTTTTTCTTACATGTACATAATATTGCATATTTAAATATTGTATATTATTTATTCTAATATTCGTACAAATTCGATTTGGTTGTAATAATTTATTTAGGTTTACATTCTTTCAAATCCCCATTTAAATTTGTATTCCCCCCTCCCATAAAATTGTTGTAATAGCTTAGTAATCTTTACATTACACAATTTACCGCTTTACATGTCATGATTAGTAATTAGGGTTTGTATGGTAAGATCAAAACAAAGCAAAGTAGAAAACCCTAAATACAAGATAAAAGCATGAAAATAACACCCTTGCACACAAGCATCCTTAGGGTTTCTCCACTTGGTTTCCTTATATAAAATAGCCATATTACGCATGCGAAGTATCTTGGCAAAACAAACAAACATAAGATCATAGTCCCTCGATGACGCTATTCAAGGTTGCCTTACAAAATGATCTTGGTCCCTCAAAATGCTAAGATACTTTGCAAACATTGCTAATCATGGTTATACGATGACCCACGCCCGTCCCGCTTACATCCAAAGATAAGGTTGCTTACCAAATCAATGGTGAGACAACAATATCAAAAGAAAAGAAAATGAACAAGAAAGACATTTGAGTAGGTAGATTACTTCTAGTTACTTGCTCTATTTTCAAACAACTATCCTTGCTATTTTCAAAACAAACACACACATTTCAAAAACATCTTACAAATATTGAAAACATTTTCGAAAGACAAACATCTTTGTATACATTCTTACTAACGAGAATCATTACAAATATTGCTTAAACAAATGGCCTGTTTTACAAAGTACGTTCAAAACCACACCAAACACATTTTCAAACAACAAAAGCAAGTGATCTAGCAAGTAACTAAGAGCCCATGGAAAACCATGGATGAAAAGGGTGCTAATACCTTCCCTTTTCATAATCTACCCCCCGAACTCAAGAAAACATCTCAAAGGTCTTTCCTGTGCTTTTTCACCTTTCCTTTTAGATAAAAGAAAAGTCGGTGGCGACTCTTGCTAACCGCAACATTTGTGATAAAATGCAAAACCCTCAAGTCAGTTCTCCCACCGTATCACAACAGGAAAGACCTTTGAAATTATTTTTTGAGTTCGGGGGGTAGATTATTAAAAGGGAAGGTGTTAGCACCCTTTTCACCCATAGTTATCTATGGGCTCTTAGTTGCTTGCTAGATTACTTGCTTCTGTTTGAAAATGTGTTTTGTGTGGTTTTTTGAAAGTTTTTGAAAAGGCACCTTCGTTTTGGCAAACTTTGTAATAGTTCTTGTTCGTAAGAACGTATACAAAGTGTTGGACTTTTGAAAATGTTTCATGTTTTAAAAGTTTGTTTTTGAAAGTGTTTGGTGTTTTTTTGAAAATAAGAAAGGATGTTTGTTTTTAAAGTGAGCAAGCAACTAGGAACAATCTACCTACTCAAAAGTCTTTGTTCATTTCTTCCTTCCTTTGATATTGCTATCTTACCATTGATTTGGTAAGAAGCCTTATCTTTGGATGTAAAGGGACGGGTGTGGGTCATTGTATAGTCATGATAACAATGTTGTAAGATGTCTTAGCATTTGTCTTTGAGGGACTAAGATCATTTTGAAAGGCAACATTTGTAGCGTCATCGAGGGACTATGATCTTGTATTTTTTTTATTTGTTTTTGCTAAGATATCCCACATGCATAACATGACCATTTTTATAAGGCAGCAAGTGGAATTACCCTAAGGGTGCAAGTGTGCAAGTGTGTTTGATTTACATGTATTGTTTATCTTAAATTAGGGTTTACTAAATGTTGATTTTAGTCTTGCCATACAAACCCTAATTACTAACATTTATATGAAAGCGATAAATTGCGGAAAGTAAAATTACTATGCTATTACATCATTAGGGGAGGGGGTATACAAATTTACAAATGGGGATTGCAAGAAAATTAAACCTAATTAACTATTACAACCATATTGAATAATGTACAAGAATTGAAAATATAATGTACAAGATAAATGGAAAAAGGTGATTTTTTGTTTGGTTTTGACCTAATTAAGAAAATGATTAATTAAAAATAAATAAAATTAACCTAAACTAATTAAGAAAAGAAATTAAGTTAAAAAGCATTTTTTAGGGTTTTTTTGTGAAAAGGTTTTAAGTTAATAAAAATAATATGGAAATTAATTAATTAAAGAAACCTAAATTCTAAATTAATTTTATAGAAAAATAATTAAACCTAACTCTAATTATTAATTATTCAAGAAAAAAGAAATTAATTTGTTAAGGAAATGTTTTTTTGTCTTTTTGTTTGATAAGAAAATAAAATAAATAAGTGTGAAAATAATAAATAAAAATATTTTTGGATTTTTTATTAATAATAATAATAACAGTAATAAAAATATAATAAAGAAAAATGAAACAAAATAAAATAAAATAAAAGAAATGAAATGATAAAAATAATTGGGTCAGGTGCAAAAGTAAATGGAGGGGGTCAGGAGAAGCAAAAATGGAAGGCCCATTGATTGGAGGCCCATGCACCTGTTTGTGACAAAAAAGAGAGAGAAAAATGTGAAAAATATGAAAAGTGGCAGTGATGGAGCTTGAACCCACGCCCTGAGCATGAAACGCGCACTGCCTTACCACTGGGGTGGCTATACATCCGTTAACTTAAACAAAACAACAAATACATAACACAAGTCAAGTCCTGAAAATGACTTCATCTTTAACCTCCAGCCTGAACATCTGCAACTTCATCATTTCTCATCCATTTGCAAAAATGTAAACATCAAACTTGTTTCAAATTTCATAATGATTCCAGAAATGTAAATTACTAAAACTATAAATCAAAGATAAGCATGAATTTTGAATGGTACCAAATTCTGACCTAACTTTTTCAGAAAGTTCAAACTTAAAATTCTCACTACTCAAGCAATATAAATGAAATCTATGGACATTTAATGTTTCAGGATAATGATGTCTATATTTTATCTTCACAAATGCAAGCTTAACAATGCCTAAATGAAAAGATAGAAGTTCAGAAAAGATACCACAAAACTGGAAATCGTGAAATGCAAATGAGCTTGATTCAAGATGCTGCAATGATCAGGTTAGCTTCCTCAAGTTTCCAGGAAGCTAATGCAATGATTAGCTTGAGCAATGAATGGATAGAATGGCCTGGAGATGTCAACTTGCAGTGATCTGTTTTTGAATTTAGAGGATGATGAAGATGGAGTTACAGTTGTGGAACAGGGATGGTGTTGGACTATATTTGATGTTTAGGAGATTTGTGATTGATTAGGAAGGAAAACACATGAGGGAATTATGAGTTGCAAGTTCAAAGTCAGAATCTACGCATCAATGGAGTTTTTGGACAATTTCTGGATTGCAAGTGTTTGAGAGAGTTTCAGGGTGCTTCAGCTCGTGTGTTAACTTGCAAATAGGGCCTCTATTTATAAGCAACAAGTTTGGAGACTTGTATTTGATCAGAAGTCAAAATCACATGTTTAAGCTCAACATGTGATTTTCTTGAGAAATCAAGTTTCAATGCCTTTTGTACTTGCTATTGTAGAGTGGTTATGCTTTAAACAAACTTGCTTCTGACTTTGTAGATGGAGTGTGATCAGATGGAACAAGTGAGAGGCTCAAGAATTGACTTTGTGTATAAAGCTTGCTTTTCAAGAATGGCATTGTTAACTTTCTTCCCAAAATGGCAATTTAAATTAGACAATGCTTAAACCACTTGGATTATAGATCAAACGTTTGTGTTATCCATTAATGATGGATAGATGCATAAGTTAGAAGGCCTGCAAAGAAATATTATGCAGCCTAACATTGAGATTGGATTATGCGTTCATCAAGAAATGGCTTGTAATTCAAGAATGAAACCCTAACTTCTTGCCTTCGATTATCCTTGCTCAAGTATGATCTTAATTATTTCTTAGACATTTTGGAAAGCTTGTAACATCCTCTACAACCTTCATGTTGGACATTTTTGAAAATTCAATTTGGAACTAGGTAAAAAGTTGCCATGAAGTTAGGTCAAAATCCTGCCTAAACTAGGGCAAAATTTCACTAAGTTCTTAAGTTTCATGAGCATGTCTTTACAAAATCATAACTTTAAATTCAAGAATTTATAGAAAAATTTATGTTCTACAATGTTTTAGATATCATTGAGATCTACAACTTTCATGTTGGAAGTTTCTTTTGAATCATCTTTCATCATGGTGGAAATTTGGCTCAAAGTTGTGAAAAAAAACATGAATTTCCAACACTTAGAAAAAATTCTAAGTTTAGAAATTTTGACTTTTCAAAAATGAAATCTTGACTTTTTGATTTATTGATGAACAAGTTTCACATTTTGACATGTCTTGATGAATTGTAATCTTTGAAACTTGATTTTGATCAAAAAGTCAAAGTTTGACTTTTCAGTGTACAATTGACTTTTCATCAGTTGACTAAAATTCAACTATCAATCAATTGAACTTGAAAAATGTTTTGAGCCTTTCCATTAGGTCAAAATGAAGCATTTTAATCCTTGAGATTATGTATTGAACCAATAAATAATTTGCTAGGTCAAAAATCAAAAATTGCACCTTCTCAGTCAAAACCCTAATTTTGATCATTTTGCCCTTTTGATGTTCTGATCAAATTTCTTGAGGAATTTTGATCCAAACTTAATCAATAGACATATATGAGTTCATAATGTTGACATGGACCAAGAATTATGAAGTTTGACTGTAAATTGACCACAGTTGACTTTTCCCCCAATACAACTGATTTTAGGTCAACTGATCAATTGACTGAGCAAAAATGTGATCCAAGACTTGAAATTTGACATGAGCAATCTTAAGGGTCCAAAATGATCCATGAAAGTCATATGGGGCATTAAAAGTCCATTTGTCCTTGTGCAAACTCAAACCCTAATTTTTAGTTATTAATGCTTGAGAGAGACTAATTGAGAAATGAGAGAGAACATTTTGGGGTACAACAGTCTCTCATTGCCATTGGGATTTGGTTATAGCCCGAATAGGCGTCCAAGAAAGATAAAATTTTGTAGTTGGCCGAGTTGTCGACTAGCATATCAATATTAGGCAAAGGAAATTCATCTTTGGGGCATGCCCGGTTAAGATCGATATAATCAACACACATACGCCATTTCCATTATTCTTTTTAATGAGTACAACATTTGACATCCAGGTTGAATATCGGGATTCAGAAATAAAATTTGCCTCTAGGAGGTCTTTTACAGCTTTTTCAGTAGCCTCCGTTTTCTCGGGGGACTGCCTACGCCTATGTTGTACTACTGCCCTATCGGCTGGACCAATGGCGAGTTGATGATAGGCAACCTCGGGGTCGAGACCAGGCATCTCTGCGACACTCCAAGCGAATAGATATGCATTCTCCCTTAAACAAGCCTTGATCTGCTTCCTCGCCAGGCCAGGGAGTCCAGTGCCGATCTTCACCCCTTTGTTCGGGTCTTTATTGAGAGGGACGAGCTCGAAGTCCCCATCCAAAATTGGTTGGAGAAGCCCCTCTCGCCGTTGGGTGCTTCGTCTTGGTCGAAGCGGGTGTCCAACGAGATTGAGTTGACCTTTGGAGGAGCCCTTTGTGCTTCCGCAGGTTGTGGCTCTGATTGCTGTGGCTCTGGTTGTGCAGCTGCAGCTCTCTTGGCGGGTTGTTTCCCAGTGTCGACCGTGCTTTGTCCCTTGGCCGCTGCATTGAAGCATCTTCGGGAAACTGCTAGGTCTCCCTGGATGGTGGCGATGCGTGCCCTTTTTGTGTAGAACTACATCTTCAGGTGGACGGTGGAGGGTACCACAATCAACTCTGCCAGTGTCGGTCTCCCTAGGATGCATTTGTAGAGAGATGGGCAGTCGATGACCAGGAAGCGCACCTTGACTTTTCTGGTGGCACCATCCTCGTCGAAGGTGACTGTGATACGGTGGGAGAACTGACTTGAGGTTTTGCGTTTGTGTTCGCAAATGTTTCAGTTTAGCAAGAGTCGCCACCGACTTTTTATTTTATCCTAAGGAAAGGTCAAAAAGCACATGAAAGACCTTTGAGATGTTTTCTTGGGTTCGGGGAGTAGATTATAGAAATGGAAGGTATTAGCACCCTTTCTATCCATGGTTATCCATGGGCTCTTAGTTACTTGCTTAGATCACTTGCCTTTGCTTTTCAATTGTTTGAAATGGTGCTTTGTGTGTGTGGTTTTGAAAATGTTTTGAAAAATATGCCTTGTCTAGGCAACCTTTATAATGATTCTTGTTTGAATATATACAAAGGTGTGTGTCTTTTTGAAAAGATATTTCAATGTTTTGAAAGTTATTTTGAAATTGTTTTGAAGTTGTGTTGTGAAGTGTGTTTGAAAATGGCAAGGATGTTTTGCAAGGTTTTAATCAAGTAACTAAGAGTTGTCTACCCTATTTTACTCAAAGATATTTCTTATGTTTTTAACCCTTTTAACAATGTTGTTTCACCATTGTATTTGATGAACAACCTTGTGTTAGGATGTATAACGGGACAGGCGCGGGTCGTCGTATATACCATGATAGCAATTGTGTCAAGTATTTTTGGCAATTTTCTTAAGGGACTTTATCTTTTTTTTAAGCAACTCAGATAGCGTCATCGAGGGACTATGATCTTTGTTTTGTTTTTGTTTTGCCAAAGTACTTGACATGCATATCATGGCCCATTTTTGAAGGCAACAAGTGTTGTAACCCTAGGGGTGCAAGTGTGCATTGTGTTTGTTTTCATGCATTGTTATCTTGGATTAGGTCAAACTAATTGTTGATTTTTATTTTGCATACAAAACCCTAAGTCTAACCATGGCATAATTGAAAGCTTAAAGGTGCGAGAATTTAAATTCTACACTATTACAACATGATATAGGGAGGGGGGGGGGGGGGGGGGTACAAATTTGAATTGGGGATTATTTTGCAAGAAATTAAATCCTAAATTATTACAACCATATTGAATGGGTAAGGCACAATATTAAATATACAATATTTAAATAAATACAATAAATAAATATTAAATAAAGTGTATTATGCACAAAAAAAAGGTTTTTATGTATGAAAGAGTATTTTTAATGTAAAATGTAAATAAAAAAAATTAATTTCAATTATTATGTTTTTTAGGGCAAAACCCTAATTTCTTAAATAAATAGTATTATTTATTATTTATATACAATAATGTATTAATTTGTACAAAATATAAGTATATAGAAAAAAATGGTATTTTTAGTATAAAATATTAATAAAAATAAAAATGTATTTTTTTTGTCCTAATTATTTCATAAAATATGTATGTATATATATTAAATATATTAAATATACTAAGTGTGTGTAAAAATAAAATAAATTATTTACAAAATGTATATATTTCAAGAAAATATTTTCAAATGTGAATAAAAATAATAAATGAAAATAAAACATATTTTTGCATTATTTTCTTAAGTTTTAATAAAAGAATATAAAGTATTTAAACATTTATATACTAGTAATATAAAAATAAATATCAAATAAATATGAAAAAAATATAAAAATAATTTTTTGGCATTTTTTATATTTGGACATAAAATAATAAAGTCAGAATAAAAATAAAAATACAAAAATGTCAAATATACAAAGAAATGGGCCAGGGGGGTGTAAACTGAAAAGGCAGGTGTTAGAAGTAAAAACAACCAGGCCCAGCCCAATCAACTTCATCTTCTTCCTCAGTTCAAACCAAAACGCGCGCTTTGTACACAAAATGCTATCTCCTGATTCCTTGCTTTTTTAACAAAACTCATAACATGAAACTTGTAGAGCATCAAATAACGAATCTAACCATATAAAAAAACATAAGCTAACTCTCAAAGACCAGAGAGAATTTCTCTGGCCCTAATTCTTAACCTAGTTTTTTCAGAAAGTTCATGAACAAAATTCTCCTAGCACGATTAATATAAATGAAAACTAAGCACATGTATGGTTTCAGGGCTATGAATACAATATCTTTCATTCACAAACCTAAGTCTAACTATTCCTAAATAGAGAGATAGAAGTTCATGAAATACCCGTTTCAGTTGACTTCGAGTTGGACAATGCAGCAACTTCCAAGAGTGCTTGAGGTTCTTTTGAGCTTGCCTGAGGTCCAATGAAGCTTTCTCAATACTTGGCTTATTTTGAAGTAGCCTGAATCGTGCTACAGAACTCAACCCGCAAAGCTTTGAAACAAAAATGGCACTGTGTGTTAATGGTGTTACAGCTAGCAATGGAGGTCTGGGATAGTTCAGGTGAGTTGAGTGGAAGGTATTGGAAAAAGTTTGAGGTAAAACGCACGAGGGAAAGTGGAGATGGAGATGGTTCTGCAGGGCTTGCCCTGTTTTGCAGAAAAATGGTGATTTGGAGTATGAGGGTGCTTTAGGGGTGAAAGGCCCGTGCTTCTGACTTGTGAGGATATGCAAAACTTGTTTTACAACTTTGCTTTTGTTGGTTTTATCAGATGTGAGAGATGCTTGGTTTTTGACAAGTTTTCTTCTTCTTGAAGTAAGAGTGTGTTCTTGTCAATGAAGGCATGAACACTATATCTTGTAAGCTGCATATCTTTCCCTTGATACTTGAAATTTGTGGATTAGATCTTGCCTCATAGATATGGCCTCATGCCTCAAGGATCTTGGTTTGACATAAAGTGAAGTTCAAGCAAAAATGACATTGTTACTTTTTCCATTTAAGGCTTAATCTAGTGTACAATACCCTAATGACCAAGACAATGCCTTGGCTCAATGGATATGCATTAACTTATGGAGTAAAAACTGGTTTAGAGGCCTGTAATTATGAACCAAGCTAGCTAGATCAGATTTGGCAAGTGGTATGAACATGTATTGGCCATGGATCAAAGTGAGTTTTTACCAACTTCAAGCATTCGATTCTCCCTAACCACAAAGGTGTTTGAGGAGTTCTTGGACAATTTGAAAATCTTGCAACATGTACTATAATCCATCTTTGAAATGCAACTTGAAACTCCAAGTGTAACTATGTGAAAAATGGCCAAGAAGATGGGTCAAAATCCTGCCTAAACTAGGGCAAAATTTCTCTAAGTTAAAAGTTTTAGATACCCTTGTTCCAAAAATCATAACTTGAGATACAAGCTTCTTTTGAGAAAATTTTGTGAATAAAAGTTGTAGAATTTGTGATGGAATACAACTTTCATGTTGCAAGTTTTGTTTGAATCCATTTTCATCTTGGTGAAAAAATGGGACAAAGTTAGGAAAAAATAAGAAAATTTCATAACTTAGAAAATTTCTAAGTTATGAAAATTTTCCATTTTAAACCCTAATTTGTATTTTTGGGTTTCTTGATGAACAAGTTTCATAATTTGACATGTATTGATGAAAAATAACTCTTGGCACTTGATTTTGACCAAAAAGTCAAAGTTTGACTTTTCAGTGTACAGTCAAATTTTGATCAGTTGACTGAAAAAATTCATCTGGCAATCCTATGCATTTGAGATCTTTTGAACTTGTTGAATGGGTAAAGACAATGTCATTAAGTTCTTGAGTCCATGGTTGAGCTTGATTTGCCATTGGTTAAGTCAAACAGTCAAAAATTGCCTTTGTACAATTAAAACCCTAAAAATGACCATTTTGCTCTTTTGATGATCTGATCAAATTTCTTGTGGAATTGTGATCCAAACTTGATCAAATGGTTCATATGAGTTCATAATGTTGATGTGGGTCAAATTTCATGAGGTTTGACTGTCAATTGGCCACTGTTGACTTTTTTCCCAATACAGCTGATTTCTAGGTCAACTGTCCCATTGACTGGGCAAAAATTTGAATCAAGGCTTGAAACTTGGTATGGACAAACTTATGAGTCCAACATGAAGTATGAAAGTTAATTTGGGCATTGTACGTCAAAACATCACTGTGCAAACTCAAACCCTAATTTAGGTCAACAGTGCAAGGAGGTGTCTTGAGCAGAGCAAACCCTAGCTTGATCTTGAGTTCCAAAAGTCTTGTAATGAAAAATGTTGATGAAATGAGAGGGAAAATTTTTGGGTACAACAGTTTCCCCTGTTCAATCTTCTTGAACCTGAAGAGTTAGATTGGCAATTTTATCGTTCGCGACTCGAAGGTAAAAGGTGATTGGACACTAGAGTGCCCAAAAATTTGCACTCATCAAAGCATAGTTGAGGGAATGGGCTTAAAGATTCCATTTGGAGATGTGACAGAATCTTGTCGGAGATGGGCTTAAAGATGCCATCCAAGAATGTTTGTTGAACTGTATGTTGTAGGTGAAAGAATGAGTATTAGAAAGGTATCTGTGTTTGGAACATCTCTGAGCTGGGGGTCTGAATAAGAAATAGATTAGCATTCGCGTTCGGAGCTTCCGTAAACTGTTTTCAGAAGTTAAGGTCTGTATAAGTAGCAGAATGACTTCCGTGTCTGGAGTATATCTGAGACTATAACTGGGATCTGAATAAGTGACAGAATGACTTCCGTGTCTGGAGTATATCTGAGATTGTAACTGGAGTTGAGATTTGTATGAGTAGCAGAATAACTTTCGTGTCTGGAGTATATCTGAGACTATAACTGGGATCTGAATAAGTGACAGAGTGACTTCTGTGTCTGGAGTATATTTGAGACTGCAACTGGAGTTGAGATTTGTATGAGTAGCAGAATGACTTCCGTGTCTGGAGTATATATGAGACTATAATTGGAGTTGAGATCTGTATGAGTAGCAGAATGACTTCCGTGGCGGAGTATATCTGAGACTATAACTGGGATCTGAATAAGTGACAGAATGACTTCCGTGGCTGGAGTATATCTGAGACTGTAATTGGAGTTGAGATATATATGAGTAGCAGAATGACTTCCGTGGCAGAGTATATCTGAGACTATAACTGGGATCTGAATAAGTGACAGAATGACTTCTGTGGCGACTGCACTGGGGATAATCAAACTGTTGGTGTAAAGGTCAAAATGGCATCCGTGTTTGGAGCATATCTGAACTTGAAGTTGATAGTTGAATCTGAATGAGAAATAGAATGGTCGTCGTGTCTGGAGCATATCTAGTCTGTATCGGATTGCTGAAGCCTGAATGAGTAGTAGAATGACCGCTGTGTATGGGGTATATTTGTACTGTATTAGAATAATTGTTAACAATGGCCTTTTAATCTTATCTTGAAAAGGGCAAATTTGTTAGCTAAAATACAAGGTTATGATGTATGATGCAATGAACTGTGTTTCATTAATGTTTATGATATATGAATGTAATGGATGTGCATGTAAGCTGAGTAACTGTCTTGCTGAGGAAAATAAATCCTTGATAACTGGAGATAATGAAATCTTTGATTGCTGTCGGGGAAAGTAAATCCTTGACCGATGCTGGGGTTTCCAAAAATCTTTGAATATTGAAGATGAGAACTCCTTGCTGGATGCTTGGGGATTAAAGATCTTTGATTGCTTGAGAAGGAGAAATCCTTAGATCACTGCTGGAGATTGAAAAAAAATCCTCGGTGATTCGTGGGGATTAACAAAGCCTTTGACAACTTCTGCAGGGAATGAGAATCCTTCCTGACTTTCCTGGGATGCAAGGAAAACTCTGAAAATCTTCTACTGGGGAGTTAAAACCTAGGAGGCTTCTGCTTGGAGAAATGAGACCGAGAATCTTCGATCTTGCTGGGAGATAACTCTGGGGGAATGTTCATTATTCTGGCTCCGCTGAGGATAGGATTTTCAGGGTTTTCGGGCTCCACCGGGGATCTTGAAGCTTAACTCTGATGGGAATTTTGAAACTTAACTCAGCTGGGGAACCAAGTTTCAGAATGCACTGGCTCCGCTGAGGATCTTGAAGCTTAACTCCGCTAGGGATATATACTCCAAATTTTAGCTTTGCTGAGGATCTGAATGATGTATCATAGGGGATTTCTTTTGAATGGCATAAATATATCTTCCCACACCTGCAACCTATCAGTAATTATCCTTTCTCAATTTCATTTTATTTGTAAGCAGTGATTATATTCAAATGCATATGCCTATTTAACAAAACATTGGACGTTTTCAAATAAAACATAAGTGTAAAAAAGAAAAAGAAAGGCAAGCAAATTTCGGCACTTTGAAGTATATTTGTATTTAAATTTTGTGAGTATCTTTGTACAAAGGAGACAGACATCCTAGTAAGAGAATGTTTCCGTAAAAATTGAGAAAAATTTTATACAAAAAGAAAGATGGCTATGTGTAACAATTCCATGGGGTTCCCATTCCGTTATAGCCTTCACAACTCTGAGTATCTGTCCATTCGTTGCTTCGTCCGCAGATGATTGGATTGATCAGTAGCTTGGAGTTTTGGTGAAGAGATTGTTCTTAAAGTGATCCGATGAGACATAGTCATACGCTTTAATTCCCTAACTTTTGCCTGGACCGCCCTTTCGGGTTTTCGATCCACCGGGAAACCCTTTTTTGCCCAAGTCAACCTTTCGGGTTTTCAACTTGCCGGGTGTACAGATTTTTTTTGTTTTATCCCTAATTTTTGCCTGAACCGCCCTTTCGGGTTTTCGATTCACCGGGATGCCCATTTTTTCCCAAGTCGCCCTTTCGGGTTTTCAACTTGTCGGGTCGTTTTATGCGTAGTATCTTTTGACTATGTCTGCATTCGCAGGGTGCAGCAAGTCGTCGCAGTCCATGGTGGTCAGAATCATTGCCCCACCAGAAAAGATGCTCTTGATTACAAATGGTCCTTCGTAAGTAGGAGTCCACTTGCCCCTGGGATCACTTTGCGGTAAGATGATCCGCTTGATTACGAGTTCCCCGACTTGATATAACTGACGCCTAACCTTTTTGTTGAAAGCCTTAATCATCCGTTTTTGATACGTCTGACCATGACTAACAGTAGTCAGTCGCTTCTCGTCGATCAAGTTAAGTTGATCAACCCGGGTCTGAATCCAATCGTCTTCACTCAAAGCGGCATCCTTCATAATCCTCAAGGAAGGAATCTGAACTTCCATAGGTAGAACAACTTCCATGCCATATACCAAAGAAAAGGGGGTTGCCCCTGTTGAAGTACGTGCCGTGGTACGATATCCATGCAGAGCAAACAGTAACATCTCATGCCAGTCCTTGTAGGTGACTGTCATTTTTTGAATGATTTTCTTGATGTTTTTGTTTGCGGCTTCAACAACACCATTCATCTTCGGCCGATAGGGAGATGAATTGTGATGATAAATCTTGAACTGTTCACATAAAGTGGTGATCATAGTGTTGTTCAAATTTGTACCGTTGTCTGTAATGATTCTGTTGGGGATACCATACCGGCATATGAGGTTTTGCTTGATGAAGCGGGCAACCACATTCTTTGTAACGGAGGCAAAGGAAGCTGCTTCGACCCATTTGGTGAAGTAATCAATAACCACCAAGATGAAGCGATGTCCATTGGATACCGTGGGCTTGATCTCTCTAATCATGTCAATGCCCCACATTACGAATGGCCAAGGAGCTGTCAAAACGTTGAGAGGAACAGGAGGAATATGTACCTTGTCGGCGTAGACTTGCCATTTGTGGCAGGTACGGGAATGTTGATGACAATCAGCTTCCATGGTAGACCAGTAGTAGCCTGCCCTTAGAATCTTCTTAGCCATCGTATGTCCGCTCAAGTGGGTGCCAAATGTGCCACTATGGATATCAGTCATGATTAATTCTGCTTCGACCTTGTCCACACAACGAAGTAGAACACAATCATGGTTGCACTTATAAAGGATGCCATTGCTTAGGAAGAACTTGGCAGCAAATATCCTTAAGAACTTTTTGTCATTGACGGAAGCTCCTTCAGGGTATTCTCTAGTCTGGAGATACCTTTTGATTCCATGAAACCAGGGTTGTTCCACTACTTCTTCGGTATTAATTTCATGATAGTGCGCAGGTTCGCCCATTCGCTTGATGGTAATTTGGGGAGCCTCGTTATCCCAGTTGGGTTTAAACATGGAAGACATTGTAGCCAGAGCATCTGCTAGCTGATTTTCTTCTCGCGGGAAATGCTCGAAAGTAATCTACTCGAAATGAGGCAACAACGTCAAGACATGTTCCTTGTATGGGATAAGATTAGGATGCTTGGTATCCCACTCTCCTTTGACTTGACTGATAACCAAAGCCGAGTCCCCAAATACGACCAAGGATTTGATTCCCAAGTCTGTAGCAGCCTTGAGACCAAATATGCAAGCTTCATATTCAGCCATGTTGTTGGTACAGCTGAAGCAGAGTCGGGCAGTGAAGGGTGTATGGCAACCTTCCGGAGAAATGAGTACCGCTCCGATACCGTTCCCAAGTGCATTTGAAGCACCATCAAAGTACAGGGTCCATCGGGATCCTTGTTCAGGTCCGTCATACGGTTTGTTACCTTCAATGTTGTCCAATGTCATGATGTCCTCGTCAGGGAAGTCGAATCTCATAGATTGGTAATCTTCGACGGCTTGATGAGCTAGATGGTCAGCTAGTACACTCCCCTTTATAGCTTTTTGGGTAGTATACTGGATATCATACTCAGTCAGGATCATTTTCCATCTAGCGATTCTTCCAGATAAAGTAGGCTTCTCGAAGATATACTTGATCGGATCCATCTTGGAAATCAACAAAGTGGTATGAGTCAACATATACTGCCTTAGCCGGCGAGCAGCCCATACCAAAGCGCAGCAAGTTTTCTCGAGCAGTGAGTAGCGAGTCTCACAGTCGGTAAACTTTTTTCTAAGGTAATAAATAGCATGCTCTTTTCGGCCAGACTCGTCATGTTGGCCCAGCACGTACCCCATTGAGTTATCCAAAACAGTCAGATACATGATTAACGGCCTTCCTTCGACGGGTGGCATCAAGATAGGAGGTTCCAGTAAATACTCCTTGATTTTATCAAAAGCAACTTGACAATCATTGTTCCATTCAACTACCTGATCTTTCTTCAACAGCTTGAAGATTGGCTCACAGGTAGATGTCAGGTGAGAGATGAACCTTGCAATATAGTTTAAGTGTCCCAAGAATCCTCTAACCTCCTTTTCAGTGTGGGGGGTAGGCATTTCTTGTATAGCCTTTACTTTAGATGGATCAACCTCAATGCCTTTGTTGCTGACAATAAATCCCATAAGTTTACCAGACCTAACTCCAAAAGTGCACTTGCTTGGGTTTAGTCTGAGCTTATACTCCTTCAACCTGGAAAACAGCTTTTGCAAATGATTAAGGTGCTCTTCTTCTGTCTGTGATCGAGCTATCATGTCGTCTACGTAAACTTCGATCTCATGATGTATCATATCATGAAACAAAGCTACCATGGCGCGTTGATAGGTCGCCCCTGCATTCTTCAGTCCGAATGGCATCACTTTGTAGCAGAAGGTACCCCATTGCGTGACAAAAGTAGTTTTCTCCATCTCCTCGGGGGCCATTTTGATCTGGTTATAGCCCGAGAATTCGTCCATGAAGGAAAAAACCTTGTGTTGAGTTGTGTTGTCAACCAAGATGTCGATGTGTGGCAGTGGAAAATATTCTTTAGGGCTAGCCCTGTTTAAATCCCGATAGTCCACGCACATTCTGAGTTTGCCGTCCTTCTTAGGCACGGGCACAATGTTAGCAACCCATTATGGATAGGAAGTAACAGCCAGAAAGCCAGTGTTGAATTGCTTCATTACTTCAGCCTTAATCTTCTCAGACATGTCGGGCCTCATTCGGCGGATTTTTTGCTTGATCGATGGAAAATCTGCTCTCGTAGGGAGACGGTGAACCATGATATATGTGTCTAACCCTGGCATGTCTTCATAAGACCAGGCAAAGATTTCAACATATTCATTCAACAACTGCACTAAGTGCTCCTTGACACTTGGTTCCAGGTTGGCACCCACTTTTACTTCTTTCCTGTCTTCCTCTGTCCCCAAGTTGATGGTTTCTAGCAACTCTTCATGAGGCAGAATAGCCCTCTCTTCTTGTTGCAAAAGTATGGTTAACTCTCCCGGAACATCACAATCTTTATCGACTTCGTACTCAGCATGATTGACCAAATCTTCAGAGTTATCGAAGGCTAAAGAAGAATAGTCACCCATGGAATCCGGAGTGGATGGGTACCTACATTTGTGAGTGTGGGTGTGTGTAAGGGATAGCCATCCTTAAACAAAACAAAAATGCAAAAGGAAAGAAAATGAACACAACAGTTTATGAAAACGTCCAATGATTCATTAAAACATGGCATATGATAATGAAGAAAATCAAGCCCTTACAAATGGACCTACATGCCCCGGGCAAGGCATGAGGTGAAAATAGTGTGCAAATTGTTTAGTTATTACAGACCATAAATGGGAAATTGTTCAAGGATAAAATTACTGGTTGATAAAGGTGATGGGAATAAAATCCTTTGCTTCCCAGTTGCTTAGACCCCCTTCGACGGTCGGAAAGATCCAATCTTCGAAGTTGCCCTCTTCATCTTCATCTTCAATAGCATTAATTCCATGGTGAGAAATTTTGACGGGTGGTCTCCCATTCTTGGAACAACGCATAGCCTTCTGTCATGCAGTTGTAAACCCTAGTCCAAATTTGTCCGTCTTATGGGGAAAATCAGGCAACTGCCCCCATATTGTACTCTTCCCTTCTTTGATTACCGCCTATGCGTCTTTGAGAGATGCCATCCTAGGCACATGCTTGGAAACGATAGGCACCTCAACCGTTGTATTCGCAACTGCTACCTCAGGGGAAACTTCCTCAAAATGTTGAAAAGGCGTTTCGATGAACTCGCCATCCAGCTCCACATAACGGAAGGAGTTGAGGTGACTTATCATGTACTCTTCCTCGCCGTGCACCGTTATAATTTTACCCTTAACAGGATATTTCAGCATTTGGTGCAAAGAGGAGGTAACTTCCCCGGCATAATGGATCCACGATCTTCCTAACAAACACGAATATGACAGACGGATGTCCATCACATAAAAGGTTGAGTTGAAGACCTTTGTGCCTACTTTGATAGGAATGTCAACCTCTCCATGAACCATTCTTTTGGACCCATCAAAGGCCCTAACAACGATGTTACTAGGTTTGAGGGTCAATCCTTCGCAATCCAAACGGTCTAAAGCTTTCTTCGGAAGCACATTCAAGGAAGAACCAGTATCAACTAAGACATGGGCGAGGATGGTTCCCCTGCATTCAACTGAAACGTGTAGCACGTCGTTGTGTTTCCTACCCTTGGGAGTTAAGTCAGCATCGGAAAAGCCAAGGCCATTGTCATTAGTAAGACTGGCCACACACTCCTGAAACTGTTCAGCCGAGGTCTCTTGGGGTACATGTGCCGCCTTCAAGAATTTGATCAGGGCCTTAGCATGGGCCTCATAACAGAGCAGAAGAGCCAACATTGAAATTTTAGAAGGGGTCTGCCCTAACTGTTCCACAATGTCGTAGTCACTCTTTCTGATTACTTTCAAGATTTCATCCATTTCTTTCTGAGTGGTTTCGGAGATAACCACAACATGAGCCTTCATCCTGACAGGCATTCCTAACATCCCCTTACCCTTATTGGTAGTATCAACAGATGGTCTTACTTCAGGAATATCCAATTCTTCAATCATCGGGCCTTGCACAGATGGTCCAACAGGTACAGAAGCTTTCAAGGGTCCGAAAACTGCTCGAGGGGGAGAAATCTCCGGAGAAAAAATCGGCCGCTGCGGGTTATCTTGCTTGTACCCGCAATGTTTCCTATATCAGGGTCTTCTTCTTCAGAAATCTCTTGGACTGCTTCAATCTGCTTGACGCCATGATAGAATATTTCTCCTCCATAGTTCCATGGGATCGTCTTGCTAGATTGATACGGGACAGGTCCCGGCATGGTGATCTTTAATGGTACAAATTTAGGGTCGGGCGTAATCCTGACAGGCCTTTTGCAAGCCTTGGGAGGATTGTCGGAAATGGTTATGATTGCAATATCGTTGGTTGAAGTAGCAAAAGTAGCAGGAGTAACAGGATTGAAGGTAGCAACAGGGGTTTTCTGGAAAAGTATCTCTTGGGTATCCATCAGGCGTTGGACACCTGATTTCAACATGGGGCAGTCAGCTTGTATGTTCAAACAAAAATAGCAGTCTTTACCACAACCAGGAAAGATCCCGGCTCTCAATAAATTCTCTTTAATCACAAGTAACGGCGTCAACAGGTCAACAACATTAGTAATATGAAGGTCCTCCATAACAGCATGAACATTATTACCGTGCTTAGGCATCGGAGCAGAAATCACATTGGGCTTCTCAGGAGCATCAAATTCTATTTCCTTAGCGTCAATCAGGTCCTGGATTTTTAACTTAAGCGCCCAACAACTATTGGTATCGTGCCCAACGTTGTCAGAGTGGTAAGCACACTTGGCATTGGGGTGGTAGGATGGAGAGGAGGTGTTAAGGTTCTTTGGCGCTTCCTTCAAACTGACAAGATTCAGCTTCAACAAATAGGGGAGTACTTGAGCTGGCGTCATGTTGATTCGAGTGAACTGTCGTTGTGGCCTTTCTACCCGTTGTTGATTAGGTCTTGACTGATTGTTACGACGTTGATCATTTGAAGAGTTTTGAATCATCATAGCCCCTACAGTAGGTCGGCGTCCCATTCCTCCTTGGCTTTTCTGAGAATAAACAGCAGAAGCTTCCTTTTTAGCCGGGAAGGCTTTCTTAACAGTGGTGGGCGCGGAAGCATCTTTCTGAATCTTTCCACTTTTAATACCGGCCTCGACCCTTTCGCCGGTCAAAATTAGTTCAGTGAATCCTACGGAGGAACTCCTGATTAAATGATTGAAGAAAGGGCCAGACAGGGTCCCCAGAAACATGTCAACTAATTCTCTGTCCGATAATGGTGGCTGCACCCTTCCATCCAGATCACGCCACTTCTGGGCATACTCTTTAAATCCCTCATTGGAAGCCATCCCCATACTCTGTAGCTGAGTACGAGTGGGCACCAAATCGGCATTGTATTGGTATTGAAGGTAAAATGCAGCAGCTAAATATTCCCAATTGTGAACCTCTGATCTCTCGAGTTGGTAGAACCAGTCCAATTGTGTGCCTGACAAACTGTCTTGGAAAAAGTGTACCCAGAGGGCTTTATCAGACGAGTGGGGTTGGATCTTTTTGATATACGATCTCAGATGCATCTTCGGACACGACAGACCGTCATACTTAGCAAATGTTGGTACTTTGAACTTAGGAGGGATAACGATCCCAGCGACCAACCCTAGTTCTTCAAAATCTAAACCAGGTACCCTCTACATCTCCATGGCTGTCAATCTATCCTCAAGATTCTTGTATTTATCATCCGCCGGGGGATATTGTTGTTCGGAGTAATCTTTGTCTTCTTCCTCTTCCTCCTCTTCAACCTCAGATTCAGAAGGTACAGCAACCCCTTTCCCTTTACCAGCCCCTTCGTCAGACGTTGAAGGGAACTCAAGAACCTTTCTAGCATTGCTTTCAAACCTTCTTCCAAAAGTGGCTACCCCGGGCCTCTTCTTCTTTTTCTCTTTATTCTTCTCCAACAGTGCTTTGAGGTCCTCTTGACCCTTTGCTAAGGTCATGAGGAGTTGCTGGAATTGAGAATTCTATGTTTGCAGATCTTTAACCGTCTGCTCCAAATCCATCTTGCTGAAATAAACAGCAGAAAGATAAGGAAACCTGGTGTGGAGACCTGTTTATGCAAATGATGAATGATATGTTATTCATGTAATGCATTCAAGGATTCAGAAATTCAAATTTGTTGCAAATAAAAATAAACACACGTCATATTAAGAAGCAATTGTTAGTACATAAGTTCCCCATGGGCAAAATATTACAAAATGCTTAATGTAAAAAGACATTGTGCATTCTCTTTGGTGCGATGTAAGTGTTGAGAGTTTCCTCCTCATGAAGTCGGCGGGTAAGCTCCAAAACCTTCTTCTCACTAGCATAGAAGCTGGCTTCAAAATTATTTCGTTCTTCCTTGAGTTGGATCCAACTCTTTTGCATTTCTTCCCATGATGTTGGCATGTCCGGATGTAGGATGGTGTATGGAACCTCTCCTTCCATAACAGGCTCTTTGATCAAGGGGAGAATGTGAGGATACGGCATCATAAGATTCTGGGCGCAGGTTCGTACCCACTTGAGGTAAGGCTCAAGGGGGATGGAATTCGTGTGCCCCAGTGTCTTACTATCCACCTTGTTGGGCATCCTCCAAGCTCTGATGAACCTTTGTCGAAGTCCTTGCGCATCGTTGTCGAAGTCAAAAACTAGGTCAGGAATCAGCATGTCATGAGGTCCATCCCTCAAAGCATATCCAAACTGTCTTAGAGCTAAACAGGGGTTATAGGTAATGCCTCCCCTAATGCCAAGTAGTGGGACATTAGGGAATTCCCCACAACGATCAATGATGATGACATTTTCTCTGGACCGAGAACACCAATGTACATCAGAATATGTGAGGGTCATTAATCGTTGCGACCACCTTAACCTGCTCATTCTTCAAAACCGATTGTGGAAGATGAGAAATAAACCACCTTGCTAGGAAAGGAGTATAGCACATGAGAACCCCTCTTTTCCTCATTGTTTGTGTGTAAAATGAGTGTAGGATGTCCCCAAGCAATGTAGGTATAGGATTCCTGGATATGAAAATATTGACAGCATTCACATCTATAAGTTGATCAGGGTTTGGGAACAAGACCAACCCATAGATAAGGAGTGCCACAATCTCTTCATAGGCTTGTAGATCAAGAGAATTCCAACAGTCTTGTTCCTTCTCAAACAGAAACTTTACCAAGAAACCCTTGACACCACTTCTGGTTTCCCAATGTCCCTTGATGTCAGATGGTTGCAAGTGTAATGCTTGAGCAACATCTTCAGGCTTTGGTTCTTTTTCGGTACCGTTGTAGGGTAGTTGATGAAGAATAGGAATTCTCAGGAGTTGAGAAAATTCCTCCAAAGTGGGTACTAGTTAGTAATCAGGGAATGCAAAACAGTGGTGTAGGGGGTCAAAGAACTGGAAGAGAACTTTGACCATGTCTTCTTCAATGTTGGAGTTGACCAAGTTGAGAAGTCTACCATGTCTTTCACTGAAGAGAGAATTCTCTGGAATCCTGGATGTAAGCTCTTTGAGTTGAGGAGGGATTCTCACAAGGTTGACTTGAATTGTTTTCCTGCGAAGAGATTCCATGACCTACAAAACAAGAACAAAGATGAAGATCCAAACCCTTGAAATGGTTAGTGGATGCATATGATGCTTTATGATGCTCATGATGTATGCACAAGCACATGTACAAGCAAGTCACACAAAACCCTAGTTTCAGGCTTGCATGAGGTTTCATAGGTAAATACCCTCTTGAGTTTAGTTGGCTCAAAACTTGTCCTATAAATAGTAACCGGGTTCTAAGGAGCTCAATATCACTGGATTGTTTTCTATGTTCATTGTTTTGGTTTAGCCACTTAACTAGCGACCAAAATATTCCAAGAAAACAACCCTCAATGAGTGTAGTATCGAGTATCTACCAACTTCGGACTGCACCAAAGTCGGTCATCTCACTACCCCTAATAAAAGGCCAAGATGGTCAAGTAAGGTTCTAAGAGTTCATTAGTGCTTCATGACACCACTCAGCGGCCCCGTATTCTCTTTGATTGACTCAAAGGCTACCGGTACTCACAAATATGTCGCACTAATATAGCTATTGCATCAACCATGTCGGTATACCCCGCATAGTTTCCACAACGTATTGCTATTTACCTATGAATGTTTCCCAAATCTGGGTAGAGGATTTCAAGCCCAAACAAGAGAACCAAATGTAAAGCAATCAAAGCAAACAATAATCATGCAAAGGGTGATCTAAGCCCTAAGGTTACTCCACTTTTAAAGTTTTCCCCAGCAGAGTCGCCAGTTCTGTGATACGGTGGGAGAACTGACTTGAGGTTTTGCGTTTGTGTTCGCAAATGTTTCGGTTTAGCAAGAGTCGCCACCGACTTTTTATTTTATCCTAAGGAAAGGTCAAAAAGCACAGGAAAGACCTTTGAGATGTTTTCTTGGGTTCGGGGAGTAGATTATAGAAAGGGAAGGTATTAGCACCCTTTCTATCCATGGTTATCCATGGGCTCTTAGTTACTTGCTTAGATCACTTGCCTTTGCTTTTCAATTGTTTGAAATGGTGCTTTGTGTGTGTGGTTTTGAAAATGTTTTGAAAAAGATGCCTTGTCTAGGCAACCTTTGTAATGATTCTTGTTTGAATATATACAAAGGTGTGTGTCTTTTTGAAAAGATATTTCAATGTTTTGAAAGTTGTTTTGAAATTATTTTGAAGTTGTGTTGTGAAGTGTGTTTGAAAATGGCAAGGATGTTTTGCAAGGTTTTAATCAAGTAACTAAGAGTTGTCTACCCTATTTTACTCAAAGATCTTTCTTATGTTTTTAACCCTTTTAACAGTGTTGTTTCACCATTGTATTTGATGAACAACCTTGTGTTAGGATGTTTAACGGGACAGACGCGGGTTATCGTATAGACCATGATAGCAATTGTGTCAAGTATTTTTGGCAATTTTCTTAAGGAACTTGATCATTTTTTTAGGCAACTCAGATAGCGTCATCGAGGGACTATGATCTTTGTTTTGTTTTTGTTTTGCCAAAGTACTTGACATGCATATCATGGCCCATTTTTTAAGGCAACAAGTGGATTGTAACCCTAGGGGTGCAAGTGTGCATTGTGTTTGTTTTCATGCATTGTTATCTTGGATTAGGTCAAACTAATTGTTGATTTTTATTTTGCATACAAAACCCTAAGTCTAACCATGGCATAATTGAAAGCTTAAAGGTGCGAGAATTTAAATTCTACACTATTACAATATGATATAGGGGGGTACAAATTTGAATTGGGGATTATTTTGCAAGAAATTAAATCCTAAATTATTACAACCATATTGAATGGGTAAGGCACAATATTAAATATACAATATTTAAATAAATACAATAAATAAATATTAAATAAAGTGTATTATGCAAAAAAAAAGGTATTTATGTATGAAAGAGTATTTTTAATGTAAAATGTAAATAAAAAAAATTAATTTCAATTATTATGTTTTTTAGGGCAAAACCCTAATTTCTTAAATAAATAGTATTATTTATTATTTATATACAATAATGTATTAATTTGTACAAAATATAAGTATATAGAAAAAAAATGGTATTTTTAGTATAAAATATTAATAAAAATAAAAATGTATTATTTTTGTATTTTTTTTGTCCTAATTATTTAATAAAATATGTATGTATATATATTAAATATATTAAATATACTAAGTGTGTGTAAAAATAAAATAAATTATTTACAAAATGTATATATTTCAAGAAAATATTTTCAAATGTGAATAAAAATAATAAATGAAAATAAAACATATTTTTGCATTATTTTCTTAAGTTTTAATAAAAGAATATAAAGTATTTAAACATTTTTATACTAGTAATATAAAAATAAATATCAAATAAATATGAAAAAAATATAAAAATAATTTTTTGGCATTTTTTATATTTGGACATAAAATGATAAAGTCAGAATAAAAATAAAAATACAAAAATGTCAAATATACAAAGAAATGGGCCAGGGGGGTGTAAACTGAAAAGGCAGGTGTTAGAAGTAAAAACAACCAGGCCCAGCCCAATCAACTTCATCTTCTTCCTCAGTTCAAACCAAAACGCGCGCTTTGTACACAAAATGCTATCTCGCGATTCCTTGCTTTTTTGACAAAACTCATAACATGAAACTTGTAGAGCATCAAATAACGAATCTAACCATATAAAAAACTTAAGCTAACTCTCAAAGACCAGAGAGAATTTCTCTGGCCCTAATTCTTAACCTAGTTTTTTCAGAAAGTTCATGAACAAAATTCTCCTAGCACGATTAATATAAATGAAAACTAAGCACATGTATGGTTTCAGGGCTATGAATACAACATCTTTCATTCACAAACCTAAGTCTAACTATTCCTAAATAGAGAGATAGAATTTCATGAAATACCTGTTTCAGTTGACTTCGAGTTGGACAATGCAGCAACTTCCAAGAGTGCTTGAGGTTATTTTGAACTTGCCTGAGGTCCAATGAAGCTTTCTCAATACTTGGCTTGTTTTGAAGTAGCCTGAATCGTGCTACAGAACTCAACCTGCAAAGCTTTGAAACAAAAATGGCAATGTGTGTTAATGGTGTTACAGCTAGCAATGGAGGTCTGGGATAGTTCAGGTGAGTTGAGTGGAAGGTATTGGAACAAGTTTGAGGCAAAACGCACGAGGGAAAGTGGAGATGGAGATGGTTTTGCAGGGCTTGCCCTGTTTTGCAGAAAAATGGTGATTTGGAGTATGAGGGTGCTTTAGGGGTGAAAGGCTCGTGCTTCTGACTTGTGAGGATATGCAAAACTTGTTTGACAACTTTGCTTTTGTTGGTTTTATCAGATGTGAGAGATGCTTTGTTTTTGACAAGTTTTCTTCTTCTTGAAGCAAGAGTGTGTTCTTGTCAATGCAGGAATGTACACTATATCTTGTAAGCTGCATATCTTTCCCTTGATACTTGCAATTTATGGATTAGATCTTTCCTCATAGATATGGCCCCATGCCTCAAGGATCTTGGTTTGACATAAAGTGAAGTTCAAGCAAAAATGGCATTGTTACTTTTTCCATTTAAGGCTTAATCTAGTGTACAATACCCTAATGACCAAGACAATGCCTTGGCTCAATGGATATGCATTAAATTATGGAGTACAAACTAGTTTAGAGGCCTGTAATTATGAACCAAGCTAGCTAGATCAGATTTGGCAAGTGGTATGAACATTTATTGGCCATGGATCAAAGTGAGTTTTTGCCAACTTCAAGCATTCGATTCTCCCTAACCACAAAGGTGTTTGAGGAGTTCTTGGACAATTTGGAAAGCTTGCAACATGTAATATAATCCATCTTTGAAATTCAACTTGAAACTCTAAGTGTAACTATGTGAAAAATGGACAAGAAGATGGGTCAAAATCCTGCCTAAACTAGGGCAAAATTTATCTAAGTTAAAAGTTTTAGATACCCTTGTTCCAAAAATCATAACTTGAGATACAAGCTTCTTTTGAGAAAACTTTATGAATAAAAGTTGTAGACTTTGTGATGGACTACAACTTTAATTTTTCATGTTTTTTTTGAATCTATTTTCATCTTGGTGAAATAATGGGACAAAGTTAGGAAAAAATAAGAAAATTTCATAACTTAGAAAATTTCTAAGTTATGAAAATTTTCCATTTTAAACCCTAATTTGCATTTTTGGGTATCTTGATGAACAAGTTTCATAATTTGACATGTCTTGATGAAAAATAACTCTTGGCACTTGATTTTGACCAAAAAGTCAAAGTTTGACTTTTCAGTGTACAGTCAAATTTTAATCAGTTGACTGAAAAAATTCATCTATCAATCCTATGCATTTGAGATCTTTTGAACTTGTTGAATGGGTCAAGAAAATGTCATTAAGTCCTTGAGTCCATGGTTGAGCTTGATTTTCCATTGGTTAAGTCAAACAGTCAAAAATTTCCTTTGTACAGTCAAAACCCTAAAAATGACCATTTTGCCCTTTTGATGATCTGATCAAATTTCTTATGGAACTGTGATCCAAACTTGATCAAATGGTTCATATGAGTTCATAATGTTGTCGTGGGTCAAATTTCATGAGGTTTGACTGTCAATTGGCCACTGTTGACATTTTTCCCAATACAACTGATTTCTAGGTCAACTGTCCCATTGACTGGGCAAACATTTGAATCAAGGCTTGAAACTTGGTATGGACAAACTTATGAGTCCAACATGAAGTATGAAAGTCAATTTGGGCATTGTAGGTCAAAACATCACTGTGCAAACTCAAACCCTAATTTAGGTCAACAGTGCAAGGAGGTGTCTTGAGCAGAGCAAACCCTAGCTTGATCTTGAGTTCCAAAAGTCTTGTAATGAAAAATGTTGATGAAATGAGAGGGCAAATTTTTGGGTACAACAGTGACCATGATGTCCAGGTACCCCTATGGCTTAGAGGTCGAGCCGTTAAATCCTTGCAGGTCGAACCCCACGTATGGTGAAAGGTGAGAGTCGTCGAGATGCAAAGTTTTGAAGAGCTGGGTGTACATCACGTTGAAAGAACTTCCCTCGTCGACTAAGACGCGATGAACATCAAAGTTAGCCATTCTCGCCCTGATCAGAAGAGTGATGACTCAATTGGGGGCCCCTCCGGGAAACTCCTCGAGGTAAAAGGTAATCGGCTCTGATCTGCCCCTTTACCCTCTTGAAAGTCACTGTTTGCGGGGGGGGGGGGGGGGGGCATCGACCAGTTTGTCCAACTTCCTCTTTGCTGAATCTATAATTATGTCATTAAACCCTCTACCATTTATGACCATGGCGGAGGGCAAGCTTTCCCACCTACTGTGCATGGATAGAGGCTCTTCCATGTGTTCGGGGATGTAGAAGTCCTCCGGTCTCGTAACAGAGAATGCGGTATGGATGGGAACCGACTTGTTAGATGGTTGGGCATCCTCCTATATCTCCCTTGTTTCATGGGCATCTCGACAGGGGGCATCGCCGTGCCGATATTTCCCGAATCTTCCCCCTTTTATGAGGGTCTCAATAGCATCCTTGAGATGGACACAATCTTCAGTTAAGTGTCCATGGCTGCGATGATATTGGCAGTATTTGCTCTGATCTGCCCCGGGCTTAGCAGGAGCGGGGCGAGGACGCTTGAAGCCGCCTTCCTTGAAATCTATTTTCACACACTCTGCCAAAATACGCTCGCAGGAAGTCGTTAGCAGAGTGTACTCAGTAAATTTCCCCGAGGGTACTCTTTGCTCACGAGGGTCTCGAGGTTTGTCATCCCACCTCTTCTCACTAGATCGTCGAGGAGGGCCGAAGTCTTGTTGTCGCAGACTGCCGGTTGATCCATGATTCCTGGGGTCCAAAGCTCTATTGGCTGCTTCCCTCTCCTCATAGTCCATTCATGCTCTGGCTTTCTCGAGGAGGGCGTCGAATATCCAGGGTGGTTCGATGCCAATGGCCTTTCTGAATTCCGTGCCCGGGAGGAGTTCCCTCTCGAGAAGGTATCTCTTCATATGATCGATGCAGGGGACCTGGATGGCCTCTCGATTGAACCAATCAATAAATTCCCTCAGGGTCTCGTCGTGTCTTTGGATGATAGCCTTGAGGGTTGCTTCAGTCTTCGGGTGTCGACGTGAAGCAGCAAATGAACTGATAAATTGGTTCTTTAAATTTCACCAGGAGGTGATTGACCCCGGGGCGAGACTCTTGTACCAATCCATTGCAGCTTTCCTCAAAGTCGTGGGGAACAACCCACATTTGATTGGTCCCCCGACATTGTGATAATGCAGCATTGCCTCGAACCCGTCTATATGGTCGACCGGGTCGGCAATACCGTCGTACTCCTTCAGATGGGGAGGCTTCTCCATGCCCGGGGGGAGGGGCGCCTCCATGATGGCTTGTGATAAGGGACTGCAGGGTCTTCTTCGTCACTCCTGTCTGGCGAACGAGAAGGAGATCTGTTGTAGTGGTGGTTATGGCGGCCCTTGTCGCGCGGAGCGTTCCTCGGGTGGTACAACCTTTTGTTATTTTCCCTGCTTCTGTCTCCATGGAGTCTTTGCTTTTGATGTGAGGGGATGTGATCGCATCTCCCCGTGTCAATGTGCTTGTCCCTCTCCAATGTGGGGCGTCACCTGATTGGTCGGAGAGAGGGACTTCGAGAGGCGTCTCGCCTATGTCTCTGCGGGGGAGATTGGGGATGTTCCTCTACTTGGCGAGGAGGGGGAGACTGGGGTGTCCTATGTCTCCTGGGGGCTCTCCGAGCATCTTCGAGCGCTCTCAACCTCTCTCCTTGAGAGAAGATCATATAATTTGTCTAATTTATCGCTGCGTACAGTATCCTGGTTGTGGCGTCTGCTCCGGCGGGAATGGGGACCTCCTGGAACCGGTCGGGTTGGTAGTTCTAAGGAGGTGGTTGGTCGTCTTCAAATCATCAAGATAGCAATGATGACGAGGCATTTGCTCCGTATCTATATTCTGAAGGCCCGGGCATATTAACAGTGGGGTCCGTGTTATGGCCCGTAGTACCAACATTGTCGATGCCAGGATTATTGTCAGCGACGTTGTTGTTGATGTCGATGATGTGGATGTTCATGTTATTTTCTGCTGTTTGATCAGCCATGACAATCAGAAGAGTGATTTAGCTTTAGTCTTGAGTAATCAAAAGATGGGGAAGCAAGTTTCCCAATAATGGCGCTGTTGTACCCCAAAATTTGCCCTCCCATATTCTTCAAGAAATTGCCAAGCCAAGCTGCAAAATTCCCCAAGGGTTGCACAGTCAAAGATCTCCTATACAGTAAAGATTAGGGTTTTGAGGCTGATCAAGAAAATGAAGTTTTCAAAGGCCCAATCAAGTCTCACATGCCTACAAATGTGGTCAAGCATCCTCATATCAAGTTTCAAGGCATTCAGCTCAAAATTGCACAGTCAAAACCCTAAATTGCACTACAGTCAACTGTAGGGGCAAAATGGTCATTTGGCAGTCAAAAGTTCAAATTTTTGGTCAAGATATCATTTTGAAGCCACAAACATCATTTGATCAATGCTTGATCATGATTCTCAAAATTTAGCTCAGAAATCATCAAGATGCAAAAGTTTCCTTATTTGGACAGTTGAAAAAGTCAACTGAAATTGACCAGGGCATAACTTTCACATGGATTATCAGAAAAATTCCATCCAAAGCTCATTTTGAAGAGAAAGACATTTCCTACAACTCATATTCATACTTCAATTCCAAGAAATACTCTCACAAAAAGTTATCAATTTCAACATTATAGGTCATTTTCAAAAGTCAACAAAAAGGGACTTTAAGTCAAAGGCCATAACTTGAGATTGGTAAATCAAAATGACATGGGACCAAAGACATTGTTTATAGGACTTCAAGACCTTTCTAAAATGTCCAAGAACATGAACAAAGCTTAAAAATTGAGCAAGTTATGCATTGGAGAAGTTGGGAAATTTTTGTGAAATGGCCAAAATCATTTATCCTTGAAATCTCATTTTTGACAAAAGGGGCCCACTTTTTCCACTTGAATTGACTTGGCCATGCTTCCCACGTGTCCCAACTTTTATTTCAGATTTTTTTATTAATTTTTTCATTTTTATTGATTTTTATTGGATTTAATTAGTTTTAAATCTTTTTAAAATCAAAAGAAATTCAAAAATTGATTTAAGAGGGATATTTTGCTTTGATTAACCTTGAAGCATCATTATGTGCCTACCATTTTTCGTGCTAAGGCTTAAACAAGGCAAGAATTCAAATTTGAATCAAAAATGGAAAGTTGGTTATGGTGGTTTATGTGAAAATCCAATACATCAATGCAAGGCTTTATTGGCTATAATTATCATTCATACACATTGCCTAAAGGGGATACAAATGATCAGAAACCATTTGACACAAGGAGGCTGCGCAAGAAACACATTTGCAAACTTGAAAAATTCTCTAAAAAGTCAAAACTGAAATCATTGTTAGAGGTTGATTCAAGGCACGAAATTTATTCCAATAGCTTCCTCAAGGATTACTGATCACGTTCCAATCAGAAACAACCATCAAAACATCAAGGATTGGTATACAGAACTCTAAATTTTTCATGAAATAAGCATAATCGTATTTTGATTTTCAAGCATAATCATTGCATTCTTCTTATGGATTATTACTCATTGATGTATTCTGATGCTAACTGTACCATTTAATTGCGTTTTTGTGCACTCAATACGATTTCACCATTATTGAGTATTAGGGTTTTGCAGCTTTTGAATTAGGGGTTTCCAGGTATGGCAAAATTGGACGTTCTCAGGACCATAATTAGACTCAGCTCATCTAGACGAAGAAGACAGGACCCTCGCGCCTAATTTATGTTTAGAGATGGCTTAATCGCTATTTCCTGGAAACAGGCTTAAGAGAACGGCTTCAAAACCGTGGCCTTTGTTTTTGATATTTGCAGGAACGAAGAAGAAGACCTCGTGGCCAATAACCATTGGGCCTTTTGAATTGCGCGCGTTTTTTTTTTCAGATACTAACCAATTTCTTTTATAATGATTAATAGCTATTATATATTAAAAGTAGTTGAAGCGCTTCAGTGGCAGGTGTACACCTTTGCAATGTCCATGACCTGGGTTCGAGCCCCAGGTCTCATGCTTTCTCAATAATATTTTTCCAATCATCTTCTCATGCAGCACAAGCGTTGGAGCTAACCATACATCCTCCAGATCTATCCTTCCACGCGTCCAGCTGCTTCAGATCAAAGGTTCAGGATTGATGAACATCATATACCATGGTCAACGCATGTGCACGCTATTCAGAAAGGTCAAACGGACCAAAGCTTGCTGGGCCTGAATCACTACCCATACCTCCTAATTTGGGACTGAACCCCCCCTGGTTTGCAAATTCTACATTTTCTTATATTTTATTTTTAATTATTATTTTATTTGCTTTATTGTTTTAATTTAATTAATTATTTTTACAAAAAAATATAAAAAAACACCAAAAAATGCCTAAAAAATCAGAAAAGATAAAAATAAATAATAATTTTATTTTAGTATTAATTTTCATAAATAAATTCGCATGTAATTAATTTAGATTTAATTTTAGGTAATTTAATTCTTTTTTCATAATAAACCAAAAAATAACAAAAATAAGTCTTTAATACTTTTTCCCTTTTTTTAATTAATTAAACATTTTGTCATCAACCATTAATTTTGTAAATAAGTTTTATAATTAATTAGTTTTAGGTTTTAACTTTAATGCATTTTCTTTAATAAATTAAAAACAATTAAAATTAGAATTAATTACTCGACTTTTAATTAATTTAATTTTCTTTAATGTCATAAATACAAAAAAAAACACAAAAATAAGTTCTTCTTTATTTATTTAATTTAATTATTTTAACTTAATTATTTTAAATTCCTTCAAAGGGTTCAACGCCCTCGCATTCGGTCATATTTTCCTTTTTTCGCGCGTTTTATTTATTTTTGATGTAAATATAATGTACTTGTACCAAAGCCATGTAATAGCTATTAGATATTTATTTTCTGCAATTTATTTTAAATCGGGTCTGGATTAATTTGGCATTGTAGACCCGCGCCCTTGTAATAGCGTAGGACCTTTATCCTTTCCGTACTTTAAACTTCCGCACTTTTAACTGTTAAACAATAACATGAAAGAATGAATGCCCAAAAATAAAATCAAAACGTAGATCACCAATGCATGACAAGACAAACAATAAACTGAAAATGACACACAATTCACACACCACCCCTAGGGTACGCTTCACTGTTGCCTTGCCCCTCGAAAGGTGGTCGTCGAGTAGAGGATGTCTTAGTAAGTCCTCATGATCCGGGAACCTGGCATGAGGGTAGCTTCTAAGGTGTCTTCCCATTGCTCTGGTGATCACCATGTCCCTACAAACTCGAATTGACCCGAACACCTCCAACGGTGGTGCTACCTACCTCTCAATGGTGGGATGGCACTACCTAAAGGACAATTACACAGCTTTATTCCTTAGGGTAGGTAGATTCTCATAGATACTTGCTCATCTCAAAAACAAACAAAATACTTTTCACACCTACACTTTCTAAAAGTTTTCAAACAAATTTTTCATACACTCTTGAGGACAGATACAAGAGTTACTTAGAAATTTTTCAAACGAAACTTTTTCAAAACCCACTCACACTTTGAAAAGCAAACATTTTGAAAACACAATGAGCAAGTATCTAAGAGCCCATGGATAACCATGGATAGAAAGGGTGCTAACACCTTCCCTTTCTATAACCTACCTCCCGAACCGAGAGCAATCTCTTTAAAGGAATTTTTCTGTGCTTTTGTCCTTTCCATTTGGAGAAAATAAAAGACGGTGGTGACTCTTGCTTACCGCGACATTTCACGAAACCAGCTTTAAAACAGTCAGTTCCAGATCCACCGATCACAGAACTGGCGACTCTGCTGGGGAACAATTTAAAGTGAGGTGTACCTTAGGATTAAGATCACTGTGTTTTCAATTGTCTTCTTTGCTTGTTTTATTATTGTGGGTTGCTTGGGAGTTCTATAGATCCTAACCCGGATCTGGGGGATACCTTCTTAGAAAGTAGCAACAAGGCTGTGAGGGAACTGTGCGGGGTATACTGACATGGTTGAAGCAGTCTGCTACGTTGATGTGGCACTTTGGTGTGTACCAGTAACCCTTGAGTCAATCAAGGAGAGTACGGGGCCTCCATGTGGTGTCATGAAGCATCAACAGACCTTAGGAACCTTAATTGAACCATCTTGGCCTCTTTAGGGTAGTGAGATGACTACTTTGGTGTACTCCGAAGTCGGTTGATACTCGATACTACACTCAATTGAGGGTTGTTTTCTTGGGATATTTTGATCGCCAGTCAGTGGCTAAATCGAAACGATGAACAATGAAAGCAATCCAATGATATTGAGATCCTTAGAACCCGATTACTTTGATATGACAGGTTTGAGCCCACCAACTTCAAGAGGGTAATACCCAGACCCCATGCTGGCCTAAACTCTAAGGGCTTGTCTTGCGTGACTTGTGTGCCTTACATGTTTGCCTTTGTAAATATTTGTGATGTGTTTAACCATAGCATCATGACATCATACAGCATCATATGCATCCACTAATCATTTCAGGGGTTCGAATCTTCATCTTTGTTCTTGTTTTGTAGGACATGGAAACTATCCGCAGAAAGACAATTCAGATCAACCTTATAAGGGTCCCTCCTCAGCTTAAGGAGCTTACATCCAGGATTCCCGAGAACTCGTCATTCAGTGAAAGGCATGGCAGACTCATCAGCCTGGTCAATACCAATATTGAGGAAGAGATGGTAAAAGTCCTTTTCCAATTCTTCGACCCTCTGCATCACTGTTTTACTTTCCCGGATTATCAGCTGGTGCCTACTCTAGAAGAGTTTTCCCAGCTTCTGAAGATTCCCATTCTCAATCAACTACCCTACAACGGTACGGAAAGGGAACCAAAACTTGAAGAAGTAGCTAAAGCACTATGCCTACAACCATCTGACATCAAGGGGCATTGGGAAGCCAGAAATGGTATCAAAGGATTCTTGGCAAAATTTCTGTTTGAGAAGGCCCAAGAATGTTGGAATTCCCTTGACCTGCAAGCCTTTGAAGAAGTTGTAGCCCTCCTTGTCTATGGGTTGGTGTTGTTCCCTAAACCAGATCAACTTATAGATATCAGTGCTGTCAAGGTCTTCATGTCCAGGAACCCTATACCTACGTTGCTGGGGGACATCCTTCACTCATGTTACACTCGAACCATGAGAAAAAGGGGTGTTCTTATGTGCTGCACTCCCCTCCTGGGAAGGTGGTTTATTTCGCACCTTCCACAATCAGTTTTGAAGAACGAGCGAGGTTTGAGGTGGTCACAACGGTTGATGACTCTTACACATGCAGATATACATTGGTGTTCTCGGTCCAGAGAGGATGTCACTATCATTGATCGTTGTGGGGAGTACCCTAATGTTCCTTTACTTGGAATCAGAGGAGGTATTACTTACAACCCATGCCTGGCTTGGAGACAGTTTGGTTATGCTCGGAAAGATGGCCCCCATGAGATGTTAATTCCTGACATAGTTTTTGACTTCGACAAAGATACGCAAGGACTTCGCCAAAAATTTATCAAAGCTTGGAGGATGCCCAGCAAAATAGACAGCAAGACCCTGGGGCACAGGAACTCCATCCCATTGGAGCCTTATCTCAAATGGGTACGAGCCCGCACCCAGAAGCTGGTGATGCCATATCCTCATGTTCTCCCCGTGATCAAAGAGCCAGACTTGGAAGGAGAGGTGTCCTACACCATTCAACATCCTGACATGCCCACGTCCTGGGAAGAGATGCAGAAGAGTTGGATCCAGCTTAAGGAAGAACGGAATTCTCTAGAAACCAATCTACATGCCAGTGAGAAAAAGGTCCTGGAGCTCACCCGCCTACTGCACGAGGAAAAGAATCTCAATACCTATATTGCTCCGAAGAGGATGCGTAGTGTCTTTTGGGATTGATCTGTTTTGTAATGTTTGCCCATGAGGCCTTAATGTACTGAACAAATCATTTTCTTAATAATAACGTGTGCTCCTTTTTTCTACAACGAATTTGAATTTTCGAACCCTTGAATGCATTGCATGAACACATATCATTCATCATATGCATCACAGGTACTCTTCCTTTCAGGCTGCTGACTGTTCTTCGCTGTTTATTTCAGCATCATGAACCCTGAATCATCAACCGAGGCATCTATCAAGGCTCTTCAGGCACAGAATGCCCAATTTCAGGAGCTGATCAAGGGTTTGGCTCAGGGTCAACAAGAGTTGAAGACCATGCTTCTGAAGAAGAGTAAGAAGAAGAGGAAGACTGTGCTATTTAACACTGGGCGCAGACTCGGGAACACTTTGCGAAATGAGGCTGAGAGGACTACTCCATCTGTGGGGGAAGGTAGTCACCAAGAAGGGGAGGTCCCTACTCCTGTGGGCTCTAATACTGAAACAGACTTCAACGACGAACAGTACCCTCCTGCTGAAGACCGGTACAAACAGCTGGAGGACAGGTTAAAGGCTATGGAAGTTCAGCGTGTGCCTGGACTGGATTTCGGAGACTTGGGGTTATCTACTGGGGTGGTGATTCCACACAAGTTCAAGGCACCTGCCTTTGTGAAGTATGACGGGGCTTCCTGTCCCAAGATGCACCTCCGTTCTTATGTAAGGAAGATCCAGCCTTACACGGCAGACAAGAACTTATGGATCCACTTCTTCCAGGAGAGTCTTTCAGGGACTCACCTCGAATGGTTCTATCAGCTGGATGGGACCAACATTCGTAACTGGGAGGATCTGGCCACTGCTTTTTACAAGCAGTATCAATATAATTCCGACCTCGCTCCTACGCGTACCCAGCTCCAGGGTATGTCGCTAGGGTCGGGTGAAGGTTTTAAGGAGTACGCCCAGAAATGGAGAGATCTGGCTGGCAGGGTGCAGCCACCATTGACAGACCGGGAGCTGGTAGATATGTTTTTGGGGACCCTATCTGGTCCATTTTTCAATCATCTCATTGGTAATTCCTCTGCTGGGTTTACTGATCTGATCCTGACTGGTGAAAGGATCGAGGCCGGTATAAAATCGGGGAAGATACAGAAGGTTGCCTCCTCCAGTGTTGAAAATAAACCCTTCAAAAAGGAGGCTAGTGCTGTATATAGCTCCCGGAGACCAGAGCGACCTGAACGCCGCCAATCTGTCAGTGCGGTAATGATTGCCAAGCCTGCTGCCGCTCCTCGGCCGACCAATCCTCAAAGGGCTGAAAGGCCCCGGAGAGAGTTTACCCGCTTGAGCATGACCTTATCACAGATCCTGCCACAGTTGCTATCCACCAATTTAGTGACTGTCAGGGAGGCTCCAAAGTTTCCCAATACTGCATCTCCTAAGTACAACCCAAATGCTCGTTGTGCTTACCATTCGGATAGCCCCGGGCATAACACAGATGACTGTTGGGCCCTAAAGAATAAACTGCAGGATCTTATTGACGCCAAGGAGATACAGTTTGAGGCATCTGAGAAGCCTAATGTGGTAATAGCTCCCCTGCCTGCTCATGGGGTAAATGCTATTGGAGACGAAGAGGAAGTGGATGAAGCTGAGTTTGATAGCTGGATTTACCCAGCAACTGACGGAGGACTTAATAATTGGAGTGCAAAGGACAACCTATCTGTTTCTCTTGTTACTGAGTAATAAATTCCTATGTTTTTGGTATCTGTAATAAACAATAAATAAACTCTATGGCCCGGTGTCTTACCCGGGGCGCCGTGGTCTTATTTATGAGGGCTTTTGTTTGTCACTGTCATATATCATAAATAAAAGCATTGGACGTTTTTCACATTTCAAATTTTGCGCTCCTTTTCTTTCCTTTCTTTACATATTGCAAAACAGCTGCATTTACACACACACTCACTCATACAGGTTTCAATCCACTCTGGATCTCACTGGTAACGACTCTGCTACTGCCAGTTATGACTTCGAAAATCCGATCAACTTAGCCGAAGACGAAGGTGAAGATGATTGCGAAGTGCCTGGTGAACTTGCAAGACTGTTACAACAGGAAGAGAGGGCAATTCAACCCCATGAAGAGCCGGTGAATAATAAACTTGGGTACTGAAGAAGACAAGAAAGAGGTAAAGATTGGTGCCAACCTAGAGCTCAGTGTGAAGCAACGGTTGACTCAGATGCTGCATGACTATATGGAGATCTTTGCCTGGTCCTACGAAGATATGCCCGGATTAGATACCGATATTGTGGTCCATCACTTGCCAACTAAGGAAGACTGCCCTCCGGTTAAGCAAAAGGTCCGCCGTATGCGTCCAGAGATGTCTGAGAAGATTAAAGCCGAGGTTATGAAGCAGTTTGATGCCGGATTTCTTGCAGTGACTTCTTACCCTCAGTGGGTTGCTAATGTGGTTCCGGTACCAAAGAAAGACGGTAAGGTCAGAATGTGTGTCGATTACAGGGATCTGAACAGGGCCAGCCCCAAAGATGACTTCCCTCTACCTCACATTGATGTCCTTGTTGATAATACAGCTCAGCACAAAGTGTTCTCTTTCATGGACGGTTTCTCAGGTTACAATCAGATTAAGATGGCACCTGAAGACATGGAAAAGACTACATTTGTTACTCAGTGGGGCACCTTCTGCTACAAAGTCATGCCTTTTGGACTAAAGAATGCTGGAGCAACCTACCAACGTGCCATGGTTGCTTTATTTCATGACATGATCCATCATGAGATAGAAGTGTATGTTGACGACATGATCGCAAGGTCCCAGACTGAGGAAGAACACCTGGATCATCTGCAGAAATTGTTTGACCGTCTGAAACTGTACAAGCTGAGGTTGAACCCGAACAAGTGCACCTTCGGGGTGAGATCCGGGAAGTTACTAGGCTTCGTTGTAAGTGATAAGGGTATTCAAGTGGACCCTGCCAAGGTTAAAGCTATTCAAGAGATGCCAGTTCCTAGAACAGAGAAGGAAGTCAGAGGTTTTTTAGGACGCCTGAATTACATTGCTCGATTCATCTCACACCTGACTGCTACCTGTGAGCCAATCTTCAAACTGCTGAAGAAAGATCAGGTAGTACGTTGGAATGATGAATGTCAGGCTGCTTTTGACAGAATCAAAGAGTATCTCCAAGAACCACCCATCCTTATGCCACCGGTTGAAGGGAGACCTCTGATACTTTACCTGACAGTACTTGATAACTCAATGGGGTGTGTGCTGGGGCAGCATGACGAGTCTGGCCGAAAAGAGCATGCCATTTATTACCTTAGCAAAAAGTTTACCGACTGTGAGACCCGATACTCACTGCTTGAGAAAACTTGATGCGCTTTGGTATGGGCTGCTCGCCGGCTGAGACAGTATATGTTGACTCACACTACTTTGTTGATCTCAAAGATGGATCCTATAAAGTACATATTCGAAAAGCCTGCTCTGTCTGGGAGGATTGCAAGATGGCAAATGATCTTGACGGAATACGACATTCAGTACACGACCCAGAAAGCCATCAAGGGAAGTGTATTGGCAGACCACTTGGCACATCAGGCCGTAGATGACTATCAGTCAATGAACTTCGAGTTTCCAGATGAAAGTATCATGATTGTGACTGATTGTGAAGTACCTGGACCGGATGAAGGACCTGAACTAGGATCCCGATGGTCTATGCACTTTGACGGAGCCTCCAATGCTTTGGGTAACAGTATCGGCGCTGTGATCATATCCCCTCAAGGCACTCATACTCCACTCATTGCCCGGCTATGCTTCAACTATACCAATAACATGGCGGAGTATGAGGCGTGCATCATGGGACTCAAAGCTGCGATTGACTTAAGGATTAAGTTTCTGAGTGTCTTCGGAGATTCCGCCCTCGTGATCAACCAGATCAAAGGAGAGTGGGATACGAAACATCCGAATCTTATCCCTTACAAAGAATGTGTGCTGACAATGATCCCCCACTTCACAGAAATAACTTTTGAACACTTCCCGAGAGAAGAGAATCAGCTGGCGGACGCGTTAGCTACAATGTCTTCTATGTTCAAGGTTAAATGGGATAATGAGGCTCCCCGATCATCATCTGGAAATTGGACGAACCGGCATACTGTTGCGATCTCGAGACTGAATTGGTAACTGAGAAGCCTTGGTACCATGAGGTAAAGAGATATCTGGAAGCTCAGGAGTATCCTGAAGGTGCATCTGTCAATGATAAAAAGTTTCTAAGAAGGTTCGCAGCAAAGTTCTTCCTTAGTAACGGCATCTTGTACAAGCGAAACCATGATTCAACCTTACTGCGTTGTGTGGATAAGACTGAAGCAGAGAAGATCATGGAAGAGCTACATGAAGGGACCTTTGGTACACATTCCAGTGGACACACTATGGCTAAAAAGATCCTTCGGGCAGGGTATTACTGGTCCACAATGGAAGCTGACTGCTACCAACATTCCAGGACATGCCACAAGTGCCAGATTTATGCAGACAAGGTGCATGTTCATCCAGTTCCCCTGAATGTTCTGACCGCACCTTGGCCTTTCGCAATGTGGGGCATTGACATGATTGGTGAGATCAGACCTACGGCATCTAACGGGCATCGCTTCATCCTTGTAGCGATTGATTACTTTACAAAATGGGTCGAAGCAGCATCCTATGCTACGGTAACCAAGACTGTTGTGGCACGGTTCATTCGGCATAACCTGATCTGTCGATACGGCGTCCCTGAGAGAATTATTACAGATAACGGTACCAATCTGAATAACAAGATGATCACTGAGCTCTGTGAACAGTTCAAAATACAGCACCACAATTCTTCTCCTTACAGACCGAAGATGAATGGGGCTGTAGAAGCAGCAAATAAAAATATCAAGAAAATCGTGCAGAAGATGACAGTGACCTATAAAGATTGGCACGAAATGTTACCGTTCGCTCTACATGGGTACCGTACCTCAGCTAGGACGTCAACCGGGGCAACTCCTTTCTCTTTGGTTTATGGTATGGAGGCAGTCTTACCAATCGAAGTGCAGATACCCTCTCTCCGGATAATGAAGGATGCAAATCTGAACGAAGATGATTGGATCCAGACACGACTTGATCAATTAAACCTTATTGATGAAAAAAGACTTGCTGCTATCTGCCATGGTCAGACGTATCAAAAACGAATGATCAGGGCATTTAACAAAAAGGTCAGACCACAGGAATATCAAGTTGGGGATCTGGTAATCAAGCGAATCATCCTTCCTCAGAGTGATCCAAGGGGCAAATGGACCCCTACGTACGAAGGGCCATTTGTGGTTAAACATGTGTTCTCAGGAGGAGCCATGATTCTAACCACCATGGATGGTGACGACCTTCCTCACCCCGCCAATGCAGACATAGTAAAAAGATACTACGCATAAAAAGACCCGCTAGGCTGACATGCCTAGGCAAAAATTAGGGCTTCCCGTCGAACCAAAAGGGTTCGGGCAAAATGAAGGGATGAAATGAAAAAAATCTGTACACCCGGCAAGTCGAAAACCTGAAAAGGCGGCTTGGGCAAAAATGGGTATCCCGGTGGACTGAAAACCCGAAAGGGCGGTCCAGGCAAAAATTAGGGATAAAAGCGTAATACTATGTCTCATTGATCACTTTGCATCCAGAATCCGGTATCTACATCAAGTTCAGACGACATCAATCAGTCAGCTTCACTTTCAACCAAGGTCATCAAGTGATGAGACGCTCGGAGATATAACGGCAATAGCAGAGTTGAAACCCAGTGGGATCATTCATATTTCACACAGCTGTTTTATTTTCTTTTGTACAAAACTTGTATAAATTCTTTGTTCAGCGGCGTTCTCTTACTAGGACGTCAGCCTCTTGTACACAAAACGCCTGTTTTCGGGCCATTCAAAAATCAATACAAATATACTATCCAGTTAAAAGTGCCAATTGTTATTTCTTTTTCTTTTTCTGTTTTGTTTTGCGAAGAACGTCCAAGGTCCAATTTGTGATATATGCATTGACAATAATTTGCTAGCTCATAAATATTTGCGTACGAAACAAAGGGTAATTACAGGTAACGTTAGAAACAGGGGCAATAAAGAGTTGTCTAAACAATCTAATTGTTCTATCCTCCAAGGTACCAAGGTAGGTTCAGTTAAAGGGCACGACCAGTATGTCCTAATTCCCCAGAGAGTGAGCCAGCAAGTCAGTGCACTCCTCTCCAAGCAAAGTTATCAGACCTTAAGGAAGTTGGGTGTCCTCCAGCAGATCTCAACATTCCCCAGCAGTACATGTATTCTTAACAAGCATCCCCGGCAGTCTTGGTCTAAAGATTGTTCCCCGGCGGTATATCAAACATTCAGTGATGTCACTTCCCCCGATACATCTCAAAACTTCCCCAGAAGAATCCAATCCAGTTTCCCCCGGAAAGTTAGAAGTCATCTCCCCAAGCAGTAAGCTTATCCCCAGTAGATTCTGGAAGCGTATCCCCCCGCAAAGCACGAACGCGTCGTCCGGCTTTATTTAAAGAGTTATTTCCTTAACAGGATATAACTGGGTTATCCTCAGCCAAAAGCCACAGAAAGAGCGTCCTCGACGGAGTCTTCTTATCCCCAGCGAAGTCCATTAACGCTTCCAATATAACGATGGTATCCACAGCAAGTTGTTATCAACACTCAGCAAGGCGTCCCTCTCCCCACAGAGTATTGCTTCCCAGCATGGTCGCTAGAGTATCTCTTCTCCCTGCAGAATCTTCCATTTGTCAAGTTTATTCCGCAACGGAGTCATCTTCTCCTACCGGTATTCTTGCAATTATCATCCCCAGCGGAAGCGAAATCTATTCTTCAACATCAGCCCAGGATATGACTTCCCGGCACCCGTCAAGGATTTACTTTCCTAGACGAAAGCATACATTCCTAAACATCACATACATCATGATACATGCATAAACGCATCATACCTTACAATCTCATTTATGTTGAGAACATCATTGCTTGATCCATATCATGCATTGCATGTGACTGACCTTTACCTTTCAGGAAAGATCCGGTTAAGTTCTCAGCTATATTTCAAGACCTTGCTTGGTTCAGTTAAATCGACCCTAAGATTTTTCTGATTCTTATCCAGTCAAAGGCCTTCTCTGGTTCAGTCAGATCGACCCTAAGATCTCCCTGATTCTTATCCAGTTGAAGATTTCAAGACCTTGCTTGGTTCAGTTAAATCGACCCTAAGATTTTTCTGATTCTTATCCAGTCAAAGGCCTTCTCTGGTTCAGTCAGATCGACCCTAAGATCTCCCTGATTCTTATCCAGTTGAAGATTTCAAGACCTTGCTTGGTTCAGTTAAATCGACCCTAAGATTTTTCTGATTCTTATCCAGTCAAAGGCCTTCTCCGGTTCAGTCAGATCGACCCTAAGATCTCCCTGATTCTTATCCAGTTGAAGATTTCAAGACCTTGCTTGGTTCAGTTAAATCGACCCTAAGATTTTTCTGATTCTTATCCAGTCAAAGGCCTTCTCTTGGTTCAGTCAGATCGACCCTAAGATCTCCCTGATGCTTATCCAGTTGAAGATATTTCAAGACCTTGTCCGGTTCAGTTAAATCGACCCTAAGATTTTCCTGATGCTTATCCAGTCAAAGGCCTTCTCTGGTTCAGTCAGATCGACCCTAAGATCTCCCTGATTCTTATCCCAGTAGAAGACACCCAAGATTTTTCTCAACGAGCGTTGTTGAAGTTAAAGTCGCCCAAGATTCTCTTATCATTCATGCTAAGGCAGTAACCATCCCTGGTTCATTCATCTCCGTTTGAAGCTCCAGACTCAGCTCCTGTAACCAGTCAGGACACATCTATACCAAGCATCTGAAATCAACTCCTGCAACTTGTCAGGTACTCATGTTTCTTTTGCAGGTATGCAGGTTCTCGCTAAGGAATCTCCTACGCGATCAACATCCAGATGGCATCTATAAGCCCATCATCCTATTCATCAACCTCTAAATGGCATCTATAAGCCCATTTCCATCACACTGCTATTATGTGAGCGCAAATTTCTGGGCACTCTAGTGTTCAATCATCTTCCACCTTCGGATTACGAAAGGCACGTCAGCCAATCTGCATCCTCAGGTCTAAGAAGATTGAAAAGGGGCAACTGTTGTACCCCAAAATTTGCCCTCCCATATTCTTCAAGAAATTGCCAAGCCAAGCTGCAAAATTCCCCAAGGGTTGCACAGTCAAAGATCTCCTATACAGTCAAGATTAGGGTTTTGAGGCTGATCAAGAAAATGAAGTTTTCAAAGGCCCAATCAAGTCTCACATGCCTACAAATGTGGTCAAGCATCCTCATATCAAGTTTCAAGGCATTCAGCTCAAAATTGCACAGTCAAAACCCTAAATTGCACTACAGTCAACTGTAGGGGCAAAATGGTCATTTGGCAGTCAAAAGTTCAAATTTTTGGTCAAGATATCATTTTGAAGCCACAAACATCATTTGATCAATGCTTGATCATGATTCTCAAAATTTGGCTCAGAAATCATCAAGATGCAAAAGTTTCCTTATTTGGACAGTTGAAAAAGTCAACTGAAATTGACCAGGGCATAACTTTCACATGGATTATCAGAAAAATTCCATCCAAAGCTCATTTTGAAGAGAAAGACATTTCCTACAACTCAACTTCATACTTCAAGTCCAAGAAATGCTCTCACAAAAAGTTATCAATTTCAACATTATAGGTCATTTTCAAAAGTCAACAAAAAGGGACTTTAAGTCAAAGGCCATAACTTGATATTGGTAAATAAAAATGACATGGGACCAAAGACATTATTTAGAGGACTTCAAGACCTTTCTAAAATGTCAAAGAACATGAGCAAAGCTTAAAAATTGAGCAAGTTATGCATTGGAGAAGTTGGGAAATTTTTGTGAAATGGCCAAAATCATTTATCCTTGAAATCTCATTTTTGACAAAAGGGGCCCACTTTTTCCACTTGAATTGACTTGGCCATGCTTCCCACGTGTCCCACCTTTTATTTCAGATTTTTTTATTAATTTTTTCATTTTTATTGATTTTTATTGGATTTAATTAGTTTTAAATCTTTTTAAAATCAAAAGAAATTCAAAAATTGATCTAAGAGGGATATTTTGCTTTGATTAACCTTGAAGCATCATTATGTGCCTACCATTTTTCGTGCTAAGGCTTAAACAAGGCAAGAATTCAAATTTGAATCAAAAATGGAAAGTTGGTTATGGTGGTTTATGTGAAAATCCAATACATCAATGCAAGGCTTTATTGGCTATAATTATCATTCATACACATTGCCTAAAGGGGATACAAATGATCAGAAACCATTTGACACAAGGAGGCTGCGCAAGAAACACATTTGCAAACTTGAAAAATTCTCTAAAAAGTCAAAACTGAAATCATTGTTAGAGGTTGATTCAAGGCACGAAATTTATTCCAATAGCTTCCTCAAGGATTACTGATCACGTTCCAATCAGAAACAACCATCAAAACATCAAGGATTGGTATACAGAACTCTAAATTTTTCATGAAATAAGCATAATCGTATTTTGATTTTCAAGCATAATCACTGCATTCTTCTTATGGATTATTACTCATTGATGTATTCTGATGCTAACTGTACCATTTAATTGCGTTTTTGTGCACTCAATACGATTTCACCATTATTGAGTATTAGGGTTTTGCAGCTTTTGAATTAGGGGTTTCCAGGTATGGCAAAATTGGACGTTCTCAGGACCATAATTAGACTCAGCTCATCTAGACGAAGAAGACAGGACCCTCGCGCCTAATTTATGTTTAGAGATGGCTTAATCGCTATTTCCTGGAAACAGGCTTAAGAGAACGGCTTCAAAACCGTGGCCTTTGTTTTTGATATTTGCAGGAACGAAGAAGAAGACCTCGTGGCCAATAACCATTGGGCCTTTTGAATTGCGCGCGTTTTTTTCCAGATACTAACCAATTTCTTTTATAATGATTAATAGCTATTATATATTAAAAGTAGTTGAAGCGCTTCAGTGGCAGGTGTACACCTTTGCAATGTCCATGACCTGGGTTCGAGCCCCAGGTCTCATGCTTTCTCAATAATATTTTTCCAATCATCTTCTCATGCAGCACAAGCGTTGGAGCTAACCATACATCCTCCAGATCTATCCTTCCACGCGTCCAGCTGCTTCAGATCAAAGGTTCAGGATTGATGAACATCATATACCATGGTCAACGCATGTGCACGCTATTCAGAAAGGTCAAACGGACCAAAGCTTGCTGGGCCTGAATCACTACCCATACCTCCTAATTTGGGACTGAACCCCCCCTGGTTTGCAAATTCTACATTTTCTTATATTTTATTTTTAATTATTATTTTATTTGCTTTATTGTTTTAATTTAATTAATTATTTTTACAAAAAAATATAAAAAAACACCAAAAAATGCCTAAAAAATCAGAAAAGATAAAAATAAATAATAATTTTATTTTAGTATTAATTTTCATAAATAAATTCGCATGTAATTAATTTAGATTTAATTTTAGGTAATTTAATTCTTTTTTCATAATAAACCAAAAAATAACAAAAATAAGTCTTTAATACTTTTTCCCTTTTTTTAATTAATTAAACATTTTGTCATCAACCATTAATTTTGTAAATAAGTTTTATAATTAATTAGTTTTAGGTTTTAACTTTAATGCATTTTCTTTAATAAATTAAAAACAATTAAAATTAGAATTAATTACTCGACTTTTAATTAATTTAATTTTCTTTAATGTCATAAATACAAAAAAAAAACACAAAAATAAGTTCTTCTTTATTTATTTAATTTAATTATTTTAACTTAATTATTTTAAATTCCTTCAAAGGGTTCAACGCCCTCGCATTCGGTCATATTTTCCTTTTTTCGCGCGTTTTATTTATTTTTGATGTAAATATAATGTACTTGTACCAAAGCCATGTAATAGCTATTAGATATTTATTTTCTGCAATTTATTTTAAATCGGGTCTGGATTAATTTGGCGTTGTAGACTCGCGCCCTTGTAATAGCGTAGGACCTTTATCCTTTCCGTACTTTAAACTTCCGCACTTTTAACTGTTAAACAATAACATGAAAGAATGAATGCCCAAAAATAAAATCAAAACGTAGATCACCAATGCATGACAAGACAAACAATAAACTGAAAATGACACACAATTCACACACCACCCCTAGGGTACGCTTCACTGTTGCCTTGCCCCTCGAAAGGTGGTCGTCGAGTAGAGGATGTCTTAGTAAGTCCTCATGATCCGGGAACCTGGCATGAGGGTAGCTTCTAAGGTGTCTTCCCATTGCTCTGGTGATCACCATGTCCCTACAAACTCAAATTGACCCGAACACCTCCAACGGTGGTGCTACCTACCTCTCAATGGTGGGATGGCACTACCTAAAGGACAATTACACAGCTTTATTCCTTAGGGTAGGTAGATTCTCATAAATACTTGCTCATCTCAAAAACAAACAAAATACTTTTCACACCTACACTTTCTAAAAGTTTTCAAACAAATTTTTCATACACTCTTGAGGACAGATACAAGAGTTACTTAGAAATTTTTCAAACGAAACTTTTTCAAAACCCACTCACACTTTGAAAAGCAAACATTTTGAAAACACAATGAGCAAGTATCTAAGAGCCCATGGATAACCATGGATAGAAAGGGTGCTAACACCTTCCCTTTCTATAACCTACCTCCCGAACCGAGAGCAATCTCTTTAAAGGAATTTTTCTGTGCTTTTGTCCTTTCCATTTGGAGAAAATAAAAGACGGTGGCGACTCTTGCTTACCGCGACATTTCGCGAAACCAGCTTTAAAACAGTCAGTTCCAGATCCACCGATCACAGGCGCCACTAATCGTACCTGATCAGAATGGACCGTCACAGTTGGCTCGAGCAGAAGTTGAGTGAGGCGGGAGGGGGGTACCTGCAAGACACTCCGATGCCAAAGTAAGTTGCGGAATAAGCAAGCAAGCGTGAGAGTTAGAAAGTGTTGAATACCTGACCCTCTCGAAAGAGAGGGTATTTATAGCCCGCAGCGCTAGGCCAAGGTCTCTTCATTGGGCTGGTCAAGCAGGCCCAACGTAGAGACTACCAGGTCCTACATGAGTAGTGGGGACCTGCACGTGTTCCCCTACCTGGAATACATCCTTCGCAAGATCAGGAGGATATGGATGTGATCTTTCTGGGGCCACGAAGACTCCATGATATCTATAGACATTGGTAATCAGCCCTACGAAGAGGATGCTCGGGAGGAGCATCTGCCCGTTGTGGGTGATCCCCGCCATACGCGAGGTCGAGTGAGGGGACCAGCCTTGGTCGACGAGGTCTCCATGGTCGGAGGTGACCGTTCTTAGTCTACTCAGGGTGTTGTCCCCGTGTGGTGAGGTTGTCTCCTCGTGGAGAAAATGTGGTATTTGCCCTCTGTATTCGAGGATAGAAATGGTCAGTGGTGCTAGTGGACACTTGGATTGGGCCTCACTGGGAGTTGGGCCAAGGGCAGGTCTAGTCCAGAACAGGAGCCCCCCAAGTCGCTGCTCCTGATGAAGGAGTTATGACTTAGTTCTAATTCGTCTTTTTACGAGGTACGTTGCTCGACATGGAGCTTTTATACCATAGACGGGGAACATCATTGGTTCAAGATTCTACTCCGAGAAGCCATCGAAGTGGACTCGAGGAGGACTCGTGGGGAGAAGACGATACACTTGTCAGATACGTGGTGTGGCTCTTGGGAATAGTAATGATGACCTAAGAAGTATAGGCCATCATTGACTAAGCATGTAGGTGTCGAGGAGAAAGGAGGCTTGTGAGTTGCCCGAAGCGATGTTTCATATTCCATGCCAGCTCTATAAATAGGGCTTCAGGGCTCATGATTTACTTTCATATTTTCGCACTCCCCTCTTACTCCGCTATCAACACTGTGCCATTTTTCCAGAATCCTTGGATCCGCCGCACAGTCCTCCGTGTACTCTTCCTCAACCACTGTCGCTCTTCATATACTCTTGAAGTAAGTGTTCCCTTTCCTTGATATCTTTGTGTGTAGATAGATTTTGATGATGTTTAGTAGTAGGATTTCGTATCCGGGGGGCTCTGCCCAGGGAGCTCATGTGTTTAGGCATATGATTTTTGATTATGCCCGGGATATTCGTCCTTTCGATGGTACTTAGGCTAGTATTCCCCGTGATCTCCATGTGTTTGGCTAACAAATTTATGAACTTGGTCGTGATATTCATAATCTGCTCGCAATATTCATCTTGTGCCCGGTGCTTAGGTCAGTCTCCCTCGTGATCTCCATGTGTTTGGCTCACAATTTTATGAACTTGGTCGTGATATTCATAATCTTCTCGCAATAATCATCTTGTGCCCAGTACATTCATGAAAAAGAGGCGATCCTTGTTAGGATCGTTGTGTGATCCTAGAGGATTGGACATTGCTTAGCCTTTTCATCTGCGTTGTCAGAAGGGGGATTTGGATGTGCTATCAAATTCACCAGTTTCCTCTGCTTTATAGGTAAATGGACGACACTCCCGAATTATCAGAGAATATGGAGACTTAAGGGACCAGAACCACCGAGGAGAACATTAATTTGGTCGACGTAATCGATGACCCTGAATTAGATTGGGTCGGCACCGAGCCTCGAGAAATAGCATCGATCTACAGTCAAGACCAGAGGCATGCCTTCACAGTTGTCGAGTACGGAGCCAGCCAGGAAGGCTTTTGGAGAAACTTCAAAATCCTAAGACCGGCGCCAGATGCACGCATATGCTCGAAGTACGCCGAGGACGCCTTCCCCATGTATGAGGTCGTGTTCAAAGACCTTAGGCTCCAACTTTCTTTTAACGACTTCTAGATGGGGGTGTTCAGTCATTTGAACTTGGCACCCTCCTAGCTTCATCCTAACGCGATCGCCTTTATCCAGGAATTTGAACTTACATGTCGATTCCTGAGGATCGGGGCGACCACTCCCCTGTTCTTAAGGGGTTTTCACTTGCAACGGCAATCCCGAGGAGGGAAACATAGTTGGGTATCCCTTAAATAGTTGAAGAGGCTGTTTAGGATGTACATGGATTATATCCGGGACTTTAAGGACAAGTGGTATATCCTGCAACCATCTACCCAAACGGCCTTGGATTCTCTGTTCGACCTGGCTACCGTGGTGGACGAGGACGGGGAGCCGTTCCTGGACACCAAGGGTAATCCTGAGATCGGGAGACTCTCAAAGTTTCCTATCCACTAATGTTCGGGCCACTATGATCACGGTCCCGGGCATTACCACACTTTCGCCGGTGGTATGAGTGTCGAAGACGAAGAGGCATATGGTGTCCTCAATCGTTTCATTGATGGTTTCTTCACCTACAGGTGGCCCACTCGGGAAGGGAATGACATCCTGGAAGAATATGGTGAGCCGACGTTCGAGGTGCGTCCGATCAATACAAAGGCGCTCGTCGAGTGTCAATCTTACGGGCAGGCCGTGGATCTTTTAGGTTTTTCTTTCTTGCTTTTACTATATTGTTTGCCTCCTTTTTATTCTTCGACGAAGCTGACTTAGACACATTTTCTTTGTTTTTGCAGGTCACATGGCGGAGCACCACGAGAGATTAATGAAGCTGACCAAGGAAAAGAAGAGCAACAAGAGACTGGTGAAACCGCAGCAAGCTACACACATGGGCACAACCCCCTAGCCGACCAGGGAAGGGTCTAGTGGATCCTCGGATTCTCGTGAGGCCGAGCGCCAAGCTGAGCTGTTGAGCAGGAAGCGGAGTTGTCCAGAAGGTGGACATGCTGATGCAACTGACAGAGGGGCGGGTGCCCGGGCCTTCAGCCTACCACCCTACTTCATGGAGAAAGACTTCTTCTAGGGTTTCCCCTTGACCGTGTCTGATAACGAGTCCAACATCATCAGGCGGCTCGACAAGGAAGGTCAAAGGAAGCACCTCGCTTCCAGCATGGTCGAGGTGGTGAAGATGGAAGAGATGGTCATTATTTTGGTGGGCGAAAGGTCGGACTCCTCTGATCGGGTCAAGAAACTGGATTCAGAGAAGGAGGTCTTGTGCTGAAAACCCGTAAGCTGAAGGCCACTCTTGAGTGAAGCGAGGAAATGTTTCACGAGCAGACCGACATGTTGGAGAGGGAGAAGGAGAGAGCTGAGAAAGCCATCACGGACAAAGACTGCCTCCAACTTGATAAGGAACAACTGGAGAGTGATAACCAACGGCTGGCGAAGGAGGTCGCAGATCTAAAGGTTTCCATGATTCCTGTGGAGGAAGAACATAAGGGGGTAACCGATTTGCACATGCGTGCCGACTTCATTGCTCAGATTCAACTCCTAGAGCCAGACTATGTTGACGCCTTGATCGACAGCTTTGAATCTACTGTGAATCATCTGTCTGTGCTGAACCCGGGGCTGAACACTGAAGGAACTAGGGTTCTGTCCTAGGTTGTTGATGGTCGGGTGGTTCCTCCTCCCGACTCTCCTGACACCGAAGTTAGCACTCCGGGGAGAAATTGCCACTTGTTTTTTTCATCTTATTTGTATTTGGGCCTGCATACCCGTGATATTTATAATATTCAGACATCTTCGACCTAAGTGGTCGCCTTTGATAATAATTTCGCTTTATTTGATGCTTATTGGTATTTGTTTGTCGTTGTTTTTGACTTTGTTATTTCATGAATACTTGTATATCCTGTGGGCTTATGTGCTCGACCATTATTGCGGTCATTATAAATTTTCCAGAGTTTGTGTTTTTCGCGTGGAGATGTGTGCTCGACCCTAATATTTGTTCGACATATGTTGAGATGTGTCGAGGGTGCGGAGTAGGGATCTGCGAAACGAGCACGTGATCACGATCGGGATCCTACACTCGCGGCGTGAGCTGCCCATCGCGAGCTGGGTGTTCTGACAAGTTGGGTACTTCGACAACAAAGCTCGATTGGGGTGTCTCTGTCGGGCTTAGAATTTTCTCTCCAGATGAGAAAAATCTCGCCTTTTATCAATGTTTGTAGATCGCGCCCGTACCTCGGCATGCCTACTGGTCGAGCTTTTTCCCTTTGTTGGCTGAATGGGAATATTAGATGGAAAAAGTCCTCAGCAGGTGAGGGACTTAGCTATAATATTGTTTTAGCTTCGCAGCATTCCAGGGTTGAGGTAGTGGTTCTCCGTTCAATTACTCGAGGTAATATTCTCTGGTGCCCGTAGCTCCTTGGACGCGGTAAGGCCCCTCCCAGTTTGTGGTCAGCTTCCCTTCGCGAGAATCCTTCTGGTTTCTTTGCAAGACTAGGCTACCGACCTGAAATTCGCGCTTTATAACTTTGTTGTCATGGCGTTGGGCTAACTGCTGTTTTAGCATGGCCTCGCAAAGAGCTTCCCCTGATCGAATTTCTTCAACCAGGTCGAGCTCATCTCTGAGGGCCTCGTCGTTCATCTCCTCGTCGAGGGGCATTTTAGTTCACCTAGATGGCTCCATGATTTCTACCGGGATGACGACCTCGGTGCCATAGGTCAGTCGGAATGGCGTCTCTCCAGTCGTCGAATGAGGCATCGTTCGATAAGCCCATAGGACACTGTGCAGCTCTTCGACCCATCCCCTCTTAGCTTCGCCCAACCTGCATTTGAGTCCTCGTAGAATGACTCTATTTGTAGCCTCGGCTTGCCCGTTAGTTTGGGGGTGTTAGACCGAGGTGAAATGTTTCCTGGTGCCTAGCTTGGAAACGATGCTTTGGAAAGCTTGATCAATGAACTGTGTGCCATTGTCGGTGACGAGTGCTTGCGGTATTCCGAACCGAGAAAGTATGTTTCATTTGTAGAAACAGAGGATGTTGTGCGACGTGATTTTAGCCAGAGCTTCGGCCTCTACCCATTTCGTGAAGTAGTCGATGGCTATGATAAGGAACTTGTTTTGATATGTTCCTTGCACAAAAGGTCTTAGGATATCCATTCCCCAGCACGCGAATGGCCACGAGGAGGATAGCATTTTGAGCTCGTGTGGGGGTGCGAGGTGCATGTCCGGGTGCCTCTGGCACTTGTCGCATTTCTTGACCTGCTCCTTGGTGTCCTACTGCATGGTCAGCCAATAGTATCCTGCTCGAAGTGCCTTTCGTGCTAGGGATCTTCCGCCCATGTGTTGGGCGTTGATTCCCTCGTGGATTTCCCGTAGTATCTCATGGATTGCAGACTCCTCGACACATTTAAGGAGTGGGATGGAGAATCCCCGACGGTAAAGTTTGTGTTCGAGAACCATGTATGAGCATGCCTGTCACTTGGTAATGGTTGCTTCCCTTTGGTTGAGGGGAAGTTCCCCTTTCGTCAGAAAGTTGAACACGGGGGTCATCCAACATGAGCTATCCCCGATGGCATTCACTTCGAGTAGAGTCGTGGACCTTTCAATGCTCGTGCGAGACAGGGATTCCTGTATGGATGACTTGTTTCCACCCTTCTTTTTCGTGCTCGTGAGCTTTGAAAGTATATTGGCTCATGTGTTCTGTTCGCGTGGTACGTGTGTGACTTCTGCTCGGTCGAATCTTTTCATATGTTCTTTGACCAAGTTTAAGTATTCAATGAAGCTGTTATTCTTAGCCTGGTATCCCCCTTGAACTTGAGACGTGACAAGTTTGGAATCAGTGAAAATTTGTATCTCACGAGCTCCTAAATCCTTAGCCAGTCTTAGACCTATAAGCAGAGCCTCGTATTCTGCCTGATTATTTAAGGATGGAAATGACAAAGTGAGAGAGTGTTCGATCATGACGCTTTCCTTGTTTTCGAGGAGGATTCCTGCCCCACTCCTAGTCTAGTTGGACGCTCCGTCTACAAAGATGGTCCACTTGTGTTCTTTCCTTGCAGGGGGTTATGAGCGGTCATCTCCATGAAGAAGTCGGCCAGAGCTTGGGCCTTTAGAGCCTTCCTGCTTTCATACTGGATGTCGAATTCCGAAATCTCCAAGGACCACTTTAGCATACGACCTACCACGTCTGGTCAGTCTAAGAGCTGTCTCATGAGCTGGTCTGTTTGTACGACGAACACGTGTGCAAGGAAATAGTGTCTGAGCCTTCTCGCCGCGTTGACGAGGGCCAAAGCCACCTTCTCGATCTGTTGGCATCTGACCTCGGGTCCCTGAAGCGCTTTTCTCATGAAATACACGGGTTTTTGATCGTCAGGAGTCTCGCGAATGAGGGCCGTACTGACAGTTTCGATGGAGATGGCCAAATATAGAAATAACGTCTCCTCGTCTAGTGGTCGTGATAGTACAGGAGACTGTGAAAGGATCTGCTTGAGATATAGGAGGTCTCGATCGCATTCCTCAGTCCACTCGAAAGCTGCCTCCTTACGCGGGAGTTTGAAAAATGGAAGGGCGTGTTAAGCGGATTTCGCGATGAAACAGGAGAGCAAGGCGAGCATACCATTCAGAACTTGTATGGATTTTTTTGAATTGGGTGTGGGGAGGTTGGAAAACGCCCGACACTTGTCGGGGTTGGCTTTGATTCCTTGTTATGTTAGGTAAAACTCGAGGAACTTGCCCGCCTTCACCCCGAAGGTGCATTTCTCGGGATTGAACCTCATTCTACATTGCCTTGCTTGGGCAAAGACTTTTCTGAGATAAGCAGCATGGTCAGTGTCTACTCGAGATTTGACGATCATGTCGTCCATGTACACCTCGAGCATATCTCCGATCTCGTTGCGAAAGACTTTGTTCATCATCCACTAGTATGTTTCTCCTGCGTTTTTCAGACCGATGGGCATTATGTTGTAGTAATAATTGCCCGAGTTGGTCATGAAGGCAGTGCAATGTTTGTCGCTCGTTACCATTGGGATTTGGTTATAGCCCGAATAGGCGTCCATGAAAGATAAAATTTTGTAGTCGACCGAGTTGTCGACCAGCATATCAATATTAGGCAAAGGAAATGCATCTTTGGGTCATGCCCGATTAAGATCGGTATAGTCAACACACATACGCCATTTTCCATTATTCTTTTTAACGAGTACAACATTTTACAGCCAGGTTGAATATCGAGCTTCAGAAATAAAATTTGCCTCTAGGGGGTCTTTTACAGCTTTTTCAGCAGCCTCCATTTTCTCGGGGGACTGCCTACGCCTATGTTGTACTACTTCCCTAGCGGCTGGATCAATGGCGAATTGATGATAGGCGACCTCGGGGTCGAGACAAGGCATCTCCGCGGTGCTCCACGCGAATAGATCTGCATTCTCCCTTAAGCAAGACTTGATCTTCTTCCTCGCCAGGTCAGGGAGTTCGGTACCGATCTTCACCCCTTTGTTCGGGTCTTCACCGAAAGGGGCGAGGTTGAAGTCCCCATTTGGAATTGGTCGGAGGATCCCCTGCTCGTCGTTGGGTGCTTCGTCTTGGTCGAAGCGGATGTCCAACGAGATTGAGTCGACCTTTGGAGGAGCCCTTTGTGCTTCCGCGGACTGTAGCTCTGATTGATGTAGCTCTAGTCGTGCTGCTGCACCACTCTTGGCGGGCCATGTCCTAGTGTCGACCGTGCTTTGTCCCTTGTCCGCCGTATTGAAGCATCTTTGGGCAGCTGCTAGGTCGCCCTGGATGGTGGCGACGCGTGCCCTTTTTGTGTAGAACTCCATCTTTAGGTGGACGGTGGAGGGTGTCGCAGTCAACTCTGCCAGTGTCGGTCTCCCTAAGATGCAATTGTAGAGATATGGGCAGTCGATGACCAGGAAGCTCACCTTGACTTGCCTGGTGGTGGTATCCTCGCCGAAGGTGACCATGAGCTCCACGTACCCCCATGGCTTAGAGGCCGAGCCCTTAAAGCCCTGCAGGTCAGACCCCACGTATGGTGAAAGGTGAGAGTCGTCGAGCTGCAAATTTTTGAAGAGATGGGTGTACCTCACGTCGACAGAACTTCCCTCGTCGACCAAGACACGATGAACATGAAGTTATCCATTCTCGCCCTGATCAGAAGAGGGATGGCTGAATTGGGGGCCCCTCCGGGAAACTCCTCGAGGTAAAAGGTAATTGGCTCTGATATGCCATTTACCCTCTCGAAAGTCACCGTTTCCAGGGGGGGGGGGGGGCGTTGACTAGTTCGTCCAACTTCCTCTTTGCTGAATTTATAGTTATGTCATTGAACCCTCTACCATTTATGACCATGGCGTAGGGGAAGCTTTCCCACCTGCTGTGCATGGACAAAGGCTCTTCGATATGTTCGGGGATGTAGAGGTCCTCCGGTCTCGTAACAGAGAATGCAGTCTGAATAGGAACCGACTCGTCAGATGATCGGGCATCCTCCTCTATCTCCCTTATTTTGCGGGCATCTCGGCGGGGGGAGTCGCTGCGCTGATATTTCCCGAGTCTTCCCCCTTTTATTAGGGTCTCAATAATATCCTTGAGATGGACACAATCTTCAGTCAAGTGTCCATGGCTGCGATGATATTGGCAATATTTGCTTCAATCTTCCCCAGGCTTAGTAGGAGCGGGGCGAGGATGCTTGACGCCGCCGTTCTTGAAATCTGTATTCACACACTCCACCAAAATGCACTCGCGGGAAGTCGTTAGCGGAGTGTACTCAGTAAATCACCCTGAGGGTCCTCTTTGCTCACGAGGGTCTCTGGGTTTGTCATCCCTCCTTTTCTCGCTAGATCGTCGAGGAGGGCCAGAGTCTTGTTGTCACGGATTACTGGTTGATCCATGATTCCTGGGGTCCCGGGCTCTATTGGCCTCTTCCCTCTCCTCAAAGTCCATGTATGCTCCGGCTTTCTCGAGGAGGGCATCGAATGTCCGGGGTGGTTCGATGCCAACGGCCTTTCTGAATTCCGTTCTCGGAAGGAGTCCCCTCTCGAGCAGGTATCTCTTCATATGATCGGTGCAGGGGACCTGGATGGCCTCCCGGTAGAACTGATCAATAAATTCCCTCAGGGTCTCGTCGTGTCTTGGGACGATAGCCTCGAGGGCTGCTTCAGTCTTTGGGTGTCGACGTGAAGCCTAAATGAACTAATGAATTGGTTCTTTAAATTTCTCCAGGAGGTGATTGACCCCGGGGAGAGACTCTTGTACCAATCCATCGCATATTTCCTCAAAGTCGTGGGGAACAACCGACATTTGATTGGTCCCCCGACATAGTGATAATGTAGCATTGCCTCGAACCCGTCTATATGGTCGACCGGGTCGGTAATGTCGTCATACTCCTTCAGATGGGGAGGCTTCTCCATACCCGGAGGATGGGCGCCTCCATGATGGCTTGTGACAAGGGACCGCAGGGGTCGTCTTCGTCACTCCTGTCTGGCGAGCGAGAAGGAGATATGTTGTAGTGGTGGTTATGGAGGCCCTGGTCGCGTGGAGCATTTCTCGAGCGCTACGACCATTCGTTATTTTCCCTGCTTCTGTCTCCAGGGGGTCTTTTCTCTTGACGCGAGGGGATGTGATCGCGTCTCCCCGTGTCAACGGGCTGGTCGCTCTCTAATGCGGGGCGTCGTCCGATTGTTTGGGGAGAGGGACTTCGAGAGGTGTCTTTCCTATGTCTCCGCGGGGGAGATTGGGGACGTTCCTCTACTTGGCGAGGAGGGGGAGACTGGGGTCTCCCATGTCTCTTGGGGGCTCTCCGAGCATCTTCGAACGTCCTCAACCTCTCTCCTTGAGAGAAGATCAGATGATTTGTCTGGTTTATCGCCGCGAACAGTGCCCTGGTCGTGGCGTCTGCTCCGGAGGGAACGGGGACTTCCTGGAACCGGTCGGGTTTGTAGTTCTGAGGAGGTGGCCGATCGTCTTCAAGTCGTCGAGATAGTGATGATGACGAGGCAGTTGCTCCATCTCTATATTCTGAAGGCCCGAACATATTAACGGTGGGGGCCGTGTTGTGGCCCCAGTACCAGCGTTGTCGATGCCAGGATTATTGTCGGTGACGTTGTTGTTGACGTCAATGATACAGACGTTCATGTTGTTTTCTGTTGTTTGATCAGCCATGACAGTCAGAAGAGTGATTTAGCTTTAGTCTTGAGTAAACGGAAGACAGGGAAGCAAGTTTCTCACAAATGGCGCCACTGATCGTACCTGATCAGAATGGACCGTCACAACTGGCTCGAGCAGAAGTTGAGTGAGGTGGGATGTGGGTACCTGCAAGACACTCCGATGTCAAAGTAAGTTGCGGAATGAGCAAGCAAGCGTGAGAGTTAGAAAGTGTTGAATACTTGACCCTCTCGAAAGAGAGGGTATTTATAGTCTCCAGCGCTATGCCAATGTCTCTTTATTGGGTTGGTCAAGCAGGCCCAACGTAGAGACTGCCAGGTCCTACGTGAGTAGTGGGGACCCGCACGTGGTCCCCTACCTGGATGACGTCCTCTGCAAGATCAAGAGGATATGGATGCGATCTTTCTGGGGCCACGAAGACTCTGTGATATCCGGAGACGTTGGTAATCAGCCCTACGAGGAGGATGCTCGAGAGGAGCAACTGCCCATAGTGGGTGATCTCCGCCATACGCGAGGTCGAGTGAGGGGACCAACCTTGGTCGACGAGGTCTCCATGGCCGGAGGTGACCGTCCTTAGTCTACTCGGGATGTTGTACTCGTGTGGTGAGGTTGTCTTCTCGTGGAGAAAAGATGGTATTTACCGACTGTATTCGAAGATAGAACCGGTAGTAATACTAGTGGACACTTGGATTGGGTCTGACTGAGAGTTAGGCCAAGGGCAGGCCCAGTCCAAAGCATATATATTAAAAATTATATTATATATTACTTTATTATAATTAATTTTATTTAATATTTTTAGTTGATAATAGAATCATTTATATCCAATATTAATTGAAAAATGGTTGATCTTAAATAAATTTTTAATTTAACTATTATTCAGTCTTATAATTTGGGTTATTGTTGGCTATCAATTCTCACCTTAACAATAATATAATATTAAAAGCTTGTCAATATATATTTTTTTTTCTCGGCAATAGTTATTTATTATTTATTTATTTTCAAATTTTTTTGTAACTATTTCTTAAAATTTTTGTAACTGTTTTCCAAAAGTACAACTCACCGTACGTTAAAATGATAGAAAGTAGTTAAAGTGAAATTTGTTGAAAACACAAACAGCAAGCATGGAACAGTACAAGTATTGAATAATATTAAAACAAAATTTTGAGGCTCAAGGCGGTGGCCTTGGTCGCCTATCCCTTGGGCAGGGCCTGCATATAATAGGCTTCGTCTTGGTGTGCATATATATAAAAGAATCTGAATAATTGTATTTCAATGAGAATCACAGTGAGAATTTATGAATTGGTTCACAATGTTCACCGTAAAAGTAATATCTGATCTGGTGACGGTAAGATAATTGAGTCTATCCACTAGACGTCGACATCTTTCTGGGTCTTTTAACAATCCTCTTGACCTAAAAGAAGTTTGACGTTGGGATCCATAAGAGTATCAATTGGAAGACAATCAATCATACCAGTTTCAGCTAGGATGTATAATGCATACTTACGCCAGTTAATTGCAATGCCTGGTGAAGACTGAGCAACTTCAATACCTAAGAAGTATCTGAGTGGACCCAAATCTTTTGTCTGAAAGTTTTTGAAAATTTGAGTCGCTAGATATCCTCTGTATTGTCTCCAGTGATAACAATGTCATCAACATAAACCACAAGAAAAATATGCTGACCGATGGAAGAGTGAGGGAAAGAAAACAGAGTGATCTACTTCACATCTAGTCATACCAAATTGTATTAAGGCAGAGCTGAAGCGACCAAACCAAGCACGTGGTGACTATTTCAGCACATAAAGAGAGCGATGAAACCGACAAACAAGTCTTAAATTACCAGGAACAGTAAAATCGGGAGGTTGACCCATATACACTTCCTCCTTCATTCTCCGTGTAAGAAGGTATTTTTAATGTCCAACTGATGAAGCGACCAATGATTAATAGCAGCCATTGCAAGGAAGAGACAGACTAAACTAATCTTGGCCACTGGAGAAAAGTGTCACCATAATCAAGGCCAAATATCTGTGTGTATTCCTTCGTGTGATACGGTGGGAGAACTGACTTGAGGTTTTGCGTTTGTATTCGCACTTGTTCGGTTGAGCAAGAGTCGCCACCGACTTTTTATTTTATCCTAAAGGAAAGGTTAAAAAGCACAGGAAAAACCTTTTGAGATGTTTCGTGGGTTCGGGGGGTAGATTATGAAAAGGGAAGGTATTAGCACCCTTTTCATCCATGGTTATCCATGGGCTCTTAGTTACTTGGTTTTAGATCACTTGCCTTTGATTTTTAATTGCTTGAAATAATGTGTGTGTGTGTGTGTGTGTTTTGAAAATGTTTTGAAGAAGATGCCTTCGTCTCGGCAACCATTGTAATGACTCGTGTTTGAGTATATACAAAGGTGTGTATCTTTTCGAAAAGATGTTTCAAATGTTTTTTGAAAGTTTGTTTTGAAAGTGTTTGGGGAGTGTGGTTTTGAAAAGTAGGCAAGTGTTTTTTGCAAGTTTGTTAAGTAACTAAGAGTTGTCTACCCCTAAATTTACTCAAAGGTTTTTTTCCATGTTTTAACCCCCTTTTAACAATTTTGTTCCACCATTGTATTTGGTGGGCAATCTTGTGTTTTAGGATGTTTAACGGGACAGGCGCGGGTCATCGTATGGACCATGAATGCAATGGTGCGAAGTGTCTTTGGCAATTTTGCTTGAAGGGACTATGATCATTTTGATAGGCAACTTTCGAAAGCGTCATCGAGGGACTTATGATCATTTGAATTGTTTTGCCAAAGAAACTCGACGTGCAAGCATGGCCCATTTTGGAAGGCAACAAGCGGGATTACCCTAGGGGTGTAAGTGTGATTGTGTATTGATTTCATGTATTTGTCTTTGTATTAGGTTATCTAGCGTTTGATTTTATGTACATACAAACCCTAGGTCTAACCATGGTATAATTCGAAAGCGATAAATTGCGGGAATTTAAAGTCCTAAACTATTACAAATGAGTATCCGGGGATGGGGGTACAATTATTTACAAATGGGGGATGAGACTTGTAGGAGAGTAGTATCCAAATAATTTACAACCAAATCGAATCAATCGCAATCTCAAATGTAAAGTAATAGCAATGTAAAAAAGGGACAAGCAAATGTATCAATGTATGAAAAGATAAAATGCGTATTGTAAATGTATTTGTGTAAGTGTATGATTATTTACAAGTGGTGAAAGTGTTTAACATAATGCAAAATTAAGTGTTTATTTATGTATTATTGTATTTTGTTAATGTATTGTTTATCATGTTTTGTATTTTGTTAATTATATACAAAACAAAAGATTTTGATAAGAGAAAAGAAAATGTTTTAAGAAAAAGTATTTAACCTTTTAAAAAATCTATTTTTATTATGTATTAACACTCATGTATTTTAATTAGTATTTTCATATACAAAGTTTTAATTAAAAGAAAAAATGAAAGAATGTTGTTTGACTTTAAGAAAAGTAATATTCGTATATTTTCTTAAAAAAGTAATAAAATAAACAATGAATTAAATTAAGAAAAATTTGTGTAAAGAAATGTGTCATTTTTTTATTTAGTAAAAATACTATTTTAGATTATGTATGAACATGATTAATACATTATTAGTATTTACAAAACAACAAAAAAAACAAATTATGTTAACAAAAGAAAAATTAAGAGAGCAATTTTTATACAAATTTAGATGGGCTTAAAGGGGGTTAACTGGGCCCAAACTAAAAACACAAGCAGGAGGTGGAATGGGGGGTGCACGTTAGCTTCGTGAATGGGTTGTCTGATTAGGAAAGGGCAAGGCCCATTTGTTTCATAATGTTTTTGCAAGGGTTTGAGTTATTTCGTTCAGAAAGGGACTTAGGGTTTGTGACATACAGAGGCACGACGCTCTTCTTCGTTTCTAACCTCTTCATCCTCTTTGCCATGGATTCTGAACACAGCTCCATGCGTGGTTGTCATGCGCCACCGTCTACTCCTCCACCCTCCATGGTCGAGCACGGCAATGACAAACAAAGGTGATAACTTCTCGTTTTACATTCTTTGTTTTAGTTCGCGCATGCAAGCTATTAGCCTTTGACAGTTTCTAATCCTTGTTTATATTTGTTTTGTGAGGTGTTTTAAGGAAAGGGAAGAGTTTTATACCTTTTGGAGACGGAGACTTTTTGGAGATGGAGGAGGAGTTGGACTCGGAGGCGCGTAGGACGGCTGAGGCAGGGACTTGGTGATGATGTGCGCTTTGTTAACCACGGTACTCTGTGTCTTTGCCTTTTCGTGTTTTATGATGATTATCTGAGAACGCCTCTTTATCTTCTTCTTCTGTTTGCCCTTCACTTCTGTTGCTTTTGAAATACTCGCTTCTTTTCCTCTTTGAACACTTCTGTTGCCTTCAATGATGATTTGTCTGAGATGTTTGATTACTGATATGCTAGCTTGCTCGCCTTTTCCTCTTCTTGCCCCTGAGATGTTTATGATTTTGATCTTGAATATTGCTTTGTATGCTTGATACGTTTGTTACTCGATGATGAAATCTTTGAGTTCTGAGAGTTTGGCTTATGGTACTGATTCAAGGCTTATGGTTTAGGCTTGGAATTTCTGCAAAGCTTAAGGCCTCAGTTTGAATTTGTTTGTGAGTTTGACAGTTTGATGGCTTGACAGGTTTAGAGCTTGAGGGCTTTGAGGTTATGGCTTTTGTTGAGGCTTCAGGCTTTTTGATGTTTACAGGTTTAATGGTGCAGGTTTATGTTACAGTAGGCTTTTGGCTTACGCAGGTTTAAGGTTTATGGTGTTTTGGTTGAGATTACAGGTTTTGGAGGCTTTGGGCTTGTATGTTTGAATGCTTAAGATTTGTGAGTTTGTCACAGTTTGGACAGGATGCAAGCTTGAGGCCTTTTTTCTTTGTGTGGATTCTCCTGTATCTTATGCAGGTTGTTGGCTTTTTGTATATCTTTTGGGTCTTGGCCTTTTTGTCCTTTTTTAAGGGCAGGAGGTGTTATTATTTTTTATGTATACTCGTTCTTGGTCAATCCTTGGACAGGTTTGCAAGGCTTGAGTTTATCACTCTTTGTGATATCCTGCTGCATATATTCTGCCTCATTCCTCTATGTATTCTGATACATCCTGTTTATATCTTCTTTTTAGCCTTTAGTCTGCTGTATTGTAAGCTCTTTTCTTCTCTCCTTCTCTCTCCAGATTAAAGAAAGCATTTTTATTGCTTATATTTTGTCTTTTCTGAAAAAGCAAATGGCCTAGGAAGATGATGCATTCTGAATGTTGCTTGCAGTTGTCCCTTTTCCACTGCATATTTCCATGTTTCTTGCATACTTTATGTACTTTATTGACAGCTTTTGGAGTTGTTGATATTTTGATATCCTTGGACAATTTTTGACAGCTTTTGGCTTAGTTTGAAAATGTAATTCAGTTTGCCTTTACTTGTACATGCTGTTTGGAAACTTGGTTGACAATTTTTTTGGATTTACTCAGTATGCTTGAAAATTTGAATTTGTGCATTTCACATTTTTGCAAGACATTCTATCCCTCTTTGTGAACCGAGAGCAATCTCGTGATTTGCAGAGAGGGCAAACTGATTCCGGCCGGTTGCTTTTAATGATGAATTTTTTAAACTGTCTACCTTTAATTATTTTATCTGCTTTGACTTTTCTTTTGTTTCTTGTTTTGCAGATGAAAAATAAATGAGCAACAAGGGAGCATTGGATAGAAGAATGAAGATTAGGAAATTTAGGACATAGTTTATTTCAATTTTAATTATTGTAACCATTATTATTATAAATACTTTGTAAATAAATACTGTATTTAAATAACAATTGTAACAAATAATTAAAGATGAATAAAAATTCCTTTTGATCAGTTAATTCTTTTTCTAGCTGTTTATTTAATTACTTATAAATTCTTAAATTATAATAAATGGAAATAAATCTCAATTATCCTAATTTAGAATAAATAAACAATTAATAAATACTGTGGTCAGTCAATAATAAACCCAGCGTTTCAAAAATCCAAAGCAATGCACAGTCAATCACAACAACTGCCCAAGTGTCTTTTCTCTTAATGATTCAATCAAACACTGCAAGCTCCCAGTCAGAAACCTCAGTCCATATTCCAGAGTAAATTGAAAAGCACTGTAGACTTGATTCTTTCTGCGCGCGCAAAAACCCTAATTCTTGACTTAATGTTAGAGAAGCGTCCGCCTGATCCAAACCTGAGCCAACTCAACCAAACCCTAAGCAAATTGCTCGAAATGTTTTAAAATCAATGACAATCCTAAATTTTGTCTGTCTGACGGGAAAAGTCTGTTTGACCGATTCTTGAGCCAGTCTGAAAAATCAGGAAAAGCCCGAAGCTGTGATTTCTTGTGGAAAAAAAGAGGAGGGCAAATTTTGGGGTACAACAGTTGCCCCTGTTCAATCTTCTTGAACCTGAAGAGTTAGATTGGCAAGTTTGCCTTTCGCGACTCGAGGGTAAAAGGAGATTGGACACTAGAGTGCCCTAAAAATTTGCACTCGGTGATGTGACGGTAGAGGGAATGGGCTTAAAAGATGTCGTTTGGTGATGGGCTTAAAGATGCCATCTGGAATATGATAGAATCTTGTCGGGAATGGGCTTATAGATGCCATCTGGAAATGTTGAACTGTATGTCATCGGTGAGTGGACGAGTATCAGAAAGGTATCCATGTTTTGGAACGTTTCTTGAACTGGGGTTCTGAACAAGTGATAGATTGACATCCATGTTTGGAGAATCCGTAAACTGTTTTCAGGGGTTGAAATTTTGAATAAGCAATAGATCAGCATCCATGTTGGGAGGCGTCCGTGAACTGTTTTCAAAAGTTGAGAAGAATCTGAATAAGTGATAGGTTGTCATCCGTTACTGGAGAACCTGTAAACTGTTTTCAGAAGTCTCGAATCTGGAGCTTACTAATCTTTATCCTGAAAAAGGGTAAGATATTAGCTGAAACACAAAGTCATGTTGTATGATGCAATGTATGTTATATCAATGTTTATGATATGAATGTAATGAATATGCATGTAAGCTGATGAGCTGTCCTGCTGAGGATAGATGAATCCTGGATGGTTGGAGATAAAAGAATCTTGACTACTGCCGGGGAAAATAATTCCTTGACTGCTGCTGGGTAGGGCAAGAATCTTTTGATCGTTGAAAATGAGAAGTCCTGGGACCACTGTTGGGGGATCAGGAGTTTGGATGGTATGCCAATCTACTGGGGGTTCCTGTCTTGAGGAGATCTTCACTAGAGAATATTCGAATATTCGGTGAGGAACTGAGATTGAGTCTTCATCCTGCTAATGCTTAACTGTTATCTGGTCGATCTCCAGGCTTTCACAGAAGCTTGTATTGTCATCTAGTCGTAATCCAGGCTTCACAATAGCTTGCTAAGCTGCTATCCGGTCCAATCTGGGCTTCACGGCTTGTGTTAAAGATATACCACTATCTGGTCGACTCCAGGCTTCGTAGTATTCTTGACTGCTGTCTGGTCGTAATCCAGGCTTCACATAAATTTGTATTGTTATCTGGTCGCAATCCAGGCTTCTCAATAGCTTGCTAAACTGCTATCCGGTAAAATCTGGGCTTCACGGCTTGTGTTAAAGATATTCCACTATCTGGTCGACTCCAGGCTTTGTAGTATTCTTGACTGTTGTCTGGTCGTAGTCCAGGCTTCACAACAATTTGTATTGTCATCTGGTCGTAATCCAGGTTTCACAATAGCTTGCTAAACTGCTATCCGGTCAAATCCGGGCTTCACGGCTTGTGTTTAAAGATATACCACTATCTGGTCAACTCCAGGCTTCGTAGTATTCTTGACTGCTGTCTGGTCGTAATCCAGGCTTCACAGAAATTTGTATTGTTATCTGGTCGCAATCCAGGCTTCTCAATAGCTGTAGGGATTAAGATACTATCCGGTCAAATCCGGGCTTTGTAACTTGAATCTTGTGAGAATTTGATCTTTGACGATTGTAGCTTTCAACAGATGATGAAGGAGTTTTTGAACGACCGATCAATCTGAAATGTAATTTGTTCTGGAGAATAAAATCCTGGACAAATGTTGGGGAAATAAACCCATAACCAAAGTTGGGGATAGAAGAACTCTGGGGTTATTGAGGATGGGAAATCCTTGTTGTCTGCTAACTGCTTGGGGAACAAGATCTTCACTTGTTGAGGGATCTTAGGACCATTGCTGGGGATTGGAACTCCTTGGTGACTTGCGGGGTGAGAGAATTCTGATGATCTCTGCTGGGGAGTTCAGGACCTGGTAGACTTATGCTGGAGAGGTATGACTGGGAATCTTTAGTCTGGTGGGAAGTATCTCTGTGGGGAGAATGTTCACTGGTCTGGTTCCAATGGGGATTGATAGTTGGAAGTTTTAGCTCCGCTGGGGATAGGATTTTCAGATTTTAGGGCTCCACTGGGGGTGCTGAAACTTAACTCTGAGGGGGACTAAGTTCTGGAAGGTTCTCTGGCTGGGGAAATCAGCTTTGAGAAAGCTCTTGTTCTGCTGAGGATCCTGGAGTTTAACTCTGTTTGGGGAATCCTTCTGAAAGGGCATCGAGATATATATTTGTACCTTCAACCCATCAGTAATCATCTTCTCCTGATTTGTAAGGAAATGACTATGTTCAAATGCATATGCCTACTTAACAAAACATTGGACGTTTCTCAAGTAAACATAAGTGCAAAAGGGAAAAAGGGAAGACAAAGTAAATTTGTGTATTTGGAAAAGTATTTGTATTAACTTTCTATGAGCATCTTTGTACAAAGGAGACAGGCATCCTAGTAAGAGGACGTCGCCGTAAAAAATTGAAAGTTTTATACAAAAGAAAGATGGCTATGTGAAATAACTCCATGGGATTCCATTCTGCTATAGCCTTCACGACTCTGAATATCTGTCCGTTCAATGCTTCGTCTGCCGGTGACTGAATTGACCAGAAGCTTGGAGCTGGTTGATGAAGAGATTGTCCTTAAAGTGATCCGACGAGACATAGTCATACGCTTTAATTCCCTTACTTTTGCTTGAATCGCCCTTTCGGGTTTTCGATCCACCGGGAAACCCCTTTTTGCCCAAGCCGCCCTTTCGGGTTTTCGACTTGCCGGGTGTACAGGTTTTTTTTGTTTTATCCCTAATTTTTGCCTGAACCGCCCTTTCGGGTTTTCGGTTCACCGGGATGCCCATTTTTTGCCCAAGCCGCCCTTTCGGGTTTTCGACTTGTCGGGTCGTTTTATGCGTAGTATCTTTTGACTATGTCTGCGTTCGCGGGGTGCGGTAAATCATCGCCGTCCATGGTGGTCAGAATCATTGCACCACCAGAAAATATGCTCTTGATCACAAATGGTCCTTCGTAAGTAGGAGTCCATTTGCCCCTGGGGTCACTTTGTGGTAAGATAATCCGCTTGATCACGAGATCTCCGACTTGATATACTTGACGTCTGACTTTCTTGTTGAAAGCCTTAATCATCCGTTTTTGGTACGTCTGACCATGGCAAACAGCAGCGAGTCGCTTCTCGTCGATCAAATTGAGTTGATCAAGTCGGGTCTGAATCCAATCATCTTCATTCAAACCTGCGTCTTTCATAATCCTTAAGGAAGGAATCTGAACTTCCATGGGCAGGACAGCTTCCATGCCGTACACCAAAGAAAATGGGGTTGCCCCAGTTGAAGTACGTGCTGTGGTACGGTATCCGTGCAGAGCAAACGGTAACATCTCATGCCAGTCCTTGTAAGTGACTGTCATTTTCTGAATGATCTTCTTAATGTTTTTGTTCGCAGCTTCAACAACACCGTTCATCTTCGGCCGATAGGGAGATGAATTGTGATGATAAATCTTGAACTGTTCGCATAGAGCGGTGATCATAGTATTGTTCAGATTGGTTCCGTTGTCTGTGATGATCCTGTCGGGGACACCGTACCGGCATATGAGGTTTTGCTTGATAAAGCGGGCAACCACATTTTTTGTAACAGAGGCGAAGGAAGCCGCTTCGACCCATTTGGTGAAATAGTCAATGGCAACCAGGATGAAACGATGTCCATTGGATGCCATGGGCTTGATCTCTCCAATCATGTCAATGCCCCACATTGCAAATGGCCACAGAGCTGTCAGCACGTTGAGAGGAACCGGAGGAATGTGCACCTTATTGGCGTAGATTTGGCATTTATTGCAGGTACGGGAGTGTTGATGGCAATCAGCTTCCATGGTAGACCAGTAATAGCCTGCCCTTAGAATCTTCTTAGCCATCGTGTGTCCGCTCAAGTGGGTGTCGAACGTACCGATGTGTATCTCAGTCATGATCAACTCTGCCTCAGCTTTGTCCACACATCGGAGTAAAACACAATCATGGCTGCGTTTATAGAGGATGTTGTTGCTCAGGAAGAACTTGGCAGCAAACTTCCTTAGGAACTTCTTGTCATTTACTGAAGCTCCTTCGGGATATTCTCTAGTCTGGAGATACATTTTGATTTCATGAAACCAGGGTTGTTCCACTACTTCTTCGGTATTAATCTCGTGACAATGCGCAGGTTCATCCATTCGCTCAATAGTGATTCGGGGAGCCTCGTCATCCCAATTGAGTTTAAACATGGAAGACATTGTAGCCAGAGCATCTGCTAGTTGATTATCTTCTCGCGGGAAATGCTCGAAGGTGATTTGCTCGAAATGAGGCAACAATGTCAAGACATGTTCTTTGTATGGGATGAGATTAGGATGTTTGGTATCCCACTCTCCCTTGATTTGACTGATAACCAAAGCCGAGTCCCCAAATACGATCAAAGATTTGATCCCCAAGTCTATAGCAGCCTTGAGACCAAAAATGCAAGCTTCATATTCAGCCATGTTGTTGGTACAGCTGAAGCAAAGTCGGGCCGTGAAAGGCGTGTGGCAACCTTATGGGGAAATGAGTACCGCACCGATACCGTTTCCAAGTGCATTTGAAGCACCATCAAAGTACAGGGTCCATCAGGATCCCTTTTCAGGTCCGTCATACGGCCCGTTACCTTCAATGTTGTCCAAATTCATGATGTCCTCATCTGGGAAGTCAAATCTCATGGATTGGTAATCTTCGATAGCTTGATGAGCCAGATGGTCAGCTAGTACACTCCCTTTTATAGCTTTTTGGGTGGTGTACTGGATGTCATACTCAGTTAGGATCATTTGCCATCTAGCTATTCTTCCAGATAAAGCAGGCTTTTCGAAGATATACTTGATAGGATCCATTTTGGAAATCAATAGAGTGGTATGAGTCAACATATATTGTCTTAGTCGGCGAGCAGCCCATACCAAAGCACAACAAGTTTTCTCGAGCAGTGAGTAGCGAGTCTCACAGTCGGTAAAATTTTTGCTAAGGTAATAAATAGCATGCTCTTTTCGACCAGACTCGTCATGCTGGCCCAAAACACACCCCATTGAGTTATCCAAGACGGTCAGATACATGATCAATGGTCTTCCCTCGACGGGTGGCATCAGAATAGGAGGTTCTAGTAAATACTCCTTGATCTTATCAAAAGCAGCTTGGCAATCGTCATTCCATTCGACTACCTGATCTTTCTTTAATAGTTTGAAAATTGGCTCACAGGTATAAGTCAGATGAGAGATAAATCTGGCAATATAGTTTAAGCGCCCCAAAAATCCTCTAACCTCCTTTTCAGTACGGGGAGCAGGCATCTCTTGTATTGCTTTTACTTTTGCTGGATCGACCTCAATGCCTTTGTTGCTGATAATGAACCCTAGAAGTTTACCAGACCTAACTCCAAAAGTATACTTACTCGGATTCAGCCTGAGTTTGTATTCTTTCAACCTGGCAAACAGCTTTTCTAGATGTTCAAGGTGTTCCTCCTCTGTTTGTGACCGAGCTATCATGTCGTCTACGTACACTTCGATCTCATGATATATCATATCATGAAACAAAGCCACCATGGCGCGCTGATAAGTCGCCCCTGCGTTCTTCAGTCTGAACGACATCACCTTGTAACAGAAAGTACCCCATTGTGTAACAAAGGTCGTTTTCTCCATGTCCTCGGGGGCCATTTTGATCTGGTTGTAGTCCGAGAATCCGTCCATGAAGGAAAACACCTTATGCTGAGCTGTGTTGTCAATCAAAATGTCGATATGGGGTAACGGAAAATCATCTTTAGGGCTAGCCCTAGTCAAATCCAGGTAGTCCACACACATTCTGACCTTGCCGTCTTTTTTAGGTACTGGCACAATGTTGGCAACCCATTGTGGATAGGATGTAACAGCCAGGAAGCCCACGTTGAATTGCTTCATTACTTCTGCTTTAATCTTCTCAGATATGTCGGGCCTCATTCGGCGGACCTTTTGTTTGATCGGCAGACAATCCTCTCTTGTAGGGAGACGGTGAACCACTATATCTGTGTCTAAACCCGGCATGTCTTCATAAGACCAGGCGAAGATTTCAACGTGTTTATTTAACAGCTGTATCAAGCGTTCCTTGACACCTGGCTCCAGATTGGCACCCACTTGTACTTCCTTCCGGTCTTCCTCTGTTCCTAAGTTGACAGTTTCTAACAACTCTTCGTGAGGCAAGATGGTCCTTTCTTCTTGTTGTAGAAGTCTGGCTAGCTCTCCTGGCACTTCACAATCTTCGTCACCTTCATACTCAGCCTGATTGACCAGATCTTCAGAGTTATTGAAGGACATAGCAGAATAGTCACCCATAGAATCCAGAGTGGATGGGTACCTGCATTTGTGAGTGTGGGTGTGTGTAAGGGATAGCCATCCTTAAACAAACAAGATGCAAAAAGGAAAGAAAATGAACACAGCAGTTTATCAATGAAAAACGTCCAATGAATCATTAAACATGGCATATGGATATGAAGATAATCAAAACCCTTACAAATGGACCTACATGCCCCGGGCAAGGCATGAGGTGAAAAGGTAGTGTACGGATTTTTCAAAAAGATATTATTACAAACCAATAGGAAATGTTTGACGGATAATTACTGATTAATAAAAGTAATGGGGACAAAGTCTTTTGCCTCCCAGTTGCGTAGTCCTCCCTCGATGGTTGGGTAGATCCAATCTTCAATGTTGGCCTCTTTGTCTTCACCCTCCAAAGCGTTGGTTCCATAAGGAGAAATCTTGATGGGCGCTCTTTCAACCTTTGAGCGGCGCATAGCTTTCTGTCCCGCAGTAGTGAAACCTAATCCAAACTTGTCTGTTTTGTGAGGAATATCGGGCAACTGACCCCATGTTGAGCTCTTCCCTTCCTTTATTGCAGCTTTCGCGTCTTTTAGAGATGCCATCCTGGCCATCTGCTTTGGTACCTCAGCTACCACTTTTGCTACTGCCACTTCAGGAGAGACTTCCTCGAAGTGCTGAAATGGTGTCTCAATGAATTCTCCTTCCACCTCTACATACCGAAATGAGTTCAAGTGGCTGATTATATATTCCTCTTCACCGTGCACGGTTATGATCTTTCCTTTGACAGGGTACTTCAACATTTGATGTAAGGAGGAGGTAACCGCCCCAGCGTTATGTATCCATGGCCTTCCCAGTAATCAAGAGTATGACGGACGGATGTCCATCACATAGAAAGTTGAGGGGAACACTTATGTGCCAACCTTAATGGGAATGTCTACCTCTCCGTGTACCATTCTCTTCGACCCGTCAAATTCCCTTACAATGATGTTACTTGGCCTCAACTCCAAGCCTTCACAATCTAAACGGTCGAGAGCCTTCTTGGGCAGCACGTTCAGAGAAGAACCAGTGTCGACCAGAACATGGGCCAGAGTAGTTCCTTGGCATTCTACTGACATATGTAATGCGTCGTTGTGTTTTCTTCCTTTTGAGGTCAGGTCAGCATCAGAGAAACCTAAACCGTTGTTCGCGGTAAGGCTGGCCACGCAATCTTGGAATTGGTCTGCAGAGGTTTCCTGGGGGACATGGGTTGTCTTCAGGAATTTTATCAATGCTTTAGCGTACGCCTCAGAGCAAAGCAATAATGCTAACATGGAGATCTTCGAGGGGGTTTGCCCCAGTTGCTCTACCACGTCATAATCACTCTTTTTAATTATCTTCAGGATCTCCTCCATCTCTTTCTTAGAGGTCTCCGGGATGACCAAAGGTTGAGCCCTCATCCTGACGAGCTCATCTTGGGTCCCTTTACCTTTGTCAGCAGAAGTAGGAGGGACAACAACGGGAATAACAGTTTCTTCAATCAACGGAGTTTCGGCAGAAAGTTTTATTGGCGCAGGATTAACTTTGACAGTAGTTGAGGGTCCAAAGATTGCCTTTGGGGGAGCAATCTCTGGAGAAAATATTCTCCCGCTTCGGGTGATCTTGCTTGTACCAGCAATGTTTCCAATACTGGCATCTTCTTCATCCGAGCTTCCTTCGGTTACTTCAACTTGTTTAACACCATGGTAGTAGATTTCTCCACCGTAATTCCATGGTATTGACTTGTCAGAACTGTAGGGGACAGGCCCATGCATAGTTATTTTCAAGGGAACAATCTTTGTAGCTGATGTAATCTTAACAGGCTTTCTGACGGCCTTGGAAAGATTGGCGGAAATGGTGATAATTGAAACATCTTCAGTAGGGGTTGGACTAGCAGGAATCTTCTCAAACAGAATTTGTTGACTGTCCATCAGGCCTTGGATGCCTTTCTTCAGTAATGGGCAGTCAAATGGCAGAGAGTAACAACAGTAGCAGTCTTCTTTGCATCCTGGGAAAATCCTGGCTCTTAACAGATTTAACTTGATGGTTAACAGCGGAGTTATCAGGTCACTGACATCAGAAACATACAAATCTTCCTCAATAGCATGGACATTTCGACCATGCTTCGGCATCGGAGCAGATATCACGTTTGGCTTCTCTGGAGCATCGAACTCCACCTCTTTTGCATCTATCAAGTCTTGAATTTTATTTTTTAGCGCCCAACAATCATTTGTGTCATGTCCGACGCTATCGGAATGGTAGGCGCATTTAGCATTGGGATGATAGTGCGGTGAAGCAGTATTCACAGTCTTCGGTGCTTCCCTAATCTTGGTGAGATTCAAATTCAACAAATATGGAAGAACCTGCGCAGGTGTCATATTGATGCGGGTAAACTGCCGTGGTGGCCGTTCTCCCCATTGCAGTTTAGGTCTGGACTGATTATTGCGAGGCTGATCGTTTGATGGATTCTGGATCATCACGGCCCCCACAGTCGGCCGACGCTCATTTCTTCCTGCTCCTCTCTGAGAATACACAACAGCCATTTCCTTCTTCGCCGGAAATGATTTCTTAACAGTTGTAGATGCAGAGGCATCCTTCTGAATCTTCCCATTCTTGATACCGGCTTCTACCCGCTCGCCAGTCAGAATTAATTCGGTAAACCCTGCGGAAGAGCTACCGATTAGATGGTTAAAGAATGGACCAGACAGGGTCCCCAGGAACATATCAACAAGCTCTCTATCAGAAAGAGGTGGCTGCACTCTTCCGGCCAGATCGCGCCACTTTTGGGCATATTCCTTGAATCCCTCACCTGAAGCCATCCCCATACTCTGTAGCTGAGTACGGGTTGGTGCCAGGTCAGAGTTATACTGATATTGGCGATAAAAAGCAGCTGCCAAATCCTCCCAACTATGTACCTCTGATCTCTCAAGATTGTAGAACCAATCCAGCTGTGTGCCAGACAGGCTATCTTGAAAGAAGTGTACCCATAGGTTTCTGTCAGATGTGTGAGGTTGGATTCTTCGGACATACGACCTTAGATGCATCTTTGGGCAAGACAGCCCATCATATCTTGCAAAAACTGGCACTTTAAACTTCGGGGGGATCACAATTCCAGCAATTAATCCCAAATCTTTGAAATCTAAGCCTGGAACTCTCTGCAGCTCCATAGCTGCTAACCTGTCCTCCAAACTCTTGTATTTGTCATCGGCCGGCGGGTATTGTTGTTCTGAGTAGTCTTCGTCTTCTTCCGCCTCTTCCTCTTCAACTTCGGATTCGGAAGGTACTGCAACCCCTTTTCCTTTACTGGTTCCTTCTTCGGATGTAGGGGGAAATTCAAGAACTCTTCTAGCTTCACCCTCAAACCTTCTTCCCAGGGTAGCCACCCCGACTCTCTTCTTCTTATTTTTCACTTGCTCTTTGTTCTCGAGCAGGGCTTTTAGATCCTCTTGACCCTTTGCCAAGGTCATCAGGAGATGTTGAAACTGTGAGTTATGAGACTGTAGATCTTTGACCGTCTGTTCGAGATCCATCTTACTGAAATAAACAGCAGAAAGATAAGGAAACCTGGTGTGGAGACCTGCTTATGCACATGATGAATGATATGTTTATTTATGCAATGCATTCAAGGATTTAGAAATTCACAATTATTGTATACAAAAAGAACACATGTCATGTTAATAAGAAGAAATTTTGTTAGTACATAAATGCCCCATGGGCCAAATATTACAAAAACTTCTCATGGTAAAAAGACGTTGCACATCCTCTTTGGCGCGATGTAGGTGTTGAGGGTCTCTTCCTCATGGAGTCGGCGGGTAAGCTCCAAAACCTTCTTCTCGCTGGCGTAGAAGCTGGCTTCAAAAGTATCCCTTTCTTCCCTGAGTTGGATCTAACTCTTCTGCATCTCCTCCCATGACGTTGGCATGTCAGGATATAAGATGGTGTAGGGAACCTCACCTTCCTTAACAGGCTCTTTAATCATAGGGAGAACACGAGGGTAAGGCATCATTAGACTCTGGGCTCGGGTTCGGACCCACTTGAGATAAGGCTCAAGAGGGATGGAATTCTTGTGCCCCAGTGTCTTGCTGTCTACCTTGTTAGGCATCCTCTAAGCTCTGACGAATTTTTGATGAAGTCCTTGCGCATCGTTGTCGAAGTCAAAAACTATGTCAGGAATCAGCATGTCGTGAGGGCCATCCCTCCGTGCATATCCAAATTGTCTCAAAGCTAGACAAGGGTTGTAGGTAATGCCTCCCCTAATGCCAACTAATGGAACATTGGGGAACTCTCCACAACGGTCGACGATGATGACATTTTCTCTGGACCGAGAGCACCAATGTACATCAGAGTGAGTGAGGGTCATCAATCGTTGTGACCACCTTAGGCCTTGGTCATTCTTCAAAACAGATTGAGGAAGGTGTGAAATAAACCACCTTGCAAGGAGAGGGGTACAGCACATGAGAACACCTCTCTTTCTCATTGTTCGTGTGTAAAATGAGTGGAGGATGTCCCCAAGCAACGTTGGTATTGGATTCCTGGATAAGAAGATCTTAACGGTGTTGACATATACAAGCTGGTCAGGATTTGGGAATAAGACCAACCCATAAATGAGGAGTGCCACTATTTCTTCAAAGGCTTGTAGATCCAAGGAATTCCAACACTCTTGTGCCTTCTCAAACAAGAATTTTGCCAAGAAGCCTTTGACACCGCTTCTAGTTTCCCAATGCCCCTTGATGTCGGATGGTTGCAAGTGTAGTGCTTGAGCAACATTTTTAGGCTTTGGTTCCTTTTCCGTACCGTTGAAAGGTAGTTGATTAAGAATAGGAATTCTCAGGAGTTGAGAAAATTCCTCCAAAGTGGGCACCAATTGGTAGTCGGGGAAAGTGAAACAGTGGTGAAGGGGGTCAAAGAACTGGAACAAAACCTTCATCATGTCTTCTTCAATGCTGGTGTTGACTAGGCTGAGCAGTCTACCATGTCTTTCACTGAAGGGAGAGCTTTCGGGAATTCTGGATGTGAGCTCCTTGAGTTGAGGAGGGATCCTCACAAGGTTGACTTGGATAGTTTTCCTGCGAGGAATTTCCATGACCTACAAAACAAGAACAAAGGTGAAGATCCAAACCCTTGAAATGGTTAGCGGATGCATATGATGCTTTATGATGTTTTATGATGTATGCAAAAACATATGTACAAGCAAATCACACAAAACCCTAGTTTCAGGCTTGCATGGGGTTTCATAGGTAAGTACCCTCTTGAGTGTAGTTGGCTTAAAAACCTGTCCTATAAATAGTAACCGGGTTCTAAGGAGCTCAATATCATTGGATTGCTTTCCATGTTCATTGTTTTGGTTTAGCCACTTAACTAGCGACCAAAATATTCCAAGAAAACAACCCTCAATGAGTGTAGTATCGAGTATCTACCAACTTCAGACTGCACCAAAGCCGGTCATCTCACTACCCCTAATAAAAGGCCAAGATGGTCAAGTAAGGTTCTAGGTCATTAGTGCTTAGTGACATCACTCAGCGGCCCCGTACTCTCCTTTATTGAACTCAAGGGTTACCGGTACTCACAAATATGTCGCACTAATATAGCTATTGCTTCAACCGTGTCGGTATACCCCGCACAGTTTCCACAACGTATTTCTATCTATGAATGTTTCCCAAATACGAGTGTAGGATTTCAAGCCCAAACAAGAGAACCACAAAGGTAAAGCAATCAAAGCAAACAATTAATCATGCAAGAGGGTGATCTAGAACCCTAAGGTAACCCCACTTTTAACTCAGTCCCCAGCAGAGTCGCCAGTTCTGTGATACGGTGGGAGAACTGACTTTAGGTTTTGCGTTTGTATTCGCACTTGTTCGGTTGAGCAAGAGTCGCCACCGACTTTTTATTTTATCCTAAAGGAAAGGTTAAAAAGCACAGGAAAAACCTTTTGAGATGTTTCGTGGGTTCGGGGGGTAGATTATGAAAAGGGAAGGTATTAGCACCCTTTTCATCCATGGTTATCCATGGGCTCTTAGTTACTTGGTTTTAGATCACTTGCCTTTGATTTTTAATTGCTTGAAATAATGTGTGTGTGTGTGTGTGTGTGTGTGTGTTTTGAAAATGTTTTGAAGAAGATTCCTTCGTCTCGGCAACCATTGTAATGACTCGTGTTTGAGTATATACAAAGGTGTGTATCTTTTCGAATAGATGTTTCAAATGTTTTTTGAAAGTTTGTTTTGAAAGTGTTTGGGGAGTGTGGTTTTGAAAAGTAGGCAAGTGTTTTTTGCAAGTTTGTTAAGTAACTAAGAGTTGTCTACCCCTAAATTTACTCAAAGGTTTTTTTCCATGTTTTAACCCCCTTTTAACAATTTTGTTCCACCATTGTATTTGGTGGGCAATCTTGTGTTTTAGGATGTTTAACGGGACAGGCGCGGGTCATCGTATGGACCATGAATGCAATGGTGCCAAGTGTCTTTGGCAATTTTGCTTGAAGGGACTATGATCATTTTGATAGGCAACTTTCGAAAGCGTCATCGAGAGACTTATGATCATTTGAATTGTTTTGCCAAAGAAACTCGACGTGCAAGCATGACCCATTTTGGAAGGCAACAAGCGGGATTACCCTAGGGGTATAAGTGTGATTGTGTATTGATTTCATGTATTTGTCTTTGTATTAGGTTATCTAGCGTTTGATTTTATGTACATACAAACCCTAGGTCTAACCATGGTATAATTCGAAAGTGATAAATTGCGGGAATTTAAAGTCCTAAACTATTACAAATGAGTATCCAGGGATGGGGGTACAATTATTTACAAATGGGGGATGAGACTTGTAGGAGAGTAGTATCCAAATAATTTACAACCAAATTGAATCAATCGCAATCTCAAATGTAAAGTAATATCAATGTAAAAAAGGGACAAGCAAATGTATCAATGTATGAAAAGATAAAATGTGTATTGTAAATGTATTTGTGTAAGTGTATGATTATTTACAAGTGGTGAAAGTGTTTAACTTAATGCAAAATTAAGTGTGTATTTATGTATTATTGTATTTTGTTAATGTATTGTTTATCATGTTTTGTATTTTGTTAATTATATACAAAACAAAAGATTTTGATAAGAGAAAAGAAAATGTTTTAAGAAAAAGTATTTAACCTTTTAAAAAATCTATTTTTATTATGTATTAACACTCATGTATTTTAATTAGTATTTTCATATACAAAGTTTTAATTAAAAGAAAAAATGAAAGAAAGTTGTTTGACTTTAAGAAAAGTAATATTCGTATATTTTCTTAAAAAAGTAATAAAATAAAAAATGAAACAAATTAAGAAAAATTTGTGTAAAGAAATGTGTCATTTTTTTATTTAGTAAAAATACTATTTTAGATTATGTATGAACATGATTAATACATTATTAGTATTTACAAAACAACAAAAAAAACAAATTATGTTAACAAAAGAAAAATTAAGAGAGCAATTTTTATACAAATTTAGATGGGCTTAAAGGGGGTTAACTGGGCCCAAACTAAAAACACAAGCAGAAGGTGGAATGGGGGGTGCACGTTAGCTTCGTGAATGGGCTGTCTGATTAGGAAAGGGCAAGGCCCATTTGTTTCATAATGTTTTTGCAAGGGTTTGAGTTATTTCGTTCAGAAAGGGACTTAAGGTTTGTGACATACAGAGGCGCGACGCTCTTCTTCGTTTCTAACCTCTTCATCCTCTTTGCCATAGATTCTGAACACAGCTCCATGCGTGGTTGTCATGCGCCACCGTATACTCCTCCACCCTCCATGGTCGAGCACGGCAATGACAAACAAAGGTGATAACTTCTCCTTTTACATTCTTTGTTTTAGTTCGCGCATGCAAGCTATTAGCCTTTGACAGTTTCTAATCCTTGTTTATATTTATGTTTTGTGAGGTGTTTTAAGGAAAGGGAAGAGTTTTATACCTTTTGGAGACATAGACTTTTTGGAGATGGAGGAGGAGTTGGACTCGGAGGCGCGTAGGACGGCTGAGGCAGGGACTTGGTGATGCTGTGCGCTTTGGTAACCACGGTACTCTGTGTCTTTGCCTTTTCGTGTTTTATGATGATTATCTGAGAACGCCTCTTTATCTTCTTCTTCTGTTTGCCCTTCACTTCTGTTGCTTTTGAAATACTCGCTTCTTTTCCTCTTTGAACACTTCTGTTGCCTTCAATGATGATTTGTATGAGATGTTTGATTACTGATATGCTAGCTTGCTCGCCTTTTCCTCTTCTTGCCCCTGAGATGTTTATGATTTTGATCTTGAATATTGCTTTGTATGTGTGATCGGTGGATCTGGAACTGACTGTTTAACGCTGGTTCGCGAAATGTCACGGAAGCAAGAGTCGCCACCGTCTTTTATTTTCTCCAAATGGAAAGGACAAAAGCACAGAAAAATTCCTTAAAGAGATTGCTCTCGGTTCGGGAGGTAGATTATAGAAAGGGAAGGTATTAGCACCCTTTCTATCCATGGTTATCCATGGGCTCTTAGATACTTGCTCACTTGTGTTTTCAAAAATGGTTCGTTTGCTTTTCAACTGTGGGTTTTAAAAAAAAGTTTCTTTGAAAATTTCAGTTCGACTCTTGTATCGGTCCTCAAGAGTGTTTGAAAAATTGCTTTCGAAAGCTTTTTGAAAAGGTGTCGGTGTGAAAAGTATTTTTTTTGATTTGTTTTGAAATTGGAGCAAGTATCTAGAGTCGTCTACCTACCCTAAGGAATTTGTCTGTGTAGATGTCCTTTAAAGTAGTGCCATCCCACCATTGAGAGGTAGGTAGCACCACCGTTGGAGGTGTTCGGGTCAATTCGAGGTTCGGGACATGGTGATCACCAGAGCAATGGGAAGACACCTTAGAAGCTACCCTCATGCCAGGTTCCCGGATCATGAGGACTTACTAAGACATCCTCTACTCGACGATCACCTTTCGAGGCAAGGCAACAGTGAGGCGTACCCTAGGGGTGGTGTGTGCGATTCGTGTGTCGTTTTCAGATATTTTGTCTTGTCAGGTTATTGGTGATCTAACGTTTTGTTTTTATTTTTGACATTCATTCTTGCATGCATTTATTTAACAGTTAAAAAGTGCGGAAAGATAAAATTCCTAAACTATTACAAAGGCGCGGGTCCACATCGCCAAATTTAATCCAGGACCCGATTTGACATAAAATAAAGAAATAAAATGCGAGAAATATAAAATTACATGGCTTTGGGAGAATTACATTAATATTATACGAAATAAAATGCGCGAATTGGAATTAAAATTGGAAGCGAGGGCGTTGGACCCTTTTGGAATTAAATTGAAATTAAAAATTAATTAATTATTTATTGAAATAAAAGAAGTGTTTTTTAGGTTTTTTTTTGTATTTATGAAATAAGAAAATTAAAATTAAAATTAAAAGAAACCCTAATTCTAAGTTATTTTTAATTATTTGAGAAAAATGTTAAAGTTTAACTTAATTTACTAAAGAATTTACGTACATGTTTATTTACAAAATAAATTAGTAGTTAATAATAATAATAATGATGAGAAAATTATTTATTAAAAAAAATGATGAAAAAGTTAAAAACCCTAATTTCTACATATTTAATTTATTAAGAAAAATATTAAAGTTTTGAAACCTAAATTAATCTAATTAATTGTTTAAAGTTTATTTACAAAAATAATAATAGTAAAATTAATATTAATAAAATAAACATTTTTTTGATTTTTCTGTATTTTATATTTATTATGAAAATTATTTTATGGAATTAAAAGAAAATAATTAAAAAATAATTAAAAGAATAAAAAGGAAAAACAAATAAAAATTAAAAATTGAGCAAACCATAGGGGGTGTCTGGCCCAAGGGGAGGTTTTTTGAAGTATTGACTCCTGAGTACCGTGGTCTGCATTCTTTGGCCATTGGATTGAGTTTCATGCATAAGTTGTTCTACTTTGGCCATTTGGCTTTTGGCTTTTGGCTTTTGGCCATTTGTGTTCTTTCCTTTAATGTCTGGCTTAATGTCTGCCTCGCCATGTATTTGACTTTTGGCTTTTGGCCTTTTGGCTTTTGACTTTTGGCCATTTGGCTTTTGGCCTCAACGTTCCTTAATGAACCTGCATGGGATCCTGTCTAAACCTGTAGTGTTGAATCTCATGAAAACATTAAATAAAATTATAAAATGCAAATAAAGCCAATATATGAAGAAATTTAATGTTTAGGCACAATATGACATGTATGAATGATTATACCCTCTTGATCATGGAGATCAAATCAACCTTACCTTTACTGCAAAAGTAGTGACATGAATGATTTTATGCCCTTTGGATCATGGAGATCAAGCCAGCTTACCCTTACTGAAGAAGTAATAAGATGTTGGTTTGTAACTGAGATGGCTTGTTTGCAGTGAGAGAGGGATTTGTAATAAGGATTTCAAGGTTTTAGGGTTCTTGAAAGAGTTTGATATTCTGACAGTGTTGTGGCAAGGTTTTTTCTCTCTTTTTCTCTTCTCCTCTTTTTCTCCTTTTTTTCTCCTCCTGGTTTGTGTGACAAGAAGGTGATTATATAGTGGAAATTAGGGTAAAGAAAATGGGCTTTAAATGTGCAATTGGGCCTCCAATATTCACTTGAATTCGTCACTTTCCAGGCTAAATCGCAGGGACTTAAGTGCATTTTTTGAAGTTGAAATGTGAAAACAAAACGTAGCCGACATCGAGAACTAACTCCTGTCCGAAAATCGACTCAATCGGATAAACGGTGAATTAGTTATGAATTTTTGAAGTTTCAGCTCAGACAAACTTATTTTGGGCTCCAGTGTCGGCTCTGACACGTTCTTCAATAAAAAAATGGTATTGATCGGTGCATAATTTGGTCTCGACTTTTGAAGCAAAGTTGTAGATCTATGAGTCAGTGACCTTGTGTAAAAATATGAGTCCAATCCGATAAAAATTGACCGAATTATGAATTTTCGAAGTTTCGGCCCAGATGAAATAATATTCAGCATTCAGGATTTTCAGCGTGTCACGCACTCTGAGCAAAAAACGAAGGCCTTTTGAACACCGTTCGAACTTGATACCTCCTTTGAAAATGTAGCCAACTCAATTTGTGAAATTTTGGCGCCAGAACCAGCTCGATACGATGAAAATCGACCAAGTTATGATTTTTTGAACATGACGCAAATAAACTTCTGTCACAAATTTTCTGCATGAAAATACTTGATAAATCCACATTTTTGAAGACCTTATGATCGAAATTGGCTTCCAGCCGTGAGAGATGAAAACGTAGATGATGTCAAGACGGAATTTTGACCACCGGAACGGGTTCAAAACGAGTCACGATCTTCAAGTTATGAATTTTTTAGCGCGTAAAAACTGCACTTTCAGCATACTTTTTCACCATATTTCTTCGAGAAAACTCACACATTCGGATACCTTCTTTAAAGAATTGACTCTTGAGTCGAACCTGAATTTGAGAATACGTTATCAGAGATATCTTGGCGAAAGAATACCTGAATATGACGCGCCAGGTTGGACTTGTGAATTTCTTGGAGAATATGGGAGGGCAAATTTTGGGGTACAACAGTTGCCCCTGTTCAATCTTCTTAGACCTGAGGATGCAGATTGGCTGACGTGTCTTTCGTAATCCGATGGTAGAAGATGATTGAACACTAGAGTGCCCAGAAATTTGCGCTCACATGTTAGCAGTGTGGTGGGAATGGGCTTATAGATGCCATTTAGAGGTTGCTGGATAGGATGATGGGCTTATAGATGCCATCTGGGTGTTGATCGCGTAAGAGATTCCTTGGCGAGAACCTGCATACCTGCAAAACAGAAAATGATTACCTGACATGTTGCAGGAGCTGATTTTTAGATGCTTGGTATAGATATGTCCTGACTGGTTGCAGGAGCTGAGTCTGGAGCTTCAAACGGCGATGAATGAACCAGGGATGGTTACTGCCTTAGCATGAATGGTAAGAGAATCTTGAACGATTACTACCCCAACAGGAACGCTGAGAGAATCTTGGGTGTCTTCTACTGGGATAAGAATCAGGGAGATCTTAGGGTCGATCTGACTGAACCAGAGAAGGCCTTTGACTGGATAAGAATCAGGAAAATCTTAGGGTCGATTTAACTGAACCGGACAAGGTCTTGGAATATCTTCAACTGGATAAGTATCAGGGAGATCTTAGGGTCGATCTGACTGAACCAGAGAAGGCCTTTGACTGGATAAGCATCAGGAAAATCTTAGGGTCGATTTAACTGAACCGGACAAGGTCTTGGAATATCTTCAACTGGATAAGCATCAGGGAGATCTTAGGGTCGATCTGACTGAACCAGAGAAGGCCTTTGACTGGATAAGCATCAGGAAAATATTAGGGTCGATTTAACTGAACCGGACAAGGTCTTAGAATATCTTCAACTGGATAAGCATCAGGGAGATCTTAGGGTCGATCTGACTGAACCAGAGAAGGCCATTGACCGGATAAGCATCAGGAAAATCTTAGGGTCGATTTAACTGAACCGGACAAGGTCTTGAAATCTTCAACTGGATAAGCATCAGGGAGATCTTAGGGTCGATCTGACTGAACCAGAGAAGGCCTTTGACTGGATAAGCATCAGGAAAATCTTAGGGTCGATTTAACTGAACCGGACAAGGTCTTGAAATCTTCAACTGGATAAGCATCAGGGAGATCTTAGGGTCGATCTGACTGAACCAGAGAAGGCCTTTGACTGGATAAGCATCAGGAAAATCTTAGGGTCGATTTAACTGAACCGGACAAGGTCTTGAAATATCTTCAACTGGATAAGCATCAGGGAGATCTTAGGGTCGATCTGACTGAACCAGAGAAGGCCTTTGACCAGATAAGCATCAGGAAAATCTTAGGGTCGATTTAACTGAACCGGACAAGGTCTTGAAATCTTCAACTGGATAAGCATCAGGGAGATCTTAGGGTCGATCTGACTGAACCAGAGAAGGCCTTTGACTGGATAAGCATCAGGAAAATCTTAGGGTCGATTTAACTGAACCGGACAAGGTCTTGGAATATCTTCAACTGGATAAGCATCAGGGAGATCTTAGGGTCGATCTGACTGAACCAGAGAAGGCCTTTGACTGGATAAGCATCAGGAAAATCTTAGGGTCAATTTAACTGAACCGGACAAGGTCTTGGAATATCTTCAACTGGATAAGCATCAGGGAGATCTTAGGGTCGATCTGACTGAACCAGAGAAGGCCTTTGACTGGATAAGCATCAGGAAAATCTTAGGGTCGATTTAACTGAACCGGACAAGGTCTTGGAATATCTTCAACTGGATAAGCATCAGGGAGATCTTAGGGTCGATCTGACTGAACCAGAGAAGGCCTTTGACTGGATAAGCATCAGGAAAATCTTAGGGTCGATTTAACTGAACCGGACAAGGTCTTGAAATATGATTGAGAATTTAGCTGAATTTTTCCTGAAAGGTAAAGGTTAGTCATATGCAATGCATGATATGAACCAAGCAATGATATTCTCAACATAAATGAGATTTGTATGATATGATGCGTCTATGCATGCTGTGATGATGTATGTGATGTTTAGGAATGTATGTTTTCGTCTAGGAAAGTAAATCCCTGACGGGTGCCGGGAAGTCACTCCTGGGCTGATGTTGAAGAATAGGTTTTGCTTCCGCTGGGGATGATAACCGCAAGAATACCGGTAGGAGAAGATGACTCTGTTGCGGAATAAACTTGGAAAATGGAAGATTCTGCAGGGAGAAAAGATACTCTAGCGACCATGCTGGGAAGCAATACTCTGTGGGAAGAGGGATGCCTTGCTGAGTGTTGATAATAATTTGCTGGGGATACCCTTGTTGTTGGAAGTGTTGATGGACTTCGCTGGGGTAAGAAGACTTCGTCGAGGACGCTCTTTCCATGGCTTTTGGCTGAGGATAACCCAGTTATATCCTGTTAAGGAAATAACTCTTTGAATAAAGCCGGACGACGCGTTCGTGCTCTGCGAGGATAAGCTTCCAGAATTTACTGGGGATAAGCTTGCTGTTTGGGGAGATGGATCCCAACTTTCCTGGGGAACTGGACTGGACTCTCATGGGGAAGTTTTTGAATTGCGGGGGAAGTGATTCCTTTGAATGTTGATGTACCACCGGGGAACAATATTTAGACCAAGATTGCCGGGGATGCTTGTTTAAGAATACATGTATATATGTTGTTGGGGAATGTTGAGACCTGCCGGAGGATACCCAACTTCCTTAAGGTTGATAATATAGCTTGGCTTGAGGAGGGTATACTGCTTGCTGGCTCACTCTTTGGGGAATTAAGATGTCTGGTTATGTTCTTTAGCTGAACTTACCTTGGCCCTTCGGTGGACAGAGCAACCGGATCATTTAGACAACTCATTATTGCCCCAGTTTCTGATATTGGAGAGGAAGACCTATGAAGGTGTTTGATGACTGCTGATTAACAAATCTTCTTCTGGTAGGCAAGTGACGAGATGCCGGGACATAGTCATACGCTTTGATCCCTAACTTTTGCCTGGACCTCCCTTTCGGGTTTTCAGCCCACCGGGATACCCATTTTTTCCCAAGCCGCCTTTTCAGGTTTTCGACTTGCCGGGTGTACAAATTTTTCATTTTCATCCCTTATTTTTGCCCGAACCCTTTTGGTTCGCTGGGAAGCCCTTATTTTTGCCTAGGTGTGTCAACCTAACGGGTCTTTTATCGTGCGTAGTATTTTTTTGACTATGTCCACGCTCTTAGAATGCAGGGAGGTGCCCCTGGCTGCTTGCGTTGCCATGTTACCAGAAGATTTCTGACCAGGCAAGATTTATTGTTGAAATGCTCCAGGTGACTCATGTGGAGATTTGCCCCAGGCTATTTGGCCTTTGAGAGATTCTCCGAATCTTGATTGGATTGCCCCAGATGATGGACAATAATCACGTCTGCTCCTTGATTGGAAATGTTTTTGTTCACTAGGTATTCATCGTGCGAATTTCCCTGCTGTTCAAACAAAAAGTCATATGCAAACAAAGTTATGTTAAAAATGCAAAGCCTATGTCTGTCTTGGAGATTTTGAAAATGCATCCTTTTTTTCATAAAACAAATTAATGTTTGTAAAACATGATGTCAACTCTGTATTTACCGTAGGCCTTAAGGAGTCAGGATACCTTTTGTAACAGTATGCTTTCGAACTAACCCATGCTTCAGCTAGGACTTTTAAGGGTTATAACGTGGCCTGGTTCACGGTTTAAGAAACAAAGGATAAAGGCTCAAATTTTATTTGTACCCACCCGCTCTTCGTGATGTTCTCCAAACCTAAACTCAGTTGATCATACGTTAGACCTTGTTTGAGTCCTTGCTTTGATGTACCAGTGATGGTCCAGATATTGATGGTTTATTTTGAATAGGCAGTCATTCCTTTCTTGTTGAGGGTTGGTAAGACCTCTTTCTTGTCTGATCTTTTTTTGTTATCCCTTTCTTTTTTTTTGCCTGAACTGTTTCCTTTTTTGGAATTACAGTCAGCGGGATGCCCCAGTTTTGTAAGTCTCCTTCATGGGTTTTGACTTAATGGGCTTTTATTATTTTTCTTTTGAGATATAACGACTGCCTATCTGTATGATTGTTCAGAACCATCACTGTCTTTCTTTGTCTCGTAAGGATCTTTTCGGTGCCCTTCGTTATGCACTTGGATCAACTGAGAGACTACCCTGCCCCAGGTTATGATTAAGGGTTTTAAATTTCGAAAAGAAAAACTCCTACTTCTTTGGCTCAGAGGGGTTGACGAGGGATTATCATCCTTATAACTCCAGTGTTTAGGGATTGAAACAATGCCTGTACCTCATCAGCGGGGTCTGTTCAAAAGCATACTGTGAAGATCGTGGTATCGTTTTCGTCATCCTCCCTCAAGAGGCTTTAGAATTTTTAGATCAAGAGTTGACATCAGAAAAAATATGAAAATAATTTGTATTTAGTGAATACGAATATATTGTTTCAGAACAGACATATGCGATGCATTAATGAAATAACAATGTTTAACATGAGTAAATGTTTGAACAAAAGAAAATTGCAACTTGAACATTCGAATGAACAAAAATTTCTCAATCCTAGCCATGATTTGGCAAGGGAGCAGTGATTATGTTCGGAGTCTCAGGCACTTCAAACTGAATCTCTCCAATGTCGATCATGTCTTGAATCTTGTTTTTGAGAGGCCAGCAGTTGTCCGTCGTATGCCCCGGGCTATCGGAATGGTATGCGCACCTATCATTGGGATGATAGTTAGGAGCATAAGTGTTTGGATTCCGGAGAGGAGCCCTTAAGGTGATCAGCCCTGCCTCTAACATTTGTTGCAGTGCTTGATCCAACGACATGTTGATCTTGGTGAACTGCCTTTTAGGCTTGTCTGGTTTGCTCTGATCAGCCCGTTGTTCTGGGCGAGGTCGTTGTTGGACCTGTGAAGTAATAGCAGCTTGGAGAGGCCCAAACCTTTGACTTCTTGGAAGCTGTTCCATGACCTGGTCCCTGATTTAGGATGGTTGCTTCATGTCTTGATGAAGCTGACTGATCATGGCCCTCAGCTCTCCTTGCTCCTGAGCTAAACCTTGAATGAGGGCCCCTTGCCCCAGCATCTGGGTTTTCAATGTGTCTACCTCAGCTTGTAGACGTCTCAGCTGTTCGTCCTTGTCATCTTCAGGACCCTTTCTGATCAGATTCCCCATGAGGAGTGTCCTCAACTCTTCCTGCCCCTTGGATAGGCTTAGGAAGATTTCCCTGAACTGAGTCTCTTGAGCGTGAAGGTCCTGGTTATCTTGTTGTGAAGCCATTGCTGAAATAAACAACGAGAAAGGTAAGTGACCTGCAACAAGGATACCTGTTATGCAATGATGAGTATGACATGCATGTAATGTTTTCAAGGACCTCGCGGGGTAGACAAGAAAAAATTGTTAGCATTTGGGATCCAGTAGCTTGATTGAAGGAACTTCATATTTGTTGAGAGTCCTTTTTCAAGGGTCAAAGGCTCACCATATCCAGTGGGTCATAGCCCCTGACAACTTTGGCTAAAGGAAAATAAATCCTCTTTGCCCCTTGCTAGATTTTTGATTCACCATGACCTGCATCACAAGCCCTTGAGATCCTTGAAATGGGTTAGTCCTTATGCAGGATGTATGCAATGGTATGATGTTATGCTATGCATGGGGGTAATGTAAGTAACCCTGTTATGAGTCCCAATTAAGGACATGAACAAAACCTGCAAAAAACTAGTCTGTAAGAAACTCAGTACATTCTGTTATAAGCCCTAATTAAGGACTATAAATAAAACCTGCAAGAAACTCAGTAAACCCTATTATGAGTCCCAATTAAGGACTGCAAACCAAAACCTGTAAGAAACTTAGTATACCCTGTTATGAGTCCCTATGAAGGACTATAAACAAAACCTGCAAGAAACTCAAGTGTCAGATAACAAGCATGCAAGTAGTCAAGTTGGAAGGCACACAAGTCACACAAGAGAAGCCCTTAGAGTTTAGGCCTGCATGGGGTCTGGGTGTTACCCTCTTGAAGTTGGTGGGCTCAACCTGTCCTATTAGAAGTAACCGGGTTCTAAGGGTCCCAATATCATGGGATTGCTTTCATTGTTCATCGTTTCGATTTAGCCACTGAACTGGCGACCGAAATATTCCAGGAAAGCAACCCTCAATTAAGCGTAGTATCGAGTATCAACCAACCTCGGACTGCACCAAAGTCAGTTATCTCACTACCCTAAAGAGGCCAAGATAGTTCAATTAAGGTTCCTAAGGTCTGTTGATGCTTCATGACACCACGCGGAGGCCCCGTACTCTCCTTTACTGAACTCAAGGGTTACCGGTACACACCAAAGTGCCACATCAATGTAGCAGACTGTTTCAACCATGTCGGTATACCCCGCACAGTTCCCTCACAGCCTTGTTGCTACTTTCTAAGAAAGGTATCCCCAGATCCGGGTTAGGATCTATAGAACTCCCAAGCAAACCACAATAATAAAGCAGGCAAGTCAATACAATTGAAAACACAGTGATCTTAGTCCTAAGGTACACCTCACTTTAAAAAGAGTCCCCAGCAGAGTCGCCAGTTCTGTGATCGGTGGATCTGGAACTGACTGTTTAACGCTGGTTCGCGAAATGTCACGGAAGCAAGAGTCGCCACCGTCTTTTATTTTCTCCAAATGGAAAGGACAAAAGCACAGAAAAATTCCTTAAAGAGATTGCTCTCGGTTCGGGAGGTAGATTATAGAAAGGGAAGGTATTAGCACCCTTTCTATCCATGGTTATCCATGGGCTCTTAGATACTTGCTCACTTGTGTTTTCAAAAATGGTTCGTTTTCTTTTCAACTGTGGGTTTTAAAAAAAAGTTTCTTTGAAAATTTCAGTTCGACTCTTGTATCGGTCCTCAAGAGTGTTTGAAAAATTGCTTTCGAAAGCTTTTTGAAAAGGTGTCGGTGTGAAAAGTATTTTTTTTGATTTGTTTTGAAATTGGAGCAAGTATCTAGAGTCGTCTACCTACCCTAAGGAATTTGTCTGTGTAGATGTCCTTTAAAGTAGTGTCATCCCACCATTGAGAGGTAGGTAGCACCACCGTTGGAGGTGTTCGGGTCAATTCGAGGTTCGGGACATGGTGATCACCAGAGCAATGGGAAGACACCTTAGAAGCTACCCTCATGCCAGGTTCCCGGATCATGAGGACTTACTAAGACATCCTCTACTCGACGATCACCTTTCGAGGCAAGGCAACAGTGAGGCGTACCCTAGGGGTGGTGTGTGCGATTCGTGTGTCGTTTTCAGATATTTTGTCTTGTCAGGTTATTGGTGATCTAACGTTTTGTTTTTATTTTTGACATTCATTCTTGCATGCATTTATTTAACAGTTAAAAAGTGCGGAAAGATAAAATTCCTAAACTATTACAAAGGCGCGGGTCCACATCGCCAAATTTAATCCAGGACCCGATTTGACATAAAATAAAGAAATAAAATGCGAGAAATATAAAATTACATGGCTTTGGGAGAATTACATTAATATTATACGAAATAAAATGCGCGAATTGGAATTAAAATTGGAAGCGAGGGCGTTGGACCCTTTTGGAATTAAATTGAAATTAAAAATTAATTAATTATTTATTGAAATAAAAGAAGTGTTTTTTAGGTTTTTTTTTGTATTTATGAAATAAGAAAATTAAAATTAAAATTAAAAGAAACCCTAATTCTAAGTTATTTTTAATTATTTGAGAAAAATGTTAAAGTTTAACTTAATTTACTAAAGAATTTACGTACATGTTTATTTACAAAATAAATTAGTAGTTAATAATAATAATAATGATGAGAAAATTATTTATTAAAAAAAATGATGAAAAAGTTAAAAACCCTAATTTCTACATATTTAATTTATTAAGAAAAATATTAAAGTTTTGAAACCTAAATTAATCTAATTAATTGTTTAAAGTTTATTTACAAAAATAATAATAGTAAAATTAATATTAATAAAATAAACATTTTTTTGATTTTTCTGTATTTTATATTTATTATGAAAATTATTTTATGGAATTAAAAGAAAATAATTAAAAAACAATTAAAAGAATAAAAAGGAAAAACAAATAAAAATTAAAAATTGAGCAAACCATAGGGGGTGTCTGGCCCAAGGGGAGGTTTTTTGAAGTATTGACTCCTGAGTACCGTGGTCTGCATTCTTTGGCCATTGGATTGAGTTTCATGCATAAGTTGTTCTACTTTGGCCATTTGGCTTTTGGCTTTTGGCTTTTGGCCATTTGTGTTCTGGCTTTAACGTTCCTTTAATGTCTGGCTTAATGTCTGCCTCACCATGTATTTGACTTTTGGCTTTTGGCCTTTTGGCTTTTGACTTTTGGCCATTTGGCTTTTGGCCTCAACGTTCCTTAATGAACCTGCATGGGATCCTGTCTAAACCTGTAGTGTTGAATCTCATGAAAACATTAAATAAAATTATAAAATGCAAATAAAGCCAATATATGAAGAAATTTAATGTTTAGGCACAATATGACATGTATGAATGATTATACCCTCTTGATCATGGAGATCAAATCAACCTTACCTTTACTGCAAAAGTAGTGACATGAATGATTTTATGCCCTTTGGATCATGGAGATCAAGCCAGCTTACCCTTACTGAAGAAGTAATAAGATGTTGGTTTGTAACTGAGATGGCTTGTTTGCAGTGAGAGAGGGATTTGTAATAAGGATTTCAAGGTTTTAGGGTTCTTGAAAGAGTTTGATATTCTGACAGTGTTGTGACAAGGTTTTTTCTCTCTTTTTCTCTTCTCCTCTTTTTCTCCTTTTTTTCTCCTCCTGGTTTGTGTGACAAGAAGGTGATTATATAGTGGAAATTAGGGTAAAGAAAATGGGCTTTGAATGTGCAATTGGGCCTCCAATATTCACTTGAATTCGTCACTTTCCAGGCTAAATCGCAGGGACTTAAGTGCATTTTTTGAAGTTGAAATGTGAAAACAAAACGTAGCCGACATCGAGAACTAACTCCTGTCCGAAAATCGACTCAATCGGATAAACGGTGAATTAGTTATGAATTTTTGAAGTTTCAGCTCAGACAAACTTATTTTGGGCTCCAGTGTCGGCTCTGACACGTTCTTCAATAAAAAACTGGTATTGATCGGTGCATAATTTGGTCTCGACTTTTGAAGCAAAGTTGTAGATCTATGAGTCAGTGACCTTGTGTAAAAATATGAGTCCAATCCGATAAAAATTGACCGAGTTATGAATTTTCGAAGTTTCGGCCCAGATGAAATAATATTCAGCATTCAAGATTTTCAGCGTGTCACGCACTCTGAGCAAAAAACGAAGGCCTTTTGAACACCGTTCGAACTCGATACCTCCTGTGAAAATGTAGCCAACTCAATTTGTGAAATTTTGGCGCCAGAACCAGCTCGATACGATGAAAATCGACCAAGTTATGATTTTCTGAACATGACGCAAATAAACTTCTGTCACAAATTTTCTGCATGAAAATACTTGATAAATCCACATTTTTGAAGACCTTATGATCGAAATTGGCTTCCAGCCGTGAGAGATGAAAACGTAGATGATGTCAAGACGGAATTTTGACCACCGGAACGGGTTCAAAACGAGTCACGATCTTCAAGTTATGAATTTTTTAGCGCGTAAAAACTGCACTTTCAGCATACTTTTTCACCATATTTCTTCGAGAAAACTCACACATTCGGGTACCTTCTTTAAAGAATTGAATCTTGAGCCGAACCTGAATTTGAGAATACGTTATCAGAGATATCTTGGCGAAAGAATACCTGAATATGACGCGCCAGGTTGGACTTGTGAATTTCTTGGAGAATATGGGAGGGCAAATTTTGGGGTACAACAGTTGCCCCTGTTCAATCTTCTTAGACCTGAGGATGCAGATTGGCTGACGTGCCTTTCGTAATCCGATGGTAGAAGATGATTGAACACTAGAGTGCCCAGAAATTTGCGCTCACATGTTAGCAGTGTGGTGGGAATGGGCTTATAGATGCCATTTAGAGGTTGCTGGATAGGATGATGGGCTTATAGATGCCATCTGGGTGTTGATCGCGTAAGAGATTCCTTGGCGAGAACCTGCATACCTGCAAAACAGAAAATGATTACCTGACATGTTGCAGGAGCTGATTTTTAGATGCTTGGTATAGATATGTCCTGACTGGTTGCAGGAGCTGAGTCTGGAGCTTCAAACGGCGATGAATGAACCAGGGATGGTTACTGCCTTAGCATGAATGGTAAGAGAATCTTGAACGATTACTACCCCAACAGGAACGCTGAGAGAATCTTGGGTGTCTTCTACTGGGATAAGAATCAGGGAGATCTTAGGGTCGATCTGACTGAACCAGAGAAGGCCTTTGACTGGATAAGAATCAGGAAAATCTTAGGGTCGATTTAACTGAACCGGACAAGGTCTTGGAATATCTTCAACTGGATAAGTATCAGGGAGATCTTAGGGTCGATCTGACTGAACCAGAGAAGGCCTTTGACTGGATAAGCATCAGGTAAATCTTAGGGTCGATTTAACTGAACCGGACAAGGTCTTGGAATATCTTCAACTGGATAAGCATCAGGGAGATCTTAGGGTCGATCTGACTGAACCAGAGAAGGCCTTTGACTGGATAAGCATCAGGAAAATATTAGGGTCGATTTAACTGAACCGGACAAGGTCTTAGAATATCTTCAACTGGATAAGCATCAGGGAGATCTTAGGGTCGATCTGACTGAACCAGAGAAGGCCATTGACCGGATAAGCATCAGGAAAATCTTAGGGTCGATTTAACTGAACCGGACAAGGTCTTGAAATCTTCAACTGGATAAGCATCAGGGAGATCTTAGGGTCGATCTGACTGAACCAGAGAAGGCCTTTGACTGGATAAGCATCAGGAAAATCTTAGGGTCGATTTAACTGAACCGGACAAGGTCTTGAAATCTTCAACTGGATAAGCATCAGGGAGATCTTAGGGTCGATCTGACTGAACCAGAGAAGGCCTTTGACTGGATAAGCATCAGGAAAATCTTAGGGTCGATTTAACTGAACCGGACAAGGTCTTGAAATATCTTCAACTGGATAAGCATCAGGGAGATCTTAGGGTCGATCTGACTGAACCAGAGAAGGCCTTTGACCGGATAAGCATCAGGAAAATCTTAGGGTCGATTTAACTGAACCGGACAAGGTCTTGAAATCTTCAACTGGATAAGCATCAGGGAGATCTTAGGGTCGATCTGACTGAACCAGAGAAGGCCTTTGACTGGATAAGCATCAGGAAAATCTTAGGGTCGATTTAACTGAACCGGACAAGGTCTTGGAATATCTTCAACTGGATAAGCATCAGGGAGATCTTAGGGTCGATCTGACTGAACCAGAGAAGGCCTTTGACTGGATAAGCATCAGGAAAATCTTAGGGTCGATTTAACTGAACCGGACAAGGTCTTGGAATATCTTCAACTGGATAAGCATCAGGGAGATCTTAGGGTCGATCTGACTGAACCAGAGAAGGCCTTTGACTGGATAAGCATCAGGAAAATCTTAGGGTCGATTTAACTGAACCGGACAAGGTCTTGGAATATCTTCAACTGGATAAGCATCAGGGAGATCTTAGGGTCGATCTGACTGAACCAGAGAAGGCCTTTGACTGGATAAGCATCAGGAAAATCTTAGGGTCGATTTAACTGAACCGGACAAGGTCTTGAAATATGATTGAGAATTTAGCTGAATTTTTCCTGAAAGGTAAAGGTTAGTCATATGCAATGCATGATATGAACCAAGCAATGATATTCTCAACATAAATGAGATTTGTATGATATGATGCGTCTATGCATGCTGTGATGATGTATGTGATGTTTAGGAATGTATGTTTTCGTCTAGGAAAGTAAATCCCTGACGGGTGCCGGGAAGTCACTCCTGGGCTGATGTTGAAGAATAGGTTTTGCTTCCGCTGGGGATGATAACCGCAAGAATACCGGTAGGAGAAGATGACTCCGTTGCGGAATAAACTTGGCAAATGGAAGATTCTGCAGGGAGAAAAGATACTCTAGCGACCATGCTGGGAAGCAATACTCTGTGGGAAGAGGGATGCCTTGCTGAGTGTTGATAATAATTTGCTGGGGATACCCTTGTTGTTGGAAGTGTTGATGGACTTCGCTGGGGTAAGAAGACTTCGTCGAGGACGCTCTTTCCATGGCTTTTGGCTGAGGATAACCCAGTTATATCCTGTTAAGGAAATAACTCTTTGAATAAAGCCGGACGACGCGTTCGTGCTCTGCGAGGATAAGCTTCCAGAATTTACTGGGGATAAGCTTGCTGTTTGGGGAGATGGATCCCAACTTTCCTGGGGAACTGGACTGGACTCTCATGGGGAAGTTTTTGAATTGCGGGGGAAGTGATTCCTTTGAATGTTGATGTACCACCGGGGAACAATCTTTAGACCAAGATTACCGGGGATGCTTGTTTAAGAATACATGTATATATGTTGTTGGGGAATGTTGAGACCTGCCGGAGGATACCCAACTTCCTTAAGGTTGATAATATAGCTTGGCTTGAGGAGGGTATACTGCTTGCTGGCTCACTCTTTGGGGAATTAAGATGTCTGGTTATGTTCTTTAGCTGAACTTACCTTGGCCCTTCGGTGGACAGAGCAACCGGATCATTTAGACAACTCATTATTGCCCCAGTTTCTGATATTGGAGAGGAAGACCTATGAAGGTGTTTGATGACTGCTGATTAACAAATCTTCTTCTGGTAGGCAAGTGACGAGATGCCGGGACATAGTCATACGCTTTGATCCCTAACTTTTGCCTGGACCTCCCTTTCGGGTTTTCAGCCCACCGGGATACCCATTTTTTCCCAAGCCGCCTTTTCAGGTTTTCGACTTGCCGGGTGTACAAATTTTTCATTTTCATCCCTTATTTTTGCCCGAACCCTTTTGGTTCGCCGGGAAGCCCTTATTTTTGCCTAGGTGTGTCAACCTAACGGGTCTTTTATCGTGCGTAGTATTTTTTTGACTATGTCCACGCTCTTAGAATGCAGGGAGGTGCCCCTGGCTGCTTGCGTTGCCATGTTACCAGAAGATTTCTGACCAGGCAAGATTTATTGTTGAAATGCTCCAGGTGACTCATGTGGAGATTTGCCCCAGGCTATTTGGCCTTTGAGAGATTCTCCGAATCTTGATTGGATTGCCCCAGATGATGGACAATAATCACGTCTGCTCCTTGATTGGAAATGTTTTTGTTCACTAGGTATTCATCGTGCGAATTTCCCTGCTGTTCAAACAAAAAGTCATATGCAAACAAAGTTATGTTAAAAATGCAAAGCCTATGTCTGTCTTGGAGATTTTGAAAATGCATCCTTTTTTTCATAAAACAAATTAATGTTTGTAAAACATGATGTCAACTCTGTATTTACCGTAGGCCTTAAGGAGTCAGGATACCTTTTGTAACAGTATGCTTTCGAACTAACCCATGCTTCAGCTAGGACTTTTAAGGGTTATAACGTGGCCTGGTTCACGGTTTAAGAAACAAAGGATAAAGGCTCAAATTTTATTTGTACCCACCCGCTCTTCGTGATGTTCTCCAAACCTAAACTCAGTTGATCATACGTTAGACCTTGTTTGAGTCCTTGCTTTGATGTACCAGTGATGGTCCAGATATTGATGGTTTATTTTGAATAGGCAGTCATTCCTTTCTTGTTGAGGGTTGGTAAGACCTCTTTCTTGTCTGATCTTTTTTTGTTATCCCTTTCTTTTTTTTTGCCTGAACTGTTTCCTTTTTTGGAATTACAGTCAGCGGGATGCCCCAGTTTTGTAAGTCTCCTTCATGGGTTTTGACTTAATGGGCTTTTATTATTTTTCTTTTGAGATATAACGACTGCCTATCTGTATGATTGTTCAGAACCATCACTGTCTTTCTTTGTCTCGTAAGGATCTTTTCGGTGCCCTTCGTTATGCACTTGGATCAACTGAGAGACTACCCTGCCCCAGGTTATGATTAAGGGTTTTAAATTTCGAAAAGAAAAACTCCTACTTCTTTGGCTCAGAGGGGTTGACGAGGGATTATCATCCTTATAACTCCAGTGTTTAGGGATTGAAACAATGCCTGTACCTCATCAGCGGGGTCTGTTCAAAAGCATACTGTGAAGATCGTGGTATCGTTTTCGTCATCCTCCCTCAAGAGGCTTTAGAATTTTTAGATCAAGAGTTGACATCAGAAAAAATATGAAAATAATTTGTATTTAGTGAATACGAATATATTGTTTCAGAATAGACATATGCGATGCATTAATGAAATAACAATGTTTAACATGAGTAAATGTTTGAACAAAAGAAAATTGCAACTTGAACATTCGAATGAACAAAAATTTCTCAATCCTAGCCATGATTTGGCAAGGGAGCAGTGATTATGTTCGGAGTCTCAGACACTTCAAACTGAATCTCTCCAATGTCGATCATGTCTTGAATCTTGTTTTTGAGAGGCCAGCAGTTGTCCGTCGTATGCCCCGGGCTATCGGAATGGTATGCGCACCTATCATTGGGATGATAGTTAGGAGCATAAGTGTTTGGATTCCGGAGAGGAGCCCTTAAGGTGATCAGCCCTGCCTCTAACATTTGTTGCAGTGCTTGATCCAACGACATGTTGATCTTGGTGAACTGCCTTTTAGGCTTGTCTGGTTTGCTCTGATCAGCCCGTTGTTCTGGGCGAGGTCGTTGTTGGACCTGTGAAGTAATAGCAGCTTGGAGAGGCCCAAACCTTTGACTTCTTGGAAGCTGTTCCATGACCTGGTCCCTGATTTAGGATGGTTGCTTCATGTCTTGATGAAGCTGACTGATCATGGCCCTCAGCTCTCCTTGCTCCTGAGCTAAACCTTGAATGAGGGCCCCTTGCCCCAGCATCTGGGTTTTCAATGTGTCTACCTCAGCTTGTAGACGTCTCAGATGTTCGTCCTTGTCATCTTCAGGACCCTTTCTGATCAGATTCCCCATGAGGAGTGTCCTCAACTCTTCCTGCCCCTTGGATAGGCTTAGGAAGATTTCCCTGAACTGAGTCTCTTGAGCGTGAAGGTCCTGGTTATCTTGTTGTGAAGCCATTGCTGAAATAAACAACGAGAAAGGTAAGTGACCTGCAACAAGGATACCTGTTATGCAATGATGAGTATGACATGCATGTAATGTTTTCAAGGACCTCGCGGGGTAGACAAGAAAAAATTGTTAGCATTTGGGATCCAGTAGCTTGATTGAAGGAACTTCATATTTGTTGAGAGTCCTTTTTCAAGGGTCAAAGGCTCACCATATCCAGTGGGTCATAGCCCCTGACAACTTTGGCTAAAGGAAAATAAATCCTCTTTGCCCCTTGCTAGATTTTTGATTCACCATGACCTGCATCACAAGCCCTTGAGATCCTTGAAATGGGTTAGTCCTTATGCAGGATGTATGCAATGGTATGATGTTATGCTATGCATGGGGGTAATGTAAGTAACCCTGTTATGAGTCCCAATTAAGGACATGAACAAAACCTGCAAAAAACTAGTCTGTAAGAAACTCAGTACATTCTGTTATAAGCCCTAATTAAGGACTATAAATAAAACCTGCAAGAAACTCGGTAAACCCTATTATGAGTCCCAATTAAAGACTGCAAACCAAAACCTGTAAGAAACTTAGTATACCCTGTTATGAGTCCCTATGAAGGACTATAAACAAAACCTGCAAGAAACTCAAGTGTCAGATAACAAGCATGCAAGTAGTCAAGTTGGAAGGCACACAAGTCACACAAGAGAAGCCCTTAGAGTTTAGGCCTGCATGGGGTCTGGGTGTTACCCTCTTGAAGTTGGTGGGCTCAACCTGTCCTATTAGAAGTAACCGGGTTCTAAGGGTCCCAATATCATGGGATTGCTTTCATTGTTCATCGTTTCGATTTAGCCACTGAACTGGCGACCAAAATATTCCAGGAAAGCAACCCTCAATTGAGCGTAGTATCGAGTATCAACCAACCTCGGACTGCACCAAAGTCAGTTATCTCACTACCCTAAAGAGGCCAAGATAGTTCAATTAAGGTTCCTAAGGTCTGTTGATGCTTCATGACACCACGCGGAGGCCCCGTACTCTCCTTGACTGAACTCAAGGGTTACCGGTACACACCAAAGTGCCACATCAACGTAGCAGACTGTTTCAACCATGTCGGTATACCCCGCACAGTTCCCTCACAGCCTTGTTGCTACTTTCTAAGAAAGGTATCCCCAGATCCGGGTTAGGATCTATAGAACTCCCAAGCAAACCACAATAATAAAGCAGGCAAGTCAATACAATTGAAAACACAGTGATCTTAGTCCTAAGGTACACCTCACTTTAAAAAGAGTCCCCAGCAGAGTCGCCAGTTCTGTGATCGGTGGATCTGGAACTGACTGTTTAACGCTGGTTCGCGAAATGTCACGGAAGCAAGAGTCGCCACCGTCTTTTATTTTCTCCAAATGGAAAGGACAAAAGCACAGAAAAATTCCTTAAAGAGATTGCTCTCGGTTCGGGAGGTAGATTATAGAAAGGGAAGGTATTAGCACCCTTTCTATCCATGGTTATCCATGGGCTCTTAGATACTTGCTCACTTGTGTTTTCAAAAATGGTTCGTTTGCTTTTCAACTGTGGGTTTTAAAAAAAAGTTTCTTTGAAAATTTCAGTTCGACTCTTGTATCGGTCCTCAAGAGTGTTTGAAAAATTGCTTTCGAAAGCTTTTTGAAAAGGTGTCGGTGTGAAAAGTATTTTTTTTGATTTGTTTTGAAATTGGAGCAAGTATCTAGAGTCGTCTACCTACCCTAAGGAATTTGTCTGTGTAGATGTCCTTTAAAGTAGTGCCATCCCACCATTGAGAGGTAGGTAGCACCACCGTTGGAGGTGTTCGGGTCAATTCGAGGTTCGGGACATGGTGATCACCAGAGCAATGGGAAGACACCTTAGAAGCTACCCTCATGCCAGGTTCCCGGATCATGAGGACTTACTAAGACATCCTCTACTCGACGATCACCTTTCGAGGCAAGGCAACAGTGAGGCGTACCCTAGGGGTGGTGTGTGCGATTCGTGTGTCGTTTTCAGATATTTTGTCTTGTCAGGTTATTGGTGATCTAACGTTTTGTTTTTATTTTTGACATTCATTCTTGCATGCATTTATTTAACAGTTAAAAAGTGCGGAAAGATAAAATTCCTAAACTATTACAAAGGCGCGGGTCCACATCGCCAAATTTAATCCAGGACCCGATTTGACATAAAATAAAGAAATAAAATGCGAGAAATATAAAATTACATGGCTTTGGGAGAATTACATTAATATTATACGAAATAAAATGCGCGAATTGGAATTAAAATTGGAAGCGAGGGCGTTGGACCCTTTTGGAATTAAATTGAAATTAAAAATTAATTAATTATTTATTGAAATAAAAGAAGTGTTTTTTAGGTTTTTTTTTGTATTTATGAAATAAGAAAATTAAAATTAAAATTAAAAGAAACCCTAATTCTAAGTTATTTTTAATTATTTGAGAAAAATGTTAAAGTTTAACTTAATTTACTAAAGAATTTACGTACATGTTTATTTACAAAATAAATTAGTAGTTAATAATAATAATAATGATGAGAAAATTATTTATTAAAAAAAATGATGAAAAAGTTAAAAACCCTAATTTCTACATATTTAATTTATTAAGAAAAATATTAAAGTTTTGAAACCTAAATTAATCTAATTAATTGTTTAAAGTTTATTTACAAAAATAATAATAGTAAAATTAATATTAATAAAATAAACATTTTTTTGATTTTTCTGTATTTTATATTTATTATGAAAATTATTTTATGGAATTAAAAGAAAATAATTAAAAAACAATTAAAAGAATAAAAAGGAAAAACAAATAAAAATTAAAAATTGAGCAAACCATAGGGGGTGTCTGGCCCAAGGGGAGGTTTTTTGAAGTATTGACTCCTGAGTACCGTGGTCTGCATTCTTTGGCCATTGGATTGAGTTTCATGCATAAGTTGTTCTACTTTAGCCATTTGGCTTTTGGCTTTTGGCTTTTGGCCATTTGTGTTCTGGCTTCAACGTTCCTTTAATGTCTGGCTTAATGTCTGCCTCGCCATGTATTTGACTTTTGGCTTTTGGCCTTTTGGCTTTTGACTTTTGGCCATTTGGCTTTTGGCCTCAACGTTCCTTAATGAACCTGCATGGGATCCTGTCTAAACCTGTAGTGTTGAATCTCATGAAAACATTAAATAAAATTATAAAATGCAAATAAAGCCAATATATGAAGAAATTTAATGTTTAGGCACAATATGACATGTATGAATGATTATACCCTCTTGATCATGGAGATCAAATCAACCTTACCTTTACTGCAAAAGTAGTGACATGAATGATTTTATGCCCTTTGGATCATGGAGATCAAGCCAGCTTACCCTTACTGAAGAAGTAATAAGATGTTGGTTTGTAACTGAGATGGCTTGTTTGCAGTGAGAGAGGGATTTGTAATAAGGATTTCAAGGTTTTAGGGTTCTTGAAAGAGTTTGATATTCTGACAGTGTTGTGGCAAGGTTTTTTCTCTCTTTTTCTCTTCTCCTCTTTTTCTCCTTTTTTTCTCCTCCTGGTTTGTGTGACAAGAAGGTGATTATATAGTGGAAATTAGGGTAAAGAAAATGGGCTTTGAATGTGCAATTGGACCTCCAATATTCACTTGAATTCGTCACTTTCCAGGCTAAATCGCAGGGACTTAAGTGCATTTTTTGAAGTTGAAATGTGAAAACAAAACGTAGCCGACATCGAGAACTAACTCCTGTCCGAAAATCGACTCAATCGGATAAACGGTGAATTAGTTATGAATTTTTGAAGTTTCAGCTCAGACAAACTTATTTTGGGCTCCAGTGTCGGCTCTGACACGTTCTTCAATAAAAAACTGGTATTGATCGGTGCATAATTTGGTCTCGACTTTTGAAGCAAAGTTGTAGATCTATGAGTCAGTGACCTTGTGTAAAAATATGAGTCCAATCCGATAAAAATTGACCGAGTTATGAATTTTCGAAGTTTCGGCCCAGATGAAATAATATTCAGCATTCAGGATTTTCAGCGTGTCATGCACTCTGAGCAAAAAACGAAGGCCTTTTGAACACCGTTCGAACTCGATACCTCCTGTGAAAATGTAGCCAACTCAATTTGTGAAATTTTGGCGCCAGAACCAGCTCGATACGATGAAAATCGACCAAGTTATGATTTTTTGAACATGACGCAAATAAACTTCTGTCACAAATTTTCTGCATGAAAATACTTGATAAATCCACATTTTTGAAGACCTTATGATCGAAATTGGCTTCCAGCCGTGAGAGATGAAAACGTAGATGATGTCAAGACGGAATTTTGACCACCGGAACGGGTTCAAAACGAGTCACGATCTTCAAGTTATGAATTTTTTAGCGCGTAAAAACTGCACTTTCAGCATACTTTTTCACCATATTTCTTCGAGAAAACTCACACATTCGGATACCTTCTTTAAAGAATTGACTCTTGAGCCGAACCTGAATTTGAGAATACGTTATCAGAGATATCTTGGCGAAAGAATACCTGAATATGACGCGCCAGGTTGGACTTGTGAATTTCTTGGAGAATATGGGAGGGCAAATTTTGGGGTACAACAGTATGCTTGATACGTTTGTTACTCGATGATGAACTCTTTGAGTTCTGAGAGTTTGGCTTATGGTACTGATTCAAGGCTTATGGTTTAGGCTTAGAATTTCTGCAAAGCTTAAGGCCTCAGTTTGAATTTTTTTGTGAGTTTGACAGTTTGATGGCTTGACAGGTTTAGAGCTTGAGGGCTTTGAGGTTATGTCTTTTGTTAAGGCTTCAGGCTTTTTGATGTTTACAGGTTTAATGGTGCAGGTTTATGTTACAGTAGGCTTTTGGCTTACGCAGGTTTAAGGTTTATGGTGTTTTGGTTGAGATTACAGGTTTTGGAGGCTTTGGGCTTGTATGTTTGAATGCTTAAGGTTTGTGAGTTTGTCACAGTTTGGGCAGGATGCAAGCTTGAGGCCTTTTTTCTTTGTGTGGCTTCTCCTGTATCTTATGCAGGTTGTTGGCTTTTTGTATATCTTTTGGGTCTTGGCCTTTTTGTCCTTTTTTTAAGGGCAGGAGGTGTTATTATTTTTTATGTATACTCGTTCTTGGTCAATCCTTGGACAGGTTTGCAAGGCTTGAGGTTATCACTCTTTGTGATATCCTGCTGCATATGTTCTGCCTCCTTCCTCTATGTATTCTGATACATCCTGTTTATATCTTCTTTTTAGCCTTTAGCCTGCTGTACTGTAAGCTCTTTTCTTCTCTCCTTCTCTCTCCAGATTAAAGAAAACATTTTTATTGCTTATATATTGTCTTTTCTGAAAAAGCAAATGGCCTAGGAAGATGATGCATTCTGAATGTTGCTTGCACTTGTCCCTTTTCCACTGCATATTTCCATGTTTCTTGCATACTTTATGTACTTTATTGACAGCTTTTAGAGTTGTTGATATTTTGATATCCTTGGACAATTTTTGACAGCTTTTGGCTTAGTTTGAAAATGTAATTCAGTTTGTCTTTACTTGTACATGCTGTTTGGAAACTTGGTTGACAATTTTTTTGGATTTACTCAGTATGCTTGAAAATTTGAATTTGTGCATTTCACATTTTTGCAAGACATTTTATCCCTCTTTGTGAACCGAGAGCAATCTCGTGATTTGCAAAGAGGGCAAACTGATTCCGGCCGGTTGCTTTTAATGATAAATTTTTTAAACTGTCTACCTTAATTATTTTATCTGCTTTGACTTTTCTTTTGTTTCTTGTTTTGCAGATGAAAAATAAATGAGCAACAAGGGAGCATTGGATAGAAGAATGAAGATTAGGAAATTTAGGACATAGTTTATTTCAATTTTAATTATTGTAACCATTATTATTATAAATACTTTGTAAATAAATACTGTATTTAAATAACAATTGTAACAAATAATTAAAGATGAATAAAAATTCCTTTTGATCAGTTAATTCTTTTTTCAGCTGTTTATTTAATTACTTATAAATTCTTAAATTATAATAAATGGAAATAAATCCCAATTATCCTAATTTAGAATAAATAAACAATTAATAAATACTGTGATCAGTCAATAATAAACCCAGCGTTTTAAAAATCCAAAGCAATGCACAGTCAATCACAACAACTGCCCAAGTGTCTTTTCTCTTAATGATTCAATCAAACACTGCAAGCTCCCAGTCAGAAACCTCAGTCCATATTCCAGAGTAAATTGAAAAGCACTGTAGACTTGATTCTTTCTGCACGCGCAAAAACCCTAATTCTTGACTTAATGTTAGAGAAGCGTCCGCCTGATCCAAACCTGAGCCAACTCAACCAAACCCTAAGCAAATTGCTCGAACTGTTTTAAAATCAATGACAACCCTACATTTTGTCTGTCTGACGGGAAAAGTCTGTTTGACCGATTCTTGAGCCAGTCTAAAAAATCAGGAAAAGCCCGAAGCTGTGATTTCTTGTGGAAAAAAAGAGGAGGGCAAATTTTGGGGTACAACACTTCGCTACCAAACGAGCTTTAAAACGATCAACCTGACCACCTGGTCCAAATTTTACTGTATAAACCCATCGACATCCCACAGTAGTTTTATCTGAAGGAAAATGAACAATATCCCAAGTGTTACTTGAATGCAAGGAAGCCATTTCTTCCACCATCGCCTGACGCCAATTGGGACCAGTCGTAGCTTCACATGTAGACTTATAAATAGACACATAACCCAAAGCATACACAAAAGAAACGTAGGAAGTAGAGAGACAGTCATAATTTAAAACACAGACATATTTAGGATTTGGATTATGAGATCAAATACCTTTTCGTAATTCTATTAGAAGTTCAAGTTCAGGTGACGTAGCTGGAGGAACAGTTGGAGTAGGAGATGGTGTTGGTGGCTCAATATCATCTCTAACTTCCGATGGACGCGATGTGCATCGTTGATATACATGCAAAGAATGTTTAATGGGTGTGAGGATGACATAAGGGATATCTTGATCATCTAAATTACATGTTTCATCAGGTGACAAAGAGGCAGAGAAGAAAGAGGAACCTTCAAAGAATGTAACATCAGAGGAGACAATGTATCATTGAAGTTGAGGATAAAAATAACGATATCCCTTTTATATACGTGACTAGACTAGATAAATACATTTAAGAGATTTAGCGGAAAGTTTTTCTTTACCTGGACTAAGATCATGAACAAAGCATGTGCAACCAAATACGCGAAGGGGAATTGGGTAGAGATCATATTGCAATTTCAAGATAGATTATGGAATCTGATCTTGAAGGACCGATGAAGGAATTCGGTTGATAAGGTAACATGCATTGAGGAGAGAATTACCCCAAAAATGAGAGGGTACATTGTGGTGAAGTAAAAGAGTCTATGCGGTTTCAACTAAATGATGATTTTTTCGTTCAGCAACACCATTATGTTGTGGTGTATGAGCACATGACGATTGGTGAATAATTCCCCGTAATGTTAAAAAAGATTGAAACGGGGATGACATATATTCACGAGCATTATCAGTGTGTAAAATTTTAATATAAGTGTTAAACTGATTTTTAATTTCAGCATAAAACTCTTGGAAGATGCGGAAAACATCTGGATGATTTTTCATTAGAAATAACCAAGCGCATCGTGAGTAATCATCGATGAAATTTACAAAATAATAGTATTCTAAAGTAGACTTCACACGACTAGGACCCCAAATATGAGAGTGAACTAAATCAAAAGTTGATTCAACACTTTTATTTACTCGTTGACAATAAATACCACGAGTATGTTTGCCTAATTGATAGGACTGACGCTCAAAAGACGAAAGCTTGGAAAAACTAGGAACTAAAAGACACATTTTATTAAGACTAGGGTGACCCAAACGTTGATGGGTGAGTTCTTGAGAAGAAATAGAAGCACAAGCCACCGATGGAGAAAGATGATATAATCCTCAAGCTTCACTCCCTGTTCCAATCGTCCGTCATATACGTCGATCCTGGATATAAACATAATTATCATTAAAAAGGACTGAACAATCAAGAGTACAAATAAGCTTGTGAACAAATATTAGATTAAAGGGACAACCAAGAATGTAAAGGACATACTCTAAAGAAAAATTTGGAAGTGGATGTGCCTGACCAAAGCCTTGAACATTGATTTTAGAACCATTTGCCACAGTGACAGAAGGCAAAGAATCAGAATAAGACAAGTGAGATAAAAGAGATTTATTACCAGTCATATGATCAGAGGCACCAGAGTCAAGGACCCAAGGACCAAGATAAGATGTAGAGACAAAGGATACATGATTACCTGAATGAGCAACAACGACATATGATGATTGTTGATGGGGTGTTTTGTATTGAAGGAAATCATTGTAATTAGCGACGATAATAGTGACATCTTTAGAGATATCCGGTTGAGCGACAACAGTGATCTGTGGTTGTCGTTGTTGTTCTCTTGCCTTTGTATGACAATCGACTTCAATGTGACCATTATAATAGTTACAAAGAATACTTTGACGTCCACCCCATCCTCCGGTTCGTCCACCACGACCATGATAGTGGGAAGCGAGAACCGATGACTCAGTGGGAGAGGAAGTAGGAACTAGTCCAAAAGTATGAGGTGTAGCCAAGTGTGATCGTTTTTCACTAACTTCTTCATAGTTAGGAACTTTGGTTCCTGATAAAATCTGATTTCAAACGAAATCAAGTTCAGATGGCAGTCCAGCAAGTGCCATGACCATGAAATACTTACTTTGTTGTTCAGCATAAGTTGTTGCATCTTTTGTAAAGGGCATTAAGGTTGTGAAATTTTCCTTTAACACATAAAACTTAGTCAGATAGCCTTGCATATCCATATTCTCCAATTTCAAAGAGCTAATTTTAGTGATAACATTGTAAAGATTATGGACATCATTTGAGAAGACTTTCTTAGCCTTTTCCAAAACCTCGTAGCAAGTGGTAAAGGCTTGGTATTGTGCTTGGAGATTAGTTGCTATAGAAAACCATAACAACGTGCATAAAGAAGCATCAGTTTGTTTTTACTTATCGTGTTTGGTGGCGAGAATAGTATCGACTTTTGTAGTTAAGTGATCCTCATATCTTTGATCGTGAAACCACATCTTGATAGCACCAACTCATATGTTGTAGTTGGTTGTTCTGGCTAGTTTCTCACATGAAATAAGTGGAATTTTAGTTAACGTGACAAAATCGGTATCTCCCATGATATTTGATGGCTCGGAATGAAAAACCGAGAGCATATCTAGAAAGAGGAGAGAAAACCGAGACATGCGAGAAAACATCGGCGGCAGCGGGCGACAGACGCGCGACTAGAAGTCTGGCGCATGAGATTCACGCGTAGTTGAAGAAGAGGCGCGTGAAGCGATGGAAGGAGGTGATATTTTTGGAATCTGGATGATCTGGAGGAGACGATTTTGGCGGTATAGGAATCTCGTCGGAAAGTCTACAGGAACGACAGCAGCGGCGACAATGCTGTGGGTGGCCAGAAAAATGGAATTTTTTTATGGAAGACAATGGGTCAACCAACTCTAGATACCATGTTGTAATTCAATCTATGTGTGTCGAATACGATCACACATGGTGTATATTTATATGCAAATAGAAAATATACAATATGAAACAATATCAATTAAACTAATTACTAATTGAATATAAATCAATACTAATTGATTGATAACAAATTCTTAACATCCTCGAAGTTATGCATTATCATTCTTTAATCATAGGGATTTTCTCTATTTCTTATTTTATATCAATTGGTTTCTATCAACTGGTATCTGATCCAAGAAGATTACGTGGGTGTGCTAAAAGTCTTGGTATGAAGATAACTACATAATTGATACAAATATTTGATGGAAGAGGGCCTATTGGCGGCTTATCCACACAAAGCAATATTTTGGGTCAAGAAAAATGAGTGAAGAGATGAAGCTTGAATGGCTTGATCTATTTGCATTGATATGAGATGCCCTTGATTGGTGGATGTTTTGGAATAAGAGAAATATAAATACTTGTTGGTGGGTTTTTTCAAAGGTCATTCTCAAGAAATTCCAACTAAAAGTTTGGGATTATTTTCTGGACACATAGAATTAAGAACACAAAAACCTCGCTGTATATCAAATTAACACTAGAAGCAAGAACTAATAGAATCTCAAACTATAGAAAAAACTTGTGATGGATTTGAAAGCACACAGATAAAAAAAAGTGAAAAAATAGATTGTATCATGGGCACTAAATCTGATCATGGGGTGATTCTTTAACTTAGATTAAAGTTTCATTGATCGATATCATACCTTGAGGTACAATACATAATTTGATCTAGTTTAAAGTTCATTGATTGATGTCATTCCTCGAGGTACAATACATACTTTGACTTAGTGTAAAGTTTCATTGGTCGATGTCATTCATCGAGGTACAATACATACTTTGACTTTGTTTAAAGTTCTATTGATCGATGTCATTTCTCGAGATCTGATACATACTTTAACTTAGTGTAAACTTCCATTGGCCGATGTTATTCCTCGAGGTACAATACACACTTTGACTTAGTTTAAAGTTCCATTGATTGATATCATTCCTCGAGGTACGGTACATACTTTGACTTAATTTAAAGTTCCATTGTTGGATGCCATTCCTTAAGGTACGTTAAATACTTTGACTTAGTTAAAATTTTCATTGATCGATGTCATTCCTCGAGGTACAGTAGATACTTTTATTTAGATTAAAGCAAATGTCCAATAAAGTGACAGAGAGTTTGTTATTTCATCAAAGATGGAAGACTCATAATTGTCGGTGTTTGTTATTATTCCTAAGGTAATGTCTTGGGACAAGAAATTTCCACTATTGGTTCCCATATTGCCACAACAAATGGTCACGAGAGGTATGCCATTAGCAAGAAAGTTTGATCACAAGGGAAATTTTCCTATTTCATTTACAACTCAATCTTTTTGATTCATGTTATGGGATTTAGGAGGATACATTTTTCCGCTGTGTATTTCTTTCACCTTAAAGACAAGGTGAATCTTTAAGGACAGAGTATTGCTATAATTTTCATATGACTTCTCAATCATGTTTTTAAATAGTAACGAATCATATTATTAAGAGTGGTTAGTGAAAAGTTATTATATTATTAGGAGCGGTTATACTTTATTAATTATATAGGGGAAGAGTAGTTTATCGTAGAATTTGATAAGAAAAGGACCATTTTAGCATTAGGGAGGTGCAAGCCATTGAAGCTTTGCATTATAAATATGTAATCAAAGGGATTTTTCCCTATTTATAATTCTATATCAGTTGGTTTTTATCAATTGGGTTCAGAGTAGTTATGTTATAATCAAAAATAAGAAATCACGAAAGAGGGAAAATGGAAATGTCGTAGTTTAACGACAACAATGATGTTTATTGGTTGTTGATTTGTATTAAGAAGAATTTTTATGTTATGGTAACTCCATAACGTGAAAAGTTTCAAGAGGCGGTGAAAGCCTTGAGAAACAATGCTCTCATATTGTGGTATTGGTGGAGTCAACGCCATATACAATTGGGTTGGTGAACATTTCATGTTGTACTACTTTGGTATTTTAAGGCAGAGTATATAAACCTTATTATTATATATGATGAAGAAGAAGAAGAACCTGAATTGGAAAAGTAATTGTTTATGCCTCACACATTCAACCTTGAACAAGAAGAAGTTGCTCAAGTAAATTTTGTTCTTATTCATACAAAGATAAAAACAATGAAAAGGTAGAAACTACAAAAGTAGAGAGAGATGAAGAAAAATGTCCTTAGGGATGTCACTGTTTAGAAGCGATAAGAGACAAAGGAAAATTATTTCAAATTTCTTGGTATCACCAAACATTTTGATGGATATGGCACAAGTATTTTGTTCTAATTAAAGGTGAGGTTGTCTAGAATAACTACCAAAGAAAAATGATCTTCACTCAAGTTGGACAACTTACCGCCACAACTGATGAGCCACTAGACCCTAACAGGTCCTTGGTATATGATATATTTGCCTCTGAATTAATCCAATCCTTATTAATGCCTAAAATTGTCATGTTATGTTTTTGGGTATAACATACCTCTAAAAACATAATGTATGATCCAAATATTCGTTATCATGTTTCACGCCTTGCTTTGTCCTTATACTTCAAGTTGTGGGATCTTGGTTGACACTTATTTTATCCTTCACCTTGATGATAAGGTGAATCTTTAGTCCACAGAGTATTGTTAGAACTCTTCCATTTTGTAACAATTATAAAATTAGTATGAATATTAGTGGGTAGTTATTACTTATTATATTATTTGGAGCAATTATATTTTATTAATTATCTAGGATTATTCTTAGAATATATAAGGAAAGATAGATTGATTATTTTATCATGGAATTTGATAGAATATGAATCTATTTCTAAACACATCCTTTAGCAGCGCTTTCTAGAAGCACTTTCTAAAGTGTGGGTATGTATGGCCTTAAACAACACTTTTTAGAAGCGCTTTCTAAAGTAAGCTTTTAGCAGCGCTTTTTCTCAAATTTTTTTAAAGTTATATCAGCGCTTTGGGAAAAAGCATTGTCTATTGTTTACTGCCTAAAACAAATTTTGTATTAGAAAGCGCCACCTAAAGTGTGGCTTTAGCAGTGCTTTAGGCCTATGGCAACACTTTTTACTGTTGGACATATAGTAGCGCTTTGAATTTAGGCAGCGCTTTCTAGAACTTTTTCTTAACTTTAGGCAACACTTTTTTCTAAAGCGTTGTCTAATGTATATAGTTTTAAAATTTAAAATTTTATTGGGACATATAGCAGCGCTTTGGTACAAAAGCACTATCTAAGGTGTGCTACGTAAAAACAGTTTTAGCATAGTGATTTCTCATTGATAAGTTGCCCATGTGTTCTTTAGACCGAAGGGCATTACCTTGTAACAGAAGGTGGCCTAAGGAGTCATGAAAGTAGTTTTTTTCCATATTCTCGGATGCCATTTTGATCTGATTATAATCTGAGAACCCATCTGTTGTACCCCAAAATTTGCCCTCAAATTTATCAGGACTTTTCTCACAAGATCTCTTTGACTCAAGACTACATTAGGGTTTGATCAGCTCAAGACATCTCATCTTGCATTGATAACCCAAAATTAGGGTTTGAGTTTGCCCAAGGATTTTTGGACTATCAATGCTTCATATGACTTTCAAACATCATTATGGACCCCTAAGTTTACTCATGACAAGTTTCAAGCCTTGAACCATATTTTTGATCAGTCAATTGGACAGTTGACCTAAAAATCAGCTGTATTGGGGAAAAAGTCAACCATGGCAAATTTACAGTCAAACTTCATAATTGTTAATCCACATCAACATTCTAGACTCATATGTATCATTTGATCAAGTTTGGATCACAATTCTTCAAGAAATTTGATAAAATCATCAAAAGGGCAAAATGGTCAAAATTAGGGTTTTGACTAAGAAAGGGCAATTTCTGATTTTTGACCTAGAAAATGACTAATTGGTTTGAAGCATGATTCCAAGAGCTCAATTTCATCATCATGACCTAATTACATGGTTCAAAACATTTCATTTTCATTGGATTGATAGATGAAATTTGCAGTCAACTGATCAAAAGTTAATTGTATACTAAAAAGTCAAACTTTGACTTTTTAGTCAAAATCAAATACCAAGGATCACAATTCATCAAAACATGTCAAAATATGAAACTTGTTCATCAAGGAATCAAAGGTTGAAGATTTGGTTTTGAAATTTGAATTTTTCTTAACTTAGAAATTTTTCTAAGTATAGAAAATTTCTTATTTTTTCTCAACTTTAGGCCAATTTTCCACCATGATACAAGATGATTCAAAGAAAGTTCCCAACATGAAAGTTGTAGACCTCCATGAAATATACAACTTTACTTCACACATTTTCCCCTAAAGATACTTTGATCTCAAGATATAATTTTGTGAATACATGCCCATGAACTAAAATAACTTAGTGAAATTTTGCCCTATTTTAGGCAGGTTTTTGACCCAACTTCATGGCAATTTTTCACCTAGTTCTAAGAGGAATATTGAAATGTATTTCAAATATGAGTTATAGATCACATTACAATATTTCCAAAATATCCAATAACTCCTTGATATCATTCTTGAGTATGGTGAATCAAAGAGATGAAGTTGGCAATTTCTCACTTTGATCTCAAGCCAATTCATGAAGAACAAAATTCAAATCCTCAAGCATGTTGTAAAATCTTCACTTTTCAGGCCTCAAACTCGTTTGTCACTCCACCATTAATGGATTGCACAAGATTTCATGCCCTAAAGCCAAGCATTCAATGCATTGTACAAGAAAATAACCATTTATGGAAGAAAGGCAACATTGCCATTTTGGAAAAGCATGTTTTATGCATTTTTTCATTTCTTGATCCTTGGACTTGTTCTTTCTGCACAAACCAAGCCTCTAAGCCTGAACAAAACATGTTTAAAGCTTCACACTACCCTACAAGATCAGAACCTTGCATTAAGAAGTCATTTCTCACACTTGCTTCAAAAACAAGAAATGTAGCAAGACATGTGATCTTGTACTTCTGAGCAAGCACAAGTCCTCCTATCTTTTGCTCTATATAAAGCCATCACTTTGCAACTAAAAGCACCGAATGCCCAAGCCTTGAAACATCCTAGAATTAGAAATTGCATACCAAGCTTCCAAACTTGCCATTTCTGACTTGTGAATTGAATCTTCCATTCCACTCGTGCGTTTTCATGCCTTTTGCTTCCCTAAGCTTCCTTACCTTACAAGAAAACCATCCCACACCCTGAAACATCACTGTAACTCCATATTCCCCATTGCTGAACTTCAAAAACAGAGTAACACGGGTGGACTTTTAGAGATCATTCCAGCCACCCTCAAGACAAGCTAAGGATTGCATTAGCTTCCTAGAGGTTCAAGGAAGCTAACCTGATCATCACAACATCCTAAAGCAGGCTCATTTCCAAAACAAATTTCCATTTTGAAGGTGAGTTTTCTGTTTTTCCAACTCATGATACAGACATAGTTAGCTTTCCATTTGTGAATATACAATGTAGTCATCATTTCTACGAAGCTGTACATATCCATAACTTGCATTTATTTGGCCTGAGTTGAGAGAATTTTGAGTTTGAAGTTTCTGAAAAAATTAGGTTAAGAATTAGGGCCATTAAAATTCTCTTTAATCTTGGACTTATAGTTTTAGTTATGCACATGGTTAGAATCATGAGATAAAATGCTATAACATTCATGTTATCAATTGCCATTTTTGTTGAGAGATAAAAGAGTTACAGGAGGTCCGGCTAGCTAGAGGAAGAAGACGAAGTACATGGCCAAGGAAGCTTTTTATGTTATGTTTTTCTTGTTTCACATAAACTAACGGATGTACAGCCACCCCAGTGGCAAGGTAGCGCGCTGGAAATGCATAGGTCGTGGGTTCGAACCTTGGCGCTACCTTTTATTTTTTTTCATATTTTTCCAGTTTCATTTTTGGCTATTTGCAGGATGGGCTTCAACATTTGGGCCTTAGCGTTTTTTGCTAACATACTACCCCCTGTTTGCTTGCAGCACCCCTGGCCCATAACTTTTATTATTCATTTTTATTTTCATTTCTATTTTATTAAATATATTTTCCTTAATACACACACACACACACACACACACACACACACACACACACACACACACACACACACACACACACACACACACACACACACACACACACACACACACACACACACACACACACACACACACACACACACACACACACACATATATATATATATATATATATATATATATATATATATATATATATATATATATATATATATATATGTATATGTATTTTGTTTTCTTTAATAAACTTGTAAATAAAAAATAGAATTAGTTTAATCATTTATTTCTTTTTTCTCACATTTATATGTTTTTTTTTAACATATAAAGAGACTAAATATTTTCATAAAATATTATCTATTTTCAATACAAAAAAAATGCACAAAAATAATAGTTAAAGAATTTTATTTTCTTTTAAATTAGAAATTAGGGTTAACTATTTTTCAAAAATTAATCTCCTTTTCTTAAGTTATTAGGTTTAGTTCAAAACTTCTTTTCACATAAAAAACAAAACAAAAATCCTTCTCTTGCATTTATATATCTTTGCATACTTAAATTGCCTTGTACATTATTTATTCCAATATTTGTACAAATTCGATTTGGTTGTAATAGCTTAATTAGATTTACATTATTACAAATCCCCATTCATAATTTGTATTCCCCCTCCCATAAAATATTGTAATAGCGTAGTAATTTTAAATTACGCAATTTACCGCTTTTACATACCATGCTAGTAATTAGAGTTTGAATGACAAGATAAAAGCAAATTAAATAGAAAACCCTAATCCAAGACAAAATCAAAGCATGAAAATAACACATTTGCACACAAGCATCCTTAGGGTTTCTCCACTTGGTTGCCTTATATAAAAATATCCATATTACGCATGCGAAGTATCTTGGCAAAACAAACAAATATAAGATCATAGGTGACGCTATTCTAAGTTGCCTTACAAATTGATCTTAGTCCCTCAAAAAATGCTAAGATACTTTGCAACATTGCTAATCATGGTTATACGATGACCCACGCCCGTCCCGTTTACATCCAAAGATAGGGTTGCTTACCAAATCAATGGTAAGACAACAATGTCAAAGGAATAGAAATTGCATAAGAAATACATTTGAGTAGGTATATTACCTCTAGTTACTTGCTCTATTTTCAAACAACTATCCTTGCTATCTTCAAAACAAAACACACACATTTCCAAAACATTTTACAAACATTGAAAACATTTTCAAAAAGACAAACATCTTTGTATACATTCTTACGAACGAGAATCATTACAAAGATCGCCTAAACAATGGCCTCTTTTACAAAATTCTTTCAAAACCACACAAAGCACAATTTCAAAACAAAAAGGCAAGTGATCTAGCAAGTAACTAAGTGCCCATGGAAAACCATGGATGAAAAGGGTGCTAGTACCTTCCATTTTCATAATCTACCCCTCGAACTCAAGAAACAATCTCAAAGGTCTTTCCTGTGCTTTTTCACCTTTCCTTTTGGATAAAAGAAAAGTCGGTGGCGACTCTTGCTAACCACAACATTTGCGATAAAACGCAAAACCTCAAGTCAGTTCTCCCACTGTATCACAGAACTGGCGACTCTGCTGGGGATATTTTAAAAGTGGGGTTACCTTAGGGATTAGATCATATTTACTTGCTTACATTGTTTGACTTGTATGCTTTACATTATGGTTCTTTGTTTGGGTTTGAATCCTCTACTCGGATTTTGGATACATTATAGGTAAGTAGCAATACATTGTGGAAACTATGCGGGGTATACCGACATGGTCTAAGCAATAGCTACGTTAGTGCGACATATTTGTGGGTACCGGTAGCCTTTGAGTTAATCAAAGAGAATACGGGGCCGCTGAGTGATGTCATGAAGCACTAATGAACTTCTAGAACCTTTACTTGACCAACTTGGCCTTTAAGATGTAGTGAGATGACCGGCTTTGGCGCAGCCCAAAGTTGGTAGATACTCGATACTACACTCATTGAGGTTTGTTTTCTTGGGATATTTCGGTCGCCATTAAAGAGGCTTGAGCTGAAACAATGACCAAGGAAACAATCCAGTGATATTGAGCTCCTTAGAACCTGGTTACTATTGCTAGGACAAGTTTAAGCCAACTAAACTTCAGGAGGGTACTTACCTATAAAACTCCATACAAGCCCAAACCTAAGGACTTGTTTGCTTTGCTTGTATATGCATATTTGTACATAACATCATGGACATCATGAACATCATATACATCCACTAACCATTTCAAGGATTTTGGGATTCATCTTTGTTCTTGCTTTGTAGGACATGGATTCACTTCGCAGGAAAACTATTCAAGTCAACCTTGTGAGAATCCCTCTACAACTTAAGGAGCTAGTTTCAAGGATTCCTTAAAACTCTCCATTTATCGAGAGACATGGTCGCCTACTCAACTTGGTCACCTCCAACACAGACGAGGATATGATGAAGGTGCTCTTTCAATTCTTTGATCCTTTGCACCATTGCTTCACATTTCCCGACTATCAGCTTGTGCCTACTTTGGAAGAATTCTCTCAACTCTTGAGGATTCCCATTCTCAATCAACTACCTTTCAATGGTACGGAAAGAGACCCAAAGCCAGAAGAGATTACTCAAGCTCTGCAGTTGCACTCATCTGATGTCACAACTCATTAGGAAACTAGAAGTGGTGTCAAAGGCCTCTTAGCAAAGTTCCTATTTGAGAAATCCCAAAGTTGTTGGAATTCCTCAGACTTGCAAGCTTTTGAGGAAATTGTGGCTCTCCTCATCTATGGGACATTTTTGTTTCCCAATCCTGACCAACTCATAGATGTGAGTGCCGTCAAAATCTTCATGTCATGCAATCCGGTGCCTACATTGCTAGGGGATATCCTACACTCTTTTCACACTCGCACAAAGAAGAAAAGAGGTGTCCTTATGTGTTGCACTCCTCTTCTGGCAAGATGGTTTATTTCTCATCTTCCCCAATCAGTCTTAAAGAATGATCAAGGATTAAGGTGGTCACAAAGGTTAATGACACTCAAACATTCAGATATTCATTGGTGCTCTCGATCCAGAGAGAATGTTATCATTGTTGACCATTGTGGGGAATTCCATAATGTCCCTCTACTTGGCATTAGGGGAGGAATCACCTACAACCCATTCCTAGCTCTAAGATAGTTTGGTTATTCCCGAAGGGATGGCCCGCATGAGATGCTGATTCAAGGCTTGGTATTCAGCTACGTCAACGACGATCAAGGTCTTCACCAGAGATTCATCCGAGCTTGGAGGATGATAAACAAGGTGGATAGAAAGACTTTAGGACACAAGAATTACATCCCTCTTGAGCCTTACCTCAAGTGGGTACGAACCCGCGCTCAAAGTCTTATGATGCCTTATCCTTCAATACTCCTGGTGATCATTGAGCCTGTTAAGGAGGGAGATGTTCCATACACTATCCTACATCCTGACATGCCCACATCTCTTGAAGACCTACAAAGGGATTGGATACAACTCAAAGGAGAGCGAGATACTTTTGAAGCCCAATTCTACGCAAGCGAGAAGAAGGTTTTGGAACTCACTAGGCTACTTCATGAGGAGAAGACTCTAAATGCCTACATAGCACCAAAGAGGATGCACACTACTTTTTTATCTTAGAGTGTTGTATTATTTTGCCCAAGGGGAATTGATGTACTCAAACTCTATCTTATTAATATAACATGTGTTTCTTTTTGTCTAAAACGAACTTGAATCTTTAAAAATCCTTGAAAACATTACATATGCACATATCATTCATCATAACATAAACAGGTCTTTTGCAACAAGTTTCCTCATCTCTCTACTGTTTATTTCAGTAAGATGGATCTCGAACAGACAGTCAAAGATCTCCAAACTCAGAACACGCAATTTCAAAAGTTACTCATGACCCTAGCCAAGGGGCAAGAAGAGTTGAAGACTCTGTTAGCTGAAGAAAGAAAGAAGAAAACAAAGAAGGTCATTGGGGTTTTGAACATGGGGAGAAGGTTTCAAGGGCAGACTAGAAGAACCTTGAATTTCGCAATAACGTCTGATGAAGGAGAGGGGAAAGGAAAGGAAACAGCAGTTCCGTCAGAATCTGAAGAGGAGGAAGAAGAGGAAGACTACTCTAAGGAACAATATCCTCCAGCTGATGATAAGTATAGACATCTTGAAGAGCGTTTGAGCGCTATGGAAATACAAAAAGTGCCAGGTCTAGACTTTGAAGAATTGGGGCTAGTGTCGGGGATCGCGATTCCTACGAAATTCGAAGTGCCGTTGTTTGCAAAATATGATGGGGTGTCATGTCCTAAGATGCATCTTCGATCTTATGTGAGAAAGATCCAGCCGCACTCTGCCGATAAAGACTTATGGGTGCATTTTTTCCAAGATAGCCTATCTGGAACACAACTCGATTGGTTCTACCAATTGGAAAGGGCCAACGTCCACAACTGGGAAGACCTTGCCGCAACTTTCTATAAGAAATATCAATATAATGCTGATTTGGCGCCTACCCGTACTCAACTTCAGAGTATGGCTATGGCTTCCAATGAGGGTTTCAAGGATTACGCGCAGAAATAGAGAGATCTATCTGGGAGAGTGCAACCCCCTCTGTCTAAAAGGGAATTGGTGGACATGTTCTTAGGCACTCTATCAGGCCCTTTCTTCAACCATCTAATTGGAAGCTCATCCGCAGGATTTACTGAGTTAATACTGACCAGAGAAAGAGTGGAAGCTGGCATAAAAAGTGGAAAGATTCAGAAGGATTCATCTGCCTCTACAACTGTGAGGAAACCATTCATTGGGAAGAAAGAAGTAGCTGTTGTATATTCATAAAGGAACCAAAGGAGAGCCGAGCACCGACCAATGGTAGGAGCTGTCATTATCCCAAAGCCTACATCTGATCAACCAAGAAGTAATCAACCGAGGGTGGAGAGGCCAGTCCGGCAATTCACCAGAATTAATATGACTCTAGCTCAGGTTTTACCGCACCTTCTGAAATCCAATTTGGAAAATTTAAAAGAAGCTCCAAAGAACCCCAACACAGCATCCCCTCATTATCACCCAAATGCCTGTTGCGCATATCATTCTGAAAGTCCGAGTCATGACACTAACAACTGTTGGGCCTTGAAAAACAAAATTCAAGACCTTATAGAGGCAAAAGAGATTGAGTTTGATGCGCCCGAGAAGCCAAACGTCATTTATGCTCCTATGCCCAGGCATGGTCACAACACCAGTGCAATTGAAGAAGATTTGTTTGTTACCACAGTTGATGAACTCTTGACTCCACTCCCAATCATTAAGATAAACTTGTTGAAAGCCGGTGTATTCCCGGGTTGTAATGAAGACTGCCATCTTTGCTTATCCTCACCAACTGTTTGCCCTTTGTTGAAAGCAGGCATTCAACGCTTGATAGACAACAAAGAGATCCTATTTGAAAGTACTCCTGTTTCACCTGTTCCTGTTGAAGACGTTTCAATCGTAACCATCTCTGCCAATTCTTCCAGGGTCCCCAAAAGACCCGTTAGAATTACATCGGTTCCAAAAACTACTCCTTTTATAATCACAATTCCTGGGCCAGTCCCGTATGAATCAGATAAAATTGTGCCGTGGAATTACGGTGGGGACATCTACTACCATGGCATCAAACAAAATGGGTTGGCCGCCGAAGAGATAAACTCCGAAGAAGAAGACTCTGACATTAGTAATATTGCCGGAACCAATAAGATTACCCGAAGCGGTAGAATCTTCTCTCCAGAAGTTTCCCCCTAAAGGCAGTTTTTGGACCCGTGGTTGCTCCAAAGTTTACTTTCGTGCCAATAATCATATCTGCAAGTGCTCCTACTAACAAAGACGATACAACCCCTACTGTCATTCCTACCAACACTCTTGCTGCTGAAACTCGAGGAAAAAGTATTCAAGTAGAGCCTGTTCGGATGAAGGCTCAATCCTTGACTATCCCCGAGGCCTCCAAGAAAGAAATGGAGGAGATCCTGAAAATAATAAAGAGGAGCGACTACGACGTCGTTGAACAGTTGGGGAAAACTCCCTCCAAAATTTCCATGCTGGCATTGCTACTGTGTTCCGAGGCGCATGCGAAATCCCTGGTGAAGTTCCTAAAGACATCCCATGTGCCTCAAGAGACGTTTGTTGACCAATTTCAAGATTGCGTGGCCAGTTTGACGGTGGATAACAGCCTAGGCTTCTCGGATGCTGATCTGACACCAAGAGGAAGAAAGCACAACGAGGCATTGCATGTCTCTATAGAATGTAGAGGCACCACTCTGGCCCATGTCTTGGTGGGCACCTGCTCATCTTTGAATGTTTTACCGAAGAAAGCTCTCGACAGACTAGACTGCGAAGGACTGACGTTGAAACCCAGTAACATAGTCGTAAGGGCATTTGATGGCTCAAAGAGGATGGTGCACGGGGATGTGGATATCCCCATAAAGGTTGGGACTCAAACTTTCAACTCAACCTTCTATGTAATGGATATCCGCCCCTCTTACTCCTGTCTGCTAGGACGGCCTTGGATCTATAATGTCGGCGCTGTCACCTCTACACTGCACCAGATGCTGAAATATCCGGTCCAGGGAAAAGTTATCACTGTCCATGGAGAGGAAGAATATATGATTAGCCACCTCAATTCCTTCAGGTATGTGGAATTGGATGGCGAGTTCATTGAAACTCCTTTTCAACATTTCGAAAAGGTCCCCCAAGAGGTAGCAGTGACCAAGGCTGTGTCCCAGATTCCTAAGATTACAAGACCTCCGCTCCGGATGTCATCTCTAAAGGACGCCAAAGCAGTAGTAGAGGATGGAGGATGTACTATCTGGGGAAACTTCCGGATATTCCATATAAATATGACAAGTTTGGTTTAGGCTTCACTTCAAGTGCTCAGAAGGTTATACGCCGTGCCCGTGCTGGAGGGCCACCCTTGAAGATTAGCAACCGAGAGGTGAATGCGGTAGGAGATGGTAAAGAGGATTGCAACTTGGAGGATTGGATCTTTCCTACTGTCAACGGAGGACTTCACAATTGGGAGGCCAGAGACTTTGTCCCAATAACTTTCATCCCTCAGTAATTTATCTTTACATTTCTGTTGGACTTTTAATATTCACAAACAATTCTCACATTTAAAACCTTGTGTCTTGCTCGAGGCACAATGGTCCATTTGTAAGGGTTTTTATTTCATCTTTATATGACATTCAATGAATCATGGACGTTTTTCACATACAAACTTATGTGCTCATTGTTTTTCTTTTACATTTTATTCTTAAGGATGGCTATACCCTTACACACACCCACACTCACAAATGCAGGTACCCCTCCATTCCGGATCCCATGGGTAACGATACTGCTATGGCTTTTTGTGACTCTGAGAATCTAATCTACCAAGCTGAAGACGAAGGTGAGGAAGATTGGGAAATACTAGGGGAACTTGCCAGACTACTACAACAAGAGGAAAGAGCCATTCAACCTCACGAGGAACCTGTGGATACGATCAACTTGGGTACCAAAGAGGATAAAAAAGAGGTCAAGGTGGGTGCCAATCTGGAGCCTAGTTTCAAGGAGCGTATGATTCAGCTATTGCATGATTATGTTGAGATCTTTGCTTGGTCATATGAAGACATGTAGGACTTGATACAGACATCGTGGTACATCGCCTGCCAACAAGAGAAGATTGTCCGCCAGTAAAACAAAAAGTCTGCCGCATGAGACCTAATATGTCAGAAAAGATCAAAGTGGAGGTCATGAAACAATTCAATGCTGGATTCTTGGCTGTCACTTCCTATCCTCAATGGGTTGCCAACATTGTTCCCATACCTAAAAAAGACGACAAAGTACGAATGTGTATGGACTATAGATATTTGAATAGGGCAAGCCCTAAAGATGATTTTCCACTCCCCCACATTGATATCCTGGTTGACAATATGACACAACACAAAGTGTTTTCCTTCATGGACGGATTCTCAGGTTATAACCAAATCAAAATGGCACCTGAGGACATGGAGAAAACTACATTTGTCACACAGTGGGGCACATTCTGCTACAAAGTGATGCCATTCGGACTGAAGAATGCTAAGGAAACCTATCAGCGCGCCATGGTAGCTTTGTTTCATGACATGATGCATCATGAAATAGAGGTCTACATAGACGATATGATAGCCCGATCACAAACGGAAGAAGAGCACCTTGATAACTTGCAAAAGTTGTTTGAGAGATTGAAGAAGTATAAACTAAGGTTGAACCCAAACAAGTGCACATTCGGAGTACGGTCCGATAAACTCTTAGGTGTTGTCGTCAGTAACAAAGGTATTGAGGTCGACTTTGCCAAGGTTAAAGCAATACAAGAAATGCCTGATCCTCGTACTGAGAAGGAAGTCAGAGGATTCTTGGGAAGCTTGAATTATATTGCCAGATTCATTTCTCACCTAACAGCTACTTGTGAGCCAATCTTCAAACTATTGAAGAAAGATCAAGTAGTCAGATGGGATGATGAATGCCAGGTTGCTTTTGACAAGATCAAGGAGTACTTACAAGAGCCTCCTATTTTGATTCCACCAGTCGAGGGAAGACCGTTGATTATGTATCTGACTGTTTTAGAAAATTCAATGGGGTGTGTGTTGGGGCATCATGACGATTCTGGCTAAAAAGAGCACGCTATTTACTACCTAAGCAAAAAGTTTATCGACTGTGAAACCAGATATTCACTGCTCGAGAAAACTTGCTACGCTCTGGCATGGGCTGCTCGCCGGTTAAGACAGTATATGCTGACTCATACTACCTTGTTGATATCTAAGATGGATCTGATAAAGTACATCTTCGAAAAGCCTGCTCTGTCTGGGAGAATAGCTAGGTGGTAGATGATCCTGACAGAATACGACATACAGTATACTACCCAGAAAGCTATAAAGGGTAGTGTGCTAGCTGATCATCTTGCTCATCAGGCTGTACAAGACTATTAGTCCATGAAGTTTGAATTCCCGGGTGAAGACATCATGACATTAGACAATTGTGAAGAAATCAGACCATATGATGGACCTGAACAAGGATCCCGATGGACCCTGTTCTTTGATGGGGCATCCAATTCACTTGGTAATGGTATCGGCGCTATACTCATATCTCCGGAAGGGTGTCATACTCCTTTTACTGCCAGACTTTGCTTCAATTGTACGAACAACATGGCAGAATACGAAGCATGCATTTTTGGTCTCTGAGCTGCCATAGACTTGGGAATCAAAGCTTTAGATGTGTTTGGAGATTCAGCTTTGGTCATTAGTCAGATCAAAGTAGAATGGGACACTAAACACCCGAACCTTATCCCTTACAAATAATATGTTTTGACATTGCTACCACATTTTGAGAAGATTACCTTCGAGCATTTCCCCCGAGAAGAAAATCAGCTAGCAGATTCTCTAGCCACAATGTCATCTATGTTTAAACTTAATTGGGATAAGGAAGCTCCACAAATCACCATCGAACGAATGGATGAACCAGCGCATTGTCACGAGATTAATACTGAAGAGGTAGTGGACCAACCTTGGTTTCATGAGGTCAAGAGGTATCTCGAGGCTCAAGAATATCCAGAAGGAGCTTCAATCAATGATAAGAAGTTCTTAAGGAGATTCTATGCTAAGTTCTTCCTTAGTAATGGCCTCCTATACAAACGCAATCATGACTCCATTTTGCTTCGGTGCATGGATAAGGTTGAAGCTGAAAAGATCATGGCTGAATTACATGAAGGTACTTTTGGCACTCATTCCAGTGGGTATACGATGGCGAAGAAAATCCTACGGGCAGGCTATTATTGGTCTACCATGGAAGCATATTGCTATCAATACTCTCGGACCTGTCATAAGTGTCAAATTTATGCTGACAAGGTGCACGTACCTCCAGTTCCTCTGAATGTCTTGACAACTCCTTGGCCCTTTGCTATGTGGGGACCGCTTCATCCTAGTGGCCATTGATTATTTCACGAAATGGGTTGAAGCAACCTCCTTCGCCTCCATTACCAAGAATGTTCTGGCTCGCTTCATCAAGAAAAACCTTATTTGTCGGTACGGTATCCCAGAAAGGATCATCACTGACAATGGTACAAATCTTAACAACACTATGATCACCGCCTTGTGCGAGCAATTCAAGATTCAGCATCACAATTCTTCTCTCTACCTGCCAAAGATGAATGGTGTTGTCGAAGCTGCAAATAAAACATTAAAAAGATCGTACAAAAGATGACAGTCACATGCAAAGATTGGCATGAGATGCTACCATTCGCTCTCCACGGGTATCGTACCACGGCTCGCACATCAACTGGGGAAACACCTTACTCTTTGGTATATGGCATGGAAGCTGTTTTGCCTATTGAGGTTCAGATCCCCTCTCTAAGGATTATGAAAGATGCAGGTTTGAATGAAGACGATTGGATCCAGACTCGACTTGATCAACTGAACTTAATTGATGAAAAGAGACTTACTACTATTTGCCATGGTCAGATGTATCAAAAACGGATGATCAAGGCTTTCAACAAGAAAGTCAGACGCCAAGTATATCAAGTTGGAGATCTAGTGATCAAACGTATCATTTTTCCACAAAGTGATCCCAAGGGCAAATAGAGTCCTACCTATGAAGGAACATTTGTAATCAAGAACATATTCTCCAGTGGGGCGATGATCTTGACCACCATGGATGGCGACGGCCTGCCACACCCTACGAACACGGACATAGTCAAAAGATACTACGCATAAGAGACCCGCTAGGTTGACACACCTAGGCAAAAAAGTGCACCCCGACGAACCGAAAAGGTTCGAGCAAAAATTAGGGATAAAATAATAAAAAATCTGTACACCCGTCAAGTTGAAAACTCGAAAGGGCGACTTGGGCAAAAAAGGGTTTCCCGGTGGGCTGAAAACCCGAAAGGGCGGTCCAGGAAAAAGTTAGGAAATTAAAGCGTATGGCTATGTCCCGTCGGATCACTTAAATGGACAACATTTGACTTCCACTGACAAACTCGGAGTTTCTGATCAATTCAATCATCTTCGGACGAAGCAACAAATAGACAAGATTTTCGGAGATATGAAGGCTATAGCAGAATGGGAACCCCATGGGATTATTACACATATCTATCTTTCTTTGTATAAATTTTTCTCGTTTTATGGCACCATTCTCTTACTAGAATGTTTGTCTCCTTTGTACAAAATACTTATTCAAAGTCAATACAAAGATATCTCTTTGAAAGTACAAAAAACTATTTGCCTTTACTCTTGTGTTTTGTTTGCAGAAATGTACAATGATTCATTGATGAACATATGCATTTGAACATAATCACTGTTTACAAATAAACAAAATGAGAAAGACAATTACTGATAGGTTGGAAGGATAGGAAAACGTCTCTAGGCTATTCCATAAGTAATCCCCACAGTACGTCATTTAAATCCCCAGTGGAACAAAGTTCAAATTATTAATCCCCAGTAGAAATCGTCAAATTTCTCAAGATTCCCCAAGCAGATCTTACAAGCGGTACATGGCATTACCCTCGCAACAAAATTTACTTCTCTCAACAAGAGTTCGTCAGGACATGAAATTCACATATCTTCATCAGCGTCCAGGGATTTATTTTCCTCAAACAGACAACAATACAGCAAATCAACTTACATGCGCATACATTGCATCCACATATCATAAACATTGATAAAGCAAATACATTGCATCATACATTTCATGCAACATAAATTTGTGTTTCAACTAACATTTTACCCTTTTCAGGATATGATTAATAGCTACCATTAACAATAAACAATCATGATACGGTACAGATACGCTCCAGACACGGATGCCATTCTGATAGTCATTCAGATTCAACTTTCAGATACAGTACAAATACGCTCCAAACACAGATGCCATTCTGATACTCATTCAGATTCAACTTTCAGATACAGTACAAATACGCTCCAAACACGGATGCCATTCTGATACTCATTCAGATTCAATTTTCAGATACAGTACAAATATGCTCCAAACACGGGTGCCATTCTGATACTCATTCAGATTCAACTTTCAGATACAGTACAAATACGCTCCATACACGGATGCCATTCTGGGACTCATTCAGATTCAACTTTCAGATACAGTACGGATACGCTCCAGACACGGATGTCATTCTGATACTCGTCTAGATACAACCTTCCAGATACAATTCAGACATGTTCCAGATACGGACACCATTCTGATACTTATTCTTTCAGCTCACAACTTAAAATTCAACAAACATTATTGGATGGCATCTACAAGCGCATCTCTGATATGACTCAATCACCTCTCCAAATTGCATCTTTAACCCATTCCCTCAACTACACATCGTCGAGTGCAAATTTATAGGCACTCTAGTGTCCAATCATCATTCACCTTCGAGTCACGAATGGAAAAACTCGCCAATCTAAATCTTCAGGTTTAAGAAGATTGAACAGGGACAGCTATTGTACCCCAAAATTTTCCCTCTCATTTATCAGGAATTTTCTCACAAGATCTCTTTGACTCAAGACTGCATTAGGGTTTGATCAGCTCAAGATATCTCATCTTGCACTGATAACCCAAAATTAGGGTTTGAGTTTGCCCAAGGATTTTTGGAATATCAATGCTTCATATGACTTTCAAACATCATTATGGACCCCTAAGTTTACTCATGACAAGTTTCAAGCCTTGAACCATATTTTTGATCAGTCAATTGGACAGTTGACCTAAAAATCAGCTGTATTGGGGAAAAAGTCAACCATGGCCAATTTACAGTCAAACTTCATAATTTTTAATCCACATCAACATTATAGACTCATATGTATTATTTGATCAAGTTTGGATCACAATTCTTCAAGAAATTTGATCAAATCATCAAAAGAGAAAAATGGTCAAAATTAGGGTTTTGACTGATAAAGGGCAATTTCTGATTTTTGACCTAGAAAATGACTAATTGGTTTGAAGCATGATTCCAAGAGCTCAATTTCATCATCATGACCTAATGACATGGTTCAAAACATTGCATTTTCATTGGATTGATAGATAAAATTTACAGTCAACTGATCAAAAGTCAACTGTATACTGAAAAGTCAAACTTTGACTTTTTGGTCAAAATCAAATACCAAGGATCACAATTCATCAAAACATGTCAAAATATGAAACTTTTTCATCAAGGAATCAAAGGTTGAAGATTTGGTTTTGAATTTTGAATTTTTCTTAACTTAGAAATTTGTCTAAGTATAGAAAATTTCTTATTTTTTCTCAACTTTAGGCCAATTTTCCACCATGATACAAGATGATTCAAAGAAAGTTCCCAACATGAAAGTTGTAGACCTCCATGAAATCTACAACTTTGCTTCACACATTTTTCCATAAATATGCTTGGATCTCAAGATATAATTTTGTGAATACATGCCCATGAACTAAAATAACTTAGTGAAATTTTGCCCTAATTTAGATAGGTTTTTGACCCAACTTCATGGAAATTTTTCACCTAGTTCTAAGAGGAATCTTGAAATGCATTTCAAATATGAGTTATAGAGAACATTGCAAGCTTTCCAAAATATCCAAGAAGTCCTTGAGATCATTCTTAAGTAGGGAGAATCGAAGAGATGAAGTTGGAAATTTCTCACTTTGATCTCAAGCCAATTCATGAAGAACAAAATTCAAATCCTCAAGCATGTTGTACAATCTTCACTTTTCAGGCCTCAAACTCGTTTGTCACTCCACCATTAATGGATTGCACAAGATTTCATGCCCTAAAGCCAAGCATTCAATGCATTGTACAAAAAAATAACCAGTTATGGAAGAAAGGCAACATAGCCATTTTGGAAAAGCATGCTTTATGCATTTTTTTCATTTCTTGAGCCTTGGACTTGTTCTTTCTGCACAAACCAAGCCTCTAAGCCTGAACAAAACATGTTTAAAGCTTCACACTGCCCTACAAGATCAGAACCATGCATTAAGAAGTCATTTCTCACACTTGCTTCAAAAACAAGAAATGTAGCAAGACATGTGATCTTGTACTTCTGTGCAAGCACAAGTCCTCCTATCTTTTGATCTATATAAAGCCATCACTTTGCAACTAAAAGCACGAATGCCGAAGGCTTGAAACACCCTAGAATCAGAAATTGCATACCAAGCTTCCAAACTTGCCATTTCTGACTTGTGAATTGAATCTTCCATTCCACTCGTGCGTTTTCAGGCCTTTTGATTCCCTAAGCTTCCTTACCTTACAAGAAAACCATCCCACACCCTGAAACATCACTGTAACTCCATATTCCCCATTGTTGAACTTCAAAAACAGAGTAACACAAGTGGACTTCTAGAGATCATTCCAGCCACCCTCAAGACAAGCTAAGTATTGCATTAGCTTCCTAGAGATTCATGGAAGCTAACCTGATCATCACAGCATCCTAAAGCAGGCTCATTTCCAAAACACAATTTCCATTTTCAAGTTGAGTTTTCTGTGTTTCCAACTCTTGATACATGCATAGTTAGCTTTCCATTTGTGAATATACAATGTAGACATCATTGCTACGAAGCTGTACATATCCATAACTTGCATTTATTTGGCATGAGTTGAGAGAATTTTGAGTTTGAAGTTTATGAAAAAATTAGGTTAAAAATTAGGGCCATTAAAATTCTCTTTAATCTTGGACTTATAGTTTTAGTTATGCACATGGTTAGAATCGTGAGATAAAATGCTATAACATTCATGTTATCAATTTCCATTTTTGTTGAGAGATGAAAGAGTTACAGGAGGCCCGGCTAGCTAGAGGAAGAAGACGAAGTACAGGGCTAAGGAAGCTTTTTATGTTATGTTTTTCTTGTTTCACATAAACTAACGGATGTGCAGCTACCTCAGTGGCAAGGTAGTGCGTTGAAAATGCATAGGTCGTGGGTTCGAACCTTGGCGCTACCTTTTATTTTTTTTCTTCATATTTTTCCAATTTCATTTTTGGCTGTTTGCAGGATGGGCTTCAACATTTGGGCCTTAGCGTTTTTTGCTATCATACTACCCCCTGTTTGCTTGCAGCACCCCTGGCCCATAATTTTTATTATTCATTTTTATTTTCATTTCTATTTTATTAAATATATTTTCCTTAATATTAAAAACTATAAAAAAAAAAGCTAAATTTATATTTTTGGTCCATTTTATTTTATTTTTCTCATAAAAAATATATTTTATTTTAGTTACATATCATATATATATATATATATATATATATATATATATATATATATATATATATATATATATATATATATATATATATATATATATATATATATATATATATATATATATATATATATATATATATATATATATATATATATATATATATATATATATATATATATATATATATATATATATATATATATATATATATATATATATATATATATATATATATATATATATATATATATATTCTTTAATAAACTTATAAATATTTTCATAAAATATTATCTATTTTCAATACAAAAAAAATGCACAAAAATAATAGTTAAAGAATTTTATTTTCTTTTAAATTAGAAATTAGGGTTAACTATTTTTCAAGAATTAATCTCCTTTTCTTAAGTTATTAGGTTTAGTTTAAAACTTCTTTTCACATAAAAAACAAAACAAAAATCCTTCTCTTGCATTTATATATCTTTGCATACTTAAATTGTCTTGTACATTATTTATTCCAATATTTGTACAAATTCAATTTGGTTGTAATAGCTTAATTAGATTTACATTATTGCAAATCCCCATTCATAATTTGTATTCCCCCCTCCCATAAAATGTTGTAATAGCATAGTAATCTTTAAATTACGCAATTTATCGCTTTTACATACTATGCTAGTAATTAGGGTTTGAATGGCAAGATAAAAGCAAATCAAATAGAAAACCCTAATCCAAGACAAAATCAAAGCATGAAAATAACACACTTGCACACAAGCATCCTTAGGGTTTCTCCACTTGGTTGCCTTATATAAAAATAGCCATATTACGCATGCGAAGTATCTTGGCAAAACAAACAAATATAAGATTGTAGTCCCTCGATGACGCTATTCTAAGTTTCCTTACAAAATGATCTTAGTCCCTCAAAAAATGCTAAGATACTTTGCAACAATGCTAATCATGATTATACGATGACCCACGCCCGTCCCGTTTACATCCAAAGATAGGGTTGCTTACCAAATCAATGGTAAGACAACAATGTCAAAGGAATAAAAAATGCATAAGAAAGACATTTGAGTAGGTATATTACCTCTAGTTACTTGCTCTATTTTCAAACAACTATCCTTGCTATCTTCAAAACAAAACACACACATTTCCAAAACATTTTACAAACATTGAAAATATTTTCAAAAAGACAAACATCTTTGTATACATTCTTACGAACGAGAATCATTACAAAGATAGCCTAAACAATGGCCTCTTTTACAAAATAATTTCAAAACCACACAAAGCACAATTTCAAAATAAAAAGGCAAGTGATCTAGCAAGTAACTAAGAGCCCATGGAAAACCATGGATGAAAAGGGTGCTAGTACCTTCCCTTTTCATAATCTACCCCACGAACTCAAGAAACAATCTCAAAGGTCTTTCCTGTGCTTTTTCACCTTTCCTTTTGGATAAAATAAAAGTCGGTGGAGACTCTTGCTAACCACAACATTTGCGATAAAACGAAAAACCTCAAGTCAATTCTCCCACCGTATCACATAACTGGCGACTCTGGTGGGGATATTTTAAAAGTGGGGTTACCTTAGGGATTAGATCACATTTACTTGCTTACATTGTTTGACTTGTATGCTTTACATTATGGTTCTTTTTTTGGGTTTGAATCCTCTACCCGGATTTGGGATAAATTATTGGTAAGTAGCAATACATTGTGGAAACTGTGTGGGGTATACCGACATGGTCTAAGCAATAGCTACGCTAGTGCGACATATTTGTGGGTACCGGTAGCCTTTGAGTTAATCAAAGAGAATACGGGGCCACTGAGTGATGTCATGAAGCACTAATGAACTTCTAGAACCTTTACTTGACCAACTTGGCCTTTAAGATGTAGTGAGATGACCGGCTTTGGTGCAATTCGAAGTTGGTAGATACTCGATACTACACTCATTGAGGTTTGGTTTCTTGGGATATTTCAGTCGCCATTAAAGAGGCTTGAGATGAAACAATGACCAAGGAAACAATCCAGTGATATTGAGCTCCTTAGAACCCGGTTACTATTGCTAGGACATGTTTAAGCCAACTAAACTTCAAGAGGGTACTTACCTATAAAACTCCATACAAGCCTAAACCTAAGGACTTGTTTGCTTTTCTTGTATATGCATATTTGTACATAACACCATGGACATCATGAACATCATATGCATCCACTAACCATTTCAAGGATTTTGGGATTCATCTTTGTTCTTGTTTTGTAGGACATGGATTCACTTCGCAGGAAAGATATTCAAGTCAACCTTGTGAGAATCCCTCTACAACTTAAGGAGCTAGTTTCAAGGATTCCTGAAAACTCTCCATTCACCGAGAGACATGGTTGCCTACTCAACTTGGTCACCTCTAACACAGACGAGGATATGATGAAGGTGCTCTTTCAGTTCTTTGATCCTTTGCACCATTACTTCACATTTCCCGACTATCAGCTTGTGCCTACTTTGGAAGAATTATCTTAACTCTTGAGGATTCCCATTCTCAATCAACTACCTTTCAACGGTACGGAAAGAGACCCAAAGCCATAAGAGATTACTCAAGCTCTGCAATTGCACTCATTTGATGTCACAACTTATTGGGAAACTAGAAGTGGTGTCAAAGGCTTCTTAGCAAAGTTCCTATTTGAGAAAGCCCAAAGCTGTTGGAATTCCTTAGACTTGCAAGCTTTTGAGGAAATTGTGGCTCTCCTCATCTATGGGACGGTTTTGTTTCCCAATCCAGACCAACTCATAGATGTGAGTGCCGTCAAAATCTTCATGTCACGCAATCCGATGCCTACATTGCTAAGGGATGTCCTACACTCTTTTCACACTCGCACAAAGAAGAAAAGAGGTGTCCTTATGTGTTGAACTCCTCTCCTGGAAAGATGGTTTATTTCTCATCTTCCCCAATCAGTCTTAAAGAATGAGCAAGGATTAAGGTGGTCACAAAGGTTAATGACGCTCAAACATTCAGATATTCATTGGTGCTCTCGATCCAGAGAGAATGTTATCATTGTTGACCGTTATGGGGAATTCCCTAATGTCCCTCTACTTGGCATTACGGGAGGCATCACCTACAACCCATGCCTAGCTCTAAGACAGTTTGGTTATGGCTGAAGGGATGGCCCGCATGAGATGCCCGAAAGGAGATAAATGCAAGAGAAAGACAAGGATCTTAGTTGAATGCAAAACATAGCTCTTATTATTTGAAAATACTATTTGAAATAAATGGGGGCCCCTTACAAGCTACCCCTAAGCCTCGAGTGTGTCATAAGTTCTTTTAAAAACATGAAAAATTACTTTGGAAAGAAAAAGATCTTTGAAATTTCCACATATGTCCAATTCTTGAGCTCTTCGCCTGAAGCACATTCACAGATGAAGTCAGATGCTCTTTTGGTTTTTCCCTTGTTGGATATCATTGATGCTTGCCCACCATGCTCTACCCCTTTGTTGATGAAGGTTTCCTGGGTGGGAGGAAACCGTGTCTTTCCTTTTAGAGTAGCCTTAGATGGTTTATAGTCCAAACCGAAATGATCTTTCTTCTCAGGTATCTCCACAAGTTTACCCCAACCTTTTGAGGTGCGGTCTTCCATAGTTGTTTGTAAATCTCTCCATGAAGTCATAGTAGGTTTCTTGATTTTCTCCACTGGCAGGGTTACCATTTAAGCAACCTCTAGGACTTAGAATGGTGTTGCTATGCAGTCTTCATCCATACTGATATATCTGTAGGACTCTATGTGACTTACAAAGATGTCATCCTCTCCGTCGATTATAACCAACCTTAATTCAACAAGGAACTTCAAATTTTGATACATGGTTGAGGTAACAGCCCCCACCACATGCATCCAAGGTCGCCCAAGCAAGCATGTATATGGTGGTTCTATATACATCACTTGAAAAGTAACGTAGAACATGTGCAGACCGATCTTAACTGGAATATCCACTTCTTTAAACATTGTACTTTGAGAACCATCAAAAGCTTTAACTATCATAGAACTTGGCCTTATGAAAACACCGTCTAGTGTAAGTTTCATCAAACTGGATTTCAGCATTACATTGATGGTAGAAATTTATTATGGGCCCTACCTTGTGGAGGAAACTCATTGTTATTGAAGCCTAAGCGTGATCCAGATGTTAGATTCGCTATGACTCCGTCGAATTGATTTACTGTAATCTTCTTTGTAACATGAGCAGAACTCAGAACCTTCATTAGAGAATCTCAACGCGCTTCTGAATTGAAGAGCAACAAGAGTAATAAAATCTTAGTTGGGGTTTGGTGTATTTGATCTACCACCTTATAGTCACTTTTCTTAATTATTTTCAAGAATTCTTCCGCCTCTTGGCTAGTAAAATTCTTGCTTGGAGGTTCTTGTTCTTGAATTACATCCACCACAACTTTACCTTTATCTCTAACCACAACATCATCCTTATTTTGTTGTTCGGGACCATAGATTCGACCACTGCGGGTCATGCCCCCCTGTCCCTGCTATATTTGTAACTGCAGTTTCTTGGCTTGTTGATGGTTCACATTCTTGTTTTAAACCATTGACGTAGACAATGGTATCATAGTTCCATGACACGACTTTGTCACTTTCATAAGGGACGGAAGATGGCCCCTTAATCACCATTGTAGTTCTTAGAATCACTGGTATTCTCAGAGTCTGACATGGTATCATCACTGGTGCTTCTGTTGCCCTTGACTCTCCCTAGTGAATTATAAGAGTTTTCTTGGCAGCATTTGACCCTTGGCAAGGAATTACCAATGGCTACTTTGTATTTCCATCGATTGCAGCTGCATATTCTTCTTCAGGGTATCGCCCGAATTGGACTATCCCTAGATCCACCAATTTTTATAACATCTTCTCAAAAGCTTTATTATGTTCCAAGAGGAAACCATGTTCAAACATATACTCTTTCAAGAAATATATCAAAGCTTTTACTCGTCTGGCTTCCCCAAAGTCAGTGACCACCTCAATTTCATTCACATTTGGCCCGCCATGCGGAGGCATGGGGTTCGTCTTGATATTGGGCTTGTCAAATATGGTTTCTTGGGAATCCAACAAATCTTGCACCTTGTGTCCGAAGGCCTAACACTTCTCTATCGTGTGACCTAGAGAGTTAGCATGATACTCACTGTTGTACCCCAAAATTTTCCCTCCCATATTTCTCAAAATATGTCAAGAAAAATCTCCAAGTTGCTCAAGATAGCCCAAGAGTTGGCCAGACAAGCTCTCTCCTAAGGCAATCTACTCCAAATTAGGGTTTCACATTGCATCAAGATCCTTGAGCCCAAATGACCCCAATTGCTCACCAATGTCCTAATATGTTCTCAAGATCATCCATGTCAAGTTTCAAGCCTTGTAGAGGAATTTGGCTCAGTCAATTGCTCAAAGGTCCAAAGATCGACTGTGCTAGGGCAAAAGTCAACTGTGACCTACATACAGTCAACCTTCAAGATTTTTTGTCAAATTCTCATTTTGAATTATATTTCCTCATTTGATCAAGGGTTGATCATGATTCATCAAGGATTGCTCAAAATTCATCAAGATTCAAAAGTTGCTAAATTAGGGTTTTGTAGGAAAAGTCAACTCAACTTTGACCAAGCATAACTTTCTCATACTTTATGAGAAATGACCCATCAAAAGCTCATTTTGAAGAAGATGCAATTCCCTACAATCCATCTTCATATCCCAAGATAAAAATATGCACTCACAAGAAGTTATGAATTTGGACATTATAGGTCATTTTGAAAAGTCAACAAAAACACCTTTTTTGTCAAAGCTTCATAAAAAAGAATAGAATATCATATTGAGATTAGAACAAAATGGTTGCTTATAGGACATCTCAAACTTTCTAAAAAGTCCAAGAACACCTCCATAGAGTCAAAATTGAGGAAGTTATGCATTGTTGAAGTTGACCTGTTTTGCAAAATTGCCAAAAGTCAACTATGCTCAAAACTTCAAATTTTTGCCAAATGGGCCCATTCTTTTTCATTTGTTTTGGGTTGGCATTATAGCCCACGTGATCTAGCCTTCGTCATGTGTCCATATCATATTTTTATTATTTAATTTGATTTTTATTTGAATTAATTCATTTTAAATCAAAATAAATCAAATAAAATCAAAAACATTGAAAACTAAAGATCTTGTGATCATTTCAGGTCTTGTTATACAGCTAGCACCATATCAAACTCGTTTCAAATAAATTGTACACAAAAAGATTCAAATCAAGCCAATTTTGGAATGCTTTGAAAGAAGAATCAAATCAAATATCCAAGCATTGATAGAGGAAGATTTGGACAACAAATTCAAACCTAATGCATTGTGTAATACATAAGGGTCGTGTGCAGACCAAAATAGAGGTTCGAGATCAATTGGAGAGAAAGAACAAAGTTTGCAAAAACACCAAAAAAGTGTGAGATTGAAATCAAGTCTAGAGGCAGTTTCAAGACTTGAGACTTGTCTCAATCTCTTCCTGGCCATCTCCACAAGCGAAACCAATCAAAAGCACACGTTTTCAGACCCTCCCAAGCGTTGTAAGTCGTTCACGAAGCCGCCCTTTTATTGATTTCGTATTTTGTAAATTAGGCATTGTTAACATGAAATAATTGCATATTCTTAATCTACACATCATTTGTAAGCTTTTGGTATTACTTGATTTCGTTTATCTAACCTGTAACGAGATCCACCATTGTTAGGGTTTCGTTTTTGTTTTTGGGGTTTTTCGTTTCAAGAAAAATTAGCCTTAATAATGGCCATGATTACACTCAGGAGGATGAGACGACCTCAACCATGGTCTTAGAATCCATTTTCATGGCCTGTACAAGATTTTGAGGTTGGACAAGCTTGTAGCGACAAACCATTGTCCATTGGTATAGGTGCTTTGACTTTTAGCCACGGTTCAAGGAAGGGGATGATGCGTTGGCGCTCCCCCATTTTCCCATTCAAACGAAGCGCGCGTTTTTCTTTTCTTGTCCATTAACTTTGTTTTTTTTATTATATTTAATTCTTAGTGTATATACAAGAACAACCAACAGCTCAGTTGGTCACAGGCCATTGGAGTTTGCCTTGGGGCCTGGGTTCGAATCCCAGGTCCCCCTATTTTCTTCATAACATTTGTTTTCAGGAAATCTGGTGTGCATTCAAGCCTACCATCCACCATGGACTCTCACCAATCAACGTGCCAGATGGCCAGATGGCCAGATCTGGTGGTCAAGCATGGAAGACATACCATAAGCCAGTCAACGCATACGCAAGGGATCCCAAAAAGTCCAATGGATTGCATGCTAATGGGCCAACATAATTTCTACTCACACATCCATAAACCAGGCCCAATTTCTTTACTTTCTCATATTTTGTTTATTTTATTTAATTACTTTATTTTGTTTAATTAATTTACTAACCAATAACATTAATTCCTTTTTTATCAAAAAAATCACAAAAATATTTTTATCCAATTAAATTTTAGAACTTTTATTTTCTTTTATTAATAAATACTAATTAATTAATTAGGATATTAATTAGGTAACCTTAATTTATTTTGTAAATAAATAAAATCAATTAGAATTAATTAGGTTTTAACTTTAGTTTAATTATTTTATTTTCTTTCTTAAAATAATCAAAACTCCAAAAATATGTCATTAATTATTTTTCATTAATTAATTAATTTAATAATTAATTTGGTATTTAATTTTAGGATTTAATTTCTTTTCTTAAAAATAAAAACAACAAAAACATTTTCCTTAATCAAAAAGGGTCAAAACCCTAATTCACATTCAATCTAACTTCTCGCGCGTTTTATTATTTATTCAATTATTGTATTGCTCCCGGATTGTAATATTTAATTAGGATATTTATTTTACCGCTTTATTTTATTTTCAAAGGGTTGCTTTTAGCGATGTAAATACCCGACGCCTTGTAATAATTTAGTTTGAATTCCGCATTTTAATTCTACAAATTATACAACTGCTAGATGTTTGATAATAGGGTTTGCATGACAAGAATGAATGCTTAATCTAAAATCAAATTAGATCACCCTAAACATGTGCAAAGATAAAAATAACTGAAAACAATACACTCGCACATGCACACTCCTAGGGTGCACTCCACTTGGTTGCCTTCGTAAACGGTCATTGAGTATAGGTTGTTTTAGAGGTCGCCCTCTTGTCTAAAAGATCATAGTTGCCTCGAAATGGTTGCCTCAGATATTGTTGCCTCGGATAAATGATCTAAGACATTAGGGTTACTGCTAAGGCGTCCTAAACATTGCTTTAGTGACCGTATGTTCCTCTTTCGAATTGACCCTCAAACTCTGACGATGGTGCTACCTACTCACTAATAGTGGGATAACATCGTCCAAAGGAAATTAGCATAGAACGATTCCTTTTTCGAGTAGGTAGATTAGTTCTTAGATACTTGCTCATCCAAAACAAAACTTTTTTTCACACTTACACTCCTTTACAAACAAAGTTTTCAAAAAACACTTCATTACACTCTTGAAGACAGATGCAAGAGTTAAATCGAAGTTAAAAACAAAAACTTTTCAAAACCCACAAGCACAAATAAAACATTTTGAAAATGATGAGCAAGTATTTAAGAGCTCGTAGATAACTACGGATAGAAAGGGTGATAATACCTTCCCTTTCTATAAATCTACCCCCCGTACTCAGAAATATCTCGAAAAAGGAATTTTTTTGTGCTTTCTTCCTTTCCTCGTTGGATAAAATAAAAGACGGTGGCGACTCTTGCTCACCACGACATTTTGCAAAAACAAACGCAAAACGCGAACCAACATTCCAAAAAACAGTCAGTTCTTCCCACCGTATCACAGAATTGGCGACTCTGCTGGGGAAAAATAGAGTGGGGTGTACCTTAGGAATAGTTCATCATAATGTTTTCAATTGATTAATTTGTATGCTTTATCTTTGTGGGTTTGAATCGAAGTTACTATAGATCCTAACCCGGATCTGGGGATACATTTTAGGTAAGTAGCAATAGACTGTGAGGGAACTGTACAGCGTAGACCGATACGGTTGAAGCAGTAGCTACGTTGTTGTGGCACTTTAGTTTGTACCGATATCCTTTATGGTGGAACAAGGAGAATATGGGTCAGATAAGGGGTCATTAAGAACCAACTGACCTTAGAACCTATAATTGACCAACTTGGCCATAGAAATGTAGCAGTATGCTACACTCATTGAGACCAAACTCTCGCAATGATTCCGGCCGCAAGAAAAGGTTGCCAAACTAGAATTATGACCGATCGAGGGTGGTCAGTGATATTGAGATCCTCTAGAACCCGGTTACTATTACTAGGATAGGTTGAACCAACTGAACTGAAAGAGGGTAATACCTAAACTCCATGCCAGCCTGAAATCTAAGGGTTACTGTGTGACTTGTTTGCCCTTACCATGTTTGCTATCTGTGAATACTTGTGGTGTGTTTCTATCATAACATCATGCATCATGAGATTGCATACAGCTTGCATCAAGACTAACCCATTTCAAAGACAAAGGGGATTCATCTTTGTTCTATTTTGTAGGCCATGGTCTCTATGCGTAGAAACACTATTCGGATCAGCTTTGTACAGATTCCTACTCAGCTTAGAGATTTGGTTTCCAAAGTTCTAGATACTTCCTCCTTTATCAGAAGACATGGTCACCTCCTTGGTTTGGTAACTTCCAAGCTGGATGAGAAAATGATGAGTGTCTTGTGCCAGTTCTTTGACCCATTGCACCACTGCTTCACATTCCCGAACTATCAGTTGGTCCCTACTTTGGAAGAGTTCTCTGATTTACTTGGTATTTCTATTCTAGAGCAGACACCATTTACAGGTTGAGAGAAAGCTCTTAGGCCAGAGGATGTTGCTACAACCCTACATCTTACAAAGGCTGAGGTAATGTTTAACTGGGAGACTCGGAGTGGGACAAAAGGCTTCTTAGCTAAGTTCTTGGTTGATCAGGCTAATCAGTTTTGGGACAGTTTGGATTTCCAAGCATTTGAAGACATCCTGGCACTTCTCATTTATGGTTTGGTGTTGTTTCCTAATTCAGATTCTTTCGTCGACGTGAACGCAGTGAAGATCTTCATGTCTCGTAATCCGGTACCCACTCTCTTAGGTGACATTCTTCATGCTCTTTATGCCCACACTGCTCGGAAACGGGGAACCCTTATGTGTTGTGCACCATTGCTGGCGAGGTGGTTTATTTCTCACCTCCCCAAATCTGTTTTGAAGAACAAGGAAGGCATGGGTTGGGCCTACAGGATTATGTCTCTTGCTCATACGAACATCATCTGGAGCACTAAAGACATGGAAGAAGTAGCTGTTATCGACCAGTGCGGAGAATACCCCAATGTTCCTTTACTTGGAATTAGGGGAGGGATCACCTATAATCCTTGTCTGGATTTGCGACAGTTTAGGTGAGCTAGAAAGGACGGTCCTCATGAGTTGCTGATTCCGAGCATTGTCTTTGACTTCCAAGGGGATAGTGAGGAACATCGCCGCAGGTTCATACGAGCTTGGAATAGGGTTAACAGGTCTGATCCGCATGAGCTAGGAGGGAAGACTTCTCTTCCAATGGAGCCATATCTCCGGTGGGTTCGGGCCCATGACCAAAAGCTAGGGATGCCGTACGAAGCTGTCTTACCGGTAATTGTTGAGAGTGCTGATGAAGAAGGGGTTCCTCATACTGTCCTCCATCCATACATGCCTACTGACATTGGGGCATTAAAGAGATCGTGGATCCAGTTAAGAGAGGAACGGGATACTTACAGAGAAAAGTATCATGAGCAGGAGCGGAAGATTCAAAAGCTTACAAGACAGCTGGAGAATGAGAAGGTCCTCAACGACTATGTCAGCACCAACGGAAAACGGCCATGGGAGCGCTGATGTCTTTTGCTATTTCTAGTTTTGATTTACTATTTCAGTTTTTCTTTTTGTAACGCCTTAAAGGCATTTGTCAAACATTGTTTCATGTTTTTAATCTAATAAAAGTGTGTTTCATTTTGGTTTACGAATTTGAATCTCTCGACATCTTTGAAATCATATCATACACATTCCATTACCATGCACCTCATCACAGGTACCCTTACAGGTCTCTTATCTTCTTCGCTGTTTATTTCAGCATCATGTCTGCTGAAACATCAACTGATCAAGCTATTAAGGCTCTTCAAGCTCAAAACGCTCAGTTCCAGGAAATGTTCATGAACCTGGCCAAGGGGCAGAAAGATCTGAAGACTCTTATCTTGAAGGATAAGAAGAAGAAGAAGAAGAAGAAGACAGTTCTCTTGAACATGGGTCATAGGTTTGGAAACAGGTTGCAGGAAGAAGTTGATTTGTCCCACTCATCTGGAGGGGGAGAGAATCAGGAAGAAAGGAGGGCTCATAGCCCTGTCGTTTCTGACAACGGGATTGCCTTTGATGAAGACCAGTATCCTCTTGCCGAGGATAGGTATAAACAGCTTGAAGAAGAAGGGGTTCCGCATACTGTCCTCCATCCATACATGCCTACTGACATTAGGGAATTAAAGAGATCGTGGATCCAGTTAAGAGAGGAACGAGATACTTACAGAGAAAAGTATCATGAGCAGGAGCGGAAGATTCAAAAGCTTACAAGACAGCTGGAGAATGAGAAGGTCCTCAATGACTATGTCAGCACCAACGGAAAACGACCATGGGAGCGCTGATGTCTTTTGTTATTTCTAGTTTTGATTTACTATTTCAGTTTTTCTTTTTGTAACTCCTTAAAGGCATTTGTCAAACATTGTTTCAAGTTTTTAATCTAATAAAAGTGTGTTTCATTTTGGTTTACGAATTTGAATCTCTCGACGTCTTTGAAATCATATCATACACATTCCATTACCATGCACCTCATCACAGGTACCCTTACATGTCTCTTATCTTCTTCGTTGTTTATTTCAGCATCATGTCTGCTGAAACATCAACTGATCAAGCTATTGAGGCTCTTTAAGCTCAAAACACTCAGTTCCAGGAAATGTTCATGAACCTGGCCAAGGGGCAGAAAGATCTGAAGACTCTTATCTTGAAGGATAAGAAGAAGAAGAAGAAGAAGAAGACAGTTCTCCTGAACATGGGTCATAGGTTTGGAAACAGGTTGCAGGAAGAAGTTGATTTGTCCCACTCATCTGAAGGGGGGGAGAATCAGGAAGAAAGGAGGGCTCCTAGCCCTGTGGTTTCTGACAACGGGACTAACTTTAATGAAGACTAGTATCCTCCTGCCGAGGATAGGTATAAACATCTTGAAGACCGGTTAAGTGCGATGGAAATCCATAAGATACCTGGGATAGATTTTGGAGAGTTGGGTCTAGCATCTGGGGTGGTGATTCCCCACAAGTTTAAAGCACCAGTCTTTGCTAAATACGACGGGGTTTCCTGCCCAAAGCTGCACCTCTATTCGTATGTTAGAAATATTCAGCCATATACTGCTGACAAGAACCTCTAGATCCACTTCTTTCAAGACAGTCTGTCAAGGACTCAACTTGAGTGGTTTTATCAGCTAGAAGGAGCTAGTGTCCGTAACTGGGAGGACCTTGCTGCTGATTTTTACAAGCAGTACCAATATAATGCCGACCTCTCTCCTACGCGTACCCAACTTCAGGGTATATCTATGGGTGCGAGTGAAGGTTTCAAAGATTACGCTCAGAAGTGGAGGGATCTTGCTGGTAGAGTCCAACCCCCGCTGGCTGACAGGGAGTTGGTTGATATGTTTCTGGGGACCCTGTCTGGTCCGTTCTTCAACCATCTGATCAGAAGTTCATCGTCAGGTTTTACCGAGTTAATTATGACTGGGGAGAGAATTGAAGCCGGTATCAAGAGCGGCAAGTTACAGAAAGGTGCTTCGTCAAGTACCGAGAAGAAGCCTTTCAAGAAGGAGTCTAATGCAGTTTACAGCTCTAGGAACCAAAGTCGACCCGAGAGCCGCCAAGCAGTCAATGCGGTAGTTATTTTAAGACCAACTGTTGCCGCACAACACAACACTCATCCAAGGGCAGAGAGGCCTCAAAGACAATTTACTCGACTTAGCATGACTTTATCTCAAATTCAGCCACAGTTGTTGAAGACTAACTTGGTGATTCTGAGGGAAGCTCCGAAGAATCCCAACACCACCTCACCGTTGTACAATCCAAACGCCCGCTGTGCTTATCACTCTGATAGCCCGGGGCATGATGCCAATAATTGTTGGGCCTTGAAGAATAAGGTAGAAGAACTGATTGACGCTAAGGAGATTGAGTTCGAAGCGCTAGAAAAACCTAATGTTATGACTGCTCCTATGCCAAATCATGAAGTGAATGTTATGGATGATGATGTGTTTATATCCTCTGTGGAAGACATTGCTACTCCATTAATGACTGTGAAGAAGAACCTTTTGCTAGCCGGTTTATTTCCGGGCTATGGCGAAGGTTGCCATCTGTGTGCTGCACTACTTACCGATTGCCATCTATTGAAGTCAGGTGTCCAACGCCTGATGGATAATAAAGAAATCTTGTTCGAGAAAACTATTGTTCCTTTGGTTCCTGTTGAAGAAGTTTCTATAATCACCATCTTCGCCAATTCTTCCAAGGCTTCCTCAAGAAAGCCTGTTAGAATTACATCTGTTCCGAGAATTGCTCCTTTAATCATTATTGTTCCTGGACCTATCCCCTATACGTCGGACAAAGCTGTCCCATGGTACTATGGGGCTGACGTATATTATCACGGGGTTAAACAAGACTTGAAGGATGAAGAGGCTGATACTGGCGTCAACAATATTGTTGGATCTAGTAAAGTTACCCGAAGCGGAAGACTGTTCTCCCCTGAGATCTCTCCACCAACTGTTCGGAAGCCTGTTGTTATTACACCTGCCAGTACACCGGCTACTACCCCTGTTCATGTTCCAGTACTTACCCCTGTCGCCGAGTCATCTAATACTCAGGGCAAAGGGATCACCGGTGAGCCTTCCTGAACGAAGGCACCGAAGAAGATTACTACTGAAGCCTCTAGGCAAGAGATAGAGGAAATCTTAAAGATCATCAAGAAAAGCGACTACAATGTAGTCGAACAGCCGGGGAAACCCCCGTCGAAGATCTCTATGTTGTCTTTATTGTTGTGTTCAGAGGCCCATGCTAAGGCTCTGATTGCTTTCCTAAAGACTGCGCACGTGCCGCAAGAGACATTTGCTGACCAGTTCAAAGATTGTGTGGCTAGTTTGACAGTAGATAACGGGTTGGGTTTCTCCGATGCAGATTTGACCTCCAAGGGGAAGAATCATAATGATGCTCTGCATGTTTCAATCGAGTGCAGGGGCACTACCTTAGCTCACGTGTTGGTGGATACTGGGTCCTCGCTGAATGTTTTACCCAAGAAAGCGCTAGACCGGTTATACTGTGAAGGGTTAGAGTTAAAGCCGAGTAACATCGCGGTTAGGGCTTTTGACGGGTCCAAAAGGATGGTACATGGAGTGGTGGATATTCCAGTTAAGGTTGGTTCTCAGATCTTCGCGTCTACATTCTATGTGATGGACATTCGGCCATCTTATTCTTATTTGATGGGTCGCCCGTGGATCCACAAAGTTGAGGCAGTAACTTCTACGCTCCACCAGATGCTGAAATATCCAATGAAGGGGAAATTGTTACGGTACGAGGAGAGGAGGAGTACATGGTGAGCCACCTCAACTCTTTCCGGTATATGGAAATGGACGGGGAGTTCATCGAAACCCCGTGTCAACATTTTGAAGAAGTCCCCCAGACACTGGCGTCAACTGAAACTATTGCTGAAGATCCTCCAATGAAGATGGCTTCCCTCAAGGATTCCCGGGCTGTTATTGAGAAAGGTGGGTGTGCGAATTGGGGCCAACTCCCTGACTTTGCACATAAGGCTGACAAGTTTGGTATGGGTTTTACTGCAGAAGTTCAAAGGGCTGTTCGACGTATGCTGATTGGAAGACCTCCCCTGCGTATTACTAATCCTGAAGTGAACATGATTGAAGATGATGATGAAGAGTCTGAATTTGATAGCTGGATCTACCCGACTACCGGTGGTGGACTAAGCAATTGGACGGCAAAGGACTTCGTGCCAATTTCTTTTATCACACAGTAATAGACTTTTGTTTTGAATTTGTAACAGACAATTTTTAAACTTTATGGCCCGGTGCCTTACCCGAGACACCGTGGCTTTGTTTATGAGGGCTTTATGTGTGTCATTCCCATATATCATTGTGATCGGTGGAAATAGAACTGACTATTTTTGGAATGCTGGTTTGCGTTTGTTTTCGCAAAATGTCGCGGTAAGCAAGAGTCGCCACCGTCTTTTATTTTATCCAACAAGGAAAGGACAAAAGCACAGAAAAATTCCTTTTTGAGACATTTCTCGGGTTCGGGAGGTAGATTATAGAAAGGGAAGGTGTTAGCACTCTTTCTATCCGTGGTTATCCACGGGCTCTTAGGTACTTGCTCACTATGTTTTCAAAAGTTTGCTTTTCTTTATGATTGTGGGTTTTGAAAAGAGTTTTGTTTGAAAACTTCGATTTAACTCTTGTTTCTATCCTCAAGAGTGTATGAAGTGTTTTGAAAACTTTGTTCAAAAAGTGTAAGTGCGAAAAATTTGTTTTGTTTTGAAAGAGCAAGTACCTGAGAACCTCTACCTACTCGAAAGGGAATTAAACTGCACAAATGTCCTTTAGACAGTGCTATCCCACTATTGAGAAGTAGGTAGCACCGTCGTTGGAGTTTTTGGGTCAATTCGATTAAGGGACGTGTGGTCACTAAAGCAATGATAGGACGCCTTAGCGGTAACCCTAATGTCTTAGATCATTTTATCCGAGGCAACTGTTTCGAGGCAACTTATGATCTTTGGACAAGAGGGCGACCTCTAAAACTTCCTATACTTAATGACCACGTTCGAGGCAACCAAGTGAGGTGTACCCTAAGAGTGGCATGTGCAAACGTGTCAATTTTCAGTTATGTTATCTTTGTACATGTTATGGTGAGCTACGGTTGATTTTAAATTAGGATAGATCTTGTCATGCATAGCCTATTATTCATACATCTAGCAGTTAATGGTTGCGGAAAATAAAACTAAGCTATTACAAGGCGTCAGGTATTTACATCGCCAAAAACAAACCCTTGAAAAAGTAAATGCGGGAAAGTAAATAAAAGCGATAAATAATCCTAAGTCCAAAACTATTACATCCTCGGAGCAGATACAATATTGAAATATGAATAAAAAATAATACGTGCGAGAAAAATTGAATCGGCGAGCTTTAGGGTTTTGACCCCTTTTGAGAAAGAAAGAGATTTTTTGTTATTTTGAACTAAAAATTTAAACCTAAGTTAATTAATTAATTAAATGAAAAAAGATATTTTTTGGGTTTTTTGAATGTTCAAGGAAATAATAAAAAAATAAAATGATTAAATATATTAAAACCTAATTCTACACCAATTTTAATTTATTGCAAAAATATTAATATTATGCCTAATTAAAACTAAACAAATTATGTTAATATTTATTTACAAAATAAACTAATTAAATTTAATAAATAAAAATATTATATTTTTTATGTTTTCTGAATTTTTTTATAGAAAAGGGGTTAATTTGTTAATTGGTTAATTAAAATAATAATAATAAAAATAATTAAATGAAAGAAAAAATAAAAAAAGAAAGGAAAAGAAATAAACTCATGAAGGGGGTGTTGGGCCCAATTTTGTGGTGTATTTTGCAATTCCCAAGCCCATTAGCGCCCAGCCTGTTTGACCCTTGTGATTCCTTGCATGCTCGTTGACCAGGGCGTATGATGGACGCTCCAATCTGGCCTTTAGATCTTGGCCTGAAGCCACTTGGCGTATTGAGATTTGAAGCGTATGGTGGACTTCCTTTTGAAAACTGCACATGAATACCTGAGGAAGAAAAATAACAAGGTTTTGGGGGACCTGGGATTCGAACCCAGGTCCCAATGCTCATTGGACGTTCGCCCCTGCCACTACACCACTATGCCTTATTTGTTATTGGAATAATAAGCAATTATTATATATGAAAACAATCAATACGCTGTAAATAAAAAAATAAAGCGCGCGTTTTTCAAATACACGAACCAGATGACAACACGTCATCATCTTCAACCTTGGTCCTGCATAAATAGAATCAAATAGAGGGGGTTTTTAACCTCCACTATCCCCTGCACGAAAAATAGCGAATAGCCACAGAGCAAAAAGAAATATTTCGCGAGGTATGTGTTGGAATCGTCTTGGTCTCACGAATTCAACCATGTATCCCATTGGTTCCAATTTTTCCTGGTTTGGAAAGCCCTATTTGAAAGCTTGAAAACCCTAGAAATTCAATCATGGCATCTCTCGGTTTAGGGCATTATGGTTCAATTAAGTCATTCCATTAGCTTTGTATAATCTCTAGCAACGCAAATCAATCACAAAAACATGTCAAATGCATATGAATTAAGAGATACAATTTTGAATTGGAAGTGCAAACCGTGAGATGGTATTTCGTGATTCCTTGAGCTTTGGTGCTTGAATTTGATTGCAAATCACTCCTGGTACCTCCTGCAATGTGTTTGGATGGACAAGGCACCTTGAATTGGCCTAGACTGCAAGAACAAGTTTTGATTTTTCTTGAAATTTCTTGAAATTGGTAAGGCCATTTCTGCAGTCCTTCCGTCGTGTATTAGGTTATGCTTGGCTTGCTTGCATATAAGGGAATCAGTTTAGGTCAAAATTTGGACCCATACCCATGTGCATTGAAGATTGAATCTTTGATTGACAAATCAAATATTCTTGATTTTTCATGATTGAACAAGTTGCCAAAATTGGATATTTTTGCATCTTTTAGCTTGTGCACGAATTGGCATTGCTTGGTCAGCATATTTGGATCACATTTGGTTCACAAATAGATTTAAGAAACAAATCTTTTATTTTCTTATAATTTAAATTAATTAAATGAATTAATATGTATTAAAAATCCACTTAATCAATAAATTTAAGAAAATAAATCCAATTTAACTTGGTGGGTCGTGCATAGGTCATGGGTGAAGTTTCAAAAAGAGATTTGAGGCCCATTAGCAAAAAGAAGGTGTTTTGAGCAAAGTTGACTTTTGCAAATTCATGAAAATTGCCCAGCTTCTCTAATGCATAACTTGCTCAATTTTGATCATATGACCATGTTCTTGGACATTTTGGAAATCCCTTGAAGTCCTCTAACCAATGCTTTTGGTCCCATGTCATTTGGATTTACCAATCTCAAATTATGGCCTTTGACTTAAAGTGTACTTTTGTTGACTTTTGAAATTGACCTATAATGTAAAAATTTGTAACTTTTTGTGGGTGCATTTCTTAATCTTGGGGTGTGAAGATGGCTTGTAGGAAATTGCACCCTCTTCAAAATGAGCTTTGGATGGGATTTTTCTGAAAAACCATGAAAGAGTTATGCCCTGGTCAAAGTACAGTTGACTTTTCTGCTATCCAAAAATAGTAACTTTTGCATCTTGATGATTTTTGAGCTATTCTTGTGGGATCATGATCAAGACTTGATAAAATGATGATTGTGAACTTAAAAATAAGATGTTGACCAAGAATTCTGACTTTTGACTACAAAATGACCATTTTTCCCTTGTAGTTGACTGTAGATCAAATGGAGCTTTTGACTGTGCAAACTGGCACTGTGAGTCTTGAAACTTGGCATGTAGGTGCTTGAGAATGTATATAGGCCTGTGAGACTTGATTGAACCATTGAGAACCCAAAATTCCTTGAAAGAACCAAAACCCTAATTTTGAATTGACTGCCTTAGGAGATGATTTGACTGTCTAACTCTTGAACAATCTTGAACCATTTGGAGATGATTCTTGACATATCTTGAGGAATATGGGAGGGCAAATTTTGGGGTACAACAATCATTAATAAAAGCATTGGAAGTTTCTTGCATTTCAAATTTTGCGCTCTTTGTTTTTCTTTTTTTATCTTGCAAAACAGCTATTTTACACACACTCACGCATACAGGTCCGAATCCACTCTGGATCCCACTGATAATGACTTTGCTACTGCCATTTATGACTTCGAAAGTCCGATCAACCAAGCCGAGGAAGAAGGTGAGGATGATTGGGAAGTGCCTAGTGAACTTGCTAGACTGTTACTTCAGGAAGAGAGGGCCATACAGCCGCATGAAGAGCCAGTGGAAACGATAAATCTAGGTACGGAGGTAGACAAGAAAGAGGTTAAAATCGGCGCAAATCTGGAGCCTAGTGTTAAGCAACGGTTGATTCAGATGCTGCGTGACTATGTTGAGATCTTTGCCTAGTCTTATGAAGATATGCCTGGGTTGGATACTGATATCGTGGTTCACCGCTTTCCTACCAAGGAAGACTATCCTCCAGTGAAACAGAAAGTTCGCCGAATGCGCCCAGAGATGTATGAGAAAATCAAGGCTGAAGTTATGAAACAGTTTGATGTCGGTTTTCTAGCAGTTACTTCTTACCCGCAGTGGGTGGCCAACGTGGTTCCAGTGCCGAAGAAAGATGGTAAGGTTCGAATGTGTGTTGACTATAGGGATCTGAACAGGGCAAGTCCCAAGGATGATTTCCCCCTGCCTCATATCGACGTTCTGGTTGATAACACCGCACACCATAAGGTATTCTCCTTTATGGATGGTTTCTCTAGTTATAATCAGATCAAGATGGATCCCGAAGACATGGAGAAGACAACCTTTGTTACTCAATGGGGTACCTTTTGCTACAAGGTCATGCCTTTTGGATTAAAGAATGTTGGGGCAACGTATCAGCGCGCCATGATCGCTTTGTTCCACGACATGATCCATCATGAGATTGAGGTATACGTTGATGATATGATTGCAAGGTCCCAAACTGAGGAAGAACATCTGGACCACCTTCAAAAGCTATTTGACAGATTGAAGTTGTACATATTGAGGTTAAACCCGAACAAGTGCACCTTCGGAGTGAGATTTGGTAAGCTGCTGGGTTTCGTTGTAAGTGATAAAGGTATTCAAGTGGACCCTGCAAAGGTGAAGGCTATACAGGAAATGCCAGCTCCTCGAACAGAAAAAGAAGTCAGAGGCTTTCTGGGACGTCTGAACTATATTGCCCGATTCATCTCACACCCGACTGCTACTTGTGAACCAATCTTCAAGTTACTAAAGAAAGATCAAGTGGTAAGATGGAACGATGAATGTCAGGCCACTTTCGAAAGGATCAAATATTATCTCCAAGAGCCACCTATTCTGATGCCTCAAGTTGAAGGGAGACCTTTAATCTTATACTTGACAGTACTTGATAATTCAATGGGGTGCGTGCTGGGGCAGCATGACGAGTCTGGCCAAAAAGAGCATGCTATTTACTACCTTAGCAAAAAGTTTACTGACTGCGAGACCCTATACTCGTTGCTTGAGAAAACTTGCTGCGCTTTGGCCTGGGCTGCTCGCCGGTTTAGATAGTATATGCTGACTAACACCACTCTATTAATATCAAAGATGGATCCAATCAAGTATATCTTTGAGAAGCCTGCCTTGTCTGGAAGAATAGAGAGATGGCAGATGATTTTGACTGAGTATGACATTCAATACATGACCCAGAAAGCAATCAAGGGAAGTGTGTTGGCAGATCATCTGGCACATCAGGCAGTGGACGATTACTAGTCTATGAACTTCGAGTTCCCGGATGAGAATATCATGTTGGTGACTGGCTGTGAAACACCTAGACCAGATGAAGGACCTGAGGAGCGATCCCGATGGTCTATGTACTTTGATGGAGCTTAAAACGCTTTGGGTAATGGCATTGGCGCCATGATTATATCTCCTGAAGGCTCTCATACTCCGTTCATCGCCCGACTATGTTTCAACTGCACCAACAACATGGCGGAGTATGAAGCGTGCATTATGGGTCTTCGAGCAGCTATTGACCTAAGGATTAAGTTCTTAAGTGTTTTCGGATATTCTGCTCTCGTGATCAGTCAGATCAAAGGCGAGTGGGATATGAAACACCCGAATCTTATTCCTTACAAGGAGTATGTGTTGACGTTGCTTCCCCACTTCGAGGAGATAACCTTTGAACACTTCCCTAGAGAGGAGAATCAGTTGGCGGACGCGCTAGCTACAATGTCTTCTATGTTCAAAGTTAGATGGGACAATGAAGCTCCCCAGATTACCATTGATAGGTTGGACGAACCTGCACATTGCTGTGACATTAAGACTGGAGAGGTAGCAAATAAACCCTGGTTTCATGAGGTGAAGAAATATCTTAAGGCTCAGGAATATCCCGAGGGGGCATCTGTTAATGATAAGAAGTTTCTGAGGAGGTTCACGACGAAGTTCTTCATCAGTAATGGTATCCTTTACAAGCGTAACCATGATTCAACCTTACTGCGTTGCGTGGATAAGAACGAAGCAAAAAGGGTCATGGTAGAGTTACATGAAGGTACTTTTAGAACTCATTCCAATGGACATACCATGGCAAAGAAAATCCTTCGGGCAGGATATTATTGGTCCACTATGGAAGCCGACTGTTATCAGCATTCTCGGACATGTCATAAGTGCCAAGTTTATGCTGATAAGGTGCACATACCTCCAGTACCTCTGAAAGTCTTGACAACTCCTTGGCCTTTTGCAATATGGGGCATCGACATGATCGGCGAGATCAGACCTACGGCATCTAACGGGCATCGTTTCATCCTGGTAGCTATTGATTACTTCACGAAGTGGGTTGAAGCAGCTTCCTTTGCTACAGTAACTAAGAACATCGTGGCACGGTTTATTCGGCACAATCTGATCTGTCGATATGGCGTACCAGAGAGGATCATTACGGATAATGGTACAAATCTCAATAATAAGATGATCACCGAGCTCTGCAAGCAGTTCAAGATACAACATCACAACTCTTCTCCTTACCGGCCGAAGATGAACGGGGCTGTAGAAGCGGCTAATAAGAATATCAAGAAGATTGTGCAAAAGATGACAGTGACATACAAAGATTGGCACGAGATGTTACCTTTTGCTCTTCATGGGTACCGTACCTCAGCACGGATGTCAACAGGAGCCACACCCTATTCCTTGGTTTATAGCATGGAGGCCGTCTTGCCCATTGAAGTTCAGATACCCTCTCTTCGGATTATGAAGGATGCAGGTTTGAGCGAAGATGACTAGATTCAGACCCAGCTTGATCAGTTGAATTTAATTGATGAAAAGAGACTTACTACTATTTGTCATGGTCAGACGAATCAAAAGCGAATGATCAAGGAATTTAACAAGAAAGTTAGACGACAAGAGTATCAAGTTGGGGACCTGGTTATCAAGCGCATCATACTGCCTCAAGGTGATCCCAGGGGCAAATGGACCCCTACTTACGAAGGGCCATTTGTGGTTAAGAACATTTTCTCAGGAGGAGCTATGATTCTAACCACCATGGATGGTGACGACCTTCCTCACCCCGTCAATGCAGACATAGTGAAAAAATACTATGCATAATCAAGGAACCGCTAGGTTGACTGGCCTAGGAAAAAATAAGGGCTTCCCGGCGAACCAAAAGGGTTCGGGCAAAAATAAGGGATGAAAATGAAAAAACTGTACACCCGGCAAGTCGAAAACCTGAAAAGGCGGCTTGGGCAAAAAAGGGTATCCCGGTGGACTGAAAACCCGAAAGGGAGGTCCAAGCAAAAGTTAGGGATTAAAGCGTAACACTATGTCTCATTGGATCACCTTGCAATCAGACTTCAGTATCAACTGTCAAGCTCGGACGACACTAATTAATCCGATCTACCTTCGACCAAGTAGAAAAGCGATGAGATGCTCGAGGACATAAAGACAATAACAGAGTTGGAACCCAGTGGGATTATTCACATAGCTGTTTTTCTTTGTTTTTGACAAACTGTATAAACTCTATTGATCGGCGGCGTTCTCTTACTAGGACGTCAGCCTCTTGTACAAAAAATGCCTATTTACAGGCCAAACTTCAAAATCAATACAATTCATTTTCACGAATAAATTTTTCCTTTTTTCTGTTTTGTTTTGCAAAGAACGTCCAATGTTCAATTTTTGATAGATGCATTTGACATTAATTACTGATCATAAATACTTACATGCGAAACAAAAGAAGATTACTGGTAGTATCAGAAACAGGGGCAAATGAGAAAGGTCCAAACCGTGCAGTTGCTCTGTGAAACAACCGGCTGAAAATCATCAAAACAATGAAGTCGCCATCGAATGTCTTTTATCCCACAGGAAGGGAAAGGTAAACATCGAGTAAACCTGAGAAAGGTGAAATCAAGGTCGAATGACCAAGAGATAAGGGTAAGGGAGCCTGTTATGCGAGGGGAAGGTATTAGCACCCCACACGCCCGTAGTACTCTATGGTATCCATTCTTGTTGTCTATCTTACGGGTGTATTTAATCTATGCTTACTGTTTATTACTATTAAAAGGAGAATGCATGCAAAAGCAAGGGGGGGAATGTAGGGAAAATAAAATTGTGCTCGTTCGGGCCCTACCCCGATGCCTACGTATCCCTTTTAAGGAATCAGAGCAGCCGTAGTTCGGCTTATATATTTTTGTTGGTTTGTATTTTTTTTACTGAACAATATTAATTTCGCCTTCTACCGCAACTCGACCTTTGGAGACTTACGCGTCAGCACAGAAGTGAATTAATACGCTCTTTCTGAAAAAAGCTTGGAGAGGAAGGCCCGAAGGCAAAAGAATTTTATGTTTGTTGGTGTTTTTGCTTGTAGAGAATAACTAGTTAATCTCAAGGGAGAGATTATAGCCATGTCTCTACTTATTCGTGAAATGATTCTTTGAGACTTGAACCATGCCCAACCTTAGAATAAGAGAATAATAAGATCGAGAAGAAACCCGCTTATCATCTCCCAAACTTAGCAAAGACATGATTCTTGTTAGTGAATTTTTATGTATTTTTGAAGTTTGAAAAAAAAGAGTTTTAGTTTTAGATGCGTATGTAAAGGGGGAAAGAAAGTCACATGAAGACTAGCCTATTTCTAAACTTAATTCTATCACACTTCATATGATCTATGGAAGAGATAAATGCGAGGTAAAAATAGAAAGAAAATATACCAAACGAATACTAGCCCGTAGAGCAAAGCAGAAAAAGAAAAGATACTTGACGATCTCGTGAGCTGTTAGCATCAACAAAGAAAAGAGTTAGAAATTCATTACTCGAAGTAAGCGTTGAAGTGTCCTAGATACGAAAATAAATCACAATCGAAATTTCAAGCATATCCACGTGTCGCATATTGAACCTGCATAAGATTCAAGTCTCAACAAAGAAAAGGTGAGTCATGAATTTCAACTAATCGGATAACCACGGACTAACTCCTAAGAAATAAAAAAAAAGTACTAAAAAAACTAACAAATTCTTACGGATTTATTTTATATATATATATATATATATATATATATATATATATATATATATATATATATATATATATATATATATATATATATATATATATATATATATATATATATATATATATATATATATATATATATATATATATATATAAAAGCTATTCCCAAATCCGTTACCCATATTCAGAAGAACCACCTTCTTCTTCTTCTTCTTCTTCTTCTTCTTCTCCTTCAGGATGAGAGTCTTCAAATCCTCTTGCCCTTTAGCCAAGTTCAAGAACATCTCTTGGAATTGGGAATTTTATGCCTGAAGAGCTTTGATGGCTTGATCGTAGGTATTTCAGAAGACATTTCATGCTGAAATAAACAGCGAAGGAGATGAGAAACCTGTAATGATACCTGTAATGATATGCATGATAATGGGATGCGTATGTAATGATTTCAAAGACTTTGAAAGATTTAAATTTACAAAATAAGAAATAAACAAACTTTATTATATTAAACTTGTAAAAAGGTTCAACAATGCCTTTAAGGCGTTTACAAAGAAATAAATGGAAAACAAATCTAAACTAGAAAAAGCAAAATCAGAAATCCCATGGACGCTTCCCCTTCGTGCTGACGTAGTCATTAATCGTTCTTTCATTCTCAAGTTGCCTGGTGAGCTTCAAGATCTTCCTTTCTTGCTCATGGTACTTCTCTCGGTAGGTATCCCTCTCCTCTTTCAACTAAATCCAGGATCTCTTCAATTCCCCAAGATCAATGGGCATGTAGGGATAAAGGACTGTATAAGGAACGCCCTCTTCATTGGTAGGCTCCACAATCACTGGCAACACAGCTTCATAAGGCATCCCAAGCTTCTGAGCACGAGCTCGGACCCACTGGAGATAAGTTTTCATAGGGAGAGAAGTCCTTGGTCCTAGCTCTTGAGAGTCAGATTTGTTCACCATGCCCCAAGCTCGTATAAACCTTAGGCGATGCTCGTCAACGTCCTCCTTATAGTCAAAGGCAATATCTGTAAGAAGTAACTCATGAGGACCGTCTCTCCGAGCACGACCGAATTGTCGTAAAGCCAGGTAAGGACTGTAGGTTATGCCCCCTTTGATTCCAAGCAATGGGACATTAGGGTATCCCCCACATCGATCAATGACAACAATGCTTTCCATAGCCTTAGAACTCCAAAGAATATTTGTATGGGCGAGGGACATTATCCTGTAAGACCATCCTAAACCTTCCTCATTCTTCAACACGGACTTGGGGAGGTGCAAAATAAACCACCTCGCCAGCAGCGGCATGAAACACATGAGAGTCCCTCTTCGATGCACGGTACGAGTGTAGAGGGCGTGCAAGATATCACCCAGAAGAGTAGGCACAGGATTGCGAGACAGGAAGATCTTAACGGCATTCACATCCACAAAGGAATCTGGATTCGGGAAGAGAACCAAACCGTAGATAAGGAGAGCCAAGATGTCTTCAAAAGCCTGAAAGTCCAAGTTATCCCATAATAGTTGAGCTTGATCCATCGGAAACTTGGCTAAGAAACTTCAACCCCGCTTCGTGTCTCCCAATTGGATACTACATCAGCCCTTTTTAGATGCAGAGCTGAAGCAATGTCTTCTCGTCTAGGAGTCTCTTCCAAACCTGTGAAGGGCATCTGCTCTAGGATGGATATGCCCAACAAGTGAGAAAACTCTTCCAAAGTGGGAACTAGCTGATAATCTGGGAAAGTAAAGCAATGATGCACATGATCGAAGAACTGGAAAAGCACACTCATCATCTGCTCATCAAACTTTGAGGTAACCAAGATAAGAAGCTGACCACATCTCCTAATGAAGGAAGAAGTATCAGAAACTCTCGAGGCTAAATCTTTGAGCTGAGTAGGTATTTGTACAAAGTTAACTCGAATGGTGTTTCTGCGTACGGAAGCCATAATCTGCAAAACAGAATAAAGATAAATCCCCTCGGTCTTTGAAATGGTTAGTATAATGAGGTATGCATGTTATGTTATGATGCATGATGTCATGATAAAACACAAAACAGGTATAGCAGATAACAGTCATGGTAAAGGCAAACAAGTCACACAAGAGCCCTTAAGTTTCAGGCTTGCATGGGGTCTAGGTATTACCCTCTTGAAGTTCAGTTGGTTTCAACCTGTCCTAATAATAATAACCGGGTTCTAGAGGTTCTCAATATCACTGACCATCCTCCATCGGTCACGGTTTGAGCTCACGCAATCATTTCTTGCGGCCGGAACTATCTCGAGAGTATGGTCTCAATGAGTGTAGCATCGGGTATCAACCAGTTCCCAGCTTTACACCGAGACCGGCTATCTCACTACTTCCTATGGCCAAGTTGGTCAATTATAGGTTCTAAGGTCAGTTGATGTTTAACGACACATATAGCAACCCCTTATTCTCCTCGTTTCTCCACAAGGGATACCGGTACCAACCAATGTGCCACATCAACATAGATATTGCTTCAACCGTATCGATCTATGTCATACAGTTCCCTCACAGTTTGTTGCTACTTACCTAAAAGGTGTCCCCCAGATCCGGGTTAGGATCTATAGTAACTCCCAATAAAAAACCCTTTAATAATAAAGCAACCAAAACCAAACAAGAGAAGCAATTTATGATGAACTTAAATCCTAAGGTATACCCCACTTATCTTATCCCCAGCAGAGTCGCCAGTTATGTGATACGGTGGCAGAACTGACTGTTAATACTGGTTTGCATTTTGCGTTTTACAAAATGTCGCGGTAAGCAAGAGTCGCCACCGACTTTTATTTTATCCAACTGGAAAGGACAAAATCACAGAAAAATTCCTTTTTCGAGATTGTGAGTACGGGGGGGTAGATTATAGAAAGGGAAGGTATTAGCACCCTTTCTATCCATAGTTTTCTACGGGCTCTTAGGTACTTGCTCATCATTTTAAAAATTGCTTCCGTGTTTGTGTGTTTTGAAAATTTTTTTGTCTTACTTCGTTTTAACCCTTGTATCAGTCCTCAAGAGTGTTACGAAGTGTTTTTGAAAACCTTTTTTGAAAAGAGTGTAAGTGTGGAAAAGTTTGTTTTTGAGCAAGTACCTACTAACATCTACCTACTCGAAAAAAGAATGTTTCTGTTCTTGTTTCCTTTAGGCAGCGCTATTCCACTATTAGTGAGTAGGTAGCACCGCTGTTGGATTTGTAAGGGTTAATTCAAAAGGGACGTACAATCACTAAAGCAATGTTAGGATGTCTTAGTAATAACTCTAATGTCTTAAGATCATATTCGAGGCAACATTTTCGAGGCAACCTTTTCGAGGCAACATTTTTGAGGCAAAATTTCTGAATGGGACATTTGATCTTTGTTTAGACAAGAGAGCGACCACTAAAACACCCTATACTTAATGATCGTTTACCGAAGGCAACCGAAGTGAGAGTATACCCTAGGAGTGCGCATGTGAGAGTGATTTGATTTCAAGTTATTATCTTTGCACATTTAGGGTTTGCTAACCATTTTAAAATTAGCATACATTCTTGTCATGCAATCCTATTATCATACATCTAACAGTTAATACTTGCGAAAAATAAAATGCAAGAAATAAAGCTACGCTATTACAAGGCTTCGGGGAGAGGGATTAACTACATAGCCAAAAACCCGTAAAAAGGATAAATAAACGAAAAATCCTAATTAAACTATTACATCCCATAAGCAGTTACATCAATATTGTAAAAATAAATAAATGCGCGCGATGAATCGAGGACGAGAAAAAATTAGGGTTTTGACCCCGTCTAAACCTAATTGAAAGAAAAAAATTTTTTGTTGTTTTTGATTATTTGGAAAAAAAATAAGGTTTTAATTAAATAAGTACAAACCTAATTACTAATTAATTTAAATTAAGAAAAAAATAATTAATTTTGACCTATTTTTGTATTTTGGTTATTTTAAGAAGAAAAATAAAAATAAAAATTAAATCAAACAAAACCTAATTTTCTAATTTGTTTTAATTTATTTACAAAAAGATTAAAATTACCCTAAATTTAATTAAACTAATGCAAAATTAATTTTGACAAAATAAAATAAAAAAACCTAAATTCTAATTTGATGAAAATTGATTTTTATGAGTTTTTTTTTTATAAAAAAAAAGAATTAAATTTGTGTGAGAAAATAATTTAAACAAAATTAAATAAATAATAAAAAAAAAAGAAGAAAAGAGAGGAATGTGCTTGGTATCAAAGAAAAAGGGGGTGTCCATAGCATATCTGAGCCCAAAAGCCTTGGTCCACGTTTGACTTCTCATGATCCAATGCATTGGCTTGACTGATGTTCATGGTAGACCTCCATCATGAACCCTTAGATCTAACGCGTAGGCAATCTGATGGTTGAAAGATGATGGAGTATGGTAGTCTCCTTGCCTGTATACGCGCCTGATCATACAAGAAATAAAATTATGAAATAATATGAGGGACCTGGGATTCGAACCCAGGCCCTTTGGCAATTTCCTTCGCCCACTGACCAACTGAGCTAGCGCACATGTTTGTCTATGGAATAACCATCAACTATTATATTGGAAACAAGCAAAGTAATATATTAAAACGCGCGAACTTTTGAACGGGCCAGTCAGGCCACACCACGCCATCATCTTCTACCTCCTTCCGTTGCTAAAGGTCTAGACACTTTTACCTACAGACAAAAGTCTGTAGCTATAGCCCTGCGTATTTCCAAAATCCACTGCACACGTCATAAATTGATTCTAGTGGTACCAATCAACTCGTGGCCACCTCACGAGCATCATGGTACCACTCTTCATGGCCAATTGTCCCTGCAATCAAAACCCCTAAAAATGAAACCTAAATCCTAATCATGGCAAATCTCTGTATGGCTAACAAAAACACAATTGAACATTATCATTAGTTTGCAAATGTTTCAATGAACAAGAATATGTAAAGAATCATGCTAACAATGCCAAATTCATGAGATTCAATTTCAAAAAAGTAAGGGTATCTTGATGTACTTACAGTGCGTTTTTGGTCACGAAAATACTTGCTAATGATTAAGTTATAGTCCTTAGATATCCAACAAGTGAATGGTATGCTTGGAATAGCTTGAAAGAACCTGGAACTATGAAATCAGATTACCACTTTTGTTGAGTTTTTTCAAGTTTTCCCTCAGCTTCTCACGCCTCCAATCCTTATGCTTTTGGTCTGCCAATGTTCTATATGTACTCTTGAGTGAATTAGGTTTACAAGTTTGCATCAAATCTTCTCCAATAATGATCTTTGATCATGATTTGATTCTCATGTAAACCTTTCCAGATTAAGCCAAAATCCAATATTTTTGTGTACAAACAAGCCTTGCACTATTTGATCTAATTTCCAGTTATTCATGGACCTGAAATATGCACAAAATCTCAAGGTTTAAATGATTTTTGATATTTTCATTATTTATTATTGATTTTATTTGATTTAAATGAAATAAAAATCAAAATAAATGACAAAAATAAAATAAAGGCAAATGGGAAGGATCATGAGTCTTGGACCATGTTAAAAACTCAATACAAGCACAAAAAGTTGGGCCCATTTGACAAAAATTGCAATTTTGGCCACTTTTGACTTTTGGCAATTTTGCAAGAAAGGTCAACTTCACAAATGCATAACTTCTTCAATTTTGACCCTAGCGATGTGTTCTTGGACTTTTTAGAAAGCTCAAGATGTCATATAAGCAACCCTTTTGGTCTCATCTCAATTGAGTCTTCAATGTTAATTTATGAAGCTTTGACAAAAAAGGTGTTTTTGTTGACTTTCCAAAATGACCTATAATGTCCAAATTCATAACTTCTTGTGAGTGCATATTTTAAACTTGGGAGATGAATATGAATTAAATGGAATTGCATCCTCTTCAAAATTAGCTTTGTATGGGTCATTTATAATAAAGTATGAGAAAGTTATGATTGGTCAAAGTTGAGTTGACTTTTCCTGCAAAACTCTAATTTACAACTTTTGGGTTTTGATGAATTGTGAGAAATCCTTGATGAATCATGATCAACCCTTGATAAAATGATGAATAATACTTCAAAATGAGGATGTTGACCAAAAATCTTGAAGTTTGACTGTATGTAGGACACAATTGACTTTTTCCCTAGCACAGTCGATTTTCAGGCTTTTGAGCAATTGACTGAGCAAATTTTCTCTGCAAGGCTTGAAACTTGACATGGATGATCTTGAGAACATATTAGGACAATGGTGAGCATTTTAGACCCTTTGGAATCAAGTATCTTGATGCAACATGAAACCCTAATTTGAGGTAGACTACCTTAAGAGAGAGCTTGTTTGGTCAACCCTTGGACTTCCTTGAGCAATTTGAGGGTCTCACTTGAAATGTATTGAGAAATATGGGAGGGAAAATTTTGGGGTACAACACCAGTTCTGTAATGCGGTGGGAGAACTGAATTGTGTTTTTTGTGTTTGATCACAATTGTGCGGATAGAAAGAGTCGCCACCAACTTTTCTTTTATCCAAAAGGAAAGGCTGAAAAGAACAGGAAAGACCTTTAGAGATGTTTTCTTGAGTTCAGGGGGTAGATTATGAAAAGGGAAGGTATTAGAACCCTTTTCATTCGTAGTTATCTACGGGCTCTTAGTTGCTTGCTAGATCACTTGCTTTTATTTGAAAGTATGCTTGTGATGTGGGTTTTAAAAGTATTTTGAAAATGTCTTTGTAATGGTTCTTATTTCTATAAGTACGCGTACAAAGTGTTGTTTCGAAAATAGTTCAAAGAGGTTTTTGTGGAATGTGTTTTTGAAAGTGATTTTGAAAATTTATCTTCTTTGTAATGGCTCTCATTTCTATAAGAACACGTACAAAGTGTTGTTTCGAAAATAGTTCAAAGAGGTGTTTGTGGAATGTGTTTTTGAAAGTGATTTTAAAAATGTAACTTCTTTGTAATGTCTCTCGTTTCTATAAGAACGCGTACAAAGTGTTTGTCTTTTGAAAATGTTTCAAGATGAGAGTGTTGGTGTATAAGATGTTTTTTTTGTTGTTGTGAGCAAGCGAGCAACTAAGGGCAAATCTACCTACTCAAAAGATCTTAAATGTTCTTTTCATCCTCCTTTATATGTTTTTATCTTACCATCTCTTTGGTAAGAAGCCCCATCGTTGGATGTGAAGGGACGAGCGTGGGATGTTTGTATAGTCATAGAAGGAAACTTATGAGACGTTTTTAGCAACTTTTCGTAAGGGACTAGATCGTTTTACAAAGGCAACCTTGAGGGACATCGAGGGACTACGATCTTTTTTTATCGAAGGGTATTTTCTAAAGCGTCCCATATTCGAGGGACATGACTGTGTTTCCGAGGCAACAAGCAAGGTTATCCTAGAGGTGCACGTGTGAAAAGTGTGTTCGATTCAAGTTAATTTGTCTTTGGTTAGGGTTATCTAGCAGTTGTTTTTATCTTGCCATACACACCCTATCTTACTAGCAATTATATGAAAAACGGTAAGCTTGCGGAAATTAAAATCCTACGCTATTACACCATTAGAGGGATGGGGATACAATTTGCAAATGGGGATGAAATAAGTGTCTAATTATTACAACCATATCGAATAAGTGGACAGTAAGGGAGTATATATGTATATAATACAAAAATAGTGTAAAAAGAGAGAAAAACAACATTTTGAACTATTATGTGTCGACACATGCTGTCATGCATCGACACATAACTTTCCTTGCCCCTGCCAAACCAAATCAACTCAGTATGAATCAACGCATAATGGGATGTATCGACTCATTTCCTACTTGTGTCAACACATACGCGTTTTGTGTCAACTCATCCACTTTCCATCTTTCTGTTTTAGGCCCTGGATAGCAGTACGAGTCGATGCATAAGGTCGTGTGTCGACTCATACCCTATTTTTTCACTCAGAATGAGTCGACCCATGTGGGTATGTATCGACCCATGTTACAGTTTTTTGCCTCTATCACAATTCTTTTACATGTGTCAGTCAGTTTTCAACATATAAATGATAAAAACGAACAGGAAGGAAATGATTAACCTCAAGAGTAATGATTATTTCATCTTGTCTTCAGAAATAAACCAACAATGATGTATGGAAAATGCAAGGTTGAGATGACTTACCTTGCAACTGCACTTTCAGTTTTGAGTTTGAAACCCTTCAAGATGTTGTGTGGACTTTAATGAAACTCCAGGAAGCTGCTAGACTTTCCTTTATGTTGAAGGTTGTTGAATAAACTCCCAATAGTCAAGTTTATGTTAGTTTTGTCTTTTGTTTAGAAGTTGAGAATAAGAGCACCACATAAACTGTTCTTGAGCTTGAGCAGTATCTATGTGATATGAAGTGTTTTGAGGACTTATGGGTGGGGTAGCAAGGTTGTATAATATGGGGTTGTGGATCTTTTCTGTTTTTGATGAGTCCAAACAGAGTTGAAGATGAACAGAGCTTTTATGGATGAACTGGTTTTAAAAAAAATTCTGTTTTTTTCTTTTCTCCTTTTTCTCTCTCTCAAAAATCATCCCCCTACTGTCTTATGAATCAGTCCCTTTTGTAGCCCCTTGACTGAGGTTTAGGATGAAAAGAAAATAAGTTGTTTTGAACTATTTTTGCCTACTACTTTGATGCTTTTTCCACACAATTTTATTTTGCCATTTTGGTGCAATTTTGTGGCTGTTATGATGCAGGTTAGAGCAGACTGCATAGAGCAGTTTTGGACTAGTTTTTTTTGGACTGTATAGGGCAGCATATATAGGTTTTGTGACAGGTTTGTGGTGCATCATAGCACAAGGTTTTGTTGGACAACAAATGAACATGTTTTTGGAGTGTTGTGGCAATGCATAGAAGTAGTATATCATTTTTTATTCAGCCATAATTTGGACAGCATGAAACAAGTTTGGTTTGTGGAGCAATTTATGCACATTGTATCAAAGACAAAGAATTGTGGCAAGGTTTTGAGTCAAAGGAAAAATTCCAAGCAATAGAAAGTTTAGGATTTGTAAACTTGAAGAAATGCCACTTTGTAATAACTTGAATTATTTTTAATTGTAGTGACAAGATGTCATGAAGCAACGAACTTAACTTAGAAAATTTTCCAAGTCTTGCAAAAGCTGGATTCTTGACTTTCTTGATTTTTGATGATCAAATTTCATATTTTGGATGACTTGATGAAATTTGATTTTTGGGACTCAATTTTTGGTCAAAAAGTCAAAGTTTGACTTTTTTAGTGTACAATTGACTTTTCCCACCAGTTGACTGAATGTTGTCTATCAATCTATTGATCTCAGGAGATGAATTGAAAAATGCAATTAGGTCAAAAATGACGCTCTCGGATCCTGGTGATCATACTTCCAACTAAAAACCCAGGTATTAGGTCAAAAATCAGAGTTCGGTCATTTTCAGTAAAAACCCTAATTTCCCCCATTTTGTCCTTGTGAATATCTTTCTTGGGAAATTGTAGTCCAAGACTTGAAACTTGACTCAGCTATCACATTCAGAAAGACTACTGGCGCAATTTCACTCAATTAAATAAACTATATCATTAAAAAATAGAGGAAGCAAGCCTGAGAGTCTAGGAGGATCCTTTGAGAAATGAGAAGGAAAATTTTGTGGTACAACATTCGGCTAAGTAGTTTTCTACTAAAATACTAATTTTCTCACCTACAGTTACTAAAAACTCTACTAAATTACTAGGAATTCTAAACTAAAGTAATTAACCATGTCAGCATGCACGGGCGTCAAGTAATAAGGGAGAACTATGCGCCCCTCAACATGCATAGGAACCAAGAAAGAATTAATAAATAACATGTTCCCCTCAGCATCACCTGCCGCTTCGTGCAGCTCGACACAAATATCGTGCTCCTCAGCATGCCTTGCAGCCTAATGTCGCTCGACATCCAACACCTGTATTCCCCGACACACCTTGCAGCCTAATGTCGCTCGGTGCTTAGCACTTGTGTCCCCCGACACCGTGTGTATTCAAAACTTTTACACAAACATCATTGATTTTTGACGAACATTAACCCAACCCTTCAGTATCCTTCTCGGCCACTAATTTCGACCAATGGGATGGAATAACACAATGACTTAACGACCACATCAACACAATTCCTAGTTTCCGGCCAATCGCTTGGAACACCACAACGAAATAACAACCACAACAACAAGTGATAATATACACTAAGCTATTCATCAATTATACCGGGTAGTACACAAACAATTCATAACGCCCACAACATGAAAAACGGTAAAGTTCAAGAAACAGATCCAGAATCATACGCACGACATACATATATACGGCCAATCCCCATATAACATTCATCATAAGCGCCCATTATATAGTCAGAACCCCACCCTTACCTGGATTGGAGGTCGCTCTACAAATCTCTGGTTGTAATTCTTGTCTTGTCTTGCTCGACAACCGTGCAACCTTTCTCCTATTCTGCGCAGCTTTTCACGGTCAGCACACCAAGATTTTCTATTCTCCAACTAACCAAATTTCTTATGTCAGCTTAACCTTATACCATTAATCCTATTGGGCTTAACTTACAGAACCCCACTTTACTACTTCCAACTAATAAAATAAGCCCAACACAATTATTCTATTATTCTACTAATTCTAACATTATTACTATTATTAATTAACTAATTAATTAACTAGTAATAATCTAGAAACTTATGCCAACAAAACACAACATCTCACAACTTCAACAAATAATTCGAAAATAATTAATTAAATAATTAATTAAATAACGGGCGTTACAACTCTCCTCCACTTAGAATATTTTCGTCCTCAAAAATTTACCTTGTTCAAACAACTCAAGACAGGAGTCCCACATCTTGTTTTCCAACTTCCACGTCATTCTTTCTCCGACAGCTCCTATCCATACTAATTTCACCAAAGCAATCTATTTACCTCTTAGAGTCTTCATTTCACGATCTGCAATTCGTACAGGCATCGTATCCACGGTGAGATTATCCCTTACTTGCACATTATCCATATGAATCACGCGAGATGGATCAGAAATATACTTCCAGAGTTGTGACACGTGAAACACATCATGAAAATTTGAAAGATTAGATGGTAAAGCCCCTCTATAAGCAACGTTCCCAACTCTGTCTGAAATCTGATACGGACCAATAAAACAAGAAGTGAGCTTCTTAGACTTCAATGCTCGCCCAACACCGGTCACAGGTGTAACTCTCAAACACATGGTCACCTGCTTAAAATTCTAAGTTTTTCTTTTGCTTGTCATGATAACTCTTTTGTCTACTTTTGGAAGCTTTCATCTTCTCGAATTAACTTCACCTTCTCAGTAGTCTCTCGGACAATTTCAGGTCCAAACATTACACTTTCTCCATACTCATGCCAATATAAAGGAGTTCTACATCTTCGACCATACAACGCTTCAAAAGGTGTCATTTCAATACTAGAATGGTAACTGTTATTATAAGTGAACTCTATTAATGGAAGATAAGTATCCCACAAACCTCCCTTCTCAAGAACACATGCTCTTAACAAATCTTCTAACGACTGAATAGTCTTTCAGTTTGACCATTCGTCTGAGGATGATACGCCGAACTCAAACTCAACTTAGAACCCAACGCCTCTTGCAAACTCTTCCAAAAATCTAAAGTAAACCTCGGATCTCTACCCAAAACATTACACAAAGGAACACCATGTAGTTTCACAATTACACTAGTGTAAATCTCCACCAACTTTGATACTGGAAAACTGATGTTAATAGGAATAAAATGAGCCGACTTCATAAGTCTATCAACAATTACCCAAATCGAATCATGTCCCCTTAGAGTATTAGGTAACCCTGTTATAAAGTCCATTGAAATGCTATTCCACTTCTATTCTGGGACTTCTAACGGTTGCATCAACCTTACGGGCTTCTGATGTTCAACTTTTGACTTCTGACAAGTTAAACATGCATACAAAAATCGAGCCACATCACTCTTCATTCCATGACACCAAAACAAATTCTTCAAATCTTGATAGATTTTTGTAGCTCCCGGATGAATGCTCAACTTGCTTCTATGACTTTCCTCAAGAATCACTTTCTTAATCTCTGCATCATCAGGAATACAAATTCGATTAAGGAATCTCAACACACCTTACGCATCTAACTTAAAATCTCTATTCTCGGACTGATCGATCCCAACCATCGAGTCTACCAATTTCACATCTAGCTTCTGAGCTTCTCTGATATTATCTAGAAAATTATTATTAATCTTCAACATCCCCAACATAACACTTTGCGGTGTAACCTCGCAAACTAAGCTCATATCTCCAAACTGTTCAATTAATTCCAACTCTTTAACCATCATTATCGACATATGTAAAGTCTTTCGACTTAACACATCAGCCACCACATTTGTTTTTCCTAGATGATAATTCAAACAGAAATCGTAATCCTTTAACAACTCCAACCATCTTCGTTATCTCATATTCAATTCTTTCTGATCAAATAAATACTTTAAACTCTTATGGTCGCTAAATACTTCAAATCTAGAACCATAAAGATGATGCCTCCAAATCTTCAACACAAACACAACTGCATCAAGCTCTAAATCATGTGTAGGGTAGTTCTTTTCATGAGTCCTCAACTTCCTTGACGCATAAGCAACTACCTTTTAATTCTGCATAAGGACACCTCTTAAACCCATCTTAGAAGCATCACAATATACCACAAAAGGTTCTCCTGGATTAGGTAATGTCAAAATCGGAGCCGACATCAATCTCTTCTTCAATTCTGTAAAATTTTCCTCTCATTGAACATCCCACACATAAGCTCTACCTTTACAAGTCAACTTAGTCAACGGAAGTGCCAACTTAGAAAAATCTTTGATAAAACTTCTATAATAACCAGCTAACCCCAAAAAGCTTCTAATCTCGGTAGCCGACTTTGGAGTTTCCCATTGCAACACAACATCTACTTTAGATGGATCTACAATAATTCCACTACCTGAGATAACATGACCAAGAAAACTAATATCCTTTAGCCAAAATTCACACTTAGACAGCTTTGCATACAACTTCTTCTCTTTCAAAACTTGCAGTATTATTCTTAAGTTTTCAACATGCTCTTCTTTCGATTTAGAATAAATCAAAATGTCATCAATGAACACTACTACAAACCGATCCAAATAAGTATGAAAGATACGGTTCATGTACTCCCTGAATACTCCCGGCGCATTAGTAACACCAAAAGGCATCACCGAATACTCATAATGTCCATATTGCATCCTGAAAGCCGTATTTTGGATATCTTCATCCTTCACTTTAATCTGATTATAACCCGACCTCAAATCAATCTTACTAAACACTCGAGCACCCAACAATTGATCCATCAAATCGTCTATTCTTGGAAGTGGATACTTTTTCTTAATCGTCACTTTATTCAATTGTCTATAATTAACACAAAGCCTCATACTTCCATCTTTCTTCTTCACTAGCACCACTGGAGCTCCTCACGGTGATACACTTGGTCTTATAAATTTCTTTTCAAGTAACTCTTCCAATTGCTTCTTTAATTTTGATAATTCAGATGCATACATCATGTATGGTGCCATAGAAACAGGTCTGGTACCAGATACAAGATCAATAGAAAATTCGAGTTCTCTTTCTGGCGGTACATAAGGAATTTCATTAGGGAAAACTTCAGGAAATTCACGGACCACTTGGAATTCCTCAATTATAGCTTGATTCTCGACAGATAGCGACGCCATCAACAAGAACATCTGAGCCTCTTCTTGCATCAACTGCCGCAACTGTCTAGCATATAACATACCAGCTTCCTCCTCTTCAGAAGTACAAAACCTTATAGACTTGTTATAACAGTTAATATGAACATAGTTATGCTCTAACCAGTTCATACCTAAGATCACATCTAACCCACTTAAAGGCAAACAAACTAAATCAACGACAAATTCTATGTCGAAGATCGACAACGAGCACTTTACACACACAAAAGAAGTAGTTACTAATCCCTTAGCTGGAGTATCGATGACCATATCTCCATTCATATAATACAAAATAAGACCTAATCTTTCAACACAATCAGCAGCAATAAAGCAATGAGTAGCACCAATATCAATAATAGTAATTAAAGGAGTACTATTAATGAAACATGTACCTCTGATGAGTCTGTCCTCATTAGTTGTCTGATTCTCATCCAGAGCGAACACTTTTCCACTGGTTTGTGCCTTCTTTGGTTTCTGACACTGACCACCAATGTGTCCTTCTTCACCATAGTTAAAACATATCATCTCTTTATGCTTGCACTCAGATATAGCATGTCCTGTCTTACCACAATAGAAACACCTCTTCACCTCAGCAGTACATACATTACTCTTATGACCAGGTCTTCCACATTTGAAACAAACCACACCAGCAGGAGAATCTCCCCCACTAGTTCTCTGACCCTGAGCAACTTTTTGTTTACCTTTACCAGCTGGGGCATCGTAAATCTTACCACGGTTTTGTTGGTGCTTACCCCTATTCTCATTGATAATCTTATAGTGAGCATTATTATCTTCTTCATAAATCCTATAACTATCAATCAAATCGGCAAAGACACGAATCTTCTGGTATCCAACTTCCTTCTTGATCTCTGGGCACAACCCGTTCCCAAACTTGATGCACTTTGAAAACTCAGCATTTGCCTCGCTGTAGTGCGGGTAAAATTTAACCAACTCAGCAAACTTTGCAGCATATTCAACAATCGACATACTCCCTTGCTTCAGCTCAAAAAATCAATTTCCTTCTAACCAAGAACGTCTTCAGGGAAATACTTCCTCATAAACTCCATATGAAACACAGTCCAAGTGACATTTTCACCTGCAACTTCCAAATCTTGACAAGTCTCTAGCCACCAGTCATCAGCCTCGACTGCTAGCATGGGAGTACCATACCGAACCTTCTGCGTTAGAGTGCAGTACATCACACGGAAGATTCTCTCAATCTCTTTCAACCAATCCAACGCTCCATCAGGATCATACTTACCCTTGAAGGTAGGCGGATTCTCCCTCTAGAAGGTTGCCAAACTACAAAATCTAGAATTCCCGTCAGCATTCAGTTGATTCTCCATAGCATGCGCCATCCCTTTCAGAGCAGCAACAAGTTCATCGTTATTCCTTCTAGCCATCTCAACTTATCACTATAACATAAACAACGGTTAGAACTCAAGTTAACAATACTCGATTGTTAGATAAAAGTACAAATTGACAACTTGGTCGGACGGACCAACTTGCTCTGATACCACTAATGTAACACCTCATTTCTACTCAACGAATTGTATAAGATCGAAGTTACAAAATTTCCAACAAAACAAATGGAATGATACAATTTCAACTTAAAATAATGGCATTTACACACAGATATAACACTTTAAACTTGGATAAACCAACAACAACATAAATTGATCTTTTAAAACCCACAACTTTCATAACTACGCAGCGGAATCATAAAATTCGACTTAAAAGAATGAAACATCTTTATCCAACTAAAACAACTCCAAATAACCAGTACTTAAAGAAAATAAACTTAAAATTCAACAACTGAAGTAAAAACAACGATAAAGCAACAAGCGTTCATCATCCCGAGTGTTACGTATCAGAGCAATGACATCGACTCGAACTACTGAAGGTAAACTGCCTTCACTCTGGATTACCTGCACATTACCAACATATGGGTAACATTCAAACAGAAGGGGTCATATATCGAACAATATAATAAAATCTATGATAAATAATATATTAGAAACAATTCATACAACATGACCACTTCGCATCTCTTTAACAACATTACATCAGCAATCCGTCCACACAACAACTCAGAATGCAACATGGAATACGACTTATTTTTATGCACATGCATGTGGTACCAATGGAGAAAAACTCCCAACTTAATAATCAACTAATTAATAGAGGCATCAACAATGCATAAGCCTTCAACTTTATATTTTTGCCAATCCAGGCCAACTTACCGAGCATGAGCTCCAACTTGATATGTTATGTATGCGACAACAGTATGAATGTAGTAACAACAATATTAATAATTCAATAACAACTCAACATAATTCAACATTGGCCATAATCATAAAACTTAATACTTGCTAATAATTATAGACATCTCAACAAGATTCATTAGCACCTGCCAATTCTCAATTTATAACAAGCATACAATACAACGTATCAACCAAAATATACCACGACATCCTGCGTAATTATACGAGCAACTCGACTATATCTGGCTAAGTAGTTTCCTACTAAAATACTATTTTTCTCTCCTACAGTTACTGAAAACTCTACTAAATTTCTGGGACTGCTAAACTAAAGTATATAACCAACTCAACATGCACGGATGTCAAGGAATAAGGGAGAACTATGCACCCATCAACATGCACAGGAACCAAGAAAGAATTAACAAATAACACGTACCCCTCGACACAACTTGCCGCTTCGTGCAGCTCGACACAAATACGTACTCCTCAGCACACCTTACAGCCTAATGTCGCTCGACACCTAACACTTGTGTCCTCCGACACCGCGTGTCTTCAAAAGTTTTACACAGACGTCATCGGTTCTGTGACGAACATTAACCCAACCCTTTAGTATCCTCCTCGACCACTAATTTTTGGCCAACAACATGGAATAATACAGCGACTTAACAACCACATCAACACAATCCCTAGTTTCCGGCCAACCGCTCGGAACAACACAAAGATTTAACAACCACATCAACAGGTTATAATCTACACTAACCTATTCATCAATTATACCGGGAAGTACGCCGACAATTCATAAACGCCCACAACATGAAAAACAACCAAGTTCAAGAAACAGATCCAGAATCATACGCACGACAGACATATATACGACCAATCCCCATATAACATTCATCATAAGCCTCATTATATAGTCAGAACCCCACCCTTACATGGATTGAAGGTCGCTCTACAAATCTCAGGCCGTAATCCTTGTCTTGTCTTGCTCGACAACCGTGCAACCTTGCTCCTCTTCTACGGAGCTTTTCACTGTCAGCATACCAAGACTTTATATTCTCCAACTAACCAAATTTCTTATGTCAGCTTAACCTTATACCATTAATCATATTGGGTTTAACTTACACACCCCCACTTTACTACTTCCAACCAATAAAATAAGTCCAACACAATTATTCTATTATTCTATTAATTCTAACATTATTACTATTATTAATTAACTAATTAATTAACTAGTAATAATCTAGCTACTTATGCCAACAATTCACAACATCTCACAACTTCAACAAATAATTCGAAAATAATTAATTAAATAATTAACTAAATAATGGGCGTTACAATTATCACCGTTATGAACGGGGTAGATGATGTTTTTCCAGTAAAATGGTCGTCATCATGATCGACCATGATCGAAATCTAGAAATGTTGCTTTTATCTTTAGTTTCGGGGAAAAAGATGGGGATGCAGTTTTCCACAAATGGCACCACTGATCATACCTGTGATAAAAACCTATAAGTGGTCGATATCTTTGTTTTCAATGCTGGTAATGAGGAGCAGGGAGGTGTACATGCAAGGCACACTGATGCTTAAGTAAGAAAGAGTGTAAAGAGATACAAGATAGAAAGTCTAGGGTTTTAGAAATGAGTGATCAATATTAGATACA